>OY755242.1:38423564-41241464 GCA_963576725.1 Azorinus chamasolen | reverse complement strand
TATGTAAACATCTCTAAATAATGTTTGAGCTAAAAAAAACAACACCCATACACAATATTTTCAAAAAGAAATTAGACATTACAACTAGATCTAATAGATCTAATAACTAAGCACAAATATTGAAAAGAGCTAGATCTAGATATATGCTAGAATCTATAGCAAACCTGCTAAGTTTGTTTTTTAATTAGATCTATTCAATTTTATGTCACAACCCATTCACAGATGTCCCAGGATGTTTAGCCTACAATGCGGTGACGCCAAGACTTATATAGCCTATTGTGATGAGAATTAGTGGAACATATATTCTGAAAGTGGGAGATCCTTCGAAAGTAAAAGTAGCAATGCTAACAGAGAAAATTGCAGACTCGGTTTTATTGAGTCTGTTCATGAGTAGCAATTAAAAGTGCAACACTACTCACGCCCCCTAGCACCGGCTTTTAAGCAGTAGGCCTTAGGCCTTAGCCTATTCAATTTTCAAAACTACTTTTTTAGTAGAGTAGATCTATAACAGAGACATATAAACGTAATATAGGTCTCTGATCTATAACATGAAAACTTGATCTCAGATTTAGATCCAGATTATCTAATTATTGTATTTGAATCTCATATAAAATTCTGAGTATGTACCTAGATGTACTCCCGCGAAGTCTTTCTAGATCTATTAAGTTTATGTAGCGGCAGAAATTTTCCACCATAGATATTGAATTAAAATGCAGACGACAATTTCCTAAGAGGTAAATCCCATACTGTCGAAGGGAGACAACTTTAACAAAAAAATTGTAGATGATGTGAGAGATTTCGATCCCACAATTCAGCCGTGGGCATGCGCAGTTATGTAAAAGAATTGGTGAACTCGTTCAAAATAGAAAAGAAATGGAATGAGTGAATATAAATCGTTGTAAGACGAGTTGAAGAAGGATACTGACATTTAGCAGTTGGTGATCAACTAACACTGTGTTGGTGTTAACATGTCAAGTGCGGCTGCAGTAGCGAAGAAGCCCGCACTTTGTCGATATTTCATGAGCTCTGGCACCTGCTCTTACGGAGACGATTGCCAGTTTCTGCATCAAAATCCTCTCGCTTTCCAGCAACCTCAACAAAATTTCCAGAATCCCTTTTCAAACGGACCACCACAGTCAAATGGACCGGGAAACGTTCAAGATAACTTAGGTATGCACGGAGCCCGATCTTTTTTATTGACACTGTACTGTTGTATCATCTCAATGCTTTATAATTTGTGTCAATGAATCTGGGTCAATATGAGCAGCTGGACTGGCTCGGTGGCTGTTGTCAGTTGCTGACAGGTCAGTTTCACCATTTAGAATATAAAGAGGAGACTGATTGCAAATAAACATTTAAAAGTTTATTAGACTAGATTTTAAACAGGGTTTAAATGTTTGTAATGGTGGTTTCGTCAAACTTCATGTACAAAAGTGGTTTCGCCGAACTACAGTAGGAGTAGGTAAAGGGGAACCCGTAATGGTCTTGTCAAACTGATTATTACTTTTTTTCAAGCATCTATATGTTTTTCACACTTTGAACACCTGTAATAAAACCGCATTCTGATTACATTTGCATGAAGCTGCTGAACAGCTGAGTCTCTACAGCTTGCAAATTTTTATCTATCTTTATGTTTTAACAATTCACTTGCCATCAAAACCTTTTCATGCCCCTGCAATCAGGGTAGACCCAAATCAGATGTGTTGTATTTATGGAGTAAAGGGTTGAACAGCCGTTGATCTCATATATGTCCAATTTGTGCTGTCTCTGCAAAATATGTGTCGCCGTGTGCAGGTTATGACATATGTTATTGTTAACCCTTTCCTCTGAATATTTATGTAAGATATAATGACATAATTTATATTAATTAGATTAATTTGCTATGATAGCAAATGGATTTTTGGCTTTGACAGAAACTGTAGAATCACATCAATATTATATATCATAAGCAAACATCTAGCAGACCTGATCAGATGGCTCCTATAGTCCTGAGCCATCTGGTCCACAGGGGTAAGACATGTTTGAGTCAGTATATGTACATATTATATAGAAAGAAGGGATCCGACTCTTCAAAAGATCCAAATTACCCACTCCTCTACTTTAAACCCTTCGCACTGCAAGAAAAGCAATGATTTCGATCAGATAAAAAGCTATTCCATAAGCAAAGACATTGTTTTATTCGAATATGCAAAGATTTTCCCGGTCAAATAGGTATAAACTTAACACAGTTAAAACAACGCTAGCTATTTCCAATCTGCTACGAGGCGCCAGTTTTCTTTCTCCAACTTTAGTTTTTAACGGATGCGGCCATTTTGCTGTGACCTGGGGCATAAACTATTCGATATACATATCGACTACTACTTCCGGGCCACAGCGAAATTGCCACCTCCGTTCAAAGGGAAAGTAGGAGAATGAAAACTGATGCCTCGTAGCAGACTGGAAATACTAGTCAGCGGTGAGTTGAATGTTTTTCGATATAATTATTGTTTCAGCATAATTTGCGTTTTTTCAAAAAGTTTAACGAATACATATCCCCCCTATATATAGTGATGGGAATCGGCTGGATTTTCATAATCGATAATCCGTTGATGCCAACCGACTAAGCTTCGATTATAATCAGAATCGGTTACTGTGTAACAAGTGTAGAGTCTACTATGTAATACAGAAAAGTTTTGAATGGAAGCATTTAAAGATTAAATACTTGTCTTGTTCTAATGTTATTCAAATGTTTTACATGCTATTTTTATGTATAGTTTTGTTTGTGGAAGTTGCAAATAAAATGAATTTTATAAAACTGTGTTACCAGCTGTTTCTACCTGAATTAATGATTTTCAGTACAGATTGCAGATGGCTTCGTGCATCAAGGCAAAAAATATTTATTAAATGGCGATCTTTTATTGTTTCTCCATCATCTGTCATTTTCTTTTAAAGCCTTGGTTTGGTTTAACAAAACAAATCACTTATTTGTTTTGACATCGTCGTGTCTGGTTTCCATCAGCTAAAATGGTCGCATACAGGTGCTAAAATACTGGTACCCCGTTTTGATATGCTATTTATGATGTATACGCAATGTAAACTGGGCTAAAGTAACGGGGCGCATGCAGCTTCACAGTGGTTTTCCCACATGGATACTATAAATAGTAACAGTAGGATGAAGAAAAAGAAAGGGACAACATTTGGATATTTAAGGAATATATACGGCAGGGCTCGACAGTAACGGTAGTCCGACTGCCCGGGACAATCAAAATTTAGGTCCGGACAATAAAAACCTGTATCTAGCAGTCCGACGTGGCAAGTAGATCTCAAACCAATTTTCTGTAAAGTCTTATCATCATTAGTTCGGTATTAAACATGAAAATCGTTTACCGGTGAAATGGATTTTGCCGAAACGTCAAACAGCCCCAGTTTGTTTACAAGGAAGTACCGAGATAACCTATCGCGCATGCGTGAGACTATTCAGCACACCTCATCCGTTATCGGCTAGAATAGCTTTGTAGACTGGTAATAGTACATCGTAATAAGGTAAAGCACGCTGCTAATAAAAAAGTTGGAACCAGTCGAGTTTTTCTGCTTCTTGTTTCCGGTAATTATTTACATACATGTACGACATTTCACAGATATAAGTTGCGATTTTTTAACACAGCATGGTTAGTTATCTACATCCATATTTATGCCCGTAAACATTTTTGACTCAATGGATTAGAATTAGAAGTTTATTGAACTATGTTTCAAAGTAAAAGTTAACGACATCATCAATCGACTAGTGTTTGTTTACCTTATTCACGGTTGAATGGCACGCGATTCGTAATGTCGCTTTCCAAGTTTGGATTTACGGGTTCGAAAAAGGACAGTACCGAGTCTACTGACAGTAGCAATAAACCCAATTAAAGGAAGAGATGCTACTTAAAAGGAGTATAAAAAAGAGAAAACGTATATTTGTTCCCAAGTGGCTGGAAGAGTATGACTGGCTTGTTTTAATACAACGAGTCTAAAGAGGTGATGTTTTGCGAACCGTGTCAGAAATATGCAAAATTAAGCGGCTCCAGCTTTGTAACAGGTTGTAGTTCTTTCCGAAGACAGTCAGATTTTTGAGTTGATACAGTCATATTAAGAAATGGAAGTTTTTTGTTTGTAAACAGAGCTCCAGATAAAAGAGGTATTTAAAAAAACTAAAAATTCTGTCTCTGGATTAAACCCTATGGTGTCATTACTCATAAGGATAGGCTCTTAGAGACACTTCTGAGTAGTAACATCATAGGACTTTATGCTGAAATGTGTGAGAAAATGTGGAAATTGTGTGGCTTACACTTTTTTTCTCTCTTATCCAGAGCCCTGTTTACAGCCCATGAATTGAGTCTGTCTGTTGAAACTGAAAAGGGTTAAGTCATAACCAAGCCATTGAAAGATGTTTCGTTTTATTTTCGCATCTAAAATTACAAACCAAATAAATGCAAAGTTTATTGAGTTAAATTTTAACAGAAGATATTTCTATCAAGTCATGACAAGTGTCTTTCTGGTCAGGACAAGTAGACCTAGCAGTTACTAGCCCGACTGGACAAGTGGTTCCAAAAGTTACTGTTGAGCCCTGTATACGGCAGTTTCTATCGGTAACTGATTGACACAGTGACTGTTTATGATATAAATCTTTAGATTTCAATAACATCGTATTTTAATGTTCGAAAAAGTACTCACATTCTTTTTTGAGTGCTTGAAATTTCAACTCTCAATTTTCATTTTCTACTGGCATTTCGCGAGTATGCAAGCGCTAAGTTCAAACCCTGGTTGTTCATTTAATAGCAAATATAGGAATCGTGGTATAGTTTTAGTGTTGAAATACCACGAAAATATGATTCAGATTACGAACATGGCGGGTAATGCATAAGATTACAAATAATTTTGGTTATTTGCGTGATTCTCCACATTATTTGCGTGATTCTCCACATTCCGATTAATCGGAAACGGCCAAGTCGCGCTCAAGCGCTTGGTTTGTGGCTGAGCTCGACTGATTTTCGATTATAATCGATTATCGGGACACCACTACCTATATATGTCTATGCACCCTCTCCAGAGTCACATTGTTCGCGGTAGCGTTGTTTCAGATTCATGGTCTTGCAGCGACAAGAGTAAGCAATATTTAAAGAAGGCATTAATGGTGCCGATTAGAATATGGAATTTGGAACCGATTAAGACCTAAATGATTGAAATCTGTGTTCAATTGACATTGCTGTAAGACATGACTGTTGAAAAACATGACTGTTGTATTTTCCGCTGCTGACCTGGCCTAGTTAGCTACCTTTCAATACATATATAGACCGACAGGATTTTTTTCGGGTCGTGTTTTTCTTGTGTTTCGGAGTGGTTTGGGATACAAATAGACAGTTTTGGGTTTGTTTTGCATACATCGATCATAAATTGGGGAAGGGGGGGGGGGGGTCCGTGGGTGAGTCCAAGCATGTGTCGGGCACCTTTGGATCAGACAGGGTCTGCTCTGTTTGCTAATGGAATTTGGTACATCTGTTTCATTACTTTCTAAAATGGCTGCAATGTTCCACCTTCCATATATCATTATAACCATTTTGTCCATGAATATTCAGTAGGTATTGAAATTTGGAGTAACTATTCATGTAGAACAGGGAAAGGGTTTGCTGACAAGACGAAGATTCTCTATATTGTATATTTTTTTCTTTTATATACAAATTATTTCACGTATCATATCAACCCCATTTTAAAAAAGAATTGTTCCAAAAGAATTAAATGCATTACGGTATTCAAAAATGATTAGTTAATACATAATGTACATGTTGATCGTTCATAATCATGAAACTGTACAGTATTCACAGGCTAGTAAATTCCACATATTTAGTTTAACTTGTAATTATTTGTATGGCACATACATGTATTAGATTTTAACGCTCTCTTTCTCTCATGAATGTTTATATATATGTGAAATTTTTGTCAGATCTATCATAATTTCATAAGAAAACGGAGCAGATCCTGAGCACACGTCTCCTACATGTCTGATCTTGCTCTGCAGTTTGTAAATGTACCAAAACTCATCTAAATGTACCAAAACTCATCTACATGTATATAAGTGAAATGGTTAAATAACCCTTTCCTCCATAAATACTCCTTTCTACGCCTCTGTAAATGTCACTTCTTGAAACCATTGTGATAAATAGAGCATTTGCTACATAGGAGCAAATGCTGTATTTATCACAACGGTTTCAACACTACACAGTTCAAATTTTTTTTTATCCTTTTCTCTAGTTAATGCTCCTTTTCGGTAGATTTATTCAAAGAGGTTGGATCTATAAATAGCCTATGAGGACAGGTAATGGATTAATGATGGCCTTTGATATCTACCAGTATTTGCTTTCCTCAATCAGTTGGCATATTCAAATTTGTAACCAATATCATAAACCATGATCCTTCATTTATTGATAGAATTTTAAAACTGTTATTACTATTAGAAGCCCCTTTTCCTGCCTGTGCAGACGGAGTAACCCCAAACAGATGGCTCCTGTAGGTGCTGTCTGATCAGGGTCTGCTCTGTCTTTATATCTGGTAGGTCTTGTTATATATATACAGTGAAACCCCGCTAATGCGACCACTTAATAAACAGCCACTGATGTTGTCTAAAGCAGGTGGTTGCTTAATGCAGGACGAAAGTTATGCAGAAAGCTCCTATAGGAGCTTTCTGCATAACTTTCGTCCTGCATTAAGCTACCACCTGCCTCTGCCACCCAGAATTATGCCCCGTTTTGGTGGTCGCATTAGCGGGGTTTTACTGTATACATCTGATTCTACAGTTTCTGCTGTAGCCAAAAAAACCTGTGTGCCCAGAGGTCCAGGTAAATTAAAACATAAATACATGTAAATTCTAAGTTCTTTGTTTCTCCATCAAATCCTATGTTGTGATCATTCTTTAGAATCGTCTCTTTGAGCAATTACGCTTTCAGTATTTGAGTACGCTCTGATATGCCATTGTAAAACTCAGCTTATAAGTACCCGTATTCATTATGTCATTATTTTCTTGTGTGAATATAAATAAGGTAAAATGTAAAGTAATGAGGGTACTGGAAACAAGGAAATAAAAAGTGAGGAGTACCACACTCTACTTCTTAACCCTTTCCCTCATATAAATGCCTTTTCATGCCTTTGCAAACATAATAGACCGAGATGTTACAAACCCTGTAGGAGCTGTCTGATCAGGGTCTGCTCTGTTTGCTTATGAAATTATAGGTCTGACTACAGTTTCTACCAATACAAACAAATCTTGTGTACACATACATATACCATTATAAAACCTAAGCTAATAAATGTGCATGATATCATTATTTCTTACATGAATAATCAGCAGGGAAAGGGTTAACCCTTTACCGGACGCATAGTCATGAAAACACTCTGCCCATTCTGAATTAATATATTTAATCATATGTGTATAAACTACAAAATTAAAATTTAAAAGAAGGAAAATATTTACAATGTACTAACGGAAGAAAATCAAACCTGTAACGATATGTTATACATGTATATGGAGCAGCACCTCAGTAGACACTTATCCGACAGCTCCTACAGGACCTTCTGACCTGGGTCTACCTTGTTAGCAAAAGTGAAAAAAGATTGGATTATCCAGTTAAGAGTTAAACCCTACTTAATCCGTGAAACATTTCACTTTCAGGTATGCCTGTTCCAGATAATCTTGGGAACAATGGTGATCAGTTTTTCAATGCTACATTTTCGACCGGAGACAACAGTGTCCCAGAATTCCAGCCATTCTCTGTGAGTATAAACTTGTATATTATATTTACTGAGAGAGTTACTCATTGTGAGTGAGTGATTTCAGTTTTTAGATTCTTCCAGCTTGTTGTAAATTAACCTTTAATAGTCTTTATATTTTTGTAGACTTGTAAAATTACAACTTTTTTTGGAACATAGATCATCATGCTTTAACCAAACTTTTACCCTTTCCTTCATATAAACGCCTTTTCACATATTTACAAACAGAGCAGACCCAGACAGATTAATAGAATCAAACATGGATTTTGTTAAAGATGGGGGTTTCTATACGCGAGGACAGTCTGTTCCCAGTCGTTAACGAGCTTTAGCGAGTTTCCGACAGGAACAGACCAACCGAGGGTATAGAAACCCCCGGCTTTAACAAAACCCATGCTTGATTATTTTTCACGCTTAAATACACCCTAAAACAAGTAAATTAATGTATTTTGTGAAGTACTACTTTCCATTGCGTAATATGACTTCAGTTATCTAACAGCAACAAACTGCAGCATAAAAGCTTGACACTGAATGAAGTCATTTGTTACCGATATGACATTACCATATACGTTTTGTTTTGGCATAAAATGTAAATGACTGAGGGACATGTTCGGTTATTTAAATTAGGCTTTTAAAATGTTCATGTGATAAATAGAAATTCATATCCGTGCTAATTTATTACTTATATCAATTTTAATTTATGCACTCGTCGAAATGTTAGTAGAATTCTGTAAGAGTTACTTCCCCTGTATTAATTTCGCCCAATCACACGTATGAATACAGTTCCAGATAAGGATTTCTAGTACTCCTATTTTTAGTAACTCAGGTTATCTAGTATGTCTGAGGAGCGAGAAGACTCCTGTAGGAGCTGTCTTATCAGGGTCTGCTCTATCAGCTTATAATATATCTGACTACAGTTTCTACCAATACCAAAAAATTCTGTTTACATATACCATTATCTAAATTAGGCTAATAAGTGTTCATTATGTAATCATTTCTTACATGAATATCAGGGGTTCTGAAATTAACTGCCCGAGTTGTACATTTTCCAAGATCTGAGCATCTGGCTTGTCTGTGGACAACCAAAAATTGCTGGTACAGAAAGCAATTTTCTGGATCTGTTCTGGAGTAAGTGTCAAAATGAAAGTAGTAAATGTTTTGACTAGTTCCAAATGAGCTATGAAATATGCATCATGTTGTTTGACAGTCTGGAGAAGTGTTCTTGTTCATGAAGAGTACTCTATAAGGGGTTATTTACTTTGCCGAGCTTGGTGATAAATCGGCAGGCTGGCCTGGTCCAGTACTTCGGATGAGAAAATAATTTTGACTTACATGTATGAGTCTTAGCACTTTATGGAGGTTTAAGACTGATTAGCACAGCATATCATCTTAACCTCAATTACAGAAGCAGGTAATTTTTATAGTCTTTATTTTTCTGTCGTTATTTTATTTCCTCGTGACAGTTCAGACCAAAGTCGTTTCTGCCTATAAGTCCTTTCGGACCGAAATAATTTCATTCTTTTTAGTTTTGAACATAAATGGAACAAGGATTAAGTGATGCAGTTACATATATACAGAGTCGTTATTTGGGTGAATTTGTAGAATGATAATGGTTGACAAAAACTAATAACAAATTTGTATTGGATTGACATAAACTTATTAAATATTTATGCCTATATTTTTAACTCATCATTGTTATCTTATTGAAGCAAACTTTGCAGACTCCAATCGGTGGGCGTCTGAAGAAGCTATCTACTGTATTCTGTAGCTAGTCTGCTTGCCTGTTTTATTAAATAGTTGAAATGATGTTTTAATCTTGATTACTCTCTGGGCAAGTCACATTTTGATACGGACAAGTGACCATTCAAAACATTTCAGAACCCCTGTCTGAATATTCATGGAGTGTTATAGAGATATATTTGACATATCTGTCTATGATATCTGTACAGTACTTCTAAGACTGAATTTTCATGGTGGAATGCTTGTCATCGTATCACAACAAGGTCTGTATTGACAGGGTATGATATACGCGAGGATATTGAATGACAAACATTGCAGACTCTAAACAGTTTATGCACTGTTTATAAATGCCAGTACACTAATTGCCTTTAACAAATTCCCCACCTTTTAATGCCTCTGTAAAAGTCTTCTTTTTTTAGCTCACCTGAGCAAAGCTCAGGGTGAGCTTTTGGGAGACTTGAATGTCCGTCGTGCGGTGTGCGTCGTGTGTCGTCAACAATTTGCTTGTGAACACTCTAGTGGTCACAATTGTAGTCTAATCTTCATGAAACTTGGTCAGAATGAATGTCTTGATAAAATCTCGGACGACTTCGAAAGTGGGTCAAGTTGGGTTAAAAACTAGGTAACTAGGTCAAATAGTAGGAAAACCTTGTGAACCCTCTACAGGTCACATTTTTAGCCCAATTTTCATGAAACTTGGTCAGAATGATTGTCTTGATAAAATCTCGGACTAGTTCGAAAGTAGGTCAAGTGGAGTTAAAAACTAGGTCACTAGGTCGAACAGTAGAAAAACCTTGTGAACACTCTAGTGGTCACAATTTTAGTCCAATCTTCATAAAACTTAGTCATAATGATTGTCTTGATAAAACCTCAAACGAGTTTGAAAGTGGGTTATGTTGGGTTAAAAACTAGGTCACTAGGTCAAATAGTACGAAAACCTTGTGAACACCCTAGATGTCACATTTATAGCCAAATCTTCATGAAAGTTGGTCAGAATGATTGTCCTAATAAAATCTTGGACAAGTTTGAAAGTGGGTTATGTGAGGTCAAAAAGTAGGTCACTGGGTCATATCTTAGAGAAATCTAGTTTACACTACAGTGGCCACATTTTTAGCCCAGTCTTCCTCAAACTTGCACAGAGTGTTTGTCTTGGTGATATCAAGGTTGAGTGTGATCATAGGTTGGGTGGGAATAGAAAGTAGGTCACTAGGTCAAATCTTAGAAAAATACTTTAGAGAGCACATTTTTAGCGCAATCTTCATTGGTCAGAATCATTGTCTTGATAAAAATCAATATACTAAATCTTTGAAAATCTTGTTATGCAGAACCACTGCTCATGATCCACTGCTCATGATCCACTATCAACATTGTTCATATATTGTCCCTAAGTTCAATATTGACCCTACCCATGGGCTACCCTGCAAAAATCTTAAATCTATGGTAATCAGGTGAGCGATTAAGGGCCATCTTGGCCCTCTTGTTTTTTTAAAACATTGTGATAAATAGAGCATTTGCTCTTATGGAGCAAATGCTCTATTTATCACAATGGTTTTAAAACTACACCATTCTAAATTTTTCCTTTTCTCTGGTAAATGCTCCTTTTTGTTAGATTTATTAAAAAAAAAAAAAGTCTAAAAATAGACTATGAGGGAATGGATTAAGTCAACAGCAACAGTGTCTTTAATGACCATAAAGCAGATGAAGTTTATGAGTCATTCCTCTTAACTGTAATTGTTCTTTACTATTGTCAGCGCCAGGGACCAATATCCAGGCAGGTACGGAATGGCAGCATCGGGATGAATGGCGCCAACAGTGTTGGCATGTCCAATAGCCCCATCATGTCTCAAAACAATGGCTCCATGGCTCAGCCTGGTCAGATCTCTAGTCCCTTCAACAACAGCTCAGTTACCCCAAATAAGGCACCAATCTCACAGAGCACGCCTCTCTCACAGCAGCAGGTAAAACAATTTATAAATAGTAATAATAATAATTCAATTTGATGCAAGACAAAAATTTGTCCATCACGCAATTGCAAACAGAGTAGACCCAGATCAGACGACTTCTATAGGATCTGAGCAATTATTTAAAATAGCTACATTTCCGTATTGGAGCAATTTCTAATGAGCCTCTTGGTTTTTCTGAGATCGAGTCACACAATACATGTGCTGGCAAGACCCCTGTGGGGGCAAATGTCCGCCCAAGATAAACCACTAGGGGGACAAATGTCCGCCCAAGTCAAATAGGGGGACAAAGGTCGGGGGCAAATGTCCTAGAATCATAGTATTGCAATAGTCAAAATTGGACCCAATAGTCACCCCTAATTGAAAATAGAGACTATCACTTTAACCCTTCCCTAGTGAATAATTATGCAAAAATGTATCACACCATGAATATTCATTGACTGCATTTCTGTAATAATAGTTAAACATGAAAACTTTCGGCCAGTCTATTCCGTAGACCAACAGAGCAGATCCTGATCAGACAGCTCTTACAGTAGCCATCTTATCTGGGTCTGTTCTGTTTACAAAGGTGTAGAAAGGTGTATTTAGGGAGTAAAGAGTTGACACTTCTGGAAAGACACATTTTGTAGAACAATATTGATCTGATTGTACTATTTCTGCTGTGGCTATAATTTCCATTGTTCATATGCCAAATGAAAATTATGCTAATTAATATTAACAAAGTGATTATTTCTTACATGAATATCCACATTTTGGAAAGGGTTAAGTCACTGTGCTGAATGTAATTTGATAATGACCGTTGTTGATGATGCAGCATCTACATACCGAAGTGTATACTTGAAAAGGGGAAATATATTCAAGACTTTAAATAAATATTTGATGGCATTTCCCTAGAAGTTAATCCTTTACCTGATAAAGACACCTTTTAATGTGTTTGCAAACAAGTAAAATCAGGTCCAGTAGGAGTCATCTGATCAAGGTCTGCTGCTCTGTTTGCTTTGGAAATAACACAGATCTGGTTCTGGGGGTTTTTTTTGCCATGGTCAAAATTTCCTTTGTTCATGGTGCCATTATTAAATTCAGCTTGATAATATTTATATGTTTATTGTTTCTGAATTAATATTTAAGAGGTAAAGGGTTAAATACCACATATTTATGTTATGCTATTTCAGCCTTCCATACACCCACCACAAAATGGACCAATCTCGAGCATGATGAATGGCCAGATGCCTCCTAACATGAAGCAGTACATGGGTGGAGGTTTTGACTCCAGCATGGCGAACGAGTTCTCAGCATTGAATCTCTCTGTGCCCTCAACCACAAAGGTGAGTACTGAGATAGGAGTGGAATCTTAGCTTAAAATGCATAAATACCAAATTTTACAAAGGCATGGTCCTTCACAAATTTAAGAAATGTTTCATAAAACGTCAACTGGCAACTAGTTGGGCTGATGCATGACAATGAAGTTCACACAAGGCTGCCATTGTATGCAACTTTCTGAAATGAGAAGTCTGTCATTGTATGCATCTTTCTGAAAACGACGGACCTTGATTTATTTGATGATTGAATACCTGTATGCAAATTGATTATTAAATTGTTATGTCGGACAGCATTTTCCAGTGATGTCAGATGTGAAATTTGGTGTATTAACCCTTTCCTTCATAAATACGCCTTTCTATGCCTCTGTAAAAGTTACTTTATGAAACCATTGTGATAAATAGAGCATTTGCTCCTATAGGAGCAAATGCTCTATTTATCACAATGGTTTCAAACTACAAAATTTAAAGAAAATCCTTTTCTCTAGTAAATGCTCCTTTTTGGAAGATTTATTTTAAGAGGTTGGGTCTAAAAATAGCCTATGGAGGAATGGGTTAAGTTGGCTTAAATTGAAAAAAACATTTTGTGTCCATTTTAACCACAACAGCTGTTACAAATTCCACTTTGAGAAAGTTTTAAAGTTACATGGCATCCCATCAAGATCTGATAAAATTTCAAGTGACTTGGATCTTTTAAAGATGTTTAAACTGTTTGCAAAGGTTTGACTGTTTCTGATCCGTGTTTTCTGTTTTCAGGGCACCAACCCTTTGGTATCAGAGTTTGTGCCGAAGCTTTCCCACAGCTCCAGCTCTCCAAACTTCTCAAGTTTCTCTAGCATGCCCCCACCTGGACCGCCTCCAAACTCCAACAACACAAATTCACAGTTTACAGGTATGTTCAGTAGACTTATGTTTCATTGCTCAATGACATCAATCAAAGTGCTTCTATTGCTTTGGATGGATCTCCCACTTTCAGTAGGCTTGAGTAGTGTTGCAATTTTAATAACTACTCATGAACAGACTCGATAAAACCGAGTGTGCAATTTTCTCTTTTAGCATTGCTACTTTTGCTTTCGAAGGATCTCCCACTTTCAGAATATTTTACATGCATGGCAGTCAGAGATCGCCAGTTTGATTGATTTTTATACAACACAAGTTTTGGTGACTGAGATTTAAATCAAACCAAGTCTATGCTAGCGGTCCTCTGTTTAAAGTAGTCAGTTTGTATTAGACAGCCTATTCCAAGAACAACACCTGGCCATCTATGAATTTGACCTGTTTTCTGATGTTTGAACATTTACAGAGCCCAACTTCTTTGTTTAAACACTGACTGATCAGAATCTACACCATTTGTCACTGGTCAGATTCAGTGGTATTTTGACTAGTTGCAAGCAGTGCAGATACTGGTCAGACACAATAATCCAATGCCATGTCTGATATTGATGTACAATAGAGCCTCTCTTGTGTGACCACTAAATGAATGAAATGTTTAACGTAGAATGAAAGTAATGCAGAAAATACCACAAGGAGCTTTATGCAAAAGTTCCATCGGGCACTAAGCTACCACCTGTCTTAACCCTTTCCTTCATATAAACTTGTTTTCACGCATTTGCAAACAGAGTAGACCCAGGGACTGCTCTGTTTGCTAATGGAATTTGATAGATCTGTTTCTAAAATGGTTACAATATTACACCTTTCATATTTCATTATAACTATTTTGGTCATGAATATTCATTAGGTATTGAAATTTGGAATAAACATAGAACATGGAAAAGGTTAAATCACAGAATATACTTTTTGTCAGGTTGTGTAGAGAGACTTTACTATACCCTGATTTGCAAATGCCTTAGTGCCATTTGTCATTTATGATGCAGACGAAATGCAATATATTATCCTACTTTCTTGTGTTTTGATAGGTATGAGCCTGAATTCCACCGCCAGCCCAACCCACAGTCCCCGTTTGTCCCCAACTAGTTCCCCCTTGATGATGAGGCGCACAGGGTCTCCAGTGGCCCCTTTGCGCCAGAACAAGCCTCCACCTGGCAGTACTATACAGGAGAATGTGGGAGGCACTACATACTTCTACAATGCTGAAGACTTCACTGTTCAAAGGGAGGGAATGGTGAGTAATGTTAATTATTTAATATTAATATTATTATTATGAATATTAATCTCAGAAAAAAATAAAATATTAGATTAATTATAATATGGCATGCACTCAGGAAATTTGACCTTTAATAGCAGAAACTGTATAATCGGTGTGCAGTAAAAAAGCCTTCTATAGGTAAATATGCCATAGGTAAAAAAGCCATTTATCTAGGTAAAAATGCCATAGGTAAATATGCCATAGGTAAAAATACCATCTATATAGGTAAATAGCGATAGGTAAAGTGGTAAAAATGCCGTAAGTAAAACTTTGCTGTATTGTTTAATTCTAGAAAACCCAGTCAAGTGGCTTGCCTTATCTGTATATCAAGAAATTGATGTATAATGTATAAACAGTTTTGTTTGAAATGCTGTTGTTAATTGCAGTCCCTGCCAAACTTCACCATGTACCACGGACCACCTGCCCACATGGTCCATATGAAGGTGAAATCCAACATGCCACAGTTCTTCATGCCAGACGAGCTGAAGATGGAAATACTCAACAAAAGCTCAATCACAATGGCCCAGATTGATCTAGGACAAAATATGGGTAAGGCCATCAGTAACCTTTACGCTGGGTTTATTTTTGAAGAATGGGTAAATGTAGCCCAGCAGACAAAGTTTGAAGGAGATATAAATAGGAGTCAATTTATCTGTTAATGTTAAATTGCATCTGCTTTGATCCGTACAAATTGAGGAGCAAACTTCTACAGTTTTCTTAGCATAACAATTCATAGAAATGATCAACATGATCAGCAGCTGTTGTGTGTGACAATTCTTTTACCCATCGGATTCAGGATGGCTGACTGTGGGCTGTCTTGGATGTTACTATTTCCTTGGGGGAGCAAACTTCCTAGAATATTTACAAAAGTGAAGTAACAGTGTGTGGCGGTATCTTCATCTGATTGGATTCAAATGTCCAAGTAGTGACCCATAACTTTTGAAATATTAGATAAAGACTTCATACTCATAATGCATACTTATCTTATGAAGGTTAAACTTTTCAGTGTGCCAGGTTGAAGTCAAACTTGAAGATTAAAGGTCAAAATTATAGATCAAAGTGCCTGTTGAAGGCATAGTGTTTCACGAAGATATCTTGTAAAATTGAATCGGATGGCATTTTTCACATGTACGGTGTGTTTTATAGAAAGAAATAGTGTCCTGAGTGGTTTCATAAGTTATAACAGCATATCCTCCACCAAAGTCTTGAATAAAACTTGAATAAATGCAAATTCTTGTGACGGACTTGACCTTTAAATTTACAGGCAGAAACAGACTCTATGATGTTGATCTGAATTTTTATAACATATATCCATAAAGGAGTTTTACCTTGGTTCTCCCTTTATTCCCTGAATAGGTTTTTAACTCTTTTCAAAAATCATATTCAACTTTTGAAAATTAAATAGCATAAAAGTTGAGCTTTAATATGAATAGTGTATCAGACTTCTAGAATCCTTGTGCTTTAACCCTTTCCCTGTTCTATGTTTATTTCAAATTCCAATACCTAATGAATATTCATTAACAAAATAGTTCTAAAGAAATATGCAAGGTGGAGCATTGTAGACATTTTAGAAAGCAAAGAAACAGATCTATCAAATTCTATTAGCAAACAGAGCAGACCCTGATCAGACGGCTCCTCTAGGAGCCGTCTGATCTGGGTCTACTCTGTTTGCAAATGCGTGAAAACACGTTTATATGAGGGAAAGGGTTAACTGTTCAACCACTACATTTGAGTGTGTCCCATTTGTACTAAAACAACCATTTTGCTATTTATTAATGAAAGTTTGAGGGGGTATACAAGAATCACTGTGGTGGGTGGTCGGTCTGTTCGCATGTAAACATTGATCGTTGGGTGTCACAAACTGTTTCTATTTGAAAGTTATTGAATTAATATTGGCATATGTAATAACCATGGAAAACAGGTGTACAAGATGCAATTTTCACGTGTTTAGTGCCAGGCATTGCAGAATTATCTCTCATTGAACTTTTAGTATTGTCTGTAAGCCCTTAGATTTGCAATCAAGGCTTCTGTGCAAGATGCTCTAGTCAGTTTTGTAGATGTTGATCAGTTCCGATAGAAAATTGGTTTATACAATTTTTTTACCCTTTCAGTGACTTCCAACAACATTCTGTATTTATCTGTGCAAACAGTTTGGTTCCAGATGAGACAATAAGTAACTTGGTGTCTTATTGTCCAAACTGATTATGTGATTATGTTTCTTGACAGAAAATAAAACTAAAATGAATATTATAGTAGGTCACACATTTTGTAGACACTATATGGCAACTCATGGTTTTATTATGTTTTTGCACAGATATCCCAGGTGAGGTAGACACTTACAGAAACTTATTTCCTTTGGAGCCCCCACCTGACAACCATCATCAAAAGTCCAAGACATTTGGCTACCCAACTACTTGTTACAAAGCCCTGAATACCAAAGATGGTCAGACTTACTGCCTTAGGAGAATTCATGGTAAGTATACTTGCCACAGACTGAATGCCTTACTTTTATTGCCCAGTATTACCATGATTGTCTGATGGTCTAAGGCTGCCAAAATAACAAATGCATGTTGGTATATATTCTCATGATACAGTAAAACTTATTTATAACAAACTCTGATAAAGTGAATTTCCACTTATAGCGAACTAAATTTCGTTCCTCGGCCGATATCTTCTTTAATTCTATACAGACTATAATGTTTAGTACGAAGTTGGTTAGAGCGAATTTTCGCTTATGGTGAACTGATTTTCCAGTACCTTTATTCACAAAACACTTTAAACAACAGTGTTGGGGCAAATTGTGAAGCGATCCATGAACATGTATTCTTCACGGTGGTATGGTATTATTAACATTGTGTAGCAGTAAGGTATAATGAAACACCGCTACCTGCGGGACATATATGCACTTAAAAGTATGTGTTATGGCTAAACATCGTTAAGATCTGATGCTCGTTTTAGCTCCATTTTTTCAAGAAGTGGAACTATTGTCATGACTCTCGTCGGCGTCGGCGTTGGTTAACCGTTTTGTTAAGGTCCCTTTTCTCTGAAACCATCAAAGATATTTGGTTCATATTTGCTACGTATGTTTACTATCACAAGGGGAACCCATTTCACAAGGGTAGGTAACCCTAAAATTAATTTTGCCATAGTTATGCCCCTTTTTCGACTTAGATTTTTCATTGTTGGTTAAGTTTTATGTTCAGGTCTATGTCTCAGAAACTGTCCAAGATATTTGGATCAACTTTGGTATACATGTTAACTATTACAAGGGGGAACCATTTCACAAGGGTAGGTAACCCTAAAATTAATTTTGCTATAGTTATCTCCCCTTTCTGACTTAGACTTCCACTATACTATCCAGCACTAAAGAAAGTGGAGCGCGCTGTCTGTGGACAGCTCTTGTTTATTTTCAAAATAAATACTTGAAGTCTTGGTTTTGTTATTCCCTCCCTGTTCGCATATTCCGCTAAAAATATTATTGACTCCGATGACGACACATATAAGGAATATTTGCCCGTGCCCACATACGCAGAGTCTTTGTCCGCTATATACAATTTGCACCGGGCATTGAAGCAACAATCAAATACTCCTGAGGATTTTTTTCAAAACGTTGACATCTATGAAACAACTTTTTGGCGAAGTGTCAAGCATCAACATGTGTTCAAAAGCAAATGACTTGATTTCTTCCACAAATGAGTAAGCTGTACGGTGTATGATGTAGATTTTTGGAGTTTGATCGTTACGCATGTTCGTGTGCTTGTCTGAATTACGGTTTAGTAAAGTTTTGAACAGTCGTGTGCCAGAGTCATAATTATAGCGAACTTTGTACTATCAATATAGCGAATAATGTTTATAGCAAAGTAAATCATTCAGTCCCTTGGAATTCGTTATAACCGAGTTTTACTGTACACTTATAGAATTTGATCACACTGTATATTTAATAATAAACACGTGAAAATTAGATCAATTTTAAAATGGCATACAAACACATGTCATTTTGCTCAGGCAGAAACTGTAGAATCAGAACTATCATACCATAATCAAACAGAGCCAGCCCGATCAGATGGCTCCTATAGGAGCCATCTGATCTAGGTCTACTCTTGTTTGCAAAGGCGTGAAAAGATGTTTATATGAAGGAAAAGGTCAACTCAATGTTAAAGCATGGAAGATCATTAGTATATGCTTGCACTACAGTTTTTCAGATTACAATAATAAATGTTTCTAAAGAGAAAATGGACATCTTAATATATAGCTCGGACATTATAACAGCATTGAATACATAACACTGTGTTTATACAACATGCACGTTTTAGTCAGATTTGAAACTCAAGCTAAAAACTGAGACGGTTTTAAACCCATGAGGGAATGCAGGGCTGTAGATAAGATCTATATACTATACTGGTCTTATTAATGTAGATCTATACATGTCTATACTGTTCTTATCAATGTCGATAAGCTCTATACTGGTCTTATCAATGTAGATAACATCTATACTGGTCTTATCAATGTCGATAACATCTATACTGGTCTTATCAATGTCGATAAGATCTATACTGGTCTTATCAATGTCGATAAGATCTGTACTGGTCTTATCAATGTCGATAACATCTATACTGGTCTTATCAATGTCGATAACATCTATACTGGTCTTATCAAAATGTCATATTCCAGTCAAACCCTAGTTTGTTGCAACTGATTAAAATCACAGCAAGATAAGAGTTTTGCGGAGAATAAAAAAATGCATTAATTTAATTTTCTAAGTGGGTTTCTATCTAAAACTGTATATGAAACACTCGACAGTCGACATGTAGACATGCACAGAACAGCCATGACAATTGGATCTCTTATACTACACCTAAAGCGGAATTATTTTTTGATTGTGTAAGTGAATAATGTTTTGTGTCTTTCTGCAGGATTTCGCTTGGTGAATACTAAGTGCATGACACTTGTTGATATGTGGAAAAAAATGTATCACCCCAACATAGTACAGCTGAGAGAGGTGTTTACAACAAAAGCGTTTGGTGATCACTGTAAGTCATGCTTTCATACGCAGATTTATTCCATGTTCTTTAAAAAGAAAAGTGTTGGTATCAGAAGAAAAATGGAACATATACAAACGTTAAAATTGGCTCAGTATCTGTACTTTTCAAGATTTTACCATATGTTAGGCAAATCCTATAGTTACGTAATTGCATGTGTCCAGTTGTGACTTTGTACAGCATTAATAAGATGATTTTCAACTGTACAACACTGATAAGATGTTTTTTTTGACTGCTAACTCTTTTCTGATGATTCTGTTTGTCATGTATTGCTCATAATATGTTTGTTAGTAACTTCTCATGATGGTTTATCATGTTTTGCACAGATGTTTTAATTTATGACTTCTTTTGGACATTTTATGTCATGTAATAAGAATAGGACCATGCACTCAAGTATCCGGGTACTCGGTCAGACGTTCTTGTATCGATTAGCATGTTTTTGGTATTCAAGAACTCTGAATAAAATCAGAAACAATGCTCTTTCTTCCGTCTTTTTCTAATCAAGATACAATTATAGAACCTGTTGAATGTTTACAACTTTTCATGAGTGATTGAAAGTTTGGCTGTTCATTGTAACAATCTTCACATCTCCTGGAAATATTGTCATTGCTGTTGTGACATAAACTGTTCTGTATCATGAAACAGTAGTTTTTTCTTACTGTATATGTCACATTGTCAAAATTTAAAGCGATGTTTGTTTCAATATTGCCCTCTCCCTATTCTCAGTCCCCATGTATTAACCCGTTCCTTCATATAAACACCTTTTCATGCCTTTGCAAACAGGGCAGATCCAAATCAGATGGCTCCTATAGGAAGCATCTAATCAGGGTCTGCTCCATTTGCTTGTGAAATTATGAAGATCTGATTCTACAGTTTCTGCCAATACCAATATTTCATTTGTACATATGCCATTGTAAAATTTGTAATCTTTCTGATGTCATTTCTTACACAAATATTCAACTGGGAGAGGGTTATTATCTAAAAAACCCAGACCATTTTCAGCCATCGGTGATGTACTCTGTCAATTCTTGCTACTACAATGCTTTTACATGGATTTATAAGTAATATTTTCCCCTATAAATGTTTTAAAATAAACACAGCAAACAGATGCAGACAATCATTTATGCCAACAAAAATGTAGAACATAGGACATTCTGTTTGCAAAATATTCAAGGTCTGAATAAGTTTAGTACAGCTTCTGAGTACTCATGTATATATTTTGGCATTCCTTTCCCATCCCTATTCATTGAATATTCTTTTTTTGGTTGCAGCTATTGTGTTTGTGTATGACTTTTTCCCGCTGTCAGAGACACTGTTGTCGAAGCATTTCAGCACCCCCAATATTGGTATGAACGGCTTCAGTGGTGCGTTTAACTTGGACACATCAGCCAGGCCCTTCAGTGCAGCTGGCAAAGGTTAGTCATAGCTCAGTACTTAGTGTGAATTCTTTGCAAGCAATTTTTTTTGTCTACAACAGTTGCAATCTGCTGTAATTAATTAGTTAATTTTTACTTTTATTTCTCTTCAAAAATGCAGTGAGAATGTTGAACAGTTCGGATTCTATTGGCATCTTAGCTTGATCCAAGCTGTGTGCATAGTCAACTCTTTGCACGCTAAGTAATTTTTCGTCTGCAACAATTGCCGTCTGCTTCAATTCTTAAAATAAACTTTCTCTCATTTTTTTTGCAAAAATATGGTCAAGATGACAAACAGTTTGAATCCTGATGAGACGCCGCATAATAGGGCGTCTCATCTGGATCCAAACTGTTTACATAGGTAATCACAGTTTTGCCGCTAGCGTGCAAAGAGTTAATTACAAAGGAGTGTAACTCTCATTGCCATATACTGGTTTCATCATAAATGGAGGAACATTTATATTAGCATTTTATATTTGGTAGTCAATCATCCATTAAAGACATGAAGATAAAGATGCTTTTAAAGTTATTAACAGACATTCATTGTGATTCAGGTTCTTCTGGGCCACGTCAGCATGCAGGTCTCCTGCCAGAGAGTCTCATCTGGTCGTATGTTGTTCAGCTGTCATCTGCCCTCAGGGCCATCCATGCGGCAGGGCTGTCATGTAGAACTCTTGACCCATCCAAAATCATCATCTACAGCAAGTCCAGGTGTGAATAGTATTAAGTGCCTATGTCATTATTCATTGGGCTGAGACTAGCATGGAATCAGTATGTGCATGAAGACAGAAAAGTCTTAACTTGAAAAAGGGTTTAATACTATCATACTGAATGAGTTTTGATACCATTATAGTAATATGCACAGGTGTATTTAATTGCTATTAAGTAATATAGTAATTAATTTTGATCCAAAACTCTTAACATTTCAAAAAGAGTATTTACTGATTTGAGAAACACTGTCTGCGTAGATGAAAAGCAATGTTCAAACTTTCATCAAATTACCCGATTTAACCCTGTATTCCATAAATATGCCTTTCTATGCCTTGGCGAACAAAGCAGACTCGGATCAGATGGCTCCTATAGGAACTGTCTGATTCTACAGTTTCTGTTGTGGCAATGATTTCATGTGTTAATATGCCATTTTAAAAATGTATTAGTATCATATATAATTTCTTTTTATGCCCCCAAAGCTAGGCTTTGGCGGCATATAGTGGTCGCACCGTGCGTGTGTGTGTGGGTGGGTGGGTGGGTGTGTGTGTGGGTGGGTGGGTGTGTGGGTGTGTGTACCTTTTGTCCGGAGTATATTTCCTTTGTCACATCAGCTACAGATACCAAATTTGGTGTGTGAGTTCATCTTGGGATGGGGGAGTGTCGCGTACCATTTTCATGTCACCTTGACCTTTGACCTTGATTTTACAAAAAGCTTGTCTGGAGCATATCTCCTTTACCTTACCAGCTACAGATTCCAAATTTGGTGTGTGAGTTCATCTTGGGATGGCAGAGTGTCGCGTACCATTTCCAGGTCACTGTGACCTTGACCTTAACCTTGACCTTTGACCTCGATTTTAAAAACAGCTTATACCTTACCAGCTACAAAAAGCTTGTCCGGAGTATATCTCCTATTCCTTACCAGCTAAGGATTCCAAATTTGGTGTGTGAGTTCATCTTGGGATGGAGGAGTGTCGCGTACCATTTTCAGATCACTGTGACCTTGACCATGACCTTTGACCGATTTTACAAAAAGCTTGTCCGGAGCATATCTCCTTTACCTTACCAGCTACAGATTCCAAATTTGGTGTGTGAGTTCATCTTGGGATGGCGGAGTGTCATGTACCATTTCCAGGTCACTATCACCTTGACCTTGACCTTTGACCTCGATTTTAAAAAAAGCTTATACCTTACCAGCTACAAAAAGCTTGTCCAGAGTATATCAACTATACCTTACCAGCTAAGGATTCCAAATATGGTGTGTGAGTTCATATTGGGATGGAGGAGTGTCGCGTACCATTTTCAGATCACTGTGACCTTGACCTTGACCTTTGACCGATTTTACAAAAAGCTTGTCCAGAGCATATCTCCTATACCTTACCAGATACGGATTCCAAATTTGGTGTGTGAGATCACCTTGAGATGGCGGAGTGTCGCGTACCATTTTCAGGTCACTGTCACCTTGACCTTGACCTTTGACCTCGATTTTACAAAAAGCTTGTCCGGAGCATATCTCCTATACTTTACCAGCTACGGATTCTAAATTTGGTGTGTGAGTTCATCTTGGGATGGAGGAATTTCGCGTACCATTTTCAGGTCACTGTGACCTTGACCTTGACCTTCGACCTCGATTTTACAAAAAAGGTCCAGAGAATATCTCCTATACCTTACCAGCTACGGATTCCAAATTTAATGTGTGAGTTTATCTTGGGATGGCGGTGTGTCGCGTACCATTTTCAGGTCACTGTGACCTTGACCTTTGACCTAGATTTTACACAAAGCTTGTCCGGAGCATTTCTCCTATACCTTACCAGCTACGGATTCCAAATTTGGTTTGTGAGTTCATCTTGGGATGGCGGAGAGTCGTGTACCATTTTCAGATCACTGACCTTGACCTTGACCTTTGACCTCAATTTTACAGTCCGGAGCATATCTCCTTTATCTTACCAGATACAAAAAGCTTGTCCAGAGCATATCTCCTATACCTTAAACGTTGACAATCAACCCAGGGTCCTTTTTAACGTTGAGAATGACTTAGGGTCCTTTTTAACTAAGTTTTGACGCTTGGCTCTTTTCTTAGCTATCATAATCGTCAAAGGTTCTGTTTCTAATGTTAAGAACTGACTCCTGTGTCATTTTTAACAGCATCAAAATTTCATGTTACACCTGCATTACATTGTATTGTTTTTCCGCCAAAATGCATTTCGGTGTCAAACACTTTGGGGGCATTTGTCACCCGTGACGACTCTCTTGTTTGAATATTAATGGAGTAGAGTTGAGGTATTTTAACCTCTATCCTGCTAAGTATTTACAACTAGCATGGACCTTGTTGAGACATTTGGGCATCTCATCTGGATCCTAGCTGTTTGGCAACTGGTGAGTAGTTTCTCAAAGGCTTTAACAAATCTGGGCCCATGGTTATAAAACTTCTTAGTCTGAGTCTGAGGTCATTCTCAAGTATCTGATTGTTCAGATGCTTGAGAATGATCTCAGACTCAAGCAAAAAGTTTTATAATCTCGGGCCTGGAGTGATGAAAAGCAGCTTCAATTCAGAGTTTGAGTGAGCAGACATCAATTGTCGCAATAGGATAACGATTAAATGCTATAGGTAGCTGCTAGCAGGTGTCATATGTGTTTCTTCTGTTGCAGACTGCGGTTGAACTGTTGTGGGATATTTGATGTGTTGACGTTTGACAATAATCAAAGTAACCCCATGGCCCTTACGCCACACTATCAGGTAAGATGTAATTTATCTTAACGCTTTCCTTCATATTAAGGCTTTTTAACTCACCAGAGCACAAAGTGCTCAGGGTGAGCTTTTGTGATTGCCTGATGTCCGTCGTCCGTCGACATGCGTCGTCAGTCGTCAACAATTTAAACCTTTAAAAATCTTCTCCTCTGAATCTACAGGGTTCTCAGCTTTCATCTTTGGCACATAGTATCATCTTTAGGTCCTCTACAAAAGTTATATAAATTATGGCCCTGGGGTCAAAATTGGCCCCGCCCCAGGGGTGCCTTGTTTTCAATAGAAACATATAATAAAACTTTTGAAAATCTTCTCCTCTGAAACCAAAAGGTTCTCAGCTTTCATATTTGGCACATAACATCATGTTCAGGTCCTCTACAAAAGTTATATAAATTATGCCCCTGGGGTCAAAATTGGCCCTGCCCCAGGGGTGGGCAGTTTTCAAAAGAAACAAATAATGAAATCTTTGAAAATCTTCTTCACTGAACCTGGAGTGCTCTCAGCTTTCATATTTGGCACATAGCATCATGTTCAGGTCCTCTACAAAAGTTATATAAATTATGGCCCCGGGGTCAAAATTGGCCCCGCCCCAGGGGTGGGCAGTTTTCAATAGAAACAAATAGTGAAATCTTTGAATATCTTCTTCTCAGAAACTGGAAGGTTCTCAGCTTTCATATTTTGCACAGAGCATCATGTTCAGGTCCTCTACAAAAGTTATATAAATTATGCCCCTAGGTCAAAATTAGCCACGCCCCAGGGCAGGCTAGTTTTCTATAGAAACATATAGTGAGAACTTTGAAAATCTTCTCCTCTGATTGTCTGGTGAGCGCTTCAGGGCCATTCTGGCCCTCTTGTCATGCCGTAGCAGAGTAGGCCCCAGATCAGACAGCTGGTGTAGCTGCTGTAGGAGCCATTGGCTCAGGGTTTGCTCTGTTTGCTTATATAATATAGACATGATTTTACAGTTTCTGTCATGTCCAACAATGTGTGTGTCCATGTACTATTGTAACAATTAATCTAATTAATATTCATGATGTGATTGTTTCTTACACGAATATTCATGGAGTAATGGGTTAAGTAATGGGTTTTAGTGTTATATTTACATACCTGTTCTTACAACAGTTTATTTAAATTGGAGATTGAAATGGAAACAATTTGCCACTAACCATATAAAATAGCATGCTTGACATATACAGTGCTCGTGATAATTTTTGCATGCAATGAGTACGTACTCACAACATTTTCACTTCAATCCTGAAAATCAAAATCAAATGCTGAAAATCTACAGAAAATACAAACAATGGAAAACTTTAACTAAATTTACCTCTAATGAAGCACACTTTCCTGCCGGAAATCTTTGTCCATGCATAATTAGGATATTTTTGACTTTTTTACATTGATTGTTAATGATACCTTGGTACAAAAACTGTTCAACTGGTAACTAACTGGTAACACTATTTCTTTGAACATTTTTTGAGCCTTCAGCAGCCCACAACGTGTCTACTTTTCCCTCAATGCATATAGCACATTTTAATACTTTGTCTTGATCTTGACTCTCCACGATTAACAAGGGATACAGTTTTTTTTCAAGATTCTACAGGTTTTTTTTCATTTACCCTGACGCCGGTGTGTTTTCTTTTAACTGTTGACGAGTTTTCTTCATTGGATTTGTCCTTGCTAGTGATATTATCAATTACGGACTCAATGATGAATTTGACTATTGAAGTTCCGCTCACAGTATCCTCACGTTTTTTCAAAAAAATTGAATAATGTTGGCGTTTTATCATCGCTTAATTTCTTCTTACAACGACACACACCAGACGCCGCCTTCATAACGTGTTACTTTTCCTGCAGACGCTTGCAGTGACAATTTAACCCCGTACTATTTCGACCCGTACCTCATGACTCAAAACAAAAAGTCGAGGAAGGCTACTTATCGTGCGTAGCTATTGCGAGACTCTGGATATGTTAGTAAGTATATGGAGTTCATAAATCTATTTTTTTAAAAGCAACTACGGAATCGTGATAAAACCCATTGGTTTATGAAGTTCGAGACTGAGGCGAGACAATGCGGGTGCGAAATTAATTAAAACAACGAACGGTTTTAGAGTAAACATTTCACTTATTTCAAGTGATTTTTCTATGTCAAGACGGTAATTCCAATCCATTAAATGCTGCAAGTTGAAGACCAGTCTACCGTTTGTTTACAATTGTTCACGGTCGATTTCGCCGGACATCAAATTTGTTATTACTCGCAACTTAACATTTGAAATGCGTACGCAAGAGTATTAATGCGTTTTTGTACGCCCAGATCTAATTTCTAATGCGTTTCTCTTAAAAAAATATGCGGAAAAACGCACGTACGCACCTTATCTGGAGCACTGCATATATTTGATGTATTACTGCATAGTTTTATAGACATGTCTATGTTGATTATATTGATGATTCATTGGACATTAATACATAGATGAATGATGATAAGAAAAAATTGGGTACATGTAGGTCTTAACCCATTCCCTCATTATGTCTCCCCCCATATTTATATGGGAAAGACATATTGTTTTCGTGAGAGTTGTCTGTCTGTCTGTCTGTCTGTCTGTCCGTCTCTCCGTCTGTCCGTCACACTTTTTGTCCGGACGATAACTTCAATATGCCTAATGCCAGTTGTTTGAAACTTCATATATGGAAAGAGCATAATGAGAGGAAGTGTCTTGCACAAGGTCCATAACTCTGGCTTCACTAATATAGGAGTTATTGCCCCTTGTAAAAGAAATTCACACTTTTTTGTCCGGACGATAACTTCAATATGCCTAGTGCCAGTTGATTGAAACTTCATATATGGAAAGAGCATAATGAGAGGAAGTGTCATGCACAAGGTCCATAACTCTGGCTTCACTAATATAGAAGTTATTGCCCCTTGTAAAAAAATGCACACTTTTTTGTCCGGACGATAACTCCTGTATGGCTCATGCCATTGCATTGAAACTTCATATATGGAAAGATCATGACAAGAGGAAGTGTCATACATAAGGTCCATAACTCTGGCTTCATTAATAATGGAGTTATTGCCCTTGTAAATTTTTCAACAAATTTTTTGTCCAGGTGATAACTCCTATATGGCTCATGCTATTGGATTGAAACTTCATACATGGAAAGATTATGATAAGAGAAAGTGTCATGCTCAAGGTCCATAACTCTGGCTTCACTAATATTGGAGTTATTGCCCTTTGTAAAAAAACACACAATTTTTTGTCAGGATGATAACTCCTATATGGCACATGCCATTGGAGTGAAACTTTATACATGGATTGATCATGATAAGAGAAAGTGTCATGCATAAGGTCCTTAACTCTGGCTTCAATAAATTGAGAGTTATTGCCCCTTGTACATTTGTTTAACGCTTTCTTGTCCGGACGATAACTCCTACATGGCTCTTGCCATTGTATTGAAACTTTATACATGGAAAGAGCATGATGAGAGAAAGTGTCATGAACAAAGGCCATAAATCTGGCTTCAATACTTTTGGAGTTATTGCCCTTTGTTACATTTTTTGTCCGATCAATAACTCCTATTCGACTGATGCTATTGGAATGACATTTCATTTATGGAAAGAGCATGATGAAAGTAAGCGTCATGCACAAGGGCCATAACTCTGGTATCAATATTTTTTAAGTTATTAGCTGTTATCATTTTCTTCTTGAAAAATGTGGTGTGGAAAGCGCATAATGAGGGGAAGTATCAATCATCAAGTCCATAACATTTTTAGTGATTTCCCTTTACATATTGTTTTTATTAGAGGGGAGACATCAGTTTTTGTGACAAAAACCTCTAGTTTAAACATCTTTTCACGCATTTGCAAACAGCAGAGTGGACCCAGGTCAGTCTGACCTCGGTCTACTCTGTTTGCTTTAGACATGATATAGATATGATTTATAGTTTTTTAGTGCTAGCAAATATAGATATGATTTACAGTTTTTTAGTGCTAGCAAAAAATTCCTTTGAACAATTTACATTATAAAAATTCAGCCAATGAATATTCATAGTATCATTATTTCTTACATGAATTCTGGACAGGGAACGGCTTAACAAGTGACCATTTCTGAGTAATATCGTTAAGTCGTTAAATTGTCATTGGTGCATCACTTTTTGATTTATAGTCCAAACAAAAGGATGAAAGTAATAAACTCTACAGTAGAACCTCTCTAAACTGGAATTTTAATAATGAAGAATTTAGGTCTTTAAGGCAGGTGGTTGTTTAATGCAGGGTGAAAACTTGCGGAAAGCTCCAAGAGGAGCTTTGGAGCTTTATGTGTGACTTTCATCCTGCATTAAGCTACCACCTGTCTGAAGACCATTTTAATACCAATTCCTTTCAGTGTACTTATTTTGTATTTTTTGTACCCTAATGAAGGCATTTGAAATGCCGAAAACGTTTGGTTGAAAATAATATGTTTAGAAAATCCTACGTGATTGTTTTGTACTACTCACTACCTGGTCAGTGTTTCTACATTTGTTTCATCTAGTTTAAAGGGGTTTTACTGTAGTTGAAAAGTTTCTGAACTGACTGCCCTTCTAACATAAGTTGTCATTTGAATGGTGTGTTTATAGAGGTTTTGTCTTACCTTTCATAATTGTCCTGTTTTTAGCAAGAGGACCTAGTTTCCCTTGGCAAGGTGGTTCTCGCTTTGGCCTGTAACAGTGTGATGGCAATACAGAGGGACAACCTGCAGACTTCCATGGAGCTAGTGGCACGTAGCTACTCAGCAGATCTCAAAAATCTCATCTTGTAAGTTATGACCTGGCTCCTATTATTAAATCCAACACAAGCAAATAGTGTAGACCCTGATATAGGAGTTATCTTTAAATGCTTACATATTAATTGTATGACATGATATACTTATGAATGCTATAGAGTGTACAAGGCAGTAAAGGCTTGCTCCCTATAGATATTTTATGCCATTAGTCTGTTTACCAATCAAGTCTGCTGTTTCCATTTAGAAGAATGCATCTACATTATATTCATAGAATGCATAAAATATTCACAGAGGAAAGGGTTAACGTACACCAATTTATCTGCCAAAGCTAAAAACAGTTCTCTTTTACAGCAAATAAGAGAAAAGGGAGTGAGTGTCCATATTGCAACAGTTTATTTAACCCTTTACTCCATGATTATTCTTGTAAAAAATAATGACAATAAAAAGTAAAGTTTGGCCATGGCAGAAACTGTAGAAATGTATCTGTATTATATTGAAAGCAAACAGAGCAGAACCTGATCAGACAGCTCCTACAAGAAAGGCATATTTATGGAGGAAAGGGTTAACACACTTGAAATTTTTTATTGTCATGACCCTCTCGTTAGCGTTGGTTAACCTTTTTGTCAAGGTCCATTTCTCAAAAACTGTCAAAGATATTTGGTTAAAATTTGGTATGCATGTTTGCTATCACAAGGGGAACCCTTTTCACAAGGGCAGATAACACTTAAAGTTTATTTTCATTGTTGGTTAGTTTTATGTTAAGATCCATGTCTGAGAAACTGTCAAAGATATTTGGTTCACATTTTTTATGCATGTTTACTATCAAAAGGGGAACTCATTTCACAAGGGTAGGTAACCCTAAAATTAATTTTGCCATAATTATGCCCCCAAGCGGCAGGCATATAGTAATCGCATTGTCCTTCCATCCGTCCGTCCGTCCCAAATTTCTTTTTTATTTGTGAATAGATTTCAAAATAACCTGATACAAATGTTCACCACAAAAAGACGATGTGTCGCGTTCAACTTTCTGGTCTATGTGTCAAAGGTCAAGGTCATCCTTCAGGGTCAAAGATCGGGGCATAAGTGTTTCACAAACACACTCTTGTTTGACTTAGATTTTTCATTGTTGGTTAAGTTTTATGTTAAGGTCCATGTCTTAGAAACTGTGCAAGATATTTGGTTTAAATTTGGTATGCATGTTAACTATTACAAGTGGAACCCATTTCACAAGGGCATGTAACCATAAAATTAATTTTGTCATAGTTATCTCCCCTTTTCGACTGAGACTTCCACTACACTATCCAACACTAAAAACATGTGGAGCGCTGTCCACAGACAGCTCTTTTTCTGTTTTGCTGGTGGAAACAAATGTTTCTATGTGGTATTGATGATTTCAGATATCTCCTTACCAATCAGAACCGTCCCCGTAGCATAAATGACATTATGCCTATGATTGGAGCAAGATTTTACACTCAGCTTGACTCGGCCCAGTTGAGAAGTGATGTCATAGAGAATGAACTATGTAAGGTGAGTATACAGTTACAGCATAATTTTATTGAAGACAAATCTTACTGTGAAATTCTATCTACTGGGTATGTGGAATGAAATTTTATCTATTTTGAATAAAAATGAAAACGTTTGATACTTTGCCAACTCTTTGAATTTGTTGGATGTTATATACTATGCTTGAATACAGCATTTGGTAAAGTATCCCTTCCCTGTTGAATATTCATGCAAGAAATAATGACATGAATATTTAATAATTGAATTTTTTATAATGGCATATGTACACATGAGGTTTTGGTATTGGTAGAAACTAGTCATATGTATATCATTTCGAAAGCAAACAGCAAATCTGGGTTTACTCTGTTTACAAAAATCTGAAAAAATGTTTGATGAGGGAAAGAGTTAAACCTAACCCTTTACCTGATCGAGGCGCCTGTGGTAGCTGTCTGATCAAGGTCTGCTGTGTTTGCTTAAGAAATAATATAGATCTGTCTCTAAAGTTTCTGCCAGGGAAAAGAAGTCCATTGTATTCATCTTTGTAATCCCATTTTAGAAAGTTTAAGGGATGTATGATTATTTATAAGAATGGAAAGATAAAGTCTTGTATGTATTGTTTTGCAGGAGGTGGAGAATGGTAGGCAGTTCAGACTGTTGTGCAAACTTGGCATAATGAATGAAAGGCCAGAGTAAGTAGGAATTGAATCCTGTTAACCCTTTCCTCCATAAATACACATTTCTATGCCTTTGCAAACAGAGTAGACCCAGATCAGACCACTCCTATAGGAGCTGTCTGATCAAGGTCTACTCTGTTTACTATGTTTGTTCTACACTTTCTACCATGGCTGAACATGTCTTTGTCCATGTGCCATTATAAATATAATCTCATTAATATTCATGATGTCATTATTTCTGACATAAATATTCAGGAAGTCAAGGGTTAATATTGTGTTGAACATAACACATTACCTGATAGAAATCACTTAAAGTTTTTGCAAACAGAGTAGACCCAGATCAGACTGCTAAGGAGTCTGCTGTATGCTTGCACCCTAATATAGATCTGATTCTGTCATGGTAAAAAAATCCTGTGCCCAGATACTATTATAAAAATCCAATTATTCGATATTCACAACATCATTATTATGTCTCCCCCATTTATGGGGAGACATATTGTTTTTGCCAGGGGTGTCTGTCAGGTGTCTGGCCATCAGTCTGTCTGTCACAAACTTGTGTCGCGTGTATCTCTGACACCGGTAGGGCTAGCATCACCATACTTCACAAGAATGTTCACCAGCATGAGTTGTTGTGCACCTGGGGTTTTTGAATTGTCACCCCCTGATCACTTCGTAGTTATTGCCCCTGATGACTTAAAATTAGACCAACTTTGTGTCACGCGTATCTCTGAAACTGCTAGGGCTAGAGTCACCAAACTTAATAAGAATGTTAACCAGCATAAGTTGTTGTGCATCTGGGTTTTTTGAATTGTCTCCCCCTGATAATTGTTGAATTATTGCCCCTGATATAATAACTTAAAAAATAGACAAACATTGTACATTGTGTCGCACGTATCTCTGAAACAGCGAGGTCTAGAGTCACCAAACATCACTGGAATGTTCACCAGCATGAGTTGTTGTGCACCTGATATTTTTGAATTGTCTTCCCTTGATAACTTTGGAGTTATTGCCCCTGATGACTTCAAAATTAGACAAACTTTGTGTCGCGCGGAATTCACAGGAATGTTGACCAGCATGAGTTTGTATGTACTTTGTGTTGTGTGTATCTCTGAAACCGCTAGGGCTAGAGTCACCAAACTTCACAGGAATGTTGACCAGCATGAGTTGTTGTGCACCTTGGGGTTTTTGAATTGTCTCCTCCTGATGATTGTTGAGTTACAGACATTAGACATTACACTTGTGTATTGGAAAGGGGATGGAGGGGGAGACATCTGTTTTTGTGACAAAAACAAACATCTAGTTTCTTACTTGATAGGTTCATTTGTCACCTGTCTGATAATTTAAATGAACCTTGTAGAGTAGCAAACAGTGTAGACCCCAATCAAACTGCTCTTACAGGTCTGCTCTAGTTTCCTAAGCTTTGTGGCCAGAGGTACTTAAAGAAATCTGGAGTTTTCAGATAAAAAATATCAGGAGTACCTTATATTAACTTGACACATGAATATTCATTTTAAAAAACTGATAACATGAACATTAATTAGATTATTTTTATGAAGGCTCATGGACACAGGAAATTTTGGCAAGAGGAGAAACAGTAGAATCAAATCAGTATTATGTTATAAGCAAACAGAGCAGGTCCTGATCAGACAGCTCCTATAGGAGTCGTCTGATCTTGGTCTACTCTGTTTGCAAAGGCGTAGAAAGGCATATGTACGGAGTAAAGGGATAATTGCCTCAAGTATTCAGACACCCAGTCTTCCTTCTTAATGGTGTTGTAAAGCTAAATACATGTATATTGATTTGGCACCGTTTTGAACAACTTGGACTGACATAGTAGCAAACTGTGTAGACCATGCTCAAACTGCATTTCAGGAGCTATTTGATATATCTATTAAGTCTGCACTATTTGCCTAATTTTCTCTGTCTGAATACTTAGGGTTATGAGGTTATTTTGAAATTATGCAAATGTTAAGATTTTAAAATTTGAACATGTTTTTATGTTCTTTAACCCTTTCCATCATATAAATATTTTTTCACGCATTTGCAAACAGTGTAATCCCAGATCAGATGGCTCCTATAGGATCAGGGTCTGCTCTGTTTGTTAATGGAATTTGATAGTTAAATGTCCTTACTATAACTATTATTATATCCATGAATATTTAATTGGTATTAAAATCTGGAATAAACATAGAACAGGGAAAGGGTTAAATGAAAATATCTGTAATTCTTTCTGAAAGAAATTATTTTCTCAAAAGCACTGCTTTCAGCACTGAACATTGGCTTTATTAAGCTTGTATGACTAGTACAGAACCATTGTGCCAGGTAGTTTCTGATATTTACAGTACAAATCCTAGGCAAAGTCATGTTTGTTTCGCTCTGTATTATGATGTTATTGTTTGTTTATGGAACATAAAGCACATCTGTTTTCAACAGGTTTAATTTGGATGCCCAGTGGTCAGAGACAGGTGATCGCTACATGTTGAAGCTGTTCAGAGATTACCTCTTCCATCAGGTAGATGAGACTGGGGCACCATGGATAGACATGTCACATATTGTTATGTGTCTTAATAAGGTATACCTTGCATACTGACTACATCTGATTACAATAAACAGTGGGGTATTGAAATGAATTTTGTAAAGCAATTTGTTTAAACTTTTGTTTAACCTCTTTTTCAAAACATCTGTTAGTTATTAGATTTAGATATGTCCTTGGCAGGCAGCTTTGGTTGGGTGTTACAAGATCATTGTCACTGATAGTAGAACAAAGGAAAATGTGTGTTTTTGTGGTATTGCCTCATTTCTAGTTAAATGATCTAAAATCATGGTATAATTTACTGCTAGTAATGTCTGCCCTTTCAAATTTGTATTTCAGTCCTAACTTTAACATTGTCTTCTTGAGATTTAGAGATTAGTCAAAGTTTATAAAATTGTAAAAAACCATTGGAGGTGTTTTATGCAAGAGCTCCAATCTGAATGTCAGTTTTAGTTGGGTGTATGTATGTGGTGGTGACCAGGGCACCATAAGTATTTTCTTATTTGTAGAGACAGATCTAGTTTATTTGTTTGATTTTTTTTTTTTGGGGGGGGGGGGGGGGTTGTTTGTTTTGTTTTTCTTCCAAAAGCGAGTTTACTGTAGCACCAGATGCTAGTGACAATACAAAGTATGTGAGTGTCGATAAATCTTAAATGCAAATAGTTAGACAAATTGTGTGTTTGATGCATGTGAAAAGAAAGAAATTGAACAAACACAATGTTAATATATATGTATGTCATCACATTTTCCCACTCATACATTTCAGTGTCAGATGTAATATAACAGTATTATTTACCCTTTTCCTAAACTTTGTAAAAGTTAAGCATGGCATTGGCGAATCTAATAAACTATTTGGAATCAGATTATGCATATAGATAAGTGACTCATTTTTATACGCCCGAAGGGATGTATTATGGTATGGCGCATGTCGTCCCTCCGTCCGTCTGTCCGTCCGTCCGTTAGCAATTTCTTGTGCAACTAACTCCTCCTTTATTTTTCAACATAATTTCTTCAAACTTTCAGGAATGATAGATATTGATGTGTAGTTGTGCATATCAGTGAGATAACTCTCATATCATTTTTCATTCTGGAGTTATTGCCCTTTGATAGTTTCGGGTAGCAATTTCTTGTGCAACTAACTCCTCCTTTATTTTTCAACATAATTTCTTCAAACTTTCAGGAATGATAGATACTGATGTGTAGTTGTGCATATCAGTGAGATAACTCTCATATCATTTTTCATTCTGGAGTTATTGCCCTTTGATAGTTTCGGGTAGCAATTTCTTGTGCAACTAACTCCTCCTTTATTTTTCAACATAATTTCTTCAAACTTTCAGGAATGATAGATACTGATGTGTAGTTGTGCATATCAGTGAGATAACTCTCATATCATTTTTCATTCTGGAGTTATTGCCCTTTGATAGTTTCGGGTAGCAATTTCTTGTGCAACTAACTCCTCCTTTATTTTCAACATAATTTCTTCAAACTTTCAGGAATGATAGATACTGATGTGTAGTTGTGCATATCAGTGAGATAACTCTCATATCATTTTTCATTCTGGAGTTATTGCCCTTTGATAGTTTCGGGTAGCAATTTCTTGTGCAACTAACTCCTCCTTTATTTTTCAACATAATTTCTTCAAACTTTCAGGAATGATAGATACTGATGTGTAGTTGTGCATATCAGTGAGATAACTCTCATATCATTTTTCATTCTGGAGTTATTGCCCTTTGATAGTTTCGGGTAGCAATTTCTTGTGCAACTAACTCCTCCTTTATTTTTCAACATAATTTCTTCAAACTTTCAGGAATGATAGATATTGATGTGTAGTTGTGCATATCAGTGAGATAACTCTCATATCATTTTTCATTCTGGAGTTATTGCCCTTTGATAGTTTCGGGTAGCAATTTCTTGTGCAACTAACTCCTCCTTTATTTTTCAACATAATTTCTTCAAACTTTCAGGAATGATAGATACTGATGTGTAGTTGTGCATATCAGTGAGATAACTCTCATATCATTTTTCATTCTGGAGTTATTGCCCTTTGATAGTTTCGGGTAGCAATTTCTTGTGCAACTAACTCCTCCTTTATTTTTCAACATAATTTCTTCAAACTTTCAGGAATGATAGATACTGATGTGTAGTTGTGCATATCAGTGAGATAACTCTCATATCATTTTTCATACTGGAGTTATTGCCCTTTGATAGTTTCGGGTAGCAATTTCTTGTGCAACTAACTCCTCCTTTATTTTTCAACATAATTTCTTCAAACTTTCAGGAATGATAGATATTGATGTGTAGTTGTGCATATCAGTGAGATAACTCTTATATTATTTTTCATTCTGGAGTTATTGCCCTTTGATAGTTTCGGGTAGCAATTTCTTGTGCAACTAATTCCTCCTTTATTTTTCAACATAATTTTATAGAACAGCCTTCGGGCGTATATTGCCCCGTCTTGCGGTGCTCTTGTTAGCTTGTCTGTTTTTAGCTCCACTTTTTCAAAAAGTGGAGCTATTGTCATGACCCTCTCGTCGGCGTCGGCGTTGGTTAACCTTTTTGTTAAGGTCTTTTTCTCAGAAACCATCAAAGATATTTGGTTCATATTTGGTATGTATGTTTACTATCACAAGGGGAATCCATTTCACAAGGGTAGATAATCCTAAAATTAATTTTGCCATAGTTATGCCCCTTCTTCGACTTAGAATTTTCATTGTTGGTTCAGTTTTATGTTCAGGTCCATGTCTCAGAAACTGTCCAAGATATTTGGTCCATCTTTGGTATACATATTAACTATTACAAGGGGGACCCATTTCACAAGGGCAGGTAACCCTTTAATTAATTTTGCTGTTGTTATCTCCCCTTTCTGACTTAGACTTCCACTACACTATCCAGCACTAAAGAAAGTGGAGCGCGCTGTCTGCGGACAGCTCTTGTTTGAAGAAAACATGGGAGCTATTGTCGTAACTCCAGCATCCGCATTGTCGTCCTGAAACTTTAACATTGCCTATAGTTTTCATAATGAAGGCACATCTGCCTTGATGGGAGATATTCATTAGCCTGATAGCCTCTTGTTTATAGTTATAGTGTATTATATTTTAATTTTCAGTTGGATGCAGGGTCTCCTGAGAAAATCACATTGATGTCGCGTGATGAGCAAAATGTGCTGGTTGTTTCTTACGCAGAGTTGAAGCAGTGCTATGAGAATGCTTTCAGTGATATTCTTAACGCCACACATTCCATGGGACTTACGTAAATAGTTTGGACTACCCATCAGGTCTATCATGTAAAACTTGCATGGTAGAATGTTAGAATAGGCAAAACAGTGTTGTGAATGTACATGAGGTACAATGGTTTTGTACAGAACAATCGTGACCAAGACGGTATTTAAATATGGAATATACATGTGCTAACTGTTATATTTTGTTATTGAACTTAACTACGGAATTATAACAGCCTAAATCTGGATTTGATTCTGGGCAGCTATGGATGTGATTAGAGATAGGGAATTGGAAATATGTTTTAATATTTAATATGCTACTGACAAAGTTGATGATGCAGTAGAACCAGTGTTTAGCGAGCATTTGTTGATGAAACATAAGACAGATGTGGTTATTTAATGCAGGTCATAAGTAATGCAGAAAACTTGTTTAGGAACTTTCTTCATTACTGTTATCCAGCATTAATCTACCATCTGTCTTTGATAGTCACTCAGCTCTTTACCTGATGAATATTCGTGTGTAAGAAATAATAACTGCATGAATATTGACCTTAATTAATTTGTATTATGGCGTGAACACAGGAATATCTGGCCATGGCAGGAACTGTAGAATCAGATCTATGTTAGTAAACAGCAGACCTTGATCAAACAACTTGTACAGGTGCCGTCTGATCTATGTCTACTCTGTTTGCCAAGGAGTCTCTATCAAGTAAATGGTTATGACAAGTTTTACTATATTTACAGAATGGATCTAGATTAGGCTCCCTGTGATTGATGTTCTCGTTAGGATTTAAATTGTTTCTTGCACAGATTGAGCTTTTGTACAAGAGAATGTAAATGACACGGTTTTGTTAACCCTTTACTCCATAATTACGCCTTTCTATGCTTTTGCAAACGGACTAGACCCAGATCAGACAGCTCCTATAGGAGCCGTCAGATCAGGGTCTGCTCTATTTGCTTATGGATTAATATACTTTCGCGAAAAGTTCATTTGATAATATGCCATTTTAAGAATTAATATTCATGATGCCATCATTTCTTATATGAATATTCATGGAGTAAAGGGTATAAAAGATGCCATGATTATACATATAATCCTACTACCATATTTGTTCGATATATTCTGTATGGTGATATATTTGGACAAAATGAGAGAAAAATTGGAAAGGTTCTGTTGGATATAAAGACAGGCAGCTTTATCAATGAAGGGTAAGTATTGAGGGAAGAAATGGGCTGTTGTTTGGGATTTATAATACTTACCAGACGTCTTCAGCTATGTAGACCCAGATCAGCTGTCACTCTGAAAGCATTGCATAGGACAAGGTCTTACTGATTGACAGATGCAAGCATGTACACTACTTTAGTTTACATCATAGATGTGACTCACATGCAATGTCTCTGATATGGCTACTATTCTGGGTCTTTGCCAAAAGCAGAAATGTTATTTTTCTCATAATGCTTCTCTTTTGTTGTCCTATTGTGCATTAGACATGGAAAGAAACAAGACATTTAACCCTTTACTCCATTGACATGCCTTTTTAACACCTTTGCAAACAGAGTAGACTTAGATCAGATGGCTCTTGTGGGTGCCATCTGATTAAAGAGTGCTGTGTTTGCTTTTAAAATAATGAAGACCTACTTCTGCCATGGCCAAAAATTTCTGTGTTATAAACAATCTCAACAAATTAATATTCTTGATATCACGAGTTTTTATATAAACGTTCATGGAGTAACGGATTAATGGTCCACTTTTCTGAAGAGCAGTTGCATTTTGACATATTCATACAGCAGAATGTGGGTAAGGACTTGTATAGAAGTTGGTCAATAAGGATTATACAGATAGGAGTTTTGGGAATAACCCTCTACTCCATAAATACGCCTTTCTACACCTTTGCAAACAAGTAGACCCAGATCAGACGGTTCCTGAAAGAGCCTTCTGATCAGGGTCTGCTCTGTTTGATTATGATCTAAATAAGATATGATTCTACAGTTTCTGTCATGGCCAAAAATTCCTCTGTCCATGTTCTATTATTACAATCTTATTAATATTCATGTGATTATTTCTTACATGAATATTCATTGAGTAAAGGGATAATGAGTGTTTGTTTGATGGAAAGAGAGGTAGAGATTCTTATGTCACATCTATCACATTTACAACACATGTGCCAGGTGGGGATATAAACGTTCCTTGAAGGACTTCTTTTAAGCATTAGAATTTTTATTGTTGAATTATTACAAATATGTGTTCAAAATGAACATGGAAAATACATTACCAGTTACAAGAAATATGTGACATTTTGTTGGTTTCAGCAGCTGTAAATGTACATATCTATTTATTTTTCATGACATGATTTTGTAAATACTGTGTACAAAGTGCATGCATTAATTGTACAGTGTTCCAATGAAATATATTATTTCCTTGTTAAAATTTTGATTCACCTATTTTCGATATATAATGAGTTTTCATGTTGACATCTGTTCAGATTGAATGCATTGTTTCCTCTCTGTTGCAGTTGTGCGTATGAGCTGCAAAACTAGTAAAGGTGTCTTGGGTGCCTTGCAAAAGATGGGGATAAGTGGCATTTGCTTAGATGCTATTTCTGATAAGATCCTGCACTGGTTGACACTGCACTATCTTCCGTAATTTATTATTCAACTCTGGTTATATCTGTGAACCCTTTTTAACCCTTTCCTCCATAAATACACCTTTCTACGCCTCTGTAATAGTCACTTCTTGAAACCATTGTGATAAATAGAGCATTTGCTCCTGTGGAGCAAATGCTCTATTTATCACAATGGTTTCTATATTAAACAATTATAACATTTTCCTTTTCTCTAGTAAATGCTCCTTTTCGGTAGATTCATTCAAAGAGATTATGTCTAAAATAACCTATGGAGGGAAGGGTTAATGACTTCTTAACCCATTCAACACTTAGTAACTTATATTTGCAAAAATTGTCTACTACATTATACTGATGTGACATCCAAATTACCAGCATCTCATCTTGATCCAAATTGTTTGCAAAAATCATCACAAATTCGTCCATAGTGTTAACGCTTTACTCCGAGAATATTCATGTAAGAAATCATTAACGACGTCATGAATATAAATTGGCGGAATTTTTACAATGGTATATGAAGTTTTGGTCATTACAGAAACTGTTGAATCAGGTAAATATTTTACAAGCAAACAAAGCAGACCCTGATCAGACAGCACATACAGAATCCATCAGATCTGGGTCTACTCTGTTTGCAAATGGGTATGTATGGAGCAAAGGGTTAGGGTGGAGAAGATGTGGAGCTACAGTGGTTATAGGAAAGGAATCCCAGACACCTTTTCTGTTGACCTGACTCATATATTGGGTGAATAGTGAGCTGTTTACCAAATGTTTGTTATACATGTATGTTGATTCTGATACTTCATGACCACACATTGGATCATATTGGATTTGTCCTTGTCAAGAAAATGTCTTGAACTCTTTCCCTAAATGAACATTTCTGCATGAATTGATCACTCAATTTTTATAAGGTAAAAATTTCATGAGAATGTTTGGCTTAATTGACAAAAATTGTAGAATCGTAGGATCAGATCTATATAATTTCATAGACAGCAGATCCTGATCAGACAGCTCCTACAGGAGCCATCTGATCCGAGTCTACTCTGCAAATGCATGAAAAAGTGTTTATATGAGGGAAAAGGGTAAGTCTTAAGTTCAGCCACATCTTGTCTCATTTAAAATTAAAATATTTTTATTGGGCATTAATCACATAATTAAAGGTGTTTCATTAATTCTTTACTCCATGGATTTTCATGTAACAAATAATGACATCATGGATATTAAATAGCTGAATTGTTATAATGGCCAATGAACACATGAGTTTTTGGCCTTATTTCTTAACCCTTTCCCTGCTTTATATTAAGTCAACTTTTCTATGCTACTGAATATTCATGGACACAATAGTTATCAGAGCTGTAGATAAGATGTGTACAGTATCACTTCTTTATTTCTCCACTAAACCCTATGTTGTGATCTCTTGAGACAATTCTTAAGAGTGGTCACAACATAGGGTTTGGTGGAGAAAAGACGATTTTAATATTTGAGTACGCAACGCTATCTGTTGCTCTGGTTATAATGGAAGGTGGAACATTTCAGCCATTTTAGAAGCTAAAAAAACATCTATCAAATTCATAGCAAACAGAGCAGACCCAGATCAGATTGCTCCTATAGGAGCCATCTGATCTGGGTCTACCCAGTTTGCAAATGCGTGAAAAGGTGTTTATATGAGAGAAGGGGTTAAGCAAATCAAGCAGATGCTGATTAGGTGGCACCTACATGAGCCATCTGATGTAGGTCTACTACGTTTTCAAATACATAAATGGAGTAAAGATTTGAATTTCTTTTCAAATGCAGCCAAAGAATTATTGTTACAGGTTCACAAACACACTTATTAATCTTTGAACATTTTTTGTAAGTACAGTAAATTGATATACAGTAGAACCTGTTTAAAGCTGTCATCAAAAAGTGGTCATGGGTCTGTAAGGCAGGTGGTAGCTTAATGCTGGTCAAACATAATGCAGAAAGCTTGTATAGGAGATTTCTGAATTACATTTGCCCTGCATTAAGCAACCAACTGTTTTTTAAGACTGCTGTATTCAATCAATGAATGGTGCTTAACGCTTTCCCTGTTCTATGTTTATTTCAAATTTCAATACCTACTGAATATTCATGGACAAAATAGTTATTAAGAAATATGGAAGATGGAACAATGTAGACATTTTAGAAAGCAAAGAAACAGATCTATCAAATTCTATTAGCAAACAGAGCAGACCCTGATCAGACGGCTCCTCTAGGAGCCGTCTGATCTGGGTCTACTCTGTTTGCAAATGCGTGAAAACACGTTTATATGAGGGAAGGGTTAAGACAGGTTCTTCTGTATAGTATTTATTAGCTCCATCTAAAACATTGTCTGAGGTGTTTTGCAATCAGTGTAGACCCAAAGTCAATGACCTTGGTTGAAATTCATTGTTGGAATATTTAGAGGTACCTGATGTATACTATCCTAAGTATTGGACAGACAAACTTGTGCAAATAGTGCAGACCCAGATCAAACAGAAGACCTGAAGGAGTCAATTGATAGGGTCTTCAGTATTTGCTATTGTATCAGTCTTAATTAAAAGTTGCAAAACTGGTCCTGAATTGACTTAGTTGGCTGTACTAAGTTAGAAGGGCAGATTGGGTGTCCAAATACTTGGAGAAATTAGTGTGTGGAATTTGAACACTGATATATTTTGGCATACTCTAATGTATCCAGTGCACAATGTGACATATACGTTTTCAATTTTCTGACAGCCATATTGTGCGTTGGATACATTTATGCCAAAATAAGTTGATGTTCAGATTTGATTTTTACGTGTCGAATACTTGAACCTTTTACATGTTGAATATTCATGTAAGAAATAATGACATCATTAAAACTAATTAAATGTTTTTTTATAATGACATGAACTTGGGGCATTTTGGTTTAGGCAGAAGCTAGATTCAGAATATATTATAAGCAAACAGAGCAGACTCTGATCAGACAGCTCCAATAGGTGTATAAAGTGTTTATGTTACACAAGCCAAATTCATTAACTAGCCAAATTACTTAAGACACCTCAAAATTAATCGCCAGAAATTGTTTAAATTTTAACAAATTTACTGTTTTCTCTCTTATTTTAGGCGATACTATTCAGTCTTTACTAATCTTGGTCTTGGCATGATATAGCCTGCTGGTATGATGTTAAGTGTGCTGAGTTCAGCCGTGCTAGAATTAGCCTCTTTCATATCATGAAATTTGATGGAGTTAACATTTGGATTTTTTTGGGTTGGTGTATTTTTTGTCAGTTTTGCACTGTCAGTTTGCATTGCACAAATAGTACATTGAGTCTGATATAGCATTGACATACGGTGGTACCTGGATATCTGGAACTTCAAGGTATCATGCAAATTACTTTTGAGTCATTTGATTTCTAATCTAGATAAATTTCTCAAGTTCACAGCTTAATGCAGGTCTAAAGTAATGCTGAAAGCTCCTGTAGAAGCTTCATCATTACTTTCGACCTGCAGTAAGCTGTCACATGTATCTCTAGATGTATTTCTTTATCAAAGTTCCGAGTTATCAGAGTTCGAGATATTGAGGTTCAACTCTATATGGAGAAATTCCAACATTCTGCAGTAGTACATTTCACAGTTAATATGGTGTTTCATTAACCCTTTCCCTCATATAAACACCTTTTCATGCATCTGCAAACAGAGTAGCCCCAGATTAGATGGCTCCTATAGGAGCCACCTGGTCAGGGCCTGCTGTGTTTGCTTTTGACATGGTATAAATCTGGTTTTACAATCTAATTATCTTCTGTGAAATGTTGAAATTATAAAAAATTCTGCTAATAAATATTCCTGGTGTCATTATTTCTTACTTGAATACTGGACAGGGAAAGGGTTAAGATACTTCTGATCTATATTGCCAACGACTGGTTATGAAGGCTGATAGTTAATTGAAGTATGCATATTAATGTTTGACATCAACCAAAGTCTATTTTTGCATAATCATTGTTCATATGTTTGCACAAATTTTTATGAAATGATAGAGTTATACACTTGTATGACTCATGTCAGTGGTTATGTACAAGCTGCAAGAAAGGTTTCATGCTAAAGGTTTAGCATAGGTTTGCATAATTTATCTCAATGTAGATAAGACGTGGGTTCAGCAGCTGCTCTTCTAAAGTGGCACATATAACCTATTATGTTGTGGTGCCATTTCAACTGGACTCCGAATTCTTCACATCCCAAATTATTCCTGCATTTCAGCATGTAAGAGGAGGATTTGTAACTTGCCTTAGCTCAGGGGTGAGGTCTGAAAAACTTTGCTAAAATCTGTTGCACTTGTTAAAGCGCAGTTTGTTTGGTTTTATCATTTTTCTCAAACATTGCCAAATACTGGAAGTGCTGACTCTTGGGGATGTAAACCTCTCCATACCAATGTCATAACATTTGATACATACTTAAGCCTTTAACTGATGAATACATTTTAGAAATAATGACTGAAATATAAATTGACTGAATTATCATGGCATGAACAAGGAATTTTTGACTTATACTGTAGGATCCTTTCTGTATTATTTCATAAGCAAATAGAATCCATCTGATTTGAGTCTTCTCTGTTTGAAAAGGCGTCTCTACCAGGTACGGGATTAATGGACTCCCATCTGCATTTTTATCAATTATTGGAAGAAAGTTAAATCTGAGATTTGAGTAAGATGTAGATATAGATGCAGCTGTTACAACTTGGGGTTATCTCTCTGTAATTAACCTAAGTATTTGTACAAACATAGGCAAATAGTACAGATCCAGATCGGACTGCAGGAGCATTTTGATCAGGATCTGTGTTGGGTGTTTTAATATTTAGGGTAAATATGCTAATAAGACGAGAACAGACTGAACTGAACTAATTTAGCAATTGGATCAGGAGCATTTCAAACAGATGGTCAGACCAGCACTTCTGTAACTTACAGCTCCATCCTGTTCAGAATTCTTCTCTCAAAACTTACACAAGGCCTTATATGTTTTTGTTACGATAGTGCAATATTGTGATACTGTGATGTGGGGCCTTGCTCAGAAGGATCATGTTTACAACCAGGCTGTGAGATATAGGTTGACAACCAAAGTGTAAGATGTAGGTTTACAAGTGAGCTGTGAGAGAGTCGTTATTCAAGTTTATTGTATTATTTTTTTTAAAGCAAGTACATGTTTAAGTTAAACATGTCACAAGTGAAGCCAAGTTCTGAATTAACCTTTTGAATTGTGTAAAGTGGACTGGCATTTTCAAAAAGCATATACAGTAAAACCTCTCTATAACGGCCACTTAATTGTGTTAATTATTTGGTATTTAGGACAGGTGATCACTTAAAGCAAGGTGAAAGTAAAACAGAACGCTCCTATAGGAATGTTCTCTTTTTACTTTCACCTTGCTTTAAGCAGTCACCTGCCTTTAACACAAAATACTTGATGCAATTTAGTGGCCGTTACAGAGAGGTTTTACTGTACCCAGAACAGAGGGCTCTTAGGAGCCACCTGATTAGGATCTGCACTGTTTGTCACCCAAAATCCTCTAGCAAATGAAATCTTTTTATATTTAATGAGCTTTATTGTTGAACAGTGAAGGGCCAGTCTACTTTGAATATTCACTTTTCAAAGGGTTAACCTGGTGAATGACAATAAATGATTTTCCTCTGGGTATGGAAAGTGGAACATTGTAGCTATTTAAGAAACAGAACAAACTATTAAATTCCATTAGCAAACAGAGCAGACCCTGATTAGATGGCTCCTATAGGAGCCGCCTGATCTGGGTTTTCTGTTTGCAAATGTGTGAAAAAGCTTTTATATGAAGGAAAGGGTTAACAGAAATACCATAAATATAAAAGGAAAAAAAATGGTCACAATTTGTCTCCCAATTTGCAACTCATTTTCCTATCAATTCAAGAGAGACCTTTTAGATTGAAAGTACAATTTGTCAAAATAATATTTTGTGTAAATACAGATAATTTCTTATTCAGTAAAATTAACTCACAGAAAAAATACTGTAGCTTTTCTGATGACAGGTTTTTGCGCTCTCTGATTGTGGCTTACTTGTTTTTGAGTTTCATTACTTGGAGAGCAATTTATGCAGTTGTAAATCCATGGTAAACGTTTGATTACTTTGAGCTGGTTGTTCATACCTTGAAGGAAATTTGTGTGCTAATGAATTTTGTCGGCAAAAAATGTTACTTGCTTCAATTCTAAAAACATTTTTTATGCCCCCATAGACGATAGTCGGGGGGCATATTGTTTTTGCCCTGTCTGTCTGTCTGTCTGTTTGTCTGTTTGTCTGTTTGTCTGTTTGTTTGTCAGCAACTTTAACATTGGTCATAACTTTTGAGCCAGTATAGATAGAGACTTGATATTTGGCATACATATGTATCTCATGAAGCCGCACATTTTGAGGGGTGACGTGTCAAGGTCAAGGTCATCCTTCAAGGTCAGAGGTCAAATATATGGGTCAAATCGCCGACTTTAACATTGGCCATAACTTTTGGACCAGTAGAGATAGAGACTTGATATTTGGCATGCTTGTGTATCTCATGAGGCTGCACATTTTGAGGGGTGACATGTCAAGGTCAAGGTCAGAGGTCAAGGTCAGAGGTCAAATATATGAGGGGGCATAGTGTTTCACAAACACATCTTGTCTTCTTATTCTTTTCAAAGAAAGTCGGTGTCCAAAGTTTGGATCCTGATGAGATCCCTAATTACTGTTTGTGTAGGGTATTACAAATTAGCAACTAGTGTGAAAAGAGTTGAGATTTTTTTAGTTCATGTAATATTGGCAAGACTTTATTTCATCAGTTTTCCCAAACAAAACATGCCAGAGTCATTTTCGTATAAATAATGCATAATGATTTTGACAGATACTTTAATAAGGAATGGTAATTCTTAACCCTTTACTCCATAAATAATCTAATCAATCTAATTAATATTTCTTTTATGAATATCCATGGAGTAATGGGTTAATGTCAAGTTTCACTTATTTCATTTCCAAATTTTAAACTTGACAGCTCTGACAGTTGAAAAGTATGTCATCATGTTAAATTTTCCTCCTTGTTATTTTCAAAAATACAATCATCAAAATACCAGATAGCTTTAATCCTGATGAGATGCAAAGTTACTTTGTGTCTCGTCTGTATCCAAACCACACACTTGATCAGGAATATACCCCTAGTGTTGGCTATGACTGTCAGTGAAGGATTGTTCCTTGGTGTTATAGGGCAGCCATACTTCACACACACCTAGGAATGGTCCCTTCAGATATTGATACAAGTAATTTTAAGTTGTAAAAGTTATAGAACATATCAGGACTGTAGATAAGATCTGTAGTGATTGAAATCGCATTCATGATCTATCCCATTTTTTATTATTTATATAAATGGGAGTAGGTACTAGATGTTTAAATAGCTTGGATCCAGATCAGATGTCGGGTAAAAATTCTGTGTCTGGTAGGAATACATGATGCTGTTTGCAATTTGGTCAAGTTTCTAATACAATTATACTTTTTGAATACTTTTGAAATAAATGAGGCAGACATGAATTTGAGTAGAAAATATTGTTTCATAGCAGAATAAGGATTGACCCTTTGAATGCAAAACCAAATGTACTGGAATATGCAAACAGTGTAGACCCAGATCTTCTAGGAGCCATCTGATCAGGATCTGCATGGTTTGTCATTCAAAATCATTTAGCAAAGTTTAGCCTTTCATACTGAATGAACTATATACAGTAAAGTTCCGCTAATGCGACCACCTAAAAGAGGTATAATTCTTGGTGCTAGATGCAGGTGGTAGCTTAATGCAGGACAAAAGTAATGCAGAAAGCTCCTAGAGGAGCTTTCTGCATTACTTTTTTCCTGCATTAAGCAACCACCTGCTTATAAAGGCTCCCATGTTTATTCATTAAGTGGTCGCATTAGCGGGGTTTTACTGTAGTTGAACACTGATGATGGACCATTCCATTTTGAATAGTCAGTATTCAAAGGGTTATTGTTAAATTAACCACCGCCATATCAAAAGTACACTGGAAACGGAATGTTTCCAGAGAGTCAGTGATTTTGTTACTTGATGAGAGATTGTTTTCCTGAATTATGTCCCTTGAAGTTGCTCAGTTTTGTATGTTTTCTTGTGACAAAGGAGAGGGAGAGGGAAACAAGCAAGATAGGTGATGCCACTGCAATATTTCCACTCGTTTGCTGTCTACAGAATATGTTAATGAGAGAAAGGTCTATGATTTATTTTGTATTCCCAAAATAATGTTAGTCTTCAAACCTTGTCATGTGCTTAACCCTTTACTCCACGAATATTCATAGCACACTCGGAGATCTTTGATATTCTGTAATCATACAGCAGAGCCTTATCGACAGCTCCATCAGGACCTGTCTGATCTGGGTCTTCTGTTAGCAAAGGTGTCGAAAGGCATCTATGGAGTAAAGGGTTAATATTTCAACCAGATTGGATCCAGACGACAGGCTGAGCTACTCTGTTTCGTCTGGATCTAACAGGTTTGCAAAAAGTTATCACATTTCACCTACAGCATGTTAGGTAGTGAAGACTTAGAAGTGATTGTTGTGTACTTTACCAGAACTGTAGATAAGAGTACCGATTTATCTAAATCTTGTATTTATTAACCCTTTCTTCCATAAATATGCCTTTCTACGCCTCTGTAAAAGTCACTTAACCCTTTCCCTTATAGGCTATTTTCAGATCCAATCTCTTTGAATAAATCTACCGAAAAGGAGCATTAAATAGAGAAAAGGACATTTTTAGAATTTTGTAATTTGAAACCATTGTGATAGAGCATTTGCTCATATAGGAGCAAATGCTCTATTTATCACAATGGTTTCAAACTGCAAAATTTTAAAATTTCACCTTTCTCTAGTAAATACTCCTTTTGGGTAGATTCATTCAAAGAGGTTGGGTCTAAAAATAGCCCATGGAGGAAAGGGTTAGCCAAATCTTATCTTGTTGGGACTGTTTAGAATGATCGTGGAAAAGCAGATCTTATGAGTGCACACACGATAGGGTTTGACAGGGAAATAAACAATGATGTTTTTACAGAAATATTCTAAATACTATTATAAACACTTTTCTCTCATGAATATTCAAGAAATAACAACATAAGTATTAATAAGCAAACTTTCATTATGGCACTATGAACAAAGGAATTATTTACCATGGCAGAGACTAGATTTAGATAAAAAATTCTTAAGCATACAGAGCAGACCCTGATCCGGGTCTGCTCTGTTTGCAAAGGTGCCAAAAGGTGTCTCTATGAGGGAAAGGGTTAATATACTCTGTAAATTGATCAAGACTTAATGCCTTGTGATCTATGTGACAATGATTGATGCATTACCTAATTGGGTAGTGTGTCTAGTCTTCAGGGTATTGTGTCTACAGTTACCATAATATATACAACAGGAAGCAACATTTTGAATAGACTTTGTTCTTGTACAACTTTGTTGTAGAGATATCAGTTATGACTGATGGACATTTTAACCCATTCCTTCATATAAAAACCTTTTCATGCCTTTGCAAACAGAGTAAACCCAGATCAGATGGCTCCCATAGGAGCCTACTGATCAGGGTCTGCTCTGTTTGCTTATGAAATTATAACAGATCTGATTCTACAATTGCTTCCATTACCAATATCCTGTTAACCTATGCTATTATAAAACTTTGATTATAAATATTCATGATCATTATTTCCTAAATGAATATTCAACAGGGAAAGGGTTAAAAATAAAAATAACCATGAAGGAAACAATATGATGTATACAGCAAATGAGCCCTATGTAAATTTGATAGATTATTTTTATTGAGATATGAAAAATGTGCAAAAATCTTGACAAAAAATCAATAAAATCCTTTTAAAAATTATTTAAAAGTTTTTGTTTTCTCTTTACACTCTAGCCATTGTGATGACAGCACAACAGTTTAGAACCAGGTGAGGCACAGGAGTATGATTATGATCCATACTGTTACAATAATGCGGGAAAATGACTATTTTTCTAGCAAGGTAAAGGATAAAATCATGTTTTCCTGCTAATTTTCTAGAGGTTATCCTAGTAACAAAATTGTTGTAGAAAACTCATTACGGAGTCATGTGACCAATCCATAATGGCACAGTAGGCCGATTATCCATAATCGGCCCACAATCTTTTTCACATGCTGTACATTGATGATGGCAACATAGATCTAGATCTATTCAAACATGGCCAGAGAAAGGGTTTTGACGTCATATCGTATTCTTGAACTGGACAATCGTAAAGTTTATACAGTCGTAACTAAAGTTCTATAAAAAAAATCAATTTCTTTAAGGATATTGATCGGTACTACCTAACTTTGTTTATGTTATTCAAATATGACAGTTATGATGTCATAATTTCACGTCATTCATCAGGAGTTCTAAAACAAATTTTAAAAGTTAAACAATGAAGTCAGTCCTTGTTAGTGTAATGTCGACTACACATTTTTCGAGGGGGGTTCGAATCCCCATGAAGGCATTTCTTCCTCTTTTCTGAAAAAAATTAGCCCAACTGTCGAAATTACCCGATGTTGCTCTATAGATCTACTTAGAACTGTTTTGTTTGGATGGTAGATCTAGATTGTGTTCAGATGATAGGTGGTATAAATTTAGTAAAATTTGTAAGATATTCAATAAAAAGGTCAAAATATGGCCTGTTTGTGCCTTCTGGCCATAACGGCACACCTGGTTTCATAATAGCCCTCGGGCCATTATGGCACCAGGTGTGCCATTATGGCCAGAAGGCACACCTAGGCCATATTTTAACCTCTTAGTAATTCCTACACTTATGCACTTGAACTACACACACATTAATCACCATTCGTGCTATCATTTGGCATGCTGCCAACAAGGTCAATGTCAGATAACTTTTAAAATTTTACATGCAGTTGATTGTCCTATTCGCTTGGGATTGCATATATACATTGAATACCATCTATACTTTCATTGCACACCCAACCCATGCTGCCCGCAAGCCCAATGTCAAGGTCAAATGACGTAGGAATTTTATGTGCACTTGGTTGTCACATTTTTTTCAGTGTCATATCTCCCTAACCACTTTAGCTATTCGCATGGAATTGCATATACACATTAAACACCATCCATACTTTCATTGCACACCCAGTCCATGCTGCCGGCAAGCCCAAGGCCAAGGTCAATTGACTTGGGGAATTTTATGTGTAGTTGGTTGTCACAGTTTTTTCATTGTCTTATATAGCCCTAACCACTGTAGCTATTCTCATGGAATACCATCAACACTTTCATTGAACACCCAACCCATGCTGCCCAATGTTGTGGTCAAATGACTTAGGAATTTCATGTGCAGTTGGTTGTCACAGTTTTTTCATTGTCTTATATCTCACTAATAGCTATTGGCATGGAATTGCATATACACATTAAACAACATTCATACTTTCATTACGCACCTAGTTCATGCTGCCCGCAAGCCCAAGGTCAAGGTCAAATGACTTAGGAATTTTACGTGCAGCTAGGCAAGCATCGCTGTCTTACAGACACAATTTTCTAGTTAAACATAATGATTAATATTAATGAACACAAAAGTTTTGGCCATTATAGAATTTGCTCTTTATTATTTCATAAGAAATTTAAAGCACAACCTCATCCGATGACCAGAACTGTAGGATCAGATCTATAGAATTTCATAAGCGAACATGGCAGACCCTGATCAGACGGCTCCTAGCGTGTATATAAATTATATGGAGTAAAGGGCTTTCATGGATGTTCTCATATTTTACCACTTCAGTGGCTGAATGAGTTTCCAGAATAGCCCTTTTATATTCTATGATGCAATTTACTTAACAGTGAGTGAGTGAGTTGGGTTTTACGGCACTGCGACACTGAATAGGTCATATAGCGCCGATGAATGATGAGATGACGTAATGATAAGGGATGATTTCAGGAAGATGATTTCGGCTAATCTCATTCCTTGCAAAGCAGCGAATGGGATCAAAACCACCAACCTGCCTTCCTTTAGTTCTTGGCAGAGAGGATAATCTGCATCAAATAAACAAAAACATCCCCTGTGACAATTAAGCCCCAGAACCACTGCAAGGTAGGAAAGTCTCTGGGGAAAACTTCGCAGAACATTTTGGCTTATATACCTGCTATAAGGGATTGTGATCCGGCTATGTATGGTTAGACAACAATTACTTATACCAGGTCACAGTAGCATCTGATAAAAAATATATCAATTTACCACATAACCTCCCTTGTGTTCAAGTTAATATATCCATCACATATTTCTCTATATTACACATGTTAACCCTTTCCCTGTTCTATGTTTAGTCCAAAGTTTAATACCCATTGAATATTCATGAACAGAACACTTAAAATCAAATCTGGAAGGTGGTACATTGTAGCTATTTTAGAAAGTAAAGACACAGGTCTATCAAATTCCATAAGCAAACAGAGCAGACCCTCCTAGAGGAGCCGTCTGATCTGGGTCTACTCTGTTTGCAAATGCATGAAAACACGTTTCTATGAGGGAAAGGGTTAAATACCGGTATAAGCTGTGATGTCACAATCTTGGTAAAGATCTACTAGATGATGCCACATACCAAATGTCACAGCTCTAAGCCTTTCAGTTTTGGACACAAGAATTTTTAAAGTTTTGCTATATAATCCAATGTAAAACCCTGGGGTTGGAAAAAATTTGACCCCAGGGGCAAAATTTGAACAATCTATGAAAAGGTCCACTAGATGATTCTACATACCAAATTTGGTAGCCCTAGGCCTTACAGTTTTTGACAAGAAGATTTTTAAAGTTTTTATTTCTTTTCTGACATTGGTTGGCATGGCAATCAGAGTTCTGCATGGAATCAAATTATTTGAACAGCTTTGGAAGAGGTTGACCCAAGGAACATTCTTACCAAGTGTGGTAAAAATCAAGCAAGTAGTTCAGGAGGAGATGCCATTTTAAGAAAAAAATTGACGATGCAGACCGGACGATGATGGACACAGGCCGATCACAATAGCTCACATTGGCACTTTGTATACATCCTATATATATGATATGAATGGCAGATACAAAGATTCTAACATGCTCAACATTCATTGGTTTCAAAGAAATTCCTAGCTATTAATTTAATTAAAGTTTTTCCTTCAAACAAACGCTTTTTCACGCATTTGCAGAGTAGACCCAGATCAGATGGCTCCTATTGGGGAGCTGTCTGACCAGGGTCTGCTCTGTTTGCTTATGGAATTTGATATCTGTTTCTTTATTTCCTAAAATGGCTACAATGTTCCACCTGCCATATTTCATTATACAATGTAATTATTTTGTCATGAATATTTTGATTCAGTACTGTAGGTATTGAAAATGGACTAAATACAGAACAGGGAAAGGGTTAAAACTTTGTAAATATGAAAGACCTTTTCTTTTTAACGGAGCTCCAAACATCTTGTTCTTATGTAGTCCTGTTACTAACAACACATGTTTGCTAATACGGATTCATAAAGGAAAACAAATATTACATATCAAAATATACTTTATTATCTTAATGTAGCATAGATGTGATACCATAACAATATTGAACCAAAAAACCCTCATACATTAGGTCCAAATAATATGGTGAAGATTAAAGACAGACCTATCACCTCAGAATAAAAATCTACCAGCACATAGCTTCCACTTCATCTCTTTCCCATAACATTTAAAATTTTAGAGCAAGAGGCTTTATCCTCTCCTGGTCAAAATATCCTTCACATACTGACCATGATCTGTTGTGTATACTGTTTGATGCACCATGTAACCAATGTAAAAATACTGGAAACAGTCATTTTCCCTAACTTTGACCCTGCCAAATCGTATACCGGTAACTAATAGAATCCTTACTAATTATTTTTGCCACTAATAAGATGCTGGCCCTGTGAGTTTCATCTCCTGTGATAATGCTGAACCACCAACAAGCTTGTAAAAGCATTGAAAAAGATCAAAAAGGGAACATTTATTGCAGAATCAAAGTAATGCAGAAAGCTCTAACAGGAACTTTCTCATATATTTCGCTATGTATTAACCCTTTACTCCATCAATATGCCTTTCTGCCCCTTTGCAAACAGGGTAGACACAGATCAGACAGCTAATGTACGAGCCATCTGATCAGGGTCTGCTCTGTTTGCTTTGAAATAATATACAGTAAAACCTCGATTATTCGAATTTTCGGTATAGAAGAATTTAGACCCTTTTAGACAGGTGGCTGCTTAATGCATGGTGAAAGTCATGCAGAAAGCTCCTAGAGGAGCTTTCTGCATGACTTTTACCATGCATTAAGCTGCCACCTGTCTTAAAGATCGATAATAAAACGTATTTTAGTGTTCGGATAATCGAAGTTTTACTGTAGATATGATTCTACAGTTTCTGCCATGGACAATGTGACCTTGAAATTGTTCACAAGGTTTTCCTACTATATGACCTAGTTTTTGACCCAATGTGACCCACTTTCGAACTCATCCGAAATTTTATCAAGAAAATCATTCTGACCAAGTTTCATGAAGATTGGACTAAAATTGTGACCACTAGAGTGTTCACAAGCAAATTGTAGACGACGGACGATTGACGCCGGACATTCAAGTCTCCCAAAAGCTCACCCTGTGCTTTGCTCAGATGAGCTAAAAATAAAGTTAATTAATATTCATAATATTATATTCATCATTTCTTAATAAATATTCATGAAATAAAGGGTTAAAGTGCGACATTCTATGTAAAACGATATTGCAACTATCTTCCCAACAAAACAATTATCCATGGCACTGCATTAAGATAACATTAACCCTTTACTATATAGATATGCCCTTTAACACCTTTGTAAACAGACGAGACCCAGATCAGACTGCTCCAACAAATAGGCTCCACTGTTTGCTTTAATAATATGATAAAATATAGATCTGATTCTACAGTTTCTGCAATGGCCAAACAATTCCTGCACTCGAATGCCATTATGTAATACATTTTGGCAAATGTTCAGATCTACATGTATATTATTCCATAAGCAAACAGAGCAGACCCTGATCAGGCAGCTCCTATAGGAGCTGTCTGATCTGGGTCTACTCTGTTTGCACAAGGCAACAAAAGGCGCATCTTTGATGTAAAAGGTTAAGTGAAATGGCTTTAATAGTAACAAGATGTGTTTGTGAAACACTATGCCCCCAATTATTGCCAATATAAATTTGAGACATAATTTGACCTTTGACCTTGATATATGACCATGACCTTAACAAGTCATCCCTAAAAATGTTTTCCTCCATAAGTTGCACATGCATGCCAAGTTTGAAGTATGTATATGCAATGACTACAAAATTGCCAACGTTAAAGTTGGGGCAAACCAACAGACAGACAGATGGGGCAAAAACAAAACAATATGCCGGGGTGCATAAAAAGTTCTAGCAGAACTAACATTTATATTAAAATATGGCATCAGATAAAGGTCTACAATGCATTGTATTTACCTTGACACTCTTTAGTATATGAACATGAAATGTTTTGGCTCCTAGTAAAAACTAGAATCAGAACTATATAATTCCATAAGCAAACAGAGCAGACCCGATCAGACAGCTCCTACAGGAGCCATCTCAGGACAAAATCACGTGATCATAATATGAATGAAAGTAAATCCCAGAGGCAGTTACTCAATGAATAAAGAAGTGCGTGTCGGATGACCGTATGCAAGCGATTAGGTAATCACGCCCATAAACTGCAATAAGCATAGTAGGAAATGGCTGAAATGTCAGCTGTAACTTAATCACCAACTGGAAAGAGTGTTAATCCTTTCCATTATAGATCTAGGTACAAAATATCATGTTAAAGCGAACTTATTCGGTATCAGATTGATGCCATGCAAAGAATACTGCAGCGTCTACAACACTTTGATATATAATATCATTATGACCAAGGAACATTTTAACATAGCAGAAACTGTATAATTATATCACAGGCAAAAAGAGTAAACCCTTTGGTTTCATGTAAAGTTAATAAAGAGTGCCAAGTTGACTAACTTGGCTTTTCAAACAGTAGGAGAGTAAAGATTACGTGTCTGAATAGGTAAAGTAAACATGGTAATAATGAGCTATATGGAAAGTAAAGTTTGGATGTAAATGAATCCTATGTTTAACCCTTTCCTCCATAGGCTACTTTAGACCCAACCTCTTTGAATGAATCTACCCAAAAGGAGCATTTACTAGAGAAAAGTAAAAATTTAGAATTTTGTAGTTTGAAACCATTGTAATAAATAGAGCATTTGCTCCTATAGGAGCAAATGCTCTATTTATCACAATGGTTTCAAGAAGTGATTATTAAAGAGGCGTAGAAAGGCGTATTTATGGAGGAAAGGGTTAAGCTACCAAGTGTGAATTACTGATGTACAACACAGTAAATACTTGAGAGATTGTCTGTAAAAAGTCATTATACATGCACATGTATCTATCTTTTAAAAAAGGTGATATATATGTATATGAACAACAAAAGAACATACAGCGAGATTCTTTGCTAGGAAATTGAAAAAGAGATTTCATGAATTCAATATGGTTTTTAACCCTTACACCACAAGTGTGACTACACATGTACTTCAGATTCTAACAAATGTGTGAGAAACTATAGCCTATATCCATGCTTATAAAACTTTTTAGTTGAGCCTGAGTTCGGTCTAAAGTTTTTGATTGGTCAGATTTGAGCCTTTGACTTGAGAACAAACTCAGCCTTTGGCTCAAATCTGACCAATCAAAAGCTTGAGAACAAACTCAGATTCAACTAAAAAGCTTTATAAGCATGGAGCCTGAGCGTCAAACAGCTTGGCTCCTGATGAGATGCAGAGCTACCCATCATCTTATCTGCATCCAAACTACTCCACTTGCAAAGGTAGAAAGACGTATTTATGGAGTAAAAGGTTAAAGAAATGACCTACAGGGGAATGATTAACTGTCAGCAAATATTCATTGGGATTAACTTAAGCTCCATCAATAGCAGGAATGTATTGTGTAATTAAAACATTAAATGAAAATATAACCACTGTATCAAACAAAACACGACTTATCACAAAAGGTAAATAATACATTCAATATTCAAACAGACATGATTTTCAATTAAATTCATCAAACAATTAAATAATTATGCCTAATATTTCTGATTTAATAAAACTAAATTGTCTAAAAATAATATATTTTATTGAATATGACTAGTAAAGGTAATCTGTCCATAAATAGCATTTTTTGTTAACCTTTTAATCCATAAATACACCTTTCTATGCCTTTGCAAACAGAATAGACCCAGATCAGATGGCTCCTATAGGAGCTGTCTGATCAGGATCTGCTCTGTTTGCTTATGATATAATAGAAATATGATTCTGCAGTCATGTGTTCATGTGCTTTTATAGAAATTAGTCTAACTAATATTCATGATATCATTATTTCTTACATGAATATTCATGGAGTAAAGGGTTAAGATGTCTCATGACCATGAAAATAATGCTTGAAACATTTTAGGAAGATTTCCCTGAAAAACGTGTATTGTAAAACGCTTTTGTGAGTCAATAACTTAATACTACCACTTATAATTTCCTGTTCTAGAACAAAATCATATTGTGATATCACGAACACATACAGAACTTAACCCTTACCTTCATATAAATGACTTTTCATGCATTTGCAAACAGAGGAGCCGTCTGATCAGGGTCTGCTCTGTTTGCTATTAACAGAATTTGATAGATCTATTTCTTTAGTTTCTAAAATGGCTACAATGTTCCACCTTCCATATTTCATTATAACTAGTTTTTTAATGAATATCCAGTAACTTGAAGAAAAAAAACATAGAACAGGGAAAGGGTTACAGGCACATAAAATTTGTCTAAAACATGGTACAATAACATTAGCAACACTGTTACTTTGACATTAAACTTTCACATCTAAATCCTTTACTCCTTGAATATTTATGTAAGAAATAATGACAGCATGAATGTCAATTAGATTAATTTTTAAAATGGCATATTAACTATGAAATATTTTCCAAAGCAGAAACTGTACATTCATATCTATATTATATCATAAGCAACAAGAGCAGACCCTGATCAGACGACTCCTACAAGAGCCGTCTGATCTGGGTGTACTCTGTTTCCAAAGCGTAGAAAAGCGTACTTATGGAGTAAAGGGTAAAGTGATTATTTGTAAATTATTTTCACATCCCACTACAATTTTGTTCCATTTTTACTGACTTCTAGAATACATCATTTACAGAGAAACTACCTTCAACCAAAAAAACATTGATTAATACAAAAAATCTACAATCTACAGTAAAACCTCTCTATAACGACCACTAAATTGCATCAAGTATTTTGTGTAAAATGCAGGTGATTGCTTAAAGCAAGGTGAAAGTAAAACAAAACGCTCCTATAGGAGCGTTGTTTTACTTTCACCTTGCTTTAAGCAGCCACCTGTCCTAAATACCAACTAATTAACACAATTTAGTGGCCCTAATAGAGAGCTTTTACTGTATCTTAATTGGGAAGTAGAGGGGGCGGGGAGCTTGTTAACCCTTTACCTGATATGCCTTTCCACACCTTTGCAAACAGAGTAGACCAAGTTCAGATGGCTCTCTTTGCGAATGGAATCATAAAAATATGCTTCTACAGTATCTGCCAGTACCAAAACTTTCTGCATTCATTTGCATTTACAAAAATTCAACTAATGAATATTCATGATGTCATTACTTTTTACATGAATAATCATGAGGTAACAGGTTAACACATTTTAGACCCAACCTCTTTGAATAAATCTACTGAAAGGCAGCACTTATTAGAGAAAAGGTGATTTTTAGAATTATTTAGTTTTGAAACCATTGTGATAAATGCAGCATTTGCTCCTATGGAGCAAATGCTCTATTTATCACAATGGTTTCAAAAAGTGACTTTTATACAGGTGTCAAAAGGCATCAGTATGAGGTAACAGGTTAAACAGCTAAGTGACTGCTATACAGCTGCATCCTAATACACTGTATGTCTATTTGAAAAGTACAAGAAAACAACAATCAGATCATATTAAACTGGGCTACACCAAAGTACACCCCAGATACAGGCACAGAAATATTGAGCATGTCTTGAGATTTCAGGGTGCCCACTAACTGGCCAGAGAAAACCTCTGTCACATCATAAGTTCCCGGTCCTGTAGATCCAAGAGAGCGCAGGGTTGGACTGATCTGAAAAAAGAAAACAAAGAGATAACTTTGCGAAATACAATGCCCCTGAAAGAATGACTGCGATCATTGCATTCAATTAATTAACTTAGAATATAGGCTAAATATAAAGTCCCTAACTCAGATACATGTAGTCTATAATTCAATTGATAGACAAACAAGCCAAACATTTAGCTTAAACATTTACCTCAAGAATTTTCGTTATACAATTTCATAAGCAAAAGGCCAGACACTGATTAAACAGCATAAAAAAGCACCTCTCTCAGGTACCCAGTACACCCTCAAAATCTCTGAAAGCATAAGAATGTGCCAACGGAAATTCTGTTTCATTGTTGTATAATCCTGATTGACTTGCATTAAAACCATCTCAAGTTTTCATCATTGAATCAGAAGTTATTAACTTTCTAAGCCATAAAATATTCAATGTATTAATGACCACATGCAAATACAGTAAAGTAGCGCTGATACCACCACACAAGTTATTAACAAAGATGTTTTCTTTGTACGCGTGTCGAGTTCATTAAGTACATCTGTACGGTGGGAACAAGGCTAAACATTTTAAGACTGATGTACACTAATTACCGTAAGTATTTTGACACTCAATCTTTTGTCTCTGTGGGTATGTAAAGTTTAACAAGTCATTTTTTAATAATTGGAAATTAGACTGACATATTAGCAAATAGTGTACAGTAAAACCCCTCTAAATCAGAATTGTAGTAGAGAAGAAGTTAGATACTTTTAAGTAGGTGACTGCTTAATTAATGCAAGTTGAAAGTCAAGCAGAACTAGGAGCTTTCTGCATGACTTTCAACTTGCATTAAGCTGCCACCTGTCTCCATGACTGATATTGATACTAAATTAAACATCAAGTTGAGAGGCGTTTTACTGTAGAACCTGATCAAACTGCTCCTGAAGCAAATAGTGTGTATGATTTTTTCAGGACAAGCAGGGTCCAGTAACAGTTTCCACATAAACAATCAGCTTGATACGACCATATGCAGTAAAGCCACTCTAATGACACAAGTAACCAATAATTGATCTGCATCATATCTGTAACAATATTGCAGTGATAAGTTCCAACTTAAATATTCAACCCACCTTTACATCATCACCTCCTTCAGACAAGTTGAGAACTGCAAAGGCAAAAGACTTTCCATTTGGGGCCAACGGCTTCGACCAGTACTCTATTTTACCTTGCTGCAAAAAAAGGTCATGTATTTAGTAAAACTCTAAAATTTACTGCAAACAAATAATACAAAGTAAAACCTTGCTTATACAAACATTCAAATAAGTATCATTAATGCAGGATGAAAGTCAAGCAGAAAATTCCTCCAGGAGCTTTGATCATCACACAGCTCCTACAGGAGCCATCTGTATAAGTCTACTTTGTTTGCAAAGAAGTGAAAATGCACCTATATCAGGTACAGGGTTAATAACCTATACATTTGTGATGCCAGATGATCAAACTCATTTTAACCTTTTCATTACTTAACCCTTTACTCCATGAATATTCATGTCAGAAATAATGACATCATGAATATTTATTAGGTTGTTGAAATAGCATAGGAAATGTTGGTCATTGCAGACACTGTAGAACTATATATCATATAATAAACAAACAGAGGAGACTCTGATCCTGATCTTGGTCTACTCTGTTTGCAAAGGCATAGAAAAGCGTATTTATGAAGTAAAGGGTTAATTACTTTCTATTACATCAATATGTCCATACATTCATCAGTACAGTTTTGCCAATTTATGAGTTTAACCCTTTCCTTCATATAAACGCATTTGCAAACAGTGTAGACCCAGATTTTATTAGGGATTTGATTCATTTGATAGATTCGTACCATTAGTTTCTAAAATGGCTACAATGTTCCACCTTCCACATTTAATTATAATTGAAAATTGGACTAAATAGTAAATATAGAACAGGGAAAGGGTTAAAGTGGATTACCGTTAAAATCTTCTTCCCCTGGACACCAAGTTTATCTTGGTTCACTGCAATTATTCGCTTATTCTGGAGCAAGTCTTTGGACTCTTGTGGCATGGATCGAAGATTGTTTGACATAAACAGAGGAGCAGCCATGATCGACCATAATGCCATCTGAACTTTCTGCTGCTCATAGCTCAATCCATAATCACCAACGATTATCCGCAAAAAAGAAAAAGAATTTATATACAGTATGGTCATAAGAATTTTTTAAGACAGGTGACTGCTTAATGCATGGTGAATGCCAAGAAAATCCCAAGAGGAGCTTTCTGTATGACTTCATAAGATAAAAAGTTTTCTGTAAGGTATATAACACATAACATAAGTCCTGAACCTACTAATGATTTTTAAATGTACTACAGTAACAGTACTTCTCGTAATCTATATACACACGTATTAACCCTTCCCCTGTCATGAATATTAACCAGCCAAACTATCTTAAAACATTGTTTACAAAGGCATTTTTGACTGAAGCCGAAAGTGTAGAATCAGATCTATATAATTTCATAAACAAACAGAACAGACCCTGATCAGACGGCTCCTACAGACAGTTCTGTTTTCAAACATTTAAAAATATGTTTGTTTATATGAAGGAAAGGGTTAAAATAAACCTAAGTTAAAGTTAGTACACATATTTAATCCTTTTCGTGTTGACTTTCATGAAAGAAATGATGACATCAAGAAATTTATTTGCTGAATTCTTATAATGGAACAAGGACAGATTTTTTATATTTTTTACAGAAACTGTGGAATCACATCTTTAATTCCATAAGCAAACAGAGCAGACCTTGATCAGACGGCTCCTACAGGAGCCATTTGATCTTGGTCTACTCTGTTTGGCAAGACATGAATAGGCATTTAACCCTTTACTCCATAAATTTGCCTTTCTACACATTTGCAAAAAAGTAGACCGGGATCAGACAGCTGCAAGAGCTGTCTGATCAGGGTCTGCTCTGTTAATTTATGAGTATAGATACGATGCTACAGTTTCTGTCGTGGCCAAATATTCCTGTGTTCATGAGCCATAATTATGCCATTATTAAAATTAATGTAATTGATATTCATGATGTCATTATCTCTTACATAAATATTCATGGAGTAAAGGGTTACATGAGGGAATGGGTTAATACAATATTCACAGGTAAAGTAACCTTTTTTTACATTAATGTTAAACAGAAGCAAGCAAGTAAGAGATAATCTGTTATATTTTGTATCCCATCTATGTATTGATAATTAAGATAAACAATTATACAAAAGCTGCAGACACAATTGCAGATCAAAGGTGCATGCACATCGCATGTCACAGAGGGTTGAAGGAATAATTACCCCACATAAACAAATCAAATGATTGGGAAACTGCACTAACCTCCCATGAGAACCCCAATTTACCCCACAAGGAGGCAACCCAGTTACCCAGGGCCACCAAAAGAGCAACAGGCATAATATGTTTATTACTTCAGTCAAGATATATGTTATCTCTGTCCTAGTTTTACATCAACGTTTTGCAATCACTTATAATGTTTCATGTTCATGTATATCCATCTCCTGTGGACCATATTGAAAATTAGTCTTGCACCCAGTATGTTAATCACAATAAAATAGGAACCTTTTTTTTAACTGTTTTATTTTTGTTATTATCATTATTATAGATATTGAATGCAGGAAGCATAGTAATGTTGTTTGCAAACGGTGCAGATTCAGATTCTAGAGGAGCCCTCTGATCCTGGTCTACCTGTGTGCCATTCTGATCCTGGTCTACCTGTGTGCCACTCTGATCCTGGTCTACCTGTGTGCCACTCTGATCCTGGTCTATGGTCTACCTGTGTGCCACTCTGATCCTGGTCTACCTGTGTGCCACTCTGATCCTGGTCTACCTGTGTGCCACTCTGACCCTGGTCTACCTGTGTGCCACTCTGATCCTGGTCTACCTGTGTGCCATTCTGATCCTGGTCTACCTGTGTGCCATTCTGATCCTGGTCTACCTGTGTGCCATTCTGATCCTGGTCTACCTGTGTGCCATTCTGATACTGGTCTACCTGTGTGCCACTCTGATCCTGGTCTACCTGTGTGCCACTCTGATCCTGGTCTACCTGTGTGCCACTCTGATCCTGGTCTACCTGTGTGCCATTCTGATCCTGGTCTACCTGTGTGTCACTCTGATCCTGGTCTACCTGTGTGCCATTCTGATCCTGGTCTACCTGTGTGCCATTCTGATCCTGGTCTACCTGTGTGCCATTCTGATCCTGGTCTACCTGTGTGCCATTCTGATCCTGGTCTACCTGTGTGCCACCTGGTCTACCTGTGTGCCATTCTGATCCTGGTCTACCTGTGTGCCACTCTGATCCTGGTCTACCTGTGTGCCATTCTGATCCTGGTCTACCTGTGTACCACCTGGTCTACCTGTGTGCCATTCTGATCCTGGTCTACCTGTGTGCCACTCTGATCCTGGTCTACCTGTGTGCCACTCTGATCCAGGTCTACCTGTGTGCCACTCTGATCCTGGTCTACCTGTGTGCCACTCTGATCCTGGTCTACCTGTGTGCCACTCTGATCCTGGTCTACCTGTGTGCCACTCAAAATCCTCTCACTATTTATACCCTTCCATACTGAATGAACTCAGTAGTTAACCCTTTACTCCATAAATACCCCTTTCTACACCTTAGCACCTTAACCCTTTCCCTCATTTTAAATGTGTTTTCACGCATCTGCAAACAGCGTAGACCCAGATCAGATGGCTCCTATAGGAGCTATCTGATCAGGGTCTACTCTGTTTGCTAATGGCATTTGATAGATCTCTGTTTCTGTACTTTCTAAAATGGTGACAATGTTCCACTTCCCATATTTCATTGTAACTAATTTGTCCATGAATACTCAGTAGCTATTAAAATTTGTAATAAACATAGAACAGGGAAAGGGTTAACAGAGTAGACCCTGTAGGAGCCGTCTGATCAGGGTCTGCTCTGTTTGTTTATGATATAATATAGACATAAGTCTACAGTTTCTGCCATTGTGAAACTTTCCTGTCTTCATGTGCTATTATAACAATTGTTATAACAAATTAATATTCATGGCATAATTATTTCTTTCATGAATATTCATGGAGGAAAGAGTTATACAATAATATTTACATTCGCCCTGCAACGTCCTTATATAACCTTATTCTAAAAAGAAAGTTGCATAACCTCATGAACACCGGAAGCACGTCATTCATTTCTTAAATATAAGAAATACAATGGAATGTAAATATAAGAAATAAATGACGTGCTCCCGGTGTTCATGGGTTATGCAACGCATAGCTTTACGAGCAAAGATTCACGTGAAGCCCTTCGGGCTTCACTAGCTTTGCTCGTAAAGCTATGCGTTGCATAACCTCATGAACACCGGGAGCACGTCATTCATTTCTTAAATATTTACATTCGCCCTGCAACGTCCTTATATAACCTTATTCTAAAAAGAAAGTTGCATAACCTCATGAACAACGGAAGCACGTCATTCATTTCTTAAATATAAGAAATACAATGGAATATAAATATAAGAAATAAATGACGTGCTCCCGGTGTTCATGGGTTATGCAACGCATAGCTTTACGAGCAAAGATTCACGTGAAGCCCTTCGGGCTTCACTAACTTTGCTCGTAAAGCTATGCGTTGCATAACCTCATGAACACCGGAAGCACGTCATTCATTTCTTAAATGGACCATTTCAGTGGGAAAATTAAGTATTCAAAGAGTTCATAGTATCATCACTATCTTTATTACATGTATGCCTGGTACTCACCATATCTGGGTCATTAAAGTGACCTGGTCCCGCCATCTCACTGAAGTTGCCTTTGTCCTTGCCATAGAAATCAATTATGCCCTTGACACTGTCCCATGAATCACCTATGTCTCCATAGTTTCGCCATATGTTACAAAATTTTGCAATTTTCTGGTAATTTGGCTGAAAAAGCAAAGAAAGATTTACTCTATACTACTCTACAAATTATCCAATATAATGTGCTAGAATATGCAAAGAATTCGGTCATCCGAATACAAGTGATTGTTGAAAATCAGGACGTTCAATAATTTTGGTCACATGATCTTTTGTAAGACAGGTCCCTGGTTATTTGCTTGATGGCATACTTGTTCCCAACTTTATGTATGCAGTAAACAGGAAAAAATAACTGACAAAGTAGTTTTAATTCTTGTAAAATGCACTTCCTCTCACTATTGTCTATGCTGGAAAAGTTGTCACCTTAATTTTCAAACAGTACAGTAGAACCTGTCTTAAATGAAAATTTATTTATTGAACATAGGAGTTTTAAAAACTGGAGCTTTCTGCATTATTTTTGACCAGCAATAAGCTACCACCTGTCTTATAGGCCCATAATTATACATCTTTCTTATGGTGGCTTAACCCATTACCTCATAGGCTATATTTAGACCCTATTGCTTTGAACAGATCTACCGAAAAGGATCATTTACTACAGAAAAGGGACATTTTAGAAATGTGTAGTTCAGAAACCATTGTGATAAATAAATGCTCCATTTATCACAATGGTTTCAAAAAATGACTTTTACAGAGTTTAAAAACTTTGACCGATGTGTCTCTTGATGAGATAAACAGTAACTTGCTGTACATGTATTTATAAATCAATCTGCATGTTGACTTTCAGATATTCCTAGCTATGGACACTGTTCGCACAATGATTTTAAAATCTTAATTATCTTTATAAATACTGTTTAAGGTAATTTACAAACACTTATAATAGTAGTTTATGCTGGCCAGCTATATGAGTATAAGATCAGCCAAGGTATTTCACAAATACTTACATTAGCAGTATGCTGGCCAGCTATATGTGTACAAAATCAGCCACGGTAATTTACAAATAATTCCATCAGCAGTACATGTATATGCTGGCCAAGGTATTATATAAATACTTAACCCTTCGCTTCCTATTCGCGTCAATATACCTACATGTAAATAGTAAAGACCCAGATGAGACAGCTCTTACAGGAGCTGTCTCATCAGAATCTGCACTATTTACAAATTGATTGTGCAACCAGTGCACTTCACAGCAGTGATTGCACAGCGAAATACCTGTACACAGTGAAGATATATGTAATTATACAACAGGGCATGGGTAAAGGAGAAATGTATTTTAAAATTCAGCAAGAGAACGGTTAATAAGCAATATATTCCAGTCAGCTACATTTATAATTCACCAAGTTAATTTACAAATACATACACTAGCAATATCAGCTACACAAGTACAGAATTAGCAAAAGTAATTTACAAATACTTAAATTACCTATATATGCTGGCCAGCCACACAAGTACAGAATTAGCCAAGATAATTTTTCACATACTTACATTACTAATATATGCTGGCCAGCTACATGAATATAGCATGGGTCTTTGAGTCTCATTCAGGAAAACTTCCATGGCAGGATAACCTACAAACAAAATAAAACAACCATTTGAACTACTACTAGCTTACAACTTGCAGACAGATTAGACACAAATGAGATACCAGAAAACAGTGCATCTGATCAAGATCTATAAGAGGGCCATGATGGTATTGTATCGCTCATTTGAGACAGTAAGTCAAGTGATATACATGTATTGTGTATAATGAACATTGATCAAATTATTTCTCCTAAAAATAGACTCCTATAAAACATACATTTGTATTCACATATAGTAACAGAGCTACAGATAACGGTGCGTACTCAAATACTAAAATCGTCATTTCTCCACCAAAACCTATGTTGTGACCACTCTTTAGAATCGTCTCTTCGAGACGATTCTAAAGATTGGCCACAACATAGGTTTTGGTGGAGAAATAAAGAAGTTATACTTGAAAATATTTCAATTTACGCATCTTATCTGGAGCCCTGAGTAAACAGTGTAAACCCTACCATCATCCATGTCTTTTGTGTCCGTGTAACAGCCGTCCAACTTGAGCATGTCAATGCCCCATGAAGCAAATGTGTTGGCATCCCTCTCAAGGAAGAATTTACTGCCTGGATATCCACCACAAGTATGAGTGCCAAAGTCCTCGTATATACCAAGCTTAAGACCCTTGGAATGAACCTGTCAAAGACAACAATTGGTGTTTTACACACTGTACTTAGCCTATGCATTTTGTTTGGTCAGACCAACTTAGGCAAATAGTGTAGACTCATATCGAATGGCTTCTTAACCATTTACTCCATGAATATTTATGTAAGAAATAATGACATCATGAATCTTTTTATACTGATACATGAACACAGGAAGTGTCCGCTATGGCAGAAACTGAAGAATCATATCAATGTTATTTCATAAGCAAACAGAGCAGACCCTGATCAGACGGCTCCTATAGGTACCATCTAATCTGGATCTACTCTGTTTGCAAAGGCAAAGAAAGGTGTAATTATGGAGTAAAGGGTTAACAAGCTTTTGTCAGAGGGAAAATGTTAATATTTATAGAGTGCCTTGGACAGGCAGTTCTAATGAAAACCAGCAGGATTTGGAGGAGAAATATACAAAAATTTGTGTTACCTTGATTTCCTGAAAAATGCACCTTATCTATTCGATTGTTAAATTTACTAGTACTGCAGCCAGTGTAGAATCCCACTAACTGATGCACTGCCAATGCAGCAGCTGATTTGGGTACCCTTATTACATCTGTGCGTGTTAGAGGTGTCATCCACAGAAAACTAAATATCGATACATCATCCAAACATATAGACGATACATTGATATATCAAATAAGAGACTATTAAATGTAGTATAAAAACATTGTCTTGGATAGAACTGCTTTAACCCTTTATTCTATAAATACGCCTTTCTACACCTTTGCAAACAGAGTAGACCCAGATCAAACAGCTCCCATATGAGCTATATGATAAAGGTCTGCTCTGTTTGCTTATGAAATTATATACAAATGTAGACAAGCTTCTACAGTTTCTGCCATGGCCAACCCTTCCGGTGTTCATGTGTATAACCCCTTTCCCTCATATAAATGTGTTTTCATGCATATGCAAACAGAGTAGACCCAGATCAGACGGCTCCTATAGGAGCCGTCTGATCAGGGTCTGCTCTGTTTGCCAAAGGAATTTGATAGATCTGTTTATTTACTTCCTAAAATGGCTACAATATTCCACCTTCAATATAGCATTATAACTGTTTTGTCCATGAATATTTAATAGGTATTGAAATTTGTAATAAACATAGAACAGGGAAAGGGTTATAAGAATTAAATTAATGATCATGTCATAATTTCTTACATGAATATTCATGGAGCAAAGGGTTAAAACAAACCTCTTCAGTGATGGAGCTATCTGATCTGGGTCTACTTTGTTTGCAAAGGCGTAAAAAAGCATTTATATGAAGAAAAGGGTTAATATCATAATCTGAGTGCCAAGAAGTACAGTAACAAATTAAATGCACAAATACATTATTTGGTAGCATATACCATTTCTAAATATTTGCAGAACATTTTTATTACTGCATGTTAATCGTAAGTAAGTCTTACATAATCTGCAAGTGTTTTTATGCCACTGGGAAATCTCTCCGGGTCTGCGACCAGATAACCTCTACTGTCTCTCTTCTTAGCCATCCAACAGTCATCAATGTTCACATACTCATAGCCAACATCCTTGTAACCCTCAGACACAAGTAGGTCCGCCATGGTCTTATACAGCTTCTCACTATCAAGACATGAGAATATACACTATAACCATTTACCTCATAAATATTCATGATAGCAAAAAATGACATTACAAATATCAAGTAGATGATTTTATTTATTGCATATGAAATTTTGACAATGGCAGAATCTGTTAACTCATTCCCTCCTAGGCTATTTTTATACCCAACCTCTTTGAATGTATCTACCGAAAAGGAGCATTAACTAGAGGAAAGGAAAAATATTAGAATTTGCAGTTTGAAACCATTGTGATAAATAAAGCATTTGCTCCTATAGGAGCAAATGCTCTATTTATCACAATGGTTTCGTAAAGTGACTTTTATAGATGCACAAAAATGCGTCACCAGGGGATAATGTGTTAAACAGATCTACATTATTCCAAGTAAACTGAGCTGAGTCATATTTTAAGTAATTAGTACCCTGATCAGAGGGCTCCTATAGGAACCGTCTGACCATGGTCTGCTTTATTTGCTTCTGAAATAATATGGATAGGACTCTATAGTTTCTGCCATGGTTAACAATTCCATTGTTCACATGCTATTATATAAAATTTCTTACACGAATATTCATGGAATAAAGACTTAAAAAGAGAATTATTGCAAAAAATAGATTTATTCTAATTTTAGAAAGTTGGTCAGACATCAAAGTCTTTACAAAAAGCAATTATTTGTCAAACTCCCATAATCATAAGACCCAACTCCTCCACACTGATATTGATATTTATTAAATTGTAAGCCATTAACCTTTTGATCACGATATGTCAGTAAATTTTGGAATTTAGCAGACAGCATTTTCTGCATTAACCCTTTCCTCCATAAATATGCCTTTCTACGCCTTTGCAAACTGGGTAGACCCAGATCAGATGGGTCCTATATAGGAGCCATCTGATCAGGGTCTGCTGTGTTTGCTTATGATAAAATATAGATATGATTCTACAGTTTCTGCTATGGCCAAAACTTCCTGTGTTCACGAGTTATTGTAACAATTAAGCTAATTAATATGCATGATCATTATTTCTTATATGAATATTCATGAAAGTAAATGGTTAACACTTGCCAAACTGTGTACAGTGGCTGTCACAGTAAGGCAGGTGATTCCTTATGGAAATTTGTTCTCGGAGTGTCCATATTTTCTGGAATATGACCATGATTTCTGCACACTTAGTAAAGGGGCAGCTTAGTACAGTAAAACCTCTCTATAACGACCACTAAATTACATCAAGTATTTTGTGTTAAAGACAGGTGGATGCTTAAAGAAAGGTGAAAGTAAAACAGTATTAGGAGCATTCTGTTTTACTTTCAACTTGCATTAAGCAACCACCTGCCCAAAATACCAACTAATTAACACAATTTAGTGGCCGTTATAGAGAGGGTTTACTGTACTATCACTGTCAAATTATTTCAAATCCTGACTACTAGTTTCAGAGGTTTTCAATACACACACAGAAAGAAAACTGGTCCCATCTCTGATGACCATCTTTTTAACTTTCAGTTGCCATGGTAATTACAGTATTGGATAATTTCTACAAATTTCATGGAGCATCTTTTAAAAGGAGCTTCTTGCATTTTGTACACAGGTGACTGCGTAATACAGAATGATGCAATGCAGAACATTTCTAGGGGTGCTTTCTGCATTGCTTTCAGTTTGCATTAAGCTACCACTTGTACTCTGAAAAAACCCCTATATTTCTTTATCTAATAGTTATCATTTTCGGTTTTAGTATTTTTATTCATCATTAGTTCCTCCCCAATCCCCATCCTGGGCTGAAGTAATGGGCATTATTAGAGTTTGGGTGTTGATTAGGGAGAATACAGTATCAAAAGTGAAATGCCTCATCAGCGTTTAATTGTAAAGGCGATTCAGTATGAAAGGCTTAATTTTGCTAGAGAATTTTAATGACAAACAAAGCAGAGGCCGATAAAATGGATCCTTTATGAGCCATCTGATCTGGATATACAATTTTCCCAAATGCTCTTACATCTGTATACCGTACTCCACAGCTTAAATCTTAACAGTAAACTGGTTCAGATAAAGGCTACTGTATTATGTGAATCATGTATATATAGGCAAATCCACTGTATATAAAGAACCAGGAAGTGTACTTTACTAACACCAGGTTCATGTACATAAATATTAAAGAGGAAGTCCCTACAATGAACGCATATTTTCAATAATATCATAAAACTTGGTATTTGTTATGCTCTATCATTATTATGAAGGTTCCCAATTTGAACTTATATCGAAAAATGCCCCTGTGGTACAAATAAACCGATTTCATCAATACTGATAATTTTCGTTCTACAACACAATATTATCGGCCTTTTCCGTTAAATTCGTCCGCGTTTTGCCGATGATCACCCGATCCCTCCATTGTTTACGTAATAGCTTTCTCGGAAGTGGTTGGAGAATCGCGAATAGGGCAAACAGTTACGAAACTAAAACACAACCCGAATAAAACTGAATCATCAGGGAGAAAAATCGGTATAGGCCATATCAAACACATGGATGTTTTGTCATTATAAACAGTAATCGTGTGGGTTTTTTTGCGATATACTACTTTTAAGCATATAAACAATGAGTTTTGTATATTTTAAGTGTTTTTGAAACGCGTCAAATGTAGGGACATCCCTTTTAAGTTTCATATATTTTTCAACTGCATATCTCACTTGAATAACGGAATTAAAAATAAGAACTCAACAAGAGCGCCGCAAGCGGGTGCCAACACTCATCTGTCGTCATTGTCAAGATGAACATGCATACCAACAAGAGCACCACAAGCGGGTGCCAACGCTTGTCTGTCGTCATTGTCAAGATGAACATGCATACCAACAAGAGTACCACAAGCGGGTGCCAACCCTCATCTGTCGTCATTGTCAAGATGAACATGCATACCAACAACAGCACCGCAAGCAGGTGCCAACGCTCGTCTGTAGTCATTGTCAAGATGAACATGCATACCAAAAATTGGTATTGGAGCTGTCTGATCTGGATCGACTCTGTTTGCAAAAGTTTTAAAGACCAAAATGGAGTAAAGGGTTAACCCTATACTCCATAAAGATAGCTTTTAACCTATTCCTTCATATTGACGACTTTTGACAACTCTGTAAAAGTCACTTTGTGAAACCATTGTGATAAATAGAGCATTTGCTCCTATAGGAGCAAATGCTCTAGTTATCACAATGGTTTCAAACTACAAAATTCTAAAATTTCCCATTTCTCTAGTTAATGCTCCTTTTCAGTAGATTTATTCAAAGAGATTGTATCTAAAATAGCCTATAAGGTAATAGGTTAAACCTTTGCAAACAAAGTAGAGCCAGATCAGATGGATCCTAGAGGAGCCGTCTGATAAGGGTTTAATTTCTGGTTTAATTCTGTAAAAGTGATTTCCCTTTTCTGTTGTCAAATTATTTGTCTGTTGACGGTAAGCTTTTCTCTCTATCTTTGGTTATTTCCATTTTATGTTATAAAATATAATTAATTTGGATGTCTTGGATTTAGTATAGTATTCTTGAAAAGTATTCTTATATGTTATGGTTTTTATCATGTTTTCCGCGAACCTGTATGTCACTTGGTAACATTGATGAAATAGCGTTGCCTTGGTATTAACGGCATAATAACGTTTTTTCTCAAAATAACTAAAAACAAGTTCATAAGTTAAACGAGAGGATATAGTGTACTAGGGCTACCCATAGTTGATAAGTTAATTAATTTGATCTTGTTCAAGGATTTTTGGTTATAATATTAAGAAGTAATTAACCCTTTTCTCCAAAGGATATTTTTAGATTGAACCTATTTGAATAAATCTACCAAAAAGGAGCATTAACTAGAGAAAAGTAAATTTTTAGAATTTTATAGTTATGATACCATTGTGATAAATAGAGCATTTGCTCTATTTTTCACAATGGTTTCAAAAAGTGACTTTTACAGCGGCGTAGAATGTGTTTGTAACTTATATGCCTTTGGAATAATAAATAAATATTAATTAATTGACAGTTAATTGATAGTTCAAATAATATGTCACAGTTTGTTGATATGATAGGATGTTTAGCTTGAGTGATTTATACAAACATTAATGTGTTACATAATAAATATATATCATCATCATCATCAGTTTCAATCAGTCAATCAATGCATTTTTTAATTTATTTATAATGTATAGTAATGTTCTGTTTGTATTTATATTGCAGAGAGCTGATATCATATGATCTGACATGATATGATATGCTATGATCTGATTTGATCTCATAAAATCTAGTTATTCTACAATGATCTGATATAACATAATCTAATGTGCTGCTATAACAATCAATCTATTTAATATTCATGTTTTCATTATTTCTTACATGCATATTCATGGAGTAAAGTGTTGTGGTTCAAATTAATAAAATAAAGCAGGACAAACCTGATACAGCTATCTGGGTACTTGACACAATCTGTTTGGCACCTATACCTTTCCCATGACAACCATCCCATTGGTGGTGTAAGGGCAAGGCCGTTATCTAATGCTGTAACACTAGCAATGCCAGTCACAATCAGGACAGCAAGGGCTTGACCCACTGACTGCTGTAAATGTATTACAGATGAAAGAAAAAGTAAATGGATATGCATAAAGCTATATAAATATAAGTATTGGTGATAAACAGTATTAAACACATGAATATTGGGACTCTATGCATTGTATACAAATACTGAATTATTACATTGGCACAAATAATCTATCCAAACTAAGAAGAACCTTCAAGACTGTAATGAAGTATTGTCAAGGGCATAATGTCACAACTCACATGTAAGAGACACATTCAATCCAAGCTAGTCCTAGCAGACGGAAATACAGGAGTCTACAAAAGATCTGCAATCTACATGCTATCAACAAGCAACTAGAACATGATTAACTGATTGAAACAGGAACTATTACTCCATTGTATATTGGGACATGGGGCAGGGACAATTTTGACCCGAGAGGCATAATTTATATAACTTTTGTTGAGGACCTACAAATGATGCTATGTACCGAAGATGAAAGCTGATAACCCTGTAGATTCAGAGGAGAAGATTTTTAAAGGTTGAAATTGTTGACGCCCGACGACGGACGACGGACATCAGGCGATCACAAAAGCTCACCCTGAGCACAAAAGTGCTCTGGTGAGCTAAAAATGGGGGAACTTTGGCCAGTGCAGGAAATGTTGAGTCATATCTATAATAATATTATTCGTTGAATTTCCATGTAAGCAAACAGAACAGACCCTGATCAGAGGTCTCCTGCAGAAGTGATATGATCTGGGTCTAAAATTTGAAAAGGCATTAAAAGGAGTATATATATTATTTTATTTTTTGTTTAACCCTTCCCCTGTTTATTCCAAATTTCAATACCTCCTGAGTCCTGAAGATTCATGGACAAAATACATTTAGTTATAATGAAATATGGAAGGTGGAATATTGTTGCCATTTTAGAAACCAAAGAAACAGGTCTATCAAATTCCATTAGGCTAGCACACAGAGAAGACCCTGATCAGACGGCTCCTATAGGAGCAGTCTGATATGGGTCTACTCTGTTTGCAAATGTGTGAAAATGCGTTTGAATAAAGGAAAGGGTTAAGCAGGTTGGAAAGAGTCAAAGTGTAACAGTGTAACAGTGCTGGTATCAATGGCCAAGCAGTTATGTGTAACAGTGCTGGTATCAATGGCCAAGTGCTACAAGTGTAACAGTGCTGGTATCAATGGCCAAGCAGTTATGGCCTTCAACTACCAATCACCACTGCCAGGGCTTCGGATTTTTCATGTCATTTTCTGGTCAACTTGTTCAGAGTATTAAGATGGTAGGTAGTCAGTTGGTGTAATATTTTTAAAGGCTTGGGCGTGTCGGAGTTACCAGTATATTCAATCCTTTCCCTGTTTGATGTTCATGTAAAAAATAACAACAACATGAACATTACAAATTTCATTAGCTGAAATTTTACAATGTAAACTATTCATGGAAACTTCACAGTGATAACCTGACCATATGCAGTTCAAAATATGGCGCGATTCAATAAAACAACTTGATTCTATCACCGATCTCCATCTTTTTAGTCCCCAGCATCAAAAGAATGAAGTAAAACTAGCGAGTTTCGTCAGTTAGCTTCTCAATCATTGAGGAAGGAGCCATTGTATGCAAGGACACGGATTTCCCAAGTTTTCCTTCGCTCATTCAATGAAATGGCTCCATTCATATTTGTTGCAAAATGGCACCATCCAAATAGAAACATATTGACAGACGTAAGGCCACTATGGCTAATTGCTTACTTATTTAGAGGACAAAACAAATTGAGATTGGTGATAAAATTTGGTTGTGTTATTGAACCACACCCTCTTTTGAACTGCAAAGCGCCATGTTATTGCCTTGATATAGTGAGACCGGGGTGAACGAGCGCTTGTCAATGACCCAGAAAACACGTGAAATTTTGAGAAAATCATTGTTGGTAACATAAGAAAACGTCATCAGATTATATTTATTTCATAGTAAAATATATTGGCTTTCAATAGCCGAAAGAATTACAAAATTATCATTGAAATTGCAGGATGTACATTCATATTTGTACTTGTCACTTGTGGTACAGGAATGTCCGTTCTGCTAGTTGGAACACTTGTTATTATATAGTACATATATATAGACCCCCATGAAGCGGTACAGATCCCTGTGCTTGCAAACAGAATAGCATGTTACTGGTATAGTCTCATCAAAGAGCTGTACGACAGCATGCTAATTTTGTGATGGTTGCCGTCTTACAGTCTCATGGCAATACGTCAAATTTAGGGGTGGAAATCATTAATTTTCTAATTTACAATCTGGTCATATTGGACCTAATTTTCAATGAAAATCTGCACTTTTGTGGCAATTACGTCATTCAAACAACAACTGACCTCAGATATGCTCATAAACCCACACTGTTGTTGTCACGCAATGTGGGTGTATACACACCAGTGCAATAATGGGGTTACTGTAAGCGCTACGAGGAAACGGATTAAGTGGATTAAAAGCAACCACAAAATAACTCCTTTCGGAAGTTCTCTTGTCAGGTACATTCATTTTTAAAAATACATATTTATACTACTGCATGTCTTTAGTTTAGAATTGGTTGTATTTTGGAAGAAATCCAAGCCGACAGGAATCATTTGGTGTGTCCTAACCTAAATCAGTTTTAATGCCTGTGTACTCTGCTGGGATATCGTTAAAACCGAAAGTAGCTCGATATCACCATTTAGAGTACACAAATGTGAACTAGTTACTGGTAGATCTACCTGTAATATAAGGTGCGAAATACAATCGTTATATAATTGCTATTTAGGCAAATTCACCATTTGGGTTACTATATTTCTAACTGTAGACGAGTTGGTCATTAGGCGAAGCAAAGACCTATGATAACACAGTCTTTGGGCGAAGTCACCAGCATCCGTATCGACAATAGATCAAACCTCTCTCTCTCTTTGTAGTTTGTATCACTTTTTATGTTGTGACAGCTAGTCTTGCATTTAAATATAAAACGATGAATTATTTTAGCACGTTTATATGTGTAGAACTCCGTGAAGAAAGTTATACCGGCATTTAAAAAATTAAAATATTAAAGATAAAAACCTTGCGATATACTCCAGCCGCCATCTTAAAGTCATGTGACGAGTTCCTTTGGAGGTTGTGATAAAAAGCGGGACTGAACCTTGATATAACTTAAAATTCTGACGTGCTCTGAAACCGGCTTCACAGTCTATACTACCGAGCTGAAACCTACAACATAATATTGCTGTCATTCTATCTATTACAATCTTGTGAGAATTTTATCAAGATATAGAGTATAAAACTACATATTTTTATTTGTGTCTTGCGCTAACATCAAATTAGATACTGTTAAGACAAACATCGAAGATGACAGTAAAAATCTGATCCACTGGTTTGATGTGAATAAAATGAAAGCCAATCCAGAAAAAATTCAAGGAATAGCAATAGGTTAAAAAAAAAACACATACTGAAAAATTAACATTAAGCTTAGAAAATATTGAAATTAAATGTGAAGACGAAGTCAAAATGCTTGGGGTAACAATAGATTTTAAACTTAATTTTAACAGTCATATTTCTATTATTTGTAAAAAGGCATCAAGGCAATTAAATGTTCTAAAAATAATTGGTAAATATCTATGTTAACTGGGTAAGTTAAACGTCTATCACTCATTCATCTTGTCAAATTTTAATTACTGTCCCCTTACCTGGCATGTTTGTGGTGAAACTAACACTAAGAAAATTGAAAAAAATCAGGAAAGGGTTTTACGCTTTATATACAATGACTATAAATCTGGATATGAATATCTACTTGCAAAATCAAAACTTCCTTCTCTCAAAATAAGAAGATTGAGAACTATGACACTGCAGACTTTTAAAATCATTCATAAACAGACACCAGTATACTTACATGACCTCATGTCCATAAAACAGCATGCATACTACTTTAGATATGAAACACTGCAGCAGTTCCACAGGTAAGAACATCAAGCTATGGGCTCGACTCCTTCCGCTTTGGCGCTGCAAGACTTTGGAATTCCATGCCCCAGCATTTCCGGGATGAGGGAAATTTTTAAATTTTAACCACTTCCGAAGTCTTGTGACGTCCTGGGAGGGGGGGGGGGGGGCTGTGTCTGTAGTTTCTGTTCTGATGTTACATAAATTTCTATTTACTCCAGCATTACCCTTTTGATGTTTGTTTGTTTGCTTTTTAATTTATTTTATCACAATTATGCTTCTCTTAATTGTTTATCATGTCTTAGTGTGTGCAACCCCTTGCGGTGTGCTAGTTAAACTGCTTCTATTTATGCTTGCTGTTGCTTATGCTGATATTCATAAATTTTCATAAATAGATATGCTCGTATTTAACTATTCTGTCGTTCAAAGCTTTGCAAAGCAATTAAAACTTGAAGAGGGACAGCGAGGACCCCAACCAGGCAGCTCATACGGGTGCAGCCAGGGAAATATCTGCTCTGTCACAAAAGGCATTTCTATCTATATATTCAATCAATTAAGGATTTCAACTTTATGTGCCAATGAATATTTATGCTCTGGTTTATTTATTGATGGCTATTTGCTTGATGCTTTTGCTCATCTTCTTTTGCTGTTGAATGCTAATTTATTTATTTTGTTGAATATGCTAATTTATGGTAAGAATTGTCTGTGATATACTCTTTAACTCTTGTTTTTGGTATTTAGTACTACAATAGAACCTGTATTTAGCGGCCATCCGAAAGAGGTCTAATTAGGGGTCTGTAAGGCAGGTGGTAACTTAATGCAGGTCAAAAGTAATGTAAAAAGCTCCTACAGGAGCTTTTTACCTTACTTTTGCCTTGCAGTAAGCTTCCTTCTGCCTTCTACGGCACATGTGTTCAATATGAGAGGCCGTTTAACCCTTTCCCTCATATAAATGTGTTTTCATGCATTTGCAAACAGAGTAGACCCAGATTAGACAGGATGTGCCCTGTTTGTTAATATAATTTGAAAGATCTGTTTCTGTACTTTCTAAAATGGCTACAATGTTCTACCTTCTACAAAGGCTCTAATACTAGTAGAGAAGACTATAGATATATTTAGAAAGGTGGCTGCTTAATGCTGGATGAAAGTCATGCAGAAAGTTCATATCGGTACTACTTGCTCTATCGATGTTTTGGTGATGGTTGCGTCTTGTGTATGGCTTTTCCTGCTTGACGTTTACTACCTTATTTCACCATGTATTAAGCTTCCACCTGTATCCAAGACTGATATTTATACTATATTTAACATTCAGTGTAGTGGGGTTCTACTGTACTGAAAATAAAAGAAAACGTGTCCATGGGACAAGGATGCCCCCGCGGCAAACAGGAAGTAGATGAACGACAGACCTGAAAAGGGGAGACACGGTACAACTCATTATGATTATGCTTCAGACCATATATCAAATCATTCCAGCATACACCATCCAAGAGATCTTTGACGAAAGTTTTGTCATTAAACAATCACAAAAAAATCAAATTGTTTGCAAACACGAAGTAGATGAACGACAGACCTGAAAAGGGGAGACACGGTGCAACTCGCTATGATTGTGCTTCAGACCAAATATCAAATCATTCCAGCATACACAAACCAAGAAAGCTTTGTAAAAACCTTTTGTCATTAAACAATAACCGATATTCAATGAAAGTGTCGGCAAACAGGAAGCAGATGAACGACAGACCTGAAAAGGGGAGACCCGGTACAACTCACTATGATTATGCTTCAGACCATATATCATATCATTCCAGCATACACAAGTCAAGAAATATTGGACGAAAATACAGGACGTACGTACGGGCAGACAAGGGTAAAACTTAATGCCCCCGACGCGGGAGCACAAGAACACTGAGTCTGTTAGAGCAACAGGTTGCTTGATGCACATGAATCCTCTCTTTCTGCATTAATTCCCCCCTTCATTAAGTTACCATCTCTCTTAAACCCCTAGAATATGACTTATATTGGGTCGTCCCTGTAGACATGTTTTACAGTAAATGCTCTCCCTTTAGAACATATGAAACTGAAAGTTGAAGAATTGACCATGATAGCTATAGCATACAGTAGAACCTATCTTAAGCGACTATTCATTTATTGAACACAGGAGTCTTACAAAAGCTGGTGGTTGCTTAATGCAGGGCAAAAGTGATGTAGAAATCTATTATTTGCAGAAAGCTCCAATGGAAGCTTTCTGCATTACTTTTCACCTGCATTAAACTACCAACTGTTTGAAAGACACAGCCTTAGATCTGTCTTTAAATTGTCTACTAAGACAGGTTCTATTGTATGCATTTGTTTAAGCTGACCATTTTGTAACATGCAAGTAATTGCAGGGCTAGTTTGGTGGCAGATAGAGAAGAAAAACACATATTGGTTCCTTTCAAAGGTCTCTATAGAGAACTGTTTAATGTCCCCGTAACATATGCTGTCAAGGGTCGGGGAACCATCCCCAACAGCATTTACAACAAAAAGAGCAAATTACACAAAAATTGAAAAAAGTACACTTACTACTGGGATTAACTTTGACCCATATTGGGATTTGTACACTTTGCTGCAAGTTGCAAACAATCTGGTAACGAGAATATTCTTATTATGCATTCCACTTGATATTTGCTTATGAAATGGACCATATTAATATCAATGAGATATTTGTGATCTAGATCCAAATTGCTTAATATATCTGGTATTAGACTTGCTTCCTTTTACCCTTGCTCCACAAATGTTCATGTAAGAAATAATAACATGAATATTAATAGGATTATTTTTATAATGACGTAAGGACTCCAGAAGTTTTGGTCATAGTAAATACTGTAGAACCATATCTATATCATTTCATAAACACACAGAGCAGACCCTGATCAGACGCCTGATCTGGCTCTGCCCTGTTTGCAAAGGTGTAGAGAGGCCTATTTATAGAATAAAGAGTTAACCATTTACTCCACTGAGAGCATTTACTCCATTTGAGTTTGTTCTCAAGCTTTTGATTGGTCAGATTTGAGTTCTCAAGCTTTTGATTGGTCAGATTTGAGCCAAAGGCTCAAATCTGACCAATCAAAAACTTAAGAACGAGCTCAGACTCAACTAAAAGTTTTATAAGCATGGACCCAGGTTCTACAATGCATGACATTGTTAAAATATCCTATGTTCATATTCCACTATGAAAAAGTATCTAAATTAATAATCATGATGTCATTATTTCTTACAGGAGTATTCACGAAGTAAAGGGTTAAAGCCCTCAAGCAAGAATATTGGAAGGAATATGTGTAACAGACAGTACAGAATGATTCCTAAGTATTCTTGCTCATGCAGGTGACACAAAAATGTAAATTAAATACTTGAGTGTATGGCATTACAGATATTTTTAAATTAATTTACCAGAAAATGCAACTCTGACATTTAGGCATGTTCAAGACAGTGACATAAACTGCAGATAAAAGCCCCTTGTATGACAATTAGTGAAAACAAAATCAAGATAAGCTATGTCATAGTTTTGAGATACAACCTTCCCAAAATGAAACACAAAACAATTACTAAATAAACAGTTTGGACCATAACCAAATTAATGCACCAATACTCCCGCATCAGAAGGTGGTTTGCTTGGCATGAATCCAGTAGAATGTCTCTGAAGCCATCTCTTAATGAATAAACATTGGTGTCAAATGGCTGCTTAATGCAGAACAAAAGTAATGTAGATCGCTCCATCATATCTATCATTCTTTATTAAGCTACCATGTGCCTTAACACTTTCCAGTTTAACATATATTCAAGATATTATATAGAGCAGGGGTGTTCGCGATTTTTTTGATTTTTTTTTTTTGGGGGGGGGGGGGGTCAGAAAACTATCTTTTGGTATATTTTAGATACTTGTAATATGTGATTAAAAAATAATGTGTTTTATTTGTAATGGATCTGTTGTTGTTGAGACTTAGCATGCGAAGGGCACCTGTGTGTTGGATAAATGGAGGGGGACTACTTCTGAGCAATGGTGTGGAAAGTTTTTTCTCACACACCTTCCCTTATCTCCGAGCTAGAACAACATATTAAGATTTCCTTATCTGTAACACGTGTAAGATCACTTTAGAACGTATGACCTCGTATATGACGTCAAGCCGTGGAAACCTATGTTTACATGTCATTTAAACGGCGAAAATACACTTTTTTGATATGTGAGAAAAAGAATCTGATGCTCGTTGTCTTTTAAGATCACATGTTCCTAAACTCACTAAGAAAATGTTATTAAGCTCGCCAAGGCTCGCTTAATGACATTTTCTAAGGCTCATTTAGGAACATATGATCTTAATTTTTAAGACAACTCGCAACAGATCCTCTATACATGTATCAGTTTTATTTTCAGTTAATTAAGGATTATTCGTGCAAGTGTGTTGGTGATGCGAAAAAACAACAACACAAAATTAAAAACAGCACATATATTTTTCTTGTTGGAAGGAATGTTAATTATATGCAGAAATATAAAGAGGATCTGTTGCGAGTTGTCTTTTAAGATCACATGTTCCTAAACCAGCCTTAGAAAATACTTATACATACATGTGCTTCCAAGTACTAGTTGCTCGAGCACAACTGCAAGGAAAAGTGGACATACTTAGCACAACAACGAAAGTCTCACTAGAAGAAAATTGCATAAAGTGGAATCTGCCGAAAGCGGTCAATCAATTATTGAACAACACAGGAGTCTAAAATCAGGTGGTTGCTTAATGTAGGTCAAAAGTAATACAGAAAGCTTCTATAGGAGGCTTCTGTATTGCTTATGACCTACATTAAGCTACCACATACCTAACAGACACATTCTTTTTTTTTATTGCTGCTTAAGTCAGGCTACACTGTGCTAGAGGTATTGCAAAAGCTTTAGACTCCATGTGAAATTATACAGATCTGCCTAGGACTATTTTGACTGTATGGCATTTATCTGCTTCTTGTCCGTTTATTTACTGGTCATGATTAGACTACAGTGTAGAACACGACCAGCGTTCTCACTATTGTTCTCAACCCATGTCCTACACTGTTTGCAAAGGGCAAAAGGGTGGTTTTATATATTGCCGGAATCATTTTCTCTTGGACAGCTAAAGGACTGAGATTTAGAACACGAACCCCAATAACATAAATATGCTACATGCTGAGCTACAAAAAGAGCAACCCCGTTCAGCATTACACTCTTACGTGCGTTACATTTCTACAAGCTGTAAACTACATTTTACACATCGATCTCTTTGACACTATAACGTAAGTATCTGACGCTACAACGTTAGTCTCTCATAACAGCATAAGTTTATGACACTACAAAGTAAGTCTCTGACACTACAACATAAAGTTTCTGACACTACATCGTAAGTTTCTGACACTACAGCGTAAGTTTCTGACACTACAACGTAAAGTCTCAGACACTACAACGTAAGTCTCTGACACTACAACGTAAGTCTCTGACACTACAGCACAAGTCTCTGACACTACATCGTAAGTTTCTGACACTACAGCGTAATTCTCTGACACTACAGCGCAAGTCTCTGACACTACAGCGTAAGTTTCTGACACTACAGCGTAATTCTCTGACACTGCAACATAATTCGCTGGAACGACCAAATTTCATGGTTTTCTTGTATGTTTCCCTGGTTTGACATTTTTAAAGTTACAGCATGGTATGTACAATTACACAATGTTCAAAACAGCCATGTTTTACTTTATACAAATCATGAACACCTAAGCATTTACTGTTAACTGTTGACCCTTCACTTCATTAATATTGATGTAAGACATAATCTCTGTATCAATATCCATTACCATAAAGATTTTTAAATGGCACATGCACTTGTAAGAGAATTGTCGGCCATGGCAGAAACTATAGAATCAGATCTATATACATGTAATTCCATACGCAAACAGAACAGCTCCTGATCAGACGGTTCATATTCAGGAAGTGTCTGATCTAGGTCTACGTTGTTTGCAATTGCGTGAAAAAGGCTTTTGTATCAGGTAAAGGGTTAAAGGTTAAAAACAGTTGCTCCTCGTCAGGTCACGTATTAATATCCAATATAAGTGTGTGTTGATACATTTATTAATATCCAAAGTCCATTGCACATTTTGTTCTTCATTGATGTGTATGTTATAGCAATTGATCAAAACGTTAGCAGGTCACAGTCGAAATGTCTGCATCGTGGAGTTTCTGTAAGAGCTCCTCTCTGAAAAAGGAACAGCAACAATAAGAACAGTACAGTACAACCCCTCTAAACCGGACCTTCAATTTACTATAACTATCAGTCTTGGAGACAGGTGGCAGCTTAATGCAGGGTGAAAGTCATACAGAAAGCTCCTATAGGAGCTTTCTGCATGACTTTCACTCTGCATTAAGCAGCCACCTGCCTAAAAGTATCTAAATTCTTCACAACTATAATTCCATTCTGGTTTAGAGAGGTTTTACTGTATACGTAAAACGTCACAAACGTAATCGAGTTTTCAATGCAAAACTGTTGTACGAGTAACTACCGTATCTAACATTCATACGCATTTACAAAAGAACTGTTGTACGAGTAACTACCGTATCTAACATTCATAAGCATTTACAAAAAAACTGTCCAGATAAGATGAGTAAATTTAAACAGTTTCAAAAATAGCTCGTAGTAGAAGTTTCTCCACCAAACCCTATACTGTGACAACTCTTTAGAATCGTCTCTTCGTGTTTGAGTGTCTACGCATATATCCTGTGTGAAAAGAGCGATCTATAAATGTGGTATAATAGTAATAATTACAAAGAGTGGTCAGAGTATAGGGTTCGACGATTTTAGTATTTGGGAACCCACCTTTAACAGTAGCTCTTTTAAAAGTGGCATTAGATGTGTATAGTACTCAAATGACCATTAGATGTGTATAGTACTCAAATGACCATTCATGTATGAACAATATTCTTACTTATTAGTATGAATATTAATTCATTTTTATTTATAATTTATATTAAAAACAACAACAACAAATGTTTGGTCATGGCAGAAACTTTTCAGTCAGATCTATATTGTTCCATAAACAAACAGAACAGAGCCTGGACCAGGCGACTCCTACACGATTCGTCTTATCTAGGTCTACTATGTTTGCAAATGCGTTAAATTTCGTCTCTATGGAGTTATGGGTTCAAGTGTCCAATATTCATCAAAACAGTTTACAAAGGTCTTTTGACACATGCTATGTTCGTAGTTACAGCAGTGTTACACTAAGCCCTCAAACTGACTATAATGACACACAATTCTCTTCTCCGCCGCTTTATAATTCTGAATAAGTCATTCGACAACATCAAAAAGAGTTAAGCCATTTACTTCATAAATAAACCTTTTTTACATTTTTTGCAAACAGAGCAGACCTATATCAGACGGTTTCTGTAGGAGACGCCTGATCAGGGTCTGCTCTGTTTGTCAATGAAATAATATAGACCTGGTTCTACAGTTTCTGTCATAATTAAGAATCCCAATGTTCATTGTGACATTGTAAAAGTTCAGTAAACTAATGGCCCTTATGATTATTTTAGGCATGATGGGAAAAAGGGTTGAATAATGTGGGAGTAAATGAATTACTGAGAGCGGTCCGGGGAGAAGTTGCGATACGCATTAGATTAAAAATACAGTAAAAACCTCTCTATAACGGCCACTAAATTGTGTTAATTGCTATTTAGGGCAGGTGGCTGCTTAAAGCAAGGTAAAAGTAAAACAACGCTCCTATAGGACCGTTCTGTTTTACTTTCACCTGCCTTTAACACAAAATACTTGATGTAATTTAGTGGCCGTTATAGAGAGGTTTACTGTAGTCCATAATCTTTTATTGGTAGAGTCAATTCAGTATGAAAGGGTGAACTTTTGAAGTGCAACCCCTAATCAGAATGATTCTCCATGAGCGCTCTTATTTGGGTCTACAATGCCAATGCACTTGTTCCCACAGCTTTAGCCTGTTGATCTACTTCTTGTCAGAAGAAAATGTGGCCGACACCAATCCTGAAGGAACCCTCTGATGGATTGCACTGTTTGCGGAACCCATCAATGTCAAGGGATTGGGTATTGTATTGTTTGATGTGTCCCCTCTATATGAAAAATGGATGTGTTCCAAAGTAAGATCTGCACGGGGTTTCCTTTACTAATATGTGAATAAATGGGTTTAACATATGCCTGTGGCGTGTCAGACGAACTGCAAAATTCAATAATTGTTGTATTTGTATGGCGTGTCAGACGTTGCAATATTCAATACCTGTATATTTATGTGATAAAATTGCATATATGTGTTCTATAAGTTGTTTATAAGATCATCAATTCGAGTAAATTGGAGTAAATACCTGTCTTAGGCCCTGCTTCTGATACTATGCTTATTCTTTGGCTTCCCTCCCTGTTCACTGTGAGTTGAGACTCGCCACTCGCCAAACTACCGATGGGAGCATAGCCGTTACCTCTGGACGGATGTTGGCGCAAAGTGACGAGTTCAACGGAATCACCTGAGATTCCTGAAGTCCGATAGCCGCTGTCACGAAATGAATCTTGTCGGTATTTGCTGTTTCTGACTGTTAATCCTGTGAAAACAAGAGTCAGTCGAATAACTCATCATTACGCTGTTATTATTAACTCTTCGCTTGCTATTCACGTCAACATACCTACCTGTAAATAGTGAAGACCCAGATGAGACAGCCCCTGTAAGAGCTGTCCCATCAGGGTCTGTACTATTTACAAGTTGATTGTGCAACTAGTGCACCCCACAGCAGTGATTGCACAGGGAAATAATTGTAGACAGTGAAGATATATGTAATTTTACAACAAGGCATGCGTAAAGAAGAAGAAATGTATTTTAAAATTCAGCATGAGAAGGGTTAACTTGTATAAAAGGTGCTACTCTAATCCCAAGTTATACGGGCAGTCAGTAGTTCGATTCAATGTCACTACACCCATGTCAATGATAAAAACTCCTAGAAGATCTGTCCCATATGGGTGTGCACTATTTGCCATGATGACTCAGTGGTTGCAGTTGATCCACTTTAGAATGATTCATCCAATCATTATTCGTAGTAAACAGATTCATATTTGAATAATTCGGCATGATCAGGGTTAAAGATCTAGATCGCCGAAACAAAACTCGTCTCTTTATTTGCCCCCCCCCCCCCCTTTCTAGTCAACTATCACGTGATATTGTTCAGACATTTAACACATATAAATGAATGGGACATAGACACACTGTGTAGGCCCAGCATACAATGAATTTCCAAACTGTTTGACACTATGTGACAATGGTTTTGAAAAATATATACAACTATACATGAAAAATTGACATAGACATTATTTGCAACTAACATTTATTTAGCTTGCTATACACAAGACTAGAGATATCTATACCTCTGTTGTAGAGTGTGTAAGAACTATCTTTTGCAGGGTATGTCAGGACTGCCCTTTGTAGAGTGTGTAAGGACTATCTTTTGTAGAGTGTAAGGGACTATCTTTAGTAGAGTGTGTGAAGACTATATTTTGTAGAGTGTGTAAAGACTGTGGTTTGTAGATTTGTAATGACTATCTTTTATAAAGTAATGACTATCTTAGTAGAGTGTGTAAGGACTACTCTTTGTAGAGTGTGTCAGGAATATCTTTTGCAGAGTGCGTAAGGACTACCCTTTGTAGAGTATGTCAGGACTATCATTAGTAGAGTGTGTAAGGACTCACCTGTCGGCTCAATCTGCAGAAACCATGGGCTTAATCACCATTTCTATGCCGATGACTCGCAGTTGTACCTGTCCTTTAAGCCTACAAAGGGCATTTCCTGTCAACAGGAAGCTTTATCGCGAGCTGAGGACTGTCTCAAAGAAGTAGTCTCTTGGATGCATAAGAACATGCTGAAGCTCAATACTGACAAAACTGAGGTCATTCTGTTTCATACGAAACACACAAAAGTACCTGCAGAGGTTAATGTGCAAGTAGGGCCCTCTAAAATCAGACCGTCTTTGTGTGTAAAGAATATCGGTGCATGGCTCGATTCACAAATGGATAAGACATCACATGTAAATTCCATGTGTAGGTCTAGTTATGCACAGCTCCGGCAAATAGGCCATATAAGAAAGTACCTCTCACCTGATGCTACCAAGACTTTGGTAAACTCTCTTGTTACATAAAAAATAGACTACTGCCACTCACTGCTGCACGGAATGTCAAGCAATTCACTACGGAAATTTCAAAGAGTGCAAAACACAGCAGCCCGCATCATAACCAGAACCCCTCGATATAATCATATCACGCCGGTTTTGAAAGAACTTCACTGGCTTCCGGTTCAACATCGGATTGAATTCAAAATTCTGACTCTTACGTATAAAGCCATGCACAATGAATCTCCCAAGTACATTGTCGACATGCTTGACGTGTACAGGCCGCGCAGAGAGTTGAGGTCGGCAAGTAGATCATTGTCGTTGGTTGTGCAAAAAGTCGTATGGTAAAATACGGTGAGAGAAGTTTCATGCATGCAGCTCCAAAACTTTGGAATGCTCTACCGTGAGGCATTAGAGAGGCAGGCTCACTGGCATGTTTCAAAAGGTGTCTGAAAACGCATTTTTTTCAACATTTATTACTAGGACAGTTTAGTAAACGATATGTTGCATATCTTTAATGGACCAGATAGACAGTCATGCGATTCATCCCGGTTAGTGATTTCATATCTACCGTATATCTAAGTCATGTTTTCAGTACAAGTCGCGGGTGACGGCACTCTGTATTGATGATTATTGTTGTGATAATTGTACCCGATTCAATCTAATCTAGGGTTGGGGCTTGCAATCCATGAGAGCAACATGTCTCATGTTGGTGAGGGGGAATTTCATTCCCTATTCTCGACTATTGAGAGCAACATGTTTTCATGTTAAAGTGGTGCCCTGGTCCCAAGTCTCTGGTTGTGAGTGGTCTTTCCGACCAACTTTGGATTGTGACTTCGGAAGGCTGTATCGTTTTAAGATATTGCCATTGTTTGCACTGAACTCCTATGGTCACTGTAGGGTGTTCATTCATTTGGGCTACTGTATGCACCAGATTCCGTAATTATATTTTCTCTGTTTTGTGTATATAATGGCTCGAGTGGTATTTGGGTCGGTTCATTTTGCCGCCAATTGCCATAGAGGGAATCATGTGGTTCCCTCCGGCTAGTGATTTCATTTATATTGTATATCTTTTATTGTCCGGATAGATAATCATGCGGTTCGTTCCGGTGATTTCATCCATGTGAAGCGCTTTTGAACGCACATATCCTGTGTGAAAAGAGCGCTATATAAATGTGGTATAATCATAATAATATAATAATCTTCTGTAGAGTGTGTCAGGGCTATCTTTCGTAGGGTGTTTCAGGAGTATCCTTTATAAAGTGTCAGGACTATCTGTTTTAAAGTAAGGTCTATCCTTTGTAGAGTGTGTAAGGACTATCCTTTGTAAAGTGTGACAGGACTACAATTTGTAGTGTATGTCAGGACTACCCTTTGTACGAGTAGCACGACTACTCTTTGTAGAGTGTCAGCAGAACGCCATTGTAGAGTGTCAGGACCCCTTTTGTAGAGTGCGTCAATGCTACCTCTTGTAGAGTATATACGGACTACCCTTTGTGCCAGGTCTGCCATTTGAAGACTGTGTCAGGACTACCATTTGTAGAGTGTAACAGGACTACCTTTTGTAGTGTGTGTAAGGACTACCCTTTGTAGAGGGTGTCATGAATAGCGTTTGTAGAGTATGTAAGGTCTATCCTTCGTGAAGTGTGTCAAGAATAGCCTTTGTAGAGTGTGTAAATACTATCTTCTGTAGAATTGTAAGGACTACCATTTGTAGAGGGTATCTTTTGTAGATTGTTTAAGGACTACCATTTGTAGAATACGTAAGGAATATCCTTTGTAGAATGTGTAATAACTATTTTTTGTAGGATATGTAAGTAAAAGACCTGTCTTCTGTAGAGTGAATAATGACGATATTTTGTAGAGTGAATAGGCCCTATCCTCTGTAGAATACATGTATGTAAGGTGAACGGTTTGTAGAGTGTGTAAAACTACCGGTATATGTTTTAGAATGGTTAAGGACTAACATAAGTAGAATATGTAAGGAATACCCTTTTTAGAATATGTAAAAAGTGTGTTTGGACTGTCTCTATGGAGTATGACAGGACTATCTTTTTTTAAGTGTGTAAGGACTATCTTGTGTGTGGTGTGTAAAACTATATTTTACAGTTGCGAGAAGTGTCTTCTGTACAGTACGTAAAAACTGTGTAGGGACGTTCGCATGGTGTGTCAGATCTAGTCTCTTGTGAACATTCAAAGCTCAGTAACGATATTACCTTGTTGTGTTGAAGCCTCGGCATTGGTAATGTACGGTGTAGTCCAGACGACAGGAGTTCCACTGGCCATTGTAGGATATTTCATACCGGCTTTATACCACCTACCGGTAGTTCGTCTCTCTGATTTTGCCATCCGTTTTATAATCCGTCCATGGATCTCTTTACCCGGCCGATCAATGTGGTCAGTTGGTCTCAAATTATGGGATTCTTTTCTGTAACAACTAAATGATAGATATACAAATGTACAGTATAATAGTATTCAAAAGCGTAATTAGCCTTTTGAGCATGCTAAGTCAAATTATGTTTGCTCAAACTTGAACTGGTTCTTGCTTAACTCTTTACCGGATAGACTCGCCTTTTCACGCTTTTGCCAGGCTCAGGGTCTTCTCTGTTTGCTTATGATATGATATAGATATTATTCTACAGTTTTTGCCATCGCAAAAGAGTCTCGTGTCCATGTGCTATTATAACAGTTAATCTAATTAGCATTCACGATGTCATTATTTCTAACATAAATACTCGCTAAGTAAAAGAGTTAATCAATGATTTGTCTGCTCAATTTGTAACTTGGCAAATCAGCTCTACAATATTTCATAAGCTAACACGGCAGACCCTGGTGAATCAGTTCATGTAAGAGTTATCCGATCTTGGTCTGCTCTGTTTGCAAACGCGTTAAAAGGGGTTTCTATGGAGTAAAAGTGATCAGTAGTATGGCTCACCTCCGATTCTATCAAGCTGTTGAGAAACTATTCAGAGAGTGTCAAACAACTAAGACCCTGGTGAGACGCCGAGTTACTTAGGTAGGGGAGAGAGCGCGATACGAATTAGTCTCGTTTTCTAAATGCACTCGCCAAAATATGTATAGTAAAACCACGCTAAACCGGAATTCTAGAAGAGAATAACTAAGATACGTTTAGGCAGGTGGTTGCTTAAGGCAGGGTGAAAGTCATGCAGAAAGCTCCTAGAGGAGCTTTCTGCATGATTTTCACCCTTCATAAAGCTGCCACCTGTCCCCAAGACCGATATTTATACTAAATTTAACGTCTGGTTTAGATTTTTAATACTGTATTATGATGTTGTTGGTTTTTTTTTCATTTGAATGGCTTTTCTACACCCCCCCCCCCCCCCCTCGAGATATGATCTTAGAAAATAATTGGTGAAAAAACAAATAGAGCAGGTCTTCTGAAATGGATCTCCATTGTTTGCGCATGCTCCCTCTGCAATAACGTTTGCAAACAGTTTCCATCCACGTGAGACGTTTGATCCAAGCTGATCTCTGATGTTGTGAGTATGAAAGGAACAAAAATTACAAAATCCAATGATGAAATTTCAAACAAACGACAAATTTTATAGACGACAACGTTTGGCAGCAAAATACTTAAAGGGGACAATGGGAATAAATTGAATAACAGAGAGAGTGTAATGGTATTTATAAACGCATGCATTCAGAAGTTCAGAACACACGTGAATGCAAATACATGTTTAAGTACGATTAAATGTCAGCAATGTCTAGGTATACATAGTTTGCAACAAAGCTCATACTTAATTATATGTAGCTTTAACCCTTTCCCTGTTCTATGTTTATTCCAAATTTCATAACCTACTGTATACTCATAAATAAAATAGTTATAATGAAATTTGGAAGGTGGAACATTATATCCATTTGAGAAACTAAAGAAACAGATCTATCAAATTCGGTTAGCAAACAGAGTAGACCCTGATCAGACGGCTCCTCTAGGAGCCGTCTGATCTGGGTCTACTCTGTTTGCAAATGCGTGAAAACACGTTTATATGAGGGAAAGGGTTAACCTGCCTTGCAGTGTGGACCCAAATCATGTGGTTCCTGTAGGAGCCCTTTGACCACGGCCTGCTTTGTCTTCTTATCGAATAATGTAGATTCTGACATGATCAAACATTTCTGTGTTCATGTACCGCGACAAAAAAGGAATCTCGATTATTCGAACACTCAAATACGTATCATTATTGATTTTTAACACAGGTGACAGCTTAATGCAGGGTGAAAGTCATGCAGAAAGCTCCTATAGAGGAACTTTCTGCTTGGCATTCACCATGCATTAAGCAGCCTCCTGCCTACAAAGACCTAAATTGTTCAATACTAAAATTTCGTAACATCGAATTTTTACTGTAAAAGACACAACAATTGATTTACTCACGTAAATAAGATGGCTATTATTACAATGACCACTACCACTACCACTGCTGCAGCTATCCCAGCGATTGCCCCAATACTGAGGTCTGTAATGTAGAATAAAATGAAGCATTTAAAAGTTACATTTTCAAAATACATGTATAATGATCTGTAAATTGTTTAACCCTTTGAACGCAGGACACGCACGTACTGTTATTTGCAAACAGTGAAGACAGATAAGATGGTTCCTAGGGAAGCCCTCTGATCAGGGTCTGCACTGTTTGTCATTCAAAATCATCGAGCCTTTTTTTATACTGAGTGGACTTTATAGTTAAACACTGATGGGCTATTCATCTCTGAAAGTTTAGCATTTTGAAAGGCTTTACTATAGTGCCCATTCAATATAATAAAGGGAAGATGAGATATTGAATGGCGAACAGTACATACCCTTATAACAATCCACCAACTCTAGGACTCCTCTGATCTTGATCTACACTGTTTGCAATACAAGTACAGTAGAACCCCGCTAATGCGACCACTTAATGCGACCACTTAAACAAACATGGCTGTTTTCATAAGCAGGTGGTTGCTTAATGCAGGACGAAAGTTATGCAGAAAGCTCCCATAGGAGCTTTCTGCATAACTTTCGTCCTGCATTAAGCAACCACCTGCCCTTGCCACTGTGAATTATGCCCCTTTTGGTGGTCGCATTAGCGGGGGTTTACTGTACACTCGTTTCCAGCATTCATATGGTTAGCTTTTAGCATAATAAACAAATGTCTCAACAGGATCCAAACCGTTCGACAGTGCGTATTCAAAAATAATAAGCATAACCCATTAGTGCTCGCATTTACAAACAGAGTAGACCCAGATCAGACGGCTCCTATAGGATCGTCTGGTCTGAGTCTGCTCTGTTTGCTAATGAAATTTGATGGCTCTGTTTCTTCAGTTTCTAAAATGGTTATTACAATGTTCCACCTTCCATATTTCATTATAACTATTTTATCCATGAATGTTCAGTGCAATTTGGGGAACAACGGGTTAAAGGTTAAATAGGTTAAATTTCAAGAACATATTCTTCGCTTATAGTCGGGTATACCTATTATATTGGATGACTTCATAACTTCCTGTTTAATATGATCTAACTGTATCATCTAAGATATATGTCAACAGACAAACAAGTCCTTTTAACCCAAATCCCGCTGTAAAAAAACCCAATGTCTGTTTAAAAATCGCATCTAATGCTATTTTGACTAATTCCCTTTCGCTGAAGCTATTGTGGAACTATTGGCCGTGTATCAAACAGCATGGATCCAGATAAGACGCCGAGTAACCCGGCGTCTCATCAGGATCCAAACTGTTTGCAAATGCGGGCCAGGTCACTGTTAGCGGGATAAAGGTGAGCCCAGGTAGTATATTTAACACGACAGACACCCTGAATAGTGACACACGATATGTTTTAGATATATAAAACATAAGTAGTAAAGAGTAATAAACGTACAGTACAGTCTCGCGAATTCGAACTTCTATTAACCCTATCCCTCATACAAACGTATTTTCACGCATTTGCAAACAGAGTAGACCCAGATCAGACGGCTCCTATAGGAACCGTCTGATCAGGGTCTGCTCTGTTTGCTTATGGAATTTGATAGATCGGGTTATTTACTTTCTAATATGGCTACAATGCTCCACCTTCCATATTCCATTATAGATATGTTCTCCATGAATATTCAATAGGTAATGAAATATGGAATAAACATAGAACAGGTGAAGGGTTAAAGAAGAAGTGAGATATTTCAGAAAGATGGCTGCTTCATGCAGAATGAACGTCGTACAGAAAACTCTCGGAGGAGCTTTCTATGTGATGTTTTAATCGTCATTAAGTTGTCACCTGTGTCAATGATCGATGATGATATTTATTTAACATTTCCCTCATATTTAAACACCTTTTCACGCATTTGCAAACAAAGTAGACCCAGAATATACGGCCCCTAGAGAAACCGTCTGATCAGGGTCTGCTCTGTTTGCAAGTTGGATTTTTGATAGATCTGTTTCTTTAGTTCTAAAATGGGTACAGTGTTCCACATTATATTTCATTAAATTGTGTTTATCATGTATATTCAGTAGGTGTTGAACTTTGGAATACGCATAGAACAGGGGAAGGGTTAAGTGTTCGGGTTAGTGAGGATTTGATGTAGTTAACATTTTACCTCATATAAATGCATTTTCACGTATTTGCTAATAGAGCCGATCCATTAGATCGATATGATGGCATTAAGCAAACAAACCAGACCCTGGCGCCTCCTACAGGGACAGTCTGACCTAGGTTTACACTGTTTGCAAAGGCGTAAAAAGCATTTATATAAAGGAAACGTTAACCCTTACTGTGCGGGACACGAGTCACTAACGTCCTTTGCAAACAGTGTAGACCCAGTTGAGAGGGCTTCTATAGGAGCCCTCTCATCAGGGTCTGCACTGTTTATCATGTTACATTTTTCTTTGAAAAACCCTAAATATTCACCATAAGCTTGACCTGTTTGGATTTTGGAATAGTCCATTTGAAAATTCTGCGTTGTAAGGTTTAAACATGTATAAGCGTCTTAAAAACATAAACCAGGATTGCTTAAACCTTATCCCGCTGGGTCTCTTAAAGTTTTATCACGTGCTATTTTGACTACTTTTTTTATTAAACTTTTCAGAAACTGTTGACCGAGTGTCAAACAGATTGGATGAGACGTCGAGAGAATTACTCGGTGTCTCATCTGGATCAAAAATGTCTGTAAATGCGAATCAGGAGCCCCCTGATCAGGGTCTGCACTGTTTGCTGGATCCATCATTGCTGATGGTTTATTCAAGCAAATAGTTTGCTTGTTGTGCTCCCTCGGCATGAAAACAATGGATGTGATCTGGAGGGTTCTGCTTCATATTCATGGGTCAATGACACATGCTTATGTTTTACAAACTACAGTAGAAGCTGTCTTAAGCGACCATTCATTTATTGAATACATGAGTTTTAAAAGCAGGCGATTGCTTAATACAGAGAAAAAAAGTATTACAGAAAGCTCCTATAGGCCCATGATTATACCTCTTTTTTATGGTCGCTTAAAACAGGTTCTACTGTACATATAAATAGTTCATAGTGTACACTACAGTCTACTTCAAACGACTTTTTTATGAGGGTCTTAAAAAGCAGCTCTGTCCCTTATCCTTAATCCTGCTAACCGAGACCTCGGTGGAATTTGCAAACACGGCGTCTCATCAGGATCCAATCTGTGCGATAAAATGAGTAAATGGTAAATCTGCTTAACCCTTCGCTTGCTATTCACGTCAATATACCTACCTGTAAATAGCGAAGACCCAGATGAGACAGCTCCTGCAGGAGCTGTCTCATCAGGGTCTGCACTATTTACAAATTGATTGTGCAACCAGTGCACTCCACAGCAGTGATTACACAGCGAAACACTTGTACACAATGAAGATATATGTAATTATACTACAGGGCATGGGTAAAGAAGGAGAAATGTATTTTAAAATTCAGCAAGAGAAGGGTTAATACTGAGATCGTTTGACACATATCAGTTTCCTTGGTAGAAATGTGTGTTTACTTAGCCCATTCCTTCATATAAATGTGTTTGGTTCCACGCATTTGCGGAGTAGACCCGGAACCGTCTTCAGGGTCTGCTCGTTTTGCTGGTGGAATTTGAAATACTTGTTTTTCTATTTTCTAATATGGCTACAATGTTCAACCTTCCATATTTCATTATAACTACGTGTAGTTTGTCCATAATTATTCAGTAGGTATTGAAATTTGTAATAAACATAGAACAGGGAAGTGGTTAACTTTTTCAACGCTGACTTATTAGAATGGGAACAACCCATCAGAGTTTAAACATATCCCACTCAGTATGAAAGGCTTAACCCTTTCTTCCATAGATACACCTTTCTACGCCTCTGTAAAACTAACCTATTGAAACCATTGTGATAAATACAGCATGGTTTCAATTTACAAATTCTAAAAGCAATGGTTTCAAATTACAAAATTCTAAAAAATTCCCTTTCTCTAGTGAATGCTCCTTTTCGGTAGATTTATTCAAAGTGGTTGGGTTTAAAAATAGCCTGTGAGGGAATGGGTTAAACTTGCTAGATGATTTTGAGTGACATACCGTGCAGACCCTGATCAGAGGGTTCCTCTGAGAATATACTGTTTGCAAATGATAGTGCATTCATGTGTGTATCCCGCATTCAACTCGTTAATGGTAATACGCGTTTTAGAAGTCTGTAAAAATGTAACAAAACTGTAGATTGTTTAACGACAAATAATAGGGTCTGGAATAAATTACGAATAATTACTTAAAATTGCGAAAGCCTGGTGTTAAAGGATATAGGTCGCCGATTTTTAAATAAAATGTTTTCCGATTGGTTCCCCGGGCCCTTCCGATTGGTCCCGTATGTGTTCGCGATATTTTGTTTTAGAACTAGAAATTACGAAAAACCATATTATGGAACGCCATTCTGCCATGCTATTTGCTAAATGCGTAATGCGAAATGCTAAATGCAAAATGCGAAATGCTTTTTGCCAATTGTGTAAATTGCTAGGGAAAGAACCGGAATGTTCCAAATGATGGATTTAAATGACAAATGCGAAATGCGACATGCTTATTGCTAAATGCATGATTGCATTGAACAGTCCCATTTTTAATTTAATAGTGCACTAAGTAATAAGCTTTAATGTAAACAAACATGCTCAATGCTAATAGTGCAAACATGCATTTAGCAATAAGCATTTCGCATTTGTCATTTACATCAATCATTTGGAACATTCCCTAGCAATTTATACAATTGGCAAAAAGCATTTCGCATTTTGTATTAAGCAAGTAGCATGGCAGAATGGCGTTCCATAAAAACTACCCAACAACAATAGAAAGTGTCGATGAAAACCGTCGCCATTAATTCACAAAGTATACATTTTACCATATACGTTGTTGGAGGGAATCTTAGATTTGTCCAAACTTTATTCTTTCAATGGCTATGAGATTTTTCTTTCAAAAACGCCTTATTCATAAACAGATAACCTTTAACCTTTTGACACTAATTAACATTCGTGTGCAAAATTGATAGTCTGTTCCATAAAATGGATCATAAAACGACATCAGTATGGCAAACAGTGTTGCTCCTGATGAGACGCTAAAATACTTGACAGGACATAAACATGTGAGGTTCAGCCCCTTTGGTCAATTTACTTACTGTCTCAAATGGACCTAAACCGTTTGTAATAAAAAAAAAAGTAAAGTACCTAGTTATAGTCTACTTTCAGTCCGAATGACCGCTCAGCCGACTGTACATTTACTCCCCTTGTCATTGAGTCATTCGCCTACAATGTTGAGCACTGCTACTATATGGCGCATTCATGTAGTCGCAGTACGGCTAGTGACCCTCACAGGTGCCCATTTTAATCCCTTGGTGGAGAGGAGGTGCGGGTGGAAGACACTGAAAAGCATCTCTGAATTTCCCGGGAGGGGCCGGGATTTGAACCCCGACCTCCAGATTGGTAGTCTAGCGCGTTACCACTAGATCACCGCACACCGCAATCGGACCGATTTGCATGTGAAATTCTACACACGATCGATACATACAATTGAACGATTGTTCGCATTTTCTATTTTCGATCTCAATCGCCAACCTATTAGGCAATTATTACATACAGCATACCATAAATGCAGCGGTTTAATTACTAATAACCATTTTAAATATACACACATTCCTTAGTCGGCTCTCACATATACAGTTGAACCTGTTGTAAGCGACCATCAAACATATGTATTATGTGCCTATAAGGCAGGTGGTAGCTTAATGCAAGTCAAAAGTAATGTAAAAAGCTCCTATAGGAGCTTTTTGCATTACTTTTGCCTGCATTAAGCAACCACCTGATTTTAAAAACTCGAATGTTCAATAAATTAATGGTCACTTAAGAAAGAAAGGTTGTACATGAAAACCCCTCTTAATCGACCACCAAAATAGTGTAACTATAGGTTTTAAAAGCAGTTGGTAGCTTAATACAGTGGAGAAGATCGAAATGCAAACAAAAAGCCTGCTTGGTTAGTCTGGTTTTTGGAACGCAGTGATATAGTTTCTGGCACTCCCATAACAAGCGTAAATTACAACCTTTTCCATTTTATCCAACAAATAATATGTAGTAAAAACTCTTAAGAATCGTCTCTTTGAGACGAGCTCAATTCTTTGGATGCCAAATACTTTTCCTCTGCAAACGTTGTCGACTTATGAGTAGACTATCCTTATTGTTTTTTCTAAAACGTGATATGGGGTTACTCGGTGTCTCACAGGTTAGCCCTGTGGGTCGCTTGCCGGTGGCTTCCGTGATGAAAGAGTTAAAGAGTGGGTACAACATAGGGTTTGGTGGAGAAATGGCGATTTTAGCACAATAAAACCTGGATAGTTCGAAATATTAGTATAGAAAAAATTAGACTCTTTCCGGCAGTGGCTGTCCAGGATGAAAGCCATACATAAAGCTACCAGTGGAGCTTTCTGTATAGCTTCCACCTTGCATTAAGATGCTATCAGTCTTAAAGATGGATAATGATACGTATTGGAGTGTTTGTATAATCGAGAATTGAGATATTATATGCATCTAAAAGACAATAATAAAAGCTTGATTATACGAGCACTCAAGTGAGTTCTTTGATGAGGGTCTGTATTGATTGCTTCTAAAATTCAGTCTCCAAGTTTTACCCAAGTAGTTAACCCATTACCTCATAGGCTAATTTTAGATACAACCTCTTTGCATAAATCTACCGAAAAGGAGCACTAACTAGAGAAAAGGAAAATTTTAGAATTTTGTAGTTTGAAACCATTGTGATAAATTATTACAATGGTTTCAACAGGTGACTTTTACAGAGGCGTCAAAAGGCGTCAATATGAGGGAATGGGTTAAAGTTGTCTACAATAAATCCAATACATGTACACCCATGTAATCTCTAGTCAACATAAAAACATTGTTATCAAAGTTTATAAAGTTTATAGAACAACAAAGATATTACGTACCTGGCATTTTCCCCCAAAACGAACGAAATTAAGAGTGCTTCGGAAAGTGCTATCGTCGATAGTACATTGATCACCAACTCTTAGTAGAGGATGGAAACGAATACGGAAGTCACTGGCTGAATATCGTTAAAATATGCTAAAAATTCCGTCTGCTGAATTTCTAGATGGGTGTTCAAACCATTATTTTTTTCATTTCCAGTCCTCATTTGCGCCAGTTTTGATCAAGATTAAGCCCGCATTTAGTAGTTTGTGATCCTGGGCATAACTGTTTTGAAACCAGTGACACACAGGGCTAACGCATATCACTCTACCTGTGTCCGATATTAAATACCTAGAGTATTACATTTCAGTACTTTGTCATTGCCGTAACATCTATTACACAACCAGGCGGAAGAGGACTTGCACCTGTTAACAATTTTAATCAAGATCAATGTCAGGCCGTTAGTAATTCGAACCCAAACACAGTCAGATAAATTTAATTGTGACAATATAACAATTTCTCTACTTTTGATGCCGAATTACAGAAGTTAATTGTATATAGAGCAGGCATCAGTTATTTGCTGTTATCCAAATATAAATCACAAGTAAAGTATTGGAAATAACCTCGGAAAACCTTCTCTGTCACAAAATCAGTCAGATTTACCTTATCACGTTTTCTATGAAGTGTCCCATGTTTCTTATGATAAATAATAAACAAGTAATATGTGACAGTTTATTGCTCGATTAATTTTAATGATTCTACTTGTTTTTCTTGTACTCTTAATTATGGCGGGGAAATAGGTATACAGTCGAACAAGTCTTTTAAGCCATTCCCTCATATAAACGTGTTTTCACGCATTTGCAAACAGAGTAGACCCATATCAGACGGCTCCTATAGGAGCCGTCTGATCAGGGTCTACTCTGTTTGCTAATAACATTTGATAGATCTGTCTCTTTACTTTCTAAAATATCTACATTGTTCCACCTTCCGTATTTCTTTATAACTATTTTGTTATAGATGAGTATTCAGTAGGTATTGAAATTTGAACCAGGGTTAAGCGACCATTTTTTTTTTATTGAACTACAAGTACATATACAGTAGAACATGTCTTAGGCAGCCATAAAAAATAGGTCTAATTATGGAAATGTGAGGCAGGTGGTAGCTTAGTGCAGGTCAAAAGTAGTGCAGAATGCTCATATAGGAGATTTATGCATTACTTTTGCCCTGCAATAAGCTTTTTAAGATTCAGTGTAATCAATACATGAATGGCCGTTCTAAAGGGCGGGCTCTACTGTAGGCAAACGCTACGTGGGTTTTAGGAATTTCAAGAATACGTTTTAGTGAGATAAGCTCTCTGTCCATAACTTAATAGAAACTTTATGGTGTAGTGATATAACTTCGTTTTTAAATAATTTATACACCAAAGTATGTCCAGATGGAATTCTGCTTTTATATTTCAGGCCTACACAAAAACCAGTACAAATGTGGTAAACTTATGGTATTCATGTGTCCTTTAACCATTTCCCTGTTCTATGTTTATTCTAAATTTCAATACCTACTGAATATTCACGGACAAAATTATTATAAAATATGGAAGGTGGAACATGGTAGCCATTTTAGAAAGCAAAGAAACAGATATTACAAATTCCATTAGCAAACAAAGCAGACCCTGATCAGACGGCTCCTCTAGGAGCCGTCTAATCTTGGTCTACTCTGTTTGCAAATGCGTGAAAACACGTTTATATGAAGGAAAGGGGGGAGGTAAAAGGTAAAGGCAAATTTTGTTTATTTTAGTGGCATCCCTACTGAAAGGGTCGGCAAATACGGCTTATAAGACACATTGTCTTGCACAGCCCCTACCTCTCCATTCCCCCCACCTTAAATGTCAGGCACTTTAGATAGGAAGGCAATGGGTAACAATTCTTTAACTATATGGAGGCTCGCCAACCGGTCATATCAGAACTAGTCTTTCACGGCGATCGAACCTTCCGCCTCCTAGTGAAGAAGCGGGTACGTGCTTTGTCCACTAGAATCGGTCCAACATGTAGCAATAATTTGAACCAATACGATGTTTTAACCCCTCCAGACTCGCAGTGACATGAAGACGGACCTGTGATACCAGTCATAGGCAAGCAGTTTGGAATCAGATGAGACACAGTTTGACACTTTTTTTTATAAATAAATTGAACAATGCTCACTCTAAACCTTGAAGCAGGCGAAAATGTGTCCAGCAAATGACAATGTTGGCACTGACAGGGTTAAATACGGCATTTTATGGTATTACGTGTATTTATGTCTTCTTACTTCTTAAATTATGGCGCCACATCTTGTAGACCTATTGTGTTTTCGATAATTTGGATTGTCTGAGTTTGATTTAAATAAAGTCGCTGCAACACAGAAAGGTCATTTGGTGCCGATGTGTTGTCAATGATGAGCATGCAATGAACATTCTCCTCTATATACACGTAGACGTGTTTCTGTCTGTATCTCACTCTTTCTCTCTGTCTCTCTGTAAAAGTCACTTTTTGAAACCACTCAATTGTTATTCTAAATTTTCCCGGGGAGCGATCCCCCGGACCCCTAGATATAGCCACGGTGTGTAAACTTTATTTGGAGTCAGCTACACTCCTGTAGGCTATCATGAGCGTGTGCGCACGCACACGTGGGCGCGCGTGCATGTGCGCGTTTGTTTGTTCGTAGAAGTGTTTCTGACATTGAGCACTGTGGAAATATCGTGCACGGTGTCTCCTGTCTGACTGAATAGTGCTGATTTAACCCTTTCCCTCATATAAACGTGTTTTCACGCATCTGCAAACAGAGTAGACCCAGATCAAACGGCTCCTATAGGAGCCGTCTGATCAGGGTCTGCTCTGTTTGCTAATGGAATTTGATAGATCTGTTTCTATACTTTCTAAAATGGTTACAAAGTTCTGTCTTCCGTATTTCATTATATATAGTTCCATGTCCATGCATATTCAGTAGGTACTGAAATTTGTAATAAACATAGAACAGGGAAAGGGTTAATTGAACAAAATACATGTCAAAGACCTATCATCAAAGGTGCCATACGCATGCTTGGACTCATCCACGGACCCCCCCCCCCCCCCCCCCCCCCCGAAAAAAAATTAAAAAAATAAAAAAAAAATTAAAAAAAAATATAAAAATTAAATAAATAAAAATTGTGATCGAAGTATGTAAAACTAGCCTAAAACTATCTATTTGAACCTTAAACCACTCTGAAATACAAGAAAAACACGACCTGGATTTTTTTTTCCTATCAGGTCTATATATGTAGATCTATTGATACATATATAGACCCGAAAGGAAATCAAGAACAATAAGACAGATTGTAAATGTATAAATTATGTTCCTATCTACCTTTTTTTTAATGTCAACTCCTCTTTAGAGTGTTACTGACATTAGTCAAACGACATTTTATCAATCGTATTTCCCGCGTTTTAGACTAGAGATAGCGACGAGTTATTTCCCATAGACCGTTTTCAAACTGGAAAACCCACGCTCTTCGCCTTCCCACAATTCTACACTAACAAACAAAGATGGCGTCGAAGTTACAAATTGGCGATCTTGTGTGGTAAGACTTTTGAATGTTTTATTGTTTTAAGGTTATGATGATGCATTTCAACATGCACTTCCATAAACTCATCATTGTATTGCTTATTTTTTCAGGGCAAAGATGAAAAGTTTCCCTGCATGGCCGGGAAAAGTAAGTAAACATCCATTTCCAAGCCGGGACATTCAAGGGGGATAATCCGTCCCATGCACTTGAATTTGAACGTTAGGATAAATACATGCAATCGGTGTTGATATTCATATTCATGTATTTTGAAACAGAATACAAAGATCAGTGTCATTTTTATAACAATTGGATAAAATTACGGAATAAAGACAGTGCTGTAATTTTTATTTAAAACCAAAAAAGATTGCAGCTTTTCCAAGAGTCTTGGTATGACAAGAAAAGGTGTCGAACTACCAATAGTTCCATAAACTGAACTTTGATTCCTTTTATATTTTCATGTGAGAGTTTTGTGTAGTTATCTACCCAATATTTACAAGACCTACTTCTAAGGAGGAAAATAATTATCACACTGGAAACATCAATAATTCTTTCTCTTGACTTAATAGTAAGCAGATAGCAGGCAACAAATTCACATTATGCGGGTTTGTTTTGTTGGTGTTTTTTTTTTCTCTAGAAATGGCCAAAGTGAGATGAAACAACACAATAAAAATGTGAATTCATGTTAAAAGTGGCTACTAACTCCAAGCCATATCATGTTATTGAAAAGAGGGGATCACAAATGTTAGGCACGCTGAAAATTGTTACCTCAATACGTTATGAAGAAAAGCCCACAAAGCTCTGTAAACTTGTGGAAACAGACAGCAAAATAGTTCTAAAAGGTTGCCCAGTGTTTGAAAATAAGAAGCATTAATTTAGTTGATGAGTTTTAAACATGCAGGGTTCAGGTGAGGATTGAAAATGTTTGAGACATGTGTCCCATTGACAGTTAGAAAGAAGCGACATTTTAAAAATCTCTGTGACACCGACAAGTGTGAAAATATTTTTTTAACCATTATTCATTGAGAAAATGCTATGTTTATGAATCTGTGGATCTATGACTGATTTCCTTAACATGTAAATATTTTCTCTGGATATATTCACAGTTTGATTTGATCTCAATCTGATCTGTCTTCTTTGGACTATTCTGGTAAGAACTGACATTTTTTGAGACATTTGTCCCAATGACAGTTAAAAAATTGGGACATTTCTCATTTTGATGGGGAAAATGATCCAATTTCTCGCCCTCACAAGAACCCTTAGCATGTAGACTTTAATGAATTACAGAAAAACTGTTTTCCGTCATAAATAATACTCACTAAAAATGATAATTGTAAGCACAAATATTTTCCCAAGGAAAATGCTAAATGGCTTATAACTTTTTGGTAGAAACTCATGCCAATGTCCTATCAATCTCTTAGTTCGTAATATGTTTACTGCTTCTTGTTAGACCTTTCTTTGTAAATACTGTAACAGGCCGGGTACATGTACTTGGTGAAAAACAGTATTAATAGGTTCAGGTAGCTCAGTCAGTAGAGCACTTGCCCTGTAAGTGAGGGGTCCCGTGGTTGATCCCTGGTCTGGCTGCATGCTTTTCACCAGTCCTGTTACATTTGGTGAACAACTTGAAAATCGGACCCTGTGCATGCCCATGATTTCTTGTTCAGGTTCAGCGAGAATCTCCGGTGATAGCACTTGGTCACATGAATTTTTGGCCACTGCAAAAACTGTAGGATCATATCTATGGTATATCATAAGCAAACAGAGCAGGCCCTGATCGGATGCCTGATCTAGGTCATTACTGTTAGCAAGGGCATAATAAGGAGCATTTATGGTGTATAGTGAATTGGAAGCAATTTTTCGATATTTGAATAAACAACAACTTTTCTGAAGCTGACAATTACTCAGGGAAAATTCATAATCAGCTAATTGGGCAGACAGTTTACTTTCAGTGTCACTGGATTGACATTAACCATCAAAGTGCAGAAACCGAGTATAATATTATTATACTTTTGCAAATAGAAAAGACTCAGATCAAAGGGCATTTGTGGGAGCCCTTTGATCAGGGTCTACACTGTTTGTCATAATATTCGTAGGGGAGGAGTCATTTAAATTTTTCAGCAGGTTAATGGTTAACCCTTTCCCTGTTCTCTGTTTTATTCCAAATTTCAATACTTACTGATGGACAAAAGATTTATAATGAAATATGGAAGGTGGAAAATTGTAGCCATTTTAGAAAGTATAGAAACAGGTCTATCAAATGCCATGAGCAAACAGAGCATACCCTGATCAGACGAATCCTATAGGAGCTGTCTAATCTGGGTCTTCTCTGTTTGCAAATGCATGAAAACATGTTTATTTGAGGGAAAGGGTTAAATGAAAGAACATACATTTTGAGGAAAACATAACAGTATTGTGATATGGGATTTCCGCTCTTTTGTAAAACATCTGAGAGAATGATCCAGTATTTGTAGATGTAGTTAGATGATATTAAAAACAGTTTTTTTTTCCAGATCATTGAGCCCAAACCAGAGATAAAGAAACCGAAGAACAACAAGAGCTTGCATTTTGTTTTCTTCTATGGATCTGAAAACTAGTAAGATAATTATTATTGAATATTGCATTAAGTATTACCATTGTGTTCGCTATTTAACGAATTCATATTTGGAACTTAAATGGTAGTTCTGTTTATTCAGTCCATGAATAGTCTGAATACAATTATAAATTCTTGTATTACTGGGTAATTCATTTCTTGTAAACTGTTGACCCTTCTTTTACTTGTTACAATACATGTATGCCTGGTATTTGAAAACTGCTACAATACATGTATGCCTGGTATTTGAAAACTGCTTGGATTCTGATCTGATGCCAAGTAACCTTTCTTATCAAAATCCAAGTTGTGTACCAATTGGCAAATAACTTCTTATAAAACTTGGACAATATTTAACCCTTTGCACAGTGAATACGCTTTTCTACGCCTTTGCAAACAGAGTAGACCCTTGCAGATGGCTCCTGTATGGGGCTGTCTGATCAGGGTCTGTTCTGTTTGCTTGTGATATAATATAGATATGATTCTGCAGTTTCTACCATTGCCAAAATGTCATTATTTTGTACACGAATGAGTAAAGGGTTAACTATTTACCTATTGAATGATTGAGCCAGAATCTATCACATCATCAATAATCAATAATCTGTTGACTGATAGTGTCTAAACAGGATATTTTATTGCCAGGAAAGAAACTTTAGAATCAGTTCTATATAGATTCATAAGCGTAATGAGCAGACCCTGATCAGACAGCTCTTACAGGAGCTGTCAGATCTGGGTCTGCTCTGTTTGCAGAGACATCAAAAGCCATCTCTCTGAGATAATGGATTAAAGTAGAACAAGCAAAGTTTATTTCATTCATGTGTACGCAATTATTTCAGAACTATAGAAAGCACTCAAAATAAATCAGGAATTAAAACAGCAAGTCAATGCATTCTATTTGTAATATTGATCATTTCAGTGCATGGGTTCCAAGTGATTCAGTCTTTCCTTACATTGGTAACAAAGAAAAGTTCCTGCTGCGCTCAAGAATCCCCAAGGGCTTCAAAGAAGCCATTGAGGCCATAGATGATGCTGTTAAAGCTATGCCAGAAGAGGTAACACTGCTCCAGACACATATGGGGATAATTTTGGCATTACCGATTGCCTGTCTTATTTATCAATCTTTAATTTCCTATCTTCTCCTTCAACTAGCAGCAGTTTCCTTCAGAATTGTCAAGACCCCACATACAGTAAAAACCCTCTAAATCAGAACTCTAAAAAGAAAAGAATTTAGATAAGTTTAGGCAGGTGACTGCTTAATGCAGGGTAAAAGTCATACAGAAAGCTCCTCTAGGAGCTTTTTTCATGACTTTCACCCTGCATTAAGCTGCCACCAATCTCTATAACTGTTATTAATACTAACCTGAACTTCCAGTTTAGAGGGGTTTTACTGTATATTATGCCATTTTAACCTTTTTGCATGCTAGCACTATGAGGAAATGGGGTCCTGCAGGTGTCATTTGGATGCAAACAGTTTCAAATCAGATGAGAAATAGAGTTACCCAGTCTCACCAGGGTTCAATTTGTGATCTGAACACACTTCTTTAGAGAAATGAAGGAAAAACTTCATGAGTTGCAGCAGACAACAATATTGGCAGACTACAATTACTTAGTGTTTAACCCATTACCTCTTAGGCTGTTTTTAGATACAGCCTCTTTGAATAAACCTACCAAAAAGGAGCATTAACTAGAGAAAAGGAATTGTTTTTAGAATTTTGTAGTTTGAAACCATTGTGATAAATAGCTCCTATAGGAGCAAATTCTCCATTTATCACAATGGTTTCATAAAGTGACATTTGAAGAGGCATAGAAAGGCGTATTTATGGATATAATATATACATGATTTTTCAGACCCATACAAATAGAGTAGACCTAGATCAGATAGCTTCTGTAGGATCCGTTTGATCAGGGTCTTCTCTGTTTGCTAATGGAATTATAATATATTATCAGAATGGTCTCTACCAATATCTAGTCATGTGTACATATGCCTTTATAAAAAAATATATATAAATAAAATGTAAAAAAAGATATATAAACAAGTTAAACTAATAAATATTCATGATGTCTTTAGTTCTTGCATGGATATTCAACAGGAAATGGGTTGAATAAAAGGAAAGGAATTTTGTACTTGCAGTTTTAACCCTTTCCCAGTTCAGTTTTCATGAAAGAATTAATGACATGAATATTATTTGCTGAAATTTTCATAAATCCTGTCATAAGCTTATAGAGTAGACCCTGATCAGGTGACTCCTATAGGAGCCGTCTGATCTGGGTCTACTCTATTTACGAAGGCATAGATAGAAAAGCCTATTTATGGGTTAAAAGGTTAACTTATCATAATGCCGAAAGAATTACTGACATAGATATTGATTAGTTGAATTTTTATAGTGACACTGATCTGAATCAGATCAGTACAGGGTCTACTCTGTTTACACAACCGTTTTGCTAATGAACATTTTTGCATGAATTGATCACTTCATGAATATTCATTAACTAAAGTTTGAGAGGGTAAACATATCAAAGGGGATTCTTAGCTTAGACAAAAATGATAAGATCAGATCTGTATATATTTCATAAATAAACAGAACAGACCTTGATCAGACAGCTCCTACAGAAATCTGATCTGTGTCTACTCTGTTTGCAAATACATGAAAATTCATTGGTATGAATGAAATTATTAAGATTCAAAAGCCAACAAAACATATATACCCTGGTCTGGGTCTACCTTATTTGCAAAGGCATATAAAGGTGTATTTGTAGATTAAAATGTTAATGTAAACCTTATTTGGATATTTAAAGTGTACTAGACATACCCAACTTCGGGTTGCAATTGTCTCAGCTGAAAGTCAGGGTCATAAATAGAGGTCAATGTTTGGTGTATTCATTTTGTGTCTGGATTACATTTCACTAAACATGTTTGGCTTTCACAAAAGTTTTTACCATTGTGATTTGATGCGCAAAACTTAAACACAGATTTCAGTCACACCTACTCAAGATATTGGTGACAAGTAGAGACCAAAAGGTAATACTTTGTCCAGTTTATATCTTCTAAATTCTTAAACTATTTTTATAATAATTGGAGTAATTGGTCAAACGCATGTTTGATCGGAGGGAGACTGAATAATTTCTACCTATTCTAGAACTTTTCCAGAAAGCACTGGCATGATTTTGAGATAATTTGGTTTGAAATAGATGTATAACTTTCAAATATGTTCTTGTTGTACATACTTTTGACTCATACACAATACAGGGCTCACATGTGCCTGGCCTGGTAACTGTTTTGGCTATACCCTTGTAAAATGTATGGGTAAGAAGCTACATAACCAGCCTTTTATTACAAATTTATTTATAATCTAAATAAAAACCATCAAGATATTGAAAGTGTATTCTGCTCATATTTTGGTAAATGCTGGGCAATAAAATGACTTCAGAATCTATGCGGCTTAAAACTAACATAGAGCTACAGCATATGGTAAGGAAAGAGTTGTTTGTAGCGAAAAGAGAGAAAGTTTTGTTGCTATGAAAACCAACAGAAACATGTTCACCATTCACTGGAATTTGTCATAAAAGTCAAGTATGTGTACCAAATCCTATACTTCAAAGATAAACCTTTTAAAACCTTTGTAAACAAAGAAGAACCAGATCAGATGGCTCATGGAGGAGTCTTCTGATCAGGTTATGTTCTGTTTGCTTTTAAAATGATATAGATCTGATTCTACAGTATCTGCCATGGTAAAAAATTCCCTTGATTCTAATGCCATTTATAAGTTATTTGATACCAGTTGTGCCTCCATACCTTTGTAGGACCGATTAAAAGCAGAGGACCTTCCATCAATAGATGAAGAACTGGCCGAGATTTTCTCCGATTCAAAGAGTAATGAAAATTCGGATGCAGGATCGACAGAACAGGAAACTGTTAAAGGGAAGAAGAAGGTAGGCCAGTTTTGCTGCTGCTTGTAATACATTGTTTTTATTTTTACTCTAGGCATTGGCAGACTTACAAGAGCGACTGTCTGGACCTGAGCCAGAGCCAGAAGATGTACGTATTAGCTGGTGTAGATGGTGTTGTCTCCTTGTTAAGTGTGCAGTCCAGAGGCACTGGGCAATGGCATTCAATATTGGCTTCATCTCAATTTTGTGTGGGGTTACAGTTGGTTCATGCCTGTATCTAATGTCAGACTTTACAAGGTGTAGATATAAACTGCTAGTGGGTCACTCATTTAAGACTGAAAACAACACAGTACAGAGATAATGTATAACATTTTTGCTGATTTGCATAATCGGTCTGCAAATATCTACAATACAGTCTGAATGGAAACAATTTCATTTTTTTATTTGTTTGCCATTCAAATTCAGCTTTATACTCGTCCATTAAATGTAGACATCATTTATATTTCAAGCTGTCTTTGAAAATACTAGAGTTTATCTGGCATTTTCAGTTTAATTCCTAGAATTGTACAAGATATCAGATTTCATGATTTGTTTCATGCAGATGAGATATTGGGAATTAACTCTTCGCTTGCTATTCACGTCAATATACCTACCTGTAAATAGTGAAGACCCAGATGAGATGCAGGAGCTGTCTCATCAGGGTCTGCACTATTTACAAGTTGATTGTGCAACCAGTGCACTCCACAGCAGTGATTGCATAGCGAAATAATTGTAGACAGTGAAGATGCATGTAATTATACAACAGGGCATGGGTAAAGAAGGAGAAATGTATTTTAAAATTCAGCAAGAGAAGGGTTAATTGTCAATGTTATATTTATGAAAATCCTTATCAAACATCACACAAGTGTTTACCATCATAATGGCTACAATTTAGTCATTAATTTGTCTGCATATGTAAAATATTACAGCCTTTTGAAAATTGATTGTCATTGAAACTGACTAGCATTGGCAACGCGTGCAGTACTCCATATTATTTACACATGAACCACCCTATGCTGTATATTTTGCAGTAAGTGTTGGCTTCCGATAAATGTCATTACTCCAATATTTCACAAATTTCATAGAGTCATTTTCTGGTGGGGTACTTGAGCTTGACTAAGGGTATAAGGATGTACTCATATCACTTTAGTATCATTGCTGGTGTGGCAGCATGGTTACAGTTTTGGCTTCAACTTTCTTGCAGATATCCCAGCAACTTATTTGAAACTTTACAGAAGTAGCGGACAACCAAGTTCAATACCACAAATCTTGATTGAATTGAATGCCTTTTGTAACTTTAACTTCATCTCTTTTAACCCTTTCCCCCATATATACGAGTTTTCGCGCATTTGCAAACAGAGTAGACCCAGATCAGACGGCTCCTAGAGGAGCCGTTTGATCAGGGTCTGCTCTGTTTGCTAACAGAATTTGATAGATCTTTTTCTTTGCTTTCTAAAATGGCTACAATGTTCCACCTTCGATATTTCATTGTAATTATTTTGTCCATGAATATCCGGTAGATATTGAATTTTGAATAAACGTAGAACAGGGAAAGGGTTAACTTGAATGAGTTTGCAAGTGGCCATTGTAACTCTGTACTTGATCAATATTCATGCAAGTCTCTGCTGTTGTGAATATTAATTTACATCCTTGAAATATTTTTATTTTTTTATAAAATATGAAATAGGAAGCTTATTGCCATGGCAAACAGAATATACTAATTTCTTTATTGTATAGAACTGACCCCGATCAGGCAGCTCCTATAGGAACTGTCTTATCTGGGTCTATTCTGTTTGCAGTGGCAGAAAAAAAATGGGATGATCAAAAGAGTTGAAATCTGATTTTCAGATTCTATACACATTTTACCCTTTCCCTGTTAAATATTCATGTAAATAGCAATGACATAATGATATTTAATTACGGTAGCTGAATTTTTATTTTCACGTACATAGGACTGTTTGATACTACATGTACTGGTATTTGAAACTGCAGGGTTAGATCTATAATAATTCTATATGCAAACACAGCAGACCCTGATCACAGGAGCTATCTGATCTGGGTCTACACTGTTTGCAAAGGCATGTAATGGCATTTATATAAATTTTAACGGAAAGGGTTAAATTGACACATTTCACACAGAAAGATGTACTTTGGGTTTTTGATAGTGCAAAATGTTTCTTAACTGCAGTAAAACCCCTCTAAAGCAGAATTCTAATAGAGAAGAATTTAGATACTTTTAGGCAGGTTGCTGCTTTATAATGCGGGGTGAAAGTCATGCAGAAAGCTCCTTGATTTTTTTTTCTGCATGACTTTCACCCTGTTTTAAGCTGCCACCTGTCTTCAAGACTGATAATGTCTGGTTTAGAGGGGTTTTATTGTACATGTAAATTATGTTGAGTGCTAGTGGTACTTTTAGCAAACAGGTTTTTTCTTACTGAGATGCAGAGGCAGAATAACTATGTCTCTTCAATGCCAGTGTTTGACAATCTTGTTCTAAAAAAATTGCTAGAATATTTGAAAAGTTTTAACCCTTTACATTTTCAGTCCATTACCTCATGGATATAAGTAAAACCTCTCTATAACGGCCACTAAATTACATCAAGTATTTTGTATTAAAGGCAGGCGGTTGCTTAAAGCAAGGTGAAAGTAAAACAAAAAAGTAATATAGATATATTTGTACAGTTTCTGTTATGGTAAAACCTTGCTTGTTCATAACGCCATTATAAAAATTCAGGAAATTGATAGTAATAGTCATTTTTAGCTTGTCTGTTTTGAAGAAACGTTGAGCTATTGTGATCACTGGGTCGTAGGCGTTGGCGTAAGTGGAAGACGTCGTCGTGGTTCAAAAACTTTAATGTAGCTCATAACTTGAAAACTTTAAGAGGTATCAACATGAAACTTCATAGGTGGGTAGATCTCATTGAGGAGAGGGCCCCTACATAAGAACCATAACTCTTGATTTCAAAATTTTGGAGTTATGACCCTTTATTTTTTCATTTTTTTCTTAATTCAGCTGGACAAGCACCAAATCAGACAGTTGGCACCACACGTGGCTCTTGTTTCTTTACATGATTATTCATCAGATACTGCATTTGTCATTATCTCCTTTTTTTTTTATCTCATTCCTTCATAGGCTATTTTAAATCCAATCTCTTTGAAAAGGAGCGTTTACTAGAGAAAAGGAACCTTTTTAGAATAGTGTAGTTCTGAAACCATTGTGATAAATAGACTTTTTGCTCCTATGAAACAAATGCTCTATTTATCACAATGGTTTCCAATAGTGACTTTTACAGAGGTGTAGAAAAACGTATTTATTGAGGAAAGGGTTATTCAAATGTTTTATGATAAAACAATGCTCATTTATCTCTTAACCCTTTACCCTATGAATATTCATGCAAGATATGACATCATGAATATTGATTAGATTGTTAGAATAGCACATGGACACAGCAATTGTTTGCCATGGCAGAACTGTAGAATCAAGTCTATATTGTATAGTAAGCTAACTGAGCAAACTGCTGTAGGAGCCATCAGATCTGGGTCTACTCTGTTTGCAAAGGCATATAAAGTTGTATTTATGAAATAAAGGGTTAATTCAACAATTTTATTATTACTACATTACTCCATGAATATTCATGTAGGAAATAATGGCATTATGAATAAATTTGTAGTGACACATGATCACAGTGGGTTTTTGTCATGACAGAAACCGTAGACTCATATCTGTGTTTTTGATAAGCAAACGGAACAGACCCTGAGTTGACTGCTTCTATAGGAACCATCTGACCTGGGTCTATTCTGTTTGCAAAGGGATAGAAAGGCATAAAGGGGTGAACAATGCTTATTTGTTTCTCAGATGTTCCAAAATATTGTAATGTTGCATGGCTTGTATTTGTATTCTTTTTTTGTCTTAGTTGTCAGGAGTTATCTCAAATTATTGCATGCTTAGTTATTAGTCTCCTACCGGCAACACCAAAAGGGATTATAGGTTTGCACTCTGTCTGTCAGTGTGTCACACTTCGGTTTTCTGGACTTTTTTTTCCTAAACCTTTACAGATATTGAAGTGATGTTTGGTATGTGGCTTTATTATAATGAGTTACAGATCAAGTTTGAATTTCGTTACGCTTCATTGATTTTTCACTGAAATACAGTGATTTTACTTAGAAATTTTTGGGAAATTCATGGAATTACAGCAGTTTGTCTTAGTGACACTGGACGGATGCTAATAAAACTTTGCAGGGATGTTTGCATAGGATTTTTGATTATCTTCAAAAATTGTTAAGCAAATTACATTCATTGTAGAAGGCTAGTTACCATGGCATCAAAAGGGGACATTGTGTAACAGATCTTGTCAGCTAAATCCGTTTGTCATTTTTAATAAGAACTTTGAAAAATGCTCAAGCTGTTTAGATTTCATTGAAAAAGCATTTCTATCAGGCACTGGTCTGGTTTTCCTTATTTGTCTACAATGAATATATCAAAGAATCTCGATACAGATGACAGCTTAAAACTTCAGTCACGCAGACAGCTTGTAAAGGTGAGCTTTCTGCATGACTATCACCCTGCGGAGTATTAAATGAATTTGATCAGTACACATATCAACAGCCTTGAAACCGGTGTTGGCTATCTGCTTATTCCAGATTTGTAGACTGCACATAAAGTAGTAGCAATATTATAGTGCTAGAAATTAGTAATTTGTTGCTGTATGATATGCATGTACATGTACTTTCAAAAGTATGAAAGCACAGTGGACCTTTATTCACATCTCAAAGTTTCAATCAGCATTATGGTCAATTTGATAGTTTTTAATTTATCCAATATTGTTTCTTGTACATGTACTTAGATTGTTCAACTCATTCCCTCATATTGACAACTTTGATGCCTCTGTAAAAGTCACTTTCGAAACCATTGTGATAAATAGAGCATTTGCTCCTGTGGAGCAAGTGTTCTATTTATTACAATGGTTTAAAAACTACACAGTTCTATAAATTTTAGCTTGACTATTAGAAGAATAGTGCAGCTTTCCTACTTACTCCCACGCCTGCGTCACACCTTGGTTAAGGTTTTTGTTAAAGTCAATTTTTTGCTTTTAGCCTTTGGAATAAAGCTTTGAAACTTGGTACACTTGTTCACCATCACAGGCTTCATCTGTAGGCAAGAGTACATAACACTATCAAACATTTTGACAGAATTATGGCCCTTTATAACTGAACTTTTTTGGTTAAAGTTTTTGTTAAAACTTTATAACTAACTGACTAACATTGTTCCATTCATATAGAATACCAAATCGCCCATGGCATTTCTGAGTTATGGCCCTTAATTTAATGTTTACCACTATATGACAATGGGTTACATGCGACAATCCAAGTTTGTTCATTTCTCATATTCCATCATGACTTAGTCAACTATGGATGCAATTCATAACTACTTGGCAAAGTTCACCAGTATGTGGTGATGTTTCACTCGCAACACCCTATAAATTCTCAGCATAATAAGATGATGAGTCACGCATAATACCCAATGGGGTCTAGTATCACTGGACACCATTTTAGTCCACTGTCAAGCATTTTTACACTAACAATACTGAGAATAGTCAAGTGCGCTGTCCTGTGACAGCTCTTGTTCTTTTCTCTAGTAAATGCTCCTTTTCAGTAGATTTATTCAAAGAGGTTAGGTCTAAAAATAGTCTATGAGGGAATGGGTTAACCATATTATATGACAGTCATAATGAAACAGTTATTAGTACAGAAAAGTGTTAAGCACACAGGCAAGATGTATCCTGGTAGGAAAATTATTTCTAGTATGGGGGATCAGAAATGAGCTAGTCAACAGTAATAACTGTATACCTACTTATGTTGGTAGTGGATTTACATTAGGCAGATTGGCTGTTTTGATAGGATGTGCCATGTTTAACCCTCTGCACCATGAATAAGATTTTTACACTGTTGCAGACAGGGTAGATCCTAATCAGGACATTTCCTGTAGGAACTGTCTGTTCATGGTCTGCATTGTTTTTGCTTGTAGCATAACTATATTCTATACTGTTTGTCTTGGCAATGTATTCAGCTGTTTTATGTTACTGTGTGAGAAAATCAGTTCGACAGCTTCTATAGGAGCCATCTGATCTGGGTCTATTCTGTTTGCAAAGGCATAGAAAGGCGTATTTATGGAGAAACGGGTTGACCATTTATCACATTTCACTGAATCAAGTGTACTACATGTAGTATGTAATGCTGTTATACAGCATTATGTAAAGCAATTCAGACTGCCGAATGGTTTTAAATAAGTTACAAACTACCAACTGTAAACAGAGTAGACCCAGATCAGATGGCGTCTTTATGAGTTGCGTGATCAGAATCTGCTCTGTTAGCTTATGAAATTATGTACATGTAGATATGATATGGCTAAAAGTTTCCATGTTCATGTGCTATTATAAAAATCATCTAATTAATATTCATACAGAAATTGCATGAATATTAATGAGGTAAGGGTTAAAACCATAATGCAAAATTAAATGTCCATAAAACAAACCTATACTTCAGATGTTTGGTGAACACAAGGTCGCAATGTCAGTAACTGTTTGCGTGCCAGTGGCGAATTTGTTACAACATAAGTTAATCCTTTCCTCCATAAATACGCCTTTCTACGTCTCTGTAAAAGTCACTTTATGAAACCAAATGCTCTATTTATCACAATGGTTTCAAACTACAAAATTCTAAAATTTTCCTTTTCTCTAGTTAATGCTCCTTTTCGGTAGTTTTATTCAAAGTGGTTGGATCTAAAAATAGCCTATGAAGGAAAGGGTTAACAGTTTGGATCCAGAATTGATTCCAGAATAGGATTCAGACTTTTAACACCGACTGAATTTATCCCTTTACTCCATGAATATTTATGTAAGAAATGATGAAATCATGAAAATTAATTATTAGATTAATTAAAATGGCATATTAGCACTCGAAATTTTTGCCAAAGCAGAAATCCGATCTACATGTACTGTACATGTATATTATTCCATGATAAGCAAAATGAGCAGACACTGGTCAGATGGCTCCTATAGGAGCAGTCTCATTTGGGTCTTCTCTGTTACAAAAGGCCTAGACAGGCGTGTTTATAGAGTAAATGGTTAAGAAACATAATAAAGAGAAATGGATAAAAAATATCAAGAGAATTACAGCTTACAACAATAACGTGTGTTGCAGGAAAATGTTGTGCTAAGTTTAATGTGTTTGTATTGCAGACCAGGAAATCTGAATCCACTACACCTGCTGACAAACCAAAGAAAAAAAAGAGGCCCAGAGATAGTACAGAAGGAGTAAGTATAGAAATAGTAGTGAGTACAGTTAAAACCCCTCTAAACCGGTAGTGAGTACAGTATAGAAATAGTAGTGAGTACAGTTAAAAACCCTCTAAACCGGAATTCTAGTCGAGAAGAATTTAGATACTTTTAGGCAGGTGGCTGCTTAATGCAGGGTGAAAGTCATGCAAAAAGCTCCTAGGAGCTTTCTGCATGACTTTTACCCTGCATTAAGCTGCCACCTGTCTCCAAGACAGATATTTATACTAAATTGAACGTCCGGTTTAGAGAGGTATTACTGAATTAATAATGTCATGAATATTTATTGGTGGAAATTTTATAATGGAACACAGGAGTTTTTGGTCATGACAGAAGCTGGAGAACATGTCTATATTTTTCCATAAAGCAAACAGGACAGACCCTGATCAGATGGTTCATTCACAAGATGCCTACTCAGTTGACAAAGGAGTGAACAGGCATCTCTATCAGGGAACAGGTTACTGTAGTGTTTTGAATACTAGTGGTGACCTTGCAATAATCTATACAAACAGATCATCTGTTTGACACCCTATGTATTTTAAGAGTAAAGAAGGAAAGTGTATTTTCACAAATACTGATAGCTTTGATTACTTAATCTGCAAGGTGTATTCAGACCCTGATAGCCAATCTGTATTGGGTCCTTGCATATTTCATGCTCGACTAATTGGTCTCATGTTATCTTTGTCCGTTGTCTTATTAACCTTTTCCTTCATACACATGCCTTTACAAGCATTTGCAAATGGAGTAGACCCAGATCAGATGACTCCTGATCAGGGTCTGCTCTGTTTGCTGTGAAATTATGTAGATCTGATCCTAGTTATACCCCCGCAAACAAAGTTTGAGAGAGTATACATGTACTGGAAACACCCTTGTGGTCGGTCAGGTGGGCAGTTAGTCCGTCAGTCCTTACTCATTTTAATGATCTCCCCCCCCCCCCCCCCCCCTTTAACTTGGAGCATTTGTTGTCATTTAAGCATGCATAATGGGTAGTAGCTGTAGCGAACACCTTCAATTTGAACGTTATTAAATTTATATTTGGCATACAAAATAACCACAAATAGCAGATGTGCAAGATGCAGTTTTAATGTGTTAGCTCCAGGCATTACAAAATTATCTCCCCTTGAAGGTTGAGTATTTGGGTCTGTAACATGGGTAGTTGGTGTGGCAAACTCCCAATTTATTTTAGCTTATTTCAATTAAAGTTTATATACATGGCATCTATGAAGTGTATATGTGCATTAGATAATTTTCATTTGCCATCTTCAGGTTATATTAAGTTACCTGTCCTTGAATTTGAATGTAATTGTTTACTGTTGTATAGGGGTAACTGTGAACTAATTACTTCTACAGGATTCATCAGATTTCTATGAAAGTTTGTACACATGGTCTCTTTGATGTGTAGATATGCATAACATAATTCTTTTCGGTATCTAACAATTGGTACAGGAGTTATCTGCCTCTGTAACATATGTGCTGCTTGCCAATAAAGTTTGTGGAACAAACTTATACAGTTTCCAACCTTATTCAATAAAAGTTAATACACAGAATCTCTCTGAATGTAGATGTGCATCTTTTAAGTATCTAACATACAGGAGTTAGGGTTGTAACTGTAAAGTCATTTTTGAGGGAGTTATTCCCCTTAGTCACTTTTCAGAAGCATTTTTTTGTCTGGAGTATTAACTTCTCAAGTATTGTAGGCACAACTGTGAAACTTTATATATGGACAGAGGGTGGTGAGAGGATGTGCAGTCAACAAGGGCTGTAACTCTAAATTCATTTTGAGGGATTTATTCCCCTTAATTTATTTTAAGTAGCATTTATTGGTCTGGTGCATACTTTCTCAAGTAATGTAGGCACAACTGTGAAATTTTATATATGGATAGAGGGTGGTGAGAGGATGTGCAGTCAACAAGGGCTGTAACTTTAGAGGGATTTATTCCCTTTTGTTGCTTTTCATAAGCAATTCAAGTGGGGATGAAAGGATTATTGAGCTATTGCCTCTTGTATTGAAGTCAATGGATCTTGTGACACGGTGGCCAGTGGGGGTATTAATCACCTTTAGCTATAGCTCTAGTTAGTGATAGTTCTAGTTTTTGTCAAAGTCAACAATAGCCTTTTACATTTTTCCCTATATACAAATAAGTTAATGAAATATTCATGAAGTGATCATTTCATGCATAAATGTTATTAGGGAAATGGTTAACCCTTCCCTTCATATAAACATGTTTTCATGCATTTGCAAACAGAGTAGACCCAGATCAGATGGCTCGTATAGGAAGTATCTGATCAGGACCTGCTCTGTTTTCTAATGAAATTTGAAAGGTCTGTTTCTTTTCTTTCTAAAATGACTACAATTTTCTTCCATATTTCATTATAACTAGTTTGTCCATGAATATTCAGAACTTGGGAAGGTATTGAAATTTGGAATAAACATAGAAACAGGAAAGGGTTACTTCATGGAAGCTATATAAATCATGGAAAGCTCAACACAGATAGGATTTATTTTAGTTTGTCTCGTTTTATTAGCTGGATTTTTCTAGAAAAATCTCGGCTAATAGTTTGGCGAAAACCGGTCATGCGGGCGGTGTGCTGTCGTTAACAAAACTTTAACATTGCTTTTATAACTTCTGTATTACTTAAGCTAGACCATTCATATTTGGTATGCAGATAGCTTTGGTGAAGGCCTTTCACTTGATATACAAGGATACATGAAATCAGGTCAAGGTCACTATTATGAAAACTTTGCCGTTTTTAACAAACTTTAACATTGCTATAACTTCTGAACTACAAATGCTAGGCAATTCATCTTTGGTATACAGATAGCTTGGATGAAGGCTTTTCTCTTGATACAAGGATATATGAAATTAGGTCAAGGTCAAGGTCACTATTTCCAAAACTTTGCTTTGTTAACAAATCTTTAACATTGCTTATAACTTCTGGAACACTTAAGCTAGACCATTCATATTTGGTATGCAGATAGCTTGGGCGAAGGCCTTTCACTTGATACAAGGATACATGAAATCAGGTCAAGATCACTATTTCCAAAACTTTGCCTTTTTAACAAACTTTAACATTGCTATAACTTCTGAACTACAAAAGCTAGGCACTTCATATTTGGTACACAGAAAGCTTTGGTGAAGGCCTCTCACTTGATACAAGGATACATGAAATCAGGTCAAGGTCAAGGTCACTATTTCCAAAACTTTGCTGTCATTTACAATACTTTAACATTGCTTATAACTTCTTAATTACTTAAGCTAGACCATTCATATTTGGTATGCAGATAGCTTGGGTGAAGGCCTTTCACTTGATACAAGGATACGTGAAATCAGGTCAAGGTCAAGGTCACTACTTCGAAAATGTTGCTGTTTTTAACAAACTTTTAACATTGCTATAACTTCTGAACTACAAATGCTAGGCAATTCATCTTCGGTATACAAATGGGTTTGGTAAAGGCCTTTCAGTTGATATAAAGATATTTGAAATACGGTCAAGGTCACTATTTTGACAAGTTGTCCATCATTGAAAATATATGGTATGGAGATAGCTTTAGTGAAGGCCTTTCAGTTGATACAAGGATACATGAAACTGGGTCATGGTCAAGGTCACTGTTTTGAAAACTTGACTGTTTTTAACAAACTTTAACTTCTTATCCATGAGTGCTAGGCAATTTACCTTTGGTATTCAGATAGCTTTGGTAAGGACCTTATGTATGACATAAAGATACCTGAAATCAGGTAAAGGTCACTATTTTGAAACATTGGCTGTCATTAAAATATTGTTATAACTTCTGAACTACATGGACTAGACAAATTATATTTGGTATGCAAATAGCATGGGCGAAGGCCTTTCAGATGATACAAGGATACATGAAATTGGGGCAAGGTCAACACAAAACAATCTGGCTTTAATGTGGTTTCCGCATTTTTTGCTTGTTTAGAAGAAAAAAGGTGAAGGTATAACCATTGCTTTGGTGGTGGTGTGGGCATTGTGCATAAACTGTAACATTTATCATTTTTCATTATTGGTACAGCTATTGGTCATATTTCACACAGGTGTTTACCATCACAAGAACTACAGTTTGGTAATGGGATATTACTCTTATCATACATCTATAAAGAGTTATGTCCCTTGAACACACGTTTTGGCGAAAGAGACAATCTTTGGCATCTGATGATTGTGCTACTGTTATTGATAGCTTGAAGGGTTTTTCTAACAGTTTAGGTGTAGCTTGAATGAGACAGTATGTATCAGTCTTAGCAAAGATACTACTAAGTTGTTGACAAGGAACAAATTTTCTTCCAACAGGTGACTGTCATTGTTATAAGGACATTTGTTTTTGCTTAAGAGGTTGGATAATGATACCATGATGTAATGTATTTTAACCCTTTTCTCCATAGGCTAGTTTTAGATCCAACCTCTTTGGATGCATCTACAGAAAAAGAGCATTAACTAAAGAAAAGGATATTTTTAGAATTCTGTAATTTGAAACCAATGTGATAAATAGAGCTCCTGTAGAAGCAAATGCTCTATTTATCACAATGTTTCAACAGGTGACTTTTAAAGAGGTGTAGAAAGGCGTATTTATGGAGGAAAGGGTTATACGGGCTTTATATATTACAGGGAGAGGAAGAGCCAAAGAAAAAGACACCAAAAGTTGTCAAAAGTCGCCAGTCCAGTGGAGATGATAAGGTAGGCTTTATCCTTTGAATATCCGGTTTAAGCTGACCTCACATGGTGATCAAGGTTACCTGTTGTTGATTGATAGCCAACTGTCATCAATATTTTACCTCAAATATTTAACCCTTGCAAGGCTTAAATTTCAAATGGACTATTCCAAATTTAACCAGGTCAAGCATTCCTTGAAAATATTCTGGGATTTTTTTTTTAAAAAAAAGTGTTTGACAAACAGTGCAGAGCCTTGTGAGAACCCTCTAGGAGCCCTCTCATCTGGGTCTACACTGTTTGCAAAGGACATTAGTGACTTGTTTGCAGCGCTGAAAATTTGAAATACATTGGCCAAATCTAATAGTGTTCCCTGCAGGGGCAGGGTTAAGTATTTATGATAAGAAACACAATTCCATATTTGGGCAACCTGAAAACTCGTTTGGACAACTAAATTTCAAGCAACTTGCCCACATTGGCAACCACATCCAAAATTTTTGTAGAGCCCTGGGACAAATATTCTTTTATAGTATTATGTCGAGATACAAAGAAATTTTATACTTTTTTGAATATGAACATCATTTGAACAGCTTATTTACAGACAAATAATTGTATAAATATAAAAGGAGCTATAAATGAATATTATATATAAATAAGAATTAAGCATGAATAAAAACTCATACAATTGGTAAATTACATTAGGAGAATAGAAGGTAAACGGCAGTAGATATAACAGATAATTACAAGATTATACATTTAAAACAAAAGCAGCTGTGTAGTATAAAGGTAAAAAATATTGACACATTACATAGTCAATAGCTGTTCATTGTTTATCCCTTTCCTCAATAGGCTATTTTTAGACCCAACCTCTTTGAGTGAATATACCCAAAAGGAGCATTTACTAGAGAAATGTAAAACTTTAGAATTTTGTAGTTTGAAACCATTGTGATAAATGGAGCATTTGCTCCTATAGGAGCAAATGCTCTATTTATCACAATGGTTTCAATAGGTTATTTTACAGAGGCGTAGAAAGGCGTATTTATGGAGGAAAGGGTTAAGCAACACTTATTGTCTATATATTTTGTTTTGTAGGGAGTACTTTAGTCAAAACTATCAAGATGAACCATGCATTATGTTAAAATTTAAAAGATCAGGAAAGGACCTAAAAGGCTAAAACCACAAAACCAAAATATTTATTTAAACTAATATGACAGATGAAATGCTAACTTTTTGTATCCAGTTGAGATTCAGAGCAATTAAACTTTTTATAAGGAGCCAACTTGTTTGAAGTGCATAATTATGTGATTGTTTTGACCCAGGTAAGCGATTATGGAACATTATGGTCCTGTTGTTTTAAGTTAACTTTTTATTAGTTAACTACCGGCAACGCCGAAGGGGACTATATAGGTCTGCACTCCGTCAGTCATACTTCAGTTCTCCAGTCATTGCTTTTAAACCCCTGCAGGTATTGGAAGTGATATTTGGTATGTGGCTTTATTATAATTAATTACAGATCAATTTTGTTATGATACATTGCTTTTGCATGGAATTACAGCAGTTGGACCTAGAAAATTTCAATTTTAGATTTTCCAGACTTTTTTTTACTTAATCCCTGCAGGTATTGAAATGATATTTGGTTGCCTTTGTTATAATGAATAATCAGAATTACTGATCCAAGTTTGAATTTTGTTAAGCTACATTGATTTATCACGGAAATACAGCAGTTGGACTTGGAAAATTTCAGCGTAACAACATATTAAATATTAATAATTTATTATTTCGAAACAAATTACATTTATATCATTTATAGTCAGCTCTAAATCCCCAAATTATTGACTTTTTCAAGCTGGTAGGGGACATTGTATTGCAAAAGCAATACTCTTAGAATGCTTGTTCTGATTAGACCATTATGTTGCTTGTAAATCTCTGTATTTTATACATTGACTTTAAGTATTAGTGACTACTTCTGCTTGTTAATCCTTCGCCGCAAAGTGGGAGGGGGTTATAGGAATGGCCTTCGTCCGCCAGTCTGGGCGGACGTAGATATACTTGTGTGACTATGAGAACAAAAGATATTGTGTTCTTCCATTACTTGTGTGACTATTTTCTTGTCTTGTGTGTCTCTTTTAAACAAAAGAAAAGTCACACGGCTCATTCCGTAAGTATGTCCGTCTGTCTGTAACAATTTCGTGTCTGCTCCATATCTCCTATACCCCTTGAAGGATTTTCATGAAACATGCCTCAAATGTTAACCAAGTTGTGATGATGTGCAGAACACATATGGCAGTCATGTAGGCTCAAAGTCAAGGTCACATTTGAAGGTCAAGTGTTTTAACCTTCAAATTTCCATTACATTTTCGTGTCCGCTCCATATCTTCTTAACCCGTCGAAGGATTTTGATAAAACTTGAGTGAAATGTTAGCTTTATTGAGATGATGTGCAAAACATACATTGCAGTCATATCAGCTCAAGGTCACGGTCACATTTGAAGGTCAAGTGCAATGTCTTAATTTAGGTGGCGGCGGGGGATTTAGCTATCCTTTGGACTGTGTTGTGATTAATTAATTATGGCTGTTAGCATGAATTAGATTTTTAGTGATATTTAGTATTGGATACACTCTCTCAGCTTACTGTTCTGTATGTTTCACAGGGAGATGGGGAGTCCCCGAAAAAGACACCAAGATCTGTCAGAAGTCGACTGTCAGGAGGGGACTCCACAGGCAAAAAGGTAGGTTTCACCAAGGAGACATTTAAACGGTATTTGTTATTCATTGTGGGATATGCGCATTTTTGATGACCTTTGCTAACAACTGAATGTAGGTTAGACACACAATAGTAGTCAATGCATAGCTCAACTGAGCATGCAGTGCTCAAGGTCAGTTATTGTGATAGTGCGTTGACTCGTGTTGTCTGAAAACACTTAATAGCAGATTTCAATATATCTTTGCAGAATAGGTGACCCTTAATTGATTGATTCATTAAAAAACATAACAACCCCTCTTCCCCCCCCCCCCCCCCCCCCCCCCCCCCCCCCCCCACACACACACACACACACACACACACACATGCCTTGGGCAGGAATTTGATAGCATGGGCAGGGGTAATTTTGCTTATATGGCAGATTTTAATGTAATTTGTTGGAATTGATGCTAAAGTGACCTCTACCAAAATTCCTTAAGTCACCGTAGTTCGTAAAAGGACATGGTGTGCAGGGAGCAGAGCTAATTTCCAATATATGGTTATGGTGAAATTTAAAATCTTACCTCTGAAACCACTGGACAGATTTCCTTAGAATTTTGCAGGTATTCATCTTCCAAAATTGTCCAAGCCATTGTGATTCATAAAAAATGTGGCTTCCAGAGGCTGGGCTAAATTTCCTTATAAAGCTACTTGTATATAATGAAAATTTTAAAATATTCACTTTTGAACCCTCTTTTCTGATTTTAATGATTTGGAAGGAATGTTGCTTTATAGGTGGCCCTTTACCAAAGTTGCTCAAAGCACTGTGATTATTTGATAAACATGCCCTACAGAGGCAGGGCTTATTTTCCTTAACCCTTCGCTTGCTATTCACGTCAATATACCTACCTGTAAATAGTGAAGACCCAGATGAGACAGCTCCTGCAGAAATTTTCCTTATGTGACCTACAACCAGAATTGTTCAAGCTTTAAAAATCTTCTCCTCTGAATCTACAGGGTTCTCAGCTTTCATCTTTGGCACATAGCATCATCTATAGGTCCTCTACAAAAGTTATATAAATTATGCCCCTGGGGTCAAAATTGGCCCCGCCCTGAGGGTGTCACGTTTTCAATAGAAACATATAGTGAAAACTTTGAAAATCTTCTCCTCTGAAACTGGAATGTTCTCAGCTTTCATATTTGGTACATAGCATAATGTTCAGATCCTCTACAACATTTATCTAAATTATCCCCCTGAGGATGGCCAGTTTTCTGTAGCAGACTGCGGTTTAAACAGCCCTTGGGGTCACTAGTATCTTCTTGTCAAAAACTACATGTCCCAGAGCTTAGTTATTTGGTGTATAGATTTACTTAGTATACCTTTATGAATTTTGTTAATATCATAGATCTGAGATTAAAATTGGCCCTGCCCTTTGGGTACTTTAAAATAGGTTTCTTCACATCAGAAACTACAGTTTAAAGGTTCCCCCTTAATCATAAGAACCCAGTGCACTGAGACTAGGTAGCCAGTGTGAGTGTTATGCAATTTTTTACCCTTAGTCTGATCAGTGGAGTAGAAATTGTGTTTAGCCAAATAAATAACACATGCTCATTTTAGATTGATAAAACTAAGTGGCTAATTCTCAAAATGCAGAAAGCTCTTAAAGCTTTTTACATATCTATGCCCTGCATTAAGCTCTCAGATATCAATATAGAGCCTATTAGCGTATCTGTTGTGAAGTTCAGCTTAATACAAGTTCAAGTGTTTTATGCTCTAGCACTTGTGTTCTATGCTCTAGCATTGTTTCAGTACTGTAATGTTGTCTGCTTCAGAATTGTTGTCTGCTTATCTAAGATTGTTTACACTATTTTTAATACATATCAATCTTACAATTAACTCTCTTGAGAGCATACAGCATTATTCTGCTGAAACATCCCCCTTGGATACCAAAAACTCCACCATCTGATGTCACAGTAAAATGTCAAGTGATAAAAGCACTGAAAAATCTATAATTAAGTGATCAAATGTTGCATTATTATACCCCCCTTTTGAAAAAATGGGGGTATATTGCTTTCCACATGTCGGTCGGTAGATCGATGGTTTCCGAACGATAACTAATGAACGACTAGGCATAGAATCTTCAAACTTGCTTAGGTGGTGTGTCATGACAAGTAGATATGCCCTGTTGTTTTTGAGGTCAAAGGTCAAGGTCACCATGACCTTTACTGGTGAAATGGTTTCCGATCAATAACTGCTCAAGGGTTTTGCTTAGGATCTTCAAACTTGCTGTGGTGGTTGGTCATGACCACTAGATGACCCCTAGTATTTTTGAGGTCACGAGGTCAAAGGTCAAGGTCACCATGACATCAACTGGTGAAATGATTTCCAATCAATAACTGCTCATGGGTTTGGCTTAGGATCTTCAAACTTGCTATGGTGGTTGGTCATGACAACTAGATGACCCCTTTTGTTTTTGAGGTCACTAGGTCAAAGATCAAGGTCATCATGACCTTAACTGATGAAATGATTTCCGATTAATAACTGCTCAATATTTTGGTTTGGGATCTTCAAACTTGCTCTGGTGGTTGGTCGTGACCACTAGATGACCCCTATAGTTGTTGAGGTCACTAGGTCAAAGGTCAAGGTCACCATGACCTTAACTTGTGAAATGTTTTCTGATCAATAAATGATCAGTGGTTTGGCTTAGGATCTTCAAAGTTGCTGTGGTGATTAGTCATGACCACTAGATGACCTCTATAGTTGAGGTCACTAGATCAAAGGTCAGGGGGTCTGAGGGTATACATGTTTTACAAACGTCTCTTGTTATACGCCCGTTTGAAAAAACGGGACGTATTATGGAATGGCGCTGTCTGTCCGTCTGGCTGTCTGTCTGTCTGTCCGTCTGGCTGTCTGTCCGTCTGTAACATCTCTAACTCAAGTTCCGCTTGGTGGATCCTTCTCAAATTTAACCACAATGTTTATCTAGACATGTTACAGTAGCCTGCCAAATCCCGGTTTGTTTATCCAAGGTCAAGGTCACACAATTGGACTTAGAATTTGCGTTTAGCAAAAATGTTAACCGGTCTGTCTGTCTGTAACATCTCTAACTCAAGGTCCGCTTGGTGGATCCTTCCCAAATTTAAACACAATGTTTATCTAGACATGCTACAGTAGCCTGCCAAGTCCCGGCTCGTTTATCCAAGGTCAAGGTCGCTTAATTTGACTTAGAATTTGCGTTTAGCATTTGCGTTAAGCAAAAATGTTAACCTCAATTTATGTGGAACAAGTCCACTTATTTACATAACACTTTGTGATAAAGCTTTGAAACTTGGAACACTTGTTCACCTTCACAACCTTCACCTGTAGGCAAGAGTAAATAATTCTGTCAAGCATTTTGACTGAATTATGCCCCTTTTTAACGTAGAATTTTTGGTTAAGGCTTTGTTAAAAGTCCATTTATTTACATAACCCTTTGAGATAAAGCTTTTAAACTTGGAACACTTGTTCACCGTCACAACCCTTCACCTGTAGGCAAGAGAAAATAACTCTGTCAAGCATTTTGACCGAATTATGCCCCTTTTTAACTTAGAATTTTTGGTTAAGGCTTTGTTAAAGTCCATTTATTTACATAACCCTTTGAGATAAAGCTTTTAAACTTGGAACACTTGTTCACCATCACAATCTTCACCTGTAGACAAGAGTACATAACTCTGTCCAACATTTTGACAGAATTATGCCCCCTTTTAACTTAGAAATTTTGGTTAAGGTTTTGGTTAAAGTCCACTTATTTACATAACCCTTTTAGATTAAGCTTTTAAACTTGGAACACTTGTTCACCATCACAAGCTTCACCTGTAGGCAAGAGTACATAACTCTGTCTAACATTTCGACATAATTATGACGCTTTTTAGCTTGGAATTTTGGGTTAAGGTTTTGGTTAAAGTCCACTTATTTACATAATCCTTTCAGATAAAGCTTTTAAACTTGAAACATTTGTTCACCATCACAAGCTTCACCAGTAGGCAAGAGTACATAATTCTGTCTAACATTTTGACATAATTATGACGCTTTTTAGCTTGGAATTTTGGGTTAAGGTTTTGGTTAAAGTCCACTTATTTACATACCGTAATCCTTTCAGATAAAGCTTTTAAACTTGAAACATTTGTTCACCATCAAAAGCTTCATCGTCATCTCAAGCATTTAGACACAATTATGGCACTTTTTAATTTAGAATTTTTGGTTAAGGTTTTTTGTTAAAGTATGCCTATTTACAACCTTGAAACTTGGTCGTAAAATTGGACTTAGAATTTGAATTTAGCAAATACGTTAACCCCAGTTTATGTTGAACAAAACCTCGACGGGCGTATATTGTGCCCACTGGCACTCTTGTTTTTATGTTACCCTGATGAAGACACTTGTTAGTGTCGAAACGTTGGTCTCCAAAATAAACAGATAAAACCACATCTGTCTTGGTCGTTAACGTTCCATCACCGGTTTCCAAAATTAACTCTCTTGTACAAACCACATAGGAAGTAACATATGCGTCAGATCAGAATCCAAACTGTGTACTAATTTAAGTCAAGTCATGCTCAGCAGTGATAGGGTTAACGCTGAGTTTCTGTCATCTTTTAAAAATATTGTCTGCTGAAAAATTGACACTGTCAATAGCCTCTTGTTCTTTAATTTTCTTCACTTGAGATCCTCTACAAAAGTTACATAAATTATGCCCCTGGGGTCAAAATTGGCCCCTCCCCAGGGCCGGCTAGTTTTCTATAGAAACATATAGCGAACATTTTGAAAATCTTCTCATCTGATTGTCTGGTGAGTGATATCAGGGCCATTCTAGCCCTCTTGTTAGAATTTTATGTATTCCTTTTGTTATTTTCTTTCAAATTTTTCAGTGAATGGTGATTTTTTAAAAAAAAAATCTGGTTTATTACATTTAGTCTTTTTGTTTGAATTGCGTGCCATTATTTAAAATAATATGGGAGACTTTTAATTTGTTAACCATAGTGTGTCAGCCCCCACTAGATGGCAATTTTAGGCCCTTATTATCATTATGGCTCTCTTGTTGTTAGGTGTAGGTCCTCAGGAGTCATAATTTCGAGTTATCATGAATTCCAGAGACACATTTGATAATACTTTTCAGGTTTATATACTCTATGCATAGGGAAAAAAGTTTCGATTTTGAATGTCTGTCACTAACATCTGGAAATGCATAGATTTTTCCCAATGAAAAAGCTACACTTATGATATTTGGTGTATATGTAAGCTTGTTATTGTTAGTAAAATCATATAATATGAATTGAAAATGCTCTCTGATTCACATGATATTTATGATGTAGACATTGAATTTTGGGTATGGGATACTATCAAATTGCTTACCCATTTAACAACTGTGAGCTTTAAAAAATTGTTTGCTCTGCCATTCCAGAATATTTATGTTTGTTGTTTCTTGTATAGTCTTTTAAGTTTGTTTTAAAAAAATTCATTAGTATAGAACTCTTGTTGTCATGACAGCCATAAGGAATAACTTTAACCCTTCAATCCATATACATGTATACACATGCATACGCCTTTGCAAGCAGAGTAGACCCAGATCAGATGGCTTCTGTAAGAACCGTCTGATCAGGGGCTGTTGTGTTTGCTTATGACAAGGGATGTCTATAATTGGGGTTTTCACTAACCACTTAATCGTTCAGTCCTTGGACTAGTTAACCTGTTAATAGGAAGATTTATGACTATTATTCAACGACATTACAAACTCCACAAAGTTAATGTGTGTCTGCATATCTCATAACAGCGGACTGCAAGTGTATTGGTCCCAGATGTTTAAGTTATTGTTCAATTAACTAGGTTTTCGAAAATTTCCAACTAATGAATTAATGTAATGACTGGTTTTCTCAAAGATAACTGACCCAATAACAAAGTTTCCGCGATCAGATTTTCATCAAGGGAGATAATGCAAATGCTCTTCCTGAGAGTTCTGTCTGTGACTCGAATCACGCTCTCAATTGCATTTAAAAATTATTATTTTCATACTGCATCTGTATCTATTAAAAACTCAAAGGTATAAAAGTATTTATAAAAGGTATTTTATCTGCCGTAACATGTCTTTAGCGAAGGAATTCTGCCCACATGGCTACACATTGACAGCACAGGTAGTTTGTTGTTTCCTGCGTACAATTTGTAACTAGAATGAATTTACCATGCTTCACCACTCAGAACACCTCAGCTATTTTCCGAACCCTGGCGGAATACAACGAGTAGACACATGTCTTAATACAGGACGAAAGTTATGCAGAAAGCTCCTATAGGAGCTTTCTGCATAACTTTCGTCCTGTATTAAGCTACCACCTGCCTCTGCCGCCCAGAATTATGCCCATTTTTGGTAGTCGCATTAGCGGGGTTTTACTGTATATTGGCATGAATGCTGCATAGGTTACTTACAAAATGTTGAAATTGATATTTCTGTACGAAATGTATTTAGCCAGGACTGGGGTTAAATTCAATAAACATATGTATGGCTTTTGTGGAAAATTAAGTATGCCACTGCCAAGAGGTCAGTTATATTTTTTAGGTAAAATTGCTCATTCCAATGTATTTTTTCTAGAAACATGGCTGCCAGGATAGGGCTAATTTTCCATATATGGCTATAGAATTTTTTTTTCAAACAACTTTGGTCTTTCAATATACATGTACATGTACAATATAATTTATGTACAATGATCCTATACTGACTTAGCCCCCAAAGGGAGGCATATAGTAATCGCACTGTGTCCGTCCAGTTTGTCAGTCAGTCAGTCTGTTAATACCGCATTGTGTCCGCTTAGTAACTCCTACATACACAAGTGGGTTTCAAAATAACTTGGTACCAATGTTCACCAACTTAAAATGGGGATATTTTGTCGTGTCCGCTCAGTAACTCCTACATACATGAGTGGATTTCAAAATAAGTTATTTATTATAACCTGGTACAAATGTTCACCACCTTGAGATAATGTGTTGCAAAAAAGAACCAGGATCTTATCTCAAAGGTCAAGGTCACAATCGGGGTCAAAGTTCAAAAATGGGGACATTTTGTTGTGTCCGCTCTGTAACTCCTACATACCTGTAGGAGCCGTCAGATAAGGGTCTGCTCTGCTTGCTTATGAAATGATCTAGATATGATTCTACAGTTTCTGCCATGGTCAAAATGTCCTTTATATGTCTTTATAAAAAGGAATCTAATTAATATTCATGACATTGTTATTTCTTACATGAATATTCATGGAGTAAAGAGTTAAACCATATATAACTACAATTTAATTGTAACAATGAGTTCTTCTCTGACTGTCAAAATTGATCATTCTTTCTAAATCTCAGTTAAGAAATTTATTCAGAAACCTTGATAGTTTTATTTACAGTGTATATCTATTACAGAACCTGAAGCCTGTGAAATCCCTGACCCCAACTGCTAAGATCCTAAAGAAAGCTAAAGCGACAGCCACAGTGAGGACATCACCTGCTGCAAATATTTTTGCCACCTTCTCCCCCTCAAAATCTCTCTCTCCAGGCAGTCCCACAAAAATCAAACAGAGAAAAATACCAGACCTAAAGGTGAGTGACAAAATGTGTGTATGTTTGCAACAATTTTAGATGTAGATGACAAGTGTAGAATCTTAACCCTTTCCCTCATATAAATGCATTTGCACGCATTTTCAAACAAAGTAGACCCAGATCAGAAGGTTCCTGTAGGAGCTGTCTAATCAGGGTCTGCTCTGTTTTCTTTTTACATGATATAGATCTGATTTAACAGTTTTTGAATCCTTGAAAAGTTAACATAAAAATTCAGCTAATAAATATTCATGAATATTACACAGGGAAAGGGTTAAGCTCTTTGGTTTGTTGTCCAGTAGGGTCTTTCTTTTTGTTGTATTTGTGTATAGCTTCTGGTTGAACTGCAGCCAAAATATTTTCACCATCCCAGCATATATGTCTTGACATAATTGCCCTACTTATTTGGACAGGCAAACTTGGGCAAATAGTGCAGAATCAAATCAGGTTGCTCCTGAAGGAGCCGTTTGATCAGGTCTACACTACTTGCTACTGTGTCAGTTTAATTTGGCATCAAAGTAATGGCAAATGGAATTCTTCAGCTTTATAAAGCAATGGAGACTGGTATGCAAATACTTAGGGTACTTGGGATATGTATATGTACTCTATTTTGAAAAGAAATTGTAGAAGAGTAGAAGGCATTGTACCATCTAAACTATTCACTGGTTGGTTGGCTGTAAATTATTTGCATGTGCATAACTCTCTCCCACATAACTCTCTCTACTATAATATTATGTCGATCAGTTATTGTCGGCAAAACTTTTTAAAATAGCACAACATCATGGTTCAGTTCTCATTGGTTCCTTCCCCTTACAGGTATCAGAAAGTGACTACAGTCCTGATTTGGGTGCCCCCGGGGCTCCCCTGTCCACCACCTCAGGCACCCAGATAGAGGAGACCTCCCTGTCAAAAACTCAGGTCAAATCTGTGATACCCACACCCATGCGTATAGGATTCCTGGGACTGGGAATTATGGGGCAGGGGATGGTGATGAACCTGCTGAGATCAGGGCACGAGGTCACTGTCTGGAACAGAACTACACAGAAGGTAAGATTAGAAAGGCTTTTACATAGAACTAGTTAATGTATAACCTTTTGTGTTATCTTTTATTCTTACCGAAGTATTTTTCGTCTGCAAAAATTATTCCTGTCTGCTTATTTCTTTTGAAGACAGATTGAATCCAGATGAGATGACTTGGCATCAACTGTTTGACATAAACTATTTCTAAGAAAAATGGAAGAAAATAAAGTTTTAGAATTAATGCAGAAGACAACTTTTGCAGACGACATTACTTAATCCATTCCTCCATAGGCTATTTTTAGACCCAACTTCTTTGAATGAATTTACCCAAAAGGAGCATTTACTAGAGAAAAGGAAAATGCTAGAATTTTGTAGTTTGAAACCATTGTGATAAATAGAGCATTTGCTCCTATAGGAGCAAATGCTCTATTTATCACAATGGTTTCAAGAAGTGGTTATTACAGAGGCGTAGAAAGGCGTATTTATGGAGGAAAGGGTTAACCTGTACATTTTGAGAGTTGTATCTGTTTTGCAAACAGTGTATACCCATACCAGATAAGCAGGGTCTAATGAGAGTCTGCAGTCCAGTATCCAGTGACACATTATCAATGTGGCAGCTGGTCTGGATCTACACTGTTTTCAAAACTTTAAGGCACCTAAAAATAGAAGATTTTTTTTTTTTTTGCATAGTTTGATGAATGTCCCTCATGAATTATGAATGTCCCTTTATTTGGTCTCCTCAGACTGTAGGAGTAAATTATTCTCTGCTTCTACAAATAATATTCTCCCTGTCTGTACTAGGTAACATTCATTCATCATTATTTCTCGTGATCACCTCCCTCATTACTAGAGCGTTCTCGCGATATCTATATTGATAAAGACAGCGGTCTGCAAAAATTTGGTGTGTACATCTGTTTGGTGGTAGCTTTGGAGGAGTTGTACTGTTTATTCAATCTTTGGCTCAAACTATAGAAATGCATACTGGTGGAAATAACCAGTCACACTACAGTGTATAAGTAGTTGTCTTTGATATCTTGTTTGTATGTACATTTGTACATCTGCTACCATTTACTACTAGTTGTCATGATTCTTCAGTCTTGTAAGCTTTTAACCCTTTACTCCATGACTATTCATGTAAGAAATAATTACATCATGGATATTAATTAGAATATTTATTATAATCCTTTACTTCATAGAAACACCTTTACATGCCTTTGCAAATAGAGTAGACCCAGATCAGATGAGTTGATTCCTGTAGGGGTGGTCTGATCAGGGTCTGCTCTGTTTGCTTATGGAATGTATCTATCGGATTGTACGGTTTCTGCTGTAGCCAAAATATACAGTGTTCATATACCATTATAAAAATCATAAAAACTATTTATGATGTCATTATTTCTAAACATGAATATTCATTACGGAATTGGTTAAGGACTTCCTTTGAGTGGTTGCCATAGAGAAGTTTTACTGTACTTAGCAGTATAAGGTAAATCTTTCTGCAAATGAAACCTCATCTTGTTCATCTTGCGTATACAGGTAACATGAATATTAAGTCTCTCAACGCTGAATTTTCAGAGTGGAATAGCCCATCAGTGTTTAACCCTTTCCCTCATATAAACGTGTTTTCATGCATTTGCAAACAGAGTAGCCCCAGATCAGACGGCTCCTATAGGAGCTGTCTGATCAGGGTCTGCTCTGTTTGCTAGTGGAATTTGATAGATCCGTTTCTTTACTTTCTTAAATGGCTACACTATTCCACTCTCCATATTTCATTATATATCTTTTTTTCCATGAATATTCAGCAGGTATTGAAATTTGGACTAGATATAGAACAGGGACAGGGTTAACTATAGAGTCCACTTAGTATGAAAGGCTTACACTGGCTAGGTGATTTTGAATGATGAGCAGTGCAAACCCTGATCAGAGGGTCTACACTGTTTACAAATGTTAGTTCATGCATGTCCCAAATTGTTTGATTAATGTCACGATACAGGAAATATTCTTCAACAGTTCTTTGCCTGTCAGACATGTAATTTGCCCATGTTTTGTTATTTGATTCCCAATCAGTAGCCAGTGTCCTGTTCTAAATATTCTGTGATGCTTTTTTGTGTCACCTTTAGTAAGGAGACACTTAGGAATCACTTCTACAACATCTGTCTGTCTGTCTAGCTGGCACTTCTACTGGCAGGTGAGAGATGTAACAGCAACTAGAAGATACTGAGAAGTTGGTTTTACACTTAGCCTTATCTATGTAAATGTTTCTCATAGATAGAGCAAGAAGCATGGAGCCAGATCAGATGGCTCCTGTAGGATCCATTAGATCTGGGTCTGCTGCTTGCTTATGAAACAATATAAATCTGATTCTACAGTTCATATACATGTAAATGGTAATAAATTATCTTGTTCATGATGCTATTATTAAAATTCAGCTACTTAATATTGATATAGTCATTATTTTTAGGGGCCTGCATTGAAAATGCATGAGCCCTATAGTAATCACTTTTTCTGTCTGTCTGTCAACACTTTTGATGTGACGTGATAACTCAAACAGTACTTCACATATTTGTTTCATATTAAGGGCATATGCTTAGTATCATCAGAGGAAGATGCCTATTGTTTTTGGGTTGAATCAGATTACTATGTCTAGAGTTATCTGCCCTTGATAACAGAACCCTCTCAGACTGAGTCAGTTTTCTAGTTTACACAAATTTTCATTTGTTAACCCTTTCCCAGTTCTATGTTTGTTTCAAATTTCAATACCTAATAGACTGATCTGGGTCCACTCTGCAAACTTATGCATGAAAACAGGTTTTTATGAAGGAAAGGATTAAAAGGTAAGTGTTTTCAATACCATTACAGTTTTGATCCAAACGAGATGCCAAGTAAAACAATGTGACAATGTCCAAACTGTTTGTCATTCTCATCGGTTTGTCTGAAATGAAAAGAATGTACCGGTAAACTCCTTTTGAATTATTAACCCTTCATGCCATGAATATGCATATAGGAAATAATGACGTCATGGATTTTAGTTGGATTACTTTTCATAGTCGTACATGGATACAGAAATGTTCAAGGCCATAGTAGAAACTGTAGAAACATAAGCAAACAGAGCTTACCCTGATCCGATGGCTCCTACAGGAGCTATCTGATCTGGGTTTACTTTGTTTGCAAGGTTGTAGAAAGTCGTATTTATGGAGTAAAGGGTTAAAGCAGACTGCTGATTTTTGTGTGGATAATATTCACTTAAAATTATACCTTTTCATACAAAGTAGACCCATAACAGACAGCTCCAATAGAAGCTGTGATATCTGATCATGGTCTGCTCTCTTTGCTTATGAAATCTCATTTTCCAGTAGATGTAAGTTGTGGTGGACTTGTTTTGTAATGCTTTGAAAGGTACCTGGGTTATGCCCCTTATGTACTGAGGCAGTTCGTTTATTATTTTCCATTTCATCTTAAACCATGTTTTCCATAGGAAAAACTCTAAAATATTTTCCTTAAAATAGGTGCCTTTTCACACCTTTGTAAACAGAATCAGACAGCTCCTACTGGAGCAATCTAATTTGAATATACATGTACTGTAAAACCTCCCTATAATGACCACTAAATTGTGTTAATTAGTTGGTATTTAGGGCAGGTGGCTGCTTAAAGCAAGGTGAAAGTAAAACAGCACGCTCCTATAGGAGCGTTCTGTTTTACTTTCACCTTGCTTTAAGCAACCACCTGTCTTTAACACACAATAATTGATGTAATTTAGTGGCCCTTATAGAGAGGTTTTACTGTACTGTGTTCGTTTATGGAAGAACATCCGAGTCTGTAGTTTCTGCCAAGGCCAAACATTCTTATGATATGGGTCTGAGTTTTGTTCTCAAGCTTTTGATTGGTCAGATTTGAGCCAAAGGCTCAAATCTGACCAATCAAAAACTTTAGAACGAACTCAGACTCAACTAAAAGTTTTATAAGCATGGACCCATATTACAGTTATAAAAATCATCTAAGGTATATTCATGTCATTACAATGTATTGTTTAGATGAATATTCATGAGTGAGTGAGTGAGTTGGGTTTTACGGCACTGCGACAGAATATTCATGAGGTAAAGGGTTAATCAAGGTTAATGGTGTGTTTGGATGTGCTAGAATGTAAGCGTATGTGAGTGTGTGTATGCATCAACAAATTACAGATAATTGAGCCTTGACACAAGAAAGGATACCTTCAGAGTGATAGTGTAGGACTAGACTGGCTGTGAGGTCTCATGACATGGCATTGTAACAGTGTCCACAATTTCTATTGGAATACAGTAAAATCCCTTTAAAGCGGAATTCTAGTAGAGAAGTATATAGATACTTGTAGGCAGGTGGGTGCTAAATGCAGGATGAAAGTCATGCAGAAAACTCCCTTAGGAACTTTCTGCATGACTTTCACCCTGCAGTGAGCTGCCACCTGTCTCCTATACCAATATTTAATATTATTTATACAGAATTTAAAGTCCAGTTTAGAAGGGTTTTACTGTATACATGTATTGCACATGCAGGTTTGTATTAACCAATGTAGATCATTATAGATCAAAGATGTTGAGGCTGGTCTGGATCTACACTGTAAACAAACTATAGAACTTGAAAATGCACTAGTATTAGTGATGTGGCCTTGGTTTATTCTTATTGATCAGATATTTGGTTATAAGCGAGCTGTATATGAATTACAAACAGCTACTGTTGGATTGCTTCTCTCAGAATGAATGCCACTAATGAATGCTATGTACATTAACCCTTTCCTCCATAAATACGCCTTTCTCTGTAATAGTCACTTCTTGAAACCATTGTGATAAATAGAGCATCTTCATCGGAGCAAATGCTCTATTTATCACAATGGTTTGAAACTTTCAATACTACAAAATTCTGACATTTTCCTTTTCTCTAGTAAATACTCCTTTTCGGTAGATTCATTCAAAGAGGTTGGGTCTAAAAATAGCCTTTGGAGGAAAGGGTCAAGACCTCTCTAAACCGGACATTCAGCTTAACCTTTTACTCCATAAATATGTCTTTCTATGCCTTTGCAAACAGAGTAGATCCAGATCAGATGGTTCCTATAGGATCCATCTGATCAGGGTCTGCTCTGTTTGCTTATAAATGGAATAATATAGATTTGATTCTTCTGTTTCTGTGATGGCCAACTATTCCTGTGCTCAAGTGCCTAATTAATATTCATGACATTATTATTTCTTATATAAATATTCATGGAGTGAAGGGTTAATACCAAAACAACCTGTATACATACCGGGTATGCCATTATAAAAAATCAGCTAATAAATATTTTTGATATCATTATTTTTTGCATGAATATTGGGAAAGACACCAGCCTTATACATGTATACCAAAAGTCATCTTCATTAAAATTATGATCTAGGTCTATTCTCTTTGCACATGTATGAAAAGGGTGTTTCATGAAGGAAAGGGTTAAGATAGTAAGTAGAAAATAGTGTAGACCCTGACTGCTCCTCTCTCAGGGTCTGGATCAAAACTTTGCTTTAGTTTGTCAGAATATATAGGATGATTCTCTGGAGTGTAGGTTCCTGTGTTACAATAGCCACGTTTATAGCATCTGCAGATGTCATTTAGGTGCACTAAAAAAGTAATTGTAATGCAATTCAAACCCCAGGGTGACTGATATTGTACAATGTATCAGGGTTGTTCCAAAATGAATGTCACTTGCACTTGTTTCTACATTACTGCAAATGTTATAATCATTTTGATTTACTTTGGCCTTCAAAATACTCTCCATTGACCTACATGTATATACATGTACATGTACACCTTTTTAGCTGGTCTATCCACTTTTGGAAGCAGTTTTCATACTATTTAATGAGGACACCCAGACTCTGCACTATTTGTCATTCAAACCCTCTAGCAAGCTTAACCCATTACCTCATAGGCTATTTTTAGACCCAACCTCTTTCAATTAATCTACCGAAGGAGCATTAATTTTAGAAACAGAGAATTTTAGAATTGTGTAGTTTTGAAATCATTGTGATAAATAGAGCATTTGCTCCTATAGGAGCAAATGCTCTATTTATCACAATAGTTTCAAACTGATTTTACAGAGGCGTCAAAAGGCGTCAATATGAGGGAATGGGTTTAGTCTTTCATACTGAGTGGACTCTATAGTTAAACACTGATAGGCTATTCCAGTCTGAAAATTCAGCGTTGCCAGTGTGAACCAGAACAGAGAGTTCAGTAGTCTAACCTGTATTTTCATAGGTGCAAGAGGTAAAATGGAGTCTCATATTGTAACAGTGAAACACAAATGAAACTTTAATACAAGAAAAGCACTGGAAATGAAAGCTGGGCAATGACTTAATCCTTTTCTTCATGTAAAGGCCTTTTCACACATTTGCAAACAGAGAAGACCCATATCAGATGGCTCCTAGAGGAGTCGTCTGATCAGGGTCTGCTATACATGTGTTTGCTAATGGAATTTGATAGATTTGTTTGTTTAGTTTCAAAAATAGCCACAATGTTCCACCTTCCATATTTGATTATAACTATTTTGTCCATGAATCTTCAGTAGGTATTGATATTTGGAATAAATATAGAACAGGAAAAGGGTTAAGAGAAATTTTTACAGAACTCATTGTGATAAATTTGTAATGCCAAATCTGCAAGCTGATTTTGTACTTAGATAAGAAATGCTTTACATAGCCTGATCAGCTTGGCTTGGATTGGCAAAAAAGGATAATATCTAAGCAATTGAAATACCAGAGCAATTAATTAGCACAGAGAGAAGATAGGGATCTTAATCTTGGGATTCTCTAAGCTTTAGTCTGCTGAGCAAAATTTCATTGGTAGAATGTAGTGTTCTTCATTTCCCTCATACAGACGTGTTTTCACGCATTTGCAAACAGAGTAGACCCAGATCAGACGGCTCCTAGAGGAGCCGTCTGATCAGGGTCTGCTCTGTTTGCTAAAAGAATCTGATAGATCTGTTTCTTTCCCTAATGAATATTGATGCATGTATTGACCACATCATGAAAAGTCATTAACGTAATTTTATAATATAAACTTTTTAAGATTATTTTTGGGTTACAAAAAACCGTAGAATCAGATCTATATAATTCCATATGACCATGGAAGGGGTTCGGCAAGCCTTCGGGACATTCGGCAACCTTTTGCTGTGGCTTCAGAGTAGTTTCGGGAGCATTCTGGAAGGTTTCGGGATCTCCTATCCATCCTGAGCGGTTCCAAAATGAAGCCGAACCGATGTGGAAGGCTTCCCGAAGACACGCGGAAGACATGCCGAATGTATTATGAAGGATTCAGAATCGTCTCAGAAGACACTGATTTCAGCAAAACATATATGTATATCTGAAAAAGAGCGGTCGTTGTCCTAAACACAAAAATAAAATGTGAGGTAACTCTCAGATCGGCAACCCTTCCGCTTTCTTCGGCATGTTCTGCAACGTTTGCACAACCTTTCTGCACGATTGGAAACTATTTGGGCAGCATTCGGGTGGCGATTCTTAAGGTTTCGGCATGCTTCTGTGTCTGTTCTGCAATGCTTCGTAAGCCACTCCACAAATACATGCCGAATGACCCGAAGACAAAGCTGATTCCGAATTGTTCCCGAAATGAGTTGTTCCCAAAATTTATTCTGCAACCCTTCGACAAGGCCTCGGTGCTGTAGTGGATGCCAGGCATAAGCAAACAGCAGATTGTGATTAGACGGCTCCAGTACTGGGTTTACTCTATTTGCAAAGATGTGAAAAAGCGTTTATATGAGGGAAAGGCTTAAATATGTTTTTTATTTCATGTATTTCTTGTTGTGTTTCACCCTTTTCATAAACATGATCTTAGTTTGGAACCTAATGGGACACTGAGTTACTTAGCATCTCATAAGGACTTAATCCTTTACTCCATGGATTATGACACTATGAATATCAATTACTGTAGATTAATTGTTATAATAGCACATGGACACAGGATTGTTTGGCCAGGGCAGAGACTGTAGATCCATATCTATATTATTTCATTAGCAAACAGTGCAGACCCTGATCAGACGGCTCCTGTAGGATCTACTCTGTTTGCAAAGGCGTAGAAAAGCATATATATTGTGGAAGGGGTTAAACTGTTTGCATAACCCTTTCCCTGTTGAATATTCATGTAAGAACTAATGATACCATGAACATTTATTAGGTATATGTACACAGAATTGTTTGGGTTTAACCCTTCTCTTGCTGAATTTTTAAACACATTTCTCCTTCTTTACCCATGCCCTGTTGTATAATTACATATATCTTCACTGTGTACAAGTATTTAGCTATGCAATCACTGCTGTGGAGTGCACTGGTTGCACAATCAACTTGTAAATAGTGCAGACCCTGATGAGACACCTCCTGCAGGAGCTGTCTCATCTGGGTCTTCACTATTTACAGGTAGGTATATTGACGTGAATAGCAAGCGAAGGGTTAATGGAAAAACTGCAGTCAGATGTATTATAATGTCATAAACATACAGGGCAGATCCTGATCAGTCGTTTCCCTCAGGATCTGTCTGATCTGGCTCTACCCTGTTTGCAAAGGCATGAAAAGGCATTTATATGAAGGAGAGGGATAGGCAATTACCAGTTCATCTATAAAACTCTAAATGTTAAGCCTTTGATTCTTAGTTTGTGACTCCATGATACTTCCATACAGAGCTTCAAATGGTGCGTTTTTATACTTTTCCGATAGTTCTTATTGGCTGCTTAGTGCTGTTTGTACCTGTGACATTTTCTCTGCCCTTCCTTGGCAGTTATCATGCTATAAATGAATGGATCAATGTGTTATAACCTTTGCAAACAGTTTAGATCCAGATCAGACACAATGTTACTCGATGTCTCATCAGGATCCAAACTCTTTGACACACTGGTTGTATGTTTGTAGAGAAAATGTACATTGTATTGTTAATGTTACAAATGAATTGGAAAATAATTTGCACTGTATACTAAGAGATAATGAGCTGTTTGATCTCCCAGAGGGCCTTATTGTCAAAAAACATATCAGACAGTACATAGCTGCCAGGATGAAACACAATCTGTAATCATAATTGAGAGTTGCTGGGATATTTCGGTTACATAGTTCCAGTGGTATGTGACTGAGGATAAACTGACAAATACATCAGGAGACTGTGATGGCTTATTGATTGACTTTTGGCCCACGTTTTTTGACATGGTGATATCAGAGCTGTAAATAAAGCTAGTACTGATCTGTCCTAACCCTTTCCTTAACATAAATGCCTTTTCACACATTTGCAAACAGAGTAGACCTAGATCAGATGGCTCCTGTAGTAGCTGTCTGACCAGGGTCTGCTCTGTTTGCAAATGTTATTTGATAGATATGCTTCTTTAGTTTTAAAATGGCTACAATGTTCCATCTCCCATATTTCATTATGTATATTCTGTCCATGAATATTCAGTAGGTATTGAAGTTTGGAATAAATATAAAACAGAAAGGGTTAATCCTTTACTTCATAGATAGGTGCACACTTTAATGCCTTTGCAAACAGAGAAGACCAAAATTAGACGACTCTGTTAGGAGCTATCTGATCCGTCTTCGGCTCTGTTTACTTATGGAATAATATACAATCATGTAGATATGATTCTACAGTTTCTGCCAGGGCAAAAAAAAATTCCTTTACTCATATGTCATAAAAAATCATTATTCATGATGTAATTTACTGACATGAATATTCATGGAATAGAGAGTTAATCTCTTATTTCTCTGCCAAAACCTATCGTGACTCCCCTGGGAGATGCTATTCTAATGACTACCCTCAGGGTAACCGTAACGTTTTGGTGAAGAAATTTAATAGATAGTTTACTTAGATTTCCGACTAAATTCTCGCTAATAAATGCCCCCACTCTAATATTGGACCACCATGTTTCAGAAAGGAGGGAGGGGGCTCATTGTATCCTTGCAATGAATAAAACAACTAAAACCCCATATAATAACTATTCCTTAATGCTCTGTTATACATGAATTGTTCACTTCATGAACTTCAGTATAAACTTTTTTTATATATAATATTATATAATTTAACATATTCAAGGGATTTTGGGCTTGCACAAAATCTGTAAGATCAGATCAATATAACTCAATATGCAAAAAGAGAAGACCTTGATGAGACGGCTCCTATAGGGGCCTTTTGATCAGGGTTAACCATATTTGCAAAGGTGTGAAAAGTTGTCTATATGAGGGAATGGGTTAGATAAAGAAATGTAGGTTTTTCAAAATACAGGTGGAGCTTAATGTAGATAGAAAGCAATGCAGAAAGCTCCCCTTGGAGATTTCTTGCATTGCTTTCATTCTGCATTAAGCAACTGCCTTGTATAAAATGCAAGAAATTCCTTTTAACAAATGTTACAACCCTGAGGGCATTTATTAGATATAATACGATACTTCTCTTTTCCTGGGGTCTGATTGATGCCCTTTTCATTACAGAATTCCAATGACCTAACATTTAAATAGAATTTGGATTCAGACTAGACTCTTTAGTTACGTGGTATTTGATCTTGATTCATGTTGCTGGATGACAGACTGCGCTTAAAAATGAGCCCAAGTTTCATCTGGAGACATTGATGGAGAAGACCGACCTTTAAGTGTACTGTAGTCGAAAGAATATCTAAATAATGGAACATCTGTCCCCCAGACAGACACCTATTCTGATATATATGGGCAAATTTATTTTATTTTATTTTTTGGTCAGAAAAGTTGGCATTATAAATCTTCCTGCTAACTACCAGTAAGTTTGAGCTGATGATAATGTTCTCAGATGATTATTGAACCAGATGAACCAGTAGCCTTTAATATGATGGGTTCGCAGTCAACCCACTAGGACAATAGCTCACTTGGACTATAGCCCACTTGACATAAGCCCACTGCTATTTTTGGCAAGGTGGACAAAAGCGTTCATAAAAAGTAAAATAATTGATAAATCAACTTTTAGACAATTTTAAGAGTAAAATATAAATTTGTTTTGTATGACATCCAGAGTAGATCTTATATTGAATTGTTCCCTTAGGAGTGACTAATTTAGTCTTTGTTCTGATATTGATCAGGTACATTTAACTCTTTCCATGTTGAATATTCATGTTAGAAATTATGGCATCATGAATATTTAGTAGCTGAATTTTTATAATGGCATATGTACAAAGGAGTTTTGGGTATTGGTAGAAATGGTAGGGTCAGATCTATAATGATTTCATAAGCAAACATAGCAGACCCTGATCAGATAGCTCCTACAGAGTTGTCTGATCTGGGTCTACTTTATTTTTCAAAGGTGTAGAAGGCATCCATAGGAAGGAAAAGGTTAATGAAAAAATATGAAGCAGTGAATGTCAGAATGTGGGCTTAATGTCCCAGTGAACTATTGTTGTTCAGATGGTTCCTGCAGGAGCAGTCTGATATTGGTCTCCTCTATTTGCAAAGGCGTAGAAAGGCATATTTATGGAGTAAAGGCATAAGCAACCCGAGCAGAGGCTGATCTGGATCTACTCTGTTTTCAACGGCATAAAATAGCTGGCTTATTGAGTATAAGGTTAAACAGCGTTAAATTTTGAAACTCGGAATTTGGTAGGTTTAAACTCAATGATTTTGACATTTCATGGATAATTATAGGGAGATATATTCCACGCAGATACAAACTCAATTTACTCCTAGAACTGTTTTGTATTTTCATTCATCCTTAACCCATTGGCAATCCCCGCCAGGAATAGCTGGTGAGAAATTGTCTTTGTATAAATGACATTTATTAGAACAAATCACTGTGTTTGTTCGGAATACAGACAGTTTTTGGGTCATACTGGGCCATATAGATTTGGGATATCCTGTGATGAGACTGGTACATCCAAACTATTCACATACAGTAAAATCTTGAAATTACGAACACTCAAATATGTGCCATTATTCATTTTAACACAGGTGGCAGCTTAATACAGGGTGAATGTCCTTGAGGAGCTTTCTGCATGCCCTTCACCCTGCATTAAGCAGCCACCTGCCTACAAAGACATAAATTCTTCATTACTAAGATTTCGTAGTATCAAATTTTTCCTGTAGTTGGTTGTTAAGTGGTTCCCTCATCTAAATGCCTTTTTCAAATCTCTGCTATTCCAAACAGAGTAGACCCAGAACAGACAGATTAAAAAAACAACAGTGTACCAGGCCTGTGAATATTCAGAAGGAAAGGGTAAACACGGTAACCATTGCATAATCATACTCTTTAAACCTTTACGCCATGAATATTCATGTAAGAAATAATGACATCATTAATATTACTTTGGTTCATTGTTATCCCATTCCGGTATAGGCTATTTTTAGATCCAACCTCTTTGAACAAATCTACCGAAAAGGAGAATTTACTACTTAAAAGGAAAATTTTAGAATTGTGTAGTGTTGAAACCATTGTGATAAATAGAGCATTTGCTCCTATGGAGCAAATGCTCTATTTATCACAATGGTTTCAAAAAGTGACTTTTACAGAAGTGTCAAAAGGCGTCTATATGCGGGAATGGGTTAAAATAGCACATAGACACCGTAAAATAGCATATAGACACCATGTTTACCCTTTGTCTTTGAATATTCACAGGCCTGCCCAGAATTTCTTCATTTAAGAATTTATGACATCATGAATGTTTATATGCTGAGTTTTTATGCACATATTATATGCCATCATAAAAATTCAGCTAATATATATTCATGGTGTAATTATTCCTTACATGAATATTAATGTCAGTACCCAAGGATTAAACTTGCTAGAGGATTTTGAATGACAAACAGTACAGACCCTGATCAGAAGGCTCCACTAGGAGCTCTTTGATCTGGGTCTACACTGTTTGCAAATGACAATTCACTTGTTTCCAGCATTCAAAGGGTAATTTGGAAGTTCTGAACCAATAATATGCAATCTTATTTGTCTGTCATGAATTTATTTCAATTACACCAATTATTATTAGGATAAAATTGTTATTTCAAATGCTATCTTGATTGTATTCGGGTCCTGTTGGTTTTTTTTCTCAGAGAATAGCAGGTAATAACATAAACCAATGCTACTTGACTAATGAGACGAATTCTCAATTTCCCAAAATTGCCGTTCTCACGTTCCCTTACGCCTGTTAATTACAGCGGTGACAAGAATTAACTTTAGCTTCAGCGATTCTATTCTCTTAAGATCATTAAAAAAAAAGACCCTGTTTTGTTCAAATAATTATTTTCTTTGGAAACAATGTTGTAACGCAGCAGAAATCAGTAAATTGGATTTTTTTTCTTGCATCAGATATTGATCTGTGTTTTCAATGCAGCTTTCCCTGGTTGAAAAGTCTGCTAGGGTTCATTTGATTGTGGTGTAGCTCTGTTTTCTGGTGAAACTGTTATTGTGAACATTTGAGAAAAGAAGAACATCTATTTGAGAAAAGAACAACTATGTTGAATACTGAAGCTGACAACTATTTTATGGTAATGACAGTTTTTCAGTGTGAGGTAATATCCCCTGATAATATTTTGCCTAATTATTCTTCATAAAACTTTCATACAGTAGTGGGAGACACCTCCTGTGGGTTATAAATTGTCTTAATTTGGCTACATTCCTTTCACTCTTTGTATGTTAAGTAACTGTCATCTGTTAGCCCTTTACACCATAAATAGGCCTTTCTACACCTTTGCAAACAGAGTAGACCCTGATCAGATGACTCCTGCAGGATATAATATAGATATGATTCTACAGTTTATGCTATGGCCAAAAATTCCTGTGTCCAGTGTTGTACTTGTGTCCAATTATTTGGGGAATGTTTCGAGGTTTATGGCCCCCTTTCCCATTATTATTATAATTAATCTAATTAATATTCATGATGTCATTATTTCTGATGGTCTTACTGTAAGTCTTACAATAAATTATTTACACATGACATATAGCCCCAGGGGGCTGGGTGGTTTAGTGTATTAATATTATTGTAAATATTGCATAAGCTATGACTTGCATATATATACGTGTAGTTGCAACATATGTCACTATAAGTATATAAGTCTATAACACTTTCCTCCATGAATATGCATGTAAGAAATAATGATGTCATGAATTCTAATTATTATATTAACCCTTCTCTTGCTGAATTTTAAAATACATTTCTCCTTCTTTACCCATGCCCTGTTGTATAATTACATGCATCTTCACTGTGTACAAGTACTTCGCTGTGCAATCACTGCTATGGAGTGCATTGGTTGCACAATCAACTTGTAAATAGTGCAGACCCTGATGAGACAGCTCCTGCAGGAGCTGTCTCATCTGGGTCTTCACTATTTACAGGTAGGTATATTGACGCGAATAGCAAGCGAAGGGTTAATTTGTTATAATAGCTCATGGACACAGGAATTTTTACCCATGTCAGAACCTGTAGAATCATATCTATATTCTATCATAAGCAAAGGCGTAGAAAAGCGTATTCATGGAGTAACGGGTTAATAGACAAGTTACTTATTTATTTAACATTTAAAGTGTTAACTCTTTCCATCGTATACTGTAAACGCCTTTTTATGCATTTGCAAACAGAGTAGATCCAGATCAGATGACTCCTGCTTATAAAATTCTCATAGATCTGACTATGGTTTCTACCAATACCAAAAGATCCTATGTACATAATTATGCCATTATAGATATTCAGCCAATAAATATTCATGATATTATTATTTCTTACATGAATATTCAACAGGGAAAATGTTTAACCCTTTCCTCCATAAATACACCTTTCTACGCCTCAGTAATAACCACTTCTTGAAACCATTGTGATAAATAGAGCATTTGCTCCTATAGGACCAAATGCTCTCTTCATCACAATGGTTTCATACTGCAAAATTATAAAATTTTACTATTCTAGTAAATGCTTCTTTTGGGTAGATTCATTCAAAGAGGTTGGGTCTAAAAATAGCCAATGATGTAACATTTTACTTTGTACCATTCAGTATTCAAAGAGTTAAGATACGAAGTGTGAAGCGCCAGCCAGAAACCTCTCCTCAATGTCCCGTTTCATTAACTTTCATTGTTCAATTTACTGGTAACATAATTGTATTGTAAAGATATTTTGGACCTACCCTACTTGTCTATATGCAGGAATGTGTTTTTGTGTCATCTGCTTTAGCAGGGTGATACAGTGATGATACTTAGGGATCATTTCTACCTTCTGTCTGTCAGTCTGTCCATCCATTTGTTGATCTGCCTGTATGTCCGGTTTTATTCATCACACTTTTGCCAGCAGTTGCACTAGGGCGAATACTCTTGATTGTTGTCTGCAATCTCTGAGATTTGATTTCTCCATGCTTATCCCATTCCCTCATTTTGACACCTCTGTGAAAGTCACGTTTTGAAACCATAATGTGATAAATAGAGCATTTGTTCCATATGCTCTATTTGTCCCAGTTGTTTCAAAACTTCACAGTTCTAAGACTTTTCTTTTCTCTAGTAAATGCTCCTTTTCAGTGGATTTATTGAAAGAGGTTGGGTCTAATAATAGCATATGAGGGAATGGGTTAAGCTGATCTAAAACAGAGACATATTTACATACTAATGCGTGTATATGTCTCTGTTTAAATGTAAATGTCTTGCGCCTTTTCCTTTATTTCTAACTGTAGACAATATTTTCCTACTTAACTTGAATCTAATCTGTGTAAAAAAGTGTTTTAACCATTATGAATTGTAGGTAGGGACTAGAAGATCATTTCGGCAACAGTTACTGAACCTCTTATAAAGCAGCCTCATAGAAACACAGGAAATCCTTTAACCCTTTCCTCCATAAATACACCTTTCTACGCCTCTGTAAAAATTACCTGTTGAAACCATTGTGATAAATAGAGCATTTGCTCCTATAGGAGCAAATGCTCTATTTATCACAATGGTTTCAAACTACAAAATTCTAAAATTTTCCTTTTCTCTAGATAATGCTCCTTTTCGGTAGATTTATTCTAAGAGGTTGTATCTAATAATAGCCTGTGATCGAGGTAATGGGTTTTAAGAACAAGAGGGCCATGATGGCCCTAAATCGCTCACCTGGCCTTACGGTTTCAGAGAAGAAGATTTTTAAAGATTTTCCTATTAAAAACTGATAAGCTCAATGGGCGGGCCATATTTGGTCCAGGGGTCATAATTTACATAATATTTGTAGAGGACCATTAGATAATGCTACATACCAAATGTCAATGGTCTAGGCCTTACAGTTTCAGAGAAGAAGATTTTTAAAGATTTTCCTCTGAAAAGCTGATAAGCCCCGGGGCTGGGCCATTTTTGGTCTGGGGGTCATAATTTGAACAATCTTTGTAGAGGACCATTAGATGATGCTACATACTAAATACCAAAGGTCTAGGCCTTACGGTTTCAGAGAAGAAGATTTTAAAGATTTTCCTATGAGAAACTGATAAGCCCTAGGGCGGGGCCATAATGGTCCTGTGGTCATAATTTGAAATATCTTTGTAGAGGACAATTAGATAATGCTACATACCAAATATCAAAGGTCTAGGCCTTACGGTTTCAGAGAAGATTTTTAAAGATTTTCCTAAGAAAAACTGATAAGCCCCGGGGCGGGGCCATTTTTGGTCCGGGGGACATAATTTGAACAATCTTTGTAGAGGACCATAAGATAATGCTACATACTAAATATCAAATGCCTAGGCCTTACAGGTTCAGAGAAGAAGATTTTTTCAAGATTTTCCTATGAAAAACTGATAAGCCCCGGGACGGGGCCATTTTTGGCCCGGGGGTCATAATTTGAACAATCTTTGTAGAGGACCATAAGATGATGCTACATACTAAATACCAAAAGTCTAGGCCTTACAGTTTCAGAGAAGAAGATTTTTAAAGATTTTCCTATGAGAAACTGATAAGCCCTGGGGCGGGGCCATTTTTGGCCAAGGGGTCATAATTTGAACAATCTCTGTAGAGGACCGTTAGATGATGCTACATACCAAATATCAAAGGTCTAGGCCTTACGGTTTCAGAGGAGAAGATTTTTAAAGATTTTCCTAAAAAAAACTGATAAGCCCAAGGGGGGGGCCATTTTTGGTCCGGGGGACATAATTTGAACAATCTTTGTAGAGGACCATTAGATAATGCTACATACCAAATATCAAATGTCTAGGCCTTACGGTTTCAGAGAAGAAGATTTTTAAAGATTTTCCTATGAGAAACAGATAAGCCCCGGGGCGGGGCCATTTTTGGCCCGGGGGTCATAATTTGAACAATCTTTGTAGAGGACCATTAGATGATGCTACATACTAAATACCAAAGGTCTAGGCCTTACAGTTTCAGAGAAGAAGATTTTTAAAGATTTTCCTATGAAAAACTGATAAGCCCCGGGGCGGGGCCATTTTTGGTCCGGGGGTCATAATTTCAACAATCTTTGTAGAGGAACATTAGATGATGCTACATACCAAATATCAAAGGTCTAGGCCTTACGGTTTCAGAGGAGAAGATTTTTAAAGATTTTTCTAAGAAAAACTGATAAGCCCCAGGGCGGGGCCATTTTTGGTCCAGGGGACATAATTTGAACAATCTTTGTAGAGGACCATTAGATGATTCTACATACCAAATATCAAAGCTCTAGGGTTTGTGGTTTCAGAGAAGAAGATGTTTAAGTAAATTGTTGACGACGCACGACGCACACCGCACGACGCACATACGCACGACGCACGACGACGGACGCCGGACACTGCCCCCTCACAATACCTCACCTGGCACTTTGTGCCAGGTGAGCTAAAAATCAACTAAAATTGCCTGTGATGTTATTATTTCTTTCATGAAAATTCAACAGGGAAAGGGTTAAGTGTTTTCACCATTGTCAATGTCACATTCCTGGAAAAAGGAAAACAAAACTTAGAACAAACCATTTGGATTTGAAAGTGCTTTATTCTTGTTTAATCATCATGTAACAGTACCAGTAATACTAGATGTATCTGTGCTTTGTGTGATAGCATCAGCATGCAGAGCTCCAGATAAAATGTGTAAATTAAAGAATTTGAAGTATAATTTCTTTATGTCTCCACCTACCGTAACTCTATGTTGTGACAACTCTTTAGAATTGTCTTGAAGAGACGATTCTTAAGTGTGGTCACAACATAGGGATTGGTGGAGAAATGATGATTTAATTTAAGTACTTGAGACCGCATGTTTATCTGTTGCTCTGGCATGAACAGGAGACAGGAACAAGTCAACAGTATAGAATAGTCCAATAAAAAGTGAAAATTACGGGCAGTAGTTGGGAGCTACCTTTTAAACTTGCTATCAAACAGTTTGGATTCAGATAAGGTGCCAAGTTGTCCTGTTTCTTATCAGTATTCAAACTCTGTAACATTTTAATACAATTGATTTTCACTGGCGCTAGATCGAAAAAGACTTTAGTCTATTTATAACACCTATGTACATTAAAACATTAAATAGACTATATAGTCTTTTCCGATCTAGTGCCTGTGTTGAATTTATATGGAAGAGAAAATTAAGACTTAAAGAGAATAGAAGCAAACTAATTTTTGTGGACAACAATAACTATTACTCACAGTGCTAAGAATATACATAGAATCAATTTATTGTGCAAGTAATGGGAAAAGAAACAGAATTATGCCAAATGCATATCCTACATATTTTGACAGACAAACCGACGCAAATAGTGCAGACCCTGATTAAACTACCCTATTTGCTACTATGTTTGTATATTGTAAAGTTATTAAACTGGTGCCAAATTGACTTATTCAGCTTTACAGATCAGTGGAGAGTGGATGTTTGGTGTGTAAATTTGATTCTAAGCATTCATTATTTCAGAGATATTTGTTTCCTGTTGGTATTTGCTTACTAATTGTATCCAGATTTAATCCTTACCTTCATATAAAGTTATAAACGTGTTTTCACACATTTGCAAACAGAGTAGACCCATATGAGCTGTCTGATCAGGTTCTGCTCTGTTTGCTAATGGAATTTGATAGATCTGTTTGTTTAGTTTCTAAAATGGTTTCAATATTTCACCTTCCATATTTCATTATAACTATTTTGTCCATGAATATTCAGAGGGTATTGAAATTTGGAATAAACATACAGAACAGGGAAAGGGTAAACCTTTTCCTCCATTGGCTATTTTTAGATTCAACCTCTTTGGACACATCTACATAAAAGGAGCATTAACTAGAGAAAAGGAAATATTTAGAATTTTGTAATTTGAAACCATTGTGATAAATAGAGCATTTGCTCCGATAGGAGCAAATGCTCTATTTATCACAATGGTTTCAACTGGGGACTTTTACAGAGGTGTAGAAAGGCGTATTCATGGAGGAAAGGGTTAATGCAGAGTGATTATCTAACCTGAATGTGCACTATTTGACAACGAGGGTTTGTTGTTAGAAAGAACATGAAGAGGAAACTAAACTAACCCTGTTCAATATCCATTAAGAAATAATGACATGAATAATTTACATCATGTAAAATTTTCAAGGGATTTTTATTTATACTAAGAATTAATTTAATTAATATTCATGATGTCATTATTTCTATCATGAATATTCATGGAGTAAAGGGTTATCTGTATAGGGTCATGTAGCAGATATAACATCACATATCTGTATTCAACTGTGTACCATGGTGATCATTTCACAGTATGTATTTTCCCCATTGCAAAAACATCAGTGGTAACCATGGCAAATCATTCATCAAATACATTTGATTTATTCATTCAGATAAATACAACAAACATGCATGAGTCTTACATATTGACAATCATACATATGGCCATAGTCTAACTCTTTCTTGCGGTCATACATAGTCTTAAATATGAATGAGAGGCACTTGAATGTCTGCAAAAAGTTTCAGACCCAGATAAGCTTTCCAGTGTAGTGTCTGATCTCCCATAGGCACCTTTTTATACTATAACAGACAAAATGGCATACCTTCACTATCTTTTTGCACTCTAAAATCATTTTTCATTGGCAGCAATTGTTGTCTGCTTCAAATCTTAAAACATAGTTTCTCTGATTTCTTTGCAAACATATATTCAGAGTGCCAGACAGTTTGGATCGTGATGAGATGCCACATTAGGAGAATGGATCCAAACTATTGTATAGGTAATCACAGTTTTGCAGCTAGCTTGCAAAGAGTTAACTCTCTGCTACAATGCTGAGTCTCGCAGTTACGGTAGTTTTTCTGTCTCTTCAAAAATATAGTCAGAGTGTCAAGCAGTTTGGATCTTGATGAGACTGAATCTGGATCCTACTGTTCTCAAATTCACAGCTAGTATGCAAAGAACATTTTTGCTGATCTGAGTCTACACTATTTGTAAAAGATTCATGTGCCCTTCTTCCTGAGACACTGGTCATAATATACTTTTACCGACATTCAGCATTCTATTCAATACATACAATCTATCTCCTTTATTAACCCTTTACTCTATAAATACACCTTTCTGTGTCCTTGCAAACTGAGAACATGTAGAACGAAATCAGACGGTTCCTGGAGGTGGCGTCTGATAAGAGTCTGCTCTGTTCGCTTATGAAATAATATAGATATGATTCTGCAGTTTCTGCCATGGCCAACACTTAATTCTGTGTCTATGTGCCATTATAAAAAGTAATTAATTTAATATTCATCATGTCATTATTTTACAAGAATATTCATGGAGTAAAGGGTTAAAAATAGACATGGGAAATTGTATGCTAAATTACATTCACTCCTAAGCATGCTAAAATATTATTACCACAAGAATTCCTGTTGCAAGTTTTATGGTCATAATGATAAACATATCAGTGTTGGCTCTTTAATTGTTTTGGCCACAACTTCCAAGGACGGGAAACTTGCAGTTGGCTATTTATGTCATAATCTAGCTAGTTTCCTGCCACATTTTCTCACTCGTCCATTTTTGACGCGACGAATATTGATATGTAGATAATTATGAAGTTTTTACACTCAGATTTTAAGTGGTAATAATGTTTAACCCATTCCCTCATATTGACGCCTGTAAAGATCACTTTTTGAAACCATTGTGATAAATAGAGCATTTGCTCCACAGGAGCAAATGCTCCATTTATCACAATGGTTTCAAAACTACCAAATTCTAAAACATTTCTTTTTCTTTAGTTTCAAAAAAATTAAAAAAAATTCAGAATTTTCACTCCTGCAATATAGACAAGGAAGGCAACACAAAAATTACTCAGAAGTCCTGCAATATAGACAAAGAAGAGAAAAATACATGCAGGACAAGCGGACAAGTGCATTTTTGTCCCCTGAACTGTTAATGCTCCTTTTTGGTAGATTCATTCAAAGAGGTTGGATCTTAAAATAGCCTATGAAGGAATGGGTTAAGCATGCTTATGAGTAATTTTGCAACATCAAACTCGGATGTCTGTTTTTAATATACATGTTTTACACATACATTGTAGATTTAATCTCTTCTCAGGTTTAAATAACAAGGTTGGTTTTTTTTTTTTTGTTTGTCTCGTTTTCTCATCTGTTATGTAAGAGAATTATCTTCCACAAATTATCATTGTTCAGGGCGTAGTTCTACTTCTTTCAGATAAAATTAAAAAATTATAGTTTAGTGTCAGTTTTTTAAGCATTCAGTATTGAGAGGCAGTATAACTGGTAAATAACTGTCAGTTCTGTCTGACAATGTTAAAAGTGAATGTGCATTTTGTACAGACTAAAGTGGCATCTTCATAAATGAAATGGTAACTATGAATATCAGGTAGCTAATTTGTTTAAATGGCATTATGAAAAAGGGAATTGTTTTCCATGAACCAAATCTATATTTTGAATTGCACTGACCAGAAAGTTGAAACAGAGTAACACTTTCTGTTAATTTGTCCAAAATTTGAATTTCTTAGAATAAAATATCTGAAAAAGTATTACATGTACTATACATGGCCTACTATACAGAAATTTAAAAACCTTAAATGTTTCTTACAGACAAGAAGATTGTCAACGATATAGCTAGATATGTTTTTTTTTGCAAACCAATTGAGAATTCAATAAGTCAAAAATAGAAATGGAATATTTCGGAATTCATTTTATTTAGATTTACAAATGTAGATATATTTTAAATCTGTAGTTTAAAGTTCTTTTAAAAGGGAAATGTTTTGTATATTGCGCATTGCCTTTTAAAATGTAGTCTTGTCTATGTACCATGTATGTTGTAATGATGTTTTGTCTTTGCTATATATACATACAATGTATGTTTTATGCAATAAAGAAATTGTATTGTGATGTATCGTATATTTTTCAATAAGCAAACAGAGCAGACACTGATCAGACAGCTCAGGTACTCTATTTACACAGGCGCCAAAAGGCATTTCTATGAGGTAACTGGTTTAACCATTTCCTTCATATAAAAGTGTTTTCAAGCATTTGCAGAATAGACCCATATCAGACAGTTCATGTAGGAGAGTCGGCCTTGTTGCTCATTGAACAATACAGATTTGATGACAGTTTCTGACATGGCCAAGAAGTACTGTGTTGTGTTATTTTAGAAATTAAGCTGATCAGTACTCTTAACCCTTTCCCTGTTCTGTATTAAGGCCAAATTTCAATACCTACTGAATATTCATTAACAAAAGAGTAATAAAGAAATATCGAAGGTGCAACATTGTAGACATTTTAGAAAGCAAAGAACCAGGTTTATCAAATTCTATTAGCAAACAGAGCAGACCCTGATCAGACGGCTCCTCTAGGAGCCGTCTGATCTGGGTCTACTCTGTTTGCAAATGTGTGAAAACACGTTTATATGAGGGAAAGGGTTAAAGTCATTTATTCTTACATGAATAGTCATGGGGTTAAGGATTAAAGATTAAAAAATCATTTTAATACCTGGCATCATTAACTCATAATTTTCCTCCCAGGCTATATTTAGACCCATCCTCAGAATAAATCTACCGAAAAGGAGCATTTACTAGAGAAAAGAAAAACTTTAGAATTGTGTAGTTTTTAAACCATTGTGATTTATCACCATGGTTTCAAAATGTGACTTTTTCAGAGGCGCCAAAATGCGTCACTAGGAGGGAATGTGTTAAAATTTGCAGCTGATGCCGTATAGGTAGATTAAAACTTCCATTCTAGTATCGTAAATATGATGGTAACATAACAATAGTGTGTTTTAGTTGAAATCAAACTTGACTGGCAAACTTCAGGATCAATATAGTACATTTATAAAGTGTAATGCAATAGAACTGGCCTATAACGACAACATAATGAGTAAATATTCATGTAAGAAATAATGACATCATGAATATCATATTTATTAGCTGAAATTCTATAATGTTAACTTTTAAATTGATATTTTTGCTTTTGCTGTAGAAATATATATAATGTCAAAAGCAAACAGAGCAGACCCTGATCAGATGGCTCCTATAGGAGCTGTCTGATTTGGGTCTACTCTGCTTTTAAATGTTTGAAAATGTGTAAACGTGTTTTCACACATTTGCAAACAGAGTAGACCCAGATCCTAGAGGAGCCGTCTGATCAGGGTCTACTCTGTTTGCTAATAGAACTTGAAAGATCTGTGTCTTCACTTTCTAAAATGGCTATAATGTACCACCTTCCAAATTTCATTATAACTATTTTGGCCATGAATATTCAGTAGGTATTGAACTTTGGAATAAACACAGAACAGGGAAAGGGTTAAACCCTCATGATTAGATTTAACTATGGGTGGTCACTGTAGACAAGTTGTACTGTATGCTGACACATATCTACACATATTTCAAAGAGTAACAGTAGAAAGACATATATAAATACTGAACAATTAATATCATTGGCAGCTCATAAACCACTGTATTGCACATTAATAATTTAAAGCATTTACAGTTACAAATCTTCAATTATATGGTAAAGATATACACCAAGCAAGGATCCTGTCCAGTTACATATTCCATGTTGATACAAATTAACCCTTCTCTTGCTGAATTTCAAAATACATTTCTCCTTCTTTACCCATGTCCTGTTGTATAATAACATATATCTTCACTGTCTACAAGTATTGTGCTGTGCAATCACTGCTGTGGAGTGCAATTGTTGCATAATCAACTTGTAAATAGTGCAGACCCTGATGAGACAGCTCCTGCAGGAGCTGTCTCATCTGGGTCTTCACTATTTACAGGTACGTATATTGACGTGAATAGCAAGCGAAGGATTAAAATGTAATTTCATAGTTTACTCTCATTACTCAAAGTATTTTGACAGATAAACATAGGCAAAAAGTGCAGACTGAGATCAGACAGCCTCCAACGGATTCCTTTGATCAGGGTCTACACTATTTACTAGAATGTCAGTCTAATCTAAAGTTACCAAGGTGGTGCCAAATTAAATTATTTAGCTTTACAATCTGGCAGAGATTGTAGTTTGGGTTTGTCTTTCTGAATACAAAAGTGCAGTTATTATGTGCAGTATATTATGTCATCTGCATTTGTGTACTTCTTTTTTCACATTTCTTTACCTTGCAGTTTTTCTCAGAAAGTCTGTTAAGAGTATTAACCCTTTACTCCATAAATATGCTTTTTATGCCTTTGCAAACAGAGTAGACCCAGATCAGACGGCTCCTTTAGGAGCCGTCTGATCAGGATCTGCTCTGTTTGCTTATGATATAATATAGATATGATTCTACATTTTCTGTCACTGGTAAAAAATGTCTGTGTCTGTATGCCTGTATAACAATTAATCTTATTTATATTCTGTTTCTTACATGAATATTCATGGAGTAAAGTGTTAAACAGGCTGGATCCTGATGAAACACTAGATTATTCTGTGTTAAATCTGAATCAAAACTGTTTGCAAATGTGTTATAATGTGTAATGACTAGTTGTACTAAAGCTTATCAGTTCATCATAACTTTGTTAAATTAATCAAAACAGAAACTTTGGTCACCTTTTGGTCACTTTGAGGATTTAGAACAGATAATTGTAACTACACTTTACTGGACGTGTTAATCCTTTGCATGGTGATTATTGTCCCATCAGTGTTTCACCCTTTTCCCTGTTGAATATATTCATGTAAGAAAGAATGACATCATGAATATTTAAGAGCTGAATATTTATAATGTAAAACCTTCAAGGAAATATTTTGCTTTGACTAAAACTGTAGAATCTTTTTTACGGCATATCATAAGCAAACGGAGCAGACCCTGATCAGATGGCTCCTACAGGGGCCGTCTGATCTAGATCTACTCTGTTTGCAAAGGCATGGAAAGGGGTTATATGAGGGAAAGGGTAATCATAGAGATCATTCAGTATGAAAGGCTGAATTTGAATGACAAACTATACAGACCCTGAACAGTTTGCTCCTTTGACCCTTTCCCTGTTCTATGTTTATTACAAATTTCAATACCTACTGAATATTCATAGATAAAATAGTTACTATGAAGTATGGAAGGTGGAACATTGTAGCCATTTTAGAAAGTAAAGAAACAGATATTTCAAATTGCACTAGAGCAAACAGAGCAGACCCTGATCAGACGGCTCCTGTTTGTAAATGCGTGAAAACACGTTTATATTAGGGAAAGGGTTAAGTGTAATCTGCATATAACAGCATCCTTGTTTCCCATGTAATTAACCCTTTCCCTCTTCAATATTCATGTTGGAAATAATGATATCATGAATATTTATTAGCTGAATTTTGATAGTGAATGAACACATGATGTTTAGGCTCTGGCAGAAACTGTAAAGTCATATCTATATATTATTCCATAGGCAAACAGAGCAGATTCTGATCAGGCGGCTCCCACAGGAGCCGTCTGATCAAGGTCTACTCTGTTTGCAAAACCATGAAAAGGCAATTACATGAAGGAAAGGGTTAATTACAAATCCTTTCAATGTGGGGAAACCAATGCATTAGCATTTTCAGACAGTGCAGACCCAGATGAGAGATCTCTCTGTTTATGGCCTGTCCTGTTGTGAGGCTCACGCAAATGATGCCTTTCATAATTAATGGACTGGAGTTTACCACTTGGAGAATTTCAGCATTCAAAAGAGTATTATCCAATGATTTGTTTGATTGAAACACTGTTATTCCAAGGCTGTTGCTTTTGTAACCACACATTACATGTCATCATTTCTCACTCTAAAACATTGAACACCAAATATTATGACTAGTTAATCCACAGACTAGGAGCACAATGAAATAGAATTAAACTCCAAATCATTTTGAATGAATATAACATTCCGAATAAATATAAATTTCTTGAGTAACAAACAGAGGAATGATATCTCAAGGCAGAATTGAAGAAAGAGTCACTAAGCACACCAATATCATCATACTGTACTTTCGCGAATAGTTTGTCCTGGCAAGTCTATTATACTGTCAATGTCATCAGCTGCCTCAGGTAATCCGCTTGTTCCTGGCAGTTCCTTAGCAAGCTGCCCAGTATTGTTAGGGACTTTAGTTCTTGAACTACGATTTTTCCTCACAAATGTGTTATTGGATATAGGCAGTACATCCTGCCCTTCATTGTTGTCCTGCGGTAGTTTTAGCACCATTTCATGCTTACTTCTTCTCTTCCTTGAACTGTCTCTTCTTCTGCTTTTATCTGATGGTCTTTTTCCAGCTGATATGTTTGCCATATCTACAATATCCTGGCCACAACCATTCACATTGCTGGAAGTAGCTTCATTGTTTAGCAGGGAATCATCCGGCTGACTTTCTTCATTCACAATCTGATATGTTTCGCACTCTTCAACAGATGTAAGATTAGACACATTCAATACATTATTGTCAGCACTAGTGTCTTCTTGAGATGATTTCAGATTTTCCTTACTGGTGTACTTGGAGGACTCTGAACTTGTGGCTGTTAAATACTCCGAGTCACTGATACTATCTGAGTCCAATGGACCATGGATTGGAACATCTGTGCTGAATATATCTGATTCCAGTATCATAGACTCGGTTCGTACACATTCACTTTCAAAGACAGTTTTACAGTTATCCATGTTCATCATTTCAAGAAGTTTTATCACATGTTGCTGTTTAAGCTTATATTTCTCATGTATTCGATCAAACTTGTCATTTCCATAATCTTTGATTTTATCAACTTGATTGTTATATTTTTCTCTGATCTGTACCATTTGAGTAGAACTGTAATCTTTCAGTCTACCGAGTTGGCCATTGTAATTATCTCTCAGTCTTTCCACTTTTTGTGATGCCCCTTCTCGCATACGACCCATTCTGCTCATTTGACTCTGATGATGCTCACGCAGACGACCAAGCTGATAATGATATTGATCCCTGATACGACCCACCTGATGAGTGTAATTTTCTTTGATTCGTGAAAGTTGATGTGTTTTGTACTGGTCCATTGTCTCTATGACGTGTCTAATTCTCTCTCGTTTGCGTTGGCTGATACAGCGGCGGACTGCTGCTAGAGATAGGGAGTAGATCAGATTTAACAGAAAGAATCCCCCCGCACATGTCCCACCCAACACAAGGCTCCATATTTTGACCTCACTAATTATACTATAGTCAAGGAAAACATTTATCACAATTTCTGTCTGATTTCTAGAATTTTTGGCTATGCATCTGTAAGGACCCGCATCTGTACGAAGCACATAGTCTATATACAGGGAACCATCCTCAAAAATTACGATACGATCAGCACTCTCTTCACTCACAGCATAATATGATGGTTGTTCATGCCATTCATGAGACTTGTGATACTGTGTATGGGCTTTGGAGTTATTTAATGGGAGAAAATCCAGCATTGAAAATTCATGAAAATTGTGGTAGCGGAGAATACGATTGCGTGGAGTGATCCAGATTATTTCTGGGGTTGGCACACCGTCTGCGACACACTGCAAAGTTGCTGAATGGCCAATTCTGAATATACCGTCTTGGGAATTGTGTACAATTTTGACTTCACTGCAGTGCAGGTCTTCGATATCTATATCTGTAAGTTTCACTGTTCTGTTCGAAAGAGAGCTTAAACATACAAGTTCATCATGGTACATTACAACACTGTTGTTTGATTGTGTGCTGTTCACTAACCATTCTATGTAGCAATCACAGCTTAATCTGTTCCCGCGCAAGTCTAGTGACGTTAGTGTAGTATTGTTTATGATTGCACTATAAAGGAACACGATCTGGTTGAAGCTGATATCGATAATGCTGATAGACTTCAGTGGCAGAAATAAATCCTTGTGAATGAAAGACAGTAGCCTGTTGTGATGAAGATTTAATATTGATAGTCTCTCTAGACCTTCAAATGTATGAGGTGATAAATATTTTAGAGTTGGCATCATGGAAAGGGAAAGCCTATGCAGATTTTGCAAGTCTTGAAACACTGAGGTGTTGATGAATTCTATCCTGTTTCCATCCAGTACTAGTTCTGAAAGATTCACCAGACCTTCAAATGTAGACAGTGAAAGAGAACTAATATTGTTCCAACTTAAATCCAGTGATTGTAGGTGAATCAAAGAGGACATATTGAAGATACTGTGAATTTCATTATGAGACAGGTTGAGATGAGCAAGAGTATTATTACCATGAAAATATAGGCCATCAATGACCTTGACATTGTTATGAGACAAGTTCATTGTATGCAGACTAGTCAGATTTTCAAGCACTTTGTTTATGTCCCTGATTTCATTGAAGCTGAGATCCAGAGTGGCTAATGATAGAACATCTGTGAAGAGGAATCCTGATAGGTTTGAAATTTCATTACTGTGTAGGTCTAGATGATGTAATCTAACAGACTCTTTAAATAAACCACTTGGTAACGATGATATAGAATTGTTGGCAAGGTTGAGAAATGTCAAATTCAGCAAGGGCAAGACAGCATCTGGATGAATATCTGTGATCAAGTTGCTGTTTAGATTGATCCATCTGAGATTTGTGTTGTTCTCAAAGTCTGCCTGTTGTATCACTGATATCTGGTTATCACTTAAATCAAGCTTTTGAAGACTTGTGAAGTTGTGAAAGACGTTGGTGAGACTAGATATATAGTTTGCCTGTAGTTCAAGTGACACCAGTTCTGAGGGTGAAGGAATGTCTCCGGGAACCATGGAGATTGCCTGCCTTGCACATGTCACTTGTGTCCACTTACACTGACAATTCTCTGGACAGGCAGCAATTAAATGAAATATTGCTGATGATAGAATAATGGTTGGTATGGCAACATTGACAGTATATTCCATGTTATTACAACGCAGCTGGCCTCAGTTTGAACTTGGACAATAAGCTCTTCCGAATGTCTTCTAAACTGATGGTGCCAGCTGCTTCCAATCTATAAATGTGCCATGATTCTTGTGGGGAAAGGAGCCATCTGAAAAATAAGAAAATAATTATTATTTATGAGTGTACTGTTGTCAAAATATATGAAATAATGAGTTTGTATTGTAGCCATTTTAGAAAGTAAAGAAACAAATCTATCAATTCCAATAGCAAACAGAGCAGACCCTGATCAGACAGCTCCTATTGGAGCTGTCTGATCTGGGTCTACTCTGTTTGTAAATGCGTGGAAAGGTGTTTACATGGTTAAATGAGAAAGCCACAAGATTGCTACTCTGAAAACAATCAGCGTTTAGAGCATTATCATGTCATTTTCAGGTATCTACCATCTCTATTTTAGTCTCATTAATTGCCTGTTACATGTGATTCTGACATTATTATATACAGATCATTTGTTCACATTTATAATATTTGATGAAAAACGTGACCCAACATAATTATGCCATTATGAAAATTCAGCAAATAAATATTGATGATGTCATTATTTGTTACATGAATATTGAACAGGGAAAGGTTTGATAGAGATATGTAAATTTAATTAGTATCCTTTAACCCTTTCCTCAATAAATACGCTTTTCTACACCTTAATGAAAACATTGTGATAAATAGAGCATTTGCTTCTATTTATCACAATGGTTTCAAACTACAAAATTCTAAAATTTTCACTTTTCTCTAGTAAAGGCTCCTTTTGGGTAGATTCATTCAATGAGGATGGGTCTAAAAATAGCCTATGGAGGAAAGGGTTAAAACCCTCCATGTAAACCATGCCAGTCAATCCGGTAACTTGCTGCTGAATATAGTGTCTTTGTAACATCCAGATGATCATTAAATTTTACTCTTTGCATGTTAGTGGCAAATTTATTACAAACTGCTTGATAAATACATGATGACTATTCCTACTGTTTACAAGCCTCCTTCCATTGTGAGTATTAACCCTTTACTGCATAGATACACATTTTAACATCTTGTCAAACAGAGTTGACCATGATTGTATAGGAGCTGTACTAGGATCTCTTCTGATTGTGTTTAGACTTTACAGTTTCTGCCAGGGGGAAAAAATCCTTTGTTCATATAATATAAAAATCATCTAATTAATATCCCTGATGCCATTATTTTTTGCATGGCTATACAATTATGACGTATTAGGTTAATAAATTTACTTCTTATGTATCAAAAATAGAAAATAAGGAAATTTATTGCCATGGTAGATCATCAGATATGCTAGATACAGTAGAGCATGTCTTAAGCGGTCATCAAAAACAGGTGTAGTTATGGGTCTGTAAAGCAGGTGGTAGCTTAATGCAGGTCAAAACAAAGCTCCTGTAGGAAAATTCTGCATTACTTGTTACCTGTATTAAGCAACCACCTGCTTTATGAGATTCTTAAGTCCAATCAATATAAGGTCACTTAAGACAGGTTCTAATGTGTAGGCAAACAGAGTAGACCCAGATCAGACAAGTCTATAGACAATTCTAAGTAGTACCACTACCAGTATGATAGAGTTAGTTTTTTTTGGGGGGAGGGGGGAGGCACAGAAACTATTTACCAAGATTTCCTGAATACTCTTATATACAGCTCGGTTGCTTTGCATGCAAAATTAATCTTTCCCTCATGAACATTTATGAAAGAAATAATCCCATCATGAATAAGTTTATTTAACCTAATGTCATGTGAACACTGGACTGTTTTGTTTTACCATGACAGAAACTGTAAAATTAAGATCTATAGTAATCCATAAGCAAACAGAGCAGACCCTGATCAGGTGGCTCCTACAATCGCCATCTGATCTGGGTCTACTCTCAGTACTCAGTTTGCCTAAGGCATGAAAGGGAATCAATATGAGTGGAAGGGTTAACTAGTCACATAAAATAGTCACATAAAATTTTGGGACAGAGGGTCACACCAGTGGCCCTCAAAAAAAGCATTTGACCTAGACACAAGGTTTAAGTGTTTGGTATGCTGCAAGCTATTCCAGGTTAGATAGTAGTTAGATGTTCTAGCATAACAGGTATGGTATGATGGTTTCCATTGTATATAATTAGTAATGAGCTTTACTACATAACCAGCACAGGTTAATATACCATGAGCATGCCATCCCTTTCCTTCATATAAACGCTTTTTTCACAATCTGCAAACAGAGTAGACCCAGATCAGATGGCTCCTAGAGGAGCCATCTGATCAGGATCTGCTCTGTTTGCCAAAGGAATTTGATGTATCTCTTGTTTACTTTCTAAAATGGCTACAATGTTTCGACTTCCATATTTCATTATAGCTATTTTGTCCATGTATACTCAGTAGGTATTGAATTTTGAAATAAATCATAGAACAGGGAAAGGGTTATGGAAGAATTTGCCATGGCATTATCATATACAGTAAGTAATCAGTTTGGACTGGATGAGAAGAACCAGATTCTGGGCATCTGATCGAGAACAAACTCACTTGACACTCGGAATGTGGTTTAGCAGAGAAAGAGGAAAGCATCCAAAATTAGTTTGCTAGAGTTTAATCTTTGGAAATGCTGATTCATCGAAGTAAAATAGTACATCATTATTTAATAGAGTGCTTTGGTATGAAAGAATTAGATTTGCCAGAGGAATTTGAATCACAAACAGGACAGACTCTGATCAAAGGACTCCTGTACGAGCCCTTCCAGGCTGTTTGCAATGCAGATTTATTCATTTGCCACATTTATAGGGTTAAAGGTTTAATGCATTCACTTCTCAGACCTGGAAACCCCCAGGGAAAGTATAAGCACCTCAGGTGCTAAAAAGCTTGCCAACAGCAGATCTAAAGTACAAAATATTTGCTTAACCCTAATTCCCTCATATTGATGCCTTTTGCCGCCTCTGTAAAATTCATTTTTTGAAACCATTATGATGAATAAAGAATTTCAGATCTAAAGTACAAAATATTTGCTTAACCCTAATTCCCTCATATTGATGCCTTTTGCCGCCTCTGTAAAATTCATTTTTTGAAACCATTATGATGAATAAAGAATTTGCTCCTATGGAGCAAATGCTCTTATTATCGCAATTGATTCAAAACTACATAATACTAATAAATCCTTTATTTTCTTCCAAGTAAATGCTCCTTTTCAGTGGATTTATTCAGAGAGATTTGGTCTAAGAATAGCCTATGAGGCAGAGCAACAGAGAAAAGGTGCATACCAAAATACTAAAATCATCATTCCTCTACAAAAACCTATACTGTGACTATATAATTATGATGAAAGGAAGTTCGAAGCAATTTTGTCTCTCATGCTTTTTTTGTCACATTTTCAACAGGTCACATGTTTATTCTTTCGAACAACCTTGTCAACATATGCTACTTTTCTATTGACCTATTATACCTCATGAATATTTCTAGGGCTTGGTGCAAAACTATTCTAACTCCTTCACTTTGTGAAGGAGTTAGAATAGTTTTGCACCAAGCCCTCGATTTGTGTTAGATATAATGACATCATAAATATTTGCTGACACAGGGATTTCGGCCATGACAAATGGTAGAATCAGATCTATATAATTTCATTATAAGCAAACAGACTATAATGTAGACCTTGATCAGATGGCTCCTGTAGAAGCCAGCTGTTCATTTCTGCTCTATTGGCAGAGGCATCAAATGTTTTTCTATAAAATAAAAAGTTAATAATTACACTGTCTACCAGGTGACTGTTTTCAGTCAATATTATATTCATATAGTACTAGCAACATGTTAGGCCTACTCTTCATCAAGATTTTACATGGTTGACACTCTTGGCGCTTTTGAAAAGAAAAAAAATTGGGAAAATCTGCTTTTAAAGATGTACATGTATCAGATAGATGATTTCTGATAATGGATATTGACTTTATCAAGTGATGAGAGCTTTTATCCCTTCTAAAGATAATGATACTTTTCAAGATGTATCTAACCATTAGTACGCTTGTGGCGAAATCTATGCAAACAATTTAGATCCAGATGAGAAGCCATGTACATGTATCTCTGTTTCTGATCAAGATCTAAATTGTTTGACACCATGACTATTTTAAGCAGAATTGGAAGATAAATTACTTTCAAGAACTGTAGCACACACCAATGTTTGCAGTCTACTGCATGTTGGTTCTCAGTGTGCAAAGAGTTAAGATATCCTGCAGAAGGAAATGAAGCTTTAGAGAATTGTGGGAGATGGGGTCTGATTACAGTAGTGAAAGTTATTTCATCCATTTTACCCTGTCTTCTCAGTTTCTTATTAAACTTGCCCAAATATATATATTATAAACCAATCTTAATCCCTTGAATGCAGGAAACAAGTGCACCATCATTGCAAACAGCATAGATCCAGATCAGAGGGCTCTCAGAGGAGTCATCTTATTAGGATCTGCACTGTTTGTCATTCAAAGACCTCTCATAAATTTCACCCTTTCCTTCTGTATGGACTCTACCAATACACAATGATGGACTATTCCACACTGACAATTCTGCGTTGTAAGGGTTAAGTTTCTTTTGAAGGTTTTTGTTTACATGATTTTTTTAGCAACTCCTGTAAGAGCTGCTGTCTGATCAGGGTCTGCTCAGTTTGCTCATTAGATAATATAAATATGATTCTACAGTTGTTTCTGCCATGGCTAAATATTCCTACATGTATGTGCACATTCCAGAGCTCCAGATAAGATGCGTAAATCTAAACATTTTCAACAACAGCTCCTTTATTTCTCGACCAAACCCTATACTGTGGCCACTCATTAGAATCGTATCAAAGAGACGATTCTAAAGAGTGGTCACAGTATAGGGTTTGGTGGAGAAATGACGATTTTAGTATTTTGGTATGCACCGTTATCTGTAGCTCTGCATTCCATTATAAAAAATAATCTAATTAACATTCATGATGTCATGAATATTGAACAGGGAAAGGGTTACTTGATGATATACTTGAGATATGTATCTAAATTGTTTACTTCATTAGGAACAGTTTGATCAGGATCTGGACTATTTGCGTCTGACCGAGTATTTAGGATAAATAGGCTTATATAATACAGGTTTGAAATTGGTTTCAGTAATTGGTATCTCTGTTAAAATGTAATTCCCTGAATTCTGTGTACTAAATATTGCAAAAGAAAATAATAAATCTCACAGAAAAATGGCAATATGATTACCAGTATTCTCTGGGGCTTTTCTTGGGAGTACAAACAGCTTGGAATTATATCCAATAGAAATCAAATTAACATTTTCTTTTAGGTAGGAATGTAGTGCACATGATGAGTGCCCATCTAACTAGACAACTTTGTCTTCAGCATGATGCACCAATTTACAATGTTTGTACTTTGTTACCCTTTCCTCCATAAATACGCCTTCTACGCCTCTGTCATAACCACTTCTTGAAACCATTGTGATAAATAGAGCATTTGCTCCTATAGGAGTGAATGCTCTATTTATCACAATGGTTTCAAACTACAAAATTCTAAAATTTTACTTTTCTCTAGTAAATGCTCCTTTTGGGTAGATTCATTCAAAGAGGTTGGGTCTAAAAATAGCCTATGGGGGAAAGGGTTAACCCTTTCCTTCACATAAATGACTTTTCATTCGTCTGCAAACAGAGTAGACCTTGATCAGATTGCTCCTGCGGATCACAGACCCTAACAGTGGGCTCCTCTAGGTTTCATCTTGGTGTATATAGTTTGTGAATGCCAGTTATATTCTTCCAACATTCAAACTATTAACTCCCTTTTCTTTATTCATTCTAAAGTTCAATACCTACTGAATATTCATAAACAAAATAGTTATAATGAAATATTGAAGGTGGAATATTTTAGCCATTTTAAAAACACATCTATCAAATTCCATTAGCAAACAGAGCAGACCCTGATCAGACGCTCCTGTAGGAGCCATCTGATCTGGGTCTTCTATATTTGCAAATGTGTGAAAAGGTGTTTATATGAAGGTGTGTTAAGACAGCAAAACAGGAATATGAAAACGATATAAATTGTGGAAAAGCTGACATGTTCCGACATATATTGCTAACAAAACGGAAAAGGATACAGTTACAGAGAGAACATGCCCAATGGAGAATTGTCCATAAACACTACACTTGCTGAAATCATAGGAAACGCCAACCCAATAAAACTGTCTGAATGATGCAGCTATAATGTGCTGAAAATAAATCGCAGTGCTGGGTTTTATGCAAACATTGATAGACCATTAAATTTCGTGCTTTGGAAAAAACAGTTCCTCTGTTACAGTAGAACTAAGTCATTAGCATAAACAAAGCTCTTCTGGGAATTGAGTTTTAAAGCATTACAACAATAAACAGCCAGATTTGAGTGTTTCTGAAGGAGGTTTGTTTTCAGGTGTATGGATTATAAACAGGTGTACTGGCATTTGCAAACAGTGTAGATCCAGATCAGAAGGTTCCCAGAGGATCCCTCTTATCAGGGTCTGCACTGTTTGTCATTCAAAATCATATTACAATGCAGCAAACTATATTTGGAAAGGGTTTCAGTTGTCACCATTCACATTGAGCCAACCTTTAAGGAATTGAAAAAATCCATACAGATTTTCAAGGCAAACAGTGTAGACCCATATCAGATGGCATTTATTTATACATTTTAGAATCTAATCAGTCCTCAGCTGAGGGTTTTCACTGGTAATCATTCAAAATCAGTCCTCTTCAAAATCATCTAGTAAAAGGGTTTACTTGTGAGTCCCTGGCATCCTCAGTGACTAGCCCTTTCCATAACCTTTTATCCCATTCTCTCCTACTCACACCTTTTGGCGCCACTGTGAATCTCATTTTTTGAAACCATTGTGATAAAAAGAGCATTTGCTCCATAGGAGCAAATGCTCTTTTTATCACATTGGTTTCAAGAAGTGTTTGTTACAGAGGTGTAGAAAGGCGTATTGGTGGAGGAAAGGGTAACGAAGTATACAAATGTTGAAGACAAAGTTGTCTATTTAGATGGTTTCAAATCTACACCATTCTAAAATTTCTCCTTTTCTATAGTTAATGCTCCTTTTCGGTAGATTACTTCAAAGAGGTTGGGTCTAGGAGGGAATGGGATAAAATGCAGGAAATCTATGTACCTATTAACTAACAGTGAGAAGCCCTCTGATCAGGGTATGCACTGTTTGTCTTTTAAAATTCTTAAGCAAATTCAGTCATTTTCTACTGAATGTATGATATCTCAAATTCCTCTTAGAAAATTCAGCATTCAAAAGGTTGAAGGTCAGAAAACAGTACTCTATTATTAATGAGGGCATTAATTAATGACTGATAATTGGATTTACTTGTTTTATCATGGAGGCTAGTGTGGTTGAGGCCCTGAACGTGAGGGTAACACATTAAATCTGGACTCTATTTTGGTTCCTCCTTTGAATATTTAATCTGGAGACCACACAAACAGCTGTTTATGAAACTGTTGCCTATGTTGGTCATGCCATTCAACAACTGAACTTGGCTCCAAACTGTTTTTTCTTTAATTGTACTTTTTATCAAGTAAAATGGAACAGAGGGAAAAATACTTGAAACGGCTGCCAGATTGTGCAGACAGCAATTTGTGTATTAAGTGCTAAGATTTAAATCTTTCAGCACAGTAAAGTTCGTCTGCAAAACTTGGCATTTAATTCCATTCTAAAAGTACTGGTACTGTTTTCTTACAATTCTTTTAAAAAAACAAAAAAAAACCGGTGTCAGACAGTTTGGATTCTGATGAGACAGACAAACTGATTCATAGTCTCAAAAGAGTTCTCCATTCCCTCATTCTGAGACCTTTTGACACCTGGAAAAGTCACTTTTTGAAACCATTTTGCTAAATTGAGCATTTGCTCCATGGGAGCAAATGCTCTGTTTTTCACAGTAGTTTTATAAGTACACAATTCCCAAGTTATGATTTTTTTTCTCGTGAATGCTCCTTTTCAGAATATTTATTCAAAGAAGTTGGTCTAAAAATAGCCTAGGAGGGAATCAGTTGAGGCATAATCAAAGTCTGACTCACAAGGACTTTTGCTCTTTTGAATTTTTATTTGAGTGAAAACAATTTGGAGTCAGTTATCCAGTGAGTCTGAAAAGTGTTGTTTTTTTTATCCTTAACCTGCAGAATAATTAAAACCTCCAACTGTAGAATCAGATCTATTAGAATATTATTATTTATTTGGCTCTAAATGGTCGAAACTGTGGAATCAGATCTATTAGAATATTATAATATTATTATTAATTCAGCTCTAAATGACCATCAGTGTCGATGGGCCGTAAAACATCATTCATTCATTCAGAGCAATGGTGTTTATTTGAAGTTAATATTAAACAAAAACTTGTATCAAAATCTATCACTGAAGAAAGATTTTCTTTCACTTTATATTTAGTATCAATTCATTTACATTATTAACCCTTTACTCCACAGAGACGTTTGGCACCTTTGCAAACAGAGAAGACCCATATCAGAAGACCCCTGTATGTTGGAGCTGTCTGATCAGGGTCTGCACTGTTTGCTAATGGAATTTGAAAGACCTGTTTTTTTACTTTCTAAAATGGCTACAATTTTCCACTTTCCATATTTCATTACAAATTTTTTGTTCATGAATATTCAGTAAGTATTGCAATTTGGAATAAACATAGAACATGGAGAGGGTTAAAATACAGTTGTCATTTCTGACACGAATATTCATTGAGTAAATGTTGAATGGGTCTGTTTTATTTGTAAACATCCAAGGACCATGTTTCTTATGGCCGCGGCTGCCAACAGTTTCCAGTCTATATCCCCCTTGGATCAGGGGTACAGTAAAACTCCTCTAAACTGGAATTCTAGTAGAGAAGAACTTAGATACTTTTAAGCAGGTGGCTGGATTAATGCAGGGTGAAAGTCATGAAGAGAGATCCTCTAGGGGCTTTCTGCGTGACTTTCATCCTGCATTAAACTGCCAGCTGTCTCCAAGACCGATATTTATACTACATTTCATGTCCGGTTTAGAGGGGTTTTACTGTATTTTGCCTGTGGTGGTGTCTTTCATTGACAGTAATTTTTATCCAATGTTTAAACCCTTGAATGCTAAATTTTAAAGTGGAGTGGATACATCATTGTTTATTGGTTGAATCCATTTAGTACAAACAACCAAAACATTAATTCTGCCATTTTGAGTGACAAACACCACAGACCCTGATGCAGAGGCATCCTGCAGGAGCCCTCTCGTCTGCGTCTACACTGTCTACAAAGGCCAGGTAACTTGTTTCCTGCATTTGAAGGATTAACCAGCCTTTATTTGCTTTCTACAAGTCGTATATATTGATCAGTGTGCTTTCTGCCAGAAAGTTTTTGTCTTTTTTTTTTATTACAACAAAACCTTCCACATTCACAACAAATGACACATTCATGTGCTCATAACCGTGTCTATCAAGGTTTTTACAACAACATTAATTCAACATTGCCAAAAAAAAAGAAGAGAAAAAGAGGCAGAATGATAGAAAAGACTGTTTAGTACCTCCATATATCTATAGCACACTTGACTGCTTATAGTTTAATGAAGTTACGGTAGCTATTTGAAGGCTTGAGGTGAATTTGTGGTTTAATCCTTTCCTTCATTTAAACACCTTTTCATGTATTTTCAAACAGAGTAGACCTAGATTAGACGGTTCCTATAGGAGTCGTCTGATCAGTCTGCTGTGCTTGCTTTTGACATGATCTAGACACTGCATTTTTAAAATGGCACCTCTGCAAAGACGCTTGGATCTATATTATTTCATAAGCATACAGAGATTTTTATCAAATGACTTCTACTGGAGTCGATCTGATCTGGGTCTATTCTATTTGTAAAAGTATTTAACCCATTCCCTCATATTGACGACTCTGTAAAAGCCACTTTGTGAAACCATTGTGATAAATAGAGCATTTGCTCCTATAGGAGCAAAATTAATGCTCTGTTTATCACAATGGTTTCAAACTACAAAATTCTAAAATATTCCATTTCTCTAGTTAATGCTTCTTTTCGGTAGATTTATTAAAAAAGGTTGGATCTAAAAATAGCCTATGAGGTAATGGGTTAAAGGCATATTTATGAGGTAAAAGGTTTAACGTCATCATCATGCGTGTACCGTATATGAAGAGGGATAATTTCAAAGGATGTCTTGAAATCAGAGAGAAGTTCAGAACCTTTATTAATTGCTCCATAAAACTGTTTGATGTTGAAAATGCAAATTGTTGAGAAATTTAATAAACAAACAAGATAGTTTCTGCTATTTGGGTATATCAGGCATGCCAAGAGACAAATGAATCAAGTAGAAAGAAAGTGGTTCCTGTACAGTAAAACCCCTCTAAACCAGATGTTAAATTTAGCATAAATATTGGTCTTGGAGACAGGTGGCAGCTTAATGCAGGGTGAAAGTCATGCAAAAAACTCCTAGAGAAGTTTTCTGTATGATTTTCACCCTGTATTAAGCAGCCATCTGCCTTAATGTATCTAAATTCTTCTCTATTAGAATTCTGGTTTAAAGAGGTTTTACTGTATAACATCTGAACAATAAACATCCTCATATGGGGACTGTAGTGTCTAGAGGCTGAGCCTTTCAAAGTTGACTTGAGGTTGAAAGTATAACATTTACCCTTATGCTGGAAAAATTGTATTTTTAACTCCATTCTGCTGCCATTTTCACTAACCTCCAATCCATTCAAGCCTAAGAGAAACTACTGTGCAAGTGTCAAACAGTTTGGACCCTGATGAGATGTCAAGTTACTTGGAATCTCATCTGGAATCAAGCTGTTTCCAAATGCCAGTCAGACTGTGCTTAGCAGAACAGTTCAAGTGATAATCTTCTTCTCCTGCTTGTTAGAACGGAGGTAGTAGTTCTTCTGTAAATTTTGTGGAAAACTGTCTGTGTTCAGCTATTATTATTAGCTCATTTTAGTGCCTTAGAATTATTGTCTCTGTCATCCTGGTCGGATATATCCAACTTCATACACTTTATCCTCACGTAATCACTATATCGGAGCTACAGATAACGATGGTATCCAAATACTAAAATTGTCATTTCTCCACCAAACCCTATACTGTGACCACTATTTAGAATCGTCTCTTTGAGACGATTCTAAAGAGTGTTCCCAGTATAGGGTTTAGTGGAGAAATAAAGGAGCTATGCTTTAAAATGTATAAATATACACATCTTATCTGGAGCTCTGTTAAGTGCTATTTTATTTCTGTCTGATCATGATACAAATACATTTTTACACTTTTGCTAACACAAACACCCCCCCCCCCCCCCCCACCCCCAAGATTAAATGGTTGCTTTCAGAAATCCAGAGCCATCTGATCAGGGTCTGCTCTGGTTACTTTTGAAGTTGTCTGAGTACACTTTTACTGTATTATCTAATCACTATCATACTCATAACTCTTTGACACAATCATGGATTTGCCACCTTCCGTATGAACAAAATGCTAACTTTGGTCTTGGCATCTATACTGATGAATTTTCACAGTGGTATATAGGCAATCAGTGTTTAACTATGGAGTCCACTCAGTATGAAAGGCTTAACCCTTTACTCCATATATATGCCTTTGCAAACAGAGTAGACCCAGATCAGACAGCTTCTATAGGAGCAGTCTGATCAGGATCTGCTCTGTTTGCTTATGATATGATATAGATATGATGCTACAGTTTCTTCCAGTGCCAAACTTTCCTGTGTCCATGCTATTATTACTAATTTATTTAATTAATATTCATGATGTCATTATTTCTAACATAAATATTCCTGGAGTAAAGGGTTAAACTTGCTGAAGTTTTTGAATGACAAACAGTGCAGACCCTGATCACAGGGCTCTTCTTAGAGCCCAGGCCCCTCAGATGTGGGTCTACTACACTGTTTGCAAGTGCATGTGTGTCCCTCATTGGAAGTGTTAAAGTAACACTAGACAATACAATTACAATGCCCACACTATGTAAGAGAGTAATAACTGTTTGAAAAATATAAGGGTAAGAACGGGTATGCTGGTACAGAATGATTACTTTATGATGTCTAGCAGGAGTTTATCCTTTACCTAATAAATATTCATGTAACAAATAATTACTACATGAATGTCATGACAATGTTTTGACCATTGCAGAAACTGTAGAATCAGATCTATATTAGTAGAGAGCAGACCCTAATCATTGTTAACCCTTTACCTGTTTAATATTATTTTTATGTAAGAAATAATTACATCATGAATATTATTAGCTGAAGTTTTATAAATAGAGCAGACCAAGATGAGACGGCTACTGTATGAGTCATCTGATCTTGGTCAACTCTGTTTGCAAAGCATTTATTTGAAGAAAAGAGTAACAACTTTAGAGAGAAAAATCACATTAAACTTATCCATGTTCGCCATCAAGGAAGCCAAAGATTAACCTGAAGAATATTCATATAAGAAATAACTACATCATGAATATTAATTAGCTGAACATTTTCAATTTAATGACATGAATGTACTGGGAATTTTATGGGCATAAACTGTATAAACTGTACTTTTGCTGAATTTTAAAATACAATTCTCCTTCTCTACCCATGCCCTGTTGTATAATTACATATATCTTCACTGTGTACAAGTATTTTGCTGTGCATTATCACTGCTGTGGAGTGCACTGGTTGCACAATCAACTTGTAAATAGTGCAGACCCTGATGAGACAGCTCCTGCAGGAGCTGTCTCATCTGGGTCTTCACTATTTACAGGTTGGTATATTGACGTGAATAGCAAGTGAAGGGTTAATTAATCATCTTCAGGAGCAGGGTCTGCACTGTTTGCTTAACTCTTTCCCTCATATAAACATGTTTCCATGCATTTGCAAACGGAGTAGACCCAGATCAGACGGCTCCTATAGGAGCCATCTAATCATGGTCTGCTCTGTTTGCTAGTGGAATTTTAAAGATGTTTCTTTGCCTTCTAGAATGGCTTCAATGTTCTACATTCCAGATTTCAGTAAAACTGTTTTGGCCATGAATATTCATTAGGTATTAAAATTTGAAATAAACATAGAACAGGGCAAGGGTTAAGCTGGTTTCAGATACTTAGAGTAATTAGGGTCAGATTTTGCTCCTGCATGATTGGTAGGATATAAAACCCATTTTCTAAAGAAAATGAGAATTGTTTTCTTCAGAGTCTGATACCAGTATATTGTTTGTAATATTATCCATCTCAGACTGAGCAAATAAAATTGGCACAGTCTAATTCAGATCACAAGCTTGAGTTTATCCAGGAAATCAAAGTATCACAAAGAAATGGACCGCTTTCATCTATAGCTGAACAATCCATTGTTCCTGCCTCTAGGCAGCTAAGTGTATACATTTGTTTCCAGACAGTCTAGTTTCCCTTTCAACAATCAGAATTGTTTGTATGCAAAAATTACTGTTTGCTTTTATGTCTAAAAGCAGTTTTTCTGTGACAGATATGATCAGAGTGTTGCACAATTTGTATCTTTTGAGACCCCATGTTACTCGGTATTTCATCTGAATCCATATTGTTTGCCTTGTTTGCCGAAAGTTATTCCTAATTTACCAATAGTGTTGAAAGAGTTATAGTTCAAAGGTTCACTCTATTGGCAAACTGCTTGGAAAGTCTTTAACCCTTTGACAAAAGGGAAATGAGAACGGCATTTACCAACAGTGTAGACACAGATAAGAGGGCTCTTAGAGGAGCCCTCTGATCAGGGTCTGCACTGTTTGTCATTCAGAATGCGTGAACTGAAGCCAACCTACGGTTTTCATATTGAATGGGCTCTATAGTTAGATTGGCCGCCCACTTTGAATGTTCACCATTCAAAGCATCAGATCTATCGCTGCTGTATACTGTACCAGACCAACTGCAAGGCAAGTTTACATTTAGTATTTCATAACTCTCGTCTGCTACTTTTCTCAGAGGAGGCTCTTTTCCATATTTCTTCATATACAGTTTCAAACATTGTACATCTTGACAAATTGTTACTCTGTCTTTGATCTAGATCCAAACAGTAATCAAATATTATCACTTCACTAGGCCGTTTACATGTGAAGCGTTGAGCAAAAGATCAAGTAACCCTTTGCATGCTTAGCGCAACCTCGCAGACATTTATAAATAGCTTGGATCCAGGTGTGATGCAGAGTAACTCATCATCTCATAAGGATCCATACAGTTTCGCAATCAGTCAAAAGATTCTCAAAGGTTTGAGTCTTAAATAAATATTGTAACTGATCAGACTAAGAGTAGACATGTTTGTTTCAGCAGGCCAAGGGTTAAACCAAGATACAAACTCTGGAACAGCAGTTTCTGTCATTTTGCCATATGAACTTGCCATTTTAAATCCTTCTTGTAAACAACCGCTTTCTCTTTTTCTCTGACAGTTTTCTTCAAATAGTACAAAACAAAACTTTTAACCTTTTGAATGCCAGACGCATGTACACTGTCATCAAACAGTGCAGACCCAGATAAAATGACGCCTGCAAAAGCTGTCTGATTAGTGTCTGCTCTGTTTTGCTCCTGCAGTAATATAGGTCTGCAGAGCTACAGATAACGATGTGATGCATACCCAAATACTAAAATCTTCATTTCTCCATCAAACTGTGACCACTCTTTAGAATTGTCTCTTGACTGATTTTACTGTACACTGAGGTCAAGATATTTGATGAGCTGATCTCTGAAGCAGGAGATAGGAGCTAAGTTACAGATGAAGAAAGATAAATGAAACATGGGTCTGAGGTCAAAAACATTTTTGCTTCAGTCTGAGTTCATTCTCAAGTACACATGTATCTAATTGGTCAGATTTTGAGCTTGCTCAAAATATGTCCAGTCAGATGCTTGAGAATAACCTCAGAGACTCAATCTAAGAAGTTTTACAACCTCGATCTGAGATCACACATATGATCAGCAAAGTCACTGATGTCTTCAACACTTTTCTATCTGTGCTCAAGAAATTGTGATGAACACAATTCTGATCTGGATGAGTTGCCAAGTTTTGACTCTGATTATAAAAGAAAAGCAGCATACTAACACCATATGTACACATACCCAGAGATTTATGAATACATTCAAAACCAGCTGGATCGGAGTTTACATATCAGCTGCTTGGTAAAAATGGGAAAAAATGAAGAGAATATAATTTGAAGAATAATTGAAAGTTTCTATGTCCATGTGCTTTATAAGAAATTAATCTTATTAATATTCATGATGTCATTATTTCCCACATAAATATTCATGGAGGAAAGGGTTAAGGCCCATAATTACACCTCTTTTTGGTGGTCATTTTAGTGAGATATACTGTATTAGCATCATGTATTCAGTAGAATAATAATCGGTATATATCTATGTCACTGGTTCAATAGATTCAGCTGACATATACTGATTCAGTGGTCACTTACAGGCCAAAGTCCAGACATTGTGTCTGATTAAGTCAAGTAGGGCATAAAACTAGTTCAAGATGAACATTCAGGTTGACTTGTTGACTGTATTAGGCAAAAACAAGAAAGGACAGTTGCGCCTGACTCCATGTGCTTCCTAATTACAGTAAAACCTTGATAATTCAAAATATTAGAAGATTTTAGAACCCTTTAGGCAGGTCGCTGCTTAACCCTTTCCCTGTTCTATGTTAATTCCAAATTTCAATATCTACTGAATATTCATTCACAAAGAGTAATATAGAAACATCGAAGGTGGAACATTGTAGCCATTTTAGAAAGTTAAAGACACAAGTCTTTGAAATTCTATTAGCAAACAGAGTAGACTCTGATCAGACGGCTCCTCTAGGAGCCGTCTGATCTGGGTCTACTCTGTTTGCAGATGCGTGAAAATACGTTTATATGAGGGAAATGGTTAATGCAGGGTGAAAGTCGTGCAGAAAGCTCCTCTGCCACCTGGGTTGCTTATTTGAGCGTTTCAATAATCAAGTTTTCCCTGTATTTGCATGCAGCAGGCGACCCTGTGATAACCTTTGAAAAGAGTTTAGTTCCAGATGAGAAACAAAGTACCCTCACTATCCCGGCATCTTGTCTTTACAGTTTGACAGTATTGTTGAACTCTTTACTTCACCCTTTCCTCCATAAAACGCCTTTCTACGCCTCTGTAAAAGTCACCTGTTGAAACCATTGTGATAAATAGAGCATTTGCTCCTATAGGAGCAAATGCTCTATTTATCACAATGGTTTCAAACTACAAAATTCTAAAATTTTCATTTTTTCTAGTTAATGCTCCTTTTCAGTAGATTTATTCAAAGGGGTTGGGTCTAAAAATAGCCTATGAGAGAATGGGTTAAAGAATATTCATGTAAGCACAGTGACATTATGAATATCAATTAAATGAAATTTGATAACGGTATAATAATGAACACAGGAATTTTTGGCCATGACAGAAATTGTAGAATTGGATCTACTTTATTTTATAAGCTATCAGAGCATAGTTACCTGATCATCATCTGATCTGGGTCTACTCTGTTCAAGAAAAGGTGATAAAAAACACTTGGCAGAAACATTCATTGAGAAATAAGTTATAATTTCAATACTATATTTTCTTTATATGCAAATAATTTCAGTCGTCTTCTCATTCTCAAAGATAACATTTCTTTTTTTTTTCATTTTTTCAAACAGAATAAAAAAGACTTGTGTTAATTAAGCCATTCCCTCATAAACGTGTTTTCACACATTTGCAAACAGAATAGACCCAGATCAGACGGCTCCTATAGGAGCTGTCTGATCAAGGTCTGCTCTGTTTGCTAATGGAATTTGAAAGATCTGTTTCTTTACTTTCTAAAATGCTACAATGTTCAACCTTCCGTATTTCATTATAACTATTTTGTCCATGAATATTCAGTAGGTATTAAAATTTCGAATAAATACAGAACAGGGAAATGGTTCAATAGTTTGGATAGTGACAAGTTAAATTACAAGCGAAATTACGAGGATCGAAATTGTTTGCAAAAGTTACCCATGGGTTTGCATATAACATGCTAATTATTATGAACCCTGTGCAGTGATCCATCACTAGTGGTAACATGCAAATGAGGCAAAACAATCACAGATTTGAATAATTTAACCATCAATCAGATTCTTTTTGCCATGTTTGCAATTCCTATGTTAATATTCAACCCTGGATGTTCTATATGACATGTTTCATGTAAAGTAATGTTATTAGACCACAGTAGTTGCTAAGGTAACCCAGCTGCTTATTTCATTAGCTTTAAAATTGTTGAGTTTTAACTAGACTGTACATTATGCCCTTTAAATGCAACAGGTGAATCTGGTTACATTTGGAACATTTTTAGCGTTACTAAGGTAACTGATCAAGTTTGCCATCATAAAAGACAGAATTTTTTTGTAGAAATATATACTGAGGGATTGTAAAAAAGGACCCAGAACCTTTTACTTTTAATTACAAAAAACATTAATGAAAATGTGTTTTTAATAAGACTTTGGAATTCTGATCAAAGTTGTATTTTTGATTCCTTTAGATGAGTAACCCTTTCCCTGATAGAGGTGCCTTATGATGACATTGGATGCCTTTGCAAACAGAGTACAGTCAAACCTCTCTATAATGGCCTCTAAATTGTGTTAATTAGTTGGTATATTAGAGCAGGTGGTCGCTTAAAGCAAGGTGAAAGTAAAACAGAACGCTCCTATAGGAGCGTTCTGTTTTACTTTCACCTTGCTTTAAGCAGCCACCTGCCTTTAACACAAAATACTTGATGTAATTTAGTGGCCGTTATAGAGAGGTTTTACTGTAGCCTGATATATCGGACAGCTTCTGTAGGAGTCATATGATCATTGAACTACTATATGGATATGATTCTATAGTTTCTGCCATGGTAAAAAAAAGTCCTGTGTTTACATACTTTTCCCGCATATGGAAGCTTTTAGACGCCTCTGTGAAACCATCGTGATAAATAGAGCATTTGCTCCTTAGGAGCAAATGCTCTATTTATCACGATGGTTTCAAGACTACACAAATCAAAAATTTACCTTTTCTCTAATAAATACTCCTTTTCGGTAGCTTTTTTCATAGAGGTCAGGTTAGAATTCAGCTATATATTCATGATGTTAATATTTCTTACTAGAATATTCACCGGGTAAATGGTTAACCCTGTATTACAAAAAATATACCTTTCTTAGATTCTATGCCTTTATTAACAGAGTAGACCCAAAAGTAATGTAGAAAGCTCATAGAAGCTTTCTGCATAACTTTTGTCCTGCATTAAGCAACCCCCTGCTTTAACCCATTCCTCCATAGGCTATTTTTTTTTTTAGATCCAACCACTTTGAATAAATCTACCCAAAAGGAGCATTAACTAGAGTAAAGGAAAATTTTAGATTTTTGTAGTTTGAAACCATTGTGATAAATAGAGCATTTGCTCCTATAGGAGCAAATGCTCTATTTATCACAATGGTTTCAACAGGTGACTTTTACAGAGGCGTAAAAAGGCATATTTGTGGAGGAAAGGGTTAATAAATGAATGGCCTCTTAGGTTCTTTATAGGATATAAACGTAAGTAGAGACCAAGATCATGTTCATCCTTCAACCATCATGTGAATTTTGTTTTATCAGGTCATATTAAACTGAAATAAACTAAAAGGCTTAAACAAATAATGAAAAATACTTACCAAATGGTACATTATATACTTTAAACCCAAATATTAGAAGAGCTACAAAGAGTATTCTCCAATTGTTCCTATCTCTGAATCTCAGTTAATTGATGGACCTAGATTGAAAGCCTGTGGGTTTATCATTGTAGTAATGGTCCAATGATAACTCTTTACCTGTTACACGCAAATTTCATATACCGGTATGTCCTTTGCAAACAGTATAGATCTAGATGAGACATGAAATTAATCATCAGAATCTGTATGTCCCTTTTTCCCCCCCAAGAGAAGTTGAGAGCAAAATTACGTAGAAAAATTAGGCAGACTACAATTTTTACAAATGCCAGCAGTGAGGAGATTGCTGCATTTATCTCTGCACTGAATTCCTCTATATCAACAACAGTAATATCTAGAAAGTAGGCTAACCCCTTGATAGTGATCGTTGTGCACTGGTACAGTGAAACTAGTTTTAACAATGACATTAACCCTTTACTCCATCAATATTCGTGTAAGAAATAAAGATATGAATATCAATTAGATGAATTGTTAAAGTAGCACATGGCCACAGGAATCGTTTTGGTCATGGCAGAAAGTGTAGAATTATATCTATATTATATCATAAGCAACAGAGTAGATCCTGATCAGATGGTTTCTACAGGAGCTAGGGTCCTCAAAAGGGTATTTTGAGCTTCTGATAAGAGTAAGCATAATTCATGATTTACATGTAGCTGCAAGATTTTAAGGCTTTGAAGCTTCTCTATGGAGTTAACCCTTTCCCTGTTCTAATGTTTGTTCCAAATTTCAATACCTATTGAATATTAATGGACAAAATAGTTATAACGAAATATGAAAAGTGGAACATTGTAGCCATTTTAGAAAGTAAAGAAACAGGTCTTTCAAATTCCATTAGCAAACAGAGCAGACTCTGATCAGACGGCTCCTCTAGGAGCCATCTGAACTTGGTCTACTCTGTTTGCAACGGCATGAAAACACATTTATATGAAGGAAATGGTTAAGGACTGACATGTTAAGTGATCATGAAAAATTGATTCACATAATTATATTCTGCTAGGTGATACAGAGACCATATTAATAATGTATCTTTGCAAAAAGCTGTCATTAACCCATTTCCTGTTGAATATTTATCAAAGAAATAAACACATCATGAATACTTATTAGCTGATTTTTAGCTTTTCGAAGAAAAGTCGAGCGATTGTGATCACTGGGTCGTTACAGTCCTTGTCATGCAAAAACTTTAATGTAGCTCATTATATAAGTATAAGAGGTATCAACATGAAACTTCATAGGTTGGTAGATCTGTTTGAAGGGAATGCCCCTACATAAGAACCATATCTCTTGATTTCAAAATTTTAGAGTTATGGCCCTTTATTTTTGTCATTTTTTTTTCAATTTAGCTGGACAAGCACCCAATCAGACTAGTGTTGGCGCTGCACGCGGCTCTTGTTTATAATAGCATATGTACACAAGATTTTTTTAGTATTGGTAGAAACTGTAGACATATCTTTTCTAATTTCAAACAGAGCAGACCCTGATCAGACGTTTCCTACAGGAGCTGTCAGATGTGGGTCTAATCTGTTTGCGTAGGTGTGATAAGGCGCTGGATTGACATTTGATGAATTATAAATGGTACATGTACACAGTTTCACCACTAACCCTCTGATCTGGGTTTTGAAAATACCATATTACATGATTGTATACATTTCTCAAATGTAACTCAAAGTTACTTACCAAAGACCATGCATTTCAAAAGGGCTGATTGATGATACAGAAAAGTTATATACGTAGATCACAATCTGTCAACTCTGCACACTACCGATGGCTTAGTGATAAACATTAGCAAATGCATGTAGATTGGATCCAGATCAGACGCCGAAAAAATTAGGGTCTTACCAGGATTCAAAATGTTTGACACTGACAGTACTTTTTAGAAGAAATGAGAGAAAGAAAAAAAAAAATGAAGCTGTCAAAATTGTCTTCAAAGGACAGTTACTTAGCATGTACAGAGTTAAATCTCGTTTAAATTTTCACACTCACAACACCTAGACATGAACATTAATTTCCTCTACTTATTTAATGTATGCATGTACATGGTGTGTCCTCTATCTCCATCACATCTGCTGGTACTTATAATGCTTGAACCCTTTCCCTCATAGGCTATAGGAACAAATGCTCTATTTATCACAATGGTTTCAACAGATGACTTTTACAGAGGCGTAGAAAGGCGTATTTATGGAGGAGAGTGTTAAGTGACAGAATTGCCAGTTGTAAACAGTGTAGACCTAATCCAATGGATTCAGGGGGCTACTGTATAAGTATAAAGGAGTTGTCTCATCAGAGTCTGCATTATTTGAATTGTTTATAGTCAATTTTATTGTGTCACCTGCCGAGAGGCAGTGTGTCACTTAGGGATCACTTTTCCGTCGTCTGTCTGTCCATCTCTCTGTCTGTCCATCTGTCTGTCAGTCATACTTTCTTTTTTTGGCTGTCATTTCGAAACTAATAATTATAGAGCTTTCAAATTTCACATGTGTCTTCCTCTCATTGAGGACTATTGGTGTAACTAAAATCAATCACTCTGTATGCAACACTTTTTGAGTTATTCCCCTTTGTTCTGATTTTTGCACTCCAGCATACCACAGTTTTTGTGTCAGCTGCGAGCAGGTGATACATGTGTTCCTCTGAACACTCTTGGTTTTTTTTAAGTCTTAGAGTACAAATGAGCCAAGTTTTACACAGTAGAACCTGCATATAGTGAATATAATGGGGAAAACAACATTTGGCATCTAGAAGAGCAGATGCAGGACAAATGCAATACAGAAAGCTCCTAGAGGAACTTTCTGCATAATTTTTTATCCTATCACATGTCTTATATTTTTGGTGGTTGTTGTAGACAGGTTTATTGTTCTAATAGAGATCTAACAGCTTTCAAAAGGTTAGGTCCATATTAATTACCCAGTGTACTGCCAAAATATGAGTTGACAAGAAATTGCAACATGGCAAATGGTGCAGACTGATGAGAGGGCTCTCATCTGGGTCTACACTGTTTGCAAAGGACATTAGTGAGTTTGTGTCCTGCACAGTAACAGTTAATGTTGCATCCAGCAAGACCTTACTGTTGCCTACACTGATAGAACTATAGTGACAAGATTTTCTCAACAATGTCAAGTTCTATTTCCTGTATACTACCTTTAGTTGGATCTTCAGCTCATACTCATTTGCACATGTATTACATACACTGATCACTTACTGATTAGCAGGATACTGGGTTTCTGTTTGAGTCTGCATTAAATTTGTTATGAAATTACAGTGGTAGCAAATGGCATGATTGTAACAATTACCAAAAAGAACTTTATAGAAGGGGTAAGATTTTGTGCTAACTAAGCTCAAGTGATAACTTGTCAGCCTCTTGATGTCTTTGGAGGGCAGTGATGAGCTATGTAGGTCATTTTGTCGACTTTAACTTGGACTTCAACAACAACCGAGTGAAACTAACCCATTCCCTCATATATACGACTTTGGACGACTCTGTAAAAGTCACTTTGTGAAACCATTGTGATAAATAGAGCATTTGCTCCTATAGGAGCAAATGCTCTTTTTATCATAATGGTTTTAAACTACAAAATTCTAAAAATTTTCCTTTTCTCTAGTTAATGCTCCTTTTCGGTAGATTTATTCAAAAGAGGTTGTATCCAAAAATAGCATATGAGGTAATGGGTTAACTTGGACTTCAACAACAACCAAGTGAAACTGAGAGTGCTGTATAACTTCAGTTCATATGGCTAATGATGAAATGATTGCAAGATTAAGCAAAACAATATTAACCCTTGAATATTAACCCTTTCCCTGTTCTATATTTATTACAAATTTCATTACCTACTGAATATTCATTAACAAAATAGTTATAAATAAAAATGGAAGGTGGAACATTGTAGACATTTTAGAAAGCAAAGAAACAGATCCATCGAATTCTATTAGCAAACAGCAGACCCTGATCAGACGGCTCCTCTAGGAGCTGTCTGATCTGGGTCTACTCTGTTTGCAAATGCGTAAAAACAAGTTTATATGAGGGAAAGGGTTAATTAGGCAAATCTTTAAAAATTATATGTAGGAAATGCTGATATGGTTTTCCTATAGGCAAAACACATAGAGCATGCAGACATGGATTGTCCATGGCATTAGCAGTGCAGACCCAGATGATGCATTATAATGTGTCTGTTTTGGGCAAAGCTTTATACAGTCATTCTTTCATTGTGTCAAAGAATAGAAGACACATAAATTAAAAACATTTTTTTAAGAAGAACCCTTTTATGTCTCCATCAAATTTTATCATTATGAACATAACATTATTAGGGTTTGGTGGAGAAATGATACCCATTCCCTCATATTGACGCCTTTGACACATCTACAAAAGTCACCTACCGAAACCATTGTGATAAATAGAGCATTTGCTCCTATAGGAGCAAATGCTCTATTTATCACAATGGTTTCACACTACAAAATTCTAACATTTTCCATTTTCTCTAGTTAATGCTCCTTTTTGGTAGATTTATACAAAGAGGTTGGATCTAGAAATAGCCTAGGAGGGAATGGGTTAAACCAGAGCAACAGATAAAGGTGCATACTCAAATACCAAAATCGTCATTTCTTCACCAAATCCTATGTTGAAGAGACGATACTAAAGAGTGGTCATAACATAGAGTTTTCTGGAGAAATAAGGAAGTTATTCTTGAAAATGTTTTAATTTAAGCACTTTATCTTGAGCTCTGTTTATACCGCTGAAGAGAAACTAATAATATGATCAGATGAAGGATCAAAGCATCTTCAGGGAGTTGTAAAATTGCTGATTAAAGATTGATCATTGTATAATTCTTGCAAGACTGTATACATGTAAGCATCAATATCTCATGAACTTAATCAACCCACACTCTCAGAAGCGAATTGAGAATGTAACCTTTTTGTTCATTAACCAATTCCTTCATATAAATACTTTTTCACGCATTTGCAAACAGAGCAGACCGTAATCAGACGGCTCCTACTGCAGCAAAGGCGTAAAAAAGGGTTTATATGAAGGAAAGGTTTAAGTAGTAAGTACCCAATCTCATTTTGAAATAGTTTGGATCCCAGCATCATCTCATCTGGATCCAAGCTGTTTTCAATAGCCATCAGGAGTTTTCCCATAGATTGTATTTATAACAGTTGGCACTAAGCTGTTGATAGGATCCAACAGTTGGCAAAGGTCATCATGTAATGTGAGTTGGCATAATAAGCACAAGTCTCTCTCATGAAAGTTTATGATGTATAATTATGGGAATATGTTCATTAAGCAATGGTTAAATTGGTGCTAAATGTATATATCATCATTAGCTGACAAGGCTGTACAAATGTTCTAGTTATCCTATGATGGATCTGTAGTTGGGGTTTGCAACCTCATTAGACCAGTTTCTTTACAAGATGCATGACATGAGACATTGGCCTAATTACCCAAAGTACTGAACACCCGGTCTCCACACTCCATTGGCCTAATTACCCAAAGTACTGAACACCCGGTCTCCACACTCCATTGGTCTAATTACCCAAAGTACTGAACACCCGGTCTCCGCACTCCATTGGCCTAATTTCCCCTTGCTCCATTGGCCTAATTACCCTCGCTCCATTGGCCTAATTACCCCAAATACTGAACACCCAGTCTCCAGGTTCCATTGGTCTAATTACCCCAAGTACTGAACACCCAGTCTCCATGCTCCATTGGCCTAATTACCCTAAGTACTGAACACCCAGTCTACTGAATATTCATGGCCAAAAGAGTCCTAATGAAATTTGGAGGTGGAACATTGTAGCCATTTTAGAAACTAAAGAAAAAAGTTTTATGAAATTCCATTAGCAAACAGAGCAGACCCTAATCTTTTTGTAAATGTGTAAATATGAATTTTTAAGCCTTAATAAGATATAATGACATCATGAATATCTAATAGCTGAATTTGTATAATAGTATATGAACACAGGATTTTGTTGCCGAGGCAGAAACCAGAATCAGATCTATACAATACACAAGCAACCAGTACAGACTCTGATCAGATACATACAGCTGTCTCATGTATAGGAGCTGTATAATCTGGGTCTACTCTATTTGCAAAGGCGTGAAGTGAAAAAAGCCTCAATCACGGGTAAAAGGTAAATAAGTATGGTGTTAAATTTCACTAGAGTTTGAACAAAGTTTCAGAGGGCTATGGTCCACAGAATGTCATGTTATTAAATTCTTTTCACCCATTCCTTCATGCTGACGACTTTTGCCACCTCTTTAAAAGTCTTTTTTTGTAACCATTGTGAATAGAGCATTTGCTCCATAGGATGTTTTCAAAACTACACAATTATGAAATTTACCTTTTTGCTAGTAAATGCTCCTTTTCGGTAGATTTGTTCAAAGAGGTTGGGTCTAAAAATAGCCTATCAGGGAAAGGGTTATGTTACAAAGACTTTTGCACAGATATTGCATAGTACAATAGAGGATACATTGACCCCTTTGTTTGCATAGACTAGTAGGACAAATATGTGGTTGGAATTTGGAATAAATATCGACACAATGCAAATGGCCATTAGAGACAATTCGCAGATGACCAGCTGACATTTGGGGTTGACTATTGACTCAGTTATTGATTGGAAGCAGTGCACCTGTTTTATAGGCTGTAACACCTGTAGTCTTTGTTGCCTCTTCAATTTATTAGCAACTTATGAGAGTGTATAGTAGAACCTGTCATAAGTGGCCATCAAAAAGAGGTCTAGTTATGGGTCTGTAAGGCAGGTGGTAGCTTAATGCAGGTCAATAGTGAGTAATGCAGTAAGTTCCTTATACCCATGCATTAAGCAAAGTCTACCTGTTTTAAGATTCCTATCTTCACCCTGCATTAAGCAACCACCTGTTTTAAGACCCCATATTCAATAAAAGAATGGCCACTTAAGACAGGTTCTTACTTCTACTCTATATGTTACTATTAACCAATATAAGGACCCCCAGTCTCTCCACCAGTTATTGTGTAAATATGGAATATAGTCATTTTTTGCAACATTTTGTTACCTTTTAACCCTCCCCCTGTTCTATGTTTATTCCAAATTTCAATTCCTACTGAATATTCATGGACAAAATAGTTACAACGAAGTAAGGAAGGTAGAACATTGAATCCATTTTAGAAAGTAAAGACACAGATCTCTCACATCAGGATCTTCTCTGTTGCTTATGGAATTATATACATCTGATTCTACATTTTCTTCCATGGCCGTTTACCATTTTAAAAATTCATCTTATTAATATTCATGAATCATGATGTCATTATTTCTTATGATTATTCATGGAGTAAAGGTTAACCATTTACTCCATAAATACACCTTTCTTAAATAACACCTTTGCAAACAGTATAGACCCAGATCCAACATAAGCCATCTGATCTGGGTCTTTTCTATTTGCAAAGGTGTTATGGAGTAATGAGTTAACCCTTTACTCCATATATGCCTTTTAATGCCTTTGGGAAGAGAGTAGACCCAGATCAAATTTTTCCTGTAGGGACAGCTCTTCGAGCCAATTCTAAAGAGCGGTCACACCATAGGGTTTGGTGGAGAAGGGATGATTTTAGTATTTGAGTATGCACCTTTATCTAAAGCTTTGGGAAGAGTATTATGTGGAGATTTGTATGGAAGTTGTTCCTGTTGTATTGTTATTGATTAGTTAGAGGAATTCTGGATGGTACTGAATCAATACTTGATCTATCAAGCCTGCCAGCTTTGGCAGATACAATGCTCACCGTCAGGCATTATAGGATCACCCTGGGGACTGCAGGCATAAAGTGCTGTCTGATCAGGGTCTGCTCTGTTTGCTTATGGGATTATATAGATCTGGTTAAACAGTTTCTGTCATGAACACAAAACCCTGTGATCATATACTGTTATAAAAATTCAGTTTCATAATCATATTCATGATGTCAGTACATATGAATATTAATTAGATGGAGGGTTAACAAGTAAATGTCCTGTTCAGGGATATTATGTTTCATTGTGTTCAATGGAGACGTGCTTTTCAGGGCATGCTAATAGGAAATTCTTGATAAATACTAAAAGTTGTTTTCCCCATTAACACTTGGGCAAAAAACACTCAAGAACAGAATGGTGTTGATCATTTTTCACAATTTCAGTTAATAATGTGTTTCATAGTTCCTGCATTAAAAGCCACCAACTTGATTGATCGAAAGCAAAATACTTGAAAATAGATGAATCAAATACTAGTAACATGCATGCATCTTCACTATCATGAATATAATCCCAACATTTCATGTGAGGAAGCCTTCCAGCCGGCTCGTTCTACATGGGTGGGTTTTGAGCACGGAGTAACCTCTGGGGTCTTCCTCCCAGATCAGAAGGCAGCTGGCTGCTGGAGGAGTCTGCACTGCTGTCATTCAAAATACTCTGTGAATATTTAACAGGACCCCACATTAACCCTCTCTTGTTGCATATTCATGTAAGAAATAATGACATCATGAATATTTATTAGATGAATTTTTATAGTTGCATATTTAGGTATGTACACAGGAAATTTAAGTTTTGCTTGTAACTGTAGTCAGATCTAGTATAATTTCTTAAGCAAACAGAGCAGAATGATCTTGATTGGATCTGAGTCTACTCTGTTTGCAAAGGCATGAAAAGGTGTTTCTATAAGGGAAAGGGTTAAGCACACAAAAAATTAATGCACATGCATGCCCTAGAGCAGTGTACTGAAAATCTGAGAGTGAATGCATCTAGAGTGTGTTTTAGTTCTGCTGCTGTTGGTGATAGAAGATCTTGGTTAATGCAATGTACAGTAGAACCCCTCTAAACCAGAATTCTAGTAGAGAAGAATTTAGATACTATTAGGTGGGTCAGTGCTCTGGTTTACTTATGGTACAATGTAAATCTGGTACTACAGTGTCTGCCATAGTCAGATTGTCTGGTGTTCATAATTTATATCACTATAAAATGATCAAATTAAATTTCATGACATATATATTGTTTCTTACTTGAACATTCATGGAGTAAACCCCCAACTCACTCACTCACTCATGGAGTACAGGGTTAACCCTTCACTCCATATAAACACCTTTCTGTGCCTTGCAAACAGAGTAGACCCAGATCAGATGGCTACTATAGGAACCATCTGATCAGGGTCTGCTCTGTTTGCTTATGATATAAAATAGATTTGATTCTTCAGTTTCTGCCAATGCCAAACATTCCAGTGCCCATGTGCTATCGTAACAATTAATCTCATTAACCCTTCGCTTGCTATTCGCGTCAATATACGTACCTGTAAATAGTGAAGACCCAGATGAGACAGCTCCTGCAGGAGCTGTCTCATCAGGGTCTGCACTATTTACAAGTTGATTGTGCAACCAGTGCACTCCACAGCAGTGATTTCACAGCGAAATACGTTTACACAGTGAAGATATATGTAATTATACAACAGGGCATGGGTAAAGAAGGAGAAATGTATTTTAAAATTCAGCAAGCGAAGGGTTAATATCATGCATAATGTCATTATTTGTTACATGACTATTCATGAAGTAGAGGGTTAAGCAGACAACAGGTTTAGCAGTTTAAGTCAGACTGTAAAAACAGGACTAGAAATTATTGGTTGAATAACAATTTACTGCCACACATGTTCTGGAATAGTTGCAGAAACATTTGAAACAAATTATCATTCTTGGCTACATGGTTTAGATTTCAATCTCAGAATCATATTGTAAACAGAATATTTCACATAGAATGGGGTTTCGTTTTTACAGACCAGCAAGATCAATTATAAAATGAGTAATATGAGAAACTGATCCAAAAAGGCACTGTGATACACTCTATACCCAGTTAGTGACTAGGTTATGGGTACCAGGAGTGCTGGCAGAAGTATAATGAGTGGGGCATTGTGTAAAAATTTCAACTTCAACTCCTTAGATACGCCTTTTAACCCTTTCCCTGTTCTATATTTAGTCCAAATTTGAATACCTACTGATTATTAATGGACAATATAGTTATAATGAAACATGAAAGGTGGAGTTTTAGAAAGCCATTTTAGAAAGTAAAGAAACAGATCTATCAAATTCTGTTAGCAAACAGAGTAGACCCTGATCAGACGGCTCCTCTAGGAGCCGTCTGATCTGGGTCTACTCTGTTTGCAAATGCGTGAAAACATGTTTATATGAGGGAAAGGGTTAACACCTTTGCAAATAGAGTGGACAAGACTCCTGTAGGACCCATCTGATCAGGGTCTGCACTGTTTGCTTATGAAATATTATGGATCTGATTCTTTGTAATAGTTTCTGCTGTGGTCAAACTGTCCCTGTTCATAACTTCATAAGCCAGTATAAAAATGCAGCTACTTGATATACATATTGCATGAATACTCATATAGTAAAGGGCCCTTTTAACCCTTTCCCTGTTCTATATTTAGACCAAATTTCAATACCTACTGAATATTCATTAACAAAATAGTTATAAAGAAATATGGAAGATGGAACATTGTAGACATTTTAGAAAGCAAAGAAACTGATGTTAGAAAGCAAAGAAACTGATGTATCGAATTCTATTAGCAAACAGAGCAGACCCTGATCAGACGGCTCCTGTAGGAGCTGTCTGATCTGGGTCTACTCTGTTGCAAATGCATGAAAACACGTTTATATGAGGAAAAGGGTTAATGCTGAGTTTGGTGAATTTTTTTTTTGTCAGTTTTAATCCTTTCCCTCATATAAGCGCCTTTTCGCCCATTTGCAAAATTTTATAAAGTAGACTTAGGACTTAGTAGTCCTTTAGGAGCTGTCTGATCAGGACCTACTCTGTTGCTAATGGGATATGATAGATCTATTTCTTTAGTATCTAAAATGGCTACAATGTTTTACCTTTCATACTTCATTATAACTATTTTGTCCGTAAATATTCAGTAGGTATTAAAATTTGAACTAAATGCAGAAAAGAGAAAAAGTTTAAATATTGTGTCAATCAAATTCTACATGTCACCATCATAACAACTTCCATAACGGGGTTAGCATGCATGCTTAGTACTACAGAGTTTGGGCGCATTGCTTTTTACGAAAACGGACAATGGGCGCATTGCTTTTTACGAAAACGGACAAGCTTTGGCATCTTCATGTGGTCCTTTTATTCAAGGCTTGAAGCCTTTAAGCAACACAGATGATAAAGGGCCTCATTATTCAGATGAAGTGACAGATTTTGTTATAACATTTTTAATTGACTGGCAAGAATCCAGTTATAGCTGGATCAATAATAGTCTGGTGGACCTGGTATTTCTTACACTGGAAATACTTCTTATCCCTGTACTCCATAAATATACCTTTCTAATCCTTTGCAAACAGAGTAAACCCAGATCAGATGGCTCCTGTAGGAGGCATCTGATCAGGGTCTGCTGTGTTTGCTCACGTAATAATATAGATATGATTCTACAGTTTTTGCCATTGTAGAAAATTACCATTACCAGTATACATGTATATATTCCTGTGTTAATGTGCTATTATAAAAATATATCGTTTTAATATTCATGATGGCATCGTTTATAATTGAACTTTAATATATGATAATGAATATTCATGGTGTAAAGGATTAATTTCTGTCTGATAAGAACTAGCAGTTCTCAGTTTGCTTCTCGAGAATTGTAGTTATTATCTGGTGTTAAAGTTGCAATGAATCCTAATCATCACTTGAAATTCTAACTATACAGTCAATAATTGTTAACGGAAAACCATGTTGATGATGTATATGCAATTTAGTTTCCTAGCAGCAAATAAGAGGTGAACAAAACGTGATGAGAGTCAGATCTCCGAGATTAGATATAGCTGACAGGAATGAAGTGTATGTGTGTGTGGCGTTAATAGCTTTTTGTTCAGAATGAAAAACGACTGAAAGGAAACAATTTCTAAAATGCAACTGACTATTGGGTCATATTTTGTTAATCTTTTCCCTAAATATAGAATGATGACTTATGGCAATTTTCGTGGCAATTTTTCAAACAGAAAAGACCAAGATCAGACAGCTCCTGAAGGTCAGTCAAAATGTCATTGTTAATTGGTAAATATGAAAAATCAGTTTATGGATATTCATGAAGTAATAAATTCTGAAATTTATATTTATTGAGGAAAGGGTTAAAATTGCCCTAGTGTAAACCTTATACCTGATAAAGAGACCGTTTGACACCTTCGCAGAATATATCAGGTAAGACAGCTCTTATGGGAGTCAGCTTCTGATCTGAGTCTGCTTGTTATACCCCCCACAACGAAGTTTGGGGGGGGGTATACTGGAATCAGGTTGTCCGTCTGTCCGTCCGTCTGTCCGTCCGTCTGTCCGTCCGTGGACACAATTTTGTCCGGCCTTCTTCTTCTACAGTTTTGCTTCAATTTTGTTCAAAGTTCATATATAGCCATATGACCATATAAACCTGTGCACCGCATATTTCCGTTATGATCGGACCACTACTTCAGGAGTTATCTCCCCTTTTTAGTCCCGTACCAATGTTTTCCGGTTTTCTGGACTTTTTATGGAAGTGACTCCAGATATCAACTCTATATTTAGTACAAAGCTAAATCTGTATAAGTTACAGCTTATGTTACAATCTCAGTCCGGTTGAATAATTATTTCCAGAGTTATTGCCCTTGTACTTTAATTTTTTTCTTCAAATTTGGGATTTTCCGGACTTTTCTTGGAAGTGGTTGCAGATATTAACTGTATATTTGGCATAAAGCTAACTCTACATGATTTACAGCTTAATTCCCAATCTCAGTCTGGTTGAATAATTTTTGCCAGAGTTATGGCCCTTGAACTTTAATTTTTTGTCAAATTTTCAGTTTTCCGGACTTTTCTTGGAAGTGGTTGCAGATATTAACTTTATATTTGGCATAAAGCTAACTCTACATGATTTACAGCTTAATTCCCAATCTCAGTCTGGTTGAAGAATTTTTGCCAGAGTTATGGCCCTTGAACTTTAATTTTTTGTCAAAATTTCAGTTTTCCGGTCTTTCTTTGGAAGTGGTTGCAGATATTAACTTCATATTTGACATAAAAATAAATCTAGATGAGGTACAGCTTAAGTTCAAATATCGGTCTGGTTGAATAATTTTTGTCAGAGTTATGGTCCTTGAACTTAATGTTTTTCTGAAAAGGTACCTAGCTTTAGAACTTTGGATTTGACAAAAACCTCATGAAAGGGTCTTATTTCTAAGAATTATTCTTCATTTTTATTACATAAATTGGGTTGGGGCATGTATTGTTTTTAAATCTCTTCACGTTTCTGTATGTACATAATTTATGTTCAGATTGATGATAGGTGTTCTGACAAGCAGACAGGTGGGGGGTATTCGTTAGCCTTTGGCTTACAGTTCTAGTTTTGCTTGTGAAATTATATAGATCTGATTCTGCTCTGACATTGCAGAACAGTCCAATTTTCATTGGCCATTATAAAAGTTTAGTTAAAGGGGAATCCCTAGATTTGACGCGTTTCAAATATACCTAAAATATACGAAACTCATTTGTTTATATGCTGGAAAGTAGTATATCGCAAGGAAACCTATCCAAAAATGTTGAAAATGGCAAAACATACATGAGTTTGATATCGAAATCCTGATTTTAATCCCCGATGTTTCAGTTTTATCCGGTTTGGGTTTTAGTTTCGCATCTGTTCATGTCTCTCCGACCACTTCTGATAAAAGCTGTTATGCAAACAATGTAGGGATTGGGTGATCATCGGGAAAATACGGAAAATTCGAACGGAAAGGGCCGATAATACTATGTTGTATAACAAAAATTATAAGTATTGATGAAATAATTTTTTTGGGTATCACAGGGGCATTTTTCGATATAAGTTTAAATTGACAACATTCATAATAATGATTGAGCATAACAAATAGCAAGTTTTATTGTATTATTGAGAATATGCGTTCATTGTAGGCACTTCCCCTTTAACTCTTTCCTCCATAAATATGCCTTTCTGCGCCTCTGTAAAATTCATCTTTTAAAACCACTGTGATAAACAGCATTTGCTCCTATATCACAATGGTTTCAAAACTACACAATTCAAATTTTTTTCCTTTTATCTAGTAAATGCTCCTTTCCGGTAGATTTATTCATAGACTAAGAGGCTGGGTCTAAAAATAGCCTACGAGGGAATGGGGTCATGAATACACAATGTCATGAAGTCATGAATACTTGTACATGTATAAAGATACATGAGGTAAAGAGTTAATTGAAACTTATTACTAATTAAAGCACTTTGTGAATATAATTGGCAGGAAGATAACCATTGTGGACTATTTCACTAATTACCCTAAATATTCAGACACACACATGGGTAAATAGTGCAGACCCAGATCAAATTACTCTTGAAAGAACAGTTAGATCTGTCTCATTTAAAGTCCTCAAACTGATGCCAAAGTGAATTATTCACCTTGACAAACTGATAAAGAGGTGACATTGGGTGTTTGAATAAGACAGAATAGTGATGGGAATCTGACAGAAATACTGTTTCTTTATACCAATGGTTTGAAGACTATAAAGATAATTCAACCCTTTGAATGTGGACCAAGCATGCATTGTCTTTTGCAAACAGTGTAAACAAAGATCAGAGGACTCCTAGAGAAGCCCCCAGATCAGGGTCTGCACTTTTTTTTGTCATTCAAAATCTTCTAGCAAGTTTAAGCCTTTCATACTGAGTTGACTCGAGATAATACTGATGGGCTAATTCACTTGGAAAATTCGGCATTAAAACAGTTAATGTTTGTGACCTGCTATTGCAGAAAGTATAAACTTACCAAACATAACACTGACAATATATCCAGATTATGTTTACAGAACATTCCTTGCATGTTTACATGCCACAAAGAAGCCTATGATTTGTCCAGACACAATGACTATGTATATGTAGATTTGTCCAATACATGTGTGTTTCATCAGCAGTCGTGTTAACCCTCCCTCCACACTTTAGCAAGCGTACATCTCAACTGACATTTTGCTCAGCATGGCATATGTTTCTTACAACAAGCTGCCCTGTGATTGGTAGATTGAGTCACATGACCCAATAACGGGAGTTCAGTGTTGGCTACAGCCAGCCTCTTGAGTTTCCCAATACTTTATATTCTCAATACACTCTTCCATTAATCTTTAGCATAACATGAGCAAAGCTTTGATCAACTTTACAAACAGTTTGGATCCAGATGAGATCAGAGTAACTTGGCCTTGCATCAGAATACAAACAGGTCGACATAGTTTATATCATTCAGAAGAAATGAAAGAAAGTATGTTTTGAAATAGAAGACATTTTCTATGGACCAAATTTTACACAGTATGCTAAAGTTTAACTAAAGTCATAAATTGAAGGTGTTATATTTTAACCCTTTCCCTCATATAAACATGATTTCATGCATTTGCAAACAGAGTAGACCCAGATCAGATGGCTCCTATAAGAGCCGTCTGATCAGGGTCTACTCTGTTTGCTAATGGAATTTGATAGATATGTTTCTTTAGTTTCTAAAATAGCTACAACATTCCACTTTCCATATTTCATTTGTAACTATTTTGACCAGGAATATTCAGTAGGTATTGAAATTTAGAATAAATGTAGAACAGGGAAAGCGTTAACAAAGATGTAAGGATCAGACAAAATTTTACAGTACTGAGTAGGTGCATAGGAGGCAATTTGTGCTGACTGGAAAGCAAAGATAGTGCTAATGACGTCAATGATTTTAAAATTCGTGAACACTTTGATCATCATGGTTTCGTTTGCCTTGTAAAATTCATCAGCTCTCTGCCTCGTTCTCAACAGGATCACAAATTTCATGCCTCTTGTCGTGTTTTGAAATAGAAATGGAGAGGAATATTACAGACTGAGACATCAATTGCTTTAACCCTTCTCTTGCTGAATTTTAAAATACATTTCTCCTTCTTTACCCATGTCCTGTTATATAATTACATACATCTTCACTGTGTACAAGTATTTCGCTGTGCAATCACTGCTGTGGAGTGCACTAGTTGCACAAGCAATTTGTAAATAGTGCAGACCCTGATGAGACAGCTCCTGCAGGAGCTGTCTCATCAGGGTCTTCACTATTTACAGGTAGGTATATTGACGCGAATAGCAAGCAAAGGGTTAAAAAGAAAACCTGCTGCTGTTGAAATATCACTTCAAAATTTCATCTTCTGTATTTGAAACATTACTTGGACCCTTTAAGTAAAACCTACAACGACCACTACTTTGTGTTAATTAGTTGGTATTTTGGGCAGGTGGTTGCTTAAATCAAGGTGAAAGTAAAACAGGAGCATTCTGTTTTACTTTCACCTTGATTTAAGCATCCACCTGCCTTTAACGCAAAATACTTAATGTAATTTAGTGGTTGTTGTAGAGAGGTTTTACTGTACAATCCCTTGTGTGTCTAAGAGTTTGGATCCAGATAAGACACTGAGTTACGTGTCATCAAATCAAATCTTTATCCAAACTGTTGGCATAGATTTGCTGCTACCATGCAAAAAGTTAACCCTTTTCCTCATACTGATGACTTTTGGCATCATTGCAAACAGCCTAGACCCAGATCAGACAGATCCTGTAGATCCAGACCAGGTTCTGTTCAATTTGCTTCTCAAATACATGTAATAAAGATCTGATTCTGAATGTTCTGTCATAGTCAAAATATTTCTTGTTAATGTGTAATTACAAAATTCAGTCCATGAATATTCATACATTACAGTAATAAATTATGCATGGGGGAAAGGGTTAAAGGTGCCTATCATATGACTGGTATGATACATAATTAGTTGCTCATTATGTCAAAGTGGTCAGACACCTTTATTTGTTAGCTCCATGCCACTGAACTCTTTCCAGTTTGTGATAACCTTCGAAAGTAGTTTTGATGCAAATCAAATATGATAAACCTCAATGAGACATCATGATCCAAACTGTTAGACACTCTGATTAAGTTCATAACGAGAATTTGAAGAAAAACTGGTACTTGATAATGAAGCATACGACAGTTTTTGCTGACGATAGATACTTGGTGTTAAATGGGACAATTATGACCTTCATTAACCCTTTCTCTGACAATTAAATTTCGTCTGCTAAAATTACCATCTGCTTCAGGTATCCAATTGAAGCTGTCTTCAATTTATTCTTAAACATGTAATCAGAGTTTCAAACAGTTTAGATCCTGATGAGATGTCGAGTTACTTGGCATCTCATCTGTATCAAAATTGTTTGCTAATGTTATCATGGTTTCGCCTATAGCCGTGAAAGAGTTAACACAGATAATAAAGACGTGCCTTTGTATTATAAAGCTTGTCAAACAATAACCTACCATAGTATAACATGGGGAAAGGACAAGACACTTCTTTGCCTAGGGCAGACTCCCTCAGTATTCTGACATGCGCAAATTGTAACAGCTTGTATCCAGATGTAACAGAGATTTCAACTAACTTTGCATTTCCTATGAATCCAAACTGGTTTTACTGGTGGAAAATATTTGCTTTTAACAAATATTATGTTATATTGATGAAAATTATTCCATAGAGATTCCCCTTTTGGCACCTGTGTAAACAGATTAGACCCAGATCAGACATCTCCTGTAGGAGCTGTCTGATCAGGGTCTGCTCTGTTTACTTAACCCTTTACTCCATGAATATTTATGTTAGAAATAATGACATGTACATTAACTAGATTATTTTTATAATGGCACATTGATATAGAATTCTGTGGCCTTGACAGAAACTGTAGAATCATCTACAGTTAAACCTCTCTATAACGGCCACTAAATTGTGTTAATTAGTTAGTATTTTTGGCAGGTGGTTGCTTAAAGCAAGGTGAAAGTAAAACAGAACGCTCCAATAGGAGCGTTCTGTTTTACTTTCACCTTGCTTTAAGCATCCACCTGCCCTTACACAAAATACTTGATGTAATTTAGTGGTCGTTATAGAGAGGTTTTACTGTATATTATTTCATAAGCAAATAGAACAGACCCAAATCATATGGCTCCTACAGGAGCCATCTGATCTGGGTCTACTCTGTTTGCATAGGCACAGAAAGGTGTATTTATGGAGTAAAGGTTTAAGAAATAACAGGTTTATTTTACGATTTCTGCCATAGTAGAATTCCCTTGTTCCTGATGCTTTTAATATTCAGTTAATTAATAGCCACAAACACTGCAGAATATGATGAGTGTCAAACAGCGTGGATACAGGTGTGAAATAATTCTGGATCCAACCTGTTGTTTCTGCCAGTATTATTTCAAATTCATTATTATACATGAGTTTTGAATAGACAAGGAGGAAGGCCAGATGGCCTTATTTGAATTCTTTCTTAATTTGTAGGACTTGCTATTATGATGCATTGACCCAAGCACCTGTTTGCATAAACTAGAAGTTATGTTTACCTTGATATCGTAATATGATAATGAATATGTGATCACATTGCTTACAATGTGACAATATCACAATGTTACATTGGTTGATCCCCCTTTCATTCGTCTCAGCATTGTTGCCGCAATAGCAATTGAGTGTGTGTGTGTGCGTGTGTGTGTATGTCCGTCTATCTGTACCTGTATCTGTTTATGCGTCTGTCTAATCTTTTGGGCCGTAACTTTGTTTTAATTGGACAGAATTTCATACAATTTGGTACATCTCCCTTTTCAGATTGTATCTTACATACCATAGATTTTGAACTAGTAGCTACATGTATACCTTTCTTAGCACCTCTTCATTGATCATTATTAGAATTCAGTTAATGAATATTCATGAATTAATTTATAAATATATTATGAGGTAAAAAGTTAATTCTGTGCTGCAAAGATTGCAATATATTTGATATGCAAAATTGTGTTCAACATTTCAAGGGTAAATGTTAGAAACATGAGTTTTTAACCCTTTACTCCATTAATTTATTCATGTAAGAGATAATAACATCATAGATATTAATTAGATTAATATTTATGATAGGACATGGACACAATTTGTTTTTGTCATGGTAGAAACTGTAGAGTCATATCAACTATATTATATCATTAGCAAACAGAGCAGACCCTGATCCTGTAGGAGCCATCTGTCCGGGCATCTGATTTGAGTCTAATCTGTTTGCAAAGACGTAGAAAGAGGTATTTATAGAGTAAAGGGTTAAACCCATTCCCTCATATTGACGCCTCTGTAAAAGTCATATTTTGAAGCCATGGTGATAAATTTACCACAGTACAGTCATGTAGTTTCAAAACTACACAATTCTAAAAACATTTTTCTAGGAAATGCTCTTTTTTTCTGTAGATTTATTCAAAGAGAACCCTATGAGGGAAATTCATTATTTTGGTTAAGTGGAAAAGACAAAAAAAAAAAAAAGAGAGACTTCATCTGCTTGAACAAATAGAGTATAAAAGTACCTTAGAGATTATTAAGTTGACAGAAATAATGTGTTTGGGAGAGCATTATATGATTGTCTTTGACATTATGGGATTGTAAAATTGCAAATAGATACTTGCAGTGAACTGAGTACATGGCAATAATCCCCTGCAACTCCTCCATCTGTCTGAGGAAATTCGATTATCATGATCAAATTGGCACAATCAATGTCTGACTGGTACTTGCATTAACTCTTTCAGCACGGAAATCAAGTTACTAATGTCCTTTGCAAACAGTGTAGACCCAGATGAGAGGGCTCCTCTAGGAGCCCTCTCATCAGGGTCTGCACTGTTTGTCATGTTATATTTTTTTTTTTAAAAAAATCCCTGAATATTCACAGTAAGCTTGTCTTGTTCGAATTTTGTATTAGTCTATTCAGCGTAGAAAGGGTTAATTATATATCACATACTATCACATTGTATAAATACAATAACCGTGGTCTGAACTTTGATACTGTGATCAAATGTAAGTTACTGTCTAGTCAGATATATATGTATGTTAAATGTTAAAGGTTAATATTGATGATTTTGACCTTTTGAAACATCATTTTTAAAAAATGTCATTTGATCAGGGTTTTTTCACTGTCCTTCACTCAAATGGCAAATTTTCCTAGATACAAAATCCATGTAGATAATTCGAGTATGTGGATATTGGAGATTTCAAATTGTCCTGATAGGCAAAGGGTAAATGTCTGAAAGCTACTTTACCAGTTTATGGCTTTTTATTGAAGCAGAAACCCTTTCCCTCATATTGATGTCTTTTGATGCCTCTGTAAAAGTGCCTTTTTTAAACCAGTGTAATAAATAGAATATTTTGCTCCATAGCAGTCCATTGATCAACCAATTTGGTTGTAGAATACTATCTGACCTGTGGATAAGAGGCATACTGATCTATGATTTTTTTTTTATTTCTCAGTCTAACCCTGTCTACATGTAAATGGTACTTATTAGATTTACCTCAGACAGATGATTCTAATGAGTACCAATAAGATAGTGACTCAACAACGTAGTGTAACCTAATCTTTTTAGCTCGTCTGTTTCGAAGAAATCACGAGCTAAATTTGTCGTAACTCCGGTGTCCGCGTCGTCGTCTGAAATCTTAACATTGACCATAACTTCTTCAATTTTTCATTTACAACCTTCATTTTTGGTATGCATGTTCATCTTGACAATGACGACAGACGAGCGTTGGCACCCACTTGCTGTGCTCTTGATAAATACTCCTCTCAGAGTTCCAGAAAATATGCATAAATTAAAACATTTTCAAGAATAACTTCTTTATTTCTCCACCAAACCCTATGTTGTGACCACTCTTTAGAACCATCACTTCGAGACGTTTCTAAAGATAGGTCACAACATAGGGTTTAGTTGAGAAATAACGATTTTAGTATTTGAGTATGCACCTTTATCTGTTGGTCTGCCTCTTCTATAGAGTTTTGTGTGAACAATATACAGTAGAACCCCTCTAATGTGACCAGTTAATGAATAAACATGGGTGTCTTTATAAGCAGGTGGTTGCTTAATGCAGGACAAAAGTAATGCAGAAAGCTAGGAGCTTTCTGCATTACTTTTGGCCTGCATTAAGCTACCACCTGCCCCCCCAGAATTATACCTATTTTAGGTGGTCGCCATAGTGGGGTTTTACTGTACATGTATACAGATTTGACCAGCCTAATGAACTAATGAGGATTTTTTATTTGTATTTTTCAGTGTCGGGACTTCGTGAAGGCTGGAGCACTGAAGGGGAATTCACCGTGTGAGGTTGTACAGCAGTGTGACATCACCTTCTGTTGTGTAGCGGACACCTCTGCTGTCAAAGATGTAAGTAGGGGAGGTAACTCCAAACTTGTATGAGCTCCTGGTGAACTTGTTTGATCCAGATGAGATGCTACATAACATAATCCAAAAGAGATAAAGAAAAAAAATCTGTAAAAAATTATCCTTTCCTTCATATAAACATGTTTTACACATTTGCAAAAAGAGTAGACCCAGATCAGGGTCTGCTCTGTTTGCTAATAGAATTTGAAAGACCTGTTTCTTTACTTTTTAAAATGGCTACATTTTTCCACCTTTTATGTATTTTGTTATTCATAACCATTTTGTCATGAATATTCAGTATTGAAATTCAGAATAAACACAGAACAGAGAAAGGGTTAACCATTAAGCAGAAAACTGGTCTGTAGACAACGATTACTTGACATGCAATTGAGTTAGAATTTCATCTAAATTTTGTAGACAGAGAATCCTGTTCAAAGAAATAACTTAATTTGTAAAACGCACATTGGTTTGAAGAAGAAATAAATTGATGGAAATAAAACCTCTCAACATAAATTCGAAGACTGTGTAGCAGGTTTTCTTGTATACTTACACCGTAAGATTATTTTTTATGCCCCCCCAACGGCGGGCATATAGTAATCGCATTGTCCGTACGTCTGTTCATCCGTCCATCCGTCCATCTGTCCATCTGTCCCAAATTTCGTGTCCCTTCTTTAACTTTTTTATCTGTGAATAGATTTCAGAATAACCTGGCACAATTGTCCACCACACAAAGACAATGTGTGGCGTTCAACTCCCTGGTCCATGGGTCAAAGGTCAAGGTCTTCCTTCAGGGTCAAAGGTCGGGGCATAAGTGTTTCACAAACACACTCTTGTTTCAGATATTTTTCACCCTTTACCTCATGAATAGTTGAGAAAGAATCTAGCTCTAAATCTAGCTCTAAATGAATATTCTGACTGAATTTTTATGATATCATTAATTTATATTAATTGTTATAATAGCGCGGACACAGGAATGTTTGTCCAGTTCAAAAACTGCAGAATCATATCTATATTATAACATAAGCAAACAGAGCAGACCCTGATCAGACATCTCCTATAGGAGCTGTCTGATCTGGGTCTGCTCTACCGATATTTGCAAAGGCGTAGAAAGACATACTTAACGGGGTATACTGGGTTAAAGGACAAAGGATGAAATTCAGCATGCAAAGGATTAATTTACCTACCTTTCCCAGTGATGGCCTCGACTGTCAATAAGGTCTTATATATTGCCCCATGGCTTTTCTAAATCATGTGAAATAGAATCTGCAGAAAGATAACTGGTTGTGTATAGTTTCTGATATAAGTACATCATTTCCAGAGTACAGAAAACTTTTTTTCAGCAAACCTTTACTAATTGAATATAAGAGTCCAATAAAGTAGGTGGTTGCTTAATCCTTTACTCCATGAATACATGTATTCATGTAAGAAATAGTTATATAATGAATATTAATTAGATTAATAGTTATAATAGCACGTGGACTCAGGAATATTTGGCCATGACAGGAACTGTAGATCCATATCTACATACATATAATAAGCAAACAGAGCAGACCCAGATCAGACAGCTCCTAGAGGAGCCATCTGATCTGGGTCTACTGTTTGCAAAGGCGTAGAAAAGTGTATTTATGGTTAAAGCAGGACATCAGAGATCCAGTATATCATACATGTATTATATGTACTTGTTTTTAAGGGTCACTTTTGAATGTCTTAATGCTTTGGCAAACAGATTATATCTGGACCAGCCTGCTGAGTGCTCCTGTGGGAGTTGTCGGATCAGTGTCTGCTCTGATTCCTCACAGAATAGTATAGATCTGATTCTACAGTTTCTGCTTTTGCCAAATATTTCTGTGCTCACATGTCGTTTTAGAATTAATGTAATTAACATTCATGATTTCATTATTTCTTACATGAATATTCAACATATAAAGTGTTATATATCCAATATTCCATTTCTAGACTATCAACATTTACGGAATCTGCAATATTGACTTGCTTAAGATAAAGAAAAACTAATTTACAACAGGAACCAAACAGTATCAATTTGTCTGGGAAATTCTTGATGCACAAGGGACAAAGCAAAGTTTTTTAATTGACAGCTATTTGGCATCAAAATAAACAACTAGGCGCTGTCCTTCAGTCACATTCAATTATGCAGTGATTGTCCGAAGTGATCCTCTGAAAGCCAGGTCTAATGACTGGTCAGTCCTCGCAAGCACTCTGACAAACTTTTACATCAATCAGAGTAAGTGACATTGATTGGATTAATTTAGCTGAAGTGATTACATTACCAGCAGTGAAGAAACTATTGTTCTTTTCCTGTGTGGTTGTTGGAAGGCATGCAGTATGAGTTGACTTAACCCTTTTCTACATGAATATTCATGTAAAAATTATGTCATCATGAATATTAAATTAGTTTTTATGCCCCCCCCCTTTAGGCGACAGGGGGCATTAAGTTTTACCCTTGTCCGTCCGTACGTATGTCCAAAATTTTCCTCAAGAATTTATTGGCTTTTGTAAGGTGGAATGATTAGATATTTGGTCTGAAGCATTATCATAGTGAGTTGTAAGTGTCTCTCTTTTCAGGTTAGTCGTCCATCTACTTTCTGTTTGCCGACACTGATTGAATTTTGGTGATTGTTTAATGACAAAAAATTTCATCAAACATTTCTTTGCTTGTGTAAGTTGCAATGATTTGATATTTGGTCTGAAGCATAATCATAGTGAGTTGTACCATGTCTCCGCTTTTCAGGTCTGTCGTTCATCTACTTCCTGTTTGCCGGCGGGGGCATCTGTGTCCGATGGACACATTTTCTTTTATTATAATGGCATATAAACACAGGAAGTTTTAGCCAAGACAGAAGCTGTAGGATCAGACCTATACCATTTCATAAGCAACAGAGCAAAACCTGATCAGACAGGAACAGTGATTTGGGTCAATTCTGTTTGCAAAGACACTAAAAGATGTATATAAAATTTTGGAAAAATGGGTTAGGTTTTATCCTGTTGTGAAACAACTGGTAAATTTTACTTAGCTTTCTTCACACAAACATTGACAAAATGAGAGTGATAGTTAGCAGCCTATTGCCTTGTTACATGAAGTCATGTGTATACCCCTGCATATAGTATCTGTATACCCCTGTATATAGTTTACTAGCTATTGACTTTTATTTGACATACATAATAACCAAAAACAGTAGATGTGCAAGATACAATTTTTATGTGTTTACGGTGGGACATTGCAGAATACCTCCCCTTGTACTTTGAGTAATTTTGGTCATTTTGGTATGAAACATGGGTCACAACCTCCTCTTTCAATTTGAAGGTTATTGAATTGATACTTGGCATACATACATGTAATAACCATAAATAGCAGATATGCAAGGTGCAATTTCCATGTGTTTAGTGCCAGGCATTGCAGGATTATCTCCGTTTGAACTTTTAAGTATTTTTTATCATTTGGGCATGTAACATGGGTAGTTGGTTTCACAATCTACTCCTTCAATTTGAAAATTATTGAATGTTTATTTGGGTATACAAAGAGGTGTAGATGTGCCAGACACACTTTTCATCTGTTTAGTGCCAGGCATTTCTCTCGCCTTGAACTGGCAGTATTTTTTGTCATTAGGTCTAGCCTGTATCATGGGTAGTTGATGGTGCAAACTCCTTTATATTTTTTTCCAGCTGATTTCAAAGTTTTGTTTGCTATCTCCAGTAGTTTCAATGGATTACTGTTGTATAGGGGTAACTGAACTTGTGGTACAAACTACTTCTACAGTTTTCATTAGATTTCTATGAAAATTTGTACACCTGGTTTCTTTGAAGTGTAGATATGCATAACATTTATTTTCAGTATCTAAAAATTCATACAGGAGTTATCTGCCCCTGGACTTGTACCATATACATGTATGTTGCTAGCCAATAAAGTTTATGGAATGATCTTCTACATTTTCAACATAATTCTATGAAAGTTGATACATGTACATATGAAGTTTACATGTGAATCACATAATGTTTTCAGCATCTAACATACAAGTGTTATCAGCTCTGGGATTTGTGATCAAGGCTGCAGTGCCGGGGTATTCATCACCTTTAGTTTTATTAGCAAACAGAGCAGACCCTGATCAGACTGCTACTACAGGAGTTGTCTGATCTGATTCTACTGTTTGTAAATGCATGCAAATGGGTTTATATGAGGGAAAGGGTTAAGACAGGTTTTACTGTATTTAATTATGATGCAGGATTCTGCTTCAATACTTCCTACGACTTTAGTTTGTTTGAGCAGAAATTTCCAGCCTACATAAAATTAGAAAATCAAGTGTATCTCTGATGAAATCCTGCTGTTTGTTTGCTTTGTCTCCGTGTTTTCTGAATTGATGTGATGGATTTGCATAAATTAAGAATGATCGATGGCTGAATATTACAAGAGATATGTCCCAGTGTAATACATCTCTGCCTTTGCAATGTTTAACCCTTTCCCACATTTGCAAACAGAGTAGTCCCAGATCAGATGGCTCCTAGAGGAGCCGTCTGATCAGGGTCTACTCTGTTTGCTGAAAGAATTATGTCTCCCCCATTTATGGGGAGATATATTGTTTTTACCAGAGTTGTCTGTCTGTCCGTCCGTCTGTCCATCTGTCCGTCCGGACATATGTCTGTCCGTCCGTCACAAACTTGTGTCGCGCGTATCTCTGAAACCAGTTGGGCTAGAGTCACCAAACTTCACAGGAATGTTCACCAGCATGAGTTGTTGTGCACCTAGGGTTTTTGAATTGTCTCCCCCTGATAATTTTGGAGTTATTGCCCCTGATGACTTAAAATTAGAAAAACTTTGTGTCACGCGTATCTCTGAAACCGCTAGTACTAGAGTCACTAAACTTCACAGGAATGTTCACCAGCATGAGTTGTTGTGCACCTATGGTTTTTGAATTATCTCCCCCTGATAATTCTTGAGTTATTGCCCCTGATATGAATACTTAAATTTATACAAACTGTGTGTCGTGCGTATCTCTGAAATCAGTAGGGCTAGAGTCACTAAACTTCACAGGATTGTTCACAAGCATGAGTTGTTTTGCTCTTGGGTTTTTTGAATTGTCTCCCCCTGTTAACTTTGGAGTTACTGCCCCTGATGACTTAAAATTAGACAAACTTTACTTAGTGTCGTGCATATCTCTGAAACCACTAGGGCTAGAGTCACCAAACTTCACAGGAATGTCCACCAGCATGAGTTGTTGTACAACTGGGATTTTTGAATTGTCTTCCCTTGATAACTTTGGAGTTATTGCCCCTGATATGATTACTTAAAATTAGAGAAACTTTGTGTCATGCATATCTTTAAAACCACTAGGGCTAGAGTTACCAAACTTCACAGGAATGTTCACCAGCATGAGTTGTTGTGCACCTGGGTTTTTTAAATTGTCTCCCCCTGATAATTCTTGAGTTACTGCCCCTGATATATTAACTTAAAATTAGAGAAACTTTGTACAGCACGTATCTCTGAAACCAGTAGGGCTAGAGTCACCAAACTTCACAGGAATGTTCACCAGCATGAGTTGTTGTGCATCTGGGTTTGTTAATTGTCTCCCCCTGATAACTTTGGAGTTACTGCCCCTTATGACTTAGATAAGAGAAACTTTACTTTGTGTCACATGTATCTCTGAAACCACTAGTACTAGAGTCACCAAACTTCACAAGAATGTTGACTAGCATGTGTTTTTGTGTACCTGGGACTTTTGAATTGTCTCCCCCTGACAATGTTGGAGTTATTGCCCCTGATGACTTAAACATTAGACCCTGATAAGTTTGGAGTTACAGACATTACACTTGTGTATTGGAAAGAGGATGGGAGGGGGGAGACATCTGTTTTTGTGACAAAAACAAACTTCTAGTTTGATAGATATTTTCCTTTACTTTCTAAAATGTCTACAATATTCCCCCTTCCAAATTTCTTTCTAACTATTTTGTTAATGAATATTCAGTAGGTATTGAAATTTGTCCTAAATACAGAACAGGGAAAGGGTTCAAGTTTAGGACATTGTAAAGACCCAGATCAGATGTTGTTGAACATGCTGTGTAGCCAGGGTCCCCATCAGTTAATGATCTACAATGTATTTATTATTTTAAATCTGCACTTCATGAATATTCAAGTCAGAAAAAAATAACATCATGAATATTAGTCACATTATTTTTAACCCTTTCCTCCATAGGCTATTTTTAGATCCAACCACTTTGAATAAATCTACAGAAAAGGAGCATTAACTAGAGAAAAGGAAAGTTTTTAGAATAGTGTAGTTCTGAAACCATTGTGATAAAAAGAGCATTAATTTTGCTCCTATAGGAGAAAATGCTCTATTTATCACAATGGTTTCGTAAAGTGACTTTTACAGAGGCGTAGAAAGGCGTATTTATGGAGGAAAGGGTTAATGATGGTATATGGACATATAAAATATTTGCCATGGCAGAAACTAGATCTATGATATTGCACAAGCAAACAGAGCAGACCCTGATGAGACAGCTCTTTAGTATGACATGGGTCTACTCTGTTTGCAAAAAAGGCAGTAAAAGGCATATCTATGGAGCAAAGGGTTAATTATCTGTTTACTCCATGAATATTCATGTAAGAAGTAATAATATCATGAATATTAATTAGATTAATTGTTATAGTAGTTCATAGACACAGGAAGTTTGGGCCATGTGAGAAACTGTAGAATCTTATCTGTATTATATCATAAGCAAACAGAGCAGACCCTGATCAGACTGCTCCTACAGGAGCCATCTCATCTTGTTCTGTGTTTGCAAAGACATAGAAAAGGTGTATTCATGCAGTAAAGGGTTTTAAAATGTATAAAAAGCTGCAATATAATCAACCTAACATTATTCTAAATACACCTTTTAATGTCTTTTTCAACAGAGTAGACCCAGATCAAATGACTCCTGTAGGTCTGCTCTGTTTGATTATTGAATAATAAAGATCTGATTCTACACTTTCTGCCATGGCCAAATATTCCTGTGTTCATATTGCCATTTTAAAATCCATCTACAGTAGAACCTCTATAACGATCACTAAAATGTGTTAATTAGTTGGTATTTATGGGCAGGTGGCTGCTTAAAGCAAGGTGAAAGTAAAACAGAAAGCTCCTATTCGTTCTGTTTTACTTCCACCTTGCTTTAAGCAGCTACCTGCCTTTAACACAAAATACTTGATGTAATTTAGTGGTCGTTATAGAGAGGTTTTTACTGTAAGTGATATTCATGATGTCATAATTTCTTTCATGAACATAAATGGAGTAAAGGGTTAAAATATTGGACTTAGTGTGATCATATATTGTGTCACTGTTATACATGAAGCGTGGATTGTAAATGCAATGGGCATAATGACTGAGGTTAATGAATATGGTTGGACATTGATATTGCTTTGCAAACATTCTGTATTGACAGAACTATTCATGTGAAAACTGTATTATCAGTATGGACATTTCTGTAAACTCTTTTTACCATATAAAACCCTAAATATTAAACCATTTCCTCATAGACTATTTTTTAGATCCAATCTCTTTGAATAAATCTACCGAAAAGGAGGATTAACTAGAGAAAAGGAAATTTTTTAGGATTTTGTAGTTTTGTAATTGTAACCATTGTGATATATGGACATATCACATTGGTTTCAAAAAGTGACTTTTACAGAGGCGTAGAAAGGCGTATCTATGGAGGAAAGGGTTAAGACACCTAATTTCCCTTCAGCTAGTTTGTAATGCTGAATATGTCAATCTGAAGTCAACAGATAGTGTAGACTCAGATCAAACTTCTCTTTCAGGATCAGTTTGATCTGGGTCTTCACTATTTGGCTTATTTTGTCATGCAGAATGTTACAGGTAATTACAGTAAAGCCTTTCTATAACGGCCACTAAATTACATCAAGTATTTTGTGTTAAAGGCAGGTTTTTGCTTAAAGCAATGTCAAAGCTCCTATAGGAGCGTTCTGTTTTACTTTCACATTGCTTTAAGCAGCCACCTGCCCTAAATACCAACTAATTAACACAATTTAGTGGCCATTATATAGAGGTTATACTGTACTCTGAAAGGGTTCAATACAGTCTAGATGAGAGTTAACCCTTTCCCTCATGTGAAGGCCTTTTCACGCATTTGCAGAGTAGACCCTGATCAGGGTCTGCTCTGTTTGCTTTTGGCATGATATAGATCTGATTCTACAGGTTTTGTCAAAGCAAAAAATTCCCTTGATACTTTTACAGTATAAAAATTCAGGTAATAAATATTCATGGTATTATTATTTCTTACATGAATATTGACCAGGGAAATGGCAGTAGTAGTTGGCTTAGCGGTATCAGTCCAGTGCAGGACAGTAAGCAATCAAGCCAATATAATACCAGTGTAACACTGGAATTGTTACTGAGGAAATATTTCAGTGTATCATTCCAAAGCATTTCCACTTACGGTATGTCTTTGCCTGTTTGGTATAACACTCGGAGAGGTGTCTTGAATTCGCAGGCATATACTTATAATTAATGTTCACAAGGTAATCTGTGCAACACTTTACCTTTACTCTATACCTGTTGTTTATGCAGAGGAAAATCTACATACTATTCATGTAAGGAATAATGACATCATGAATATAATCACAGTCTGCTAGAAAATTCATGTTAATTTGTATTTTAACCTCTTTGTATGCCAATTTTAACAGCACAGAATTCATGTCTACTGCCTGTATATTAGTTTGCTATAAGGCTAAGCATATGTATATGTGAACTGAATTTATTAGCTGAACTTTTATGTTGGCTATATATAATTATACAAAAGATATTTTGGCTCGGACAGAAATGTAGAATCAGATCAATATTATACCATAAGCAAACAGAGTAGTCCCTCATCAGATGGCTCTGGAACAGCCTGATCTGGGAAAACTCTGTTTACAAATGCATGAAAAGGTGTTTATATGAAGGAAAGGGTTAATCAAACATCTTTCATCCCAGCAAACATTTCATATCGGCCCGACATTGGTCCAATATAGATTTCTATATCGTGCTGATGTCGGTTTTTACATCGGCCCACCCGACATCGGATATTCACACTTCTTGATATTGGCCACTATTGGCTACTTGTCATTTAGGGGACATTCTGACTGCATTTAGCCAATATATATATATTATATGCTGATTAAAGGATACTCTCCATTTATTTTGATGTATAGGACATTTTGAGCTTTTTGCTCAACATTATAGTACAGGGTTAATTGAACCCATATCTGCTTATTGGAGACAGATGTAAGACACAGAGAGATTTATCTTACATGGTGGGAATAAGATTATTAAATTACCTTTTAGAATTTGTTTTGGATTTCAAAGTCATTATTGTCCCATTGACATAGATCTACTGACACCTAGCTGAGTTTGTCCCGGTATTTAATGCATTTATATTTAACACAGAACACTATAACTTAAAAATGAATTAATACTTATTCAAAGCATAATGAAACACACCATTTATACTAAGCCTTTGCAGAAATTCCCACACCTAGTTGATATTGGACCAATGTGCTTGTTTGTTGGGATGTTGCCTGCTTGTTTGTTTTGTTGTCTGAGCAGATTTAATATTTTCATACTTCTAATAAGTAAAGAATCTAGTTTCTTAGTTGTTAGAATCGTTGGGCTATGGGTCATCACATATTTGTTTCAAAACATTAGTTTGTATGAAAGAGATCTGGAAAATAATTATCATAAATCCACTATATTAGACACAATGCATGACTACCAAAACACTGCACGTCAATTCATGTTTCCATTTTTGAACCATCTGAATTTTTTTCTGTAGCAATTGCAAAAAAGCATCTGCTTTAGGCAGCAATATTTGTTACGGTCACATGATCATTAATGAACATACAATTGGTTAAAATGGACTTGCATTACTATTCCAGTGAACAATTTGGACATATAGCATTACACCTCATACAGGAACTGATCACATATCATCAGATAAGGCATTTCATTGGAGTTTTAGATCGAAGGCCTTACCCTAGTTGGGCATCAATTTTTAATGGGTTTTTTTGGTACTGTTTTATTTATTTTCTAACCAAATGTACACATGTACGTATGCCCCGCCTGCCAGGCACGCTCCTGGACACAGGAAGATTTGGCCATGATAGGAGCTATGAAATCAGATCAGTTTTATTTCATGAGTAAACAGCAGACCCTGATCGTGAAATGTCTGATCTGGATCTGTTCTGTTTACATATGGTAGGCATTATTCCTTTACTCCATAAATTCACTTTTCTACACCTTTGCAAACAGAGTTACAGAGTAGACCCTGATCGTGCAACTCCTGCAGGAGCTGTCTGATCAGGGTCTACTCTGTTTGCAAAGGAAATAATACAGAGATCTACAGTTTCGGCATGCCATGTCGAAAAAATTCTGTGTTTATATGCCTTTGTGAAGATACATACCTAGTAAATATTCATGATATCCTTATTTCTTACATGAATATTCATGGAGTGAAGAATTAATATAAATCTGTATTTAGTTAAGAGTGAAATGATAGAATCCTGACCTGTGCTGAGTTTATGTCTCCATTTTCCAGATTGTGTTTGGCACCATGGGTGTATTACGGGGCATTAGTCAAGGAAAGTGTTTTGTTGAGATGTCAACCATAGACGAGGAAACCGTTCAAGATGTAGCAGAGGTGAGATAGAGAAAAATACACATTGTTTAAGTACCAAATGATTTGACCCATTCCCTCATATTCATGCCTTTTGATGCCACTGTAAAGGTTACTTATTGAAACCATTATGATAAATAGAGCATTTGCTCCATACATTATGTAGGAGCAAATGGTCTGTTTATCACAATGGTTTCAAAACTATACAATTCTAAAAAAGAAATCCTTTTTCTCTAGTAAATGCTCTCAATTTAAAAACACCTATGGATATACTGTAAGAAGCAAATCCAATTGTAAGGACTGTAATTTGTTGCTGTATTGGAGATTTGAGTTTTAGTCCTGAACCAAAACAAGTGCTATTTTTATTTTCCCAACAATTGCTACATGTATATTCTAATTTTAACCCTTTCCTTCATATAATAAACACCTTTTCACACATTCATAAACAGAGTAGACCCAGATCAGATAGCTTCCTGAGGAACCGTCTGATCAGGGTCTGCTCTGTTTGCTTTTGACATGATATAGATCTGATTCTACAGTTTTTGTCAAAGCAGAAATATCCCTCAAAAAGATTACCTTATACAAATTCAGCTAATAGATATTCATGATGTCATTATTTCTAGTATGAATATTCAACAGAGAAAGGGTTAAACTTATAAAAATGGTGCAGAATTGGCATATTTCGCTCTTGGCTTAGTTGAGAGGAGAGAATTGGTGTCTAAATACATTGTGTGTCGAAATACATATATACAGTCAAACTGCTCTAAACAGGAATTCTAGTGGAGAAATACTTTTAGGCTGGTGGCTGCTTAATGCAGGTTGAAAGTCATGCAGAAAGCTCTTAAAGGAGCTTTCTGCATGACTTTCACTCAGCATTAAGCTTCCACCTGTCTCTAAGACCAGTATTTATACTAAATTTAATGTCTGTTTTAGAGGGATTTTACTATATATATATAAATACTGTGTCTAATCTTCTTGCCACCAGTGGTCGTTGCGCCAATCCCTGCAAATGAAACAAATAAGGTGGCTGTATTTTTCACACAGTATTGACCCGTTTAGCACATAGCAAACCTTTGAGATATGATTATATTTTACATGAGTATGATCCCCTCTAAGTTGTTTGACCATCCTTTGATTTACCGTATATGTTTTTACCACCATCCTTTAGATATAAATGTTATTACCATCCAGAGAAGATTATTGTATTGTCTAAAACAATTCATGTGGGAGGGGTGGGGGGATGGGGGGGGGGGGGGACTGCAGTAAGTTTTTAGCTTAACTATTCGAAGAAAAGTGGAACTTTTCTACTTGCCCCAGCGTCCACATCAGCGTCACACCTTGGTCAAAGTTTTTTTTTAAAGTCCACTTTTTGCCTTTTGACTTTAGAATAAAGTTTTGAAATTTGGCACACTTGTTCACCATCACAAGCTTCCTCAGTAGGCAAGAGTACATAACTCTGTCAAGCATTTTGACAGAATTATGGCCCTTTTTATCTTAGAACTATTGGTTAAGGTTTTTGGTTAAAGTCCACTTATTGCCTTTAACTTTGGAATAAAGCTTTGAAACTTAGCACACTTGTTCATCATCATCAACTTTATCTGTAAGCAAGAGTACATAACTCTATCAAGCATTTTGACAGAATTATGGCTCTTTTAAACTTAGAATTTTTGGTTAGGTTTTTAGCTCACCTGGCACAAAGTGCCAGGTGAGGTATTGTGAGGGGGCAGTGTCCGGCGTCCGGCGTCGTGCGTATGTGCGTCGTCAACAATTTACTTAAACATCTTCTTCTCTGAAACCACAAAGCCTAGAGCTTTGATAATTGGTATGTAGAATCATCTAATGGTCCTCTACAAAGATTGTTCAAATTATGTCCCCTGGACCAAAAATGGCCCCGCCCTGGGGCTTATCAGTTTTTCATAGGAAAATCTTTAAAAATCTTCTCCTCTGAAACCGTAAGGCCTAGACCTTTGATATTTGGTATGTAGCATCATCTAATGTTCCTCTACAAAGATTGTTCAAATTATGACCCCGACCAAAAATGGCCCCGCCCCGGGGCTTATCAGTTTTTCATAGGAAAATCTTTAAAAATCTTCTCCTCTGAAACTGTAAGGCCTAGACCTTTGGTATTTAGTATGTAGCATCATCTAATGTTCCTCTACAAAGATTGTTCAAATTATGACCTCCTGGCCAAAAATGGCCCCGCCCCGGGGCTTATCAGTTTCTCATAGGAAAATCTTTAAAAATCTTCTTCTCTGAAACCGTAAGGCCTAGACATTTGATATTTGGTATGTAGCATTATCTAATGGTCCTCTACAAAGATTGTTCAAATTATGTCCCCCGGACCAAAAATGGCCCCGCCCTGGGGCTTATCAGTTTTTCTTAGGAAAATCTTTAAAAATCTTCTTCTCTGAAACCGTAAGGCCTAGACCTTTGATATTTGGTATGTAGCATCATCTAACGGTCCTCTACAAAGATTGTTCAAATTATGACCCCGGGGCCAAAAATGGCCCCGCCCCAGGGCTTATCAGTTTCTCATAGGAAAATCTTTAAAAATCTTCTTCTCTGAAACTGTAAGGCCTAGACTTTTGGTATTTAGTATGTAGCATCATCTTATGGTCCTCTACAAAGATTGTTCAAATTATGACCCCCGGGCCAAAGATGGCCCCGTCCCGGGGCTTATCAGTTTTTCATAGGAAAATCTTTAAAAATCTTCTTCTCTGAAACCGTAAGGCCTAGGCATTTGATATTTAGTATGTAGCATTATCTAATGGTCCTCTACAAAGATTGTTCAAATTATGTCCCCCGGACCAAAAATGGCCCCGCCCCGGGGCTTATCAGTTTTTCTTAGGAAAATATTTAAAAATCTTCTCCTGAAACCGTATGGCCTAGACCCTTGATATTTGGTATGTAGCATTATCTAATTGTCCTCTACAAAGATTGTTCAAATTATGACCCCCGGACCAAAAATGGCCCAGCTCCGGGGCTTATCAGCTTTTCATAGGAAAATCTTTAAAAATCTTCTTCTGAAACTGTAAGGCCTAGACCATTGATATTTGGTATGAAGCATTATCTAATGGTCCTCTACAAAGATTGTTTGAATTATGACCCCTGGACCAAATATGGCCTGCCCCAGAGCTTATCAGTTTTTCATAGGAAAATCTTTAAAAATCTTCTTCTCTGAAACCGTAAGGCCAGGTGAGCGATTTAGGGCCATCATGGCCCTCTTGTTGTAAAAGTTCACTTATTTACATAACTGTTTGAGATAAAGCTTTGAAATTTGGAATACTTGTTCACAATCACAAGCTTCATCTGTAGACAAGAGAACAGAACTCTTTCAAGCATTTTAACAGAAATTATTGCCTTTTGTGTCACCTACCGAGAGGCAGTGTGTCACTTAGGAATCACTTTTCCGTCGTCTGTCTGTCTGTCCATCTGTCTGTCCATCCTACTTTCTGTTTTGGCTGTCATGTCTAAACTGATCATTATAGAGCTTTCAAATTTCACATGTATCTTCCTCTCATTGAGAACCATTGATGTAACTACGATCCATCACTCTTCATGCAATACTTTTTGAGTTATTCCTCTTTGTTCTGATTTCACTCCAGCATATTAACAGTTTTTGTGTCAGCTGTAAGTAGGTGACACATGTATTCCTCCAAACACTCTTGTTTAACTTAGGGTTTTCTTTTCATTAAAGATTTCAAAGAAATCAGACATCTTGAATACTAAAAAAGGCATTAATTGTTCATTACTAAAATTTCAATGTATGGGTATTGAGTTTTTACTGTATTATGAAAATTTAGTTAAAAGTATTCCTGATGTCATTATTTCTTACATGAATATTCATGAGGGAAAGGGTTAATACACTATTGTTATATAGTATACCAAATACGAATTCAATAACTTTAAAACTGAAAGAGGAGTTCGCGACACCAACTACCCATGTTCAAATGCGGACCGACCGATTGACCGACCGACCGACCACTGGACAGGTTGATTCCTGTATACCCCCTCAAACAACTTTGTGGGATATAATAATGACATTTTGACATAATAATTTTCATGTGTTTAGCACTAGCATTTCAGAATTATCTCCCCCTTGAATTTTTAGTATTTTTTGTCATTTTAGCATGGAACAGGAAGTTAGTGTCACAAACTCCTCCTTCAATTTGAAAGTTGTTCAGTTTATAATTTATGTGGTATACATAATAACCATGAATAGCTGATGTAGTAAATGAGATTCAAAAAATTCTTAATACTTTGCCCCATGAATATAAATGTAGGAAATGATGATAGCATGAATCTTAAATAGCTGACTATATCTAGGATGGCATGTTGACAAATATTTAGCTAGGGCAGAAACTGTAGAATCATATCTATATCATTTCATTAGCAAACATGGACCTTGATCAGATTTTTCTTATAGGAACCTTCTGGTCTAAGTCTAATCTGTTTGCAAAGATGTCAAAAGGCTTCTCTATGATGTAAAGGTCAATCTCTATGATGTTGGAGAAAACAAATGGAAATATACACCTGGTTTATAGAAAATAACATAACTGCCTTATGAAAGAGATGTGTCAATAGATGTGCTAAAAACCTATTGATTAAACAATCTATATCATCGCAACCATAGGGACTGGTAACAAAGTTTGAGGGAAAATGGATATTGTACATACTATAAATACATGTTTATAGTACTTGCAGAGTTTTTTGTCCTTCAAACTGTGAAAAAGATATGTTTTAACTCTTTGTACCCTAAGTATTATTTCATCTATAACAGTTGTTGTCTGCTTCAGTTCTTAAAATAAATGTTGTCTAAATGTTAAACAGTTTGGAATTAAAAGAATGCAGCATAATGCGACATCTCATCTGGATCCAAACTGTTTGTAGGTAATCACAGTTTCCCAGCTAGCATGCAAAGAGTTGAAGTTTAAACCTTTCCCTGTTCTATGTTTATTCCAAATTTCAATACCTACTGAATATTCAATAACAAAATAGTTATTAAGAAATAGGAAGATGGAACATTGTAGCCATTTTAGAAAGCAAAGAAACAGATCTGTCCAATTCTATTAGCAAACAGAGCAGACCCTGATCAGACGGCTCCTCTAGGAGCCGTCTGATCTGGGTCTACTCTGTTTGCAAATGCGTGAAAACACGTTTATATGAGGGAAAGGGTTAAACCTTTGAATGCAGAATATACAAAATGGATATTTACCCTTTCCTACATATAAACATGTTTTCACACATTTGCAAACAGTAGACCCAGATCAGGGACTGCTCTGTTTGCTAATGGAATTTGACAGGTATGTTTCTTTTATTTTCTAAATTGGCTACAATGTTCCACCTTCCATATTTCATTCAACTATTTTGTCCATGAATATTCAATAGGTATGGAAATTTGGAATAAACATAGAACAGGGAAAGGTTAACATTGGTAGAGGATTTTGAATGGCAAACAGTGTAGACCCTGATCAGTTGGCTATAAGAGCCCTCTAATATGAATTTAATAATTATAATAATTTGCAAATGCCAGTACCCTCATTTCCTTCATTTAACCCTTTCCCTAATATAAACGTGTTTTCATGCATCTGCAAACAGAGTAGACCCAGATCAGACGGCTCCTAGAGGAGCCGTCTGATCAGGGTCTGCTCTGTTTGCTAATGGAACTTGATAGATCTGTTTATTTTGTTCCTAAAATGGCTAAAATGTTCCACCTTCCACATTTCATTATAACTATTTTTTCCATGAATATTCAGTAGGTATTGAAATTTGAAATAAACATAGAACAGGGAAAGGGTCAAAAGGTAAATGATGTCGTAGTAAGTCATAGCAACGAGCTAACACCTGACCAGGTAACGAGTCACTATCTGACCAGGGGTTTTGACCAGATTTTCCACAGGAAACTCATAGTATTATTTCATGAGGCTCGAGATCAATGCACTAAGATATTTGTTGACTTGTGGTCATTTTCAATATACATGTACAGTTAATCCCCTTTCCTTTTCCATATTTATTCAAAATTTCAATACTTAACTGGATACTCCTGGAGAAAATAGTTATAATGAAATATACAAGGTGGAACATAGTAGCCATTTTAGAAAGTAAAGAGACAGATCTTTCAAATTCCACTAGCAAACAGAGCAGACCCTGGGTCTACTCTGTTTGCAAATACTTGAAATATGAGGGAAATGGTTAAACCTGTTAACCCTTTCCTCCATAAATACGCCTTTCTAAGCCTCTGCAAAAGTCACTTTGTGAAACCATTGTGATAAATAGAGCATTTGTTCCTATAGGAGCAAATGCTTTATTTATCACTATGGTTTCAAACTACAAAATTCTAAAAAAAAATCCTTTTCTCTAGTTAATGCTCCTTTTCGGTAGATTTATTCAAAATGGTTGGATCTAAAAATAGCCTGTGAGTTAAAGCGTTAATATCAAGTTTCTGCCATTGCTCAAAATTTCCTGTAGGGTCTGCACTGTTTGCTTATGACATGATATAGATCTGATTCTACAGTTTTTGTAGAAGCGAGAAAATCGCTTAAATGTTTTAGATTATAAAACTAACTAATTAATGTTCATGATGGCATTATTTCTCACATGAATATTGAAAAGGTAGAGGGTTAAAGACACTCCTGTGTGTTCATTGAGTGGCTGCTTTAGAGATTTTCTACTGCATGTTTGTTTTACAGGCAATTGAGGCCCGAGGTGGGGTGTACCTGGAGGCCCCTGTTGTTGGCAGCAGAGTACCAGCCCTTGAAGGTCAGCTAACCATCCTGGCATCGGGAGACAGGAAACTCTTTGATGACTGCTTCTCTTGTTTTGAGGCCATTGGCAAGAAATCTCTTTACCTTGGTAAGATGGAAACAGAAATCTGATAAAGTTTTCAATCTATATTTATCCAATAATACTGCAATCACAATCATCTTAAACCAATGTCTTACCTGATAGAAAAAATCACACCAATTTCTATCACTGTCTGCGGGGTTCAATCTGCAGTGCAATCTGATTAATCATTGAATTGCTTATGCCTGATAGTAGAATCTTGTTAACTCTTTACTCTTTATACCTTTGCAAACATAGTAGACCTACATCACACATCTCCTGCAGGAGTTATCTGATCAGGCTTTGTACTGTTTGCAGATAATATAATATAGATTTGATTCTATAGTTTCCAGCATCATCATGGTCAAAATTTCCTGTATTCTTGTGCCGTTATAAAAAATTCATCAAACTAATATTCATTGAGTCATAATTTCTTACATGAATATTCAAGGAGTAAAAGGTGATGGATGATCTTTTTATGCTACCACCTGTGGGATAATACATATTTCTGGCCATCTGTCAGTATTGTGCTACCTGTGGGACAAATAGATTTCCTTTTGACCTTATGTCCATCTGTACACATCCCAAACATCTGGTGGTGTGACAGTGCATTTCTCCCACACTCTAGCTAGGAGCTCTCTGATCTGGTCTACACTGTTTGCAAATGCCAGTTAATGCATGTCCGCCATCCATAGGTTTAGTATTAATATTTTCCAGCCGGATTACCGGTAACAAAGTTTCAATTACAAGTTCGGTTTCTTGAACAGCAAAAACCCTCTAAACCAGACATTAAATTTAGTTAAAATATCGGTCTTGGAGACTGGTGGCAGCTTAATGCAGGGTGAAAGTCATGCAGAAAGCAGACTCCTAGGAGCTTTATGCTTGACTTTTACCCTGCATAAAGCAGCCATCTGCCTAAAAATATCTAAATTCTTCTCTACTAGAATTGTGGTTTAGAGGAATTTACTGTATTTAATTTGTTATTCTTAGATCATAATCTATGATTGCAGGTTCTGATCCTGGGGCTGCCACACGGATGAAACTTATCATAAACATGGTGATGGGTTCGGTTGTAGCCAGCTTGGCCGAGGCCATGGCGATTGCAGAGAAAGTGGGTTTGGACCTTGAGGATGTGGCAGAGGTGCTCAGTCTTGGCTCCCTGCGCTGCCCCACCATCATACACAAAAGCCAAGGTGAGCCCAACAACTCCGTTAGATCCTCTATTATATAGATATGCCTTTTTACACCTTTTCAAAATATAGTAGACCCATATCAGACAGCTCCCGTTGTCTGATCTAGGTCTGCTTTGTGTGCATATGGCATTACATGCTTATATGTCTGAATCTGCAGTGTCTGTTTTGGCCAAACTATCCTATATGTTTATGCCATTACAAAATTCAGCTAGTTAATATTTTATGATGTTGTTATTTATTACATGAATATTCATGAGGTAAAGGGTTATAGGTATCACTTGATACATGAAGATAGGAGCCTTTAACCCTTTCCCTGTTCTGTATTTAGTCCACATTTCAATACCTACTGAATATTCATGGAAAAGAAGTCATAATGAAATATGGAATGTGGAATATTGTAGCTATTTTAGAAAGTAAAGAAACAGATCTATCAAATTCCACCAGCAAACAGAGCAGACCCTGATCAGACGGCTCCTCTAGGAGCCGTCTGATCTGGGTCTACTCTGTTTGCAAATGCGTGAAAACACGTTTATATGAGGGAAAGGGTTAAAAGAAGATGGCTGCTCAATTCTTTCCCTGTTTAGTAATTATTCAAGATTTCTTCACCTAATAAATATTCATGGAAAGAATTAATAAAATGGAACATGGAAAAAGCAATCTTTTCACTGGTGTGGAAACTACAGAATCAAAGGTATAAATGTCCATAAGCAAACAGGACATACCCTACAGGAGCCATCTGATATGGGTCTACTCTGTTTGAAAAGGTGTATATATGAAGGAAAGGGTTAATGCAGTGCAGGTGAAATACAGAAAGCTTCTTTGGGACAAAATGATTGGAGCTTTCTGCATAACTTTCATTCTTCTGTTAACCCTTTCCCTGTTCTATGTTTATTACAAATTTCAATACCTACTGAATATTCATGGAAAAAAGAGTTATAAAGAAATATGGAAGGTGGAACATTATAGCCATTTCAGAAAGTAAAGAAACAGGTCTTATCAAATTCCATTAGCAAACAGAGCAGACCCTGATCAGACGGCTCCTCTAGGAGCCGTCTGATCTGGGTCTACTCTGTTTGCAAATGCGTGAAAACACGTTTATATGAGGAAAGGGTTAACAAGTTCCCTATTTATTAAGACTACAGTGTCTTCTCAAAGGATAAAGGGTTGAATTGTTCTTAGCAGATTCTCTGCATACTATTGTTCCATAAGCAGTCCGAGCAAACTCAGACCATTGCTTCTACAGGAGCCATCTGATCTTGGTCTATTCTGCAAAGACGTCTCCATCAGGTAAAGGGTTGAAGGCATGTGTCTTTATAACATGGTAGATCATTATGTGAACTTGCACAACTTTTGTCTGTCTATATACACTCAATAGCACTAGAGTAACAGCTCTTGTCAATGGCCGTACTATATCTCCTACGTTACATGTAGATCCTATGGGCACATTTCAAAGTTAATCTTCTTCCATTATTTGTATTCATTGTATTGTATTTGTCATACAATGTGTTGATGCCTTTTCTTTCAGCAATACTGAATCAGAAGTATGACCCTCACTTCCCCTTACAACACCAACAGAAGGACCTCAGACTTGCCCTGCAGCTGGGTGACAAGGTGGAACAACCCCTCTACATCACTGCTGCAGCCAATGAGGTAGCTCATGCACCTTTAACACTTTCCCTGTTCTATGTTTATTCCAAATGTCAATGCCTATTGAATATTCATTGACAAAATATTTATAAAGAAATATTGAAGGTGGAACACTGTAGACATTTTAGAAAGCAAAGAAACAGATCTATCAAGTTCTATTAGCAAACAGAGTAGACCCTGATCAGACGGCTCCTCTAGGAGCCGTCTGATCTGGGTCTACTCTGTTTGCAAATGCGTGAAAACACATTTATATGAGGGAAAGGGTTAACCCTTTCCATGTTCTATGTTTATTCCAAAGGTCAATACCTATTGAATATTTATGAATAAATTAGTTACAATGAACTATGGAAGGTGGAACACTAGCCAGTTTAGAATGTAAAGAAACAGATCTATTGAGTTTTATAAGCAAACTCTGTTTGCAAATGTGTGAAAAGGCGTTAAATATGAAGTTAAGGATTAAAATGCTGATTTTTAAGGGAATAGTCCAGCATTTTGCCAAAGTATTTTAACCATTTCCTTCATATAAATGTGTTTTCACGCATTTGCAAACAGAGTAGACCCAGATCAGACAGCTTCCGAGCAGGGTCTGCACTGTTTGCTAATGGAAATTGAATATGCTTCTTTACTTTCTAAAATGGCTACAATGTTCCACCTTCCATATTTCGTTGTAACTATTTTAACCATGGATATTCAGTAGATATTGAAATTTGAAATAAACATGGAAGGGGGGAAGGGTTAGATGATAAACAGGGCAGAGCCTGTTGAGAGGACTCCCTCAGAAAGCCTTTGATCTGGATCTACACTTGTTTTCAAATGCCAGTTACTCCATATCCCCTCATTCAAATGTTTAGCACCAATAATCCTTGTATATCTGGCAAATTGGTAACTTATCCTGCTAGGAACACACTATGATTTTCTGTTTTAAGAAACTGCAGGCCTGGTTTCAAATATTTTGTGTAATTTATTGGGGTCCTAACATTTACAAATGCTAATCAGCTGACGTATAGCAAGTTTTGGAACAATTATTCATGGAAAGGGAGTGAGCTTGATTCATTTTGTTTCTAAAGTAGATTTTAATGGCACAAAGACATGAAAGATGTCTTTTAGCAAATTTTTGTTACTTCAGTTTCATGTAGTAGGCGAAGAAAAAAATTTCCACATCATTATTATAACCATTTACCAGATAGAATTGCCTTTTGACCAGTTTGCAAACAGAATAGACACAGATTAGATGGCTCCTGTTGGAACCATCTAATCAGGGTCTGCTCTGTTTGTTTATGAAATACTATAGATCTGATTCTACAGTTTCTGAAATCTGATTAATTGCCATGCATATAAAAACCCAGTGTAGAATATTGTTTTCACAGCATATCAGTAGTTATTTAATGCAGAATAGTGTTTTCCGTAGACTCAGCATTTCTTGTATGTAACATTGTCCTAAATGCAATTATCAACTCTTACAATGCCGGGACTTAGTTAAGTAGCCTTTACAAACAGTGTAGACCAGATCAGAGAGCTCCTCATGGAGCCTTCTAATCAGGGTCTGCATTATTTGCAAAATTTTACAGATTGTGGAAAAATTACCCCTCCAGAACATCGTGAGACAGTTCAATGTCAAATCTGGAAGAGTCAATTTGAAATTTCAGTGTTGTAAGGGTTTAGATTCAGTATCAATGATGATATTTGCTAGTTTGGTTCAGTGTAACTGGGTTGACTGCATACAAATGAGCACTTTATAAATACGTCTTTCTGCACCTTTGCAAACAGAATAGACCCAGATCAGACGGCTCCTATAGGAGCCATCAGACCAGGGACTGCTCCGTTTGCTGATATGACTCCACAGTTTCTGCCATGACCAAAAATTCTTATGTTTATGTGCCTTTATAAAAAATAATTCATAATGTAACTTTGATTGGTCGAAATCTAGATTTTGTTCGATGAAATTTAGATATTGTTAGATTTTGCTAACAATTGGTATGTATGAATATTTTGGTATTCCGAATGGATTGGTAGGTGTTTCCAAAGTATTGGTTTTCATGGTAACAGAATGGTAGGCACTGATTGGTTAAAATTAAGATATTGGTTGATTTTACAGAAAATTGTTATGATGGGGAATATGGGTACCTTGAACTCAATCAAAGGTGTTTTGAAATAGTTGTTTGCATTGGTAATGGTGTGGTGGCCTCTGATTGTTCACAAATTAGATATGTGATTTTGCTGAAAATTGGTAAGTAGGGGTATATGGGTACCCCAAGCTTAATGACAGGTATTTCAAAAGTGTTGGTTGCTATGGTTACCAAGTGATGGCTGGTGATCGGTTGAAATTTAGATATTTTGATCAGGGTATGCTCTGTTTGCTTATGACATGATATAGATCTGAATCTACGTTTTTTATCAAAGGAATGTGGATATGTTACATTCAAAAAGTAATGATGATTCATGATGTCATTTCTTACATGAATATTGAACAGGTAAAGTGATTAACCCTTTCGGCGCCAAATTTCTAATTGTCGTCTGCAATCCAAGTTTGTTAAATCATTCAGTAAAATAAGGAAATGAGATAAATAAATGCAAATTTCAAAGGAATAAAGCACAAATATAGAGATTGAGACAAATAGTGAAGTCCCTGATCAGACGCTGCCTTGAAAAGGCGGCGTCTGATCTGGGACTGCACTATTTGTCGTGGTGCATTTATGCGACTGCGGTGGTGAAAGGGTTAAGGCAGGTTCTATTGTATATTCAATGTGTTTTGAAGAGAGGATATTCAAAGATATAGTTAAATTATTTAGATATTTTACCAGTTTCAATTTGTTTTATATCTTTCAGCTGTACAAGAAAGCTCGTCGCTTGGGATATGGAGAGAGTGATATTTCAGCAGTGTTCAGGGCGGCTAGTAATTGACAGTATTCACCGGTTATTGTTGTGTTTGCATCTAGGATGAAATCAGTCCCCACCAAACTTTGAAAGTCAAGTTGAGAGTTCAGTTTCGTCTTATTGAAAGAAGTGTACATACTCAGAAACTGTACAGACCTGCTGGATAGACATTGTACTGTGAAGTAAGAAGTTGGTATGGATCAGGGACCATTTAGAATTATAAGAGAAAATACCAACATCAGAGGCTGTGCTACAGGTGTAATGATAAACACTATTTGCACAATCAAGGGCAGTAATACTTCAGAAAGCCTGAAAGAGCATATCCTTTAGCACATGGTGTGTAGGGACAACAGATTGAAATAGACAAAATGTCATTGGGGCATTGCAAACAGTGATGATGTACACCAGCAGCCATTTCATAGATGCAGCTTTTGAATAGGATCTACACAGATTGTCAAGCTACATAGGTATAAGATCCAACGTATATGGAGATGACTCTAATAATGTGATCTGATACCATATCAAAGGAACAAAGTGGATCTACAAAGTTTGCAAAGCCACAAGTACAATTGTTTCTCATGAAATGGCCCAAATCTCATGTAACTCTTTTACTCCATTAATACTCCTTTCTATGCCTAGCAATCAGAATAGACCAAGATCAGACCTGTCTGATCGGGTTGTGCTCTTTTTGCTTAAGAAATAATATAGATATTCTACATTTTCTGCTATCGCCCAAACGTCCTGTGTTCATGGGTCATTATAATAAAAAATAAATATTCATGATATCATTATTTCTTTCATGAATATTGATGGAGTAAAGGGATAATAAATGATGTTGATTGTCAAAGTGTGATTTCTAAAGGTATAAAATGGTACGTGCATGTAGTCTGTTGCTGTTGAAAATGCTATATCACACTGGAGAGTTCCGTATCTACCCTAATTACTCTAAGAATTAGAACAGACATGCTTAGGTAAATAGTGCAGACCCTGATCAAATGGAGCAGTTTGAACAGGGTCTGCACTATATGCTACCAAGTTAAGTGGTGACTGATCAAGCTATTTAACCCTTTCCTCCATAGGCTATTTTTAGACCCAATCTCTTTGAATGAATCTGCTGAAAACGAGCGGTTTCCTAGAGAAAAGGACAATTTTAGAATTGTGTAGTATTGAAACCATTGTGATAAATAGAGCATTTGCTCCTATGGAGCAAATGCTTTATTTATCACAATGGTTTCAATAAGTGACTGTTACAGATGTGTAAAAAGGCGTATTTTATGGAGGAAAGGGTTAATTCCCTGGAGAATGGAGATCAAGTGTTCCAGTTATTGGTTACATGTGATGTATTGTATATTTGTTGAGATCTGAATGCCTGCTGAAGACTGCTTCTACTGAATTTGTATTGATGGTTGAATTAGAGCCATAATTTCATGACCACAAAACTCTGTGTGAATCAGTTTCATTGTGGAAACTGTTTAACCCTTTCCTTCATGACTATTCTAATAAGAAATAATGACATTATGAATATCAATTGGCAGAATTTTTACCTCATCTGAGCACAAATTGCTCCAGGTTAGCTAATGTGATAGTGCTTTGTCCGGCGTCAACAATTTACTCCAACATCATCACCTTTAAAACACCTTGGCCATTTGATCAAAGTTCACAGAATCTTTAGCTGAAAGAATGTTTCAAAGGCGTATTTATGAAGTAAAAAATTTATAAATAAAGGCGGGGTTGTGTGCTCTGGAGGCTTTTGGCATAACATTTAGCCAACAACTGGCTTAAAATCCCAGAATAGTCATAGAGTTTCTACTGCAATATTGTGTCTGACAACTGGCATTGCTGCACTGAATCAGACGCCCTGTTCTAACGTAGCCTCTGGTCATTTCCTTTAACCTGTACGCCCTTGCAAACAGAAGACCAAGATCAGATGGTTCTTGTAGGATGAATTTGATCAAGGTTTGCTCTGTTAACAGTTTGCTTATGATATAATATAGATTTGATTCTACAGTTTCTGCCATTGCCCAAAAATCCTGTGTCTATGTGCTATTATAACAAGTAATCTAATTAATATTCATTATGATATTATTTCTGACATAAATATTCACATGTTTTTCGCATGCTTTTTCAAACAGTAGACCTAGATCAGACAGCTCCTGTAGGAGCCATCTAATCAGGATCTGCTCTGTATGCTTATAAAATTACAATAGATCTGACACTGCAGTTTCTACCAATACCCAAAACACCCTGTGTACATACGCCAGTATGAAAATTAAGCAAATAGATATTTGTGATGTCATTATTTCAAAAGGGAAAGGGTTAAGAAGCTGCTCATAAATGTTACATCATGATACAAAGACTATAATTCTGTTCAGTTGTGTTTAACCCTTTACCTCATAGGCTATTTTTAGATACAACCTCTTTGAAAAAATCTTCCGAAAAGGAGCATTAACTGGAGAAAAGGAAAGTTTAAGAATTTTGTAGTTTGAAACCATTGTGATAAATATAGCATTTGCTCCTATAGCAGCAAATGCTCTATTTATCACAATGGTTTCACGAAGTGACTTTTACAGAGTCGTCAATATGAGGGAAAGGGTTAACCATTTACTCCATAAATACACCTTTGCAAACAGAGTAGACCCAAATCCTATTGGAGCCTTATGATCTGGGTCTGCTCTGTTTGCATATGAAATGATATATATATTATTCTACAGTTTCTGCAATGGTAAAAAATTCATGTGTTCATGTGCATTATAAGAAATAATCTAATCATTATGCATAATGTCTTTATTTCTTACATGAAGTAAAGGGTTTTGTCATTCTGTTGCACTGCCAGATCTATTTGTGATTGTTACTACATTTGTATATCTTAACCCTATCTATTGTCCAAGAAATTAATGATTAACCTTTTACTCCATAGAGACACCATTTAACACCTTTGTAAACAGAGAAGACCAAGATTATCTGATCATGGTCTGCTTTGTTTGTTTTATAGAATATCTTAAGATCTTATTCTATACCATTTGGCAATTACTTATATAGTAAACCCCTCTAAACCGGACGTTCAGTTAAGTATAAATATCATCCTGGAGACATGTGACAGCTAATGCAGGGTGAAAGACGTGCTGTAAGGTCCTAGAGAAGCTTTCTGCACGTCTTTCACCCTGCATTAGCTGTCACCTGCCTAAAAGTATCACCATTCATTCATTCATTCCTAAAAGTATCTATTTTCTTCTCTACTAGAATTCAGGTTTAGAGGGGTTTTACTGTATAAATATATGATGATAATTAGTTTATGTTCATGATGAGTGGAGTCTGCTATAGATATTCATGGAGTAAAGAGTTAATCATGGAATAAAGGTTTAATAATCTTTTATGAATTTTTGAATGACTCACCTTTAGCAAACATGACATACATTGTAATTGAATGCTGAAGATAGAAATACTGCTGACATGACAATTTTACCACTTTCTTTTACCACTCTTTACTTCATGAATATTCATGTAAAGAAATAACAGCATCATGAATATTAATTAGATGAATATTTATAATGGCATGTGAACTCAGGCAAATTTGGCCATGGCGGAAACGGATCTGTATTATTGCATAAGCAAACGGAGGAAATGCTGATCAGAGGGCTTCATCATAAGACAACTGATCGGGGTCTACTGGTTTTGCAAAACATTAAAGCCATGTCTATGTAGTGAAGAGTTTACTTACCCGTGTATGCAATTGCAAAATTGTTGTCCGATTCTGTTTTCAAAAACTTTTCCATTTCTTTTCAAAACCATGAACAGAGCACCAAAAAATGGTTTGGATCTTGATGAGATGCCAAGTTAGTTGATCTGGATCCATACTGTTTGATGACATCTCATCTGGATCCATACTGTTAGATGACCTCTACTGTTAGATGACCTCTCATCTGGATCCATACTGTTAGATGACCTCTCATCTGGATCAATACTGTTAGATGGCATCTCATCTGGATCCATACAGTTAGATGACCTCTCATCTGGATCCATACTGTTAGTTGACATCTCATCTGGATCCATACTGTTAGATGACATCTCATCTGGATCCATACTGTTTGATGACATCTCATCTGGATCTATACTGTTAGTTGACATCTCATCTGGATCCATACTGTTAGATGACATCTCATCTGGATCCATACTGTTTGCAAAGGTTATTACTACTTCAGCCATGGAATGTACAGTAAAAAGTCGATACTACGAAATTTTAGTAATGAAGAATTTATGTCTTTGTAGGTAGGTGGCTGCTTAATGCAGCGTGAAAGTCACGCAGAAAGCTCCTCTAGGAGCATTCTGCATGACTTTCACCCTGCATTAAGTTGCCACCTGTGTTAAAGATCAATAATGGTATGTATATGATTTCATCCATGTGCAGCGTTTTTGAACGCACATATCCTGTGTGAAAAGAGCGCTATATAAATGTGGTATAATAATAATAATATTTGAGTGTTCGTAGTATCGAGTTTTTACTGTGGTTATAACAGTTTTGTAATACATGTATACTCTTGATATGTTAGCACATAGGTGTGGATGTTATGATTCTTTATTCTCTATGAGAATGGCATATAGAATAATTCAGGAAAGCATGTCTATCACTTCTTTGTGTTTTTCAATTGACTTTTCTATCAGTCATAGCCACCATTACTAGTAACTCTTTGAATGTGGAATGTTCGATGTGGAATACATTGTAGTCCATGATTGTGGATAGATAGAGTCCATACAGTATGGAATGGTGAATTGAATGACAAACAGTGTACACTATGATTTGGGTCTACACGGTTTGTTAATGTCAGTACACTTAGTTCCTCCATTCAAAGGCTTAACACATTGCCCCCTAGTGATGCATATTTGCGCCTCAATAAAATTCACATTGTGAAACCATTGTGATAAATAGAGCATTTGCTCCTATAGGAGCAAATGCTCTATTTATCACAATGGTTTCAAACCACAAAATTCTAAAAAAAATCCTTTTCTCTAGTTAATGCTCCTTTTCGGTAGATTAATTAAAAAAGGCTGGGTCTAAAAATAGCCTAGGAGACAATGAGTTAATGAGCGTGTATGTTGTTCATTATGTGTGAAGTTTTTATGTGGTGCAGTGTACGGCTGACTCTTTACACACTGAGCAATTGTGATGTCTGCAAAATGTGTTGGCTGCATCATATTCATATTAAAGTGTTTAATTTCATTTTTAAACCCTTTTTTCATAGAAACACCTTTTCACACATTGGCAAAGAGAGTAGACCCAGATCAGACAGCTCCTGTAGGAACCATCTGATCTGAGTCTGCTCTGTTTGTTTATGGACTTATATAGATATGATCCTACACTTTCAAGATTTAAGATAAATAAAAATAGATTAACGAATATTCATGAAGTGATAAATTCACGAAAAAATGTTCTTTAGGGAAAGGGTTAAAAGGAATTTAAGTGTCTGGTAGTGTAGACTTTTTATGGATCCCATCTGTCTTGCATTCACTGCAGAGATTAAGCCTTTACCCGATAGATCCCTTGTGAACAGAGTAGACCCAGATCAGATGGATCCTGTAAGAGCCATGTGATGAGAGTCAGCCTGTTTGCCTGTGGAATTGTATAGATCTGGTTCTACACTTTCTGGATCTGGTTCTACACTTTCTGGATCTGGTTCTACACTTTCTGCTTGTGTTCAGCTAAAAGATATTTCTGATGTCATCATTTCTTACATGAATATTCATCGGATGTAGGGTTGAGAGTTTCTGGTAATAATTGAAGATAGATATATACAATCTTTTGTCAATTTTTAAGTTCAGTTTTAAAGGAAGTATTTTACACTGAAATCAAGCCTGGTTTTAGCCTGACGCCAAGAAGGGCCTTGTTTTAGTCATTTTAACAATTTTAAGTGAAGCTGAATCTACTCAAATTATTCAGCAATATAATATTAACCCATTCCCTCATACGCTATTTTTAGATACAACCTCTTTGAATAAATCTAGCGAAAAGGAAAAATTTAGAATTTTGTAGTTTCAAACCATTGTGATAAATAGAGTATTTGCTCCTATAGGAGCAAATGCTCTATTTATCACAATGGTTTCACAAAGTGACTTTTACAGAGTCTTCAAAAGTCGTCAATATCGGGGAATGGGTTAATATGAGTTTTTAAATTGTCTGTTGTGTTTTCCAAAAGGGAAAAACACAACAGCATTGTAATGGATACACAATTTATCATTAATCCGTTTACTCCCAGTATCTCATAAATGGGACATGGGCAAACAGTGTAGAACCAGATCAGTGAGCTCCTCATGTGACCCTCTGATTAGGGTCTGCACTGTTTTCAGAACCAGTTAACCCTTTCCTCCATTAATACGCCTTTCTATGCCTCTGTAAAAGTCACTAAATGAAACCATTGTGATAAATAGAGCATTTGCTCCTGAGCAAATGCTCTCTTTATCACAATGGTTTCAAACTACAAAATTCTAAAATTTTACTTTTCTCTAGTAAATGCTCCTTTTGGGTAGATTCATTCAAAGAGGTTGGGTCTAAAAATAGCCTATGGAGGAAAGGGTTAATTAATGTCAGTGGTTTATTTTGTTCACTAAGCCCCCTCAACATGAAAAGAGATAATCACATTGGACGAGTTTATCGTTAATAATATGAGAGTAAATGCTTTCAACATAATGAAGGAACAAATATGTATACAATATAACCTTTCTATAGTGACCACTGGTATATACCGACCATTGGTTTCCTGTACCTCATAGATAGGTCTTTTCACACCTTTATAAACAGAGTAGACTCAGATCAGACAGCTCCTGTAGTAACAGTCTGATCAGGGACTGCTCTTTTCGCTTTTGAAATGATATACAGTAGAACCCCTCTAATGCGACCACTTGAAATATAACCATAGCTGTCTTAATAAGCAGGTGGTTGCTTAATGCAGGACGAAAAGTTATGCAGCTTTCTGCATAACTTTCATCCTGCATTAAGCTACCACCTGCCTCTGCCACTCAGAATTTCGCCCCTTTTTGGTGGTCGCATTAGAGGGGTTTTACTGTAGTTCTGATTCTGCTGTTTATGCCAGGGAAAAAAATACCCAGGGCCCATTCTTATAAAACTTTTAGTTGAGTCTGAGTTCGTTCTCAAGTTTTTGATTGGTCAGATTTGAGCCTCTGGCTCAAATCTGACCAATCAAAAGCTTGAGAACTCAAATCTGACCAATCAAAAGCTTGAGAACAAACTCGGACTCAACTAAAAAGCCTTATAAGCATAGACCCTGGTTTATAACACCGTTATAGAAATTCAGCTAATAAATATTTATGTCGTGGTAAAGGGTGTGATCAGGTGGCCGTTTATATCAGCACAATAATGATGCCACAAGCTCCTAAGGGAGGTTTCTGCATAAGGGTTATCCTGCAGTAGGCCACCACCTGTCTTAAAGTCAGAGAATCTAAACATCTGAGCGGTCATTGTTTGGAGGGTTTACTGTTGTTTAATCATGGGAAAAAGAAATTGCAACTCAAATCAATGTCTTTTCATAGTTCTTTGAAAATCTTGTATAATGTATTATTATTAAATTGAATATAATTCCAGATTTCTTCTGTATAGTAGAGCTAGTCGCATATGTTAGTGTAGAGTTAGAGAGGCAGAGAGGAGGTGAGGATCAAAACCATTGTATTCATTGTGTCAAATGTCATTATCAACTTTATTGTGTATCTCATACGTATGTTACTTGTAGAAGTCTCAAACTATGAATAAAAAGTCACGTTTTTTCAAGAATATTTATGCATTTGTGTTCTTTTCTGTTCCAAATATTCTGTACCCATAACCCTATACATGTAGATGATAAATATCTTTTGTATATAACTATATATGAATATCTATATCACATTAATGATAATCTGCTTTGTGGGAGTGCCGAAACAGAGTGCAGGAAATTGCAGAAATGCACTAGTGCATTTTTTATGCAAATGCGTTTGAATCCGGCTGTATTATGCTGTAAATAATGGCCAAAACAGCTGTCGGATATAGTCAGTTTCACTTTCTATGGCACATTTTAAGGGTAACGTGATAAAAAGAATCTTAGACTCTTATTCATTACAAATTGTTTTCATGAAACTCATTTAATACTATCATGAATATTACAATTGCTCAAACTCGTTTCATTTTGATATAGTAAACTCGTTTCATAAAAACAATTTGCAATGAACACTCATGTAAGATCCTGATGAATATCTATGCAAGAATGGCATGATGTTCATTAGGATTTTTATACGCCCATTTGAAAAATTGGGACATATGGCATGGCTCTCTGTATATCCGCCTGTCTGCAACATCTGTAACTTAAGTTCTGCTTGGTGGATCCTTAAATTTCACCATAATCTTTATTTGGGCATGCTACAGTAGCATCAGTGTGTCCCAGTATGTATATCCAAGTTCAAGGGCGCACAATTGGACTTAGAATTTGCGTTTAGCAAATCTGTTAACCGTAAATTTGTCTGTCATCTCATAACTCAAAATCTGCTTGGTGGATCCTTCTCAAATTTCACCATAATGTTTATCTGGACATGCTACAGTAGTATGGGTGTGTCCGGGTAGATATACCCAATGTCAAGGTCGCATAATTGGACTTAAAATTTGCATTTAGCAAATATGTTAACCTCAATTTGTCTGTCTGTAACATTTGTAACTCAAGATTTGCTTGGTGGATCATTCTCAAATTTCACCACAATATTTATCTGGACATGCTACAGTAGCATGGGTGTGTCCCGTATGTTTATCCAAGGTCAAGGTCAGACAATTGCACTTAGAATTTGCGTCTAGCAAATATATTAACCTCAATTTGTATGTCTTAAATATTTCTAATTCAAGTTCTGCTTGATGGATCCTTCTCAAATTTCACCACAATGTTTATCGGGCATGCTACAGTAGCATGGATGTGTCGTGGTACATATATCCAAGTTCAAGGTCGCACAATTGGACTTAGAATTTGTGTTTAGCAAATGTTTTAACCTCAATTTGTCTATCTGTAACATCTCTAACTAAAGTTCTGTTTGGTGGATCCTTCTCAAATTTCACCACAATGTTTGTCTGGACATGCTTCAGTAGCATGGGTGTTTATCCAAGGTCAAGGTCACACAATTGAACTTCATATTTGCGTTTAGCAAATAGGTTAACCTCAATTTATGTTAAACAATACCTCGACAGGCATATATTGTGCGCACTGTCACTCCTGTTTGGCTACGGCAAAAACTGGAGAATCAAATCTATATACAGTAAAACCCCTCTAAACTGGACTTCTAGTAGAGAAGAATTTAGATACTTCAAGGCAGGCAACTACATAATGCAGGGTGAAAGTCATGCAGAAAGCTCCTAGAGGAGCTTTCTGCATGACTTTCCCCCTGCATTAAGCTGCCACCTGTCTGCAAGACCAATATTTATACTAAATTAATGTCCAGTTTAGAGGGGTTTTACTGTACTTGTAATTCCATAACTTGATCAGCAAACAGAGCAGAACTATAGAATCATGGTACATATACTTGAAAGTTAAAAAACTGATAACATATGGCCAGCATCAAAGGACATAAGGCTCTTTGACATTGCAAACGATGAAGACTTTCATGAGTAACTGCTGTTCTCTTATGGTATTTAATAATTCTTTGCAGAGCTTAACAAAATCATCCACTACTTATCAAAATATAGTCGGTGTCTAACAGTTTAGATCCCATTGCTTCTCAATGCTGAGTGTCTCATCTAGATACTCGATGCCGAGTCTTATCTAGATACTCAATGAGTGTCTCATCTTGACACTCGATGCTGAGTGTCTCATCTAGACACTCAATGCTGAGTATCTCATCTAGACACTCGATGCTGGGTCTCATCTAGATACTCGATGCTGAGTGTCACATCTAGATACTTGATGCTGAGTGTCTCATCTAGATACTCGATGCTGAGTGTCTCATCTAGATACTCAATGCTGAGTGTCTCATCTAGAAACTCGATGAGGCGTGTATCTAGATACTCGATGCTGAGTGCCTCATCTTGATACTGGATGATGAGTGCCTCATCTTGATACTGGATGCTGAGGGCCTAATCTAGATACTCAATGAGTGTCTCATCTAGATACTTGATGCTGAGTGTCTCATCTCGATGCTGAATGTCTCATCTAGATACTCGATGCTGAGTGTCTAATCTAGATACTCGATGCTGAGTGTCTCATCTAGATACTCAATGCTGAATGTCTAATCTAGATACACAATGCTGAGTGTCTCATCTAGACACTCGATGCTGAGTGTCTCATCTAGATACTCGATGCTGAGTGTCTCATCTAGACACTCAATGCTGAGTCTCATCTAGATACTCTATGCTGAGGGCCTAATCTAGATACTCGATGCCGAGTCTCATCTAGATACTCGATGCTGAGTGTCTCATCTAGATACTCGATGCTGAGCGTCTCGTCTAGATACTCGATGATGAGTGTCTCATCTAGATACTCGATGATGAGTGTTTCATCTAGATACTCGATGATGAGTGTATCTAGATACTCGATGCTGAGGGCCTAATCTTGATACTCGATGATGAGTGCCTCATCTTGATACTGGATGCTGAGGGCCTTATCTAGATACTCGATGAGTGTCTCATCTAGATACTTGATGCTGAGTGTCTCATCTAGATACTCGATGCTGAGTGTCTCATCTAGATACTCAATGCTGAGTGTCTCATCTAGAAACTCGATGAGGCGTGTATCTAGATACTCGATGCTGAGTGCCTCATCTTGATACTGGATGATGAGTGCCTCATCTTGATACTGGATGCTGAGGGCCTAATCTAGATACTCAATGAGTGTCTCATCTAGATACTTGATGCTGAGTGTCTCATCTCGATGCTGAATGTCTCATCTAGATACTCGATGCTGAGTGTCTAATCTAGATACTCGATGCTGAGTGTCTCATCTAGATACTCGATGCTGAATGTCTAATCTAGATACACAATGCTGAGTGTCTCATCTAGACACTCGATGCTGAGTGTCTCATCTAGATACTCGATGCTGAGTGTCTCATCTAGTTGCTGAGTGTCTCATCTAGATACTCGATGCTGAGTGTCTAATCTAGATACACAATGCTGAGTGTCTCATCTAGACACTCGATGCTGAGTGTCTCATCTAGATACTCGATGCTGAGTGTCTCATCTAGACACTCAATGCTGAGTCTCATCTAGATACTCTATGCTGAGGGCCTAATCTAGATACTCGATGCCGAGTCTCATCTAGATACTCGATGCTGAGTGTCTCATCTAGATACTCGATGCTGAGCGTCTCGTCTAGATACTCGATGATGAGTGTCTCATCTAGATACTCGATGATGAGTGTTTCATCTAGATACTCGATGATGAGTGTATCTAGATACAGGTAAACCTCTGAAAACCGAACACCTTCGGACCGGACAAAATGTTCGGTTTTCAGAGGTGTTCGGTTTTCAGAGATTTTTCTTAATGTGAAACCTGAAGGTACATGTAATGAATGTGATCTTCTGTAATATCGTTCACTTCTTTTGATCTTATCAGAATAAGATACAACCATCAGTTCCTACTATAGATGAGAGTATTCAGTAACAAGAAAATAATCATATAATAATTGTAATATTGTTTTATCTAATTTATACTTTGCCACAAATGGATGATGTCGGAGCAGAAGGAGGAGCATGCATGATTGTGTTAAGTGTTTAAACTGACTGTCAGATTCAGTGCCTGACTGATTTTATTTATCTTTTATTACTTTTCATAATCAAAAGGCTTGTTCATGCAAAATTACTCTAATGTTAAAACTTCAGTTAATGAAGTTATGTAAGTCAATTGAAGCACTAGTAATATGTAGCATGACCATTTAAGTACGTAGGCATTGTGTTTATGAAAACAAAATTTGCATGTTGAGATCATCTTCCCTTAATTTCAATAAAGAGGTGTGAAAAAAAACACGCCTAATTAAAATTTTCTTACGATTTCCAAAATCAACATCAGCTACAGTATTAGCCTATACCCCTGTTGTGGTTTTCACACCTTTGTAGTAACACAGGCAGCTGTCAAACACAGTAGGGGTCCCAAAATTCCCTAGTCAAACTATCAACAAGCCAGCACCCCTAATTGGCCCTCAGGGTATGTTCGGTTTTCAGAGGTGATTTACAATGGAAATATAGGTTTCTGTTCCGGAACATGTGTTCGGTATTCAGAATTCAGAGAGTTCGGTTTTCAGAGAGCTTTTCTATATAGAATATATAAGGAAAAATTCGGGACCAAAATATTTGTTCGGTTTTTAGAGATTTTCGGTTTTCAGAGGTTCGGTTTTCAGAGGTTTACCTGTACTCGATGCTGAGGGCCTAATCTTGATACTCGATGATGAGTGCCTCATCTTGATACTGGATGCTGAGGGCCTTATCTAGATACTCGATGAGTGTCTCATCTAGATACTCGATGCTGAGTGTCTCATCTGGATAATTGATGCTGAGTGTCTCATCTGGATCCTATGACATAGGTTGTCACAAGTTAAACCATTTGTGCATTAAGAGTTAATAAAGAGTGCACTGTATGCAGCAGATTCAACAAAACAATTAAGTGTTATGACTGACTTAACAGCGTGGACAATCTCATTTCCAAAGTGTCTCCTTTCCAGCCATACAGTAGCACTTTGAGTGCTGAATTTTTAATGTATAGTCCAACAAGATTCACCCGACGTTGACCTTTATTCAAGAATGAATTAAAGTGAGATGACGCAGTATATATCAATACTTGCCAGTACATCGTACATAATAAAATGCACGATAGACACGATATAATCCATCAGGGCCCATGCTTATAAAGCTTTTAGTTGAGTCTGAGTTTCGTTCTCAAGCTTTTGATTGGTCAGATTTGAGTTCTCAAGCTTTTGATTGGTCAGATTTGAGCCTTTGGCTCAAATCTGACCAATCAAAAACTTGAGAACGAACTCAGACTCAACTAAAAGTTTTATAAGCATGGACCCTGAACTACAATCTTGTCGATACATTTATCAATGGTGAATGGTATTTAATCTGGTATACGTGGTTATACCATGTGCACTCTTGTATAAATAATTCACAGAGACTACAAAGATAGATATAGAAACCCAGTGTAGTGTGAAATTATAATAATAGAGGTCAGCATCGTCAGGTGAATCTTGTTGGACAATAGAAAGGTCCATCATAGTTTATCTGTAGGGTCCATACAGTATGAAAGGATCAAATCTGCAAGAGAATTCCTCTAGGAGTCTTATGATCTGGGTCTACACAGTTTGAAAAAGACAGTACATACGTGTCCTATGATACGTGTACATACAATGTTCTTCTGTGCACAAAACAATGTAATTTTTTCCGTGCACAGAAGAACCTCTGGGGTCTTCCTCCACCTGTAATGAGCTGGATGTCGTGATATGACTGAAATACATGTACTGTTAAACCGACGTAAAACACGGATATAAACCAAAACCAAAACCAACATATATATGTCCTAATTTCAAAGGGTTAATACTTTATTAACTCTTGGCAGATTACATCAGCTGATACCCACTACTGAATTCGTTCAGACCTTCAATTTGAATTAACAGTATTACAGTACACTTGTGAATTAATTGAAGTAACAAGCTGGTCAAGAGTGGATTTCCCTTACACCGATGCCTTTTGACAGTTCTGTGGAGTCACTTTTTGAAACCATTGTGATTAATGGAGCATTTGTCCCATAGGAGCAAATGTTCTACTTATCACAAAAGTTTCAAAACTACAATTCTAAAATTTCCCTTTTCTAATAAATGCTCCTTTTCAGTAATTATTCAAAGAGGTAGGATCTAAAAATAGCAAACGAGGGAATGGTTTATTTGCAGTAACGAGCTCATCTGGGTATAGCAAAATATGACTTTACACTTAACCAGTGTTTTTCATACCTTTTATTTACAATTACTTATTCATCCCTTACAGTATTACTACTGGAAATTACTCAATATAGAAGACTTTGTATACAGAGTAGACCCATATCAGACATCTTCTGTACATGCTGTCTGCTGTTTGCTTATGGAATACTAAAGATCTGATTCTATTGTTTCTGTCATGGCAAAATGAAGTCATATAGGAGCCGTCTGATTTGGGTCTAATCTGTTTGAAAAAGGTATTTGTATGAAGGAAAGGGTTAATAAACATTAAAATTTAACACAGATAATCTCTGTGATGAGATGCTAGTCAAACCGTCAATATTGGATTTATGTACTGGTGTCAAAGACCACCATTTTGCTATCCTTTAAACATTTTGGAACCATTGGTGATGACCTATACAGTTTGGATCTAGATTAGATGTCATGTAACTTGGCCGATTTGAATCCAAATTGATTGATACTCAGACACTTGTTTTTTAAAAGAAGAATAATAGGAGACAACACTTTTTCAGATGAAATTCAACCCAATCATTCCCATATAGGAAAGCCCATCCAGGTCTCGAGGTATTAACATATCCATATTTCATCATGAGGAGGGCACAGCAAACAAATTATTTGCCGGTTTGAACTACCAATGTATTCACATCAGTGGGTTAAGCAGACAGTGCAGACCCTGATCAGATTGCTCCTTCAATAACCCTCTTTTCTGGGTGTACACTGTTTGCCAATATATTAACCCTTTACTCCATAAATACGCCTTTCCAATCTGTGTAGAACCAAATGAGATGAGCCACTACACCTATAGGCTATAGGAGCCATCCGATCAGGGCCTGCTCTGTTTGCTTATGATATACATTTGTACATGTAATGTAAATATGGTTAAACAGTTTCTGCCATGGCCAAAACCTTTCTGTGTCCAAGTGTTATTATAACAATTAATATCCATGAGGTCATTATTTCTTACATATTCATTGAGTAAAGGCAATGAATTCTATAAATCAGAGTGTTCTAAGGAACCCACGTCATCTGCCCTGAGAAGCATGATGGAAAGATGTGTGATAGAAGTAATCCTTAAGTGTCACTCTACTAGGGTAGATATCAAAAGAGCAATTTTATCAAAGTCTATATCATTTGCTTGTGTCAGCTAATTTAACTCATTCCTTCCTAGACTATTTTTAGACCCAACCTCTTTGAATTAATCTACCAAAAAGAGCATTAACTATAGAAAAGGAGAATTATAGAATTGTGTAGTTTTGAAACCATTGTGATAAATAGAGCATTTGTTCTTATGGAGCAAATGATCAATGGTTTCAATAAATTAGTTTTACAGAGGCACAAAAAGGTGTCAGTAGGAGAGAATATTGTGCAATAATGCCTTATTCAGCTTTACAAACCCATAGATAGGGCAGATTGGGTGTCTACATACTTAGAGTAATTAGGGGTCTCACTTAATGAACCTCAAAGCTTTTTCATTTACTAGAGTGTTACCTTTGTAAAGTTTAATCATCAAATTCTCATTAGTTCTCATAAGAGCTCATCATGGTCTCCTCAAAGCTCACCATCAGTTTCCTTAAAGCTCATTATGGTCTTGTTCAGCTCATCATGTATCTAAGCTCGACTCGTCCAAGTTCATCAGTCTCCTACGAGCTCATCATGTATCTAAGCTCGACTCGTCCAAGTTCATCAGTCTCTTACGAGCTCATCATGTATCTAAGCTCGACTCGTCCAAGTTCATCAGTCTCTTACGAGCTCGACTCGTCCAAGTTCATCAGTCTCTTACGAGCTCATCATGTATCTAAGCTCGACTCGTCCAAGTTCATCAGTCTCTTACGAGCTCGACTCGTCCAAGTTCATAAGTCTCTTACGAGCTCATCATGTATCTAAGTTCGACTCGTCCAAGTTCATCAGTCTCTTATGAGCTTGACTCGTCCAAGTTCATCAGTCTCTTACGAGCTCGACTCGTCCAAGTTCATCAGTCTCTTACGAGCTCATCACGTCTCATCAGAGCTCAGTCTCATCAAAGTCTTATCTGGGCTCATTAGTATCATTACAGCTATGTGTGTGAAGATTAAGCAAATTGACCACATATCTTAACCCTTTACTCCATAAATACACCTTTCTATGCCTTTGCAGAGTAGACCAAGATCATACGGCTCTTATGGGAGCCGTCTGATCTTGGTCTACTCTGTTTGCTTATGGAATAATATAGATCTGATTGCATTGTATATAGTTTCTACTTTGGCAAAACATTCATGGGTTAATATTCCATTGTAATAATTAATCTAATCAATATTCATGATGTTATCATTTCTTGCATAAATATTAATGGAGTAAAGGGTTAAGTCTGAATAAGATAAAGGATGAAAACAAACTGAAAGAACTGAACAACCTTTTTTACATACATGTATTTTTCACAATATTTTCACAATTTACAAATTGAACATGATTATGACTGATCAATGGTTCAAATACAACAGAAAATTTTCAGGTGGCTATGAAATGAATATGGAAGATTCTGAAAAGCGAGCGGTGGCTTAACCCTTTCCCTGTTTAATATTCATGTTAGAAATACTGACATCATGAATATTTATTAGCTGAACTGGTATACTGGGATATGGATACATAAATGTTTGGTATTGGTGGGAACTGTAGAGTCATGTAATTCTATAAGTAAGCATGGCAGACCCTCATCAGAAGGCTCCTACTTGTGTGCAAAGATGTGAAAGGGCATTTTGTATGGAGGAAAGGGTTACAGTAAAACCTATCTATAACGACAACTAAATTGTGTTAATTAGTTGGTATTTAGGGCAGGTGGCTGTTTAAAGCAAGGTGAAAGTAAAACAGAACGCTCCTATAGGAGCGTTCTGTTTTACTTTCACCTTGCTTTAAGCAGCCACCTGCCTTTAACACAAAATACTTGATGCAATTTAGTGGCCGTTATAGAGAGGTTTTACTGTACTAGTTGCCCTCAAGAACATTTCTGTACCAATGTATCACTTCATTACCATTCATTAACTGAATTTTTGTAATGTCACATTAACAAGGGATTTTTGGCTATGAAAGGAACAGTATGGAGTTCTATAAACTTTCATAATAAACGGAGCAGACCCTGATTAGATGGTTCAATAAAGAACCATCTGATCTAGGTCTGCTCTGTTTGTAAAGGCATTAAAAGTCTCGTCTCTAAGGAAAAGGGTTAATGCAGAATGAAAGTACAAGCAATGCAGAAAATTACAAAGGAACCTTCTGCATTACTTTCATCCTACATTAAACTACCATTTGTCTTGAAAAACAGCAATAGGGCTTGTACAGTCACTCTACCCCTTTCCTTTCTACAAACACAGTAGGCCAAGATCAGGTGACTCCTTCATGTGTACAAATGCATTATAAATAAAAATTCTGCAAATAAATAATTAAGATGCTTAATTTTTTCCTCAAATATTAAACCGGGAAAGGGTTAAATAGCTTTTACTGTATTCCCATCAGTTTTCTGATATTAGTTTCCAGTGTCCCATACACAGACAATTCCTTGCCCAGCGCTGCTCCAGCGATCTCATAGTGTTGGTGGTGGGTTGGGCAGATTTCATTTGACATTTCAGTAGTGAGCGACAGCCGCACCTACAACACTGTCTTGTTTCACCGGACGTTTTTGTTCCAAGGTGTATTTGCCGAACAACATCATGGAACTGATTGTTAGTCATGTGATGGTCACCTACACCTCGCTGAGACTTTGTCAGTCTTTTCTGGTACAAATACTCAGGCTCCTCTCCAAACATGAACATGAGAGGTAGCGGCTGTGTGAACACTGAGAATCCATTGCTGTCCATTCGAAAACTTTGACTTACACTTGGAATGAGCACTTTACTGGGGAGAACACTACACTCATCTAGCAAGCCATCATCAAACTCAACACTTCGACGCTCATTGCAGCTTACCCATGCTCGAGTCAGTAGTTTGTAAATGTGTTTCAAGAGATCCAAGTTGACTGATGTAGTTGTAAACACTGGCAAGCAAGCTGGCGAGTTGGTGCCCCAGATTTTGAATATCACAAGAAATTCTCGCAACAGGCAGAGAACAGATGTGTCATTCAGAAGAGAAGATCCAGGAAAACTTGAGAAGGACTGGAACAGTGGCGCAGAGCTAAGAATCTGTAGACTGAAGTCTGACACCCACTGGATCAATGGCTGTATGCTATACAAGGAAGCTGCAAGAAAGATAAGAAAGGCAGGTTCAGTCATTTGAGCATTTGGCTATTTTTAGATCCAACCACTTTGAATAAACCTACCGAAAAGGAGCATTAACTAGAAATCAGGAAAAAAAATTGAATTTTGTAGTTTGAAACCATTGTGATAAATAGAGCATTTGCTCCTATAGGAAATGGTTTCAGAAAGTGACTTTTACAGAGGCGTGTTTATGGAGGAAAGGGTTAACCCTTTACTCCAAACATACATCATCTTTAAACGCTTTTCAAACAGAGTAGATCAAGATCAGACAGCTCCTTTAAGAGCCATCTGATCAGGGTCTGGTCTGTTTACTTATAGAATAATATAGATTCACTTCTACAGTTTCTGCCATGGCCATAATGTCTTGTGTTCCCATGCAATCATAAAAATTAATCTTGTAAATATTAATGATGTCATTATTTCTTAAAAACTAATATTCATGAAGTAAAGGATTAACAGATAATTTTATAACAAACTGGGTATATTTTACATTGCCAATACAGTAAAACCTGTCTTATGTCACATAATGTGACCTTCTATGGGACCAAGAGGGTCACATAAGACAGGTAGTCACATAAAACAGTCATGCATATTTTTCTCAAAATAACTTAATTTTAGTGGTTCTATATGATAAAAGTGAACATAATTATGCATGTGTCTTTGGAATAAACTACACATAAATGGAATAGATGTTACTTGTTCTAAATAATAAGCTTGGACATTTGATATTTGATAATTTTATATATTTAATGGGGTCCTTTGAATTGAAAAATATAAAAATTCACAGATAGATGCATCATAAAAATTAATTTACCACAGATAAAAAGCAGAACAAGGTTAAGTAATAAAAACAAGAGGGCCATGATGGCCCTTAATTGCTCACCTGGTTATAACAGATTTATGTATACAATGAATTCATGTAACCTTGGGCAGGGCCATTCTTTTGCCAAGGTGTCATAATTTGAACAATCTTGGAAGAGAGCATATGCTACATACCAAATATCAAAGGTCTAGGCATTACAGTCTCGTAGAAGAAGATTTTTAAAGATTTTCCTATGAAAAACCAATAAGCCCTGGGGCGGAGTCATTTTGGGTCCGGGGTCATAACTTGAAAAATCTTTGTAGAGGACCATTAGATCATACTACATACCAAATATCATAGGTCTAGGCCTTACAGTTTTAAGAGAAGAAGATTTTTTTTCCAAGACTTTCCTATGAAAAAATGATATGCCCCGGGGTGGGACATTTTCAACACAGGGGTCATAATTTGAACAATCTTTATAGACGACCATTAGATAATGCTACATACCAAATATCAAATATAGTTTCATAGAATTTTTTTTAAAGATTTTCATATGAAAAACTGATAAGCACCAGGGCGGGGCCACTTTTGGATCGGGGGTCATAATTTGAACATCTTGGTAGAAAACCATTAGATAATGCTACATACCAAATAACAAAAGTCTCGGCCTTACAGATTTTTCAAGATTTTCCTATGAAAATCTGATAAGCCCCAGGGCGGAGCCATTTTTTGGCCTGGGGGTTATAATTTGAACAATCTTGGTAGAGGACCATTCGATGATGCTACATACCAAATATCAAAGGTCTATGCCTTACAATTTTAGAGAAGAAGATTTTTAAAGAATACACAATCGCCATCTTGAAACTATATCTTCTTATTGTTTTTTAAACGAGATACGTAAGAACAAATGTGAGTATTAAAGAAACAATGTATGTTAAAACAATAGGTATGGTATTCAGTTCTAAGCGATATAGATGCTGCCCTTTTCGGAGGTCATTTATCCTTGAAATGAAGTCATGTGCAGATGCAGATGTCGGGAGAGGCTATTTACGGTCATTAGGTAACACAGGTTTGTCGCTTTCCTCAGTCTCAACAAATAGGAAAATGTGTTGGGAGGAAATATCACGGTCACATAAGACAGGAAGTCGCTATTACGGGACGGTCGCTATGACAGTTTTGACTGTGCTATATATTACAGCATTTAATTTGATCCAAAGTAACAACTACTATTACTCCGTTTCCATACCATCAGTTTTGTCCTTTCTCCTCACATCTACATGAAACTCCTCTTTGTCCAGATTGGCAAGTACACTGTCAATATCTCCATCTGTGGTTTTGTTACACAACAGCGCAACTTTCTCAGCAGGTGTCTGAAATATACATGGATTGATCTTTTATTATTGATTCTTTACCTGATATACACCTTTTCACGCTTTTGCAAACAGAGTAGACCCAGATCAGATGGTTCTTGTAGAAGAGTGGACAATGGCAAAATAAGCAATTTTGCCTAATTCATGGGCTATAACTCAAAAGTTTAGTTGGTTTTGGATCTTGGCCAAGATATTATTACTGAAAATGTTTTCACAAAGTATTGTATCAAATACAATAAGTTAAAGAGAGGACAAGGCAAAAAAAGACAATTTTTGCTAATTCAAGGGCCATAATTCTAACAAGAGTGTTCGGAGGAACACATATATCATCTACTCGCAGCTGACACAAAAACTGTTAATATGCTGGGGTGAAATCAGAACAAAGGGGAATAACTCGAAAAGTATTGCATGCAGAGGGATGGACCTTAGTTACATCAATGGTCCTCAATGGGAGGAAGACACATGTAGAATTTGAAAGCTCTATAATGATTAGTTTAGAAACGACAGCCAAAAAAAGAAAGTGTGACAGACGGACAGACAGACGGACAGACAAACAATGGAAAAGTGATCCCTCTCGACAGGCGACACAAAAATAAAACTATGCACATTCCCCTCATTTAGTGAAGTGTGGCATACAAAGTTTACATGGTATACTAACCCTTTATCTAATGAATATTCATGTAAGAAATAATGTCATCATGAATACTAATTAGATGGATTTTGTAAATGGAATATGGACACAGGTATTTTTTGGCCATAGGAGATAACAGAATCAGAAGAAGACCCTGATCAGGTATTTCCTGCAGGAGCTGTTTGACCTAGGTCTACTTTATCTGCAAAGGTGTCAAAAGGTGACAGGTAAAAGGTATAACGATATAAATACATTATCAGAGGTCCAGATAAGATGCATAAATTAAAACATTTTTAAGAATAACGTCTTTATTTCTCCTCCAAATCCTATATTGTGACCACTCTTTATAATCGTCTTTTCAAGATGATTCTAAAGAGTGGTTACAACATAGGATTTGATGGAGAAATGACGATTTTAGTACTTCAGTTTGCATGTTTGTCTGTTGCTCTGCATTACATTCAATTCTGTTGTACATAAACTGCATACCAAAACTATACTTCACGCCAATATGAATACCAGTAATTGCTTGACTAAATTTGATATTCAAACTAAATGTGTAACTTTACCTTGTCCTGTGCAGATATATTTCTTGGTTTTAGTATGCCCTTGATGACATTTCCTATAGAGTGGAGAACCAGTCTAGCATGGTAGTCTACAGCCTTCTGGTGCCCAGCACTGTTGGATGTAGCAGAAAATAGAGAACTATGATATCTGCACTGTTTTGTATGGTAAAATAGATATCTATTATTCAACTCCATAGAAATCAAAACACACTTGTCATTATCTGTAGTGTGTTAACATTCAGTTTAAAAACAGCTGGGCCAGATAGACAGAGAAATGATCTCTAATGACAGCCTGCCTCAGAGGTAATAAATAAAGGTGAAACAAGAACAGGCAAGTACAAAACTTCATGAAAAATAAGAAATGTTTGTAAAACATATATTCCCGCAGACCCCCTTGACCTTTGACCTAGGGGTCATGACTAATCACCACAGCAAGTTTGAAGATCTTAAGCCAAACCCTTGAGCAGTTATTGATCGGAAACCATTTTACCAGATAAGGTCATGGTGACCTTGACCTAGTGACCTAAAAACCAATAGGGATCATCTAGTGGTCATGACCAACCACCACATTAAGTTTGAAGATCCTACCCCAAGCCGTTTATCAGTTATTGATTGGGAACCGTTTGATCTACCGACCGACATGTGCATCTAGCAATTATTTTTTTTCAAAAGGGGGATTATAAAAATAATCAGTGCTGAAATTCCTTATATCATTAATGTTGTTTATCTGTTAAAGTTTCAAATACATATACTATCAAAGGACCTACCTGTAGCTGCTGAAAAGCCCCATCTTCATGCTGAGAAGTCTCATAAACACATAGTCATGTGTGTCGTGTATTTGCTTTCCAAAGTTGTCAGACAGCGACTGACAAACATTCATGATCATACCTGAACAAACAAAGTAACAAGTCACATGTATGTAAATATCCATCTACAGCAAAACATGCCTCAACCCATTCTCTCCTACTGACGCCTTTTTGCGCCTCTGTACAACCCATTCTTTGAAACCATTGTGATAAATAGAGCATTTGCTCCATAGGAGCAAATGCTCTATTTATCGCATTGGTTTCAAAACTATGCAATTCTAAAATGCTTCTTTTCTATAGTTAATGTTCCTTTTTGGTAGATTAATTCAAAGAGGTTGGGTCTAAAAATAGTCTAGGAGAGAATGAGTTAACACTTTCCCTGATGAATATTCATGTAAGAAGTATTTACTGTATGAATATTTATTTGCTGAATTTTCATAATGGCATATGAACACAGTTTTTTTTTATAATGGCTGAAACTGTAGAATCAGACCTATAAAATTCCATAATCAAAGAAAGCAGACCCTCATCACAGGACTCCTAAAGGAGTTACGGTATCTGATCTGAGTCTGTTCTGTTTGCAAGACACTAAAACTGATTAAGCAGTCATTAAAATGAATTAAGATTCTTGTCTTTAAGTTTAAACCTTTCTGTGTTGAATATTCATATAAGAAAATAAAAGAAAATGTGTCAATGGGACACGGATGCCCCCGGTCGGCAAACAGGAAGTAGATGAACGACAAACCTGAAAAGGGGAGACACAGAACAACTCACTGTCTATGATTATGCTTCAGACCAAATATCAAATCATTGCATCTTACACAAGTGAAGAAATCTTTGACGAAATTTTATGTCATTAAACAATCACCAAAATTCAATAAAAGTGTTGGCAAACAGGAAGTAGATGGACGACAGACCTGAAAAGGGGAGACATGTTACAACTCACAATGATAATGCTTCAGACCAAATATCAAATCATTCAACCTTACACAAGCCAAAAAATTCTTGATGAAAATTTCGGACGTACAGACGTACGGACGGACAAGGGTAAAACTTAATGCCCCTGTTGCCTAAAGGCAGGGGAATAAAAAAATGACATCATGACTAACTATTATCTAAATGTTTTTGTCACAGCAAGTGGGGAAGAAACTGGGGTGGGGGGGGGGGGGGGGGTAGAAACAGCAGTCAGATGTATTATAAATTAATTAGTAAACAAAGAAGACACTGATCAGATGGCTCCTACAGGAGATCTCTAATCTGGGTCTACTCTGTTAGCTAAGGCTTGAAAAGGCATTTGTATGAGGTCACAATTTGAAGCAGATGGGGATAGCTTACTGTAGGACAACAGTAACATAGAAAGCTCCTCTAGGAACCATCTGCTATTTAAGACTTAAGTGTTGAGATTTTAATAGCACAAGACATTATTTTTGTGTTTCTTAATACAATCATAAATTACACATGTACATTAGATCATGAATTTACATCATAAAACCTCTCTATGGTAATCACTTAAAATAAGCTTAGCAGTCTATAAGAACAGGTGGTTTCTTAACCCTTCACTCCATAAACACACCTTTGCAAACAGAATAGACCCAGATCAGATGGCTCCTATAGGAGCCATCTGATCAGGGTCTGCTCTGTTTGCTTATGAAATGATACAGATACATACCTTTTAATAGGAAATTTGAGGAAAACCTCAAAAAGGCATTTTTATAATTGGGAATTGTTTTCAATGATTTGGAAAGCGTATTTGGTCTCATTTAACTTATTTTGCATTTTCTAGCATTTTAATCAAAATTTTGTCTCAGTTAACTTTTGTCCTATATAAAGCAACTATCTATCTGAAAATCAGAAGTCAATTTTGCAGTGGTCATGGTGAAGGGGTTTTACTGTATTTTTACTTGAACATTTCCAGTTTTACCTTGTCTCACAGCCAGGAATATATCCCACCAGTCTTGACCAGTCACCATGGCATACTCAAGCAGCAAGACAATACTTGAGGGTGATAATTGCAGCAGACTGTCTCGACCACCATTATACGTCCTGAACAGGTAAATCCTCCCATCATGCATCCCTATAATGCCACACCCACTTCCTGTCTGTGTCATGCTTGACAGCTGAACTGAGATCCTTTGTTTCTTTTCCCCATTCTGTATTACTGTCTGAACTTGCTGGCATAAATTGTCAACATTGGCTGTAGTGATTACTTGAAATGTGTATCTATGTATCAACTGAATGGTGCCGTCCTTGTAGGATGTTGCTATATATGGTAAAAATCCAGTAGTCTCGACAACATTTCTGCTCATAGGCAGTTTTGGGCCAGCAATACTGGTTAACAAGGATGGGTGGGGTATAGTTGCTTTGTGCATCCATTTGTGTGTTTTGTTGGAGGTATCGGGTGCAGTGTTCATAGAGAACATTTTGTGTAGGGGCATCATCTGCTCCAGCAGCTGCCACACCTCCAGGCAGCTGTATGTGGAGCTACCACAACAGATCAGTAGTGTGTCACTGCTGTCATGGTTCATAAACATTGCATTGGTTATCCTAAAATGCAACAAAACACATTCAGTAAATTTTTGCAAGTTATGTAATTGTTGTCTACAAAGTTATTGTCTGCTACAATTCTTAAAGTTAATTTTCTTGAATTTATTTCTCTTCAAAGCTTCACTCAGAGTGTCAAATACCAGTAGTTTGGGTAGGTTACCACAAATTTGCTGCAAATATGCCAACAGTAAGAAAGCCACAAATAGATACAACACAACATGGCACATATATTTGTAATGAAATAACATTCTTGAAATGAGTCCATATTTGTGCTTTCATTTAACTCTTTCCCTGTTCAGTTTTCATGTAAGAAATAATGTGAAATGAATATTCATTAGCTCAGTTTTTTATACTGTTAACTTTCAGGGGAATTTTTTACTTTGACAAAAACTTTAAATCAGATCTACAATGTATATCATGTCAAAAGCAAACAGTGCAAACCCTGATCAAATGGCTCCTATAGGAGCTGTCAGATCTTGGTCTACTCTGTTTGCAGATGAGTGAAAAGGTGTTTACATGAGGGAAAGAGTTAATATGTCCATTACCTGCAGATGTGCAGTAAAATCTCTCTAAAGCAACCACCAAAAAGAGTCTTATTCTGAGTCTTAAAAAGAGATGGTAGCTTAATGCAGAATGAAAATTATGCAGAAAGCTAACAGGACATTTCTGCATTACTATCATCCTGCATATCATATATGCAAACAGATCAGATGGCAGCTACAGGAACCCTCTGGTCTGGGTCTCTCTATGGAGTAAAGGGTTAAAACAAGAGCCGCATGCGGTGTCAACACTCGTCTGATTTGGTGCTTGTCCAGCTAAATTTTATTTTTAAAAATAAATAAAGGGCCATAACTCCAAAATTTTGAAATTTTGAGTTATGGTTCTTATGTAGGGGCCTTCCATTTAATGAGATCTACTAACCTATGATGTTTCATGTTGATACCTCTTTTATGTTTTGAGTAATGAGCTACATTAAAGTTTTTGCACATCGCCAACTACGCCAATGCCAACCAAAACACCAACGACAATGAAAACGCCTACGACCCAGTGATCACAATAGCTCCACTTTTCTTCAAAACAGACGAGCTAAAAATCATGACTATTCTATTAAACACAGGTGAATTCAAAATAATCTTTAAAAAAAAGTTTTGACCGTTGGATGAAATTTCAAATAACTCAACATCCAATACAGACACTATTTGAAACTCTAAAGCTGATAGCATTTTGGAAAGAAAACTGCCCAAAATAGCAGTGTCAATGAGTTTGAGCTACAGGAACGTCATTATAGTATTCAACCCATACCTCCATCAACACGCCTTTATTCGCCTCTATAAAAGCCACTTCTTGAAACCATTGTTGATAAATAAAGCATTTGCTCCATAGGAGCAAATGCTCTATTTATCACAATAGTTTCAAAACTAAACAATTCTTAACATTTTCCTTTTCTCTACTAAATGCTCCTTTTTGGTAGATTTATTCAAAGAGGTTGAGTCTAAAAATAGCCTATGAGGGAATTGGTTAAAAGCCTGTCTTAACCATTTACCTAATTGCCCACCTTTTAAAACCTTTGCAAACAGAGTTGACTCAGATCAGACAGTTTCTATTGGAGCATCTGATCAGTCTGATACTATTTACATATGAAGTAATACAGATCTGATTCTAGTTCTGCCATGGTTAAATATGTCCATGTTCATAATGCCCAAAGGGTAAACTGTCCATGATTTGAGACACACACTGAATTCAGAAGTCTCCCATAGCATGAAGGAAAGGTTTACCAAAGATATATGGATACAGGGTAATGGTTTGATATATTACAAATCAGCATTATTGATGGTGTAATACTCGCAGAGATGCCTGAAACTGATGTCTGACTTAGTGGCCCTTGGGTCATACAAGCCAATATTTTTATTTTGGCAACTTCAATTATGAAAATATATGTGTAGCCGGGTAGAGATTGTGGTGAAGCGGTTGATAGGCTTTAGACTGTGTGGCTTGATAGCTCAATCGGTAGAGTATTGACATGGTAAGCCATAGGCCCTGGGTTCAAGTCCCAGTCGAGTCACAACTTTTTCACCATGTTACATTTGGCGCTCAACGTGGGGCAAATGAAGAATCAACCTGGCATTGATCAGAAAGTTTAACATTTTACCTTTAGCTTATAGACAATAAAACCCAATACCATGCTTTTAAGTAACAATGACTTTTGAAATATTTGTGTCCCGACTCAAGGATGAATTTTGGCTGATCAACTATAAACCCCTTTGTCCTCTATTGTGATTGTCTTTTATGAACATTATGCATTACTTTTGTACTGCATTAAGCAACCATCTGGATTTTAAGAATGCTACATTTAATTAGTAAGTGGCCATTTAACCCTTTCACCGATAAGAAACACCTTTCCATGCCTTTAAATACAGATTAGATCATAAAAGAGCTATCTGATCAGGGTCTGCCCTGTTTGCTTATGAAATAATATAGATATAACTCATGTAATAAAGGATTACAGCAGCTTTTACTATATGTACTGTACCTCATTGTTTGATTATCGTTACTTCCATATTCCATCTGGGTCTTCATGTACAGACTGGCCCCATTTTTACAGCTAATCTTTATGTTCCTCCCCACCAGATGCAGTGATACCAGGTAGCATTGAATGGCCGATGACAGTTGGCCATCGCTTGTAGCTATCATGATGTCACCATTACCCGTATTGGCGATGTCAGCACTGGTCAGTCTGAGGTGACAAGGCGACAGGCTGTCCGTGGAGGAGATAATCTCATTGTCACAATTCAACACTCCAACAGAAATCTTAAATAAATAGACAAAATTCTATTATTAGCTGAAATTAAGACAATTGTCATATCAAATACTAGTACATTTACTGCAGCTAGTAGAGAAAAACAACATCAATAAAACCAGAAATGAGAAACAGATCCATATTCAATTTCTAAAACCCCAATTCTCCACCAAGCACTATGTTGTGAATACTTGTAAGAATTGTCTCAAAGAGAAATTATTCTAAAGAGTGCTCACAATTAAGGGTTTGGTGGAAAACTATTCTTGAAAATGTTTCAATTAACGCATGTTATCTTGAACTCTGAGTAACTTGATATGAAATGGAACAATAACTCACCCAACTGTCATGCAAAATGCAGGTTACAATTGACAATTATCAACACTGCAAAATTTCAATAAAGTCAGTGCACAAGTGAATGACAAATCTTGTCTATGTACAGATCCTCCAACTAGATCACATGTGAACTAGAAAAGTAATATCCAGCTGCTATCCCAGATGAGTACAGAAATTAATCCGTTCCCTTATAAAAAAGCATTTCCACGCATTTGCAAACAGAGTAGACCCAGATCAGATGGCTCCTATAGAAGCCATCTGATCAGGGTCTGCTCTGTTTGCTGAATGGAATTTGATAGATCTGTTTCTTTAGTTTCTAAAATGGCTACAATGTTCCACTTTCCATACAGTGATACTTCATTATAAGTATTTTGTCCATGAATCTTCAGTAGGTATTGAAATTTGGAATAAAAATAGAACAAGGAAAGGGTTAACCTTTGACACTTTTGCAAACACATTAGACCTAAATTTCTTCTGTTTGCTTATATGTTACAGAGCTAATTCTCTACTGTTGACTTTAACACTTTATGATACATTGTATCTCATAAATATTCATGTAAAAAATAATGACATCATTAAATATAATCAACTCAATCTTTATTGAGGCATTAATATTAATATGGGAACTTTTAGCCATGACAAAAAATTGAGAATGAGATCTATATCATTCTGTAGGCAAACAGGAGCCATCTGATCTTGATCTTCTCTATTAGCAAATGACTGTATAGGTGTTTTCTATCAGGGAAATGGTTAGGAGTGTATCTCAGGTAAGATATTATCAATAACATGAAAAGTAACAAAAATCTAGAAACTTTAAATTGCAAATTGATTTTTTGGGTTAAATCACACTTTCAATACATAATGGTATTAAATTTTCATCCATTGCTTTGAGACTGTAAGACAGCAAATTTTCACAGCAACCATCACAAAGCTTGCATTTTGTCTCAACAGAACAAAATAATTGTTTAGAAACTTAATACAAAGGAACACTAAATAAGAGACAGACCAATCAACACACAAATTCTATTTATCCCTACACTAATTATTCAATATCTCACCAGTCCTGAAGCAGAGACAAGGATCCAGCCCTCTACACAGCTTCCTCCAAACTGGGTGAGAGATGGTGTGAAATGAGTGTTGCGGACAAACTTGTCTATGTACTGGGTCTTGTCTCTCTTGTCAGGGTCAAATATCACCTAGAAATCAGAAAATATGTCTAGTCAGAGTAACTTACAGTGAATAGCAATCATACAATAATTTACACATGAACAGAGCTCCAGATAAGATGTGTAAATTAAAATATTTTCAAGACTAACTCCTTTATTTCTCCATCAATCCTATACTGTGACCACTCTTTAGAATCGTCTCTTTGAGACAATTCTAAAGAGTGGTCACAGTATAGGGTTTTGTAGAGAAATGATGATTTTAGTATTTGGGAATGCACCCTTATCTGTAGCTCTGCATGAAAAATGCAAAATATGTTCAAGCCAGATCTCCTACAGTGTCATATGAAATTAAAATCAAACTCTGCAAACTGTTGCATCAAAATAAGTCACTTAATTTGGCATCATTAAGATCAAAACTGTACAATACTCTGAAATGTCTGGAAAACTGTGACCTCAAATGTTTATTGAATAACTTTTAACAAAATGGCTATAATCCTTTAACAAGAGTACCGCATACGGTACATAATACGCCCACTTGCAAACGTTCTCTGATTCAACATGCCTTATAAGTGTTGACATTTTCTAATCTGTGCTTCAGATCTTGATTTCCATATTAAGGTGATACTATTTTTAAAAAAAATGAAGTGAATATCTTATTAAATAAAAAAGTTACAGCTAATCCTCATTTTTGCAGATTTTTGTAAAGTGCAACAGCCATAACTCTGTAAAGACAAATTGAATGAACCTCAAAATAAACTCAGCTTCAAATTTTGTTGCTTAAAACATTTGTGTTACGTCTCATTTATATCATTTTAATAGTTTTCCCAGAAAACAACAGACATACAAAGCAACGAACACACAAAGTTCAAGGACCTTACTTTAGAATAAAATGACATATCAAAACCCCCGCAATATATGTGAAAATTCACATTAAGGTTTAACCATATAAAAAAATTGAAGTAAATATCATTTCAAATGAAAAGTTATGGCCATCCTCATACTTGCATAGATTTGCATTATTTTTTTAAGTGCAAGGGCCATAACTCCGAAACAACAAATCAAATGATCCTCAGAATCGACTTAGCTTCAGGTCTTGATGCATTAAACATGTGTGTGAAGTTTGATTAATATCTGTCAAACAGTTTTGCTAGAAAACAGCGAACGACTATATGCATATATTTGCATTATTTTTTAAGTAAAAGGGCCATAACTCCAAAACGACAAATCAAATAAACCTCAAAATCTACTCAGCTTCAGATCTTGATGCATTAAACATTTTTGTGAAGTTTCATTAATATCTCTCAAATAGTTTTCTCAGAAAATAGCGGACAAACTATTTGCATATTTTTTAGAACAAGGGACATAACTCTGAAATGAAAAATCAAATAAACCTCAAAATCTACTCAGCTTCAGATCTTGATGCATTAAACATTTTTGTGAAGTTTCATTAATATCTCTCAAATAGTTTTCCCAGAAAACAGCAGACAAACTATTTGCATGTATTTGCATTATTTTTTAAGGACAAGGGCCATAACTCTGAAAAGAAAAATCAAATAATCCTCAGAATCAATTCAGTTTCAGATCTTGATGCATTAAACATTTGTGTGAAGTTTCATTAATATCTGTCAAATAGTTTTCCCAGAAAACGGCAGACAAACTATTTGCATGTATTTGCATTATTTTTTAAATACAAGGGCCATAACTCCGAAACGACACATCAAATGAACCTTAGAATTGACTCAGCTTCAGATCTTGATGCATTAAACATTTGTGTGAAGTTTCATTAATATCTCTCAAATAGTTTTTCCAGAAAACAGCGGACAAACTATTTGCATATTTTTTAAGGACAAGGGCCATTAACTCTGAAATGAAAAATCCAATGAACCTCAGAATCAACTCAGCTTCAGATCTTGATGCATTAAACATTTGTGTGAAGTTTCATTAATATCTGTCAAATAGATTTCCCAGAAAACAGCGGACAAACTAATTGCATGTATTTGCACTATTTTTAAGTAAAAGGGCCATAACTCCGAAACGACAATTCCAATGAACCTCAGAATCGACTCAGCTTGAGATCTTGATGCATTAAACATTTGTGTGAAGTTTCATTAATATCTTTAAAATAGTTTTCCCAGAAAACAGCGGACAAACTATTTGCATTTTTTTATAACAAGGGCCATAACTCTGAAATGAAAAATCAAATGAACCTCAGAATCAACTCAGCTTGAGATCTTGATGCATTAAACATTTGTGTGAAGTTTCATTAATATCTGTCAAATAGTTTTCCCAGAAAACAGCGGACAAACAAAATGTTGACGGACGAACGAACGAACGAACGAACGAACGGACGGACGGACAGGGCCACGACAATATACGACCACCTTTATTAGGTGGGCGTATAAAAAGTAGGGAAAATATGACAGAAGTCAATTTTAATAAGTATTACCTAAATACAAAGTTATACACCAGGTTTGAGGTCAACATGTCAAGCACAACAATAATTAGACCAGATAACTATTTTTCAACAAAGGGCCACAACTCCTGAAAATGTAAGTCATACATGACAAAAGTCAAACTCAATTGGCATCATCTCTGGACAACCACATACCAAGTTTCAATTCCAACTCTTGAAGTTTAACAGAAAAAAAACGTCTGGAAAAATAAGTTTCAGCAGGAATCATGAAAACAGACAAACTTGATTTGCTATATACCTCATATGTCACATACCAAGTGTTACTGCATTGTGTCAAAGCACAAATGAATAAAGTCCAGAAAATTATTACCTTGGGCAGACACACAGATGGATGCCAAGACAGGCAGTGTCATTACATATTACATAAGACATTCAGTCTAATGATGGGCATGTATAAGATGTGCAATTAGTCATGTTATCAATACAATCTTGCACTCTTGATTTACTTGAACTTTGACTTTAGCAATGACTGCAGAATCAGATCTTCATTTTTCAAGCAAACAGCAGACCATGATCAGATGGCTTTTAAGGAGCCATCTGATCTTGGTCTACTATGTTTGCAAAGGCATATCTATGGAGTAAAGGGCTACAGCTTACCTGAAGTCCATTATGAAACCACATAAGGGAGAGAACCTCTTCCCCGGCCACAGACACTGTACCTATGCATTCCCATTTGTTCAACAGATGATCCTGAAATTCAAATGAACTACAAAATGTATCAACACTCAACCATTAGCACACTATAGGCAAACTTGTGATTACCTTTGCAAACAGTCTGGATCAAAATGAGATGCCAAATAAATTATTTGGCATTTCACCAGCATCCAAACTGTTTGACACTTGTCTGAAGAAACAGCTTACATAAATGTTTTAAAATCTGATGCAGGACAAGTTTAAAGCTGGCAAAAATTTACTCCATGAGTATATATGTAAGAAATAATGACATCATGAATATTAATTAGATTAATTGCTATAATAGTACATAGACACATGTTGATTTTTTTTTTGCCTTGACAGGAACTGTAGAACCATATCTATATTATGTCACAAGCAAACAGACCAGACCCTGATCAGATGGCTCCTATACGTCTGATCTGTTTGCAAAGGCATAGAAAGGCTTATTTATGGAGTAAAGGTATAAATGAGCTGCACCATGAAAAAGTAACTTTGATCTTTTTTCAAATGATGTAGACCCAAGCGAGTTGCCACAATACATGTGGCACAAATGAGCATACAATGCTTTACTCACTGGCACAGACAAAACTTTTTAAAGTCTATCATGCTCAAGTCAACACATATCAGTCTGTATAGTACTCCACTGAGCACTAGAGCACATATCAATATGTGTAATACAATGTACTTAACTGGCAGAGACAATGGTCTATGAGTATGATGCTCAACACATACCACAGGGTTTTCATTTTCATTCATAACAACCGATTATTTTCTGGACATAGTAGATTGCATGTTCTTAGATTGAATTTTCAAGGTTTCTAGAAAACCAACCGATGCAAAACTCAATTCAGCCGATGGTTTCAATCGGCAATCGGCTGAAAATGAAAACCCTGATACCAGTATGTGCAGTACTTCACTGGCATCAGACAAGAGTGTACATTGTTGGCACAGACGAGAGTGTACATTGTTCAACACATATCAGTGTGTGTAATACTTCATTGGCACAGGCGGGATTCTACAATGCTTAACACAGCAGCATATGCAGTACTTCACCACCAATAAAATACTAACTTAACATTTTCCTCCATAAATACACCTTTCAACGCCTCTGTAAAAGTAACTTTTTGAAACCAGTGATAAATAGAGCATTTGCTCCTATAGGAGCAAATGCTCTATTTATCATAATGGTTCCAAACTACAAAATTCTAAAATTTTCCTTTTCCCTAGTTAATGCTCCTTTTCGGTAGATTTATTCAAAGAGGTTGTATCTAAAAATAGCCTATGAGGCAATGGGTTAATGGCAAATCAGAGAAATGGCAACTAGTCGGATTCTACACTGTTTTCAAACCTATGCAAGTACCTCTTTTCATGAGAGTTCAATGATACAAAACAAACTCTATCCATTACAGTAACTTACCTTCATAGTCCAGACCTGGCAATCACCATCAGCTGTGATCAGCAGCAGCTTACTCCCAGTTGTATCCCATTCAAGGTGGCTCAACTGTACAGGAAGTGTGGTCACAGAATGGCTGTCCCAGGGTTTGTCCAAGTCAATGACCACAACGTCATACTTCTGATCAAAACTGGAGCTGCGTTAAGAAATTGACATGTAGATGTTACATTTACTGTACTATGTGGGAAATTTGTAATTTTTATCTCAGGCAAAGTAATTGTAACTTGGTTACATATTTGAATCAAAAACCTGTTTCACAGACTAATCAGTCATCATTGTTTTCAAAAGAAAATGAAGGAAAAAGAAATCACTGAAATTTATTATGGCTGGGTACTGCAGTGGAAACAATACCATTGTATACCATGTTTGTTTATGTACCACAATGTACTGCCAGTTGTAACATCCATGCATTGCACATTACTAAGTAGTACGGTAACTTAGTGTCACATCAGAATCCAAACAGTTTGACAGTCTTCTTTTTTAAAAAAAAAAAAAATGAAAGAGAAAGTAATCATTGAAAATATTAAAAAAAGAAACAAGATGTGTTTGTGAAACACTATGCCCCTGAGTCCTGACCTTTGACCCTGAAGGATGACCTTGACCTTTGACCCATGGACCAGGGAGTTGAATGCGACACATCATTTTCGTGTGAACATTTGTGCCAAATTATATTTTGAAACCCATTCACAGATAAAAAGTTATAGAAGGGACACGAAATTTGGGATGGACAGAAGGACAAATGGACAGATGGAAGGACCGACAATGTCATAAACGCTATGACGCTGTTGGGGGTCATAAAACGGTTTGATCGAAAAATGATGATTTTAATATTGGAGTATGCATATTTATCTTTTGCTCTGGCACCTATTGCAGAGGTACCGATAACATGACAACACTATAAAGAATTCTTCTTTTGCTTTCGAAGGATCACCCATTTTCAGAATATTTGTAGTAAGATTGTTGAAAGATTAACTTGCCTTATGGTGTTGTTTTCATAACAGTGTTGACCAAAATTTCATGTAGTAAGTACATAATTGTTTACCCTAACTTTGAAATGATTAACTTTCTAACTGAAAGTGACCTGTATGTCTGCACCTTTTCCTGTTATAAAACATTTATTCAACATTTCATCACCTCATCAATATTCATGGACAGAGTTATAAGAATTTGTTAAAATGGATCAAGAAAAGGTATTTTCTCACCATAGTGGATACTTGCAAGGAGGTTTCTCTGTTCTCGATCTGGCATGAGTATTTGGGTTCTTTTACTCAGAACAAACAGGAATTTTCCTTTACCTTGGAATTTTTGGAGATGTCACATCCTCTTCATCGGCAAGACTGCACTGGCTTGGATCATGTCCATCCCAGTTAACAAAGCACTAACAGTGATACAAATGAAGTTGAACGACAACATCAGTATTTTAGACAGGTCAGAAATGGAACTTGATCAAATCATGGAGTTGCTTAAATTTTGCCTCAATAGTACATACTTCGTCTACCAAGGCATATTCTCCCAACAGAAACAAGGGGCAGCCATTGGTTCTCCCATGTCCCTGATCATGGTGAACTTGTATATGGAGTTCTTTGAGAAGGAAGCTTTGGAGTCATCCAAGAATCCCCCATTCCTCTGGCTAAGATATGTCGTGGATGACACAATGACCAAGATTCATAACTATGACATAGAAAGATTCACAGATCACATTAACTCTATTGACGACCATACAAGGTTTACATCAGGGGAAGAGGCAGCAGCAGCAGGCCTACAAAATTTCCCTTGTCAGCTCGTAATTACGAGTGGAAAGTGGTGTAGGATGAGTACAAATTTGAAAGTACACGTCAGACAGGACGAGTACTTTTTTTGAGGAGAATTAATAACTTATTTGGAACTGAAATTCAGGCCAACTCACATTTCACACAGTTGTTATGTACAATTGACATTTGAACCTCGCGGTCTGCTGAACGCTTGCTTTCCTATCTAGCAACTTGTAGCAAGTGCTCGTTGCTTGCTGACTGCACTGACTGGGACTATGTATTTTTCAACAGCCGATTATTTTTGTTTGTAAGTGAAGTGATTGAATTCGAGAGAAAGGCTCTACGTGATGAAAACACAATGGAAAAAAAAAAGTTTTTGTGTATAATTAATGGAAATTAATTTAGTTTGGTATATTAGTGAATCAAGAAACGTTTTGATAGCCACTGTTTCATAAAGTCAGAAACCACTTCAAACCAGTCTGTAAGGGGGGTAAATGTTTATATCAACACCACTTTATCTCGTGCACTGTTCTCAAACTGAAATGGCCTCCAGTCAGCAACAGATTACGACATTCTTTGATGGTGGGAGAGATGACGAGAAGAGGGATTAAAGAGAAAACTATGAAAAGAAAAGAGTAGCAAATATGGTATAAAGTCCCATCTATGCAAGTCCGCATATGTGTACCCATAATTTGTGATATCGTTCTACTTTCAATTTAACGGACTCAATCAGATCAAAGTTATTTTTAAGTAAATTGACAGTATAACACTGTTTGCCTTAAAATGCAGGACGAGTAACTTTACAGGAGGACAAGTAAGAATTCCTAGTCACTTGGCCTACAGGACACTCTACAGAAAGTCACCTTGAACACAAACGGGTCTGTGGTTCAAACCTTGTTACATTCACTGGCCTGAGTCAAAAGTGTCAGAGGAAGAAGACAATGTGAGAGATCAATCACCAAACACATCAAGACAGCATTCAGAACGAATGGGTATCCAGAATGGATTTTCAGACTTTCTAAAAAGAAAACAAAAAGAGCGGAAAAAGATCAAAGGGGGAACAGAAAAGAAACCAAGTGCAGGAATGCCATATATCAGAGGAACATCAAAAGGACTCTCTAGACCTTTTCATAAACATGGAGCCAACATCTTTCACCAGCCCTACAACACCATTAGAAAACAAGTAACTCATGTTAAAGATCGCATCGACAAAATGAGAAAGTGTGGCGTGATATACCATATCATGTGTGACAAATTGTGAAAATTATTATGTGGGCTAGACAGTTAGTTCACATTTGTGTACACTTAATGGTGATATCGAGCTACTTTCGGTTTTAACGACATCCCGGTAGAGTACAGTACACAGGCGTTAAAATTGATTTAGGTTAGGACGTTCCTCAGTACACACCTACTGATTCCTGTCTGGTCGGATTTTCTTCCAAACAAGAGGGCCATGAGGCCCTGAAGCGCTCACCTGAGATACCCCAGGGACGGGGCCATCATTTGTACAACCTTGGTAGAGAACCACAAGGCAAAGCAGTATGCCATTAATTAAAGGTCTAAGCCTTATGGTTTCAGAGAAAAATGATATAGTTTTCCCATGAAAACTGAAAAGCCAGGGCCAAGTTTCGCCCAGAGGTCATGGTCGTAAGTTGAACAATCTTGGCAGAGGACCACAAGCCAAAGCTACATGCCAAATATCAAAGGTCTAGGCCTTACAGTTTCAGAGAAGAAGATTTTTAAAGATTTTCCTATGAAAAACTGATAAGCCATTGGGTGGGGCCATTTTTGGCCCGGGGGTCATAATATGAACAATCTTTGTAGAGGACCATTAGATCATGCTACATACCAACTATCAAAGGTCTAGGCCTTACAGTTTCAGAGAAGAAGAATGTTAAAGAGTTTCCTATGAAAAACTGATAAGCCCTTGGGTGGGGCCATTTTTGGCCCGGGGGTCATAATTTGAACAATATTTGTAGAGGACAATTAGATCATGCTACATGCCAAATATCAAAGGTCTAGGCCTTACAGTTTCAGAGAAGAAGATTTTTAAAGATTTTCCTATGAAAAACTGATAAGCCTTTGGGCGGGGCCATTTTTGGCCCGGGGGTCATAATTTGAACAGTCTTTGTAGAGGACCACCGGATCATGCCACATGCCAAATATCAAAGGTCTAGGCCTTACAGTTTCAGAGAAGATGATTTTTAAAGATTTTCCAATGTAAAACTGATAAGCCATTGGGCGGGGCCATTTTTGGCCCGGGGGTCATAATTTGAACAATCTTTGTAGAGAACCATAAGATCATGCTACATGCCAAATATCAAAGGTCTAGGCCTTACAGTTTCAGAGAAGAAGATTTTTTAAGATTTTCCTATGAAAAACTGATAAGCCATTGGGCGGGGCCATTTTTGGCCCGGGGGTCATAATTTGAACAATTTCTGTAGAGGACCATTAGATCATGCTACATGCCAAATATCAAAGGTCTAGGCCTTACAGTTTCAGAGAAGAAGATTTTTAAAGATTTTCCTATGAAAAACTGATAAGCCATTGGGCGGGGCCATTTTTGGCCCGGGGTTCATAATTTGAACAATCTTTGTAGAGAACCATAAGATCATGCTACATGCCAAATATCAAAGGTCTAGGCCTTACAGTTTCAGAGAAGAAGATTTTTTAAGATTTTCCTATGAAAAACTGATAAGCCCTTGGGCGGGGCCATTTTTGGCCCGGGGGTCATAATTTGAACAATTTCTGTAGAGGACCATTAGATCATGCTACATGCCAAATATCAAAGGTCTAGGCCTTACAGTTTCAGAGAAGAAGATTTTTAAAGATTTTCCTATGAAAAACTGATAAGCCCTTGGGCGGGGCCATTTTTGGCCCGGGGGTCATAATGTGAACAATGTTTCGTTCCCCCTAGCCACTGATGCTTCTGACAAAATTTGGTTAAAATCGGGTCAGTAGTTTCAGAGGAAATGTCGCTGGAAAATGTGGACGGACGCCGGACGGACGCCGGACACCGGACGACGGACAAATAGCGGTCACAATACCTCATCCTGAGCCTTCGGCTCAGGTGAGCTAAAAACAACATAATTCTTTAATAAAGACATGCAGTAGCATAAATATCTATTAAATGTATGAACCTGACAAGAAAACTTCCAAAGACAGTTATTTTTTTTTTGCTGCTTTTAATCCACTTAATCTGTTTCATCGTAGTGCTTACAGTAACCCCTATATTGCACCTGTGTGTATACACTCAAATCGCGTGACAACAACAGTGCGGATGCAGTGTGGATTTATGATTGTATATGAGGTCAGGGGTGTAAAAAAAATTCAAAAGCTACTCGCCCTACAGGACTAGTGACCACTGAAATCCACTCGCCCTTATGCAACTTTCGCTTGCCCTTGATTTTTCATAAATACGGTATGTACTCTTTAAAAACCGGTGTGATCTATATCATATGAAGTTGATTATGAACGGAGATAAAAATTGAAAGTAAATATTTTTATTGCAAAAAATAAGCCTGTTTAAACTTCAAATCACTAAGTCATGCAGGATCAGTGCAACTTTGTATGATCTATTAAATCAGTGAAATGTTCCGCAAATGGTTGGATTCCAAACTATTTTCAATCAAACAGTCATCAAAACGTGGCATAAACACATCAATTGCTTTCAGGTATGAACCTAATTACTGTTTTTAACACATCCTACGCTAGCCCATAATACTATACAATTGCCAGTTTGACGAAAGCATTTTTTCATAAAGTCCAGTTTGATGAACCGGTAGTTTGACGAAACCACCATACTCCCTTTAGCCCATTCAAACTCATTGAACAGTTTTTCCTGATCTCGTACTTCATCATACTATTTCTATGGTTCTTTCTGTCTTTTCTCTTTCTTTTTCCTTTTTGTCATCATCTCCAACCCATGCTTCCCCACCGGAGAACAAATGAAAACTTGTTTGTTTAGACAATTTGACATAGCTGGTAACTCTTACGGTGCTTCTGTTTTTTTTGGCCTCTAAATTTTTTACTTGTTTTAATAAGGTACGAAAGCGTCGAAGGTTTATTCAAGAATTTTTCACAGTTTAACTGATTATTGTACTGAAAAACGATATAAAGCTGTTATGTATGTTTTAATTTCATAACATGATTAAGTATTTGAACGACCACTTGAAATATTTAACACAAATAAACTTCCTAAGGGCGAAACATTTCTACTTGGGCCGAATATGTCTCGCTATGTAACAGCCTAACAGGTGCGCTTAAATCGGAATGCCTCTAAATTCTTTGTAGGTATTATTAAGTGTGAGACACGGTGGAAATTCTGTCATCAATCTGACATTTACAAAGACTTTTCGGGTGGTTTAATTTGCAATTTTAGGTATTTTACTCAAGGTTATCTATTGGGAAAATGTCAGATCCAAAAATCCACTCGCCCTTTGGGGCGAGTATATGTTTTAAAGCACTCGACCGACTCCAAAACCTACTCACATTGGCGAGTGGAATTTTACACCCCTGGAGGTCAGTTGTTATTTGAATGACGTAATTACCACAAAAGTGCAGATTTACATTGAAAAATTAAGTCCAATATGACCAGATTGTAAATTAGATTTCCACCTCGTATTTTACATATTGCACTGAGACTGTAAGATGGCAACCATCACAAAATTGGCCTGCTGTCTTATTTTGGTTACTGGCCGTTCCAAGGCGGTACTCCTGCTTTCAGCCTATGGTCAATATTGTTGTTTAATATGCTTCATGTTTAATGTTTTTCGTCCTGATATGCGTCCTGTTATGTTTTGTCTTGTGACTTTACTGTTTCTTGTTTGATGGTGTTTGGTGCGGTGTCATTTCGTGTGTGGCTCTCCCTGTTTGACTATTTTTCCATATTTACTGCTCAATGAGACTACTAGAAAGTTAAGACACTAGAATAAAAGGACACATGACAAGAACAGCATCATGATAACTGTAATGCAGCAGATAATAAGATCAGACTGGAGATTACCAAAGTCTTGACATCAGAAGTCTTGAGAACTTTTGGAAACAGAAAGTTAAAGAGGCTAAATAAATTAAGCAGAGTAGACTATCGCTAAACAGGGATGAAGGAATGGTGCTACCGTAGGTGTATGACAGTCTCATATCATATGACCCCTCACTGGTTACATGATCCAAGCCAGTGCTGTCTTGCAGATAAAGGGGATGTGACATCTCCGAAAATTCCAAGGTAAAGGAAAAACCCTGTTTGCTCCGAGTTAAAGAACCCAAATACTTTTGGACACTGTATATTCAGAACAATAACTGTCCTTATTTTTCCTGCAGGAGCAGTCTGGTCAGGTTTTTGCTCTGTTGGAAAGGGCGTTTCTATAAGGGAACGAGCTAAATCAATCAAAATCTGCTTGGACCCGATTTAGCCTTTATAAATGGTGGGTGGGGTAACTTACCTGTCATCAAGTTCGGATTGTTTGCAGACAGCAAGAATGTTCCGGCATGACAGACTTTGGCAATATCGTTCCTCGGATATCCAGTCTTTCACTCGTTGTTTCTGAATATCTACACTGTAAACAAGCTCCATTTCAGGAGATTTAATCTAATATGAATATTTCAAAGCGCCGACCATTGTCGTAAAACGGTAGTTGTACGCCGTAAAACGGTTATTTTACGACAACCCATTTTGCGACAATCCGTGCGCGGAAAATTTGAATGCGGAAGTGTTGAAAATCATAACATGCTTGAATATATAACCCTCACTTCCCTTTTTCAGTGTATGTCAGTCCACTTGATCTCTTGATTAAAACGGTTTTTGTTTACTTTTGTAAAGATCAGTTGTGGTGAATCTAATCATCTTTAATTTTTGACCACTTTTACTTGATTGAATGTGCAGAGTGTAGGCTTTGTTGACGGAAAATCTGTTCCTGATAAGACGACACCTACAATAACTGTCTGGTCTGAGCCTGCTCTGTTTACAAAGGCGTAAAATCGTTAAAATGAGGAAAAGGGTTAAACCTTTATCTGTTGGAGATGCCTTTGCAAACTCTGTAGACCAAAACCAGACAGCTCCAGCATGTGCTGTTTGCTTCTGCCTCTACAATTTCTGCCATGTAGTCAAAGAGGTCTTGTTCTAAATGCCACTATAAAAGAAACAGCTAATTAGTTTTCATACATCTACTACTTTTGATATTTTGTCAGACCTCTATAGTACATAATATTATATTATATAGACAGCTTATACCAACCACAATTACTTCTAGATAATAGAAAAGTGGGGAAGAATCTAGTATAGTGGACCCCGGAAATCACGAATCAAGTAACAAAGCACAGCGCATGCCTTTTTGAGCCAATAATATTGCTGGGGAAGTAAAAGGCGACACCATTTTGTTTCATTGCTTTGTCAGTTTACCTCGGGTCACTGCGGCGACTTTTGTACAAAAAATGACGATAATAAATTGTTGAATAAACGGATTTCAAGCAGGGAAATATTTCATCATATCATTTCTATAAGTGGCTTTGATTTTCTGTATGGAAAAAGTTAATAAAGCAGGGAGTTTGGGGGCGGCTGCCCCAGACAGAACAGCAACATCCTTCCATTTGCAAATATTTTGACGTCATTGGTTACGTCATCGTTTATTTACCACAACTAACATAATTGTATTATATTTTGCGGTAAAAAATGGGTTCCGCTATACTAGATGTGTTCCGAAAAGTGTAGTAACTGCAGTAAATTATTATTAGTTTTAGTGTATAAAAAAGGGAAAAAATCGTAAAAGTAGTTGGAGCAAAAATTAAACATGGCGCCCAGCACAGCGCCATTTGTAGTTGTTTTTTCTTAAGTTAAAAATCACGCTTACCAAGCCCTTGTCAGACCTAAACTTGAATATTCACCCACTGTCTGGAACCCTTACAACAGAAACAGTCAATAAAATTGAAAAGGTTCAAAGGAGGGCAGCTAGATTTGTGAGTAACAGGTACAACAATACTAGCTCGGTAACAGACATGCTGGAAACTCTAGGCTGGTCACCCTTAGAAACACACAGGACAAGGTTGATTATGTTTAACAAGATTGTACACTACATCCTTGCCAAAATTGTCAAACATGTGTGAGTGACTATCAGTCTTCATGTTCACCTGGCGTTTATCTTTAATTCTTTGATGGAGAAGATAAATATACACAATTTTGTTTATAAATTTAGATAACTGTAGTGTACTGAATCTAGTAATTTCCTTGTTTCAGTTTAGTTTTGTTTTTTGAAGAAAAATGGTCGAGGTATTCCCATAGTCCTACTGGTATGCTGAAACAAACATTTCTCAATAGGTTATAGTAAATTGTTATTTACATTTTGTTAAATGGCGTATTTTATATTTCAGAGCCATGTACAGTCGTAGTAACCTTCGAGACAACCTGAACAACACAACATTGGAACTTCAGCGAGATCTAGCCCAGAGTACCCCAGAACAATGTGTCGCCCTGACTCACAGTGTTCCATCTGTACAGATGTATTATGCATTAAGGTCCAAATTGGAGAATTGCACAGATAGATGGCTTGGGGTAAATTGTATACAGAAAGTAGATTGTTGGAATAAAACTTCAGACTAATATATTATTATTACTCACACTCACAGTATATATTTAAATATGAACTGTTACTGTTATTGAGGCCGTAGATGTTCGAACCTTAGGCAAATAGTGTACCCAGATCAAACGGCTCCTGAAAGAACACTGCAAGTCCATTAGCAAACAGAGCTGACCCTTATCAGACTGCACCTATAGTATAGGAACCGTCTCATCTGGATCTGCTCTATTTGCAAATGCATGAAATCTTGTTTATATGAAGGAAAGTGTGTTAACATGTTTTCCAGAATATTATATAGTACATTGGACATTGTATATGCTGAAGTTGTGCTTCTAGTTCTACTGATTTCCCACAAAATATGCTGTAAGAGTTTCATACAGTTTAGATCCAGGTAGGATGCCAAATAACTCTACGTCTTAACAGGGTCTTAACTGTTGGCAAATTTTAGAAAATCATAAATTTGCCACTTGCATGTAAAGAGTTAGTCACCATGTTTTGTAGTGTCATTGTCACACTTTTTTCTGCTGTGCTCCAACAGGAATTCCTGCATCTGAATGGCCTAGACAGTCTGCTGAACTCTCTAGACCAGATGTCGGGACGGGGGTTTACCTGTTTCACAGACGCTATTCTCCAGATGGACTGTATCTCATGTATCAAATGTGTCCTCAGCACAAGTATGGGCATGGACTATTACATAAGTAGCGATGTGTATACCAAGAAACTCACAATGGGTAAGATTATACAGAACAGCTTCAACCCTTTACTCCATTAATATTCATGTAGGAAATAATGATGTCATGAATATTAATTAGAACAATCATTATAATAGAATATTGACACAAGTAATTTTGGTCATGAGATGCACTCTAGAATATTATATATATGTGCAAACAGAGGAGGCCCTGATCCAATGGCTCCTACAGGAGCCGTCTGATCTGGGTCTACTCTGTTTGCAAAGGCATAGAAAGGCTTATGTATGGAGTAAAGGGTTAATTCATTCCCTCCCGATACTTAGACCTGACATCTTTGAATAAATTTACTGAAGAAGAGCATTTACTAGAAAAAAGGGAATATTTAGAATTATGTAGTCTTGAAACCATTGTGATTCATTTCAAGAAGTGACTTTTACTGAGGTGTCAGGAGTAAGGGAATGGGTTAATGATGACCATAATGTACTTTATTCTATTGCTTAAATATTTGATAATCACTGTTAAATTGGAAGCTCATATCAGCATATTATCATTTGAAAACAACAACGGAAACAAAATTGTTATTTTAACACATTAAAATGTAAACCTGACATATTCGAAAACACATTTTCAATTTTCAGAAGACACTTGATAGTTTTTCCAAGCACATATGCACAAAAGTAGGTCATTTTCAATGTGGTTTTGTGAAATATTTAACCCTTTACCTGATAGACGCAGCTGCCTTTTGATACTATTGCAAACAAGCAGACCAAGATCAGACTGCTTTTGTAGGAGTAGATGACCAGGCTCTGCATTTTTATGCCCCTGCCTTTAGGCAACGGGGGCATTAAGTTTTACCCTTTTCCGTATGTCTGTACGTCCGTCCTGTAAAATTTTCGTCATAGATTTCTTCGCATGTGTATGCAGCAATGTTTGATATTTGGTCTGAAGCATAACCATAGTGAGTTGTACCGTGTCTCCCCTTTTCAGGTCTGTCGTCCATCTACTTCCTGTTTGCCTACACTTTGATTGAATTTTGGTGATTGTTTAATTACAAAAAATTCGTCAAAGATTTCTTCACTTGTGTAAGGTGCAATGATTTCATATTTTATTTGAAGCATAATCATAGTGAGTTGTACCGTGTCGCCCTTTTCATGTCTGTCGTTCATCTACTTCCTGTTTGCCAGCCGGGGCATCCGTGTCCCATGGACACATTTTCTTTTATTTACTTTATAATATGGATTGATATAGATCTGATTCTACAGTTTCTGCAGAGGCTTAAATTTTTCGTGTTCATATGCTATCATGAAGATACATGTAATTTATGGCCATGATGTCATGATTGCTTTCATGAACATGCATTAGGTATTTAAAGGGAAATGTTACACCAAATGATGCGCATGATGGATGACGGTATCACACGATTCTTTGCATGCTTCATTTTAGTACTTTTAGACTCTTGTGTGTTTCAGTACTGAACAGCAGCGATGTCCTTCCCAAGAAGCAGGTGTTTGAAATCCTGTCCGCCATCTGTGTATATAGCCATATTGGATACCTTAGAGTAATGGAGGGTCTCTCTTATGTCAAGGTAAGGACCCTGCATGTGTACAGAGAACTAGCTTTATGCTGGAACTTGTTACCCCGATAATTTCAGCATCCGGCATAAAATCTCCAAAATGGAATGATTTGCACTTTATTTCTCTTTTTACTACGGCAAATCAGTTTAATGTTTTCAGGTAACAAATGTGCTTGCATCTTGATTGATCGGCACCCTCAGAACATGTAGACACACTCAAAGTGAAGGTTGGCTCATAAGTTACTGCTCTACACACGATATGTTAATTGTTGCAACGGATTAGCCCACTTTTGATTACACTAATTGTTTGCTAGTGTGTAGCCACTGGTTAAAGAGTCATGTGTTATTTTGGAGATCCTTCACTGAAATGTCATGCATGCTGAATTGGTAACGTCCATTTAACCCTTTACTCCATGGATATTATTGTAAGAAATAATGACACTAAGAATAATTAGGTTAATATTTACACATGAACACAGGACATTTTGGTCATGGCGTAAACTGTAGAATCAGATCTATATCATATTAGTAGCAAACAGAGCAGACCCTGATCAGATGGCTCATATAGGAGCAGTCAGATCTGGGTCTACTCTGTATGCAAAAGTGTAAAAACTAGAAAGGCTTATTTATGGAGTAAAGGGATAAACATATTTCAATCAAATCCCAATGTAAGTTTTCATCCTTGTTTACCTTTTCATGCCTTTACAAATAGAGTGCATCCAGGCTCCGAGGTTATAAAAGGTTTTGCTTGAGTCTGAGATCATTCTCAAGCATCTGATTGGTCATATTCTGAGCTTGCTCAGAATCTGACCAATCAGATACTTGAGAATGATCTCAGACTCAGACTGAGAAGCTTTATAACCTTGGACCCAGATCCTATACGAGCCATCTGATCAGGGTTTGCTCTGTTTCCTTATGGTGTAATAAACATTCTGATTCTGCAGTCTCTGCCAAAGTGTCCTGTGTTTATATGCAATTATAAAAATTAATCTATTTGATATTAATGATGTCAGTATTACGTACATGAATGTTCAACAGGGAAAGGGTTAAAAAAAGGAATTAATAGAGTTTTGGTTCATCTGATTTGCGTGGTTACTTGGTATCCCATCTGGATCCAAACTAGTTTGAAATATGATTAAAATAATAATTCACAAATTAGCACGATAAAAGTTCCGGAAACAATTACCCTGTGAAACTCTTCATTATGCTAAAATGTCAAACAATGTTGTCAGATTGAAATCTGTTCTGAGCAGTGTTTTTTAAAACAATGTTTCATTTTTAATTAAAAACATCAATTATTAAATAAAAACCTAAAAGGGTGTTGCTCCACTCAGGGCCCTCTGATCTGGATCTACACTGTTTTCAAATGCCAGTACACTTGTTTCCCACTTTCAAAGGGTTATGCCCTCCTTGAACTTATGTGCACCCTTACTGCATGCCCTTGTTTCCAGAGTGAATGTGACCAGCTGCACAGATTTAGCCTGGTGTTGAATGACCTTCAGAAGTCTGAGACAGTTGCCCACAAGACGGCCATTATGACCTTTGTCAACACCATCATCAACTGCACACCTGACATCACTGAGAGGCTCAGGATCAGGAATGAGTTTATTGGTTAGTTGCTTCATCAGCACATTAAGACTAATCCTTTCCCTGATATAAAGGTCTTTTCACGCCTCTGCAAACAGTAGACCTAGACCAGATTACTCTGCTTTATGCCCCCCCTCCCCAGATCAAGGTGGGGGGGTGGAGCATATTGTTTTGACCTGTCAGTTGGTTGGTTTGTGGACAACTTTAACACTGGCAATAATTTTGTAGCCGTTGCACATACATACTTCAAACTTGGCATGCATGTGCAATTTATGGAGGCGAACATTTTTAGCTCGACTATTCGAAGAATAGTGGAGCTATCCAACTCGCGTCAGCGTCCGCGTCACACTTTGGTTAAGGTTTTTGTTAAAGTCCACTTTTTGCCTCTAACCTTTGGAATAAAGCTTTGAAACTTGGAACACTTGTTCACCACCAAAACACTTCATCTGTAGGTAAGAGTACATAACTCTGTCAAGCATTTTGACAGAATTATGGCCCTTTTTAACTTAGAATATTTGGTTAAGGTTTTTGTTAAAGTCCACCTTTTGCCTCTTACCTTTGGAATAAAGCTTTAAGGTTACATAACCCTTTGAGATAAAGCTTTAAAACTTGGAACACTTGTTCACCACCACAATCTTCATCTGTAGGCAAGAGTACATAACTCTGACAAGCATTTTTACAGAATTATGGCCCTTTTTAACTTAGAACTTTTGGTTAAAGGTTTTTGTTAAAGTCCACTTATTTACATAACCCTTTGAGATAAAGCTCAAGCATTTTAACATAAACTATTGCCCTTTTTAAAGTTTTTCTCTTTCATTACAGAGTTCAAAGAGATCCTACATCCTGAATGCTATTAAAGATATTTTACTGAGACTGATTACTTGCTTCTAGTATCATTGGACACTATTTTAGTCCACTATCAAGCATTTTTACACTAATAATTCTGAGAATAGTCGAGCGCGCTGTCCTGTGACAGCTCTTGTTTTGGGTGACTTATTAAGGTCAAGCTCAAAGTCAAATTTATATTGGCCAGAATTGGGGGCATAATTATTGTCTCACAAACACATCTTGTTTTTCTAGTAAATGCTCCTTTTCAGTAGATCTTTTCAAAGAGATTAGGTCTAAAATAGCCTATGAAGGAATAGGTTAACCCTTTCCTTTTTATGTTTATTGCAAATTCCAATACTTACTGAATACTCATGGATAAAATAGTTTAATGAAATATGGAATGTCTAACATTGTAACCATTTTAGAAAGTAAAGAAACAGATCTATAAAATCCATTAGCAAACAGAGAAGACTCTGATCAGACTGCTCCTATAGGAGCCATCTGATCTGGGTCTTCTCTGTTTGCATATAGGTGAAAATGTGTTTATAAGAAAGAAAGGATAAAGGGATTCTTCTGTAGTTGTTGAGAAATTTGTAATTATTTTTAGATCTGTTTCAGAGTTGTATATGTTTGCTTTTGGCTTGGATGAGGAAAACATTGAAGTATGATGTGATTTTATTAAGTCTTTACCTGATGAATATTCATGTAAGAAATAATGACACCATGAATATTTATTAGCTGAAATTTTATAATGGCATTATCCATATGAACACATCATTTTTATGCCCCAGTTGACGATAGTCAGAGGGCATTATGTTTTGCACCTGTCAGTCCGTCTGTCCGTGTGTCACGCTTTTACATGCAGTTGGTTGTCATGGTTTTTAGCTCACCAGAGCACAAAGTGCTCAGGGTGAGCTTTTGTGATCGCCTGATGTCCGTCGTCGTGCGTCGTTCGTCGTCAACAATTTGAACCTTTAAAATTCTTCTCCTCTGAATCTACAGGGGTCTCAGCTTTCATCTTTGGCACATAGCATCATCTGTAGGTCCTCTACAAAATTTATATAAATTATGTCCCTGGGGTCAAAATTGGCCCCGCCCCAGGGGTGCATTGTTTTCTATAGAAACATATAGTGAAAACTTTGAATATCATCTCTTCTGAAACTGGAAGGTTCTCAGCTTTCATATTTGGCACATAGCATCATGTTCAGGTCCTCTACAAAAGTTATATAAATTATGCTCCTGTGGTCCAAATTGGCTACACCCCAGGGTGGCCAGTTCTCTAGCAAACTTATAGCTGACTGCGTTTTTAAGCATCTTCTCTTTGTACATAAAGAGGTCATCAGGTCAAGCAGTAGAGAGATGACCAGTGGCTATTTTTAGTGCACCTGTATCTGGTGCTGTAGCCAGTGTTAGTCTGTCTTAACCCTTTGCCTGTTCTATGTTTATTATTAATTTGAATGCCTACTGCATATTCATGAACAAAATAGTTAAAATGAAGTATGGAAGGTGGAACATTGTAGCCATTTTTTTTCTCCAAATTTCACAACCTACTGAATATTCATCTACAAAATAGTTATAATGAAATATAGTAGGTGGAACATTGTAGCCATTTTAGAAACTAAAGGAACAGATATATCAAATTCCATTAACAAACAGAGCAGACCCTGATCAGATGGCTCCTATAGGAGGCATCTGATCTGGGGCTACTCTGTTTTCAAATGTGTGAAAACACGTTTATATGAGGGAATGGTTAATTAATAATAGTGATTGGCATTATGATATTATTATAACCTGCCCTGCAGTTCAGAAGAAGGGTAAATCATGTAAAGACTCCAGAATGCCAAATTAAAGATTTTAAATAAATTATGAAATAATTTTTAACATGAAATTGTATTACTTGAAACTACAATGTATTAAGTTAAACTTATGAATATGAAATTATTATGTAATAATTTATAATAATATTCAAATGCAAAAAATCAGTTTGGAATTCTAGGGTACACATACCTGTTCAGAGGAACAGTTGATCGCCTTTAGTCAGAACTTTGTATGGCATTGTTTAAATTATGCCCCTGGGGTTAAAATTGCCCCCACCCCAGGGGTGGTCAGCTTTCAATAGAAACATATAGTAAAAACATTGAAAATCTTCTCTGAAACTGGAAGGTTCATAACTTCCATATTTGGCACATAGCTTCATGTTCAGGTCCTCTACAAATGTTAAATAAATTATGCCCCTGTGGTTAAAATTGGCCCCGTGAAAACTTTGAAAATCTTCTCCTCTGATTGTCTGGTGAGCGCTTCAGGGCCATTCTGGCTCTCTTGTTTCATTGTCTTATATCGCACTAACCACTATAGCTATTGGCATGGAATTGAATATACACATTAACCACCATCCATACTTTCATTGCGCACCCAGGCCATGCTGCCCGCAAGCCCAAGATCAAGGTCAAATGACTTGGGAATTTTACGTCCAGCTAGGTAAGCACCACCATGGGGGCATCGCTGTGTCTTACAAACACAATTTTCTAGTTTGATATTGGTAGAGACTGTAAATTCAGGTCTATAATTTCATAAGCAAACAGAGCCGACCCAATCAGACAGCTCCTATAGGAGCTGTCTTATCTGAGTCTGCTCTCTTTGTAAAGGTGTGAAAAAGCATTTATATGTGATAAAGGGTTAATCAAGATATTTTGAGTAACATTTATTAATCAAGGTTTGAACCTGCTGGATGTGCTGATGTTTTTGCGGAGAGAAGAACCAGACGAAAACCTTATACTTCAGCTGGAGGTTAGTACTAGTAGTAGAAATACAGGTGTGATACTATCATATAGGTGTGATATAGGTGTGATACAGGTGTGATATAGCCTTTTACTCCATAGATAGCCCTTAACCCTTTCCTTGACCTATGTTATTCCAAATTTCAATACCTACTGAATATTCATGGACAAAATAGTTATAATGAAATATGGAATGTGGAACATTGTAGCCATTTTAGAAACTTAAGAACCAGACCTATCAAATTCTATTAGCAAACAGAGCAGACCCTGATCAGATGGCTCCCCTAGAAAGGGTTAATTCAGAGCAAAATTCATAAAATCTCAACAATGGTCGCTGAAGAAGGCTTTACTGTATAAGTAGATTCAAATAGATTTTGAACTGAAATTGAAAACAAGCTGATCCATAGTATTTGTGTCTTTACAATGAAATTTGGTTTCCATGATATTTGTACACATTTCTTTGAAAATTATGAAATTAGGTTGTTGTCACCTGTTGTGCAAGCAATGCATACTTTTGCTTAGTTGTACTGGTTGTCTGTTTCAAGTCTCTAATCTCATAGTTAAGATATATGAGATACAGTAAAACCCCTATTAACAGGAATTCAAGTAGAGAAGTTAGATACTTTTAGGCATGTACTTTCTGCATGACTTTCACCCTGCATTAAGCTGCCACCTTTCTCCAAGACCAATATTTATACTGAATTTAATGTCTGTTTTAGAGGGGTTTTACAGTAGTTTGGATCGTGATAAGGTGCTGAGCTGATCCACATATCTGGTTCCTTTTACTATTTGAGCTTACAGCAAGGCCAAGGCTTACATTGAAATTCTTAGTATGCTTGCTCTGCTACAATGCAAGTAGTTGATATGGAACACTTCTTGTTTGGCTTCAGATATTCCATGAGCGTAAGGTATCAGATGAGGAAGGTGTCAACAGCTGTCATAACATTGATTATAACAGTCCCCAGGATCTCCTAGACCAGATACAGGCCAGGGTACGTGAAGACAGAGCTCTAAGTTACAGTGCTTGTACATTACCTTACTCTTGCCTAGCTAAGTACAGTCAAACCTGTGTAAGACAGCCACCTTTGGGACCAAGAGAAACTGGCTGTTATATACAGGCGGCCGTCTTATAAAGGTTTCATTAGGGAAGAAGATATCCTGCTAAGTTATGCCCGTAAACTGTTGACAAAAAATTAATGTATGTTGAAATAGTTTTAATTGTTTAAAAATACAATATTACATGCAGATGAATTTGTGGAAGTATGAATTAAAATCAAAACAACGAAAAAAACATGTAAGGTTTCTTTTGTACATATGTTCTATTCGCATCTCATTTTATGTTATGAAAACAGGTCAACCATATTCCCCATGCATTCCGAACATCATTTACATCTATAAATCTTTACATTATGAAAAATGAAGATCACTTTTTGAAGGGAAACTAGCTGTGCAGTCAGCGTCGTTCGTTCATGTCACGATTTATGAAGCCAGGATGCCCTCTATACAAAGGCAGTTTTAAGGCGTTTCTTACTCGTTATTGGCTTGTTTGGTCAGTGCATTGCAAAATAAACATTTCTAGCATGCTACGATAAAGCGAAAATATCCAACAATTTTAATGTATTTGTCCCAGAAAGCAGAGGAAGAAATTGCCAAAAGAAACTTTTCCTTCGTGAAACTGCGAGAAACTGCGAGATTTTGTTCGCTACCTCCTTTTCAAAGAGTATTTTAGACAAAGGGAAATAATCGATAACTTCCGCATAGGTAAAAACGCAGCCTCGCACGCCGAATATCGGCGTTTTTATACAGGTAAAAATGCTTTTGGGACCAATTGTATGCGGCCGCTGGCTGCGTTGAACACCGTCTTATACAGTAAGTTTATATAGTGAATTTGCACGGGACTGTTTGAATGTGGCGCTCATATACAGGTGGCGCTCTTATAAAGGTGGCCGTTAGACAGTTTTGACTGTCATCAAAGCTACCTGCAGAAATTGTCAGTTTAATTTTTTATGGTGGATTTTTCACTTTTCTAATTTAAACGATCGGGATCGTGTAAGACTCTGCTGCTGTTATCTCCAAAAGAAAGCATGCTCTATTGTTCTTCATAATTTACACTTCAAGGAGTTATTTTCTGAAAATGTTTTCATTTTTTTTAATTGACATAGAAGTTGTGTTTTTTTTCCAGTGTTTAAAAGCACAGTTAGAGTGTGAATGTCTGAATCGAAACTGTTTAGAAATTTCTCTCTGTTCATAAAGTGCTGGTATTTTACAAAGAAAGGCAACAGACTTTTACGCTTGGTTTCATCAAAGCCTTGTGAAATTATCGCAACTGTTTTAAATCTGTGTTGTTTCGGCAGGCGACTTATGTGTGAAATTTGATTCTCTCTGACAGGTGTTTGGTACATCACGCATGGTCAACTTTGTCAACATTTTACAAGATCTGCTGGCCATTGAAAGTGTGTATGGAGAAAACAAGTGAGTGCTTGTACATTAATACTGGTTTTACCCCTTCTCATGCTGATAGCATACATATCTGCATTTGCAAATAGTGTAGACCCATGTGAGACATCTCCTACAGGAGCTCCTACAGGAGTTGTCTCCCATGGGTCAGCACAACTTGTCATAATGCAGTGGCTACAATTGATCCAACTTACAAATGGTTTAGCAAATTAATATTCCTTAACCCTTTCCCTTTTCTGTGTTTATTCCAAATTTCAATACCTACTGAATATTCATGAACAAAATACTTATAATGAAATATGCAAGATGGAACATTGTAGCCATTTTAGAAACAAAAGAAACAGATCTATCAAATTGTACCAGCAAACAGAGCAGACCCTGATCAGACAGTTCCTCTAGGAGCCGTCTGATCTGGGTCTTCTCTGTTTGCAAATGCGTGAAAACGGGTTTATATGAGGGAAAGAGTTAAAGTTAATGGATTCATATTGAATATTCAGTCTGCTAAAAGGTTAAGCGTTTAGATATGGATTTTGCAGTGTAATTCCACATGCTCCAGTCAACTCTTTCTGATACGTAGTGTTGGTAAGAATAGGATTTCCTTTGGCAAACTTGAATCGCCAAAGAACACTTTATAATAAACTATGCATTTGATACATAATAAACTACACATTTTCTACATGCCAGTAAACATGTTTATCTCATCAAAACAAAATTATTGTATCATCTGATTATAAATTAGTAAAATTTAACTGCATACCAAGCTCCAGATAAGGAGCGTAATTCAAAATATTTTCAGGAATAAATTCTTTATTCCTCCACCAAACCCTATACTGTGACCACTCTTTAGAGACGATTCTAAAGAGTGGTCACAGTATAGGGTTTGGTGGAGAAATGACGATTTTGGTATTTGGGTATGCACATGTAGCTCTGTGCATATATAATTTTTATTCTGGTTGGTTTTGCCTTTTATAGCGGGAAGATCTGGCAGACAATTGACAGCCTGATACATCACATGGTCCACCTCACTAGCTCAGGCACACTTGACACGGTACAGTCAGAGCTACAACGATTGCCAGACCAAGTCTCCCAGGCCCTGCACTGTATACAGGATTTCCAGGGCGTCTGTGATGACCAATTCATTCAAGAGAAGGATGTTTATACAGACCCATACCAACAAGAATGTTCAAAAACGTCCAAAGATATTAAAATCTCATTAGATGTTGAGAACCGATGTAACATTCCTATAGGACAATCTGTTTTATCTAAAATGAAAACCAACATTAAAAATCAGTCAAAATTGAGTGCAGATTTTACATATATTGATAGCAGTTCCAGCTCTAACAGTGGAGCAGGGACACTGCTGGAATCTCAGAGTAGTAGTAATGCTACAGTAGTCGTCAGACCCAAACTGGTATCCCCGGCTTGTGACATTACATACTTTGTGAATGATATGAACAGCACTGCTTCTGATATACAACAGGATTCAAACAACAGTAGTTATAATGGTATTCGTATGATCTCAGGCAAGCATGAGCTCTCTGATGAAGAAAACAACAACAGTTCCAATTATAACAGTTCATCCAACAAAACATCTAGATATGACCAGGACAAGGTGTGCATTGAGTTGAATATTCTCTGTGGCAGCATGAAGGGTAAACAGCTGTGTAAGAATATGGATGAAACATTTGAAAAGCCTGCAAAGAAGACAAATCTTGTTCCCCGCCCTCAGATTCCTGTACCAAGTGAAGAGATGAGAGAATTAAAATGGATTACTCTGTCTGACCAGTGCTTAGGTAGGTGAAATAGGCATGATGATCAGCTTTATGCATCTGCACTATTTGTCTTAGTTTAATTCAGGCCGTGAACATTTCTCTAGAAGTCACTCGTCCTGTAGGAACGGATGAGTGAAATTTTCGAGACCTGTTTGTATGTCTTAATTCTTAGGGTAAATTGGCAAAGTACAGTAAAAATCCTTCTAATAAGACCACCTTAGCGGGTGGTCTCAATATAAAGTCATGCAAGCAGTATTTATGCTCATGTAACTCATAAGTTTTTTGTTACGATCAAGCTCAGGGATTACAAATTAGAATAGCAATGAAAGTTAACATAACCTTTATTATGCATACTTTTAATCACATATATTTGGATAAGATAAGGTAAAACTTGGCGTTATTTGGCCGAGACAAGGAATTTATTTAGACTTAACGGAATTTGTCCAGAAAAGTCTATGTGGAGGGCGGACATGCATGTACTTAATTATGCAGCATTTCCATGACTGCAAGACGACCCAAAGACTGAGCCTTACTGTTTTGTGGCTATGAAGCAAACCTCCGTGATTACATGAGCTCAGCAAATGAACTGGGCCTCACAGCAATGCAACTTTCAGCGATGGCAATGGCTATAGCAAAGACATCCGGTCCAAATGCGAAAGGCAATGCAATTCTTTGACGTCAGCAAAGCGATACAATTCTTCGACGTCAGCTAGCTATGACCGCAACAAAATAAGTTTTAGGCAGATAATTGAGCAATAACCGTATGCAAGTAATGAGCTCAGCAAAAGCATCAGCAAGTAAACATGGCTCAGTCAAAAATCATCTTAAAGCAACCCTGGCATTGCCTAGGATAACACCTTTCAGAGCAAAACCGGGGTGGTTCCTGTTAATGTTATTTTTTGGCCCCTAAATTTTGGACCTGTGTAATACTCCCACCATGCAGTAATAAATCCATGCTATGGTAGAGACACCACCCAGGTTTCTTAAGTGATACACCAAAGTGAAAATTCTAATTATCCCTTAGATTCAACTATCTAATTAAAATAGATACATGCATATCCGCTCTCCACCGTGAATTTTTCCGCCACAGGTAAATTGGTTTTACTTGGAATAAACAATTTATCCCCCAAAAGCTAAGTGGTATGTAGAACGGAATTTATTAAAGGCATTCATGGCTGTTTGGTAGGCCATTGATGTGTTGGGAGCTAGAGCATCTTTAATAAGGCGTTCAGCTCTGAGTTGAAGATGTCCCAAAGCCTCAGTGGCATTAGATGTGGCTTGGGATCTGCTGCAGGGGCTAGCTTCCTGAACTTGGCAATCTGCAAACGAGATAAGGCGTCGCATATTAGATTCTGTTTACCGGGTACATGTGTAGCCCGCAAGATCGTATTATTATACAAGCATTTCATTGTGAGGAGCCTTACTATGCTCATAACGCGTCCGACTTTGAGGACATGGTATTGAGTATTTGAACTACTGCCTGGTTATCACTATGAAACGTGATTCTTTTGTTTGTAAAGTCCTTACCCCAGATGCAAACTGCTACTAAAATGGGGAACAATTCCAAAAGAGTGATGTCAGACGTGTAACCATTGACATGCCAATTTATTGGCCATTGGGCAGTGCACCAATGTCCTTGGAAATAGATACCAAAGCCAAAATCCTTGCCCCCTGCGCTATCTATGTAAAGTTCCAAATCACTATTTGAAACCCAGAACCTGTCGTGGAAGACTGAAATGCCATTATGTTTCTGAAAGAATTGAAGCCACATCTCCAGATCGGATTTAATGCTGTTTGTGATTCTTGTATGGTGGTGTGGTTTGGTGAGGCCACAAATTGAATTAATCAGACGGCGACAGAATGGTCTGCCAGCCGCAATTGCTCTACAGGAAAAATTCAAGGAGCCTATAAGCGACTGCATGTCCCTGGACCATAATTGGCTGTTCTCTTGCTGATTTTAGATTTGGGGCGTCACGCGGTGTTTGTGCTCCTTGATATTGAAGGCTGAAACCATGCAAGAACCCATCCAAAATAAAATCTGCATCGGGGTTTATATAGTCAGAAAGATATTTGGTTAATGTGCCCATGTTCACTGGCGTTTTTGCTAGGGAGAAGAGATTGAAAGCGTATGTTCCCAAAAACAATGTACCCTTATGATCTGAATCCCCCTCTTGTGGAACCTTGGTTTCTTGGGCCTGGCCGGCGCTGAAATGGATGACCCCGAAAAAAGTTCTTGTTATGCATGGGAGGGGCCGTAGAGGTTCGTGGTTGATCAGAACCCTGGATAAAGGTGCAAGCTATCATGGGATGACCCCTGCCGCATTTGGAACATGCATGCTGAAATTTGCAAGGGGACCACGAGCATGATCCTCTGTTGAATGCAATGCAGGTGTAGTGCAAGGTAGTCTTTGGTGTTGTGGCATTTGGATTTTCCGGGGTGTCCGTGGTACCCAAACATCGGCTAAATAGATCCTGGTTAGTGTCTGCCCATGATGATGGAATGACAGCTTGACGTTAGCGGAACAGTTTTTGTACGCCATGCAAATACTGGACGCCCTGCATATTCTCTAATTGTTGCCATATACTTAAGCAAAGCGGGGTCCTCATTTGGGAATGTGGTCAGATAAATGGACATATATATGATAAATGCATCGGTCCATTTGGCAATTGATGGGATGTAATCCTTGCATTCTTTGGGATGGGCCTCTAAGACGCCCGTTTTTAGGACCACAAGAGACTGACCCGAGCATATCTCGAAAAGCTCGACAGAACCTTTCAGCAATAAGGCCAAATTGATATATTCCCTATTGCAAATTTGTTGTTTTAGGAATTTTGGTACATGAACGTCCAGGTCGTCGCCGGCCAAGCGAATTGGGTCACAACCCGAGGCGTGGGCCACCTCGTTAAACAAATCAACATTGTTTGCATCTCGAACATGTGCTGTAGGAGCTGCCTGGCTTGTTTGTTGGGGGGTTACACCGGGAACAACCGTTTGGTTATTATTTAGTGTGGATCCATTGCAAGCAAAATCTCTTAAGATCTGTTCAAAATCGATCGTTGGAAACCCACGTGACCGCTCACCTTTATCGTCGTCCAAGTGACAATTTGGATCTGATTTCCGGTGTTTGTCGACAGGAGCAATGGCATTAGTTTTCCTCTTTTTTGGTGGCATGTTTGCGTGCAGCTTGCGATCTTTTGTTGGTCTTTATTTGTCTCCAAAAGGTTTCAAAAGTATTCTTTGCTGTATGATCTAAAGCGCGGGAAAAAGGCGGTGCCGAAGTAAGTGATTTTTACGGCATTGCAGATCAAACGGAAACACCGTTCCAAATGGCCGACAGAGGTAGAAAATCTCGCTTGCGAAAATAAACATGATCTATTTTCACAGAAAATAATCAGTAATTGTTTTTGCCCTGTCTGTTTGTAACTTTAACATTGTTCATAACTTATGAGCCTGTACAGGTAGAGACTTGATATTTGGTATCATATGTATCTCATAAAGCCCAACATTTTATGGGGTGACATGTCAAGGTCAAGCCTTCAAGGCTAGAGGTCAAATATATAGGCCAAATCACTGACTTTAACATTGGCCATATGTTTGAACCAGTAGAGATAGAGACTTGATATTTGGCATGCATGGGTATCTCATGAAGCCGCACATGAAGGGGTGACATGTCAAGGTCATCCTTCAGGGTCAAAGGTCAAATGGGAGGGGGGCATAGTATTTCACAAACATATCTTGTTTTGTTTTATATTTAAATTTCATGACAAATTATTATATTATTTAGTTGATAATGATTTAGTTGATATCTATAATTTATCTGAAATTAAATGATCACTGCATAATTCTGCAGCACTGTCTTAAGTTTACAAAGGAAGTTGAATAAATGACCTTTTTCATGGCTATCTTCAATTGACTTTCCCCCTTCAAAGACAGCTCATTCTCTTATGGTCCTTGCTTGGATAAAATCATTATACCCTTCATTAGGGCTCTGCATTGAAAATGCAGGAGCCGTATAGGAATCACTTTTTCTTAATGTCCGTCAACACTTTTGATGTGATGTGATAACTCAAACAGTACTTCACATATTGGTTTCATATTAAGTACATATACAAATGTACTTAGTATTATCAGAGGAAGGTGCTTATAGTTTTGGGGTTGAATCAGATCACTATGTCTAGAGTTATCTGCCCTTGATTACATGGCCCTCTCTGACTGAGTCAGTTTTCAGTTATCCTCCTATGGTTCTAACATGCAGTTGAAATATGAAGAACAAAAAAAAACCAGGATGATTTGTAGTCAGCAAGATATGTCTCGTTTACATGCTGCTCCTAGAAAACAAACAAAAGTATGTGTAATTTAATATCATTCTTTCAAGCTTTCAATGTTGGTTGTTTGTTGATTAGTTGGTTTGTCACCAACATTAACATTGGCGATAATTTTGTAGCCATTGCACATACATACACATTACTTCAAACTTGGCATGCATGTGCAACTTGTGGAGGCGAACATTTTTAGGGGTGACTTATTAAGGTTGATTGGTTTGTCCCCAAAACACATCTTTTTTCTTGTTTTTTAGTAAATCTTGAGAAACATGTTATCTTTGCAGTTGACAGAGGCTCTTGTGTGTGGTTGTGTCCCCTGACAGAGGATCAGCAAGTACAGATAAACTATGAAAAATTGGAAAGTCTGTTCCAAGTTACCTCCCCTGGCAATTTTGATACGGTAGAAGAGGTAAACAAGAGTTTTGTAATTGATTGATCGAGTTAGAAAAAACCCTGAGATATACCAAGGTTAACCAATTTGCTCCCACGATCCCATATATGGGCATAATGCGGCGTCTGATCAGAGTCTACTCTGTTTGCTGATAGGAAATTCAATATAAAACAAAACAAAAATGAAAATTTAGACCAGACGTCCACTAGATAAAAAATGGACTAATTCAATATATAAACATGGAAGAAGAATCCACTGGGAGCAAATGGGTTAATGTTTCTTTCTTACTCATTTATTAGGATCCCCAGTATGTTCATTAGGTCAGGCTGATGCATATTGCAGATAGTGATTTTTTTCACTTTTGGGGGAATGGTGGCGGGTCCCTTTGATAGGGGAAAAATGCGTTGTGAGAGCAAAATAGGGGAAATTGAATATAACATACATAAGAAATATTTCTATTTTTGCTGTAATACAGTGAAACCTTGATCATAGACATCTTATTGCGTAGGTTTACAAGTCAATGTCTATGTTTTTTCCCAAAATATTTCAATAATTCTGTTGACATCAGTCACTGAAATTGGAGGGGAATTTTTTTTCCAAGTAGGGGAAAAATATATACTTTTCCAGGAGGGGAATTGGGCCCATTATCGGCCCCAAAAAGGCCCGAAAAAAAAGCACTGGCAGAAATTGCCATATTTCATAATTTAAACCCTTTACTCCATAGATATTCTTTTTTACATCTTTGCAGTCAGAGTAGACCTATATCAGATGGCTCTATGGTTTATACTAGGGCCTAAATATTTCTTGTTCATATGCCATTGTAGGTATTAAGCTAATGATGTACATTATTTCTATCATGAATATTCATGGAGTATAGTAGATGCCCAGATAAAATGCATGAAATCATTTTTCAAGAAATTTCAGTATTTGAATATGTGTTTTCTATATCTTGCTCTGAGTAAAGGGTTACAACTTACAGGGATTCAGGTGTATGTTGATGTAGGTCATAGGTGGCCTTCTAGAGCTCATTACCTTTAACTACAAAAAAGTAACAATAAAACCCGTCTTAAGTGACCATTTAAAACAAGCCTAAGTCTCCATCTTTTAAGCAGGTGGAAGTTTTGGATCTTTCTGCATTTTATTTCTGCCCTGCATTTAGCAACCACCTGCTTTTTACATTCCTATATTTAATTGGTAAGAGGTCACTTAAAATAGTTTTTACTGTAGAATCTCTGATACATGTGACATTATGACCTGAATTATATATCTCGTCAACTTTACACACTTGGGTACCATGCATGTGTATGTCTTCAGATTGTGCTACTGGATGCTGACACCCGTCTGAAGATCAACCTATTTCTTAATCGCTTAGACAGTGGGGCAGAGGATCTGGTTCAGAATCTACAAGAAGGCAATAAGAAACAGCTGACCCTGCCTATGTTACAGTATCTAAACAGCATCATACCCTCCTCTGAAGAGGTACTTTGTCAATGTTTTAACCATTTCCCACATAGTAACACCTTTTAACACCTTTGCAAACAGAGTAGACACAGATCAGATAGCTCCTATATGATTTATAGTATTTTGGTGAAGTCAAAATTTCTTTGAAAATTTTACATGATAAACATTGACTTGATTAATATACATGTAGTGATCAATTAATGCATAATTGTTCATTAGGGAAAGGGTTAAGATTTGATTTTGGTAATTAATGTATTTATAACTGTGCCAGTATCACGTCTGTATATTCTTAAAATCTTAATTGTTCAGGTTTTTCAAAATACATTCCTTTTTTTTGCACTCAATATTTTCTTCTACTGGCAATCCTCGATTATTAGTCACAGATAAGCTCATACATTTTGCAAACATTGCTGACACATATGAGTCTACTGCAGAAGTACACATATGACTAAGGTTTATGGTGTCTGTCATTCATCAGAATCAGCAGTCTTTTTCCACTGGTGGAACATTTCATACGCTTTCTGCAGGATACAGACCCTTTTCTTGCATTTTTGCGTTTTAATGTGGGAATTATTTTGCGTATGAAAGGCAGTTATTTAGAAAGCATTTTTGGTACAGTTTTAACCTTATTTTGCATGTTTTTGGCATTTTAATCAAAATGTGGTCACTATTGTTTTTTTATGCCCCCCAGATCAAATCTGGGGGGCATATTGTTTTTGCCCTGTCTGTTTGTTTGTTTGTTTGTTTGTTTGTTTGTCTGTTTGTCTGTTTGTTTGTCAGCAACTTTAACATTGGTCATAACTTTTGAGCCAGTACAGATAGAGACTTGATATTTGGTATGCCTATGTATCTCATAAAGCCGCACATTTTGAGGGGTGACATGTCAAGGTCAAGGTCATCCTTCAAGATCAGAGGTCAAATATATGGGTCAAATCACTGACTTTAACATTGGCCATAACTTTTGGACCAGTACAGATAGAGACTTGATATTTGGCATGCTTGTGTATCTCATGTAGCTGCACATTTTGAGGGGTGACATGTCAAGGTCAATGTCATCCTTCAGGGTCAAAGGTCAAATTATCTGTTTTTTGGCTGTAACTTTAACGCAACTTTAACATCGGTCATAACTTTTGACTCAGTACAGATAGAGATTTGATATTTGGCATGCATATGTATCTCATGAAGCCGCACATTTTGAGGGGTAATATGTCAAGGTCAAGGTCATCCTTCAAGGTCAGAGGTCAAATATATTGGTCAAATCACCGACTTTAACATTGGCCATAACTTTTGGACCAGAAAAGATAGAGACTTGATATTTGGCATGCTTGTGTATCTCATGAAGCTTTACGTTTTGATGGGTAACATGTCAAGGTCATCCTTCAGGGTCAAAGGTCAAATTGTCTGTTTCTTTGTCTGTAACTTTAACATTGGTCATAACTTTTGAATCAGTACAGATAGAAACTTGATAATTGGCATGCATATGTATCTCATAAAGCCGCACATTGTGAGGGGTAATATGTCAAGGTCAAGGTCATCCTTCAAGGTCAGAGGTCAAACATATGGGTCAAATCACCGACTTTAACATTGGCCATAACTTTTGAACCAGTACAGATAGAGACTTGATATTTGGCATACTTGTGTATCTCATGAAGCTGCACAGTTTGAGGGGTGACATGTCAAGGTCATCCTTCAGGGTCAAAGGTCACCAACTTCAAATTGGCCATAACTTTTGAACCAATAGAGATATAGTCTTGATATTTGGTATGCATGTGTATCTCATGAAGCTGCACATTTTGTGTGGTGGCATGTCAAGGTCAAGGTCATCTTTCAGGGTCAAAGGTCACATACTTTAACATTGGCCATAACTTTTGAATCAGTAGAGATACAGACTTGATAGTTTGTATATATGTGTTTCTCATTTGGCTGCACAGTTTCAGGGGTGACATGTCAAGGTCAAGGTCGTCTTTGAAGGTCAAAGGTCATTAATATTGGCCATAACGTTTGAACCAGTAGATATACAGCCTTGGTACTGGTATGCATGTGTATCTCATGAAGCCGCACAGTTTGAGGGGTGACATGTCAAGGTCAAGGTCATACTTCATGGTCAAAGGTCACCAACTTTTAACATTGGCCATAACTTTTGAACCATTAGAGATACAGACTTGATATTTGGTATGCATGTGTACCCCATGAAGCTGCACAGGTAGAGGAGTGACATGTCAAGATCAAGGTCATCCTTCAGGGTCAAATATCATATTGAGGGGGCATAGTGTTTCACAAACACATCTTGTTTCTTCTCCAAATTGGGGAAAATGTTTTGCATTGGGATTGGGCCCTTTTAACGGACTCGTGCGATGCCAGAAAAAGGCCTGGCCAGATATAGCACTAGATGTTTGATGACACTGTTTTACTGTTTCCATTGAGGAAGAGTTATGAATTAACTTTACACCGTATACAGTAAAAGCTCTATAACTTGAACTCTCAAACAAGTATTATTACTTGTCTTTATCGCAGGTGCCAGCTTAATGCAGGGTGAAAATCATGCAGAAAGCTCCTCTAGGATGACATGACTTTCACCCTGCATTAAGCAGCCACCTGCCTGTATATATGCCTTTACGTCCTTGCAAACAGAGTAGACCCTGTTCAGATGACTCCTGTAGGAGCCATCTGATCAGTGTCTGCTCTGTTTGCTTTAATATGAAATAATATAGATTTGATTCTACAGTTTCTGCCATGGTAAAAAATCTAATTAATATTCCTGATATCATAGTTTTTACCTGAATATTCATGAAATAAGGTATTGATACTTAAACCTTATATATTTTCAGATTGTAATGTTACAACAGTATGAAAAGCCGAGACTTGAGCTAGGCATGGCTGAGCAGTTTGTGTTGCTGCTGTCAGAGATCCCGGACTACCAGTTACTGCTGCAGGCCTTCCTGGTCCAGGCTGAGTTTGACTCCTGCGTCCTGAAGTTTAAGATGTCCCTGTCTGCCATGATCAAACTGTCCAGACTGATCCTGAACAGTGTGGATCTGAGGATACTGCTGCATGCTGTACTGCTAGTGGGCAATTACCTCAACCATGTATGTATTACACTGTTAATTAGTAGCACTGATAAGCCCGTTACCTCATGAATATTAATGTAAAAAATACATCATGAATATTAATTAGATGTTTGTTTATGATGACATGTGAGCACAGACAATTTTGGAATTTGTAAATCAGATATTTATTATTCCTTAGACAAACAGACCAGGCCCTGATCAGACAGCTCCTGTAAGGAATGTGATCTGGGTCTACTCTGTTTGGCATGAAGAGGAGTATCTGTGAAGAAAAAGTGATTTGTTGTGGTCCAGTTTATTAAGACAGCCAATGCGAACATGGCCAACATAAGATATTGCATAATTTGTCTGTGCACATGTGTTAATTGTTCTGTAAGCATATTTTTTTGTGTTAACTGTCCTGTAAATTGTTTAATCCTTTACACCATAAATGCACCATTCTACTCCTTTGCATTTTACTCCTGTTGGAACTGTCTGATCAGTCTGCTCTGTTTGCTTATGAAGTAAAGTAGATATGATTCTATGAGCAGTTTATATGTCATTACAGTAGAACCCCTCTATAGTGAAGTTTGTGTTTAGGTCCACTTTCTTCCCGGCCCTGCATGCTACTGTTTAAGCCTTTACTCCATAGATATAACTTTTAACTCATTCTCTCCTAGGCTATTTTTAGACCCAACCTCTTTGAATGTATCTACCGAAAAGGAGCATAAACAAGAGGAATGGAAAAATTTAAAAATTTGTAGTTTGAAACCATTGTGATAACATTGCTATAGGAGCAAATGCTCTATTTATCACAATAGTTTCATAAAGTGACTTTTATAGATGTGCAAAAATGCGTCACTAGGGGATAATATGTTAACACCTTTGCAAACATAGTATACCCAGGTTAGATGGCTCTTGTAGGAGCCATCTGATGAGGGTTTGCTCTGTTTATAGATCTGATTCTACAGTTTCTGCCATGACCAAAGTTTGCAGTGTTCACATGCCATTATATGAATGTATCTAATTAAGAATATCATTTGTTGCAATTCCATAACTGTATTACAAAGTTTGCTTAAATTATAGTTCTTCATGACCTAGAAATTGTTTAAATGTTTCAGGACAAATTTAATGGGAATGTGGCAGGTTTTCATCTGACCACACTGCAGCGACTGTCTGAGGTGAAGTCAGCTTCACCCTGCAAAAACCTGCTACACTTCATAGTGCAGGTTGTCATAGAGGGAAGACCATCAGTGCAGAAATTTGTGAAAGAAGTTCTCTCCTTTGAAAACACTACCAGGTACGCACAATATTAATGTATCTTGGTTTAACCTATTCCCTCATATTGACGTATATTGATGCCTTTGTAAAAGTCACATTTTGAAATCCATTGAGATGAATATGCTCTATTTATCACAATGGTTTAACCCTTTCCTCCATAAATACGCCTTTCTACGACTGTTAAAATCACCTGTTGAAACCATTGTGATAAATAGAGCATTTGCCCCTTTCCTCCATAAATACGCCTTTCTACGACTGTTATGATCACCTGTTGAAACCATTGTGATAAATAGAGCATTTGCTCCTATAGGAGCAAATGCTCTATTTATCACAATGGTTTTGAACTTCAAAATTTTAAAAAAAATTCCTTTTCTCTAGTTAAAGCTCCTTTTCTGTAGATTTATTCAAAGAGGTTGGGTCTAAAAATAGCCTATGAGGGAATGGGTTAAGATACTACCAGCGGAAATAAATAATACATTGTTTTTCACATAACCTGTGATCCCATGAATATTCATGTGAAAATAGTGAATTTGAATATTAAATAGCTTAATTTTTATAATGTCATTGTGCCCAAGGGAATTTGTTGACCATGATACGGACTATAGAATCAGATCTGTATTATAAGCAGACCAGGTGGACCCTGATTAGATGGAACCTGCAGGAGCTATCTGATCTTGGTTTACTCTGTTTGCAGAGGGGCAAAAATGATTATCTATGGGGCAAATTGGCACTTGTGCAGTAGTTTTTGATAGAAGAAATCTAATCAATAAGACTATCATAACCCATTAAAAACTGGGATGAGTTACAAACATTGTGTATATATGTTGGAACTAGGTTGTCTGCATGTCTCTCTGCCAGTCCATATACTAGATATTGATTGGATGATTTTATTGTACTTATTTGTCTGGTACTTCATCTTTATAGTAATTGTTACTACCACAGGATACTGGGCACCAGCCATTTTCATTATTATCCAACAGCAAATACAGAGGTAATTGCCCTTTGAGTTTCATGTCACACAGTATGAAGACAGGAGCTGGAGGTTTGCCTTCTGATATCTTGAATATCAATTACATGTACATGAATTTTTGAAATGGCATATGAACACAGACATTTTTGACCATGGCAGAAACTGTAGAATCTTATCTATATTATATCATAAACAAACAGAGTGGACCCTGATCAGACTGCTCCTACAGGAGTCACTGGATCTGGGTCTACTCTGGTTACAAAGACCTAAAACGCATATATATGGAGTACAGGCTTATTGCTTACAGTTCCCATTTCTTTCAGTTGTTCTATGGAGGATCTGAAGACGGACATCAGTAAGCTGAATGGTAAATTGCGGTTTGTGATGACTAAATTGTCCAAAGCTGACGAGAAGCTGAGATCAATGTTCCAGCCTTTCATTGAGGTAAATATAATGTACCCTGTATCTGAGATACAATGTAGTTTTCTATACATGCTTTCATGAATTTCAGGACATGTAGATAACCTTGCATGTTTCTTTTTTCAAAGAAATTGGCAAATGTTTAGTAATTTTTGTCTCTTTTGCTAGCAGAAATTTGTGATAAGCTATGCAAATATATTTTGATTCTGATAAAATGCCTAGTATCTTGACATATCATCAGAATCCAAACTGTTCACACATTGTATTTTTGAAAATAATGGAAGAAGAAAAATTAACTTGTGAGCATTATATTCAATTACAATTTTTGCAAGTGGCAGTTACTTAGTGTAAAGCGTTAATATCAGTTTGGATCCAATTGGCACTAGGTCGTAACTTGGCATTCTTATAGGGATCCAATTTGTTTTGTACCCTGACACTGTGTTTTGAAAAGAAATGCTACAACTGTCTAGGATATTGGAAGTTCTTATATTCTTTTCCATTTTGCTATATGTTGGTATGAATCACTGTTAGTGAAAGCTTTAGTTGGTAATGCCGACTAAAAAAATTGGTTACAACTTGTGGAGAAGTTCTTGTGTTTCATTCATAATAAACCATTCCCTCATAGGCTATTTTTAGACCCAACCTCTTTGTATAAATCTACCCAAAAATTTAGAATAGAATTGTGTAGTTTTACAGAGACATCAAAAGTCAATTTGAAGGACTGGGTTAAAGAATGATCCATATTTTCCATTATAAAAACAGTTGATCCTGAAATAAACAGTTACTATTAACCCATTCCCACTTAGACTATTTTTAGACCCAACATCTTTGATTAAATCTACCCAAAAGGAGCATTAACTAAAGGAAAGGAAATTTTCAGATTTGTGTAGTTTTGAAACCATTGTGATAAATAGAGCATTTGCTCCTGTGGAGCAAATGCTCTATTTATCACAATGGTTTCACAAAGTGACTTTTACAGAAGCGTCAAAAGGCGTCAATATGCGGGAATGGGTTAATGCATCTTTAACCCTTTTCTATATTCATTACAAATTTCAATACCTACTGAATATTCATGGACAAAACAGTTATAATGAAATATGGAAGGTGGATCATAGTAGCCATTTTACAAGGTAAAGAAACAGATCTTTGAAATTCCACAAGGAGACATAGCAGAACCTGATCAGATGGCTGCTATAGGAGCAGTCTAATCTTGGTCTACACAGTTTGTAATTGCGTGAAAACACATTTAAATGAAGGAAAGGGTTTATTCTTGTTTATGTTGAACTCTTTGCACCTTAATGGAGATATCATGATGGGGCACTAAATAAGTTGACTTTTCAACAGGATCCAAACAATGATTCTCTGTATTTGTATTTAAAATAAAATTGAAACAATCCATTAACTCTTGCAATTTACAGCAGATGAAAAAAAAATTCCGATTACATTTACAATTGCAAGGAGTTGATGTAAATGTTTAAATTCTTTATACATTTTTCTAATGACATAATGTACATTGTGTTTCATTTAATGAATGGTTTCCAATGCCTTTCACTGATGTATTTCATTCTATCTCCATACAGTCTCTTAGGAAAGACTTCAGCATCATACAATCATCTACAACAGAGTTACGGACCCTGACAGACCAACTGGCCAATTACTTCTGTGAGGATGAAGCAAGCTTTGACCTGCAGGAATGCTTCAAAAACTTATTGACCTTCTGTAAGCAGGTCAAGCAGTGCCATATTGTAAGTGAAAATTTTATTTACCCATTACCTCACATGCTATTTTTAGACCCAACCTCTTTGGATAAATCTATTGAAAAGGAACATTTACTAGAAAAAGGGAAAAGTTTAGACTTTTGTAGTTTTGGAACTATCATATAGAGCAAATGCACTATTATTTTAAAAAAAGTGAACGTCAAAAAGAAGTGAATATGAGGGGAAGGGTTAAGTTGCAATAAGGTTGTGTCGAATGGCAGAGACACTTTGTATATATTTTGTTACCCATCTCTCAGCCAGGTTGATAACCCGACATTTTGGTTTTTGAAATTTGACAAAACACACTACAGTAAAACCCCGCTAATGCGACCACTTAATGAATAAACACGGGTGCCTTTATAAGCAGGTGGTTGCTTAATGCAAGACAAAAGTAATGCAGAAAGCTCCTCTAGGAGCTTTCTGCATTACTTTTGTCCTGCATTAAGCTACCACCTGAATCTAGCACCCAGAATTATACCTCTTAGGTGGTCGCATTAGCGGAACTTTACTGTATCATGGTGTGTATGTTACAATGACGGGTTTGAATGAAGGCTTCATAGATATTCCAAGCTCAATTTTGTTTTTCGTGTTGTTCATATCATGAGTTAGGACAGGTTATTTTAGTACATGTAGACAATATCAGTGGATGTACAGTAAGAAGTAAAGTAAGTTATTTACAGATGTTAAAAAAATGCATTAACCCTTTCCTTCATATAAACACATTTTCGCATATTTGCAAACATGGTAGACCCATATCAGACGGTTCCTAGAGAAGGCGTCTGATCAAAGTAGTTTCTAAAATGGCTATAGTGTTACACCTTTCATATTTCATTGTAACTTTTTTGTCAATGAATATTCAGCAGTTATTGAAATTTTGAATATATAAAGAACATGGAAAGGGTTAACTAATAAAAGGATATACAGTAGAACTCCTCTAATGCGACCACTTAATGAATAAGCATGGGTGTCTTTATAAGCAGGTGGTTGCTTAATGCAGGACAAAAGTAATGCAGAAAGCTCCTAGGAGCTTTCTGCATTACTTTTGTCCTGCATTAAGCTACCACCTGCATCTAGCTCCCAGAATTATTCCTCGTTTAGGTGGTCGCATTAGCGGGGTTCTACTGTATATGCTTAAAGCAACTTTAACCCCATTACGGATGAGCATGAGCTGACATGCATTTGCAAGTAGCTTGGATCCAGATCAGACACTGAATAACTAGGCATCATTTCACGATCAAACTGTTTGACATTTAGATTGTGTTTGTTGAAGAGAAGTCAAATTAAATTTTCAGAATTTGCAGGTGCAATTTTTGCAGATGCCACATAGCAAATAGTTCATATTATCCCCTTACTCCATGAGTATTTAACCCTTCACTTGCTAGTCGGGTCAATATACCTACCTGTAAATAGTGAAGACCCAGATGAGACAGCTCCTGCAGGAGCTGTCTCCATCAGGGTCTGCACTATTTACAAGTTGAGTGTGCAGCCAATGCACTCCACAGCAGTGTTTGCACAGCGAAATACATGTTTGCAGTGAAGATATATGTACTTTTATAACAGGGCATGGATAAAGAAGGAGACATGTATTTTGAAATTCAGCAAGCGAAGGGTTAAGTATGAACTTTTATCCAGTCACCAGGCTTCTCTAGTGACATAATAAAGGGGGTGCAGATAAACTTAGGTTTATTAGGTTACTTCCGGTAGTGGAAGGTTTATTAGGTTAGTAGATAGGCGTAATGATTCTATAGGTAACCATGGTACTATTTTAGTTTTCTGTAAATATTCATAAACATGTTGCTGGAATAGATCTAACAGATCTATTTGGTCACCAGAAGAATTATTCAAATGAGAAAAAATAAAAGTAATTGGCTACAGCTGGATTCGAACCCGTGCCTGATCCTACAAAAACTAATTCTAATCTCTCTAAAGACGTCGCCCTTACCGATTACGCCACTGAGGCCACATACAAAATTACGTTGATTTATCACTTTTATTAATTTAATCCACCGCTGGCAAAACCCGTTTTTGATAAAATCAAACCTGGAAGCAAAGATTTACAGATAAATAGTAAATGTTTTCTTTTCATTCTCATGATTATTTGATTGATAAACTCTTACAGGGGCGGTGATAGTCATAAACCTAAATATAGACTGTTCATTTCCATTGATTTCTGAGTGACGTTAGGTAGAATCTAAAAATAGAAACAGAGACTACGTAACTCGAATTTGACCAAAGACTATAGATCATGTCTGTTTGAAATAACTTATCGACCCTCGATTCAATTAAATCTTCTTATTTTTCAAATTCAACCACGTTTCCCTTCTAGTAATACAAGTATCGAAACTATATTCCTCTGCGGTAGCTCATTAGATCTATTTACGTCTAAATGGAAGTGAAAAGGGAGGGATCCGTTGATCGAAAAACTGCATTTTCAATGTAAATTATTTCAAGAGTGTTATGAGTCTATAAAAAAGACATCTAACTGTATTGACTGGATAAATCGAATAATAGGTTAGTGCCGTAGATGGGACGCCTTTATCCGACTCGGAGAGAAAACAGTTGAGTCTCGGCAAGCCTCGCCTCAACGTTTTCTCCCCTCGTCGGATAAAGCGTCCCATCTACGGCACTAACCTATTATTCTCTATATGTATGTATGAACGTTTATCAGCTAGATATAATAATGGCATATGAGCAAGAGAAGTTTTGTTCTATCAGAAACTGTAGAATTCCATAAGCAAGCAGATTAGATCCAGATCATTTGGCTCCTGTAGGAGCTGTCTGATCAGGTTTTGTTCAGTTTTCAAAGGTACTACAGTAAAACCCCACTAAACTGGAATTCTAGTAGAGAATAATTTAGATACTTTTAGGCATGTAGCTGTTTAATACATGGTGAAAGTCACGCATGACTTTCTCCTTGCATTAAGCTGCCACCTGTCTCCAAGACTGATATTTATACTTCCTATAATGTCTGATTTAGAGGAGTTTTACTGTAAAGTTTATAGAGATCGCCTACAGCTGTTGTGTGTAATAATGTTGGTAAAAATTAATAATGTTATTTTAGGAGACTGCATTCTTGAACAGGCAACACCAGGTGGGTAAGAGAAGAGGGGACGTATTGCACCACAAACTCAAAAATAAACTGGTGGCCCTTGAGTTTGGCAGACATGCAGGTGGGTTCTTTACACAGCTGTGAGAGATTGTTGTGCTTGTTGACTGTGATTTAAATCAGTTATAAGGTTTCGTCTAATAACTAAACTCCACCCAGGGGTTAAAATGGGTACCTGTGAGGGTCACTCGCCGGTACTGCGGCTGCATGATTGTGCCATATGTTAGCAGTGCTCAATATTGCAGGCCAATGACTCAATGACCAGGGGAGTAAATGCACAGTCGGCTGAGCGGTCATTCGGACTGAAAGTAGACTATAACTAGGTACTTTACTATTTTATTTTTTTAAACTTGATACAGTAAAACCATTTATAACGAACGCTGATAAAGCGAATTTCCGCTTATAGCGAACTAAATTTCGTTCCCCGGCCGATATCTTCATTAATTCTATACAGACTATAATGTTTAGTACGAAGTTGGTTAGAGCAAATTTTCACTTGTGACGAACTGATTTCCAGTACCTTTATTCACAAAACACTTTAAAATTACTTCGTTAATGCGAAGTTTCACCTTGCTACTATCTTCAATCACCTGTGTATTTTGCACGATTAACACCATGTCGCATAGGTGTTAAAACACACACTAGTGTTGGGGTGAACTGGGAAGGGATCCGTAAACATGTATTCTTCATGGTGGTAGTGTATACTTAACATTGTGTAGCGATAAGGCATAATTAAACACCTCTAGCCGCGGGGCATATATGCACTTAAAAATACGTGTTATAGCTAAACATCGTTCATATATGATGATCGGTTTTTTATTCTCAAAATAAATACTTGAAGTCTTTTAGTTTTGTTATTCCCTCCCTGTTCGCATATTATTCCGATGACGACATAGATAAGGAGTATTTGCCTGAGGAATTTTTTTTAAACAATTTTTTGGCAAGTGTCAAGCATCAATGTGTGTTCAATAGCAAATTATTGATTTCTTCCACAAATTAATAAGCTGTATGATGTACATTTTGGGAGTTTGATCGTTATGCATATTTGTTTTTTTGCTTGTCTGAATTACGGCTTAATGAAGTTTTGAAATGTCGTGTGCCAGAGTAATAATTTATAGCGAACCTCGTACTATCAATATAGTGAATAATGTTTATAGCGAAGTAAATCCTTCTGTCCCTTGGAATTTGTTATAACGAGTTTTACTGTACTGCCATACAATAGAACCTCTCTTAAATATGTTTGTATTTAATTATAAAAATGCATCTAATTAATATGCATGTCATTACTTTTTACATGAATATTCATAGACTAAAGGATTAATGGCCATTCATTTATTGTCTGTATAATATCAGGTGCAAGCTCTTCAATGATGGAGGAAAAGACTAAACTAGTGGACAAAATTCTTAACCAGCTTCACTGTGGAAACTTCCATCCACATGCCAAGTCAGAGATACAAACTCCAGAGAAAGATTTAGACCATGCCTTGGAAATGAGCTGTATCCCATTTGAGGGCAGTCCCACAGTAGTGCTGAGGAACAGACTAGGAACTGTTACTAGTGATAGTGTGTTCTTTGAAACCCCAGAGCTGGTTTGTGCAAGTAAGTCTTGGTGAGAAACCAATTTAAGTTAAGTTTTGTCTCTCTCAAGGGTACTGTGTGATATTCAAGTTAGCCCTAAAATAAACAAAAGCAGATTCAAGTTTTGTAAAACTGCACTCTGCAACTTCAACTTTTAAAGTTAAACCTCTTTGTTATGAAGAATTGTCTTGTGTATTTTCAGATGGTTAAAAATGTTATAATACACAGAATTGTGTGTGATATTGATATATTAAAAGTATGAGACTTATTTTAATACAGCTTTTTTATATTGTTGTTTGGTAAATGAACTTTAATAGAAAAAAATGTACCATACTTGAATTGTTTGTCAGGTTATGGATATGGATCTGGAGATGGATCCAAGAAACTTACTCGGACTAGTACTCAGGAGATACAGCCGGTGCAGGCCATTTGTACAGCTCAGACCAAGCAAGAAGAACAGACCAGTAAGAGACTGACTTCTTCCTCCCCCATTACATCTGGCCCAACAAAGGATAAGAACGGCCAGCCTAGCGTAACACTGCAGAGAAAGTTATTTGCAGGAGAAGCGACTGTGAACGGTATGTTCAACCTGATATAAATATCGTAAATTCTGTTTAAACCCATATCTCCTACTGATGCCTATAGACGCATCTGTGAAAGTCTGTTTTTCTTTAAACCAGTGTGATAAATAGAGCATTTGTTCCATAGGAGAAAATGCTCTATTTATCACATTGGTTTTCAAAAGTATACAATTCTAAAAAAAAAAGATCTAGTACATGCTCCTTTTCAGTAGATTTATTCAAAGAGGTTGGGTCTAAAAATAGTGTAGGAGGGAGTGGGGATTAATATGGAGCTGTCTTTGGAGTTGGTGTTTAAATAAATGTGTTTGGTATATCATGGGACAATGTTTGTTGATAACTCATCTCAAGCCATTTGTTATAGTTATGCTTGTTGTAAGTGAATTCTATTTAGTCATATAATGTTTTTTTTGTCTAATATTGTTTACTACACACAATACTTAACTTTTTTTTATAGGAGAGCATACATTTAAGACTGGATCAATAACAATACTTATTATACTGCAAAGTAAAATCCTTGATTTTGATTGGTCAATTAGCCATGTATAAAGAGTTGTGTATCCCTCAAAATTCTGATGTACATATGGAGTCATCAGCAATAACGGAATTTCCCCCATCGAGGGTCTCGCTTCATTGCTATAACAACAAAAAAGTGGCCAACAGGCTTCACTTCGTTGATTCGATCCAAACAAGCGCTCTCAAACCGCAACAAGAGATTGGAGCAGAACAAAGTTATCCATTGAGAAATATTTTTGCTATAGCTGTTGTATAACAATGTAAATTAACCCGATAAGTGGCGAAGGTCTTATTCTTCTCTGATGCTGAAAATATTGTCAAAGTGCTTGTGCACGTACTGATTAGCCCCCAAACCTCCGCTTTTATAAAGACAATCCACGCCCAATTCAATTCAGATTTTATTTATGCACATGCACAGTACACGTACCTGTAAATTGCAGTATAGCCGCTCCTTCCAAAGCCCATTGTTTTGAATATTATAAAACCGTCATTTTGACGTCATCCAAATGACATCGGAATTGCGCCATTTCCTCAATTAAGTTTAACCGTTCTCATGCTGAAAAATAGTGTTTGCTTAATCTCTGATCTGCTGAAAGTTTTAATAACGTCTGATTCTTTCGATCCTTTGAGAAACTAATGCACTTGGAATATCCCTTTCTATCCACAAATGTAATAAGCAGGTTATTACATGGTGAACTAGGGTCTCAGGGTGATATAAGCCCTTACCTTACAGTATGAGGCCCCTGAGGGGAAGCAAAATGATGCCTATACAGTATAACCTTGGTTATCCGAAACCTATTTCATCCGACAAACTAATCTATCCGACAGCAATGTTTGGTCCCGAACATTTCATTCTTTGTTCTATGTAATTAAAACCTTGGTTTTACGGATCCTCGCGTAACCGTTATCCGACACTGATTGGAGGTCCCAATGTGATAATTGCGGCATTTTTCACACCTGCGCATCCGACGTTGACGGTTGTATTGAATTGGGACCACCTATAACTGAGCAATTATCGCTTCCGCGACATTTTGGGGACAGGCTAAATCTAAAATTACAGGTTATTATCGTTGTGATCACACACTTAATCCATGTAAATAGAAAACATGTATAGTTTGAATAACATTAGGTGTAAACTCGATCTGAAATAAAATGTACTTTACTTGTTCAGCCAGATCTAACTGTTGCAAACAATTTGCATACAGATGAGATGCTGAATTGCTCGGCGTCTCATCTGGATCCAAATTGTAGACACACTGATATTTATCTGGGTACTTACATAAACTTACATAAACCCACTCATCCTAAAATAAAGAAATTTCCAGCGAAACTGACTTGTTGATAGGATGTCAAATTTTGCGTAAGGGAGAAAAAGGTTAATTGCCTCTTGGCCTGTCACAAACCCCTAATACGATTAACATTTGCTGTGTTAAAACAATAAATATGCCTGTCGCTGTTTTCAAAAAATGAAAGGTCACCGTTTTCAGACAATGAAAGGTCACATGCGTGTGATTTATTGGGGTTTTAAATTCCATTTGATTGGTCAAAGAGTACACACCCTTTTCTACATTAGCATATAACCTCCAACCCCGCTCTGAGTCAGGGTTTAGATTTCTAATGATGTGTGTTTTTTTCATAAACACCCGACGCCATGCAATTAAAGTAACGTGCACACAAACTTCTCAACACCCCACATTGGCACATTTAACAGGTAAAAGAGTTGAAAGGATTATCAGGCCATCGATTATATTCTTCCCCTTAGGCCAATGTCAACGCTTGGTTTATTTCGTTCACTTCCGACATAACGAAATACACCGACGCGGCCAATCTATGCTTTTTCCCAACATAACGGAAGTTTCCGAAGCGGTCACGACATTTCGATCGACGATTTCCGTAATGTCGGAAAGTTACGATGCGCAGCCTCCATTTTGACAGTTGAGTCATCTGAAAGTGTGTATTGGGTTTTCAATCGGGCCGCCAGGCTGTCTGCTGGCCGTCTAATGGGGTTGAAATATAGGGTTTGGGGTGAAATATGGCGTATGTTTCATTGCGCTATTCAATCATATTATAAGGTATTTACCAAAAAAAAAATATTTCGGCGACACAGACCACCGGATACCTCAGTGAAACGGTCCTCGGTATAACAGAGTTCCAGTGTGCATTTATTTTCATAAACTTTTAGAATTGCTGCACTCATTTTTCCTACGACATTTACGTAGCGTGCAGAATGTTAACATTTGATTCTAACGGGTTTCATGCCGAATGTAAATAAATATCAACAGTCAATGTTTATCGTCGTTGTATATTAATATTTCTCTTCCGATTTTGAACAACCGACACACCGATGCATCCGACAGTTTCAGTCGGTCCGAAGGTATGTCGGATAACCAAGGTTATACTGTATTAACAACGCAAATTAACTGCTACAAGTATTAAAACTTTGCAGTATAATAAAATCGTTATACGGATCATTGGTGGGGTATCTGACTTTTTATTCCCTGCTGAGGAAAATACACATAGCCCTCACTTGAGGGCCCTGGGGTAGATTAGTCTGTTGACTAACCGGGTAACCCTCTTTAAATAAAGTCTTTCATTCATTCATTCATTCATTCATTCACCTAACGGCTCGGGCAACATGATATTCCTCAACAGGGAATAAAAAGTCAGATACCCCGCCAATGATCTGTATAACTAATAACATGAAAGATATTTTGTGTCAGAGGTTAGAGACTTTTGTAAAGCTGTTTGTCTTTCTTGTAGTCTATGTCTACAAACAGATAATGTGTGGGTACCCTACATAGTTGGACACCAAATATCTCTTCCTCTCCACATGTTTGTAAAGCTGCATATATTATTTTGATAACATGCATAGTAGTAAATAGAGAATACCCAGATCAAATGGCTCCTTCATATGCTGTTTGATCTGAGTCTACACTATTTGCCTAAGTTTGTCTGAATTCTTTAACACTTTCCTTCATACAAACGCATTTGCAAACAGAGTAGACCCAGATCAGATGGCTCCTATAGGAGCTGTCTGATCAGGGTCTGCTCTGTTTGCTAATGGGATTTTATAGAACTGTTTCTATAATTTCTGAAATGTCTACAATGTTCCACCTTCCATATTTCATTATTATTTTTTCAAGAATATTCAGTAGGTCTTGAAAGTTGGAATAAACATAGAACAGGGAAAGGGGTTAAATAAGGTAATAGGTATATAAAGATAAAGATTTTTACAATTTTGTATTATATATCCATGAAGAGTTTTTTTGTAAAATTTATCTTTTTTCAAAAAGGTGCTGATAGGGAAAGTGACTGTAGACAAGATGTCAAGCAACGACAACGATTGGAACTTCCAACACGCAGAACTGGTCACAGAAGAAGCCGCAGTGATCTATTGGACTCTGCTTGTGTTCCTAGTAAGTGGATACAGTATGAGAACATACGGACTGTTGACACTAACGACATTGGCCGGGCACCAGTGGCTGAGCCTGAGAGTACATGTAACTTATCAACACTGAATCTTGAGAGCCGGGGCAAACTGTTAACAAACAGAGACATTGCTGCTTACCAGAGTCAAGATGAATTGGATGACGGCAAGTCGTGTAAGGTACAGAATGGACCACAAGTGAAACTACCGTATAATCAAGTCAAACCATCAGAGAAGAAGACTTCAGTAGGAGGATTCTTCAGCAAGCTTGGGCGGGCTGTCCTTAAGCCAAGAAATACATACTCTGACGGAGATCAGTTTGCAAAAATGCCGAAAGAGAGTCGAAAGAAACTGTCAAGTGTTGAGAAGGAGAACTTAAAATATGACAACAAGACAATTAGCAGTGAGAAGTTAGCAGGAGGGGAGTTTCAGAGAGGAACAGATGGGAACTCTAATAGACTGTCACGGTTCTTCCAACGTGGGGGATTGTACAGATCTTCTAAAATGAAAAAGAAACAACAGAAAAACACTAGTTAGATCATATTAGAAACCACTGATTGATGTATTGGCAGGTTGGTGTGTGCTTATGACAAATTTCTCGCTTCCTACCTTTGTGCTCAGTGTTAGAAAAAGGACAAAACCCCAATTTATAAACCCATTAGCTAGAACAATTGCTAATATGCCGGACAAATAAATATAATGTGATTAACCAGGGTTTCAGATGAGAGGTCTACCTTTCCAATTTTTCTACTCTAACGAAAAATGGGTCACAAATTAAGATATAGGGTGTGTGGGGGTGAATTAAGAAGTCACCATGTCAATCAGTCTGTTGATTATTTCTCAGCAACTTCTGGACAATTTAAAAATAAAAGGTTTAAACGTGTATCATACATTTCCTAAATATGCCCGTTATATAGATTTCTGGTGAACACTTTACGGATAACATTCAGAAGGTTTCATTGGTCAACTAGGACCAAGAAGAGCTTACTAGAACAAACAGAGCAACGTTATAGAAGTTAAGATCCATGATAAGGAAGTGATAACTAGTTTAAGCCCATTTGATGCTGAATTTGAAAAGTAGATTGATCCATCATTGCTTAATCATAGAGTCCATTCAGTATGAAAGGGTATAATTTGCAAATGAACTTTGTATGACAAACAGTACAGAGGGCTTTGATTTGGTCCTACAGTGAAACATCTCTATAACGGCCACTAATTTGTGTTAATTAGTTGTTATTTAGGGCAGTGGCTGCTTAAAGCAAGGTGAAAGTAAAACAGAACGCTCCTATGGGAGCGTTCTGTTTTACTTCCACCTTGCTTTAAGCAGTCACCTGCCTTTAACACAAAATACTTAATGCAATTTAGTGGCCATTATAAAGAGAGGTTTTACTGTACAATTTGTAAATTCCTGTTTACAGTTGAACTTTGATATCTCGAGTTTCAAGGGACTATACAAACTACAGATAGCAGACGTTCGAGTTATCCGATTTCTAATCTGAACAATTTATCAAGTTCTCAGCTTCATGCAGGTCTAAAGTAATGCTAAAAGTTCCTATAGGAGCTTTCAGCATTACTTTCAACAGGCATTAAGCTGTCATTCTGTAATTTTAAATTTTGGAATGACAGACTTTTACTTCGAGTTATCCCAAAGTTCAAGTTTAAGATATTGTAGTTCAGTTGTTCTTGTCTCCCCTCATTCAAAGTGTTAAACTGGCTAGAATAGCATGCTAAGTCACGGAAAAGACATGGTGTTACATGCTTTTGCTCCATGCTGTATTCTACAAAACAGGTTTTGTGCAATTGTTCACTCCGAATGCCTTACTGAATTTTGATAGGAGTAGCTGCTGCAAGACTACTGAATCACATTCAGTTTCTGTTTTCTAACTTGTGTATTATCCATGGGATCCTTCCTAAACCTGGTCAAACTGTGGGTGATAACATTTGTAAACAGTGCAGACCCAGATTACAGGGCTCCTGTAAGGACCTTTTGATATAAAGCATCTGCATTGTTTTTCATCAGAATAGTCCAGCAGATCCAGTACTGAACCAATTGTACCATTTAACCCTTCGCTTGCTAATCACGTCAATATACCTACCTGTAAATAGTGAAGACCCAGATGAGACAGCTCCTGCAGGAGCTGTCTCATCAGGGTCTGCACTATTTACAAGTTGATTGTGCAACCAGTGCACTCTACAGCAGTGACTGCGCAGCGAAATACGTGTACACAGTGAAGATATATGTAATTATACTACAGGGCATGGGTAAAGAAGGAGAAATGTATTTTAAAATTCAGCAAGCGAAGGGTTAACAATGATGACTATTTTAGTATGGGAAGTATTTGTCAATATTTTGATGCATGTGTAGATCTTTTTGCAGTGGTTGTTAGGCATGATAGTATTTAGTCATTAGAAAAATGCAGAGGTAGAATTTTTTCAGTCATCTATTAATCCATTCCCTCATATTAATACCTTTGATGCTTCTGTAGAAAAGTCACTTTTTAAAACCATTGTGTACAGTGAGAAATAGAGCATTTGTTCTATAGGAGCAGATGCTCTATTTATGGCAGTGGTTTTAATACTACGCAATTTCTAAAATTTTGCTTTTTTTTTCTAGTAAATGCTCCTTTTCAGTAGATTTATTTAAAGAGTCTGGGTCTAAAATTAGTCTGTGACTAATGAGGGAGTGGGTTAACCCATTCCCTCATATTGACGACTCTGTAAAAGTCACTTTGTGAAACCATTGTGATAAATAGAGCATTTGCTCCTGTAGGAGCAAATGCTCTATTTATTACAATGGTTTCAATACAAAATTCTAAAACAATTTCCTTTTCTCTAGTTAATGCACCTTTTCGGTAGATTTATTCAAAGAGGTTGGATCTAAAAATAGCCTATGAGGTAATGGGTTAAGCTTTTACTCCATAGATACGCGTTTTGAAATGATATAGATGTGAGGTTTCTGCCAAAGCAAAACATTCCTGTATTCATGTCATAAATACAAAAATTAACTATTGTGATGTCATTATTTAACACATGAATATTCATGAGATAAAATGTTAATTACTGTATTGCTGATACAGTGATAGTTTGTCAGTGTTTAAGTGGAACAACTTGAGTGGTACTGTAAAACCTCTCTATAACAGCCACTAAATTGAACTTATTAGCTGGTATTTAGGTCTGGAGGCTGCTTAAAGCAAGGTGAATGTAAAACAGAACGCTCCTATAGGAGCTACTTTCACCTTGCTTTAAGCGGCCACGTGCCTTTAACTCAAAATACTTGGATGTAATTTATTGGCAGTTATAGAGATGTTTTACTGTACCACAAAAAAATGGCATGAGTAAATTTTTACACAAATCAAATGTTACAGGTATGCAGTACCTGCTATTTTAGAAGCTATAATGCCAGTCTTCAACTTGTGTTCTCTACCTTGTGAATAGTGCAGATTCTGATCTCTTGCTTTTCCAGTGTGGCTAATTTTCTGGTTGAGTGCCTTTTTTCATGTGAAACAGCTCATACTTGCTGATTAGAGTAACTCTTTCGCTGTGGTTACCTTTGCAAACAGTAACTTTACGTCTCATCAGGATACAAACTGTTAGTTACCATAGTGATGTTTTTTTAAAGAATAGGGGAGAAAATCAAACAAACAAGAAGTATGATAGCAACCACAATGCTTGGCAGCGAAAGAGCTCATTACTTACTACATTTTGTATTAGGCAAAGTATTGAATAGAGGTCTGTTTCTTCAATATTTTTTTTTTCTGAAATGCTTGGAATTTTTCATGTAGTTTTCATTATTGTTTTGCTAATCTGGTCTGGGGTTTTAGTGTTCATCATCTTCCTAGGAGGTGGCACTGTCATCATGTGAGAATACATTGGCCATAGATCGTATTTCACTCGCTTGTTTACCATCACATTGGCCATAATCTAACCTGTATTTTGACAGAGTTATGTCCCTTGGAAGAATTTGAATAAGATTTTTCTGAATCTCAGTTGAACTTTGGCTTTCGTTTTCCTCTGTTTATAGAATGAAAATCATTTGCTGTGAAATGTTTGTTAAAGGACTGTTTTTAGTTTAATCCTTTCCTCCATAAATACGCCTTTCTACCCCTCTGTAAAAGTTACTTTATGAAACCATTGTGATAAATATATTTATAAATATTACCGGTATTTATCACAATAGTTTCAAACTACAAAGTTCTGCAATTTTCCTTTTCTCTAGTTAATGCTCCTTTTCGGTAGATTCATTCAAAGAGGTTGGGTCTTAAAATAGACTGTGGAAGAAAGGGTAAATGGCCTACAGCTCATATTGCAGTATTTCTAGAGCTGTCTATGATGCCAATATTAATATCAAATGAATATCAGACTTCATGATTCACATTTATAATATTAGAAATAGCACTCCTGGAGTTTAGCAAACAGAAAATAATTGAAAAAGCCACAGCACTTGCAACTGATCAAGATCTAAACTGTTTATTATTAATTAAGCAAAGTCTCTGCATTATTTGACCACTCAAACAAAATATAATTCTTGATTTTTAAAACAGGTTGTAAATTAATGCTGGACAAAAGTTTTCTGCATTACTTTTGCCCAACATTAACTCATTCTCTCCTAGGCTATTTTTAGACCCAACCTCTTTGAATGTATCTACCGAAAAGGAGCATTAACTAGAGGAAAAGAAAAAGTTAGAATTTTGTAGTTTGAAACCATTTTGAATAAAGATTTGAATTAAGGAGCAAATGCTCTATTTATCACAATGGTTTCATAAAGTGACTAATATAGATGCGCAAAAAAGCGTCACTAGGGGATAGTATGTTAAGCACCCACCTGCCTTTAGAGACATCTATGTTAATGAATTATGTGGTCACAAGCGCGAGATTCTACTGTATCTACATGTATATTATTTTCTAAATTGATAAATGATGTAAATGCAGGATCTAATTCAAATCACTTCCAAGTAAGTTTTCTTGTATTGCTGGATAGTATAATAAATTTGTAAATAACTTAAGAATTTTACATCAGTATTATTCAAATAAGTATGGCATTACAAATGTGAATCTTTATAAATTTGAAATACACAAGAACTGTATATCAGACAGTTCTGTTGCCTTTTTTTTTCAAAAGGCTAGGGAACTGTTAACCCATTAGACTGGTGTGGAATTTTTTTTTTCGAAATTCTAAATGTAAATTTGTCGTCCTCTTCTTTTTAACCCTTTACTCAATAAATACGCCTTTCCAAACAGAATAGACCCAGATCAGACAGCTCCTGTCTGCTGTTTTCTTATGATACAATATAGATATGATTTTACAGTTTCTGCCAAGACCAAAAATTCCTGTTTCCATGTGCTTTTATAACAGTTAATCTAATTAATATTCATGATGCCATTATTTCTTACATGTATATTCATGGAGTAAAGGGTTGAATACAGAAACAAAAATTGAAGTTCTGAACAGTTTCTAATCCTGATGAGATTTGGAAATGCCGGGCATCTTGTCTTGATGCAAATGACATAATGACTCTGCTGGTAGCATGCAAACCATTTAAGTTAGCCATTTCTACATGCTGGTTGTGTAGTATTATTTATGATTATATTTTTACTCGTCATTTTGAGTTGTGTACATTCCCTTTTTACTAGATTTTTCATTTCAGCATTATTATCATATGTAAATCAAAACATTCCATTCTTCATTTGTGCTTTGAACTACCATTTATAATTTCACTGTTATAAACTTTGATGTACTTACTCTAAGCATTCAGACACACAGTTTTCCTTCCCCCTCAACTACATTAGAACCTGTCTTAACCCTTTCCTCCATAAATACGCCTTTCTACACCTCTGTAAAAGTCAATTTATGAAACCAATGTGATAAATAGAGCATTTGCTCCTATAGGAGCAAATGCTCGATTTATCACAATGGTTTCAAACTACAAATTCTAAATTTTCCTTTTCTCTAGTTAATGCTCCTTTTCGGTAGATTAATTAAGTGGTTGGATCTAAAAATAGCCTATAGGGGAATGGGTTAAGCGATCACCAAAAAGAGGTCCAATTATGGGTCTGTAAATCAGATGGTAGCTTAATGCTACAGGAGCTTTCTGCATTACCTTTGCCCTGCATTAAGCAACCACCTGCTTTTTAATACTCCTATATTCTATAATTGAATGGCTGCATAAGACAGGTTCTACTGTAAATATTTCAATTTGGCACCATTTTACAGCTTGTCTGTTTTGGAAGAAAAAATTGTGAGCTGTTTTCGTAACTCTGGTGTATGCTTTGTCGTCGTTCTCATTAACATTAACGTTAACTTTGATGTTGGCGGCAACAATCAAACATAAGCATTGGCATAATATGAGGTGCTAAGGTTATAACTATAAATTAGAATGACATAGTAGTAAATAGTGAAGACCCTTATCAAACTGCTCTGCATTACACTTATTTGCTTATGCCTGTCTGTCTGAATACTTAGGGTAATCATGTAAAACATAATATGTCTACTAAATAGTCATACTGTTAGCACCATTACTCTTATATCCTTTAAGAATCTTGTCCCTTTATTCCATAGATAGACCCTTTAAAGCCTTTGCAGACACAGTTGATCCAGATCAGGCAGCTCCTGTAGGAGTTATTTGATCAGGGTTTGCCTTATTTGCTCATGAAATTATGTAGATCAGATTTTGCAGTTTTGCTGCTTTGGCAAAGAAAGAGATCATATATCATAATAAAAAAACAGCTACTTAATATTCATACATTATTTCTTACATGCATATTCATGCAGTAAAGGGCTAAGCACTCGTTTTGTGCAATAAAACTTGTCTGTTTTTCTCACCACAAAGTATCAGAGGAACAAAACATTAAAATACTGATGAGACACAGATTTAACCTGTTACTCTCTCTATATATATACATTTGAACATACCTTTCTACATCTTTGCAAACAGAGAAGACCCAGATCAGACAGCTCCTGTAGGGAGCTGTCTGATCAGGGTCTGCTCAGTTTGCTTATGATGTAACAAAGATATGATTCTACAGTTTCTACCTTGGTCATAACTGTAGAATTAGATCGATGTTATTCCACAAGCAAACAGAGTAGACCCTGATCAGATGGCTCCTACAGGAGCTGTCTGATCTGAGTCTACTCTGTTTGCAAAAGTGTTTGCATGAAATAAAGAGTTAATAGCATCATAGTATCAGTAACATGTATATAATTTATGAGTAATTTTACATACATGTACTTAAATGATGATTGTTTAATCCTTTTCTCCATAAGTATACCCTTTAACACCTTTGTAAACAGAGTAAGCCCAGATTGGATGGCTACTACAGGAACTCTCTGATCAGGGTCTGCTCTGTGTGCTTATAAGTATACAGTCTGTGCCAATGTCAGAGTTCCTTGTTCATAATTCCATTATAAAAATACAGGTATATTCATGTATCCATTATTTCTTAATAAATATTCATTGAGTAAATGGTTAACATGATAATAATTCAAGTGAAGTTTGACAAAGCTGGACTACCAAAGTGCTTCATACCTATAGGTACCCATTAAAATGGCTTGAAACTTTAGAAAGTAGACAGTTTGTTTCATTCATCATTCTTGAATAAATTGTGTGAATTAAATACAGTAAACCAGGTCTTAAGTGACCGTTTATATGGATAATTTGTAATTTTGATACTTTATGCAAGTGGTAGCTACATGTAGTACAACAGTAATGCAGATACGTCCTTGGAGATTTCTGAATTACTTGTGTCTTATATAAACCGTTTCCTTCATATAAACATGTTCTCACACATTTGCAAACAGAGTAGACCCAGATCAGATGGCTCCTAAAGGAGCCGTCTGATCATGGTCTGCTCTGTTTGCTAGCGGAATTTGAAAGATCAGTTTCTTTACTTTCTAAAATGGCTACAATGTTCTATCTTCCGTATTTCATTATAACTATGTTGGTTTATGAATATTCAGTAGGTATCGAGATTTTGAATAAATATAGAACAGGGAAAGGGTTAACCATTTACCTGATAGAAACACCTTTTCATGCCTCTACAGAGTAAACCCCTATTCATGATGTTATCAGGTGAATGGGTCAGCAGCCACTTGCTTTATTAGGCTCCTATTTTTAACCATGTTTATCACTGTCACTTTCCCTCATAATAACGTAAACAAAGTAGACCCAGATCATACAGCTCCTATAGGACCCGTCTTATCAGGGTCTGCTCTGTTAGCTTATGGAATTATTTAGGTCTAATCCTAGTTTTTGTCCAGGCCAAAAATTTCTTTGAAAATTTGACATTATTTAAGTTAATGAGTATTCATGAAGTGATCATTTCACACATAAATGTTCATTAGGGAAAGGGTTAGACATGGTTTACTGTTGATTACTTTCAGCTTTCAGGAAGGTTTCAGGGCTTTTTTCCCCCCCCATTGCTTTTTTACACTAAAAAGTTTGAAGGTTTTACAACACATGCAATCTCATTGTCTTTTTCTAGTCATTACATTCATACAGGACTTTAGCCTTTCACAAGTATACAGGGTTAGTATGACTTTTGCACTATTGTGCTCCTTCATAGATTTTTTAAACCCGAAAGAAAATCCATGTTTTTTACTGCAAGTTTTTTTTACCACCATTATTTGGTGAATGTAACTGTGTAACTAAACATAATCAAAAATAAAATGTTTACCTTCAACTGATTCCTCTGCTTGTTATTTGAAATTTCCTAACTTTAGTACTTTAGTTTTTAGCTCGTCTGTTTCGAAGAAAAGTCGAGCTATTTTGATCACTGGGTCGTAGTCATCGTCGTCGTCATCGGCGTGCTAAAACTTTAATTAGCTCATTACTCAAAAAGTATAAGATGTATCAACATGAAACTTCATAGGTTAGTAGATCTCATTGAGGTGAAGGCCCCTACATAAGAATCATAACTCATGGTTTACTGTTGATTACTTTCAGCTTTCAGGAAGGTTTCAGGGCTTTTTTCCCCCCCCCCCATTGCTTTTTTACACTAAAAAGTTTGAAGGTTTTACAACACATGCAATCTCATTGTCTTTTTCTAGTCATTACATTCATACAGGACTTTAGCCTTTCACAAGTATACAGGGTTAGTATGACTTTTGCACTATTGTGCTCCTTCATAGATTTTTTAAACCCGAAAGAAAATCCATGTTTTTTACTGCAAGTTTTTTTTACCACCATTATTTGGTGAATGTAACTGTGTAACTAAACATAATCAAAAATAAAATGTTTACCTTCAACTGATTCCTCTGCTTGTTATTTGAAATTTCCTAACTTTAGTACTTTAGTTTTTAGCTCGTCTGTTTCGAAGAAAAGTCGAGCTATTTTGATCACTGGGTCGTAGTCATCGTCGTCGTCATCGGCGTGCTAAAACTTTAATTAGCTCATTACTCAAAAAGTATAAGATGTATCAACATGAAACTTCATAGGTTAGTAGATCTCATTGAGGTGAAGGCCCCTACATAAGAATCATAACTCTTGATTTCAAATTTTTGGAGTTATGGCTCTTTATCGTCTTTAATATTTTTTAATTTAGCTCGGCAAGTACCAAATCAGACGAGCGTTGGCGCCGCACACGGCTCTTGTTTACTTAACTCATTCCCTCCTAGACTCAACCTCTTTGAATAAATCTACAGAAAAGTAGCATTTACTAGAGAAAAAGAAATATTTTAGAATTGTGTAGTTTTGAAACCATTGTGATAAATAAGTAAATGCTCTGATTATCACAAGGGTTTCAAAAATGACTTTACAGAGATGTCAAAAGGAGGGAATGGGTTAAACTGTGTAAGAGAAAATATACCTTATGGGGTTGTACACAGTGTAGACCCTGACCAGCTACCAAGACTGGGTAATCACTGCAGTCAAAATGAACTACAGTAATTGAGAAGAATTTAGATGCTTTCAGGTAGGTGGCTGCTTAATGCAGGGTAAAAGTCATGCAGAAAGCCCCGTAGAGGAGCTTTCTGCACGACTTTCACCTTGCTGCCACCTGTCTCCAAAACAGATTTATACTAAATTTGCCTTTGTCCTTTATACAAACCTCTCAGTAGAGGAACTGTACTATGGGATCACCTGCTGCGGGTGGCATTCAAACCATGTCTGCTCTGAGTGCAAAAAATTTCATCAAATTTTCAACTTGCTGAAAATGTGGTCATTATATATCGGTATCTAAATAACCGGTAACCAATCATATTGTTCCAGGCATGATCAGATTATGGCCCTTGAATTGGCCTTGTTGGTCTTTTTTTTACTCTAAGTAATATATAAAAGACGGGTGTATTTTGTGGCATATTGCTCTCTTTATGGTAAAGGAGCATTACAATCATGGAGTGGTATGGTTGAGCAAGTTTGATCTGCAAGCATGTAAGTACAGACTATCGGGCATAGAAACTTATATCAAAGAGCAAGCAACTCTTTCATCTTCATGCTGCTCTTCAGCTATTTCCCTATTCAAGACATTCAAGGATACCTCATTGATATTTGTGTACAAAATCATTAAAAAGGTGGACACTAACATCAGATAACCCATTCCCTCATATTGACGCCTCTGCAAAAGTCACCAGTTGAAACCATTGTGATAAATAGAGCAATAAAATTTTGCTCCTTTTCGGTAGATTTATTCAAAGAGGTTCTAAAAATAGCATATGAGGGAATGGGATAAGCAACACAGCAGACACTGATCAGACAGCTCATTCAGTTGTTTGATCTGGGTCTGTACTATTTGCCCAAGTTTGTCTTAATTGCAGTACTATTATTTTGACTTATCACTGAACACTTCAAAACACATAGGAATCGAATCTACTTTTTAACCCTTTCCCTGTTCTATGTTTATTACAAATGTCCATACCTACTGAATATTCATGGACATATTTGTTATAATGAAACTTGGAGGGTGGAACATTGTTGCCATTTTAGCAAGTATAGAAAGCGATCTATCAAATTTTATTAGCAAACAGAGCAGACCCTGATCAGACAGCTCCTCTAGGAGCCGTCTGATCTGGGTCTACTCTGTTTGCAAATGTGTGAAAACATGTTTGTATCAGGGAAAGGGTTAACTATTTTAGCTTTCATTGGAACTTAAACTTTATAGAACGTTCCTGCACACAATATCTTTATCTTTTTATCTTTAACTTTTATAACCACCCATATTACCCTTTACCTTTGAAAGATCTAAATAAACTTTTAACCCTTTCCCTCATAAAGATGACACTTGGCATTTTTGCAGAGTAGACCCAGATTAGACAGCTAGTGTTTACTTATGGAATGATAAAGATCTGATTCCGAAATTTCTGACAGCTTTCACATCTAATAATTTCCTTGTTAATATTTAATTATAAACATAATTCAGTCCATAAATATTAATAAATTCTTAAATTATATACAGTAAAACCTCTCTATAACGGCCACTAAATTGTGTTAATTAGTTGGTATTTAGTGCAGGTGGTTGCTTAAAGCAATGTGAAAGTAAAACAATGCTCCTATAGGAGCGTTCTGTTTTACTTTCACCTTGCTTTAAGCAGCCACCTGCCTTTAACACAAAATACTTGATGTATTTATTTTAGTGGCTGTTATAGACAGGTTTTACTGTAGATTGAACTTCACGATAGAAGAAAGGATTAACCAGCATTCACCAAGCTAATAGGTCTTAGGAGCTCTCCAAAGCTATTGGGAATCAAGAACTTTTTCACAATACATGTATACACTTCCTGGTCCATGGATAGTTATGGTAGTCACTCCAGCATGACTGCCCTCGGAAGTTTTTACAAGGCAAATGAAATAATGACAAAAACAAGGTTGTTTCAATTAATACACCATTTATTCTCTAACATATAAACTCAGCTGTGTAATGTGCTAGGTGAAATTAAATAAAATGTTCATAAATATGAGTAACTTACTGAAAATTATCACAAAAGGGCATAATAATAATGTAGAATCTGGTATATATAACAAATCTTTTAACACAGAGACACAATAACTATATACACCAACACGATCAACACGCATAAAGTCAGAGGTATCAAATCTAGTGACATATGGAATGCAAGAAATAAAGAATGCCGACATGCACACTGAATGGGGCTCAACTAACTGTAGTGTAATTGTTCTAAACATTTGGCCAAACTTCTGCGAATATTGTAGACCCTGAAACTGCTCCAGAAGCAGTTTGGTCAGAGTCTAAACTGTTAAGATACTCTATCCACTTCTACTTATCCCTTTATTAACCCAATCCCTCATAGGCTATATTTAGATCAAACCTCTTTGAATAAATGTACCAAAAAGGAGCATTAACTAGAGAAAAGGACAATTTTAGAATTTTGTAGTTTGAAACCATTGTGATAAATAGAGCATATGCTCCTATAGGAGCAAATGCTCTATTTATCACAATAGGTGATTTTTACAGAGGCGTAGAAAGGCGTATTTATGGAGGAAAAGGTTAAATAATTAATGTATGAATATTAATTAGCTTAATACTTATACCATAAGAACAAGCAAAGTTTTGATCCTGGCAGCAACTGCAGAATTAGATCTATATTATTCCATAAGCAAACAGAGCAAACCCTGATCAGATGGCTTGGCTCCTGTAGGAGCCATCTTATCTTGGTCTACTCTGTTTGCAAAGGTGCATTTCTGGAGTAAAGGGTTATTCAGCTAAACAAACCAAGAGAAAATACTGAATGACCCTACTGTTTGGGTAAATGCAGCCATTCCCTCTGTCTGATCAGGGTCTGCTCTGTTTGCTAGTGGAATTTGAAAGATCTACTTCTGTATATTCTAAAATGGCTACAATGTTCCACCTTCCATATTTCATTATAACTCTTTTGTCCATGCATATTCAGTAGGTATTGAAATTTGTAATAAACATAGAACAGGGAAAGGGTTAAAACATTATGCAAGCATTATAAACTTAGTATGCTCCATGTGTGTACTAGTAAGTGACTGTGAATATAAGTGATTCAATAATCTTTAATTAACCCTTTACCTGATGAATATTCATGTATTTAAAGAAATAATGATACCATGAATATTACAGGAACCATCTGATCTGGGTCTACTCTGTTTGCAAAGCATGAAAAGGAATTTCCACCAGGTAAAGGGTTAAAACTAATTAAGACTTACAGATTATTGATTTAGTAAATAAAAATCTTATCTGACAGTATTCAAGATGTTTCCTATCATGTAATATACACATACATTTGAAACAATTTGGAAATAGGGTGGTCAGACCATGTTAACCCATTCCTTCATATAAACATGTTTTTTTCACATATTTGCAAACATAGTAGACCCGGATCAGACAGCTCCAATTTGAGCTGTCTGCTCAGGGTCTGCTCTGGATTTTGAAAGATTTGTTTCTTTACTTTCTAACATGGCTACAATGTTCCATCTAGAATGGGGAAATGGTTAACAGTGTAGACTCAAATTAAAATTTAAATGTATAGCAAATCAGTTACTGGGATCACTTGATTATCACAAGAGATCAGATCCTGATCAGATGCTGTTGGAAAAGTGACCTTTTTTGTGCTTCTCAGTCAGAGCGCAACTATATACATATAATCCTTTACTGTACAACTATGCCTTTCTATCCCTTAGCAGAGTAGACGCAGATGAGACGGCTCCTATAGGGGCTGTCTTTTTAGGGTCTATTCTGTTTGCTATGGTATACATGTGATACAGTTTTAATTCTACAGTTTCTGCCCGAGCTAAAATGTCCCATGTTCATATGCCATTGTAAAAGATCATTGTAAAAGATAATCTAATAAATTTATGATGTTATAATTTCTTACATGAATATTCACCAAGTAAAGTGATAAATTGTTCTGAACTACCAGAACTTCTACATGTATCAGTACATTATTATAAAATTGTAACATTTAGCAAGAAAACATAAATTTCAAATATGTAGAAATTTCTTCTTAAATCTTAAAATTTCTTGTTTTCAGTTGCATGATTTGCAACAAGCAAAGACATTTTTGAGTAAAACATTGATCACTTCTTGAAATTGGTAAATTTCAAAAATTTATTCAATATCTTCAGATATAACGATTCAGTTTTAATCCGTATTGTATCCTGTTCATCAGCTGCAGATTTAATTAAAGCACCTTTCTCTCCAGCAAATATTTCTCCAAAACTGACAAAACAAAAATGCCCTATGAAATTATCTAGAAATCTGTAATAGAATATAGATCAAATCAAACCTATCCATGATTGATTTTAAGCTACATGTATATATATCATCAAGCTATAACTTGTACCTACTTATAATTATTACTATTATATCAGAATCTGATTAGCTATACATGTAGTTATACACACATGATTTTGTACATAGACTGGTTCTGCAATAAGAACAATATATAATATATTATTAGGTACAATTATTTCACTATTATAGTTTATATTATTCTTCAGTACTGGTCCAGTTTTCACACAATTGTTCACCAAACAAGGGCCGTTTTTTTTTATACATGCACTAAATCATAACAGCAATCACCAACCACGCATCTACTAGTTATGTACACATTTATACATTACATGACATGGTCATGACAACTCTTGTCACATCAAACACTATTAACCGTTTACTCCATAAATACACTTTTCTGTGCCTTTGCAAACAGAGTAGACCCAAACTAGATGGCTCCTATACAGGGTCTGTTCTGTTTGCTTATGAAATAATAATGATATGATTCTATAATTTCTGCCATGGCCAAAAATTCTTATCTTCATGCACCATTATAAAAATTAATATGTCTGATCTGGGTCTACTCTGTTTGCAAAAGCATGAAAAGGCATTTATATGAGGGAAATGGTTAAAAGAGAGCATTTTGTAATAGAAATGTACAAATCCTCAGAACTTTGTCTTCATTTCATTAATCATACAAAATATGTTGTTTAATGAGTTTAACTCAAAAAGCATTCATTGTACATTCTTTGAATCAAATATACATGGAATAAACAACCACAAAGAAATTGTCTTTTAATAAATAAATAACAGAAATGTTAACAGATTTATTGTATCTACCTAATACAACAAACATGCCAGTATTTTCCGCTCACACCCAATCAATTATCGACTGTACATATACGAGATATTAACCTTTTACTCCATGTATAGTCATCTAAAAAATAATGCCATCATAATTATTTATTAGCAGAAGTTTTATAATGGTATATAAATTTAGGATTTTTTAGAAGAATCAGATCTATTTTATTTCATAAGCAAAGAGAGCCGACCCTGATCAGACAGCTCATACGGGAGCTGTTTGATCTGGGTCTACTTTATTTGCAAATGCATTAAAATGCCTATCCATGGAGTAAAGGGTTAATATCACTAGCTTACTTGAGCATTCTTAAATAATTAAATCTACAGAACTAACTTACATATACATGTACAGGTAGTTTGTTTTATGTTTAAAACCGGACTAAAATTATCAAATGATTGTGTACACAACTGAAAAAGTACAAAGTCAAACATACAAGACACATGTATACTGCACTGTTATGGTTTGGGAACATCACTATCAGAACACTCAAATAAGAACCATTATCAGTCTTAACCCTTTACTCCATGAATATTCATGTAAGAAATAATGACATCATGAACATTAATTAAATTAATTGTTAAAACACTTTATTACATCATAAGCAAACAGAGCAGACCCTGATTAGACGGCTCCAACAGGAGTCGTCTGATCTGGGTTTACTCATTTTGCAAAGGTGTAGAAAGGCGTATGTATGGAGTGAAGGGTTTAGCCAGATGGCAGCTTAGTGACGGCTAAAAGTCATGCAGAAAGTTCCCCTTTCAACCTGCATTAAGCAGCTATGTTCCTTATCAGTTCTTAAGTTTTCTTCACTAACACTTCTGATAAATTGTATTTCATTTGGAAAGAGCAGAACTTTGTCAATAAGCTTTATCCCATTCCCTCATATTGATGCCTTTTGATGCAAATGTAACAAGATTTGTTTGTGAAACACTATGCCCCCAATATGACCTTTGACCTTGATATATAACCTTGGCCTTCTTAAGTCACCCCTAAATATGTTTGCCTCCATAAATCGCACATGCATACCAAGTTTGAAGTACATGTAGGTATGTGCAATGGTGACAAAATTATCGCAAATTATGACAGACAAACTAACAGTGTGACAGACAAACCAACCAACAGACAGAGCAGAAACAATACACCCCCTGATCACAGATGTGAGGGGGCAGATAAGTCACACTTTGAAACCATTGTGTTACACAAATGCTCTATTTATCATAATTATTTCAATACTACATATTTCTAAAACATTCTTTTTTTTCTTCTAGTAAATGCCCCTTTTCAGTAGATTTAGTCAAAAGAGTTTGGGCCTATGAGGGAATGGGTTAAAGACTCTTCATCAAAAGGTGGCTGCAGGAATGGTTAGTATACAAATCTGAATGAGGCTTGATTAAAGGATGTGAAAAGATCTTGTCACAATGAATATGATTATAATACATACTATGGCACCAAAACTGAAAATACCTCTTCCTTTTTTTGTGAAAATCTGATAAGCAGCATTCATAACACATTTGATGCACTTATTATGACCCTTTGAAACCTCACCACCTCATCTGTTTACCTCAAAAAGATACTTTGCAATCAGAGTACTCAGTAGACCAAGATCAGATGGCTCCAGTGAAAACCTTCTGATAATGATCTGCTCTGTTTGCTTATGGATTTATACAAATCTACAGTTTGTGCAATAGTCAAAGATTCTCTTTTTCATAATGCTATTTTAGAAATAACGCTAATAATAATACAGTAAAACCCCTCTAATGCGACCACTTAATGAACAAACATGACTGTCATCATAAGCAGGTGGTTGCTTAATGCAGGGCGAAAGTTATGCAGAAAGCTCCTATAGGAGCTTTCTGCATAACTTCCATCCTGCATTAAGCTACCACCGGCCTTTGTCACTGTGAATTATGCCCCTTTTTGGTGGTCGCATTAGAGGTGTTTTACTGTAATCATTTTGACCATATAGTTTCTTACATGAATATTCATAAGGTAAAAGGGATAATGAAGATGGAATGCCATGCAGTAGCTTGCTGCTAATATAATACAATTATGGTAAGAATACAAACATCCATGTATCACCATATTGTACAATTCTATTATCTGAAGGTCATTCACTTTAATATTTACAATACAATAAATAATGGCCTGTTAAATAAGAGACAATTCACTGAAAATTATTGGAGAGGTATAATAAATATTTTATCCATTTATGGCAACATAAAAAACTTGTATTGGTGAAACACTCCTTTGAAACTTATCTGACAAGATTGGAACTGGCAATCTGCCAACCAAATCCATGGCTGGAATTTGCTTTTCACATAGGAGGTCTGTGTTGTATGATTAAAATGCTCAGTCAAATAAACAGTGAAATGTTGCTTTCTATTTAAAAAAAACAAGAGGGCCAGAATGGCCCTGACATCGCTCACCAGCCAATCAGAGGAGAAGATGTTCAAAGTTTTCACTATATGTTTCTAGAGAAAACTGGCACCCCTGGGGCGGGGTCAATTTTGACCCCAGGGGCATAATGTATATAACTTGTGTAGAGGACCTGAACATGATGCTATGTGCAAGATATGAAAGCTGAGAACCGTTCAGTTTCAGAGAAGAATATATTCAAAGTTTTACAATATATTGCTATTGAAAACTGGCTACCCCTGGGGCGGGGCCAATTTTGACCCCAGGGGCATAATTTATATAAATTTTGTAGAGGACCTGAACATGATGCTATGTGCCAAATATGAAAGCTTAGAACCTTCCAGTTTCAGAGGAGAAGATTTTCAAAGTTTCACTATATGTTTCTATTCAAAACTGACCACCCCTGGGGCGGGGCCAATTTTGACCCCAGGGGCATAATTTATATAACTTTTGCAGAGGATCTGAACATGATGCTATGTGCCAAATATGAAAGCTGAGAACCCTGTAGATTCAGAGGAGAAGATTTTCAAAGTTGTCACTATATGTTTCTAATGAAATCTGGCTACCCCTTGGGCGGGGCCAATTTTGACCCCAGGGCCATAATTTATATAACTTTTGTAGAGGACCTGAACATGATGCTATGTGCCAAATATGAAAGCTGAGAACCCTGTAGATTCAGAGGAGAAGATTTTCAAAGTTGTCACTATATGTTTCTATTCAAAACTGGCTACCCCTGGGGCGGGGCCAATTTTGACCCCAGGGCCATAATTTATATAACTTTTGTAGAGGACCTGAACATGATGCTATGTGCCAAATATGAAAGCTGAGAACCCTGTAGATTCAGAGGAGAATATTTTCAAAGTTTCACTATATGTTTCTATTCAAAACTGACCACCCCTGGGGCGGGGCCAATTTTGACCCCAGGGGCATAATTTATACAAATTTTGTAGAGGACCTGAACATGATGCTATGTGCCAAATATGAAAGCTGAGAACCCTGTAGATTGAGAAGAATTTTTTTTCAAAGTTGTCACTATATGTTTCTATTCAAAACTGGCTACCCCTGGGGCGGGGCCAATTTTGAACCCAGGGGCATAATTTATATAACTTTTGTAGAGGATCTGAACATGATGCTATGTGCCAAATATGAAAGCTGAGAACCCTGTAGATTCAGAGGAGAAGATTTTCAAAGTTGTCACTATATGTTTCTAATGAAATCTGGCTACCCCTGAGGCGGGGCCAATTTTGACCCCAGGGCCATAATTTATATAACTTTTGTAGAGGACCTGAACATGATGCTATGTGCCAAATATGAAAGCTGAGAACCCTGTAGATTCAGAGGAGAAGATTTTCAAAGTTGTCACTATATGTTTCTTTTCAAAACTGGCTACCCCTGGGGCGGGGCCAAATTTGACCCCAGGGGCATAATTTATATAACTTTTGTAGAGGACCTGAACATGATGCTATGTGCCAAATATGAAAGCTGAGAACCCTGTAGATTCAGAGGAGAAGATTTTCAAAGTTGTCACTATATGTTTCTATTCAAAACTGGCTACCCCTGGGGCGGGGCCAATTTTGACCCCAGGGGCATAATTTATATAACTTTTGTAGAGGACCTGAACATGATGCTTTGTGCCAAATATGAAAGCTGAGAACCCTGTAGATTCAGAGGAGAAGATTTTCAAAGTTTTACTATATATTTCAATAGAAAACAAGGCACCCCTGGGGCGGGGCCAATTTTGACCCCAGGGGCAAAATTTATATAACTTTTGTAGAGGACCTAAAGGTGATGCTATGTACCAAAGATGAAAGCTGAGAACCCTGTAGATTCAGAGGAGAAGATTTTTAAAGGTTCAAATTGTTGACGCCCGACGACGGACGACGGACGACGGACGACGGACGACGGACGACGGACATCAAGTGATCACAAAAGCTCACCCTGAGCACAAAAGTGCTCTGGTGAGCTAAAAAGCAAGGACACTCTAACATGCCTATTTTACCTGACCATCATCAATCAAGGTTATAATTTATATGGCATTCAAATTCAATCCAGAATTATTGTTAAGGGTGTAAACATGCTTGAATTATATTTTTACAATGTGATCCAAAGTATGAGATCTTAGAGGAATCTACATCAACATTATTCAAGTCTTTATCATGTAAATTTTCTGACCAAATACACTTATCTTCCATCTTATAGGACTTAAAAAAAGAAATCGACAAAAAAAATAACAATAAACAAAATAGGAATATAAATAATATACAGCCTATCTAACAAACTTTGTTCATCATCTCATATTTTGTACACATAAGAATATTGTCATCTGCAACCATTGACCATTGCTGCAAATTTCCTTGTTTAACACTTTCACTCTTTAACACTTTCCCTCTTAACCCTTTCCCTTTTAAATATCCATGTAAGAAATAATGACATCATGAATATTTATAAGTGGAATTCTAATAAAGGTCTATGAACGCAGGATCTTTTGGCCGTGGCAAATAGTATAGAATCGGATCTATGTAATTCTAGAAGCAAACAGAGCTGACCCTGATCAGATGGCTCCTACAGGAGCCATCTGATCTGGGTCTACTCTGTTTGCAAAGGCATGAAAAAGTGTTTACATACGGTAAAGGTCCAATTTCTCCCATATTCTTTCAAAACACATCACAGTAACCAGCAGGTTGGATGCTGATGAGACATCCAGTTACAAGGCACCGCAATGACTTAATTCCAGACAACCTTTGTAAGCAGTTTGGATAAAGATGATACACAGTGTAGCAAGACTTTACATCAGTAGCAAATTTGAAATGGAAGTGATCTCATTTTAGAACTGAAAAAGATTTAAACATGACACTTTCTATTTGATACTACAGACATAAGATTTAACCCTTTACTTCATGAATAGTCATGTAAAAAATAATGACTATTTATTAGATTACTTTGTTAATGACACATGAATTTTTGACCATGGCACACACTGTATAATCATGCTCTAATTATTTAGCAAACAGAGCAGACCCTCCTACAAGAGTTGTCTGACCAGGGTAAACTGTTTGCAAAAGCGTACAAGGGGGTAATTATAGAGTAAAGGGTTAAAAGCACCACAATATCAACAGGCAGTTCAATCAAGCTTTCTACCACATCATCACCAAAAAAACTAAAAAAAAACAACTTCAGAATTGAAGCAACAACACTATTTGCATTTACTTGGGCCTCAAAAAGGTTAAACTGTATTTGAGCTTCATTACGGGAAAAGGGATCTATGCAGTGTAGGTCAAGATCAGTCAGGCTTCTGGTGAGGTTCTGCACTGTTTGCCCACTAGTTGTATACCTCTCTATAACAACCTCTCAATGATTAAATATGGGGGTCTATAGGAGCAGATGGTAGCTTAATGCAGAAATAAAGTAATGCAGAATGAAAGTAATGCAAAAAGCTCCATTAAGGCCTTTAAGACACAGAACTTGTTTTGTGTGATTGCTATAGACTGGGGGTTATTTCCCTGTGTGTTTTGGTATGAAACTCGTATGGAGTAAAGGGTAAATGCAGATTGAAAGTATTGAAGAAAACTCCTGTATTAAGCTTCCACATGCCTGTAAGACTCAGGCTTAGACTCGTTTTGAGTGATTGTTAGAGACTGGTTTTACTTCCCTGTGTAATTTTGTATGATACATCTATGTAGATCTTGATATCAGGATATGCTGATCAAGATCTACTCTTATCATATACACTTTTTCCTTCAATGGGACACATATTTAGGTTTTGATAAATAATAATAATAATTAATTGAATTAATCATATGCAGTGTTGCAGATAAAAGGCCTACTGAATCTACCAAAATCACTTATTTCTTATCCAAACCCTATATTGCTACTGCTTATTAGCATCAGCCCTATATAAAGGTGATTCGAACAAGTAACAGCAACACAGAGTTTGGTGGGGACATACAGTAGAACCTGTCTTAAGTGGCCTTCAAAAAGAGGTCTAATTGTGGGTCTGTAAGGCTGGTGGAAGCTTAATGCAGGTCAAAAGTAATGCAAGAAGCTCCTATAGGAGCTTTCTGCATTAGTTTTGCCCTGCATTAAGCAACCACCTGCTTGTTAAGACACATACATTCAGTAAATGAATCACAGCTTAGGACAGGTTCTACTGTACAAAAATATGTTACTTAAAGTTCCTACCTATGCCTCTTGTATACAGATCTGACATACAATCACAATATACATGATTTCAGTAACATCCTCATAATATACAAACTAATTCACACATGTTTATATTTCAAACATTCATTTTCTTTGTCTTCACTTGAATTTTAGAAAATATTGCACAAGATATTTTGAAGATATGAGAACACTGCAAGTATATATGCAGTCATGGGATAAATTAGAGCTGTTTACATAAGACATGGATGCCCACTCTCCAAGAATATTTTCTCTATTAAAATTAACCAACCCTTTTAAAGTTGATTTTTTTTCCGAGTAGAAGAACCCATCAGTCCACTCGATACGAAAGGATTTAACTTGCTAGAGGATTTTGAATGACAAACAGTGCAGACCCTGATCAGAGGGCTCCTCTAGGAGCCCTCTGATCTGGGCCTACACTGTTTGCAAATGATAGTGCATGTGTGTTCCACATTCAAATGGTTAAAGCCATACACTATATACTTAATGAGCCAAGATACAAACAAAACTCATACAATGTTACGTGTAAAAGAACATATCTGTTATGTCTAATTGCTTTCAATTAAATACTGTAACAAATTTGTGAAACACAAAATTCTTTGACTCACAAATGTACAGAAACAGATACACGAGTAAAAATCTATAAGCCCCCACATAGGGGCATGTCCTAATTACTCTTAATATTCAGACACCATGTCACCATTCTCCACCAGTTTGTAAAGCTATACATCAATTTGGCATCAATTTGATAACTTACTTAACCCTTTCCCTCATATAAACGTGTTTTCACTCATTTACAAACAGAGAAGACCCAGATCAGACGGCTCCTAGAGGAGCCGTCTGATCAGGGTCTGCTCTGTTTGTTAATAGAATTTGATAGATCTGTTCCTTTAGCTTCTAAAATGGCTACAATATTCCACCTTCCATATTTTATTCTAACTATTTTGTCCATGAATATTCAGTAAATATTGAAATTTGGAATAAACATAGAACAGGGAAAGGGTTAAGACCGACATAGTAGCAAATGATGTAGATCCTACAGGAACACTTTGATCTGGGTTAACACTTTTTGTCTAAGTGTGTCTGTTCAAGTTCTGTGGGTAACTAGGGAAACACTTTGTTGAACTTTAACCCTTTACTCTATCAGTATGACTTTTAATGCCTTTCCAACCAGAGCAGACCCAGATCAGAAGCTACTGTAGGAGCCGTCTGATCAGGGCCTACTTTGTTTGCTTTATATGGAATAATGTAAATATGATTCTACAATTTCTGTCACGGCCAAAATTTCTTGTCTTCATTTACTGGTATAAAAATTAATCTAATCAATATTCATGATATGTGTTCCATTATTTCTTGGATTAATATTCCGAGAGTAAAGGGTTAAATAATATTTCTTCCATTTGACTATGCATTGCAAGTCCATTTACTGGTGTGGGTTCCTTGTGCTATGAATATTCTACAATATATATGTTGAAAACGATATAGTTTGCTAGTAGATCTCAGTGTATTATGCTGGGTTATATAATTATGATCTGTCAAATATTTTGGCAATATGGTGTCCAAAACATGTATTACCCCACTTTTTGATACATATTACATGATACAAATTACAAATACATTTACGAATGAATCAGTACAAATAAAATACTGACCTTATACACAAACATTTTTAATTAGTATTTCATAACCTTTAAGCCAGCTGCTTATTTAAATTACTTACAGATGCAGTGTACACTTACCACAAAGCTTTTTTAATATCCGACATCAGAAAACACATATGAATGCAAATACACAATGTACATGTATTTGACATACAAAAACACATATGAATGCATTTTTGCATTTTTTTCTTCTTAACAAAACATTTTTTTAGTTGAGCTGGTGTTGAAATGTTTTACTCTTGATAAGCCAAATAATTTATTCACAATACCTAATAACATACGAGAGGACCATGAAGACCCATCATCGCTCATCTGAGACCTATCTAACATACAAGAGGACCATGAAGACCCATCATCGCTCATCTGAGACCTATCAATCCAAATACATGTGTATTAAAGATTTCTATGTTTCAACATGGCATTTCTTTTAAATAACATTAAGGGCAAGTAATTCATCACCAATATTCTGTCTAAATATAATTTGAAAGCAAATAAAATGTAGGTGCTACAGTGAAAACACAGCTAAATAAATCCAGATGTAATCCTGTCTGAAAAAATAAGGATCACTGAAAAATAACAGTGCTTAGAAGTGATGATATGGTAAAATATGGCCATTTATATTTTTAAATTAAGCGCACATAACCCTACACACACTGACAGAATTTCAGACACAAAAACTTATTTTGAATGAGATCATAAACTCATACTTATTCTTCTAGACAGAAGTAGGATCTGGAAAGAAAAAAAACTCCTGATATAGTGATTTATCTCAAAGGCTATTTTAAGATCCAACCTCTTGGAATAAATCTACTGAAAAGGAGCAATAACTGGATTTTTTAGATTTGTAAATGTGTAGTTTTGAAACCACTGTGATAAAAACAGCATTTGCTCCAATGGAGTAAATTCTCTAATTATCACAATGGATTAACCCATTCCCTCATAGACAATTTTTAGATCCAACCTCTGAATAAATCTACCGGAAAGGAGCATTAACTAGAGAAAAGGAAATTGTTCAGAATTTTGTAAATTGAAACCATTGTGATAAATAGAGCACTTGCTCCTAGAGGAGCAAATGCTCTATTTATCACAATGGTTTCAACAGGTGACTTTTACAGAGGTGTAGAAAGGCACATTTATGGAAGAAAGGGTTAAAAAAGTGACCTTTACAGAGGCATCAAAATGCATCAGTATGAGGGAATATTCAAAGATCTTATCAATAGAGAAATGAAGAAGCTACAGCATAGAAATGTAAGAAAAAGTAAGAGCATGTAATTCCTTTTATACTCACTGGAGCTGGACCAAATATCAAATCTGAGACCATGTGATTAAACATATCCTGTTTTACAATAATTAGTTTCAGCCAAGAAATGAAAGTGCTAGCATAAACACAGTTAAGCAATTCCTTCATATGCTATTTCTTTGAATAATTCTAACAAAAAGGAGGATCATCTAGGAAAAAAGGTGAATTTTAAAATTGTGTAGTTTTGAAACCAGTGCAACAAATGCACTATTTGTCACAATAGTTTCAAAAAGCGACTTTTACGAGGGCAACAAAAGGTGTCAAATTTAAAGAATGAGTGGTACTTTTATACATAAAGGGCATATATCTCCAGACCTGCTGATTGGGTTCAGCTCGTAATGGGGACTTGCTCAAGATCTTATGACCATACACAACACATGCAAGTTGATAAAGAAATGTTGCTTCAGAGATGCATATGTTAAAGTGTAAACAATCTAAATAAGAATGAATGGTATTGGATGGATGACGCACATTCAACAATCTAAAAGCTCACCTTGAGCACTTCATGCCCAGGTGATTGCACAATTAATAATCAAGCTTTGCACATAAAGGCTGACAGTAGTAAAGCCAACAACATCCTGCTTCATCTATTTGGTTTTCATCTAGTGTACATGTACATTTAATCCTTATAGAACTGATCACAAGCAGACCAAGTTTTCAACCCTGTACTTAATGTAAACTCATGTAAGAAATAATGACATGAATATTAATTAGCTGAATTTTTATAACAGCATATTAGGAAGAGTATGTTCAGTCTTGGCAGAAACTGTAGCATTAGATCTGTATTGGTCCATAAGCAAACAGTTTATTTTGTTTGTATCTGGGTTTGACATAGCTTTCATCCTTTCCTGGTTCTATGTTTATTCCAAATTTCAATACCTGCTGAATATCCATGGACAAAACAGTCATAAGGAAATATGGAAGGTGGAACACTGTAGCCATTTTATAAAGTAAAGGAGCTGTCTGATCTGGGTCTACTCTGTTTGCAAATGCGTGAAAAGACATTTATATGAAGGAAAGGGTTAACAGTATTTCAGTCATATTTGCAACATCTAGCTAATTACATGTGGAGGAAGACCACAGAGGTTTTTCCATGCAAGGAACAAATTGCCTTTTTTCATGCACAGAAGAGAACATATAGGAACAGGCCCTGATCTTATGCTATTTGCAAATGCATAAACATGTGCTATTATTAAGTTAACCCTTTCCCTGTTCTATGTTTATTCCAAATTTCAATATCTACTGAATATTCATTAACAAAATAGTTATATAGAAATATGGAAGGTGGAACATTGTAGACATTTTAGAAAGCATTGAAACAGATCTATCAAATTCTATAAGCAAACAGAGCAGACCCTGATCAGACGGCTCCTCTAGGAGCCGTCTGATCTGGGTCTACTCTGTTTGCAAATGCGTGAAAACACGTTTACATGAGGGAAAGGGTTAAAATAATCTACTACAGAACTATTCCATTTAACTTCCCCTTTTCCTACTGGATAACAGACATGTATATATATCAACAGGTCGTAACCCACTATCTGGACGAGACTTGCATTTGAAAACAGCTTGGGCTCAGCTGAGATGTTGAGCAACTTGGCGTACCATCAGGATCCAAGTTTATCACTATGTCAATAGTTTATTAAAAGCTTGATTGGATCAGAAGTATACAAACTTGCAACAGAACCATATTTGAGTAGACATATTTTTTACTGTGTGACAAGGATTGTACATATCAAGAGATAACATTTAGCTAATAAATATTCATGATGTCATTTTTTCTTACATGAATAATCATGTGGTAAACCATTAAGCTACATTACAGGACAGATTAGTAGTTTCATATACTACTTTCTTCAAGATGGCATCAAAGTTAAACAAGACACAAACAGCATAACACTATATTCAAGGCATCTCAATCTGAGATATGAGATACATTATGGGGGAAAAAGGCACACAGACATCTGCAAGAAGAAAAACTGTCCCTCCACTCTCCCTTCACATACACTAATTTTGTTACATGGCCAGATCTGTAATGTTTACAGCAATAACATACAGAACCACTACATATGCTGATGTGCAACAAGAGTGCTAAACAAGACCACATCAGTATCCAGGTCTTTACTGTGAACAAATGCAAGAGTGCCCAATTCCCCCTAATGATGTGGCTGTGCTTATGAGAATGGTACAAAGTCTGTAATAACACCACAGCTAGTTGAAGAGTATGGAGTCAGGATCTTGGTTCTGAAGCTGTATTATATGGCGGAGGACGTCCTTCTTGGTGATGATACCTAACAGACGGCTGAAACAAAAATCAAAACAACCAGTGAAACAGGCTAAGAAATCCTTTTCCTCATGAATATTCATGTGAGAATATTAATAAGCTGAATTCTATAATGGCAATATGAACTACGGGAGTTTTGACTATGGCAGAAGCATTTAAACAGATCTATATTATATTTCATATGCAAACAGAGCAGACCCTGTTTGGTTGGCAGGGTGCAATTCATTAGTTTCAGAACATAATTATGGAAAAGAGCAAATCTATAAATATTCCCCTAGCCACTTCTCGAAGTCATGTAAGAATAGTGGTAACATTTTATCAAAACTTAGAATATGTAAACTATAAACAGTTGAGTAAAGAAGATCTACACTGAACCCTAACAGATATAAATACAGTATGACTACTCAAAAGAAGTATAATTCTGGATTTTCAAAACAGGTGGTAGCTTGACATTGGACAAAAGTTATGCAGAAAGCTCCTATAGGAACTTTCTGCATTACTTTTGTCCTGCATTAAGCAACTACCTGCTTTTAATACTCCTATGTTAATAAATGATGTGTTTGCATTAGTAAGACTTTACTGTAACTACAGATGTGAACAATTCTACTGGTCAGGACTTACCCATTCACAGTGACAAGTGTTTGTCGAAGGCCAAGCTTTCTGAACATCTCAACCACGGTCTCCATTGGAGTTTGATCAGTAATGGTTACTGGAGCCTGAAATTAGGAGAGTTTTACATTTAACCCATTCCCTCACAGGCTATTTTAGATCCAACCACTTTGAATAAATCTACCAAAAAGGAGCATTAACTAAAGAAAAGGAAAATTTTAGAATTTAGTAGTTTGAAACCATTGTGATAAATAGAGCATTTGCTCCTATAGGAGCAAATGCTCTATTTATCATAATGGTTTCACAAAGTGACTTTTACAAAGTCGTCAATATGAGGGAATGGGTTAAAGCAAAATAAGTACAGTTGACTCTCAAAAGTTCGAACCGGAAAAGTTTGAACACCTCTCATACATTCAACCGCCATTGTAGGGACTATGTTCAACTGACTGCAGGGATTGACAAAACTTGTTCAATATATACACACAATACAGTAAAACACCTCTAAACCAGAATTTTAGTACTGAATAACTTAAATGCAGGTGGTTGCTTAATGCAGGATGAAAATCATACAGAAAGCTCCAATGGGAGCCTTCTGCATGACTTTCACCTTGGCTTAAGCCAATGGGAGCTTTCTGTGTGACTTTCACCTTGCATTAAGCCAATGGGAGCTTTCTGAAAGACTTTCACCTTGCATTAACATGGTTCATACAGACTTTCCCAACACAAAATCAGGGCCTTTTTAGGGACTCCATTCACTAAATTTAGGGTCTCAAAGTATGTCACAACTTACGGTATGTTTTTGACTATAACTCATTTCTAATAAGAAGTACACTTACACCTACCTAATACCTAAACTGTTTTCAGCTCTGTTACCTTGTCACTGATCTTACTTTCCAGCTTTGTATTTAGAACACATTCCCAGATGAATCCCCCCACCCTTCCAAACTTCTTATCGGATTTACATCGATCTCAAAAACGGCCCCGAGTGAAACAAATGCGGATTTCCGTGGATAGGTCTCATCCCTGAATTATTATAAGTTGGAAATGAAAATTATGGCCAGGAAATCTAAGTTTTAGGGCCAGTGTGAACAAATATATGGCCTTTTTAGGGCCCATCTTCAAATTTAGGGACTTTTCAAGACACCCGTCTAAATTTAGGGCCTTTTCAAGACTGTATGAACCATGATTAAGCAGCCACCTGTATTACAGACTGGGATAGATGCTAACTAGAACGTCTGGTTAAGGGAGCTTTCTGCACGACTTTCACCTTGCATTAAGCAGCCACCTGTATTGCATAGATGCTAACTGGAATGTTCGGTTTAGAGGTGCATTAATGCGAATGGATCACTCACTCACTCACTATCCAGTTTATTTGTTGATCAGACTATCAATTAATCCTCTGATGAGGGCCTGATGAAAAGGCATTAATGTTTTACTATTCTTCCTCTTCTAAGAAATACTGATATAACTTGGTAATATTCAAAGCATATGAAATGAAAACCAAAAAATATGCCAAATGTCTGAGATTCTTTGGTTGTATCCCATTCTTTACAAGGTAAATTAAAGGAAGTCAAAAGTACCAGATCGAGAATTCTTCTAAGTTTTAAGGGTATTGGTCCAGATCCCGTATTTGGAACTTGATTGGTGAAGTAAACGATGGAATCACTGACAATTCCCTCCATATTCTTCCTGGCATTTGCTGCAAAAAAATAAAGGTATATTTTAAACTCTTTGAATGCTAAAGTTTTAAAGCCGAACAGTTCACCAGTGTTTAAACCTTTCTCTTATATAAACGTGTTTTCAAGCATTTGCAAACAGAGTAGACCCAGATCAGATGGCTCCTAGAGGAGCCGTCTGATCAGGGTCTGCTCTGTTTGCTATTAGAATTTGATAGATATATATGTTCCTTAAGTTTCTAAATTGGCTATAATGCTACAGCTTCCATATTTTATTATAACGATTTTGTTCATGAATATTCAGTACGTACTGAAATTTGAAAAAAACATACAACAGGGAAAGGGTTAAACCTTTGAGTCTGTTCAGTATATTAAACTTACTACATGAATCTGAATGGGTTTAACCCATTCCCTCATAGGCTATTTTTAGACCCAACCTCTTTGAATGAATCTACCGAAAAGGAGCATTTACTAGAGAAAAGGAAAATGTTATAATTGTGTAGTATAGAAACCATTGTGATAAATAGAGCGTTTGCTCCTCTGGAGCAAATGCTCTTTTTATCACAATGGTTTCAGGAAGTGACTATTACAGAGGCGTAGAAAGGCGTATTTATGGAGGAAAGGGTTAAGTAATGTAAATATGTTTAGTTTGTAGCTAAACTTTCTCCTTTCTCAACCAGACCTACTACACTGTTTTGATAATATATGACAACTATGACAATTATGAAATAAATTTACAATTATGAAGAAAGAAATTGGCAATTATGAAAGAAAAGAAATTTACTGTTATAAAAGAAATTTACAAGTATGAAAGAAATTTACAATTATGTAAGAAATACAATAAACAAGAACATGGACAATACTAAGAATCTGAAAATAATCTGTAAATAATGCTGCATTTTCTAGTTCCCAAAGAGATAGAACTAAGTTTCGGTTTCAGGACAGTGATTTTAGAATTGGTATACATGTACATGCTTTAACCAATTTAACCTAGATTTGTTATGTAAATCACAAACCATGATCAGTAGTACTCACCAATAGCCAGCTGCAGATCTCGCCTCGTGACAAAACCGACAAGGTACTGAGATTCCAAGGAGACTACCACTGGGAAACCATTATGTTCCGTCTCCTTCAGCAAGCTTTCTGTAAGCAGCAAAGGGAAGAAAACTGTTAACTTCATTCACTCACCCTTGTAAGCAATCATTTGTTAAACAATTGTCATGACCTTCAAATTTCAAAGACAGATTTGGCTTTCATCAATAACACAATAAATAAATTTTATAATTACTGTTACACTCCCAACTGAACAACACCAGTGATCAGGATCTACATTGCTCATCATTCCAAATCAACTACAGTAAAACCTCTCTATAAAGGCCACTAAATTACATCAAGTGTTAAAGGCAGGTGGCTGCTTAAAGCAAGATGAAAGTAAAACAGAACGCTCCTATGGGAGTGTTCTGTTTTACTTTCACCTTGCTTTAAGCAACCACCTGCCCTGAATACCAACTAATTAACACAATTCAGTGGCCGTTATAGAGAGGTTTTACTGTAGCAAACTCAAGCCTTTCATAATGAAAGGCCTCTCTAGTTAAACACTGATGGACCATTCCACTTTGAACATTTGAATACAGTCGGACTGTCATATGTGACATTCCAAGGGACTTCATGAAGAAGGTCTACACACAGGTTTGATCTAGGTGAGATGCCGAGTATCTCAAAGTAACTGTTTGACACTCAGTCAGTAATTTCTCAAAAGCTTGTATGAATTGCAATTAAGTAATAAAAGTTACTTTATATCTGACTTTGAGCCATCATTTTTATTTTCAGTAAAATAAGGGTAAAACAGGTTTGACTGTACCTAAGTCTGGACATAAAGCCTTACCTATCTGCTCAAGGGTCATGCTTTCCTGTGTCACTACACACAGAGGTGGGTCATTCCGTCTGCAAAAATATACCAGTGTGTTGTTTAATTAATACAAACTTTCTATGATAAAGCAAGTTGCAATAAATGGTGTCTCTTCTGGGCTAGATCCATCAATGCTGCATATTTAAAACCTGACTGCCAAATACCGAAACAGTGCAGATCAAGACCAAGGGGCTCGGATAAATGCCATTTTATTCGCATCTGCACTGTTGGTCAGAAGTGTTTTACGAAAAATTCACTCAGACTACATCCTAACAATGATGGCGAAATTCAAAAGCTATATTCATGTTAGAAATAATGATATAATGAATATCAATTAGATGAATTTTTCTAATGGTATATGAGCATATGGATAAATTGGCCACGGCAGGAACAGAAATTGTAATTCAAAACTACATGATTTTTGTATACTATATATATATAATTCCATAAGCAAACAACAGTCTGATCACATGGCTCCTATGGTAGTCATCTGATCTGGGTCTACTCTATTTGTTAGGGTGTCATCTCTATCAGACACAGGGTTAAATGATTAATCTTTTACATAACAATCTTCAATTATTGCCTCAGGATTATACGTTATCCAAAAGGGAAATAACTCATGTGACTGTTGCATGAACAAAATGTTAAATTCACTGTAGTTTTTATACACATATCAGGACACACTTGCACTGGCATATGCAAACAGTGTAGACCTAGATCAGTGGGCTCCTAGAATAGCCCTCTGATCAAGGTCTGCACACAGTAGATGCATTGTTTGTCATTCAGAACCATCTAGTAAGTTTAAATATTTCATACTGAGTGGTTAACCCTTTCGGCGCCAGATTTCTAATTGTCGTCTGCAATCCAAGTTTGTTAAATCATTCAGTAAAATAAGGAAATCAGATAAATAAATGCAAATTTCAAAGGAACAAAGCACATACAATGTATATAGAAATAGCGATCGAGACAAATAGTGAAGAAATAGGACCACTATTTGTCGTGGTGCATTTATACGACTGCGGCGGTGAAGTGGTTAAACACTGACAGGTCATTCCACCCTGAAACTGCTCCCATCATTGCTGTACACATACTAACCCTTTACTTGATATCCCTTATTTTTCACACTTTTTCACCCAAATCATACAGCTACTGTAGGAGCTGCACATGTCAGTTCAGGTTCTACTCTTTGCTTATACATTACATATCTGATTCTCTCAAGGCCATAAAGTTCCAGATATTATATTTGTAATACAAGAATTGTATTAATATTCATAAAGGGTGGAGCCATCTTGAATGAACATTCATCAATTCAATGTTTCAATAAACTCTTATGTTAACCCATTACCTCATTTTTTGATACAATCTCTTTGAATAAATCTACCAAAAAGGAGCATTCAGTAGAGAAAAGGAAAAGTTTAGAATTTTGTAGTTTGAAACCATTGTGATAAATAGAGCATTTGCTTCTACAGGAGCAAATGCTCTAGTTATCACAATGGTTTCACAAAGTGATTTTTACAGAGTCGTCAAAAGGCGTCAATATGAGGGAATGGGTTAAACAGTTTTCATTTAAAAAATAGCAATAAATTTCATAATTATGTGGAACAAGGGCATAATTCAACACATATGGTTTAATATATACCAAAAATTGGTTTCTACACAAAATATTCTATGACAACTACACGTAATACAACACTTAGCATATAAATAAGTTGTGCCAAGCTCATTTTAAACTGAAGTTTTATTTGTGAAACACAACAAACAAACAGCAAAGCACTGTTAAAGAAACACAAGTCCCTTTATTAAACTAAAGTTTGTCAGTAATGCAGGATGCTCAATGTTAGATCTGCCAGAAAGTTTGGCACCAATAGTTATCATGAGTTAAGATGTTAGCCTCATGGGGAAAGTTGACAGCTTTTAGCAGGGGAAATAAACTGACAAGTTTTAAAAAGGAAGTTAGTATACATGCTGAATAAGAGTTACAGTAAAACCTTTCTATAACGGCCACTAAATTGAGTTAATTAGCTGGTATTTAGAGCAGGTGACTACTTAAAGCAAGGTGAAAGTAAAACAGAACGCTCCTATAGGAGCGTTCTGTTTTACTTTCACCTTGCTTTGAGCAATCACCTGCCTTTAACACAAAATACTTGATGTAATTCAATGGCTGTTATAGAGAGGTTTTACTGTACTAATCTTGGTTCCTGAAACTACACCTGACTAATGCAGGTACACCACTGTAGTTGACTGCATTTATTTGTTCAGTTTATAAAAGCAGGCTTTGCTAATGGCATGGCTATGGCTTTTAATACAGTCTAATTTCATTATTTGCCCATTCATCAAATGGACCGAATGTTCCAAAGAAATACTGTCTATATTCACTGGGAAACTGCCATTACCCTTTCCCTGTTGAATAATCATTAATACTTATTCACACAGGATTTGTTGGTATTGGTAGTTACTGTAGAGTTTATTCAGATTGCATAGGCAAACAGAAGACCCTAATCAAACCGCTCCTACAGGAGCCATCTGATCTGAGTCTACCCTGTTTGTGAAAAGAAATTTATATAAAAGGGTTAAAGAGGATATTCAAATCAGGGGGAATAACTCTACAACTGATGCATGGATTACATTTCTTGAACTATGCATTTCCTCTGCAGATATCCATCTTAGTACAATGAGTGATGTAAATCTTTCATGCAATACAGTGGCATGGTGGATTCAATTACAGTATAACCTGACTATAACAACCATATAAATGAATTAATATGGTAGTCGGAATCAACAAATGCTTGCTTAACCCTTTCCCTGTTCTGTATGTCTAATCCAAATTTCAATATCTACCGAATATTCATGGACAACATAGTTATAATGAAATATGGAAGGTAGATCATTGAAGCCATTTTAGAACCTAAAGAAACAGATATATCAAATATCATTTGCAAACAGAGCAGACCCAAATCAGATGGCTCCTATAGGAGCCATCTGGTTTGGGTCTACTCTGTTTGCAAATGCATGAAAAGTTGTTTAGATGAAGGACAAAAGAAATGCAGAAAGCTCCTAGCAAGGCTTTCTGCCTAACTTTCATCCTGCATTAAGCTACCACTGGTCTTTAGAATTTACACCTAATTTTACTGGTCAATGTAGACAGGTTTTACTGTACCCAGTAATGGAATAGACAGAAAGTACTCAAAATAATCCCTCTATGTCTCTTAGCTTTGCCAGAGACACAAACTGAACAGGAGATTGAACTTCTAAAACTATTCAAATAACCAGGAACCAAAAACATGTGGTCTATTCTAACTAGGGAATTAAATGGTTATTAATTGCTCTTGTTCATTCAGGTCTTAGTTATTACTAAGAAGGGGTCCTGAAAGAACACTAGTAATCTTTACCCTTTTTAAAAACAATTTTACACAAATTTCATGCGGTGATATCAAAGAATTTAAAACAAACAAAAGAATGTTCAAAGGAACATGTGTCACCTGCTGACAGATGAATGTGTGACAAAAAAGTGTGACTGACTGCAACAGGAGTGATTCTTAGAGTCACCCCGATTGCAGCAGGTGACACAAAACTGTATGTGCTATATATAACAGAAAGAAATACAAAGAAATGGAAAGGTCATCATCTGTTATCAGACGGCTCCTACAATAATGTAAAGTAATTGTTGCAAATGTATGCATAGTTTCAAACTGATAGGTATCAAGCAGGTATACTTGTTGTGGTATAAACTTTGCAACTACATGTATAAGACAAGAGCTGTAGCTATGTACATATATATATCTATATCATTACAAAAAAATGCAATACTGTAATTACTCTAAATATGCGGTTAGACAGTCCTATGCAAATAATGTAGACCCAGATCAAACTGTTCCTGAAGGAGTAGTATGATCAGGGTCCACACTATTTGCTGCTATGTTAGTCTAATTTAACTCTTTCCCTGTTCTGTATTTCGGCCAAATTTAAATACCCACTGAATATTCATTAACAACATAGTTATAAAGAAATATGGAAGGTGGAACATTGTAGGCATTTTAGAAAGTAAAGAAACAGGTCTATCAAATTCTGTTAGCAAACAGAGCAGACCCTGATCAGAGTCTGATCTGGGTCTACTCTGTTTGGAAATGCGGGAAAACACCTTTATATGAGGGAAAGGGTTAACCTTTTACTTCATGAATATTCTTGTAAGAAACAATACCATAATGTTATTGATTAGATTTACTTTTTTGGCACAATTTTTGGCCATTGTGAAAACTGTAGACTAACATCAATAATATCTTTATAAACAAACAGAGCAGATCCTGATCAGATGGCTCCTACAAGGGCCATCTGATCTGGGTCTACTCTGTTTGGGAAGGTGTAGAAAGTTGTATTCATGGAGTAAAGGGTTAAAGCTATCAAACTGAATTACCGGTATTCAGCTGAATTATTCAGCTTTAAAAATCAAATGAATGGGAAGATTTGGTGTCCAGATATTTTGAGTAAAACAGTAATAACTACAATAGGCATTCACCCTGCAAGCATTTTTTAACTACTAGTATACTTATAATTATTTATATTTTATTTTGAGTATTTTAAACTTTGGTGCTAATGTGTTTCATGTCACCATGCAAAAAACAAAACAAAACGTGAAACAATGACAAAAACTTCAATACGAAACAGGCACTTGCAATGAAACAAAAACTTAACTTACACTTCCAACCCATAGCGCCAACACCTTGTGTAAGAATAAAATGTTTAAAACAATTCATTTCAACAATAACAGACTATCAAAATATCTTATAAAAAAGTTATAATCTTTTATAATTCACAAGAAACATACAATTTGTTAATTTATGGTAATCAGAGGTTCAAAAAGCTATCAGCTTGTAATTAACCCTTCGCTTGCTATTCACGTCAATATACCTACCTGTAAATAGTGAAGACCCAGATGAGACAGCTCCTGCAGGAGCTGTCTCATCAGGGTCTGCACTATTTACAAGTTGATTGTGCAACCAGTGCACTCCACAGCAGAGACTGCACAGCGAAATACTTGTACACAGTGAAGATATATGTAATTAAACAACAGGGCATGGGTAAAGAAGGAGAATTTTTTTTTTAAATTCAGCAAGCGAAGGGTTAACAAGCAAGTATACAAGTGTTTGAAGGAGCATGTGTGTCACCTGCCGAAAGTGTGATGGAATGAGCAATATATCTCCCCACAAAAGAAAAACTGACTACGTCATTAGGGGATGTTGAAGATTTTTGTGACAGGTACTTTTCTTAAAGATTAAATGCATGTATATATTAGCTGTATTTAATGTGAAATTATTGAATTTAAGTATGAAGTTAACGCATTCCCTCATATTGAGGCCTTTTGACAACTCTGTAAAAGTTACTTTTTGAAACCATTGTGATAAATAATGCATTTGCTCCATAGGAGCAAATGCTCCATTTATCACAGAATTCTGAAATTTTCCTTTTCTCTAGTAAACCCTCCTTTTCAGTATATTTATTCAAAGGGTTTGGATCTCAAAATAGTCTATGAGGTAATGGGTTGAACAAGAGGACCATGATGACCCTGTATCGCTCACCTGGTTTGCTATGTTTTCTATATAGATATATAAGAAAAACTGGACATCCGCCCCAAAACAACCATGGTTTTTTTTTAGATATTGTCACCATTTCAGCTATTTTGGTAGAGGGTCACCTAATGATTATTCCCATCAAATTATTTTGAAATCTGACCATCAGTTATGGAGTTTAAAATTAAAATATTTTTTTCTTTTGGTTGCCATGGTAACCAGTTCCACATGGATCAAAACCATTTCAGGTAAGGGGGTTATTCTCATCAAATTATTCTGAAATCAGATCATTGGTTTTCGAGAAGAGGAGATTTGATGATTTTGCTATGATTTCTAAATAGACATGATAAAAGGAAAACAGGCCCGCCCCCTAGCGGCCATGTTGTTTTAGATATTGTTATGGTTTTAGCTATTTTGGTAGATAGTCACCTAATGATTATTCCCATCAAATTATTTTGAAATCTGACCATCGGTTTTGGAGAAGAGGATATTTAATATTTTTTTGATTGCCATGACAACCAGAGTTGTACATAGATCAAATCCATTTCAGCTATTTTGGTAGGGGATTACCTAATGTTGTTAGATATTGTCATGGTTTCTGCTATATTGGTAGATAGTGACCTAATGATTATTCCCATCAAATTAATTTGAAATATGACCATTGGTTTTGGTGAAGAACAGACTTAAAGATTTTTTTTGGTTGCCATGGCAACCAGAGTTCTAAATGGATCCAAACCATTATGACTGTGGATCACCCAAAGACAATCCTTGAAAGGTTTCATTACACTTGGCCTTATAATTTTAGAGGAGATGTCGTTTGAATTAAAATGTTGACACTGGACGATGCAAGACGGATGACGTCAGACACATGATGATCAGAATAGCTCACTTTGGCACTTTGTGCCAGGTTAGCTATTTAATGTTTTAGACTTCAGTTTGATGATTTTGATATTTTGATTTAAACGAAAAGAAAGCTGCTAATAAAACATTGTTTTTTATTTGAGATAAGCATTAATACTTGATAATCATCTGTAGTAATAAGCAGGTTTTTACTGAATCCAGCAAAGTATTATGCAGCTGCAAAAATCATGTCTGCTCAAATTCTGTTCTGCTATAAGTTTTACTTCCTTAGGGATTCCTAACATCTGTTTCAGAAACTACTGATAGAGTGTCAAACAGCTTGAATCCGGATTCAAATAAAGTTATTTGGTTTCTCATCAGGATCCCAGCTGTTTGCAAATACAAGCCAGGTCATAATTAACAGGCTTAGCGATAATAAACCCTTTACTCCATGAATATTCATGCAAGAAATAATTAAATCATTATTAATAATTACACTTTTATGATGGCACATGAACATAAATGTTTTTGGCCATGGCAGAAACTGTAGAATCACATCTATATTATTTTATAAGCAAACAGAGCAGCCATCTGATCTGGGTCTACTCTGTTTGCAAAGGCATAGAAAGGGGAATTTATGGAGTAAAGGGTTAACATAACAGCTGCAATTGTTAAAGAAATTACCTTAAGTTTCCTCTGTGAATATTGAATAGTGGAAAGCTTAAACATTTAAATCCCAAAACACTCACCTAGGCAAAAATGCTTTTTAACTTGTTGCATGCTAAGTAATTTTTCATCTGCAACAATTGTCTTCTGCTTCAATTTTTAAAATAATCTTTCTCTCATTTCTTTGCAAAAATATGGTCAAGACGACAAACAGTTTGGATCCTGATGAGACGTCGCATTATGCGGCGGTTCATCTGGATCCAAACTGTTTGCATGGGTAATGACAGGTTAGCCGCTAGCGTGCAGAGTTAAAGGTACATTGCACATGTACATCTATATGTATCATTAAAATAAGAGTTATGGAACGAGGTCTTTTTATCTTACAAAATATGTCTTTATTGAAGGCAACGGTGACAAATGGCATGTACAGTAAAAAAACCTCTAACCGGATGTTAAATTTAGTATAGATATTGGTCTTGGGGACAGATGGCAGCTTAATGCAGGGTTAAAATCATGCAGAAAGCTATTCTAGGAGCTTTCTACATGACTTCCACCTTGCATTAAGCAGCCACTTGCCTAAAAGTATCTAAATTCTTCTCTACTAGAATTCTGGTTTAGAAGGATTTTACTGTATATACATTCACATCTGCTTTTCCTAATTTTTCAATTGTTCATATTGTATATACTCGTAAACTGCTTGTTTTATAATCTTTAATCCATGCTAACCCATATACCAGAGTGAGATAAACGCATATTCTGGTGTAAAATTTACATCTGATTTTAACCCTTTACTCCATAAATAATCCTTTCTATGCCTCTGCACACAGAGTAGACCCAGATCAGACATCTCCCATAGGAGCTGTTTGACCAGGGTCTGTTTTGTTTGCCTATGTACTGTAATATATAGATATGGTTCTACAGATTCTGCCATAGCCAACATGTGTCCATGTATACATATGATTCTACAGATTCTGCCATGGCCAAATATTCATGTGTCCATGTGCTGTTATAAAACTTAATCCAATTAACATTCATGACATTATTATGTCTTATATGAATATTCATGAAGTAAAGGTTTAAACAAATTACAAAAACAAATCAGTCTCTGACATTCAGTTAAAAATCAGACATTAAAAAAAAACGAGAATTCTTTGAGAATTCTTCCAGCAGTGTTTAATTTTTGATGGAAATTAGTGATATTGAAGACAAGACACCATCAATGAAAGAGAAAAAAATACCATATATTCCAAGTCTCAAGCTTATGCCAAAAGATAGTTCAATCTAAAAGGTTGAAGAAAATTGTAGAGATTGAAATATTAACCCTTAACTCCATGAATATTCATGTAAGAGATCATGAAATCATGAATACTAATTAGATTAATTTGTTATAACAGCATGTAGACATAGGAATTTTTAGCTATGGCAGCAATATCATCAGCAAACGGAGCAGACCCTGATCAGACGGCTCCAGTAGAAGATGTCTGATCTGGGGCTACTCTGTTTGCCAAGGCATAGAAAGGCGTATTTATGGAGTAAAGGGTTAAAGTGATTAGCAACACTTCAGACATTATCTGGCACTCAAGTTACCTGGTGTTTCTGCGCCTGACGTAGTACAAGATACAAAACATTTACAGCTTACACAAGACAAATTCAATCCCTTCACATATTACAAAACATTTTGATACTATTCATTGTTTCCTTTCTAAGTTTCATATACTGCCTCACATGTCTTTTTGATATAACTATTTTTTCAGGAGTGCACACCGATGAAATAATCATTAACCCTTTCCACCATTGGCTTTTTTTTAGACCCAACCTCATTAAAATGAATCTACCCAAAAGGAGAATTTACTAGAGAAAAGTAAAATTTTAGAATTTTGTAGTTTGAAGCCATTGTGATAAATAGAGCATTTGCTCCTATAGGAGCAAATTCTCTATTTATTACAATGGTTTCAAGAAGTGGTTATTACAAAGGTGTAGAAAGGCGTATTTATGGAGGAAAGGGTTAAACATATTTATCTCATGCACAGATCAAATCTTTCCAAAGCGTACTATGTGAGGAGGAAGAGCACTGCTATAACATGTGCCTTTTCGGCTTTGTGCTGCCTCTGCGTATGGAAGACACTATGTTACACCATTTACTACATTGCATGTATTATAAATATACAGTGAACCCGCATTATACCGGCATTCATTACAATGACACCCTCGTTATACCGGCAGTATGCATTGAAACAAAATAACGATTAGTTCTTTGAAACAACAACTGAATAAATAGGTGCAATGCCATTAACACAGGTGATCGCTTAATGCAGAACACAAGAAGTGCAAAAAGCTCCCTAAGGGAGCTTTTTGCACTTCTTGTGTTCTGCATTAAGCGATCACCTGTTGGTACTAGTTTAAAACTGGCTATATGGTTCATTTCATATTTAAACTTGTTATAACGGCAACCTCTTTGTACCAGCACAATGTCTGGAAACAAACACCTCCGTTGTAATGCGGGTTCACTGTACATGTAATTAGCATCCGTTTTTGGAAAAACTTTTGAATTAATTCATCTTGCCAAGATGCCTAACTTAAATAAGAATAACTGGATGTCATCTACAATAACTGAAGTTGCTTGATCAACAATTACACATCTAGTTTGTCCTGTAAGAACTACTCGAAGTATTTCTGACATCCACAAACAGGTCAACCCTGAGTTAATCCAGGTGTTTTCATTATGTTGTCATCTAAAAGACTGCTGTTTAAAGTCTCTATCTACAGCGTCAATGGTCATTGGGACTATACACTCCAGTAAAACACAAATTTAAGAAAAACGTGATTTCATCTTAATACTGATGAAACTGCATACATGTATATTCAAAATTTAGCATGAATCAAGCATAATGCATTATAACAAGTTGTGTTTCTTACAGGTGGAGCATTTTTAAAGTCCACAAATATGTCTTAAGTTTCACCTCTAGTGATAAATCCTGACACTTCGTTTGTACTATGATTTTTTCCTGTAACTATCAGAATGTTAGGTTCTTCGACATATATTTTGGTGATCCTTATTATAAAGATAACAAGAGTCGCCTGCAGCGCCAACACTCTTCTGATTTGGTACATGTCAAGGTAAATTAAAAAAAACTTTGAAAATGATAAAGGGCCATAACTCCAAAATTTTGAAATCAAGAGAATGGTTCTTATGTAGGGGCCTTCCCCTTAATAAGATCTACTAACCTATGAAGTTTCATGTTGATACCTCTTATACTTTTCCAGTAATGAGCTACACTAAAGTTTTTGCACGCCTACAACGACTACGACCCAGTGATCACAATAGCTTGCCTTTCCTTCGAAATAGACGAGCTAAAAATCAATCCTTAAATTAACCATAGTTTTGTATAACATACAGTACAACCCCTTTCAATCAAGACATTAAATTTAGTATAGATATAGGTCTTGGAGACAAGTGGCAGCTTAATGCAGGGTGAAAGTCATGCAGAAAGCTCCACCCTTCTTTAAACAGCCACCGGCCTAAAAGTATCTAAATTCTTCTCTACTAGAAATCCAGTTTAGAGGGGTTTTACTGTATATTGAAACTCTCCATTTAACACTCAAAATGCATGTGATCTGACTGTGAATAAAATCATATGCGGTACTTTCTTGTCTTCACAAGCAGAATATTGGAATGATGCAGGGACAGAATTTACTGGTATTTGGAAAATGGCATAGCCTTCAATAGGTACTGATAAGCAGACTCCTGAAGGAAGAGTCCTCTGATCAACGTCTGTCATTTGAAATCCTCTAGTAAATTTAACCCTTTCCTCCATAGGCTATATAGACCAAAGCTCTTTGAATGAATCTACCCAAAAGAAGCATTAACTAGAGAAAAGGAACATTTTAGAATTTTGTAGTTTGAAACCATTGTGACAGAGCATTTGCTCCTATAGGAGCAAATGCTCTATTTATCAAAATGGTTTCAAGAAGTGGTTATTACAGAGGCATAGAAAGGCGTATTTATGGAGGAAAGGGTTAATACAAGAATTCATAATTTCATTAGATCAATTTTTACTCTGGAATTTGAGCACTGGAATGGCTATGGCAGAAACAAGAAATCAGATTCATACCATTTCACGATCATACAGCTGCTGCAGAAGCTTTGTCTGATCAGTATCTATTCTGTTTGCAAAAATGTGAACAGGCATGTCTGAGTTAAAGGGTTAAGTAGAACGAAAGTGTTCTAAAGAACACATTCCAACTGTCAGCTGACCTAGCAGAAGCATTACAGAGACAACACATCACTCTTTACTTTGCAGCAGTGAAACATTGTGATAGTATTAACACTTTCCCTCATATTGAGGACTTTTGACGACTCTGTAAAAGTCACTTTGTGAAACCATTGTAATAAATAGAGCATTTGCTCCTATAGGAGCAAATGCTCTATTTATCACAATGGTTTCAAGCTAAAAAATTCTTAAATTTTCCTTTTCTCTAGTTAATGCTCCTTTTCGGTAGATTTATTCAAAGAGGTTGTATCTAAAAATAGCCCATGAGGGAATGGGTTAACCCTCTGAATGCTGAATATTCAAGGTGGAATGGCCCATCAGTATTTAGATTTAAGTTCGTTCCATACAGATTGCGAAGGGACAGTGCAGACCCTGATCAGAGGGCTCTGAGGAGTCTCCTGATCTGAGTATATACTGTCTGCAAATGCCAGTACACTTGGTCCCCTCATTGAAAGGGTTAATTCTTTGAATAGCTTTCATATCTAGATCAACAACATCATCTATTTCAAAACACCAAGTTTCTTTGTTTTCTATTTCTTTTCAAAGCAGTGTTTGACAGTCAAATAAACTGAATCCTTATGAGATCTCAGGTGAAATAAATGTGTTTGTAGAGGTTGAAGTTTTGTCAAAATCCTTTACTTACCCTTTACCTCATTGATATACAGTAAAACCGCTCAATAAAGGCCACTAAATTACATCAAGTATATTGTGTTAAAGGCAGATGGCTGCTTAAAGCAAGCTGAAAGTAAAACAGAATGCTCCTACTTTTACCTTGCTTAAAGCAACCCACCTGCCATAAATACCAACTAATTCACACAACTTAGTAGCCGTTATAGAGAGGTTTTACTGTATAGAGCAAACCCAGATCAGACGTCTCCAGTATGAGCCGTCTGATGATTGTCTGCTCTATTTGCATGTAAAAATTCATGTGATTAATAATCATAGTCAGTATTTCATACATGCATATTAATGAGGTAAAGAGTTAAAGCTTATGCTAAAAAAGAAGGCACAGCAAAATGCCTTTTATCTGAGTAGACTTGTTCAAACTGATAGGGTACTACTCCGTGCTACTGCACATGTTAACTCTCTAAAGCCTACTGGTGACCAGAGTAATAGATAAAAGTGCATATTCAAATATTAAAATTGTCATTTTCCCACCAAACCCTATGGGGTTACCACTCTTTAGAATTGCCTCGAAGAAGGAGACATTCTTGAAAATGTTTTCATTTACGCCTTTTATCTGGGCCTCTGGGTGACTATAAACTTTGAAGTTTCCCTTACCTTGGTCTCATGACATCAGCAGCCATTGTGGTGTGTGTGAACTCCTCCTTGTTATCAAGATACGGGTACCCGTTCAAACGTATGTGAGCATCATAACTGGTGACAATGGTCAAGATAAAACAACTGCTCTTTGGTTTGAGACATTTAATCCATACAACATTAACTTATTCCTTCATAGGCTATTTTTAGATCTAACCACTTTGAATAAATCTACCAAAAAGGAGCATTAACTAGAGAAAAGGAAAAAAATAGAATTTTGTAGTTTGAAACCATTGTGATAAATAGAGCATTTGCTCCTATAGGAGCAAATACTCTATTTATCACAATGGTTTCAACTGATGATTTTTACAGAGGCGTAGAAAGGCGTATTTATGGAGAAAAGGGTTAACTCTCTGCATGCTAGTGGCAATATCCTGATTAGCTTTGCAAACAATTTGGATCCAGATCAGATGTGGCCTCAGATCCATGCTGTTTACCACTATCACTATGACTGCGCTTCTGCAGTAAAATGTAGGAAATTGCAGCAAACAACAATATTTGCACGTGAAAATTACAGAGCAGGCAAAGACTTACTAAACATTTTTGCAATAATTGTCATCTGCCTCAATATTTGTCTTTAACCCTTTACTCCAGGGACAGGCCTTTGCAAACTGACAAAACCTAATTCATAGGGCTCCTGTAGGAGCTGTCTGGTCAGGGTCTGCTAAGTTTGTTTATGGAATAACATAGATTTTCTGCTATGACCAAAACTTCTTTTGTTCACATGCCAATATAAAAATTCATCAAATTAATATGCCATCATTTCTTACATTAACCCCTTCCCTGTTCTATGTTTATTACAAATTTCAATACCTACTGAATAGTCATGGACAAAACATTTATAATGAAATATAGAAGGTTGAAAGTAAAGAAACAAACCTATCAAATTCCATTAGCAAACAGAGCAGACCCTGATCAGACGGCTCCTATAGGAGGCGTCTGATCTGGGTCTACTCTGTTTGCAAATGCTTGAAAATGCATTTGTATGAGGGAAAGGGTTAACATTTATGAAGTAAAGGTTTAAAACCGGTATACTGCATACGAGCATACAAAATAAAATCAGACGAAATGAGGATTTCTTGGCTATTTCGTCAGAATCAAAACTGAAAATTTACCACAAAATATGTGAGTGGGGTGAAAAGAGTTAATAGTCTTTAAAACCTTGTGGATATAAATTCTTATGTGTGCATGATAAAATTATACACACATGATAGGATCATAACCTTTAATTAGAATGTAATTCTTCTAATGGATAACCAGTTAATCAAGTTTACCAAGGCTAACTGTGAAAAGAGTAGACCCAGATCAGATTACCCTTGTAGGAGTCATCTGACCAGAGTCAGCTTTGTATGATTGCAGAATGATGTAGATTTGATTCAACAGATTTTGCTATGATCAAACATTCCTGTGTCCATTTACCACTTTACAAAATCAGCTGATTAATACTCCTGTTGTTTTTATTTCTTACCTAAATATTAACTCTTTCATTGATCCAAAGGCAAATCTGTGACGACCTTTGCACCTTTATTAACCCTTAACCTCAAAGCAATACCTTTTCACACCTTTGCAAACAGAGTAGAGCAAGATCAGAGCTTCTGTAGGTAACTTCTGATCAGGATTTACTCTGTGTGCTTATGAAATAAAACATGATTCTAGTTTCTGCCAAGGTATAAAATTCCTTTGTTCTTTGGCAAATATAAAAATTCAGTAAATGAATATTCACAGGTTAGGTTTTAGGTTTTATCGGGTTTTATTTTGTTTTAATAGTATTTCGGTCACAGTCACCCCTGAGGTTCTTCTGTGCATGGAACAAATTGCATTGTTTCATGCACAGAAGAAGAACATCCAGGTAGAACCACTGACCTACTGCAAGCCAGCTGGAAGGCTTTCTATTCTTCACATGAAAAATCCAAATACCCAGACTAGGATTATATTAACAATGAATATGATTAATATTAACAAAGTCTGAGAATAAGTATTCACGAGGTTATGGGTTAAAACATATATTTTCTTTGCAGTTTTTGATCAGGTCTCCCTATTTGAAAGGATACATTCCTTGTCTGCCAAGGGCATCTCCCACCCACTTGCTAGCCATGGCTGCCGCCATCAGTGGCACAATGTACTGTAAGCCTCCTGTCAGCTCAAACATGATCACAACTAGAGAAACTGTAATATAAAATATGAAATATAAGTCTCAAACATGTACCAAAATTTGAGTAATCACAGTTGTAGACATTTCCCCCTCAAATGTTTTTTCATGATTAGAAAGCCCCTGTAGGAGCAATCTGAACAGGGTCTGCTCTTGTTGTTTATGAAATTATAAACGACCTGACTGTACAGTATTACAGACATCAAAACATCCTGTGTACATATGCCATATAAAAATCCAACTACAGTATAACCTCTGTTGATCGGAACCCCTCTTAACCAGAAACCCCTGTTATCCAGCACTGCTGTTTGGTCCCGGCAGTTTCTCTAATTGTTTTATGTATCCAAACTCTCTCTTGATCGAAACTCCTGTTAACCGTTAACCGGCATACCTTGACAGGCCAATAAAGGCAAATTAGCGGTTTTTCACACCTTGTTATCCGGCGGTTTGCTTACCTGTGATCATTGACAGTAAGCGCTTTACATTCAGGTAGGTGATAAGTACCGTTAATGGGCCTAGGGTAAATTGACCGTCCTTTAGATTTATATTGTTATCGTCATTGAAAATGCATGTATGTACTCATGTAAAAAATGACAATACCAAATTATTTAGCGTCCGGATCTACGCTGTTTGCTAATTGTGTAAAAACCAGCGGTGATGGTCCGCATATACATTTACCTGTGTAGAATCCGAACTTGTTAATAAAATATAGTATGAATGTTCCTGTGTTTTAGTCGAATCTTTTATACATGTGTGTTTACTTCCGATTGTACGCTTAACACGTTATGCCTATATTTTACATGTACATGTAGTTCAAAAGACAATAGACAAACAGCGTAGATCCTGATCAAATGGCTCCTATTTAAATGGAGCTATCTGATCAGGTTCAGCGCTGTTGTATACATGTATATTTATATGTAATTTGTAAAGTGTCATGGTGGAATTCCCCTCGCAGCGAAATAATGACTTGCTGGAATGAATCTTTGGGTACGTAAACTTGTGAATCTAGGCATAATTCTGTTAACCGGCACCCTCTCTTAACCGGCATACTGACGTGGAACCATGGGATGCCGGATAACAGAGGTTATACTGTAATAATTATTCATGATTTTATTATTTCACCAACAAGATAGGGAATAGGTAAGTAATAAGAAATTTTGACCAAAAATCAGGCTCATATTCATAAATCTCCTGAAGAAAAAAATAAGAAAATTTCTTAGTTAATTACATATTCCTTAACCCTTTCCTCCATAAATACGTCTTTCTACGTCTCTGTAATAACCACTTCTTGAAACCATTGTGATAAATACAGCATTTGCTGCTACAGGAGCAAATGCTCTATTTATCACAATGGTTTCAAACTACAAAATTCTAAAATTTTACTTTTCTCTAGTAAATGCTTCTTTTGGGTAGATTCACTCAAAGAGGTTGGGTCTAAAATAACCTATGGAGGAATGGGTTAATCTCATAAAATCCAAGTAAAGTTACTCTTGGAAAATGAAGCTTAATATGAAATATGTATTTAACACAAAATTGTACTAGCCACTGAATGAATATTTAATCACTAGTCTTGTTACACATTGCTACACCTGTTTTCCTAAGATTAAAATATTCCTACGGAACTTTATGAATATGGACCCTAGTCTAAATAACATGATTGCAAAGTGTGTATGTACTATAGATACATATACAAATGATGTTTTAGTTGGGGATGGCAATTAATCGTAAAGAAGTAACAAAATATTCAAACCAGAATCCAATTTATTAAATGTATGATTATATATGCATGCCAAATATAAATCACTAACTTTCATATTGAAGGAGTTCGCTACATCAACTTACCATGCTACATTCCCAAAAGAAAATACTCAAAGCTCAAGGGGAGGGAATTCTGCAATTCCTGGTGTGAAACACATGAAAACTGCATCTTGCATATGTAATATAATGTTTGTGGTTATCATGTAAGGCAAATATAAATCCAATAAATTCAATTTAAGCAGAGGATAGCGACATCAACCATCCAAGAAGGAGAAGACTGCAACAACTACCATGCCATCCCTAGTTGTCAATATGCAGGTTTAAATTTTATGATATTTACATAGTAAAACAATAACATTTATTAAATGTCATCAGACAGTTACTGAGCGTCTTTTTAGAACCAAAACTTTTGTGAAATGACATTAATAAGAGCAATGCATGTGGGTGCCAACGCTCATCTGTTCAATTGTAGCCCTTGTGACGGTGAACACGTGTTAAGTTTCATATGATTTGCATGAATAGTAAAGAAGTTATATCAAACGTTAAAGTTTCAAGATGACAATGACAATGACAACACGGATGCTGGAGTTAAGACTATAGCTCAAAGTTTTTTCTTTGAAAAAAAAAAAAAAAACGGGCTAAAAATGCATAATTAGCCAGTAACTATTCACGTCAATATACCTACCTGTAAATAGTGAAGACCCAGATGAGACAGCTCCTGCAGGAGCTGTCTCATCAGGGTCTGCACTATTTACAAGTTGATTGTGCAACCAGTGCACTCCACAGCAGTGATTGCGCAGCGAAATACTTGTACATATATGTCAATATACAACAGGGCATGGGTAACAAGAGCTGTCCGCAGACAGCGCGCTCCACTTTCTTTAGTGCTGGATAGTGTAGTGGAAGTCTAAGTCAGAAAGGGGAGATTACAACAGCAAAATTAATTTAAGGGTTACCTGCCCTTGTGAAATGGGTCCCCCTTGTAATAGTTAATATGTATACCAAAGATGAACCAAATATCTTGGACAGTTTCTGAGACATGGACCTGAACATAAAACTGAACCAACAATAGAATACATGGACCTGAACATAAAACTGAACCAACAATGAAAATTCTAAGTCGGAAAAGGGGCATAACTATGGCAAAATTAATTTTGGGGTTACCTACCCTTGTGAAATGGATTCCCCTTGTGACAGTAAACATACATACCAAATATGAACCAAATATTTTTGATGGTTTCTGAGAAAAGGACCTTAACAAAAAGGTGCTGGATAGTGTAGTTGAAGACTAAGTCAGAAAGGGGAGATAACAACAGCAAAATTAATTTTGGGTTACATGCCCTTGTGAAATGGCCCCTTCTTGTAATAGTTAATATGTATACCAAAGATGAACCAAATATCTTGGACAGTTTCTGAGACATGGACCTGAACATAAAACTTAACCAACAATGAAAATTCGAAGTCGAAAAAGGGGCATAACTATAGCAAATTTAATTTTAGGGTTACCTACCCTTGTGAAATGGGTTCCCCTTGTGATAGTAAACATACATACCAAATATGAACCAAATATCTTTGATGGTTTCTGAGAAAAGGACCTTAACAAAAAGGTTAACCAACGCCGACGCCGACACCGACACCGACGCCGATGAGAGGGTCATGACAATAGCTCCACTTTTTGAAAAAGTGGAGCTAAAAAGGAGAAATGTATTTTAAAATTCAGCAAGCGAAGAGTTAATATCTTGGGTCATACTTGTCATTCTGGTGACACCGCCGAGTGCTGCTGCAGCCCCCACCATGGCATACAGGCCTGGTGTTATGGTACAGCTGTTCTCTGATTGGCACATGTTCTTGAACAGAGGATTGTCGTGGTTCGCACTAGACAATATAAATATAATGTTGTTGTTAAAACTGGTTGTCCAAGTATCTCATTGTAAATAATTATTGTTCCCTTACAAAAATTATATTAGAGAGTTTGGGAGCATGATGCCAAACCAATGAGCTTTCAAAGCTCACAAAACTCATGAAATATCAATTTAATACACTATTACTTTAAATTTAACAATGGAATTATCCAGGGAGAGAATTTCTGTGCAGTATATCTAATTCCTATGATTCACTAAATAGCAAATATATAAATATAAAATAAATAGAGAATATAAAAAGAACTTCACTATTATTCAAACCATAACCTTCAATTCAGCAGCTTAGAGATAAAAGGGGGCCTTGGGGCCATGCAAACAGAGAAACCCAGACCAGATGCCATGTCAAAAACAGGAAAATTGAACAAGGTCTCCACACTGTTTATTCTCTTAACTTGTTGAAATAACGACTATATGCATATTGATTAGCTGAATTTTTATATTGGCATTATAAACATGAGAATATTTTGACAATAGCAGAAACTAAAGTTAAGAATCAAAATCTATAATTTTCAAAAAGCAAACTGATCAGACCTGATCAGACAGCTCCTACAAAAACTCGTCTGATTTAGGTCTACCCTACTTGCAAAAACATCAAAGGTGTCTCTATCAGGTAAAGAGTTAGTTTGACAAAAAATTACAGCAAATTTTGATGAGTGTCAAGCAGTGTAGACTGCAGACTGGTTGACTGTTGACCCAGACAATATACTGCATTTTTCTACAGGGGCTGGTTAATATAAATATCTTTATATAACCTTTACAAACAGACTAGACCCTGATTGGAGCCATCTGATCAGATTCTGCTTTATTTGTTTATGGAATTATATAGATGTATATTATATTATATAGTTTCTGCCAAGGTAACAAATCCTGTGCTCATGTACCATTATATTCATGATGCCATTATTTCTCACGTAAATATTGAACAGCTAAAGGTAAGAAAGCCTGTGCTCATGTACCATTATATTCATGATGCCATTATTTCTCACATAAATATTGAACAGGTAAAGGGTGGAACAAATTCAGAAGTTTGAAAACTGAGAACAAAATAATCCAAAAATTATTTTTTCAGATATTTCCTATTTTCAGCTTTTAACCCTTTACTTCATATATCCGGTAAACACCTTTTCATGCATTTGCAAACAGAGTAGACCCTGATCAGACTGCTCCTGTAGGAGCCATCTTATCAGGGTCTGCTCTGTTTGCTTATGGTAAAATATAGATCTGATACTACAATTTCTTTCTCAGTCAACATGTCCTGTGTTCATATGATTTTATAAAAAATAATCTAATTAATATAAATGTAATTACTTCTTACATAAATATTCAACAGAGAACGGGTTAATTCATAAGGAAGGATAAGAAAAGTAAGCCAAACTTACACTACCAGCTGCTCCATGCCTATGCCAATGATTCTGCCCATGATTGCACCAACAGCCATACTGGGGATGAACAGACCTGAAGGCACCTGCACAAATGAAAAGCAATACCCTTATTACCAAAAACATTCAATCGCTGAGTCTACACTTTTGATCAGTTTGTAAAGCTGAAAAACTCCATTTAGAAGTATTTTAATAACTTCTATTTAGACTGGCATAATAGCAAACAGTGAAGACTCTGATCAAACTATTTCTTCAGGCTTGCCTGTCTGATTACCTAAGAGTAATAAAAGAACTTTAGTGAGCAAGCTTACATACCCCATGTCTCCATGTGTCAAGGAAAAACAAGAGCACCGCAAGACGGGGCAATATACGCCCGAAGGCTGTTCTATAAAATTATGTTGAAAAATAAAGGAGGAGTTAGTTGCACAAGAAATTGCTACCCGAAACTATCAAAGGGCAATAACTCCAGAATGAAAAATGATATGAGAGTTATCTCACTGATATGCACAACTACACATCAATATCTATCATTCCTGAAAGTTTGAAGAAATTATGTTGAAAAATAAAGGAGGAGTTAGTTGCACAAGAAATTGCTACCCAAAACTATCAAAGGGCAATAACTCCAGAATGAAAAATGATATGAGAGTTATCTCACTGATATGCACAACTACACATCAGTATATATCATTCCTGAAAGTTTGAAGAAATTATGTTGAAAAATAAAGGAGGAGTTAGTTGCACAAGAAATTGCTACCCAAAACTATCAAAGGGCAATAACTCCAGAATGAAAAATGATATGAGAGTTATCTCACTGATATGCACAACTACACATCAGTATCTATCATTCCTGAAAGTTTGAAGAAATTATGTTGAAAAATAAAGGAGGAGTTAGTTGCACAAGAAATTGCTACCCAAAACTATCAAAGGGCAATAACTCCAGAATGAAAAATGATATGAGAGTTATCTCACTGATATGCACAACTACACATCAATATCTATCATTCCTGAAAGTTTGAAGAAATTATGTTGAAAAATAAAGGAGGAGTTAGTTGCACAAGAAATTGCTACCCAAAACTATCAAAGGGCAATAACTCCAGAATGTAAAATGATATGAGAGTTATCTCACTGATATGCACAACTACACATCAGTATCTATCATTCCTGAAAGTTTGAAGAAATTATGTTGAAAAATAAAGGAGGAGTTAGTTGCACAAGAAATTGCTACCCGAAACTATCAAAGGGCAATAACTCCAGAATGAAAAATGATATGAGAGTTATCTCACTGATATGCACAACTACACATCAATATCTATCATTCCTGAAAGTTTGAAGAAATTATGTTGAAAAATAAAGGAGGAGTTAGTTGCACAAGAAATTGCTACCCGAAACTATCAAAGGGCAATAACTCCAGAATGAAAATGATATGAGAGTTATCTCACTGATATGCACAACTACACATCAATATCTATCATTCCTGAAAGTTTGAAGAAATTATGTTGAAAAATAAAGGAGGAGTTAGTTGCACAAGAAATTGCTAACCAAAACTATCAAAGGGCAATAACTCCAGAATGAAAAATGATATGAGAGTTATCTCACTGATATGCACAACTACACATCAGTATCTATCATTCCTGAAAGTTTGAAGAAATTATGTTGAAAAATAAAGGAGGAGTTAGTTGCACAAGAAATTGCTACCCAAAACTATCAAAGGGCAATAACTCCAGAATGAAAAATGATATGAGAGTTATCTCACTGATATGCACAACTACACATCAGTATCTATCATTCCTGAAAGTTTGAAGAAATTATGTTGAAAAATAAAGGAGGAGTTAGTTGCACAAGAAATTGCTACCCGAAACTATCAAAGGGCAATAACTCCAGAATGAAAAATGATATGAGAGTTATCTCACTGATATGCACAACTACACATCAATATCTATCATTCCTGAAAGTTTGAAGAAATTATGTTGAAAAATAAAGGAGGAGTTAGTTGCACAAGAAATTGCTACCCGAAACTATCAAAGGGCAATAACTCCAGAATGAAAAATGATATGAGAGTTATCTCACTGATATGCACAACTACACATCAGTATCTATCATTCCTGAAAGTTTGAAGAAATTATGTTGAAAAATAAAGGAGGAGTTAGTTGCACAAGAAATTGCTACCCGAAACTATCAAAGGGCAATAACTCCAGAATGAAAAATGATATGAGAGTTATCTCACTGATATGCACAACTACACATCAATATCTATCATTCCTGAAAGTTTGAAGAAATTATGTTGAAAAATAAAGGAGGAGTTAGTTGCACAAGAAATTGCTACCCGAAACTATCAAAGGGCAATAACTCCAGAATGAAAAATGATATGAGAGTTATCTCACTGATATGCACAACTACACATCAATATCTATCATTCCTGAAAGTTTGAAGAAATTATGTTGAAAAATAAAGGAGGAGTTAGTTGCACAAGAAATTGCTACCCAAAACTATCAAAGGGCAATAACTCCAGAATGAAAAATGATATGAGAGTTATCCCACTGATATGCACAACTACACATCAGTATCTATCATTCCTGAAAGTTTGAAGAAATTATGTTGAAAAATAAAGGAGGAGTTAGTTGCACAAGAAATTGCTACCCGAAACTATCAAAGGGCAATAACTCCAGAATGAAAAATGATATGAGAGTTATCTCACTGATATGCACAACTACACATCAATATCTATCATTCCTGAAAGTTTGAAGAAATTATGTTGAAAAATAAAGGAGGAGTTAGTTGCACAAGAAATTGCTACCCGAAACTATCAAAGGGCAATAACTCCAGAATGAAAAATGATATGAGAGTTATCTCACTGATATGCACAACTACACATCAGTATCTATCATTCCTGAAAGTTTGAAGAAATTATGTTGAAAAATAAAGGAGGAGTTAGTTGCACAAGAAATTGCTACCCGAAACTATCAAAGGGCAATAACTCCAGAATGAAAAATGATATGAGAGTTATCTCACTGATATGCACAACTACACATCAGTATCTATCATTCCTGAAAGTTTGAAGAAATTATGTTGAAAAATAAAGGAGGAGTTAGTTGCACAAGAAATTGCTACCCGAAACTATCAAAGGGCAATAACTCCAGAATGAAAAATGATATGAGAGTTATCTCACTGATATGCACAACTACACATCAGTATCTATCATTCCTGAAAGTTTGAAGAAATTATGTTGAAAAATAAAGGAGGAGTTAGTTGCACAAGAAATTGCTACCCGAAACTATCAAAGGGCAATAACTCCAGAATGAAAAATGATATGAGAGTTATCTCACTGATATGCACAACTACACATCAATATCTATCATTCCTGAAAGTTTGAAGAAATTATGTTGAAAAATAAAGGAGGAGTTAGTTGCACAAGAAATTGCTACCCAAAACTATCAAAGGGCAATAACTCCAGAATGAAAAATGATATGAGAGTTATCTCACTGATATGCACAACTACACATCAGTATCTATCATTCCTGAAAGTTTGAAGAAATTATGTTGAAAAATAAAGGAGGAGTTAGTTGCACAAGAAATTGCTACCCGAAACTATCAAAGGGCAATAACTCCAGAATGAAAAATGATATGAGAGTTATCTCACTGATATGCACAACTACACATCAATATCTATCATTCCTGAAAGTTTGAAGAAATTATGTTGAAAAATAAAGGAGGAGTTAGTTGCACAAGAAATTGCTACCCGAAACTATCAAAGGGCAATAACTCCAGAATGAAAAATGATATGAGAGTTATCTCACTGATATGCACAACTACACATCAGTATCTATCATTCCTGAAAGTTTGAAGAAATTATGTTGAAAAATAAAGGAGGAGTTAGTTGCACAAGAAATTGCTAACGGACGGACGGACGGACACACTAACGAATGGGTAGTTGTGTGACTTTTTCCTTTGATCTTTTCTTGTGGGACTAGTTCCATAAGTAAAACGTATTTTTGGCTCTAACTTTGGAATAGAATGATCTGGAAGCTAACCCTAACCCTAACCCTATGTCCCACAACTGGCCAGGTTAATGTCACAAGAAATGGCCAGGTTAATGATTTTACTTGTGCGACTAGTTAGAAAAAGTCACACAACTACCCATTGGTGAGTGCGGACGGACGGACAGACGGACGGACGGACGGACGACATGCGCCATACCATAATACGTCCCTTCGGGCGTATAAAAAGTGGTTCCCCATGACAGATTCCTCTGAAAATCATACTCATCTGAGTCTACAGTTTCTGCCATGGTAAAAAAATTCCTTGTTCATAATGCTATTATAAAAATTCAGATAATTAATTCACAGTCATTATTTTTTAATATTCAATAGGTAGAGGGTAAAGTTTAAAAGTAACAAGAGCACAATATCCGGGTGCCAACCCTATTCTGTCCAGACGTTTTAAGTTTTTATCTTCTAAGTCCATAAAGGGACATAATTTTGTAAATATAAATATTTGTAAATAGCCAATGATAAAGTTTCCGGACAATGTTCAATGACAACGACAACGTGGACGCCAGAGTTAAGACTATAGCTCATATTTTTTTTCTTCAAAACAAAACCAGACAAGCTAAAAATGTGCTTAAGAGCCAAATGAAAGATTAAACTACCATATGTTTGCAAAGATGTATTGATGGATTTCAGATTGAAGGGCAACTTTTACTTCTTCAACAAGAGTACCGCATACGGTACATAATACGCCCACTTGCAAACTTTCTCTGATTCAACATGCCTTATAAGTGTTGACATTTTCTAATCTGTGCTTCAGATCTTGATTTCCATATCAAGGTGATACTATTTTTTAAAAAAAATGAAGTGAATATCTTATTAAATAAAAAAGTTACAGCTTATCCTCATTTTTGCAGATTTTTGTAAAGTGCAACGGCCATAACTCTGTAAAGATAAACTGAATGAACCTCAAAATAAACTCAGCTTCAAATTTTATTGCTTAAAAAATTTGTGTTAAGTTTGATTTATATCATTTTAATAGTTTTCCCAGAAAACAACAGACAAACTAAAAGTTGACCGACTAACAAAGCAACGAACACACGAAGTTCAAGGACCATAACTTTAGAATAAAATGACATATAAAAAAACCCGCAATATATGTGAAAATTCACATAAAGGTTTAACCATATAAAAAAATTGAAGTTAATATCATTTCAAAATTTTGAAAAAGTTATGGCCATCCTCATATTCATAGATTTGCATTATTTTTTTAAGTGCAAGGGCCATAACTCCGAAACAACAAATCAAATGATCCTCAGAATCGACTTAGCTTCAGGTCTTGATGCATTAAACATGTGGATGAAGTTTCATTAATATCTGTCAAACAATTTTGCCAGAAAACAGCGGACAAACTATTTGCATATATTTGTATTTTTTAAGTAAAAGGGCCATAACTCCGAAACGACAAATCAAATGAACCTCAGAATCGACTCAGCTTCAGATCTTGATGCATTAAACATTTGTGTGAAGTTTCATTAATATCTCTCAAATAGTTTTCCCAGAAAACAGCGGACAAACTATTTGTATTATTTTTTAAGGACAAGGGCCATAACTCTGAAACGAAAAATCAAATGATCCTCAGAATCAACTCAGCTTCAGATCTTGATGCATTAAATATTTGTGTGAAGTTTCATTAATATCTCTCAAATAGTTTTCCAAGAAAACAGCGGGCAAACTATTTGCATATTTTTTAAGGACAAGGGCCATAACTCTGAAATGAAAAACCAAATGAACCTCAGAATCAACTCAGCTTCAGATCTTGATGCATTAAACATTTGTGTGAAGTTTCATTAATATCTCTCAAATAGTTTTCCCAGAAAACAGCGGACAAACTATTTGCATGTATTCGCATTATTTTTTAAGTAAAAGGGCCATAACTCCGAAACGACAAATCAAATGAACCTCAGAATCGACTCAGCTTCAGATCTTATGCATTAAACATTTGTGTGAAGTTCCATTAATATCTCTCAAATAGTTTTCCCAGAAAACAGCGGACAATTATTTGCATATTTTTTAAGGACAAGGGCCATAACTCTGAAATGAAAAATCAAATGAACCTCAGAATCAACTCAGCTTCAGATCTTGATGCATTAAACATTTGTGTGAAGTTTCATTAATATCTCTCAAATAGTTTTCCCAGAAAACAGAGGACAAACTATTTGCATGTATTTGCATTATTTTTTAAGTAAAAGGGCCATAACTCCGAAACAACAAATCAAATGATCCTCAGAATCGACTCAGCTTCAGATCTTGATGCATTAAACATTTGTGTGAAGTTTCATTAATATCTCGCAAATAGTTTTCCCAGAAAACAGCGGACAAACTATTTGCATATTTTTTAAGGAGAAGGGCCATAACTCTGAAATGAAAAATCAAATGAACCTCAGAATCAACTCAGCTTCAGATCTTGATGCATTAAACATTTGTGTGAAGTTTCATTAATATCTGTCAAATAGTTTTCCCAGAAAACAGCGGACAAACTATTTGCATGTATTTGCATTATTTTTTAAGTAAAAGGGCCATAACTCCGAAACGAAAAAACAAATGAACCTCAGAATCAACTCAGCTTCAGATCTTGATGCATTAAACATTTGTGTGAAGTTTCATTAATATCTCTCAAATAGTTTTCCCAGAAAACAGCGGACAAACTATTGTCATATTTTTTAAGGACAAGGGCCATAACTCTGAAATGAAAAATCAAATGAACCTCAGAATCAACTCAGCTTCAGATCTTGATGCATTTAACATTTGTGTGAAGTTTCATTAATTAGTTAGAAAAAGTCACACAACTACCCTTTGGTGAGTGCGGACGGACGAACGGACGGACAGGGCCACGACAATATACGACCACCTTTATTAGGTGGGCGTATAAAAAGCTACAGTTTTTATTATTGATCTCGATCTACACTATTTGTAATATAATCTATCCCAAGATAGAAATAAACAAGTTCTTACCTTCATGCCAAAGGTGAATATTGTAATGACTCCTTTAAAGATGAGAGCCAGAGAGAGTTGCCACAACGCCCGCTTTACACCTTCCCCTGCATAAGTGCTGGACATGTAGGATTGTGTATCAGTGAAGTTTCGCTGATAATCACTGAAAACAAATATTAATCTATTACAGCTAATCAAAACTAGAGGACTCAGATGACCTCTATAATAGTTCACCAGAAAACACACATTTTTAAACTCTTTGCCTTGAGAAGACTTAAAGCTATTTTCCCTTTGCTGTCATACAGTAAAACCCCACTAAACCCAAATTCTAGTAGAGAAGAATTTAGAATATTTAGGAAGGTGGCTTTTTAATGCATTGAAAGTCAGGCAAAAAGCTCCTTGAGGAGTTTTCTGCTTGACTTTCAACTGACACTCCACAGAAATATAGAGGGTCATCATATGTGACCTTGTGGGCAGTAAAACATTGTGGGCAGTAAAACAAACTATAATAACCAGCCTGTGACTGTACTCACCATAAATCATTGGTGTCCTCTGGACCACAGCGACTGACCAGAGAGCGGATCATCTCACTTGTGTTCATTCTGGTATAGGGGTTGGGAAAACTTAACAAAGTTGTGATGAAAGCTACTACTAATACCTGCAAAAGAGAACATACCAAACATTGTCATACATCATACATACCCTAAGATTTTAAACAGACAAACCAAATGAGCAGTTTAATCAAGGTCTACACTATTTCCTACTATGCCAGTCTAATCAAAGTTATCCCTTTCCTCAATGAATATTTATGCAAGAATATTAATAAGAATAATATTTAAAATGGCATATTAACCTTTTCCCTCATATAAATGCATTTTCAAGCACTTGCAAACAGATTAAACCCAGATCAGACGGCTCCTGTAGAAGCCATCTGATCAGGGTTAGCTCTATTTGCTTATGAAATTAAAATAGATCTGACTCAGCAGTTTTTACTAATACCAAAAGTTCATGTGTACATATACCATTATAAAACTTCAGCAAATATTCATTTAACACCGCAAGCATAGTAAATTGAAGGTAAAATATAACCCGTGATAGTTTTTCACAGCTGTGTTAAACAAGAGTGGCTTTCAGTGGATTTTCTCCTTTTTCACAGCTGTGTTAAAAATCTGGTGGCTTTCAGTGGATTTTCTCCAGTGTTTTTCAAAAAGCATGATCAAAGTTAGCTACTGTCTCATCTGGAACAGTTTGCATATTATGTCATCATAAAATTTAAGTAATAATTAGTAAGTATTCTAAAATAAATGGACTCTACTGGTGATCAATGATGAACCATCTCACTTTAAACCTTTCCCTGTTCTATGTTAATTCAAAATGCCAATACTAACTGAACATGGACAAAATAATTATAATGAAATATGGAAGGTGGAACATTACACCCATTTTGGAAAGTAAAGGAACAGATCTTGCAAATTCCACTAGCAAACAGAGCAGACCCTGATCAGACAGCTCCTATAGGAGTGTCTGATCTGGGTCTACTCTGTTTGCAAATATATGAAAACACATTTATATGAATGATAGGGTTAAAATTCAACATTCAAAGGGGGTAAACCAATACTTTACTTCCTGTATGTTATGAAATGTCTTACCTCAACAATTGGATATTTGCCAAGCACTGATGTCTTCCTGTATCTGCACCATTTAATATTAAGTTTTATAAACATACTTCCATACAAGCCCTGAAATGTAAAGGAATGAAAAAAAAAATCAAAGTTACGAAAAGAACTTGCAATATCAATGTTTTGAAATAGGAAACTAGTCAACTTACATTTGCATTTACCTAATAGATACACATTGTTATGCATTTGCAAACATAGCAGAGCTAGATCAGATAGCTCCAACAGGACCTGTCTGATCAGTGTCTGCTCTTTTTACTTATAAAATAATACAGATCTGATTCAACAGATTATTCAAAGGTTAAACATTACTTTTATAGTAAGCCATTACAAATCCAGCTACCGGTAATTAATATTCATAAAGTCATTATTCACCAGATAAAGTGTTGAAGGAGTGATTACCAAACTTAATCCAGCTATTATACTAATGTACTATTACGCCAGTTTGGTGAGAATGGGATAAAACATGCAGTAAGACTTCTCTGAACTGGATGTTAAAATTAGTATTTGTGCCAGTATTTAAGACAGATGACAGCTTAATGCAAGTTGAAAGTCATGCAGAAAGCTCCTATGGGAGCTTTCTGCATGACTTTCACCATGCATTAAGCAGTCACCTGTCCAACAAGACATAAATTGTCTCTTTAGTTTAGACAGGTGTTACTGTATTACAATGCATTATAGAATATAGGGTAGCTTGGCTTCTCATTAGGATCTAAACTGTTTGATACTGATTACAATGTTGAAAACGATGGAGGAAAATCAGAATTGAACAAGATGTGTTTGTGAAACACTACGCCTCTGATTTGACCTTTGACCTTGATGTATGACCTTTATAAGTCACCCCTAAAAATGTTCATCTCCATAAGTTGCACATCCATGCCAAGTTTGAGGTATGTATGTGCAATAGCTACAAAGTTATCACCAACATTAAAGTTGTCCACAAACTAGCAAACCAACCAATGTACAGACAGCAAAATTAATACCCCCCAACACACTTTGAATGGGGGGGGGGGGGGCATAAAAAGCATTGAAGAAGATAACAATTGCATGTAATGAAAGAAAGGTATGGAAGGCCAGTGCGCCATGCTATATGCGAAATGCTAAACGTGAAATACCTGTGCTTTAGGAAAAACCTAGAATCTAATTATAATCAAATCTTTAAAATGCAAACAAAAGTTTGTCTCCATGTATACCTATCTTTATCCCGCCTTATGTAAATCATAGCACTATCTTGTGTGAAACGTAGTATATTGGTGGTTTCAATCATTTGGCATTAAGCAAATTGCATTTATCAAATCGCAATTAGCAGTTAGCATTCCGCATGGCGAGAGGTTCACAGTGATTATGATATCAGTTTATGTTATTTCGACACACGAAGAAGAAGAATATATAATACTGTATGTACATTGGGAAAAGATACAGATCTCGCCTTCTAAATTGACAACCATTCAGTACAATGTGATTAGCAATTAGTATTTAGAAGTCCCCAAATAGCAATTGGCATTTGTCATTTAGCATTTGTCATTTAACATTTTGCTTTTTTCATTTCGCAAATCGCATTTAGCATTTCGCATGGCGCACCGGACTTCCATAAAAAGGCAAAGGTATAACAAAACTGAGGAACGTAAAACCAGCCATTGCCAATTATTCATCAGAACATAAGCTATGTTGCATCTAATCTACCAAAACATTTGCTACATTGAAATTTTCTCGAGGGCAATACATACCTTCAACTTAAATATTTGTTGCTACATGTTTTATATCAATTCAATGATATTGGTTTAAACAAGAGCACCGCAAGCGGGTGCCACGCTCGTCTGTCAAGATGAACATGCATACCAAAAATGAAGGTTGTAAATGAAAAATTGAAGAAGTTATGGTCGATGTTAAGATTTTGGACAACGACGACGACGACAATGACGACGCTGACGCTAGAGTTACGACAATAGCTCATTATTTCTTCGAAACAGTCAGACGAGCTAATAATACAGAATTAGTTATTTAAACATTCATGAATCTATATCAGCTACATTGTAAATAGAATTGTACAAAAAGAAAAGGTAGCTTCAGTGCCTTGCAAACATCGTAGACACAGACCAGATGCCAAATTTTGAACATGATGACCTGATCTGGGACTACATTGTATAAGATTATTATCTCCATGTTTTATTCGATCTGATAAAAATGCAGACCCTCTTCAGATGTGCTCAGACATGAATGCTGGTCTACACAGTGAAACCTTGAGGTACGATTTCTTAACTTTTAATCATGGGAAGTAAATGTCTTTTGCAAAATTTGTTTTTAACCCTTTAATCCATAAATATGCATATATATGCCTTTGCAAACAGATAAGTAGACACAGATCAGACGGCTCCTAGAGGAGCCATTTGATCTGGATCTGCTCTGTTTGCTTAAGAAATAGTACAGATATTATTCTGCCATTGTCAACAATTCTTGTTTTTATGTGTAATTAGACAAAAGTAAGCTACATTGTAATTAATATTCATGATGTCATTATTTCTTACATTAATATTCATGGAGTAAAGAGTTAAAGTCTATTTTCTCTAATGCTTTTTAAAATCATAACCAGACTGTCAAACAGTTGGATCCTAATGAAATGCCAAAGTACTTAAGTGATAAATTAGTACTTACCCCAAGCGCTCCAAGAATGATGAAGGGCACTAACTCCTGCAGGTACCAGGGCTCATTGTATTCAATGTAAAACATGACTAGATGATCATTTCCAAATGGATTGATGGAGCGAAGAACAAAAGCAGCTGCCAGAGCACAGAAGAATGAACGCCACAGGGTCTTCAAGGGGAAGTAGTAACTCACCTGAAACAAAGAAAATATAATGTAACGAAATACTGTATTATCTGTAGTAAGGCATTACATTTTCTATGTGCAGAGTTCTTACATTTTGTACACATGTAGCTTAACCCTTTCCTCCATAGGCTATTTTTAGACACAACCTCTTTGAATCAATCTACAGAAAAGGTGAATTAACTAGAGAAAAGGAAAATTTTAGATTTGTGTAGTTTGAAACCATTGTGATAAATAGAACATTCGCTCCTGTAGGAGCAAATGCTCTATTTATCACAATGGTTTCAAGAAGTGACTAGTACAGAGGCGTATTTATGGAGGAAAGGGTTAATGAAGAATGATAGCAATGCAGTAAGTTCCTAGGAGAGCTGCACTAAGCTACCACCTGTATTTTGAAAAACTGTTTCCTTATTTAATGGTTATTGTAATTTATATAAGTTTTCAATGGTTTTACTGACCTTAAGCCCCTTCTACCCCCAAGTAAGGGGGTGTTTATTAGAGTGGGGGCATTATTTGGGAGAATACAGCAGTTGTTACAAACACCGCTGACCTAATTGAATTGAAATCCTTTTAGTAAGGAAAGTGATAGAAAAAGACAAAAAAAATGTAACTTTTGATGAATTTAACCCTTTACTCCAAATTTAATTTAAATAATAAATAATGTATGTATACAGTATGATTATTTGTTAGCTGAATTTTTATAATAGCATACTGGTATATCAAGATAAATGTTGGCCATGGCAGAAACTGTAGAATCAGTTCTAGATTATTCCATTTGCAAACTGAGCAAACCCTGATCGGGTCTGGCTCTACTCTGTTGAAAGGTGTTTAAAGGTGTATCTATGAAGAAAAGGGTTAATACTTGAAAAAAGCTAAACTGGACTAAATTTAAAGTTCTAAAGATGTTGCAGAAATGGTCAAGGATTTTCCATACTTGGACTTTATATTAATCTTCAAATCTTCCAAAAATATTTACAACATATAATCAATTAAAACAAAATTCCTTTCAACAATTCCATTTATTTTAATCTTTATACCAGCATTTAATTTCTGTTCAAAAGAAGGTATCTTATACCTCCAAATATCATGTTTACTGCAGGTTTACATTCCTGAATGCAAGCTTGACAAAATAGGTAAACAGTATAATTATGTGGTCACGGGTATATGAGGATTCCTATAGCTCACAATGGCACTTTCTTAACAGACAGAACGTTGTGGCCCTTTATTTGTAAAAATGATTTTATAATATCTTGTCTGCACTTCTTCTTGGAAAATATTTGTCCAATCCCCAACAAACTTTACATACATGTTTGTGGCCATAATATCTTGGTCAAGTTCAATAGCCATGTAAATTGCTTCAGTCGTTTAGAAGTTGCGGCCCTTTATTTGCTTTAAAAATATCTTGTCCAGACTATTTCTTGGAAAGTATTTGTCCAACCCTCAACAAACTTTACACACATGATTGTCTGTGGCCATTATATCATGGTCAAACTGGAAAGCCATGTAAATTTCTTCAGTTGTGGCATACTTTAGAAGCATGTCTTATGTGTCATACTCCTACAATGTTAGGGGTATATGGAAATTTGTCCCCCAGGACATTTACCCCCCCCCTCTCTGACCTTTGCCCCCTATTTGGGCTTGGGCGGACATTTGCTATAGTCATGATATAGTCATATATAGCTAGAGTTTTGTTCTTTACAGATCTTGAGTTTAAGCAACAAACTTTTACATTAGTTTGGCCTTTCACAACATGATCTGCGTTCGGATGGATGTAAAGTGTTTGAGCCATGTACATTTATAATGGTGGGGATCACTTCAGGCAAAGTTTGTAGGTTGTTGAAATTAATCCCTTGATTTGTATCCCAAATACGTCTTACTGAACTGTTTCCCCCTCTGGTACCCCGATACATTCATACAACTTCATGACAATTTATAGGTCTGTACCAGCAGTAGATTTGCTGATAAAGTTCAAAACAATGAGAGCAAAGAAAGTGCAGCCTACACCTGGCGCAATTCTACTCTCATATTGTAAGTGAATATTCAGTAGACAATGAAAAGTGGTAAAATATAGAACAGGGAAAGTGTTAAAAACGCTAATAGGCAAGAGTGAAACTAGAAAGCTTTTCCTTGAAAGAATAGACCAGTCACTGAAAAGGGGAGAATGCCAGTTAATACGCCTCATGTAATCTTAACCCATTCCCTGTTCCAATTTTCAATACCTACTGAATATCCGTGGAAAAATAGTTATAATGGAAACATGGAAGGTGGACCATTGTAGCCATTTTAGAAAGAAAAGAAACAGATCTATCAAATTCCATTAGCAAACAGAGCAGGCCTTGGTCAGACGGCTCCTATAGGAGCCGTCTGATCTGGGTCTACTCTGTTTGCAAATGTGTGAAAACACGTTTATATGAGGGAAGGGTTAACAAATCTTTACCATTCATGATCATAAATAAGTCTTCCTTTAACTCCACAACAAATTATTTCTGATTTATTTTCTTCATGAATTCAATCAATATGTCAACTAGTTTGACTCCTGATGAGACACTAGGCTAACTTCAATCCATAGCCCACCAGTCACACAACTATAGTTGCATTTGCAAAAAGTGTAGACCCAGATGCGAGAGCTCCTGGAGGAGCTGTCTCATCTGGGTCTGCACTGTTTGCCATGGAAAATCCATGCCTGCATGCTCTATGTTTTTGCCTAGGAAAATCATTTGAACATATCCTGTATATTTTTGTAAAAAATTGCCTAATTAATATTCAGAGAGGGCAGGATGATAAAAAAATGTGGCAGGCTAACTTTAATCTCATAAAAAATGCTGGCAAAATTAATCAAGAATGGGCACAGGCAAACAGTGTAGACCCATATCAGATATGAAGAGCTCCTGAAGACAGTGAAGAGCACGGGTTTGCATTGTTTGTCTCAACTGTTTGCCGTAAAAGAAATTTTGCATAAACATCCTTCAAAAAACTAAAACTAGTCCATATTTGGGCAAGTTCCCCTAGAAAAAGAAAATGTGGCTTAAATTGGTTACCATGTAGTTTTCTGATTGAGAGTCTAAAATAATTACAAATGTACACAGAAACTGTGATTTCTTTGAAAATGAAGAATATATAGACTAGGAAATGAAAATTATAAAACAGCTGACCTTTCAGCCATGTGAAGGATACAAATATTTACATATGGTAAATTTACATCCTGGTTCAAGGGCTTACTCAGATTACCAAGGTTAGTCTGGAGTAGTTTGTGAAAGGAGTAAGACTGTTACAATTATATGAGACATAAATGTATACAGTAAAACCCCTCTAAATGGGACATTAAATCTAGCATAAATATTATTTTTGGAGACAGGTGGCAGCTTAATGACTTTCACCCGGCATTAAGCAGCCACCTGCCTAAAAGTATCTAAATTCTTTTCTACTAGTATTATAATTCAGAGAGGTTTTACTGTACTGAAACTTCTTAAAGGGAAACAGCTTGCCAGAATATTATTGAATAAGGAATAAACATAAGAAACATTTTTGAACTTTTCCAGAATCTTGACAAAAGTTTTTGGTGACACAACAGGAATATTTTGTGACAAGGTTTCATAAAATCATTGGGAATTATAAAACATTTTATTCAGACCTTTGACTTTTATCCACTAACCACTTATTACCATGGCAACCAGGAAAGAAGGCAAAGATAAAGCTACCTCAGAGGAGCCTGAGAGTGATATACCAAAGTACTGTCAGCCATGCAGTGTGGACCACAAACAAGTTCAAGCTGTTGGTTTGTGTTCAAACTGCAAAGAGTTCTTGTGTGATGACTGCTTCAAATGTCACACTAAACCAACTCTGACAAGACATCATGTCTTACAACGTACAGTGAAGGAAAAAACTGATCAAAAGGCAAAGGACAAATGCACCGAAAAATGCACCAAACATGAGAAAGTCATCAAATATTATTGCTCCAGGCACAATGACTTTGGGTGCAGTGTATGCATCACACTTCAGCATCGCCAATGTGAAGATGTAGTCTATATCTCAGAAGCTTCGAAAAACTTTCCTGAATCTACACTTTACCAAGAGTTCAAAGCCAACCTGGGAACACTGCAAAAACAATCAGAAGATCTTGTTCCTGAAGCAGAACAAAACCATGAATATGCTGAACAAAACCATCAAACTATTGTCGATACAATCCAAGCATTCAGAAAGCAAATCAATGATGCCTTCGACAAATTAGAAAAAGATGCTTCCGCACAGGCACTGAAAGCAAAAGATGAGGAAACAAAAAAATTCCAAGGCATTACTGCTAACTGCAGGGATATACTGAAAAAGATACAGGAAATTACTACCAGGCTAGACGATCTTGTAGGCAACGGTCAATTGTGTGATGCTTACATGGCCATGAAGAGATCAGAAGAACAAATTGAAATGCATGTGAAACAACTTGCAACACTGCAAGACACATGCTATCGCAAAAAATATGTGTTCAATCCAAATGTTAATATTCTTCCAAAACATGTTTCGTTGCATCCTGCACTAAGAACTCCTGCACTAGGAACATTGTCCAACACTAGTGAATATAGAAAACGATCAGATAGACAAGCATTAGTAGGCTTCAAAGGTGGAAGAAGAATGAACAAGTACTATAAATAGATACTTTGCTAGAAGTACATGCATGAATACTGTTATTCCAGTGGAAATTACCAGAATGAACTAGAACTATCACTGAAGGTGATTAATACTCCCACAAATGTGACTAACATAAAAAAGCTTTGTACAATTCGAAGGGGCATAACTCTGTAAGGAAATAGATAAACTGGAAAACTATAATTGGATGAGCATGTCCTTTTTATTTCCTTTTTATGATAAAGCATCATGTCAAGTGTCATTGGATTCCAGTCAGCGTTTACTTTGAATTACTTAGAAACTGTGCGAAATAAAAGTGAACAGACGGACCAACACAATTTTTTTTAAACAAAGAGGCACAACTTTGTAAGAAAACCAATCATCTGGAAAACAATAAGTGGATGCCCATGTCCTCTTTATTACAAAACATCATGTCAAGTTCATTAGATTCCAGTGAGCAGTTGCTGAGAAACCGTGAAAAAACAGACTGATCCACAGATCAAAATTCAAAGGGAAATAACTATGTAAGGAAACATATAAACTGTAAAACTATTATTGGATGCGCATGTCCTCTTTATGATAATGCATCATGTCAAGTTTCACTGGATTCTAGTCAGCAGTTACTTAGAAACCGTACAGAACAAAAGTCAACAGACAGACCAACACAAAACTTTTAAACAAAATCAAGCAGCTAGAATACTATAATTGGATGCACATGTCCTCTTTATGACAAAGCATCATGTCAAGATTCATTGGATTCCTGTGAGCAGTCAACAGACTGACATACAGGCCAAAGGTGCATATTTCTGTAACTATTATTGGATGCGCATCTCCTCTTCATGATAAAGTATCATGTCAAGTTTCGTATGATTCCAGTCAGCAGTCGCTGAGAGAGAGAGAGAGAGAGAGAGAGAGAGAGAGAGAGAGAGAGAGAGAGAGAGAGGAGAGAGAGAGAGAGAGAGAGAGAGAGAGAGAGAGAGAGAGAGAGAGAGAGAGAGAGAGAGAGAGAGATTGCCTACCTCCTCTAAGCTGAACAGAACTCCACCTATGGGTGCACCAAAGGCTACACTGACCCCTGCCGCTGCAGCCGCTGACAGAATCTGTAAGCAAAACAAAAATGGCTGCTCATTTCTTGACATCATAAGAAATTCTAAGCAAGACTGGTGGCTGGTGGTCTTGGATGAAATCTCAAAAAATATATTTTGCTATCATTTGCATCTGCAATGTGTGTGTTCAAGTAGTTTGACTCCAAATGAAATGTTGAACAATGCTGTGTATCATCTAGTTCTATAACACTGTACATTGTAAATTCTCATAGCATACTGAAATTTAAACCTTTTCCCCATAGTGATGCCTTCTGGCACTTTAACAAACAGAGTAGACTCAGATCAGATGGCTCCTGTAGGAGCTATCTGATCAGGATCTGCTCTGTTTGCTTATGATATAACATAGACCTGATTTTACAGTTTCTATGGTAAAAACTGCCTAGTTCATGTTGACTTTATAAAAATACAGCTAATAAATAGACATACAGTCAATATTTCTGACATATTTATGGAGTAGAGTTAACAACAAACCACTTGAGATTTGAGACAGCCTCCCAAACCACTTGAGAGTTGAGACAGCCTCCCAAACCACTCGAGACAAGTTGACAACTATAGTGAGTTTGTGAGGTTGGTGCGGACTTGGTATGGGCCAACATGTAAATGTCCTGCATTGTCCTAAAATGTTTGCCCTGACCTTTTTTCAGTGTATATATTTACATACAGTGTATGCTAGATTATAAACGACAAAAAAAATCACCAAAAACCGTATACAAATACAGTAAAATCTCTCTATAATGGCCACTGAATTACATCAAGTAGTTTGTGTTAAAGGCAGGTGGCTGCTTACAGCAAGGTGAAAGTAAAACAGAATGCTCTTACAGGAGTGTTCTGTTCTACTTTCACCTTGCTTTAAACAGCCACCTGCCCTAAATACCAACCAATTAACACAATTTAGTGGCTGTTATAGAGAGGTTTTACTGTAATATGCAATCAGGGTCTTCGATCATGTATTCTTTTTAGTTATATATACCATTTTTATCTATCCTCCATGCTGTGAGTCCATTGTTTGTAAAATGTTTTGCTACTTTTGTTTTTTGGAAAAGATTGTGAACTCTAGTTTAGAAAAACATCTTAAAGATGAAAAAAAAACTGTTTATAATTTTCTGTAAAACAATTTATTTACTAATGAAAATTCTACTTCATATCTTGATATTATAGTGTCTTGTCTATTTTCTTCAAATGTTCAGCATGTGAAATATGTGTTGTTCTTTTATTTACTATTAAATTGTTACTTGTTCTGTTTGTCTGAAAATAGCTATAAAGTTACTGTTATTATGTTTTTACATAGCCATCTCTAAATAAAGCTCTAAATAAAGCTTCTTTTATCTTGTACCAACTGTAAATAGAAGCATCAATAAATGTGTGTTTGCATCAGACAATTTGTGTTGTTGGCAAATATTTTCACAAAATTATGCAATCACTTTCTTTCACATTCATATTTCCATCTTGTCTTTCCCTTAATGCCCATTCATTTTGTGATTTGCACACTTACTCTTTCGTCAATTTCATCTAGTGCAGACCAAGATCAGAGGGCTCCGAGAGGATCCCTCTGATCAGGGTCTGCAGTGTTTGTCATTCAAAATCCTCTAGTATGTTCAAACCTTTCTGAATGGATTCTATAGTTAAACATTGAAGAGATATTCCATTGTGATTATTCAGGGCTGAAAGGTTTAATGAGCACTGTAGAAATGATCTCTGAAAAAAAAACAAGATGTGTTTGTGAAACACTATGCCCCCTCGATATGATATTTGACCCTGAAGGATGACCTTGATCTTGACATGTCACCCCTCGAACTGTGCAGCTTCATGGGGTACACATGCATACCAAATATCAAGTCTGTATCTCTACTGGTTCAAAGGTTATGGCCAATGTTAAAGTTGGTGACCTTTGACCATGAAGGATGACCTTGACCTTGACATGTCACCCCTCAAACTGTGCGGCTTCATGAGATACACATGCATACCAGTATCAAGGCTGTATATCTACTGGTTCAAACGTTATGGCCAATGTTAATGTTGGTGACCTTTGACCTTCAAAGATGACCTTGACATGTCATCCCCAAACTGTGCAGCTTCATGAGATAAACATGCATACCAAATGTCAAGTCTGTATCTACAGGTTCAAAATTTATGGCCAATGTTAAAGTCGGTGACTTTTGACCCTAAAAGATGACCTTTACCTTGACATGTTGCACCTCAAAATGTGCAGCTTCATGAGATACACATGCATACCAAATATCAAGACTCTATCTCTATTGGTTCAAAAGTTATGGCCAATTTGAAGTTGGTGCCCTTTGACCCTGAAGGATGACCTTGACATGTCACCCCTCAAACAGTGCAGCTTCATGAGATACACAAGCATGCCACATATCAAGTCTCTATCTGTACTGGTCCAAAAGTGTCACCCCTCAAAATGTGCGGCTTTATGAGAGATATATGCATGCCAAATATCAAGTCTCTATCTGTACTGGCTCAAAAGTTATGACCAATGTTAAAGTTACAGACAAACAAACAGACAATTTGACCTTTGACCCTGAAGAATGGCCTTGACCTTGACATGTGCAGCTTCATAAGATACACAAGCATGCCAAATATCAAGTCTCTATTTCTACTGGTTCAAAAGTTATGGCCAATGTTAAAGTCAGTGATTTGACCCATATATTTAACCTCTGACCTTGAAGGATGACCTTGACCTTAAAATGTCAGCCCTCAAAATGTGCGTATTTATGAGATACATATGCATGCCAAATATCAAGTCTCTATCTGTACTGGCTCAAAAGTTATGACCAATGTTAAAGTTACAGACAAACAAACAGACAATTTGACCTTTGACCCTGAAGGATGACCTTGACATGTCACCCCTCAAAATGTGCAGCTTCATGAGATACACAAGCATGCTAAAAATCAAGTCTCTATCTCTACTGGTTCAAAAGTTATGGCCAATGTTAAAGTCGGTGATTTGACCCATATATTTTACCTCTGACCTTGAAGGATGACCTTGACCTTGACATGTCACCCCTCAATATGTGCGGCTTTATGATAAACATATGCATGCCAAATATCAAGTCACTAGCTGTACTGGCTCAAAAGTTATGACCAATGTTAAAGTTACAGACAAGCAAACAGACAATTAGACCTTTGACCCTGAAGGATGACCTTGACTTGACATGTCACCCCTCAAAATGTGCATCTTCATGAGATACACAAGCATGCCAAATATCAAGTCTCTATCTCTACTGGTCCAAAAGCTATGGCCAATGTTTAAGTTGGTGATTTGACCCATATATTTGACCTCTGACCTTGAAAGATGACATTGACCTTCACATGTCACCCCTAAAAATGTGCGGCTTTATGAGATACATATGCATGCCAAATATCAAGTCTCTATCTGTACTGGCTCAAAAGTTATGACCAATGTTAAAGTTGCTGACAAACAAACAGACAAATGGACAAACAGACAGACAAACAGACAGGGCAAAAACAATATGCCTCCCAGATTTTGATCTGGGGGGCATAAAAATAGTGTTGGATAAAAATAATTGAAACAAGAGCTCCATGTGTTGGAGCATGATATGCCTGAAGTATGTGCTGTCATAACATGCACAATGTTATATGGGAGGGGGCTCATGTTATCAAGTTATTAAGCGAACAATGTTTTTCGAGCTGATGGTCACTGTGACCTTGATCTTTTACCGACTGACCTAAAAATCAATAGGGGTCATCTACTTGCCATGACCAACCACCCTCCTAAGTATGAAGACATCACACCCAATAGTAATCAAGTTATTGAGCGGACAAGATTTTTGAGTTGAAAGTTACTGTGAACTTGACCTTTAACCAACTGACCTCAAAATCAATAGGCTCCCGGCCAAGACCAAACTTCCTTCTAAGTATGAATACAGCACATCCAATAATTATAAAGTTACTGAGAGGACATATTTTTTTATTGACGGTCACTGTGACCTTGACCTTTGACTGACTGACCTCAAAATCAACTACTGGCCATGACTGGGGTCATCTACTGGCCATGACCAATCTTCCAACTAAGTACGAAGACAGCACGCCTAATATGTATCAAATTATTGCGCGGACAAGATTTTTGAGTTGAAAGTCACTGTGCCCTTGACCTTTGACAGACTGGCCATGACCAACCTTCCTACTTTGTATGAAGACAGCACACCAAATAGTTGGCAAGTTATTCAGCAGACAAAGATGTGGCAAAAAGGACAGAGGGACGGACGAGCGCCATACCATAATACGACCAAAGTTACCTTCCGGCGTATAATAAAAAGTGGGAGTCCCATTGTATCAAAATGATCAGTATTGTATATGCATATTCCAGCAAAATTATATGAAATCTGGCCAGTGGTTTTACAGAAGATTTCTGTAACTTTTCATTGTGGCTACATATAGAAAGAGGATCTGAGGGGATCTATTTTTCTTCACATACAATAGAGAATCACTTCAGTAGTATTCATGGAAACCACAATCATGGCAATCTGGTTTCTACAGGGAAAGTAAACCTTTCTTTCATATAAATCCCTTTGCAAACAGAGTAGACCCTGATCAGATGGCTCCTGTAGGAGCCATCTGATCAGGGTCTGCTCTGTTTGCTTATGAAGACTACACTGTCGCAGGACAGCAAAGCTCGCCTATTGTAGACCTTGTCTACAAAGATGAAGTCCAAAATATTTTTCTACTTTAACTGAACTACATCAATGCTAAACATACTGGCAAACTCTATTCCAAATACCAGCTACCTATGGCAAGTGTTTCATGTTGTATTAGTGCATCTTAACACTTACCCCAAAACTTTAACCTTGAGATTTCTGCCCAAAAAGCTGAGTCCAAAACAGGTGAAATTTGGACTAAAATTCAATTCTATTTTAAATTTTAACTACACTTCATCAATGTTCAACACACAATGAACCTCCATTCCAAATATAAGCTTTCTAGGGCAAATATTTCATGTAGTATTAGTGCATTTCAACACTTACCTCAAAACTTTAACCTTCCTGTTTCAGCCAAAAAAGCTAAGTCCAAAACAGGGGAAATTTTGACTAATATTCAGTTTTATTTTAAATTTTAACTACACTACATCAATGTTCAACAAACAGGAAACCTCCATTCCAAATATCAGCTTTCTAGGGCAAATATTTCATGTAGTATTAGTGCATTTCAACACTTACCCCAAAACTTTAACCTTCCTATTTCAGCCCAAAAAGCTAAGTCCAAAACAGGTGAAATTTTGACTAAAATTCAGTTTTATTTTAAATTTTAGCTACACTAAATCAATGTTCAACACACCGGGAACCTCCAATTCAAGTATCAGCTTCCTAAGGCAAATATTTCATGTAGTATTAGTGCATTTCAACACTTACCCCAAAACTTTAACCTTGAGATTTCAGCCCAAAAAGCTAAGTCCAAAACAGGTGAAATTTTGACTAAAATTAAGTTTTATTTTAAATTTTAGCTACACTACATCAATGTTCAACACATCGGGATCCTCCAATTCAAGTATCAGCTTCCTAAGGTAAATTTTTCATGTAGTATTAGTGCATTTCAACACTTACCCCAAAACTTTAACCAAAACCAAAAGCAAAAGCCAACGCTGACGCCGGGGTGATTCCATAAGCCCCCCCCCCCCCCCCCCCCCCCCACCCCCCCACCCCCCTATTCTTCGAATAGGCCAGCTAAAAATCAAAGTGTTGCAGACACTGCAGTATTCTTTGCATGGGAACAATGTTTTGAAAATCAAATGTCTGATATTTGGCACAAAATAGCGGTTCTAGAAGGGAAAGGATTAGATCTAACACTCTTTCTAGTGAGTGATTCAGTTGCAGCTGACATTTCGGTCGTTTCCCACTATGCTTATCAAACTGACCACTCGGAGTTGATATCGAAGTTATAAGTAGTGATTACCTAATCGCTTGCATACGGTCATCTGATGTGCACTTCTTTATTCATTGAGTATCCTCTGGCAGAATAATTTCATTTATATTATGTTCACATGATTTCGCCTTGAGCCTAATATTTTTATATTCGTGCGCACTCCTTACACATGGCTATATTTTGTGGACTTTCTTACACATACTAAACCAAAGCTAACGCTACTAAGCCTTTTCAGGTCAGAAATAGTATACCTTGATTGTTTCCGGAAATGTCATGCTTATAAACACCTTTTGAATCTATCGAAAGCACATCAATAACTTGTACTAGACTGCCATGCGGAGCGGCGGTTGTCAAGTCGGCGAGAGTAGCATTTGGCCGAAGTGAAAATACACCAATAATTTTGTATTCATTTGCTTACGCAAAGAATACAAAAATGGTCTAATTTACATATCTTATCAATGCCTCCGATGTTGAACATGCTTACCTCTCTTTTCTTTGCCTCATTACTCCCATACTTAGGGAAAATGTAGGAGAAGATATTTCCCCAGCAGCAGGCCACATGGACATATGGCCCTTCCTTGCCCAGGCTCAGTCCTGCCGCCACTGACAACATCATGCTAATAGACTTGGTAAGTAGTGTCCACTTGCCCAAATAACCACGGATGATAAACCCACTGAGTATTGTTTTGATCTGAAAAAAATGAGAGAGAAGTATTAAATATTTGAATATTTATTAGCTGATATTTTATAAGGGCATATTTATGAACACTGGACATTTATGATTTTGCTTTGATAAAAACTGTAGAATCAGATCTATTCTATAACATGCCATAAGCAAACAGAGCAGACCCTGATCAGATGGCTCCGATCTAGGTCTACTCTGTTTGCAAAGGCATGAAAAGGCATTTGTAAGATGGAAAGGGCTAACTCTTTTTACAATAATGACAAATTTGGGATTATCCCTGCACATAGTTTAAATCCAAATAAGACACCAAGTAATTTGTCCAATTTTGCAGATGTCAAAAGTTCATTCTTAGCATTCTGATTTAAAGAACTTTTGTGAGCAAACTCACAAACCCCACACCACATCACTGTCAGAGAAAAAAAGTGGTTCCCCATGACACATTCCTCTGAAACCGAATTCATCCAAGCTTTTAGTCATGACAATTCTTAAAGCAAATTTGAGATAAATTGTTCAAGAAATGAAAGTGCCAGATGAGCAACAATATATTATGATACACGGATAGACTGACAGACTAATGGATGGATAGACTGACAGATGGACGGTCAAAAACTATATACCCGTGCAACTTTTTTGCATGGGGTATAATGACTGTTATTGACAAGAAATAATGTTCTCCGATTCAATTCTCAAAATTGAATTTTCTTCTACTGAAAAACAAGACCAGGATGATGAGATCAGATAGTTCCTGATATACAGATAATATACAGGTCTGATCTGATTCTACAGTTTGTGCCATGGCCAAAAAAGCATTTATCATTCCTTATGTGAATGAATATTCATGAGGTAAAGGGTTAATATTCATGTCAACTTAGTAAAGGGTTTAACCCATTCCCTCATAGGCTATTTTTAGATCCAACCTCTTTGAATAAATCTACCGAAAAGTAGCATTAACTAGAAAAAAGGATTTTTTTTAAAGTGTTGTAGTTCTGAAACCATTGTGATAAATAGAGCATTTGTTCCTTTTTAATAGGAGCAAATGCTCTATTTACCCCATTGGTTTTAAAAAGTGACTTTTACAGAGGCGTAGAAAGGTGTATTTATGGAGGAAAGGGTTAAACATCTCAGATATTTCAGATTGTACTGCTTTAACCCTTTACCTCAAGAATATTGAAGTATGATACTGCTGAAACTATTCATTATGTAACACAATGATGTTTACTTACAGCTCAAAAACATCTTAAGGGAGGTAAACAAGCAAAAATAAGTTATTGATAAGAAAGAGTTATTCTTCTTGGAAAAATGTTTTTTCAGATGTAGGATCTACAAATACTAAGGAAGGTCTGCTTGTTGTTTCTTTCTGCTCTACTATGGTATTAACTTTTCTCTTGATAACCACTACCTGACCCACATTTTCACTACATGTCACAGTAGAAATTGCGATTCAGGAAAAGCGTCGATTCTCCTAGGACAGATTGCGATCGCAATCTCTCCTAGGGCAGACTCTGACCCTAATACATTGTAAGGACAATCAACGATTCTACTAGTACAGATTCCAATCACAGTCTGTCCCAGGGCAAACTGCAATTCTATCATGAAAATATACAATTCTTCTGGAAGAATTTAAATTATTAGCTTTAGATATGACACTTTAATTCCTTTAGGAAAATGTACAATTCTACTAGAATAATTTATTATTAGTGTTATATATCACACTTTAATATACAAAGAAAATCTACAATTCTACTGGAAGAATATATTATTTTAAGATCACAAGTCTATATTCAAAACATGACAAACAACACATAATTGTGAATAATTTTTAAAGAGGATCGGAGTTTGTCCTAGGAGAGATTGCGATTGCAATCTGTCCTAGGACAAACTCCGATTGTCCTGAATCGCAATTTCTACTATAACATACATATTACTACTGAAAACATGGTATCCCCAGGCTGGGCCAATATTGACTCCAGTGGCATTATTTGAACAATCCTGGTAGAGGACCTTATGATGCTACATACCAAATCATAGAGCCCTTGGTTGTGTGGTTTCAGAGAAGATCACTATATATTACTATTGAAACCATGGTACCCGCTAGTGGGGCCAATATTATGTCAGGGGCATACCTTGAACAATCTTGATAGAGGTCATCAAGATTATGCTTCGTGATCAATATGAGAGCTCTAAGTCTTCTGGATTTGAAGAAGATTCTCAGAATTTAACCTATATTTTTCTATAGAAAATATGGTATCCCTGGGGTTAGGCCGATATTAACCATAAGGGCATAATTTGAACAGTCTTTGTAGAGTACTTCAAGATGATGCTGCATACCAAATATGAGATCTCTCAGTCTAGTGGTTTTAGAGAAGAAGTGTTTTAAAGTGTTTCATTTAGGTTGCAATGGCAACCAGAGTTCTGCATTAATTTCATTTTTTTAACAAATCTGAAAGAGTATCTTCAAAAGGTAGGTCTTATGCAATTTGAGTAAAATTGGTTCAGTAGTTTAGAAGTTGTTAAAAGAATTTGTTGACTCATACACAAGATACATAACACACCATGCACAACACCAAACACATGACAATTCTTTTTGACATGAGAACAGTTAACACATTCTGTACAATATTCATGTAGGAAATAATGACATCTGAATATTTATTAGCTGATTTTTTTTATAAAGACTTATGTACACAGGTGATTTGGTAGAAACTGTAGAATCATATCTATTACACTTTAACCTTTCGCTTGCTGATTTTTAAAATACATTTCTCCTTCTTTACCCATGCCCTGTTGTATAATTACATATATCTTCACTGTGTACAAGTATTTCGCTGTGCAATCTCTGCTGTGGAGTGCACTAGTTGAACAATCAATTTGTAAATAGTGGAGGCCTTGTTGAGACAGCTCCGGCAGGAGCTGTCTCATCTGGGTCTTCACTATTTACAGGTAGGTATATTGACGTGAATAGCAAGCGAAGGGTTAATAAGCAAACAGAGCAGACCTTGATCAGACTGTTCCTATAGCAGCCGTCTGACCTTGGACTTCTCTGTTTGCAAAGGCCTGAAAATACTTTTACATGATGGGAAGGGTTAAATTGTGTCAAACATGTATAATATCAAACAATTCTTCCAAGAACAATTGATCTGAAGCCACATGTATTCCCATAAATGATCGATACATTGTGAACTGTACTCAGAATAAATTTTGACTTAAGTAAAGTATTGAATGCAAAACAATAATCCTTTTTAGAGTTGTTGATGGAAAACCATTTTAAAAATGATTGCAGACAGACAGTGTAAATAAGAAGTAATACTTTGTATTAACAAGATTGTTTTAACCCTTCACTCCAGAAGTATGTCTTTCTAGGCCTTTGCAAACACAGTAGACTAAGATCAGATGGCTCCTGTAGGACCTATCTGATCAGAGTCTGCTCTGTTTGATATACAGTTTCCACTATGGCCAAAAATCCTGTGTCCATGTGCTATTATACCAATTAATCTAATACTCAAGATGTCATTATTTCTTACATGAATTATTCATGGAGGAAAAGGTTAAGGAAATTGTGTGTCATCTGGCAGCACATGTGAGGGAACAAGCTAGACACAAAAAGAGTCAAAGACAGATAAACAGACTAAGTTAACAGAGGATGAAGAAATGATCCCTAAGTGCTAACCTGCCAAAGCAGGTGACACAAATATCAGCTGATTAAAGAATTTCATTATTGAAATTTTAAACCCTTATCTTGCTGTAAAAATTATGTCTGCTTAAATTACAACCTGTTGTCCATTTTGCATTCTTCTGATTCATTCAAGCTTTTGTAAAACTATCCCTTTACTCCACGAATATTCACGTACGAAATAATGACATCATGAATATTGATCAGATTGTTTTTTGTAATGGCGCATGAACACAGAAAATTTTGGCAAATGTAGAATCAGATCTATCTTATTTCGTAATCAAATCTGGATCTAAGCTTTTTGCAAGGCAAGTCAAGTTTAGCAATACACATGTATAAGGATTAAAGTAGTACAGTTCTGTTGCCTCACCTCAGGTATACCTGACCCACATGCATATGGGGCAAATACACGAACAAACATGGCTGCCGTCAGTGCAAAGGTGCAACCCCATATAATATAGAAGAAGTACTTGACAATGTATGCCCCGCCTCCTGAAGTACCGATCCCAAACATCTCTGCCCAGGAATACCACTAGAAAGACAACAGTACAACAAAATCATGTTTACCTGTCGACATTTATACCTTTTTTTTTTTTTTTTTCAACCTTTTACTTCACAGATGTACCTTTTAACCCATTACCTCATAGGCTATTTTTAGATCCTACCTCTTTGAATAAATCTACCAAAAAGGAGCATTTACTAGAGAAAAGGAAAAAAATGTCAGAATTGTGTAGTATTGAAACCATTGTGATAAATAGAGCATTTGCTCCTCAAAGGAGCAAATGCTCTATTCATCACAATGGTTTCAAAAAGTGACTTTTACAGAGGCGTAGAAAGGCATATTTATGGAAGAAAGGGTTAATTATATAGAGGATCTTACATGAGTGTTCCTGATCAGGGTTCCCGCTGGCGGTCACCAATGGCGAAAATATTTATAATCTGGCGATAAAAAAATCAAGTCTGGCGAATTTTGTGGCGGAAGGAAAAAAATCAGAATATGCCGAGAAATACAGACCCATTTTTGGCCCTCTCATTCAATTATCGCTGTTTCTTACATTTGTGTGTATTCAGTGTGTCGGTTGTTAGTAAACACACATCTGGGAAAAGCCCCTCGAATACACCGGAAATCATGCGTGAAAGATGTGATTTTAACTGGTTCCCAATTTGTGCCCTACTGGCACACCTTTGCAAACAGATTATGCAGGGAACCAGTTGTGTCAAACAATGGCGACGATCTCTACAAGTTTAAGCCGTGGGTGATTTCAATAACCCTGTGGCACGTTTATTACTCAAACAAGGGAACTGACACCTAAGGCTATGCATCAAAGAGATTAAAGAACGACAAACTAGGCATTTAATTGGCTCTTGTTTGGGATTATCACGGGCTATTTGGATCAGATCGGTCTTTGTAAGAAACAGTTACAGCATTACTCAGGCTACTGTGTTAGTTTCTCAGTTGATAATTGGGAAATAAAATAATTCTACTATTTCATCGAGTGTCCTATATATTTGTAATTATAGATGTGTTTAATGCTTTCAGTCTGTTTTGTGCCCCTTTTTACCTTCTTTGTTAGTGTTTTTAACAGATATTATTTTTAACAGATCATGAGATGTTATTCATTTAAAGTAAGATATTCTGAATTATTTGTTGCAGAGAGAGTAAAACAGATTAGAAATGGTACTTACAAGTTCATGATGACATTTTTCAAATACAAGCAATTTATCTTATAAAATAATAATCTGAAATGTATACAGAACCAAAGACCTATGATAAAACATGCTTTATCATAGGACTTTGACAAAACTGATATTCAATTTAACTGTGATAGTTTATGATAACAAAAACTTACAGAAACATGTCAAAATATTTTTTGAGTTACAGTTTCGACATACGAGGGTTGTCCCAGTAAATCGTGGACTGGGCTTACTGTAGAAAAAGTAACAATCGTATTCGCTTTCAATTTTCACGTATATCATATACATGTATTCTGAGTGTACACACAAAATTACAGCAAAATATGTCTAAATATAACATCTCTGTACACAAAATAAAACTACAGGGTATGCTTATGCAGCGCACACTGGCGACGTCGACAACGTCACAGTCATTCAAGTTTGAACGTCATGCGCAGAAACGTTTCCTGCTTTTCAAACTACCCCCGATTATGTGTAATACACTTGCAATGCTGCTTTACCCACTTCTATTACACCAACCACTGTCTAATGAATGGTTGAAGTATTGAATTGCCTGGATCACATCGCCGACCATCCAGCCTTCACCATGTGTACTAGGATCGCCTCTCTCATACCCATGAGTTCGATACAAATCACTTTCTCCTTGAACTTCACAACCTTCGCCTTCTTTGCTGGAGGACTGTCATAGTTTTTCCATACCATCGGCATCCATTCGTCTTCTGGCTTGTAGTAATGAACCCATTTCTCATCCGTGGCAATACTACGGGAGGGAAAGGTGTGCTTTCAATGTTACGAAGAAATGTCCTAGACACCACAACTCTAGCCTGTTTTTCTTCCTTCGTTAGTAGGCTGTCAATGGGTAACAACTGAACTCTCACATTTGACATTTTTAAGTGAGGTTTTAATATGTGTTGGGCAGTCAATTTAATTATCACAGTACACTCGGCAATTACTTAACCCTGTAAACTCGGCAAGATATCTTACCGCCTTGCGTCTGTCTCCGTCAATGACGTCGTTAACAGCCTTAATGTTACCGTTATCCTTGTAGGGTTTACGGCCATGCTGTACACTATCCGCCCATCCATCGCTTAACTTACTATGTCACTTGAACACAAGGTTGTTGGAAACACTACTGCATCTCCCTGTGTTTTTAAGTTTCTTTAATGTGTCTGTCGGCATCAAGCCGGTATGCACATAGAGCTGGATCGCCATTCTGGGCGGTTTCTCCTCCTCCAATGTCATCATTTTCATAAATTATAAATTCTGATGGATGGCATTCAAAGATGTGCGATTTTCATATAAATAACGTCTGACGTTCGAAATCTTCTGTGATAATGTCATAACGACGTTACATTAAGCAGACGACAAATTGTCGCGCTAGATTTTAATGTAGCTGGAAAAATATCATTTTATTGAATGAGCAGATAAGGATTTCAGATGCATTTTCTGGCCTGCGCCGGATATACTTACCTTGACTCTATTAATCACGCATGATTATCATATTACATGTATTGTATTTTATTATTCATGTAACTATTTTATTGAAATAGAATGGCTGAAGGTATTTGCAGGATATTATGATGATTAAACGTCAGATAAAAAAAATATAAGCACAGTCCACGATTTACTGGGACAACCCTCGTACAAACACGTCACATTATGACATCACTGTACACAACATGTGTCTATGTAAAGTGCGCCATTTGCTAATAGTTTAAATAAAGACTACACACAGTTTGTCTACACGTCTGACACTCACTGTCAATGGGATTAAAAATGCGCCTTCATTTTGGTATATTAAACCCTTCATCAGTGTTGTATACACATGGACATGGATATTTCCACAGTGAAAAAGTTTATTGAAATGGATAACAGATTCAGTTATTGAATACGAACTGCTGCATAAAATGTGTTGGAACAGGAGGAAGATTTTCGCGATCAGCTGATTTGGAGTGTAACATATTTGAAATATGTTTGTGCTGTGTTGGATTCAGATGAATATAGTTGTTGATTGATGTTTGTGCTGTGCTGCATTCAGATGACTATAGTTGTTGATTGATGTTTGTGCTGTGCTGCATTCAGATGACTATAGTTGTTGATTGATGTTTGTGCTGTGCTGCATTCAGATGACTATAGTTGTTGATTGATGTTTGTGCTGTGCTGCATTCAGATGACTATAGTTGTTGATTGATGTTTGTGCTGTGCTGCATTCAGATGACTATAGTTGTTGATTGACGAGATATTTTTATGAGTAGAGATCTGCATAAACAAAAGGACATACCATGAAGAATTAGTAGAATGGATGGTTTGGGTCAGAGTAGCTGGTAGGTCTTTTTTGGCATACATTTTGTAGATATTTACTGACAGCGATTACAATTTGTATTATTTTATTGCAAGTGCCAACAGTTCTTTGCCATCTATTGTGACTCAATCGTCTAGGTCACCATCCGCCAGTTTGTTTGTTTTGACACAGCGTATGAATAAAGTTCGGTCGTTCGAATGTTATTCACTAGTGAATATATGCCCATGAATATCAAAATATATATGATAGTGTTATGTCATGCTGAAGCCACGAGTTATGTTATAAACCTTTTTCCAACCTTTTCCATTATCGATGCATCTTTCAACCCTTAGCAAACAGAGTAGACCCAGATCAGACAGCTCATGTAGAAGCCATCTGATCACAGTCTGCTTTGTTTGCCTTTCAATTAATATATACCTGATTTTACAGCGTCACCCAGAATAAAAAATCCAGTGTTCATATGTCAATTAATCAGTAAATGAAATTATGAAATCAGTAAATGAAACCATAGATGTATCTTCAATGTCATGGACATAATTCAAACCCACCTGCGAGCATCTTTCTTCATCCAGTGTCGTGTCATTTGCTGACCAGCAGCACTGCTCACGATTCAACCAGAATGCATCCTTACAGATCCCTTCTTTAATGTCCGACAGCCAGGAGGCACCAATGTCTATCAACCCAGCCAAGCTGCCTAAAGCAAACACCAAAACTAGAGGTTTTTGTCACAAAAACGGATGTCTCCCCTCTTATAAAAACAATAATAGCTAATAACTCCAAAAATACTGATACCAGATTTATGGCTCTTGTGCATGACACTTACTTTCATCATGCTCTTTCCAAAAATAAAATGTCATTCCAATAGCATCAGTCGAACAGGAGTTATTAATCAGCCAAAAAATGTAATAAAGGGCAATAACTCCAAAAGTATTGAAGCCAGAATTATGGCCCTTGTTCATGACACTTTCTCTCATCATGCTCTTTCCATGTATGAAGTTTCAATACGATGGCAAGAGCCATGTAGGAGTTATCGTCCGGACAAGAAAGAATTAAACAAATGTACAAGTGGCAAATAACTCTAAATTTATTGAAGCTCGAGTTAAGGATCTTATGCATGACACTTTCTCTTATCATGATCGTTCCATGTATGAAGTTTCACTCCAATGGCATGTGTCACATAGGAGTAATCATCCGGACAAAAAATTGTGATTTTTTTTTTACAAAGGGCAATAACTCCAATATTAGTGAAGCGAGAGTTATGGGCTTTGTGCATGACACTTCCTCTCGTTATGATCTTTCCATATATGAAGTTTCAATCCAATGGCATGAGCCATATAGAAGTTATCGTCCGGACAAAAAAGTGTGAATTTTTTTACAAAGGGCAATAACTCCTATATTAGTGAAGCCAGAGTTATGTACCTTCTGCATGACACTTCCTCTCATTATGCTCTTTGCATATATGAAGTTTCAATCAACTGGCATCAGGCATATTGAAGTTATTATCCGGACAAAAAATTAAGATATTTTTTACAAAGGGCAATAACTCCAATATTAGTGAAGCCAGAGTTATGGACCTTGTGCATGACACTTCCTCTCGTCATGATCTTTCCATATATGAAGTTTCAATCCAATGGCATGAGCCATATAGGAGTTATCGTCCGGACAAAAAAGTGTGATTTTCTTTTACAAAGGGCAATAACTCCAATATTAGTGAAGCCAGAGTTATGGACCTTGTGCATGACACTTCCTCTCATTATGCTCTTTCCATATATGAAGTTTCAATCAACTGGCATCAGGCATATTGAAGTTATCGTCCGGACAAAAAGTGTGACGGACAGACAGACAGACGGACAGACAGACAGACAACTCTCAGGAAAACAATATGTCTCCCCCATATAAATATGGGGGGAGACATAATAAATACAGCATAATAAACCTTCAACAAAGTATCTAAAACAAAGAAGTTTCATGGATACAGTAAAATCTCTCTATACCGGCCACTAAATTACATCAAGTATTTTGTGTTAAAGGCAGGTGGCTAATTAAAGCCTGTCTCACACAGAATACACGGCTTATACGGTTGGCCATCCGTGTAAACCGTACATACAACCGAACAAACCGTGGCCTTATCCGAGTTACACTCGGGCCATTCGAGTGTATCCGTGAAAGCCGTGTATGATTTTTAAAACTTTTAAAAAACTGACACGGGTGCCATGTCCGTGTATAATCGTATTAGCGATCGTACAAGACCGTGAGAGACCGTGTGAGACCGTACGAGACCGTATATACAACCGCACATGAAGTCCACTCCACGAGTGAGCTCAACCGTGTCAATATCGTATATAAATCATATGGAATCGTGTGAAGCCGTTCCCAAGTCCTACATCCAACACCCGGATTAACACTCGAATGTCACACGATCACCGTACGATTCACACGAGTGTACACACGGTTTTATACGATCGCCATACGACCAATACGGTTTCATACGATCGCCATACGACCAATACGGTTCAAGTACGAATTATACATGGTCAAGTACGACCAGACATTGTCTCTATGTCTGTACAAAACTCGTGTACGCCTTCTGGCCAAAATAATCTCAATGTCTATCAGTCTTATCATGATTTCTAATTCCCTTATTCTGTCATCTGCCATTTTTCTATACTTCTCTGTTGAAAGTTCGAAAATTTATGAAGCCAAGCCATCAAAACGAGTCAATTTATATCAAAACATACACGAATGTGTGATAATTCGAGCATAACTCGAACAAAAGTCGGTGGGACCGTATGTAAACCCTGTAAATGTCCAGTTAATCGAGTAAAAGTCGTGTTTAATCGTACAAGGCCGTAACAGACCGTACTAGACCGTACTTGGAACCGTACAACAATCGTATGAATCGTATGAAAATCGTTTTGCAAATCGTGTTCAAACCGTGACAAACCTTGCTTGACCGAGTATATCCGTGCTTTGTTCGTACATACTCATGCTACATTCGGGTCTAAATCGTACCAACTCATCCCCAGGCACGGTTGGAGCTCAATACTCGTACCAGTCAACCCGTGTATAACCGAGTATACCGTATTGGAACCGTGTGCCCAACCGTGTTCTGTGTGAGACAGGCTTAAAGCAAGGTGATAGTAAAACAGAACGCTCCTATACTTTCACCTTGCTTTAAGCAGCCACCTGCCTTAAATACCAATTAAATAACACAATTTAGTGGTCGTTATAGAGAAGGTTTACTGTATCCATGGATATATATTGCTCAGTTTTCAGTAACTACTAGGTACAAGAGCTATCAAGAGTAGAGGTCCAGATAAGATGATGCATAAATTAAAAAAAATCAAGATTAACTTATTTCTCCACCAAACTCTATGTTGTGACCACTCTTCGAGACGATTCTAAAGAGTGGCCACAACCTAGGATTTGTTGGAAAATGATGATTATAGTTTTTGAGTGTTTGGGCTCCTAGTGGAGCCCTCTCATTTGTGTCTGCACTGTTTGTCATGCTATACTTTTCTTTAGAAAAATCCCTAAGCATTCACCAAAAGCTTGACCTTTTTGAATTTTGGAATAGTTCATTTCAAAATCAGCATTGTAAGGGTTTAAAAGGTGTTTACCTGCTAGAAGGCCAACTAGAAGCACACACATCCAACCAGACCAGGCATCATGGGCCCCTTTAAGATACTCCATAAGGCCATCCTGTTTCTTTTTGACAACTTGTCGGTGCCTAGTGCGATCCCTTGCAATATCCCTTAGCCAGTCTATGGTGTGGAAGTCATCATACTGACCAATGCCTGGAGGTAACTCCTCCAATGTGTCCATAAGATTTGAGGAACCTGTAAATATATACGGAGAGGGACTTTTAATTCAACAATTGACGGAAATACAAGGTCAGTTATAATACAATACACTTTGACATAAAGTAGCAATTCACACACAACCATTTTATCGATAAATACACCTTTCTATGCCTTTGCAAACAGAGTAGACCCAGATCAAATGGCTCCTGCTGTAGAAGCTGTTTGATCAGGGTCTACCCTGTTTGCTTCTGAAATAATAGGATTCTACAGATTCTGTCATGGCCATACATTCTTGTGTTCATGTGCCATTATAGGAATGAATTTAATTAATATTCATGATGCCATTATTTATTACATGAATATTCATGGAATAAAGGGTTAATGACATGGGGCTATTGCTTTAAACGGAAGAAAAGTAATGCAGAAAACTCTGAAGGGAGCTTTCAGTATAACTTTCTTCTTTACCACCTGATCTGGGTATACACTATCTACTACTATGTCAGTCTAATTCAAATGTATCTAATTGAATTATTCAGCTTTACAATTGGGTACATTCCTTTTTGTTGGCCCTGCATGTCTGGAAGGGGCTTGAATTCATACAGTAAAACCCCTCTAAACCAGAATTTTAGTAGAGAAGAATTTAGTTTGTTAGGCAGGTGACTGCTTAATACAGGGTGAAAGTCATGCAGAAAGCTTTCTGCATGACTTTCAGTCTGCATTAAGCTGCTACCTGTTTCCAACACCCATATCCATATTAAGTTTGATTTAGGTGTTTTACTGTATAGCAATGTAAAAACTGATTTGATAATTGGACAGTCTTTCCTTCCCCCTAAAAGCCTTCTAAGCCACAGAAAAATACACAAACAGGATAATGGGGAAAAGTTTCAAGTAGTCTTAGCTCTTGCCATACCGTGAAAGAAACTCCTGATGACCTTCTAAACAGAATCAGATGTCAAGTAACAGGACTGAACCAGTTTTACACTGAACATTGTTTTTCAGAAGAAGTGTAAGAAAGATAAACTCTGAAAAAATTAACCCATTCCTACATAAATACGCCTTTCTACGGCTTTGCAAATAGAGTAGACCCGGATCAGACGGCGCCTATAGGGTCTGCTCTTTTTGCTTATGATATAATATAGATGTGATTGTATAGTTTCTGCTATCCGCCAAAAGTTATTGTGTCCATGTGCTATAAGAATTAATCTAATTAATATTCATTTCATTTGTCATTATTTCTGACATGAATATTCATGGAGTAAAGGGTTAAGCTGATAACAATTATCGCAACTGTTTCCAATGAATCCAACATAGTAAATAATCTCTGCTCAAATTTGGATCTGGTGCACTTTTGACTACTTTCGATTTGATCAAGCTTTTGAGAAACTCTACAAAGAGTGTCAAACAGCTTGAATTCAAATGAGACGCAGTGTTAACCATTTCCTCCATAAATATGCCTTTCTAGGCCTCTGTAATAGTCACTTCTTGAAACTATTGTGAAAATACTCTATTTATCACAATGGTTTCAATACTACACAATTCTAACAATTTCCTTTTCTCTAGTAAATGCTCCTTTTCGGTAGATTTATTTAAAGAGGATGGGTCTAAAATTAGCATATGAGGGAATGGATTAAACGGCGTCTCATCTGGATCCAAGCTGTTTGCAAATTTGAGTGAGATGGCGGAGAGCAGGATAAGGGTTGGGGACAAGAAGAAGTGCTGCTTACTTTTACCAATACATTGATTGTTAACCCATTCCCTCATAGGCTATTTTTAGACCCACCATCTTTGAATAAATGTACCCAAAAGGGGCATTTACTAGAGAAATGGAAAATTTTAGAATTGTGTGAGTTTGAAACCATTGATAAATAGAGCATTTGCTCCTATGGAGCAAATGCTCTATTTATCACAATGGTTTCAAGAAGTGGCTATTACAGAGGTGTAGAAAGGTATATTTATGGAGGAAAGGGTTAATGCTTGTGTTATACCTGGTAGCTGCTCATCTGAAGTTGTAGAAACTTACTGATGATTGTAACTGTGATCCAGATTAGGATTCCATCTGATACAATCTTAACACTTTTTACTCCATGAAAATTCATGTAAGAAATAATGGAATCATGAACATCAATTTGTTGACTTTTTATAACGGCGAAATGAATGAACACAGGAATTTTGGCAATGGTAGAAACTGTAGAATCAATATTATTCCATAAGCAAACAGAGCAGACCCTGATCAGACAGATCCTATAGGAGCCATTTGATCTGGGTCTGCTCTGTTTGCTTATGATATAATATAAATATGATTCTACAGTTGCTGCCAAGGCCAAAAGTTCCTGTCTCCTTGTGCTATTAAAACAAATTAATCTAATTAATATTCATGATGTCATTATTTCTTACATGAATATTCATGGACTAAAAAGTGTCAAGAAGTAGCAGGGACGAGGCTGAACAAACCATCATCTGCTTGCAATAGAAGCTTTATCTCCTCTTTCAACACAGATACCATTTGTGAGTCAAGCAGTTTAGCTCTTACAGTGTGGGACACAAGTCACTAATGTTCTTTGCAAACAGTGCAGACTCAGATCATTAGGGTCTACACTGTTTGTCATGTTACACTTTTCTTTTGAAATATCCACATACAGTCACCGTGAGCTTGAGCTGTTGGAATTTTGGAACAGTCCATTTAAAAATTCAGTTTTGTAAGGGTCAGATCCTGACAAGATGCTGAATTGCTCTTCATATTACCTGTATTTAAAATGATTTCATAGACATGATATATAGATCTGATTTTACAGTTTTTGTCAAAGCAAAAAGTGTCCATAAGTTCATATTATAACAAGATGTGTTTGTGAAACACTATGCCCCAATTTGACCTATGACCTTGATGAATGACCATGACCTTAATAAGTCACCCCTAAATATGTTCGCCTCCATATGTTGCACATGCATGCCAAGTTTGAAGAATGTATGTGCAATGGCTACAAAATTATCCTTAACGTTAAAGTTGGGAACCAACCAACCAACTGACAGACAAAGCAAAAACAATATGCCCCTGGCTTATAAATATTCATGATGTCATTATTTCTTACATGAATATTGAGTAGGTAATGGATTCATTTACCCATAACATGCAGAGGTTTAGATAAGAGGCGTAAATTTAAACATTTTCAAGAATAACTTCTTCATTTCTCCACCAAACCGTATGTTGTGACCACTCTTTAGAACCAAATTGAAGAGAAATGACGATTTTAGTATTGGAGTATCCATGCACCTGACATGCATGAGAACGAATATGGTATCTTATTTCTTGAAATACGTAATCCTAATTACCCTATGTATTCGTACAGACAACCTTAGGCAAACAGTGTGAAGACCCAAATCTGAAGAAGCAATCTGATTAGGCTCAGTCTACACAATTTGTTTCTGTATCAGTACAGTTTAAAGTTATCAAAATGGTGCCAAATCAATTGATTAACCCCCTTTCCCTAATATGCTATTTTTAGATTCAACCTATTTGGATAAATCTATCGAAAAGGAGCATTAACTAGAGAAAGGGATTTTTTTTTAGAATTTTATAATTTGAAACCATTGTGATAAATAGAGCATTTGCTCCTACAGGAGCAAAATTTAATGCTCTATTTATCACAATGGTTTAAACAGGTGACTTTCACAGAGGCATAGAAAGGTGTATTTATGGAGGAATGGGTTAAACTTTACAAAACCTTGATGTTGGGCGACTGAGTGTCTGAATACCAAGAGTAGTTAAGGTACTACAAAATTTAATGTTTAAGACTAAATGCAAAAGATCAGCTTACAGCAGACATCAACTTTATGTTCAATCCATAAATGTCAAGCCCAGCATCCTTTAACATTTAGTCTGCTGACCAAATGTTTGCCAGCTTGAAACGTGATCTGCTTTGTTTAAAAAACATAAGCTATATGCAGTTTTTCTCTACAAATATTCAATTTCAGTTTTGATCTGTTTGGATCCTGATAAGTCATCAAAATATTCATTGTCTCATCAGGATACAATCCGTTTGCAGATAAATCACAAATGCTATACGTTAAGTGCCAACTACAGGTGCTCCGTTATAATTGGATAACAAATTGAGCGTATTGACTATAGAATTCGATCACTAATGCCATAAATACAACGTCTAAATTAAACTCTCCTGTGTCTTTACTTGTGTCAGACGGGATTTTGTATTGATAATGCCCTTTGAATCATTCAGCCTTTATCATGCTCAATTTTTATAGGCTATGCAATCTGTTTTAACCCATGCACTCATTGGCTATTTTTAGACCCAATCTTCTTGAATAAATCTACTGAAAAGGAGCATTTACTAGAAAAATGGAAAATTTTAGAATTGTGTAGTTTTGAAACCATTGCGATAAAGAGAGTAGTTGCTCCATAGGAGCAAATGCTTTAATTATCACAATGGTTTCAAATAGTGTCTTTTTCAGATATATCAAATGGTGTCAATATGAGGGAATGGGTTAAGTGTTAAAACTCTTTTCTCTTTCATTTCTTTATTCAAAGTATAGATCCAGATGAGACACTTAGTACTCAACTCAGGAAACAAAGTGTTTGCACAAGGATCCCATATAGCGTTCTTAAGGTTAAATCAATTGATTCTTTTCAATCCTCAATACAAACCTGACGCCACAAATTGAATATACACTTGTAATAATAATCATTAATGACTTGTAACCAGTTGTTTATGAATTGTATTTTTTACTTCTGCACATCATGAGTATTTGTTTTTCAAAACCACCAGCACATTTAATTGTAAAATCATTTTTAGATGTGTTTATGAAACCCTATGAGCCCGATCTGCAGCATGCACTTTGACCTATATTTTGACCTTTGACCAGGAGTTGTGACCTTAACCTTTATATTCACTGAATATTCATGCCAGATATAATGACTCTATGAATATTAATTAGCTGAATTTTTTATAATAGCATCATGAAAAAGGGATTTTTTACCATGACAGAAACTGTAGAAATAGATTTATATTATACCATAACCATTAGAGCAGGCCCTGATCAGACACAGCTCTTATAGATCATATCTGATCTGTACCCAGTTAGACCCTGATCAGACACAGCTCTTATAGATCATATCTGATCTGTACCCAGTTAGACCCTGATCAGACACAGCTCTTATAGATCATATCTGATCTGTACCCAGTTAGACCCTGATCAGACAGCTCTAATAGCATATCTGATCTGGGTGTACCAAATTTGCAAAAGGAGTAAAGAGCAATTTTGCAATGTTATCACTTGAAAGTTGCAGCTACCTGAGATGAGTAGACATGATAAATATGAAGTTTCTACAGTAAAACCCCTCTTAACCAGACATTAAATTTAGTATTAATATCGGTCTAGAAGCTTTCTGTATGACTTTCAACCCTGCATTAAGCAGCCTTCTGGATAAAGGTTTCTAAATACTTCTCTACTAGAATTCCAGTTTAATGGGTTTTTTTACTGTACATGAAGCAGTTAACAAGAGTGCCAGTGGGCACAATATACGCCGTCGAGGCCTTGTTCAACATAAACTGAGGTTAAAATATTTGCTAAATGCAAAATGCTAAACGCAAATTCTAAGTCCAATTGTGCGACCTTGACCTTGGATATACATATCTGGACACACAGACAGACATTCAACATATTTGCTAAATGCAAATGTTAAATGCAACTTCTAAGTCCAATTGTGTGACCTTGACCTTGGATATACATACCGGGACTTGAGATGCTACTGTAGCATGTCCAGATAAACATGGTGGTTAGAGTTGTTACAGATGGACAGACACAGAGAGAGATGGACAGCGCCATTCCATAATACGTCACGTTTTTTTCAAATGGGCATATGAAAACGGACATATAAAAAGCTATGACGTAAGTTAAAGTTTCAGAAATCAGACTTCTGACCTTAATCAACATTTGGCCCTGACTTTGACATTGCTCTATTCAAAAATTGCAGTTTCATGAGATGAGTATACATTACAAGTATAAAACTGTATCTTTAATATTTTAAAAGATGTGACCCAGGTTAGTTTCAGAAATACACAAACAGTCTGAATACAATATACCCACTCAAGATATATTGGGCCATAAAAATATTCAATTGATTACACTTCTTCCACAATGTCATGTGTTGTCAAATTGAAGACCTGCATAAATTTTCTCAACAGAAACACAATGAAAACAGAAGAAAACTTACAATTTTAGTCTCTCAAAAGCATATTAAATGTTCAATCATCAAGTCTGAAACCTATTATATATTGCATTACAAGAGACACACAAGAAAATATCCAATCAATTCAGGTTCTCTGTTTTTGTTCAAGAGGACTTGACCTTGTTCCCAGAAACATCAAACACCTAGATAGTAGACATTTAACCCTTTCCTTCATATAAATGTGTTTGAATTCATGAATTCATGCATTTGCAAACAGAGTAGACCCAGATCAGATGGCTCCTGCCATATGATCCGGGTTTGCTCTGTTTGCTAATAGAATTTGAAATATCTGTGTCTTTACGTTTTGAAATGGCTACAATGTTCCACCTTCCATATTTCATTATAACTATTTTGTCCATGAATATTCAGTAAGTGTTGAAATTTGGAATAAACATAGAACTGGGAAAGGGTTAATCTGGATCCAAACTGCTGGCATTATATATATAATTAATCATCACAAGTCAGATGCTAATGCTATTTTGCAAAGTTTGCATTCTAAGAAGCTATAAACACCCTATGTAAAAGTGTATATGATCATATATATAAAAGATACATGTAAGTGCAAAACTGCTGCACCTATATTACTCCATGAATATTCATGTAAGAAATGACATCACGAATATTAAATTAATTTTTATAATAGCACATGAGCATAGAATTTTATACTGGCCATGACAGAAACTGTAGAATCATACCTACATCATTTCAAAAGCAAACAGAACAGACCCAAATATCAGGCAGCTACTACAGAGGCCATCTGATCTGGGTATACTCTGTTTGCAAAGGTGCAGGAAGGCATATTTAAACATTCATAAGCACTTGTTTTCTTCATATTTAAACCTCTGTTACCTCAATAATCCAAATGCTCAAATAAGTATCATTATTTGTCTTTAAAAGTGCAATGCGTTTTAAAAATGCCTACAAATTACATAAATGATTGGTTTATATGCTCACAGTTAAGCAACCATCTGCCTTGAAGTGTTCAATTCTTCTTTACTAAAAATCCGGATAACTGCAAGGTTGACCCTATCAATAAAACCCCAGTCACATTTGCTCTATGGCTGCCATACGGCGACCATAGACCTCTGAAATCAAGCGATTATACTGCGGCAGCCATAGAAAATCTGTGGCGCCCCTATGGCTGCTGTGGCAAATGTGACTGAGGCATAAAAGGTACGCATTGGCCTATAAATGATTTGTTGTTGTGTGCACAATTTGTAGTTTGTTATATTTAACTCTTTCCTCCATAAATACGCCTTTCTATGCCCCTGTAACAGTCACTTCCTGATACCAGTGTGATAAATAGAGCATTTGCTCCTAAAGGAGCAAATGCTCTATTTATCACAATGGTTTCAACATACACAATTCTAAATTTTCCTTTTCTCTATGCTCCTTTTGGGTAGATTCATTCAAAGAGGTTGGGTTTAAAAATAGCCTATGGAGGAAAGGGTTAAGAGTGAAATTCCTTTTTAGCAAAATAAGCAACCTGAAAAAATATGTATGAAAACAAGAGCACTGCTAAGGGATGTAGATTTTTGTCATTTTGCAAACAGTTTAATCTTCTAAACCCTTTTAACTCTTTACTCCATATATTTGCCTTTTAACTCTTTCCTCCATAGGCTATTTTTAGACCCAACCTCTTTGAATGAATCTACCCAAAAGGAGCATTTACAAGAGAACTGTAAAATTTAAGAATTTTGTAGTTTGAAACCATTGTGATAAATAGAGCATTTGCTCCTATAGGAGCAAATGCTCTATTTATCACAATGGTTTCAAGAAGTGGTTATTACAGAGGAGTAGAAAAGCGTATTTATAGAGGAAAGGGTTAATGCCTTTGCAAATAGAGTACAGTAAAACCTGTCTAAAGTGGCCACTCATTTACTGAACATAGGAGGCTTAAAAACCCAGGTGGGTGCTTAATGCAGGGAAAAGTAATGCACTGACAGGAGCTTTCTGCATTACTTTTGATCTGCATTAAGCTACCACTTGTCTCACAGACCAATAACTAGACCTCTTTTTGATGACAGGTTCTACTGTAGACAAGCCTTGATAGGCATGTGATCCTTGTAACAGTAAAAGGAAGTGAGAAAAGTTTGATGTGGCTAGCTATACAGAAACTACAAAAGATTATACAATGTAGGTTCTCGCAATAGAGTAGCATGATAAAACCAAGGTTTTGATAATACTTTGAACTCTATTTTGTAGAACAGACAGGCTAAATACCAATAAAAGTTAATTTAACAAGGAAAGTCAGTGAAGTCTGACGAATGCCCTGAAGCCAGCCATTCCAATATATATATGCCACAAATTTTACCATTGAAGTTTCATTACAGAACAGTAAATAGTCCCTGGAAACTAAGAGCAGACAAGGATGTTGATATACGGTAGAACCTGTCTTAAGCAGCCATCAAAAAGATTTAATTATCGGTCTGTAAGGCAGATAGTAACTTAACCCATTACCTCATATGCCATTTTTAGAGGGCCAAGATGGCCCTTAATCGCTCACCTGATCACCATAGATTTAAGATTATAGCTGGGTAGTCCTAGGATGGGGCCAATATTGACCTAAGGGAACAATGTTGATAGTGGATCATGAGCAGTGGTTCTGGAGAACAAGTTCAAAGATTTAGAATATTGATTTTATCAAGACAATCATTCTGACCAATGAAGATTGGGCTTAAAATGTGACCTCTAGAGTGATTTTTCTAAGAATTGACCTAGTGACCTACTTATTGATCCCGTACAACCATGATCAAACTCAAACTTGATATCACCAAGATAAACATTCTGAGAGAGTTTGAGGAAGATTTGGTTAAAAATGTGGCCGCTGGAGCGTTAACAAGATTTTTTCTAAGATATGACCTAGTGACTTACCTTTTGGCCACACTTAACTCACTTTCAAACTTTTCCAAGATTTTATCAGGACAATCATTCTGATTAAGTTCCATAAAGTCTGGGCTAAAAATGTGACCTCCAGCTAGTTTACAAGGTTTTCAAACCATTCGACCTAGTGACCTAGTTTTTGACCCCACATGACCCAGTTTCGAACTCATGGAGATTTTTTATCAAGACATGAAGATTGGACAAAACATGTGACCACTAGATTGTTTACAAGGTTTTTCTACTGTTTTTCCTAGTGACCTAGTTTTTGACCCCACAAGACCTACTTTCAAACACATCCAAGATTCTATCAATACAATCATTCTTATTAAGTTTCATGAAGATTGGGCAAAATATGTGACCACTAGAGTATTCACAAAGTTTTTCTACTGTTTGACCTAGTGACCTAGTTTTGAACCAACATGACCCAGCTTCAAACTCGTCGCTTATCAAAACAATAATTCTGATAAAGGTTTCATGACGATTGGGCTGAAAATGTGACCTCTAGAGTTTTCACAGGGTTATTCTACTAACTGACCTGGTGACCTAATTTTTCACCCAACATCAACCACTTTCGAACTCATTGGAGATTTATCAAGACAATCATTCTGACAATGAAGATTGGGCTGAAAATGTGACCCCTAGAGTGTTCAAAGCTTATTCTACTATTTGACCTGGTGACCTAGTTTTTGACCCACATGACCTTCTTTCAACCTTGTCTGAGATTTTATCAGGACAATCATTCAGACAAAGTTTCATGAAGATTGGGCTGAAAATTTGACATCTAGAGTGTTCACGAGGTTATTCTACTATTTGACCTAGTGACCTAGTTTTTGAACCCACATGACCTTCTTTCGAATTCGTACAAGATTTAATCAGGACAATCATTCAGACAAAGTTTCATGGAGATGGGGCTAAAAATTTGACCTCAAGAGTGTTCACAAGATTATTCTGTTGGGCTGAAAATGTGACCTCTACTGTGTTCACAAGGGTATTCCATTATTTGACCTGGTGACCTAGGTTTTGACCCCACATGGCCCACTTTTGAACTCATTTGAGATTTTATCAAGACAATCATTCTGATAAAGTTTTATGCTGATTGGACTAAAATTGTGACTATTAGAGTGTTCACAAACAAATTGTTGACGACGTTTGACGCACGACACATGCTGGACATTCAAGTATCCCAATAGCTCACCCTGAGCTTTGCTCAGGTGAGCTAAAAAGGAAACTTTTAGAATTGCTTAGTTAAGAAATTATTGTGATAAATAGAGCATCAAATTTTTCTCCTATGGGGCAAATGCTCTATTTATCACAATGGTTTAAAAAAATGTTTTTTACAGAGGCATCAAAAGACATCAATATGAAGGAATGGTTTACTGCAGGTCAAAAGCAATGCAGGAAGATCCTATATGAGTTTTCTGCATTACTTGAATTTGTCCTGCATTAAGCAACCACCTGCTTTTTAAGACTCCTACGTTCAATTAATGAGTGACAGTTTAGGGCCGGTTCCACTGTATACATACTACATACAGACATATCATACACTTTAGTTTGTTACAACTAAGACAGCCATTTAACCCTTTCCCTGTTCTATGTTTATTCCAAATTTCTATACCTACTAAATATTCCTGGACGAAAAATTATAATGAAATATGCTAGGTCGAACATTGTAGCCATTTTAGAAAATAAAGAAATAGATCTATCAGATTCCATTAGCAAAAAGAGCAGACCCTGATCAGACAACTCCTACAGGAACCACCTGATCTGGGTCTACCCTGTTTGCAAATGCATGAAAAGGCGTTTATATGAGGGTAAGTGTTTATATAACCTTTTGTATGATGAATATCAAAACTGGATTTGTCAATCAGTATTCACCAATACAGTCCATACAGTATGAAGGAATTCACTATACTAGAGGATTTTGAATGACCAAACAGTACAGACCCTGATCAGAGCCCTCTGATCAGGGTTTACACCGTTTGCAAATGCAAGTGCTGTTTCCCACATTTTAAGGGATAATAGTGAATTCTAGCCAATTCCATTCAATCATTGTTAAGGTATAGCCCAAGAAAAAAGATGCTTTTAACGTTATACATGTACTTGATAACTACACCTTCAACCCATTCCTGCATTTTGACGCCTCTGTAAAAGTCACTTTTTGAAACCATTGTTATAAATATATGTAGAGCATTTGCTCCATAGGAGCAAAATGCTCTATTTATTACAATGGTTTCATAATTACACAATTCTATGTCTTTTCCTTTTCTCTAATAAATGCCCCTTTTCAGTAGATTTATTCAAAGATGTTGAGTCTAGAAAAAGTCTATGAGGGAATGGGTTAAGCATGATTCTGAAGATAGGCTCAAGACAAAATTAACAAGAAAGCAAACAAAAAGAACCAGAATAATAACGTGAGATAATACCATAATGGAATATGGAGGTATTGCTCTTCAACAAGGCATTTTTGTAAATACACTATGCATTCTGAAACAAACTAAGCTAATACTGTTTTATTTACCAGTTTTGAGAAAATGATCAAGACAAAAAATGTGAGTGTGAAAATCTAAGATAGTTTTATGATGGGGAAATAATAGTTATGCCACTTTTACGCTGCACTCTCACATTCTATTAGTATATGAAGTTTCACTGTTCTACTCTAAAATAGTTTTGAAGAATGCTCTGGAAAAAAAAAATAAGAAAGCAAGCACCAATATAATAAAGCAACCTTATTCAGTAATGGACTATTGTAGAGTTATTGCCCTTAGATGCGTCACTTCCTGATGTCATGCTCAGTAAGTGGCAAAGTTTGATAAGCCTCTGTTTAACAGGTCTAAAGTAAAAAGTGATATGGGTTAGTTGTAGAATATCTCACTTATCACTGCAATTACTAATTTACTGTTTTATCAGACTTCATATAAATAATACTGCATAGCAATCCTCTTTCTTTTTTTTTAATCAGAAAACTGAATTAATAGGCGTTTGCAAACAGTATAGTCCCAGGATTCATGGTAGAGCATTCTGGTCAGGGTCTCAACTCCTTAATATTTGAATTAAATGTTTTTCTACTGTCTGGACTCAACTGTTAAATATTCCATTTTTAAAATTCATCACATTTAACACTTCACAATTAACACTTTTCCTCATATATAAGTGCCTTTTCATGCATTTGCCAACAGAGTAGACCAAGACCAGGGTCTGCCCTCTTTGCTTTTGACACAATATAGATCTTGATTCTTCAGTTTTTGTAAATTACAAAAAATTACTTCCTTGAAAAAAATTACATTATAAAATTCAGCTAGTGATTAGTCATGAGGTCCTAATTTCTTCATTGAATATTTTGAATATTGAACAGGAAAAGGGTTAACACTCTTTCAAATAGACTGCACTGCATCAGGTGTCAAGTTGCCCTGATTTCAATGCCTTTGAATCCCTCACAATAACATGTACATGTACATCAATGAAAAGAGTTTGGAATCTTATCTAGCTCTAGATACAAACTGTAAGGATCTAGTTTACCACTGGTCCATCATTGAAATAGAAGCAAATGCTCTATTTATCACAATGGTTTCAGTACTACACAATTCTAACATTTTTCCTTTCTCTAGTAAATGCTCTTTGTCGGTAGATTTATTCAAAGAGGTTGGATCTAAAAATAGCTTATTGAGGAATGGGTTAACTCTTTGATCAATGTTGTTTACTACCATTGTCACTTGCAATAATTCTTCTTCCTCTATTTCTCTCTAAAACTTCAGCCAGTGCATCAAATAGTTTGGATCCTGATGAAACGTCAATTTACTGAGTGCCTCATCTGGATCCTAACTGTTTGTATAATTTTCACGACTTTACCATAACTGACAAGCATGTAGAGAGTAAATGGAAAATGGGTTTTAGTTTTTACTTACCATCCTCACCAACATAATGGTTCCGTCCATCAAGATCTTCATAATTATGCACAATAGTGTTATAAATATTCTTTATTTTTCCTACAGCAGTCGAATCCATCTTGCACTTCTAATTACCACTACTTTTTTTGGACAGTTTTATAGGTGATCTGCAACTTTATCACCCATTTTCAGTGAAAATTGCCCTTCCTGCTTTTTCAGAAATTGCATCCAAGGAATCTAAGCACTTTATCCTGCAGATTTATCACAGATTATACAGGGAGAAATGTCACATGAATCTGTCTACATTGTGCTAAACAAATGTTCGTTTTCTGTCAAACCCGCTTAAAAGCATTCATTTTGAAGAAGATGATGGTGTGTTGACAAGTGACTTCCTAAAAGGCAATGCTTGTCAGTGTTCAATCACTGCATCTAGAAGTATAGCTAGCATCAGGGAGAAACTAAACTCAGAAAATGTCTCAATTATTCCTTTGAATGCAGGAGACAAATATACTGGCGTCTGCAAACAGTGTGGACAATGATCATAGAACTCCCAGAAAAGTCTTTAACCCTTTCCCTCATATAAATGTGTTTTCACGCATTGGAAAACAGAGTAGACCCAGATCAGAGGGCTCCTAGAGGAGCCCTCTGATCAGGGTCTGCTCTGTTTACTAAAAGAATCTGCTAGATCTGTTTCCATACTTTCTAAAATGTCTACAATGTTCCACCAGCCATATTTCTTTGTAACTATTTTTGTTAATTAGTATTCAGCAGGTATTGGAATTTGGCCTAAATACAGAACAGAGAAAGGGTTAATCAGGGTCTGCACAGTTTGCCATTCAAAATCCTCTGGTAAAGTTAAGCCTTTCATACAGCATTGACTCTATAGTTCAACACTACAGACCATTACACTTTTAATTCAGAACTCAGAGAGTTACAAACAAAACAATCCCTTCAATTCTTTACCCATTCCCTCATATTGACGACTTTAGACGATTCTGTAAAAGTCACTTTGTGAAACCATTGTGATAAATAGAGCATTTGCTCCTATAGGAGCAAATGCTCTATTTATCACAATGGTTTCAAACTACAAAATTCTAAAATTTTCCTTTTCTCTAGTTAATGCTCCTTTTCGGTAGATTTATTTCAAAGAGGTTGTATCCAAAAATAGCCTATGAGGTAATGGGTTAAAATACAATTTCTCTCATATCTTTGCAAAATAAGTGTCAAACAGTTTGGATCCTGATAAGACATCTCTAGACTCATCTAGATCCAAACTGTTTGTACATGCAATCAGCGTTTGCCTACAAGACACCATTCTTTATATGTAAATAAATGTTATATGATGCTTAACCCTTTCCTTCATATAAATGCCTTTTCACACATTTGCAAACAGAGTTGACCCATATCCGATCAGGGTCTGCTCTGATTGCTTAACCCTTTCCTCCATAAATACGCTTTTCTACGCCTCTGTAAAAGTCACTTAGCAAATGCTCTATTTATCACAATGGTTTCAAACAAAATTCTAAAATTTTACTGCACCTTTTGGGTAGATTAATTCAAAGAGGTTGGGTCTAAAAATAGCCTATGGAGGAATGGGTTAATGCATAATATAGATAAAATTCTGCAGTTCCTGCCTGAGCCCGAGTCATGTGTTCATATGCCATTATAATGAATAGTCTAATTAATATTCCTGACCTCATTATTTCTTCCGTGAATAATGAACAGGTAAAGGGTAAAATGGTCCTTCATGAATTTTCATGTTAGAAATAACGAATGTATGAATATTGATTAGATTGCAGAAGCAGTAGACTCACATCTATGCAAACAGCCGACCCTGATCAAATCACTCCTAATTAGGAGCCATCTGATCTAGGTCTTCTTTGTTTGCAATGGAATCAAAGGGCATACCAATTGATTAAAGGATTAAAGTGCCGGACTGCTTGAATAAATATGTATCACAACCTAAATCTCAACATTGCATCTTTAAGTAACTTGTCAGCAAAAACAAAAATCTAATCAAATAAAATCTAAAACATGTTTTCTTTGTATTTTTTTAAAATCAGTATCCAAGTGTATGAGTGTTGTATCTTGCTGAGATGATGAGTTGATCCATGTCTCATCTGGATCTACACTGTCTGCATAGGTTTTCACATCTCACTTGGATTCACACTGTTTGTATATGTTCCCACAAATTAGTATCAGTGCTACAGACAACAATGCGTACCCAGATACTAAAATCGTCATTTCTCCGCCAAACCCTATACTGTGACCACTCTTTAGAATCGTCTCAAAGAGACGATTCTAAAGAGTGGTCACAGTATAGGATTTGGTGGAGAAATAAAAGAGCTATGCTTGAAAACGTTTCAATTTACGCATCTTATCTGGACCTCTGAGTATGAAGTGTTGACAAAATTAATTAAGTAATGTCAAATTCAATATTTATAATCTGCTTCGATTATTGAAAAAAAAAAAGAAGAAAAAGATTCTGTTCTTGATAAAAAATTAAAAAAAAACCCAACTGAGTACACTTTACCTCATGAATACTTATATATATAAGAAAAAATGACATCATGAATAATCAACAGCTGATTTTTTTTGTAATGATATAATGAAGACAGATGTTGATATACATGCATATAGTTCCACAAGCAAACACAGCAGATCCTGATCAGATGGCTTCTTAAGTAGCTGTCTGGTCTGGGTCTACTCTGTTTGCAAAAGCATGAAAAGGCATCTCTATCAGGTAAAGGGTTGGTAAAAACTTATTGACACAGTTATGATAAATTTACAAGTGTATCATTATACTTAAAGAAAATAAAGTTGTCACACAGCATTAGTATTTCACTACATTTGTGTACGTACTTGTTAAGAAATAATTAGCATGTACATAACTGACAATTATACAACGTTATTGTGTGAACTGAGGTCCAGATAAGATGCGTGCATTACAACATTTTCAAGAATAGTTCATTCACTCCTCTATCAAACCCTATGTCTCTTTGAGATGATTCTAAAGAGTGGTCACACAATAGGGTTTGGTGGAGAAATGAGGATTTCAGTATTTGAATACGCACATTCATCTTTTACTCTAGAGGTGAATATGCCATATACTTCATGATCTCTATCATTTCAGACTATAGATAAACTTTTTGCAAATGATTTCACTAATGACTACATTTTGAATTGATTAAAATGTCAAATAATATTTAATCCAATGTTCTGACACTTATTTTCACAGATATACCACAAATATAAAAATCCATTGAAGAAAAACTCTATCACACTAATAAGCCAACAGTTGGATGGCACTGTCAGCAGCTGTAATTTATGGGTCTAACTAGCCGTCCTCAGCTACCATTTATCGCACACCACGAGTCACTCAACAGCCTCCAATAATTTCTGATGACACAAGAAACCCTCAATAACTATAGCGGTGACGAAAAGGACAATCAATGCCTATATACTGCGAAGTCCTGCATTATAGAATCAATCTTTTTATTCAAGATATTGGCAATCATCATTTGATAGGGATCATTTGCAAACAAGGTAAACCAAGTCACCTGCTATGTTGGACTACCTAGTAAGATCAGGTTAATAAGATATATTTGCCATGGTAGGGTTCAGAATATTATCACTGCTAAGGGCAGAAAGTACTCCCCATGCTGAATTGGAATAATAATCCAACACAAGATGCTCTGGGTCTACACTATTCCCTGATATTAACCCTTTCCTTCATAGGCTATTTTTAGACCCAACCTCTTTGAATGAATCTACCCAAAAGTTGCAGTAAAATTTTAGAATTTTGTTGTTTGAAACCATTGTGATAAATAGAGCATTTGCTCTGATAGCAAATGCTCTATTTATCACATTGGTTTCATTAAGTGACTTTTACTAGAGAAAAAGAAAATGTTAGATTTATGCAGTATTGAAACCATTGTGATAAATAGAGCATTTGCTCCTATGGAGCAAATGCTCTATTTATCACAATGGTTTCAGGAATAGACTATAACAGAGGCGTAGAAAGGCGTATTTATGGAGGAAAGGGTTAAGAACCAATTTAACCCTGTCCTTATTGAATATTCATATAAAAAATAATGACATTATAATGAACATTTATTAGTTGAACTTTTATAATGACATAATTATGGCACACAAGATGGTTTGGTAATAGTAAAAACTGTAGTCAGATGATTATAATTTCATACGAAAACAGAGTAGACTGATCAGAGGGCTCCTACTGGAGCTGTCTGATCTGGGTTTATCCTGTTTGCAAAAGCGTGAAAAGGCAGTTATATCAACTAAATGGTTAACCCTTTCCCTGTTCTGTATATAGGCCAAAATTCAATACCTACTGAATATTCATTAACAAAATAGTTATAGAGAAATATGGAAGGTGAAACATTGTAGACCTTATAGGAAGTAAAGAAACAGATCTATCGAATTTTATTAGCAAACAGAGCAGACCTTGATCAGACAGCTCCTCTAGGAGCCGTCTGATCTGGGTCTACTCTGTTTGCAGATGCGTGAAAACATGTTTATATGAAGGAAAGGGTTAATTGGTCATTTCGACTCATTTGTATTTTGGCAAGTGTGTGATGTCCTTCATAAACAGATAAATAGCAATTTTACACCTCACCAGGATCCAAGCTGTCTAAATTTAATTCCTTGATCATTTAGTATACAAGGGATAAATTTTGATACAGGATTTTGAACAACTGTAATGATATGTCTAATCAGACTGCTCCTTCATAAGGATCCAAACTGTTTTTAAAGGACTAGGTAACCAGAATATAGCCTCAAGCTAGGGGTTAACCCTTTCCTTATTCTTAGAATGTATGTCTCAAATTTCAATACCTACTGAATATTCATGGACATAACAGTTATGAAATATTGAAGGTGGAACGTTCTTACCATTTTAGAAAGTAAAGAAACAAGATCTTTCAAATTCGATTAGCAAACAGAGCAGACCCTGATCAGACAGGGTCTATCAGCTATTATAAATGAATATTGAAGGTGGAACATTCTTACCATTTTAGAAAGTAAAGAAACAAGATCTTTCAAATTCCATTAGCAAACAGAGCAGACCCTGATCAGACAGCTCCTATGGGAGCTGTCTGATCTGGGTCTACTCTGTTTGCAAAGGCATGAAAACATGTTTATATGAAGGAAAGGGTTAACATAACGACAGTTTATAGAAATGAACTAAACACTGAGCAATACCACATACGGTATGGTACATTTACTTATCAATGACAGAAATTCAATAAGAACACATTTTAATATGATATCCTTTCTTCTTATTGTAATCAATAGATCTGTTCCAAGTCCAATACAGTAAAACCCTTCTAAAACTGGAATTCTAGCAGAGAAGAGTTTAGATAGGTGGCTGCTTAGGCAGGTGGCTGCTTAATGCAGGGTGAAAGTCAAGCAGAAAGCTCCTAAAGGAGCTTTCTGCATGTCTTTCACCCTGCATTAAGCTGCCGCCTGTCTTACAGACTGGTGTAACAGTTGGTATTAATACTAATTTTAATGTCCACTTTAAAGAGGTTTTACTATACATTCTTTAACACAACAGCTGCTGGTTTTCATTAGGAAGGTGATCAAAATTCATGAAAATTGACTAATGGCTGCTATACAAACAGACTGGAGTCTTAAATGATGCGCTGCTTTGCTTGGTGTCTCATCTGGATCCAAATTGTTTGTACAGGACAGTTATCACAAAACCACCACTAGCATACAAAGAGTGATTTCAAAATAATTTAACCCTTTCCATCATATACAGTAGAACCTGTCTTAAGTGGCCATTCATTTATTGAATATAGGTGTCTTGACCATTTACAAGATAGGTCAACATAGGTTCTACTGTATATGCCTTTTTATGCCTTTGCAAATAGAATAGACCCAGATCAGATAGCTCCTATAGGAGCCGTCTGATCAGAGTCTGCTCTGTTTGCTTATGAAATAATATAGATCTAACTACAATATCTACAAATATCAAACAATCCTGTGTGCATATGTCATTACAAAAAACAGCTAATAAAATTAATGTTCTTGATATCATTTTTCTTTCAAGAACAGTCAAATGGGAAAGCGTTAACACACAACTTTATTTTGTAACATCACCTTTGTAAAAGGGTTAAAGTGATAATATCTATGATTGTGCAATGCATTTTAAAAATGCATAAAATTATATCATTCATTTGTTTATATGCTGAAAAGAAGCATATCACAAGAAAACCAGTCGAATAAACACTGAAGAAGACAAACATTTCATATGTTTGATATCGAAGATCCCGTTGTTATTCGCTGTTGTAGTAGTATTTAATCAGGTTGCATTTTAGTTTCAACTCACAACCTTCCTATAGCTAACTGCACATAACCAACAGCATGTTAAGTGTTTTATGATTTTATTGAATATATGCATTTATTTTGGACACTGTAACTTTAAATTTTGTTTTTTAACAAAAGTAGATATTATTATCTTAAAATTCTACTTAACCCATTCTCTCATATTGAAGCCTTTTGACGCCTCTGCAGAAGTCAAAACTATTGTGATAAATAGAGCATTTGCTCCTATAGGAGCAAATGCTCTATTTATCACAATGGTTTCAAACTACAGAATTCTAAAATTGTCCTTTTCGCTAGTTAATGCTCATTTTCTGTGGATTTATTCCTAAAATAACCTATGAGGTAATGGGTTTAATTACTTTAAATTACACTGACATAGAAACAAACAATGTAGACCAAGATCAGACTGTTCATTTAGGAGCAGTTTGATCTGGGTCTGCACTATGATTTACTTAAGTATGTTTGTCAAAATACTTCAGGTAATTAAGGTAATTTGTTTGCCGTTTCAACTTGTTTTCTATTAAAGTCATCAATTGAGCTACAATGGGTCGATTGCTTCAAGCCTTGCATTAGTAGAAGGGTCAACTTCTCCTGTGAAGCATTCAACAACTTAGGACAATACATAAAGGCTTCACATGCTAGTGGCAAGTTTGCGATAACCTGAGCAAACAGATTGAACCCAGATATAACGCCAAGTAACTCAGTATTTCATCAGGATCCAAACTGCTTGCTACAAGCTGCGCTTTGAAGATATCAAAGAAAACTTGATTAATGAAAACTTTAGCAGACATCCAATTTTGCACACGGCAGTTATCAATGTGAAGATTCAAGGATTAGCAATTTCAGTAGCTAGAAGGCACCTATTCTTGTATTGATCAATAATGTTCTTAAGCCCATTTAAGCATACAATCAACAAGACAAAAATTAGCCAGCCACCAGTGCCCCACATCAAATTGTCCCAAGATAAACACACCAGCTAAATGGATCCCGACAAAGTGATTGCAGTCTGTTGGTACTGTAGCTTGTGAAAAATAAAAACATTGCAGTAACAAGACAGATACAGGTGTCAAGTCCTCATATGTGACATAACAAATAGTGATAAACTGGCACAAAATATGCCAGGAAGCATAACAGCTGAGTTCCACCAGGAGCTCTCTGATCTGGTCTACTATTTGCAAATGCCAGTACACTTGCTGCATTCAAAGAGTTAATTCAGCAAATCAAGAGCAATAACTAAGTAGTTACTTGCAAAGCAAGATAAAGATGCATACTCAAATACTAAAATCCATCATTTCTCCATCAAAACCTGTAATGTGATCACCTCTTTAGGATCGTCTCTTTCAAACGATTCTAAAGAGTGGTCACATCATAGGGTTTGGTGGAGAAATAAAGAAGTTATTCTTGAAACGTTTTAATTTACGCACCTTATCTGGACCTCTGTATTTGTGTTACCTAGATATAGATTAATAACACATGACAACCTATACATCATGACTTGTAAAGTTAGGATAAATTTTGTACAAGGCCATGACAATAAGTTTAGAATGATTTCATCCAAATCAAGGGGAGATATGACAGTACAGTAGAACCTGTCTTAAGGGACCGACAAAAAAAGGTCTAATTTTGTGTCAGTAAGGCAGGTGGTAGCTTTATGCAGGTCAAAAGTAAGGCAGAAAGCTCCTGTAGGAGCTTTCTGCATTACTTTTGCCACGCATTAAGCAACTACATGCTTTTAAAGATTTCTGAGTTCAATCAATTCAAAGTCGCTTAAGACAGGTTCTACTGTATATCACATGATGAGGAGTTATTATGGCCTTTAACATTTTCACCTAATTTTAATCCTGTAGACTTATTGCTTCTTGGCACTTTATACTATTTAACCATTTCCCTGCTTAACCCATTCTCTCATAGGCTATTTTTAGATCCAACCCCTCTGTGAATAAATCTACCGAAAAGGAGCATTAACTAAAGAAAAGAAAATTGTAGTTTGAAACCATTGTGATAAATAGAGCATTTTGCTCCTATAGGAGCAAATGCTCTATTTATCACAATGGTTTCAGCAGCTGACTTTTGCAGAGGCATCAAAATGCGTCAATATGAGGGAATGAGTTAACAAATATTTTTTTAAAGATTTTATCACCTCATTAATATTCATGGCCAGAATCAATACAATGGAATATGGAAAAGGGATTTTTAGTTACCATGGTGGAAACTGTACAATTTGGTTTATAAAATTCCATAAGGAAACAGATCAGACTTTGATCAGATGGCTCCTACAGGATATTAATGAGTTGAATTTTTATAACGACATCAAGGACAAGAGAACTTTAGAAATAGATCTGTTATTTATAAGCAAACAGAGAGCAGACCCTGATCCTGAAGAAGCCGTCTCATCTGGGTTTATTCTTTTTGCAAAGGTGTCAAAAAGCGTCTCTGTGGAGTAGTGTTAAGATATAACAGTCATTTTCACAGCAAATTGACAATAAAAAGTGTATCAACATAGTGCCTGTCTCATTCAATTTGGTACTGGTCCAAACTTTGCAAACACTAAACAGTTACAAAAACTTTGCATGCAAACGTTAGATATTCATTCTCGTTACATTTCATGTATCACTGATGAAGTAATAACAACGTCCTTATCTGATTTTGACAGGGCGGTGAGGCAAATTGGCTGGATCAATCTGTCTACCAAAGACAGATGAGAAAACAAATAACTGCATTGTCAACTTTGTACAGTACAGTATAACCTGTCTTAAGCAGTCATCAAAATCATGGGTCTGTAAGGCAGGTGGTAACTTAATACAGGTAAAAAGTAATGCAGAAAGCTCCTGTAGGAGCTTTCTGCATTACTTTTGCCCTGTATTAAGCAACCATTTGTTTTTTAAGATTCATGTGTTCAATAAATGAATAGCTGATTAAGGCAAGTTTTACTGTATTTCTTCTTACAACAGGCATCTAGCTGCCACTTGCAGATTCTATTTTCATTAACTATGTAGGTGTTGATACTCAGATTTTTTTCTGTAACCTCATACACTTTGTCATGCCTGTGCAAACAGAGTAGACACAAATATCAGGAAGCTCCTGCAAGGAGCCATCTGATCAGGGTCTGTTCTGTTTGAATAAAAATGTATATAGATCTGATTCTACAATAGTTGCTATTACCTAATAATATGTTCATATGCCATTACAAACAAGAGTTAGTGATTGTCCAACTTTTCCATCCAATCAACGATCCGCATTCTTCATGTTTTTCAGACTCTAATTCTCATAAATTTTATAAAATCGACCTTCGAAGACGAACCTTCCAGTGCGCATGTGCAACAAAGCTCCGCCCACGACTAGAAAAAACCAAAGGAGTTGCTATGTTTTGAACTTGTGACGTTATCTACACGCGAACGAGTGTATACAAGTGTTCACGTGTGTAAAACGTGGGGAGGAAGACTATGTAAACAACTGAGAGGAAGACATATAGATCTAGTAATTGGGCTGTCGTGGACTAAAATTGACAAATAAATCACTAAACATCCCATTTGTTGAAGCATGATTATTGAAAAGACTAATGTAAATAAGCAAATGATTCAGGAAATATGAAAAACCTGTATTTAAAACGATCAAACCTGTAATCTTTTTAAGCTTTTACCTGTTTATTCTTATTTCAATATTCTGCCCATAATGAATGTTTAATATAATAAGCTGTATTTTTATATGGGGTTTCGGTAGCAGCGAAGATTTGTGCAAACCGAGAAGATCCTGATCAGACAGCATAGGAGCTGTCTAATCTGGGTCTTCTTGGCTTGTCAAAAGGCGTCACTTACTATAAGGTAAAGGGTTATCATTTAAATATCCATTGCAATTTTGTGTTCGTCTTTCACAATAATTATTTTTAAACAATTTTGGGGATACGTATAGATTGCTGTCGGCCATTATTTGGGCTACAGAAAAGTGTGTAAAAATGTTTTACACACAGATGGGGAATATTTGATAACGTGGCACAGCCAAATTAGGCAATGTTTACAAGAAAAAGGCGCGAAACCAGTTTCACTGTGTAGGATTTCAAAACGTAAACACGTGAGAATGTTAACAAAGACGACGTTTGTTTGATTGGTGGGTTTCTGGTTATTTTGCATAAACGAGTGTGGCTTTTTAGGTGGACCATAATCATGTGACTATATACAAGTTTGTCATTGCTTAGTGGGCGGGGCTTATAAACTCAGCCTGATGAAAAGTAGGGCAATCACTAAATCAGTTAGAGCTTATAAACTGCAGTCTTCGAAAATAAGACGGCCTAAAACGCTTCGCTTCGCTCGCATTATAGGCCGTCTTATTTTCGAAGACTGCAGTTTATAAGCTCTAACCTATACATGTTTGTAAAACAAGTATACCCCCAGACTCCCTGACCTTTGACCTAGTGACCTACCTAAAAAACAATAAGGGTCATCTAGTGGTCATGACTAATCATCACAGTAAGTTTGAAGAGGAACCCTAAGATCTGGGTTTGCACTGTTTATCCTTCAAAATACTCTAGCAAATATATGCCTTTCACACTGAATGGACTCTAGAGTTACATACTTGTGGGCTATTCCATATTGAGTACTTAGCATTCAAAGGATTAAATGTGCATATGTGAATATCTTTGAAAATAGTGCGGATCTGAGTAATTTGGTTTCTTGTCTTGATTCAAATTGTTTGACATAGATTGTTTATTAGAGAAAAAACATGAGATCTATGAGAGCATTGAAACAGATATATCTTCTGCAAATGACTGTTACCTTGAGTGTGAGAATCATAAAAAATAGTCAATCCACAGGAAATTAAGTTCTTTGCACCAAAGCCATGAATTTGTAATAACCTATGCAAACAAATTGATCTCAGCCTGATTGTATTTTGTAGACAAATGCGACAGAAAATAGTACAAGAAATGTAGCAAACCAACAATTTGCAGACAGATAATTCCAAGCGTGCAAATCCTGTGCAATATTCATGTAAGAAATAATGGCATTATGAATATTCATTGGCTGAATTTTTAAAATGGCACAGATACACATGAGGTTTTGTATCGGTAGAAACTGTAGTGTCAGATCTATTATAATTTTAAAAGCAAACAGAGTTGACCCGACAAGATGACTCCTACAGGAGCCGTCTGATCTGGGTCTTCTCTGTTTGCAAAGGTGTGAAAAAGCATTTATATGAGGGAAATATTTAACATTTACAGTGCGGGACACGAGAGACTAAGGTCTTTTGCAAACAGTATGAGGCCTCTCATTAAGGTCTACACTGTTTGTCATATTACACTTTTCTTCATAAAAATCCTTAAATATTCACTGTAAGATTGACCTGATTGAATTTTGGAATAGTCCATTTGAAAATACAGCATTGTAAGGGTTAAACAAAATGCTAGATTCTTGGGAGAAGTAAACTTAAGTACAATTAAGTTTACAACCACAGTCTGGACTCTGTTGGTACTGCCAGTCATTGCCTGTCACGGCTATAAACAATGGCATCTATACAAGCTGAGAAAGTTCTCATGTTTGAAAACTATGAACAGATTCGTGATGGCCTTTATAAACAGCCTGCATCCAGATAAGATGTCAAGTAACTTGGTCACTTCTTGAAACCATTGTGATAAATAGAGCATTTGCTCCTATAGGAGCAAGTGCTCTATTTATCACAATGGTTTCAAACTACAAAATTCTAAAATTTTCCTTTTCTCTAGTTAATGTTCCTTTTCGGTTGATTTATTCAAAGAGGTTGGATCTAAAAATAGCCTATGAGGGAATGGGTTAAAAGAGGACTATGATGGCACTATGACCTTTAACCCTTTCCTTCATATAAATGTCTTTTCAAGCATTTGTAAATTAGGGCCATCTGATCAGGGTCTACTCTGTTTACTAGTGGAATTTAAAGGATCTATTTCATTTTTACTATTTTGTCCATACATTTTGTAATGAATATAGAGCAGGGAAAGGGTTAAGAAGTGGACAAACTGTTGACTGCCAAATGTACAGTATTCATAAATCATATAAAAAGTTTCTTACTTTCTATCCTGCTTTTCCAAAATATAATCAGCAATGTTAAACTGTGGATCCTAGTGAACACCTATCAATTTGATGCTACATCTGAATTCAATTCTAATGGACACCACATTAACTTGATGCTACATCTGGATTCAATCCTAATGGACACCTACTCATTTGATGCTACATCTGGATTCAATCCTAATGGACACCAAATCATTTGATACTACATCTGGATTCAATCCTAATGGACACCTACTCATTTGATGCTACATCTGGATTCAATCCTAATGGACACCTAATCATTCATGCTACATCTGGATTCAATCCTAATCATCATCGGATACCTAATCATTTGATGCTACATCTGGATTCAATCCTAATGGACACCTTATCATTTGATGCTACATCTGGATTCAATCCTAATGGACACCTTATCATTTGATGCTACATCTGGATTCAATCCTAATGGACACCTAATCATTTGATGCTACATCTGGATTCATGTTGTTAAATCATGTATGTGACAAGTTCTGCAAAATTACATCACTGTTCACAGTCTTCTGCCACTGTTTCTCGTTTCTGATAATTTTGAATTTATAATTAACAGTATTCTATCGACACGAAGATTATAAATTATAATGGAAGATTAGACTGATACTCCTAACCAATAATGACTGTTAGACAGTGCTCAATCTTGGCCGGTCTTTGGCTATATCTGCATTTATACCATATCTTGAGCGTTTACATTAGCAACTTGACTATTACAGATGAAATGTGCAGTCGAAGTCTGATTATTTTTACTTTTCATCCCGCAAAGAAAAATATCTACTGATGCAGAACAATCTGTAGGCAAAATTGACAATGTTGTGTGAAAACATCTTTCTATGTGGATAAAGCAACATCCATGGCTCATCCTAAATACGGACAGTGACAAAACTTTTCTTTCTTGCCTATTGTGTATAAAGTATAAAAAAAATCACCCATGGCAAGACAGGTTGCTACAATATATGCTAGTAAAGAGAACTGGGATTCTACATAGACTGATCTTCTTGAACCCTGTAAAGCAACAACTCTCAACCATATTGAGAGTGAATGTGACAAGAGCAATGTCATTTAAAGTATATTAAAGCATTTCTACAATTTTAGATGACGTCAAATCTGGGAATACATTTACTCCCAACCTTTCAAATCCGGGAGTAAATGTACCTCTAACATTTCAAATCTGACAGTACATTTATCCCCAACATTTCAAACCTGAGAGTATATTTACCCCCATGTCAAAACTGTAATAAATATTCATGATGTCATTATTTCTTACATGAATATTCCTGGAGTACAATGTTAAGTATCCTTGGTAACGAGAAATCTTTTTTGAGACTGGCCAAACTTTAGCGCCATGTACAGTAACTGCCATTCCTCGGGATTTATCGTCTTTTTATTTTGGTCTTTTATTCTACCACAAAGACACATTAGGTGTGCCTCCCCATAAGTGTTTCATCCTAACACTGCAATTATTTGCTATATAACAGAACACTTCTTTGGTTAAAATTAACCAACATTATTTTCACTAACAAAACATTGCATAAATCATATTTGGTGTGAACAACAAATTGGATCGAACTCAAAAATGTACTAGTATGATTAGAGATCTGTATCCAACTGTAAGTGATTCCTTGACAGCTGTGCATGGTATGAGGAAAGGGTAAGATTGAGTGGCCATTACAAAAAGCAATCTGACTCTATAATAGGTAGATAATGGAATCATTAACCTTGTTACTGCCAGGACTAGCTCAACTAAATCTGCAAACAGGGTAGACCATGATCAGAGAGATCCTCAACTCTCTGCACTTGGTCTATACTGTTTCCCATGAAACATCAAAATCCTAAATATCTGCTGTCTTAGAATGAATATACAGAACCAGAGCTCTATTCTGTACTGTCAAAGTGATTCCTGGGCAAACTCCTGAAAACAAGGTTGCCATTCATCATTCTTATTTTCAAGAATGGACTGATCCAAGAAAATGTTAATGTTCAGTCCACTGATCCAAGAAAATGTTAATGTTCAGTCCATTGATCCAAGAAAGTGTTAATGTTCAGTCCATTCCTATAAATATGTCAATAAGGGAGTGTAAATTACTATGATCATTTAAAATATGTTTTTTTAAAAGATTTGGAAAGCATTTTCTGAAAATGAGAACTATTGACACCATTTAATGCTTATCAACATATTAAACCTTTGAATGCTGCATGTTCACAGTGATTCTGAATGGCCCATCAGTTATAATTGTGGATTCCATTCAGTATGAAAGGTTTAAAATTGTTAGAGGATTCTGAATGACAAACAGTACAAACCCTGATTAGATTGCTTCCCATGAGCCCTCTGATCTGCACCTACACTGTTTGCAAAGGGTTAACAATCTATATTTTCAAAGGGAAAATAACTCTGGATACAGTAGAACGTGTCTTAAGCGGTCATCAAAAAAGGTCTAACTATGGTTCTGTAAAGCAGGTGTTAGCTTAATGCAGGTCAAAAGAAATGCAGGAAGCTCCTATAGGAGCTTTCTGCAATACTTTTGCTCTGCATTATGTAACCACCTGCTTTTTAAGACTCCTATGATCAATAAATTAATGGCTACTTAAGACAGGTTCTACTGTATCAATAATTGCAAGATTTATAATGGAGCTGGGGCAATCTTGCTGGTTATTGAATTTGACTGAGACATTATGGTAATGTTACATGCTGACAAAATTTGAAAAGAATTGGATTGCATTTGTTTGTTTGAGAGCGGACAAGCAAAAGTTCATGGATGGAGGGACGTACAGAGATAATACGTCCCCTCTGAGGACGGGCTTATAAAAACATGTCATGAGAGCAAAATACAGGAAATAGGGGAAATTAAATAAAACAATGTACTTAAGATATATCTTATTTCACTGTAATACAGTAAAAACCCAGATCATAGTTATCTTTTAGTGTAGGTTTACAAGTTCATGTCTGTTTTAATGCCCAAATATTTCAATAATTCTGTTAACATCAGTGTCTTGGAAACTGTTACTTTTGGAGTTTTTTTTTTTTTCAATTACGAGAAAAATATATACATGTACTTTTTCAGGAGGGGAATGGGGCCCAATTTTGGTCCCAAAATTAAAATAAAAACAGCTAATTAATATTCATGATGTGAATATATTATTAATAAAAGTTCATGAGAAAAATGTTAAATTAAGCAAGCATGTATTTTCAGTAAAATTGTTGCATTTTCAGCAGAACTGATATAGCATCAGGTTATTTTTGGTAAGCACTAGATGTAAATGGGCAGCAAATCTGGCCTTAGCAACAGACAAAACTAGAGGTTAAGTTTTGTACTCGACACGATATCTACTTATGATTAAGGTATGGGCAAAATTACAATGAAACCCATGTATAATAAAGTTATAGCCTGGACAAAGTACGAGAAATGTAAAATCAAGATTTAAAAAAAAAAAAAAATTCTTTTTCAATTTTGCTCTTTTGCTGTTTTGCTCTTTGACCTTGAAGTCTGACATTGACCTTAACATGGTACTACTAGCTTTATGTAAACATGCCATGTATGAAGTCCCTATCTCTAATATTACAACAGTTATTGGCAAACTTAAAGTTTCAGACAGATCAACAAACAAACAAACAAAAAGACAGACAGACAGAAAAAATAGACAAGTCAAAAACAGTATGCCCCCAATATAGATCTTTGGGTCCAAAAGGGAGGCAATTAAAGCAACGTGTGATGTAAAGGTTGCAACAAAACATAGCAAGACATATTTACACATACACTTAACCCTTTCCTCCATGAATAATCAAGTAAGAAATACTGATGTCATATGAATGTTAATGAGATTAATTGGTTAAAATAGCACATGGACAAGTTTTAGCCATGGATAAACTGTAGAATCATATCTATATTATATCATAAGCAAACAAAGCAGACCCTGATCAGATGGCTCCTATAGGAGCCATAGGAGCTATCTGACCTGGGTCTTCTCTGTTTGCAAAGACGTAGAAAGGAGTATTCATGGAGTAAAGGGTTAATCTTTAAGCAAGTTCTACAAAAATGAACCATTCAAATTATACATAACTAGAAAATTGCGACGCCCCGTGTTGGTGCATGGCTAGCTGCACATAAAATTCCTAAGTCATTTGACCTTAACCTTGGGCTTGTGGGCAGCATGGGCTGGGTGCGTAATGAAAGTATGGATGGTGTTTAATGTGTATATGCAATTCCATGCCAATAGCTATAGCGGTTAGTGAGATATAAGACAATGAAAAAACTGTGACAACCAACTGCACATAAAATTCCTATTTCATTTGACCTAGGGCTTGCGGGCAGCATGGGCGGGGTGCGTAATGAAAGTGTGGATGGTGTTGAATGTGTATATGCAATTCCATGCCAATAGCTATAGAGGTAAGTGAGATATAAGACAATGAAAAAACTGTGACAACCAACTGCACGTAAAATTCCTAAGTCATTTGACCTTGACATTGGGCTTTCGGGCAGTACGGATTGGGTGCGCAATGAAAGTATAGATAGTATTTAATGTGTATATGCAATTCCATGAGAAAAGCTACAGTGGTAAGGGAGATATAAGAAGATGAAAAAACTGTGACAACCAACTGCACGTAAATGTGACAACCAACTGCACGTAAAATTTCCAATCATTTAACCTTGACCTTGGGCTTGTGGGCAGCATGGGTGGGGTGCCAAATTATAGCATAGATGGTAATTGATGTGTATGTGAAGTTTCATGTGTGTAAGTGAAGAAATTACTGACATATAACACTTGAAAAAACTGTGACAACCAACTGCACCTAAAAGCGTGACAGACAGACAGACAGACAGACGGACGGACATGAATAAAACATAATGCCCCCTGACTATCGTCAAAAGGGGCATAAAAATAATGACACCATGAATATTTATCAGTTGGATTTTTTTCAAGGAATTACTTTGACAAATACTGTAGAATCAGATACAGTAAAACCTCCCTATAACGGCCACTATATTACATCAAGTATTTTGTGTTAAAGGCAGGTGGCTGCTTAAAGGAAGGTGAAAGTAAAACAGAACACTCCTATAGGAGCGTTCTGTTTTACTTTCACCTTGCTTTAAGCAGCCACCTGCCCTAAATACCAACTCATTAACACAATTTAGTGGCCGTTATAGAGAGGTTTTATTGTATATATCATGTCAAAAGCAAACAGGGCAGACCCTGATCAGAGGGCTGTGGAAAAGGGTAAATAGACAGCGATTTTTTTCCCTATATAACTGGTACCGTAAAACGGACCCTATCACAATTTGAAACGGACCTTCACAATTTACAAGCAGGGTCCGTCGGACCCATTCACAAAGCTGTTTAATTATTTCACAATCGGCCTTTTACTTTGTACTTACACCAATTTTTTTACCAATATTTACATCGCTATATTCCCCTTTGCAAAGTTTTGTATCTCAAACGGTTTCTTGGGATAAAGTCCGAGGTATTCGAATTTCGTATCGCTTTTCATTACACGTCTCAGACGCTTTTACAAGAATATGAATAAAACGTATGCGTCTTGGTCCGCAAATTTATATTCGGCCGAAAATTCTTTCAAAAGGTGATTCACAATTTTTGTAAAAACGCCGATACTTTTTTCACAATTTTTGCCAAAACGACGCTAATTTTTCACAATTCAAGGGGTACGGGACCCATTCACAATCCCAGGAAAAAAATCGCTGATAGAGACAAACATAGTTGCAAATAGTGTAGACCCAGATCAAACAGCTCCAGAAGAAGCATTTTGATCTGGGTCTTCACTATTTCCCTAAGTCTGATCTACCGGTCTTTACTATTTTCCTGATGTTTATCTGAATTTTAAGGTGAATACTGTCAAAAACAAGAACTGTCTGCAGACAGCGCGCTCCACTTTCTTTAGTGCTGGATAGTGTAGTGGAAGTCTAAGTCAGAAAGGAGAGATAACCTGCCCTTGTGAAATGGGTCCCCCTTATAATAGTTAATATGTATACCAAAGATGAACCAAATATCTTGGACAGTTTCTGAGACATGGACCTGAACATAAAACTTAACAAACAATGAAAATTCTAAGTTGAAAAAGGGGCATAACTATGGCAAAATTAATTTTAGGGTTATCTACCCTTGTGAAATGGGTTCCCCTTGTGATAGTAAACATACATACCAAATATGAACCAAATATCTTTGATGGTTTCTGAGAAAAGGACCTTAACAAAAAGGTTAACCAACGCCGACGAGAGGGTCATGACAATAGCTCCACTTTTTGAAAAAGTGGAGCTAAAAACAAATTGCTGAACTAAACATCACATTTACTGATAATAAACTAAATGGAATGCATGATTTCCTACTGAAACTTTGCATTTTCCCAAGGTCTGTTATTGTCTAATTGATGATGTCAGTACAAATGTAATTGTAAAAGAAGCTGTTACCGTTGATGCCATAAATTTGCACTTGAATTGGGATTGAGAATGCTGAAAGCAATGTCATAATTCTACATTGTCATTATTCTGCATAATCAGGACTATGTACAAAGCTATTTTACTACTTTATGTAGATCTTTGCATCCTAATTAGCTCCAAAGATTACCATCTGTTATAATAGTCAAAGCCATTACCATAATGAAATTTTAGTTTTACTTCTTTTGAAAAGTGCAATCAGTGTATCACACAGCTTAGATCCTGATGAGATGGCATTAAGTTAGTCAGTTTTACCCTAATTTCCTTAAGTATTTGCAAAGACAAGCTTAACCCTTTACTCCATGAATTCTCATGTGAGAAATTATGACATCATGAATATCAATTTGATTATTTTTTATAATGGCACATGGAGACACAAATTTCTGGCCATGGCAGAAACTGTAGAACCATATCTATATCATTTCATTAAACAAACAGAGCAGACCTCAATTAGATGGCTCCCACAGGAGCCGTATGATCTAAGTCTAGACTGCAAAGGCGTATTTAAGGAGTAAAGGAGTTATCAGGATCTTCACTATCTGCTACTACGTAGAAATTAATTACAGTAAAACCTGTCTATGACGGCCACTCTATTGTGTTAATTAGTTGGTATTTAGGGCAGGTTGCTGCTTAAAGCAAGGTGAAAGTAAAACAGAACGCTCCTATAGGAGCGTTCTGTTTTACTTCAACCTTGCTTTAAGCAACCACCTGCCTTTAACCCTAAATACTTGATGTAATTTAGTGGCCGTTATAGAGAGGTTTTACTGTATTCTGATTTACAAACTGGTGGAGAGTGGAAGTTAGCTGTTCAATTTCTTACGGGAATTATGGCAGTATGATTGGTTTAGTTTGGTTTTTATCACGTTTTACATCATTTCAACAGTATTTCAGACATAATCACAACATCCAGCTAATTACAGGTGGAGGAAGACCCCAGAGGCTCTTCTGTGCACGTAATAAATTGCATTGTTCCGTGCACAGAAGAATATCTAAGTAGAACCATCGACCTACTGCAAATCAGCTGGAGGACTTCCTCACATGAAAAATCCAAATGCCCAGACCAGGATTCAAACCCACAGCGGTGAGGGGCTAAGCAATTGTCAGTCGAAAACCATAACCACTCGGCCACAGAGGCCCCTATGGTAGTATGAATATCTTAATGAAACCAAATGCTAGCCAATCAGGGTCCCAATAAGGTGGAGAGGGGATATAGGTAATTATTTGAAATAGATGTATACCAATTTGTCTATACATGTACTTTGAAAGAAGATCAGGTATTTAGGAGCTGTATGGTCAGGGTCTGCTTTTTATGCCCCCAGATCAGATCTGAGGGACATATTGTTTTTGCCCTGTCTGTCTGTTTGACACCAACTTTAACATTGGTCAAAACTTATGAGCCAGTACGAATAGAGACTTGATATTTGGCATGCATATGTATCTCATAAAGCTGCTCATTTTGAGGGTGACATGTCAAGGTCAATGTCATCCTTCCAGGTCAGAGGTCAAATATATAGGTAAAATCAATGACTTTAACATTGGCCATAACTTTTGAACCAGTAGAGATAGAGACTTGATATTTGGCATGCATGTGTATTATCCTCCCTATTTGACCTGAGACTAAATTAAATTTCGGCGTGTTTATCGGGATTGTTCGTCATACTCTGTGACAAAAAATAGCAAACCAAAAGCCTGTAATAATCATGTTCCTCGAGGATTGTACAGTAAAACCCCTTTAATGCGACCACTTAATGAATAAACATGGCTGTCTGTATAAGCAGGTGGTTGCTTAATGCAGGACAATGGTTATGCAGAAAGCTCCTATAGGAGCTTTCTACATAACGTTCGTCCTGTATTAAGCTACCACCTGCCTTTGCCACTGTGAATTATGCCTCATTTTGCTGGTCGCATTAGAGGGGTTTTACTGTATTCTTATAGCACATTCTTATACCTTCGGAAATTTATTCGAAGATTACTGACGATAATACACGGAATATGCACGAGTCTCAGGTCAAATTGGTAGGGTAATATCTCATGAGGCTGCATTCAGGGTCAAAGGTCAAATTGGGTGTGTGTGGGGGGGGTGGGGGGGGGGGGTGGGGGGGGGATAGTGTTTCACAAACACATCTTGTTGCTTGTGAAATTTGGGGGGGGGGGGGGGGTGGGGGGGGGGATAGTGTTTCACAAACACATCTTGTGAAATTATTATAAATCTGACCCTATGGTTTTACAATTACCTTAAAAATAGTGTGTGCATAATTATGCCTTTATACAAATCAGCTAATAATATTTATGATGTTATTATTGCTTACACAAATATTGAACTGGGAAAAGGTTTAAAGACCTTCGACCTAGAAATGTGACCTCACCTACTGACCTCACAATCAATTATTGTCGTCTACTTATCAGGACCAACTTCTCTACCAAATATGAAGACTCTAGGTAAAAAGGTCTCTGAGGTATTGATCAGAAACCATTCGGTCAATTGAACTGCTGAGTAACTAGAAAACTGACTCGGTCAGAGAGGGCCTTGTTATCAAGGGCAGATAACTCTAAACATAGTAATCTTACTCAGCCCAAAAACTATTGGTGTCTTCCTCTGATGATACTAAGCATATGCCCTCAATATGAAACCAATATGTGAAGTACTGAGTTATCTCGGCACATCAAAAGTGTTGACGGACGGACAGAAAATGTGATTCCTATAGGGCTCCTGCATTTTCAATGCAGGGCCCTAATAACAGGCCCATTCATCAAAGACAAATACATAGAGATTGTATAATTATATTAAACATTCTGGCTAGAAAGAATACACAAATGTATAGAAATAGTGAGCTTTGCCTTACTTGTCATTGACTTTCAGTCTTCTTCAACAATATCTTGTGCTATCAACACTACCTCATGCTGTGAAAATCTACATACTATAAGATGTGGTAGTTGTGGCCGGAATCAGGAAACAATTTTTGATAGAACAACGAACAGACAGACATGACAGACAGACAAATTGACTGACATATAACATGTATTGCTTTGCGCCCTCTATTGTTTCTAAGACAAAATGAGATATTTCTTATCACATTTTGATTTAAATAACAAGACAAAATAGAAAATTCAAGCTAAAGAATCCCTATTTTTGTGACACAATCCTTTCAATACTCAATACCTAAAAAACTTACACTGACAAAGTTACTTAACCCTTTCAGTGCTTAGTTTTCAAATGGGTTATTCCAAATTTAAACAGTTCCAGCTTAACATCAATCTTCAAGGGTTTCATTTAGGAAGTGTAGCATGACAAACAGTGCAGGTGACTGTTGACAGAGCTCCTCTAGGAGCCCTATCATCTGGATCAATACTGTTTATAAAGGACATTACTGACTCATATCCTGAAATGAAAATGTTAACTAGAAAATTGTGTCTGTAAGACACAGTGATGCCCCCGTGTGGGTGCTTGCCTAGCTGTACGTAAAATTCCTAAGTCATTTGACCTTGACCTTGGGCTTGCGGGCAGCATGGGCTGGGTGTGCAATGAAAGTATGGATGGTGTTTAATGTGTATATGCAATTCCATGGCAATAGCTACAGTGGTTAGGGAGATATAAGACAATGAAAAAACTGTGACAAAAAACTGCACGTAAATGTGACAACCAACTGCACGTAAAATTTCCAAGTCATTTGACCTCGACCTTGGGCTTGCCGGCAGCATGGGTGGGGTGCCAATGATAGCACAGATGGTAATTGATGTGTATGTGAAGTTTCATGTGTATAAGTGTAGAAATTACTGACTTATAACACTTGAAAAACTGTGACATCCAACTGCACCTAGAAGCGTGACACACGGACATACGGGCGGACGGACATGTGCAAAACATAATGCGCCCTGACTATCGTCAACGGGGGCATAAAAATATACTGTCACTGTAAATCGTGACATCCAGCTTATTTAATTTCAGGTGGAGGAATACCCCAGCATTTTTCTGTACATGGAACAAATTGCATCGTTTCATGCACAGAACATCTAGGAAGAACAAAGATATACTACAGGCTGGCTAGTATTCTGTCAGGTTCCAGATTAATTTTTTTATAATCTGTTGCAATAATAAAAGTTAAATCTGTGGACCAAACTTTCTTATGTAAGGAAGAGAAGTATTTTTGTGCTAAGCAAATGTTTTTCTATTTTCTAATCTAGCCATTTCTTTTCAAAACATGATCATTGTCCAAAGTTCAATATATTTGCAAATATTATCATAAACTGACCTACACTTGCTTAACCCATTCCTCCATAGGCAATTTTTAGATACAACCTTTTTGAATAAATCTACTGAAAACAAGCATTAACTAGAGAAAGGGAAACTTTTAGAATTTTGTAGTTTGAAGCCATTGTGATAAATAGAGCATTTGTTCCTATAGGAGCAAATGCTCTATTTATCACGATGATTTCATAAAGTGACTTTTACAGAGGCGTAGAAAGGCGTATTTATGGAGGAAAGGGTTAATCCTTTTCCTAATGAATATTTATGTAAGCAATAATGACTACATTGTATATGGATATCAATTACCTCTTATTCTATAATGGCATATGAACAGGAGAATATTTAGCCAAGGCAGAAGCTGTAGAATCAAATGATTCAAACCTATATAATTCTATATGCAAACCTACAGGAGCAGTCTGATCATGATCTGGATCTACTCTGTTTGCAAAGGTGTATCTATGCATCTATGCAGCATAGGTTTAACTCCTTGCACTCAAAGCAATTATCATCTGCAAATTGTTGTGTCTAGTGCACTTATCTTCCATTTCTCTTCTTTAACCCTTTCCCTAATATTGACGATTTTTGATGACTCTAAAAGTCACTTTGTGAAACCATTGTGATAATAGAGCATTTGCTCCTATAGGAGCAAATGCTCTATTTATCACAATGGTTTCCAACTACAAAATTCTAAACATTTCCTTTTCTCTAGTTATTGCTCCTTTTCGGTAGATTTATTCAAAGAGGTTGTATCTAAAAATAGCCTATGAGGTAATGGGTTAAACCTACAGTAGGTCGTATCAAACAGTTTGGATCCTAATGAGACACCAAGTTACTCATCTGTCTCATCAGTCTGGATTCAAACTGTTTGCACAGGCAATCACATATTCACTGCTAGCATCCAAAGAATCAAGACTTGAGATAGCAATCTGCTGAATTTTTCTCGACCAGCTTCAACCGCAGAAGAATCCGCACTTGTCTTCTAATGTCATTTACATTTATATTGAAATCTGTTGGCTAACTCAGGAAACGATGAATTTTTATTGGGAGGAAAGTCGGGTTTCCATTTACATTATTCTGTGATTTTCAGTCCAAAGCTCACTGTATATGGGCAATTGTTAGCTATACATGTACATGAAACCTCTCTAGACGTTTTTGTTTTGATAAAGAAGAATTCAGGTATTGTAGGCAGATGGCTGCTTAAGGCAGGGTGAATGTCATGCAGAAAGCTCTCAGAGAAGCTTTCTGCTTGACTTTCACCCTGCATTAAGCATACCACCTGTCTTAAAGACGGACATTAATACAAATTTGAAAGTTTGGTTTAGAAGTGTTTTACTGTATGATAATTGCCTCTTGACTGCCGCTATTTGCATGATGAGAGGTTATTTTTTACTCTTCTTTTGTCTTAAATATTTTCCTGCATGAAAAAAAAGCCCTTTGAATGCTCAATTTTTAAAGTAGAATGACCTATCAATGTTTAATTATAGAATCCATTCAGAGTGAAAGGCTTGAATTCTCAATGACAAACACTGCAGAGCCTGATTTCAAAACTTCTTCCAAATTACATTTTCTTTCCTAATGTTCTTGCTTTTATATTAACAATATATAGTGACAATTAAATCCTGCAGATACAACAAAATTAAGAGTAAAACACGAGTGAGTCAGTTGCTGTTTATACTTTTCATTATTTGTATCATACTCAAACAAATTTGTATCTCATCAAATGCAATAATAAAACTACATTATACTCCATCATCAAGCATTACATAAAACATGTATGATATCCTTGTGTATGATGCTTTTAATTAAAGAGTAGTTGTCATGGAAACTGACTTATGTCTATTTCCGCTTCCATCTAACCTCCAACTGTGTTCTATAATCATCAACCCTTTCCTTCATATAGACTTATTTTCTTGTATTTTCAAACAGAGGGCACTCAAATGGTCTGCTCTGTTTCCTAAAAGAATTTGATAGATCTGTTTCTTTAGTTTCTAAAATGGCTACAATGTTCCACCCTACATATTGAAATTTGGGAAAGGGAAAACCTCCCGGAAAGGGTTATCTCTTACTATTTTGTATAAGATATCTCGATCACCTTACAAACAGTCTGGATCCAAATGGATCCAAACTTGGCATCCTGACAAGATCTAAAATGTTCAACAATCTGAACAGTGATCACTATGTTTGAAATGGAAAACATATTTCGAAAATTAAGCAGGCAACTAGTTTTTGCACTAATAAAGAGTTATCAAGGCCATTGTTAATGGAAAATATATGTTGGCTGTATCTGCAGTATGGCTTTACATGTGTTTATGAGGCATGGAAAATCTGAGACCACTGGGCCGTGGAAACATTCCCACACATCCCCACTAATTAAAAGACTATACTACAGTCAGACCTCTATACATTGACCACTTAACCCTTTCCTCCATGAATACGCCTTTCTACACCTCTGTAATAGTCACTACTTGAAACTATCGTGATAAATAGAGCATTTGCTCCTATAGGAGCAAATGCTCTATTTATCACAATGGTTTCAAACTACAAAATTCTAAAAAATTCCTTTTCTCTAGTTAATGCTCCTTTTCGGTAGATTCATTCAAAGCGGTTGGATATAAAAATAGCCTATGAGGGAAAGGGTTAATGACAAAAAGCTGGATGTCTGTTAAAGCAAGTTGATATTAACAAGAGGGCCAGAATGGCCCTGAAGCACTCACCAGACAATCAGAGGAGAAGATTTTCAAAGTTTTCACTATATGTTTTTATAGAAAACTAGCCGGCCCTGGGGCGGGCCAATTTTGACCCCAGGGACATAATTTACATAACTTTTGTAGAGGACTTGAACATGATGCTATGAGTCAAATATGAAAGCTGAGAACCTTTCAGTTTCAGAGGAGAAGATTTTCAAAGTTTTCTCTATATGTTTCTACTGAAAACTACCCGACCCTGGGGCGGGGCCAATTTTGACCCCAGGGCCATAATTTATATAACTTTTGTAGAGGACCTGAACATGATGCTCTGTGCCAAATACAAAAGCTGAGAGCCTTCCAGTTTTAGAGGAAAAGATTTTCAAAGATTTCACTATTTGTTTCTTTTGAAAACTTCCCATCCCTGGGGCGGGGCCAATTTGAACCCCAGGGCCATAATTTATATAGCTTTTGTAGAGGACCTAAACATGATGATATGTGTCAAATATGCAAGCTGAGAGCCTTCCAGTTTCAGAGGAGAGGATTTTCAAAGATTTCACCATTTGTTTCCATTGAAAACAGCCCACCCCTGGGGCGGGGCGAATTTTGACCCGAGGGCCATAATTTATATAACTTTTGTAGAGGACCTGAACATGATGCTCTGTGACAAATATGAAAGATGAGAGCCTTTCAGTTTCAGAGGAGAAGATTTTCAAAGATTTCACTATTTGTTTCTATTCTGAAAACTACCCACCCCTGGGGCGGGCCAATTTTGACCCCAGGGTCAAAATTAATATAACTTTTGTAGAGGACCTGAACATGATGCTCTGTGCCAAATATGAAAGCTGAGCGCCTTCCAGTTTCAGAGGAGAAGATTTTCAAAGATTTCACTATATATTTCTATTGAAAAATGCCCACCCCTGGGGCGGGGCCAATTTTTACCCCAGGGGCATAATTTATATAACTTTTGTAGAGGACCTGAACATGATGATCTGTGCCAAATATGCAAGCTGAGAGCCTTCCAGTTTCAGAGGAGAAGATTTTCAAAGATTTCACTATTTGTTTCCATTGAAAACTGGCCACCCCTGGGGCGGGCCAATTTTGACCCCAGGGCCATAATTTATATAACTTTTGTAGAGGACCTGAAAATGATGCTCTGTGCCAAATATGAAAGATGAGAGCCTTTCAGTTTCAGAGAAGAAGATTTTCAAAGATTTCACTATTTGTTTCTATTGAAAACTTCCCACCCCTGGGGCGGGGCCAATTTTGACCCCAGGGTCATAATTTATATAACTTTTGTAGAGGACCAGAACATGATGCTATGTGCCAAATATGAAAGCTGAGAACCTTCTGGTTTCAGAGGAGAAGATTTTCAAAGTTTTACTATATGTTTCTATTGAAAACTTTAAACCCCTGGGGCGGGGCCAATTTTCACCCCAGGGGCATAATTTATATAACTTTTGTAGAGGACCTATAGGTGATGCTATGTACCAAAGATGAAAGCTGAGAGCCCTGCAGATTCAGAGGAGAAGATTTTTAAGGTTCAAATTGTTGACGCCCGACGACGGACGACGGACGACGCACGCCGGCTGACGACAGACATCTGGCGATCACAAAAGCTAACCCTGAGCACTTTGTATCAAATCTTTATAATTCTACAGAGCAGACCTGATCTGGGTTTACTAGACTGTAAAGGCAAAAGGTCAAAAGTTGTCTCTTTCATGTAATGGGTTAACCCTTTACTCCATAAATATGCCTTTTTATGTCTTTGAAAACAGAGTAGACCCCGATCAGATGGCTCCCATAGCAACTGTCTGATCAGGGTCTGCTGTTTGCTTGTGAAATAATAATCAATGTAGATTCTAGAGTTCCTGTCATGGTCAAAACTTCCTGTGTTCATGTGTCATGAAAACTTATCCTAAAAACAATCCTATGAACATAAATTTAGCTAATCAATATCCATGATGTCATTATTTCTTACAAGAATATTCATGGAGTAAAGGGCTAACTAGTGCTAAACTAGGCTCACTGAAACCAAAAGCCCCCAGTTTTACAAATACATTATTTTGAGTAAAATATTGATAAATTTGAACCCTTATACTGCTTGTTAAAAACAGATTGTTCAACTTGAAGAGTGTTTGCATTTACGACGTAATGCAGGACTTAACCAAAAGGACACTTGCCAATGAAAGTTGTGACCTCTACTTTAGCAAATGCATCCCAGACAAATATAGACAGCAATCACACTTCATAATGCAGAAATCTTTGAAAGTTGAGCTCATTACAACACTGAGGATGTACATTTGCAGTTTTACACTACATGTATCACAAGGCAGTCAAAAAGCAGACAATCATCATACAGCTGCAGTGGAAAATTATACAATTTTCCATATTTCTTAAATACATATTTTGTGAAGTGAATCATATTGACACTTACCAGCGGGTGTTTGTAAGCATATAAATACCTCACAATATAGTAATTAGTCTACAACTGAGCTATTCACAAACGAGAGTCGCAGACTGTACCAAAATGTCATACAACCAGTTACAGTTATTGAAGTGTATAAGCCTGTGAGGTTTCATAGCAGTTGCAGAAGTACTAAGTCTATAACTCTTTACTCCATGAGTATTCAATGTAACTAAGTTAGCCCTTTCCCTGTTCTATGTTTATTCCAAATTTCAAAACCTACTGAATATTCATTGACAAAATAGTTATAAAGACATATGGAAGGTGGAACATTGTAGCCATTTAAGAAAGTAAAGAAACGGATCTATCAAATTCCATTGGCAAACAGAGCAGACCCTGATCAGACGGCTCCTATAGGAGCCGTCTGATCTGGGTCTACTCTGTTTGCAGATGCGTGAAAAAACGTTTATATGGGGGAAAGGGTTAACAATCACATCATGAATTCATTAGTTTATAATGACACATTAACAGAAACAAGATTGGCCATGGAAGAAACCGTAAAATCATGTTTTATTTCATAAGCAAACAGAGCAGACCCTGATCAGATGGCTCCTATAAGAGCCATCTGACCTTGGTCAACTCTGTAAAAAAATGTAGAAAGGTGTATTGATGGAGTAAAGGGATAAACAAGAATGCTAACCTGACACAAAATAAGCCAAAAACAAGCTTCACTGCTTCTGACCAAATATTATGCCAGTAACCTCTTTTGGCACAAAATAGTTTTCATGTGTAAACAAAGTTGTCTGATTGAAGTTTCAGAGTGGACTTTCCTTCAATTTCTTCTCTACAAAGAAAGTTGTGGGTAGGGCTGAAACGGGTACAAAATTTCTACCCGGGTACCGGTTCTGCAATTACCCGCGGGTACCCGATAACGCTATAGTATAGACGTATGGTAAGTACCTACTGTAGTATGCTCCCTTGGTAATTATTGGTTTCTCGAATGAAATATGAATCGTTGCTTGAATTTCACTAAAAAAAAGCAGCAACGTGACGTAAACCTGACTGTTACAGATGTGCCGGGCCATGCATGGAATTGAGAACGTGTTAAAATAAAAGTTTTATTGTTTGTGAAAGCAAAGTACGTTGTACATAACTGGCGAAAGTGTAGGCTATTCCATCATTCTTCTGTTGTCCCACCAAGTAAATCTTGTGTAAATAGATGAGTGATTCAAGATCAAGGTAATGTCCGCAGTTATACACCTTACATTTAGACTATATATTGATATTTTCCGTTGAGAAAGGGTTACACTAACAAATGTCATGGTTAATCCGCGGCCACAAATTTGATTGGTTGATTCTTTCTGCGGAGCAACATTCGGCACATTTACCACATTGAACTTAAACAGCTATTTCTATATTCCGAATCCTTACGGAATACAACGAATAGTTACGAATGAACATTTACCAGTCGCATACGAACAAACAATGTGTTAACGGAAGTTTGTTTCATATGTATGTTTTTATGTTTACTTGCCTGTTCAAGCTTTATCTGCTCATAAACAAAAGGATGCTTGTATTAATGCTATCTTTAACATGTTTTAGCTTTCTTTCTTTCACTCTGTTACGAAAACTAACGATTAGATTCTGCTCAAGATTTCATATCGGGTAACGGGTAGTGATTTTGTACCCAGGTACCCGCCAATTTCTACCCGACCGCGGGTACCCGGGTACTCGTTTCAGCCCTAGTTGTGGGTGAAATAGTTTGGATCCTCATCACTCAGCATCTCATCTAGATCTAAACCATTTGCAAAGGCACACATATGATCGAGCTCCTTCTCTCGTTATGGGGAATTTACTTCATAAGCTACTCGCTTCTTGTGAGTTTATCTTTTAATCATTAATATCATATCAGTTTATCCAGTTCAACTTAATCAATCTACTTCATAATCTCACTTTAACTTCTTAATTTCTTATTCTGTCCTTCTTTCTTTACTTCCTAAGTTCTTCCTTATACCTTAACTCTCTTCACTTTTGACTCTTACTCTTCTTAACCCTATCCTTCATTCTCCCAGACCCTAAACTCAACTCTTCTCTTTACTTATTCTTACATGACTGTTCTCTAACTTATTTCATTCTCAACTCTCCTCTCTTTTCTCCTGACTCTAGCCACACCCATACATAATTCATATCAACCAACCATCTTCTTCTATTCATCTTTCATCATCTATCTTTCATTCTGTACAAACTCTTAATTACCCTAATTACTACCTCTCATACTAATCTGTTGTCTCTAGACCTTCAAAACCTAAATCTTTGTTTGCCTCTTAGTGTCACCTTTAGAGGTTTAGCCACTGCTTAACAAACTCTTATTTGCACATACTGGCCAGACTGACCTAATGTTTGTTTACTTACATCCAGGCAGTCAAAGACAGATATCATTAGCTCTTTTGTAAACTAATTATATTTTGATAAGTCAGATTACCAAGCACTAAGCAGGATCTATACTTCCTGAAAGCTGAGTCTTCAGAGATCAATCAGTTAACATATGTGACCAGTCAACTCACTATCTATGCAGACTCTATACTGTACCCAAATCTACAATTTCTGAAAGCTCTATAAATTAATATTTCATAAATCAAATCTTTATCAACATAATTTTCACAACTCTGTGACACACATTCAACCATTGCAAAAAGCTCTGTGAGTCAATTTCCATCTACTCCAGAGGTATAAGAATCAATATTATTTCCAAGTTTTATAAAAACTGGGCAAAAAGCATCTAAATTATATAGCAGATAATTTCTATTTTGACTAATTTGTGTATGTATAGGGGAAAAACTGCACACATAATTGAGAAATCTTAATGGTTCATAATTATAATCTGATGAAAATAGAACATGCTCATGAAAACTACTTCCAAGTTCGATAAAGACTGGACAAAAACATCTCAAATTGGTGGATAGATAAAGTCTATTGTGACTTCTTTTAAAAATATATATATAAAGGGTCATAATTTCAAAGTAACTGGAGCCATATTATATGTTTAACGCACCTTAACTTCAATAACTGTTTGTTTGACACGTTCATTTATTGCAAAACCATCATTAGAAATATACTTTTAACCCTTTGAATGCAGTACACAGATTAGTTGTCATTTATAAACAGTGTAAATCCAGATCAGATGGCTCCTAGATGAGCCCACTGATCAGAGTCTGTACTGTTTGTCATTCAGAATCCTCTGGCAAATTATACCCATTCTTACTGAAAAGACACTATTCTCAGACAAAGATAGATCACTTGACATGGAAAATTCAGCATTCAAAGGGATTAACCCATTCCCTCATATTGACGACTTTTGACGACTCTGTAGAAGTCACTTTGTGAAACCAATGTGATAAATTGAGCATTTGCTCCTATAAGAGCAAATGCTCTATTTATCACAATGGTTTCAAACTACAAAATTCTAAAATTTTCCTTTGCTCTTGTTAATGCTCCTTTTCGGTAGATTTATTCAAAGAGGTTGGATATAAAATAGGCTATGAGGTAATGGGTTAAGCTATTTGTACAATTTATATCAGAACAGTTCATGCATTGACAGTGTGTGGTCTTGATTTGATTTCGATTGTGATGTAAATAATGTGTGTCAAACTAAGGGAAGTAACTCAGGTAATTATAAAGAAGAACATCTGTTTCCAGTAGTGAAATTGTTAATTCAACATTTCCCTTATTTTTATGCATGTCAAAAATGATGACATCATGAATATTTTTTCACTGATTTTTTACAATGGTACATGAACGCAGGATTTCTTTACCATGGCAGAAACTGTATTGTCGCATGTCTATGTAATTTCCATAAGCCAACTCAACTGAGCAGACCCTGATCAGACATCTTCTACAGGAGCCATCTGATCTGGGTCTACTGTTTGCTAGATATTGTTTGCATGGGCGTGAAAAGGCATTCATAAACATGGGAGAAAGGGTTAAACAACAGTGAAGCAATACAATAAACAAACTGATGATTACATGGGGAAATGAAAATGTATTTGATCTTAAATGCTATTCAAAGCAACATCTATGTACTTACCAAAATTATATCTGGTAGCGTCTGGCAATAAGTTTAATACGGTAATACAGTCACATATCATTATATAATAATTGACCTACATATGGCAAACAGTAAATTCCATCAGCATATCATACTGTTACTAGCAATGTATATATTCCAACAACAACTTTCAACAGAACATCATTCTGTAAAATGCTCAATTATATTAAACAGCCAAAGCATAATGGTACTTGAGAAAACTCAATTCTTGACAGGAAAATATTCATTCCATTGTTCACCCTACGCAAACTCATGTAATATAGCATATGAAAAAACCTTAATTTAATCCTTTCACTCATACAAATGCCTTTATATGCATTTGAAAACAGAGTAGACCCAGATCAGATGGCTCCTACTGGAGCTGTCTGATCAGGGTCTGCTCTGATTGCTTATGATATAATATTGATATGATTCTACAGGTTTTTTATCATGACAGACACTGCAGAATCAGATCTATATCACGTCACAAACAAACAGAGCAGATCCTGATCAGATGACTCCTACAGGAGCCCCCTGATCTCTGTCTCCCAGTACTCTGTTTGCAAGGGTCTGAAAAGGTGTTTACAGCAAAACCTGTCTGAAGTCACTGGTGGCCATCAAAAAGAGGCCTAAGTTTGGATCTGTAAGTGTGTTTGCGTTCATTGTAGGGACTTCCTCTTTCAGTCACTGGTGGCCATCAAAGAGGTCTAAGTTTGGGTCTGTAAGTCTGTTTGCGTTCATTGTAGGGACTTCCTCTTTCAGTCACTGGTGGCCATCAAAGAGGTCTAAGTTTAGGTCTGTAAGTCTGTTTGCGTTTATTGTAGGGACTTCCTCTTTCAGTCACTGGTGGCCATCAAAGAGGTCTAAGTTTGGGTCTGTAAGTCTGTTTGCATTCATTGTAGGGACTTCCTCTTTCAGTCTCTGGTGGCCATCAAAAAGAGGTCTAAGTTTGGGTCTGTAAGTCTTGTTTGCGTTCATTGTAGGGACTTCCTCTTTAAGCCACTGGTGGCCATCAAAAAGAGGTCTAAGTTTGGGTCTGTAAGTCTTGTTTGCATTCATTGTAGGGACTTCCTCTTTCAGTCACTGGTGGCCATCAAAGAGGTCTAAGTTTGGGTCTGTAAGTCTTGTTTGCGTTCATTATAGGGACTTCCTCTTTAAGCCACTGGTGGCCATCAAAAAGAGGTCTAAGTTTGGGTCTGTAAGTCTTGTTTGCGTTCATTGTAGGGACTTCCTCTTTCAGTCACTGGTGGCCATCAAAGAGGTCTAAGTTTGGGTCTGTAAGTCTTGTTTGCGTTCATTGTAGGAACTTCCTCTTTAAGCCACTGGTGGCCATCAAAAAGAGGTCTAAGTTTGGGTCTGTAAGTCTTGTTTGCGTTCATTGTAGGGACTTCCTCTTTCAGTCACTAGTGGCCATCAAAGAGGTCTAAGTTTGGGTCTGTAAGACTTGTTTGCGTTCATTATAGGGACTTCCTCTTTAAGCCACTGGTGGCCATCAAAAAGAGGTCTAAGTTTGGGTCTGTAAGTCTTGTTTGCGTTCATTGTAGGGACTTCCTCTTTAAGTCACTGGTGGCCATCAAAAAGAGGTCTAAGTTTGGGTCTGTAAGTCTTGTTTGCGTTCATTGTAGGGACTTCCTCTTTCAGTCACTGGTGGCCATCAAAGAGGTCTAAGTTTGGGTCTGTAAGTCTTGTTTGCGTTCATTGTAGGGACTTCCTCTTTAAGCCAGTGGTGGCCATCAAAAAGAGGTCTAAGTTTGGGTCTGTAAGTCTTGTTTGCGTTCATTGTAGGGATTTCCTCTTTAAGCCACTGGTGGCCATCAAAAAGAGGTCTAAGTTTGGATCTGTAAAGCAGGTGGTACATGTAGCTCCTAGAGGAGCTTTCTGCATTTCTTTTGCCCTGCATTAACCAATTCCCTCATAGGCTATTTTTAGATCCAACCTCTTTGAATAAATCTACTGGGAAGGAGCACAACTAGAGAAAAGGAAATTTTTTAGAATTGTGTAGTTCTAAAACCATTGTGATAAATAGAGCATTTTCTCCTGAGGAGCAAATGCTCTATTTATCACAATGGTTTAAAAAAGTGATTTATAGAAAGGCGTATTTATGGAGGAAATGATTAAGCAGCTATCTGCTTTTTAAGACTCCTATGTTCATTAAATGAATGGCAGCTTACTATATATGAGGGAAAGAAATAACAGTATCATATACAGAGCAACAGATAAATGTGCATACTCAGATACTAAAATCATCATTTCTCCACCAATCTCTATGTCGGAACCACTCTTTAGGATCGTCTCTTTGAGAGGATACTAAAGAGTGGTCACAGCATAGGGTTTGGTGCAGAAATAAAGGAGTTATTCTTGAAAATGTTGAAATGTATACGTCTTATCTGTACCTCTGCATATACATGTTTCACATTATCAGTTACACTCAACACACTCACTTGTAGATTTATTAGGCTCCATGTCTCTGTTGGTGAACCTTGTTGATGTCTCTAGGCGTCGTTCTGTCAGGGCATCTAGAAGCTCCTCATCACTGCTGACTCTGCGGGCTCCACCGGGCTGTATGCCGTTACTACCCCCTGCCCTTGTGTTGTAGACCTGCCCTTGCCTGGGGTCCATATAGTCAATCAACAGAGATTCTGTCTCGTCGTCTATAGGATAGTCTGCCATTGGAGAGTATTAGAACATGATGTCTACCTTCAAAAACTGAAAAGAAAACAGAAAAATGAAGTGTACATTTTTTTCTGGAGACAAGACTCTAACATTCAAAAGATATTGCAACATCATTATGAAACAAGCTTTACATGTACAGTAGAACCCCTCTAATGCGACCACTTAATAAATACACATAGTTGTCTTTATAAGCAGGTGGTTGCTTAATGCAGGGCAAAAGTAATGCAGAAAGCTCCTCTAGGAGCTTTCTGCATTACTTTTGTCCTGCATTAAGCTACCACCTGCATCTAGCACCCATAATTATACATCTTTTAGGTGGTCGCATTAGCGGGGTTTTACTGTATCTGATATCATTTTCAGAAATTCTATTATAACACCTACTGGGTTTACCGTTCACCTCATGAATATTCATGTAAGAAATGACAGCAAGAATATTTAATGGCTGAATAATTATAATGGTACATGTACAGTCAAACCTCTCTATAACGACCACTAAATTGTGTTAATTAGTTGGTATTTTGTGCAGGTGGTTGCTTAAAGCAAGGTGAAAGTAAAACAGAACGCTCCTATAGGAGCGTTCTGTTTTACTTTCACCTTGCTTTAAGCACCCACCTGCCTTTAACACAAAATACTTGATGTAATTTAGTGGTCGTTATAGAGAGGTTTTACTGTATTTGAATACATAATTTGAGACATTACAGGAACTGTAGAATCAGACCTTTGCAATTCCATAAGCAAACTGAGCAGACCCAGATCAGACAGCTTCTGCTGTTTGCTGAGGTGTGAAAAGACATCTCTATCAGGGAAAGAGTTTATCCGTTCCCTCGTACTAAAACCTTTTGATGCCTCTGTTAAGTTACTATTTGAAACCACTGTGATAAACAGAGCATTTGCTTGATAGAAGCAAATGATTTATATACATGTATCATGATGGTTACAAAACTACACAATTCTAACACTTTTTTTTCTGCAGTAAATGTTCCTATTCATTAGATTTATTCAAAGAAGTTGGGTCTAAAAATAGCCTATGAGGAAATGAGTTATTAACAACCTTTCCATATTGAATGGCTGGCATACATGTATCATAATAACTTGGGAAAAGAGTGTTAAAGGCCAGATAAAACTGTTTGCTACTGCATTAGATTCATTTTTAACAATTTCCTTCATATAAACGTGTTCTGATCAGAGTCTGCTTTGTTTGCTAATGGAAATTGAAAGATCTGTTTCTTACTTTCTAAAATGGCTACGATTCACCTTCCATGTTTCATTATAACTTTGTTGTCAGTGAATATTCATTAGGTATTGAAATTTGGAATAAATGTTGAACAGGGAAAGGGTTAAAACCATGTTGATTGACTTATTCATCTTTACGAACTAGTAAAGAGTGAGTAAGTTGGGTATTATGTCCGACCAATAGGTTTTCAGTTATTTGCAGATGGCACCCGCTTGAGACAAGTTACAGTGCTGCTGCACTGGAATGCCCCTGCCGTGGGCATGTGGCAAGGGCACCCCACCCAGTCACATTATCCTGACACCGGGCCGACCAGTCCTAGAACTACCCTTTTAATGTCGAGCGTAGACAAGGGAGCTACTAGTACCAACTTTTAACCTGTCGCTGCCGGGGATCGAACCCACGACCTTTCTTAGTAAAGAGGACTAAATAGTGAACAAGCATAATATACAGTAGAACCTGTCATATAGGAGCTTTCGGCATTACTTTTGACCTGCATTAAGCCTCCACCTGCCTTACATACCCATCATTAGACCTCTTTTTTTATGGCCACTTAGCCCTTTCCCTGTTCTATATTTAGTCCAATTTTCAATACCTACTGATATTTATGGACAAAAAAGTTACAATGAAATATGGAAGGTGTGACAGTGTAGCCATCTTGAAAACTACGTAAACAGACCTATCAAATTCCATTAGGAAACAGAGCAGACCCTGATCAGACAGCTCCTATAGGAGCCATCTGATCTGGGTCTACTCTATTTGCAAATGCGTTTAAAGGGATTAAGACAGGTTCTACTGTAACCCTTTCCATCATATAAACGTGTTTTCTGCATGCATTTGCAAACAGAGTAGACCCAGATCAGACGGCTCCTAGAGCCGTCTGATCAGGGTCTGCTCAGTTTGCTAATAGAATTTGATGGATCTGTTTATTTGCTTCCTAAAATGTCTACAATGTTCAACCCTTCATATTTCTTTATAACTATTTTGCTAATGAATATTCAGTAGGTATTGAAATTTGGCCTAAATGCAGAACAGGGAAAGGGTTAAACTATTTGATACTATTTCAGTCTAGTTTACAGTTAATATCAAATGGTTCAAAACTGACTTAGCCCTTTCCCTCATAAAAATGCTTTTTTCCTTTGTACATGTATGGTGACGCAGCAAAGGAGCTTTCTGCATGACTTTCATCCTGCATTAAGCTGCCATAATGACCGGCATTGATAATAGTTTAAATTTCCAGTTTAGAGACATTTCACTGTATAGTATAATATTGAACTATACCTAGAAGGCTTTCTCACGTTTCTCTAATTAGAAAACGGTCAATACTGGCAAAGCAATGGGCATTATACCCATCATTGTTAAATTATCTTTGAACAATAATACTGGCACTTTCATCTGCACGGATGTTTTTATGGCGACATAAATGGTAGAATGGCTATTGCAACAATACAATCGGCATCAAATTACAAGAAATCTGGTGAACTAATCAGCTTGCCAATGATCTAAAAATAGGTTCAACCCTTTCAATGTTGAATTATATGATTCTGATATACTGAACATTGTTGAGGAAAATATAATTTTAATGGAAGACAACTTTAAGTGAACCAGCAGAGTTTTGAAGCACCATCACTATTTTCAATACATGTATACATTAGTACAGCATGGTTATCTATATTCAATACTTGATTTGAAGGTTGTTGTAGGATTTCCAACCATATTGAACTACAGACATTGTAAGTCAGTTGCTGCATTGAAAATGTAGTATCTGATCTGGGTCTGCACTGTTTGCAACTTATTAGAACCTTAACCTCTGGTTTGTTGATTTGCACAGTGTAGACATTATTGATAGGCCTTATTTTCAATGTAGCAGTCCATCTGGGTTTACACTTTTGTTATGCCCTAGTTTGGAAATACAACAGCAGTTCTCATTTCTTTATAATGAACCATTGTTGTCTTAATCTTTTCCTTCATATAAACACTTTTTAGGCCTTTGCAAACAGAGCAGACCCAAGTCAGATGGCTTCTACAGCCACTAGAGGTGCCATCTAATCAGGGTCTGTACATTTGTTTATGGAATTATAATAAATCTGACTCTAGAGTTTCTACTGACATTTGCCATTGTATAAAACCAGCTAATAAATATTCATGATGTCAAATTTCTTATATGAATATTCAAACAGGGAAAGGGTTAGCTCTTTAACTGATAAAAACCAAGTAGTCATTTTCTACTGAAGTCTGTATTAACCCTTTCCTCCATGAAGATTCGTGTAAGAAATAATGATGTCATGAATATTAATTAGATGATTTTTTTCTATAATTACACATGGACACAGGAAGTTTTGTCCATGGCATATTATATCATAAGCAAACAGAGCAGACCCTGATCAGACGGCTCCTATAATAGCAGCCATCTGATCTGGGTCTACTCTGATTCAAAGGCATAGAAAGGCGTATTTATGGAGTTACGGGTTAACCCTTTACCTGACAGAGACACCTTATGGCACATTTGCAAACTGAGTAGACCTAGATCTGAGGGCTCATGTAGTATAGTCATCTGATGAAGGTCTACTCTGTTACTTATGGAATTATACAGATCTGACAACAGTTTTAGCCATGGCGAACAAATACTGTTAAAATAAATAAAAAATCCCCCGATAAATATTCATGATGTCATTATATCTTACATATATTCATGAGGCCATTGTTCTGAAAATCATCCATTTGAAGTTTAGTTAATTTCTCTTGCATAACATATCGTTCATTTGCAAAATGCTTGCAAAAATCCTCTGAAAGTATTGAGGGTCCTTCAAAAAAATCAACATGGTTCTTATAAATAATATTTACTATCTAGGTTACTTTTGTCTATTGGCAAAATCTTTCAATGTAGCGACAGGTTAAGATTCTCCACCATCAGTATGGCCTTTGTCAAGGCATACATATCCCTTCTTATGTAAATGAAACTGACGACTCATGACCTTTAGTATGCTACGCCATTGCTATCAGCAAGAAAAGGTTTCCTCTTTTAAGTCAAAAAGTTGAATTTTAGTCAACCTCTTTTTTTTCAAACAATGTTGATCCTGATGAGAATTTGAGCCACCTCCATGCTTATAAAGCTTTTTAGTTGAATCTGAGTTTGTTCTCAAGCTTTTGATTGGTCAGATTTGAGCCAAAGGCTCAAATCTGACCAATCAAAAACTTGAGAACGAACTCAGACTCAACTAAAAAGTTTTATAAGCATAGATAGTTAGATACCCAGCTTCTCATTTGAATCTAAACTGTTTTCAAAGGTCATCACATAGTCCTCCACACCATGCTAACACATAGTAAAGGAAATCAATACAGTGAAATGCAGAACATGCAAAACAGGCGTGTGTCACTGACACTAGGTAATCTAAACAGTCCTTTTATCTCTCCATTAGCTCCTTTGAATACTGAATTTTCAAAGTAGAATGGTCCATTCCATTATCTGTTAACAATAGAACCCATTCTATATGAACGGGTGTAATTTGTTAGAAGATTTTACATGACAAACGATGCCAGCCTCAATCAGAGGTCTTCTTTAGGAGCCCTTTGATCAAGATCTGAACTGTTTGCAAATATCAATGCACTAGGATCAAAGGAACCCAAACAACTTATATTGGACTGGTATTGGACTGGCGAAGAGCTTTATAGCCTCAATTCGTCTATAGATGACAGCTGTCCTTTTGAACATCTCATTGTTTGTCTTGATTTCTTACAATTCAAAACATTAATTCTGCTGTCCTTGTGGGTTTCATTATTTAAGTACAGTGAAACCCCGCTAATGCGACCACTTAATAAACAACCACTGGTGTCGTTTAAAGCAGGTGGTTGCTTAATGCAGCACAAAAGTTATGCAGAAAGCTCCTACAGGAGCTTTCTGCATAACTTTTGTACTGCATTAAGCAACCACCCGCCTCTGCCACCCAGAAGTATGCCTCTTTTTGGTGGTCGCATTAGCGGGGTTTTACTGTAATATATAATTATGTACTAGTAATGTCAACCTGCCACTGAGGAATATTCATGTAAGAAAATAATGACATTATGAATATTGATTACTGGGTAGATTAAGTTTTAATAATGGTCATGACAGAAAATGTAGAATTATATCTACCAGTATAGTATTCCATAAGCAAACAGAAGACCCTGATCAGGTGGCTCTTGAAGGCGGGGGCATAAAATATTTTTCAGTCAGTGGCTCTTGAAGGCGGGGGCATAAAATATTTTTCAGTCAGAACAAATAGCATCTAAAGAGTATTGCCCCTCTTAAATCTTCCATACCCTAATTAGTAATTACCCTAAGAATCTGGCATCCAAAGGCTTGTAAAAAATTGGAACCATTTACAGGAACTGTCTGATAAGGGTCTGCTCTGTTTGCTTATGTTTATTCCAAACTTCAATACCTACTGAATATTCAAGAACCAAAATGTTCCAATGAAATATGGAAGGTGGAACATTGAAGCCATTTTTGAAAGTAAAGAAATAGATCTATCAAATTTCATACGCAAACAGAGCAGACCCTGATCAGACAGCTCCAGTAGGAGCCATCTGATCTGGGTCTACTCAGTTTGCAGATGGGTGACACCGCGTTTATATGACGGAAAGGATTAAGATATTATACAGATCTGATTCTACAGTTAAACAAGCTAACAATTCTTTTGTTCATAGTGTCATTATAAAAATAAGATTAATCAAAATTAACCCATTCCCTCATATTGACACCTTTTGATGCCTCTGTGAAAGTCACTTTTTGAAACCATTGTGATAAATAGAGCATTTGCTCCTCAGGAGCAAATGCTCTATTTATCACAATGGTTTCAGACTTACACAATTCTAAATTTTTCTTTTTCTCTAGTTAATTCTCCTTTTTGGTAGATTCATTTAAATAGGTTGGATCTAAAAATAGCCCATAAGGGAATGGGTTAACAATGTCATTTTCTCTTGCCTGAATATTCACAGAGTAAAGGGTTAACCTCACCTTGCTAGGAGAGACATATTTTGCTATCTGTCAAGTTTCTACTCTGATGGTGCAGTGTAACTACTAATATGACATAATGCAGACTGAACAGTCAGGGAGCCATTCCAAATCCTACTTAACCCTTTCCCTAATGGACATTTATGCACGAATTGATAACGTCATGGATATTCATTAGCTGAATTATTATAAGTTAAAACTTTAAAAGGGAACTGTTGGCCAATCCAGATGTATATAATTTTACAAGCAAACACAGCATATTCTGATCAGACAGCTCCTACAGGAACAGTCTGATCTGGGTCTACCCTGTTTGCAAGACATGAACATGTGTTTATATGAAGGAAAGGGTTGAATTGCAAACAAATAACATGAATGATTAGTCTGATTATGCCAGGAACTTTCTTCCAAAGTTATACAAATGTACATTCATGCAATGTCCCTTTTACAATAGATTACTGACTTCATAAAGTGTAAAATTGAAATAAGACTTGAAAAACTGTTTCCGTTACAATAAGAGTAATGATTAGTCCTCTCAAAGCTGAAGCACTTAACCTTTTCCTTCATGAATATTAATTAAAAAACTTGTTCCTACATGAATATTCATGAACGGGTTTTCATTATTACACATTAAGAAGGTCACATAGGTGCTTTATGGCTGTGACACAAACTTCAGAATCAGATCTTTATTATTCCGTAGACAAACACAGCAGACTGATCCAACTGCTTCTACTGGGTCTACTCTGTTTGCAAAGGTTAAACAATCGTTTATATGAGGGAAAGGGTTAATCCTTTGAATGCTGAATTTTTAAAGTGGAATGATCCATCAGTCTTATACTACAGAGTCCATTTAGTATTGCTGGAGGATTTTGAATCAACCCTTTACCTCATAGGCTATTTTTAGATACAACCTCTTTGAGAACATCTACTGAAAAGGAGCATTAACTAGAAAAAAGGAATTTTTTTTTTAGAATTTTGTAGTTTGAAACCATTGTGATAGAAAGAGCATTTGCTCCTATAGGAGCAAATGCTCTATTTATCACAATGGTTTCATAAAGCGACTTTTACAGAGTCGTCAAAAGTTTGTTTGCAAATGCCAGTACACTTATTACCAAGATTGAAGAGTTAAGAAATCCAGATAAACTGTTTTCTGTACATATTTCTCTGTTAAAGCCCATTGTGCTGGTATTCATTAGTGCCATCTCCCCAAGGTGCTTCTAATAAATAACAACAATATAGGGTTTTGGATGAGAAATAAGAAAGTAAGATAGATTAGTACGCCTGTTATATAAAGTTTTGCCCTGTTCAGTCATTATTTTAATTCTACTCATCCATATTATGTTCATTAACACTTTGAATGCTGATTTTAGAATGGTTGGCATTGTTTAATGGTAGAGTGCATCCATGGCAGAAACCGTTCAATCAGGTTTATATAATTCCATTAGCAAGCAGAGCAAACCCTGATCAGACGGTTACAACAGGAGCCGTCTGATCTGGGTCTACTCTATTTTCAAAGGTGTTAAAAGTGTATTTATGGAGCAAAGGGTTAAGGAAAATCTGAGATTTAAATGTATTATTCATATTAATCTTATCAGAGACCATGTACAGATGTTACCCAATCAATGCTCTGTTTTGCAGCATTTAAGGTCAACACTGTCATGACGTCACATTTAAAGTCTCGGTCACAATTGGCCAAACATATGCCGAATCCTATTCTCCTCAAGTGAAGGGGGATATGTTGTAAGCTGGATTTAATGATATAACTGCTGTCTTTTACAATCGGTCGATATGAGGATTTATTGGTCTAGCTAAAGTTATACTGATAGTAGCAAACAATGTTGACAACCCTGGAGCCGTTTGATCTGGCTCTACACTATTTCCTTTAGTTTATATGTCTCAATACTTTGAGTACAGTTTTCTTCAATTTCTTTGGTAGACATTCTACAGTAAATTTTCTTCTATTTTTATGATAAACAGGACTGAGTGTGAAGCGAATTAGATTCTGATTTGATGCTGTGTAACTTGGCATCTTAACCCTTTACTCAATAAATACGCCTTTCTACGCTTTTACAAACAGAGTAGACCCAGATCAGATGGCTCCTATAGGAGCAGTCAGATCTGGGTCTGCTCTGTTTGCTTATGATATAATAAAGATATTTTGTTACAGATTCTACCATGGGCACATGTACTATTATAAAAAGTAATCTAATTAATATTCATGATGTCATTATTTCTGATATGAATATTCATGGAGTAAAGGGTTAACTGAATACAAATTATATGCAAATGTTATCATATTATATTTGCCCAGAAGTGCAGAAATAGAGAATATTTGGTTCCTAGCTTTGAATGAGAAATGTTATCTGGCTCGGCTTCTGAATATATCAGGTTCGCCTTATCCTTGTCACGACAGTAAACTATAAAATTATTTTATTTTGTACCGAATGTACCACAAAATGCACCGCAAAGTATACCCGACTCTACTGGCTCTGGACTGTTGATGACGTCACTATAAAGGCGTTATTACATCACTGGAATTCCACTGAAAAAATGCTCAAAACAAAACCGTTGCCCCGGTTTGTTATGTGAGAAAAAGAACCTGTCACTTGATGTTTGAGACAAGCTGATCTAAACCTCGTCTAGAATAGAAAAGTCAAGGCTAGCTTAATAACATTTCAATTCTAGACTCGGTTGAGATAGACGCGGTTGAGATAGACTCCGATAGAATTAAAATAGAACTGACTATAGAATACAGGATCTAGACGATTTATGATTCTTCATGTGGATTTATCTAAACACGGTAATTTCGCGACAGACAACTAGATCTACTACTGTCAGTAGGTCTAAGAATATAAGTTTGAGAGAATGAAGTGAAAGAATTAATCATTATTTAGTTTAACGGGTATCGATTGAAATCAATTCACTTTGTTAAACTTTTTTTATTCAGTAGATCTAGATCTAGATCTACTAGGTAGACGTAAATTTGTGTATTCACGAAATAAGCGTCTAGGTAAAAAACTTTTTTTTTAAAAAAAGTAGTTTCGGCTACAGGTCATGTGACCAACTGACATATTAACATCGGTCATGTGACCTACTGACATAATAACAAAAAAGTTTATCAGGCACCTTGTTATCCGTCAGGAAAATAGGCACGTGACAGGATAAATTTCTATATACAGTGTATTCATTAATAAAACCAAACTTAATAATCAGGGTGTTATTTGTCAAAATACTATGCATTTTAACCCTTTACTCCATGAATATTTATGTAAGAAATAATATGATAATGAATATTAATTAGATTAGCATTTATAACAGCATATGGGCACAGGCATTTTTGGCCATGGCAGCAACTGAAGAAACATATCTATATAATATCAAAAGCAAATACAGCAGACCCTGATCAGATGACACCTACAAGAGCTTCTGGCCTGGGTCTACTCTGTTTGCAAAGACACAGAAAGGCATAGCTATGGAATAAAGGGAAATGAAAACGATTTTCAAATTTGTCAATAAATTCCTGTGATTGAGACATTTTAGATCATAGTTTCTTCATTGTCTAGGTACAGCCATTTTTATCTCAACTCTTGATAAAGGGAAACAACACTGACATACTAAACAAAGTATTCAAACAAGCTTGTGCATTTATTTGCTCTTGGTGAGCATCAAGGATCTTCTTACTTAACCCTTTCCCTGTTTTAACATATATTCAGGATTTTACCACCTCATTAATATTCCTGGACAGAATCAATAAAATGAAACAATTGGAAAATGGAGTTTTTTCACTATGGTGAATTTAGATCTATAAAATTCCATAAGCAAACAGAGTAGACTCTGATCAGACAGCTCCTTCGGGAGTTGTCTGATCTGGGTCTACTCTGTTTGCAAAATGTGTCAAAATGTGTTTCTATGAATTAACTCTAACTAGGCAAGGGGTGTCAGTGAACCAACCTTTGAAAATTTTACTAGGCAATGTATTAACTTGTAATGATCATTGAAGACATTTTGCCATTTTGGATCAAGATAAAACATAAACAGTTACTCAAGCATCTTATCATGATCTCAACTGTTTGACACTCTGGTTACTGTTACTGAAAAGAAATGAAAACTTTGAAAGCTTTCTTACATTCATCAATTACTGTATGTGCAAGCAGATGGATTTTGAAAGCTAAAACATCTAAAAACATGCTGGTATTTAGCAAAGTACTTCCATTAACCCTTTCCCTGTTGAATATTTAGAAATGACATCATGAATATTTTTAGCTGCATTCTTATAATGACATATGTACACTAAAATCTTGTTTTGCCATTTGCAGAAACTGTCAAGTCAAATATTTTACAATTTCATACATGCAAACAGAGCAGACCCTGATCAGACGGCTCTTACAGGAGCCGTCTGATTTGGGTCTATTGTTTGCAAACATATGAAAACATGTTTGTATGAAGGAAAGGGTTAACCCTTACTGCACCGTGAATTGACTACTTCAAATCCAATCCAATCAAGTTTTTTAAAAACGTTGACTTAGTGTTGAATGACCCTGAGGCCTCAGTGTTTAACTATAGAGTCAAATCAGCATTAAAAGCTTAACTTTGCTCGAGGATTTTCAATGGCAAACTGTGCAGACCCTCCAATCTGAGTCTACAACATATTTACTCCATAAATATGCCTTTCTATGCCTTTGCAAACACAGCACCCCCAGTTCAGATGGCTTCTGTAGGTGCTGTCTAATCAAGGTCTGCTCTGTTTGCTTATACTATAATACAGATCTGATATGAATCTACAGTTTCCACCATGGCATTATTTTCCTGTGATCATGTAACGTTATAAACTCCATCTAATTAATAGTCCTGGTGTCATTGTTCTCAACATTGTCAAAGTGCAACAGATTTTATAAAACATTAAAAAAGATCATTCATCATAACAAACATAGCTAATGATATTAATTAATAAATATAAACAAGTCGAACTAGAGGTTTTTGTCAAAAAAACGGATGTCTCCCCTCTAATAAAAACGATATGTAAAGGGAAATCACTAAAAATGTTATGGTCTTGACGAATGATACTTCCCCTCATTATGTGTTTTCCACACTACATTTTTCAAGAATAAAATGATAACAGCTAATAACTCCAAAAATACTGATACCAGATTTATGGCCCTTGTGCATGACACTTACTTTCATCATGCTCTTTCCAAAAATAAAACGTCATTCCAATAGCATCAGTCAATAGGAGTTATTGATCGGCCAAAAAATGTAACAAAGGGCAATAACTCCAAAAGTATTGAAGCCAGAATTATGGCCCTTGTTCATGACACTTTCTCTCATCATGCTCTTTCCATATATGAAGTTTCAATACGATGGCAAGAGTCATGTAGGAGTTATCGTCCGGACAAGAAAGAATTAAACAAATGTACAAGGGGCAATAACTCTAAATTTATTGAAGCTGGAGTTAAGGATCTTATGCATGACACTTTCTCTTATTATGATTGTTCCATGTATGAAGTTTCACTCCAATGGCATGTGTCACATAGGAGTAATCATCCGGACAAAAAATTGTGATTGTTTTTAAAAAGGGCAATAACTCCAATATTAGTGAAGCCAGAGTTATGGACCTTGTGCATGACACTTCCTCTCGTTATGATCTTTCCATATATGAAGTTTCAATCCAATGGCATGAGCCATATAGAAGTTATCGTCCGGACAAAAAAGTGTGATTTTTTTTACAAAGGGCAATAACTCCTATATTAGTGAAGCCAGAGTTATGTACCTTCTGCATGACACTTCCTCTCGTTATGATCTTTCCATATATGAAGTTTCAATCCAATGGCATCAGGCATATTGAAGTTATTGTCCGGACAAAAAATTATAATATTTTTTACAAAGGGCAATAACTCCAATATTAGTGAAGCCAGAGTTATGGACCTTGTGCATGACACTTCCTCTCATTATGCTCTTTCCATATATGAAGTTTCAATCCAATGGCATCAGGCATGTAGGAGTTATCGTCCGGACAAAAAAGTGTGATTTTTTTTTACAAAGGGCAATAACTCCAATATTAGTGAAGCCAGAGTTATGGACCTTGTGCATGACACTTCCTCTCATTATGCTCTTTCCATATATGAAGTTTCAATCAACTGGCATCAGGCATATTGAAGTTATCGTCCGGACAAAAAGTGTGACAGACAGACGGACAGACGGACAGACAGACAGACGGACAGACGGACAGACGGACAACTCTCACGAAAACAATATGTCTCCCCCATATAAATATGGGGGGAGACATAATGATAGAAAACACAACAAATTCAACCCTTTGAATAGTAAAATTGAATGCTAAAATGGTCCTTCAGTATTTAACTATAGAGTTCAATAATTATGAAAGGCTTAAATTCACTAGATGATCTGAAAAACAAACAGTGCAGAACCTGATCAAAGGGTTCCTCCGATCTTGGTCTACACTGTTTGCAAATCCATGTACGGTATGCTTGTTTCTCCCATTGAAAGGATTCATATATAACATCTATACACACACTAAATGGAACAGGTAACTACTTTCTGATAAGAAATCACGATGCATATAAAGATCAAGTAACAAAAATCAAAACAGAACATCAAATTAACAATGTTTTTTTTCTTTAACTCTTTACTCCATGAATATTCATGTAAGACTAGATGACATCATGAATATTGATTAAATTAATTGTTATAATAGCACATGAACATGATCATTTTTGGCCCTGGCAGAAACTGCAGAATCATATCTATATCATATCATAAGCAAACACAGCAGACCCTGATCAGTTGGCTCCTATAGGAGCCATCTGATCTGGGTCTTCTTCTCTGTTTGCAAAAGCGTAGAAAGGTGTATTTATGGTGTAAATGGTTAAAATAATATGGATGCCAATATGCAAATATAATTTTGTTCATGAATGTCAATAGGTAATTTTCAAAAACAAATGTGTGCAATACATACATGTAAGCCTTATATTGAAGTAATTGAAAATAATGAACTAATGTTATACTGGAGCATTCTCGCTAAATTATATTGAAATCTGACTGATGATATCAGAAGTTTCACTAAAGCCATCAAGGGACATTAGAACTTCATCTTGCAGCCATGTTTTTAGACGAATAACAAAGGTTTAATCAATCTATGTAACATTCCTGCAAAATTATTCTGAAATCTGGTAATATGCTTCAGACAAGAAGTTTTCTTTAATTTCACTAAATAGACAAATAAGTAAAAATAGTCTAACCCTGACAGACCCATTTTTTGACAAATCACAATAGTTTAAACAGTATTGAAAAGTTTACGTCAGAATCATATTGTTACGCTGAATTTTGGCTATTTCTTTCAGAGATAAAAAATTTCTAAATACTTTTGATTTTACGCTATAACCACATAAGGCAAACAACTATCCCTGGTGGCCATTTTTATCAACCAATCCTTATTATATGAATAATCTTAGTAGACAACAATAAAATATCATCTGTACGAATTTGATGCTTGTTATGAAAAAGACACAACAGAGGTCCAGATAAGATGCATAAATTTAAACATTTTCAAGAATAGCTCCTTTATTTCTCAAACAAACCCTATACTGTGACCACTCTTTAGAATCATCTCGAAGAGCCAATGATAAAGAGTGGTCACAGTATAGGGTTTGGTGGAGAAATGACTATTTTAGTATTTGGGTATGCACCTTTATCTGTAGTTCTGAATACATGGAAAATCTTTGAGAACTAAATTCTCATCAGAAGCCTGGATGGACAAGCATACAGATGTAGGGACTGGATGGGATACCATGTACCAATGTAATACATGTGGAAAACAAGCAATACAATTAAACAGGCTACATGTGTATGTAAATTAGGTCTACATATTGATTTGGGAAACTGTACACATTTAAATGCTCACCTTTATCTACAGTACTGAGGCCTTGACTAGGTTGAATAATTGTTAAAATCTTATAATAAACAGTGAGTTTTTCTTCTGTATTTTGTTCACACACAACAAAGTAAGCAGTTTAGATCTTGATTAGCCACTGAGTTACTCAGCATCTTAATTGGATCAAAACTGTGTTCAAAACTCATCATAAATATGCATGGCAGGAGATTTAAACCTTTGAATGCTGAATTTCCAAAGTAGAATGGTCCATCATAGTTTTACTAAAGGGTCCATTCAATATGAAAGGGGTATCAATTGTTCGAGGAATTTGAATATTAACCACTTACTCCATGAATGAGTAAGAAATGATGACAGATAAATTGTTATAATAGGCTTAATAGCACATGGGCACAGGAAGTTTCATCATGTCAGAAACTGTAGAATCAGAATGAGACCCTGATCAAATCGGTCTTATAGGAGCTGTCTGATCTGGGTCCACTCTTTCTGCAAAGACGTAGAAAGGCAAATTTATGGAGTAAATGGTTAAACAGTGAAGATCCTATCAGAGAGTTGCTCTAGGACACCTCTCATCTAGGTCTACACTCCGCAAATAAAAGCTTAACCCTTTACTCCATAAATATGCTTTTCTACACATTTGCAAACAGAGAAGATCCAGATCAGATGGCTCCTATAGGATCCATCTGATCAGGGTCTGCTCTGTTTGCTTATGATATATTATGCATATGATTCTACAGTTTCTCCCATGGCAAAATATCATGTGACCATGTGCTATTCTAACATATTAATCTAATTAATATTCATGATGTCATTATTTCTTGCATGAATATTCATGGAGGAAAAGGTTAGTCATTTCCTGCATTAAAAGGGTTATCTTTTTACCCTATCATATACCCTTCTACACCAGTTTGTAAGCTTAACCCTTACTGTGTGGGACATGAGTAACTTATGTCTTTTGCCAACAGTGTAGACCCAGATAAGGAACCCTCTCATCAGTGTCTGCACTGTTTGTCCCAATATACTTTTCTTCAGAAAAAACCCTAAATATTCACCATAAGCTTGACCTGTTTAAATTTTGGAATAGTCCATTGAAAATCCAGCATAGTAAGGGTTAAAAGTCCATTTGGCACCATTTTGATAATATTAAATTAGACTCTCATGGTAGAAAATAGTGTGAACTCTGAGCAATCTGCTGCTACAGCAGCAGTTTGAACTGGGTCAACACTATTTACCATATTTTTTCTGTCCAAATACTTAGTGTAATAATTAGGGTTATGCAATCAAGGTACTCCATAATCTGATTTACTTGTAAACAAGTTTGTACTTTCAAACAAGACTAAGTGCACATCAAAAATGCACTGCACAATGATGAAGCATGCCTATTATTCTGCTTATTGTAATATGATGGGAAACTAACAAGGACAAACAACATTTCATACAAATTTACTACACAGGACTTCTTACCTTGGACAGAAATAGGAACGCCAACACTCCAGTCCAATATTTATACAAAATATAGAAACAGCAGCAATAATATCATTCTTTCATTTTAGTAAGTAATGGTTCAGTGTTGCAGCTAGTGTGATTTAATCATTTACTCCGTAAATATGTTCATCATCCATAAATATTTTTATGTGATTTAACGGTTTTGACCAGAGGCAAAACATTTCTTGCTCATATGCCATTATAAATATTAAACTAACAAGAGATGTTTGTAAAACATGTATACCACCCAGACCCCCTGACCTTTGATCTAGTGACCTAACCTATAGAGGTCATCTAGTGGTCATGACTAATCACCACAGCAACTTTGAAGATCCTAAGTCAAACCACTGATCATTTATTGATCTGAAAACATTTCACAAGTTAAGGTCATGGTGACCTTGGACCTTTCACCTACTGACCTCAACAACTATAAGGGTCATCTAGTGGTTACGACCAACTACCACAGCAAGTTTGAAGATCCCGAACCAAACCATTTAGCAGTTATTAATCTGAAACCATTTCATCAGTTAAAGTCATGATGACCTTGATCTTTGACCTAGTGACCTCAAAAACAATAGGGGTCATCTAGTTGTCATGACCAACCACCACAGCAAGTTTGAATATCCTAAGCCAAACCCGTGAGCAGTTATTGATCTGAAACCATTTCACCTGTTTAGGTCATGGTGACCTTGACCTTTGAACTAGTGACCTCAAAACAATAAGGTCATCTAGTGGTCATGATCAACCACCACAGCAAGTTTGAATATCCTAAGCCAAACCCTTGAGCAGTTATTGATTGGAAACCATTTCACCAGTTAAGGTCATGGTGACCTTGACCTTTGAACCAGTGACCTCAAAGCAATATGGGTCATCTAGTGGTAATGATCAACCACCACAGCAAGTTTGAAGATCCTAAACCAAACGCTTGAGCGGTTATTGATCTGAAACCATTTCACCAGTTAAGGTCATGGTGACCTTGACCTTTGACCTACTGACCTCAACAACAACAGGGCTCATCTAGTTGTCATGACCAACCACCTAAGCAAATTTGAAGATCCTAAGCCAAACCCTTGAGCAGTTATTGATAGGAAAACATTTTACCAGTTAAGGCCATGGTGACCTTGACCTTTGACCTAGTGACCTAAAAAAACAACAGGGGTCATCCAGTGGTCATGACCAACCACCACAGCAAGTTTGAAGATTCTAGGCCAAACCCTTGAGCAGTTATTGATTGGAAACCATTTCACCAGTTAAAGTCATGGTGACCTTGACCTTTGACCTAGTGGCCTCAAAAACAATAGGGTCATCTTGTGGTCATGACCAACCACCACAGCAAGTTTGAAGATCCTAAGCCAAACCCTTGAGCAGTTATTGATTGGAAACCATTTCACCAGTTAAGGTCATGGTGACCTTGACCTTTGACCTAGTGACCTCAAAAACAACAGGGCTCATCTAGGTGTCATGACCAACCACCTAGACAAATTTGAAGATCCTAAGCCATACCCTTGAGCAGTTATTGATCAGAAACCATTTTACCAGTTACAGTCATGGTGACCTTGACCTTTGACCTAGTGACCTCAAAAATAATAGGGGTCATCCAGTGGTCATGACCAACTACCACATCAAGTTTGAAGATTCTAAGCCAAACCCTTGAGCAGTTATTGATCAGAAACCATTTAACCAGGTAAGGTCATGGTGACCTTGACCTTTGACCTAGTGACCTCAAAAACAATAGGGGTCATCTAGTGGTCATGACCAACCATCACAGCAAGTTTGAAGATCCCGAGCCAAACCCTTGAGCAGTTTTTGATCGGAAACTATTTCACCATATTAGGTCATTGTGACCTTGACTTTTGACCTAGTGACCTCAAAAACATTAGGGGTCATCTACTTGTCATGACCAACCACCACAGCAAGTTTGAAGATTCTATGCCAAGTTGTTTATTAGTTATTGTTCGGAAACCATCGATCTACCGACAGACAGACCTACCGACCGACATGTGCAAAGCAATATACCCCCATTTTTTTCAAAAGGGGAGTATAATTAATATGCATACATGCATTATCTCTACCATAATTATTCATGGAGTAAAGGTTTACGAGTTTTTTAAGCATTGTCACAAATTCCAACAGTCTTGAGTATATTGGTTTTATCAGTGAGTCATATATTGGCATTAGTAGAGAGGGTCAGACAGATTTCATCAAAGTTTTAACCCTTTACTCCATAAGTTAATAGATATTTTTTATTGCTTTTGCAAACAGAGTACACTCAAATCAGATGGCTCCTGTAGAAGCTACCAAACAAGGGTCTGCTCCACTTGAATACAGAACAATATAGATCTGTTTCTATAGTTTCTACCAGGGCCAAAATTTCCAGTGTTAAATGTATATGCTATTATAAAACTTAAGCTAATATTAGTGATGTCATTATCATTTACACGAATATTCATGGTGTAAAGGGTTACAAATACTAGCTGCAACACTACAAGGTCAACATAGAAAATTGTACAAATCAATTTGATGTGATTACTTCATCCGAAATACAAATTGTAACAGCTACCATTATACAGTCTTAGATCATGTATATATATTTCTTTCCCTTTGATAGTAAGTATGTCTTTTTCATGTCACAAGAAAATACTAAAAGTCTAGTTTGACTGAGTAAAAACATCTATATAGGTCATGTATTAGGTCTAACATGGATAACGGTATGATCTGATTTCACACTGAGCATATATTGGTAGTTTAAAACTTTAACCCTTTACTCCATGAATATTCATGTAAGAAATAATGACATCATGAATATTAATAAGTGTAAATTAATTGTTATAAAAGCACTGACACCAAAATGAGTAAACAGAGCAGACCTTGATCAGATGACCCATAAAGGAGCTGTCTGATTTGGTCCTTTATAGTACATATTTTTCAAACTTCATTACCAATCCCTTTGTATAGTATGACAACAATTCTAAGTACTTTACTTGTATAATATTCATGATGTCATTATTTCTTACAAGAATATTCAACTGTGAAAGGTTTAAAACAACTTGTCTGATAAAGATATCTAAAACTCTTATTTATATGATATATGTGGGTGTGTGGTGGGTGTGTGGTGGTGGTTGTATCATTGTATGGGTGGGGTTGGGGGGAGGGGGTAGTGTTATCTTCATTTTCAAAGTCTGCTCTTTCACACACAAAAAAGTAGTTGTAATCAGTTCTTTTCCTTCCGTTAGTACTGGCAGGAATCATTTACAGGACCCTACCCCTCAAAACATTCTTTAAATGTATGCATTTCCCCCATAAATTGACTTTTTGTTGGACATTACAATATTTGTCCCTTTTTCCTGAAAATAACACTCCCAATCAAAACCTTGGCCCCATAAGCCTCTTCATAAAACATCTCTGGAATGTCATAGTATTTATTTCATTGATACTTGCAGCCTTGCTGTGAATACCTGCTTTTATACATATGGATGTGTTAAGAGTCCTCAAATTGGATTTTAGTGGTTGTTGGATGGAGCCACACACTGACAATTAAATTTCCTTCCGAAATTATATATATGATGACAGTTGCCAAATGTGTGAGTAATACATTAAATGATGACATATGACTATAAATTATATAATCAATGACAGACAGAAAAGTGGTGTCCTATTATTCGGCACCTGAAATATACACACCCCTTATCTGGAACTCTGGAATTGATCGATTTTTTTATGTAAAATAAACGTAAACATATATGCAAATGTCACTCTTCAAAATATTGCAAAATATTGGCACAAAGCAGATTTCAACTACTTTTTCCAACCCTGCCAGAATCAGAGAGCATCAACTTGATCGCGACTAATGTCTCAGACTGTCAATGCGTGATGATGAATCAGAAATCAACAAATCCCTACTTCGTATCAATTCACACACGCTGAAGTTACAGACTACTTAAGCTGCGAAAATGAAATTACAACCCATATTTACCTATGCAACGATTCTGGAGCTTTACTATCAGGCGAGCGTGGATATTATGCAAGTTGTTTTTAACAAATTAATGTCAAGGAACACAAAAATTACAGTCTGGAGACCATTTTATTTCCCTTCGTTGAAGAATATATGCAAAGGGAGGTAACTCCAACAGATCGTTTAATTTATGATTAACGACCGCAAGTGGAATAAATATGAAAAAGGAGCTCTGATTTGAAGACCAAATAAACTGTTTGAAGGTCTTTCATTCGTGAATTATTTACGATGTTTTGCGAATATTATAGTAAATAATACAACAAAATTATCCTTGTGATGCTTATAACATGGTGAAATATCATATTTCGTGAAACAATTTAGGACAAATGGGGCCTTTTTGTACTGTCAACCAAACAAGGCCTTAGGGCCCAGTTTCATAAATGGACTATTTTAAACGTGTAGGGAGTCATTAGGCAGTTGTAATTACACATATAAACGTTTCTCAGCAGTGAGCGCTGGTGACTTTTGCAATACCAATCATCAAACTTTAGAAAAAAAATCCAGTTGTTTATTAAATGACATGCTAGTTTCAAACTTGCAACTTACGGTAATCAACGCTTTTTATATGGAAAATACAACAAGTTGTTATTATTAAGACTAATTGTACAGTTTGTAATAACAGTGGTTCATTCATATAAAAAAGAAAAAAACCCAGATGTTGAAGTAAAACGAAGTGCAAACACTAAAATAAATAAATATTCTAAAAATATTTATTTACAATTTGAAGAAGTTTGTAGGTAAAAATATAAGAACAATAATAGTATTATTATAATTGTTAATGCCATGATATGTGATGTCTTGCACGAAAAATACCGTGCAAATTTAGACACATTAATAAGTGTCCTAATTTTGTGTATACGTACATCAATATCCATGTCGTTTAGAAGCACATGGATCTAATATGTTTCACGTGCCAGTCTGTCTCAACCATTTTAAACAATAAGCATATACTATCATTCACACTTTTGCAAACACAGTAGGTCTACGTAGTAGAGCCATATGCTTTAAGCGCTGTCTACTCAGCGTCTCTTCTGCTTGTTTTACTATACACTTTTTTGATAGATCTTGAATAATTCTGCACAACCTGCAGTGTCAAACAAAACTGGAATGACATATGCAATTAAAACATCGAGTCAATGATTATAAAATCATATTAATTTGAATGAATATTTATTGGGGAATGGTCTACATTGTAATGTGTTTCGTTGGATTAGTTCTATATCGACTTAGGCATGCCTTGGAACATAGCCTACATGTGTGTAACACACACACAGTGGACTGGTGACCAATCAAATGCCTGAGAATTATCTCAGATTTATAACCCGGGACCGGATCTGTGCAGACCTAGTGTCTTCATTGGTGTACCAACTACGTTTTGGTAGGCGGTATAAAATAAACAGTTCATTTATGAAATAGCCAGAAAGTCTGTTTAATTATCACGTTCCTTCATATAAACGCATTTCACGCTTTTGCAAACAGAGAAGACCCAGATTAGACGGCCCTGTATGGACCGTCTGACCAGGGTCTGCTCTGTTTGCTTTTGACATGATATAGATCTGATTCTATAGTTTTTGTCAAAGCGAACACATTCCCTGAGCTGTTTACATTATAAAACTTCAGCTAATAAATATTCATGATGTTTTTATTTTTACACGAATATCGAACAGGAAATGGGAAAAAGAGGACAATTAAATTTTCACTTAAAGTACACTGTTGATCAACTTTATCATGGACTCTTATGTAACCAGCAACATTTAGATGTATATTCTCTTTAATATCTCCAAGACATCATCCATTACTCAAAAATGAAAGTAAACCTTCAAACAATTCGATTTAAAAAGGTCTGCAGAATTTAATTACGTTACATATTGATTCAGATGGAATAATGTAGAAAAATGATATTGGACAAAAATATAATGAATGGTAAGTAAATGTGTATATAACTCGATGAACTCTGTCACTTTGGCACTTACAGAAGAAATTATATCTTGATATTCAGGTGACTGCTTAATGCAGGATGAAAGCCATGCACAGAAAGCCCCCCCCCCCCCCCCCCACCAACCTGAATTTATCTGACACCTGTCTTACAGACCGGCATTTAATACAGATTTGAACGTTCGGTTTAGAGGGGTTTTACAGTATAGATTTGGCATAATCAGAGGCTTTTATTATTACTGAAATCGAAAATCACAAAACAGAGATGCATTCCCTCATATTGACGTCTTTTGACGACTCTGTACAAGTCACATTGTAAAACCATTGTGATAAATAGAGCATTTGCTCCTAAACTATTTATCACAATGGTTACAATTAAACTACAGATTTCTTAAATTTTCCTTATCTCGCTGAAAGTCGTGCGATTTTTTTATGCCAACTGTATTTGTTTTAAGATCGTTTCTTAAAATACATTAGTCTGCGATAACGAAAGCGTTTTTCTTTCACCCATAAATTTGCAGTGTGGGACCAGATCGGACGCCGATTTTTTTCAGTCTGATCTTGCCCGTAATTGTAAACTTACTCTTCGTTGTTCGAGTTTCATAGCATATTTGTTTGCAACAGAGGAGCGCTTTCGCACATTGTAAATGAATTGTTGCTTTGTTTAATGTTTTGGTACTTTGTTTGAGATCCTTTGTACATGAATTGTTGCTTGGTACTTTGTATTTGAATTTGAAATAAAGTGAATTTGAATTTGTATGAGATTCTTTTAAATGAGGACCCCACGGAAGATTAGTCTTCAGACTAATTAAGTTACCCTCGTTAAATAAAGTCTTTCATTCATTCATTCATTTCATTCATTCTCTAGTTAATGCTCCTTTTCGGTAGAATTATTCAAAGAGGTTGTACCTAAAAATAGCCTACGATGGGTTAAAGCGTCCACTTAGTTAACCTTTCCCCTCATGAATATTTATGCAATATATAATAGCATCATGAATATTATTAGTTGAACTTTTATAATGGTGAATGAAAACAGATGTTTTTGACTCTTGTGGAAACAACAGAATCTGATCTTTAAAATCCCATAAATAGAGCAGACCCTGGTCAGACGAAGCCTACAGGAACCGTCTGATCTGAGTCTACTCTGTATGCAAAGGCGTGAAAATGCGTTTATTTCTAAGTAAAGGGTTAAGAAGCATGAGTGTCTGTAAACATATGCTTGCTTAAGTAATGAAGACCGCTTCTGTGGGAGCTTGGTGCATAACTTTTGTTCTGCATTAGGCTTCCATATGTTTTAAAGACCCCCGAACTAGACCTCTTAAGCATTTCACTGTTTAATATTCATGTAAGCAATACTGTCAGCATGAATGTTTCTCAGCTGATTTTTTATAATGTAAACTTTTCAAGGGAATGCTTTGCTTTGACAAAAACTGTAAAATCAAATCTATATCATGTTAAAAGCAAACAGAGCAGACCTTGATCAGACGGCCCGTACACCAACCGTCTGATCTTGTTCTACCCAGTTTGGAAATGCGTTTCTATGTGTGAAATGATTAATTGTATTTATTTCAATGGCTATTCGTGTCAAAATAACGACATGATGAATGCAAATTAACTGATTTTTTTTATAATGGCACTATCAACATGGAAACCTTTATCATGACAGAAACTGGTGAAGCAGATCTGTATACATTCATAAGCAAATAGAATAGACGCTGATCAGACGCTTCTTACCCTGCAGAAGCCGTCTGATCTGGGTCTAATCTGTTTGCAAAGGCATAGAAAAGTGTATTTATTGAGTAAAGGGTTAAACCGACCAGTTTAGCTCAGTAGGCAGTGTGTCTGCTTACAGAGCGGTAGGTCGCGGGTTCGATCCCTGCTCGCAACATACATGTACCTAAATTCGTTAAATTGGATGTAACAGCTCCTTTGCTTTCGCTCGGCATTACAAAGTGAGTGCCACGAATATCTGTCTGTCTGCCCGTCTGTCTGTCTGTCTGTCTGTCTCTCTTTGTCTGTCTGTCTGTCTCTCTCTCTCTCTCTCTCACGTACGCACGCACACACACATAAGCGCACACATATACAGACAGACGCGCACGCACGCACGCACGTACCCTCAGACATGGCAATTTTCTACTCAAAGTGTGATGCTAGTTTAAAACACACTTTTCATGGATAGTGTCATAATTATTAACGACTACTGTTAAACAACTGCTAAATCTAAAACAGAAATATTATCTCCCTTAGTCCATTATATTTCGTAGTTGTGTTTTGCTCATTGGAATGGCTCTAATGAGAGAGAGAGAGAGAGAGAGAGAGAGAGAGAGAGAGAGAGAGAGAGAGAGAGAGAGAGAGAGAGAGAGAGAGAGAGAGAGAGAGAGAGAAAGAGAGAGAGAGAGAGAGAGAGGGGGAGAGAGGGGAGAGAGGGGGAGAGATAGAGAGAGAGAGAGAGAGAGAGAGAGGAAATATAGAAGAGAGAGAGATAGAGACAGACAGACATACAGAGAGACAGACAGACAGAGACATACATACAGACAGAGACAGAGAGAGACAGAGGGAGCGAGATAGACAGGGAGACAGAGAGACAGAGACATACAGAGACAGACAGAGAGTGAAAGACAGAGACAGATTGAGATACAGAGAGGAACAGAGAGAGAGACAGACAGACATACAGACAGAGACAGACAGACAGACCGTCATACCAGACCAGGCAGAGACAGACAGACCAGACAGAGACAGACAGACAGAGAGAGAGAGACAGCCAAGACAGACAGAGATACAGATGCAGACAGAGACAGACAGAGACAGACAGACAAACAAACAGACATGCCAGACAGAGACATACAGAGAGAGAGAGAGAGGGAGAGAGAAAGAGAGAGAGAGGGGACAGCTAGAGGGACAGACAGAGACAGAGACACACAGAGACAGCCAGAGAGAGAGAGAAAGAGAGAGAGACAGCCAAGACAGACAGAGATACAGATGCAGACAGAGACAGACAGAGACAGACAGACAAACAGACAGGCCAGACAGAGACGTACAGAGAGAGAGAGAGAGAGAGAGAGAGAGAGAGAGAGAGAGAGAGAAAGAGAGAGAGAGAGAAGACAGACAGACAGACAGACAGACAGAGCCTATGGATGGATGCATAGACAGACAGAATAGACATAAATTTGTCCTAATATGTATTATCAATCAATTAAGCTTATGCCCTGTCAGTTCGTTGTCTGTTTGTACGCCTGGTTAGACGATGTCTCGAGACCTAGTACGCCTGGTTAGACGATGTACCGACACTTCCCAATATTGTAGACGACACGCGTACATAATTTTCGTCTACAATTTAAAGTCTAAAAAGACAAAATGTCAAGCCAAGAGATAAAATCTACTTTAGGGGAATAATCAAATGACAACTTCTGTCTGATAGTAAACAGGCGTGTTCTACAGTAAAACATCTCCACAACTACCATTAAAAGGAGTCTTGGTGTTAAACCATTTACTCCGTGAACATCCATGTACGAAATAATGTCATAAGGGATATTAATTATAATAGCACAGGAAATTGTGCCCATGGCAGATACTGTGGAATCATATCTATATTGTAGCAACTCTCTCTCTCTCTCTCTCTCTCTCTCTCTCTCTCTCTCTCTCTCAACTCTAATTGGGTCATTACGTCGATCGCTACTACGGTTGCTTAATGAATACAAACTCCTGCCTTTAAAACAGATAGATGCTTAATACAAATATCATGCAATGCAGCAAACTCATATTCCTTAAATACCAAAATTCATTTCTGAGCGATCTTTACGGAGAGGTATTATACTATTATTCTATACATGTATATTTTTTCTAGACAAAAAATATATACAAAGACCGCTTTGTTTTAACAAGAAATGTTCGTATTCACCTCTTTTTCAAATAGGAAGATCACTGTCTTTCATGGATGCAGGTCAGATGTAAATGAGCATTAGTTAACATACAGAAAATCCATACATCTATCAATGCAATTAAAGTCTAGACTGCTTGTTTATATTCTGAAACCCCAATGAACATAAGCCTTTATTATAATGACCCAGTATATACAGCAAAACCCTCTAAACAAGACGTTACATTTAGTATAAATATCCGTCTTGGAGACAGGTGCCAGCTTAATGCAGGGTGAAAGTCATGCAGAAAGCTCCTCTAGGAGCTTTCTTCATGACTTTCACTCTGCATTAAGCAGCCACCTGCCTAAAACTATATATAAGTACAGTAAAACCCCTCGAAAGCGACCTCTTTATGAATAAACATGAGTCTGTAAAAACAGCCGGTTGCTTTATGCAGGTCTTCCTGCATACATTTCGTCCTGCATTAAACCACTATCGGCATTTAAGACCCAGATTTAGACCTTGTTTTGGTGGTCGTTTGAGAGGGGCTTTGCTGAACCCCTAATTAGCCATGTATTTGCACACCCACTGTCTCCTCTCCATGAAATTGTCATGCTCAATAAGTCCGTTTTGCACCATTTTGATAACTTTAAATTAGTCTGACAGAGAAGCAAATTGTGTAGACCCTGATCAAACGGCCCATGAAGGAACTGTTTTATCTAGATCTGCACTATTTGTCTGAGTTTGTCTGTCCGAATGCGTAGTGTTAGTTGGATACAAATAGACCAATGTCTATGTGGTTTACATAATATTGAGAAGTCCTCTAAATTGGGATCTTAATAAAGAACAATTTAGGTATTTTGGTAGGTTGCAGCTTAATGCAGGATGAAAATCACACAGGGAGCTTTCTGCATGACTTTCAACATGCATTCAGCTCTCACCTGTCTAAAGGACCGGCACTGATACTAATGTTAATGTCCAATTTAGAGGGGGTTCACTGAAATGGAGAACTGTATTGATTCCGGCAACATATATCTCTGACTGATGTTAGAACAATTTATACTCCACTTTTTGTACAAAAATACAAACATATTAATTATAGCATAATCTCTGTTTAACGACCAGTAAAAAGAGGTCTAATTCAGTCCCAAAGGCAAGACACTAAAACGTAACAGAGCATGTGCTCCTAGTGATCATTTATTAAAATGAATATTTCATAGATTCCTCAGATATACTAATAAGACATATATTTTATAAAGTTTTTGATGCCGGGTACTTCCCAGAAGTATGCTCTAAAGGATATACTGTCCCGCTGCATAAGAAAAATGACCGGAATGATCCAAATGATTATCGTGGTACATTTGCATTACACTATCGAGTAATCTAGGAAAACATTTTACTAGTATATTAACGACAAGAGTAAAAAATGGTTTGAAAATAATAACTTGTCGTCGGATTGCCAATTCGGATTTCGAAAAGGAAGGAGTAAAATTGATGCTATATTTATTTTTACACGCGTTGATTGCAAAAACACTAAGAACATGCGATTGCCTTGCGATTTTGTATACTTCAAAAAGGCGTTTGATTATGTTTATACTAACGCACCATGGTTCAATTTATTAAACATGGGGTTATATGGCAAACTACTTATAATATATAGAGCTATGTATGCAGACGTTAAATCACACATTTGCAAACAGAGTAGACCCTATAGGAGACGTCTGATCAGGGTCTGCCCTGTTTGCTAATGGAATTTTATAGATATATTTCTTTACTTTCCAAATTGCTACAATGTTCCACCTTCCATATTTATTATAACTATTTTGTCCCTGAATATTCATTAGGTATTGAAATTTGGAATGCACATAGAACAGGGAAAGGGTTAACACTTTCGCTACCAAATATTTTCATTTGCAACTATGTCGTCTTTCACATTGTTTCTTTTATTTATTTTTCTCCATTTTCACTTAAAACATTACAACAATAACAAACAGTTTGGATCCTGATCAGACGCAGTGTTTCACAGCGTCTTAAAGGCATTTCAAAGCTCCTTATATAAATGACCCCCCCCCCCCCCCTATATACACAGTATCCAGCTGTGCTCCTGCACTGTCCAGTCAGGGTCCATAGCCATAAGAGATAAGGTTATGCAATCATACATTGATCCTCTGTGATGGTAGCCCGCCTTATCAGTTTGTGTATCAGACCCCTGACAGTCGGCTCCCAAAATACACAGCATTGGGTTAATGGGTCAACATTCCTTTCGAAATGCCTTTAATGGATCCAAACTGTTTACATAGGTAATTACAAAAGTTACATTGACAGCGAAAGAGTTAAGACGGCTCCCAGTCAGTGAATGTGAAAATGTGTCAATATTTTTAAAATCTTTATTATCGATTGACTGTTGACTGTATATAATGTGGGACTAAAAGTTTAATAAAAAACTATAAAAGTCCATCTTACTAAATTTCGTCCAACATAACTATCGTATGTTCGTGACCATTTGACGAGATCTGCTACTTTTATTGTAAAAACAAATGCATGATGAGTCTTGACTTTCAGATGGATCTGTGATAGAGGCAGCTTTTCCTTTTTTGTCACTGCACCATGGACTTTCTATTTTATTGTACAGATATGACGTGTTTTTATACTTTTATTTTATAAAATGGTGCGGTATGTTTGAACGTCATAAAATCTTTTGTTTTAACCCATTCCTTCATATTGACGCCTTTTGACGCTTCTGTAAAGGGAACCCTTTTTTTTAATATACCATTGCGATAAATAAAGCATTTGCTCCTACACAAATCTAAAATGTTCCTTTATTTTCTAGTAAATTAATGCTCCTTTTTGTAGATTTATTCAAAGCGGTTGGGTCTAAAATAGCTTAGTAGGGAATGTGAGCATAATGTGTAGATCTAGGGAATGCTATGTCCTTTATAGCGTAACTCTTTTATGATTTTATATAATGCTTCATTGTCCTAGGTGTTACAACAGTGCGATCGTTTTGATTCTAGATAGATTCTAATTCATTTTTAAATCATGGACTACTCGTCTAATTTTAAGCTTGCATGTGTGGTTATCCGATGTGAATTGTACTTGTAAATGTTGCTGCGAATCACCTTTGGGCGTACATATTATTGGTAGTGACGACCGTTTAAAGGCATTTCGAAAGGTATGTTGACCCATTAACCCAATGCTGTGTATTTTGGGAGCTGACTGTCAGGCGTCTGATACACAAACTGATAAGGCGAGCTACCATCACACGACTATGGACCCTGCATGAGCACAGCTGGATACTGTGTATATATGGGGGGGGGGGGGGGGGGGGGGTTCACTTATATAAGGAGCTTTGAAATGCATTTAAATGTTAGAACTTAGGTAATGTCCGTCTTTTGAAGTTGACCTTAACCCTTTTCTTCATATAAACCCCTTTTCATGCAGTTGCAGGTCACGGTCAAACGGTTCCTATGGGACCTATCTGATCAGGGCCTGTTCTTTTTTGTTTTTTTTATTTATAACAGACCTGGAGCTACAGTTTCTACTAATATTAACACCTGCTGCGTACATATGCCATTACAATCAGCTAATAGGTATTCATTGAAGTATTTCTTACTTCAATGTTGAACAGGTAAATGTGTTTGTTTGTGTTAATCCGTTTCTGCTCACTATGGGATAATTGGACTTCCCAGACAGAGAGAGGAGAGGATACAGAGAAACTCAAGCACGATGCTCTACTCTTATATTACCGACATAGTTTCTCTGGTTCTTTTAGATGCCTAGTGTATAGCACTAATGCATCGGACCTCGGTTTATAGTCTCGCCAGGACGCGGCCCCCCTGGTATTGTAGTCGAGCCCTGGCATTGTAGCCGAGCGCGTTAGCCACACGACCACGTTGTTGCACACTAGAATGTGCGATAATTTTGGCCAGCCGAGTAGTAGCGGTTGCCGTAAAATAGGTAGTACGATAATTTTGGTCGTACGCGCTTTAGTAAGACGAACGCCAGCTGTTCAAGAACACGAGGATTTGACAAATCTTCTTTGAAATGACGCTCAAAATAGAATGCTATTAGTAAAATGTTCATCCTGTCTATGTCAGCAAAGCTATTTTTGACAAATTGGTATAGGAGTGATGTTGAAGGAGTGGAGTAATCAAAACCAATCAGAAATAATTGTGTGTAGGAATACCGTCTACTCCCTAATAAATGCCCCGCTTCAATAAATGCCCCCCCCCCCAACTTCTGGGGGAAATTAACGATAAATAAAAAACCCAAACTAAAACCTTTATAAAAGCAACCATTAAATAAAGAAATTTTTTGTGTGTTTTTTAAAAAAGATCGCTTAATGCAGACTGAATGCAATGCAGAAAGCTCCATAGGAGCTTTCTGTATTGCTTTCATTCTGTATTAAGCAATTATCTGTGTACAGAATGCAAGAAGCTTTTTTTAACAATGTAGCATTTGTTAGAGACAATGCGGTAGAAATCTTACAAATGCCCAAAAGGAATCTCCCTGTACAGCAATACATCCACTGACGAATGCACTACACATGTATCTTTTACAATTGATCCTTTCAACGATAAATTGTGAAATGGACAATTCCAAAATTTGAACAAGCCTAGCTTACTGTGAATATTCAGGATTTTTTTTTCTAAAAAAAATTAAAAGTGTAACATAACACACAGTGCAGACCTTGATGAGAGGGCTCTCGCGTTGAAAGGGTTAAACAGACACCCCCCACCGTAAACAATTTCGATTTAATCGTCTTTAAGTGATGATACTAAATTGGAATACATGTAATTATGTCAAATTTGATTTTTCTTTTCAAATTTAATTTCCCTATAACAGTAAATTGGCAATAAAGTTCCCAATTTGTAACAGCACCGTTGTCATTATCTCGGTAGTATCTGTATTTACTTTGCTGATTGGTAAGACCCATGTCATTATGTTAAATATATACACGAAGTTCTAATAATTCAAAATCCAACTGAGTCTTTCTTTCAAAGAACAAAATCGACAAGAATATTTACATTTTATGTATTAACCCTTTCGGCGCCGAATTTCTAATTGCCATCTGCAATCCAATTTTGTTAAATCATTCGGTAAAATAAGGAAACGAGATAAATCAATGCAAATTTCAAAGGAATAAAGCACAGATATAGAAACAGAGTTTGAGACAAAAAGTAAAGACCCTGATCAGACGCCGCCTTATCTGGGACTGCACTATTTGTCGTGGTGCATTTTTGCGACATTGGTGGTGAAAGGTTTAAAATTTCAAATACTTGCCCGAACCTTCTCTTTTTACAGATATACTAGTAATGTGTAACTATTTCCCTCCTGAATATTCAGGTTTGAAATAACAAATGTATAGTTATTTATTAGCTGAATATGTTTTTATATTGGAGGATCCATGTTTGATGGCATACTGATCGTGGTTTTAATGAAGGAAACTGGAAGAAATTCTTCATTCGGAATGTATAACTGGCGAAAATATTTGCAGACGACATTTGCTCAGCGATCAAAGAGTTTTAACTGTAATATGTGTTGTCTGCAAAATTTGTCATCTACTTTAGGTTTCTTCTGAATCTCTATGCTTCAACTCTCTACTCCACAGATAACAGCTTTTCAAAAGTAGTTCTGTTTGCTTACGAGTCAACGTAGAAGTGTTTCGATAGTTTCTACCATGGCTTAACCCATTCCCTCATCGGCTATTTTTAGATCCAACCTCTTTGAATAAATCTACCGAAAAGGAGCATTAACTAGAGAAAAGAAAAAAAATAGAATTTTGTAGTTCTGAAACCATTGTGATAAATAGAGCATTTGCTCCTTAGGAGCAAATGCTCTATTTATGACAATGGTTTCAAAAAGTGACTTTAAAGAGGCATAGAAAGGCGTATTCATGGAGGAAAGGGTTAAGATGTCTCTGTTCATGTGCCATTATAAACACTACTCTAATAAATATTCACGACGTTTTTCCCGAATATTCATGAGGCAAAAGACTAAATACAGTTACGGTATCGAACTGTTTTGATCCTGATAAGAGACCCGTTTAATTGGTGTCCCATTTTGATTCATATCATCTGCAGAGGTGATCACAAACTGACCTACACGCTGAAGTCTCCAGAGTCTTTGAGACTGAATTGATAAGCAATTCAGTATACCAAAACATATATCTGACGCGACATTTGGACCTATGTTGTGGTTTACTAGAATGTGCGACGTCTTTAAAGTTTAAACGCCTTTTCAAATAATTCTCCATGGGCAAATTTGTGATCGCATTGGCGAACATGGTTGAACAAAATATAGACCCCAATTAAGTCGATGTCTCATCAGGATGCAAACTATGATTACAGTTTATAAAGCAAAGGAGAAGAAAATAAAACTATAAAAAAGTTAAGCAGACTACCTATTAAGCATTTCCCTGATATAAACGCCCTTTTCACGCATTTGCAAACAGAGTAGAACTAGATCAGACGGATCCTATAGGAGCCGTCTGATCAAGGTCTACTCTGTTTGCTTATGGAATTTGATAGATTTGTTTCTTTTCTTTCTAAAATGGCTACGATGTTCACCTTCTATATTTCATTATAACTATTTTGTCCGTGAATATTCAGTAAGTATTGAAATTTAAAATAAATAAGGATACGCAGACTTGTTACCGGTGACTTATTGACATGCCTCAAAAGATTTCCAGCGGGTGACATCGTAGAGACTGAAATTGATCCATAGCTGTAGTTTATAAGACAGCCAATCCTTACTCACCAGATTTACGAATGTACAGTAAAACCTCTCTAAAGCGACCATTAAAACGATGTCTAGTTATGCTTCAAAGAGACAGGCGATAGCTTGATGCAAGACGAAAGTTATGCAAAAAAGCTCCTATAGGAGCTTTCTGTATAATTTCCCTCCTGCATTAAGCAACCATCTGCTTTTAAAGACGCCCACGTGTATGCATTTAGTGGTCGCATTTGAGAGGTTCGATGGTATATCTAGATGTTGCAAAATATTTAAACAAAATGAGACTAGACACTAGACAGTCTCTATAGTGGCCATTTGATACATGAACAAACTTCTTTAAAAGCAGATGGCTGCTTAATGCCAGACAAAAGTAATGCAGAAAACTCTCATGAGAACTTTCTTCACATCTTTTTTCCTGCATTAAGGTACCACATATCATGCAAAAACAAAGTCGGACTTCTTCTCAGTTCTGAGTGGTCGTTGTAGGGAGATTTTACAATAAACCATGTGGTATCGCCAAGGGAAGATCGCATGAAAGTAATGACTTCGTGTTACCACTTGTCTTTTATGGACCGACGACGATTGTCGTCAAATGATTTATGGCTATGTTTTCCATATTTCTCATGGAAAACTACACTGACTGTATTCATGACATTGCTGTCACAGGTGCCCAGTGTCAGAATAGTTCAGTGTTGAAACCTTCAAAACCTAAAAGTCTGTTTAACAATTACATATACAGTAGAACCTGTCTTAAGCGGTATTCAAAATATGTCTAATTATTGGTCTGTAAGGCATGTGGTAGCTTAAAGGAGCTTTTTGCATGTCTATTGCCATGCGTTAAGCAACCGCCTCTATTTTAGTATTGCTATGCTTAATAAATGAATGGCCGCTTAGTACAGGTTCTACTTTATACACAGGACTCCAGTTTCAGGATTGCTTTCCTGGTTACTTACCCACACAGGTGACCCGTGTCAATCATGCTTATCCTGCATTAACCCTTTCACCGCCAATGTCACAAAAATGCACAACGGCAAATAGTGCAGTCCCAGATCAGATCAGGGATTTCACTTTTTGTCTCAAACTTTATTTCTATATCTGTGCTTTATTCCTTTGAAATTTGCATTTATTTATCGCATTTCCTTATTTGACCGAATGATTCAACAAAATTGGTTTGCAGACGACAATTAGAAATTTGGCGCCGAAAGGGTTAAACCCTTACCTGATACAGACGCATTTTCACACATGCTCAATTTAACTATGAAATAATATAGATATGCGTGTACAGTTTCTGCCATGGGCAAATATTCCCGCATCTATATGGCACTATAAAAATAAGTTATAAACTGCCAATTTTCATTTAAACAATTCAACACCAAAAGTTGTACACATATTAAATATCATTGAAATAATATATTTTCCCAAAGTACAACTTTACATATTCAGTTAAATATCAACAATATCTGGGTACCTGTACTACTACATCCTTAGAAAACCGCCGACTTTTTAAGAGGCGGGAAAGTTCATCGATTGTTACAGAAATCAACGGAAATGTTCGGAACTTATGCGGCTTTAGTCAGCCAAAAGTAAAACAACACAAAGAGACACATTATTATCATTTTTTTCTGTGTGCTGGTTGACCTTCACGTAAAAGACCATTTTTCAGTAATCCTGACCCCAGGCTCCTTCAACAAACAAACTCTTTTATGCTTAGATCGAGAAGCAGGTGTTTAGGTTTCGACTTTAGTAACCCGGACAACATGTTCATGTGAAAGCTATATGAGAGTACGGTGGTTTAATATTCTGTTTCTTTCTCTTTCACTGCCAATGTCGCATATGTGATTACCTATTCAAACAGCTTAGGTCCAGATGAGACGCCGAGTAACACGGTGTCTCATCTGACATCAAGATCCAAACTGTTTGTTACTGGGACCGTTTCCTAAAACAAAAATGAAGAAAGGTAAAAATGGAAAATTGTTGTAGACGACAAAGTTTGTAGACGACAACATTTGGCGGCGAAAGAGATCAGGAATGACATAGCTTCTCATTAGTAATCACTTGTTTAGGCGATCATATTAACCATGCAATAACAGAGAATGTGTACTTTCAATACAATAAGAAATACAGTTAAACCTATCTTAAGCGAGCATTATTATAAGTCTAATTCAGTGTTTGTTGATCCGGGTGATAACTCAGTGTTGTTTTTTTTAAAATCCGGATGGTAGTTTAATGCAGGTCGAAAGTAGCGTTTAGATGGTCGCTTAAGACAGATTAAAGAAAACAGGAGAAATAATTTATTAAAATGACGACACACTCGACAACTTTGATCCTAGCATTCATACCTGAGGCCGTTCGCCTCATGATTAGGAATTCATCCAAGTTGACAATATTAACGTCGTGTCTCCGGTAGTAGACGCATCATTACAGACTCACCAGAGGCAACAAATTACAGTAAAACCTCTCTATAACGGCCGCTATATTACATCAAATATTTTGTGTTAAAGGCAGGTGGCTGCTTTAAGCAAGGTGAAAGTAAAACAGAACGCTCCTATAGGAGCGTTCTGTTTTACTTTCACCTTGCTTTAAGCAACCACCTGCCCTAAATACCAACTAATTAAGACAATTATGTGGTCGTTATAGAGATATTTTCACTGTAGATGTGTAATTTAAACCCATTACATGATTAGTTCCCTTATTTTTCCACCGAACCCTATTATATAACCAATCAAAATGGTCACAACATAGGGTTTGGTGGAGAAATGATGATTGTAGCATTTGAATTCACACCTTTACCTGTGGATCTACAAACCGTATATAAGAGACTGATCAGAGGCCGTCATCATATGTAGATAGACAGACAGACAGGCGACAGCCAGGTAGAAGACAGACAGATAATTGATTTAAGTCTCACTAATGTAGATTGCAATTAAAATATACATAAACGCATTTGGTTATGTCAAAAAGGTACAAAACCATTCACAGATGAGTTATAAGAGACTCTTAAAAGTTATATACAATGAAAACCCTATAATATATATAGGATCGTGTCTACTTGTTAATACAGTGAGCTTGCAGTAAATGAAATGTATGTGTGTACATTGTTTGAAAGAATATCAGAATGTCTGGTTTTGCTTGACGCCATTTCGTTCACTACACGTATCAACAAATATGATAATCACGATTAATGCTAACCCCTTTCCTCATATAAACGTGTTTCCCATAGGAGCCGCAAAATCAGGGTCTGCTCTGTTTGCTAGTGCAGTTTGAAGCACCTGTTTCTTTACTTTATAAAATGGCTACAATGTTCCACCTTCCATATTTCATTATTTTGTCCATGAATATATAGTATGTACAGTAGAACCCCGCTAATGCGACCACTTAATGCGACCACTTAAACAAACATGGCTGTTTTCATAAGCAGGTGGTTGCTTAATGCAGGTCGATAGTTATGCAGAAAGCTCTTATAGGAGCTTTCTGCATAACTTTCGTCCTGCATTAAGCAACCACCTGCCCTTGCCACTGTGAAGTATGCCCCTTTTTGGTGGTCGCATTAGTGGGGTTTTACTGTATATGTATTGGAATTTGGAATATACATATATTATGGAAAAGGTTAACTACACGACTCTTCACTCCGTTTGAACAGGAGTATGTAATGTAATTATTGACCTATTACTGTTTCTTGTAGCAGCTTAGTTTCATCAACGTGATGCTAGAAAAGGAGTATTATCAGCGAAATAGGCACACTAACAATACTTTAATCCCCATGCTGCTGAAACTCTTATCTTAAACCTTTACTCCATGAATATTCATTTAAGAAATAATGTCACCACGAATATTTATTGGCTGAATAATGGTATATGAACACAGCAGAGTTTGGTCACGCCACTGTATTATTATCCCATACGCAAACAGAGAAGACCCAGATCAGACGGCTCATATTGAAAACTTCCTGACTGATTGTCGAACAGTTTGGATCCTAATGAGCACCGAGTGCTCTATGCAAATGCATGTCAGGTCGCACATAGATCAAAGAACCCTTACATTTCCAGTTTTACCCTTTTCTTCACAATCTTACTGTAAACAAAGTAGACCCAGACCAGGCGACTTTGGTGGGGTCTGTGCTGTTTGATTATGTTACAGAACTGTTTGTCATGATAATAAATGTCCTTACGTTATATTTGTACTACAATTATTCAATTGATATTCATAATGGGTGGAGTCTGGGTTCCTTCATATACACGCATTTTCACGTATTTGCAAACAGAGTAGACCCAAATCAGACGGGTATGCTCTGTGTGCTTTGATAGATATGGATCTTTAGTTTCTAAAATGGCTACAATGTCCTATCTTCCATAATTCATTATAACTTTTTTTGTCCATGGATACTCGGTAGGTAAGGAAATTTGAAATAAATATAGAACACGGAAACGGTTAAGGTGTTGATACAGCCACATAAATGATCATATATTTAAATCCCGAAGGACGCTTTGCATGTACAGTAGAAAATGTTGTCAAGCGGCCATTCATTTATTGATCATACGCCTCTTAAAAAACATGAAGTTGCTTAATACAGGGTAAAAGTGATACACAAAGCTCCCATTGGAGCTTTCTATATCGCCTTTATCCCGCATTAAGCTACCAATTGTTTTAAAAATCCAGAATTAGACACTTTTTAAGACAGGTTATTCTGTATTGTTTATCAGTAGATGCAAGTTAGATGCCCCACACTCATATTAAAAACACGTTTTCCTTAATTGGCTTTAAAATAAAGCACGGCACTTTGATAAACATTGAATTGATTACGTTTCACTTCGCATCCCACTCACCTCTGTCACAGGCTCTGATCGCTTTGCCAAGGCAATCGACAGAATGTTTTCTCGAATCTTACCTTTTTCGCTGCCAATGTCACATCTGTGATTACCTATATGCAACCAGTTTGAATCCAGATTAAACGCCGAGTAACTCGGAGTCTCATCAGAATCAAAATAGTTTTTTTTAACTGTGACTATGTTTTTTTTAACAAAAATGAAGAAATGTAAAAAATGAAAATTGCAGAAGACAACAAAGTTTGTAGATGACTAAATTTGGGAACGAAATAGTTAATTAAAGTGTTTTAATAATGATTTCGCTTCTATCTAGAAGCAACATTCATGTACGTGCAAATATATAGAAATGAACGCAATTTTGGGAAACACCAAACCGTTAAGCAACTAAGTGCAGTTGGTGATATTTCACGGGCCTGTTTCAATTTTTATATATGTCTGCCACTAGTGCGCTAACTGGACATTGGAAATCTGTGAAAAAGGTGAATTGTTTGAGCCGGCGTACAAGAAATTACCCTTCACCAGAATTTAGATATTTTGTAACATCTTTGTTTAGTTTAACACCATTCTAGACATATTTGTTTTGAAGTAATGGAAAGTAGTGTATGTCTGAGAGTGTGCCAGGGGCTAGTCCTGAAAATAAGAGACCTGCCAGGAGAATGAACAAGAAATCTATAATTCAGGCTTACTCTGACATGTTCATGTCCTCGCTAACAAACGTTATTTATGTTAATTGTGACATTAACTAGCACGGTGTTGAAATATTCATGAGAACTAGGAAACAAAAGATTAATTGTCTTTATTTGTTTTCAATAAACATCTACTTACAGTAGAACATATCTTAAGCGGAAATTCATGTATTGAACAGAGAACTCTTAAAAAGCAATTGGCTGCTTAAAGCAGGGCAAAAGTAATGCAGAAAGCTCCTAATTAAGCGGGTTAAGACAAGTTCTACTGTAACTCTTTCGCTGCCAATGGCAGTTTTGCGACCTTTTCTGCAAACAGTTTGCATCTAGAAAGTTGGCATGTCATAAGGTTCCAAACGGGTTTTTACTGTGGTTATGTTTTTGAAAGAAAATGGGAGAAAAGCACACAATACAACTTTTACAGACGACAATGAGTGGAAACGAGTGACTTTTCCAGTAGGATAATAAAAATAATCCCGCGGCCATTTTGGTGGTGCCCTGGTGGTACCAATGCATTTAAGTGGTTTTGGAAAATACTGTAAAATATGACAGGAAACAATCCTTCTCAAATGAAGGTTTGCATTTGGCGGAGGTTAATGAAGCTAGGTGGGTGGTGGGGTAACAACCCCTCTCAAATGAGGGATTGAACAATGAGATTAGAAATAATATTTTGTAAGCGAAGAGAATGACTGATTTTAATCAATGAATACCCCAATTACTTAGTATCCTTTCTCAAAATATTTACCTTTTTTTAAAAAAATAAAAAGTAGAAATACATTGTGACTGAAAATGAAAGTTTAGTATTCCCCCACTCACGAGGGAAGGTGTTAACCCTTTGAATGTTGGAAACGAGTGTACTGACACTTGCAAACAGTGTAGAAAGTTAGAGGAACCCCTGGGTCCATGCTTATAAAACTTTTAGTTGAGTCTGAGTACGTTCTAAAGCTTTTGATTTGTCAGATTTGAGTCTTTGGCTCAAATCTGACCTATCAAAAGATTGAGAACTCAAATCTGACCAATCAAAAGCTTGAGAACGAAACTCAAACTCAACTAAAAGCTTTATAAGCATGGACCCTGATCCGATGTCTGCATTGTTTATCATGCACACTCCTCTTACAAATTATACCCTTTCATACTAAATGGATTATATACTTAAACACTGATGGATCATTCCAAAAATCAGCAATCGGATGGTTAACAATTGACATTTAGGCGTTGTAATCATCCAACAAGATGATATATGTACACACATGTTGCAGTAACTTCTGCTGTGTTTGACAGGTTCTTGGAATTTGAGAACAAATTACAATATCGAATGTCATGGTTTGAAATGACGAAATAAAAATGGCCTGTCTCAGAATAGTAAAATAATTAAGTCAGTGTAACCCTTTACCGAGTAGACCTAGAACAGACGGCTACTGTATTTGCCCTATTTGATTATGATATACTGTAATGCGATTCTGCAATTTGAGAATACATAAGTTTTACAGCAAACTACAGTAAAACCTCTCTATAACGGCCACTAAATTACATCAATTATTTTGAGTTAAAGGCAGGTGGCTGCTTAAAGCAACTCCTACAGGAGTGTTCTGTTTTACTTTCACCTTGCTTTAAGCAGCCACCTGCCCTAGATACCAACCAATTAACACACTTTAGTGGCCGTTATAGAGAGGTTTTACTGTAGTTTGGTGTAAAACTTTTGAATCTGATGCAATTCTGATTCTGATTGAATCCTATTCGATCAATCTTCTGAAAAACTATTTACCGAGTGTCAAATATCTTGGATCCAGATAAGACATTGAGTTACTCCTCGTCTCATTTGGGTCCAAATAATGGCCAAATCAGGTGGTTGCTTAATGCAGGGCAAATGTAATGCAGATAACTCCTATAGGGGTTGTCTGCATTACGTTTGGCCTGTGCCTTACAGACCCATTAGTGGTCCCCTGTTTTTGATGGCCGCATAAGACAAGCTATACTGTAACTCTGTCGCTGCCAGGTTGTACTTAAGGGATCAGGATTATAAGTCTGAAGATATCGCTATGCAATACTGTAATCAACATTAAATGATTCAGAAAAATGAAAACTCATTTTAGAGAAAACGATATTTTATTTTATCCTTTTACTCTATAAATACGCCTTTCTATGCATTTGCAGACAGAGTAGATCCAGATCAGATGGCTCCTATAGGAACCGTCTGATCTCCTATAGGAGACAGAGGCAGGTGACAGTTTTTCTATACTTTATGTTCCTTTTCGGCAGATTAATTCTAATACATTGGGCCTAAAATTAGTCCAGGGGAGAAATGAGTTAAGCGTCATTTTACAGTAGAACCTGTCTTAGAGGACGTTTACGTATAGAACATATACTAAGCGACCATTTAAGGTAACCATATATTGTAGAACATATTTTATGGTCTCATAATTTTATCATCACTTTTCCGCGTGAAAAATTGAAAATATCCATTATTTTTACAACACTTAAAAACAAGTCGAGATGCCCGAACACTGTTTCATTTCGAATAAATCAACGGGATTTACCATCGGAATTCCTAATTAAACCGATCGTCAACTATATGCAAATTAGCTACGGTAAACGCGATAGCCGCCATTTTTGTTTACAGTAACTCCCTTTAATGCCACTACCAAAAAGGGTCGTGATTCTGGGTGACAGAGGCAGGTGACAGCTTATGCAGGACGAAAGTAATAGAGAAAGCTCCTAAAGCTCCTAAAATAGGAACTATCTGCGGAATCCAAATTCGAAGCTGATATCAGAAGAGATAGAAAAAAAAACAACTGTTGAGACAACAACAACGACAACAACAACAACACAACAATAACAACAACAAAGTAACGTCAATAACGAGTATAGCCCGCATTGTTTTCATTTCTAGTTTCGCTTTTGTTGTTTGGTAGCGCATTCCGATTGATTTAAAAATAAACAAGAATTCGTATATATATAACGATTGGTTTGGTTTTATCGGGTTTTACGTCGTCTTAACAGTATTTCAGTCACATCACGACGTCCAGCTAATTACAGATGGAGGAACAAATTGCATTGTTTCGTCCACAGAAGAACATGCAAGTAGTTCAATGGTCACTTGATTCACTGACATCATACCCGCTAAATTTAGATTGTTCTGCTTGATCCATGATATTTTCTCGTGTCGTTTTTTGTCGTAGTTATTTTCTATACAAAACATAATTTGTAGTCATTTAAGAGCTAATTGAGTACAGAAATTAATTCACATAAACTATAATGGAACTTTTAGAGAGCAGTTTTAGCAGAGCAAGTCTAAAGCAAGTAGAATAATAACCATATAAATAGTCGCCTATTAACGGCCGCTCAATGCAGATTCTAGTGTAAATGGTCGCACAAGACATGTTTTACTGTAAATGGTAGTCTTTTAACCATTTCCCTGTTCTGTGTTTATTCCTTTCAATACCTACTGAATATTCATTAACAAAATAGTTATAAAGAATTATTGTAGTTGGAACATTGTAAACATTTTAGAAAGCAATGAAACAGATTCTGTTAGCAAACAGCAGACCCTGATCAGACGGTTCCTCTAGGAGCCGTCTGATCTGGCTCTACTCTGTTTGCAAATGCGTTAAAATACGTTTATATGAGGGAAAGGGTTAATGATTGTTGAAGACAGGTTCTACTGTAAATGGCTACTACTGACAGGTTTTACTTTATATGGTCATCTATTAATGATTACTCAGGACAGTTTCTTCTGTAAATGGTCGCTGTAGGCAGGTTTTACTGAAAATAGTCACTCATGACAGGTTCTTCTGTTAATGGTCGTTCATGACAGGTTCTACTGTTAATGGTCGCTCATGACATGTTCTACTGTTAATGGTCGCCCATGACATGTTCTAGTGTTAATGGTCTCTCATGATAGGTTCTACTGTAAATGGTCTCTCATGACAGGTTCTGTTGTTAATGGTCGCTCATGACATGCTCTACTGTTAATGGTCTCTCATGACAGGTTCTGTTGTTAATGGTCGTTCATGACAGTTTCTACTGTTAATGGTCGCTCATGACATGTTCTACTGTTAATGGTCTCTCATGACATGTTCTACTGTTTATGGTCTCTCATGACAAGCTCTACTGTTAATGGTCGCTCATGACAGGTTCTACTGTTAATGGTCGCTCATGACATGCTCTACTGTTAATGGTCGCTCATTACATGTTCTACTGTTAATGGTCGCTCATGACATGTTCTACTGTTAATGGTCGCTCATGACAGGTTCTACTGTTAATGGTCGCTCATGACATGCTCTACTGTTAATGGTCTCTCATGACAAGCTCTACTGTTAATGGTCGCTCATGACATGTTCTACTGTTAATGGTCGCTCATGACATGCTCTACTGTTAATGGTCTCTCATGATAGGTTCTACTGTTAATGGTCGCTCATGACATGCTCTACTGCTTACGATCTCTCATGACAAGCTCTACTGTTAATGGTCGCTCATGACATGTTCTACTGTTAATGGTCGCTCATGACATGCTCTACTGTTAATGGTCTCTCATGACAGGTTCAGCTCTAAATTGTCGCCCAAGTAATATTCAACTGAAAATGGTCTCTCATGATAGGTTCTACTGTTAATGTCTCTCATGACAGGTTCTGTTGTTAATGATCGGTCATGACAGGTTCTACTGTTAATGGTCGCTCATGACATGTTCTACTGTTAATGGTCTCTCATGACAGGTTCAGCTCTAAATTGTCGCCCAAGTAATATTCTACTGAAAATGGTCGATCAAGGTAGGTTCTTCTGTAAAGTGTTGCTTATGGCGAGTTCTACTGTAGAGTGTCGTTCAACGCATGTTTAACTGAAAATGGTCGATCAAGGTAGATTCTACTATAAATTATCGCTCAATGCAAGTTTCTACTGTAAATTGTCGTTCAAGGCAGGTTTTAATGAAAATGGTCGCTTAAGGCAAGTTTCAGCGGCAAAAGGTCGATTTAAACAGATTCTACTATGAATGATCGATTGTGAATTGTCGCTCAAAACGTGTGCTACTTGAAACGGTCGCTTACGGCAGATGCTGGTGTAACAGGGTTAACGCAAGGAAACGTAATGAGAGAAGCAAATGGATAACTTGATAACTTAATTATATTTACCTTTTTCTTGCTGAAAAAAATATCACTGCTCAACATCTTATCTAAGTACATTTTTTACCAACTTTCCGTTTGTAAACATTCTTGAGAAACAATTAATCAAATGCCACAAAACTTGGATCTTGGTGATAGGCCGAGTTACTCAGCGCCTCGTCTGGATCCAAACAGTTTGTAAGTGTCAGTCAGGGTTTACTCGGCAGGTGAAGGGTTGAAACTCAAATCTCGTTGTAGCGTTTCTACTGGTATTTCCTACGGGCAAATTTAGAGAACAATTTTCAACTACATGTAATACCCCGTGTGTGGAGATAAATCATGAAACATAACAAAATATTTAATTTCCGACTTCCAATATCTAATAACCTTAATTATTGGAGGCAAGGAAGCGACTTGTACAACAAACTAGAGCAGAACTTGTCTTAAGCGACCCTTTATCGGTTGGACACAGGGATATTAAAAAGCAAGTGGTTCCTTAATGCAGGGAAAAAGTAAGGCAGAAAGCTCCCATAGAAACTTTCTGCATTACTTTTGACCTACATTAAGCTACACTCTGCCTTATAGATCAAAATGTAGTCTACTATAACAATAATTACCGCAGTAAGAGTGAAGAAATTCATTTTTGAAACCTACTAATTTTAATGATATTTACTGTTCGGTGTGATGTAAGAAGAATCATTGATCACAGTTAATGCAATTTGTAGTAAATGTTTAATTAGTTATTCATAATTAGCTGTAAATATCACACGCTATTGATAATTCAATGAAAGCCGCCAAGTCTATTGGAGTTACTACTTCATGCCATCTTTAAGCTGCTACAAAAGTGCATTTGAACGAATCTTACCTAGTTTGGGTGAGTGGATGTGGTTTTTTAGAAAGTTTTTGTTTTGTTTTTCATGGTGTGTTGCTATGACATTTGTGGACTGCCCAGATCAGAGGGGTAGTCTAGCCTGTTTGCAGAGATATGAAAGGCGTTACTTTGAAGTGTGGATTTAACCATTTCCCTTTTACGTATTTATTCCAGACTTTATCTGCTCATTAATAGTCATGGACAGAAGCAATAAAACGGTACATAGAAAGGGATTTTTTTCAATATGGTAGAAACTGTACTCAGATCTATAAAATTTCATAAGCGAACAGAGTGGATTCTGATCAGACGGCTCCTACAGGGACCGCCTGATCTGGGTCTACTCTGTTTGCAAAGGTTGAAGAAAAAACAAACGACCCTTATCCAGCTACTAAACGCATCGACTGCTTAACCCATTCCCTCATGATATGTTGACGACTTTTGACGACTCTGTAAAAGTCACTCTTTGAAACCATTGTGATAAATAGAGCATTTGCTCCTATTTATGGTTATATACGAGAGAGTATATAAACCATTTTGAATAGATGATATGAAATGTTAATATGAAGACACGAATTTCTAACATTAAGTAGCAAATTCCCATACCTTTAAGCATTCGAAATTAGCCTGTAAGAGACTAATATCGGTAATCAACCATGAAAGCTAATGCAATCAGTCATTCTGATAGAGCCAGAAGGCTGTATTCATCTGCATCCAAACTATTTGACAATCTGACCATATTTCAATTATTTAAACAGAAACGAATTATCAACATAATAAAACCATGAACATGAATTAAAACAAGACAACGTATTTCGTGTGACATTGTTTTCAATAGCCTAATTTTGTAAACTATCAAAGGGAATGGCAAACTGTTTGGAATCTGAACTGAATCAAAACAGTTTGCAAATGTAAGTGAAGTCGCTATTTGTAGTGAAAGATTAACAACTATACAGTCGAATCGCCATGTCTCAAACTAGATTAAACCTAACATATCCGTAATTTAAAATTGAAATGTAGCTAAACCACGTTTTTACTTTGATATACGGATATGTTCTGTTTTCAGGAGCTCAAATTAATAAAATAAACAAATTGCAATAAGCGAGTTCGAAATATGGAGGTTAGGCGGCATATTAGTATACCCTTTACACAGACAGGTGTCTGGGAACATTCCGAAACATTGATTTCAATCTAGGTACATTTGTTTTCAGATATTGATCTATAGCATTTAAGAGCCACAAACATTCTAATGGTCATAAGTATTCATACCGTAAAGTTTTGTGAAACCACTTCACTTTTAGATATCGTGTATACATTTATCTCTAACAACATAACTCCTTAATGCAGAGTAAAAAAGCAGAAGACTCCTATCATTGCTTTCTAGTTTACTCGCGTTCTGCATTAAGCTATCGACTTTCTATATGCTATTTTGTACAAATTGCGATGGCCACTCAACACAAGTTTGAAAACTTACAGGCTGAAGTGCATATTTAACAGACACCTGGTTTCCTTATCCAAAAAAGTTTTTAAGTTGTTACTGCTAAAGAAAATTTGACCTTAGTGCCATACAGCTTAGATCCTAATCAGTCTCTGGATATTGCTAGTTGCAAAGATCAGTCAAAGTTGACCAGTTTGAGGCAGTTTATTAGGCAGGTGAAATTCTGTTTAATACAGGACAAGCTTATATAGATGACCCCTTTGCTAGCGTTCTGCATTGCTAATGTCCTGCATAAAGCAGTCACCTGTCTTTCAAACTCTAAGTACTTCGTCATTGCATAATCACTGTACACATATTTGCCTGTCCATGAAGTAAAATTTCTCTCTAAAGTTTACATCGAAAGAGTTTGGGTTTGTTTTGATACAGCTGACTGTCTATTGCACGAAAAGGCAATATCGAAGGCTCGTAGTATGTCTCATCTTGCGTTAAGCAGCCATTAGTCATAATATAGTACCTCCTGATGGTCATCGATATCGACATTCTTCTGGAGTAAATGTTAGGTTGTCTTGCTGTACACCCTAAACCTTACTTTATTCTAAATAGGACAACAGTTTACCGTTTATTAAAAAATACATATCATATATTCACCACTCTCTATAAGTTCCTGATAAATGTATCATGAATTTAATAAACAAAAATGCAACTGAACTTGGTCTGTCATCTTGACCTTATTATCAAAGATATGGGGCGGTGCAACACACCTGACACTGTAGCAGGTACAGCAAACCAGGTCTTCAACCACACTGAAATTAACCATTATTGTGGTTGCATAGAAAAGACGATAGCTTAATGCAGGACAGAAGTAATACAGTTTAGGAGCTTTCTGTATTACTTCTTTACTGCACTTAGCAGTCACCTTTCTTTAAAGATGCCAATTCCTATCTACAAGTATGTGGTTAAAGAGATGGGATACTGTACATACAAACGAGAAAAATAATAATTTGGGGAATATCCAGTAATAAATGCCACAATTGAACTATTCATGGCAATAACAACATAACTATAACACTGTATCAATGTCCCACACACAAGCAGCACAAACAAATGACGTTGCCTTCCTTCTGGACTCTGCAAGTTCCTCCCCAACACAATAACTTTTTTGTGGAATGATCTGTTACACTTTGTACACTGTATCTGTTATGGAAAAAACAGTTGTCACTTTTCTGATGCATGTTATAATTTACTTTTGAGATCATATCATGAACATATAAGATTCAGAAGAAAAGAAAATCCTAAAAGGAATGAGTACATGTATCTTAATATGGAATTTAGAAACAAAAGTTCAATTAAGCATTCAAACTGTAATACCATGGTATCTAAAGCTATCCATTATGGTTGTCTGCAAAATGTATCTGTTAATGGCATCGTCACACTATACCATATGAGAGAAATGTATGGACTGTGTATGAAAAACCAGGTCAAACGCACAATTTTGAGAGTATGAATCCTAATTTTCCACCGCTATCTTTGATGGACGTATTAGCAGCGCATGAATAGTGTATGCGTACCGTATATCTGGCGTATATACAGCGCACGAGAAACGTATACGAGCATGTGTTAACTTATGTAAGCGTCAGTGTACATAGCGTATAAGTAGTGTATCATATGAATAACGTATGCTTAGCACATGCTAGCGTATGAATAGCCAGGAGTACATTAAATACGTTATTCGTTCATTAGACGTACGTTACCATCACGTTACTGATGCGCTATGCATGTATATGCATATAATAACTGTACTGGCGCCTTCATAACACCGTATGTGAAGCGTATATGACCTATAAGTAACATACCTTTACCGATACTCTAGCGCATTCAGCGTGTGCCTGGCGTGTGATGAGCGTTTCCGTAACGTATAATCCCTACGCTCGTATACGCTGAACTTTTTTGAACAAGTTCAAAAATTATTTTTTGCCTCTGCGTATGAGAATGTACACCGACGTAATACAGCCTACCTGAGACGACGTATACGTATGCCTAACCTACCCTTAGAATCTATCTGCGTATGCGAGCGTATCGGTATTTTTCTAACACAATCGCATACGTTCGTGCCATATGCTGTAGCGTGACAACCCATAACTAATAGTGTTTATTACGAGAGAATTTAACGATTAAGAAGCCAGAGCGAGCAAAGCTCGCGAAGGCATTTTAACCGTTAAATCCTCTCAATAAAAACTAACTTAGAGATTGACACGCCCTATAATGACGACGTGCAATGCCATATTGAACGCCCGCAAAAAAACCGATACTATGACTTCCAAATATAGACTGTGTTTCCTCCCATTTGTAATTTAGTTACTATGTAGATTTAGAGAAACAGTAAATCTCGTTGATTTTGGCTTAAGTAGTTTTGAGTTTTTCCTGTATTTTTTTTTGAAGATAAATTGTTTAGAAGAGACTCCGTCGTTCAGTTGTTTAGGTATCAGTACTCAGTGGCCGATTGTGTCTGAGGAAACGCCGCGTAATTAGGTCAATGCTAAACGCTTATAAAAAACCACTGTTCATAAGTCACGTCATCGAAACTAGATACTATGAAGGAAAACAATGGGTTATCATTATGCAACTAACATATTTCAGCAAGCTGTGTCTCATTTTGTGTATAATGCACGCATGCTTTGGTTCAATGCTTTCAAGAAATTTGTCCATGAATTATTCGCCTTTTTTCTTTATACGAACGAAAACCCGTCTCGTCGCACTCCGCGTGAAAGTGTAGCGAACATTGCCATATATAAAGCTAGCACGATGCTGGGCGCCTCCTCGCACGCGCAGTGCCTCGTAAATACTGAATAATGAAATTTCGAACTCGGAGTGAATTAGGAATGAAGTTTCGAACTCTTAACAATTAATTCCAACATATTTCTTAAATATCCGGCTTGGTGATTGGTCAAAAAGCATCACCAAACTCGAAAATAGATTATAAATACAATTTTTGACATGTATTTACCAGTTTATCTTTGTTCTCTGTTTTGAACCCGCAACATGGACAGCAGTCTACAAGGTACACTGTTAACGAGGAAAATATTATATATTACAATATCATAACATGAGGGCCATGATGGCCCTGATATCGCTCACCAGACAATCAGGTGAAGCTTTGCAAAGTTTTCACTATATGTTTCTATAGACAACTGGCCACCCCTTTGGCGGAGCCTCATTTGACTCCATATAGCTTTTGTAGAGTACTTTAAGATGATGCTTTGTACTAAATATGAAAGCTGAGAACCTTCCAGTTTCAGGAGAATATTTTCACAAGAGGTTTTCACAATATGTTTCTACATATAAAACAAGGCACTGGGTTTGGATAATGCCGTTGTTAACCCATTCCCTCATATAAACAGAGTAGACCCGGATCATATGGCTCCTTTAGGAACCATCTGATCTAGCAGTTCTCTGTTTGCTAATGGAATTCGAAAGATCTGTGTCTTTACTTTCTAAAATGGCTACTATGTTCAACCTTCAAATACTTCATTTTAACTACTTTGTTTATGAATATGCAGCAGGTATTCAAATTAATATTAAATACAGAACACGGAAAGTGTTAAGAAATGGACATTGTCATAAATCTACTCCACATATTAGACAGACACACTATCACTCCAAGCTTAAAGCCGACTACAGCTTGGCTGAGTCCCAATGAGCATTACACCCAGTAATACAGGTACACTAAAGTAGCCACTAGTCAAGCACTCTGCTATGATTGACCATTATATTCCACCAAAAACTGGCCAGCAAAGTATAATAACTATACAAAGCTGTTTCAAACAGCAGACTGCTACAAATTTGCAAGTAAACTAGTCACCCAAATTTTGACCCAAGGACCATAACTTTTGTAGAGAATCTGAACATGGTGTTATATGCCAAATATGAAAGCTGAGAACCTTATAGTTTCCATGGAGATGGTTTTCAAAGTTTTAATTATATGTTTCTATTGAAAACTGGCCACCTCTGGGGCCGGTGTAACGAAGTAAAGTGACCCCCATAGAATACTGACCCCCCGGTCACTATTCTTCAGAAAAAGCGACCCCCTTTCTGAAAAATATCGACTCCCCTCTGAAAAATAGTGACCCCCTCCGCGATATCTATAAAATATTGACCCCCGCCCCAACTATTACTAACAAATTAGTAACCATTGCAAATACTTGAAAACCTAATATTGTTGCGGCTGCAGTTTTGTTTTTGTTGTTGTTGCTGCAGCATCGGGTGGGTGGGTATGTGTGTGTGTGGTGTGTGGTGTGTGGTGTGTGTGTGTGTGTGTGTGTGGGGGGGGGGGGTTAAACGAAATTTAACGGAAACATTTTATTATTTAGAAACTGTCAATATTTTGAAAAATGTTGATACTAGCAGAAGAGTGACAGTGGGTGTGAAAGTAATAGTTGCATTAGTAGAAGTAGTGGTAATATAACTTATTTTAAGGGGACATTTACAATGCATTTTGAGTATAACAACCTTTTCTGTGCGATCTAATAAATGGTTCTATACTTCTAACAGTGACCGACCTTACTTGTAAAATCATGTTTTTAAATCTTTACAGTAAGTAAACTCTTCTTTTTATAAAGGCAAATACTACTACTTGTGTATTTTATTGTGTACCCTTGAGTACTAATTCACAATATAAACGAACACAAACGCAAATTAAGTTCAATTGAATATAAAAGAGGATACAAGTTGACGATTAATCTTAGTCTGATTGGCAAACTGTTTTGAAAGTCAACAGGTGCTGATATTTTCGATGTCATGCATTTGACTTACTAGGCAGCCACAAATAGGTGACGAACACACAAGGAAAACTATCTTCTCTAGGATATGTTATGAATAGAATATAAGACTCGTGTTCGTGATTTATTGGATCTATTAAACTCGTCCTTTTAGACAAAAATAAACACGCAACAAATCCTTGCTGTGTGGTTTTTCTACAAAGCTGGTTTAAAATAAAAGTAAAAACATTATGAACAACTAATCTAATGTTTATTATCTGCAGAGGAAAATGGCCTGTTGCAAATGTACACACTATATTGCTATGGTATATGTCACACGTGCTTAACCTTTTATATAAGAAAATCAACAGCATCTCTTCGACAATAATTGACACAATTCTCTATAAATGAAATTGTATTCCGATGTTGTGTAGGGGTGTGTGAATGTGTGGGTGCGTGCGGAAGGATGTTTATTTATAAGTGATTGTGTACGTGCATGTGCATGTGTGTGTGTGCATGCGCGCACGCGTGCGTGCGTGCCTGATTGCGTGCCTGTGTGTGCTATTCTGTACGAACAATGATTACAAGTCGTATTACTTGGCGTCCATTGCGCGCATTGGTCATGATATATTAAACGGGGCTCAAAATGATATTACTAGGGGTCACACATCTGTAACAATTATGACCAAGGTTAAATATTTTTTTCGAAATACGTGAAACCCTTTCTTTAAAGTATACTTGAGGCAAATTAAAGTTGCTGGCGTTGTTCAAAATATCACGAAGGTGGGCCAAAACATTATTACCGGGGATCACTATTGTTTAAAAAATACTGACCGGGGTTCGATATTCTTCAGAAAAAAATGACACCATCCTTTCTACAACTAACTTGAGTTCAATTAGCATTGGGCGCATTGGTCATTATATAATAAACGGGGCTAAAATAATCTATGAAAGGGGGTCACTACATCTGTAAGAATTATAACCAAGGTTAAATATTTTTCGAGTAAAGTTAAACCCTTTCCTTAAATTATACTGGAGATAGATTTCAGTTTCAGGGTGTTTTTAACATATCATGAATGTGTGTCAAAGCACTATGACAGGGGGTCGCTATTTTTTAAAACATACTGACCGGGGGTCAGTATTCTTCAGAAAATGTGACCCCCTATGTACAAAATGTTTGGGTTCAATTAACATTGTGCGTATTAGTCTAGTATAATAAACACGATCAAAATGCAATGACTGGGGTCACTACATCTACAAGAATTATGACAAAGGAAAAGGTATTTTTCGATTAACGTGAACCCCCTTTTTAATAAATAAATAAATACTAGAGTTGTTTAACATATCATGAACGTGAATCATAGGGTTATGACCGGGTTCGCAATTTTTGAAAATATACTGGCCGGGGTCGATATTCTTCAGAAAATGTGACCCACTGTGTACAAAATACTTATGGGTCACTACATCTGTAAGAATTATGACCAAGGTTAAATAAAAATCGAGTAAAGTTAAACCCTTTCTTAAATTATACTGGAGGTAGATTAAATGAAAAAGTAGTAAACTCAAGCAGGAAAAGCCACACACATACGTTCGCGGGAGCTGTTCAACATATCATGAATGTGTGTCAAAGCACAGTAACCGGGGGGTCGCTATTTTTAAAAAAATACTGACCGGGGGTCGATATTCTTCAGAAAATGTGACCCCCTATGTACAAAATACTTGGGTTCAATTAGCAAGGCGCGCATTAGCCATTATATGATAAACACGGCTGAAATTGCTGTGACCGGGGGTCACTACATCTGTAATAATTATGACCAAGGTTAAATAGTTTACGAGTAAAGTTAAACCCTTTCTTTAAATTATACAGGAGGTAGATTAAAGTCGCGGGAACTGTTCAACATATCATGAACGTGTGCCAAAGCACTATGACCGGGGGTCGTAATTTTTTAAAATGTACTGACCGGGGGTCGATATTCTTCAGAAAATGTGACCCCTATGTACAAAATACTTGGGTTCAATTAGTATTGCGCACTTTAGTCATGATAGGATAAACACGGCTGAAATTGCTATGACCGGGTGTCACTACATCTGTAATATTTATGACTAAGGTTAAATAAAATCGAGTAAAGTTAAACTCTTTCTTAAATTATACAGGCGGTAGATTAAGTTCGCAGGGAGTTGTTCAACATATCATGAACGTGTGTCAAAGCACTATGACCGGGGTCGCTATTTTTTAAAAAATACTGACCGGGGGTCGATATTCTTCAGAAAATGTGACCCCCTATGTACAAAATACTTGGGTTCAATTAGCAAGGCGCGCATTAGCCATTATATGATAAACACGGCTGAAATTGCTGTGACCGGGGGTCACTACATCTGTAATAATTATGACAAAGGTTAAATAGTTTACGAGTAAAGTTAAACCCTTTCTTTAAATTATACAGGAGGTAGATTAAAGTCGCGGGAACTGTTCAACATATCATGAACGTGTGTCAAAGCACTATGACCGGGGGTCGCTATTTTTTAAAAAATACTGACCGGGGGTCGATATTCTTCAGAAAATGTGACCCCCTATGTACAAAATAATTGGGTTCAATTAGCAAGGCGCGCATTAGCCATGATATGATAAACACGGCTGAAATTGCTGTGACCGGGGGTCACTACATCTGTAATAATTATGACTAAGGTTAAATAGTTTACGAGTAAAGTTAAACCCTTTCTTTAAATTATACAGGAGGTAGATTAAAGTCGCGGGAACTGTTCAACATATCATGAACGTGTGTCAAAGCACTATGACCGGGGGTCGCTATTTTTTAAAAAATACTAACCGGGGGTCGATATTCTTCAGAAAATGTGACCCCTATGTACAAAATACTTGGGTTCAATTAGTATTGCGCGCTTTAGTCATGATAGGATAAACACGGCTGAAATTGCTATGACCGGGTGTCACTACATCTGTAATATTTATGACTAAGGTTAAATAAAATCGAGTAAAGTTAAACTCTTTCTTAAATTATACTGGCGGTAGATTAAGTTCGCAGGGAGTTGTTCAACATATCATGAACGTGTGTCAAAGCACTATGACCGGGGTCGCTATTTTTTAAAAAATACTGACCGGGGGTCGATATTCTTCAGAAAATGTGACCCCCTATGTACAAAATACTTGGGTTCAATTAGCAAGGCGCGCATTAGCCATTATATGATAAACACGGCTGAAATTGCTGTGACCGGGGGTCACTACATCTGTAATAATTATGACCAAGGTTAAATAGTTTACGAGTAAAGTTAAACCCTTTCTTTAAATTATACAGGAGGTAGATTAAAGTCGCGGGAACTGTTCAACATATCATGAACGTGTGTCAAAGCACTATGACCGGGGGTCGCTATTTTTTAAAAAATACTGACCGGGGGTCGATATTCTTCAGAAAATGTGACCCCCTATGTACAAAATAATTGGGTTCAATTAGCAAGGCGCGCATTAGCCATGATATGATAAACACGGCTGAAATTGCTGTGACCGGGGGTCACTACATCTGTAATAATTATGACTAAGGTTAAATAGTTTACGAGTAAAGTTAAACCCTTTCTTTAAATTATACAGCAGGTAGATTAAAGTCGCGGGAACTGTTCAACATATCATGAACGTGTGTCAAAGCACTATGACCGGGGGTCGCTATTTTTTAAAAAATACTAACCGGGGGTCGATATTCTTCAGAAAATGTGACCCCTATGTACAAAATACTTGGGTTCAATTAGTATTGCGCGCTTTAGTCATGATAGGATAAACACGGCTGAAATTGCTATGACCGGGTGTCACTACATCTGTAATATTTATGACTAAGGTTAAATAAAATCGAGTAAAGTTAAACTTTCTTAAATTATACTGGCGGTAGATTAAGTTCGCAGGGAGCTGTTCAACATATCATGAACGTGTGTCAAAGCACTATGACCGGGGTCGCTATTTTTTAAAAAATACTGACCGGGGGTCGATATTCTTCAGAAAATGTGACCCCCTATGTACAAAATACTTGGGTTCAATTAGCAAGGCGCGCATTAGCCATTATATGATAAACACGGCTGAAATTGCTGTGACCGGGGGTCACTATATCTGTAATAATTATGACCAAGGTTAAATAGTTTACGAGTAAAGTTAAACCCTTTCTTTAAATTATACAGGAGGTAGATTAAAGTCGCGGGAACTGTTCAACATATCATGAACGTGTGTCAAAGCACTATGACCGGGGGTCGCTATTTTTAAAAAATACTGACTGGGGGTCGATATTCTTCAGAAAATGTGACCCCTATGTACAAAATACTTGGGTTCAATTAGTATTGCGCGCTTTAGTCATGATAGGATAAACACGGCTGAAATTGCTATGACCAGGTGTCACTACATCTGTAATATTTATGACTAAGGTTAAATAAAATCGAGTAAAGTTAAACTCTTTCTTAAATTATACAGGCGGTAGATTAAGTTCGTGGGAGTTGTTCAACATATCATGAACGTGTGTCAAAGCACTATGACCGGGGTCGCTATTTTTTAAAAAATACTGACCGGGGGTCGATATTCTTCAGAAAATGTGACCCCCTATGTACAAAATACTTGGGTTCAATTAGCAAGGCGCGCATTAGCCATTATATGATAAACACGGCTGAAATTGCTGTGACCGGGGGTCACTACATTTGTAATAATTATGACCAAGGTTAAATAGTTTACGAGTAAAGTTAAACCCTTTCTTTAAATTATACAGCAGGTAGATTAAAGTCGCGGGAACTGTTCAACATATCATGAACGTGTGTCAAAGCACTATGACCGGGGGTCGCTATTTTTTAAAAAATACTAACCGGGGGTCGATATTCTTCAGAAAATGTGACCCCTATGTACAAAATACTTGGGTTCAATTAGTATTGCGCGCTTTAGTCATGATAGGATAAACACGGCTGAAATTGCTATGACCGGGTGTCACTACATCTGTAATATTTATGACTAAGGTTAAATAAAATCGAGTAAAGTTAAACTCTTTCTTAAATTATACTGGCGGTAGATTAAGTTCGCAGGGAGCTGTTCAACATATCATGAACGTGTGTCAAAGCACTATGACCGGGGTCGCTATTTTTTAAAAAATACTGACCGGGGGTCGATATTCTTCAGAAAATGTGACCCCCTATGTACAAAATACTTGGGTTCAATTAGCAAGGCGCGCATTAGCCATTATATGATAAACACGGCTGAAATTGCTGTGACCGGGGGTCACTATATCTGTAATAATTATGACCAAGGTTAAATAGTTTACGAGTAAAGTTAAACCCTTTCTTTAAATTATACAGGAGGTAGATTAAAGTCGCGGGAACTGTTCAACATATCATGAACGTGTGTCAAAGCACTATGACCGGGGGTCGCTATTTTTAAAAAATACTGACTGGGGGTCGATATTCTTCAGAAAATGTGACCCCTATGTACAAAATACTTGGGTTCAATTAGTATTGCGCGCTTTAGTCATGATAGGATAAACACGGCTGAAATTGCTATGACCAGGTGTCACTACATCTGTAATATTTATGACTAAGGTTAAATAAAATCGAGTAAAGTTAAACTCTTTCTTAAATTATACAGGCGGTAGATTAAGTTCGTGGGAGTTGTTCAACATATCATGAACGTGTGTCAAAGCACTATGACCGGGGTCGCTATTTTTTAAAAAATACTGACCGGGGGTCGATATTCTTCAGAAAATGTGACCCCCTATGTACAAAATACTTGGGTTCAATTAGCAAGGCGCGCATTAGCCATTATATGATAAACACGGCTGAAATTGCTGTGACCGGGGGTCACTACATTTGTAATAATTATGACCAAGGTTAAATAGTTTACGAGTAAAGTTAAACCCTTTCTTTAAATTATACAGGAGGTAGATTAAAGTCGAGGGAACTGTTCAACATATCATGAACGTGTGTCAAAGCACTATGACCGGGGGTCGCTATTTTTTAAAAAATACTGACCGGGGGTCGATATTCTTCAGAAAATGTGACCCCTATGTACAAAATACTTGGGTTCAATAAGTAATGCGCGCTTTAGTCATAATAGGATAAACACGGCTGAAATTGCTGTAACCGGGGGTCACTACATCTGTAATAAGTATGACCAAGGTTAAATAGTTTACGAGTAAAGTTAAACTCTTTCTTTAAATTATACAGGAGGTAGATTAAAGTCGCGGGAACTGTTCAACATATCATGAACGTGTGTCAAAGCACTATGACCGGGGTCGCAATTGTTTTTAAAGAATACTGACCGGGGGTCGATATTCTTCAGAAAATGTGACCCAATATGTACAAAATACTTTGGTTCAATTAATATTGCGCGCTTTAGTCATGATAGGATAAACACGGCTGAAATTGCTATGACCGGGTGTCACTACATCTGTAATATTTATGACTAAGGTTAAATAAAATCGAGTGAAGTTAAACTCTTTCTTAAATTATACTGGCGGTAGATTAAGTTCGCAGGGAGTTGTTCAACATATCATGAACGTGTGTCAAAGCACTATGACCGGGGTCGCTATTTTTTAAAAAATACTGACCGGGGGTCGATATTCTTCAGAAAATGTGACCCCCTATGTACAAAATACTTGGGTTCAATTAGCAAGGCGCGCATTAGCCATTATATGATAAACACGGCTGAAATTGTGCTATGACCGGGGGTCACTACATCTGTAACAATTATGACCAAGATTAAATAGTTTACGAGTAAAGTTAAACCCTTTCTTTAAATTATACAGGAGGTAGATTAAAGTCGCGGGAACTGTTCAACATATAATGAACGTGTGTCTGTCAAAGCACTATGACCGGGGGTCGCTATTTTTTAAAAAATACTGACCGGGGTCGATATTCGTCAGAAAATGTGACCCCCTATGTACAAAATACTTGGGTTCAATTAGTATTGCGCGCTTTAGTCATGACAGGTAGATAGGTAGATAGTTAGATAGTAGTAGTATAAGTAGTAGTATAGGTAGTAGTATAGGTAGTAGTAGTATAGGTAGTAGTAGTAGTATAGGTAGTAGTAGTAGCAGGTAGTAGGAAGTAAGAATAGTAGTAGTAGCAGTTGTAGCAGCAGCAGCGGCAGTAGCAGGTGAGTGGGTTTGTAGGTGGTTGGGTTTGTGCTTTGGTGGGTGGGTGGGTTTTGGGAGGGTGGGTGGTTGGGTTATTGGGTAGGTAGGTAGGTAGGTAGGTAATAGTAGTAGTAGGAGGAGGAATAGGAGTAGTAGTAGGAGGAGTAGTATTATAGTAGTGGGATTAATAGCAGTAGTAGTAGTAGTAGTGGCAGTAATTATAGTAGTAGTAGTAGTAGTAGTAGTACTAGTGACGGTGATGGTGGTGGTAGACGAAGCAAACACAACAGCAACAACAAATATTATTTCCCGCTTCGCTAAAATAATTCAAAAGGCATGATGTCGAACCCCTATGTTGCCTCACTTCGATGAGATTTATTTCAATTAATTTCAATAGGTGATAAATTACAAATGTTTTCAAAATATGGATATGATATATGGCATTGCACACAGCATTTACCATACGAAAATCCACTGCCAAATGAAAGTACAAGAATGAGTCATGCAGGAAACACCACATACAGAACAAACAGCCACCCGAACAGCAACACAAGGAAACAGCAAATGTACATAACTATAAAAACACAAAGAGACGCACAAAGATAAAACAAACATATAATAGGGGGAAGATGGAAGTACCGCCTTGGAACGGTCAGTGACAAAAGTCACTGGGGGGTTAAACCGGTTTATGGGCGCCCAACCTCATACTTATTCCATCTCCACCCTAAAAGACAAACAGTGTAAATAAACGTATCCCCTCTCCGACTAATCTACAACAACCGCGATGGTAAATACAGTGGTAAAGTGCATGTATAACGAAAACATTTAAGTGAACAAACTGTATCAACCTATCGCTAGTGTACTCAATGATTGAGCTGCAAACAGAGTAACTGTAGAAAAGTAATAAAGGGTACGGCAAAAACGAAATAGTACAGATATCCGACATTCTCCTTCCATTTCTGGATTTAAGAGGTCGCCGTCATAGAGTACTAAACCTTTCTTGTCGGCGTACATGCAAAGAGACCAGCGTGATTGCCAACTGTAAAAGGGTTGACAACCAAACATGCAGTATGTTGTAGTACTACAGGATCATATCCCTTTTTAATGAATTCTCTAACATATTTGATGAACAAAGTGAGAAATTGGGTATGTCAAATAATTTTACGAAGTTTGTAAATCACATCACCATAAAATTCCAGATGTGAAATACCATGTCACAGAAGCGCCTTGAGATTACATTGGTACTTGCCAATAAGCGAGAGATTTCGATAGTAAAATTTAGAGAAAGTTTTTCTTAGTTTATGGTATCTATATCCTTGCTTAAGCAGATTTTCAGTTAAAATGAGATTTCGACTGTTAAAATCGTCAATAGATGAACAAACTCTAGCAAAAGGAATAAGTTGAGATATATAAACCCCGTAAGATGGAGCACGGGGAACATCACGCGCACGGAGGAGCACATGTATTAAAATCGTAAATAGATGAACAAGCTCTGTTGCAACCTGAATTGTAATAACAACCGGAATTGTAATAAAATTTAATACAAAACTGGTTATGATGCGAAAACATTATTACAATTGGTGGTCAACCTGAATTGTAATAACAACCTGAAGTGTAATAAAATAATTTTGTGTCAGTATTTATGTGTCTATGTGTGTATGAATGTGCGCACGTGCTTGTATCTTGATAAGATGTGTATACTAGCACGTGCGCACATCCATACTCACATAGACACACAAATACAGACACAACATTATTTTATTACACTTCAGGTTGTTATTACAATTCAGGTTGACCACCAATTGTAATAATGTTTTCGCATCATAACCAGTTTTGTAATAAAAAATTCTAAGTCGTTGTACTATCATCTAGAATATCTGATGTATTACTTCATACATGTACACATACACGCACACGCATGCGCCCATCACCTACACACTACACGCATACACATACTATCAACATACTAGCACCTGCGCACATTCATACACACATAGACACACAAATACAGACACAAAATTGTTTTATTGCACTTCAGGTTGTTATTACAATTCAGGTTGACCACCAATTGTAATAATGTTTTCGCATCATAACCAGTTTTGTAATAAAAAATTCTAAGTCGTTGTACTATCATCTAGAATATCTGGTGTATTACTTCACACATGTACACATGCGCGCACACGCATGCGCCCCTCCCATACAAACTACACGCATACACATACTATCAACATACTTGCACGTGCGCACATTCATACACACATAGACACATAAATACAGACACAAAATTATTTTATTACACTTCAGGTTGTTATTACAATTCAGGTTGACCACCAATTGTAATAATGTTTTCGCATCATAACCAGTTTTGTAATAAAAAATTCTAAGTCGTTGTACTATCATCTAGAATATCTGGTGTATTACTTCACACATGTACACATGCGCGCGCACGCATGCGCCCCTCCCATACAAACTACACGCATACACATACTATCTACATACTTGCACGTGCGCACATTCATACTCACATAGACACACAAATACAGACACAAATTTATTTTATTACACTTCAGGTTATTACAATTCAGGTTGACCACCAATTGTAATAATGTTTTCGCATCATAACCAGTTTTGTAATAAAAAAATTCTAAGTCGTTGTACTATCATCTAGAATATCTGGTGTATTACTTCACACATGTACACATGCGCGCGCACGCATGCGCCCCTCCCATACAAACTACACGCATACACATACTATCAACATACTTGCACGTGCGCACATTCATACTCACATAGACACACAAATACAGACACAAATTTATTTTATTACACTTCAGGTTATTACAATTCAGGTTGACCACCAATTGTAATAATGTTTTCGCATCATAACCAGTTTTGTAATAAAAAATTCTAAGTCGTTGTACTATCATCTAGGATATCTGGTGTATTACTTCACACATGTACACATGCGCGCGCACGCATGCGCCCCTCCCATACAAACTACACGCATACACATACTATCAACATACTTGCACGTGCGCACATTCATACTCACATAGACACATAAATACAGACACAAAATTATTTTATTACACTTTAGGTTGTTATTACAATCCAGGTTGACCACCAATTGTAATAATGTTTTCGCATCATAACCAGTTTTGTAATAAATATTTCTAAGTCGTTGTACTATCATCTAGAATAACTCATGTATTACTTCATACATTTACACATACGCGCACACGTATGCGCACATTCATACACACATAGACACATAAATACAGACACAAAATTATTTTATTACACTTCAGGTTGTTATTACAATTCAGGTTGACCACCAATTGTAAAAATGTTTTCGCATCATAACCAGTTTTGTAATAACAATTTCTAAGTCGTTGTACTATCATCTAGAATATCTGATGTATTACTTCATACATGTACACATGCGCGCACACGCATGCGCCCATCACCTACACACTACACGCATAAACATACAAGCAGGTGCGCACATTCATATACACACACAGACACACAAATACAGATACAACATTATTTTATTACACTTCAGGTTGTTATTACAATTCAGGTTGACCACCAATTGTAATAATGTTTTCGCATCATAACCAGTTTTGTAATAAATATTTCTAAGTCGTTGTACTATCATCTAGAATATCTGGTGTATTACTTCATACATGTACACATGCACGCACACGCATGCGCCCCTCCCATACAAACTACACGCATACACATACTATCAACATACTAGCACGTGCGCACATTCATACTCACATAGACACACAAATACAGACACAAAATTATTTTATTACACATCAGGTTGTTATTACAATTCAGGTTGACCACCAATTGTAATAATGTTTTCGCATCATAACCAGTTTTGTAATAAAAATTTCTAAGTCGTTGTACTATCATCTAGAATATCTGATGTATTACTTCATACATGTACACATGCGCGCACACGCATGCGCCCCTCCCATACAAACTACACGCATACACATACTATCAACATACTAGCACGTGCGCACATTCATACTCACATAGACACACAAATACAGACACAAAATTATTTTATTACACTTCAGGTTGTTATTACAATTCAGGTTGACCACCAATTGTAATAACGTTTTCGAATCATAACCAGTTTTGTAATAAATTTTATTACAATTCCGGTTGTTTTTACAATTCAGATTGCAACAAAGCTCTAGCAAAACGAATAAGTTGAGATATATAAACCCTAGGACGTTTTTTGTAGTTTTACAGTGACTGACGCAGTTTTCCATCCACGAAATTTTAAGTTAGAACTTAGATTATTGAAATTTTAACAGCTATTTACGTCAGATAGAAGTCAATACAACATTTTACAATTTATTAAGTGATCTCTTTATATATGCATGCTGGTACATGTGCTCCTGCGTGCGCGTGAGTGCTTGCGTGAGTGTGTGTGTGCTTGCATGTATGCGAGTGTTTCTAAGTGTATGTGTACATGTAAGTATCGGTATATGTGCGTGCATGCGTGCATATGTGTACCGGTATGTGTGCGTGCATGCGTGCATGCGTGCGTGTGTGTAATTGTGTATGTACATGCGTGTTGTGTGTGTGTGTGTGTGCGTGCGTGTGTGCGCAGGCGTGCGGGTGTATGTTTTGTTGAAACAAAGACAGGGAGTCACTATTCTATGGGGGTCACAATTCTTCGTAAGGGGTCAGTTTTCTTCGTGTGCAGGGGTCGTAATATTATGACCGGGGGGTCAAAATACTATGACCGGGGTGTCACTATTTTTTAAAAAATACTGACCGGGGGGGTCAGTATTCTATGGGGGTCACTTTACTTCGTTACACCGGCCAATTTTAACCACAGGGAAAAATTTATTTAACTTTTGTAGATGACCTACAGATGACGCTATGTGAAAAAGATGAAAGTTGAGGACCCTGTAGATTCAGAGGTGAAATTTTTTAAAAGTTGTTGACGACTGACGACGCACGACGGACGCCGCACGTCGGACATCAGGTGAAAACAAAAGCTCACCCTGTGCACTTTGTACTCTCGTGAGATAAAATGCATGCATATGTTATCAAGTTATTCAATATTTTATCAACAATAAAAATTCAACAGTTGACTTATCATTATCAAAATGCATATATACATGCCATACCTTCATAAAGCATGAGAGATGAAGCGATTTCCTGTCTTTTGTGGTTCACCTCAGCTCTAGTGATATTGTCAGCAGGAAGTCCTTTCAGGTGTCTCTCAGCAAACTGGAATATTGTGTTGCCCAATTAATTTATAGTCAATAAATATTAAATCTCTAGTTTATTCCCATACTACCAATTAAACTTGTGTGATATAATGCGCTAAGATAAGTATGCAAGGATGCTATGGAAGTAACATATTTAGTGCATTTTCTTTCTTCGGTTATATACATGAACTTAAATACCTGCATGCAATTTAGAGCCTTCAGTTGAAGCATAACATCATTGGAAATAAATAGGCTTTTCAAGACATTTATTGACACCAAATTATAGCTTATATGAACAGGAAAAGTAATATATTTACCATCAGACAATACACTCCACAGTTATAGGTATCTAGTTGCTTTGAATGTTCCTTTGATGACAGATGCCATTGTTTTTGTTCACCAGGATGAGAGGGTGGTGTCTGACGCATGTATTTCCTGAAAATGAGAATTACAATTGAATCTTTGGACAAAGAGTGATTACATTTAAGTCACATAAATGAACTAGACCTATCACTAAATGTGATAAATATCCCACCCACAACCTTCTCACAAGATCTAATGACTTCAATACAAGAGTAAATAGCTCAATAATCCTTTCATTCACACTTGCGAAAAGAAGATTTTAAAAGTCAAATCAGGTAATGACTGACATGATAATTATGTCACACATATCTACACATCATTATAAATGCATATGCAAATTTCAGGCTCATTGTGAAGAAATGTAGTACTATGCTTCACAAGATTTTAAAGGTTCAATCAGGGGCAATAACTCTAATAATTCGTATGAATCATATCATATTAATGTGGTCTTCATCTACAGTTCATTATAAATGCATATGCATAATTTAAGCTTTATTGGTGAAGAAAGGTAGAAGTAGTTAATTGCATAAGAAAATTAACAAAGGGGAATACTTCCCTCAAAAACGAATTTTAGAGCTACTGCACATCCTCTCAGCACCCTCTATCCATATATAGAGTTTCAAAGTTGTGCCTATAATACTTGAGAAGTTATGCTTCGGACACAACTTGTTTCTGAAAAGTAACTACTTAAGGAGAATAACTCTAAAACACTGAAGACAAACCTTGTGCACGGCACTTGTGGTCAATATGATCTCTCTATATATGAAGTTTGAAGTCAATAGCTTTTATACTTTGAAAGTAATGATCCGGACAAGGCGGCAAACAGACGGACGAACGGACGAACATGGCGATTCAAATATACCCCAAACTTCGTTTGTTGGGGTATAATCAAGACAACAGCTAGAGGATGACACATCATTTACACTGACATTATTGTATATTCACTTAAACGACCGAACGTTTAATACATACAATCATATAATAATATGATTAGCGTATGCGCTGTCAACCATTTCCAAACCAATGTCAAGCTAATGAATTTCTCCAAGTAAGTTTGGTCCCAAATACCTGTTTCAGTTTTCATTGTTTAATTATATTGTGCGGATAATCCACATGTTATTACTGGATATATCACATAAGGTTTTAAAAGTTATGTGCGTTGTCTTCAGCGCGTTGTTATTGCCTAATTATCACTAATCTTGTTAGATCGTTTGTGTATATTTGTTTTATTTAGCTCCGTCTAGTTTAAGTTACAATATTCACTTTACCATACCAAATATTGACTGGATATGATGCTTTAAAGCAAGTGTAATACCTCCAATTAGTTATAGCTCTTCGCTGCTGGTATGGTGTTTCACCCATGGGATTGTAAAAGTACAGAAGTCCAACTTTTGGTTCAATAATCTGAAATAAATATAGATAAGGACCAGCAAATATTCCCCGGCACGTATTACTAGCTACATATACTGGCCCTTTGAGAAATCACGAGTATAAATGAAAAAGTAGGAAAAGACACAAAACGCAACCAACACCAAAACACCAACAGAATGCAAGCACACCCATACAACCAAACAAACACACGGACACACACACGCACATGAGAAAAAAATACCAGACTTAGCCACAACATAGGAGACGGTAAACACAGGACAATACGTATAACAAAGCATGACAACAACTGTGAAAGTCCGTCAAATATATACCCTTATATTAGTTTACAAATATAAATAATATAGTACACTTTCATACTCAGTCATTTAGGGTTCAGTCCCAGTAGGTCTCATTTAGGGTCCAGTCCCAGTAGGCCTTACGACCATTTAAGACCTGTTTTCGATTGCTAGCGATCTCTGGTCGCCAATATTTGTACGAAGGTCGCACGACAAGTCACTGATACTCACCGGCAGGATTCATTTATCGTTGGTAATCGTTCCCAGTCGTTCGACCACTTTCAGTCGTAGAGAGGTTATTCATGCACAAAACCACATTGGGGGCAAGTCCCACTACGCTTTACAACCCCTTAAGACCTGTTTACGATTACTAGCGACATTTGGTCGCCGATATTCGCAGGAAAGTCGCACGACAATTCACTGATAATCGCGGGTTGTCTTCAGTAATCGTTAGTAATCGTTTCTAGTTGTGCGACTAATTTCAGTCGTATAGTGGTTGTTGTTCATGCACAACAACCTCTTACGATCAAACTGGTCGCCGATGGTCTTTAAGAGATAATGTTAGACGTTTTATGTAATCATACGATCGTCGTACGAAGGTTTACAACAATCTTTAATTTGTCCTTGTTGTTCCTCCCTACAATCGTACGACTGTCAGCAGCCGTTCTACAATGACCTACGATCGTCGTTCGATCGCCAGCGAATGCCTTTAGATTACCCTTAGACATAGATCATGCAACAGGTTGGAAGTGACTGTGGAACCTTCGTACGAATACCAGCATCTTTATGCATGATCGTCAGGGACCTGTCGAACGAAGGTCACAAAACCAACTCGAATGTGACTGCGAAGCAGTTTTTGAATTTAGTCACCGATAATCGCAGTGATCGTTAACGATCGCAAGCGCAAGTGGGCTGTAGCCGTTAGAGATAGCTTTTACAAAGAGAGACGTCGCCTTCAAGTACCAAATATTATAAACAGTAAAACCCCTCTAAACTGGACGATAAATTGGTATAAATATGGGTCTTGGAGACAGGTGGTAGCTTAATGCAGGATGGAAGTCATGCAGAAAGCTCCTAGAAGAACTTTCTGCATGACTTTCACCCTGAATTTAGCAGCCACCTGCCTAAAAGTATCTAAAATCTTCTCTGCTAGAATTCCGGTTTAATGAGGTTTTACTGTACACCTTTTATCTTAATTTCAGAAGATTCCAGTTATAAATAAGTATCGAATTAATGTAATTAGGTGGCTGGTGCATACCTTGTTGGGAATTTCACCATTGCTTATGTCAATCGTGATTTGTTTTTCACATAAAAGTGTTAGAAGATGAAACTACTACATGTAAATTGCTGTGATTTTTATCCTTTGACATATATATTAGGACAAAAAATCTCATGACACCTGGATAAATCAAAGCTAAAGAAGTGAGATAACATGAAACTGCTTCCAGCATGTCAGGAATCTCTTGTCACCTTAACGTATCCACCCTAGAGAATGGGTTACATAAATCTCCTTGTACAAAAGGTAAAAGCTAATGAAAAGGTAACATGAAACTCCTTACAGCAGGTCAGGAATCTTATGTCACCTTAATGAATCAAAGCTAAAGAAGTAGGAATCTCATGTCACCTTAATGTATCTACACTAAATAAAGGGTGACTTGAAACTCCTTACAGCATGACAGGAAACTCATACCACCTTAATGTACCCCCTTACAAAAGGGTTACATGAAACTCCTTACAGCATGACAGGAAGCTCATGTCACCTAGATGTATACCCCTAACAGAATGGTTACATGAGCCGCCTTACAGCAGGTCAAAGTCAATGAAAGGGTGACATGAAAATCCTTACAGCATGACAGGAATTTCATGTCACCTTATTGTATAAAGCTAAAGAAGATGTTACATGAAACTATATACAGCGTAAGAGGAATCTCATGTCACTTTAAGGTATCCCCCTTACAGAAGGGTAAAATGAAACTCCTTACAGCATGTAATAGCTAATGAAGGGGTTACATGAAACTCCTTACATCAGACCGGGAATTTCACGTCACCTTAAGGAATAAAAGCTAAAGAAGGGGTTACATGAAACTCCTTACAGCATGACAGGAAGCTCATGTCACCTTAATGTATCTACACTAAATTAGAGACAACATGAAACTCCTTACAGTATAACAGGAAGCTCATGTCACCTTAATGTATCCACCTTACAGAAGGGTAACATGAAACGCCTTACAGCAGAGCGGGAATCTCATGTCACCTTAGGGAATAAAAGCTAATGAAGGGGTAACTTGAAACTCCTTAGGGCGTAACAGAAATCCCATGTCACCTTAATGTATCTACACTAAATAAGTGGCAACATGAAACTCCTTACAGCATGACAGGAACATCATGTCACCTTAATGTACCCCCTTACAGAAGGGTTACATAAACGGGCTTACAGCAGGTCAAAGCCAATGAAAGGGTAACATGAAACTCCTTACAGCAGGACAGGGATTTCATGTCACCTTATTGAATAAAAGCTAAAGAAGATGTTACATGAAACTCCTTACAGCAGGTCAGGAATTTCATGTGACCTTAATGAATAAAGCTAAAGAAGAAGGTAACATGAAACCCCTTCCAGTATAACAGGAATCTCATGTCACCTTAATGTATCTACTCTAAATAAAGGGTAACATGAAACTCCTTACAGCGTAACTGAAGGCTCATAGCACCATAATGTTTCTACACTAAATCAGGGACAACATGAAACTCCTTACGGCGTGATAAAAAGCTCATGTCACCTTAATGTATCCCCCGTTCAGAAGGGTAACTTGAAACTCCTTACAGCAGGTAAAAGCTAATGAAGGGGTTACATGAAACTCCTTGTATCAGATCGGGAATCTCACGTCACCTTAAGGAATAAAAGCTAAAGAAGGGGTTACATGAAACTCCTTACGGCGTAACAGGAATATCATGTCACCTTAATGTATCTACAATAAAAAGGGGCAACATGAAACTCCTTACAGCATGACAGGAATCTCATGTCACCTTAATGTATCCACCTTACAGAAGGGTAACATGAAACTCCTTACAGCAGAGCGGGAATCTCATGTCACCTTAGGGAATAAAAGCTAATGAAGGGGTAATTTGAAGCTCCTTAGGGCGTAACAGAAATCCCATGTCACCTTAATGTATCTACACTAAATAAGTGGCAACATGAAACTCCTTACAGCATGACAGGAACCTCATGTCACCTTAATGCACCCCCCTTACAGAAGGGTTACATAAACGGGCTTACAGCAGGTCAAAGCCAATGAAAGGGTAACATGAAAATCCTTAAAGCAGGACAGGGATTTCATGTCACCTTATTGAATAAAACCTAAAGAAGATGTTACATGAAACTCCTTACAGCAGGTCAGGAATTTCATGTCACCTTAATGAATCAAAGCTAAAGAAGAAGAAGGTAACATGAAACCCCTTCCAGTTTAACAGGAATCTCATGTCACCTTAGTGTATCTACTCTAAATAAAGGGTAACATGAAACTCCTTACAGCGTAACAGGAGGCTCATAGCACCATAATGTTTCTACACTAAATCAGGGACAACATGAAACTCCTTACAGCGTGATACAAAGCTCATGTCACCTTAATGTATCCCCCGTTCAGAAGGGTAATTTGAAACTCCTTACAGCAGGTAAAAGCTAATGAAGGGGTTACATGAAACTCCTTGTATCAGATCGGGAATCTCACGTCACCTTAAGGAATAAAAGCTAAAGAAGGGGTTACATGAAACTCCTTACGGCGTAACAGGAATATCATGTCACCTTAATGTATCGACAATAAAAAGGGGCAACATGAAACTCCTTACAGCATGACAGGAATCTCATGTCACCTTAATGTATCCACCTTACAGAAGGGTAACATGAAACTCCTTACAGCAGAGCGGGAATCTCATGTCACCTTAGGGAATAAAAGCTAATGAAGGGGTAACTTGAAACTCCTTAGGGCGTAACAGAATCCCATGTCACCTTAATGTATCTACACTAAATAAGTGGCAACATGAAACTCCTTACAGCATGACAGGAACCTCATGTCACCTTAATGCACCCCCCTTACAGAAGGGTTACATAAACGGGCTTACAGCAGGTCAAAGCCAATGAAAGGGTAACATGAAAATCCTTACAGCAGGACAGGGATTTCATGTCACCTTATTGAATAAAAGCTAATGAAGATGTTACATGAAACTCCTTACAGCAGGTCAGGAATTTCATGTCACCTTAATGAATAAAGCTAAAGAAGAAGGTAACATGAAACCCCTTCCAGTATAACAGGAATCTCATGTCACCTTAATGTATCTACTCTAAATAAAGGGTAACATGAAACTCCTTACAGCGTAACTGGAGGCTCATAGCACCATAATGTTTCTACACTAAATCAGGGACAACATGAAACTCCTTACAGCGTGATAAAAAGCTCATGTCACCTTAATGTATCCCCCGTTCAGAAGGGTAACTTGAAACTCCTTACAGCAGGTAAAAGCTAATGAAGGGGTTACATGAAACTCCTTGTATCAGATCGGGAATCTCACGTCACCTTAAGGAATAAAAGCTAAAGAAGGGGTTACATGAATTTCCTTACGGTGTAACAGGAATATCATGTCACCTTAATGTATCTACAATAAAAAGGGGCAACATGAAACTCCTTACAGCATGACAGGAATCTCATGTCACCTTAATGTATCCACCTTACAGAAGGGTAACATGAAACTCCTTACAGCAGAGCGGGAATCTCATGTCACCTTAGGGAATAAAAGCTAATGAAGGGGTAACTTGAAACTCCTTAGGGCGTAACAGAAATCCCATGTCACCTTAATGTATCTACACTAAATAAGTGGCAACATGAAACTCCTTACAGCATGACAGGAACCTCACCTTAATGCACCCCCCTTACCGAAGGGTTACATAAACGGGCTTACAGCAGGTCAAAGCCAATGAAAGGGTAACATGAAAATCCTTAAAGCAGGACAGGGATTTCATGTCACCTTATTGAATAAAAGCTAAAGAAGATGTTACATGAAACTCCTTACAGCAGGTCAGGAATTTCATGTCACCTTAATGAATAAAGCTAAAGAAGAAGGTAACATGACACCCCTTCCAGTATAACAGGAATCTCATGTCACCTTAATGTATCCACCTGACAGAAGGGTACAATGAAACTCCTTACAGCAGGTCAAAGCCAATTAAAGGGTGGCATGAAACTCCTTACAGCAGGACAGGAATCTCATGACACCTGGGTGAATCAAAGCTACAGAGGTGGGATAACATGAAACTCCTTCCAGCATGCCAGGAAGCTCGTGTTCACCTTAACGTATCCACCCTAAAGAATAGGTAACATGAAACTCCTTGTACAGCAGGTAAAAGCTAATGAAAAGGTAACATGAAACTCCCTACAGCAGGTCAGGAATCCCATATCACCTTAATGAATCAAAGCTAAAGAAGAAGGTAACATGAAACCCCTTCCAGTATAACAGGAATCTCATGTCACCTTAATGTATCTACTCTAAATAAAGGGTAACATGAAACTCCTTACAGCGTAACAGGAGGCTCATAGCACCATAATGTTTCTACACTAAATCAGGGACAACATGAAACTCCTTACAGCGTGATAAGAAGCTCATGTCACCTTAATGTATCCCCCTTACAGAAGGGTAACATGAAACTCCCTACAACAGGTAAAAGCCAATGATGGGGTAACATGAAAATCTTTACAGCAGGTCAGGAGTTTCATGTTACCTTTATGAATAAAAGCTAAAGAAGAGGTTACATGAAACCCCTTACAGCATGACAGGAATCTCATGTCACTTTAATGTATCTACACTAAATAAGGGAAACATGAAACTCCTTCCAGCATGACAGGAAGCTCGTGTTATATTAATGTATCCACCTTACAGAAGTGTAACATGAAACCCCTTACAGCTTAATGTAGCCATCCTCTCTCCTTAAGAAGAGGATACATGAAACTCCTTAAAGCGTAACAGGATTCGCATGTCACATTAATGTATCTACACTAAATAAGGGGTAGACCTAACATGAAATTCCTTACAACATAACAGGAAACTCATGTCACATTAATATATCCACTCTAAAGACATGAAACTCCTTCCAGCATGTCTGGAATCTCGTGCCACCGTAATGTATAGATACACCCTAATGGCAAAATGAAAGGTCTTAAAAAATGTTACCGGATGAATTTCGGGAAACCAACTCGATTTCTTTTAACCCTTTCCCTCATTTTAACACCTTTTCACGCATTTGCAAACAGAGAAGACCCATATCAGAAGGCTTCTATAGGTACCGCCTGATCAGGGTCTGCTGTGTTCGCTAACGGAATTCGATAGTTCTGTTTGTTTACTTTCTAAACTGGCAATAATGTTATTTTACCTATGAATATTCATTAGATATTGAAATTTTGAATCAACATAGAATAGAGAAAGTGAAACTAGATGTAGAAACAATCTTACCAGGAAACAAATGTACAAAGGGATACACGTTTAAAAGATTCCAGTAAAGTGTCCAATTCTTCCTGAGTTTCAAGGTATCCTGAATAAAATTGATCATCAGTTTTTGCATTTTTCAAATAAGGTGGTGGCCAGTTGCCGTCGTCCATTGCTTTCCTTATAGTGAAATCCCGCTAAAACGTAGCTATTTTTGGAACGTTACTATATTTAGATCACACACAAAACGATCACGTCACAAACACACAGGGGATACATGAAACATCGTCGATCTAGCGCTACCCAAATAAAATACCTTTGCCAAGATTACAGTTTGCTTTGGGTTTAACCCTTTCCTCCATTAATACGCCTTTCTACGCCTCTGTAATAGTCTCTTATGGAAATCATTGTGATAAATAGAGCATTTGCTCCATAGGAGCAAATGCTCTATTTATCACAATGGTTTCAATACTATATAATTCTAACATTTTCCTTTTCTCTAGTAAATGCTCATTTTGGGTAGATTCATTCAAAGAGGATGGGTCTAAAATAGCCTATGGAGGAAAGGGTAAAAATATGCAATCGGAATGCCAAACAGTTTGGGATCCTGATTTATTCGTCGTTTTATCTAGATCCAAACAGCAACAGTTTTCATGGATTCGCTTATGGCAGTGAACGTCCTTCGCTGGAAATTACCAAACATTTAGTCTGTTGTAAAAGTGCTATCTTCAATAACTATGATCTCTTACAACCTTCACTTAATCGCTCAAAGACTTCGAGGAACTATTGACTGTGTTTCGCACAGCTTATATCCTTACAATATGCCGAGTTACTCGGCCTCTCGTCTGGATAAGTAAAACCTCTCTATAACGGCCACTAAATTGTGTTAATTAGTTGGTATTTAGGGCAGGTGGCCACTTAAAGCAAGGTGAAAGTAAAACAGAACGCTCCTATATAGGAGCGTTCTGTTTTACTTTCACATTGCTTTAAGTGGCCACCTGCCTTCAACACAATATACTTGATGTAATTTAGTGGCCGTTATAGATATGTTTTACTGTAATTTAGTGGCCGTTATAGATATGTTTTACTGTAATTTAGTGGCCATTATAGAGAGGTTTTACTGTAATTTAGTGGCCGTTATTTACTGTACAAGCTGTTTGCACATGCCAGTCAGGTTGTGCTTATCAGACAAACGGTTAAGTTACATAAACACTTTCCCTGTTCAATATTCATGTAAGAAATAATGACATCATGAATATTTATTAGTTGAATTTATATAGATATGTTTGCTTTGAAAAAAACTGTAGAATCAGATCTATACGAGATCAAAAGCAAACAGAGCAGACCCTGATCAGACGGTTCCTATAGGAACCGTCTGATCAGGGTCTACTCTGTTTGCAATGAGCGAAAAGGCGTTTATATATGAAGGAAAGATTTAAAGTAAGATGTTACGGAAACTTAGATGATATGAATCAGTGGAAAAGAATGCATCCATTTCGAAAATACAGCACCGTTTTAATCAATAATCTGTTAGATTCACCACTCTTTCCTATGAAAAGAGGATTGGACTAATTCTGCTAATATTTTCTGGATGCGTTAAACCTTTGACTGCGGGAAACAAGTGTACTACTGTCTTTTGCAAGCAATGTAGACCCAGATAAGACTGCTCCTCAGGGAACCCTGTGGTCAGGGTCTGCACTGTTTGTTATACAGAATCCACTGACTCGTTTTAAAACTTGTATACCGAATAGACTCTACCGTTAAGCAATGATGAACAATTCCACTCAGAAATTTAATCACAGCTCCAGACAAGATGCGTAAATTTAAACATTTTCAACAATAGCTCCTTTATTTCTCCACCAAATTCAAAACTGCGACCACTCTCTAGAATCGTCTCTTTGAGACGATTCTAAAGAGTGGCTACATTATATGGCTTGATGGAGAAATGACGATTTTAGTATTTGGATATGCAACGTTATTTATGTAGCTCTGCACTCGGGTAATTCAGTGTTGAAAGTGCTACTGCGATCGATGAGTCCAGGTTTATTATTGATACAAAATTGGACAGATTATGAATTTCATCTTGTTATGAATTTCTTCTTAAAATGTCAATTTAAATGGAACATGACATTTAGGATTTCCAGTTGATTTCGGTGCGGTAATTATGTTTTGCCAGAAGAAGAGAAAAATACGAAATGTCAGCAAAATGTTTTTTTAGTATTCTCTCAAGGGGTATATTCTTTGAGAGAATGATCGAACGACAATCTCCATTTGAAAAGTATCAGTATCACACAATTGCGTTTTAGAACATTTGATGTATATGAGTGTCAGTTCTTATACAGTTTATTGTTAATCAAAATGATTCATGTGTTCTTAGTGAACTTACTTCCAAAGCTAATTGCATATAAAGAGTTCTATGAAACCTTTGGATGGAATTACGAGCACAAAATTGATATAGTGCAAGTTTGAGTGAAACCCTCTATATTTCTGTGTTTCTAGGCTTTGGTACATCGAATCTGGAGATATATAGTAAAACCTGTCTTAAACGGCCATCAAAACGAGGTATAATTATGACTATGTAAGGCAGGCTGTAGCTTAATGCAGGTCAAAAGTAATGCAGGAGCTTTCTGCATTACATTTTCCCTGCATTAAGCAACCGCCTGCTTTTTAAGACTCCTCATTTGTTCAATAAATGACCGCTTAGGACAGGTTCTACTGTGCACGAGGGAATGGGCTAATCAAAGCACTCGTCGTGCGAGTCATTTTACGCCGCTGTAAAACATTTATGCTCAAATTGTTCGAGTTTGACTACAAAAGAACCTGTCCTAAGCGACCATTCATTAATTGAACATAGGAGGTTTTTAGCACGTGACTGCTTAACTCTTTCGGCGCCAATGTCGCCTGTTGGCACCATTGAAAACAGTACAGTCCCAGGTCAGATGCCGCCTTTTCAAGGCGGCATCTGCCCTGGGATTTCACTGTTGTCTGTATTATTTTAGCCCAAGCATACAGGTTTTTAAAAACAAATGTTTTACTAATATACCTTTATTATTTAATTTAGAATTATATTTAATATGAAATTATTATTGCAGACGACACTTTTAAATTTGGCGCCAAAAGGGTTAATGCAGGATAAAGCAATGTTGAAAACTCCCACAAATGGTAGCTTAATGCAGGTAAAAAGTAATGCAGCTTTCTGTATTACTTTTACCTTTCATTAAGCTACTGTTCAGTTACATGTAACCTTACAGACCCATAATTAGAATTGATGACTACTTAAGACAGGTTATGCTGTGAGCCCGTTTGGCTCCTGGTGAGACACCGAGTTACTTGACGTAAGCTGTGTGCAAATGCGAGCCAGTTTGGATCCTGATGAGGCACCAAGTTACTCGACGTAAGCCGTGTGCAAATGCGAGCCAGTTTGGATCCTGGTTGAGACACAGAGTTACTCGGCGTAAGCCGTGTGCAAATGCGAGCCTGTTCGCAGGTATAGAACTCTCGACCGCTTAGAGTGGTTTTAACTCTTTACTACATAGAGATGACATTCTTAAACAGAGTAGATCAAAATCAGACGACCCTTGTAGGAGCCGTCTGACCGGGGTCTGCTATGTTTGCTTATTAAATATCTTAGACCTGATTTAATCCCTTTTGAAATTACAATGTACAGTAAAACCTCTCTTAACCGGAATTCTAGTAGAGAAGAATTTAGATATTTAAGGCAGGTGACTGCTTAATGCAGGGTGAAAGTCATGCAGAAAGCTCCTTATGGAGGAGCATTAAGCTGTCACCTGTCTCCCAAACCAATATTTATACTAAATTTAACGTCCGGTTAAGAGAGGATTTACTGTAATAGTAATACAAAACGACACCTGTAGAACTTGTCTTAAGCGCTCATTAAAAAGAGGTTTAATTATGGACATGTAACATGTAACACAGGTGGTAGATTAATGCAGGTCAACAGTAAGACTCTTATGTTCAATAAACAAATGGTCGCTTAGGAAGGTTCTACTGTAAATACTGTTAATCCATTCCCTCATACTGACGACTTTTGACGAGTCATTTAGTCATTTTGTGAAACCAATGTGATAAATAGAGCATTTGCTCCTATAGGAGCAAATGCTCTATTTACCACAATGGTTTCGAACTACAAAATTCTAAACTTTGCTGCTCATTTTCGGTAGATTTATTCAAAGAGGTTGTACATGTATCTAAAATAACCTATGAGGTAATAGTTTAATCATGGGTAGAATCTGAGGGGTTATGATTGTTACGTATACTGTCTGTTGAAAACAAGCCTGTTTAAACAACACGCCATAAACAACAGTTATGCTGTCAACAAATACGAAGTTGATATCAATTTGAACGAAACACAATCGCATCTAGATCAATAACCGGACATAGTACGAACATCATAACGTGGTTTGCCTTCAACTCTTTATTGTGCTTAGGGTTTTCTATTAAATGCAATATATTGTACCACCAAAGAATGTGCCGTCCATAAAATATCGGGTCTCGTTGTACGAAAGATCGCACGTCTTCTGATAGATCACTCCATCAAAATTATCGTCCAAATTTACGGCTAACGCTAATATTGGCATTGCTCAGATCATTACATGATCTAGCGTGCAGCAACTTATACTGACTTTGTATAAGAGAAATTATCGTAAAGTTTTAATATGCGGTGATCGCAAAAGGAAGCTGAACCTAAGGGTATTTGGTAAGACAGGTTCATCGCATTGACACATACTCTAACACGTGTAGTTAATGTCACTTAATACGCCGCTTCTATGACAATGCCTGCGACCAAAACTACTCTTTCTGCTCTGGAAATGACCTATTGCTAGCATGCATTTACACAGATTATGAACTCTGTACTGTAGTGCGAAAGTTTCATGTAAGCAAACAGAAATGTTAATCTCAAGCAGGTTTATTGCTGCAGAAAATATCTTATGAGTCAGTAAATAACATACTGTATACAGTAAAACATGCCTACAGCGGCCAACAAAAACAAGTCTAATTATGGGTTTGTAAGACTAGTGATAGCTTAATGCAGGGACGAAAGTAATGCAGAAAGCTTCTCTAGAAGCTTTCTGCATTACTTTCGTCCTGCATTAAGCAACCACCTGCTCTTATAGAGTCCCATGTCTATTTATTATAAGGTGGCTACAGGCAGTGTTTACTGTATACTAAAATGCTTCACAAATGTCAGCATGCCGTTTTGGGAAACGCGAAAGTATACATCAAAGGTATGTGATATCTACACGCAGCATGGACGCATGGTATCAGTGATTTATGGTAACTTTTATATATTCGATGTGTCTACTATCTGGGGTAACATAGGAGAGGTCTTCAATAAAACCCAAAGCTAAACAAAGTTTCCCATACTATTAGTAAATTGTCAAGGCTTTTGATAAACAGTTTTTTTTACTGTTAACATTACAACTATTAGGTGTTATTAGAAACCGAACTACTTGGCATTCTGCCCAGGGTCCGAGGTTATAACATTTCCGAGTATGAGTCTGAGTTTATTCTTAAATATCTAACCGAATTTAAATCAGTTTATAATAAACATAACAAGAGAGTCAAACAGCGTGGATCCTGATGAAACGATGAGTTATTCGGCGTCTCACCAGGATCCAAACCGTTTGCTGAGTTAAGCATGGGTGCGTCCATAGCAGGTTAAATGTTGCTGGTATTCTAGACGTGTATGTCTGATTCATACTCATTACAAAGAAACATCAATGGCAGATGGGTGACAGATGTTTATTAATCTTTTGAAGACATGCCATTTCTTTCCGTAAATGGCGTTTCAGCTTCCGCGAGACAGCCATTTAACACACACTTTCACAATAATAGATATATCACACATTTCAAATGAAGGGACGAACAAGAGACATAACATTGTTAAAGTGAAAGAAATATTTGACAGTAATGCGTATATTTTGGAATGACAAATTTTGGCTTCGATAACAGTTGTATAATCAGATCTATATTGGGCCATAAGCAAACAGAGCATACCAAGATCAGACAGCTCCTATAGGAGCCATCCGATCTGGGTATACTCTGTAAATGCGTTAAAAGGTGTATTTACGGAATGCAGTGTTAAAGCAACATTTAGATACAGTTCGACATGGTTTCAGAATTTACCTGATGTACTGTTATTGTTTTTGAGAAAGATAGTAATTTGGTGTTACTGTAAAATCCTCTACATGTGAATGAAAAGTAGTAAAGTCAAGCTGGCAAAGCCACATGCAAGACGCAACCGCCACTAAAACATCGATAGATAGCATGTCACACACACTCGCACGCACGCACGCAAGCAAGCACGAACGCACACAAGCACGCACGCATGCACACATGCACGCACCCACACACCCCACACGAGCTGAACACAGAAAACATTAACAAACACACAAGTACTAGAGATAAACATTCCGTTCAAACCGGATTTCTAATAGAGAGGAAATTAGATACTTTTAGGCAGGTGACTGCTTAGAGCAATGTGGAAGTCATGCAGAAAGTTCCTAGACATGTATTTATACTAAATTGAACGTTCTGTCTGTATTTTCCATGAACACATTTTATGACAACGACAATATTTATGTCTGCACCGAAACAATGTTAACTCTATTGAGACCAAATACTTTTCGCTTATAGTGTCGCCTGCTTTAAGGTTCAAAGTGGAATGTCATTCAATTTCGTCAAGAGTGAAGTTGAGTGTCAAACAGTTTGTATACTGATGATATTCAAAACTACTCGGCGCCACATCAGTGTCCAAATTGTTTTTGAAAGGGTAAGCACATTGAATTAAATTCTGAAAGTAGGAGATCCTTCGAAAGCAAAAGTAGCGATGCGCAAAGAGAAAATTGCAGACTCGGTTTAATTGATTCTGTTCATTAGTAGTAATTAAAAGTGCAACACCACTCTCGCCCCTAGCACCGGCTTAAGCGGTATTCAATTCTCAAAACAAATACATGTAACATCGAAACTAATGATTCCGTAGGACTAGAAAGTTTAACAACACTGAGTATGAAGTGTGGGACACGAGTCAATAATGTCATTTGCAAACGGTGTAGACCGAGATGAGAGGGCTCCTCTTGGAGCCCTCTCATCAGGGTCTGCACTGTTTGTCATATTAGACTTTTCTTTAAAAATCCCTAAGTATTCACCGTAAACTTGGCCTGTTTGGATTTGGAATAGTCCATTTGAAAAAGCATCGGTGTAAGGGTTACAGAAAGCTCAACCAGTCACTTTACTGCGAATTCGTGATTACATTTGCAAACAGTTTGAATCCATCCAGGGGGGACGTCCAGTAACTCGGTCTCTCCTCACAATTCAAATTGTTTGACACTAAATCATATTCTTGTAAAGATATGAAGGAAATGACTCTTTGAAAACCGAAACAGACGATAGTCTTATCCTGTTTATACAGTACAATGTTTCTCCAACGGCCACTGGATGTATCTTTGTCTAGGCGTTTGAATGAGGACAAAATTATCCGGTATCAAAGAAAGATCAAAGAAATATATGTTGATATGCACTAAGGCACTGCCTCTATTGGGAATCGCCCATCAAGTCCATGAAATCATGTATATTTGTGGATATGTGGCGCCATAATGTTATGCTTCCCTGTAATTCTTGATATTGTGTCCATTTTCCATAAGTAGTTTATGAAAAATGTTTCTGAACGAAACAATAAATAGACTGATTAACGGATGGTGGAACAACTATGTGTTCTCTCGAGAATCATAACCTTATACATTTTCCTTTATTCATAATTAAGTACAAGGCGACCTAGGTGCGGAAATATGGCGGGAAACTAAATCATATCCTATAGAGTCAACAGCGAGTTACCCGCGTTTGACTTTATAGCAGAGACAAAAATAAAGAACAAAATGTTGACATGTATATTATTATTAAACTTTACAACTTATAATAGAATTTCTTGTCCTAATAGCAATGTTTTAACACGCTAAAGTGTTATGTGAATGTAATTTATTCAGTTATTTTGCAAATTCGATACCCCATGTCTGGCTTTAAAGCGGCATAGCTATACAATGCCATTAAAGCGGTGTCAGATATATTTCATTCGTCAATAACGTTTCAATGTTATGAAATTTATTAAATTTTCTGCCAGATGAATGGGAACATTATCACTACTTACCAGAGACTTCTGTAAGAAATGATGTGCGTATGGATATTTGTTACATTATTTATATAATGACATATGAACAAGCTACTATTTGGTCATTGTAAAAGCTGTTGAATCAGATCTATACAATTTCATTAGTAAATAGAGCATATCCTAGTCATACGACTCCTATAAGAATAATCTGGTCTGGATCTACTCTGTTTGCAAAGTCGTTAAATGAGTATCTTAAGAGTAAAAGGTTAACACTATCACATGTAGTGCCGAAACAATTTGCACTGTGCGGCAGTGGGATAAAATTCCTGACGTTTACCGTCCTCAAGATGATTGTCAAGTGAATCTATATACAGTTACGTTCGTATGTACCGTCTTCCGCAATCTTAAAGACGAGTGTCAAGTGAACCTATACAGTTACGTTCGTATGTACCGTCTTCCGCAATCCTAAAGATGAGTGTCAAGTGAACCTATACAGGCAAAACGAAATTTTTTCGTTACGAAGTGGAGTATAGGTGGTACTATCAACAAATTGTACATTGTATGATAAATATTCCTTACTTACACATTGAGACTTCATTTTAGCATTACCGACGTTAGAATGTAAATTGATACGATCAGATGTCCACGACCCTCAAAGAGTTCCATTAGCTTTTAACGATAATGGCCACATCGTGTAACATTTGTGTAGCAGTAGCGTCTATACAAGACCTCGTAGTCAGTTGCCTTTTGGCTTGACCTAGTTGGTAACAGTGCAATTATTACGTTATAATATAACACGTGAGATCCCGAAGCATTTGGGGGAAATGGTAATGATGATGATGACGATGATTATGAATATGATGATGATGGTGTTTGTAGTTACAAATATATCATCATCATCATAAAGTTCAATGTCATCATTTAGATTATTATACTGATGACGACGAAACTGATGATGAGAATGGGGACGAGGATAATTGTGATGATGACTTCCACCTATCTGTAAAATGATGATGATGATGATGATGATTGTAGTAACAAATATATCATTATCATCATCATTACGGGCAATGCCATCATTCAAATCGCTACATGATGATAATGATGATGATGAGGAGGAGGAGGAGGAGGAGGGGAGGAGGATGACGACGAGGATGATGGCACCCAACTGTCTACAATAATTTACTCAGGGAGCCAGTAGTGCCTACCGTGCACCCCCCTAGACTTTTTTTCATGGGTACCAAAATGTTCAGAAAAGTGTCCTGAATCAGAATCGCGAATGTACTCAAACTTAAATTCTTTTAGGCTATGTGTATTGTAACCGTTTCCATGGCAACCCCCCAGTTTTCGTAATGATGATCCATACATACAAATTCGCCCATATCACCGCCAGTTTTTGTCCTAAAACTATAAAACTGGTACCAAATGGAAGATAAGACATTGTGCTTTTATTTCTAACTTGTTTTTTTAAATTACCTTATTTACATACTCATGAATATTAATGAGAACATTAAAATTAGTAAAAAATGTATAGAAATAACGTAAACATTTCATTTTTATATCCTACAAATATCAGAAAATAACTTCAAATGCAGTTTAACTTGATGACGAAACCCCCAGGAAACAAAATATCTAATTTGAGGACCATAGCATTAATTTTAAGCACCATTTTCACCGTTTCCATGGCAACACCCTAGTTTTCGTAATGATGGTCCGTACCTGCAAAATCGTCAATATCACAGCCAGTTTTTGTCCGAAACCTATAAAACTGGTACCAAATTGGAGATAGGACATTGTGCTTTTATTCCCAGTTTTTTTTAATTACCTTATTTGCATACTCATGAATATTAATGAGAACATTAAAAATAGTAAAAACAATATAGAAATAACGTAAATAATATAAACTATTCACTTTTTATCCTACAAATATCAGAAAACAATTTCAAATGCAGTTTAACCTGATGACAAAATCCTCAGAAAACAAAATATCAAATTTGAGGACCAAAAATTTAACTCTAAGTAACTTTTTAACTGTTTCCATAGTAACCATTCATTTCACTCTGTTCACACAGTTTTGTTAGTCGACACCTACCTGCAAAAATCTTCCATATCACAGGAAGTATTTGTGCTAACTGCATAAAACTGGTACCAAATTAAAGCTAAGACAGTGTGCTTTGGTTTAAAAGCTGTAATTAGGAATTACCTTATTTGCATACACATGAATATTAATGAGAATAATTAAGAAATAGCAAAAAATACAGAAATAACGTAAGCCTCTCAATTTTTATCCTACCAATATCAGAAAACAACTTCAAATGTAGTTTAAAATGATGACAAAATACTCAGAAAGCTAATCATTTTAATTGATACCCAAACAATGAACTGTAAGTAAGATTATAACGGTTTCCATGGTAACCGATCCTTTCACAAATTTTGGAAATTTGACATCCAACTGTAATACTCCGCTAGATCTCAGTTATTTTTGATGAATCATGAAATCAGTTGTTACAAACATAGATATGAGGCATTGCCTTAATAGTAAATATTACTTTCTGATATAAACTAATTTGCATATGTATGAATATTTATGAGAACAGTAATAGATGTTGAAATTTTCGACAGACACCAGTCTTTCTCTTATAAAGCAAACAAATATGGAAAATGGTTAGCTAAAGTTTACTATGATCACTGAATATCACCAAGATTATTAGATAAATAAATTTGGAACACATTATATAGCACTGGTGGTGATATATCTGTTTCCTAGGCAACCATTCTAACCTCATTGTTCATATTACAGAGTGTTTACATACCTGCAACATACAAAGATATTGCTGCCTTCTTGGGCGATAATTATAAATGATATAAACATATACCCGGTAGTTGATGTATGAATCTTAATGTTAGGTTCACTTTATGCAAATTACCTTATTTGCATCCTCATGAATATTAATTAGTGATAAGAAAACAAAGAGAAACAATATTGAAAATAACATGTTTTGCAGTATGCCGAGCACAACATTACACCATTCTCCAAATATAGTTTGCAATGATAAATGTACCTTTTGGTGATAAATAAATGAATTTCAATTCTAAAACTGTCTAAAAATGTTAAAGGGCATGTATACATCTAGTAAAGGGTTAATCCCACTCTCTGCTTTAAAACACCTTTACAGAAAGCTTCTTTGAGTATGCCGACTCAACAAAAATAGATGAATGATATCTCACTTAACCCTTTACCAGCTGAATATTCATGTTAGAAATAATGACATCATGGGTATTTATCAGCTAATTTATAAATTGAAGGTCTGACTCTCAGAGCATACCTTAATTAGAGGCTAAAATGGAACAGTTTATACTGGATCTTCTCAGGTAATACTCTGATAAGAGCTAGGTCAAGATGATAACATTGCTGTTTAATGTCTGTGGAGCATACCCTTATTACAGGCCATAATGTAATCATATCTGTTGATTGACTGTCAGAGTTACATGTTGACAACCATTCTTCTCTAAAACAAGGGGAATGTCTGGGTCGGGAAAGAGATCTCTTCCAAAGTATCAACTGGTAAATAACTCTTCAGATGTGCTGTATTAAGCAGGCCCTACAAGGGGGTAATGTTCCCATATCAGCATTGCGAAGTGCATCTGTTGGCTTATCTTCACACTTCTCCTTAATCTTAAACAATATCAATTCATTCACAGTGTGAAATCTTAGGTTGCCATACATTGCACACGTAAATTCATCCAAGTCTTGCACAAGATCTCCAGACACATCCCAAGAGTTGCCCAAACCTGCTAATGGTTTTATAAACATTGGTTTCATTTCAATAGTTTTAGTGGGTGTCAAATGTTCTCAGCCATTGAATGCACTTGTAGAATCACAGCCACAGTACAAATGGAGACCCAGAAGTGCTGATCGGTAATCTTCTGTGTATGCTTGGGCAACTTCTCACATGTTTATTATTTTTTGATGATTGCCTGAGCCAGTATCAAACAAGACAGTAACACCTTCAAACCAGTTAAGGTAATACAGAAGAATGAAGAATATATCACTGTCTGGAGTTCGAAGATGAACAGTTTTGTAGCCTTGTTCATTTGCATGCTTGGTGTAAATAATGATCCTTGCTTCAGTTTCTTCCTGTGTTGAATTCAGGGCATCAAGACTGTTTCTCACTGTTGATATACCATAATCTGGCGAGAACTGGTTAGGCTCACCGACATAGATGTGAAAAAAGATTTCTGCCTTGCAGCTTCTAATCGTAAGGAATCAAGGAATTGTAGCAATTATTAGTGGTTCACAAAGACCCAATATGCAGATTGATATAGGTGAGACAGACAAATCAAAGGGTCTTAAAACACATCACAGGATTACCAGTTCTCGACAGATGATGGTATATCAAAAGTCGAAACAGTCTTGAAACCCTGAATTCAACACAGGCTTTATGGGCTTTAAAATCACTGACACTTTAAAAACAATAACAAAAGATTGTTTGGGGTATCATAAGTTCTTGGCTTTCAACAGTTACCATGGAAGCAGTACATGGTCATTTTGGTAACAGTTTTAGACATAAAATTTATTTATTCATCATCAAAAGGTACATTTATTATTGCAAGCTATACTTGGAGAATGGTGTAATGTTGTGCTCGGCATACTGCGAAACATGTTATTTTCAATATTGTTTCTCTTTGTTTTCTTATCACTAATTAATATTCATGAGGATGCAAATAAGGTAATTTGCATAAAGTGAACCAAACATTAAGATTCATACATCAACTACCGGGTATATGTTTATATCATTTATAATTATCGCCCAAGAAGGCAGCAATATCTTTGTATGTTGCAAGTATGTAAACGCTCTGTAATATGAACAATGAGGTTAAAATGGTTGCCTAGGAAACAGATATATCACCATCAGTGCTATATAATGTGTCCCAAATTTATTTATCTAATAATCTTGGTGATATTCAGTAATCATAGTAAACTTTAGCTAACCATTTTCCATATTTGTTTGCTTTATAAGAGAAAGACTGGTGTCTGTCGAAAATTTCAACATCTATTACTGTTCTCATAAATATTCATACATATGCAAATTAGTTTATATCAGAAAAGTAATATTTACTATTAAAGCAATGCCTCATATCTATGTTTGTAACAACTGATTTCATGATTCATCAAAAATAACTGAGATCTAGCGGAGTATTACAGTTGGATGTCAAATTTCCAAAATTTGTGAAAGGATCGGTTACCATGGAAACCGTTACAATCTTACTTACAGTTCATTGTTTTGGTATCAATTAAGAAGATTAGCTTTCTGAGTATTTTGTCATCATTTTAAACTACATTTGAAGTTGTTTTCTGATATTGGTAGGATAAAAATTGAGAGGTTTACATTATTTCTGTATTTTTTTGCTATTTTTTTTCATTATTCTCATTAATATTCATGTGTATGCAAATAAGGTAATTCCTAATTACAGCTTTTAAACCAAAGCACACTGTCTTAGCTTTAATTTGGTACCAGGTTTATGCAGTTAGCACAAATACTTCCTGTGATATGGAAGATGTTTGCAGGTAGGTGTCGACTAACAAAACTGTGTGAACAGAGTGAAATAAATGGTTACTATGGAAACAGTTAAAAAGTTACTTAGAGTTAAATTTTTGGTCCTCAAATTTGATATTTTGTTTTCTGAGGATTTTGTCATCAGGTTAAACTGCATTTGAAATTGTTTTCTGATATTTGTAGGATAAAAAGTGAATAGTTTACATTATTTACGTTATTTCTATATTGTTTTTACTATTTTTAATGTTCTCATTAATATTCATGAGTATGCAAATAAGGTAATTTAAAAAAAACCCTGGGAATAAAAGCACAATGTCCTATCTCCAATTTGGTACCAGTTTTATAGGTTTCGGACAAAAACTGGCTGTGATATTGACGATTTTGCAGGTACGGACCATCATTACGAAAACTAGGGTGTTGCCATGGAAACGGTGAAAATGGTGCTTAAAATTAATGCTATGGTCCTCAAATTGGATATTTTGTTTCCTGGGGGTTTCGTCATCATGTTAAACTGCATTTGAAGTTATTTTCTGATATTTGTAGGATAAAAAATGAAAGGTTTACGTTATTTCTATACTTTTTTTTTACTAATTTTAATGTTCTCATTAATATTCATGAGTATGCAAATAAGGTAATTTAAAAAACAAGTTAGAAATAAAAGCACAATGTCTTATCTTCTATTTGGTACCAATTTTATAGTTTTAGGACAAAAACTGGCTGTGATATGGGCGAATTTGTAGGTATGGGTCATCATTACGAAAACTGGGGGGTTGCCATGGAAACGGTTAAAATACACATAGCCTAAAAGAATTTAAGTTTGAGTACATTCGCGATTCTGATTCAGGACACTTTTCTGAACATTTTGGTACCCATGAAAAAAAGTCTAGGGGGGGGTGCACGGTAGGCACTACTGGCTCCCTGACTAATTGAATAAAGACTAGAGTAGCACTTGCACTAAAAAGGCACCCATAAAATATAATGTTTTACATCATGAGTTGTGGCCTCGTATATTACCAATAGACAGACGTGAACTCGGCGTGGAGCATTGTTGATATAGTGGGGATTTGGTCACATTTTGGCTTCTGTCAGCATTGAAGAGCCAGGGTTTCTATGAAATACAAAAATGCATTGACACGGCTGTATCGTTTTCAAGTTCAATGACCTTAGAAAATACATCAATATATTTAGCTTTCAAGGAGATCGACAGATAAGAAATGAACACAAATTTCCGTATGTTTTTCGTAATATGTACATACTCGTATATACATACTCGTATAACCAATGACCGATCATTATGGACAGTTACATGACAGTAAGCAAATCCTGAGTTGCGCACAATACAAAAAAACGTTGACGAAAGAACTCTCCAGCTAACAGACGGACCTGTAAAAATGTCTTCGCCTTCAGAAATTAATATGATAAAAAGCCTGGAGCCTGGCGAGACAGCCACTAATTCGGCTAATAAATGCTTACTGTACATTTCAATACAAATGCAATATAGCTGTCGAAATATCTCTGTATGTGTAATTGAAAAGTTTAGCTCTTGATTATTTATTACAATACGTATAGCAGATACAAGTACATTTTGTATTTGTAAATAAGAAACAGGCCGAATTTGGAACGTACTTAAAGTTTCTTAGCAGGCTAACAGTTATCTCCTTTTAAATAAATATACATGATGTATATCTTACTATTCCACATAAAATGAACGTATTTTCATAATTTGTTCATTCACAATTGTCTTTTAAAATCACATTCACTGAATGTGAATACTTATGGTCTAGTGTAAGCCACAATTCTAAAATAAAATATGCTTACAATAAAGTAAACATTCTTGGTTATCAGCCTTGCTTAGTTTAGTTTTATGGACTTCAGCGAGAGGCACAAGCAGTTAAATAGTGCTTTTGTGGACATGCCTACGAACATGTTAGGGTTGCCGATAAATTATGCAAAGATTGGTTGCTAGGTAACATCAAACTTAGGACAGGCAGAGAAAACATCGTTTTGAGAAATTAAAGGCATCTGGGGATATTTCAAGCAGACATGTCTACTAGACAGTAAACTCAAATCGAGTCAAGTGTCTGTAGACAGCCAACGGTTGCAATGACATGCTGGTCTTTCATGAATGACAAAAATTCAACAGTTTGAAACTTCAGCCAATGCGAAAGACATTCATAGAAAGTTTTCACGCAGAGGGGTTGGTGTTGAATAGAAGGAGAACTAGGCAAGTGTTAAACCAGGAGACCACCAATTAATTCAGAATACAAACTGAAGCTAGAATAAACATTGAGAATATATTCATGAACAAATGAGTAGTTACAAAGAGAATCAGTTGCTCTGCAGCACAAAAAGTTGTTTCCAAGTTGATTCAACATTGAATAAATGTTGCCATTACGTAGAATCCGGGCTCGCCTCATAGCAGAAAATCCACAGGACTTGGTGTGAACTGAAAGGATTGGACATTCTCGAAGGTGTTAAAGGAGAAGGCAAACGTTGAACGTATCTATACTATATGTATTTAATTGGTCTGAATAATCCAGAGAAAGTAGAGTTGAGGAGTAAAACTCTCCTGTAATATGATTACAACTAGTAAACAAGGAATGTGGTGAGTGTTAAATTGGTAGAGTAAACCAATTACAGACACATTAAGAGGACACAGTTCTACATTGAAGACGGAATTCGGCCTCGAATAAAGCTAGCTTAAACATTATTTCTTAACATCATTTAGGACAGCGAGCACAATTGAATGTGCTAGAGAAAGACCAAAGAATTAACTTAGCTCTAAATTAAACAGCAGATAATTCATTTGATTTTCTAAACCATTAAAAAAAGTAAAATACCTAGCCACTGTCGGTCCGAATGACTGTTCAACGGACAGTACATTTACTCCTCTAGTCAATGAGCCATTCGCCTACAATATTAAGCACGCAAACATATGGCAGCCGCATACTCGCTAGTGACCATCACAGGTACCCATTTTAACCCATGGGCTGATAGAAGGCAATCTCGTACGGACGGGAGACAGTTCGAGCTTGCACAGATTCGATCCCCGTGCCCCTGGGTTATCAGATCAACACTCAACCACTAGTCCAAGCCACCACAAAGACATCAGCGACAATGAGTAAAATGCTCCATTGTGATATAATTATTATGAAACTCGAAGTATCTTTGATGTAAATGCTGTTACACGCAGAAAGAAATAGTCCTAAGAAAAGTCTGTCTGCACGAGGAGAAGGAATAAAGTATCTTATCATAAACATTCAAGTATGGTATTTCATATACCGGTATAACAGGGACGGTGATCATAGGGATTTCAAATAAAATTTAATGTAGTATCCACCGCACGTCTATCTTCTAAATGTACACGTTTAATGAGGTTATTAAAATCACATAAAATCGCTCTAAAGCAACCACTATAAGATAAACATAAATGTCTTAAAAGCCGACGGGGACTTAAAGGCAAGACACGTGCAATATACAAAGTACATGTAGGAGCTTTCTGCATTACGTTTATTCTACAATTTAACCCATTCCTTCATAATTGACGCTTCTGTAACATTCACTTTTGAAACCATTCGCTACACAGGAGCAACTACTCTATTTATCACAATGGTTTCAGCTAAAGAATTCAAAATATTTCCCTTTTTCTAGTAAATGCACCTTTTCAGTAGATTTATTCAAAGAATTTGGGTCTAAAATAGCTTATGAGGTAATGGGTTAACTACACTACCTTAGTGACCCGCATTATACGTACATTTGGTGTCGGGTGCATATGAGGAGGATTACTGTACATAAGTTATATAATACTAGTTATCTTAACATTATTCTGGAACAAATAAATGCTTCTTTTCTCACCGATATAGAGTAAAAAGGCATATTCAATTCTGAACATTGAGAAAACGATGATAGTACATAACGCAAGTAATATAGCACAAGACAGAAACGTTAGCGGGAAGGCAATACCCGTACATTAAAATGCACCCAGAAAGATATTTAATAAGATACCACTGACTAAATACACATGGACGTCTTGGAAAACAGGTGGCTGCTCTGTGCAGAATGAAACTACTGTAGACTTCTCGCGAAAAGGAAAGTGTTCAATACACTGCACGACTCTGGCTGTAACACATGTGTGGCCCAGACATGGTAACTCCCAATACAGAAAACAAAATGCGCTTTAACATTTTCAGTGCCATGATGACGGGTCTGTGAATCCAAATGCAAACAGTCCGGATTCGGATGAGACACCGAGTAACCAGGCGTCTTATCAGGATCCAAACTGTTTGACACTATTCATCGTTTATAAAAGAATTTAAAGAAACGTCCGCTCTAAAACTCGAAGCAGACTGAAATTTGTCCAGCAGACGACAACTGAAACAATTAATATAGTGGAACATAAAAACAATAAGTAAAACCTCTCTATAACGACCACTGAATTACAGTAAAACCTCTCTATAACGACCACTGAATTACATCAAGTATTTTGTGTTAAAGGCAGGTGGCTGCTTAAAGCAAGGTAAAAGTAAAACAGAACTCTCCTAAAGGAGCGTTCTGTTTTACTTGCACCTTGCTTTAAACAGCAACCTGTCCTAAATACCAACTAATTAACACAATTTAGTTGCCGTTAAAGAGAGGTTTTACTGTAGCACCAACTTCAAACAGCTAAATATGGCTATTCTAAGTACTCTGAAATACATGCACATTCAAAATACGCTGTCTTTCGTTTACAGTTGTCACACGGAACATGAATAAATGAAAATATTCCGCACACAATGCATTCATTTACATATGACAATTCATATGATTAAGATTACCTTTCAGAGTTTACAAAATATTTGATATGATCATATAGGAGCCGTCTGATCTGGGTATACTTTATTTTCAAATGAGTGGAAAGGTATTTATATGAACAAAAGGTTTAATTCTAACTTCAACAGGTAACCATTATTAAACAAATGAATGATGGCATAATAGGGAATATCAATACACGTATAGCATTATTCGATTAACAAGAAGTGATGTTCTCACTGTAATTTGATATTTATAGTATTGTAATACTATAGACTATAAGACATAGTACATGTATAAGCAACATAGGTGCTTGATTATATCTCATTTACATCGATATAAGATATGGATTAAGACTCTGAAGACCAGGGTCCAGTGTTATAAAGTCTAATTCTGAGATCTCTAGTATCTGATTGTTCAGATTCTGAGCAAGCTCAGACCATGAGCAATCAGTTGTTTGAGAATGATCACAGACTCAATCAAAACGTTTTATAACATTGAAGCCAGGTGGGGAATAAAATATCTGAACCCCATTTGTTCTCGTGTGTTCATTAGCACGTGCAATAACCACGCATTTGACTACTTCACCATAATCTAAAAGAAATTATTACATTTATTGAACACAAAATTTGAAACGAATAAACGAGACACAAACACTGCAGAATTTTAAACTAAATTGCATGTTTGAGCATTTTCAAAGACATTAAAACAATGTTATCTTCTTTAAAGGGAAATGTAACACGACTTCAATACCGCAATATACAAAAGTAGAACATTCTAGCGAAATGTTAAAATAAAAGTATTGCATTTCGTTTGGCAAAGCGTATCCAATGAGTGTTTAACCACATTTAATAAATATTTAACCCATATTAAAATGGGAAGAAATATTTCAGTTTAATTTAATAAGGGTTTTCATAAATGAAGTAATAGTGTCCTGCTTTGAAAGATCCACCTAAATGTTTGTTTACAATGAAGTTTAGACAATTGTCATTCACTCATATTCATTAGCATTTTGAGTTCAGATTTGAGATTGAGGTTCGAAGGTTATTTTAATATTATTTTAATTCAAACAGTACAAAAGTGTTCGTGTCTGTATTCTTTGCTCGGCATATGTAAATATTCATGCATTAAATTTTCATATGAAAACAACACGACAGTTAATGAATATAAACACAGGCTATTTAACGCCTAATTTCAAATTTAGAGTCAAATTCTACCTCTATAAATATAGAAAATAAAGCAAAGAACAGTTTCAATGGCCAAACTGGATTTCTCATGGTTTAACAACGCAAAATCATTTTTGACTAGATTGTAGATAACTAAAGTACCTGCTTAAAATAAAACAAAAACAAAAAATACATATCTAATGATTTCTGATACAAATATATATTTTTTTTATTCGACAACAAATGCATCATCATTGCTTCGTATCACTAATCACAATAGTGGTCAAATTCAACGGATTTATAAGGTATCGCAACACAATAGGATATATGGAGCCATATAAGGACGAAAGTTGGTGGACCTTAACATCTCATTTCTACCGGAACATTAAAACACATTAGAGATGTATAAACCTGAATGTGTCATCGGATACATAAACGAGGCGGAAGCGACATATGTTTGTGGTCATCATAATTCAATAAAGATACATTACTTATACACATATACACATAATTGAAGGGGAAAGGTGCAGACCAATACAGATATATGAACATTTGAATAGAATATCGGATAAAGAAACAACGACATTTCGAAAATATTTAATTTATGAATGGTTATTATATACAGCTGATGAGATTCAAATATATACATGTGTAGTTTCCATGTTATATCTTAATAGTTCTTAAAAAACTTTATATCAAATCTTAACCCATTACCTCATAGACTTTTTAGATACAATCCCTTTGAATAAATCTACCGAAAAGGAGCATTAACTAGAGAAAATGAAAATTTTAGAATATTGTAGTTTGAAACCATTGTGATAAATAGAGCATTTGCTCTATTTATCAAAATGGTTTCACAAAGTGACATTAACAGAGCCATCAAAAGTCGTCAATATGAGGGAATGGGTTAAACTTTACAAACATACAGTGACTCAAATCATTTTAAACCATTCCGTGTCATCATTATCATCTGCTGGACATACATTCGCCTGCTTCAAGTTTTACAATGGGCGTCTTTTCCATATCATTATAAAACGACAAACAAAGTGTCAAACAGTTTTGATGTTGAAGGGACTCTCATCTGTTTATCTGTTTACAAAGTTCACATATGCTATAACCGGTTCTTTAACATGGGAGTGAAGGGGCTAAAGTAACCTAATGTTCGAAAGAGCTAATGGTAACATGAACCATACACAGATTAACCCTTTCCTCGTTCTGTATTCATGTAAGAAATAATGACAACATGAATATTTATTAGCTGAAATTCTATAAATAAATGTTAAAAGTTAATTGATTTGCTTTGACAAAAACTGTAGAATTAGATCCATACCATATCGGAATCATACAGAGCAGACCCTGATCAGACAGCTCCAATAGGAGCCGTCTGATCTGGGTATATTCTGTTTGCAAATGTGGAGGAAAAGGGTTAAGCTTAGAGCTTAGTAACATTAGTCATATTTGCTAACATGATGGGTCTATATCAAAAGGGCGTTTTTGTGATGGAAAGGGTTAAATTTAATTGCTATGTTTTTGACTACACTTATTGCTTTCAGATACTCTTGCATCTTTAACTCTTTCGCTGCCAATATCATATATATAATAACCTATGAAAACAGTTTGGGTACAGATGAGACGCCAAGTAACTCGGCGTCTCATCAGGATTCAAACACTTTGTTATTGCGATGCTGTTTTTTTTTTAAAAAAGGGGAAGAAATTCTAACAAACGAAACATTGTAGTATACGACAAATGTTTTGCAGACAATGATATTTAGCAGTGAATGAAGCTAAAGCGGAACATTTGACCTTGGTGAAATTTCTCAAAGGAACCAATGACACTGTACTACCGGTATATTTTTATCAACAATTTATAAAATGCCGTTACAGCTTATTTCCATATACTACATTTAAATTCGTAAGGTTTTGGATTTCAAAGATGTTTTATATAAAGAGAAAACTGTAGAATCTAACTCACTAAATAACAAGATAAGGAGATATATCGATCGATACATTTGAAAAACGTTTTAATCATTTGCTTCATGAATATTCATGTAAAATAGTGACACCATGAATATTGATTAGATTATGTTTTCATAATGGCAGATGAACACAGGAAAGTTTGACCATGGCGGGAAGAGTAGCATCAGATCTACGTTATATCATATGTAAACAGCAGACCCTGATCAAACGGTTCATAAGGAGCCGTTTGATTTAGGTCTGCTTGGTTTGCAAATGTTTAGAAATGCGTACTTATGGATTAAAGGGTTGAATAAGAGTTTAGAGTTTAAATTGATTTTGTAACTTATATATATGCTAGGGGTTTCTAAGCGTATGCAATAACTACACACATAACGACATACGCGTTGTAACAAAGCATGTGAGATACAGACAAATGTACTCTGGCTGCCAACATTTTATTCATTACACTCATAACAATAAGGAGCGCATGGAAATGGGTTTGATAGGGCGCCGCTACACTATGTGTATTATATGACACCATGACAGGACGACAGTAGGTGGAGTTTCATATCTTAGTAACTTTAACATCGAGTTAAATATGAGAAATTGATTCAGGAACTTTACGCCTGATAGAGAATCAAAGATGCAGAAACTGCATACTTTTAACGCGAAAGCACATCAGATACACATAAAAAAGATGTGACATAATTTTATGTTCCTGTGCAGAACAAGCATGTACAAAGGCCACATTTGACCTCTGATCCATAAATAAAAAAATACAGTTTTTATTGGACTGAGGTATAAGACATGTCTAGATGTCAAATATAAAACACTAAAAATAAACACATGCTCCAAACTAACCTTAAGTCTCTTAATCACTGACATTGCTTAAAACCGATCTCTTACGATTTTAAGTTACTTCAGATCACAGGTGCCCTTCGCATGCTATTTGACTAAACAACAACAACAACAACAACAACAACAACAACAACAACAACAACAATAACAACAACAACAGCAACAACAAAAACAAAAACAAAAACACCACCACCACCAACAACAACAATCAACTCCATCACAAATACATTATTTTTTAATCACATGTCAGATTGTTTTCTGATCCAACAAACGAACACTCCTGCTCTATATGATAATTATTATATAGAGCAGGAGTGTTCGCGGATTTTTTTTTTGGTTGGGTCAGAAAACTATCCGTTGATATATTTAAGATACATAATATGACATGTGATTAAAAAAGAATGTATTTGTGATAGAGTTGTTGTTGGTGTTGTTGTTGAAACAAAGCATGCGAAGGCACCTGTGCTTCAGACTCGTTCAAGCTTTTGAGAAACTATTGATCGAGTGTCAAACAACAATAAATAGTTTGAGAATGATAGAAATACCAGAAACATAAAACGTATAGCAATTTCATTCTGAAAATCTAAACACGTTATTATTGTCGAAACTCACTAAAGAGATGCCTCTGTATTCCGGAACAGCTCGACCTTGATGAAACTTCTCAGAAGAAACAATTTCTAAGAAACAATGAAACACTCCTACATGTGTATGTTTTATCAATAAGATTGAACATTTCGAAACAGTAACAATTTTCTTCAGCACAATATTTTGTATCAAAACATCTTTTGAGTGCCCATGCGTGCATGTTATATGTAATTTACAATAATGTCCTTGGTCCTGTAGATTTCCCCGACTATCTTACAATACACGCTTTCTTCTATATGTGTTAATAAAAGATTTTCGTTTCCTGCATTTGCTATAGATTTGCTATAAGTACAAATAATTATTCGACAGAAAAAAACCCGTTTTGAAGACGACATAACTTCAGCGTCTTGTGTTCCCGGATTAATAACGCACCACTGCGCAAAAAGTGTACAGTAAATCCCATATAAATCGGTCGTTTAATTTAGTATAAATATCGGTCGTGTGGACAGATGGCAGCTTAATACAGGGTGAAACTTTTATCCTGCATTAAACAGTACCTGCATAATGGTATCTAGCTTGTTTCTCTACTAGAATTCTAGATTAGAGTGTTTTTTTCGGTATAGGTAAATTACGTGTAAATTATATACATGTATATATATACATGCTTTTAGAATTGACAGAACGTACTCATATTATTAAATCATTATTTACTTTTGTATACATAGATACATCTATGTATATCTTTGTAAATTGATCGAGTATGTTTTACTTATGACGCTTTTAATGCTCGTATCAATGCAAACTATACTTTTTGAAAAGGAACCTTATACGAGTTATACACGCAACAATCGGCACATGTTGGCAAAACAATTTAACATTAATCTATTTAGAATGGTTTAATCTTTAACTTAACCCAATATATTTTATGCTTTGGATGACTCTTCCACAAATCTCAAACATTATTACTCAGAGTTTGGTATAGATTACGGCAAAGAATTGTTCAGCAAGTCAATGTCTAATAGAATTTACCAAGTGAAACACCGCCGCTAAAATAGCTTGTCTTAAAAGCTGCATACTGAACTGTGTCCTAGCGTTATGCAACGTTGTGTTGACGTAGAACGCATGTAGAATCTCGTAGTGGTGGTCTATTTGTTGCCGTGTCTATTTGTTGCCGTGTCTATTTGTTGCCGTGTCTATTTGTTGTGTCTATTTGTTGCCGTGTCTATTTGTTGCCGTGTCTATTTGTTGCCGTGTCTATTGGTTGCCGTGTCTATTGGTTGCGGTGTCTATCATGGATCTGTGTGCCTTCTGCAAATATACGTTTAGTTAACCCTTTACTCCGTGAATTTTCATGCAAGAAATAATTACACCATGAATATTAATACGTATATTTTTAACAATGACACATGAACATGGGAATATTTGGCTATGGCACAAACTATCGAATCATATCTATATTATTTCATAAGCAAACAGACACTATGTCTAATTTGTTTGCAAAAGTGTTTATTTATGGAGTGAAGGGTTAAGGGTTTTTTTCTCTCCTGGACTGGACTGTTTTATTAGTGACTGCTAAAAGGGATGCTTTAAAAACTTTATTTCTCCTATTGTCTACCTTAACATTACGCGCAAAACAGCGACAAGACGATGCATTTCTGTCACATGAGCATACCTTGTTAACCCATTTGCTCCCAGTGGATTCGGTCTTAAATTTCATTTTTGTTTTGTTTTATATTGAATTTCCTATCTGCAAACAGTGTAGACTCTGATCAGACTCCGTATTATGCGGCGTCTGATCAGAGTCTACACTGTTTGCCTGCATCCCATATATGAGATCGTGGGAGCAAATGGGTTAACCTTTTACTCCATATACACACCTTTTACAGTCTATAATACACCAGTTCATGCAGTGATTCGGCATTTATTCAAAAGATAGGCGTGTAATCCGTGCAGATGAGATGCCAAATAAACGCATCTTATCAGGACATGGATATTGCCTTTTCGTAGAGAAGGAAAAATAAATATGTGTTTTAAGAAAAACGAACATTTAATGACATATTTCCTCTATGTCACAATTTAACCATTGACACCATAAACATACAGGCCGAATACCATCTTATTGCAACATTAATTCTACTTTTATACTAAAAGCATAAAATAAGGAATGTAATTGCAATGGTAAGCGAGAATATGATTTGTAGCGCATAAGCAAACAGGGCAGACCTGGACAAGACAGTTCCTACAGGAAGTGTCTGAGCATTGTCTAGCAAACAGGGCAGACCTGGACAAGACAGTTCCTACAGGAAGTGTCTGAGCATTGTCTACTCTGTTTGTAATGTTGTAATGGTGTAAAAAAGGAATGTTCATTGAGTATAGGGTTAACTGTAACTAACGTGTACAATATTTCAATTACTCATTCAATGATGTCTTGCACTATGTTGTTGTCAATGCAAAACGTAATCTCCAAATTTATCATCGTAGTCTAGCTATACCATGTTAACCATTCACCTGCGAATGAATGACTCGAATTCGCAAACAGTTTGGATCCAGATAAGACACCTAATAACGCAGCGTCTGATCAGGAACCAAGCTCTTTGACACTTGATCAATAGCTTCTCAAAAGCTTGAACGAATCTGAAGTAAGGAAAACTTGTACGAGGTTCCTCCATAGCCTATTTTTAGATCCACCCACTTTGAACAAATCTACCGAAAAGGAGCATTAACTAGAGAAAAGGAAACGTTTAGAATGTTGTAGTTTGAAACCATTGTGATAAATAGAGCATTTGCTCCTATAGGAGCAAATGCTCTATTTATCACAATGGTTTCATAAAGTGACTTTTACAGAGCCGTAGAAAGGCGTAATTATGGAGGAATGGGTTAAGCATTGACAATGTTTACAAGAGACTTAAAGTGCACATTAGACCATTCATGGACTTCCCAAGGACATCGACAGCTATAAATAAAGAAGTAAAATATTAAAACTTAAAATAACAAACAAGCAATAATTCAATGTCGCAAGACTCCCTCAAAATTTAACCTTTAGACTGTGAAAACCAATTAACATACATTGGCAAATAAATGGTGGTGTACATCACTATCAGGGGGCGGGGGCTCCTGGAGGAGTCCTCTGTTCAGAATTCAAAATAATTTACCATACGCAATTATGCCTTATCTGAATGTAGCCTACAGTAAAACCTCTCTAAACCGGAATTCTAGTAGAGAAGAATTTATCTAAATTTAGACACGTGGCTGCTTAATGCAGGGTGAAAATCATGCAGAACGCTCCTATTGGAGTTTTTTTGTATGACTTTCATCCTGCATTAAGCTGCCACCTGTCTCTAAGACTGATATCTATACTAAAGTCAACATCCGGTTTAGATAGGTTTTACCGTACTCAACTTTTAAATAGAAATAATTCATTCTCAATATTCAGTTGGCTTAATTGTTTAAGAAACCACATGGATTTGGCCAAAGGGCAAATAGCTGTGCGTCTCATCTGGATTTAACCCTTTCACCGCCCAAGTCGCATAAATGCACCACGACAAATAGTGCAGTCCCAGATCAGACGCCGCCTGTTCAAGGCGGCGTCTGATCAGAGACTTCACTTTTTGTCTCAATCTCTATTTATATACCTGTGCTTTATTCCTTTGAAATTTGCATTTATTTATCTCATTTCCTTATTGTACCGAATGATTTAAAAATAATTGGATTGCAGACGACAATTAGAGTTTTGGCACCAAAAGGGTTAAAGTGTTTGCAAATGCCAGACAAGGCGCACTTAGCATGAGAATAATTCTGTAATTGAAAACTTGCACAATACGGATACTAAACTTGTTACATTACCATTCGAATCGCTTTAAAAGGCTATCCTATTTGATTTAAGTATTCGGACACCCAATGTCCCATCTCCGTGGCTTTGTAGAGCTAAAGTAACTAATTTGGAACCATTGCCTAATCTTGTCTGTCTGAATTCTTTGGTAACAAATGCAGATTGGAGACCCTTGAATTACTGAGTGATATAATCGTATATGTATCCGTGGCAGAAACTGTAGAATCGGATTAGGAAGCAGAGAAAACCCTGATCAAATATGTACTAGTGTCAAACCGCTGGAAGCATGGTGAGACGTTGAAATGCTTGGTACATTAAAACCTCTCTATAACGGCCACTAAATTACATCCATTATTTTGTGTTAAAGGCAGGTGGATGCTTAAAGCGATGTGAAAGTAAAACAGATCGCTCCTATAGGAGCGTTCTGTTTCACATTCACCTTGCTTTAAGCAGTCACCTGCCCTAAATACCAACTATCTAACACAATTTAGTGGCCGCTATAGAGAGGTTTTACTGTAGTTAAACATCATACATCTCTATCCATGCTTATAATACTCTTAGTTGAGTCTTTGGCTCAAATCTGACCAATCAAAAGCTTTAGAACTCAAATCTGACCAATCAAAAGCTTCAGAACGAACTCAGCCTCAACCTAAAAGTTTTATAAGCATACACCCACATCTGGGCCAAGGCTGTATGCAAATGCGAGTCTAGTCGAGTTAAATGGTATATGGGCGAAATGTTACACTCGATATATACAGTAAAATATCGATAATTCGGAATTTAAATATAGAAGAATTTAAACACTATTAGACAATCGGCTGCTTAATGCAGAGTAAAACGCATGCAGAAAAATCACAGAGGAGCTTTCTGATTAACTTTTACCCTGCACTAGGCTGCCAGATTTTAAGTATACTTGAAATGTAACAGGATAATTGGTGAAAAGATCTTGGAACGAAAGGCAAAAGACAAAATAGTAGACAAAGACAAATAATAGCTTAATTTGTGACAAAAGTTAAATCTCTGCATTAATTTCACCTTACATTAAACAGCCACGTGCCTTTAACTTTTTAACCAATGAATGTTCATGTAAGGAATAATAGCATCATGCATATTACAGTATAACCTCTCTTAACCGGAATTCTAGTAGATAATAATTTAGATACTTTTAGGCAGGTGGCTGCTTAATGCAGGGTGAAAGTCATGCAGAAAGCTCCTCTAGGAGCTTTCTGCATGACTTTCACCCTGCATTAAGCTGCCACCTGTCTCCAAGACCGATATTCATACTAAATTTAACTGCCGGTTAAGAGAGGTTTTACTGTAGTTAGATTAATTGTTGTAATAGCACATGGACGCTGAAATGTTTTAGCCATGGCAGAAAGTTTCAACTACAGACTGTAATTCATAGTTCACATTAATGTAGCTTTAACCGATTAAACCTTTTTTGTCAGGTGGGACTTGAATGGCATTTGCAAACAGCTTAAATCAAGATGAGACGTCCCAAGCTATTTGAATATTGATCGATAGTTTCTTAAAACCTTGAAAAATCTGTAAAAAACAACAACAGAGAAACAACAAACTGACCGGGTTTGAAACTTGGTATGAATCCTGATGAGAATCTACGTTACTCGGCGTCTCATCTGGAACCAAACTGCAAAAGCTAGTCAGGTCGTGAATAGAGGAATACAGGTTAACACTTTCCTTCATATAAACGAGTTTTCACTCGTTTACAAACAGAGTAGAACCCAGATCCTATAGGAGCCGTCTGATCAGGGTCTGTCCCGTTTGCTTGTGGAATTTGATAGTTCTGTTTCTTTACTTTCTGAAGTGGCTACACTTTTCTACCTTTAATATGTCATTATAGGTACATGTATTTTGACCATGAACATTCAGTAGGTATTGAAATTTGGAATAAACATAGAACAGGTAAAGGGTTAACAGCCAAAATCGATTTACATCTCAGCTATTGTATTATTCAAAAAGCTGCAATATATGTAAGTAAGTATAAGAGAAGTACATATTCTTATCCAATTGAAAAAAGTGTCGTGTCAGCAAAGTATTATCGTTACATTTTATCCATCTGACAGTCCACTCAAACAAAGCTGAATCCTAATTAGACTTCCACGGTACCCGGTGGCCCTTCTTGAGAGAACATGTGAGCTTGATTGTAACTGGCAGGATAAGTTCAACCCTTTAGCTGATGATAAGTTCGAACACCCAGGTCAATAAAAAAGGGTTATAAAACTTTTAGTTGAGTCTGAGTTCGTTCTCAAGATTTTGATTGGTCAGATTTGAGCCTTTGGCTCAAATCTGACCAATCAAAAGCTTGAGAACTCAAATCTGACCAATCAAAAGCTTGAGCACGAACTCAGACTCAACTAAAAAGTTTTATAAGCATGGACCAAGTAATGATAAGTTCGAACACTAAAACATGTATTATTGTGAGTATCAATTAGTTGAATTTCATAATGCCATAATGGACAAGGGACATTTTGACCATGGCACAAAGTGTAGAATGATCTACATTATTTCACAAGCAAACAGGAAAAATCCCGATCAGAAGGCTTCTGTAGGAGTTGTCTGATCTGTATATAGTCTGTTTTCAACTGGTTTAAAATGGGTATATCTATGAAGTTAAGGATTTAACGATAAAAATATGGTTTTCACTACTTTCTGTACCATCAACGATTTAGAAATAAAGTAAAACCTCGATTATTCGAATTTTCGGTATAGAAGAATTTAGACCCTTTTAGGCAGGTGGCTGCTTAATGCATGGTGAAAGTCATGCAGAAAGCTCCTAGAGGAGCTTTCTGCATGACTTTCACGATGCATTAAGCTGCCACCTGTCTAAAAGATCGATACTAATACGTATTTTAGTGTTCGAATAATCGAAGTTTTACTATATACGAAGTTACATAAATATTAATTTTTTGCACTTTACGAGGCACAACGTACAAGGTTCAAATTGTAGAATCAGATCTAAAGTAGAACCTGTTCTAGGCGGTCGTTCATTTATTGAACAAAGGGATGTTTAAACGCAGATTGTTGTTTAATGCAGGACAAAAGTAATACAGAATAGTTCTATAGGAGCTTTCTGCATTACTTAAGACCGATATTAAGCTACCATCTGCCTTACAGACCCATAATTAGACCTTTTTGATGGCCGGTTAATTCATTAGATTCTGATCAGAAGGCTCCTTCTGTGATGAAAATGACGCTAAAAGGTGTTTCTATCAGGCAAAGGGTTATAGAACCGATTTTGAACATTTTCTTAATCTCAAGAAAATCTGAAGAAAAGCAATGATATTGCTCATCTTTAAATGGTTAAAACCCCTGTCCTGGTGTAAATATGATTTCAGCTTAAACTCCGATCTGTTTTATGCACAGAATCATTCAAGCTTTTGAGAAACTGTTGACCGAATGTCAAACACAGTAAAACCTCTCTATAACGGCCACTAAATTATTTTAATTAGTTGGTATTTAGGGCAGGTGTCAGCTTAAAGCAAGGTGAAAGTAAAATAGAACACTCCCATAGGAGCGTTCTGTTTTACTTTCACCTTGCTTTAAGCAGCCACCTGTCTTTAACACAAAATACTTGTTGTAATTTGGTGGCCGTTATAGAGAGGTTTTACTGCACATTGGATTCTGATAAGAAGCTGTATTACTCGCCTGATCAGTGTACTATGAATGTTCATATGGCATTCATCTCGCGCTTAGCAAGACAAGGGTTAACTTAGTTGAAATAAGAAACTAACAGATAGAATCAGTTTAAATGCGAGACATTAGCAATATTTGTGCAAATTTCCTTCCAATGGTAATCGTTCTAAAGAGAATCATTCTCAATTATTTTCAAGGACAGAGGGTCTTTAATCCTCTTATAGATTTTCCTTGTGTTCAATTTCAAAGTGACATTTTGAAAAGCAGCATTTTATGAAGGACCTCCGATGGATTGGTATGCTATTTGCCTAATTATATTTCTAATGCGTACCGACATCCTGTAAAATGCTGCATTTGCAATAATTGTTGGTCTATTACAATATATTCTCTATTGGTTTTAGCTGTTAACCCGCTTCACGACGCGACATGGCTGGAATGTGCAAACGTTTTGGACCAGGATCAGGATCTAGGTTGTTTGAGCCTCGGTCAGTAGTTTCCAAACGCTTGAACTGATATGAACCTAGTAAAACATCAGCAGAATAGAAATTGAGCAGACTTTGTATTTTCGGAATGAGATGGGTTAAGTCATAAACAGATAAACTACAACACGCAATAGTTCGTTCTGCACTCTCAATGACTGTAGAGCCAGGGAATCTAATTTTAAAGTTTCTATTCAATTCGCTATATGTAAGTAAAATCTCACTCATCCAAATACTCAAATAAATATCATCATCGGTCTTACAGGCAGATGGCAGCGTAATGCAGGGCAGAAGTTACGCAGAAAGCCAATCTTGGAGCCTTCTGTGTGACTTTCACCCTGCATTAAACTGTCACCTATCTTTAAGACCAAAGAGTTCGAATTAGTGAGATTGTATGAGAAATATAGTGAAGTGAACACGACTTGAACTGATTAAAACTAATTTGTTGATGCACGTGGAGGCGTTTGGTGTAATACATTGTTCAGAAAGGTCCATGCTTATAAAACTTTTAGTTGAGTCTGAGAACGTTCTCAAGCATTTGATTGGTCAGATTTGAGCCTGTGGCTCAAATCTGACCAATCAAAAGCTTGAGAACTCAAATCTGACCAATCAAAAGCCTGAGAACGAAACTCAGACTCAACTAAAAGCTTTATAAGCATGGACCACGTGGAGGCGTTTGGTGTAATACATTGTTCAGACATATTAAGGATTGAGATCTTGAAAAGAAACACTCGTGGCTGAGATATGGAGGAAAGACGATAGGGATTGAGTTACTGTAGACAAACATAGGGGGCTGATATATTGTAGAGAATACTGGATTGATATATTGTAGAGAAACATCAGGGGTTGATTTATTGTAGAAATACATTTGGTGTTGAGATATTGTAGAGATATATTAAAGGTTGCTGTACTGTAGGGAAACATTTATACTTCAAATATTGTAGAGAGATATTAGAGGGTTACAACATTGTAGCGATATATTAGGGGGTTGAGATATTGTAGAGAAACATTACAGGGTTGAGCTATTGTAGAGAAATATTGGAGGGTTAAGATAAAGTGAAACATTAGAGGTTGAGATATTGTAGTGAAACATTAAATGGTTGATATATCTTAGTGAAACATTAGAGGGTTGAGATATTTTAGTGAAACATTAGAGGGTTGAGATATTTTAGTGAAACATTAGAGGATTGAGATATTGTAGTGAAATATTAAAGGGTTGAGATATTGTAGTGAAACATTACAGGGTTGAGATATTACAGAGAAATATTAAAGGGTTGATATATTGTAGTGAAACATTGCAGGGTTGAGATATTGTAGCGAAGCATTGCAGGGTTGAGATATTGTAGTGAAACATTAAATGGTTGATATATTTTAGTGAAACATTAGAGGGTTGAGATATTTTAGTGAAACATTAGAGGATTGAGATATTGTAGTGAAATATTAAAGGGTTGAGATATTGTAGTGAAACATTACAGGGTTGAGATATTACAGAGAAATATTAAAGGGTTGAGGTATTGTAGTGAAACATTGCAGGGTTGAGATATTGTAGTGAAGCATTGCAGGGTTGAGATATTGCAGAGACATATTAAAGGGATGAGATATTGTAGCGAAACATTGCAGGGTTGAGATATTGTAGTGAAACATTAAATGGTTGATATATTTTAGTGAAACATGAGAGGGTTGAGATATTTTAGTGAAACATTAGATGGTTGAGATATATTAGTGAAACATTAGAGGATTGAGATATTGTAGTGAAATATTAAAGGGTTGAGATGTTCTAGTGAACCATTAGAGGGTTGAGATATTTTAGTGAAACTTTAGAGGATTGAGGTATTGTAGTGAAATATTAAAGGGTTGAGATATTGTAGTGAAACATTACAGGGTTGAGATATTGCAGAGAAATATTAAAGGGTTGAGGTACTGTAGTGAAACATTGCAGGGTTGAGATATTGTAGTGAAACATTGCAGGGTTGAGATATTGCAGAGAAATATTAGAGGGTTGAGATGTTGTAGTGAAACATTACAGGGTTGAGATATTGTTGAGAAATATAAAAGGGTTGAGATGTTGTAGTGAAATATTACAGGGTTGAGATATTGCAGAGAAATATTAAAGGGTTGAGATATTGTAGCGAAACGTTACAGGGTTGAGATATTGCAGAGAAATATTAAAGGATTGAGATATTGTAGCGAAACGTTACAGGGTTGAGATATTGCAGAGAAATATTAAAGGGTTGAGATATTGTAGCGAAACGTTATAGGGTTGAGATATAGTACAAAGTCTTTATTTTCGACATTTTATTCTTGACCCTTTAACTTATAGAAACGCCTACTCATGCATTTGTAAACAGAGCAGATACAAATCAGGTTATTACTGCAGCTGTCTGATCAGGGTATACTCTACATGTTACGGAATTGTAAAGATCTGCTCTTCAAGGTCTGCCATGGTCCTAGCTTCTCTGGTACTTTTTTTTTATAAAGGTGAAACTGCTATATTTTAATGGCGTCATTATTTCTTTCATGAGTATTCATCAGGAAAAGGGTTAGATAATAAGTAAAACCTGACCATTAACCCATTTGCTCTCAGTGGATTCTTCCATGCTTATATATTGGATTTGTCCATTTTTTTTAATCTAAGTGATGCCTAGTCTGAATTTCCATTTTTGTTTTTTTTATGTTGAATTTCCTATCAGAAAACAGTGTAGATTCTGATCAGACGCCGCATAATGCGGCGTCTGATCAGAGTCTACACTTTTTGCCTATATTCCATATATGGGATCGTGGGCGTAAATGGGTTAAACAAGTCTAATATTGGGTCTTTAAGATATGTGGTAGCTTATTGCAGGTCGATAGTAATGTAGAGAGATCCATTAGGAGCATTCTGCAATAAGTTTGCTTTGCATTAAGCAACCACCTGTCGTTTAAGACTCCTATGTTCCACCAATCCATTGGCGCTTAAGGCGGGTTCTATTGTATCTGCGAATGTCATAAAAATTCTAGATAATGAAATTACATTTTGGATACTTCAATTACAGGTCAAATTTCTAGCTAATTTAGTTTTCGGCAAATATTTGAAGACAGATACCAATAGAAATGTCAGAGGTTCGATCTGTTCTCAGTTCAAGAATAATATTTTCTGTACAGCGGAAATTTGCTGACAGATGTTGATTTCAACCTTAACCCATTCGCTCACATTGGCGCCTTTTGACGCCTCTGTAAAAGTCACAGTTTTTGAAACCATTGTGATGGTTTCAAATTACACAATTCTAAACTTTTCCCTTTTATTAGTATGTGCTCTATTCAGTAGATTTATTCAGAGAGGTAAGGTCTAAAATGGCATATGAAGGAGTAAGTTAAGACTGATGGGTAACATTTTCATTTATTCCAGATTTCGAATTAAGAGATCTTTTATATTCGTTATCAAAGAAGTATTTAGAGTGTTAATCATGTCCCTAATATAAACATGTTTTCACGCATTTGAAAACAGAGGAGACCCAGATTAGACGGCTCAGGGTCTGCTCTGTTTGCTAATGGAAATTGGTAGATCTGTCTCTTTACTATCTAAAATGGCTACAATATTCCACCTGCCGTATTGTATTGTAACTATTTGTTCATGACTATTCAGAAGGTATTGAAATTTTAAATAAACATAGAACAGGGAAAAGGTTAAACAGTTTGGATACTGATGTAATCGTCTATAAGTTGGTTTCAAACTGTTTGTTTTTAATTACAGGTTGATGTGAAGCAAAATTTTAATATCCTCTTTCTGTCTTTTCTAAACCTTGCAATTAGTTTGAACTAAATTCGATTATATAACAAATTCCATCAGTGAGAAAACATCCGGCTCCTGTTATTTATTTCAACGGTTCAGGTCATGAATATTGATGTAAATAATGAGATTATATATAAATTAATTTGTTGACTTTTCAATATTGGCACGTGACACATATAATTATAATTATTTCGCCATGTCAGAAGCTATAGAATCGGATCTATATAATTTCATAAACACACAAAGTAGATCCTGATCTGACAGCTCCTACAGTATCTGAATGCACTCTATTTGCAAATATGTCAATAAGCGTCTTGACTGTAGAGTATTCTCTTGGCAGATGTCATGAAATACGTCTTCCGTCGAGTGTTCTCAATGTGCTGCATCACGGTGGATGTTATCTGTTGAGTTTTCCTCCTTTTATATACATCATGCAAGACATTCTTTCCCGAGTGTTCTCCGTGTTTTATATGATGGAGGACGCTCTCTGTTGTGTATTCTCTGCGTTATACTCGTACATCACAAAGGACGTTTTCTGTCGAAATCTCTTTGTTATATAATATGGAGGACGTTCTTTTCCAAATATTCTCCATGTCATATATTACGATGGACATTTCCTGTCGAGTATACTCCGTATTATATATCATAAAAGACGTTCTCTGTCGAATATTCTCCGCGCAATATATTATACACATATATAGAATGCGCGAAAATAGTGTACACTAAAACCTCTCTTAATCGGACGTTCGATTTAGTATTAATATCGGCTTTGGAGACAGGTGACAACTCAATGCAGGGTGAAAGTCATGCAGAAAGCTCCTCACCTGCCCAAAAGTATGTAAATTATTCTCTACCCCTGTAGTTGATAACGTGAACATTCTCTAGATGAAACAATATGTCGTCTCAATGTCCCAGCTACCGAGCTTTTTTACGGACTTCCGACTCGATCAAACGTTTGACCGAGTGTCAAACACATTGGATCCTGATGAGATATCGAGTTACTCTGCGTCTCATCTGGATCCAAGCTGTTTGCAAATGCCAGTCAAGACCTACATGTTATTAACACAGGAAGGGATCTGGGTTAAACAAGAGAATCAGAGTGTTGCCAAATGGAGGATGTCTGCGTCAATCATTGATAAGAAACAGTAAAATACATATTTCTTAAACGTTAGGCCGCTGATCAAATTGGTTTTACACAATGTTCCACACACTGCACTTTCAAATGTTAAGCTATGATACGTTTGCCTACCGAATTGATATCGGGGTGTCAAACAGTTATCACCCAGATGTGAGACTTGAGTTACTTGGTGTCTCATCTGGATCAAGACTGTTCGCATAGTTAACTCGCTGCTTCATATAAACGCTGTTTCACGTATTTGCGAACAGAGCAGACCCAGATCAGACGGCTCCTACAGGAGCCGTCTGATCATGTTCTGCTCTATTTGTTTATGGAATTTGATAGTTCTGTGTCTTTTCTTTCTAAAATGGCTATAAATGGCTATAATGTTCCACAATCCATATTTCGTTATAGCTATTTTGCCCATGAATATTCAGTAGGCACTGAATTTGAAATAAACATAGAACAGGGAAAGTTTTAACCATGCATGTGCCATAATCAGATTAAATGTTAATTTGCCCTGACAGCTGCGCGTTACATCTCATAGTTCCAATTTATTATCTGAACTGCACCTTGTTATGTACATGTATTAGGTTTTTTCATTAGGTTCTGCAGAATGACAATGTTTCTGAGAGATTCAGCCAATCCTAGGTAATCATGCAGTGAGATCAGTGTTCGTGATTTACTGATAAGCAAGTATCAGACCAGATTTAGTGTGCTTATGAAAAATGCTAAATAATGTACTGCATTGGTATGAGAACATTCACGTTCTAATTCATGTTAGCTCACACATAATGTGTACAAATATAATATACCAACAGTGTAGATACAGAACAGACATCATGTACTGTTAGTCATGGAAATTCGTATAGCAAATTTAACCTTTTACTCCATAAATACGCCTTTCTATGCATTTACAAACAGAGTAGATCCAGATCAAAACCTCGATCTTATAATAATGCGTTAGTGTCGTAGATAGGACACATGTATCCGACGAGGGGAGAAAACGTTGAGGCGAGGCTTGCAGAGACTCAACTGTCCCCCCACACCTCAAGTCGGATAAAGGTGTCCTATTTAAACCACTTAATATATTCGATTAAACCGTCACTCGCATATAACCCATCCCCTCATATTGATGCTTTATGACGCCTCTTTAAACGTCACGTTTTGAAACCATTGTGATAAATAGAGCAAATGCTCTGTTTATCACAATGGTTTAAAAACTGCACAATTCTAAATTTCCCTTTTTCTCTAATGCTCCTTTTCCTTAGACTCATCCAAAGAGGTTTTGTCTAAGATATCCTATGAGGGAATGGGTTAAATATAACAATTGTTATCATTTGCTATAAGTATAATTTAACATTACGCTCCATTACTTGTAATAGCAGTCGTAAGAAAGTTGTCGCGACAGATACAGTTATGAGGATGTCGTTAAATAACGCCAGAGGCGTAGCTAGCGATACACACGTACGCACGCGCGTATCATCAATATGAAAGGTAAAACATTATTGTTGCAAAACATGGAACAAAAATCGAGGACAAGGGGACAAAACTTTGATAAATGTTCTCTCTTGTCATGTAAGCCTTAACCCATTCCCTCATATTGACACCTTTTGGTGCCTCTTGAAATGCCATCTTTTGAAATAATTGTCCTAAGCAGAGCATTTGTTCCTATATGAGTAAATGCTCTATTCATTACAATGGTTTAAAGACTACACTATTCTAAATATGCTCGATGAGCATGTCCTCGGATCCCTATAGCCCCGTAGCTTACATTACATTTAGTTTGGATTCAGCTACGCCTCTAAACACTAAAACAGAACCGAATTAAATACAAATAAGTCCCTTTGAACCGAGAAGAATGTGTCTTATTAAAACCTTTTTTTTATTCCTGTCACCTTTATTTGCCCTTCATTTGTCATGTTAACTGGACCATGTCAGATGGCTACGGAAACAAACCCTCACTTCATAATATGTGAAAGTGACAAATGATGCCATACTAATTAGTAAATATGTTCAGCTTGATAATAAATCTGAATACGTGAATATTTGAATATGCGAGTCTTTATTTCTTGTTTTCAATACATGTACTATAATTTGAATTGTCACCAGTTTTCGTGTTATGTTTTGTTTTAATTCAAACCAGTTTTCATAAACTTGTATTTGTTTCATATGAACATGTAGGGATTGTACGCACACTACTACCTCTGTGAAAAATGAACTATAGAATATCATCATTTGAAAATTATTGAAAATAAGTCGTGGTAACAATTGCAGGGTTTGTATGTTGTGGTTTACTGTCCAAATTCTGGTTGGTTATGTTTCTTTCTTCTTTGATACCCTGGTAAATTTAAGATGGAGTTATTCCAAACCTGGATTGACAGTCCATTTTTGTTTCGACAGATTCAAATTCGTGCTACTTCTCATTTGAATCGTCTCAGGGTAAGATATGATCTGGTCGATAAATACCATATTTTGATAGACCAGAGGCATTTTATCTGTAGTCCAGCAGTGTCTCCTATCAGTACTAAACGTCGCGTCTTGACTGATCTTGACGAACGTGCCTTCTTCAGAAAAGAACTTTTTTATTTCATTGCAAACAATGTAGATCCAGATCAGAAATGATATTAAAATAAGGTATCGTGTCAAGTTTTACGCTGTATAGAAAGATTGAGAACGTATTTTACATATTCTGATGATTGCCAAACAGATTATACGATTGGGTTTAAGTCTATGGAGCAAATTCTCTATTTATCACAATGGTTTCATAACTTTACAATTGTAAAAAGTTCATTTCCTCTACTAAATGATCTTTTTTCGGTAGATTTAGTCAAAGATGTTAGGTCTAAAGAATAGGCTAGGAGGAAATGAATTAAAAACAGTCCAGTTTGTTTAATTATAAAATGCAATTTATATCCAAAGTTTTAGACGTCTTTTGTAACATCGATTGAAAAATAGGGAGACATTCTGGCGCTTTAATTATTCAATAAGGCTGATTTATGTACCAATACGTCACACTAACTGATCGTGCAGGTGACAACTAGACGGTAATTAGAAAGTTGATTACAAATTGTAGTGTCGAAATGTCACAAATTCGGAAAATTACAAGAATGATGTCTAGTTATTGACACAGATTCTGTTATAAAATTGAAAAACAAAGAGGCAGGCAGACTAGGGCTCAGACTCAGACTCAAACTGAAAAAAAAACGGACTGAAAGACAGATAGACAGACAGACTGTCACATACAGCTATACATGCAGGAAGACAGACAGACAGATACACAGACATACATACATAAAGCCAGACAGACCCACATACACACAGACAAATAGTTAGACACAACCATACAGACACAGAGACACGCATCCATACAGACACAGAGACACAGAGACGTACATACACATAGACACACAGACATACACACAGACAGACACACAGACAGACACACAGACAGCCACACATACATACGGACACAGACACACATAGAGACATTGACACACATACAGACACACAGACATACACACACATACACAGAAAGATGCCAAGACACACACACACACACACACACACACATAGAGACATTGACACACATACAGACACACAGACAGACACACACATACACAGAAAGATGCCAAGACACACACACACACACACACACACACACACACACACACACACACACACACACACACACACACACACACACACACACACACACACACACACACACACACACACACACACACACACACACACACACACACACACACACACACACACACACACACACACACACACACACACACACACACACACACACACACACACACACACACACACACACACACACACACACACACACACACACACACACACACACACACACACACACACACACACACACACACACACACACACACACACACACACACACACACACACACACACACACACACACACACACACACACACACACACACACACACACACACACACACACACACACACACACACACACACACAGACAAACATTGGTTCATAGAACTAACACGTAATCAGCTTTACAGTACAAACTTGTTTCTGAAACCATTTTGATTAAGTATTGTCAAATAAATTAGTTTGGTGGCATGCTGAAAACTAATCGGGCTGATTGGATAGAAGCTGGAAACGAACTTTATCGTGACCTAATTTATCTAATTCAGCTAAATTTCTGCAAATTATGCTGTCCTTGCAAAATAAAAATGACAAAAATCCCACAAGATGGTTTGGCTATGATATAGGGCGACCAGGAGAAACTGTTGGTTTGGAAGAGCGTAGGAACTAGTATTTAAATATACGAGCTCGTTATACGAAAACAATCCTTGAGACATTGTACACAACTTTAACCATTTCCCTGTTAAATATTCATGTAAAAAATAATTACATCACGAATATTTATGCTGGCATATGTACACATGAATGTTTAGTATTGGTACAACTTGTAGGTTATGTCTATATATGTATTACAATTTCACAAGCGCACAGAGCAGACCCTGATCAGACGGTTCCTACACGATCAGTCTGATCCGTATCTACTCTGTTTGCATATGCGTGAAAAGCGTTTTGCAGGAAGGAAAAGGGTCAAACGCGGCGCCCGACGAGGTTCTACTCATCCTCATCCTTTGGAGTATGTTCTGTTTGATTGTTTGTGTGACAAAACGTGTAGAATTAGACTGGATGTCGCGTGTTAACACTTTCCTTCATATAAACGTGTGTTTTCATACATTTTCAAACAGAGAAGACCCAGATTAGATGGCTCCTGATCAGGGTTTGCTGCGTTTGCTTATGGAATTTGATAGTTCTGTTTCTTTACTTTCTAAAATGGCTACAATGTTCTAGCTTTCATTTTGACCACGAATATTCAGTAGGTATTAAATTTGGAATAAATGTAGAACAGGGAAAGGGGTACACGTGATTTCTGGTTTGCAAAATAAATATAAAAAAGGTTAATGTTGGTATAGCTAGTGTCATAAGTAGATGATAATGATAATGAGTTTAAGAATATGGCTTGGGCATTAAAGAGTGTTTCAATGCAGTATTCGGGGTTCATAAATACACCTCTGACTGAAGTACAGCATTAGAACGCGCCAAAACCACTCGACAACGTAAGCTCAATAATTACTGCAAGACAACAGTTGTGTAGAAAAGTTCCATAAAAGGTTTCTGCATTACTTCAGATCTGCACGTGCTGCATTTCGCAACTATCTGATCTTTTAAAGCCTCTGTTTATATTGGTGCTATGGAGATGTTTTACTCCGAAACTACCTATTCCCTGATCAGATGACTCCTACTGGGGCCGTATGACATCTATCAAAAGGCGTGTCTGTCAGCTAAAGCGTTAATAAAGTAGAAATTGGTATGTCTTCGTGGAATTATTATTACAATAAACCCTCTCTAAACTGGAATTCCAGTAGAGAAGAACTTAGACAGGTTTAGACAGGTGGCTGCTTAATGCAGAGTGAAAGTCACCCTGCATTAAGCTGCCATCTGACTCCAGACCGATATTAATATTAAAGAGAGGTTGTACTGCACCTAACAGCTGTTATTATTTTACAATGATTGTTGAAGATTCATGGCACGTTTAATGAATTATTTTAAGAGCAGTATTATGCCTTTCCCTTATTTTAATTTTATTAACTCTTTCGGTGCCAATGTAGCATGTTGGCACCATTGAAAACAGTGCAGTCCCAGGTCAGATGCCGCATTTTCAAGGCGGCATCTGACCTGGGACTTCACTGTTTTCTGTATTATTTTAGCCCAAGCATACAGGTTTTTAAAAACAAATGTTTTACTAATATACCTTTATTATTTAGATTAGAATTATATTCAATATGAAATTATTATTGCAGACGACACTTTTAAAGGCGCCAAAAGAGTTAACGCTTTCGTTGCAAATGCAGTCTATGATTATCTATGCAAACAGTTTGAATCCACGTGCGACGCTGGGTAACTCGGCGAGTCATCAGCATCTAAACTGTTTGCTATGTGCTAATGTTTTTTTTTTTTAAAAAGGGGGAACAATTAAACAAACCGCAAGTGTAGCAGACGGCAAATTTTGCAGACGACACTATTTTGAAAAGATAATATGTGCCCTATTTGCAATGTATTCTTAAATAACTGTAAAGGAATCAATTCTTTTGGTGTGCCGCATCTGTTATATGGGTCATATTTCCCCTAATTAATTAACCTTCTTTTATAATTGAAACATACAGGCAGTATCAAAAAGTTCGTACCCTGATGTGAAGCAGATTGACGAGTCGACTCATCTGAAACCAAACTACAGTCGAACTTCGATATCTCGAACTTCAAAGGACTATATAAATAAGTTCGAGATAACAGAAGTTTGAGTTATCCGATTTGTAATCTGGACAATTTCTCAAGTCCATAGCTTAATGCAGGTCTACAGTAATGCTGAAAGCTCCTGCATGAGCTTTCAGCATTACTGTAGAATTGCATTAAGCTGTGAAATGTGTTTCTAGACATGCGTAGTGATACATTTTAGAGCAAATGTGTATTGTAAGATTTTGGAAGGACCGAACTTTTAGTTGGAGTTATCCCGGAGTTCGAGTTATCCGTTTCGAGATAATATCGAGGTTCAACTATATTGTGAAAGTTTGATCACTGATACACGTTTGGTAGTGGTGGAGTTAAACATCATACAGTAGAATCTGTCTTAAGCGGCCATTCTCTCATTGGATATAACAGTCTTAAGAAGCAGGCGATTGCTTAATACAATGTACAGGGAAAAAGTAACACAGAAAGCTCCCATAGGAGTTTCTGATAGTTTTGATTTACATTAAATTATCACTTGCCTTACCATGCTTATTCATAAAGTAATCACCCGATTTCAAAGATATGCATGCTTATTCTTTAAATAATCACCTATTTTTAAAAACAATCCATGTTTATTCAATAGGTAGTCACTTGGTTTCAAATACATCCATATTTGTCATTTATTAGTCACCCAATACGTGTAATTAAGTAGTCCCCTAGTTTCAAAGACACCCAGATATGTCATTAAATAGTCACCTAGTTTCAAAGACACCCGTATTTATCATTAAGTAGTCCCCTAGTTTCAAAGACACCACCTATACTTGTCATTAAGTAGTCACCTAGTTTCAAAGTCACAGCCCATACTTGTCATTAAGTAGTCGTCTAGCTTCAAAGATACCCCTATTTGTCATTAGGTTTCAAATACACCATCCATACTTGTCATTAAGTAGCCACCTAGTTTCAAAGACACCCACGTTTGTCATTAAGTAGTCGCCTAGTTTCAAAGACACCATCCACACTTGTCATTAAGTAGTCACCTAATTTCAAAGACACCCATATTTGTCATTAAGTAGTCACCTAGTTTTTAAGACAACACCCATACTTGTCATTCAGTAGTCAGCTAGTTTCAAATACGTATTTGTCATTAAGTAGTCACCTCGTTTCAAAGACACCAATGATTATTAATCAAGTAGTTACCTGGTTTTTTATTCATTAATGGTCGTTTTGGCGACGTTCCGATATAATTGCTTGAAATTTGCTCAAGTTATTGATTGTCTTCTGTGATATATTGTGTTCAAATTTTACAGAATAAATATTTTTTTTCTTTCTCAATCCACTAATCAGGGTATTATCATCGAGTTACTCCGACTGAACTCTCATCTCATCCAACGCTGAGTTACTCCGACTCTCATCTCATATGGCTTAACAAATGTAATCACATTTTCACCTCCAGCGTACACAAGAGTTAAAAATCTAATTCTGCAGATCGCAAGTTTGAGCCAGAATTCAATTTTAAGATTACAGAAAACCTAATTAATATCTAGAACGCTGTTGTTAAGCTGTGGTTACGATGCAAACAGTTGGATTATGATGAGAAACATTGCAACCCTGTGTTTCATCAAAATCAAATCAGGCTGACACTCGTCTTCGAAAAGAAAACTGGAATGGAACATATCTCTGCTGAGTATGGTATTTGTTAAACCTTGCTTCATATTAATGCCTTTTCACGCTTTTGCAAACATAAAAGACCCAGCTCTATTGGAGTCGTATGATCAGGGTCTACTCTGTTTGCTTTTTAAATGATAATAGATCTACCTCTACTGTTTCTACCTATACCAATACATCCTGTGTACATATGCCATTATAAATTCAGCCTATTAATGATGCCATTATATATCCGACATGAATATGCCACAGGGAAACGGGTAACGCGTAATTCTAGATCAGAACCTCTCAGTCATGATGGCTACGTGTCTCTGTTGTGTATATTGTTCCTTTTCAATTCAGAATTATCAGAGTGAAATAACTCATCAATGTTTAAGGTAGCAAGATATGATTAGCACTGGCTATCAGAAAATGGTATTTAATACTACCAAAACTATTTTTTTCTAAACCTAGTTGGTTAGTTATATTAATTTATCTAAATATTTATCAAAAACATAAAAATCCTATCGAAACAGCGAAAATTTAAACAGCGATTACAAAGTCATCTTTCGGACTAAAGTTATTACAATTGGCCATTATGTAAATCATTAACATGTCTAGGGAACCGTGTCAAAGAATTTTAATAAAACCCTCCGTTTAGGAGTTATGCAACATTTTAGCGTTAAGACCCCTAAAATTATGTCTCCCGCTACGTTTCGTTTGATGTTAGATGACCGAAGCAAGATATAAAAAAAATGGGACACAGGTCCCTCACTGGGACAATGCTTTTTGATATGCTGAAAGCCGCATGTAATTCGGACACAAATTAAAGAAGTTATGTTTGTTTGAAAAATCCGGCTCTTTTAAATTTGCATCTGTTAAAACATGAAAAGCAAAAGAGAACTCGCACTGTGTTGTGTGATCTGATAATTATCTATAGCTTTCAATCACATTTATATCCAATGGAGAGCTTGTAATATATGTGACATTCTTCACCAAGCTCCTCTCCCTTTCTTCCATCCAATCAACTGAAAAAAGGCTCATTTTATTGCCAGTTTCCCATAAATATCCCTCATTAGAAAGATTATCTAGTCACGTGTACCTGCATAGAGGCTACCGATAGGGAAATACGGCTAAATAGCCGCATATTGTTTTATCACGCGCATGTCCTAATTATCAATTGCCCCTAGGTGTCCCGGTAAGTTTTCCCTCGTAAATGGCTGACTGGTCAAGTCAGAGAAAAGCTCGATGGCAATAATGTGAACTTTATTTAGACGGCTTTTGTGGTTCATTTAGTGGAATTAAGTTAATACAATGCGTAGAATAGATTAGTGGCTGTTCATTATTACAAAAATAAAAAACCATAAATGATTTTCTCTGATTCTTGACTACTGTGGAACCTTAAGTACGAGTCAAGTCAGTATGAAAGACTTAAAACTTGCTGGAGGATTTGAAGGACAGACAGTACAGTCCCTGATCAGATGGCACATCTAGGAGATGCAAATGCGAGGTTTGCAAATGACATTGTATTATCTTAATTCATGTTGTGTACTGAGACACTCGGAGACTTTTTCTGAATCTAAGCAGTTTACCGGGTTTCCAGGGGCCTTATCTAGGCTCACAGAGTCTCGTCTGAAGCCAAGCTACCGACTAGTTACTCGGCGTCTTATCTAGGTTCAAGTTTTTACCCAAATACTCAGCGTTTTATCTAGGTCAAACTAGTGCGCTGAGTTTTAAGATGTCCAAGAGTTTTACATTTTGTAACAGACTAAGGCAATCTATTCCTTAAGTAAACACCCCTGTAAAAAAATATTTCTTACCAAAAATGTTTACCTATGGAATAGCATAGCGTCCATTTGTAGCAAAGGTATAGATAAACGGAGCATCAGGTATAGGGATTGCTGTCATGTTTAACCTTGTACATCGGTTATTCATGTAGTTCATGTAGTTTCGAGGCCAGATGCATCTGTGTTGCATAAGCTTTGCAGCTTCTTCGGTCCATTTGCATTTGTTCTCTTCAGTTGAATTTTTATACACCGGTTCCAGTAATGTCCTTTATTGTTCACTTCACTTGCATGAATACCAGTTCTGTTCATTTCATATTTTAAAATATGTACTGAATTTAGAGGAACAAAATGTTCGCCGAACACTGATCTCAAATCTTAAAGATAAGTACGTCTAATTTTACCTTATCCCTTTGGATGCGGGACTCGAGTGTACTGGTACTTACCAACAGTGTAGACTCAGATCAGAGTGATAGTAGAGGAACCCTCTCACCAGGATCTGCCATCAGAATTTGTCATTCAAATTCCTCTGGCAAATTCTAAAACCTTCATACACCAAAGGAATATATCATAAAACTATTATGTACCATTCTACTTCGTCAGCATTCAAAGAGTTAATTCAGTTACCGTGTCTACTGATACGATGGACGATTTATCATTTTCAGTTCTATTTTGCCGGTTTTGCACATGCACAGTCCTGCTCACCTATAGCACGCTGTTGGGGATCACATGGCTGCCTTTTCACACAGTATGGATCCAGATCAGACATAGAACACTCGGCGTCTCATGAGTATCCAACTGTTTTGTCATTGCTCTTAAAAGAATCGTGTGCTTCGGAATTTTACTTCAATTATATATAAACATATACTTTCCATCAACAAACGCCTGCAAATGGTATATTTTTGTTTTGAAATACAAACCTTCATCACTGCAGTGTACTGGATGGTTCTAGCACATGTCCATGTTTCACCAAAAGCAATAAAACCGAGACAGTCGCAAACTTCTCCAGGCATTTGATGAAGAAAAACCAGAACATGTTTTGATAACGACATTCAGTGCACTAGACATCCTTCCTAACATTAATGTAGACGGACAGTGGAATGCGGGAACTGTTTTAAATTAGATATATTTCAAAATATACAGCCAATCTGATTATATTTAGTTTTACATGGTGACTGTGTTGTCTTCCCTTTGCACCAAAGTACGCCTCATGTACTGGCCTCGAGGTTATAAAACCTTTTGCTTGAGCCTGAGATCGTTCTCAAGCAGACCAATCAGATACTTGAGAATGATCTCAAGACTCAGGCTGGCTCAGAAGTTTTATATAAACCTGGACCAGATATCTCACGAACATAGGCGATACATTTCAGTAATACGTCAGAGAAAATCTTATTTACAGCGATAAGAATATAACAATGCTTTACGATACTTTACCGACCTGATTAATGCTTCTTGGTGGAGTAATCTGAACCAAAGAGCTATGATAACACACAGATAAGAAACTTAGACAAATCTCACCAAGTCTCGCGGCAAATGTACCAAATCACGCAAAGTCACGTTTGCAAATATCTCCTGTGTTATCATAGGTCTTTGTCTGAACGCATAACACGCGTGTGCTCTGTAATGGACATTGACACATCTATCTTCATGATGTGAGTATGTTATCGGAATTTTCCGTAGAAATAAATACTTGCCGGGCTTGGGTATCGGACTTGAAACCGCGAGACTCCTATTCGAAAAGTCTACCGGATCGCCATAAAAGTACAAAAATGAGTCATGCAGGAAACACCACATACAGAACAAACACTCGCCCGAACAGCAACACAAGGAAACAGCAAATGTACATAGGTAGAAAAAACAACAAGAGACGCACAAAGACAAAACAAACATACAATAGGAGGAAGATGGAAGTACCGCCTTGGAACGGTCAGTGACAAAAGTCACCGGGGGTTTAAACCGGTTTATGGGCGCCCAACCTCACCCTTATTCCATCCCCATCCTAAAAGACAAACAGTGTAAATAAACGTATCCCCTCTCCGACTAATCTACAACAACCGCGACAGCAAATACAGTGGTAAAGTGCATGTATAACAAAAAACATTTTATTGAAAATACTGTATCCACCTATCGCTATTGTACTCAATGATTGAGCTGCAAACAGAGTAACTGTAGAAAAGTAATAAAGGGTACGACAAAAATGAAATAGTACAGATATCCGACGTTCTCCTTCCATTTCTGGATTTAAGAGGTCGCCTTCATAGAGTACTAAACCTTTCTTGTCGGCGTACATGCAAAGAGGCCAGCGTGATTGCCAACTGTAAAAGGGTTCACAACCAAACATGCAGTATGTTGTAGTAATACAGGATCATATCCCTTTTTAATGAATTGTTTTATATATTTGATGAACAAAGTGAGAAAATGGGTATGTCCAATAATTTTACGAAGTTTGTAAATCACATCACCATAAAATTCCGGATGTGAAATACCGTGTCGCAAAAGTACCTTGAGATTACATTTGTACTTGCCAATAAGCGAGAGATTTCGATAGTAAAATTTAGAGAAAGTTTTTCTTAGTTTATGGTATCTATATCCTTGTTTAAGCAGTTTATCAGTTAAAATGAGATTTCGACTGTTAAAATCGTCAATAGATGAACAAGCTCTAGCAAAACGCATAAGTTGAGATATATAAACCCCGTAAGATGGAGCACGGGGAACATCCCCGTCAAGATGAGGAAAATGACTTTCTAAGCAAAGGTGCACCAGTTTTGATAAACTACACAGACTGTACAAATTATGATAAACTACAATACTGTACAAAGTTCGTTTAACAATGCATGTCGTACAAAACTACACAGCTTGTACAATATTTCTTGTACAACTACTAAATTGTCTATACTTTTGACTGCTTGTTTAACGAAGGTAAAGGAACATGTAAAATTCTACTGTGATAAGACTTATGAAAATTCTGGACTAAATCTCTTCTGGTCTATTAAGAACTCTTCAGAAGTCTTAAACAACTTAAGAACAAAAGGTATCTTGCATCCACTGTAAGCACGTACGATTTTTCTACTCTGTACACAACTCTTCCTCATATTTTAATTAAGGATAAGCTTACTAACTTAATCCAAAAAGTATTTGCCCGGGAAAAAACATCATTCTTGGCATGTAATGCTGAAAAAGCTTTCTTTACTGACGAGCAAATGAAATATTACACCAATTGGACTTGCTCAGAAGTTTGCGAAGCACTAACCTTTCTTTTGGATAACACATTTGTACGTTATGGGAATGCTATATACCGTCAGGTAATTGGTATTCCTATGGGTACGAATTGTGCACCACTTGTCGCAGATTTGTTTTTGTACTGCTATGAGAGAGATTTCATGTTGCGTTTGAATCCTCAATCACAAGAAGATGTTATAAAAGCCTTCAATGAAACTTGTCGATATTTGGATGATATTTTTAACTTAGATAACCCTTTCTTTGATGCTCTGATTCCTACAATTTATCCTAAAGAACTCAAATTGAATAAAGCTAACCCGTCTGACAATTATGCAGCGTTTCTTGATCTAGACCTTAAAATTAATAATGGAATGATTTCTTCTAAAATATATGACAAAAGAGATGATTTTGATTTTAATATTGTAAATTTTCCTCATCTTGACGGGGATGTTCCCCGTGCTCCATCTTACGGGGTTTATATATCTCAACTTATTCGTTTTGCTAGAGCTTGTTCATCTATTGACGATTTTAACAGTCGAAATCTCATTTTAACAGAAAAACTGCTTAAGCAAGGATATAGATACCATAAACTAAGAAAAACTTTCTCTAAATTTTACTATCGAAATCTCTCGCTTATTGGCAAGTACCAATGTAATCTCAAGGTGCTTCTGCGACACGGTATTTCACATCCTGAATTTTATGGTGATGTGATTTACAAACTTCGTAAAATTATTGGACATACCCATTTTCTCACTTTGTTCATCAAATCTGTTAAACAATTCATTAAAAAGGGATATGATCCTATAGTACTACAACATACTGCATGTTTGGTTGTCAACCCTTTTACAGTTGGCAATCACGCTGGCCTCTTTACATGTACGCCGACAAGAAAGGTTTAGTACTCTATGAAGGCAACCTCTTAAATCCAGAAATGGAAGGAGAACGTCGGATATCTGTACTATTTCATTTTTGTCGTACCCTTTATTACTTTTCTACAGTTACTCTGTTTGCAGCTCAATCATTGAGTACACTAGCGATAGGTGGATACAGTATGTTCACTTAAATGTTTTCGTTATACATGCACTTTACCACTGTATTTGCCGTCGCGGTTGTTGTAGATTAGTCGGAGAGGGGATACGTTTATTTACACTGTTTGTCTTTTAGGGTGGGGATGGAATAAGTGTGAGGTTGGGCGCCCATAAACCGGTTTAAACCCCCAGTGACTTTTGGTCACTGACCGTTCCAAGGTGGTACTTCCATCTTCCTCCTATTGTATGTTTGTTTTGTCTTTGTGCGTCTCTTGTTGTTTTTATAGTTATGTACATTTGCGGTTTCCTTGTGTTGCTGTTCGGGCGACTGTTTGTTCTGTATGTGGTGTTTCCTGCATGACTCATTTTTGTACTTAAATTATGCATGCTGTACAAAGTTTGATAAACTACGCAGGTTTTACACTCTTTTGATAAATTGCACAGGCAGGCTGTACAAACTATGACACACTACAAGGCTGTAAATATTTTGATAAATACGCAGGTTGTACAATATTTGATAAACTAAACAGGATGTATAATTATTATGAACTATACAGTCACGCTGTACAGATCTTACTTTGGACCCAACCCACTTTTCAAACTGAGGGGACACAGCCAACAATAATGTGTTGGTATAAGCCATTGACATCGATCGGTTTACGGGCACCCTCTGACCTGGGTCTACACTGTTTACCTATGTTCATTTTAAGGAACATTGGGCACTAATTTGAAAATCTATTGTATACAGGGTGTCCCTAAAACGGAACCCTGGATCAATTGTGTATTTTAACCAATGTAACCGGACACTTTAAAATATAAATATTTACTGTTGTAGATAAGTAATTTGTGCATGTGTCTGCCAAATTTCTCTTAAAGATATGCATTGGTTTTAAAGATATAACTATTTTAATGAATACACCTAACATCTGTTTTAACATGACATTCATACATTGCAAAGTCCATGCCTATATCATGTTTAAAACGGAGTTTAAGGTGCTTTCATTTAAATGCTGATACCTTCAAAACTTATGAATACGTTTAGACAAAACTTAAACATAATATGGCAAAATGTTGTCTCTATTTAGCTACATGTGTATACTTTTAATTTGAGTTAGCAATATTGACAGACATGGTATAACTTGCAGGTCTTAATCCCGGGTTCCGTTTTTTTGGGACACCCTGTTTTGTACATGATATAAGGAAATCAAGTTAACAAATATTCATAATGTCAATATTTCTTACGTGAAATATTCACCAGGTAGAGGGTTAATGGTTAGTGTCAACATATTGTGAGGATGGGATGGATAAAGTACAGCACTGCAAATGAATGAATAGAGTGAGCTATTAATGGTCTTTAGGTCAGGTATAGTCCAGTAAAATTCACCTGACGTTGACCTTTATGCATGCAAGAATAAATTAAAGTGAGATGACGCAGTATAAATCATTACTCGCCAGTACATCGTATACTATCGGGAGGGCTCGACAAGTCTGTGAATCGTGTTACAGTCGAATGAATCGAGGGATCCACGGGATCAGATACCACACTAAATCCTAACTTTAAGTAATAAAATACCATTCCTGCTTCTTTTGCAAATAAGCACCTTCGGTTAACAACTTCATTTGTTAGTGGTATAAACTAAGAAAAACTTTCTCTAAATTTTACTATCGAAATCTCTCGCTTATTGGCAAGTACAAATGTAATCTCAAGGTACTTTTGCGACACGGTATTTCACATCCGGAATTTTATGGTGACGTGATTTACAAACTTCGTAAAATTATTGGACATACCCATTTTCTCACTTTGTTCATCAAATATATAAAACAATTCATTAAAAAGGGATATGATCCTGTATTACTACAACATACTGCATGTTTGGTTGTGAACCCTTTTACAGTTGGCAATCACGCTGGCCTCTTTGCATGTACGCCGACAAGAAAGGTTTAGTACTCTATGAAGGCGACCTCTTAAATCCAGAAATGGAAGGAGAACGTCGGATATCTGTACTATTTCATTTTTGTCGTACCCTTTATTACTTTTCTACAGTTACTCTGTTTGCAGCTCAATCATTGAGTACAATAGCGATAGGTGGATACAGTATTTTCAATAAAATGTTTTTTTGTTATACATGCACTTTACCACTGTATTTGCTGTCGCGGTTGTTGTAGATTAGTCGGAGAGGGGATACGTTTATTTACACTGTTTGTCTTTTAGGATGGGGATGGAATAAGGGTGAGGTTGGGCGCCCATAAACCGGTTTAAACCCCCAGTGACTTTTGTCACTGACCGTTCCAAGGCGGTACTTCCTTCTTCCTCCTATTGTATGTTTGTTTTGTCTTTGTGCGTCTCTTGTTGTTTTTTCGACCTATGTACATTTGCTGTTTCCTTGTGTTGCTGTTCGGGCGAGTGTTTGTTCTGTATGTGGTGTTTCCTGCATGACTCATTTTTGTACTTTTAATAACCGTTAAAGTTCTCTTTCTGAGACAATGATTGAGCTTGGTCTAGCTTTCGACTCCATCACGGAACCTTCTTCAGGACTAACCGAGGTGACGTGATCACAGCAAAACTCGTGAATTTTACTGGACTATAAAAGTGTCTTAAGAACCAGAAGTGGATGCATCAAACTATATGTATTCCTGTCAGTTAAAGTAGTGTCTTTTTTCAACTATGAAAAGAGCGAATATTCATTTCATTGTCGTTGACCCTTATTATGATGAGAAATATTTCTGCTCAGACTCTGCTATAGAACCTTTTATTTACTTCTTCTAACCGAAAGATACATTCCAAGAATTAATGTTGTATATTTAGCTCTTTTGGCATTAAAATGATTCGTCTGCAAACACTGTCTTCTGCTTTAAGTCCAGAGTGGGCTTTCCATACGTTTCGTTTAAAAACATAAACGACGCATCAAACAGTTCTGATCCAGATGAGGCGTCCAGGTAATCACAGACTCAAACATTGCATCAGGTCATATCAGTCGATTTCCGGAGACTGTGCTGGTGGAAGATTAAAAAAACCCCCACCTTATTCCCCTCTTTTCAAAGAATGTCATGCTGATTCATTTGCCGTCCAGCCTTGTTACGTTCTGTATTGACTGACACTCATCAAATATTTTATTGTTTGCACATGTTTTCCTCCTCCGAAAATAAAAAACGCAATGACATTGTGACCTTCTGTGATGATCATGTGACTACAACTCTTCGCGCTGATGGGCTACTTTTCTACAAACTAATAAAATATTAATAAAACTATAAATAACACATCATAAATGACACATTCAACCCAAAAGGATTGGAAAACAGCCCGCCTAAATATTTTATGGTTTCATAAAAATTATGTGTGTGTCCGTAAACCATAGTCCCGTTGACATAAACGTCTCTTATTTCGATGTGTAAAAAGGAATGTCTTGTAAATCCCATGCAAAGTTTGACTAATTCCGATCTGATCAAGCTATTGAGAAGCTATTGACCGAGTGTCAAAAAGCTAAGATTCCAATGAGACGCCGAGTAACTTAACATCTTATCTTGGAGCTTACAGGTAAAGGTGCGTATCCATATAATAAAGCCGTCATTTTCCACCGAACCCTATACTGTAACCACTCTTTAGAATAGTTTCTTCGAGACAATTCTAAAGAGTGGTCACAGTAAAAGGTATGGTGGAGAAAAAAGGAATAATTCTTGAAAATGTTTTCATTGACGCATCTTATCTAGACCTCCGTCCAGATTGCCGGAGAATGATTATCTGTTTGTGCTTCGATTGAGGATCTGTTAACTTGCGCTCACAGTCTCGGTAAAAGCTCTAGTCCAACTATCAATGTTGTTGTCAATACTATTGAAGCATTATCATTGCAGAAATAAATGGTGTTACCACCTACACAATAACATTGCTCAATATTGTTTTCAAGTTGGCCATTATGTCGACAGTTATTACATGTGCAGGTGAAAATAATTTTGTGAGATTGTCAACAAATGTCTACTTGGTTTTTGCATTCATAAATATTATTGACGGAGCGTCAATATGACCTATACACCGTCAGCGTTACTGACAATATTAAATATTGACGACCAATCATATTTTGTATCCACCACCTTGTAATGTCGAGAGTAAACAAGGCTGCTACGTTTTTATAACGACATTAGGAATGTCGCGGGCAGGGACCGAACCTGTGACATCCCGCTCCGGATGTCGACGTTTTCATGTCAGTTTGAAAAATCATGCAAACACTACAGGTAAACAAAGTAATTTAGTATTTATTTATACTCTCTCATTTAATATTTACAATATCTCAGGGAATTGGATTTAAAATGAACTCCAGTACTAGAAAGTGTTCATTAGGTATGATGGCAAAAGTCAAGATATCCGCATGTACCGCTTTTTTTGCCAAAGTATGTTCAGATTGATTCCAGATTGGGACATATGTTTTGAGAGATACAGTAATTGACATGAAAACCCCCAGCCTTAGTAACATTCACATGTTGCAAAGAAACGCAGATTGAAATGCCTCAGTTCTGAATTAAATGTTATTGGGTCTGGATTGCTGTAACATTCATACCAGGAAGAGGTATTAGCGCTTTAAATGCGAGGGAAATGTGTACTGGTAATTACAAACAATACATACTAAGATGCGGAGAAAATGTGTACTGGTAATTACAAACAGTACATATTCAGATCAGAGTCTTCTGAAAAGGGTATGTACGAGTTGTCACCCCACCTTTAGAAAATGTAATCCTATCATAATGAATGTACTCGATCGTTTAAACTGGGACATGCCATTTCACTATGAATATTCAACATTCAATGGCTTAATGAAAGGCTTTAAGTAACAGAAATAAATCTATTTCCAGTTAGTTACGAGAAAGCTTGAATGAATCGGAAGAAGACGTTTTGTTCACAGCGGTGTTTAGTGTTATATATTGTATCTGAGAATCAATCACTTGTAATCAAAGTTCGCTTGATACCCCACGAAGGTAAGTGGTATTTCTATTATCATTTACAGTGGAATACTAAACCTCACCAACGTGTACTAGGTGAAATACCTAACCTAACCGATGCATACTATGTAAAATGTCAAAAATAATCAACTTGTACTATAGGTAATGCCTAATCTTACCGATGCATAATGTGTAAAGTGTCAAACCTAACCAATGTGTACTATGCGAAATGCCTAAACTAATCGATGTGTACTATGCGAAATCCCAAACCTACCAAAGTGTACTACGTGAAATACCTAACCGAACCAAAATGTCAAACCTTACTATGTGAATTGCAAACCTAAGTGGTGTGTTCTATGTGAAAAGTCTAAGTAAACCTAACTGATGTGTACCAATTGAAATGTCAAACCTTACCAACGTGTACTAAATAAAATACCCAACCCAACTGTTGTGTACTAAGTGAAAGGTCAAACTTACGAATATGTGAAATGTCTTTTTCCATCCGTAAATATAGGTCATCAGAAAAATCAAGTCTCTTAAAACTGTCATGGAAATCATATAACCGAAACTAATATCGCATCAAACCTTAACTCGCTATCAATGATCTGACTCGCATTTGTAAATACTTTGGATCCAGTTGAGACAACGGATAACTCTCTGCCTCAACACTCTGTTAATAACGCTGTGCCTTATCACTCGGTTAATAACGCTGTGCCTTATCACTCGGTTAATAACTCTGTGCCTCAACGCTTGGTTAATAACTCTGTGCCTCAACGCTTGGTTAATAGATTTTCAATGGTTTGATTGAATCGGAAGTGGTCACAAATACAGGAAATTCGAATTTGAGCAGATATGATTTTGCCACAGCTCGGTAAGGGTTTAAGTTTTTTTTAACCCATTATCTCATAGGCTATTTTTCGATCCAACCACTTTGAATAAATCTACCGAAAAGGAGCATTAACTAGAGAAAAGGAAAAAAAATAATTTTGTAGGCTGAAACCATTGTGATAAATAGAGCATTTGCTCCTAAAGGAGCACATGCTCTATTTATCACAATGGTTTCACAAAGTGACCTTTACAGATTCGTCAAAAGTCGTCTATATGAAGTAATGGGTTAAGATTAATTTATTTTAAGTGGTTTCCAAGTCTAACAGTATGTGCATGTTTATTATCGAAACAAGTGTTCAATGTTTCCCTTGTGTTAAAGAACAGATTGCATATGATGCATTGCGTGATACGTTATATCGCACAACCATGTATTACATCAAGGGTCATTAAGTTTGGTACTGCACAATGCTTACATCATCGCATAACTGTTTACCGCGTTTTCAGCAATAACACAATGAAGGGAAAGACGTTACAAATAATAAAATGTTCTAATTCCGCTGTATTTCCATGCTTTATGCAATAAACAGAACACACATAGCTACTTTCATTCCTTGTTGTTTTTATCAAACCATTGACCTTAAAATAATATCAGATTCCGCAATGCTCGTGTCATTTTACGTTATTAAACTCATTTGAATGACATGATAAAATATAAGCATTCCTGTAAGATTCTCTTTACAGAACCTGTTCTAAGCAGCCATTCATTTATTGAACATAGAAGTCTTAAAAAGCAGATAGTTGCTTAATGCAGGGTAAAAGTTATACAGAAAGCTCATAATGGAGCCTTCTGTATTACTTTTGGCCTACATTAAGCTATAACCCATAATTAGGTTACGAAGCAAATAACGACGCAATGTCCCCATGTTTGAACTTAGACCCCGATTGTTACCTTGGCCTTTGAAATAGGAACCTGGTTCTTGTTTTAAGTTGGTGAACATTTGTATCAAGTTATTTTGAAATCCACGCATGTATGTAATGAGTTACAGAGCTGACACGAAGCGGGACTAACAGACTGACCGACAGACTGGACGGACAGTGTGATTACTGTATGCCCCCCCCCCTTTGGGGGCATAAAACGACTATAGTTATTTATTGCACCTATACACCAATACCTATGTATTCATGTATAGGTTCTATAAATAAACTATAGTCATTTTAGATTTTGTGCCTAAGTTACCATGCTATTGGTTAGAAAGAAACGGGGTTAGAATATAGTAACATGTTTATTTCTTAACCTTTTATCACAGCCTAAAATGTAAATCATAAAGCAATATATGAGTGTTTAAACCACCAGGGCCAAATACCCTTCCTCTGCCAACATGATCGTCTGCTTCAAATGTCGAAGTGCAGTTGTAAACCGAATGTATAGGGCGGCGAAGCAGTTAACCATTCCCACGTTAAGCTCGACATGACTAGATGAGGAGCTGAGTTAATTGGCGTCTCATCAAGATTCAAACTGTTTTATACTCGGTTATGGTTTTCTTGAAATCTTGTAAACTTGGATGTAACTAAAACATGTGACATCTTAGGGATTTAGCAGACGATATTTTTTTTCAGCGTGAGCAGGCTGGTGTGTATCAATTCTTTGCATTCATAGCGGCGAACTCGAGTTTACTAATGCAAAACGCTTGGATCCAGATGAGACGCCGAGTAACTCGGCGTCGCATCAGGATCCAAACTTTTTGACATTTTGACAATAGTTTTGAAAAGAAATGAGAGAAAATTATTTTTAGAATTAAAGCAGACAGCAATGGTTGTAGACAAAAACTAAGTTAGCATGAAAAAAAGATATGTCATGAAAAAGGATGCTGCCAAATCATGATATCGAGAGTTGAGTGCAAGACTATAGTAACTATAGAATACAACAATTATATACATTTAAAATATTTATTTTCCTAAAATCGTTGAGTTTTCTTTACATATTTTTTGAAAAACGTTACCAGAGTGTCAACCAGTTTGAATACTGGCTAGACGCTGAGTTACTCGAGTCTCATATTGATTCAAACTATTGTCAAGTGTCATCACGCTGAGTTAATTGAGTCTCATATTGATTCAAACTATTGTCAAGTGTCATCACGCTGAATTACTCGAGTCTCATATTGATTTAAACTATTGTCAAGTGTCATCACGCTGAATTACTCGAGTCTCATATTGATTTAAACTATTGTCAAGTGTCATCACGCTGAATTACTCGAGTCTCATATTGATTTAAACTATTGTCAAGTGTCATCACGCTGAATTACTAGAGTCTCATATTGATTTAAACTATTGTCAAGTGTCATCACGCTGAATTACTCGAGTCTCATATTGATTTAAACTATTGTCAAGTGTCATCACGCTGAGTTACTCGAGTCTCATATTGATTTAAACTATTGTCAAGTGTCATCACGCTGAGTTACTCGAGTCTCATATTGATTTAAACTATTGTCAAGTGTCATCACGCTGAGTATTTTAACTATTGTCAAGGGGTTATCACACTGAGTTCACTCCACAGATTGAAGTATCGACAGTTTTGCAATCAACTCTCGAAATGCAAATTATGGTAGAGCATTTTTTAAAGAAATAGTTTAGAATGCCCGAGACACTGTTAAAGCTATGAACTGTTCAATACATTGTGTTCAACCCTTATAACGCTGAAAACTATGTTGGCTCAAACAAACATATGACTGCTCAATCTCTGTTTGTAACTATTTACTTACTTCCGATGTGTTTAAGCTTTTTAGAACCATTGACAGAGTGTTTAACAGCTTGGACCCTTATGAGACGCCGAATTGCTAAACGTCTCGTATGGATGCACCAGTCCGGTCGAAGATAGCCAAATAAGGGTTAAGATTGCAATCATCGTAAAACGATTTTGTTTGTGCAACGGGGCCACCATCGACCAAATAATTTAGGGTAGTTGATTAAACAGACATGCAATCAGACAATACAAGCGCGTTCGTTACACTTTTTATGATATCAGTCACGTGGCGGGCGGATAACTGATTTGATTGATTAGATGGAAGTTTGTAATGAGATTTTACCTAATCATATTTCTTCCAAAATTAGCTTGATTTCTACAAATTTAATTAATCAGATGACATCCACTATCGGCTGAACGAAGCTAGGAAAAATTTCAATGCGTATTGTAATGCAAATGTCGGTCAAAGTTTTGCTAGTGGTAGAATAACAACGGAATTTTGGTCCCAAGTTTTAAACCTTATAACGCTGAATGTTCAAATGGACTATTCCAAACTTCAAACTGGTCAAGCTTATGGTGAATTTTAGTGGGTTTTATTTTTTTTAAAGAAAACTGTAACATGTCAAACAGTGCATACCTTGATGAAAGGTTTGCAAAGGATATTAGTGACTCGTTTCCCGCACCACAAGGGTTAAACAGTGTTGATTGTTTGTTTGTTTCTCTGAATAGGAATTTTACGTCGCGTTAACAGTATATCGCGACCTCCAGATAACGACAGGTATATGAAGACCCAGAGGTGTTTCCGTGCACGGGACTATGCGCATCTTTCCGTGCACAGAACAATATCCGGGTAGAACGCAAACGGGCTGGAAGGCTTCGTCATGCTGTTTGGAATTGATTCTGATGAACCTTATGTCGTGTATGTTCCATGTACAAATACTCATCATATACATAATTCTTAACCCATTTGCTTCCAGTGGATTCTTCCACCATGTTTATATATTGGATTAGTCCATTTTTTTTATCTAAAGGGTGCCTTGCCTAAATTTTCAATTTCGTTTTGTTTTATATTGAAATTCCTATCGGCAAACAGTGTAGACTCTGATCAGACGCCGCATTATGCGGCGTCTGATCAGAGTCTACACTGTTTGCCTTCGTCCAATATATGGGATCGCGGGAGCAAATGGGTTAATCCATCCACTCAATTGACACTATAAATGGGACACATCAACCAGTGTAGACAAAGATCAGAGGACTCCTTTAGAAGTCCCCTCATCAGGGAATGCACCGTTTGCTATACCAATAAGTGTCACCATATATGTCTGTTGCAGGAATTCCGAAAATGTAAAATGGATAGATTCAAATGTTCAGTTTGGACGAGTCTACTTTTTGTAAAATGGTATACGCTTTCTTTTTAATCTCTTGTTACGAGTTCCCTTTGTTCTCCCGGAAGACCAGCGTGTTTCCTAACTTACCGTAGATACTGGTCATGACGGCCATTCGGAATGTTCATTTCTGACAACCATGTTAACCCTTTGCTCCATAAATTCGCCCTTGTACGCCTTTGCAAACAAAGTAGACCCAGATTAGACGGATCCTATAGGAACCGTCTGATCAGGGTCTGTTCTGTTTGCTTATGGAATTATATAGATATCATTCGACAGTGTCTACCAAGGCCGAACATTTCTGTGTCCATGTGTCATTATAAAATAATTTCTCACATAAATATTCATAGAGCAAAGGGTTAACAAGATAAACACTGAATACTCTTCACTACAAACGGGGAATCTGTGATTACCTATGCAAACAGTTTTGATCAAGACTAGCTCGGAATATCAGGAGCCATACTGTTTGGTTCTGTCATTATGTATTTTTAAAATTTGAAGAACTTTAAAAAAAAGACGTAACTTGTAGTAGACGACACATTCTGCAGACGACTTTGCATGGCATCGAAGGGATTTATTTACAAGACCTATATCCAACAAACTGGTGTCACGTGCTCTGTTATCACTGATCAAATATACACCAATATGTGTTTTAATCCGAATTTTACAGTGACATTTAAGCGCGTTAATTTTCTAGGATAGGTTAAATATGTATCAATATGTAATAGTAACGAAACTGTTAAATAACTAGACAGTCAAATGCATAGCTTGATATAATGAATGGAATCTACTTCATTTAAGATCATTAAGATAAAATTAAGATGTAAGGTGTGACTCCTTGTGACTAATATAATGCAAGTGCGACTATCATATATGTTGTATTTGCTGTTTGGATACTGGAATTAAAGTACAAATATGAGTCATGCAGGAAACACCACATTCAGAACAAACAGCCACCCGAACAGCAACACAAGAAAGCACAGCAAATGTACATAACTACCAAAACATAAAGAGACGCACAAATACAAAACAAACAAACAATAAGGGAAGATGGAAGTACCGCCTTGGAACGGTTAGTGACTAAAAGTCACTTGGGGTCTAAACCGGGCTCACACTTATTCCATGCCCACCCTAAAAGACAAACAGTGTAAATAAAAGTATCACCTGTCCGACTAATCTACGGCAACCGCAATGGCAAATACAGTGGTAAAGTGCATGTAAAACGAAAACAGACTGTATCCACCTATCGCTAGTGCTCTCATTGATTGAGCTGCAAACAGAGTAACTGTAGGAAATAAATAAAGGGTACGACAAAAACGAAGTTTCATTTGGTGCAAAACTGAGAAAGAAGCTTGTCAAAGAAAAGTGTACGCTGATACAATCAGCTCATTCAATGTAAAGAGTGATTGGACTGGACAATAAGTTCATCGAATGAATTAAGTCAGTGACATTAGATATTTTGATTTACTTGTAGAACGAGGTAAATGTAGCATGTTAAATGTCAATATCTATCTTATGTTAGACTGCTTCACTGGCACTAGAACAATAATCCCCTTCATTCAATTGACTATGACCATAATAAATAAAAAGTATCCAAACTGATACAAGAATGTCCACAACGTGTTCGATGCAGTATAAACTGTATTAAGTGCCCATTCATTTATTGAACATAGGAGTCTTAAAAAGCATGAGGTTGATTCATGCAGGGTAAAAGTAATGCAACAATTTCCTATAGGAGCTTTCTGCATTACCTTTGACCTGCATTCAGCTACCACATGAATTATAGACCCATAATTGGACCTCTGTTTGATGGCCGCCTAAGACAGGTTCTACTGCATATAGTTTTATGACAAACATGTGCATATACCACTACTGGTCTGAACATAAATCATTTCACTTATCAGTTCATGATACAGGGTTGGGCCACCAGGTCGATCAACTACTATATACCAACATGGTACTAACCTACAGCCTGCTATGGGCGGATGAGTGAATACCTATGCAAACAGTTTGGAACCAGATGAGACGCCGAGGAACGCGGCGTCTCAGCAGGATCCGAACTGTTTGACACCCTGATTACAGTTTGATAGAAAGTTTGATTACAGGTTGAATTTTGGAAATGTAGTACGTGAAAAATTCTGTAAAAATAATTTGTTCAGCAGGCTAAAGGTTAAACAATTCTAACCCTTACCTTGGGTCGCTGGTCGATCTATTATTTACAATAATGATCTGATGAACAATAACAACTGGCGTGATAAAATTACATATCATTGGCATATCATTGTACAAAACTCTTACGTTTAAATGATAAACCGTGTCTTTATAAGTAAACAATAGCTCATGTTTATTTATACAAATGTATTCATGCCGTCACCGTACACTTCCTGTTCGGGACAAGTTTACAACAACTGTTGTTTACAGCAGCGATCTGGTTGACTGATGGAGTACAGTTGTAAATAGAGTTGTGATTTGATACAAATAAACCGCTAAATCTAAACCGTTTCTTGATAGTTAAACACTATTCAAGTTTGGCGGTCGATCTCTCTACAATCGATCACCACGCCTCCCTCCTTTACTTGTGCGATGCCAGGAAGGACATAGTACTTTATATTGACGAACTCCCAAATCCGGAGTCGGAACCAAGACGTCGAATATTTGTATATTGTTCTTTTTGTCGTACCCATAATTGCTTCTCTACAGTTGCATTGATTTCAGAAAAAGTCATCTAGTTTGTTTGTGATACTTCAGAATTTACTCGATGAAGGCACATAATGGAATTATTAGTATAGTTCCAAAATGTGTGTTTAATGGACCCATTTCCTATATATAATTCATGTTTTACATGCGTATACACTGCTGTGTTAGCCGTCACTTCTGTTGCAGAGCAGTCGGGCTTGAGGAGATGGGTTAAATTTAATGACGCTATTAGTCTGATTGGGTGAAAATGGGATAAATGTAGGGTATGGCGTCATATCTTGTTTTGTGTTTTCAATGATTTGGATTGTCTGAGTTGGTTTAACAGCACAGCATTATGTTTATATGACGAGGTTTTGGGCAGACAAGGAACAGGTCTGCGAATGTTGCGTGTGTGTATGTAGGCACCCGCACTTGATTGAATGCGATTGTGAACGCAGTTAAATTGAAAGAGAAACTATGAACAGGCAGTGAAGCCTTTTCTTTTGCAGCAAAACTTAAAAGTTAAATTATGTGGTGATATAGTTTGACACGCTCCCTGTAGGACTGTTTTTTCCAGTTTTATTGAAAACACTGTTTCTCAGAAAGCAATCCCTCAATGACGCCCGAAGTCTGTCTAAAATGATTTGAAAACTGCGAAGTACAAAAGAGGGAACAGGAAAAAACCGTCTTCTAAATAGACGACCTATTTCTATACCGTTAGGCGTTTTGTTTCTACTTCATCGTGTTAGTGCACATCGCACGTGCGTCGCTACATAGAAGGGATGAACTATAAGTCGGTTATAGTTAATTATTACTAATAAAAATTGTATGAATCATAATACATAAAATGTAGTTTCTTTTAGTATTATGTTCAATTGCTAATTCGTTATTTTATATTCGTTATATTCGTTTCAAATTGTTGAATGAACGCAATACAGACACAACGTCCACGCAATTCGGAAAAAATCGAATTACTTTACGCTACCCTGAATCTGTAACGTGTTTGACTTTTATTATTTTGCGTCACTGTACCCCGATTATTGACGCAATTTGAACAAAAAACGTCAATTACGTGTCTACACAACATAATCAGACTGCTCCTCTAGGTACTCTCTGAAATTGGTAAATGTGTAGAAGATAAACAACAAAAAGAGAGGAAGAAAAAGTAGACATATAAAGACACCATCATCCTCTGTCTGGAACGTTAATGTAATATGAACTATTGAAATACAATAAAACTCTCTAAACCGGAATTTTAGTAGAGAAGAATTTAGATAGTTTTAGGCAGATGGCTGCTTAAAGCTGGCACCTGTCTTCAAGACCGATATTTATACTAAATTGAACGTCCGGTTTAGAGGGGTTTTACTGTATTAAACGAAATTTCTTAACCACCACATAGTATTCAGGTTATACACCAATAACACGTGTAGCATAAAAATGTGAATACATTGCTGGTATGGTATCAAGGGCAGAAATAATTATAACATAGTCATCCAGAGCAAAACTGCACCAGTAAACTTATATACCAAAAGTGTAATCCAATTAAAAAAGTACATATATGATGCAGGAAAAACAACATGCAAACATGTCTATCAAAAGACAAAGAGGCGCACAAAGACATAACAAACAATAGCGGGAGATGGAAGTACTAACTTGAAACGGTCAGTGACAATTGTCACTGGGTGTTTCAATCGATTTAGGATCTCCCATCCTCGCACTTATTCCAGCCCCACCCTAAAAGACAAACAGTGTAAATAAACATATCCCGTCACCGACTAATCTACAACAACCGCGATTGCAAAGACATTTGTAAATTGCATGTAAAACGAAAACATATATAAAGTAAACCAAACTGGATCGACCTATTATCGCTAGTACACAATGATTGAGCTGATATACAGTACGTATACGCTATTCATACGCTGCTGATACGTCCATCGAAGATATTGGTGAAAAATTCGGGTTCATATGCCAAAAAAGTTTGCGTTTGACCCGTGTTTCGAAAATGTTCATACGCATTCCACACGTTCCTCTCATAAGCTGTAGTGTGACAGGGGTCATAAAAGTATTTAAACTTTTCTATAGTAGTACATTTTAAGCCAATTTGTTATTTATTAGAACATACAGATTAGTTTACCACACATTGGGTACGTATTAGCATATATCAGGCGAAGACAAATTACATTTATATACATTACTGATCGGTATATTTGATCTATATATGTAATTAGACCAGGAAGCATAGCTGCTGATTGATAAAGTACCACAACAGGGCACTTAATTACTAATGGAATCCAATATCCCTCCTATAAAATTACATAATTGTCTGATGTATTGTCAGAGGAGGTCTCTTCATATACCTATCGAATTACTTGTAAATATGTTGTACTAGTATTACATTATTAAAAATAGAAATAAATCAAACAGATGGCATTTAATGTCACATGACCAATTCGACAGCAATAAGTTCAACACTTCGAATGCTGAAGTTGAGTTGTTCATCATTGTTTAACCCTTTCCCTGTTCTGTATTTGTTCCAAATTTCAATACCTACTGAATATCCATTGACAAAAAAGTAATAATGAAATATGGAACGTGGAACTTTGTTGCCATTTTATAAATTAAAGAAGCAGGTCTATCAAATTTCCTGTAGGAGCCGTCTGATCTGGGTGTACTCTGTTTGCAAATGCATGAAAATGCGTTTACATGAAGGAGAACGGTTAGCGATAGTCTATTAAATGGAATATTTTATGAGAGGAGTTTGAATGACAAACAGTGCAGATATTAATCAGATTGTTCCTCTAGGAGCCTGTGATCTAGACATACACGGTTTGCTAATGCCAGTACACTCGTTCCATGCATTTCAGAGGATTCCTGGTATCAACACGGCTATACTGATATTTTCTCCAGTAGGAGAAACGCCATGCATTATCCAAGTGAATGACGGATGTACTAATAGTGATATATGTAATGGTTTGATTTGTTGATAAATGAAAGCACAGTGGTTTAGTATTGTGATAATGTTTGTTATAATGTAACATATAAGTACTATAGCCAGAAATTATTCACCTCCAGTTGAAATATTAGCCCGAATCCGGGAAGATAAGAAAGACATACGACATTGTTGTGCTAAGAGATTATCAACCCTTATCATGCTTAGTGCGGCTTGACTCGAATTTGCAAACTGCTTGTATCTAGATGAGACGCCACGTAACTAGACACATTGCCAGGATACAAGCCGTTTGGCAATCGACCAATATTTTCTCAAATGCTTCTGCGAATCGGATGTAAGTAAAAATCCCACAGATCAGAGTTTTGGGAGACATTATTTTTTCTGCATCACAAGGGTTAATAAGTGCAGAGGTAACATATCCTCCACTGGCTAAGTAAAATCCAAGAGAAAAATACAGTTTATTGCGGAAGTGATAATGGGGAGGAGGATTCAGAGTATTTTGAACTGTTAGATTTTTATGCCCCGGCCTTTAGGCGACGGGGGCAATACGTTTTACCCTTGTCTGTACGTCCGTCCCGTATGTCTGTACGTCCGTCCTGTAAACTTTTCGTCAAATATTTCTTGGCTAGCGTATGTTGGAATTATTTGATATTTGGTCTAAAGAACAATCATATTGCGTTGTACCGTGTCTCCCTTTTTCAGGTCTGCCGTTCATCTACTTCCTGTTTGCCGTCACTTTGATTGAATTTTAATGATTGTTTAATGAAATGTTTTTGTCAAAGATTTCTTGGCTTGTGTATCCAGGAATGATTTGATATTTGGTAGGAAGCATAACCATAGTCAGTTGTACCGTACTTTTTCAGGTCTGTCATGTATCTACTTCCTGTTTGCCGACACTTTGATTTAATTTTAATGATTGTTTAGTGACAACATTTTCGTCAAAGATTTCTTGGCTTGTGTATCCAGGAATTATTTGATATTTAGTGGGAAGCATAATTATAGTCAGTTGTACTGTGTCCCCCTTACAGGTCTGTCATTCATCTACTTTCTGCTTGCCGACTTTGATTGAATTTTCCTGGCGGGGCATCCGTGTCCCATGGATATATTTTCTTTTATTCTGATAGAGTAGAACCCCTCTAATGCGACCACTTATTGAACATCATGGTTGTATTTATAAGAAGGCGGCTGGTTAATACAGGACGAAAGTAATATAGAAAACACCTGTCTGTAAGTCACAGAATAACACATATTTTTGATGGTTGCAAGAGAAGCATTGAGTATCTTCATATTTTATCACCAACAGTGCGTGCCCCAAGCGACCATGAATGTCTCGAAATATACTATGCATTAGTTTTACTCGCTTCAGTTAAATTATGAAATAATGTAGTTTTACCGGCAGGCGACACAAGCTCACTAGTTTTAAGAACGAACTTAAAAGTAAGACTAAACCCTAGACAGTTTCTTCTTCTTAATTTGGAGGGGAAAGCTTCTATAATGTACTTCATACTATTATGAGGAATCGAAGTGGTAGCTTAAGGAAAGCCCCCATTTAATCACTTACGATATCATTCTGATTGCTTATGTGACATGGAATAGAACATGCGAAAGATGTTTTCTATCCGTCTGAGGGCGTTTGGATGCCGGGCCATTGTAGTCTATCCGTCTAAGGGCGGCTGGATGCCGTGCCATTGTAGTCTATCCACCCGAGGGCATCTAGATGCCGTGCCATTGTAGTCTATCCGTCTGAGGGCGTCTGGATGCTGTACCATTTTAGTCTATCCATCTTAGGGCGTCTGGATGCAGACATTTTGTGTGTGGCGATCCCTATAGGACTGTTCTCCTCCACGTTTATCAGAATGAGCGACATTAATTATTTATTATTCAACATCCTTTGGTTCTAGGTAACCTGTTTAATGTCAGAATGCCCTCAACTCCAAAATGTCCTATTTAAAGTTGCAGTGCCCTAAATAATCCCAATCGACATATACTTTTAAGTGAGCCGTGTTGTGACGTTTGTCATTTTTCTAATTTCCCACCTGACTTCTGTTCTATGTGTCATTAATACTCGTACTTTCCTTCCCATAAATACACATACTTTATAACATGGAATTGATACTATATCTGACGAGAAGAACACATGTTTAATTTGAGAAATGCAAGCTTATAAGAGTTTCTCTCGCCGTTTTCAATACACAGTCTACTAAATATGTATAATTTATATTACTCACTTCAGATGGTGGGGTCGCATATGGTCGCTTTGGGTGTGGGTCCGAGTATGTAACCAGTTTAAGTATAATCAGTGTCTTTTCTTTTATTTCAATTAATAACACCAATCTGCTAATTTGTTTAATCTTATATAAACATGGTATCAAGGGACTGGCTAATGAGTTGGTAAAACCTGTAGCAAAACACTTTTGTATTGTTATCTCGTATTACATAACTTAAAAATGTGTTCATTATGTTCTTATATATTCTTTGTTGTATAATGTTTATGGTAGACACTTTTCAATAAAATATGATTAAACCAACACAGACAGAATAACACTACTTGAAAATTTACGTATGCAATTTTATACTCAAAATTCGTTATTTTGATGAAATGTTTTCTACTCTCGTGATTTACCCATGTCTGTTACTTAAAGTACAGATATGAGTCTTGCAGGAAACGAAACACAACATACTAAACAAACAGCCACCCGAACAGCACCACAACAAGAAAACACAACAAATGTACATAACTATCTAAACACAAAGAGACGCACAAAGACAAAACAAACAAACAATAGGGATAATATGGAGTTACCGCCATGGAACGGTCAGTGACAATGGTCACTGGGGGTTTCAACAGGTTTAGAGGCGCCCAACCTCACACGCCCTTAAGACTTAAAAGGATAACGTGAGTTTTGTCTGTTTGTCATTGTTATTACTAGTCCCTTTCTAAACGGCGACAAAACAGTCTAGCCATATTCCTAATAGCAATTTTACAATCTTATCAAATGTCAAAATCGTTTTTAAAACTTTATGAGTTTCGTTATTTTCTTTACTAGGGTGTAGAATGTGGTTGTTAAAATGACACTCTTCGAACAGTTTTCGAATTTACAGTCAGAATAAATCTTACAAATAGAGAATGTTTGTATGACTTTGCCTGACAGCCATTCAGTAGCTGTGACATTTTGAAGGAAACAAACAACGAATTGATTCCCTTTACTAAACTGCCTTATTTAGGGAAATAGGAATGACTTAAGTACTGGAGAGAGGAGAGACGAGACATAATACGTATCTATACCTATTTTGAACAATTTTAAGTACGATATTAAGTTTTCATTATCTTTATCCTGCTTCGGAATATATACCTTCTCAACACATGTCTTCTAGTCTTTAATCTTTTACTAAATAAATGCACATGTATACGCCTTTGAAACAGAGTAAACCCGGGTTAGAAGGCCCTATAGGAGCTGTCCGATCAGGGTCTGCCATGTTTGCCTACTTAATAATATAGATACGATTCTACAGTTCCTGTCATAGTACAATATCCCTTTAGCCAATTGCCATTATAAAATCATACTACATTATATTTATGATGTCATTATTATCAACCCTCTACCTGATGAATATAATGTATCAGGTACAGGTTTATTGACCTTTTAAAGACATCAAATATGTATTCAAATTACTTACAAAGATCAGTCATGATGCAAATGACGTGATAATTGTCAACCAAAATTCACCATTCCTTATGTCAAAATTATTTGACTTTTATGATATTAATATCATTTTACCATTATTGTTGAGAAAGACCACTACCATTTGAAATGAAATTCAAAAGTTCATTACAAATGACATACCTTCGAGGAATTTGCACTCGCATGGTGTATTCAGGTATTTTGCGTTGGAATTATAATACTAGTTTATATATAGCATGGCTGTTTGACATTATATGTCTGTTATGAACCTACCAGCCGTGAAACATACTGTGTGCCTACATTTGTATCTAGTGCAAGTGTGACTACCACCGATTCGTCCAAGGTTCAAGAAACTATTGACCGCTTGGAGACGCTGAGATACTCAACAAATCGTGATAAAAACTTTTCAAACAATTGATGACCAATTGTATGTGTCCAAACCAGCCCGGAATCACTGCACTAGAAACCATGCAGACGCAGATCAGTTGCATTGTCTGGTTATAGATTCTAATATTCTAAATGCAACGACAGTTATTGTATTTGTAACAGCTCAGGCACTCGGGGGAAGAAAGTATTCTAACCAATATTATATGCAACATGACCTATTTGCCAAAAGAGCAAACTCATATTCTTCGGAAAGCAAAGTAAAAGTTGTCACGGCTTCATCTCAGCCGATAGGGACAAGAGTTGCCCCTCTGGACATGACAACACATTTATACACATGTATGAGTCCTGGTCGCTTTGGTATTACGTAGGCTGTGCAATAATGACTGAAAGATATAGAGTATCTGCTATAATGTTTAATAAAGCAACGAACGATGTGTCCACAATTACACACGAATGGCAAATGCAATTAAGAGTACGTATTCATATTCAAAATACAGTACAAACAAGTAAAAAATACTAAACAATACTAACAATAGAATGGAAAATAATGTATAATAACTAACCTGCAAGATACAGAGTAGCTGCTATCAGCTTTAATAAAGTAACGAATGATGTGTCCACAATAACACACGAATGGCAAATGCAATGATGCATTGCATTGGTCATTCGATGTCATATGGATGCATCAAGTGACCGGTTAATAGTTAGTTAACGGAACAAAGATGAAAACGGTTGGAGTGTACTAGAGGGTTATGAAGGGATTAAAGCTATGATTTAGATGACTTCAGAACCAATGATCTGAAGGGTAAGTGTAAATAAAAGAAAAACACGTATATACTTGCTCATATATTTATGAGTCCTGTTACATACCCCCACACTTTCGAAATGGCGCCCCGACGTATGATAATTTGCTAGAAGTCAAACTCTTACAAAATACATTCATGTTCCTTAATAGAGCTCTGATACCAAATAATTGCTAACTAATAATCAACCAAAGTTTAAATTCAAAAGCACAAAATGCTATAATATTCAAGAGTGATAGATTGAACCGGAAAAACATTCACCATCGGCTGCCAAAACAAGTATTACACAAATACATGCGAAAAAACAACTTTAACTTTAAAACATTAAAACAAGCTCTGAGTGACTATAATTATAGCTGACAATCCATTTATATCCGGTGCTCAGACTGTTGGTCTTTTCGGTCGTTAAGATGGACACATGCCTGGTGTTTTTGGAGGATGACGCATGTGGATTACATACGGCATTGTACCAGTAACGGAATGGTCTTGACTAGTATCACCAAGGGCATCAGTGGTTAACATGAAGGGCAGAAGTAAGTACCTGTGTAGCATCCTGGACTTCTTAAACTGCGCTCCCTCGCATTTCACTTCATAGACCAGAACGCTGGGATTGGTTTGACCGAACACTAGGTAGGGATCATTCTCCCTTCGGTCTTCCAACTTCTGTTTGCCCCTGATTGAAACGTTCCTAACAAGTAACCTGTCACCGGGATGGAGAATAGAACTACGGGACTTCTCATCAAATATGTGCTTGTTTATTTCTCCAGCCTTCTGGTATGCTGCCTTCAGACGCTCCTGTGAATTGGCAAGATAATCGGAGTGGTCAGCTGCGTACACAGTATCAGATGGCATTCCGAAAATGCACCTATTGCAAGGCGAGGATTCCTTCCAAACTTAAAAAAGGTATGGCGAGTAGCCAGTACGTTCGTGGTGAGTGCAGTTGTACGCATGTACCAGTGTGGACACATACACTTTCCAATCTGACTTTCGGTCAGTATCTAGCGAGCCAAGCATTTTAGCAGCGTTTGATTAAAACATTCCACTATTCCGTTTCCCATTGCGTGGTATGCATTGTCGTTGATTTGGTCAATACCGGCAGTGACTTAGATCAAGCAAAACGATCTTATTAGCAAAACATTATTATGTCATGTTTATACATGTAATTTGAATCACTCAAAAGTTGTTTTAACAAATGTGTACAATGGATATATTTTAATTTCACTCGACTTTCCTTACGATTGAGAATATCTAATGTATACAACATAATCAAGTTTTGGTATATATACATGCAATATATAGGGTTAAAAAGTCAGTAAACTAAAAAACTGGATTGTTACATTTGATGATGGATGCATTTTCACGTTGTTCTGAAATAATAACTCAATTTACTTTCAATATATCTTTAAACTCTTTGCACGCTAGCGGCGAAACTGTGATTACCTATGCAAACAGTTTGGATCCAGATTGGACGCCGCATAATGCGGCGTATCATCAGGATCCAAACTGTTTGTCACCTTGACCATAATTTTGCTAAGAAATGAGAGAAAGTTTATTTTAAAAATTTAAGCAGACGACAATTGTTGCAGACGAAAAATACTTAGTGTGCAAAGAGTTAAGTAATTTCAGTTCCAGTAGACAATGCGTAACATGTTAGGCTGATAATGACATTTTCCTGATATTTCTTAACCAGAAAAAAACAGCAATTCTCTTTGAGAATTTTGAGATGTTAACAACATGGTAGGTACATTTTCCTTTTTTAGGCTACCCGGTGGAATAATAATGGTATCGAACATATTTAAACTAATTGTACACGCTCTAACATAGAGCCGGTAGGAATTGCAAATTTAGAAAAAAAGTATTAACCCTTTCGCTGCCAATGCCGGATCTGTGATTACCTATGCAAACAGTTTGGATCCAGATGAGACGCCGAGTAACTCGGCGTCTCATCAGGATGCAAACTGTTTGTTACTATGTTTTTGAAACAAAAATGAAGAAAATCAAAAGAATGAAAATTTGTGGCAGACGACAAAGTTAGCAGACGACAGAGTTTGGCAGCGAAAGGGTTAAAGTTATCGATATATGAAATATGTACCTCGACAGCACCCGCTGTTTAATACTGAAGGTAATAAAGATAACACGAAATCGTCATACTAAAACGACTACAATAACAATACAGGTAATAAGGTCATCGATCTATAAAACATGTAAAATGAATCTATCCAATATCAAGGTAAATATAATCACACAACATTGAAGCTATTTTAGGTAAAATAGATGGGTACCCCTTGTGTTAAGTAGTCACCTGCCAGAAAGTATATACATTCTTCTCTACTAGAAGTCCAGTTTTGAGGGGTTTAATACATTTCCCTAATTGTCGTCTGCAAACCAATATTGTTGAAATATTTCTGTGAAAGGAAGGACTGGGATAAATTAATAGCATTCAAACGAATAAAATGGGGGATGAAACAAACAGTGAAGATCCTGATCTGGAACATGACTTTTTCTTGGTGTATTGTTGGTGACATTCGCAGTGAAATAGTTATGCTAAGCGCGTCTTGGTTGGCATTACAAACAGCTTGGTCCAAATGAGACATCCAACCGTTCACTTGTTCAATACACTCGTTCAATACACCCGTTCACTCGTTCAATACACTCGTTCAATACACTCGTTCAATTGAACGAATCGGAAGTTAACCCTTTCCCTGTTCTATGTGTTTTCCAAATTTCAATACCTACTGAATATTCATGGACATAATGAATTGTGGACGGCAATCCATTGTAGCCATTTTAGAAAGTAAAGAAACAGATCTATCAACTTCAATTAGCAAACAGAGCACACCCTGATCAGACGGTTCCTCTAGGAGCCGTCTGATCTGGGTATACTCTGTTTGCAGATGCGTGAAAACACATTTATATGAGGGAAAGCGTTAATGAACATTTAGAATTAGAGATTGATCGAACATAGTGTTTTCAGCATTTGAAATGTCAACTTTCTACAAAACTACAATTAATGAGTGGAGTGTTTTTTTCCTGATCTAAAATGTCGAGTTACTCGGCATTTTATCTTGATGAAAACTATTTGTGCTAGGCTAAACTTTAAATCGAAATGTTGTTACAGTAAAACCCCTCTAAACTGGACGTTCAGTTTAGTATAAATATCGCTGTGAAGATAGGCGGCAGCTTAATGAAGGGTGCAAGTCATGCAGAAAGCTCTTCTAGGAGTTTTCTTTGTTACTTTCACCCTGCATTGAATAGCCATCTGACTAAAAGTATCAAAACTCTTCTCTACTAGAATTCCGGTTTAGAGGGATTTTACTGTATATGAGAAGGCACAAGCACGCTACTTCTATCAACCATTATTAGCAGCTAATGTCAAATAACATCACCCACGTTGTGAGATGAAAACTGGCTGGATTGATTATTGGAGGCTTTCAATGAATTACGAATTCATATTTCTGCTTAACCAGCCGGAATGTTACTGTAAAAAAGCTGTCAGTGCAAATTAATCAGACGAAACCCACTAGTAATTGACAATTTCAAGACGGTTTTATAATGCAAATCAAACCAAGCTGGTTGAAGTTTGAAACTAGTGAAATATCATAAGGAACACGTTCATGAATAAAGTTTGCCTTAAAAAGAAATCAAGGAGAGGCTTTAATTGAAACTAAAACTGGTGTTATAGCTATCGTGACATTTTCCATGCCCAAAGTTCTAATCATACTCTATCCATTGTCAGAATGTTAAAATGTCATCCGAATTTGCAGCCAAGCACCATCCTATTATAAATATAGAGTAGATAATATTACTAAATAAATACAAATGTGCACTAACTAATCAGTAGAACAAACTAAAAGAAAATAGATGATTAACTGTGCGGAGTCGAAGGAAGTGTTGCAATACATATTTCCAGAACTGTTTTCATCTTCTATCATAGAAATAAATCGGTATTTTTTATTTGATATTGATGTTTACGAGAAGGATACATACTTCATCGTTAAAGTTTCAGCCTGTATAAATGACCGGTCGGTCAATTAAGAGCAATATGTATCGTTTTTCCTGTTGCAGATGAGTAAGTATAGGGTTAATCCTACTGTAATTTGAAATTTGCGACGGTATATGAGGTTTTAAACGGTCGCAAATTATTTTAATGGCGACGCCGTAGGCGGAGTCATTAAAATAATTTAATCCAAATTACAGTAGGATTAACCCTATTCTAACGCAACCTTAACACGAAAAATGCCAAATTGATGAAGCCGATTTTAACTAAATTATGTCCTTTTCGACCAGGTTTGATCTATCCCATTCGCGCGGGTGATTAAATGAGTGATGAGGCTAAACAAATGCACCAGTTTCTCTCAGATTTCTTAAAATAACTGGAATTTTTCACCCTGGTTTATAAACGTCAAACCGGACCTATTGCAAGTTTACTATTTTATTAGTTATGAATAATTATGCGATAGCTGTTTCACATGATCAATATACATTCAATACACATGTCGGGAAAACGTGGCGTTATCTTAGTATTTGGCGTCATACATGTGATGGGATCCCTACTCGTTTTGTTAAAGAATCGGCGCCAATCATTGCAGGTCCTCTTTCACATATTATTAACTTATCCAGTATACAAGGCGTAGTCCCTGATGACATTAAAACACCCCGTGTAGTTCCATTATTTAAGAAAAATGATAAGACTGACGTTGGTAATTACCGCCCAATCTCCATTTTAAGTATTTTATCGAAGGTTACTGAGAGCGTCATTTATGATCAGTTAGAGTCATAGTTAGCCAAACAGAGTTTCAGTCTGGGTTTAGACATGGTTTCTCAACAGAAACCTGCCTCGTTCATCTGACGGACTATATCCGTTTTCAGATGGACAAAGGTCACCTTGTAGGAATGGTCCTACTGGATCTGCAAAAGGCATTCGATACTGTCAATCATTCAATTTTCATAATGAAATTAAGAGCAACTGGATTATCAAATTCTGCCATAATCTGGTATTCATCATATCTGTCAGACAGACGCCAGTTAGTTGAAATTCAGGTACTTTGTCATCTTCAGCTAATATATCATGTGGCGTGCCACAAGGATAAATTTTAGGACCTTTGCTCTTCCTTATCTATGTAAATGACATGTCCGCCGTAGTAATAAATAAGCTGCTACTCTATGCAGATGACTCTGCAATTTTGGTTTCTGAAAACAAAACAAAACAAGACATAGAAAATGCTTTGAGTCACGACTTAGATATAGTTAACCAGTGGCTTGTCGGAAATAAATTATCGTTACACCTTGGTAAGACTGAGTCCATATTATTTAGGTCTCAGCAAAGGCTGAAATCACAGTTAAATTTTGAAATAATATGTGATGGTCAAAACATTGAAGCCAAGTCGTCTGTTAAATATCTGGGTGCAACACTTGATCAAAGTTTGTCTTTCGAGTCTGTGGCTAGGTCCGTAATTAAGAATTCCAAGTTCTTGTATCGTAAAAGTGAATTTCTCACTGCGCATACTAGAAAACTATTTGTTACTTCACTCATTCAATGTCACTTTGACTATGCTTCATCTGTCTGGTTTAACAGCTTAACCATGGAACTTAAACAGAAATTGCAGGTCACACAAAATAAACTGATAAGATTTGTGTTGAATTTAGATTCTAGATCACATGTTGGGAAATAACATTTTTCAAGTCTCAACTGGTTACATGTTGCAAGCAGAGTTAATCAAATAATTCTGTGTCATGTTTTTAAAATCAATTCAAATATAGCACCTTTATATCTAGGTGAGCATTTTACCCCTATCAGTGTTGTCCATAAGTATCCAACCAGGTTTAGGATTAAGGCGGCTACTACCTCTGATAAATCAGTTTCAGACTATATTTACCCCATGTCAGATAGTAAACGATATGCTGTACCAAGGGTCAGAGGTTTTGGGATAAAGTCATTTATGTACAATGGATGCTGCCTATGGAACAGTCTGCCACAAGATGTAAGGGATGCCACTTCTATCTCTGCTTTCAAATTTGAATTAAAAGAACATCTTTTATCTTCAATTTAAATTTTAACTTACTGTATATAATGTTTTAACTTGGCAATTTAGATTTTAATATAGTTTTTATGCCAAAAATGTTAAATCCCCATTTTCATATATGAGTAGTGTGTGTACCTTATTTGGTCCAACTATTCTGGGGCAACAATTCATAATTCAAGTTATGTTTCTATACACTTGCATTTTCATTCAGCATATGATCTCGTGTGTGTGTGTGCGTTTGGGTGTGTAGTTGTGTGTGTGTGTGTGATGCTATCTATCGGTGTTTTGGTGGTGGTTGCGTCTTGTATGTGGCTTTGCCTGCTTGACTTTACAATAACATATACAACAATTCTAGGATAGTACTTGTATTAAATTCTCTTTTTTATATATCTTAATATGATTTAAATTGTAGCATTTATCTAGTCTTTAACTTCGGAAACATTCTGTGATTTTGATTGTGATACCTTCCTATGTCATGCAATGCTATATCTAAAGGACCACAACGGAAATAAAAGTATCTATTACACTTTTTTGTGTCATACTTGGCATATAATGTTGATTGACATGTCTTTGTTAAAATTTATACACATTGTTGCTTGTTTATAATGTACGTATGTTTTGATAACATATTTCCATGTGATTGTACATTTAATGTTGAAATGAATCTATCTATCTATCTATACGCAAAAACGCCGTCTGTAACAATGACGTCACGTCATAAACGTTATATTTGAATGATATAATAAATAAGGTTGAATCTGGATCACAACGCACAACATGACACATGTGCATATAAGAGACAAGTCAAGTCGTGACAAAATAAACCATGGGAAATAACTTGAAATACCGGGTCTAAGAGGAATATATGTTATTTTAATAATGATTTATCATTGTTTACAACGAAATTCACATTAAGTGTTAGATAAACAAAGCGCATTGATATATTTATAGGCACATGGTGTTATTCTGCCGTTTTCGATTGGTTGAATTTGCGACATATAAAACACTTTTTATATGCCGCAAATTTGGTCACAGACCATTTCAGGTTGCAGGAAATTGTCAGATTGCGTTAGAATAAGTATTAAGCTTATGCGGATGGAATCTTTTTTATACTGTCATGGTAGAACACCCTTCATTGTTTAATATTTAACATTAACATATTAGTGGTGCTGATATGATATGTATGTACATGCTATTCAAAGTAATGTCGCTCGTTTTAGATCAATTTTGTGTCAGTACACCTTTTAGTCTAACGCATTTGTCTAGCGAGTTAAAATGTTTAATAGATACTTACCAAGGTAGGCCAATCTTTCACTGTTAATTGTGTTCTCATGCTGTTGTAACTCCCTTTATCTATCAGCAATATAATTGTTTGACATCTACTGAAAACTTACGCGCTGTTAACCATTTCCATAACGAACACTGATGCGTGAATTGGTCACTTTATGAATATTCATTAACTTTTCTGAGTTGGGTCTACTCTGTTTACAAATGCGTGAAAAGCGTTTATATGAGCGACATGGTTTAATGTGTTACTTCAAGACATAGACTGTATGTTGGCAATGATTTTAAAAAGTTAGTTGAAACTAGACAATCATTGTATCTACTGATGTGTGTATGCGAATACATGTAAAGAAAAAGAAACGCATCAATTTTAGTTCATAGGAACACATATGTGATGTTCTTCCCCAATGCGATTCAGTTCTAACAGAATTTATTTCAGTCGATATTGTAGAACCAAATGTGCATTTGTCTAACTTTTGACTTACACTTTCTTATTTGCATGATTTAATTCAGTTTGTAACATGAACGTCTTCTACAGTTTTGAAGCAATTTTGATCAAACATGCAACAAACAATCACTATAATATGCAATACGGATGTATGAATATTTTCAATCAAAATCACTGTTCAAAAGTTGGCTACTCTTTCACCCTGGCTTCAGTGTATGTACGATACAGTCAATATACACATGTATGACGCAAGCTAGTTCTATTGTATTGGTACAATTTTGAACGTACTGGCAACATGGTATCAGCATAATTTGCATATATGTATGTCAAATGAATATTTCAAGAGTTACGTGCTCTTGGAATTAGAATTCCTTGTTTGCACAATATATGTATTGCCAAAAAATGTTTTCCCAGCAAACTACATCTACAGCTTAGATTCAATTTTTATTAAACATGCAACAAACGATCATCATAAGATGTTGATGCGAAATTGTTCCGTCATATAAACATGCCACTAAACGTCAACTGTGACAAGGTTTATGCTCACAAGTGAAAGTGGTATTTGTCACATTCAGTGACCATTCTAGTTTACACTACAGTAAAATGCGTATCAGTTTTGGTCTTTAAGACAGGTGGTAGCTTAATGCAGGGTGAAAGACATGACTTTTACCCTGCATTAAGAATCATCCTTTCCAAATTCATACATGCTAGTGTGTGTACGCTCGCATACTAACGTTTGAAATTCACATTCTACTTGTAGGTAATACGATACAGTGTTACACAAAACTTAATTCATACGAAAACGCAGTACGAAATACTTGAAAAACAAACAAAACTTTATTACTGATTAATTGAGGTAAAGAAAAAATTCGGTGGTTGGCAGTCTTAGTACTGGAGAATTGAGAATTTTTCCAACAGGTGGCTGCCTAATACATGGTATAAGTCGCACAGAAATCTCGTAAAGGAACTTTCTCTGTATGAATTTCACCCTGCAATAAGATGCCACCTGTCTTAAAGGCATTTGTTTTAGTATTCGAGTAATCGGAGTTTTACTGTATTTACAAATCAAGTAGTACATGTTATATATTGTTTTGTTCATTTGAGTTAGGCTCGGATTAAGGGAAGACTTGTAATGCGGTTTTGTGAAATTGTCATCGTTGTAATTATGGCTTCTCTTATCGGCTCAAACACACAAGTAACTAGTCTTTATAATTTCAAATGTTGTGGCTGAAAATTCGATGAATCAGATTTTATTACGAATTGCAATACAAATAAACACGTGCCTTATGAATATGTATCATGAAATAATGAATGTATGAATGTTAATTAGCTGATTTGTATAAAGACATATAAACACAGGAATTGTTTGGGTTTGGGCTATGGAAGAGACTATGAAGTCATATATTTTTATTTCTTAGACAAACGGAGCAGACCTTGGCCAGATGGCCACTGAAGGAGTCCTATTATCTGGGTCCACTCTGTTTGCACATCCAGTAAAACATCTCTATAACGGCCATTAAATTACATCAAGTATTTTGTGTTAAAAGCAGATGGTGGCTTAAAGCAATGTGAAAGTAAAACAACGCTCCTATAGGAGCGTTCTGTTTTACTTTCACCTTGCTTTATGAAGCAATCTTCCCTAAATACCAACTGATTAACAATATTTAGTGGCCGTTATAGAGAGGCTTTACTGTACATGAAAACGCGTCTATATCAGGTGAAGAATTAAGATAGTTATGATGGATGTAAGTACTTAACATTTGAAAGTATATTCTAGCTTGATTACAACTATGTAATTGCTTTGATATTGACGGAAACGAATACTGCATTATTTCCTGAATTAGCTATCTTAACCCCTCAAAGGCTGTTTTAGATCCTACCTCTTTGAATGTATCTACCGGAACGGGTAATATTGTGATAAATAGAGCATTGCTTCTATTGGGCAAATGTTCTGTTTATCACAATGGTTTCGGAAAATGACATTTACAGAGGCGGCAAAAGGCGTCAATATGAGGGAATGGGTTAAATGGGTTAAATGGAGTATAACGGGATTGGCTACCGTGATATGTAATAGCTGTAAAGCAATTACAGAATGTAAAGGATATAGGTTTTAGACATCTATTTTGAGTAAGCTATCAAGTCTGCTATTAACTTTAACACCTCATCAAACTCTAGTGAGAATGTCCCGATATCTTAATTGTTAAAGTGCCTACTGACTGATAGGCAAATGACTTGAAGATATGACAAGACACTGAGTAGCTCTTTGTCTGATATGGACAAAATCTGTTTGCACGTTTCAGTTGTCTTGCGAATACACGTACATGTAGTTCTAAACGGGTCAACCGTCTTAACCTTTCGCTTACTATTCACGTCAATATTCCTACCTTTAAATAGTGAAGACCCAGATGACACAGCTCCTGTATGAGCTGTCTCATCAGGGTCTGCACTATTTACAAATTGATTGTGCAACCAGTACACTTCATAGCGAAATACTTGTACACAGTGAAGATATATGTACATGTAAATATACAACAGGGCATGGGTAAAGAAGAAGGAATGTATTTTACACTATTTACATTGCAATGGAAATAAAAAGTAACTAGTCATTCATGGCATATAGTGTTGATTGACATGACTATTTTAATTCATACATATTGTTTGTTTATTATGTATGTGTTTAATAACAGATTGTCATGTGATTGTTCATTTTATGTTTAAATACACATATCTATCTATCTATCCAACTGCATTTATGTTACTGCAACGTTTAACCCAAAATACAAATGCACATGCATGCACGCCCAGAATGTACGGACGCACACACGAACAAACATACTGATACAACGTAAGGACGCGCACATACGCATGCGCCACATACAAACCCAACATTATATGGAATACATAACGCAATATGCAACATCTAGATACTGTTTGAGTCATCAAATACAATGTACATGATTGCACCATGAGATAATATGGAATGTGGACTGTGAAAGCACTAAGGACACAAATATCCAATTAATTCTAATCAATTCTACACTAAGTGTCAGGCCTTATAATTCAGTTTGAAGTATACCGATATGTTTCAAATAGTATAGACCCTAACCAGACGTATAGCATTTGCGATCAAGTTTTTAAGAAACGATTCGCCCAATGTCAAACAGCTTGGGTCCCATATAGCGAAAGTGTTAGAATTGAAACGATGCAACAACCTGTAATCATGCAGAAGGGGAAACTACAATTTATTAAATTAAAAACAAGAAGTAGCTTCCTCTATTGGTACATTTAGTAATCATAGTTTGAGTGCATTTTACTATGCTCAACATTATGTTTCCTCCAAGTTCTCTTCAAAATACTACCAAAGTGACTACAATTGTTTAGATACCGACGAGACACCGAGCTAAGCATCTTAATTCAAAATGGACTCATCACCAAGGAACGCAGAATTAATCATATTTGCTATCCACCACTTAACATATTGGTGTACAGTTGCTCCTTAAAGTGACATAAGCAAATAGTGCAGACCCAGATCAGAGGACCCTAGAAACAACCCTCTGATTGGGTTCTGATTGCAATGTTCCATCGATGACAAATCCATCGATGTCTATCGATTTCAATAGTTTATACAAGCAAGTATTTTGTTTGCTGTACATGGCACATGCATGGGTTTCAACTAATACTTTCCCTTAACCTTTTCCACCATGAATATCCATGTAATACATTAATTAGATTATCGTTTATGACAGCACATGGACACAGGAATATTTGTTCCTGGCAGACACTGTAGAATAATATCTTCATTATATCATTAGCAAACAGGGCAGACCCTGATCAGACGGCTCCTATAGGAGCCGTCTGATCTGGGTCTACTCTGTTTGCAAAGGCGTAGCAATGCGTATTTATGTATGGAGTGAATGGTAAACTTCTTTGGGAATAATTGGGTAATTATTATAGCAGATGTCTACTTTGAACAATGTGCAGAAACTATCCAGAGTTATGGATATTTCTTAAAATAGTTTACAGCTGCTTTAATTGAGGTATTTTTACCTTAATTTCCTAAAATCATCTCTGAGAGCAAATATTGAAATTTAGCTAAAATGAATGAATTTATTTTAGGCGATATTTACAACAAAACATTACCTAATAGAGTGTCACATATCTGATTTTGATTGGCATTATTCAATGAAAATCGGTTTTAAGAAAATTAAGTACTGCATTCCTGATTACATTACGGTTTTATCACATCTTAAATCATCCGTTCAGATAGTTCACGGTAAAAAATCGAAAAACATGTATCTCTTAAATTAAATTTATTAACGCTGGACACGCATTCACTGGTATTCGCAAACAGTGTTTAGTAAGTTTAAGCATTTCGTACTGTGTGGACTCCGTAGTAACACACTTATGAACTATTTCACTGAAAATACAGTGTTGAAATGGTTAACCCGTTACCTCATAGGCTATTTTTAGATACAACCTCTTTGAATAAATCTACCGAAAAGGAGCATTAACTGGAGAAAAGGAAATTATTTAGAATTTTGTAGTTTGAAACCACTGTGATAAAAAAAAATTTGCTCCTATAGGAGCAAATGCTGTATTTATCACAATGGTTAATGCATATTCATATTGTCATTATTTCTTACATGAATACAGAACAGGGAAAGGGCTAAGCCTCTGTATACTTCAGACATATGCTTGGTGCTGTAGTTTGATCATAATTTGATTTTCAAAATACGTCTTATCTCCAGCCTTGTGCCATATGTCAACTGTTATCTGACTCTCGCTTCCAAACAGCTTGAATCTAGCTGAGACCCCGAATAACTTTGTAACAACAGAAACAAACAGGAACATACAGTAAAACCTCGTACATCGAGCCCCCAAACAAGTATTATTACTGGCATTTAAACCAGGTGACAGTTTAATGCATGGCGAAAGTCTGTAAGAAAACTCCTTTAGGAGCTTTCTGCATGACTTTAACCCAGCATTAAACACCCGCCCGCCCAATATGTTCTTAATTCCTCTTAACTAAATATTCGAGTTAACGAGGTTTGCATGTATTAACTTTAGCTATAAAATGCAGTGTGTACGTTTGGAGGTTTGTAACCTGATATTAAAATAAAATATTCATGTACTTCAAAGAGTATTTTGGCGTTTATGTAACGATCAGTCTAGCAACAAATAGCGGTAACCAATGCTCCTAAACACCGTTATGATAACTCCATGTCGGTTGAACTCGTGCACGTGACACGTGCTAATTGGACTAACCTTTCACATGCTAAACACAAACCTGACTGGCATTTGCAAACAGTTTGGATCCGGGTGAGACGCTGAGTAATTTGACTTCTCACCAAGATCCAAGATGTTTGACTATCGGTCCGTAATTCCTGACTGGCTTGACCGGACCGGATGTCATTAACCCTTTCCTTCATATAAACGCGACTTCAGGCATTTGCAAACAGAGTAGACCCGTATCAGACGGCTCCTATAGGAGCCGTCTGATTAGAATCTGCTCTGTGTGTTAATGGAATTTGAAATATCTGTTTTTTTACTTTCTAAAATGGCGACAATGTTCCACCTTACATTTCATTATAACTATTTTGTCCATGAATATTCAGTAGGTATTGCAATTTGAAATAAAAATAGAACAGGGAAAGTATTAAAAAGTTAAGCAGATCAGATATTGAGATGGCATGACTTTTTCCAGCATGGTAAGGGTTAATTGTGTGGAGGTGTGGTGTTTATCCATTTACAAATCTTCCGAGCCATCGATATTTCTACAAAGTTTGCTGACAGTTCAAACTGAATAAGACGAAACCCACAAGCCATTAAATGAAGCTTGAAATAATTTCCAGACGGTTGTAATGAAAATAAATGAAAATCTGTAACACTTATCATAGTAGAGGAACTCGACACGTATGTTGATCTTGGTGGAAACATCTGATAGGTGCTGATTATCAGAAGAGGCATCTGTAAATATCTTATGCATTTTCCTGACCAGAAAAAAGATAAATGTGCGGAAACCTGCCTTAAATCATTCTCTCCTATGATATTTTAGACCCAACGTCTTTGAATGTATCTACCGAAAAGGAGCATTAACTAGAGAAAAGGAAAAAATTAAAATTTGGTAGTTTGAAACCATTTTGATAAATAGGGCATTTGCTCCTATAGGAGCAAATGCTCTATTTATCACAATGGTTTCATAAAGTGACTTTTATAGATGCGCAAAAATGCGTCACTAGGGGATAATGCGTTAAGCAGACATCAAAAAGAGGTCTAATTATGGGCCTGTAAGGGAGCTGGTAGCTTAATGCAGATCAAAAAGCTGCCTGATTACTTTTGCAGTGCATTATACAACCACGTGCTTTTTAATACTCCTATGTTAAATAAATAAATGGCCGCCTAGGACAGGTTCTATTGTACTAAAATCGTCTTTTCGCCACCGAACTCTATCTTGTGATCACTCTCCAGAATCGTTTCGAAAGTGACAATTCTAAAGAGTAATCATAGCATAGAGTTTATTGACGAAAATACAACAGCAAAATAACTACCCTTTAAAATGTGTTCAAAAACGGGCCTTATCTGGACCTCCTCGAGACACAAATTGAAAACCTTGATCAGGGTCTACAACGTAACCAAACATCTAGAACATTTTCCGCGTGACAAAATAGCTCTTATCGTTTTGCAAAATAAATGATGTACGCTTTGAACTCCGATTTTCTGCTTTTTCACTTCTTTCTGATTTGTTTCAGATCTTTGGATACCTATTGTCGGCTTAGCAAATAGAGTAGACCAAGGTCAGGATCTGTCAGGTTTGTTTATGGAATAACATGATACGAGTCTGATTTTACCAACAATTGATATTCACAATGTTATTACAGTAAAGTCTATCTATAACGGCCACTAACTTACATCAAGTATTTTGTATTAAAGCAAGGTGAAAGTATAGGAGCGTTATGTTTTACTTTCACATTGCTTTAAGCAGCCACCTGCCCTAAATAACAACTAAGTAACACAATTTAGTGGCCGTATGTCTTATATGAATATTCATGAATTAGATACGTTGATAATGGATGATATCCCACGAAACATGACTATCAAGTAAAGTTCATTCACGAAACATGTACATGTACTATAAAATAAAGTTCATTTCTCAGTTGTATATTCATGTAAGAAATAATTACATTATTAATTAGATTCATTTGTATAATGGCATATGAACATAAGTTTACATAGGCGTGAAACATCGTTTATATGAAGGAAAATGTTTAAGAAAAACCAACAACAGTAAACATACCATTTAAAACTTTAACTCTTTAACTAATGAATATTCACGTGAGAAATAATGACATCATGAATATGTATTAGTTGAATATTCATATTGGTATATGAGCACATTCATAATCTGTAGAATCATATCTATATAATGACATTAGCAATCAGAGTAGATCCTTACCAGACAGTTCCTACAGGAACCATCTGATCTGGGTCTAATCTGTTTGTAAAGGCACAAAAAAAGCGTCTCTGTGGAACCAGGGTTTTAAATTTTAACAGAGAAAAAGTGATGTATTGCCGGTACTCAATCATAGTTCAATGATTGTTTTGATAAATAGAAATAGCTTGGAATAAGTCCAGCAAATTTAAGTGAACATTGTATTTTGTCTTATAGACACATTTCTCTGTGAGCAACTTATGCAGGAATCTAGTAGACATGAATGGGTCCAAATAATTTCAACCAACAATCTGGCAGATTGATATAAATTGAAGAAAACAACTCTAACACCATGATTGTTTAATCTTTCCTTTGCTGATTGCCTCAGGAGATATTTCGACGCTCAAAAAGAGAAACGGTTAGCTTGATGATTAAATGTCGTTGTCAAATAACTTTTTTTCAAAATAAAAATACATTGGCTTACTTTATAGAGACCAGTTAAAGTGCCAAAATTTTGGCGTCTCATCTGGATCCAAACTTCCAAACTATTTGCATATTATATCACAAATTCGCTTGATACGTCTAGGTCAGTATATTCTGGGAATTTAAGCCAGGAGGTGTTGTATAAAGTAATCTGAAGACAAGAACTGGACCAGAATTGGAGAAAGCTGAAATGAATTGATACGACAGACGCACATTTATACGAGTACTTATTTTACATATTAACCCATTTGCTCCCAGTGGATTCTTCCTTGCTTATATATTGAATTAGACCATTTTTAATCTAAGGGGATCCTGGTCAATATTTTCAATTTCGTTTTGTTTTATATTGAAATTTCTATCAGCAAACAGTGTAGACTCTGGTCAGACGCCTCATTATGCGGCGTCTGATCAGAGTCTACACTGTTTGCCTAAGTCCCATACATGGGATCGTGGGAGCAAATGGATTAATTGTATGGTAAAACACACACATTAAAAGAAAGGAAAATCGACCGTTCGCACGGTATAGACATTGATTTCGCTCATACCTTTATTCATGTAAACAGGGTCCATGCTTATAAAACTTTTAGTTGAGTCTGATTTCGTTCTCCAGTTTTTGATTGGTCAGATTTGAGCCTTTGGCTCAAATCTGACCAATCAAAAGCTTGAGAACTCAAATATGACCAATCAAAAGCTTGAGAACGAACTCAGACTTTATAAGCATAGAGCCAGATACTCTGAACCGGAATTCTAGAAGAGTAGTTTTTACCCTCGCGTTACCAGTTTTCGTGTGGATAACCATTCAATCGCGGATTAACATGACGAGATAACAACAATTTAAAAATGAAACACGCCAACAAACAAAGCAAATATTACATTATTTAGCCCCAAAGAAATGTACAATTGACGGCAATAATTTTGGCATAAGCGCTGTCATTTTGATCAGTACAACAGATGACGTCATCACGTCATCACAGGCATGTATATCCTTTCGTGGACAGCAGAAAACTCAATAAAAACGAGACCATGATAGGGTTACAAGTAAATAAATCCCACATAGTAGGATAAAACTCTTATACATACTTTCAGGCAGGTGGCTGCTTAATGCAGAATGACTTTGACCCGGAGTTAAACTGCCAACTGTCTTCAAGACCGATATTAATACATTTGACGCCCCGTTCAGAGAGGCGTTACTGTATATTATTCTAATTAGTCTTGATTTATAGAGCAGCGTGACGATATATCCTGACGATATATCCTATAGGAGAAGAGGTGTTTGTTGAGGATCTATGCTGATACACTTATAAGCATCTCTAACATTTAGCTCTTAGCAAAGTGTTTCAGTTTTTACATTTCATTTATACTACATTTCAAACAGTCGCAAACAAATTTGCTCATAGTGAAATGTCTTGTGTTCATATGTAATTCTAAAAATATCATTTATGATGTCATTATTTCGTACATGAATATTCATGGAGTTATTCACTGTTATTCATACATGAATATTACTGTTATTCGACGCTGACACGACTTATGCATGAAATTCATTTCAATTTCATGGTTTAATCCCAGGCCAATTATATAGGACATGTTAGACTTGAAATGACAGGTCTTGTTTCTTGACAGATCTTGATAACAAGAAAAGTAATTGTTTCTGAATTTTATTGGTTTTTTTTTTTCGAAAAAATGTTATGCTTAAATAAATCTGGTGTTGTGATCACGGAAGTTATTCCATTAAACTTCTTGACCTAGTTGGTGGCTCAATGTCTTTCTGGAGTGACCGTCAAAAAGTACGGAACGTTGAATGTTCTTATATTAAAATTGTTACATGACTTGTTGTATGTGGTCGACGGCGAATGTTTTAGCTATATCTATATACAGTAAGCCCCCTCTAAACCGGAATTCTAATAGAGAATAATTCTGATACGTGTATGGAGCAGACTGCTTAATGCAGGGTTAAAGTCACGCAGAAAGCTCCTAGAGGAGCTTTCTGCATGCCTTTCATCCTGCATTAAGTTCCACCTGTCTCAAAGACCGATTTTTATACTAAAGCTAACCTTCGATTTAGAGGGAGGTTTACTGTATAAGTATATATATAGAGGCAAATTTGATAATTAAAATGCTTGTCTCAGATAATACAGCAAAACCTCTCTTAACCGGACGATAAATTCAGTATAAATATCGGTCTTGTGACAGCTTAATGCAGGGTGGAAGTCATGCAGAAAGCTCCTCTAGGAGCTTTCTGCATGACTTTCACCCTGCATTAAGCAGTCACCTGCCTAAAATATCTAAATTCTTCTCTACTAGAATTCCGGTTAAGAGAGGTTTTACTGTAGGTTAAATCACCTCGACGTTGTGTATTCGTTACAGCCTACCCTAACAAGACGTCGTAACACCGGTACTCATACATGTACTTTGTCGGTCCACACCATAGTAACCTTTACTACAGTAGAACTTGTCTTCAGGGTCATGGGTAAGGCAGGTGGTAGCTTAATGTGGGAGCTTTCTGCATTACGTTTGCCCTGCATTAAGCAACAACCTGCTCTTTAAGACTCATATGTTCGATAAATGAATGACCGCAAGTTCTACCGTATCTCCGAAAGGCATACTATATTTTGTAACTTTAACCCTTTACCTAATACTCAAACATTTTAACACCTTTGCTAAGAGAGCAGTTTAGGATCAGACGGCTCCTGTAGGAGCTGCCTGATCAAGCCACTACAGTTAAACCTCTATATAACGGCCACTAAATTACATCAAGCATTTTGTGTTAAAGGCAGGTGGCTGCTTAAAGCAAGGTGAAAGTAAAACAGAACGCTCCAATGGGAGCGTTCTGTTTTACTTTCACATAGCTTTAAGCAACCACCTGCCCTAAATAGCAACTTATTAACATAATCTAGTGGTGGTTATAGAGAGGTTTTACTGTACATGTGCACACAGTAATTATTTCTTACGTGGATATTGACAAAGTAAAGGGTTAATCATCGTGTACATTTTGTATATTTCTGTAGATATTGTACGTACTCTTTTAATTTCACTATATTTGATTGGTCTTTGGAAATTTACTTATATACACCACATAGCCTGCGAGCAGCTCACGACCAACTCAAAATCAGTGGTATGCAAGGGACTTCATAAAATATATTTTGTACGTTTGCATTGATCGACGAATCTTGAGTGTGCTGTGTGTGTTCAATGCTGTAATTGAGATCTTTTGTCGGCCAAAGTGGTCACGGAATGACTTTGATGTTTATTCAGTTGAAATCCAGTCGGCGACAAATTCCGACCGATCGTAGTTGGCTGCTGTCGGTCGCCGATCTGTGTCAGCAGATCGTCAGCAACGTCGATCATTTAGCGACTGGTGATCAACTAAATCGAAGATAAGAGTCAGTCAGTCAGCGATTCAAGGCCAATCTTTTGCGTCAACTCATTATATCTAGAACACATACATTATAAACATTACAGTCAACAAATCAGTTTTCTGTTTGATAGGCAGAACATGCAAAATGCATAGACACGACACATGACTGATTCTCAATCCTCTTTCGTCAATACATTATATCTACAACACATAAATTATAGAGATAAACAGTCAACCATCATTCTTCTGTATCGCACGCAAAGTGATCAGATTATGCAAAATACATAGAAAGCGACACGCGACTGATGGTCAACCCTCTTTTATCTAAAACACATGAATTATGAACATAACAGTGAACAATAATTCTTCTGTTTGACTGGCTAAGTGATCAGATCGTGCAAAATGCATAGACATTGGCAGGAGACTGATGGCAAATCTTCTTTCGTCCAACAATTATATCCAGAACACATAAATTATAAACATGACAGACAACAATCATTCTCCTGTTTGACAGGCAAAGTGATCAGATCGTACAAAATGAACTGAAAGCAGCACAGTCACCTTTTCTGCAGCTGTAGTTATCTTAGTAATGGAAGCTGTCACGATGGAGAAAAAACTATGATCTTCTATTTTAACAGCCAGTTGAATGATGAGATATTTACCGGAGCTATCCTGAAATGAACAGCATATGACGACAACACTCATGGGGCAACAAGTCGCTAACCAGTTTTTGGTTGGTGTCTAATAGTCCAAGATCACTTCCCTACCGGTTGTTATTGGTCATGCAGGCGGTGACTAAAAGTCGAATGATGATTGCGAACTGGTCGCATGATCCTTTACAGACCAGTCGCCGATTAAACTGTGTGGGTGTGTGCGAGCACGCGAACGCGAACGCGTGTGTGTGTATGTATGTGTGTGTGTATGTACGCGCGCGCGTGTGTGTTTGTTTATTTGTTTGTGTGTGTTTGTGTGTGTGGTCATTAGACGCTCTAAATGGTTGTCTCCAAATCTGTGTTTCGACCACGTCGGAATGGGGACTTATCCATTGTATGTTATGAAGTTGATGTGATATATATATTATACTTATACAATTCTTTAACCCAATGACTCGATAAATATGTCTTCCTACGCCTTTGAAACAGAGAGGGCCCGTCTGAACAGGGTCTTCTATTTGCTTATGATACAATATAACTTATTTCTACAGTTTCTGCCATGGTCAAAATTGCATGTGTTCGTGTGCCATTATTATAACAACTAATCTAATTCATGTTCATGATGTCAGTATTTCTTACATGAATATTCATTGTGTAAATGGTTAATTTCTTTATCGTATACATTATACTTCCGTATAAAGTTTACAAGCTTAGCGAATATCTGGTAATAACATTTGCATGTAAAATGGATCGATTTGAATAATACATTTTTAGTTATACAGATCATTGGCGGGGTATCTGACTTTTTATTTCCTGCTGAGGAAAAACATGTATTTTTCTCAGCAGGAAATAAAAAGTCAGATATTCCGCCAATGATCTGTATAACGATTTTATTATACGCAAAGTTTAGTATTTGTAGCAGTTAATAAGCGTTGTTAATGTAGGCGTCGTTTTGCTTCCCCTGAGGGGCCTCATACTGTAAGGTAAGGACTTATATCACTATCACTCTGCGATCCTAGTTCACCGTGTAATAACCTGCTTATTACATTTGTGGATAGAAAGGGATATTCCAAGTGCATTAGTTTCGCAAAGGATTGAAAGAGAATCAGACGTTAGTCAGAGTACATGTTTAAGTTACTCAAAAAGCAATATGAATGTGTCAAACAGCCCGGGTCCTGATGAAATGTCAGTTTATCAAGGCTATGATAAATATATAAAGTTACAGAAATTCACATTATTGAAATTCAAGCATACATTTAATTACAAGTTCTTTCATTCTGTTAGACGTAACGTCAAGTTATAAATGCAATCCAATACTTTATGTCATTACAATATCTCATGAATGTGTTTCCTATTTCAACTCTTGTGACAGTCAGACGCCCTTGCATTCCGTCTGCATGAACACGTACGTCTGTATCTACTGCTATCCAGCGCAGTTACTTATGGTTTCCCAAGACTGTCATAGGCAGGGTAAGCCGAGACATTTAACCACGGTAGAGCTATTCATTCATACTGCTGCCGTGCATGAGCACATAGTTACAATCAACCAGCTTGGAAACAAATACAGTAAAATCTCGATTATTCGAACACTTAAATACGTATCATTATCGATCTTTAAGACAGATAACAGCTTAATACATGGTGAAAGTCCTGCAGAAAGCCCCTCTAGGAGCCTTCTGTATAACCTTCACCACGCATTAAGCAGCAATCTGCCTGGAAGGGTCTAAATTCTTTTATACAAAACAATTGAATAATCGAGATTTTTTACTGTACCCGAATACAATGTACAAGACACTTTATTGAGAGAACAGGCTAAACATGATGTTTAAACCAAATCAATCAAGTATTATTTCTTGATTTGAATTTTCCGTCAGCTTTTCCAATTGCCATATACTTTCTCCTTTATTCAATAAATTTAATAATGAGTCATTGAAAAAAGAGAATTATCAAATGTGATTATGTGTAAAATATTCAATTAAAGGCAGTTTAAACCGACGCCAGTGTACTCTGTTTATGGAATCTGCCTCATGATTACAAAATAATATATTATCTCTTTCGCTGGCAAAATTTGTCGTCCGCAAACTTTTTTTTTAAATTTTCTTCATTTTTAAAAAAACATTCACAGTAGCGAACAATTTGGATCCTGATGAAACATCGAGTTACTCGGAGTCTCATCTGGATCCAAGCTGTTTGCATAGGTAATCACAGATGCGACATTGGCAGCGAAAGAGTTACTTAGATGACTTTTATACGAACACAGGAATTTGACCGGTAGATAATCAGATCAAAGTCCCGCTAATGCGACCACTTAATGAATTAACATGGGTGTCTTCATAAGCAGGTGGTTGCTTAATGCAGGGCAAAAGTAATGCAGAAAGCTCCTCTAGGAGCTTTCTGCATTACTTTTGTCCTGAATTAAGCTACAACCTGCATCTAGCGCCCAGAATTCTATATAATTATGTGGTCGCATTAGCGGGATTTTACTGTACTATTCCCGCAGCAAACAGAACAGTTAATGTTCAAACAGCGCCTGGTCTGGGTTGCTGTTGTTGTTACGACGTTAACCCTTTCAAGACCATTATTGTCACCTGCTGGACACATGTTCGTCTGGGGCAATATTAAGAGTCGGCACTTGTTCTATTTCTTTATAATAAGATAAACAGAGTGTCGAACAGCGTGGATCCTGATGAGAGGCCGAGTTTCTCGGCGTCTCATCTGGACCCAGACTGCTTGCATTTGATATCATAGACCGGTCTTCATAGCACTGGCGGGGATAAGAGGGGTATCTAGTTAGTAAACACTAACTTGCTAAATTTTAATATTTTCTATGTGATTAACCCATTACCTCATAGGCTATTTTTAGATCCTACCTCTTTATATAAATCTACCGAAAAGGAGCATTAACTACAGAAAAGGAAATTTTAGAATTTTGTAGTTTGAAACCATTGTGATAAATAGAGCATTTGCTCCTATAGGAGCAAATGCGCTATTTATCACTATGGTTTCACAAAGTGACTTTTACAAGAGTCGTCAAAAGTCGTCAATATGAGGGAAAAGGGTTAAGGAAATACTAACATTTTAAAGCAAGTATGAAATAGCATTTGAATAAAACATTCACACAGTGTTATGCATGTTTTTGCTTGGTAAGTATCATAACTGCTTTTTGCAAACCTGTTAGCAACAAACGTCATTCGTGGAATAAAATAACCCTTGTTATTCTTAGCACCACTTGGCTTGAATCTGGGAACATATAACCGGGTGTTCTTATAAAGAAACATACCCGCTCAGATCCGAGATCGAACCCGGGTTGCCATGTTCGCAGTCATGCACTCTACCACGTCGCCATAAAAGCGCGCTTGTACAGCAAGGCCGTACAAGTGATGATAAACCTATACACTGTGACAAACAGCAACTCATAGTATCACCAGCTTCAAAGTTGTCTGACATTCGGCCAAAATAACGTATATGTACTGTTGAACTTCGGTTTCTCGAACTTCAAGGGACCATACAAATTACCTCGAGCTTATAACAGAAAATCGAGTTATCCTATTTCTTATTCGGAGAGTTTTCAAGTTTACAGCTGAATGCAAGTCTAAGGTAATGCTGAAAGCTCCTGTACACGATTTCAGCATTACTTTAGACCTATATTAACTTGTCAAATGTGTTTCTAGATATGCGTAGTGATACATTTTAGCGCAATTCTCTATTGTAAATTTTTGAGGGATCGAACATTTAGTTCCACTTCAAGTTATCTTATTGTTCGATGGGAGAGAAAGAACTGTGCTTAGTTTAACCCAACAGACTGAGACTGAGACTCGGACACTTGACAAAGACATGGCGTCGAACGTTTTATATACGAGTTGGCAAGGTTTACATTTGGACCGTACTTAATACTTACTGCACCGTGTACATTTTTATATACGGAAAATTTTTCATACTTTCTGTATCGTGTTATTTTACATTTCCGTGATGTTTATACGTTCTGTACCCAGGGGAGTGCCTGATCATAATTGATGGATATGCACTAAAGCTAGGGAAGGGGAGATGACTTAATTCCTGGTCCCCCAGGAACAATGGCGTTACTGACTAGATCTATACATGTATATTTTGGATTGAAAATGCTACAGTGTTAAACATTTATAACATAATATGAAGCATAAATGCACAAATGGTTTCCATGTTCATTTAGCTTGTGTTAGTAAAAGAAGGAAAATGTGATACTAAACATGGCGGAAAGCTATGCGTACTTAATATTATATGTAGCTCAAGTAGGCGTAAAATACATTAAAACAACCAATATTAAGAAATAGGTGGAGACCCCGCTGCATATTACGAAGAGAGAGATACCTCCTCCCGCTTGAAGGTGTTGGTTATGTGAAATCACCAAGAAATGTAATATTCCGAAAGTGCAAAAAGGTGCATACTGGTGTCATTCCTGCATCATTAACATTTAAATAGTTTCTTCTTATTTGATGGGATGCGTTTACTTTTCATAAATAATAAATAATTTTAGTTAGTGTATTTAAAAGGAGGGTACAAAATGTGCATTTTGTAACAATTTAACCAATGTTTTATCGTTTTAGGCATCTCCATATTTTTCAATGTAGAATTAATAAACACATGTTGAAACACATTTTAAAATATACATAGTCCACGATTTTGGATTTTCAGAATAAGGATTTTATACTATTTTTGTTTCATTTGGGCCCGAAATTAAATTAGACCTACCATAATCACTTCAGCAACGATACAAAAGTTGAATGGACAATAGGTATGGGCACAATAACATTTGTTTTCTTTATTACTGGATTACCAACACACTAGTGGTAGCACTGGGCTGAATATATCTGCCCATACGGTATAATCCTAAAACAACTAATCTTATAAAGACCAGACAGGGGTTCCTCCCTCTAAGTCCAACGTCATAGAGCGGCAACCCCCTCCTTTGTTCGCTAACCATCAATAAGTTTAGTATACACAGTGACGTATCCATTGCCTGAAGAATGGTGTGACACCCTGGTGAAAACTTGTTTTTGTTGATTTGAATGAGTGTTTTAGATCTTGTACGTGTGTAAAACAATACAGCCCAGAAGTTTAATTTTAATATATGATAGCGTTATTGAAGTAGTCCATTATTTCAAGTGATAACAGTCTTTGGTGTTTGGATAGGGCTGATTCATTGCCATTTATCAGAATTGGCTGAATTTTGCCCATGTCTCAGTGCATTAAGACGGTTATGCCAAATGCTGTTAAATATTGATTTTCATCCCCCATCCCTTTATACTCATATATAGATAGAAATCTAGGAATTCCACTAAAACAGACAAAGGTTTAATTACAACTAATGCAACAGTAATAGAAACGCTTATTAGATGTGGAATTAATTAAATGAAACAGTCAATACATACACGCATTAGCATTTTAATTAGATACATACGCCTGTTTAACTAATCAAAACAGGTTTAGCTCCTGTTGATCAGGGTCTGTCGTCAATAATATACAATGTTCTTAATACCTCTTCTAAAACACATGGGTAACTTGTGATTAAATGGAAAAGTAGTAAAGTCAAGCAGGCAAAGCCACATGCAAGACGCAACCACCACCAAAACACCGATAGACAGCATGACACACAAACACACAACCACACACCCAAACGCACGCACACACACACACACACACACACACACACACGAAATGAACACAGAAAACACCAAAAGAGACACAAGAACCAGGGACAAACGTTCCACAACATGAACAAACCACAAGCACAAAGACGCAAGGCAAACAAAAGGAAGGGTGACAAAGAGAGTACCGCCTTGGCACGGTCAGCAGCAAAAACACCACTGGGGGTTTAAACCGGTTTACGGACGTCCTAACCTCGCACTTCTCTCAAAGTCACCCTAGCTTTACAAATAGTGTAAATAAAGGTATCCCCGCTGGACTTACCCACAACATAGACGACGGTGAACACAGGACAACATGTAAAACATAGCATAATAACTGTGACAATCCGTCAAATATGTACTCAATGACTTTGCTGAAATCAGAGCACCTGCAGGTAAGCCGTTAAGGGCACGACAGGGAAAAAATAATACATGAGTCTGGTAAGCTCCTCCTGTATCCAAGTTTAAGAGTATACCATCATAGAGTACTACCCTCGGCCTGTCATCGCGCAAGCAAAGAGGGAAGCGTAGCTACCGACTGTAAAAGGGTCGATAACCAAACATGCAGTGTGTTGCAATATAATAGGATCATAACCTTTCTTTTTAAATGTTTTAATGCGTTTTATAAACAAATTATGAAAATGGATATGACCCCGAATTTTCCTGAGTTTGTAGATAACATCCCCATAAAATTCTGGTTGAGAAATGCCTTGTCGCAGTAACGTCCGTAGATTGCAATTATATTTACTAATGAGAGGTAAATTTCGAAGTTCGTATAAACTAAAATCCCCACATAACTCTGTTTGCCATGGCAACCACATGAAACACTTTTCCCTTTTTCGATTTCAATGTAGTTTGGCAGAAATGATCATAGGTTATCCTCTACCAACGTTGTTCAAACCATTTTGACGTGTTATAAAGAATGGCCCCCAGGGGTGAACTACCATTCCCTAGATACCAATAGCCGATATTTAGAAAATAATCTTCAAAACCACTGGGAAGGTTTCACTATAAGTTTGCAGGAATAAGTCTTAGTTGTCCCCTCTATCAGATATTTGCTAAACCATTTTGATTTGATCAGACATTGCCACCAAGGGTGGTGGTAATTGTTTTAGTGATGTGCATGTAGTGAAAGTTTCAAAACTGAAATCACTAAGCAGATTCAGTACAATGTGTGGATCACAATAGACACGTAAAATGAAAAATTCTGATGAATGAAACAATATATCAAATCCCTTTAAGAAAGGGAACATCATAACGAAAATGAAATATTTTCCGGTAATCTAATGTAATTTTTCAAATTCCGTGGAACCTGTGTCTATCGTATATTGTTTTCATTTAATACACATTGAAAAAGTTAATATAAAATAAATAAGTAGCAGCATATAGATTAATTGCAGAATTACTAACAGAAACTACATTATATGTATTGTTATTTATACAATATACTTTATATTAGTAATAATGAACTAAAACAGACTTATAGCCAGACACTTCCAAGCCACGATGCACATGTGATTTGCGCTAGCACATGAAACTAGATATAGACTGCCTAGCTGTATATGGTTCTGTTGTAAAGCCGGGCTTTAACCTATTTACTTCTGTAACATGATGAATCAATCTCACATTATGGCTTCCTTTTTAGATTTGAATTTTTCCTCCATAAATGATGAAGTTTTGTCCAAAATATACGATGAAAGGGAACATTTTGACTTTTAACTAGATCGAGATGTGCCCCGTTCTACATCCTATATTGCTCAACTTATTCTGTTTGTTCGAGCTTGTTTTAACAGTCGTAATTTAGTTATAACTGATAAACTTCTTAAGCAAGGTTACAGATATCACAAACTTCGGAAAACGTTTTCTAAATTTTATTATCGAAATTTACCACCCATTCGTAAATATAATTGCAATCTACGGACGTTACTACAACAATGCATTTCTCACCCAGATTTTATGATGATGTTATCTACAAACTTAGGAAACTAAGGAAAATTCGGGGTCATACCCATTTTCATGATTTGTTTATAAAAAACGCCTTAAAACCTTTAAGAATAAAGGTTATGACCCCATTTTATTGCAACGCACTGCGTGCTTGGTTATTGACCCCTTTACAGTCGGTAGCTACGTTTCCCTCTTTGCTTACGCGATGACAGGCCGAGGGTAGTACTCTATTATGGTATACTCTCAAACTCAGAAACGGGATGAGCTTACCAGACTCATGTATTACCTTTTCCCTGTCGTGCCCTTAACGGCTTCCCTGCAGTTGCTCTGACTTCCGCAAAGTCATTGAGTAAATATTTGACGGATTTTTATTATGCTATGTTTACATGTGTTTACCGTCTTCTATGTTGTGGGAATGTCCGGCGGGGATACCTTTATTTACACCATTTGCTAAGGTGACTTTGAGATAAGTGTGAGGTTAGGACGTCCGTAAACCGGTTTAAACCCCCAGTGGTAATTTTGCCACTGACCGTTCCAAGGTGGTACTCTCTTTGTCACCCTTACTTTTGTTTATCTTGTGCCTCTGTACTTGTGTTTGTTCATGTTTGGATTGTTTATCTCTAGTTCGTGTGTTTGTTAGGGTTTTCTGTGTTCATCTCGTGTATATGCATGTGTTTGGGTGTGTATTTGTGTGTGTGTGTGTGCGTGTGTGTGTGTGTGTGTGTGTGACATGTTATCTATCGATGTATTGGTGATGGTTGTGTCTTGTATGTGGCTTTGCCTGCTTGACTTTACTACTTTTTTCATAGCAACATATATTTGCATGGACCTGAAACCACCGATTTTGCAGGAATGATCCATAGGTAACCCTCTACCAAAATATTTCAAACAATTTTGATTCGTTCAAACAATCCAGGGCAGGGATAATTGTCCTTATATAACAGTAGTGGACAAAACCTTCTCCCGTGAAATCACTGGGCAATGAACTTTTATAGGAATGTATCTTAGATGGAATTTTACTTAAGTTGTGTAAACCATTGCGATCCACTGAAAATTACGACCAACTGGGGGAAGGGCTAATTTTCAAAGGAAACATAAAACAGTGGACAACTATAAGCAATGAAGGATCGCCCATTTTCAGAATATAATTATTAAAGGGTCAAGAGATATTCTACTGTGCGAGTTGTACTAGTAACTTTAACGACCACATTGTCACATATATTCTTTATTTAAATTTCAAATGTTTTGAAATCACACATTTCTAAATTTTTTAGCATTTTCATCGGAATTTTCAGAGCAATTTCAGCTTACCAGTGTGAGGGTTTCAAATGTTAATGCCGTTTCATCGTTTTGAAAGATTAACTTTGTCAGTCTCGTGCACGCATGTGCGTATGCCGATCTACGCCTCTGTTACCGTGTACATTTATATTTGGACCTTGTTTAATACTTACTATACCGTGCACTTATACATTTCGGCAATGTTTAATACTATCTGTACCGGCTATATTTACATGTGAACCACGTTTACTACTTACTGTACTTATACATTTAAACAATGTTTTATACTAACTGTACCGTGTATATTTACATGTGAACCATGTTTAGTACTTACTGTACCGGGTACTTGACCATTTGGGTTGATATTTAAATTTTGATTATGTTAAGTACTTACAACATTATCATATGTACTTTTATATTTTGGAAATGTTTGATACTTCTGCACTTTGTATGTTGGCTGGGTTGAATACTAACTACGCATGTACGTTTACTTTTAAACCGTGTTTAATACATACTATACCGTGTACGTTTACAGGGGGGGGGGGGGGGGCAAAATTTAAAACTTACTGCACCGTGTATATTTACATTGAGGCAATGTTTAATACTTACTGTACCCTGTATATTTTCATTTAGGCCGTGTTTACTTTACCGTGTACGTTTATATTAGGGCAATGTTAAGTACTTACTTTACCGTGTATACTTACACTTAGGCAAGGTATAATACCTACTCTACTGTGTACGATTACATTAGGGCAATGTTTGGTACTTACTGTACCGTGTCTATTTAGGCAATGTTTGCTGGTTTATATCGGGTTTTGCGTCTCTTTAACAGTATTTCAGTCATATCACGACGTCCAGCTAATTACAGGTGGAGGAAGACCCCAGATGTTTTACCGTGCACGGAACAAAATGCATTGTTTCGTACACAAAATATGCAGGTAGAAGCACCGACCCACCGCAAGCCAGCTAAAAGGCATCCTCACATGAAAAATCCATATTCCCAGACCGGCAATGTTTAATACTGACTGTACAGTGTACGTTTAAACTTAGGCAATGTTTAGTACTTACTGTATCGAGTATAATTTCATTTAATTTGATCAAAGTTTAATACCTACTGTGTAGTGTATTTTTACATTTTGCAATGTTTAGTACTAACTGTACCTTGTAAATTTACATGTTTAGTACTTACTATTAGATAACTGAACGTTTAATTTTACATTTGGACAAGGTTTGATACATACTGTACCGTGTGCATTTACATTTGAGCAATACACACTACTGACTATATCGTGTACGTCTACATTTCGGCAACTTTTAATACTTACTGCTATGTGTGCTTTTAAATCTGAGCAATGCTTAATTCTTACTTACCGTGCATTTTATAGTTTGACCGCGTTTGATATTTACCATACCGTATACTTTACATTTGCACATGTTCTTTAAAGTTTGACTTTGTTTAGTAATTACTGCATATGTACTTTTACATTTTGGAAATATTTTGTACTGACTGCACCTGTACTTTATATATTATAACACATGCAAGTTTACATTTAGGCAAGGTGTAATCTGAATTTATATCTGAGCCATTTTTGTACTTATTTTACCGATTAAATTTACATTATAACATGTTTAATTCTTACTGTACCGTGAACGTTTTCAATTGAAAATGTTTAATTCTTACTGTACCGTGGACTTTTACACCAGGACAATGTTTAGCACTTGCTAGAACGTGTACTTTTACATCTAGGCAAAATTAAATACTTACTGTACCGTGTATATTTACATTTGAGCAAGGTAATACTATATCGTGTAATTTTACGCTTCGGCAATGGTTAATATTTAGTGCACCGTGTACTTTACATTTTATACTTACTATACCGTGTACTTTTACATTTAAGCAATGTTTAGTATTTGTCGTGCAAGGCTCAATACTTACGACACATTTTGGCTGCACAGTTTTGGCAATGTTGAATACCTATTGTACTTTCTTGGCAAAATGTACCGTGTGCTTTAACATTTTGATTAAATCGTGTTTCATTCTCTGTTGAATTGATAATTCATTGCGAAATGACTAATCAATAATGGATCAAACTCGGCATCTAATCAGGATCCAGGCTAATTGACACTTGTTCAGTAGTTTCAATAGCTTGATAACGAATTAAGTGAAAATTGCAACAGACCGGACACTCTAAAATGGTACAAGATACAGAGATGAAATCTATTCATGTAATGTATCAGAATGTTAATTCTTTAAAAAAGCTTACGTATAAATGATCTGCATTATAATAATTAAAATATTTGAAATGGAATTAATCAGGTTGTAGAAACGTAATATTCATTGAGTGTTTGGCCAGACAATAGTGTAATGACATTTTATAGTTCTGTATTTGAATACAGATGAAGGTTTGTCGTAAACATCTCCCCAGTAGCAATCATCGAGACATGAAATGTCAGACTGAATAAACCAATGGTCTTATTTATAACTGGGAGCTCTTGAGTACAGACACTTCTTATAACTTATGTATGACACTGTATTTCTTTCTTGTCTATGGCCGAAATGACAATGATCCTTTTTCATGACGTTTAAAAAGCGGCATTTTGATGTGTGATTCACATACGATTGTACATGTAAAAGCAATCTACTGGGATAGTTATTAATTACGGGAATGCATTACATTTTGCTCGAAGTATATTGAAATGAAAGCAGCGGAGGAATATATATCTGTAAAGTAATTGTGTGTTTGTATCTAATACACATTCCCTTACTAGAAATGTCGTAAACATTTCAAAACCGATAAATGTATGAGTCATGCAGGAAACACCACATACAAAACACACAGTTGCCCGAACAGCATCACTACAAAATAGTATAAACATAAACTGTATAATAATATCTATATCATGTCATAAGCAAACAGAGCAGACCCTGATCAGATGGCTTCTATAGCATACTCTGTTCGCAAAGGCGTAGAAAGGCATATTTATGGAGTAAAGGGTTAACCATAGTTTACCAATGAAGACATTTATTGTGATAATTTTACCAGTTTCAACCCTATTCAGCTATCTAAGTGCATTATAAAACTTCCTTGGACAGTTAAGTGTATCTGCAACTGTTGCGAGATTTGTAGTAGACACCAAGTGTTGTAGTAGACCCGCAGCTGGTTACATTAAGATACAACTTGTCAATCAAAGTTCTCCACCAATCGTTCAAATCATTTATTATCCAACCATTGCTGTTATCTCATTTGTCATTATCTAATAGTAATAGTTTAATGATGCTCTCTTTACTTTTTTACCTTTAGCATGCTTTAAAAACAGTTGTTTGAAATGAGATAAGATGTCGAGTGTTTATTAACCAATTAAATACTGGTGGACACTGATGTTTTCCTGTATTAAGCTGCCATCAAAATATGTGTTTGTAAGACAAGTGGTAGCTGTAGTTTAAAGCAGGTCAAAAGTAAAGCAGGAAACTCCTATGTCAACAGCCTAAACTTATTTGTTACGTACTTCGCTCGTTATACAAAACAAAACTGATATTGTATATTGTATTTAATTATAAGCCTTTGAACATCGACTCGAGTTATAAAGCTCAAAATGTGTTGATTAAGCTATGTTTAGACACGTGCCTTAAGAGTATTCGGAACAAAATATGTCTGATTGTTTAACGTGCAAGCCAACGTATTGACTAACCCTTCCAAATGTAAATTTATATATGGAATAACAGTGCAGACCCTGATGATAGGAGCCATCTCATCTGGGTCTACAGTTTGCAAATGACATAAGTTAATCGTGTCCCGCACCGTTCGGGCTAACGTTGGTTGGTAAAAAACATCGTGCAACTATATTGCAATATAATAATTACTGTATTTCGTCTTTAAATGATGAAGGCTACACATCGGAATCAACAATCTTAACAAAATATATGTAATAAATTAATGTTTCCCTCATAGTATATGAAAAATAATTAAAAACGATGTTTCGTATTAATGAATAAAGATAATGTACAGTGTATATAACATCACTGCCCATCCTATGGCATCCACACTTATTATAGGCTCTTCCCATGTGGGAAGTTACCATCGTTATTTCATTTAGGTGTTCGTCACTCCAAAAGACTCACATCATACTAATGTATCTAGTCAAACGTTGAAATCAAAGCTGAAGTTAAGAATATAATTTAAATGTGTCCGGTTCGAATAGATGAACAATTATGTTGTTACGATATTTAATTTAATATTTAATACTTATTTAGTACACTATTTCATAAGGCTACCAAATGTTTCCAAAGACAGCGTCCAGTTTCGGAAATCCAGTTTTTATGGATGTACGAGTATATACAGCAGCCTAATAAAATTAGAAAGGCGCTAAGTGTCACTATGTCTTCTATCTGAGCACACAGAAGGTATGGTTCATGTCACCTGGAGGCAAAATATAATTTTCTGGTCGAAAAGTACTGCTGTTCTTATACAACTAAAGTTACGAGACTTCAAGATTGATCCATTGCTACAAACAGATGGGGTTATACCCAAACGGTCGTCTGTATATGAAATATTTAGCATTATGGAGGTTCCGTAGAACCAACACTAATCACACACTAATAACTATTACACACATATATGCTGGCATTTATTACGCTCAGCGACACATACAGACAGGACAAACATTATGTAAGTGAAATAATTGGACAACAAATATAGATAAATTATTAACATGTGTAGTGTAACCCTGCACTGTGAACATATTAAATGTGAAATACGTTTAATTCTGGATATAGAAATATATTTACAGCTTGGATACGGTCTGTTTGAAAACGTTCACCTTTACAGTTTCAACTTCGTCATATTTACATTTCAATCTATAAGAAAGTGTCTGTCAGTACAATTAATGCTATGGAAATCAATGCGTATGATATTATATAAATATTCTTAAACCCGTTTTATAAATGTTTTCAAGACATGGGATAAAAACATGACCTTCCAAAGAGCCTATAAGAGCTCATCATGTTTGCACGATCAGATTTCATATTTGACGTGGATTATTCCATATTTAAGTTTTTCGTTCATCAGTTTGTCGACGACCTCACTCTGTTCCACTGTCAGGTGTTGTTTCCAGTCTCCAACCTCTCCTTTCCGGTAGATGACCGAGTCTCCTTTCTCGTCCCTAACCGTTCTAAGTGTTTCCCTCTTTCCTGATGCATCTTGCTTTCTCAGAGCTGACATAGTGGTTTCTTCTTTAACCCTTTCTATATACCCCTGATCTCTGTTAAAACCCAGGAACTCATTTAGGCGAACAATGTTATCGGTAAGGTTTGTCTTGAAATCTTCATAATAGAAAATCTGTATGTGTTGTTGTCCCGCTTTCTCCTGCAGGAATTGTTCCCATTGCTGAATATAATCAAAGTACGATCCCATTGGAACTAAGCCGCTGATGTATGATTGGAAGTATTCATCCCAAGTCTGTTGATTTTTTAAGAGGACGGCGTTCTTCAAGTGGTAATAAAATGAAACCATGGCATCTTTTGGATTCCGCAACATTAAAGCAATTTTGCCTCCGTTTTTAATATGTTCCGTCGGTAAACGACTTGGTTTTAAATGAGTGCAAATAATTCGAGGCGTTTCCATTTCCTCAACTACATCGCCGTATTCTAAAATGGTGTCAGGTGGTCGCTTGGAGTTGTCGAAGGTTTTCAACTTCCAGACCATATTTTCAAACCAGTGCGTTCCACATTTTGCAAAGGAACATATTATTATATCACCTGGTTTGTATTTGAACTCCTTTGAGTATTTTATGCCCTGAAATGGGTCTAACTTATCCAGGTTAGGAAACAGTATATCTTCATATCGTTTCAGTTCTACCGGAGACCCAGCTGTTGTTGGCATTAAAATCACCCGCGCCATCTGAAATAAGACATCGACGTAGTATCTGATTTTATCCCTTTGCTCAAAATGTATATTCAGCTTCAGGTTTATAGTTTTCAATTACTTTCAAAAAAATATAATCGGAGTTTCGAACTGTTTACGGCTTTGATAGTGGCATATCCATTGCCATGTTTATTTAACATAATATGCAAATAGGTTGTCTGCTAATCGTCTCAATATAAATGGAGCGTTTGATTCGAGTATAAGAGGTATAGTCCGACAGGGAATTCCTGACAGTTACGTCATAATTTGTTTACTTGAACATTCATATGACATGTTATGTCTTAAAAGAGATGACTGTTACTATTTGATTACGATGACATGCTTGTGGAGTCCGTAGCTGAGTGGATAAAGGCGCTCTCCTCCGAATCAAATTGTACCTGGTTCGAAACCCACATAAGTCAAATCTTTTTTGTGCCCCAACAACACATATGTCAAAAGCAGAAAGAAAGACCAATCAGGATTTAACAAGAACAGGAAAAATATATAACGACAATAGATCATATAGAAAAAATATACTGACAAAAGTATTTAAAAAACAACAACAAATAAATACAAGTATAAACGCCGATGAGTTTCGAACTTGGGTATCGCGCATGCAAAGCCGCATACGCATCCTTTAGACCACGGTTTCGGATATCCCATAGTGTAATGTTTGTCTTATTTATTAATTATCTCATTCAGATCATATATTGAGGAAACCCTGTCTATTTTTAGTTTTGTTATTGTTTTGACGTAACTGCCAGACCTAGTTTGTTTATCTATAGAAGGTGTTCGATTCACGTTGTTCAGGATGATACTCTATTGCTTATGCTTGTGCTTGCACACACGATGTAAGTGTCGCATCTGTGATTTGATATGCGAACGGTTTGGATACAGATATGACGCCAAGTAGCTCTGCATCTCATCAGGATCCAACCCGTTTGTTTTTGTTGTATTTGTTTTAAGAAAAGGGGAGAAGATTTACGAAATATATAATGATTGTAGCACACTTCAAACTTTGCGGGCGAATATATTTGGCAGCGAAAATGATAAAGGCGCACCTGTGAGGTAACTTTTATGTTGATATGATAGCGTCGTTTACAACAACTTGCAAACGGTTTGAATCTGGATGAGAAACAAATCAAATATCAAGGTCTTATTGTGGATCACATTAGTTACACAAAAAAGGAAAACTAAGTTGAAAAAGAATGCAATATTGAAAACGTCCTTAAACAGTGAATTAGAAGATATTTTCGATTTACAACACTTTTAGCACGCTAAACAATATAGATGGAGTAAAACCTCTCAAATGCGACCACAAACAAGACTGGTTAGTACATATTAATGGTAGCTGAATGCAGGGTGAACGTTATACAGGAAACTCCTACAGGAACTTTCTGTATTACTTTCGTCATGCATTAAGCAGCCACGTGATTCAAATGATGCCAAATATTCATTAAGCTTAGATTGGCTCTATTGTAGTGACATGAACATATCTATATATACACGAGTTAGCTATGTCTGTTCAACATTCTATCATTGAAATAGGAAACTGTATGGTTACTGCGACAAGGCATTTCTCAACCAGAATTTTATGGGGATGTTATCTACAAACTTAGGAAAATTCGGGGTCATATCCATTTTCATGATTTGTTTATAAAACGCATTAAAACATTTAAAAAGAAAGGTTATGATCCTATTATATTGCAACACACTGCATGTTTGGTTATCGACCCTTTTACAGTCGGTAGCTACGCTTCCCTCTTTGCTTGCGCGATGACAGGCCGAGGGTAGTACTCTATGATGGTATACTCTTAAACTTGGATACAGGAGGAGCTTACCAGACTCATGTATTACTTTTTCCCTGTCGTGCCCTTAACGGCTTACCTGCAGGTGCTCTGACTTCAGCAAAGTCATTGAGTACATATTTGACGGTTTGTCACAGTTATTATGCTTTGCTTTACATGTTGTCCTGTGTTCACCGTCGTCTATGTTGTGGGTAAGTCCAGCGGGGATACCTTTATTTACAATATTTGTAAAGCTAGGGTGACTTTGAGAGAAGTGTGAGGTTAGGACGTCCGTAAACCGGTTTAAACCCCCAGTGGTGTTTTTGCTGCTGACCGTGCCAAGGCGGTACTCTCTTTGTCACCCTTCCTTTTGTTTGCCTTGTGTCTTTGTGCTTGTGGTTTGTTCATGTTGTGGAACGTTTGTCCCTGTTTCTTGTGTGTCTTTTGGTGTTTTCTGTGTTCATTTCGTGTGTGTGTGCGTTTGGGTGTGTGGTAGTGTGTGTGTGTGTCATGCTGTCTATCGGTGTTTTGGTGGTGGTTGCGTCTTGCATGTGGCTTTGCCTGCTTGACTTTACTACTTTTCCATTTACATATCTATGCTTTTCTACTAAATCATGACCTTCGTTTAACTTCATAAATCTGGTTAACCCTTTCCCTCATGCATTTGCAAACAAAGTAGACCCAGAACAGACTGCTCTTATAGGAACCGTGTGATCAGGGTCCGCTCTCTTTGCTTTTGACATCATATAGATCTGATTCTACAGTTTTTATCAAAGTCAAACATTCCCTTGAAAAGAATTGAGCCAATAGATATTCATGCTGTCATTATTTCTTACATGAATATTTATCAAGGACAGGGTTAATTTGCATTCACAGGTGTGCACGTGCATGATTAGACATGATTGTAGTGGGTCTCATTAGTTCAGTGGAAACACCTTCCATTTACAAGGTTGTTAGTTCAAATCGTAGTGGAGGTTCACATATTTGGCGTCTTATAATAGCTGATCATATTTCAACAGATGTAGTTTGTTTCAGCAGGCTTATGATTAACCCATTCCTTCATATTGACGCATTTTGACGCATCTATAAATGTCACCTTTTAAAACTATTGTGATAAATATTGTGATTATTTATCACAATGGTTTCAACATTACACAATTCTATTTTTTCCTTTTCTCTAGTAAAGGCTCATTTTCGGTAGATTAATGCAAAGAGATTTGGTCTAAAATAGCCTATAAGGGCATGGGTTAATAACATCAGCCCAATCTGCTTAAGATGCACGTGACTGAACGTGTAGTGTAGCCAGTGTCAACTGACTTGTCCTGCGATGCCATGTTTTTTTTACTACATGTACAAATCACATTAAAATTCAGAAGAAACAATTGGCTTTAAAGTGACTGCATTAAAAGCATGAACAAATGATTGTCTGGTAATGTTCACTTTTTACAACACCCCCCCAAACAAAAACCCAAACAAAATAAACACAAAAACAAACGCTGTTTTCTTACCTTTAAGTTTTACTCTAAGCTATGTCTGCGATGTAATCCGTAAGATGACTGTAGCGTTTTGGTTTGATCAATTTCGGATGAATCATTTTATAGCCATTTAGTATTAAATCGATCAGCATCATGTCACGTGGATCTATATCACATGATTACAGCATGTAGTTAAGTATCTATACCTCTACTTCTCGTTTCTGCCAGTCGCAACATTATTCAACATTTGCAAACAAATTGAAACATATGAGTAGCAGAGTAACTCGGCGTCTCATCGGTATCTGAACGACTTATAAAAACTTATTGAAATTGGAAGTAGTCAAATTTGTACCAACTAAATGATTATAACGTTTTTTTGCAGTGTGACAGCAAAAATGGTACAATTTGGAAAACACGGATATTTCAACCTATAAATAGATATGCTACTTGAGGAACTGACTTTGCCGAAACACGGTCAAGGGAGACTATGTATACCCAATCAAGGGACATGATAATTAAATACGTAGCATCAAATTTTACCCCGTTTGTTTTAAAAGAATGTGAGGTCCAATTGGAACCTTGTGCAGTTTTGACTGCGTCCGATTGTATAAGATCTTAAGAAGCATTTGTCAAACATCTAAGACCCTGATGAGACGTCGAGCTAGTCTGGATCCAAACTGTTTGCAAATGTGATTCAGGTCGCGGATCACGGGAGAGTTCAAAGCTATTTTGTTGGTATTTATGGAATGTATTGGTTAACGTCTGGGATCAGTACGTACACGTCTGCATCACATGACCTCGTCTGTTATCAAGCTATAGAACTGTGGTGTTGTTTCCCGGATTCTATTATTTACACTCTATGGTCTGTAGGTTGATTAAATTAAATAGACAATTAATTGCTTTTAACTCGTTAGTGCCAAGTGTCCCTTAAAAGGACACATAGAAACAGTGTAGACCCTGAACATGGACATATATAGACAGTGTAGATCCAAATCAGAAGGCTCCTGAAAGAATCCTGTTTGCTGTGCCCCCCCCAATTAACATAAAAAATGGATGGGTTCCAAAGTAAGACCTTGACGGGTTTTCTTATTAAGAAATATGGGAATAAGTTGATTATAGAAACATGGTTTAGCTAATTTTTGTTGTGCTTTATGAATGTGGCATATCCATCACAGATAATATGTAGATTTATACGCAACTTATACACAGTAACCCATTCCATAATAGGTTATTTTTATATCCAACCTTTTATTAATAAATCTACCGAAAACGAGCATTTGCTAGAAAAAGTGACATTTTAGAATCATGCAGTTTTGAAATCATTCTGATAAATAGAGTATTTGCTCCATAGGATCAAATGCTTTATTTATCAAAATGGTTTCAAACGCCACTTTTAGAGGCGCTAAATATTAATTTTTTTTTCAGAAATGCGTTTTGCAGCGATTTACAACTTCACAAATGCGTTCAGGGAAACCATCTTCATAACATGGTTCAAAAAGGCTTTGTTTACATATTATATATACGACAGCCATAGCGTAATACAGGGTGACAGCCATAGCGTAATACAGGGTGACAGCCAGAGCGTATTACAGGGTGACAGCCATAGCGTAATACAGGGTGACAGCCATAGCGTAATACAGGGTGACAGTCATGGGGTAATACAGGGTGACAGCCATAGCGCAATACAGGTTGACAGCCTTGGGGTAATACAGGGTGATAGCCATAGCGTAATACAGGGTGACAGCCATGGGGTAATACAGGGTAACAGCCATGTGGTAATACAGGGTGACAGCCATAGCGTAATACAGGGTGACAACCATAGCGTAATACAGGGTGACAGCCATAGCGCAATACAGGGTGACAGCCATGGGGTAATACAGGGTGACAGCCATGGGGTAATACAGGGCGACAGTCATAGCGTAATACAGGGTGACAGCCATAGCGTAATACAGGGTGACAGCCGTAGCGTAATACAGGGTGACCGCCATGGGGTAATGCAGGATGACAGCCATGGGGTAATACAGGGTGACAGCCATAGCGTAATACAGGGCGACAGTCATGCAGAAAACTCCTTTAGCAAATTTCTGCATAGCTTTCACTCTGCATGAAGCAGTCACCTACCTAAAAAGACATAAATACTTCTATATTAACATTCTGGTTTAGAGGTGTTTTATCGTAACTTCAACGGAGTGCAATCAGACTCCAAACTATTTCAAACAAAGTATTTAGTTCCTTAACATTTTCCCCCGTTCTATGTTTATTCCAAATTTCAATACAAACTGAATATTCATGGACAAGATCGTTATAATGAAACATAGAAGGTGGAACATTGTAGCCGTTTTAGAAACCAAAGCCACAAATCTTTCAAATTCAATTAACAAACAGAGCAGATCCTGATCAGACGGCTCCTATAGGAGCCGTCTAATCTTGGTTTACTCTGTTTGCAAATGAGTGAAAACATGTTTGTATGAAGAAAAAGGTTAAAGCCCGGATATCGAGTACATAAACTTCATTCTCAGTGTTGTTATATTTTCTGGTCCTTCGGGATCATTAGTTTGGATGGTATAGGTTTTGTAAATTGAATACTGCTCCAGCCGGTGCTAGGGGGCGTGAGTAGTGTTGCACTTTTAATTACTACTCATGATCGGTCTCAATAAAACCGAGTCTGCAATTTTCTCTTTTGGCATTGCTACATTTGCTTTCGATGGATCTCCCACTTTCAGAATATATTCAGACAAATCAGACTAAATACAAAACATATGTTTTACAGTGGGATGGGGGTTAAATCACAAAAACATCCTCTCAACAACAACTGACATTCGCCTAAGGATATTTACCACATGCCTAATTAAATTTTGCGTTTAAAGTTTGCGTTGTAGTTTCTTTCATACTTTTTAAAAACAACATGAGCTGTGATGAGACCCGCATCCAAGGCGCCTCAACTGGATCAAACATTTTTTATTTAATTAATAGGATTCCTCTCTTAACAGAAAGGGATGGATGAGTCAGTGTTAATTCATTCAGCAGGTTAAAGATTAAGGATACAGAAAACAACTTTAGCAATGAAGGAGTTAACCCATTTCTTCTAACAGTATTTAAGGAAGACCCGTCCAGACGTTACTTTTTAAAACCAATCCATTTTTTATTTAGAGGGGGAACAGTAAATGAATAGTTGCTGGAATAAGCTATTGACATGTCCAACAAAGTATGCAGACTCTGATCAGAGGGTTCCGTCAACATCTGATATGGGTCTTCACTGTGACCTTTTAAAGGGACACTGGGCACCAATGAGTTAATGTCCACTGACAAAAAATAGCAGGATGGCACGTCTTACGGACATTTAATTGCGTATAGATAACATCACGAGTGTAATACTATCTAAAATGTCTTCACATTTCCCAGTGATACCATCAAATAATACACAGAATTTGGCTCGAAAGTTTCTTGTGAGTGAAGGCAATATTTAAGGTAATCATGATTGTATCAAAATGCACATTTTTATTTCAGAGACTAGGTACATTAGACTAGTGTATCTTATGAAACTTCAATTCAATATTTTAGTCTGACATGATAATCAGACACCATTGACAAGACCGATATTAACTATTTACTCTATAAATACGTCTTTCTAGGCCTGTAGAGTAGACCTTGAGGAGTAGACATGTAGGCGCCGCCAGATCAAGGACTGCTCTGTTTGCTTATCACTAATATAGAGATGATTCTACAGTTTCTGCCATGACCACATATTCCTGTGGCCACAAACTTTTATAAAGATAGATATAATTAATACTAATGATGTCATTATTTTCTACATGAATACTTATTGAGTAAATGTTTAAGATTGATCAAATACCTGTTCTATGTTTATTCCGAATTTCAATAATGGAAGTTGGAATATTGCAGCTTTTTAAGAAAGAAAATAGATCTTTCAACATGTCATTCGCAGACAGAGCAGACGCTGATCAGACGGCTCCTATAGGAGCGTGCGTGTGTGTGTGTGTCTCTCTCTCTTTCTCTGTACACATGCGTTTGTTTATGTGTGTATGTGAATGTTTACGTCCGTGCGTGTATGTGTTTGTATGAGCATGCCTATGCTCGAGTATGTGTGTATATGTGTGTTTGTATGAGCATGCCTAAGCTCGAGTATATGTGTATATGTGTGTATGAGCATGCCTATGCTCGAGTATGTGTGTATATGTGTGTGTATCAGCATGCCTATGCTCGAGTATGTGTGTATATGTGTGTGAAACTGCATCATTCTTAAAACAGGTGTTTTATAATTGCAAATTTGCATATTTATAGACATATAATGGGTGTATATCTGCAGCAATATTTTGTTAGTCATGGTTAAAAACCCGTTGGTCATAATATCATTGTAAAATTCAGCTATTCAATATTCATACAGTCATCATTTCTTACCAGCTATTCATTAGGTAAAGGGTTAATAAGTTATGGTCGCTATAAAGAGATTGTTATATATTGGGAAAATATGTCTTTATGCTTTCAGCAAAACACCTTGCCGATTTTGCCATATTGAGTCAAAAGTATTGTTTTCTAAAGAAACGCAATTCTTATTACAGAAAAAACCTTCTTAACCGGACTTTAAGTTTTGCATAGCTGTCGGTCTGGGAGACAAGTGACAACATAATGCAGGATGAACGTCATGCAGAAAGCTCCTCTAGGAGCTTTTTGTATGTCTTTCATCCTGCATTATGCAGCCACCAGCCTAAAATAGTATTTACATTTTCTCTACTAAATGTCGAGGGTTTTACTGTACTATGTACGTCAGTTTAACTCTTCGCTTGCTATTCACGTCAATATACCTACCTGTAAATAGTGAAGGCCCAGATAAGACAGCTCCTGCAGGAGCTGTCTCATCAGGGTCTGCACTATTTACAAGTTGATTGTGCAACCAGTGCACTCCACAGCAGTGATTGCACAGCGAAATACTTGTACACAGTGAAGATATATGTAATTATGCAACAGGGCATGGGTAAAGAAGGAGAAACGTATTCTAAAATTCAGCGAAGGGTTAAATTGCGTATATTTTGGTTACTTGGGTTTGTTTACTAGATGCTATCCATCGAAAAATTCCACTGTATCTTTGAAATTTTCAAAACATAAAATCTGTCACTGTAACTTATCTATTTTGCAGCACATGCGCGTTGCTTATGACAAACTGTAAAATGACACTTTTGATGGCATGGCAGAAACAGCTGTAGCAACACACCCATAAGCAAACACGACAGACCCTCTTCAAAGCTGGCTCTAAATATAAAAGCGGCCAAAATGTGTCTCTTTAGAAGAAAGGGTTAACAGAGAGCATCTTTGCTCATTCTATGGCATACACACTCATTAGGGAAGATGTAATAGTTATTGTATTTAGGTGTTCGTCACTCCAAAAGATTCATATCGTACTTATGTATCTGGTTAAACGTTGAAATCAAACCTGAATTTAAGAATGGAATTTAAATGTGTCCGGTTCGAATAGATAAAACACTTATGTAGTTGTTACGATATTTAATCTAATATTTAATACTTATTTAGTACAACATTTCATAAGGCAACCAAATGTATCCAAAGGCAGCGTCTAGTTTGGAAATCCAAAGTTTTTATGGATGTTTACACAGCAGCCTGGTCAATTAGAAAGGCGCCGCTAAATGTCGGTGTAACCATACCTTTTATCCGAGCACCCAGAAAGAGGTAAAATATAAAGTTCTGGTCGAACAGTACTGCTGTTCTTATACAACCAAAGTTACGAGACATCAAGATTGATCCATTACTACAAACAGTCAGTTATACCATAACGCTCGTCTGTATATGAAGTATTTAGCATTATGGAGTTTCCGAAGAATCAACACTAATCACGCACTAATACAGTAAAACCTCTCTATAACGGTCACTAAATTGTATTAATTAGTTTGTATTTAGGGCATGTAGCTGCTTAAAGCAAGGTGAAAGTAAAACAGAACGCTCCGATAGGAGCGTTCTGTTTTACTTTCACCCTGCTTTATTCCACCACCTGCCTTTAGCATAGAACACTTGATGTAAGTTAGTGGCCGTTATAGAGAGGTTTTACTATATATTACACACAAACATGCTGGTATTCATTACGCTCAGCAACACATACGGACAGGACAAACATTGTATAGGTGAAACAATTGGGCAACACAGATAGATAAACTGTTAACTTGTGTAGTGTAACCCTACCCTATAGCACTGTTGCACTATGAACAAATTAAATGTGAAATACGTTTAATTCTGGTTATAGAAATATATTTACAGCTTTGATACAGTTTGTTTGAAAATGTTCACCTTTACGGTTTCGCCCTCGTCATATTTACATTTCAGGCTATAAGAAATTGTCTGTCAATACAATTAACGCCATGAAATTCAATGCGTATGACATTATATAAATATTCTTCAACACATTTTACAATTTTTGTCAAGACATGTGATAAAATATGACCTTCCAAAGAGCATACAAGACATCACCACGTTTGCGCGATTAGATTTCATATTTGACGTGGATTATTCCATATTTAAGTTTCTCGTTCATCAGCTTGTCGACGACCTCACTCTGTTCCACTGTCAAGTGTTTTTTCCAGTCTCCAACCTCTCCTTTCCGGTAGATGACCGAGTCACCTTTCTCGTCCCTAACCGTTCTATGTGTTTCCCTCTTTCCTGATGCATCTTGCTTTCTCAGAGCTGACATAGTGGTTTCTTCTTTAACCCTGTCTATATACCCCTGATCTCTGTTAAAACGCAGGAACTCATTTAGGCGAACAATGTTATCGGTAAGGTTTGTCTTGAAATCTTCATAATAGAAAATCTGTACGTGTTGTTGTCCCGCTTTCTCCTGCAGGAATTGTTCCCATTGCTGAATATAATCAAAGTACGATCCCATTGGAACTAAGCCGCTGATGTATGATTGGAAGTATTCATCCCAAGTCTGTTGATTTTTTATAAGGACTGCGTTCTTCAAGTGGTAATAAAATGAAATCATGGCATCTTTTGGATTCCGCAACATTAAAGCAATTTTGCCTCCGTTTTTAATATGTTCCGTCGGTAAACGACTTGGTTTTAAATGAGTGCAAATAATTCGAGGCGTTTCCATTTCCTCAACTACATCGCCGTATTCTAAAATGGTGTCAGGCGGTCGCTTGGAGTTGTCGAAGGTTTTCAGCTTCCAGACCATATTTTCAAACCAGTGCGTTCCACATTTTGCAAAGGAACATATTATTATATCACCTGGTTTGTATTTGAACTCCTTTGAGTATTTTATGCCCTGCAATGGGTCTAAATTATCCAGATTAGGAAACAGTATATATTCATATCGTTTCAGTTCTACCGGAGACCCAGCTGTTGTTGGCATTAAAACCACCTCCGCCATCTGAAATAAGACATCGACGTAGTATCTGATTTTATCCCGTTGCTCAAAATGTATATTCAGCTTCAGGTTTATAGTTTTCAATTACTTTCAAAAGATATAATCGGAGTTTCGAACTGTTTACAGCTTTGATAGTGGCATATCCATTGCCATGTTTACTTTACTTAACATAATATGCAAATATGTTATTGTTGTATTTGTTTTAAGAAAAGGGGAGAAGATTTACGAAATATATAATGATTGTAGCACACTTCAAACTTTGCGGGCGAATATATTTGGCAGCGAAAATGATAAAGGCGCACCTGTGAGGTAACTTTTATGTTGAAATGATAGCATCTTTTACAACAACTTGCAAACGGTTTGAATCTGGATGAGAAACAAATCAAATATCAAGGTCTTATTGTGGATCACATTAGTTACAGAAAAAAGGAAAACTAAAGTTGAAAAAGAATGCAATATTAAAAAAGGTCCTTAAACTGTGAATTAGAAGACAGTGTCGATCTACAACACTTGTTAGCACGCTAAACAAAAAAATATAGGTGGAGTAAAACCTCTCAAATGAGACCACAAACAAGACTGGTTAGTACAGATTAATGGTAGCTGATTGCAGGGTGAACGTTATACAGAAAACTCCTACAGGAACTTTCTGTATTACTTTCGTCATGCATTAAGCAGCCACGTGATTCAAATGATGCCAAATATTCATTAAGCTTAGATTGGCTCTATTGTAGTGGCATGAACATATCTATATATACACGAGTTAGCTATGTCTGTTCAACATTCTATCATTGAAATAGGAAACTGTATGGTTTTACATATCTATGCTTTTCTACTAAATCATGACCTTAGTTTAACTTCATAGATCTGGTTAACCCTTTCCCTCATGCATTTGCAAACAAAGGAGACCCAGAACAGACTGCTCTTATAGGAACCGTGTGATCAGGGTCCGCTCTCTTTGCTTTTGACATCATATAGATCTGATTCTACAGTTTTTTTGTCAAAGTCAAACATTCCCTTGAAAAGAATTGAGCTAACGATATTCATGCTGTCATTATTTCTTACATGAATATTTATCAAGGACAGGGTTAATTTGCATTCACAGGTGTGCACGTGCATGATTAGACATGATTGTAGTGGGTCTCATTAGTTCAGTGGAAACACCTTCCATTTACAATGTTGTTAGTTCAAATCGTAGTGGAGGTTCACATACTTGGTGTCTTATAATAGCTGATCATATTTCAACAGATGTAGTTTGTTTCAGCAGGCTTATGATTAACCCATTCCTTCATATTGACGCATTTTGACGCCTCTATAAATGTCACCTTTTAAAACTATTGTGATAAATATTGCGATTATTTATCACAATGGTTTCAACATTACAATTCTATTTTTTCCTTTTCTCTAGTAAAGGCTCATTTTCGGTAGATTACTGCAAAGAGATTTGGTCTAAAATAGCCTATAAGGGCATGGGTTAATAACATCAGCCCAATCTGCTTAAGATGCACGTGACTGAACGTGTAGCCAGTGTCAACTGACTTATCCTGCGATGCCATGTTTTTTTTACTACAAATCACATTAAAATTCAGAAGAAACAATTGACTTTAAAGTGGCTGCATTAAAAGCATGAACAAATGATTGTCTGGTAATGTTCACTTTTTACAACAAAACCCCCCAAACAAAAACCCAAACAAAATAAACACAAAAACAAACGCGGTTTTCTTACCTTTAAGTTTTACTCTAAGCTATGTCTGCGATGTAATCCGTAAGGTGACTGTTGCGTTTTGGTTTGATCAATTCCGGATGAATCATTTTATAGCCATTTAGTATTAAATCGATCAGCATCATGTCACGTGGATCTATATCACATGATTACAGCATGTAGTTAAACTTTCTGTATATATGGAGTATCTATACCTCTACTTCTCGTTTCTGCCAGTCGCAACATAATTCAACATTTGCAAACAAATTGAAACATATGAGTAGCAGAGTAACTCGGCGTCTCATCGGTATCTGAACGACTTATAAAAACTTATTGAAATTGGAAGTAGTCAAATTTGTACCAACTAAATGATTATAACGTTTTTTTGCAGTGTGACAGCAAAAATGGTACAATTTGGAAAACATGGATATTTCAACCTATAAATAGATATGCTACTTGAGGAACTGACTTTGCCGAAACACGGTCAAGGAAGACTATGTATACCCAATGAAGGGACATGATAATTAAATACGTAGCATCAAATTTTACCCCGTTTGTTTTAAAAGAATGGGAGGTCCAATTGGAACCTTGTGCAGTTTTGACTGACTGCGTCCGATTGTATAAGATCTTAAGAAGCATTTGTCAAACATCTAAGACCCTGATGAGACGTCGAGCTAGTCTGGATCCAAACTGTTTGCAAATGTGATTCAGGTCGCGGATCACGGGAGAGTTCAAAGCTATTTTGTTGGTATTTATGGAATGTATTGGTTAACGTCTGGGATCAGTACGTACACGTCTGCATCACATGACCTCGTCTGTTATCAAGCTATAGAACTGTGGTGTTGTTTCCCGGATTCTATTATTTACACTCTATGGTCTGTAGGTTGATTAAATTAAATAGACAATTAATTGCTTTTAACTCGTTAGTGCCAAGTGTCCCTTAAAAGGACACATAGAAACAGTGTAGACCCTGAACATGGACATATATAGACAGTGTAGATCCAAATCAGAAGGCTCCTGAAAGAATCCTGTTTGCTGTGCCCCCCCCAATTAACATAAAAAATGGATGGGTTCCAAAGTGATTCAGGTCGCGGATCACGGGAGAGTTCAAAACTATTGTGTTGGTATTTTATGGAATGTACTGGTTAACGTCTGGGATCAGTATATACACATCTGCATCACATCACCTCGTCTGGTATCAAGCTATAGAACTGTGGTGTTGTTTCCCGGATTCTATTATTTACACTCTATGGTCTGTAGGTTGATTAAATTAAGTAGACAATTAATTGCTTTTAACTCGTTAGTGCCAAGTGTCCCTTAAAAGGACACATAGAAACAGTGTAGACCCTGAACATGGACATATATAGACAGTGTAGATCCAAATCAGAAGGCTCCTGAAAGAATCCTGTTTGCTGTGCCCCCCCCCCCAATTAACATAAAATGGATGGGTTCCAAAGTAAGACCTTGACGGGTTTTCTTATTAAGAAATATGGGAATAAATTGATTATAGAAACATGGTTTAGCTAATTTTTGTTGTGCTTTATGAATGTGGCATAGCCATCACAGATACTCTGTAGATTTATACGCAACTTATACACACTAACCCATTCCATAATAGGTTATTTTTATATCCAACCTTTTATTAATAAATCTACCGAAAACGAGCATTTGCTAGAAAAAGTGACATTTTAGAATTATGCAGTTTTGCGATCATTCTGATAAATAGAGTATTTGCTCCATAGGATCAAATGCTTTATTTAGCAAAATGGTTTCAAACGCGACTTTTAGAGGCGCTAAATATTAATTGTTGTTTTTTATTCAGAAATGCGTTTTGCAGCGATTCACAAATGCGTTCAGGGAAACCATCTTCATAACATGGTTCAAAAAGGCTTTGTTTACATATTATATATACGACAGACAGAGCGTAATACAGGGTGACAGCCATAGCGTAATACAGGGTGACATCCATAGCGTATTACAGGGTGACAGCCATAGCGTAATACAGGGTGACAGCCATAGCGTAATACAGGGTGACAGCCATGGGGTAATACAGGGTGACAGCCATAGCGCAATACAGGTTGACAGCCTTGGGATAATACAGGGTAATAGCCATAGCGTAATACAGGGTGACAGCCATGGGGTAATACAGGGTGACGCCATGGGGTGATACAGGATGACAGCCATAGCGTAATACAGGGTGACAACCATAGCGTAATACAGGGTGACAGCCATAGCGCAATACAGGATGACAGCCATGGGGTAATACAGGGTGACAGCCATGGGGTAATACAGGGCGACAGCCATGGCGTAATACAGTGTGACAGCCATATCGTAATACAGGGTGACAGCCGTAGCGTGATACAGGGTGACCGCCATGGGGTAATACAGGATGACAGCCATGGGGTAATACAGAGTGACAGTCATAGCGTAATACAGGGCGACAGTCATGCAGAAAACTCCTTTAGCAAATTTCTGCATAGCTTTCACTCTGCATGAAGCAGTCACCTACCTAAAAAGACGTAAATACTTCTGTATTAACATTCTGGTTTAGAGGTGTTTTATCGTAACTTCAACGGAGTACAATATCGGGCTCCAAACTATTTCAAACAAAGTATTTAGTTCCTTAACCTTTTCCCCCGTTCTATGTTTATTCCAAATTTCAATACAAACTGAATATTCATGGACAAAATCGTTATAATTAAACATGGAAGGTGGAACATTGTAGCCGTTTTAGAAACCCAAACCACAAATCTTTCAAATTCAATTAACAAACAGAGCAGATCCTGATCAGACGGCTCCTATAGGAGCCGTCTAATCTTGGTTTACTCTGTTTGCAAATGAGTGAAAACATGTTTGTATGAAGAAAAAGGTTAAAACCCGGATATCGAGTACATAAACTTCATTCTCAGTGTTGTTATATTTTCTGGTCCTTCGGGATCATTAGTTTGGATGGTATAGGTTTTGTAAATTGAATACTGTTCCAGCGGGTGCTAGGGGGCGTGAGTAGTGTTGCACTTTTAATTACTACTCATGATCAGTCTCAATAAAACCGAGTCTGCAATTTTCTCTTTTGGCATTGCTACTTTTGCTTTCGATGGATCTCCCACTTTCAGAGTATATTAGACAAATCAGACTAAATACAAAACACATTTTTTACAGTGGGATGGGGGTTAAATCACAAAAACATCCTCTCAACAACAAGTGACATTCGCCTAAGGATATTTACCACATGCTTAATTAAATTTTGCGTTTAAAGTCTGCGTTGTAGTTTCTTTCATACTTTTTAAAAACAACATGAGCTGTGATGAGACCCCCGCCCCAGGCGACTCAACTTGAACAAACATTTTTTATTTAATTAATAGGATTCCTCTCTTAACAGAAAGGGATGGATGAGTCAGTGTTAATTCATTCAGCAGGTTAAAGATTAAGGATACAGAAAACAACTTTAGCAATGAAGGAGGTAACCCATTTCTTCTAACAGTATTTAAGGAAGACCCGTCCAGACCTTACTTTTTAAAACCAATCCATTTTTTATTTAGAGGGGGGACAGTAAATAAATATTTGCTGGAATAAGCTATTGCCATGTCCAACAAAGAATGCAGACTCTGATCAGAGGGTTCCGTCACCATCTGATATGGGTCTTCACTGTGACCTTTTAAAGGGACACTGGGCATCAATGAGTTAATGTCCACTGACAATAAATAGCAGGATGGCACGTCTTACGGACATTTAATTGCGTATAGATAACATCACGAGTGTAATACTATCTAAAATGTCTTCACATTTCCCAGTGATACCATCAAATAATACACAGAATTTGGCTCGAAAGTTTCTTGTGAGTGAAGGCAATGTTTAAGGTAATCATGATTGCATCAAAATGCACATTTTTATTTCAGAGACTAGGTACATTAGACTAGTGTACAGTAAAACCCCTCTAAACCGGAATTCTAGAAGAGAATAATTTAGCTACTTTAAGGCAGGTGGTTGCTTAATGCAGGGTAAAAGTCATGCAGAAAGCTCCTAGAGGAGCTTTCTGCATGACTTTTACCCTGCATTAAGCTGCCACCTGTCTCCGAAACCGATATTTATTCCAAAATTAACGTCCGATTTAGAGGGGTTTCACTGTATCTTATGAAACTTCAATTCAATCTTTTTAGTCTGACATGAAAATCAGACACCATTGACAATACCGATATTAACTATTTACTCTATAAATACGTCTTTCTAGGCCCGTAGAGTAGACCTTTAGGAGTAGACATGTAGGCGCCGCCAGGTCAAGGACTGCTCTGTTTGCTTATCACTAATATAGAGATGATTCTACAGTTTCTGCCATGACCACATATTCCTGTGGCCACGAACTTTTATAAAGATAGATATAATTAATACTAATGATGTCATTATTTTCTACATGAATACTTATGGAGTAAATGTTTAAGATTGATCAAATACCTTTTCTATGTTTATTCCAAATTTCAATAATGGAAGTTGGAATATTGCAGCTTTTTAAGAAAGAAAATAGTCAGATCTTTCAAAATTTCATTCGCAGACAGAGCAGACGCTGATCAGACGGCTCCTATAGGAGCCGTCTGATCTGGGTCTTATCTGTTTGCAAAGGCATGAAAACACGTTTGTTTGAAGGAAAGGGTTAATAAATTTCTAATTCATACCTGTGTAGACGTCTGATTAAAATGTGGCTGCCTTAATAACATGTTTCTCTCTGTACAAAACGTATGCTAATTATACCATATCAGCACGTTTTACTATTTGAGTTTCGTAATAGCTGAACAACTTATTTTGATGATTAAAAGGGTCTACGTAGGTAATGAAAACTTTCAACAGCTGTCCAAGCAATGTAATGTGTATGAGTGTGCGTGAGTGTATTCATGCGTGCGTGTGTGTGTGTGTCTCTCTCTCTGTACACATGCGTTTGTTTATGTGTGTATGTGAATGTTTACGTCCGTGCGTGTATGTGTGTGTATGAGCATGCCTATGCTCGAGTACGTGTGTATATGTGTGTGTATGAGCATGCCTATGCTCGAGTACGTGTGTATATGTGTGTTTCTATGAGCATGCCTATGCTCGAGTACGTGTGTATATGTGTGTTTCTAGGAACATGCCTATGCTCGAGTACGTGTGTATATGTGTGTGTATGAGCATGCCTATGCTCGAGTACGTGTGTATATGTGTGTTTGTATGAGCATGCCTATGCTTGAGTATATGTGTATATGTGTGTATGAGCATGCCTATGCTCGAGTATGTGTGTATATGTGTGTGTATGAGCATGCCTATGCTCGAGTATGTGTGTATATGTGTGTGAAACTGCATCATTCTTAAAACAGGTGTTTTATAATTGCAAATTTGCATATTTATAGACATATAATGGGTGTATATCTGCAGCAATATTTTGTTAGTCATGGTTAAAAACCCGTTGGTCATAATATCATTGTAAAATTCAGCTATTCAATATTCATACAGTCATCATTTCTTACCAGCTATTCATTAGGTAAAGGGTTAATAAGTTATGGTCGCTATAAAGAGATTGTTATATATTGGGAAAATATGTCTTTATGCTTTCAGCAAAACACCTTGCCGATTTTGCCATATTGAGTCAAAAGTATTGTTTTCTAAAGAAACGCAATTCTTATTACAGAAAAAACCTTCTTAACCGGACTTTAAGTTTTGCATAGCTGTCGGTCTGGGAGACAAGTGACAACATAATGCAGGATGAACGTCATGCAGAAAGCTCCTCTAGGAGCTTTTTGTATGTCTTTCATCCTGCATTATGCAGCCACCAGCCTAAAATAGTATTTACATTTTCTCTACTAAATGTCGAGGGTTTTACTGTACTATGTACGTCAGTTTAACTCTTCGCTTGCTATTCACGTCAATATACCTACCTGTAAATAGTGAAGGCCCAGATAAGACAGCTCCTGCAGGAGCTGTCTCATCAGGGTCTGCACTATTTACAAGTTGATTGTGCAACCAGTGCACTCCACAGCAGTGATTGCACAGCGAAATACTTGTACACAGTGAAGATATATGTAATTATGCAACAGGGCATGGGTAAAGAAGGAGAAACGTATTCTAAAATTCAGCGAAGGGTTAAATTGCGTATATTTTGGTTACTTGGGTTTGTTTACTAGATGCTATCCATCCAAAAATTCCACTGTAACTTTGAAATTTTCAAAACATAAAATCTGTCACTGTAACTTATCTATTTTGCAGCACATGCGCGTTGCTTATGACAAACTGTAAAATGACACTTTTGATGGCATGGCAGAAACAGCTGTAGCAACACACCCATAAGCAAACACGACAGACCCTCTTCAAAGCTGGCTCTAAATATAAAAGCGGCCAAAATGTGTCTCTTTAGAAGAAAGGGTTAACAGAGAGCATCTTTGCTCATTCTATGGCATACACACTCATTAGGGAAGATGTACTAGTTATTGTATTTAGGTGTTCGTCACTCCAAAAGATTCATATCGTACTTATGTATCTGGTTAAACGTTGAAATCAAACCTGAATTTAAGAATGGAATTTAAATGTGTCCGGTTCGAATAGATAAAACACTTATGTAGTTGTTACGATATTTAATCTAATATTTAATACTTATTTAGTACAACATTTCATAAGGCAACCAAATGTATCCAAAGGCAGCGTCTAGTTTGGAAATCCAAAGTTTTTATGGATGTTTACACAGCAGCCTGGTCAATTAGAAAGGCGCCGCTAAATGTCGGTGTAACCATGTTCTTATACAACCAAAGTTACGAGACATCAAGATTGATCCATTACTACAAACAGTCAGTTATACCATAACGCTCGTCTGTATATGAAGTATTTAGCATTATGGAGTTTCCGAAGAATCAACACTAATCACGCACTAATACAGTAAAACCTCTCTATAACGGTCACTAAATTGTATTAATTAGTTTGTATTTAGGGCATGTAGCTGCTTAAAGCAAGGTGAAAGTAAAACAGAACGCTCCGATAGGAGCGTTCTGTTTTACTTTCACCCTGCTTTATTCCACCACCTGCCTTTAGCATAGAACACTTGATGTAAGTTAGTGGCCGTTATAGAGAGGTTTTACTGTATATTACACACAAACATGCTGGTATTCATTACGCTCAGCAACACATACGGACAGGACAAACATTGTATAGGTGAAACAATTGGGCAACACAGATAGATAAACTGTTAACTTGTGTAGTGTAACCCTACCCTATAGCACTGTTGCACTATGAACAAATTAAATGTGAAATACGTTTAATTCTGGTTATAGAAATATATTTACAGTTTTGATACAGTTTGTTTGAAAACGTTCACCTTTACGGTTTCGCCCTCGTCATATTTACATTTCAGGCTATAAGAAATTGTCTGTCAATACAATTAACGCCATGAAATTCAATGCGTATGACATTATATAAATATTCTTCAACACATTTTACAATTTTTGTCAAGACATGTGATAAAATATGACCTTCCAAAGAGCATACAAGACATCACCACGTTTGCGCGATTAGATTTCATATTTGACGTAGATTATTCCATATTTAAGTTTCTCGTTCATCAGCTTGTCGACGACCTCACTCTGTTCCACTGTCAAGTGTTTTTTCCAGTCGCCAACCTCTCCTTTTCGGTAGATGACCGAGTCACCTTTCTCGTCCCTAACCGTTTCATGTGTTTCCCTCTTTCCTGATGCATCTTGCTTTCGCAGAACTGACATTGTGGTTTTTTCCTTAACCCTTTCTATATACCCCTGATCTCTGTTAAAACCCAGGAACTCATTTAGGCGAACAATGTTATCGTTAAGGTTTGTCTTGAAATCCTCATAATAGAAAATCTGTATGTGTTGTTGTCCCGCTTTCTCCTGCAGGAATTCTTCCCATTGCTGGATATAATCAAAGTACGATCCCATTGGAACTAAACCGCTGATGTATGATTGGAAATATTCATCCCATGTCTGTGGGTTTTTGAAAACGACCGCGTTCTTCATGTGGTAATAAAATGAAACCATGGCATCTTTCGGATTCCGCAATATCAGACCAATTTTACCTCCGCTTTTAATATGTTCTGTTGGTAAACGACTTGGTTTTGAATGAGTGCAAATAATTCGTGGTGTTTCCATGGTCTCATATACTTCAGATGGGCGAATTCTAAAAGAGTGTCAACCGGTCGGGCGCCGTCAAAGGTTTTAAGCTTCCATGTCATATTTTCAAACCAATGTGTTCCACATTTTGGAAAGCTGCACATAAGTATATCACCTGGTCTGTACTTCAACTCCTTTGAGTACTTCATGCCTTGTACTGGGTCTAACGTGTCCATGTAAGGGAAAAGTATATCTTCATATCGTTTCAGCTTAACTGCATTTCCAGCTATTGTTGCCATTGAAATCACATCCGCCATCTGAAATAAACAAGTCAATGTACTATTGGAGTTAACCTTTTGCGCAAATAAATTTCATCCGCAAAAGGTATATGCAAGGTCGTACCAAAATTCCGAAAATGGTTCTCTATTGCTTACGCTTTGCATTACAAACGCACGAACAAACGAACATACACACAAGCGTATTTATCGGCTCTTTTATTTAACTTATGTTATGCAATATGTTGTCTTAACCATTGTCGGCGCTAAATCACTTTCATTTGTTGAAACTATTCCCTGTTTTGGGTTTCAAAGCGTAGTTTACTTATATTAACTCGCTGTGCCAAACTAATTGGATACTGAGGAGACACCGAGTTACTTGACGTCTCTCCGGTTCCATTTTGTTTGCAAATATTATCACGGATTCGCCTGTGGAGGCGAAAGGGTTAACAATGCAGATTCTGTTAGAACTCACAGTTATTTACTGTTATTTGCATATCTGTGAAAATGATCTTCCAAAATTATTCTAAACCCTTTATTTGCGAAAATCTGACCTAGATGCACACTATTTGCAAATATTTGTGAATGCTTTTAACTCTTTCGCGGCCACTCGCGCAAATTTGATTATCTGTGCAAACGGATTGGATCCAGATGGGACGTAATTATGCACCTCATCAGGATTAGCCTTTGTTAGTGTGGTAGTGTTTTAAAGCGAAGGAGACAAAAATTAAAGAAACGAAAATTGTAGCATACGACATAGTTTGCAGACGAAACTATTTGGCGGCGAAAGAAATAAAGGCAACGGAAGTAACTAATTAACCTCTATCATCACAGCATTGGCGAACAGTTTGAATCTAGATAAGACACTCTGATTGTGGACCACTTTGATTATATCGTTGAAAACAAAACATATTTAAAATAAAAATTGGAATGCATTTTCTATCAGGCTAATATTTAAATGTACAGTAAAATCTCTCTAATGCGACCTCCCTATGTAAGAGTTCTAATACTGCCTCGTTAAGACAGGTGGTAGCTTAATGCAGGACAAAACTAATACAGACACCTCTCAGGAGAATTTTCTGCATTAATGTCGTCTTGCATTAAACATCACACTGCTTTAACCCATACCCTCACAGGCTATTTGTAGACCCAACCTCTTTGAATAAATCTACCGAAAAGGAGCATTTATTAGAGAGAAAAGGAAATACATGTAAGTAGAATTGTGTGGTTACGAAACCATTGTATGGAGCAAATGCTCTATTTATCACAATGTTTTCAAAAAGCGACTTTTACAGAGGCCTCAAAATGCGTCAATATGAGGGAATGGCTTAAAAGATGCCAATTTATATTCATTAAATGGTCGCTTTAGAGGGATGCTGCTATAGTAATATGAACATAAATGCAAGGGTGAGCAATGTCTCTTCAAGATCATGTCCTTGGAATAGGAAACAGTAGGAGTCGATGTTTTGATACTTTCATAATCTATGATTTTTTCTCAATCAATGACCTAGGACGTTTAACTTCATGAATATGATTTATCTACATGCATAGACATTTGCGTGATAAATATGGCTCAATTGTAAAACGCCAACCTTCCATTTAGGAGGTTGTAAATTTATTCTGAAAGTGGGACATCCTTCGAAAGTAGACGTAGCAGTGCTAAACGAGAACATTGCAGAATCGGTTTTATTGATATCGGGCTTAAGCAGTATTCTATGTTCAAAACATTATAACGAATTAAACATTGTAACTATTTACAGTTGTACAGACAAACGTTTTGCAAGATGTTAAGGGTTAGGTTAAATTGATTGTCTGGAAACGTTGCTTAACCTTTACAAAAACCGCCACCCTGTTTCGCTTACCTTTAAGTTATACTCTAAACTATTCCTGCGATATCTTGTGTGACTGTAGCTATTTGTTTTGATCAATGTCGGATGAGTCATTTTATAGTCGTTTATTAAATCGAACAGCATCATGTCACGTGGGTCTATATCACATGACTACTTTTTATACGTAAACGTTCTACATCTACATATCATCAATATAACTGCAGTAAAACTTCTCTAAACCGGACATTGAAGTTAGTACAAATATCGGTCATGGAGACAGGTGGCAGCTTCATTCAGGCTTAAGCATCCACCTTCCTAAAAGTATCTAAATGTTTCTCTACTAGAGTTCAGATTTAGAGTATCTTAACAGTAAAATCAAATTGAAACAAATAAGTTGCATAGCAACTCGACGTCTCATCGGATTCCAAATTGGTGTCTCAAAAAATGTATTAGAATTTGAAAAAGTACCAATCAAATCCAAATTTGACTAGACTTTTTTGCGGTGTAACGACAAAATTGCTGCAGAAAATATGGATAGTGCAACCTGTAAATAAACATGATACTAGAGGAACTGACTTTGTCGAAAACGCCCCAGGGGAACTATGTTTCTCACATAACTCCCCTTTCTCCGGGCTAGAACAACGGGTTAAGGTTCCCTAATAAAACACGTGTAAGAACAGTTTAGAACATATATGACGGCACACGATATATATATGAGGTCAAACTTGGGAAACCAATGTTTACATGTTATTAAAACGGCCAAAACACACTGGTTTGGTTATGTGAGAAAATAATCTGATGCCCTCATTGTCTTTTAAGATCAAATGTTCCTAAACTCGCCATGAAGTTTTTATTAAAAGTACATGTATGAGTCATTCAGGAAACACCGCATACAAAACACACAACCGCCCAAACAGCACCACAACGACAAACAGCAAATGTACATGTATATAAAAGACACAAAGAGAAATACGGATATAACAAACAAACAATAGGGGGCAGATGGAAGTACCGCCTTGGAACGGTCAGTGACAAATGTCACTTGGGGATTAAACCGGTTTAAGGGCACCCAGCCTCACACTTATTACATCCCCACCCTAAAATACAAACAGTGTAAATAAATGTATCCCCTCTACGAAGGCTCGCTTAATAACATTTTCTTAGGCTCGTTTAGGAACATGTGATTTTAAAAGACAACTCGCGACATATCTTCTATATACCCAAATGAAGGGGCATGGTAATTAAATTTACCCCATTTGTTTTAAAATAATGTGAGCTCCAATCGGGATCTGGTACGATTTTGACTGCGTGCGATTTTATCAATAATTTAAGAAGCATTTGACCGAGTGTCATACAACTAAGATCCTGATGAAACGTCGAGTTATCATCTGGATCCAAACTGCAAATATGATGCAGGTTATCAAGGTATTTAGTTCCTTAACCCTTTCCATGTTCTATGTTTTTTCAAATGTTAATACGTACGTAATGTATATGGACAAGTTCTAATGAAATATTGAAGGTGGAATATATTTTAGAAATTAAAAAAGCACATCTTAGCAAATAGAGCACACCCTGGCCAGATGGCTCTTATAAGAGAGCTAATTCACAAAAAATCCTCTTTAAACCACGTGATATTCGCCGACGGATTATATCATATGCTTAATTAAAATCTGCCTAAAGTCTGCGTTGTTTTTCTTTCAATCTTTTTAAAAACAACATGAGCTGTGATGAGACCCCCGCCACAGGCGACTCAACTTGAACAAACATTTTTTATTTAATTAATAGGATTCCTCTCTTAACAGAAAGGGATGGATGAGTCAGTGTTAATTCATTCAGCAGGTTAAAGATTAAGGATACAGAAAACAACTTTAGCAATGAAGGAGTTAACCCATTTCTTCTAACAGTATTTAAGGAAGACCCGTCTAGACCTTACTTTGGAACCAACTCATGTGGAGGGTGTACAGTGTATGTGTGTGTGTGAGTGTGTGTAAGTGTTTGTGAGTGTGTATGTGTGTGTATGTGTGTGTATGCGTTTGTGAGTGTGTATGTGTGTGTGTGTTTGTGAGTGTGTATGTGTGTGTATGTGTTTGTGAGTGTGTATGTGTGTATGTGTGTGTGTGCGTGTGTGTGTGTGTGTGTGTGTGTGTGTGTGTATGTGTATGTGTGTGTGTGTGTGTGTCTGTCTGTGTGTGTGTGTGTGTGTGTGTGTGTGTGTGTGTGTGGTTGGTCACCCTAACTTTTATGCTGTACTAGTGCTTGTGCGTGCGTTTGTTCATGTTTAAAAATTCCATCTCTTGTATTGGTTAGTGGGTGTGTGGTGTATTGGTTGCTTTCTATCGAAGTTTTAGTGATGGTTGCGTCTAGTGTGTAGCTTTTCGTGCTTGAATTTACTACATTTTCACTATCAATAATAAGTATATGATTTCAGTTTCTGCCATAACTTCCATCCTGCTTTAAGCAACCTAATACCAATACTATTCAGTAAGTGGTCGCTTAAGAGGACTGCTACTGTAGTATGGAATTGAAATTTCATACTAAAACCAGCCATGTTTCAGTTTTATATTTTATTCTGACTTCGAACAATGAATATGCCAAGAGTACCCATTTAGCATGCACGGTGTTCTAAACTAAATATCTAAACCCCTGTACGTAATTCGTACAATTTTTGTTTGCAAAGAGTGTTTAAACACTGGAAATATCAACAATGTATAGAATTGCCAATAATTTAGGTTGTAAATGGAAACCACTGACGTCTCTATCTTAAACTAAAATTACACTGGGGAAGATAATTTAATTACTGACAAGCCTCAAAGAGTTTCATTTCAATCAGAACACATTTGTCATTTCCATGAACGCACATTCTCCCAAATTCATAACTACTACTATTCACTATTTTTACTTTCATTCCCTTTCTTTCAAATTGAAACAAGTTTAAATGATACTGTGAATATAAGCTCTGAATATGAATTATTTTGTTTCCTGACATTTTCAGCTTTACTGAAAGTACAAATATGAGTCATGCAGGAAACAACACATACAGAACAAACAGCCGCCTGAACAGCAACACAAGAAAACACAGCAAATGTACATAACTAGCAAAAACATAAAGAGACGCACAAAGACAAAACAAACAACCAATAGGGGGAAGAGCGAAGTACCGCCTTGGAACGGTCAGTGACAAATGTCACTGGAGGTTAAACCGGTTTTTGGGCGCCTAACCTCACACTTATTCCATCCCCATCCTAAAAGACAAACATTGTAAAAATAAGTACTTAACCCCTTTCAGACTAATCTACAGCAACCGAGATGGCAAATACAGTGGTAAAGTGTATGTAAAACAAAGGCATATAAGTGAAACAACTGTTTCCACCTATCGCTAGTGTACTCAATGATTGAGCTTCAAACAGAGTAACTGTAGAAAAGTAATAAAGGGTACGACAAAACGAAATAGTACATATATCCAACGTCCTCCTTCATCATTTCAAATTATTAATTATCCTTTTCTAGATGAAGATGTTGCCCGTTCTACATCTTATGGGGTTTATATAACTCAACTTGTTCGGTTTGCCCGAGCTTGTTCTTTGGAAGAAGATTTTAACAGTCATAATTTAGTTATAACTGATAAACTTGTTAAGCAATGTTACAGATATCACAAACTTCGGAAACCGTCTTCTAAATTTTAATATCGAAATTTACCACTCATTAGCAAATATAATTGCAATCTACGGACGTTACTACACCATGGCATTTCTCACCCAGAATTTTATGGTGATGTAATCACCAAACTTAGGAAAATTCTGGGTCATATCAATTTTCATGATTTGATTTTTAAAACGCATTAAAACCTTTTAGAAGAAAGGTTATAACCCCATTATATTGCAACGCACTGCAGTTTTGGTTATTGACTCCGTTACAGTCGGTAGCTTCGCTTCCCTCTTTGCTTGCGCGATGACAGGCCGAAGGTAGTACTCTATGATGGTATACACTTAAACTCAGAAACGGGAGGAGCTTACAAGATTCATGTATTACTTTTTCCCGTCGTGCCCTTAACGGCTTCCCTACAGTTGCTCTGATTTCAAGTCATTGAGTACATATTTGACTGATTTTTCACAGTTGCTATTCTATGTTTTACATATTGGCATGTGTTTACCGTCTTCTGTGATGTGGGAAAGTCCGGCGGGGTACCTTTATTTACACTAGTTGTTAAGCTAGGGTGACTTTGAGACATGTAAGAGGTTAGGACGTCCGTAAACCGGTTTAATCTTCCAAGTGGCGATTTTGTTTCTGACCGTTCCAAGGCGGTACTCTCTTTTTCACCCTTACTTTTGTTTGTCTTGTGTCTTTGTATTTGTGCTTTTGTTTGTGTTTTATGTGTGTGTCTCTCGTGTGTGTGCGTGTGTTTGGATGTGTGGTTGTGTGGTTGTGTGTGTGTGTGTGACATGCTGTCTATCGATGTTTTGGTTGTGGTTGCGTCTTGTATGTGGCTTTACTACATTTTCATTTATTGATAAGATTCTACTATTCACGACGGATCTTTTGTATAGCATTATGAAAAGGGATGCATTATTTGATATGAAAAGTAAGGTTGTAGTTGAATACGCCCATTACAATTCCCATGTAGCAGTATCTGTAAACCAGTGTAAGTTGTTAGTAATTGTACTGACATTTTGGTCATACATAATGAAACATTACAACATATAGCCATGGTAACATAGTTTATCATTCATCCATGACATAAATATATAACATGGCAAACATATGTAAGTACATAAAACCCCTCTAAACCGGAATTCTAGTAGAAAAGCATATAGATACTTTTAGGCAGGTGACTGCTTAATGCAGGGTGAAAACAGGCCCGCTTACCGAGACCTGATTTGCATTTGCAAGCAGCTTGGATCCAGCCGAGTAACTCGACATGATATCAGGATCCAAACTGTTTGATACTCAGTCAATACTCAAAGTGTGTTCGAATCGGAAAAAGTCATACTTGCACCAGAGCCACATACCGAACAGACAATAGCACGGCAGGGTAATGGTTACAGGCTCATTAGAAATAATGATGTCATGAATATCAAGATCAGATTCATTTATAATGGTGTACAAAGTTGTGATCATGGCAGAAAGTGTAGAGTTATATTTATATTATTTCATACGCAAACAGAGCACACCCTGCTCCGACGCCTTCTACAGGAGCCGTCTGATCTGGGTTAAACTCTGTATGCAAAGCGAAGGAAAGCGTATTGATGGAGCATAGTGTTAATGAATCAATGCATTGATGGCCGACAATGGCCACGTGGATGATTTTCTAAGCTAGTTTTAAACACATCATACTGGATGACGTAAACATGTAACTCTCTAAATTAAAGTTCCTAATAATGTTTATCAAAACACCAGGTGTTCCATAACACATGGACTTTGTGATATACTGGCTATTAAGAATGTATTCATAAAAATATTGTAATCAGACTTTTACCAGCATAATAATGTTACCATTCTGCTTATAGCCGCTTGTTTGATATCTTTAACCCTTTCCCTCATATAAACGTGTTTTCACGCATTTGCAAACAGAGTAGACCCAGATCAGACGGCTCCTTCGGATGACAGTAAAAGTTAAATCAACTCGGTGTTAAAGCGAAATTTCGTTTTTGTAGCAGCAGGAAAAACTGCTTAACTATCGTATTTTTCATACTATTAATAATTTCTAATTCATACATGTGTAGACGTCTGATTAGAAATGTGTCTGCCTTTAGAAATATTGTTTCCGCAATAATAACAAGCTTATATCTATACAAAGCGCATCATAATGATACAATGTCAGCATGTTTTCTAATTTGAGTTTCTTGTCAGAGTTGCAGGGAAGACAAGGAAATCAAAGTTTTGACCTTTGACCTCTAAGTGTGACTTTACCTTTAAGAGAAAGGCATGGGTCTGGCACTTGACACACTTTCTTGATGTAGTGAACAATTGTGCTATATGTAATTTCAAGATCCATTTATGCATGCGATAGTTACAAAGCGGCTAAGAAATAGGACATACGGAATGATAGACAGAAAGACAGAAGGACGTACTATATGCCACAATTTTTCAAAGTTTTGCATACAAACACACAACAACAATTAATAGACGAAATGCCGGAATATCTAAAACGTTAACCCTTTACATTTATGTAAAAAGTGACATCGTGAATATTTATTAGCTGAAAATTTGAGCACATGTAGCATTACAACCATAAGCAAACAGGACAGACCCTTGTCAGAATTGTGTCTACATGTAAAGGGGTCAGAGGCGTCTCTTTGGAACAAAGGGTTTACCGTTCCCTCAATTAAACACCTTTTCATGTATTTGCAAACAGAGAAGACCCCAGATCAGACGTCTCCTATAGGATCAGAGAGAGTCCACCTGATTAGGGTCGGCTTTATTTACTAAAGGAACTTATGAATGTTGTACTGTGATTGCTGTCTTCTATGTTGTGGGGAAGCCCGGCGGGGATACCTTTACTTACAATGTTTGTTTAGCTAGGGTGACTTTGAGATAAGTGTGAGGTTAGGACGTCCGTAAACAGGTTTAAACCCCAGTGGGGCTTTTGCTACTCCCGTGCCAAGGCGGTACTATTTTTGTCACCCTTACTTTTGTGCTGTGTTTGTGTGTTTGTTGGTGTTTTCTGTGTTCTTGTGTGTGTGTGTGTTGTGTGCTGTCTATCGATGTGTTGGTGGTGGTTGCGTGGTGTGTGTGGCTTTCTCCTGTATGTGCGTGTTTGTGAATGTGTATAAATTGCTGTAAAATTGCTTTCTGTCGGTGTTTTGGTGATGGTGGCGTTTTGTGTGTGACTTTTACTGCTTGACTTTACTACTTTTTCATTGATATACCTGTTTCTTTACTTTCTAAAGCAGTTACATTGTTACACCTTACATATTTCATTATAACTATTTTGTCCATGGATAGAGCAACAGAGAAATCGTGACATATTCCAGTATTATATCATTGTTCTTGTTCTGAAAATTGAATACCGCTTAAGCCGGTGCTAGGGGGCGTGAGCAGTGTTGCACTTTCAATTACTGTTCATGAACAGACTCAATAAAACCGAGTCTGCAATTTTCTCTTTTTGTGTTGCAATTTTTGCTCTCGGGGATCACCCTCTTTCAGAATTTATGATCTTCACAACAGCAGGTGTTAAGTGCTTGTGTGGCGGCCGTAAAACGTCGCCCCGTACTTCATTCTCAGTGTTGTTATACCTTCTGATCCTTCGAGATCATGAATTTCAGTACTTCTTGTTCTGAAAATTGAATACCGCTTAAGCCGGTGCTAGGGAGCGTGAGCAGTGTTGTACTTTCAATTACTGTTCATGAACAGACTCAATAAATGGAAAAGTAGTAAAGTCAAGCAGGCAAAGCCACATGCAAGACGCAACCACCACCAAAACACCGATAGACAGCATGACACACACACACACACACACAACCACACACCCAAACGCACACGCACACACACATACGAAATGAACACAGAAAACACCAAAAGACACACAAGAAACAGGGACAAACGTTCCACAACATGAACAAACCACAAGCACAAAGACGCAAGGCAAACAAAAGGAAGGGTGACAAAGAGAGTACCGCCTTGGCACGGTCAGCAGCAAAAACACCACTGGGGGTTTAAACCGGTTTACGGACGTCCTAACCTCACACTTCTCTCAAAGTCACCCTAGCTTTACAAATATTGTAAATAAAGGTATCCCCGCTGGACTTACCCACAACATAGACGACGGTGAACACAGGACAACATGTAAAACATAGCATAATAACTGTGACAATCCGTCAAATATGTACTCAATGGCTTTGCTGAAGTCAGAGCACCTGCAGGTAAGCCGTTAAGGGCACGACAGGGAAAAAATAATACATGAGTCTGGTAAGCTCCTCCTGTATCCAAGTTTAAGAGTATACCATCATAGAGTACTACCCTCGGCCTGTCATCGCGCAAGCAAAGAGGGAAGCGTAGCTACCGACTGTAAAAGGATCGATAACCAAACATGCAGTGTGTTGCAATATAATAGGATCATAACCTTTCTTTTTAAATGTTTTAATGCGTTTTATAAACAAATCATGAAAATGGATATGACCCCGAATTTTCCTAAGTTTGTAGATAACATCCCCATAAAATTCTGGTTGAGAAATGCCTTGTCGCAGTAACGTCCGTAGATTGCAATTATATTTACTAATGAGAGGTAAATTTCGATAATAAAATTTAGAAAAGGTTTTCCGAAGTTTGTGATATCTGTAACCTTGCTTAAGAAGTTTATCAGTTATAACTAAATTACGTCTGTTAAAATCTTCAAGCAAAGAACAGGCTCGGGCAAACCTAATAAGTTGAGAAATATAAACACCATAAGATGTAGAACGTGGCACATCCCCATCTAGAAAAGGATAATTAACAATTTTAAAATTAAAATCTTCTCTTTTATCGTATACTTTGGACGAAACTTTATCATTTGTAATTGAAAGATTCAAATCTAAAAATGAGGCATTAATGTCAGATTGATTAGCTTTGTTTAAAGACAGTTCTTTTGGGTAGATTGAAGAAACCATAGTATCAAAATAAGGATTATCTAAATTCAAAATATCGTCTAAATACCTTGAAGTTTTATTAAAAGCATTCACAATATCGGTCTGTGTATCAGGTTTTAAGCTAAGCATAAAATCCCTCTCGTAGCAATACAAAAACAAATCTGCAACAAGAGGGGCACAATTTGTACCCATGGGTATACCAACAACTTGACGATATATGGTATCTCCATAACGCACAAATATATTATCTAAAAGAAAGGTAAGAGATCTACAAACATCAAGGCAAGTCCATATTGTGTAATGTTCAACTTCTGAATTCGAAAAGAATGAACGTTGACCATTACAAGCAATGAACATTTTGTTTTCTCTGGCAAAGGTTTTTTCTATTAATTTAATAAGTCTATCCTTTATAAGATGGTGAGGTAGAGTAGTATAGAGTGTAGAGAAATCATAAGAGCTCAGTAAAGAAATGTTATACTGTTCATTTTCAAGTTTTGTTAAAACATCATTTGAATTTTTTATGGACCAAAAAACATTAATACCAGAATTTTCATATATTTTATCACAGTAGCGTTTAACATGTTCTTTGATCGTAGTAAGACAGGACGTCAAAAGTATAGATAATTTAGTAGTGGTACAACAGCTAGAGTTGGCAATAAAACGCGACTTATAAGGGTTTTTATGTAGTTTCGGAATCCAGTACAAAGTAGAAAGTTTATGTTGTTTTATGTTAGGACCAGACTTAAAATCATTGCACATTTTTACATGTTCCGAGACTATATCTTTTTCAGGTGTTTGAACGGTTATATAAGTTTTTGAATCAGTTAGCTCCTTCTTTAAAACATCAACATAATACAATCTTCAAATAATGATTACATTGTTTGATGCCTTGTCAGCAGGAACAAGAACATAATCTGAATGAAAATTAGAAATGTTTTTCTTCAAGTAGCGAAATGTAACTCTAGGTCGAGGTGGTAAAAGATGGTTATTTGATTTGTAAAAAGTTATTCGTGTATCAATAATATCGAAAATACATTTCTTCCAATCCGAAAGGGCATTAACATCAGCATGTTCTCGTCGACACCATTTGATGCAGAATTCTTGAATAGCTTCCGCAATATGAGTTCGACAAGCGTCAAAATCAATAAGGGAAGGTAATCTATATTTAGGTCCTTTAGTTAGGAGGGTCCTGAGACGTTTATCCTTAATGATATCAAAATTACCAGTAATGACATGACCAACTGGTTTATAGCAAAAGCTAGAAATGCTACAATCTCAAGAAATAGGGGTATTAACATCAATATTTAAGTCAGAGACAATTTTATTGTAGTTCAAAATAACATTTCTAATAGGTTTATTATATTTATAACAGATGATAGGTGATTCAGAGTTGATGAAATATTTGGGAATAGCCTCGATTACATTCTTATCACGAAATATACTTTGAATATCAATAAAATCGATACCTTTATTTAGGAACTGAAGTTTCATAAAATGTCTTTTATGTTCAGATTCTTTATCAATACGTGGACGAAGAACATGCTGTGTGTAACTTTGTATAAGTGAGGCAGTATTAATTAACGGATCTGTACGCATATAGATTTTATCAGCCACTTCGTCTATTGACTTAAGACAGGAAAAGGGTAAAGACGATAAACAAGATAACATAAAATGTTTACCAGTTTGTTTTAGAATAGTATGTAAATCATGAATAGACATATTACGACGTAATTTACGCTTAATATTACCATTTCTACGTCTGCCATGTGATCTACTTTTACGTTTTCGAATAGAAAATATAGAGAAAATATCGATACTTGGATCTTTAGAAATATTGCCGCTTTGGAAAATGTTATCATTAAGGCCTAAAGGAAAAGGTGTTTGTAATTTCTTTATCCAGTCTAGCTCTGTGATGAAACGAGCTTTAGATTTTAAACTACCAGTAGTTTTAGAATCATAATAAATTTGTTCTACTGGTTGAACCGAAACATATTTGAAAGAATGTCCTGTATGACGAAAATGCTGGTAAAGAAAATTGTGTACTTTTTTGATCCGGCAATGGTAACTGTGTTCACGAAACCTAGTTTTGAAAGAACGTCCTGTCTGACCTACATATTGAATGCCACAACGTGGCGCATTTCATGTAAGAACATATATAATATTAGATGAGTTTCAGTCTAAATCAGAATTAATCTTCACACTAAACACTCTACCATTAACAAGAGATTTAATTGTTGATCTAGTAGAAATGAAATTGCAACACATACACCTCTTACTATTGCACTTAGTAAACCGAGTCTGCAATTTTCTCTTTTTGTGTTGCAATATTTGCTCTCGGGGGATCACCCCCTTTCGGAATTGATAAAATAGAAATATCTTTGAATATGTCCAACCAATTTAAGTGAATATTGTATTGTCTTACAAAACCCGCACTGTAAGCAAGTTATGCAGGCATCCATTGGATATGAATAATTATCTTTCTGTAAATTTCTTCCAGATAAATCACAAAACAAATCCAGATATTCTTAAACCATGATTCTGTCAGATTGATATCAATTAATGAAAACGCTTCTAACACCATGGTTGTTAATCTTTATTCCTTTGCTGATTGCCTCAAGAGATATTCAAGCACTAAAACCCATGCACAGCATTAAGCCTGTTGATTATATGTACAGTAAACCCCCGATAAGCCGAACACTTAACCCCGATAGTTCGAACACTAAGGAGCTTTCTGTAGGACTTTAAATCTGCTTTTTCTGGAAAAACCGAAACAAAGAAATTTTGTCAAAGTTGCCACGAGTTCGATTGAAACATCTGGGTCAGTATGTCACAGGAATAATAGACCAGTAGCTGTTGTATAAACTAGCCTAACCCTTTCCATATTCTATGTTTATTCTAAAGTCAAATACCTACTGAATATTCATGGACAAAATAGTTACAGTACAATATGGAAAGTGGAACATTGTAGCTATTTTAGAAAGTAAAGAAACAGATCTTTCAAATTCCATTAGCAAACAGATCAGACCCTGATAAGAAGGTCCCTATAGGAGGCGTCTGATCTGGTTCTACTGTGTTTGCAAATGCGTAAAAAAGACGTTTATATGAGGGAAATTGTTAAAGGACCACAACTGGAGCTGAATCAGACCACAGTTTGATGAGTATCTTTACAGATGTACAATTATTAGCTTATCTAACATTTAGCTCTAAGCAAAGGTTCGATATTTTCTAACGTTTTCACATTTGTTTATATTGCACTGATTTTAAAAAAACCCACAACCAGGCTGTCGAAAACAGTTTCGCTTTTGATGTGCTGTCTCATTTTGACTAAAACATTCCGTTCGGGAAAGGAGTCATTATTATCTCCTTTACAAACAACGTAGACACAGAAGAGAGAGAGAGAGCTCCTAGAGCGATGACAGGCCGGGGGTAGTACTCTATGATGGTATACTCTTAAACTTGGATACAGGAGGAGCTTACCAGACTCATGTATTACTTTTTACCTGTCGTGCCCTTAACGGCTTACCTGCAGGTGCTCTGACTTCAGCAAAGTCATTGAGTACATATTTGACGGATTGTCACAGTTATTATGCTATGTTTTACATGTTGTCCTGTGTTCACCGTCGTCTATGTTGTGGGTAAGTCCAGCGGGGATACCTTTATTTACAATATTTGTAAAGCTAGGGTGACTTTGAGAGAAGTGTGAGGTTAGGACGTCCGTAAACCGGTTTAAACCCCCCAGTGGTGTTTTTGCTGCTGACCGTGCCAAGGCGGTACTCTCTTTGTCACCCTTCCTTTTGTTTGCCTTGCGTCTTTGTGCTTGTGGTTTGTTCATGTGTGGAACGTTTGTCCCTGGTTCTTGTGTGTATTTTGGTGTTTTCTGTGTTCATTTCGTGTGTGTGTGTGCGTTTGGGTGTGTGGTTGTGTGTGTGTGTGTGTCATGCTGTCTATCGGTGTTTTGGTGGTGGTTGCGTCTTGCATGTGGCTTTGCCTGCTTGACTTTACTACTTTTCCATTATCTCCTTTACAAACAACGTAGACACATAAGAGAGAGAGAGAGAGGGCTCCTAGAGGAGCCCTCTCGTCTGGGTCTGCACTGTTTGCCATGTTACATTTTATTTCTTTTAACCCATAACTTAGGCTATTGTTTTAACTAACCTATTTGATTAAATCTACCAAAAAAGGGCATTAAAAAGAGAAAAGGAAGTTTTCAGAAGTGTGTAGTTTTGAAACCATTGTGATAAATAGAGCATTTACTCATGTGGAGCAAATGCTCTATTTATCACAATGGTTTCATAAAGTGACTTTTACAGAAGCGTCAAAAGGCGTCAATATGCGGGAATAGGTTAAAGAAGTCCCTAAATGTTCATGGTAAGCATGACCTTTTTAAAAATTCTGAAGGGTGGTGATCCCCCGAAAGCAAAAATTGCAACACAAAAAGAGAAAATTGCAGACTCGGTTTTATTGAGTCTGTTCATGAGCAGTAATTGAAAAAAGTTTAGAATAGTCCATTAGAAACTTCAGCATCGAAAGGTTTAAAATATGTTATTATCTACTCGTCCGAAGCAAACGTTGTTAGATTTCATATACACTATACTGGCGCTGGCCAGACGGTGTCCCTCTAAACTTAGTATCTATTAAGTCTAGTATAATAATTTCTCCATTGTGCAGTTTCATTGCTGCCCTTCAAATATACTTTATAAGCAAAGTGATTACTCCATTGAACACGGCTTGATTCTAAAACTCTGTTATGATTTATACAACGTTATGCGAGTCTGGCGACTTTCCGTTCGGAAAAGGAGTCATTATTATCTCCTTTACAAACAAAGTTTAGAATAGTCCATTAGAAACTTCAGCATCGAAAGGGTTAAAATATGTTATTATCTACTCGTCCGAAGCAAACGTTGTTAGATTTCATATACACTATACTGGAGCTGGCCAGACGGTGTCCCTCTAAACTTAGTATCTATTAAGTCTAGTATAATAATTTCCCCATTGTGCAGTTTCATTGCTGCCCTTCAAATATACTTTATAAGCAAAGTAATTACTCCATTGAACACGACTTGATTCGAACTCTGTTATGATTTATACAACGTTATGCGACTTTGGCGACTTTCCGTTCGGGAAATGAGTCATTATTACCCCCTTTACAAACAACGTAGACACAGAAGAGAGAGAGAGAGAGAGAGAGAGAGAGAGAGCTTCTAGAGGAGCCCTCTCGTCTGGGTCTGCACTGTCTGCCATGTTACATTTTTTTCTTTTAACCCATAACTTAGGCTATTTTTTTTAACTAACCAATTTGATTAAATCTACCAAAAAAAGAGCATTAAAAAGAGAAAAGGAATTTTTCAGAATTGTGTAGTTTTGAAACCATTGTGATAAATAGAGCATTTACTCATGTGGAGCAAATGCTCTATTTATCACAATGGTTTCACAAAGTTACTTTTACAGAAGCGTCAAAAGGCGTCAATATGCGGGAATGGGTTAAAGAATTCCCTAAATGTTCATGGTAAGCATGACCTTTTTAAAGTTTAGAATAGTCCATTAGAAACTTCAGCATCGAAAGGTTTAAAATATGTTATTATCTACTCGTCCGAAGCAAACGTTGTTAGATTTCATATACACTATACTGGCGCTGGCCAGACGGTGTCCCTCTAAACTTAGTATCTATTAAGTCTAGTATAATAATTTCTCTATTGTGCAGTTTCATTGCTGCCCTTCAAATATACTTTATAAGCAAAGTGATTACTCCATTGAAAACGGCTTGATTCTAACTCTGTTATGATTTATACAACGTTATGCGACTCTGGCATAGTTATTGATTATTTATAATAAGTAGTTCGATATCAAATTGATAAAACATCATTTTGTTTTCTATATCAAATCAATTTCTTCATCCCAAACCAATTATATGCTACATGATAGACTGGAAATGACATTTTCATGACAGGTTTAATAACAAGAAAAGTAATTGTTTTTGAGGTGTGCTGATGTTTTTCTGAAATGAATTTGGTATTGTGATCGCAAATATATCCCATTAAACATATAGACATAGTTAGAGGCTAAATTGTCCTGGGTTGACCCTAAAATGGAATGCAGCATGTTTTGGTATTGAAACAATTATAGGACTTGTTTGCATGTAGTCTCAGACGTTTGTCTTGGATTCTTAAGCTATTGCATAAGTAGGGACAGATTTAATGACAAAGAAATTTGATTCAGCACACAGATACATCAGATTAACCCTTTCCCTGTTCTATGTTTATTCCAAATTTCAATACCTATTGAACATTTAAAATAGGTATATGAAATATATAAGGTAGAAAAAATGTAGCCAGTTTAGAAATTAAATTCACAGATCTTTCAAATTCCATTAGCAAACAGACAAGACCCTGATCATACGGTTCGAATAGGAACCGTCTGATATGCGTCTACTCTGTTTGAAAATGAGTGAAAACACGTTAATATAAAAGAAAAAGGGTAACCCGACTTGTCACTGACCGTTCCAAGGCGGTACTTCCATCTTCCCCCTATTGCTTGTTTGTTATCTTTGTGCGTCTCTTTGTGTCAATTGATATGTATGTACAGTGCTCCCTCCCTACAACGACACCCTTTGAGATTCGAAAATTGTAGGTGTTGTTCAGAGGGAGTTGGTATAGGGAGGGAAAATCAAACATAATTAGCTTGTTTGCAGATCCCCAGATAAGGTGTATTTCGAGAACTAAAACCGTTATGCCTCTATCAAACCCTATGTTGTGACCACTCATTAGAATCGTCTGACGATTCTAAAGAGTGGTCAAAACATAGGGTTTGATGGAGGCATGAAGAAAATACGATGGAAAAAAGTTATTTCTGGAGCCTTGTTGTTTCGGAAACAGTGGCATGCGTTGTTGTAAGGAGGGAATCGTTATTGAGAGGGCCGTTGTAGGGAGGGATGCATATACATTTACATTTGTCGTGGTGCTGTTTGGGCGGATGTGTGTTTTGTATGCGGTGTTTCCTGCATGACTCATATTTGTACTTATAAGCTTTTGATTAAATAGGGACATACTTAATGAAAAATAATTTTGACACAGAATCACAGATATACCAGATGAATCACCCCGATGAGTGTAATATCAATGTCTCATTCGCCATTATATTTACCTTCTTTAGTCATTTGCTTAATGTTTTAACACCAGTTCTATTATTTTGTCACTTTCGGAGCGCAGCAGTTATCATTACCATCTTTGAACTTTGTGTGTATGAGTATAAAATACTATGCTTTCTGTAGGTGTTTTGGTGATGGTGGCGTTTTGTGTGTGGCTTTTCCTGCTTGACTTTACAACTTTTTCATTTATAAGCACAATAGTGTTGTTTGTGCAGTGTGGCGGCCGTGAAACGTCTCCCCGTACATTCAATCAATATTGTTTTCTTCCTCTTGTAGGAATTGTTCTACTTCCAATGCGTTTCTTTGCACCTTAACACCGTACTTTGCACTTCATGGTGGCTTCGGTACTCACCGACATACTGTGTCACTTTCTTGATTTCTCTTTTATAAGGCGAATTCCCCTTTTTGATATCGATATTACTTTACCTTACTGGGTTTTTTCTTACTTTATACCGTTCATTGTTTTCCTCCCACTCTCTATAGTCCACTTTATTACTTTCGTCGTAGCTGCTGGAATAGTTTTTTTCTGTACTGGCTTTTATCTTTTACATTACTTTTCTTTTAGTTTGATATATTTATACTTATTTGAAGTCTACCTTTATGACGCTTTTTACGGAAGGGTGCTCAAACAACTACTACAAAAACTATGAATAGTCTCCCTACAGCAAAACTCAAAAACATAACATTACACTCTGTGTCTTCGGTTCAGATTCCTCATAATCTGGCTAATTTTCAATCTCTACAGCCGTCTGTTTGTATAAAACCTCTAAAACTATTTTCGGCTTCGTCTTTTCATGTTCCTTCGTCTGCTATAAATAACGTTTTTCATAATGGACCTAAAATCGTGCTCACATTATTTGAACAAAAGACATAGAGTATATCCAATAATTACAAAGTGCAATAGTAAGAGGTGTATGTGTTGCACTTTTAATTCTACTAGATCAACTATTAAATCTCTTGTAAATGGTAGAGTGTTTAGTGTGAAGATCAATTCTGATGTAGACTGAAAATCGTCAAATATTATATATGTTATAACCTGAAATGCGCCACGCTGTGGTATTCAGTATGTAGGTCAGACGGGTCGCTCTTTAAAAACAAGGTTTCGGGAACATAATTACCATTCTCGTATCAAAAAAGTTCGCATTCATTTAAAAATGTTTCGGCTCAACCAGTGGAGCAAGTTTTTTATGATTCTAATACTACCAGTAGTTTGAAATCTAAAGCTCGTTTTATCACAGAGCTAGACTGGATTAAAAAATTACAAACACCTTTGCCTTTGGGATCGGATGACACTTTCCAAAGTGGTAATATATCTAAAGATCGTAACATCGATATTTTCTCAATATTTTCAATTAGAAAACGTAAAAGCAGATTGCATGGTAAACGTAGAAATGGTAATATTAAGCGCAAATTACGTCTTAATATGTCAGTTCACGATTTACATACTATTCTTAAAGAAACTGGCAAACATGCTATGCTTTCTTGTTTATCATCTTTGCCATTTTCTTGTATTCAGCCCATTGACGAGGAGGCTGATAATTTTTTATACGTACAGACCCACTGATCAAAACTGCCTCAACTATACAAAGTTACACCCAGCATGTTCTTCGTCCTCATATTGATAAAGAATCTGAACATAAAAGACATTTTTCTTAAACTTAAATTTATAAATAAAGGTATCGACTTCATTGATATTCAAAGTATATTTCGTGATAAGAATGTAATCGATACTATTCCTAAATATTTCATAAATTCTGAATCACCTATCATCTGTTATAAATGCAATAAACCAATAAGGAACGTTATTTTTAACTACAATAAAATTGTATCCGACTTGAATATTGAGACTGTATCACTTCAGGCTTTTGTTATAAACCAGTTGGTCACGTCATTACCAGTAATTTTAATATTATTAAAGATAAACGTCCCATGACCCGCCTTACTAAAGGACCCAACTATAGATTACCTTCCCTTATTGATTTTGACACTTGTCGTACTCATTTTGCTGAAGCTATTCAATAATTCTGCATCAAATGGTGTCGACGAGAACATGCTGATGTAAATGCCCTTTCGGATTGGAAAAAACATGTTTTTGACATTATTGATACACGTATTGCTTTTTATAAATCTAATTACCACCTCAACCTAGAATTACATTTCGATATCTGAAGAAAAACATTTCGAATTTTCATTCTAATTATGTTTTTGCTCCTGCTGACAAGGCATCAAATAATGTAATATTATGTGACGATTGTATTATGTTGATGTTTTGAAGAAGGAATTAACTGGTTCACAAACATATATTACAGTGCAAACCCCTGAAAAAGATCTAGTCACGGAACATGTAAAAATGTGCAATACTTTTAAGTCTTATCCTAACGTAAAACAACATAAACTTTCTACTATGTACTGGATTCCTAAGCTACATGAAAATCCGTATAAGGGGCGTTTTATTGCTAACTCTAGTTGTTGTACTACTACTAAACTATCTAAACTTTTAACGTCGTGTCTTACTACTATCAAAGAACATGTTAAACGTTACTGTGATAAAATATATGACAATTCTGGTATTAACGATTTTTGGTCCATAAAAAATTCAAATGGAAAAGTAGTAAAGTCAAGCAGGCAAAGCCACATGCAAGACGCAACCACCACCAAAACACCGACAGACAGCATGACACACACACACACACAACCACACACCCAAACGCACACACACACACACACGAAATGAACACAGAAAACACCAAAAGACACACAAGAACCAGGGACAAACGTTCCACAAATGAACCTGTCGTGCCCTTAACGGCTTACCTGCAGGTGCTCTGACTTCAGCAAAGTCATTGAGTACATATTTGACGGATTGTCACAGTTATTATGCTATGTTTTACATGTTGTCCTGTGTTCACCGTCGTCTATGTTGTGGGTAAGTCCAGCGGGGATACCTTTATTTACAATATTTGTAAAGCTAGGGTGACTTTGAGAGAAGTGTGAGGTTAGGACGTCCGTAAACCGGTTTAAACCCCCAGTGGTGTTTTTGCTGCTGACCGTGCCAAGGCGGTACTCTCTTTGTCACCCTTCCTTTTGTTTGCCTTGCGTCTTTGTGCTTGTGGTTTGTTCATGTTGTGGAACGTTTGTCCCTGGTTCTTGTGTGTCTTTTGGTGTTTTCTGTGTTCATTTCGTGTGTGTGTGTGTGTGTGCGTTTGGGTGTTTGGTTGTGTGTGTGTGTGTCATGCTGTCTATCGGTGTTTTGGTGGTGATTGCGTCTTGCATGTGGCTTTGCCTGCTTGACTTTACTACTTTTCCATATACCATCATGGAGTACTACCCTCGGCCTGTCATCGCGCAAGCAAAGAGGAAAGCGTAGCGACCGACTGTAAAAGGGTCGATAACCAAACATGCAGTGCGTTGCAATATAATAGGATCACAACCTTTCTTTTTAAATGTTTTAATGCGTTTTATAAACAAATCATGAAAATGGATATGACCCCGAATTTTCCTAAGTTTGTAGATAACATCCCCATAAAATTCTGGTTGAGAAATGCCTTGTCGCAGTAACGTCCGTAGATTGCAATTATATTTACTAATGAGAGGTAAATTTCGATAATAAAATTTAGAAAAAGTTTTGATTGTGATATCTGTAACCTTGCTTAAGAAGTTTATCAGTTATAACTAAATTACGTCTGTTAAAATCTTCAAGCAAAGAACAGGCTCGGGCAAACCTCATAAGTTGAGAAATATAAACCCCATAAGATGTAGAACGGGGCACATCCCCATCTAGAAAAGGATAATTAACAATTTTAAAATTAAAATCTTCTCTTTTATCGTATACTTTGGACGAAACTTTATCATTTGTAATTGAAAGATTCAAATCTAAAAATGAAGCATTAATGTCAGATTGATTAGCTTTGTTTAAAGACAGTTCTTTTGGGTAAATTGAAGAAACCATAGTATCAAAATAAGGATTATCTAATTCAAAATATCGTCTAAATACCTTGACGTTTTATTAAAAGCATTAACAATATCGGTCTGTGTATCAGGTTTTAAGCTAAGCATAAAATCCCTCTCGTAGCAATACAAAAACAAATCTGCAACAAGAGGGGCACAATTTGTACCCATGGGTATACCAACAACTTGACGATATATGGTATCCCCATAACGCACAAATATATTATCTAAAAGAAAGGTAAGAGATCTACAAACATCAAGGCAAGTCCACATTGTGTAATGTTCAACTTCTGAATTCGAAAAGAATGAACGTTGAACATTACAAGCAATGAACATTTTGTTTTCTCTGGCAAAGGTTTCATAAACTTGAAAATGAACAGTATAACATTTCTTGATTGAGCTCTTACGATTTCTCTACACTCTATACTACTCTACCTCACCATCTTATAAAGGATACACTGATTAAATTGCCAGAGAAAATAAAATGTTCCTTGCTTGTAATGTTCAACGTTCATTCTTTTCGAATTCTGAAGTTGAAAATTACACAATGTGGACTTGCCTTGATGTTTGTAGATCTTTAACATTTCTTTTAGATAACATATTTGTGCGCTATGGGGATACCATACATCGTCACGTTGTTGGTATACCTATGGGAACAAATTGTGCCCCTCTTGTTGCAGATTTGTTTTTATATTGCTATGAGAAGGCTTTCATGCTTAGTTTAAAACCTGATACACAATCTGACATTGTTAGTGCTTTTAATAAAACTTGGATAATCCTTATTTTGAAAATATGGTTTCTTCTATTTACCCAAAATAACTTACTTTAAACAAAGCGAACCCATCTGACATTCAGGTTTCCTTTTTAGATTTGAATCTTTCCATCACTAATGATAAAGTTTCGTCTAAAATATACAATAAAGGGGAAGATTTCGATTTCAAAATTGTTAATTATCCTTTTTCTAGATGGAGATGTTCCCCGGTCTACATCTTATGGGGTTTACATTTCACTTTGCCCGAACCTGTTCCTTGCTAGTATATTTTAATAGTCGTAATTTAATTATAACTCATACACTTCTTAAGCAAGGTTACAGATATCATAAAATTCGGAAAGCTTTTTCAAAATTCTATTATCGAAATTTACCTCTCATTAGTAAATATAACTGCAATTTACGGACGTTACTGCAACAAGGTATTTCTCATCCAGATTTCTTTGGTGGTGTTATCTACAAACTTAGGAAAATTCATGGTCATATCCATTTTCACGATTTGTTTATTAAACGCATTAAAACTTTTAGGAAGAAAGGTTATGACCCTATTATATTGCAACACACTGCATGTTTGGTTATCGACCCCTTTACAGTCGGTCGCTACGCTTTCCTCTTTGCTTGCACGATGACAGGCCGAGGGTAGTACTCTATGGTGGTATACTCTTAAACCCAGAAATGGGATGAGCTTACCAGACTCAAGTATTACCTTTTCTCTGTCGTGCCCTTAACGGCTTCCCTGCAGTTGCTCTGTCTTCAGCAAAGTCATTGAGTACATACTTGACGGACTTTTACAGTTGTTATGCTATGTTTTACATTTTGTACTGTGATTACTGTCTTCTATGTTGTAGGGAAGTCCGGTGGGGATACCTTTATTTACAATGTTTGTTTAGCTAGGGTGACTTTGAGATAAGTGTGAGGTTAGGACGTCCGTAAACCGGTTTAAACCCCCAGTGGTGATTTTGCTACTGACCGTGCCAAGGCTGTTCTCTCTTTGTCACCCTTACTTTTGTTTGTCTTGTGTCTTTGTGCTTGTGTTTTGTTCATGTTTGTCTCTGGTGCTCGTGTATTTGTTGGTGTTTTCTGTGTTCTTCTCGTGTGTTTGCGTGTGTTTGGTTGTGTGTGTGTGACATGCTGTCTATTGATGTGTTGGTGGTGATTGCGTCTTGTATGTGACTTTCTACTGTATGTTTTTTGTGAGTATAAATTGCTATGCTTTCTGTAGGTGTTTTGGTGATGGTGGCGTTTTGTGTGTGGCCTTTCCTGCTTGTCTTTACTACTTTTTCATTTATCTCATATTTCCTGTTTTTAGTAAGTATGTAGGTTTTGTACATGTTTGTACTTCTTGTTACTGGTATCCAAGCTGTATAGTACATAATTTGCGATCAACTCACGATCAGCTCACGACTAGTGGCTGTTAGTGATATTAACAACATGCTTGAAATGTTTTACAACTTTCCTGTGTTCGACAGTTGGTTCATAAAACAACTGAGTGGCCTGGAGGTGACTGGTTGATTTAACCATTGATGGACCTGGAGGTGTTCGACGCTGCAAATGAGACCATTTGCCGGTCGCTGAGCTCACCGAATGACTTACAATAACGTGTTTGGTTAGCAGCATTGTATCATGTTTATGGTAAGTATAACGGATGCTGTTTGAGAAGAAAATAATTAAACCTGTGCAATTGCAATATTTGAAGAATGTATATGATGAAAAGTAAATAAAAAATGAAGAAAATATACCAAAAAGGGAATTAATGAAAAACATAAATGCTTGAATAGCCGTGGTATAGTATTTCGACATCTAGGGGTCTTTTTCCAAAATGATCAGGGAAAAATGCACGTCACATTTTTGTTACATGCATTCAGCCATAAAATCAAAGATAATAATGTAGATCCAGTGTCTTGACAAAAATGTGACGTGTATTTTGCCATGATAATCTTTGAAAAAGGCCCTTAGTGGTCGAAATATTAGATCAGATCTATTCAAGGATTTATAAATAGTAAATCGTTTTTGTACAGTAAAAGTTTGCTTAATAGACCCACATTTAGAGGTATTTATATTTAGTATTGTTTTGGGGTTTTACTAAACGTTTGTCATGGGTTCTCGGTTCGATAAGGAACTATATAAGTGTTTATATCTCGATCTCGCTTTATTCCGTGTCGATAATCTGCAAAAACAAATAACAATACAGTGCTCCCTCCCTACAACGACCCTCTCAATAACGATTCCCTCCTTACAACAACGCATGTCACTGTTTCCGAAACAACAAGGCTCCAGAAACAAACTTTTTTCCATCGTATTTTCTTTATGCCTCCACCAAACCCTATGTTGTGACCACTCTTTAGAATCGTCACAAAGTGACGATTCTAAAGAGTGGTCACAACATAGGGTTTGATGGAGGCATAACGGTTTTAGTTCTCGAAATACACCTTGTCTGGGGATCTGCAAACAAGCTAATTATGCTTGATTTCCCCTCTCTATAACAACTCCCTCTGAACAACACATACAATCTTCGTATCCCAAAGGGTGTCGTTGTAGAGAGGCACTGTAATAAAACACACAACATGTGTCAAGTTTGAATTCAATAGTATCAGTAGAACAGGACTTATTGGCCGGACACAACAATATAAAAAGGGAATAACTCCAAAAAATACTGAAGCTAGAGTTATGTACCTTGTGCATGACACTTTTTCTCATCAAGCCTGTTCCATGTGTGAAGTTTGAATGTAGAATAGGACTTATTTGCCGGACAAACTAGAACTACCACTAAACGTGATACATACCCCCACTAACACATTTAAAACAGAGATGAGGGTTATAGAAATAAATCACTACAATATCTGCTACAGTTTAGAAAAAAACTCCGGAAAACCTGAAATTTCCTAAAATATTCTAAGTCAATATGCTGTAATTCCGTTAAAAATCAATGTAGTGTAACAAAATTCAAACTTGATCTGTAACTCATTATAATAAAGCCACATACCAAATATCACATCAATATATGTAAAGGTTTAGAAAAAAACTTCGGAAAACCTGAATTTCCAGAAAATTTCTAAGTAAAATCGCTGCATTTCCGTGAAATATCAATGAAGCGTAACGAAATTCAAACTTGATCTGTAACTTATTATAATAAAGCCACTTACCTAATATCACTTCAATATCTGTAAAAGTTTAGAAAAAAACTCCGGAAAACTAAAAAAACAACAACAAAGGGCAATAACTCCAAAAATACTGAAGACAGAGTTACAAACCTTGTGCACTGCACTTGAGCTCAATGTGATCTATCTATATATGAAGTTTGAAGTCAATAGCTTTTATACTTTGGAAGTTATGAAGACGGACGGACGGACATGGTGACTCCTGTATACCCCCAAACTTCGTTTGTGGGGGTATAAAAAACGAAATAAGGGGAATAACTCCAAAAATATTGAATCTAGAGTTATGGACCGTGAACACTTCCTCTTATCATGTCTGATCCGTGTGGGAGGTTTGAATTCAATGTTATCAGTAGAAAAGGAGATACAGGCCGGACAAGAAGAGTGTGACGACGACGACAACGACGACGACAGCGATGACAGACAAAGTGGTCCCCACGTGTCTGCCATGCTTCGCAGGCGACACATAAATGGTGTCTAAACGTGGCTGACATGTCACCTACCGGTTTCCGATGCTCGTACTTTCGACTATGCTCGTACTTTCGACTGCTAATCGCCTCATGGCCGTAGGACCAATCGCCAATCAGTCACGAAGTATTGTCCGCTCAATAACTTGATAATAATTAGGTATGCTGTCGTCATACTTAATAGGCAGGTTGATCCTGGCTAGTAGATGCCCCTATTGATTTTGATGGTAGTCTGTCAAAGGTCAAAGTTACTAGGACGTCAAATAAAAAATATATGTCCGCTCAATAGCTTAATAATTATTAGGTGTGAAGTCTGTATACTTAGTAGGGAGGTTTGCCATAGCCAGTAGATAACCCCTACTGACTATGGAGTCATTTGGTCAAAGGTCAAGGTCACAGTGACCTTCAATTAATAAATCTTGTCTACTCAATAATTTGAAAACTATCAAGTGTGCTGTCTTAATAGTTAGTAGGGAGGTTGGTCATTATCAGTAGATGATCCCTATTAATTTTGAGGTCAGTCAGTCAAAGTTCAAGGTCACAGTGACCGTCAACTTGATAATTATTAGGTGCGAAGTATTCATACTTAGTAGGTCCGCTTAATAACTTGATAACTATTGGGTGTGCTGTCTTCATACTTAGTAGGTCCGCTTAATAACTTGATAACTATTGGGTGTGCTGTCTTCATACTTAGTAGGTCCGCTTAATAACTTGATAACTATTGGGTGTGCTGTCTTCATACTTAGTAGGTCCGCTTAATAACTTTATAACTATTGGGTGTGCTGTCTTCATACTTAGTAGAGAGGTTGGTCAAGGTAAGTAGATGACCCCTGTTGATTTTGAAGTCAGTCGGTAAATGGTCAAGACCACTGACTGTCAACTATAAAAAACATTGTCCGCTTGATAACTTGATAACATGAGTCCCACTATATTAACATTGTGCATGTTACGACAGCACACGCTTCGGGCGTATAATGTTGTTTTTCTTGAGGTCGTTCTTCCTCGCAAATTTGGTTTTTAGAGATCGCCAGATGGTCATAGACTATATGTGAATAGGTTCGCATCTATAATGTTGAATTTAGTTGATTTTAAACACAATTCACGTATGGCAATTGCTGAATAATTTCACATAAAGTTAGCATATGCATATATATATAACCTAGAACTATGCTAAGCGAATGTCCGGAAATATCGTGTACAAATAAATAGATATAATTCTAAGTAGCACGGTTTTACAGCTAAAAGCCTTGTATCATTTATTAACATAACACGCAGTAATCTTTTTTCACGATGCGTGGACTATTACAGTATTGCTGTTATCAAAGATCATTTTAAGTTTCTTTCTAAAGCACTGAAAGCGTTTGAAACCAAATGATGAAATGTCTAGTCTGCAAAGGCTTGGCCCATACATCAACTAAACTGCATAGGGATATAGAAACTGATATTATCTAAATTGACACTTACAATAGAACCTGTCCTATGCGACCATGCATTTATTGAACATAAGAATCCTACAAAGCAGGTGGTTGCTTAATGCAGGGCAAAAGTAATACCGAAAGCTCCTATATGAGCTTTTTACATTACTTCTAACATGCATTAAGCCTCCACCTACCTTACATACCCATAATTAGACCTCTTTCTGATGTCCGCTTAAGATGGGTTCTACTTTACATTGAATTACAAGTTCATCTCAATCTGTGAGACTTAACTTGCAAATATCAATGCAATTCAATGCTTTATGTCATTACAATGTCTTATGAATGTGTTTCATATTTCAACATCTCGTGACGATATTGCGTCCTTGCATAACATCACTATATATACGTAAATCTGCATCTATATGTATTCCGTGCAGAGAAATACGACTTATGATTTCCCCAGACTGTGCTTTCCCCCTTATTTATCCATTTGCTCACAGGCATGAAAAAGCGGAAAAATTAATTACGGTAGCTGTACATTCATTTCGCTGCAAGTGTATGAACACAGCTTTACAGTCACAAAGCTTGTGAATAAGTAGATCGACCACCATTTTTAAAAACAATTGAATGAAACGCGGAAGATCATAGTGATAAAAAAGCCAATCAGGTGCAATTATTTGATTTGAAGTTTCCTCCATGTTGTAATCTTACAAATGTTCTCTTACTTCATATATTCTCATCCTAAATCAATAACTGACGGAATAAAGTTGTTAAACATAATCATGTGCAAGGCATTCATGTCAGGGTAGTTAAAATGACCCCAATATGCGCTGTTGATGAATGTCACTTATTTGACCATTTATTTCAAGATAATTCGTATAGAAATAATAAGTACATTTGAAAGAAACTAGCAATATATCGGAGTTGAACAGCCTATTCATATGTTTTACAGGCTGTAAAGGGGTTGAAACTATCTGACTCTTCTAAATGGTACAAAAAGCAACCAGCATGAGCTTTAGCGGGTTGTCATACTGTGAATTAAGTTGAATGGTTTTCGCATAAATGAAAAACATTATAATACGTAACTCTAAGACTGCAATGGAAATAAGGTTTGCTCAGACCTGTTGCCGTTGTCACTTACTTCTAATTCGTTCAAGCTTTTTTATTAACAGGGTATCAACAAACAGCTTGGCTCCTGATGAGACGCTGCGTTCCTCGGTGTTTCATCTGGGTCCAAGCTACTTTAAAATATCAGTAAGGTCGCGCTTAGCAGACAAAGGGTTGAAAACATTTCAAACAGAACAAAGAAAGTGACTTTTCTATTAGTTTTTTAAACAATAATATGCTAGTTATTTTTGAAGTTACAATATTTATATCAGAACGAGTCTACCTTGATACACCTACATATTAGAATGTATCAAAACAAAACCATTTGTATAAACGTGAAACCATGCACTGATATTTTATCAGACGGGTTTGCCAGACAATAGTATGTAAAACCAAATAAATTGCCATTTTATAGTTTTGCATTTGAATGCGGGCCGAGGTTTGTCGTAAACATTTCATTAGTCACAATCATCGAGACACGAAATGCCAGTCTGAATAAACATATTGTCTTATTTATAACTTCTGTGACTGAGAACAGACGAGTCTTCTTATAAATTGCGGGTGGCACAATGCGTTTTCTATTGTCATGACCAATATGTCAATGATGCATGTTTTCATGACATTTACAGGCAATTCGCTGGGATATTTTGTTATTTGCAATAGAAAAGTTCGGAGATGCAGCCATGCCTGGCGTAAACTGGAATGAAAGCGGACGAATTAGTTTCCTGAAAAACAAATGCGTATTTTGTCTAGTAACAAAATGAATTGGTCGGCAGAAAAGCACACACTCCTCCAAGGAATATTGTAAGATGCCAATACAATGGAAAAGTAATAAAGTCAAGCAGGCAAAGCCACATACAAGACGCAACCACCACCAAAACACCGATAGACAGCATGACACACATACACACACAACCACACAACCAAACGCACACTCACACACGAGATGAACACAGAAAACACCAAAAGACACACAAGAACCAGAGACAAACGTTCCACACACGAACAAAATCACAAGCACAAAGACGCAAGGCAAACAAAAGGAAGGGTGACAAAGAGAGTACTGCCTTGGCACGGTCAGTAGGAAAAACACCACTGGGGTTTAAACCGGTTTACGGACGTCCTAACCTCACACTTCTCTCAAAGTCACAAGTTGAAAATAATAAATTGTACCTATAGCTTAGCATAAACTGTTGCCAGCGCCAAATAAGACAAGTACAACCAATGATGGGTGGAATTAATGTCAACATTGTCACACTCTCATGCAATAAAAGTGACATTTGTACCAATAAAGGAAATGAGTATATCCAGAGAATGGTTATTATAGGTATTAACTGAACTTCCCGAGATTTACCATTATATGACGTGTAATTAATTACCTTAAAGAATAATATTAGAAAACTGATAATACCGGCTTCACGGGACCAAAAAAGGACATAATAAAACAGTCTTGATCCGGAACAGAATGTTCTTAAAGGAACCCCACAATCACGGTTCTGGACCCTGTCTATAGTTTGACAATTTATTTCCCAAAAGTCAGAGCGCAAAATACTTCCTTCTGATTCAATCCTTCAAACGAAACTTCAGTATAAGGAATCACATCACAACGGAAGGTGTCAAATTTGCGAAACTAGGTACACAGGTATTCCTTGTAAATGGAAACTTATTTTGTATTGTACTGCCGAGGACTATACAAAATAAAACATACAGAGTATCACAATATGAAACGCCTTGGTCTTCCTACAACGATCCGTCTGTGATCAACCTGGTAATATGTTCGAAAACAACATAACAAGGTCTTTAATCAATCTTAAGTAACAAGTGCTCTAATTTATCACAGTGGTTTCAAAAAGTTACTTTTACATAGGTGTCAAAGGTAATGGGGTAATGGTATTGTAACATTTCCCTTCCGCAAGCACAATGTCTTCTTATACTCAAATCCGTTGTAATATTTACTTTCTTACGATTAATTTAAGCTTTTTAAGAAACGTTTTGCCGAGTGTAGAAACCTGACAAAGAAAGGTGTCTCATCATATAGATACAAACTGTTTGCATAACAAAATAACTTGTTTAGGACTTCAATTTGAAGCAGTTTTTGTTTCAGCGCTTTTAAAGTGTCAAGAAACCAATCAAATATGAAGACTATCCGTGTTAATTGCACAACTCGGGTGGTATATGTACAAACGGTTGAATATCGATCCGGTGTCAAACCAGTTGATGCTATGACCTACCCAAATTGACTCTAAGTCAAATTTTATTTGAACATTTCATTGTTGAATATTCATGTAAGAAATCATGGATATTTATTAGCTGAATTTTTATAATGGCATATCGAGGGTTTGGTACACAACAAAACAATTGTAACTCAATAGTCTTGCACCAAGCCCTCCAGATATACAGATTAATGTTTGGTTTTAATGGACACTGTAGAGTCAGGTATGTTATAATATTATAAGCAAACAGAGCAGACCTTGATCAGACGGCTCATAAAGCAGTCGTATGATCTGGGTCTACTTTGTTTGCAAATGCATGGGAAAATAAACGTTTATATGAAGGAAATGCTTAATTAAGCAATTTAATTTCAGGTAATGTATCATTTTAGCAGAAAACTATAGGATAAATTTAGAATGTTTCTGCATTTTACTACTTTATATATCACAAGCATAAAAATGATCAAGGAGAAAAATGGAAAATTGTGACTTACTAATCTACCTCAATCATTTCGGTTACAAGTCCAAGCAAGTATAGAAGTGACAGTAATACATTTTGTATAGTGTTCTTAAATCGATCACACGGCTAACGTACTCTGACATTTCTAAGACAGAGTTGCAGAATATAGCAATTCATTATAAATAAAAGGGGTAATATTTTGAAACAAAAACATGAAAGGGAAGGTTTTCACCCAGGAGTTTAAGATTTGATCACCAACACATTAAGCAAAATATATATGTCACTATTGATACATGTTAAGTTCAAATCTCTTTTGAGATTGTAACATCCAATAGCTGAGTGCATTTATTGTTTGTACATGTTTAAATGCGACGAGTAACACTGTACATCATCAGGATCGTAACTGTGTGAAACTCTCATTACATATCCATTGAAAAAACCCCACTGGGCTTGTTACTAAGATCACACGACTGATACTGCGATCGTCGTATATCAGAACTCTTATTGCAGCACACAACAATGAGCGATACTTTCGGTTTTTTTAGTTGTAGTGATTGCAGCACACTAGAATGTGCGATAATTTCAGTTATGTGAGTTGTAGTGACTGCAGCACACTACAATGTGCGATAGTTTCGGTTATGTGAGTTGTAGGGATTGCAGCACACAACAATGTGCGATAATTTCGGTTATGTGAGTTGTAGAGATTGCAGCACACTAGAATGTGCGATAATTCCGGTAATGTGAGTTGTAGTGATTGCAGCACACTACAATGTGCGATAATTTCGGTTATGTGAGTTGTAGTGATTGCAGCACACTACAACGTGCGATAATTTCGGTTATGTGAGTTGTAGTGATTGCAGCACACTACAGCGTGCGATAATTTCGGTTATGTGAGTTGTAGTGATTGCAGCACACCAGAATGTGCGATAATTCCGGTTATGTGAGTTGTAGTGATTGTAGCACACTACAACGTGCGATAGTTTCGGTAATGTGAGTTGTAGCGATTGTTGTGAACTAGAACGCTGGTTTCAGTAGTAATATATTTAGTAAAGAGCCCCCAATTGATCAAACAACCTAGAAGTGTTATCATTTCAATACACACGTCCAAGTGTATGTTTTGCATGTGTCCTCACTAGAACGAATTTAATTAACATGTTACTGTCATATAATTTCCATGAACAATGCCCACAGGTATTCCCGTGTGACGTTTTTAAACTGAAAATCAGATTTCAAGCGTAATTGTGGTTTGCACTCTTTTTCTGTGTTGTAATTGTCTAGGACTGATGCACCAGACAAGTGTTTGAAAGTGATGTGAAAGTGAAAATTTTTACCCCAACGAAACTATGATTATCGACTAGAATTATGGTACCCACAATAAATCAATGTTATGCTTTTTCTGGAACCTTCAATTACCCTTTTAAATTGTCTGAATATTTGAGAATTATTATAATTCTTGTTAAAATTGATAACATTTTAGCTCTATCTGCACTGGACACAGTCGATGTTTCTATATGTTTTAACTACTATCTTACAAATGTAAGCCATAAATATTTTAGAATTATACAATGCGCTATAAATCTCCCAAAAGACTGAATAACGCTGTTTTATGTGCTAACTAAATGCATAGTGAAATGTGTTATAGCATCGAATTCAACTGGCATGCCATCAAATCTGCTTTAAAATCCAATTATATGTCACTGTATGCTTATTTATTACTTGTTTTTATTGGATGATGAATTTATCTTTGAAGAAGATCAGTTTACAGTTAAAAGTTACAAAGACATAAATACTTTACATATAAAGCAGAATATTAACCCTTACAACACCGACTGTTCAAACGGTCTATTCCAAAATTCAAAAAGGTCAAGCATACTGTGGGTATTTATTGATATGTTTAAAGAAAAATGTTACGTAACAAACAATGCATACCCTCACAAGAGGGTTACTCTAGGACCCGTCTCGTCTGGGTATACACTGTTTGCAAATGACATTAGTGACTCGTGTTGCACACAGCAAGTGTTTAAGTTCTCTGTAGTGCATATGCGTCTGAAACTAAGACATGTTAAAGGTATCTGTGGTTTGATATGACCTGTTGCCGTATAAATTGCCACTTCAATGGTGCAGAAACGTCATAAATCCATTGTTTTAATTATTTTAGAATTTGACTAATGCCATGATGTGATGCATTGTAACAAGGTAACTTTTCTGATGTTCTCTCTATCTCCTATCCTTCATTACATTTTACAACACACTTTATGCATACACCGAAACTCAGTTTCTAGTCGTAACAAAGACACTTTCAATTCTTTGCCTCAAAAATAGTTTTATGTTCTATCTGGTCGACACACCTCTCTGGCGAGGCATCTTGTTTACACTATTTGCATAGACCCTACTCGCATGTTTACTGAACAGAAAACGTTTAGTGGCGATGCTATAATGGAACGGTATAATATAAAGTATAACATAACCTGCATGTATAACTTTTTACGATCTTAATCTCTTTTATCGTATAACGTTATGTAATCCCCATCAGTTTCGTCTCCGTCAGTGCATTCGGGTCGAGACGACGTATCTCTGATATGAGTGGCGTCTAATGTCATTAGATATAGCAAACTGATAGTGAATTTTTGTTTCTGAACGTGGGTAGGTGAATAATTAAAATGGACTCGTGTTGGATGACAAATTAGATTTAATACTACGTGGCACTCTTATAACCTTTCTCGAATATTAACTGGCCAGAATCTCATTTGCCCATTCCCATTTGCAGACCCTATTATCGCACATTCTAGTTCGCTGCAATAGCAGTTTACTTCCTACTTGGATCCCATATAACTCATCGGGATCCAAACTGTTTGACATTCTCAATAGCTCGAATTAACCGGAAGTACATGGCAATTGCATCAGGCCGAAGTTCAATCTTCATTTCTTCAGCAGACTAACTTGTAATTTCTTCATTGTTTCAGCAGACTAACTTGTAAGGGTGAATTATTATTCAATATTAACGTGTACTGCAGATAACCGACCGGCTTCATGTTATTAACGACTGTATGTAACCTTCATGTATTTTATTATTAAATATATACGACTCTTCTTTAATCCCTTTATCCCTTCTCTTGCTGAATTTCAAAATACATTTCTCCTTCTTTACCCATGCCCTGTTGTATAATTACATATATCTTCACTGTGTACAAGTATTGCGCTGTGCAATCACTGCTGTGGAGGGCACGGTTACACAATCAACTTGTAGATAGTGCAGACCCTGAAGAGACAGCTCCCGCAGGGTCTTCACTATTTACAGGTAGGTATATTGACGAGAATAGCAAGCGAAGGGTTAACCCATCCATCAAGTTGACGCCTTTTGACGCCTCTGTAAAAGGCACGTTTTGCAACCATTGTGATAAATAAAGCATTTGCTCCTATGGAGTAAATGCTCTTTTTAACGCAATGGTTTCAAAGCTTCTACACTTCTAAATGTTCCTTCTTTATAGTAAACGCTTCTTATCGGTAGATTTATTCAAAGAGGTTGGGTATAAAAATAGCATATGAAGGAATGGGTTACGATTACCCATGTTATTCTAATTTGAGAAAGACTATACATAATAACTCCTATTATATAGAACTAAATACCGATCATGATCCAGGCTTTTGGACACGTAGCGAATAGCTTCTCATAAACTTTATCGAATCGGAAATATATATATTTCATTCATTAAAGATTTAACACATTCCCGCATATTGATGCCTTTTGACGCCTCTGTAAAATCACCGTTTGAAACCTTTGCGATAAAAAGAGCATTTGCTCCTGTAGGAGCAAAAACTCTATTTATCACAATGGTTTCAAAACTACAAAATCCTGAAAGTTTCCTTTTCTCTAGTTAATGCTCCTTTTCGGTAGATTCGTTCGAAGAGGTTGGGTCTAAAAATAGCCTATGAGGTAATGGGTTAACTTACTAGAGGAATTTGAATGACAATCAGTGCAGACACTAATCAGAGGGATCGACTAGGGGTCATCTGATCTTGGTCTATACTGTTTACGAATGACAACCCATGCATGGTCCGCATTAAAGGTTTAACCATGGTTTTTCCAAGCTAGACTACAGGATGTCGCCTTAGCTCGGCTGATGTGACAGTTTACATTCTGATGGGTCTTCCCTTGGTAATCACATTACAGGAATTTAGACTATTGTATGGCAGTCACGATTGTCTGTGTTTGATATAAAAAGACCAGTCTGTTCCAGACTTCCTTGCAGGACAAAGATTTAAGTGATCGAATGTAAGGTTATATGCTAGAGACGAACTCATCAAGTTTCATTGTAGCTTACTGTAACATTTAAAGGTTTTGGGAAATTTGCAATCAGTTTGCAGACAGTTTGGTTCAGATGAAACACAGAGTAACACTCGGGTTTTAGCTAGAAAAACTGGATTCGATTCCCGCCGCGACAATGCTCGATATTAAAAGGGTAGTTCTAGGACTGGTCGGCCCGGTGTCAGGATAATGTGACTGGGTGGGGTGCCCTTGCAATGTGCCCGCAGCAGGGGCATTCCAATTAGGCAGAACTATAACTTGTCTCAAGCGGGTGCCGTCTGCAAATAACTGAAATACTGTTGGTTGGACGTAAAATCCAACTCACTCACTCTTAATGCACGGTGAAAGTCATTCACCCTGCATTAATTTGCTACATGCCACATGCATGGTGGACGTCATGTAGAAAGTTTTCTGTATGACTTTTACCCTGCATTAAGCAGCCACCTACCTATAAAGACATTAATTCTATTTTACTTATGTTTTCGTAGTATCGACTTTTTACTGTACATACGAGAGGTGTTCGAAAATTAATGCAATTGCTTTAACTCTTTTAGCGCCAAATTTAAAGGTGTCGTCTGCAATAATAATTTTATATTAGATAGAATTCTAAACTAAATAATAAAGGTATATTAGTAAAACATTTGTATTTAAAAACCTGTATGCTTGGGCTAAAATAATACAGAAAACAGTGAAGTCCCAGGTCAGATGCCGAAGCGGCATCTGACCTTGGACTGCACTGTTTTCAATGGTGCCAACAGGCGACGGTGGCGCCGAAAGTGTTAACACCATGTTTTGGTACTAACTTTGTTATACAGAATCACGATAAACTTTCGAAGTACTTTCCTTTATATTTTTAATTTTGAAAAGGTATACTACTTATGTACTGACAAAATGCACTTCGTTAAGTGTACTTACGCCCAGCTATGATGTGTATATTGGGTATAGCTTCAATAACACCCATCGTATATATGAATACCTTACACATGTCCATCTATATACGAATCCTTAATTAAATGAATAGTTTAGACACTGAGGAACTTCTATAATTTCATGTTGTTAGAGACGACCCAAAGTGTTTAACCCTTTGCCAGTTCAATGTTTGTTCCAAATGTCAATACCTACTGAATATTCAATATAGTGATAATGAAATGTGAAAGGAGGGAAATTATATCCATTTTAGAAAGATAAAAGAAACATAACTATCAAACCTTCATGACTTTATTGTGTTCACAAAGGATGAACAATGTTATAACTTAACATAATGAATAAACATAACATGTTTACTATTAAGGTGCGAAGAGGGATGGTCTCCACGACCTTTGCACATCTATGACGGCGATTAAAGAGCATTACACAGTCTCCAGACTTCTCTTGTTCTTGTCTATTTGTAAAACACAATTGCCGCCATTGGTTTCTATTCCATCATTCTTATGCTTATGTTATCATACGAGTTTCTCGATTTGAAGAGACTAATGCTGAATATGTATCTTCTGACTGAGCACCTCTCATGTTACTAGAAACTAGTTAACCGTCGCTATAACATTTAAATCCCCCGCTCCTTTAACCAGTCTCCTACAAGTAAAAAAGCAAAGCGTATCCCAATAGTTTGTTACCTAATAATTTCACTTATTCCAGTGATATTGCTTGTAAATCGTCATTTTTCGCAAATTTATGTGCACGAGTTTGTTTATCAGATACCATTATGCGTTCTCAAATGTCCAGAAAATGAATCTTTTTCATGTCGGCTACGGGCATAGAAGAAATACAACACCGTAGGTAATTTACAAGAAATGTCTGTACTCAGCAGCTCGTTAAGTTATAAATAAGATCCTAGGTATATTCATTCTGGCATTTCGTGTGTCGATGATTGTGACAAGGGAAATTGTTTACGACACAAGTTCTTCCGCGTTCAAATACGAAACAATAATACTGTCTGGCAAAGTCATTAAATGAATGTTCTGCATTGGTCTATAATTACCAAAAATGTTTATGCTCATACATTATAATCTTTATATGTTCCAAAAACGATGCTATCTTAAGTAAGAATTGATACACATTATGAGTTTATTATTAATAATATGACGGGACATAAATGATAGTCACTTCTTTTGTTTTAATCAGCATGCATTTCATTGACACGAAGACTGTTGGATGAATTGACATTATATATGTTTTTTTACACAATGACTTTTTAACTCTCTAAATGTTGGAAACGAGTGTACTGGCATTTGCAAAGAGTGAAGACACAAATCTGAAGGCTGCTACAGGAGCCCTCTGAACAGGGTCTGCACTGTTTGTCATTCAAAATCATGTCACAAAATTTAGCTATTCATACCAAATAGACTCTACCAATAAACAATTAATCAGCGTTGATGGACTTGAACATATTTATTCTAGAACGATGCTACGAACTGCTACTTATGTGTAACAGTTTGCACCAGGGCCCACTTTTATAAAACTTCTGAGTCCGAGTCTGATATCATTCTGAAGCATCCGATTGGTTCGATTCTGAACTTACTCAGAATCGGACAAATCAGGTACTTGATATTGATCTCAGACTCGAGCAAAACGTTTTATAACCTCGAGCCAGATGAATTACACCTTCTGTGGATACCCTATTTCAAACATGGTCGTCTTCAACACTTGCTACAGTATTTCCCATCAATATACCAGGAGGTATATATAAAGGTATTATATCGCCCATGCAGGTCAACAAGTCAACTTAGTTAACATGACGTGTGCATTTTTGTGAACAAAACAATAATGTTTGACAAAGTGCATTACATTTGCCAAGCTTTTAGACAAATACACTAATTAATACAACAATCAATGTCGGTAATAATTTTTGACGAGCAAATTCTCTAAAATGGTTTAGAAGATAATCACCTAAGAAACATTTCAGCAAAAACATAATGAGGGCTTGGTGGAAAACTATTCTAACTCCTTCACTTTAGTGAAGGAGTTAGAATAGTTTTGCACCAAGCCCTCGATAATGAGTTACCAGTAAAATCTGTCTTAACACTTTCCTTCATATAAACGCGTTTGCACGCATCTGCGAACAGAGTAGACCCAGAACAGACGGCTCCTATAGGAGCCGTCTGATTAGGGTCTGCTCTGTTTGCTTATATAATTTGATGGGTCTGTGTCTTTACTTTCTAAAATGGAAAAAAAATGTTCCACCTTTCATATTTCGTTATAACTATTTTGTCCAAGAATATTTTGTAGGTATTGAAATATGGAAGACACACAGGACAAGGAAAGGGGTAAGCAGTACATAGATCCAAACAGCATATTATGTCATGTCACATTTATAGTTGACACCTTCAAAACAACCTTCTCAATTTCTTAATTGCCTCTGAAAGGTGACAAGTAAATCGAATTTAAAGACAGTCTGTATATCTTATCCTACTTATCGCGACTCGGGTCTCAATGATTAATCAACTTAAATTCAGACCAATAACCTAATGTTCGATATGGGCCAAAGTTGTTCGAATCTTTGCGAACATATACTAAGTTATTAGAGTAGCGAATTAATATAAATTGAAAAAACACATTGAAGGATTAATGCTTATGATATCATGAAAGTTAAAAAGTGTTCTAGATGTCACTACTGGTCAATATTAAAATCATCAACTAAGAGAGAAACACGGAAACATTAGTTAGACTAACTTGACCATCATGTTCAAGGAAGCACGGAAGTGGCAGATAATGCATGTTGTCTCTTTAAGTTAAAAAATATGTCTCAATGACAGCTTCACCTGGCAGTTTGGGAACATTACACGAGAAACCAGGCACAGGTATACACAGTTTGTTGTATATTTAAAGCAAGTGCACGTGCTTTACTACCTTAGCAAAAGCAAAAACAAATCACGACAAATCGGGAAAGGAAAACATGCAAACAAATGTACATATTAATTTTTATTGTTGTATTTGCATGATTTGACACAGGACGCATAATAACTATTAATTTTCGTTTATGCAATATACGTTCAGTTTGTCCAACGGCTGTCATTTTAAATAATTGAGTCATTTGCCAAATGAAAATGATGGACGTCGTTTGAGCACTAATAGGTGACATCTCTGTTTGCGGAAGATGTTTGGTAATGCGACTTTAAGTGCAACATTTGACAGTTGTCATCTTGCTGTCTAATGTACGAATGACAGAGAAGCCACAGTCTATTAGAATATCCTAGAGACGGATATAAACGCACAACTGGTACATTATGGCAACGCAATGGGTATTGGTTAGGGATTGGTTGGCTGATTGAATGTTTACATCCGTTTTTCTTATCTAGGGTTAATTGATGCCCGGATTTAAATACAGAAAACCCTTTTTGCATTAATTGGTTATTTAAGGCATCAGTTATAGAGCACTGGTACAGGGCTTTGTGTGTATTTTAACACACACCACATCACATTGGCACCAGGCCAACCAGTCCTGGAACTACTAGAACTACGCTCATGTGCTTAGCGTTAGGCACGGTAGTCATTACTAACATTTCAAAGTTATGGACAGTTTCGTCTTCTTTCAATATATTCTATTTTCTCAAGAATTGAGACATGTTACCCGAGCCAGAAACATAGGTAGTCTTATTACGATATCGAATCAGCCTTGCATCTTGTCCTGAAGTTATAAAACATTTTGCTTGAGCCTGAGTTCATTCTAAAGCACTTTATTTGTCAGATGTTGAACAAGCTCAAAATCTGAACAAACAAATGCTTGAGAATGACCTCACAGATTTAGACTCAAACCTTTTATAAAGTCTTAGTCTGGTTGTAGTTCGCCCATTTTGTACATGTCGGCAACATCGCAACTATCTGCAGAATGTTAGTTATAATTAAATTGGATGATGTTTTGGAAAGAAAGAGAGGAGTTTATGATCTGACCATCCAATAGTTAAAATATTTTTCTTGAAACTTCATCGTTGATTCTTTAACCCATTACCTCATAGGCTATTTTAGACCCAACCTCTTTGAATAAATCTACTCAAAGGAGTATTTACTATGGAAAGGGAAAATGTTAGAAGTGTGTATTTTTGAAACCATTGTGATAGATAGAACATTTGCTCCTGTGGAGCAAATGCTTTATTTATCACAATGGTTTCACAAAGTGACTTTTAGAGAGTCGTGGAATGGCGTATTTATAGAGTAAAGGGTTAAACCCTTTTTGAGGTTTGATGATGCTAAACTATTCATACGTAAGCATGTACAATCTGATAGCTGAATGTATTAAATGCAATATAATTTCATTTCTGATCTGTATCTACAACGTTTGTCAGTCCAATTATGTCCCGAAGGATAATAAGAGAAAATTACTATTACCGCTTGTCATATATTCTTATATCATTTGACATTTAGCCTGCTATCGGCGGATGAGTGAATACCTATGCAAACAATTTGGATCCAGATGAGACGCCGAGTAACTCGGCGTCTCATCAGGATCCAAACTGTTTGACCTCCTGATTGCATTTCGGTAGAAACATTAATTATTGCTTGAATTTTGAAAATGTAGCAGGTGAAAAAATCGGTAAAAATAATTTGCTCAGCAGGCTAAAGGTTAAAAAAACTCGTCCAGATCTTACTGTGGATTTCAAAAATATATCAAAGTTTGTATGTTGAACAAATCTTTTAAGATCAGGTTATATTCAAAGGCTATCAAAGAAGGTAAATCTTTACAAATACACCAGAAAACACAACTTTCTTCGTTGAAATTGTGTGGAAGAAAATAGATCGTTCCTGTATATACTGTTTGATATAATACGTTACTGTGAATGATTGCCAGGTTATGTAAAAACACTTGTTCAACTACAATATATTCGCTATGTTATTATTTGAATTATTACTTAACCCTTCTCTTGCTGAATTTTAAAATACATTTCTCCTTCTTTACCCATGCCTTGTTGTATATTTACATATATCTTCACTGTGTACAAGTATTTCGCTGTGCAATCACTGCTGTGGAGTACACTGGTTGCACAATCAACTTGCAAAATAGTGCAGACATCTGGGTCTTCACTATTTACAGGTAGTTATATTGACGTGAATAGCAAACGAAGGGTTAATAATCTGATGTGAAGAATGTCCGGAAATACTACTTTCAAAGCAACGAATAGGTGCATGTGTGCATGTTAACTTTGTTTTGGCAATAGCTTGAATAGCTTTCTTTGTTAGTTTATTTTGCCCAAGAAGGTCGTGTCTAAGCCATACTGACTTTGTTGCATATGTAATTACAGTCTACAAAAGTCAATGACACATGTCTGGGTCACTGGTACGTCTGGGGCAACTCTCTTTGGATTTTCTCAACATATTCATTGTTTATGAGCTTTTCAGTCTGTCAAATTAGAGTAGTATCTTTAAAGAGAGTTTTTTCCCAAATATTCAGCAATGATATAAATACAAATAAGCGATTACCCTGACTGAAAGGAAAACGTTCAGGGAAATAACTGAGGAGCACTTTTTGTGTAAAAGAATAAATGTGTTTCGAGCTTTAAATGAGAATTTTCATAACAGGATTTGAAAAGCGGAAATATTGCAAGTCATCGTACAAAAGGACATCGAGTTAGATCTAATTATAATGTATGTCAAAAGAAGTTGCTGAACAGTAGAATGTGTGATATTTTCGATTGTTCAAGTAGTACAGATACTTGCACATGTTCCTGATCACACCACGTGCTACCTTGTTGACACACGTATCAGGCGAGGCAAATTGAACACAATGTCTACATCATTAATAATTTACAAATACCCTTATTTCCGAGGAGCGATTCATATGTGTATTGAATGTGAGCATGGAATAACTGAAGGGCATTTTTTTGTAACAGAAGGGAAAAATGTATTACATATAAATGTTCTACCATTTTCCAAAATCTCCTGCTGCTTACTCGTTAAGCGTATGTATTTGCAATATTTCTGATGCCAGTTATATCATTGACATTATGTTCTTAGCCTATTGTTTAACCGTGGGCAATGTCACTGACTTTAAGTTATTTGTATAGACGAATGATATTTTACAAGATGTATTCTGCTAATATTTTCGAAACTTGCGTAATAAAATGACTTTAGAAGATATGAAGTGATGTCACTTACAACAACCATGGTAAGAAAAGAAGTGTATCGAAAACATTAACAAATCTGATTGAAGCAGAAACCAGCGGGAACGAAACCCGCCCGTCATTCACCGTAAACGCGGCCGCCATTCACCATAAACGCGTTCGCTATTCACCGTAAACGCATCCGCCATTCACCATAAACGCGTTCGCTTTTCACCGTAAACGCGTCCGTCATTTCAATGTAAACTTCCCCCTTTCACTGTAAACACGCTTTCCATTCACCTGAATCTGCGTGTAACGGGCTTTTTAATGTTCAACTTCTGGTGTAATCTGATATAACTTTAACCGTGAGCCTGCTGAACACACTTTTGTTGGTAGGAAATGCCACACGTGTGTTGGTAGGAAATGCCAGCAACTTCAGCTGACTCATTAGCTTAATCCTTCATTTCTTTTCAACAACACTGCGAGAGTACAACAGTTTGAATCCTAATGAGACTGTGATACAAACTGTTTGCGTAGTTAATCACCCATCCGTCATTAGCAGGCTAAAGGCTGATGTATGTCATAACTACTGTCCTGTAATATAGACTAGAAGTCAAACAAGAGATTTTAAATTATTCATTTAACCCTTTATTTGATATCCCTTATATGGATATTCATGTAAAAAATAACAACGTGGTGGATAGTATTTAGATTTTATCCAGTCACCAGGCTTCTCTAGTGACATAATAAAGGGGGTGCAGATAAACTTAGGTTTATTAGGTTACTTCCGGTAGTAGAAGGTTTATTAGGTTAGTAGATAGGCGTAATGATTCTATAACCATTGAACTATTTTAATTTTCTGAAAATATGCATAAAAATCATGTTGACGAAATGGATCTAACAGAAAATTCACCAAAAGATTTATTCAAATGAGAAAAAATAAAAATAATTGGCTATAGCTGGATTCGAACCCGCGCCTGATCCTACAAAAACCAATTCTCATCACTCTAGAGACGTCGTCCTTACCGATTACGCCACTGAGGCCACATACAAAGTGACGTTGATTTATCAGTTTTATTAATTTAATCCAACGCTGGCGAAACGCGTTTTTGATAAAATCAAGCCTGGAAGCAAAGATTGACAGATAAATAGTAAATGTTTTCTTTTCACGCTCATGATAATTTAATTGATAAACTCTTACAGGGGTGGTGATAGTCATAGACCTAAATATAGCCTGTTCAGTTCCATCGATTTATGAGTGACGTTAGGTCTATCTAAAAATAGAAACCGAGACTACGGAACTCGAAATTGACCAGATAATATAACCATGTCTATTTGAAATAACTTATCGACCCTCGATTCAAATCATCTTATTTTTCAAATTCAACCACGTTTTCCCCTCTTGTAATGCAAGTATCGAAACTATTTTCCTCTGCGGTAGCTCATTAGATCTATTTACGTCTAAATGGAAATGAAAAGGGAGGGATCCGTTGATCGAAAAACCACATTTTCAAGAGTGTTATGTTTTATGAGTATGAAAAAAGATATTTAACTAAATTGACTGGATAAATCGAATAATAGGTTAGTGCCGTAGATGGGACGCCTTTATCCGACTCGGAGAGAAAACAGTTGAGACTCGGCAAGCCTCGCCTCAACGTTTTCTCCCCTCGTCGGATAAAGGCGTCCCATCTACGGCACTAACCTATTATTTTCTATCATTTTTTATAATGGCATATGAACAAATGGCAGAAACAATAGTCACATATATTTTATGTCATCAGAGCAGATCCTGATCTGAGTCTACTCTGTTTGCAAAGGCGTAGAAATGCAATGAGTAGGCATGGAGTAAAGGGTTAAAATATAATCCGGTACTTCCAAAACACTGTGTTCCTAAAATTTGGTGGACGGAAAATATCCAGCGTCTGGTAGACATCTTTCAGCAAGTATGACTTCATTCTCAGTGTTGTTATATTTTCTGATCCTTCCATTAGTTTAGGTGTTATTAGTTTTGAAAATTGAATACTGCCTAAGTCGGTGTTAGGGGCATGAGTAGTGTTGCACTTTTAATTACTACTCATGAACAGAGTCTGCAATTTTCTCTTTTCGCATTGCTACTTTTGCTCTTGAAGGATCTCCCAATTTCAGAATAAGTTTACCATATTTTGTTTTAAACCATGGAAAATCTTTGTAAAACGATTCTATTAAAAATCTGGCTGGATCTTCTGGCTGAAATTATTCTAGTTTTATTATTTGTACACAATATCAGCTATGGGTGTTACAATATTCATATCATCAGAAGGGAGTTGGTAGATGATCACCAAAAAGCCAGTTCTGTAAACGTACGGTTGGTTAACCCTTTCTATGTTCTATGTTTATTCCAAATATCAACACCTACTGAATATTCATAGACAAAATAGTTAAAATGAAACACGAAAGGTGAAATCATGCAGCCATTTTAGAAATTAAAGAAACCTAATTATCAAATGACATTAGCAAACAGAGGATACTCTGATCAGGGGCGGTCTGGTCTGGGTATACTCTGTTTGCAAATGCGTGAGGAAAGTGTTATGAAAAAATACTTCTTTACCTGGTTGCAATGAAAACCCCCTTTCAGCACCAGTGACATGTATTTGTAGGCACCTTGTCTTAAATCACAGGAGGACCGTTTGTATGAGCTTTGTCAAATATGTATTAGGTGTTTAGGAATAAAGTCATTGTTAACGACGCATTGTACTTACAGCATAGGGATGGACGACAGACACCGCGCAATCCAAACTCATTGTGCATTTACTTATTCATGAACTATCAGTTCTACATGTGGATCCCGATCAGAGGTGTCCATGGTCCATGTCTGCAAAGGTTGCAAAACCCGGCTGACAGTAGTTACATTTCACAACCCATATGTAAGGTTTCTTTTTTCCGCAGAAAGCTTTATGTTCCTTGCTTTCTTGATGACAAATTCAATTGAAGACATTCAAATCAGCCAAATAGGAAACCTAAAAACAAATTACCTTGTTATATTTAATACTACTTGCGTAAAAATTATTTATTGACTTGGTTCGTTTTAGTGTAAGCATGTAAAATCCATAGGATCTGTACTGCTCACAGAAAACACTTGAAAATTTGAGAAAATCATTGTTAGATTGATAGTAGTGCATAAGTTACCGGCAGGAGATTGTATCTTTTTGGTAGTAAAATATATTGGCTTTCGTTAGCCGAAAGAATTACGAAGTTATCATTTAAATTGTAAGAGTTACAGTCGTATTTGTACTTTTGTTACACGGATGTCCGTTCTTCCAGTTGGAACGCTCGCTTTATATAGTATTTTTAGACTTCTATGAAGCGGTACGGACCCCTATGGTCATTCAATGACAGTTCATTTCATGATGTGTTGAGTGGTTATGAATGGATCAAAACACCCTTTCTACCCGCGTGGATTACAAAATATTTCCCATTCCGTTAAGAACACAAGCAGAAGGAAAATGACACACCATTGACTTTTTATTACGCTTATCCCGCTAACCGCGACTTTAGTCGAATTCGCGAACAACTTTGATCCAGATGAGACGCCGTGTATCTCGGTGTCTCATCAAAATCAAAACTGTTAGACACACGGTCGACAGTTTCTCAAACGTTTGGTCAAATAGGAAATATTCAAATTGCACCAAATCCAAAGTTGAGTGGAAATTATTATTTTACAGCGGGATACGTGTTCAAATTCGCATTCAACTCTTACAACGCTGACGTTTCAAAAAGACCATTCCAAATTTCAAACAGGTCAAACTTATTGTAAATATTTGGAGACATTTTCTAAAGCAAAGTGTGACATGGCAAACAGTGCATACCCTGATGAGAGGGGAGCCATCTCATCTGATTCTACAATGTTTGCAAAGGACATTAGGGACTAGTGTCCTGCACAGTAAGGGTTAATGGATCGCTTCTAAATGTATTTACTGAGTTCTCTTGTAAATGATAACCCTCTAATTATTGCAAAGTTGATTGACTGTAATTGGTTAAATTTGAAAATTTGTGAATGTGCGAGTGTATACTGCAGCTGTATGGGTCTTCTTGACGAAATACTATCGTGGTTAAAAGTCTGTAACTACGAGGCCTTTGGGTAAGTAAGAGATAGGGAGTATAGTCTGGGGGAAATTAGGATCCAGTTAAGGTCTTCACTACAGTTCGTATTGCATCTGATACTTTTAATGTACATACTATTGCTATGCAGGACGTCTGACTGTCACAAGGTGATAAAATATCTTATCATATTCATGTATTAAAATTCAATGAAATTCACCGAGGAATTGCACGTTACGTCTAGCAGATTAAGTGAATGTGTAATTTAGATGTAGACATATGTACGTGTATGAATTATAACATTTTAATATCTCTGCTTCCGTATCTTATTATAGTCGTGACGATCTATATCTCAATAAGAAGCAACACTTGGTCATTAGAAGCTTAATAGCTTGATCTATCGGAAGTGATCAAAGTTGCATCAGAGCCAAATTTGACTTGTATGTGTGTGTGTATAAATTGCTTTCTATCGATGTTTGGTGATGGTGGCGTTTTGTGTGTGTTTTTTCCTGCTTGACTTTACTACTTTTTCATTGACACCATTTTTACATAGCGGGATAAGAGCTAAAAAGAAGTTACTGTAACTTATATAAATGTTTTACAACATTTATGAAAAAGTGTAGAGTTACCGAAAACAATATCAGTCAATTCTGATTTGAATAATTATGATGCGAATGTTCGCTTTGCATAAATCCTATTTTATACAGCCAGTTAGAAAATGTACGATTAGGAATCAAATAAATATCCGAGGTACAGTAAGACTTCTCTATAACGGCCACTATATTACATAAAGTATTTTGAGTTAAAGGCAGGTGGCTGCTTAAAGCAAGGTGAAAGTAAAACAGAACGCTCCTATAGGAGCGTTCCGTTTTACTTTCACCTTGCTTTCAGCAGCCACCTGCTCTAAGATCCAACTAATTAACACAATTCAGTGTCTGTTATAGAGTTTTACTCTACACTATTTTAGAAATCAACTGCAAAAAGTACTATGGATAGGTGAAATTAAGAACACTAATTAAATGTAGTAAACATCAATACATGTGTATATGTAGTTACATAAAGGCAAAAATACAGTGGATAATTAAATAGAAATTAAAACCAACATACAACGGTCTCCTCTCAAGTAGTTATATAGTTATAGACACCACTGTGCGGTAAGAAAAACATGGCTAACCCTCTCCCTCATATAAACGTGTTTTCACGCATTTGCAAACAGAGTAGACCCAGATCAGACGGCTCCTAGAGGAGCCGTCTGATCAGGGTCTGCTCTGTTTGCTAGTACATTTTGATGGATCTGTTTCTTTACTTTCTAAAATGTCTACAATGTGCCATCTTCCATATTTCTTTATAACTATTTTGTTAATGAATATTCAATATATATTGAAATTTGGCCTAAATACAGAACAGGGAAAGGGTTAATAAGGTATAAATAACCAATGGTGGATGTCATTAGTCATATGTATCTTTGTGTCTAAGTCAAGCTTTCGTGGAAGTTCATATCCTTACTTACTCTCCTATTCTGAGACACTGGTTATATCATAGCTAAAACATACGTGCAAGACTACATGCAATATCTACAACAGTAAAACCTCTCTGAACCGGAATTCTAGCGGAGAAGAATTTAGATACTTTTAGGCAGGTGGCTGCTTAATGCAGAATGAAAGTCTTGAAGAAAGCTCCTAGAGGAGGTTTATTGACGACCTTCATCCTGCATTAAGGAGCCACCTGTCTCCAAGACCGATATGTATACGAAATATAACGTCCGGTTTAGGCAGGGTTTACTGTATTATAATAGTTTCCATCCCAAGAATAGTCTACTTTCCATAAAACAATAACCTATTTATGCCCTGTGTCCCTTAAAACGAGCATAGGCAAACAGTGTAGAGGGCTCCTTTTGGCCAGTGTCTGCACTGTTTACTGAACCCATTTATAGCAATGGCTTATGTCAGAAAATATTTACCCACACACGTGATGAATGAATGGGTTTGAGAATAAGATTTGGATTTTTTCATTTTTTAACATTGGAATAAATGGGTTAGTAAGCTGATGGTCCTTCTATAACAACTATATACCACTAAGTTAGTCAAAAGGTGTCATGGGAAATAATTAAATTAAGACGACCAAATGCATTTGAAAATTACATAGTTGTGCAAATCAGCAACATTCAGAAATAATAACTTTTCTTGTTATTGCAAAATGCCAAGAAAATGTATTTTCGATCTCAACATGGAGCATATTATTGGCTTTGGATAAAACTACCGCGCTAATATTGAAAATGAAATGAAATTAATGCGTTATCCTTGCCAGAGAAAATTGAAAGTATATAAATCAACGAAATATTAACGCTTATCGTGCTTGGAGGGGCCTTACTCACATTTTCAAATAGCCTAGCTCCAAGGTTATAAAAAATCTCAGTCTGAGTCTGAGATCATTCTCAAGTATCTGATTGGTCAGATTCTGAGCAAGCTTAGAAGCTGACCAATTAAATGCTTGAGAATGATCTCAAACTCAAGCAAAATTTTTATAACATCGGTGCCAGGAGAACTTGTGATAACTTTTCCAAAATGTTTCGATGCCTGCCGAGTAGGAGCCGCACTATTTGACGCTTTAATTAGATTTATTTTCTTGAGAAGATTGATAACCGGAGTATTGGATTTAATATCCCCCTGTTCAATGTTTATTCCAGATTTGAATATATACTGAGTATTCTTGAGCAAACTATTTATAGTGAAAGTTGGAAGGTGGAACATTGTAGTCATTTTAAAGAAACAGATCTATCAACTTCCATTAGCAAACAGAGCTATAGGAGCCGTGTACTCTGTTTGCAAATGCGTGAAAAGGCGTTTATATGTAGGAAAGGGTTAAACTGATTTTACCTTGTGTTTTCAGCGAGGTAAGTAGGAAAGGACAACGGGGAAATACTTCTTATATTAACATTTACGCCTTTGCAAATAGGGTAGACCAAGATCAGCCGGTTCATGTTGGAGCTGTCTGATCAAGGCGTACTTTGTTTATTTATGGAATTATATATACTATCTTATTGTGCAGTTTGCGAAGAAAAAATGGCATTTATAAACACTAAGCTGTATAATATCCATGAAGGTAGTAGCTTTCAACCCTTCGCTTGCTATTCACGTCAATATACCTACCTGTAAATAGTGAAGACCCAGATGAGACAGCTCCTGCAGGAGCTGTCTCATCAGGGTCTGTACTATTTACAAGTTGATTGTGTAACCAGTGCACTCCACAGCAATGGTTGCACAGCGAAATACGTGTACACAGTGAAGATATATGTAATTATACAACAGGGCATAGGTAAAGAAGGAGAAATGTATTTTAAAATTCAGCAAGAGAAGAGTTAAGAAGCAAATGGTTAATATTACAAATGTGTTTCATTAATCTTATCAAACAAACAAAACGATGGTTGAAAACTGTATCAATATAGTGTTTAGTACTGCCTCTTAATGAAACTATTCATTTACATCAGGTGAATGTCTGCATCACTTGTTGACGACCCAGTGTTTGCAAGACAAAATCAGTATTCACTTAAATTGCTTGGATTTATTTCAAGATATGTCATTTTTTCAGGGCAGTCAATACTGTATTGATACATGTATACCTATATTTGTGTTAAGGTTTTAAATGTTCCTCGATATATACTTACAAACTGTACCTTTGTAGCATAGTTTTCGTTGTATATCATCCATTATCAACTCGCAGCACATCGGCACTTTAATGACATATGTAGTGTTTCGGTGCCATAAATCTCAACCCAACCTAACGAAAACAGATTAAACTGATGACACATTTCCTAGTAAAAAGAAGAAAATGGAATCACGTTTCTTCCGAAAACGATTCAGTAAAAATATTGTGTATACTCAATCGGAAAATTTGCATGTTTATTTACTGTTTTCAAAAAGTAGTTTGACAATACACGAGAACCTCTCTATAACGGCAACCTCATAAACACTTTATTATAAAGCTGAAGTAAACACATTCCTAAACAGTCCAAATAAATTTGTTTTTTCTTCAAACTATTTGTTAAATGTCAAGTTTTCAGGATTTAGATTTAACAGGATCCAATCTGTTTGGAGTAGAGAGTGGTATCTTTTCTTTGGCATGACAATTATTACGATTCTCAAATGTTCGTTTAGGACTAAAATCGCAATTCAGCTAGGAACGTTGTGCGAAGATACTATATTTTGTACAGTAAAACCCCGCTAATGCGACCACCAAAAAGGAGCATAATTCTGGGTGACAGAGGCAGGTGGTAGCTTAATGCAGGTCGAAAGTTATGCAGAAAGCTCCTATAGGAGCTTTCTGCATAACTTTCGTCCTGCATTAAGCAACCACCTGCTTTACACGACACCAGTGGCTGTTTATTAAGTGGTCGCATTAGCGGGGTTTCACTGTATTACATTACACTAAACTCTCTTTACAATAATCACAATTTAACCACTTCAATGCTGCATTTCTGAAGTGGAATAGTCCATAACTATTTAAATGCAGCCAAGGTTCAAGGTTATAAATTGTAATATGATTTTGATGCCAAATAGATCAGACCTTGTCAATAAGACTCCATTGTTTGCAAACGAATTCAAATGGTTAAGACTGGCGGTTGGTTTGTGTAGAAAAAATTGTACGATTGAAAGCCCCTATACTTTCTGCATTGCTTTGTTCTCCATTGACCAGCAAACTGCTTTCATAGATACCAGTGTGTATTGAATACCCGAAGAGATGCCTTTCATTCACTGTTCAAACAGAGTATATCCAGGTCAGACCGCTCGTATAAGAGCGATTGTACAGGGTTTGCTGTATTTGCTTGAGAGATAATATAGATATGTTTCTACATTAAACTGAATTCATATGTCACTGTAAAACTCTTCCAATAAATACTCATGCAATTATTATTTCTTACACGGGAATTCATCAAATAAAGAGTTCAAATATTGGTGTAAAGAGATTATGCTGTGGGCTGCTTCGTATCGGTGACAAGAAAGTATAATAGAATCAAGCATGTGTTTTGTTAAAGACGGGGGTTTCTATACCCGAGGTTGGTCTGTTCCAGTAGGAAACGAGCTTTAGCGAGTTTCCGACAGGAACAGACCAACCGAGGGTATAGAACCCCCCGGCTTTAACAAAACCCATGCTTGATTATGTTTCTCGCTGAAATACGCCCTAAAACCAAGTAAATTAACGAATTTTGTGAAGTACTACTTTACATTGCGTAATACGACTTCCATATCTAATAGCAACAGACTGCAGCATAACTTTAGGCGTGACACTAAAATGACCACAAACGTTACATAAATACTTGAACTGCTCTGATCTAATATTTCGACCACTAAGGGCCTTTGTCAAAGATTATCATGTCAAAATACACGTCACATTTTTGTTACATGCATTCAGCCATAAAATCAAAGAGCCGATTTTATGGCTGAATGCATGTAACAAAAATGTGACGTGTATTTTGACATGATAATCTTTGACAAAGGCCCTTAGTGGTCGAAATATTAGATCAGAGCAGTTCAAATATTTATGTATTATATTAATTCCCTATTTTGGAATATTTTCTTCATCACAAACGTTACGTTTTGGCGTAAAATATAAATGACTGAGTGACTACAAAACAACATCTTCGGTTAATTAAATAGGCTTTTAAATAAAGTGTTTATATGATAAATAGAATTTCATATTCGTGCTAATTACTTATATTAATTTCACTTCATAAGGTTGTTGCCTATAGAAATGTTGGTATAGTTCTGTAAGAATTCCTTCCCTTGTATTGATTTTACGCAATCGTGCGTATGAATATACTAGTCACGGGGTGTTCCAGATAAGGATTTCTAGTACGGCTATTTTTAGTAACTCAGCTTATCTAGCACGGCTGAGAAGCGAGAATCACATATCTCTGTTTATCTAATTCAAGTCCTCATAGGCTATTTTTTTTTTATATCTAACCTCTTTGAATAAATCTACCGAAAAGGAGCATTTACTAGAGAAAAGGAAAAGTTTAGAATTGTGTAATTTGAAACCAACGTTATAAATAGAGCATTTGCTCTTATTGAGCAAATGCGCTATTTATCACAATGGTTTCAAAACGTGTCTTTTACAGAGACGTCAAAAGGCGTCAGTATGAGGGATTGGATTACGGAAAATCGGCTTTTATTTTGAGCCCATTCATTTTTATGTTGAGTTGGCACAGCTAACAAAATATTTACTACCATAAGCCATTAGCAAACATCGTTTCAGCATCAGTGCAGACCCTGATCAGAGGATTCCTTTAGGAGTGCTCTTATTTGGGTCTACACTGTTTGCCTATGCTCGTATTAAGGGACAATGGTCACAGATGGGTTAATCTCTTCGCAACTACATAAATATCGTGTGCTATGATATCCTCTTCTTCACGTTTCAAAGAGACATTTTCTTCAGTTGTTTAGAGAAAGTATGATCCGATTGTCTTACAGTTGGGATACAGATATAACGCTGAATTACGCGGTGTCTCATCCGGATCAGATTAGCACGGGTTCGCCTGTGGCGGCGAACAAATTAATCTCGATAAGTGGATCGACTTGTCTTACGAAATCTAATTTTAGGCATAAAGACTTGTTTTGTTGTGCAAGATGGATTTTTATCGGATAATTCAATGTTTGATAAAGCCTCTGTGCAAACAGGCGTGCAGCACAATCGTGTTCTTAAAATCGACTTCAATGGATGATGCAAAGAACAGCCAGATATGTGACAGGCTGAAAACTAATTGGTCTAACGTGTAACAACATTTCATCTAAAACTATTTCACTCACTTCAGCAAAGTTTCCATAATATGAAGTGATACTGCAGTGTAAGGACATTAACTCAAAATATGGATACATTATAACCTGTATTAAGCGGTCATTAAAAGAGGTCCAATTACGGGTCTATAAGGCAGATGGTAGCTTATTGCAGGTCAAAAGTTATACAGAAATCCCAGGTCAAAAGTAATCCAGATAGCTCCTATGGGTGTTTTCTGTATTACTATCGCCCTGTATTATGCAACCACCTGTGTTCAATAAATGAATGTCTGCTTAGGACAGGACTGGTTCTGCTGTAAGTGTATCCAGAAAGTCAGAGACATCCACGTCATCCATATAGTATCAATGGTGTAATGTATGTATTTACTATAATATTAACACATAAGGTCCTATATTGTCTAAAGTGCACTCGTCCGTATTAGATTGAAGAACACATCCTTTGTCATATTAAGGAGGGGGGGGGGGGGAGGTGCAACGTATGAAAATAATATTCTGGTATAAAACATTGGTATTCTGGTATAAAACATTGACACCCGTGGGTTCAACAATCATTCTTGAGAATATGCCCTATCTAAGAGGTTTAACCCATTCCTTCATTTCCTCATACTGACGCCTTTTGACGCCTCTGTAAAAGTCATTTTTGAAACCATTGTGATAAATATAGCAGTTGCCCTATGGAGCAAACGCTCTATTTATCACAATGGTTTAAAAACTATACAATTCTAATTGTGTCCTTTTCGGTACATTTATACAAAGAAGTTTGGTCTTAAACCAGTCCACGAATAAAGGGGATAATGTGTAAGGTGCGATAAGGGAAACACCATCAAGTCACAGAAGCGAACAATGTTATAATGTGATTATGAAAATGGTTTTCGTCTCGTGCTTGTATACATTGGTTTAATAATACCAAATGTCTATCATGTGTTGCACTGCGGAAATAATCCAATGCCATATACTTATATACTTATATTCATATAAGTGTATATACAAGTAGAATGGAACTCACTTGGTTCACTCTCAACCTATATTAAGCACAACAGTGTAACTCAATTGACCTGGTGTAGGCTGGTCATGAACTATACTGTTTTTAACTCATTAGCAAATGTGGGTATATGTCGTACTGCATTGTACGACCTCGCACACATTGCAGAACTGATTTGACACTGTGCCTCTGATGCAGCTACTAGTGCATAAATCGGGTTCAGAAGTCCGAATACGCCTTTCCTCATGGCGCAACATCGTGTTTCATATCAAAACCCCTATTCATGCTAAACAAATATGCATGCTAAACCTCTGCCAAAACCTTGAGAGCTTAGACCCTGTTAAAACGCCAAGTTGTTTATAAAGTTAACCTTGACAGTGCGAGACACAAGTCACTAGTGTCATTTGCAAACAGTGTAGACCCCTCTCCTCAGGGCATACACTGTTTGTCATGTTACACTTTTCTGTAGAAAAAACCCTTAATATTCACCATAAGCATGACCTGTTTGAATTTTGGACTAGTCAATTTGCACATTCAGCTATGTAAGGGTAAACCTAAATACATAACAATATAGGTTCCGCACAGTGTGTTATGTGTTATACATAATGCATGGTTTCTCTTCAACCCTTTGAATATGGGTCACTGGTGTGCAGTCATTTTTCAAATAATGTAGACCTTTAGCAGAGGACTGCTCGAGGAGCCAAATGGTCCCATGGTTACTAACCAATGTCACGTAAGCAACCGTTATATAGATACGCTTGAGATGAGGTCGATTAACGCTATTTCAATGCTGATTTCAAAGTGGAATGGTCTGTTATTGTTATAAAATATGAGGCTCATTTAGTATGAAAGGGTTGAATGAGAACAGTGCAGATCTCGGTTTACACTGTTTACAAATGAAAGTACACATGTAACATTGGCCGCATTCAAAGGTTAACCGAAGTAGGTGCAACATGACTGACGCGTGTAAGCAGTTCAAATAATGCAGACCAAACGATTACCTGCTCATCATTTTGTCACACCTGTCAGTTTCTCTGTCAGTATTCACCACAATAGCTAAACAAAGAGAAGCATGATAAGGCATGAATGTTAATGACAGGATATAATTGACGGTGTCTTAATGGCATACTCAAAATACGAGATGTCTAAACTACATTTTCCCTGACAGTCTATATATAATTGCTTTACTCCTTCAAGTGCGGGAACCTAGTATAAAAGACACTTGTTAACAGTGTAGACCCACACCAGAAGACTTCTTGGATGCCCTCTGATCAGGGTCTCCACCGTTTCTCGTAAAAAATATTTTTTCAGTGAACTATTTTGATACAAATATTTGTTTAATTTATAATCAGAAAAGGGGTAACAGGTTTTAATTATTCACTATGTTAAGGGTTAAAATTACACCATCTAAAGGTAACAACTAATCCCACCCCATTTAAGACAGTTGGATGCAGGAAATGATATAGTGTTAGTTTCCGTCAATATCAAAGCAATTGGACAGTTAAAAGGAAAAATCAAACGTGTTTCAAATGTCAAATGACTTGCGGCAATCATAATTAATGCATATTGTCTCTTTGTTATACAGTACTTGTACTTATTCACATTGCAATTCGTCCTGAAATCCAAACCAAATGAAACATATACACCACAATAATAGATTATGTTAGACTCATAACTTTGAGAATGTGCGTTGGTACTTATACAGTACAATCTTATCTTGATATATTAGTATTGATGAATAATACGTAGAGATGAAAAAGTAAAGACCAGCAAGAAAAGCTACATACAAGGGCCGCAAATGTACTTTGATACTTATAGAATGTCAAACTGGTTCATGATTTAGAATACGCCAGTGTTATTTATCTAAGAGTTGATACTCAAATCGCAGTATCTCACTCTTCTGAGTCAAAGTGGTCGTAACAGTAACGTCCATGAAAGGTCAAAGTAAACAGGAAAATTAGATGTATAAATTTTCTAAACTAAATGGTAACTGTTTTGTACACATTTCATGACTCTTATCACTTTTTCAGCGTGAAATAAGTTTGTCTTTCGGACAGAATTTTAATGAGGCATCTTGTGATCTTTGCAAATAAAACAAAAGTGAGCTCACACCATTCCTTTTGATATTAATATAACAGAACAATAAAATAAATTTGGAACGATACGCCGTTTAAGTATTGTAGAGCCTTTTAAACCATTCCCTCATATTGACACCGTTTGACGTCTCAGTAAAAGGACTTTGAAACCATTGTTGCAAATGTCGCATCTCGTCTGATTATATAGGTTCCACGTGGCTATATAAAAGTACATGTATGAGTCATGCAGGAAACACCGCATACAAAACGCACAGCCGCCCAAACATTACCCCAACGACAAACAGCAAATGTACATGTATATAAAAGACACAAAGGGACGCACGGATATAACAAACAAACAATAGGGGGTGGATGGAAGTACCGCCTTGGAACGGTCAGTGACAAATGTCACTGGAAGGGGGGGGGGTTAAACCGGTGCAAGGGCGCCAAACCTCACACTTAATCCATCCCCACCCAAAAAGAAAAACAGTGTAAATAAACGTATCCCCTCTCTGACTTATCTACAACATCCGCAGTGGCAAATACAGTGGTAAAGTGTATGTAAAACGAAAACATTTAAGTGAAACACACTGTATCCACATATCGCTAGTGTACTCAGTGATTGAGCTGCAATCAGAGTAACTGTAGAAAAGTAATAAAGGGTACGACAAAAATGAGATGTAAATGTAAAAGTACTTGTTATATGCATGAGGTATGTTAATTTTAAAGTAATGGATGTAAACGTAAGAAAATGAGATTGAGAATGCAATTCTTCCTGGCAACACAGCTACCAATCATATCTTAAATATTTCTGGACCTCACTACACCTACAAATCCCATGTTTTGACACTTTGATAAAACATAAAAATGTAAAATTGAGAGTAATTCATTAACAATTGATTTGACGGTAAGGATTTATACGTCTTTCCTATCAACATATTGTGGTAATCGTTTGCATGTTTGATCAATCATGTTTCTATTAGACATTATGTGTGCTATAAGCATGTATATATTGCATATTGAAGGAAGTCTAATGGAAAGTAACGTTTGAACAATTATAAATTACAACACTGCATAACTGTGAAAGTTACAAAAGTATCTTAAGCCTTTACGTAATAGAGACGGTTTCGTTGCAGGCAGAGAAGATCAAGATCAGGTTCTAGACATGTTCCATTTACTTATGAAACAATACAGGTCTTATCCTACACTTTCTGTACTTATGTTTGTATTTCAGATTTAGAAATATTCTAATTAATATTCATCAAGGCATATATTTATGCACATATATGCATTCATGAGAGAACACTGTATAACTACTTCGTGCTACACATTTCATGTACTAACACTATGAAATGCAATGATCCCTCTGATCAGGGTCTGCACTGTGTGCTGAACCCATCGATGCCTAAGACATACCTGCAACTATTATGTCTGCCGTGTCCCCTAAACATGAACATCGATGGGTTCAAGACTAAGATTTGGAATGGGGTATTCTTAAATAATTTGGGAATAAATGGATTAACAGAGATATGATGTCAGACTACACAATGAATATTCATGTATGAATATCTCACCGAGTGTTAGAAAAATGATATGTGAGAAATTCATATACTACATGAATTTACGAACGACGGATACTTTTTCTCCCATCTTGGACGATGGATGAATTTCTCCCTTTCTGAGCGCTGTGTTTTTTTATTTCAGCGAAAAATAGAATAGTTCACGTGATAAACAAACATGTATTTGTTTTGTCAGTATCTTTCAGAGACGAGTGTCTAAACGCCAAAGTAACTTTGGGCTAATTCATTTGATAGACAATGGTGAAATATTCAGATGAATGTTTGGTTCAGACATATGATGAATATTTGCTGTCTTCGGGCACTTTGTCAACATGCAACCCATGCAGACTATATTATGTTTTCCTCAAGTAAATTGATAGCCTCTTAGCCATGTTACAACCAGTTAAATATTAATTTTAAAATGACGTACCTAAAGAAAGACTAGCAGCAACACCTTGCAGTTAATCTCTTTAATGACATTTTAAAACTGAAATTTTAAATCAACTTCGAATCTCTCGCTTATTGGCAAGTACCAATCTAATCTCAAGGAGCTTCTGCGACACGGTGTTTCACATCCTGAATTTTATGATGTGATTTACAAACTTCGTAAAATTATTGGGCATACCCATTTTCTCACTTTGTTCATCAAATATGTTAAAAAATTCATTAAAAAGGGATATGATCCTGTAGTACTACAACATACTGCATGTTTGGTTGTCAACCCTTTTACAGTTGGCAATCACGCTGGCCTCTTTGCATGTACGCCGACAAGAAAGGTTTAGTACTCTATGAAGGCGACCTCTTAAATCCAGAAATGGAAGGAGAACGTCGGATATCTGTACTATTTCGTTTTTGTCGTACCCTTTATTACTTTTCTACAGTTACTCTGTTTGCAGCTCAATCATTGAGTACACTAGCGATAGGTGGATGCAGTTTGTTCAATTAAATGTTTTCGTTATACATGCACTTTACCACTGTATTTGCCGTCGCGGTTGTTGTAGATTAGTCGGAGAGGGGATACGTTTATTTAAACTGTTTGTCTTTTAGGATGGGGATGGAATAAGTGTGAGGTTGGGCGCCCATAAACCGGTTTAACCCTCAGTGACTTTTGTCACTGACCGTTCCAAGGCGGTGCTTCCATCTTCCCCCTATTGTGTGTTTTGTCTTTGTGCGTCTCTTGTTGTTTTTATAGTTATGTACATTTGCTGTTTCCTTGTGTTGCTGTTCGGGCGAGTGTTTGTTCTGTATGTGGTGTTTCCTGCATGACTCATTTTTGTACTTTCACCCATTTTCAGAATATATGTACTTCACAACAGCAGGTCGGCCCGTACTTCATTCTCAGTGTTATATTTTCTGGTCCTTCGGGATCATTAGTTTTCATGTTATTAGTTTTGAAAATTGAATACTGCTTAAGCCGGTGCTAGGGGGCGTGAGTAGTGTTGCACTTTTAATTACTACTCATGAACAGACTCAATAAAACCGAGTCTGCAATTTTCTGTTTTTGCATTTCTACTTTTGCTTTCGAAGGATCACCCGTTTTCAGAATATATTTACATACACACAGTAAGTGGTTCCTTTGTCTTTTGAATGTCAAAAGACTGAGTTCAATGAATTCAATATTTGTTTCCACTATTTCAATCATAAAACACTCTGGTGAGATAATGCTAGTGCACAAATCACATAAAACAAGCACTAACTAATGTTTAAATGTCCAGGATGCAAATATAAATGGTTAGAATGATCATGGAGGTTATTGAAACTGTTTGTTCTGTATGTGGTGTTTCCTGCATTACTCATATGTGTTCTTTCATGCGTTTTATTTTATTTTATAATGATCTTGGTCCATGCTTATAAAGCTTTTAGTTGAGTCTAAGTTTCGTTCTCAAGCTTTTGATTGGTCAGATTTGAGTTCTCAAGCTTTTGATTGGCTCAAATCTGACCAATCAAAAGCTTGAGAACGAACTGAGACTCAACCAAATGTTTTATAAGAATGGACCCAGAAGCTCATTGAAGAGATGGAGTAACCACGCCCTCGAGAAACAATCGGGAAGCGGTCGGGTATTGATCTAGTAGAGGGTCGAGTTGATCGGGAGAAAATCGTGTAGAGATATAGTGCGGTCGGGATGAATTCATTTACCCGATCTGTACCGATCATCTCGACCTCTACTCGAGTAATACCCGATAGACCCAAGTACGAGCATGACGATCTTGTCGATTACACGATCTCTACACGACCATTTTGACCTCTGTTTGATCTCTACCCGTCCTCTACTCGAGTAATACCCGATCGCTCCCCGATCAATGAGACCCCTGTTCGTATGTTCTCCTCGATTGCTACCCGACCGAACACAACCACTTCCCGATCGCTATTCGCCCGTACTCGAGCACACGTGACTAAGACACGACGGCCTAAAATGTTTGAAGTTTTTATACTGGAAGTGTCGGTACACGGCCGGTTCATGACCCCATACGACCCCGGTACGATAATGATGATCTGGTCAGGTAGAGATCGAACAGAGGTCTAGTTGGTCGAGTAGAGATCGTGTAGGGATCGTATCTCGGTCGAGATAATCAGAGTTGTTGTCGAGTTGACGTCGCGGGGGAGTCGAGCATGATCGCGAGGGGGTCGTGTTTGATCGAGTAAAGATCGAGAATAACTCGTGTACATGCTTTCGGTCGAGCTTGGTCGGGGGACTTTGGGTGATCGGGATGATCAAGTTGATTTGATCAGGAGTGGGAACCTACCTTTTACTATATACTACCAACCTCTGAATATTGCAACATTGTCTACTAACCACTAACATTCTTGAATCAATGACAAAATTTGGTTCGCCGATACTAATTTATTGATATATTAGATTAGTTCTATTAATAAATATCATCACATGACAACACGCGGATATGTAAATATCGTTAAAGTGTTAGGCTTGATGATTTGTCACATATGACCCTTTCATGGTTAAGAAAACAACGTTTCCGTTATGTTCTTGTCTTATAAGGACATACATGCATATCAATATGGTATTCCGGTAGGATAATTTGTCACAATATCATTAACCCTTTCCCTCATGAACTAGTAAAAAGATATTTGAAAATTAACTAGTTGTTTTTATATAATTACCTTATGAACACGAGAATACTATACCATAGCAGTAACGGTAAATCTGATCTATTAATCATTGCATAAGTAAAGAAGGCAGCTCCCTTAGGAATTGCCTTATCAGTGTCTACTCTGGGAGCAAAGGCATTAAAAGACCATTATATTAGGCAAATGCTTAAATAACCGCTATTTCTGTACAAGCGCGAAATAATATTCGGTGACAGTACTAATTTCTTGTATGTTTATTCACTAATTGCAGCCGCCTATTTCGTTGGTGTCGTATGTATGCTGTAGACAGGTTGGTGGTTTTTACTTTTGGTAATTAAAATATTCTGAGCTGGTTGCTAACGCACAACAAACCTCGGTGGATTGAGAAGATACCAGGGTCCATGCTTATAAAACATTTAGTTGTGTCTGAGTTCGTTCTCAAGTATTTGATTGGTCAAATCAAAGCTGACCAAACAAAAGCTTGAGAACTCAAACCTGTCCAATCAAAAGCTTGAGAACGAACTCATACTCAACTAAAAACCTTTATAAGCATGGACCCAGTACACGAAGTACATCTCTTTTTAAAAGTACAAACATGAGTCATGCAGGAAACACCACATACAGAACAAACACTCGCCCGAACAGCAACACAAGGAAACAGCAAATGTACATAACTAGAAAAAACAACAAGAGACACACAAAGACAAAACAAACATACAATAGGAGGAAGATGGAAGTACCGCCTTGGAACGGTCAGTGACAAAAGTCACTGGGGGGTTAAACCGGTTTATGGGCGCCCAACCTCACTCTTATTCCATCCCCACCCTAAAAGACAAACAGTTTAAATAAACGTATCCCCTCTCCGACTAATCTACAACAACCGCGACGGCAAATACAATGGTAAAGTGCATGTATAACGAAAAAACATTTAATTGAACAAACTGTATCCACCTATCGCTAGTGTACTCAATGATTGAGCTGCAAACAGAGTAACTGTAGAAAAGTAATAAAGGGTACGACAAAAATGAAATAGTAAAGATATCCGACGTTCTCCTTCCATTTCTGGATTTAAGAGGTCGCCTTCATAGAGTACTAAACCTTTCTTGTCGGCGTACATGCAAAGAGGCCAGCGTGATTGCCAACTGTAAAAGGGTTGACAACCAAACATGCAGTATGTTGTAGTACTACAGGATCATATCCCTTTTTAATGAATTGTTTAACACATTTGATGAACAAAGGGAGAAAATGGGTATGTCCAATAATTTTACGAAGTTTGTAAATCACATCACCATAAAATTCAGGATGTGAAATACCGTGTCGCAGAAGCACCTTGAGATTACATTGGTACTTGCCAATAAGCGAGAGATTTCGAAAGTAAAATTTAGAGAAAGTTTTTCTTAGTTTATGGTATCTATATCCTTGCTTAAGCAGTTTTTCAGTTAAAATGAGATTTCGACTGTTAAAATCTTCAATAGATGAACACGCTCTAGCAAAACGAAAAAGTTGAGATATATAAACACCGTAAGATGGAGCACGGGGAACATCCCCGTCAAGATGAGGAAAATTTACAATATTAAAATCAAAATCATCTCTTTTGTCATATATTTTAGAAGAAATCAATCCATTATTAATTTTAAGGTCTAGATCAAGAAACGCTGCATAATTGTCGGACGGGTTAGCTTTATTCAATTTGAGTTCTTCAGGATAAATTGTAGGAATCAGAGCATCAAAGAAAGGGTTATCTAAGTTAAAAATATCATCCAAATATCGACAAGTTTCATTGAAGGCTTTTATAACATCTTCTTGTGATTGAGGATTCAAATGCAACATGAAATCTCTCTCATAGCAGTACAAAAACAAATCTGCGACAAGTGGTGCACAATTCGTACCCATAGGAATACCAATTACCTGACGGTATATAGCATTCCCATAACGTACAAATATGTTATCCAAAAGAAAGGTAAGTGCTTCGCAAACTTCTGAGCAAGTCCAATTGGTGTAATATTTCATTTGCTCGTCAGTAAAGAAAGCTCTTTCAGCATTACATGCCAAGAATGATGTTTTTTCCCGTGCAAATACTTTCTGGATTAAGTTAGTAAGCTTATCCTTAATTAAAATATGAGGAAGAGTTGTGTACAGAGTAGAAAAATCGTACGTGCTTACAGTGGATGCAAGATACCTTTTGTTCTTAAGTTTGTTTAAGACTTCTGAAGAGTTCTTTATAGACCAGAAGAGATTTATTCCAGAATTTTCATAAGTCTTATCACAGTAGAATTTTACATGTTCCTTTACCTTCGTTAAACAAGAGGTCAAAAGTATAGACAATTTAGTAGTTGTACATGAACTAGAATTTGCAATGAAACGCGCTTTATATGGTTTTTTATGTAGTTTTGGTAACCAATACATTGTAGGAAGTTTATGTTGTGTAATTTTAATATCGGTTCCAAATTGTTCACACTTTTTGACATGGTCTGAAATGATGGTCTTTTCGTCAGTGGTAACTGAAATGTATGACTTGGTATTAATAATTTCCTGCTTCAAGACATCGATATAATGTAATCGTCAAATAACCTTATTCCGCTATTCCCTGACTCAAATATGCAATCAGCTTGGCTGGGGGCTGACTTACACCCAGTAAATAGTTTCTCAAAAGCTTTATCCAATCGGAAGTAGTTCAAAATTGCAAGTAATCCAAATAAAAAGGAGACATTGTTTTTTCACAGTTGTATAAGGGTTAACCCGGGCACTACATAATTATATATTTACAGAGGCTACACAAAACTATCGTAATGCATAACAAACAACATATTCCATTGTTTACTCTAATGCTTGCGAAATTTATGTCACAATTATATGTGTTTAAATATGTGCCACAATGCCCAGGGAAAGAAATCCTGGAGAGAGACGTTTGAAACAATTAATAATGGAACAGTAATTTGCAATGTGATAGTATTGCGGAATAACAGTAGAACCTGTCAAAAAAGTAAAATGCCATAAAATTGTGTTGGTTGTTTATTTACCCTATGGTTTAACTAATATTAACACACGCAATTATTTAGTGCGTTGGCACAGAAGTATTCATGTTTTGAACATGTTTTGTCTGATTCGAACACTCCTAAGTAGATTCAAACGGTACAATTACGTGCGATGTTTTATTATGATGATATTTTGTTCCAGCCTAGATGTTACGTGTCGCTATGGAAACAGTAAAATACAAGCATCCTTGTATACTATACAGGCAAGTTTTCTTATAATAAACTGAGCGAACATATGTACAGTAAAATCACTCTAAAGAAGACGTTTAATTTAGTTATCGTTCTTGGAAACCTGTGACAGCTTAATGCAGGATGAAAGTCACGCAGAACGCTCATCTAGGAACCTTCTGCTTCACTTTCCTCCTGTATTAAGCAGCCACCTGCCTAAAAGTATCTAAATCCTTCTCTACTGGAATTCAAGTTTAGAGGGGTTCTATTGTAAACGCAGACTAGCCGAACTATTATAATGTTTGTGTTTAATCAGTGTCTACACTGTCCTTTGTTGGTATAGACAGTTGTATGTCCGTTATCAGATGTCTCTTCTGCCAAAAGATAACATTAACATTTGGTTTAACCATTTCCCTGTTAAATATTCATATAAAAAATAATAACATCATGAATATTTATTAACTGAATGTTCATACTGTAAAATTTTCAACGGAATTCAACATCTTTCATTTCATTTTATAGATAATCATGCGGATCGTTCCGGTTAGTGATTTCATCCACGTGGAGCGCTTTTGAACGCACATATCCAGTGTGAAAAAGCGCTATATAAATGTGGTATAATAATAATAATAATAATAATAATAATAATTGTCGACTCTGACAAAAACTGTAGAAGTAGGTCTTTATCATGGCATAAGTATTCAAGTACATAAATCAACAAATAACAAGATTTGGATTTTAGAATAACGATAAGATTCAAACGTATTGCATGCAGTATCTGTTTTTGTAACATTTTAGATTATGTGGTGGAACGTTTGTAATGTAACACAATTATTATGTATTATTTAGAATTCAAAATAAAATACAAAACAAGCAAAAATGCGGAAATAGCATTAAATGCGGATTATTTCGACTGAAATACCTTTGCCAAAGCTGTCTACATACCAAATATAAATCGTCTAGCATATGTAGTTCAGAAGTTATAACACAATTTTAATGATAGACACGTTTTCAAAATAATGGCCTTGACCTGATTTCAGGTACCTTTATGTCATCTGTAAGGTCCTTAACAAAGATATCTGCATACAAAAGGAGAATTGTCGAGCGTTCGTTGATCAGAAGTTATAGCAAAATGTCAAAGTTTGTTAAAAACAGCCAATGTTTCAAGATAGTGACATTGACCTTGGCCAAATTTCATGTATCATTGTATCAACTGAAAGGCCTTAACCAGAGCTATATCCATACCATATCTGAGTTGTCTAGCATTTAAGGTTCATAAGTTAAGACAAAATGTTGAAGTGTTTTAATGATGGCCAACTTGTCAAAACAGTGACCGTGACTTTGACCTAATTTCTAATATCTTTATATCAAGTAAAAGGCCTTTACCAAAGCCATCTGTATACCCAAGATGCATTGCCTAGCATTTGTAGTTCAGAAGTTATAGCAATGTTAAAGTTGTTTTTAAAAAAGGCAAAATTTTCGAAACAGTGACCTTACCTTGACCTGATTTAATGTGTCTTTGTAACAACAAGTGCAATGCCTTCACCCAAGCTATCTGCATACCAAATATAATTTGTCTAGCTTACGTAATTTAGAAATTATAAGCAATGTTAAGGTTTTGTTAACGACAGCACGCCGCCCGCCCGCCCAATCGATCACCCGCTGCCCGCCAAACTATAAACTGAGATTTGTCTCGGACATTCCGGCTAAAAATCAACATATGATACCCTTAGTGTATCTTTAAAATAGAAATCAAGCTTCTGATACAAATAGCAAATAGCAAATACCGCTATTATACACAGAGGGACTGTGTCAGAATGTTTTGCTTGGTACTGAAATCACGAATCACTTCACTTGACGGTCAGTGGTACCGAAGTTATTCTGTCAACATCATGCTACACATGGGATCTAAATACTTCACGTAACTTTGCATAAAATCAGTGGTTTACTAGGGGTCACCTATCGCATTCTACAAAGGAACGCCCTTTCTTAATAGAGATTATTACCAACCATGCATATAATTCCTTCTTTTATTTGACAATATCCCTTAACTCATTCGGTTTAACACCAGATAAAGCACAACCAATGAATGAACATATATTTAAGAAGATCAAACAAAAACGTTCTACTAAAACAGAAAATGTGAGACAGGCAGGAAATTTCACAGGAAAAACATTCATCCCAAAAGCCCACACATAAACACCCCCACACACCTACGCATAGCTACGCACATATAAAACAAGGATAGGAGGAAGACAGGGGTACCGCATTGGAAACTGTCAGGGAAACCCACTGATTATCAACTAGCTTGATCAAAACCAATTCAAGACATAAGTTAACATTAAATGCATGGTCATTTAGACGTTACCGTCTATTTTTTTTTTTATTGATGTTTGGCAAAGAAAAACATCCATAGTTCCAAACTTTAATGGTTAAGAATTGATGCCTTTCGGACATGTGGCTGCTTAACCCGTCTCTTGCTGAATTTTAAAAATAAAAATCATCTTCTTTACCCATGCCCTGCGGTATAACTACATATATCTTCATTGTCTACAATTATTTCTCTGTGCAATCAGTGCTGTGGAGTGCACTGGTTGCACACTCAATTTGTAAATAGTGCAGACCCTGATGAGACAGCTCATGCAGGAGCGGTCTCATCTGGGTCTTCACTATTTACAGGTAGGTATATTGACGTGAATAGCAAGCGAAGGATTAAGCAGGATGAAAGTTATGCAGACATCTTCTAGAGGAGCTTTCTGCATGACTTTCACTCTGCATTAAGCCTCCACCTGACTTAACCCTTTACCCAATAGACTGTTTCTAGTTATGGAGACAGGTGGCCACTTAAAGCAGGTTGAAAGTAAAGCAGAATGCGCCTTAAGGCGCATTCTGCTTTACTTTCAGCCTGCTTTAAGCTGCCACCTACTAGGATATAGAAAATATTTATTATGCAATATGTTCATGACTGTATGAATTTGAACTATTTTCTTCAGCAGAGGAATAAATCAAACACGCTAAAAGCCGCTTCTATCAGGTAAAGGGTTAAAGACCCGATAACGGTACTTGTTTTAGTGTAGGGACGTATTTGGCGACAATACATGGTTTTCCCATGGCTGCATATCCCGTCTACCTACGTGTGCGAAGTCTGACTTCGACTCACTGAGCGAATGAAGATAGATCCAGATGAATCAGAATCTCTATATAATGTATTATCTCAGCAGGATCAAGCGTGCTTATCATAATTATCATACAGGTCATGTATTGGTGGTGAATATACTTTCTGCTTACAACATTTATTCTGGAAGCTTGCAGTCAACAGAAAGTCACACGTTTCAGAATGTCGAGAAATATGTCTCAAAATGTACAACATAATTGAGATATGACAAAACGTTCAATGATACATTGGTAAGATACACGCAGGGGGAAGTGAAACCTTTCCACTCTGACAACCATTAATAGACCGTTTAAATGTCTTACATGGGGTTATGACAACTAGAAAAGAAGTCAAACAGGAAATTGGTAAATGACACATGGAAGTCCACAGCAACACCAGCAGCAAATTTAATTTCAATAAAAGAGTCGCTAATACCATTTGCAAATAGTGTAGACCCGGATGAAAGGGCTTCTAGAGGAGCCTTCTCCGTAGGATCTGCACTGTTTTTCATATTACACTTTTCTTTAAAACTCCCTTAATATCAACAGTTATTTTAACCTGTTTTAAGTCCATTTGAAAATTCATAGTTGACAGGGTTAATGTGTATAAGCAATATAAACTACTTAATTCCAGCTATGATACTGCTGTGTTAGTGTTGCATTTGTCAACTGTCTGTGAATAATTAGTACATCATTTATATAACGCTTTTCAAACCCTGTACCTGATAGAGGTGCTTCATCATGACTTTGAAAACAAAGACGCTCCAGATCAGATGGCTCCTACATCTGATCAGGGTCTGCTCTGTTTGTTTTTATAGTTATGCACATATGGATCTCCACTTTCTGCCATATCATTATTTGCAAAACATGCATGAATACTAATGAGGTAATGGTTTAATAAACACACAGTATAAGGTCATTATTACATATAAAATACAATATTGAATCATCATCCACTTTTCTTTCAAGAACAAATTAAAGTGTAAAATAGTTTGGCTCTTGTTAAGGCGCCGAGTTACTCGGTGTCTCATCCAGCTTCAAACCATATGTAAAGCTGATCACAGGTTCGTTTACAACAGATAACGAGATACACTTTATCATGTGCTAACCGCGACCTGGCTCGAACTTGCAAACATTTTAATTCAAGATGAGACGCCGACCAACTCAGAATCTGATAAAGTTCTAAATTATTTCATATTCGATCAATAGTTTCTCCAAAGCCTGATCACATCGGAATTAGTCAAAATTTAATCATATCTAATTTGGTTTAGAAAATATTCAACGGCGTAGCTAGCGATACGCACGTACGCACGTAAAGTGAGGTAGACGTCCTGTCTTGTCGTGCAAGCCTTAACTCATTCCCTCATATTGACGCCCTTTGGCACCTCTGTATAATTCACCTTTTCAAACTATTGTGAAAAATTGAGCATTTGCTCTTATATGACAAATGCTCAATTTATCACAACGGTTTCAAAGCTACACAAATCTTCCCCGGGCCCCTAAAGCCACGATACGTACATTACATTTGGATTCAGCTACGCTCCTGATATCCAACAATAGCACGTCAGGCATAACGACCACCTTGGTTCGTTTCCAGACACATCAATCATAGTAGTTACCCAGACTCATCGATTGCCCTTTGTCAAAAAACGAAGCAAATTGTCAACCTTAGAATGGCAATTGATAATAGACGAGTCTCTTGACATAGCGTTAACTCATCTCATGTCTGTTCAATCCCTGACCAGCCAAAATGGTCACTGAGTTCCGAATCTCTTTGGCCTTGAGATACTACTGACCGGATGCCAAACATATCCTGATGAGACTTATTCGGTGTCTCGTCTTAATTCAAATTAATTGCTTCAAGTACCTGTACATTCGGTCTTAGCATGAGAAGGGATAAACTCATAACTGAAAATGGATGGGTCTGTTGACATAGTTTCAACTTCTGTTCATTGACCCTGTATATTTGACTAGGTGAATAAGGGTAAACTCAGATCAGTTAGCTTTAACGCCAAGATCAGGGTCTATGCTTATAAAACTTTTAGTTGAGTCTGAGTTCGTTCTCAAGTTTTTGATTGGTCAGATTTGAGCCATTGGCTCTTATGAGGTTTGTTTCGAAGGAACTCAGACTCAACTAAAAAGCTTTATAAGCATTGGCCCAGGGTGTGATTCTTGTGATTCATACATCTAACGTAACTACAGTAGACTCTCTCAAGCGCAGTCACTCAATAAATATATACATGCAAGGGTTTGTTAATGCAGAAAAAATAATGAAGAAAATTCCTTTGTGCATAACGTTCATCTGGCATCAGGTTATCCTCTGTATAAACCCACTAGTATCCAATGCCCCTTAAAAATGACATAAACAGCACAGACCCAGATAAGAAGAACCCCCGAATGAGACCTTTGATCAGAGTCTGCACTGTTTGGTTAACCCATTTATGCCAATGGTTTATTCCAGCAAATATTGTGCTTGTTGTGCCACATTCACGTGAAAGATAGATGGGAAAAACAACCCATTTTGACGACGAGTTAACCCTTATAACGCTGATACGGTGATGACTGACATCGACCCAGCTGAGACGTCGAGTTAACCCTTATAATGTACGGTGATAACTGACCTCGACCCAGATGAGACGTCGAGTTAACCCTTATAATGTACGGTGATGACTGACATCGACCCAGCTGAGACGTCGAGTTAACCCTTATAATGTACGGTGATGACTGACCTCGACCCAGCTGAGACGTCGAGTCACTCGTCAACTTACACCAGTATCGATACTGGTTAACCCTTTCCCTGTTCTATAATTAGACCAAATTTCAATACCTACTGAATATTCATGGAGAAAATAAATATAGAATGTGGAACATTATAGCCGTTTTAGAAACTTAAGAAACATATCTATCAAATTGTAATGAGCAGAGCAGACCTTGATCAGACGGCTCCTCTAAACGGCTCCTCTGTTTGCAAATGCGTGAAAACACGTTGATATGAGGGAAAGGGTTAATAGTTCCTCAAAACCTCAATAACAATTATCCTAGATCAGAGCTGGAGCAGACGCCAGTTCTACAACATGATAAGCGTCAATCCTTTCCTGTATACAAACACTTTTTCACGCATATGCAGAGTAGACCCAGATCGCTGCTCCTATTGGAACCGGCTGATTAGGGGTTGCTCTGTTGGCTTTTGATATAATATAGATCTGATTCTACAGTATTTGTCAAAACAAGCAATTCCCTAGAAAGGTTAACACTAATAAATATTCGTAATTTCATAATTTCTTAATGAATATTGAACAGGAAAGGGTTGATATTATCGACGGACTAATATTATATTAAGGTTATTGTTTTCAAAGCGGGGGGAAATAATTTCAAAGAAAGAAAAATATTAAGAGGAAGTGCAAAGTCAGTATGACGTTATTTTCTAGTCTGAAAATTCAATTACGAAACTGTTTCATCATAAAATATGCATGGATTTATATCATAACCGCTAATATCATTTCAGAGAAAATTAAACATTGTCTGCATTAATGTTACGTATAATGAAACGTTTGTATTACTATAACGTATGTTTAGTATTCATATACTTACTATTACGTATTACTGTCACTTAATTTGAATCGGTAATAATTTTCATTTCTTACCGGATTAACATCAAATTTAAATCATTGTGTCTTTGTTTTTAGAAACTCTGTGTTTAGGTTTCCCTTTAATCCATCATTAAATAAAGATTTCAAGCCTCAAAGCAAGATTTATCCATTGTAAACATTTTCAATTTATATTGCAAATGGCGGACACATGCCGTCGAAGGGAATGTTCGATTTTTCCGAGGATAAATATAGCTCTTAGAAATTTACGTCATATATAATATTACATCTTTTATTTTCATATCAGCATGCAATTCATTCCTATTAAAAACTAGTACGTTCCGCTCTTCCTTTACGTTTATTTCATGTAGCGGCCATTTGCAAAGAAACAGTTGATCGAATTAGCATGTATAAAATGCATTTTCAACGTTTTCTTCCACGTTGCGGCATGGTGTAGAGGGATATTTAGCATGGGAGTTCCTGACAAATTTTGAGATCTGAATTAAATTAAGATCTATCTGCCCCGAAATAAAAAATGTCGATTCAAATTGAGTGAAAAAGTTCATTGAAATGGGCAGTAGTATGTATGGTTATGAGTTTGCATGGGTTTGCATTGTCAGTACGTTTTGACATGCATTGTTATCACGCGCAACAATACATTTGCATTGCATTTTTACGTATGATTAGCCTTGCCATATATTAATTTCATACTTTAATTAGACTTTTGCATTGCTAGCGCGTATGGTTAGGCATTTTCATTACTATCATCTATGGTAATGCATTTGGACTGAAGTTACGTATGATTAATGTACTGGCATGAATTTGCATATTCACGGTAATGTTTTTTGTATTTCGTTGGTGTATTATTAGCCATAATATTCATTGCTATCACGTATATAAGAATTACTATGCTAGTAGTTTGGAAGTTAGGCTGTATTTTGGTGAGTTAGAAAAGTTGTTAAATGCGAGCCTTGGCGAGCATTTAACTACTTTTCTGACGAGCCAAAATACAGCTTAACTTCCAAACTACTAGCATAGTAATTCTTTTATCATGCAACTCCAAGAAAAATGGAGAAAATGAAGAAAAAGAAAGATTGCCAAAGCGGTTTCGTCCCCTGAATGAAAATACATGCAAGTACGAATTACGTGACGTCATATTTGCATGCATACTTCTTCTATGGTAATGCAGTGACGTCATCGACTTTTACAACATAAACAAACTTGATTTAATCCTTTTATATGGACAAATAGTTGAGACAAAGGTGAGCAAATGTGTTAATTTGATGTTTATGTTTAATTATGCCTTTTTCGTCCTTCTGTTTTCCTCCTATTGGCTGAACCAAACTTGCATTCCAGTGGGGTCAGTACATATGCACTTTACCTCACAAAATACAGCATCGACGTGGAAAATATTATGCTAGTAGGAAGTGACTGTATTTCGTGACGTTGAAAGATAAAATAGGCGTTTGCATTGTTAGTGTGTATGATAAGGTATTTGCAGTTCTAGCACGTATGATTCATACGTATGATACAGTTTGCATTTCTGTAAGGTATGATTAGCCTTCATATTCAGTGCTATCACGCATGATAATTCATTTGTATTGCTTTTACATATGATAAGTCTTTACTACTATTGCTATTACGTATGATTACACATTTGCATTGCTAGTATGTATTGTTAGGCATTTACGTTGCTATCAAGTATGATTACACATTTGCATTGTTTATATGTATTGTTGGGTATTGTAAGGCATTTACATTGCTATTACGTATGCTTACACATCTGCATTGCTAATAGTATGTATTGTTAGGCATTTACAGTGCTATCAAGTATGATAATTAATTTGCATTGTTTTAACAGTTTGCTTGTTTATGTAACACTTTTCTTTATGAACATCCCTAAATCTTCGCAAATTAGCTTGACCGATTTGAATTTTGGAATGGCCCATTTGAAAATTCAGCGTTGTAAGAGTTAACAAGCATTCTTAATCCCTTTGAATTCATGTCCTTGTCTGACAGTGTTTTAAGGGTTAACAAGCATTATTAACCCATTTGCTTAGAACGATCCCTACATATTCACCATTAGCTCCACCTGTTTGAATTTCGGAATAGTCCATCTGGAAATTCAGCGTGATAAGGGTTAACACGCATTATTAATCCCTTTGAATGCATGTCCTTGTCTGACAGCCTGATGGACATAATTTCTTTTCTTCTCAGATCCTCCGCCTTGTTTATCTTAGACAAGAAATGGAATTATTTTTGCAAACAAATTGAAGAAAATGGTGGTTAACTGCACTTCGTCAGCGAATTGATAGTTCAAATATGCCTCCATCGACATCAATCTTAATCATTTGTAGAATCAATTATTTATGCAAATTGGCATGTGGTGTCTGGAAAAGGTTATAGCGAAAAAATACAAGAATTGAAAGTTATCATGTCTTTTTCAAAAGGTCTTTATGCTGTTGCTATTCAGCCATGTAGAGATCCCATGAGCTCATGTAATTCAGCTGACTTGATTGTTGTGCCGTGTCTTATTGCAGTTACAGTAAAATCCCTCTACACTGGACGTTAAACGTAATATAAATATCGGTATTGGAGACAGGTGGAAACCTAATGCTGGGTAAAGTCATGCAGAAAGCTCCTCTAGGAGTTTCGTGCATGACTTGACCCTGCATGAAGCAGCAACCTACCTAATAGTTTCTAAATTCTTCTCTACTAGAACTTAGATTTAGAAAGGGTTGACCGTATTTATCTATATTTTAGGCTGAAGCCAGCGGCTTCATTTTCTTGACAATTTCGGAGAAAACTGTAGCTAAAGCCTCTTTATTAGTATCGTCTAAATGGGTAAAATACACTTTACATTCTCTATTGTTAACAGTGTGCGCACTCGAGCGAAGTCTATTGAAATAGATTTTCGGACCTAAATTACAATGACACTCACCTATCAAATTGAGTCTATTCAGTATATAGTTAACTCAAGTGGTCAAAGAAAAACGATAGTTGACACGTTCCCAGTGTTGTTATATTGTCTTGTAATTCGGGATTATCAGTTTCAATAATTTTGGTTTTGAAAGCCGTGCTAGGGGACGTGTGTAGTGTTGAACTTTTAACAGAAGTAATAAAACCGAGTCCACAATTTCCACATTGCTCCTTTTACCTTTACTGGGTCTCCTACTTTCAGACTTTATGCTTTTGATCTTTCACGAGCACATGGCGTTTTACCATTGCAGCCACTATGTACACATTTTAGAAAATGATATGTTAAATCTGTACCAAATTAGTACATTCAATGCGTAAGATAAAGTCAGTATTTTGTCCAAAATACCCTCCAGAATGCACCTCCGCCGTTCTAGAAAAGAAAATATTCACGGGGAGCATACTCCGGACCCCACTACATTTGGTGCATACCCCCAATGTTAACACAGGCACGCCCGTGACTTGGTGTCAAGTTGTTTGCAAACACTAGTAAGGTCGTGGATAGAAGATTTTGCTTAAATCATTATTTCATTTGCTATTAATGTTTCTAATTCCGACCCGTATAACAATAACAGTGAGAAGAGACCATGCTAGACATACACTAGAGCTACACTGAACCGAACTCTTGGTAATTGAACATGGGTAAGATAACCATAGTAATAAACGGAATGGTATTTCCTAGAGGAACTTGCTGCATGACTTTCACCCGGCATTAACTTATTCCCTCCTACTGACGTATGTTTACGCTTCTGTAAAAGTCATTTTGGAACCATTGTGATGAATAGAGCATTTGCGGCATAGTAGCAAATGCGCTATTTATCACAATGGTTTCAAAACTACACGATTCTGATGATTTCCTTTTCTGTAATAAATGCTCCTTTTCGGTATATTTATTCAAAGAGGTTGGGTCTAAATTATTTTAGTCTAGGAGGGAGCTGTCACCTGTATCTAAGATCCATATTCATACTAAATTGAACGTCCTGTTTAGAGGGGTTTTACTGTAATTGTCAAATAGCAAATAGTGTAAACGCTGACCAGTCTATAAGAGTAGTAATTGAGATACAGCTACTTCTATCTGGCAAGATTGTTAACCAATTCCCTCATAGGCTATATTTAGATCAAAACTATTTGAATAAATCTACCGAAAAGGAGCTTTTACTAGAACAAAGATAAAGTTTAGAGTTGTGTAGTTCTGAAGACATTGCAATAAATAGAGCATTTGCTCCTATGATGCAAATGCTCTATTTGTCACAATGGTGACTATAACAGAGGCATAAAAAAGCATCAATATGAGTGAATTTGTTAAACCGTTACTCCATAATTCTTTATGTAAGTGATATTGATATCGAAAAATATTTGTAGGTCGTATAAGGGCAAACGTACACATTGAATTTGGCCACCGCAGAAACTGTAGAATAAGATATCCCATCAAATAGAGCAGACCCTGACCAGACAATTCCTACAGGGGGTGTCTAATATGAGTTTAACCAGTTTACAAATGCGTAAAAATGTGTACATGTGGAGTGTACCCTTTACCCCCATAAATATACCTCTCTACGAGTTTAATAATCAGTTTGTACAAAATGACCACGAGCATTATATTCGTTTTACCACATAACTTATTTCGACTAAAAACCGTTTTGACAAGTCCTGCATGTATATTTACACAATAGCGTTGTGTAATACACAATAGTGCATAGTATTTCTACATGACGTCACAGCTTAATTAAACATGTGTAATATAGAAGAAATGAGTTCTAGGCCAATCAGATGCCTAAAAAAGTGTCGACTATATCGTTTAGTTCGACGCTTTTTGAAAGAACCATAGACTAGCTAACATACGGTTTTTTAGTCAAAGGTTCCTGTCGACCAATTATTGCCATACTGCATTTTTGACGTCACACCCTAGCCTCTCATGTAATATTTCCCCAATGCATTGTAGCCTTGATCAGCTGGTTACATTGAACTACAGTAAAACTTAGGTTTAACGACAAGTTGAATGGAAATGAATTTACAGTTTTACATACAGGTGACAGTTTAATGCAATACTAACACTATGCAGAAAACTCCAATTATGAGCTTTGTATATTACCTTTATCCCGAATTCAAGCAAACACACTGTCCTTAAAAAGGGGCGCCATGTATAGTGTATTCAAGCAAACACACTGTCCTTAAAAAGGGGCGCCATGTATAGTGTATTCAAGCAAACACACTGTCCTTAAAAAGCGGCGCCATGTATAGTGTATTCAAGCAAACACACTGTCCTTAAAAAGGGGCGCCATGTATAGTGTATTCAAGCAAACACACTGTCCTTAAAAAGGGGCGCCATGTATAGTGTATTCACACACTGTCCTTAAAAAGGGGCGCCATGTATAGTGTATTCAAGCAAACACACTGTCCTTAAAAAGCGGCGCCATGTATAGTGTATTCAAGCAAACACACTGTCCTTAAAAAGGGGCGCCATGTATAGTGTATTCAAGCAAACACACTGTCCTTAAAAAGGGGCGCCATGTATAGTGTATTCAAGCAAACACACTGTCCTTAAAAAGCGGCGCCATGTACAGTAAAACCTCTCTATAACGGACACTAAATTGTGTTAATTAGTTGGTATTTAGGGCAGGTGGCTATAGGAGCGTTCTGTTTTACTTTCACCTTGCTTTAAGCAGCCACCTACCTTTAACATAAAAAAAATGTAATTCAGTGGTCGTTATAGAGAGGTTTTACTGTATAGTGTATTCCTTTATTGCTCGTTGTACATAGGTTGTACTGTAAACAATGAATAATCAAGTTTTGTGAGGACATTGACAACAGAAATTACACAAATTTTCAAGTTTGAATGAGTGAAAAGTTGAAAACAATCTTTATCCACAAATTAAGCAAAATTAGACTGCAAAAAGGATCTAGATCTAAATTAATTCATTATTATCAGTTTTGAAAATTGAATACTGCTTAAGCCGGTTGTCACAAAAATGTTGACATGTATACACAGTTATCATAGACACTAGCTTAGGTAGATAAATCCACAGGTGTAGATAGTGTGGTCAGTCAGGCGTGTGATAGCCAGGTATACAAGTGACCAGTGGTTTCAGTACACACTCACTTGGCAGACGGTTAACATGTATTTATTGGCATGAGGTAAATTGGTGCGGCCAAATATCTCGATTTATGTGAGTACATGTGGCATATTTCTGAGAGTTTTGAGTTGTTTATTTCATATCTAAATGCTGTATTTTATTTGTTGTAACATACGCAAATGTTGATTGCATTGTTTCATTATTGAAAACATTTTGTTGCACGGTCAGTAGGCAAACTTTGATAATATTTGCAGTCCAGATGGCATGGACGGGCTGAGAAGTTTGGGCTATGACTAGCGGGTTGCTAAAGGGCTGTATCCTTTAATATCGGCACTGGCTATAACGTATCCAATGTGGAAAGCTGAGAATCCTTTGTGGACCCATGTTTAATTCCGGTGTGGAACACGTGGCTACCTCTGGGTGGGGTATATAGCTGGTATTATCCTAAGTGGACAATTCTGTATAGAGCAAAGTAAGCTAGAACTATATACGTATCTCCTATGTGGAACAGTCATCCTTAGAGTATGTAATTACGTGAGTTAGAGCACCAGTCCTATAGTCCAGGAATCATCCTTAGTGGAAGCATTATCCTTAGTGGAACAATAGATATCCTTAGTGGATCGTATTATCCTTAGTGGAAGAACTCTAGATATCCTTAATGGATTATATTATCCTTAGTGGAAGAACTGTAGTTATCCTTGGACCATATTATCCTTAGTGGTACTATATCTTGTCTATTATCCTTAGTGGAGACAAGTTTATGACACATTGGTTGGTGAACTATTTAAGTGCAAAGTATTAACTTAGTGGACACTCTTTAGCACCATATTGTTTTGCTAGTATAGTTAGTCGGTATAGTGTTATATGTAAGGGTAGAAAATAAAACTTGTGAATAGTAGTTAGATGTTGTTGATACATATTCACCTGAGGTCATTTAATATTTAAAAGAACTTGCATCACATTTTTGTGACATTTGGCGATCTCGGCAGGATCTCAGTTGAGTTGTGTGTCTCAGTGTCTACTATTTTGTACCGAATGTTAGGAGTATCATTTTTATTGTTTTGTTGTAAATAGTGTACATAGAATAGTGTTTCATTTATTTCTCAGTATGGAGAAAACTTTAGGGCTCATCGATATAGGCAAACAGCTTGGTCTTTCTGGTCAAGAGCTTCTTGAGTATGTCGAAAAGAAAGACGCACAAGAAAGAGAAAGAGAAGAGAGAATGTTGGAGAGAGATCTAAAGAGAATAGAGTTAGAGAACTTGGAGAAAGACAAAAAGTTGCAGTTAGCTTTGATGGAAAAAGAAATAGAATTAGAAAGGGTTAAACATTCTGACATTAAAAGCACTGCAGAGACAAAAGCATGCATGGCTAAGCTACCAAAATTACCTGCTTTCAATGAGAAGCAAGATAGCATGGATGCTTATTTAAAGAGATTTGAGCGGTTCGCTGAAAACGCAAGTTGGGACAAAACGCAATGGGCTACTCATCTAAGTGCATTACTGCAAGGCAAAGCCTTAGATGTGTACTCAAGGCTTTCTGTGTCTGATTCCTTAAATTATGACTCTTTAAAAGAAGCGCTTTTACAGAGATTTCAATTGACAGAAGAGGGGTTTAGAAATAAGTTCAGAAACAGTAAAGCAGAAATAGGTGAGACACCACAACAATTTGTTGTCAGGTTAGAAGATTACTTGTTACGTTGGATGAGTTTAGCAAAGGTACCCTCCACATTTGATGGTTTAAAAGATATGTTTATTAGAGAACAGTTTATGCAAGTCTCAAGTAAAAACTTGCAAGTGTTTCTAAAGGAGCACAAGGTTAAGTCTGTTAAGGAAATGACTGATTTGGCACAGCAATACCAGGAGGCACATGAGTTAGGTGTAGGTCAAACTGCTCGTGGACGCACAAATATGACGTCGACTGATTTTGACAAAATACATGCAAAGGGTTCTAATTTTCAGTCTAGTGAGAAGGACCGATTATGTTATCACTGTAGAGCATCCACACATTTTATTAAAGATTGCCCTCAATTGAAGAGTACTAGGGTCAAAGCTGGAGCTATCTCCCAGGTTGAGTCAAATTACAGAGGGGGTAGACATATAAACAGGGGCAGGTTTATTGGAAGGGGTGGCTTCAGAGGTAACTTTAGTGGCAGAGGTAGAAATTACCAGTATGAAACTGAAAATTTGTCTGAGAATGATAAGAAAAATGTAGCCAACCTCGTTGTAGAAAATAGAAATGATGTAAGTGAAATTGGTACTGAATCTGCTAGATTAGTGAGTAGTCAAAAGTTGCCCGTCATGACTGTCGCATCAGAAAGGGAAGTTGACAGAGAACACAGGACCGCTATGAATATGCCCGTTGTAGGTGGTTACATGAATGGTAGAAGCGTAGATGTATTAAGAGACAGTGGTTGTTCAGGTGTTGTGGTTAGAAGGAATTTGGTCCAGGCTGATTGTTTGACAGGTAAGACACAAATGTGCATTCTTGTTGATGGCACTGTCAGGAAATTTCCAATTGCTAAAGTGTCTGTAGACACACCTTTCTTTATAGGTGATGTTGATGCACTTTGTGCTGAGCGCCCAGTATATGATCTGGTTATAGGTAACATTCCGGGAGCTAGAGATGCATCCAATCCTGATGTGAACTGGAAAGCTAGAGAGGCAAGTTCTGGGTGTCAAGTTGGTAGCACAACTGAAATACTAGGTAACCAAGAGGAGATTGGAGTTACTAGTGCTGTTGAAACCAGGGGTCAGAAAGCAAGAGAAGGTAAGATAAAGCCTTTGAGAGTCACTTCGTCAATAGCTGACATAAGTGTTGCAGAAGTTAGGTCTGCACAGGAAACAGATAGTACTTTAGATAAGGGTAGAGAAATCGCCACTACAGGTGAAAAGGTCATGGGTAAAAATGACAGTATACTGTGGTATGAAAAGGAAAATGGGCTGTTGTATAGATATTTTCAGTCACCAAAGGTCGAAAATAACAGGCTGTTTAAGCAGTTGCTAGTTCCAATAGGCATGAGACATCATGTTTTGAAAATAGCGCATGATTCTATACTCGGAGGTCATCTTGGAGTCAAGAAAATGGTCAAGAAGGTATTGGCTGAATTTTACTGGCCACGAGTACAGTCTGATGTTACAAAGTACTGCAAATCATGTGATATTTGTCAGAAAACGTTTGCTAAGGGTAAAGTGACCAAGATTCCTATTGGAACACTGCCTTTAATTCATACTCCTTTTGAGAGAGTCGCCGTCGACTTAGTAGGGCCCATACATCCACCTTCTGATAAAGGGAATAGATTTATTCTGACAATGGTTGACTTTTCAACTCGCTACCCCGAAGCTGTAGCTCTTAAACGCATAGATTCAGAGACAGTAGCCGAGTCACTTGTTGAAATGTTCAGCCGAGTAGGCTTTCCAAAGGAAGTCCTTAGCGACATGGGTAAGCAGTTTACATCTGATGTCATGAAAGAGGTAGGCCGTCTTTTATCTATCAAACAGTTAACGACAACTCCTTACAACCCTGCTTGTAACGGGTTGGTTGAAAGATACAATGGCACACTCAAGACAATGTTGAGAAAAATGTGCGCAGAACAACCTAAGCAGTGGGATCGATTTATCGCCCCACTACTTTTTGCATACAGGGAAGCGCAGCAAGAGAGCACAGGCTTTTCCCCGTTTGAGCTTTTATACGGTCGTTCTGTAAGAGGGCCAATGATGATTCTAAAGGAGTTATGGTCAAATGAAACTAACACAGATGAGGTTAGAACCACATATGAGTATGTACTGGATTTGAGAAATAGGCTTGAGGAAACCGTAAAGTTGGCACAAGAAGAGTTGGCAAAGAATAAGGTCAGGTACAAGCATTATGCAGATAGGAAAAGGAAGCCAAGAAGTATCAAGGTAGGAGAAAAAGTTCTTATTCTTCTTCCTACGGATAGAAACAAATTGCTTATGCAATTAAAGGGACCGTACACGGTGACAGAAAAAGTGAATGACTTTGATTATAAAGTTTCAGTTGCAGGTAAAGAACGCATTTACCACATCAATTTGCTCAGAAGGTATGAACAAAGAACAGATGATAGTTCAGAACATGCATGCAACATGGAACAACATCTCGGAGTCGTTGACCAGGTAAGTGTTGCCATAATAGAGGAGATAGATGACGAGACGGGAACAGGAGAAAGTGATGAAATAGGCACTGACAGTAGCACCGAAGAGTATTGTAAGAGACAGTTGACAGTGAGTTTGCCATCTCTGGAAGCAAAAGAGTGTATAGATGATGTGAAGATAAACCCAGAATTGTCAAAGGAACAGAAAGGTGAGTTGCTAGATTTATTGAAAGAATACCAAGATGTTATAACTGATCTTCCAGGTAGTACCAGTCTGTATGAACATGACATTAAATTGACAACTGATGAACCAGTAAGATCTAGACCGTACCCTGTACCGCTCACTATGAGAGAAACAGTCAAGGAAGAAATTGAGAAAATGTTAAAAATGGATATCATTTATAGAACAGATTCTCCTTATGCATCCCCTGTAGTAATGGTAAAAAAGCCTGATGGTTCAAACAGATTTTGCATAGATTTTAGGAAACTGAACAAAATCACAGTGTTTGATTCAGAACCAATTGGAAACGCAGATGACATCTTTGCAAAATTAAGTAAGAGCAAATATCTTTCAAAACTTGATTTAACCAAAGGGTATTGGCAAATTCCAGTGAAACAAGACTGCCAGAAATATACAGCTTTCATTTCTTCTGAGGGACTTTTTGCCTTCAAAAGGTTACCATTTGGAATGGTGAACGCTGGAGCCTCTTTCTGTAGAATGATGAGGAAGCTTTTGCAGGGTTTGAAAGAAATTGAGAACTTTGTCGATGACATAATAGAACACACAGGTGAGTGGCAATGTCACTTAGAGGTATTGAGAGAGCTGCTGGATAGGTTAAGAGCAGCATGTCTGACAGTTAGGCCATCGAAGTGCATGTTTGGTTATTTCCAGCTTTGTTTTCTTGGTCATTTGGTTGGAAAAGGCTGTTTGAGACCAGTTGATGATAAGATCCAAGCAATCAGAAATTGTTGTAGGCCAACAACAAAGAAACAGGTACGTTCGTTTTTGGGTCTTCTTGGTTACTACCGGAAATTCATTCCAGATTTTAGTACAATAGCTTTTCCTTTGACAGAGTTGACCAAAAAGGGTTCTGCAAACAAAATAATTTGGACTCTCGGAACTGAGAGAGCATTTAGAACACTCATAAGTGCTGTCACAAAAGCACCCATTTTATGCCTACCAGACATTGACAAGACGTTCATCTTACGAACAGACGCTTCTGACATAGGTCTTGGGGCAGTCCTTATGCAGGAACATGGGGGTACTAAATTTCCTGTTTCGTATGCCAGCAGAAAGCTCCTCCAAAGAGAAAGGGCTTACTCAGTCATAGAGAAGGAATGCTTAGGTGTAATTTGGGGTATCCAGAAGTTTCAAGTGTATTTGTATGGCAGAGAGTTCTTGCTTGAGACCGATCACCAGCCCCTCATTTACTTGAATAGGTCGAAAGTAGCAAATGCAAGGCTCATGAGGTGGGCACTTGCACTTCAGATGTATAGGTTTCACATCGTTTCTATCAAAGGATCTGAGAATGTTGCTGCAGATTTTTTGAGCAGAATCTAATATTTGTTGTTTAGGGATTAGTGAAAATTTACATTTTCATCTTGAAAAGGAGGGTATGTCACAAAAATGTTGACATGTATACACAGTTATCATAGACACTAGCTTAGGTAGATAAATCCACAGGTGTAGATAGTGTGGTCAGTCAGGCGTGTGATAGCCAGGTATACAAGTGACCAGTGGTTTCAGTACACACTCACTTGGCAGACGGTTAACATGTATTTATTGGCATGAGGTAAATTGGTGCGGCCAAATATCTCGATTTATGTGAGTACATGTGGCATATTTCTGAGAGTTTTGAGTTGTTTATTTCATATCTAAATGCTGTATTTTATTTGTTGTAACATACGCAAATGTTGATTGCATTGTTTCATTATTGAAAACATTTTGTTGCACGGTCAGTAGGCAAACTTTGATAATATTTGCAGTCCAGATGGCATGGACGGGCTGAGAAGTTTGGGCTATGACTAGCGGGTTGCTAAAGGGCTGTGTCCTTTAATATCGGCACTGGCTATAACGTATCCAATGTGGAAAGCTGAGAATCCTTTGTGGACCCATGTTTAATTCCGGTGTGGAACACGTGGCTACCTCTGGGTGGGGTATATAGCTGGTATTATCCTAAGTGGACAATTCTGTATAGAGCAAAGTAAGCTAGAACTATATACGTATCTCCTATGTGGAACAGTCATCCTTAGAGTATGTAATTACGTGAGTTAGAGCACCAGTCCTATAGTCCAGGAATCATCCTTAGTGGAAGCATTATCCTTAGTGGAACAATAGATATCCTTAGTGGATCGTATTATCCTTAGTGGAAGAACTCTAGATATCCTTAATGGATTATATTATCCTTAGTGGAAGAACTGTAGTTATCCTTGGACCATATTATCCTTAGTGGTACTATATCTTGTCTATTATCCTTAGTGGAGACAAGTTTATGACACATTGGTTGGTGAACTATTTAAGTGCAAAGTATTAACTTAGTGGACACTCTTTAGCACCATATTGTTTTGCTAGTATAGTTAGTCGGTATAGTGTTATATGTAAGGGTAGAAAATAAAACTTGTGAATAGTAGTTAGATGTTGTTGATACATATTCACCTGAGGTCATTTAATATTTAAAAGAACTTGCATCACATTTTTGTGACACCGGTGTTAGGGGTAGTGAGTTGTGTTGAACTTTTAATTACTACTCATGAACAGACAATGGTTGAGCTCGAATAAACGATATAGTTCTCGGGGGCTACGCCCCCTCGAACTACATGTATATCATTTAATCGCGCTCAACCATGGTCTAACCTATATACTTGAATACAAAGCTGGTTTTGTGATGAATATAATTCTACAGTTTCTGCCATTGTCAAAGAGTCACGTTTTCATGTGTCAAAACTCTTTTTATTATTATTCATGATGTCATTATTTCTGATATGAAGATTCAAAGAGTAAAGGAGTGACGTTTAGATCATGCAACAGTGTCGCATTCCAACATTGTAGAATTTAACACCTTACAACGCTGAAATTATAATTGGAACTATTTCAAAAATTCAAACAATTCAAGCTTATGATGAATATTTAGGGATTTTTAAAGGAAAGTGTAACATGACACACAGTGCAGATTCTGATGAGAGGGCACCTCTAGGAACCCTCTCATCTAGGCCTACACATTTGCAAAAAACAATGACATCGTTAATATTATTCGTTTTATTTATGTAATCGCACCTGAACACAGGAATCCGCTGTACAATCAGATCTATATAATGCTACATAGCAGACCCTAGATCCTGCCGAAGCCGTCTGATCTGGGTCTCCTCTGTCTGTATAGTCGTTAAAAGTTGTTTCATACCAGGTACAGGATTAAATGACACCGGTGCATACTCATCAGGACTGACGAGACACTTTTATGGTTTCAAATTCTTCGAATTTGAAATTGTGTTATTCAGAGTCGATTTCATGCCTTTTAGACATTTGTAAATGAACTATTCCGCTATATCAAAGAGCACTCATTATTATTGACTATCAATGCCATGAACATTAAATATTGGCAGAATATGAAACCGGAGAGAGATGAGACAGTAAGAGGGGATCGAAATTATGACAAGTGCAGTGGTAAAGACAACTAATATCATTTTTCGACCATATGAATATATTGTTTACAACGAAGTTCACTCATTAATCCAGAGTCCATAAACTAGAACACAACTGTTTGGGAGATATGTTTCATTTCTAGAATTATGGATTTGTCATATAACTAACTATTCTCAAGGGAAAACACTTCAATTCTGGAAATTATGATTTCAGTAGTGACTACATTGTGGCAAGTTTCAGAAAGGCGCAGTGAAAAACTAATTTTAATCAACACTAGGACTGTGGAATGATTATGCTACCATGCTAAGATCGCACATGTGTGCATCTATTCTTTTCGTGTTCTTAAAATAGCTACACGGGGAAGGCCGAAGCATAACCCTTGATCTAAACTTTAAGCATCCGAAGCTAGAAGACAAAAGAAACTGGACTATCTGTGAAAGTAATCAGGGTATCTGCTGAAACATTTTCAGAGTGAAAACGTAAAGGAAGAAAAGTTGTCTTCTCACGTGGTCTGGTGGTTTTTCAATTTGTGGAGTACCTGGCGACTTTGTGTAATTAGACATTCTATTTATATTGCAAGGTTTGATTAGTACTTTCTTTTTCGACCTCCCACCAAACAGCCCTAATATTTTTTCTCATGCTTCCAAACAAAGGAAGTCCAGTTCCTTCCATAATAGTTCTTGAACAACATGTTAGTCATAGATAATCGTTCTCTACTTTCAATCTGGGTTAGATACTTCAAATGAGTGCCTATATACAGTTCATTTTACAATTCAATGTTTTCCTGCCAAAGTTCAGATAAAAAAGATACGTCGATGAAAACTCTACAGGTAGCGAACTTCAAAATAAATATCAACGGAGTATCCGCATTCTTTTCTTGTAAAATGTTTATAACATCATGAATATTCATAGAGATAATTTTCACACAACAACAATGATTTTAAAATTTAAACCCCAGTAAAAGATTCGGCTAACAAAGCTGACCAAGATCATACTGCTGTCTGCTTAGGGTTCATTCTGTTTGTCAACATAAATATGTCTACTTCAGTTTAAATTATTGTATCTGTTTACATTTGGAATAAACAAATAGTTTACTCTGTTCAGATAATTGTTTTATAAAACTATATTTAAAGAGAATACAATACTGATCCTGTTGTTTATATTATGTTGTATACATATTATTTTTTACTACCATATACTAATATCACACAGCATGGTGCACATGAAATATTGAGATGGACAAGGACGGCTTACAACGTAAACATCATGGTGCACGGGAAATATCGAGATGGACAAGGACGGCTTATCTCATACTGTTGAACTTGATTACTTCCAGTTATATTATCACTATTTATTATTAACAATTGTTAATTCGTCACTACCATAACAAAAGTACAAATATGAATCATGCAGGAAACACCACATACAGAACAAACAGCCGACTGAACAGCAACACAAGGAAACACAGCAAATACACATAACTATCAAACGCATAAAGAGACACACAAAGACAAAACAAATATACAATGGGGGGGATATGGAAGTACCGCCTTGGAACGGTCAGTGACAAAAGTCACCGGGGGGTTAAACCGGTTTTGGGGCACCCAACCTCACACTTATTCTATCCCTTACCCTAAAAGACAAACAGTGTAAATGAACGTATCCCCTCTCCGGCTAATCTACAATAACCGCGATGGCAAATACAGTGATCAAGTGCATGTAAAACGAAAACATTTAAGTGAAACAAACAGTTCGTTTCTCTAAATTCTTTAAATCCCAATTTAATACAATTTCATTTTGAAACCATCATCAGTATTTCAGTACTTTGATGATTTTCGGGAGGAAATCTAAGCAGAAATAACCCGGATCAACATAATTTGCAATGGCAAAGTCGGCATTTGAACTATTTTATAGGCTCTACAGTCTCCCATATGGATGTTATGAGTGGACGTTACTTGCACGAGTCAAAGATACGATCCATGCATTCGAGATGAAAGGCCTGCACAACCTCCTCCACATGTCCTACACTGAACACAAACTAATAAGTACAGTAAAATCATCGGACCTTGAAATGTTAGTGAAGAAGCATTGGTGTCCTTTTAGACAAGTGGCTTCTTACTGTAGGGTGAACATCATGGGGAGCTTTCTCGATGATGTTCACGCTGCATTAAGCTGCCACCTGTCTTAAAGATCAGTAATGATATGGATTTTAGTGTTGGAATAATCGAGTGTTTACTTATGCCCCCATTCCACTAGGCGACACTCTACTCGCTCGGATGGAGCGCCATATATCTCCACAAGATGGGAAGGATATAAATGTAGTTACGATCCCATTACGACCAGATAACCTTCCAGCGGCGATTGAGTAACGATCTATAAGATCCAATAGCGACTCTGCGTTTTTTGTTGGCCACCTAATTCCCCCAAAATGTTTCGACCCTCCATGATCAGTTTTCGCTCCGTTGGTGATTCAGGGCGAGTAAGAGGCGATACAATGCGTTCTAATTGCGTTTCGAGGGCGATCCCTGATATCTTTGGCGGTCAAGCTAGATACAATAGCGATCTCGGCGACCTATGGAGATTCATTATCGCTCAATTAACGCTCCAGGCGATCAGATTAGGACGAGATGCTATGAAAACTCGTGGCGTTCTACCACGCTCAACATTTTACGCTTGGCTGCAGAGGAGTAGTCCAATAGCAAACACAACAGGAAGATTCAATCATGAACCATAGAGATGCTGCCGCATTTTAAATTCTTTTCAATCTGTTGAATCATGCTTGAGAGACAAACGGTTTTGGAGAACGGTGACGCTCGAAGGTGATCCGATTTGAGACTGTTTTGAAAATACCATTTCTAATCAGAAAGAATGCATATAGAGCTAGCATGGGAACACAGTTCTAGCAGTCAAATGAATGAAGTATTGATAATGGTGAATATGATGATGATGATGATGATGATGATGATGATGATGATGATGATGATGATGATGATGATGTAACCATATATTTTATTACAAACATATAGCAAAAAGATCACTGGCATGCAAAAACTACTTTCCATCGGGTGCTGCATTTGTATTTTATTTGTTTGTACGGTTCTTTTTAATACCGCACACACCTAAACCTCGAACTGACTTAAAAGGTGCACTGTTAAAACTAATGTTCTCGCCTTAGATTGTTTTAATGAGACTTTAGTTTCTCCAATATTTGGCTAACTACCCATAGCGACTACTTGCGCCTATTAAAACTACTTTAATAACATTAAAACCCAGTAAAATGTAAATAGGAAAATGAAACTATTTAGTTATTAGTAATATTGCATTATCGTAAATGAGCAATTTAAAGTTTCACAACACGGTATAAAACCATTTGTATTAAATTCACTTTTTCCCGACCAACCATAATTGATGGTCAATCCTAAAACTAAAAGATATGTTTTATATGTAGGCGTGCTCCGTTTATTGCTGTAAACACAATTGTAGACATTTCAATAATTCTCGTTTTTGTCGTTCTACAGTTACTCTGTTTGCAGCTCAGTCATTGAGTACACTAGCGACAGGTTGATATGTTTTTGTTTTACATGTACTGTGCAAGTGCGGTTGTTGTAGATTAGTCGGAGAGAGGATACGTTTATTTACACTGTTTGTCTTTTAGGGTGGTGATGGAATAAATGTGAGATTGAGCGTCCCTAAACCGGTTTAACCCCCCCCCCCCCAGTGACATTTTTCACTGACCATTCCAAGGCGGTACTTCCATCTTACCCCTATTGTTTGTTATGTCTTTTATATACATGTACTTTTACTATTTTTCGTCGTGGTGCTGTTCGGTGGGTATGTGTTTTGTATGCGGTGTTTCCTGCATGACTCATACATGTACTCTAATGTCATTCGTTACAGATGGCAAATTTGTTTGACAATCGTATTACCTCAACTGTATGTTTAAGAATGATTATTATGACCCTTAACCGTTTGCTTAAAACTATTACTGTAAGCACTAATTGCATCATGAATATTAATTAGATCAATGTTTATAATGACATCTGCAAACAGGAATTATCGGTCTTGGCTAAGCTGCAGTTACTCCATAAACAAAACGAGCAGATCCTGATCAGACAGCTCCTGCAAGAACCTTCTAATCTAAGTCTATCCTGTTTGCAAACGTGTTAAAATGCGGTTCTATAAGGCGAAAGATAAAACCTTACCATATTCTATCTTTATTACAAATGTCAACACCTACTGAATATTCAAATATTAATAGAAATATGGAGAGTGGAAAATTGTAGCCAATTTTATAAAAGAAACAGCTCTTTCCCATTTCATTAGACAACAGAGCAGATCCTGTTCAGACGGCTCCTATAGAAGCCTTCTGATCTAGATCTACTCTCTTTTCAAATGCGTGAAAACGCGTTTATATGAAAGAAAGGGTTTAGCACATTTTAATGTAGGTTGTAACAGGCTACTCAAAATTGTAACACTGACTTGAAGAACTCATTAAAGGGGCTGTGGCATGTTCTTTGAAAAATATACAGGTAGAGACTTTATAAAAGTGCTAATTTAATAATCAGTCCTCAAAAATTACTTTAAATATATACAACATACGTTTAAGAAAACCAATGCAGTCAAGCACTTTCGAATAAGTTTTCACATCGGGATCATTTAAGGTGACTGAAAATCCTGACTTAATGTATATAATTCCCCATCTTGTTTGCACATTTTGTTTTCAACAGGAATTTGAACTATCCAACGCAATTATTTACGGAGATACACCAGTTTAACTAAATTTACTTTTCTAAACCATGTGTATAGTATTGTCATTAGGAGTTTAAGCGAAATGTATTAAACTTGGAATAAAACTGTGTAAGGCTTCTAGAGTATAAAATTTCTTCCCTGATTTTCAGTTTAAGATAAGTCTTCAATGGCTTCAATTCACAAACTCAAAATGCATCTTGTACCGTTAGACTTAGTTGTAATTCTATACATTGATATAGGTTTTTCATTTCTTGTTATAATGTGAGTTTTATCATGTTAAGCCCTTAGTCGCAATTGCAAACAGATTGGAGCCAGACGAGATGCCGAATAACTGGTCGACTCATCAGAATCCAAACTATTTGACATTCAATCAATAGTTTCTCACACGTTTGTACAAATCAGAAGAAAGTGAAAAAGTAACAGAGTAGAGTTTTGGCAGACACCTTCTTCTGAGATTGTTTCACATACTTATAAAAGTTATATAAATCATTCCTGTATGATGCATGTTTTAGTCACAGAAACTAAACAGGAACTACGAATGTCCATGTGCCGAGGTTATAAAACATTTAACTTGAGTCTGAAATCATTCTCAATCACCTGATTGGTCAGATTCTGAGCTTGCTTAGAATCTGACCAATCCGATACCTGAGAGTGTTTTCAGACTCAGACATTGGGCCTATATCTCATGTGGGTTTGTTGAAATGTGTAAACGCCGTTAGATTCGTGCGAATATATAAACAACACAAGCACCGTAAGGCCACTTGACCTTGGTATTAGTCTTATTACTGTTTGATACAGTCACCAGACAAACGTTAGTGTTACTTGTACCAATCGTACCATTGTAACTGTATGGAAAGTATTTCGTTACAGTTGGTCTCATGCCATGTACCGAAAGTCCCATATCGATTACAAACCTTGTCGATGTCCCGAAATTGCCATAATTACTAGAATCGTGTATGTCCGTCAATAAGATAAGTCGAAACACAACTCTAGAAGGATCACATCTACATGGTAAAACAAGAAAAAACATTGATTAAGCCTATCAACCGTTACACCACATTCTCTACCCGGTTACACACCCACCTCTCTACAAGAATTCGTCCCGAATTCTCACTCAAAAACACTCAACGAGTTTCTTATTATTACAAATTATCTTCATATTATCTTCATATCAACTAATTTCACCACAATCTCTACCCGGCTACAAAAATAACATACTGGTTTTAGTTTTAATTTATTGTGAAACAATAATGACCACAATATGAGTGATTATGCTGTTTATGTACTGCACTAACCCTTTCAATAAACATAAGTGTCTGCTATTGAAACAGTGTTTACGTAAATGAAGACATTTAAAATATTGTTACATGAAAATATACACTGCTAGTCATTATCTTAATCTTATCATGCAATTGTTGAAATGGTTAGTTCAGCACATTGCCATTGGAATAATTACAGACTAATACATTTTTATAACCCAAAAGGACAATTTATCAAATAAATGAACCAGGTGCACAACACTAATACAAAACATTTGTAATAACTCATATAAGTTACACCAACTTGACATGTACGGTCAATAACAGTTACTTCGATTAAGACCGAGTTTAAGCCAAATGTTCTTTGTACGGATATGCCCTTTATTTGTTACAGTAAAACCTCTCTTAACCGGCCATTAAATTTAGTATGAATATCGGTCTTGGAGACAGGTGGCAGCTTAATGCAGGGTGAAAGTCATGCAGAAAGCTCCTAGAGGAGCTTTCTGCATGACTTTCACCCTGCATTAAGCAGACACCTGCCTGAAAGTATCTAAATTCTTATCTACTAGAATTCCGGTTAAGAGAGGTTTTACTGTATATGGTCAGCTACTTCATAGTGTTATTGTACCACATGCTCATATTATTTGATACATAGCATACTAACCTTCAACACTATACACGTCAATTTGTTATAACATTCGCAAACTGTTTGGGTCCAGTTGTAGCGACAATGCATGCAGGGTATCATCAGGACCACCGTTTTAATGTGGAACACGCGTGAGCTGTCATCTGCTATAAGTGTAGATCAAGATCAGTGTTTGCAATTCAACATCATCTAGCAAGTGTGTGCCTATATACCTATAGTTAAATATTTATAGATTATTCCACTCTGAAAATTCAGTGATGAATGGTTAAAGAAATGTGCCAATGACTCGTTATAGGAGTGTAATTACACAATGGCCTATTTATGTTAATACAAGACAATAGAGGATCTTATGGAAGTATGTATTTTTATGTATTTTCTTAAACGAGTTACTAAAAGAGTAAGACGCAAGCATCATAGTAACTTTTGAAATATGTAAGAAAGACCACTTTTCTGATGTCTTTCGCATTACTATTGTCATGCATTGAGCTCTAAAATCGCCACTTATTGATGTCTATTTAGGTGTAATTACCCTTTACCCCTCAGTGAAAATATAATATTGTTCAAATAAATATGATGTATGATGCAGGTCAAAAGTAATGCATAAAGCTCCTATAGGCCATGCATTATGCTTTATAACGACTACTTTACTGATGTCTAATTAACCCATTGCCTTATATTGACGAGTTTTGACGACTCTGTAAAAGTCACTTTATGAAACCATTGTGATAAATAGAGCATTTGCTCCTCTAGGAGCAAATGCTCTATTTATCACAATGGTTTCAAACTTCAAAACTCTAAAACTTTTCTTTTCTCTAGTTAATGCTCATTTTCGGTAAATCTATTCAAAGAGGTTGTGTCTAAAATTAGCCTATGAGGTAAAGGGTTATGGGTAATTAACATTTATCCCGTAGTATAGAAAATACAATAATGCTAAAATTACTGTTGAACTTCAATATCTTGAACTTCAAGGAACCATACCACTTATTTCGAGATAACAGAAGTTTGAGTAATCCGATTTCTATTCTGAACAGTTTTTCCATTTCACAGCTTAATTCGTGTTAAAAGTAATCTGAAAGCTTCTGTAGGAGCCTGACATATTTGATTCTAATTATGCATAATGAATACATTTCAGAAAAACTCTGTATTGTACATTTTGGAAGGAAAGAACGTTTTCTTCCAAATATCCAAAAAACAAAAGTTATCCGAGTTCAAAATATCGATGCAATCTGGGTCCATGCTTATAAAGCTTTTAGTTGAGCCTGAGATCGTTCTCAAGCTTTTGATTGGTCAGATTTGAGCCAAAGGTCAAATCTGACCAATCAAAAGCTTGAGAACTTAAATCTGACCAATCAAAAGCTTGAGAACGAAACTCAGACTCAACTAAAAGCTTTATAAGCATGGACCCAGAATTATTTATAATTCAACCAAACTTTTAAAAAACTATAGGCAGATTGTCAAAGTTTAGATCTTGCTGAAACGCCGCGTTAAAACACCCATCTGAATCCGAGCTTTTACAAATACAAATATATGTCTGGTAGCGCTTACGGACAGATGTGCTTTAAGGCTGCTTTAGAGAGACCCCCCATTGCCCAACTAAATTTAACCCGAGTTATTTACTTCTTATTCATTAAGTACTGTACCAACATGACGACTGTCTAAATCATAGCTGTCTATGAACTGTTTGATTAAGGTGTGACTCAAAGTAATTGGTTTAAATTCACCACAAGGTCTTCATGAAACCTAAAATATTAATACTTTCGAATGATCAGTTTTAACGCCGTGCACGCTAGGGTGATTATGTGATTATTTCTCCCTAGAAACCGTGGCTGTAATGTACAAGGTGCTCTGATGGAATACAGTACACTATGTTTTTTAAAGCGGCCATTCATTTAATGAACATATGAGTCGTAACATCATCCATCTGAAAACTATGGACTGAATTTGCATTCATTTCATCTCGTTTTCCTCATTAAATCTAAAAGTCGTTTTTAACCATTACTGTGTGACACACGAGTCACTAACGTCCTTTGCAAACAGTGTATACCCAGATGAGAGGGCTCATGGAGGAGCCCTCTCATCAGGGTCTGCACTGTTTGTCATGTTGGACTTTTATTTAGAAAAAATCCCTAAATATTCACTATAAGCTTGACCTGTTTCAAATGTTGGAATAGTCCATTTGAACATTCAGCGTAGTAAGGGTAAAAGGTTTCCAAGGGAACATTAGTTCACGATTTTTGTTTCCCAAAGTACAGACCATGCGTTATGATAGGGCATGTTTCCTTTACTTCAATTGCTATTACGTATGATTGCATTGCTAATGTTTATTGTTAGGCATTTACATTGCTATAACGTATGATAATGCATTTGAATCGGTTTGAAGTGTAATTAACGGCTTTTTTGTTTATAATACACTTGTCTTTAAAAATCTCAAAATATTCCCGATAAGCTTAACCTTTTTAAATTTTGGAATAGTCCATTTGAAAATTTGGCGTTTTATGGGTGTGGTTTTGCCACTGACCGTTCCAAGGCGGTACTCTCTTTGTCACCCTTACTTTTATGTTTGTTGGGTGTCTTTGTTGTGTTTGTGCTTTTGTTCGTGTTTGATGCGTTCGTCTCGTATGTATGTGTGTGCATGCGCGCGCGCGTGTGTGTATGTGGTTGTGTGGATGTGTTGCTTGCATTCTGTTGGTGGTTTGGTGTAGGTTGCGTTTTGTGTGTGTCTTTATTACTTTTTCATTAACAAGCATTATTAATCCCTTTGCTTAAAAATATCACTACATATTCATTAGCTTGACTTGTTTTAATTTTGGAATAGTCCATTTGAAAAATCAGCGTTGTAAGGATTAACAAGTATTTTTAATCCCTTTGCATTCACGTCCTTGTCTGATAGTCTGATGGGCATAATTTCTTGTCTCCTCAGATCCTCTGTCTTGTTTATCTTAGCCAAAAGGAGGAATTTCTTTTGCACACAAATTGAAGAAAATGTCGGTTAACTGCACTTCATCAGCGAATTGATAGTTCAAATATGCCTCCATCGACATCAATCTTAATCATTTGTCAAATCAATTATTTATGTAAATTGGCATTGGATGTCTGTAAAAGATTATAATAAAAATACGAGAAATGAGAGTTATCGCATGTCTGTTTCAAAAGGTCTTTATGTCTTTGCTTTTCAGTCTTGAAGATATCCCATGAGCTAATGTAATTCAGCTGACCTGATTGTTTTGCGGTGTCGTATCGCAGCTACAGTAATACCTGCTAAACCGGGTTAAAATTAGTATAACTATCGGTCTTGGATCCATGAGGCGGCTTAATGCAGGGTAAAAGTCACACAGATTATCCTCTAGGAACTTTATGCATGACGTGCACCCTGCATAAAGCAGCCCCCTACTTAAACGTTTCTACAATCTTCTCTACTAGAATTCCGGTTTAGACAGGGTTACCTGTATATATCTGTATTTTAATCTGAAGCCAGTTGCTTTGTTTTCTTGACATATTCTGAGAAACAGTAGCTAAACCACTTAATTAGTATCGTCTAAATGGGTAAAATAAAATATACATTCTCTATTGTAAACAGCGTTCGCACACGAACTATGTCTACTGAAATATATTTTTGGACCTAGATTTACAACGACACTTTCCTATCAACTAATTGAGTGTATTAGTCAAAGACAACGATAGGTGACACATTTCCAGCGTTGTTATATTTTCTTGTCCTTCGGGATGGTCAGTTTCAATGATTTTAGTTTTGAAAATTGTGCATGAAGTGTACAATTTTCACATTGCTTCTTTTGCCATCGAGGGATCTCCTATATTCAGAACTTATGCTTTTGATCTTTTAAAAATACTTGACGTTTTACCATTGCAGCCACTTATATACATATTTTAGAAACTTATAATATAATGCTGAACCTGCAAAAACTTATATATTCAATCCTTAAAATATTGTCAGTATTTTGTCCAAACTACCCTCCAGAATGCACCTGTGCCGTTCTAGAAAATAAAAGTTTGTTTCGGGAAGCATGTCCCCGGACCTTACTACGGGTGGCGCGTTTCCCCAGTGTAAACCCAGGCACGCCCATGACTTGGTGCCTTATCTGGATTCAAGCTGTTTTCAAACGCGAGTCAGGTCGCGGATAGAGGGATAAGGGTTAACTCATTGCTTCATTTACTATTAATGTTTCTAATTACGACCCTTATACGTAACACTAAAAATAAGAAGAGACTATGCTAGACATACACTAAATCGATCAATTTTAATTAAACACGGGTAAGATATGCATGGTGTTAAACAGAGTGGTAATGCCTAGAGGAACATTCTGCACAACTGTCATTCCCTCCTACTGACGCATTAAGACGTTTCTGTAAAAGTCATTTTGAAACCATTGTGATAAGTAGAGCATTTGTTCCATTTCAGCAAATGCTCTTTTTATCAAAATGGTTTCAAAATTACACAATTCTGAAAATGTCCTTTTCTCTAGTTAATGCTCCTTTTCGGCAGATGTATTCAAAGAGGTTGGGTCTAAACAGAGTCTTGGAGGGAATGAGTTAAGCTGCCACCTGTCTTCAAGATCCATATTCATACTATATGGAATGTCCTGTTCAGAGGGGTTATACTGTAATTGTCAAATAGCAAATTCTGTAATTACTGAGACCAGTCTATAAAAGTAGTAAATGAGATACAGTTACAGTAATACATCTCTATAACGGCCACTAAATTGTGTTAATTAGTTGGTATTTAGGGCAGGCGGCTGCATAAATCAAGGTGAAAGTAAAAACAGAGTTCTCCAATAGGAGAGTTCTGTTTTACTTTCACCTTGCTTTAAGCAGCCACCTGCATTTAACACAAAATATTTAATGTAATTTAGTGGCCCTTATAGAGGTTGTACTGTACTTCTATTTGGCGACACTGTTAACCAACAACCCTATACTATATTTAGATCAAAACTCTTTGAATAAATCTACCGAAAATGAGCTTTTACTATAGATCTTTTTTTAGTATTGTGTAATTTGGGAATAATTTGGCATTTGCTCCTATGGAGAAAATGCTCTATTTATCATAATGGTTTAAAAAAGTGACTATTACAGAGGCATCAAAAAGCGTCAGTATAAGGGAATTCTTCTAAACCGTTACCCCATAAATGTGTATGTAACATATAACCGTTACCCTATAAATGTGTATGTAACATATAACCGTTACCCCATAAATGTGTATGTAACATATAACCGTTACCCCATAAATGTGTATGTAAGATATAACCGTTACCCCATAAATGTGTATGTAACATATAACCGTTACCCCATAAATGTGTATGTAAGAATGTAAGATATAATGATATCAAAGAACAGTTGTAGGTCGTATAACGCTAAATGGACACATTGATTTTGGCCACAGCAGAAATTATAGAATAAGATATATATTATCCAATGAAAAACAGAGCAGACCCCGACCAGATGGTTCCTACAGATGTCTAATATGAGTCTACTCAGTTTGCAAATGCGCAAAAATGTGTACATGTGGAGTTAATCCTTAATTAAATAAATTCACTTCTCTACGCCTTGTCCTCTCTGCTATGTTTGCTTATGAAAATGATATACATATATGATATGCTGCGAGTAGCTATTTTGAACAATCTAATATTAAACTAATATCAATCTAATATCAGATTGTACAAAATGACTACGTGCATCATATTATTTTATCACATAACATATTTCGACAACAAACGCTAATACCATCAGGTGTGAAATAGACAAATATGCGATAGCTATATCCACTTGAATACAAGGGGGTGGGGGGGGGGGGTTATGTGATAAATATAAGTCTACATGTTTTGCCATTGAAAAGTTACTCTAAGTAATATTCTTGATGTCATTATTTCTGATATGAATATTCAAAGAGTAAAGGATTGAGGGTTAGATCAGGCAACATTGTCACATTCCAGCATTGTAGAACTTAACCCTTCTCTTGCTGAAGTTTAAAATACATTTCTCCTTCTTTGCCCATGCCCTGTTGTATAATTACATATATCTTCACTGTGTACAAGTATTTCGCTGTGCAATCGCTGCTGTGGAGTGCACTGGTTGCACAATCAACTTGTAAATAGTGCAGACCCTGATGAGACAGCTCCTGCAGGAGCTGTCTCATCTGGGTCTGCACTATTTACAGGTAGGTATATTGACGTGAATAGCAAGCGAAGGGTTAACCCTTACGACGCTGAAATTTCAATTGGACTATTTCAAAAATGTAAACAGGTCAAGCTTATGATGAATATTAAGGGATTTCTAAAGTAAAGTGTAACATGACACACAGTGTAGAACCTGATTAGAGGGCTCCTCTAGGAGCCCTCTCATCTGGGTCTACACTGTTTGCTAAACAATACACAAGTAACTCGTGTCCCGCACCACAATGGTTTAAGATACAAGAAGCAGTAGCTGTTACTGCCGTAATTCCTTTGAATATGTAAGCTAAATAGGTTGGGTAAGACTTTCCGTGTTTTATCCTTGAAAACTGGTGGATGTCTGTGATATTGACATATAGAACACTAACATGTTTCACCTGCAATAAACATATGCTATTGCTGATTACAACTCAATTGCAAAATCTTGTACTTATTCGAAATAATTAAGTATTCGTCCAGAATTGCTAATATCTTGATGATCAAATGTCGAATTACTGGATGTGTGATCTGGATCTAAGCTTTTTACAAATATAACTTAAGTCGCAATAATCGGGTCAGAGTTTAATACAGAATGTCTGCTAATTGGATTGACTTGTCAACCTTCCGAAAACGCCAATGAAGTTACAGTAATTGAAGAAATCTGCCCTAAAATGTCATTAACCCTTAACTTATAAGGGCGATACAAGTAACATTTGCAGTCGGCTTGGACCCAGTCGAGATGCAGATTTATTTGGCATCTTATCAGGATAAAAGCTGCTTAGCATCGGCCATTTGTCTCATTACGTTTAAATAAATATAAAGGAAGTGAACTTGCAACTAATAAGATTTGAGGCAAACATAGTTTTCAGAACAGGAAAAAGGTTAACATACCACTAACCTACATTTTTCAGAGATTTCTTAGAGGTTACAACGCTGTGAAAAACTAAGCTTTTCTCAAATTCGAATATTGTGCATTTGTTACCAATTCCAATTACTCAAGATTTTGGGAGGCTATTGAGTGTTAAACTTCTTGGAGCCTGATGAGGCACAGAGTCAAATCGGCGTGTTATCTGGATCCAAGCTGTTTGCAAGTGTGAGTCATATCGCAGATAACGAGATAGGGATTAAAATAAACATGGTATTTCTTCTTAGGAGTGGGGATAGGGAGGAAGGGTACCAATCTGTAGTTTTGAAAGTATGGAGATAGCCGACACTCTCACATTATTCTTCTAAATGCCTTTGTATGAATATTCTGAAAATGGGTGACCCTTCCAAATTTCATTAGCAAACTATTAGTTCCTATAGGAGCTTCTGATCTGGGTCTACTCTGCTGTTGATGTGTCGCACATGTTCCTTAATAAACTTACAGCTCAATGTGAAGTAAAAACCTCTAAAACCGGACGTTTAAATTCAATTTAGTATTAATATCGGTCTTAGAGACAGGTGGCAGTTTAACGCAGGATGAACGCCAAGTACAAAGCTCCTAGAAGTAGAAAGCTTCCCAAGGAGCGTTCTCCATGACGTTCACTCTGCATTTAGAAGCCACATGCCTAAAAGTATCTAAATTCTCCTCTTCAAGAATTCCGGTTTAGAGGGGTTTACTGTAGCTAGTCTTTTCACAGGTCTTCTGCGTAAGCCAGTCTTCGGGATATCGAACTCACTTAACTCTATTTATCGATTATGGTCAATAGTTTAACCCTTACAGTGCGGGACCCGAGTCACTAATGTCTTTTGCAAACAGTGTCCTAGGGGAGCCCTCTCATCAGGGTCTGCACTGTTTGTCATGTTACACTTTTCATTAGAAAACATCCCTAATTATTCACCATTAATTATTGACCTATTTGAATTTTGGAATATTCCATTTGAAAATTCAGCGTTGTAAGGGTTAACCTTTTACCTGATAAATATGTATGTGAGGAACAATGACATCATCAATATGTAATAGTTTAATTTATAAAATCACACCTGAGCAAAAGGCATCCACTGTATAATCAGAGTTATACACTTCCATTACTTACAGAGCAGACCCTACGTCCTGCTGGAGCCGTCTGATCTGGGTCTCCTCTGTCTGTGAAGTCGTAAACAGGTTTTACATCAGGTACAGGATTAAATGACACCGCTATAAAATCACTAGGACTGACGAATTTTATTATTGGAAGGAAAACTAAGCAAAGATAACCAGAGTCAACATAATTTGCAATGACAAAGTGGACATTCGAGATGAAAGGCCTGCACAACCTCCTCCACATGTCCTACACTGAACACAAACTAATAAGTACAGTGAAATATCGCAACTTTGATATTTTAGTGATGAAGCATTCGTGTGCTTTTAGACAGGTGGCTGCTTACTGCAGGGTGAGAGTAATTGGAACTTTCTTTATGACTTTCACCCTACATTAAGCTGCCACCTATCTCAAAGATCAGTAAATGATATGTATTTCATTCTCATACGTTATATTGTTTGTAACACACACCTTTCTTCATCTTAAGGACACATGACCCTGGTATTAGTCTTATTATTGTTTGATACAGTCACCTGGGCTCTTCCATGCCTCTTGACTATATCACGCAGCTATATGGGCAATGAACGTAAACAAGTTTCGACTAACTTTGGTGTTACTTATATCAATCTTACCATTGTAACTACATGTATATTAAAGTATTCCGTTACAGTTAGTCTCGTGTCCTGTACGGAAAGTCCCATATAGATCACAAATCTTGCCCATGCCCCGAAATACTTCCGCCTGACTGTCTGTCCGTCAATAAGATAAGACGAAACAGGACTCTAGAAATATCAAATCTACACAATAAAAGCAAGAAAGGCATTGATATTAACATCAAAGGACGGCATTAAAAAGAAAAAAGCACATACTGGCTTTGTTTAAATTTATTGTGAAACAATAAGGACTAGAATATGAGTGATTATGTACTGTACTAAGCCTTTCAATAAAGGTACTTATCTGCCTTGGAAACTGTAAACATAAATGAAGAAATGTTAAAAAGGTGTGCATGAAAATAAACACTGATAGTCATTATCTTAGTCTAATCAGTCAATTATTAAAATGGTTAGTTCAGCACATTGCTGTTGGAATAATTACAGACTAATATAGTTTCATAATAAAAAGGACACTTTAACATATACTGAATTGTTGTACTTAAAGCAAGTAAGTGAAAACATAATTTAATTTGTTGAAAGATTTTCAATACATGAATCAAAGATCGAAATAGTTTAAATAGTAGTTTTGATAACTACTGATAAAAGCTGCCTACCGTGTGGACAGTCCCTTTTTAAAAAAGACAGCACTTTAACTATATTAATTAACTATTCAATGATAAATCATTATTAAATCTAAGAATATATCAGTAACTTTTTCATTATAAACACCGTTCATATATTACTTACCTATTACAGATTTAATTGCAAAATATCTGGAGCAAAACTGTAAAACAGTGTGGCACAAAGCAAGTCTAATTCTAAGTAAGACATCTCCATTTATGGTCCAAATTTGCTCCATTTTTCGCGTTTTATGCAATAACATATTTTATTTTAATTAATCAATACTTTAAAAGTAAAAAGAACGTCGTAACACGCACGCACGCACGCACGCACGTACGCACACAGGCACACACCTGTAAATATAAGGCTATAAGGCGGAAATGCTCTGGGGTGGGACGTTTTTCCTGAAAATGTGATTTTACTATGTGCATACGTGCAAAAGATGAAACCCTTAGCGTCATGTATTACCTGACAATAGACTCGGATTCTCAGACTTCAGCAAATCACATTTCTTCTTTAAGAAAATAATGCTTAGCGATATATCCGTTTTTGCACCAACCACTGCTCTTGTTTGTTGTCATAAACCTAAGATTTTTCACAACAACACATTCAACTGCTCGTTTATTTCGCGTTTCATATCTCTCTGTATACATTAAAATATCTTTTGAATTATGATTATGGTCAGCATTCCTCCATTTCTAAAAGATGTGAGTTGTTATTCTGTTGTTTGTCTGACAATCTTGCAACAGGCTTCAAGTCGATAGTCAACTAAGTTTTTTTACACACCGATTTTCTACTCGTAATAGGCCTAACTTTACATAGTGAAAACGAGCGTATACGTTCTTTCTAAGCTATCTTTTACTCGATATTAAACCAAAACAATACACAGGAATGTGCATTTACTTTAATGTTTTCACAAACACTTAAGGCAAGACTTATGCACCTGAAATTCGAAAGGATCAGCTATCGTATTCAATTTCTTTTAATGCAATAATACCAAACACATGCTTATTTGTTATTCATACACTTAATCGACCAATATATACAAGTTTCATATAAGTAAAGTTTCATCTCTTCAACGTTACAAAAATGATTGCTCCTTTCCTGAGCCAAACAATCGTAATTCCATATAAACACCCAACTTTTGCGGGGCGCAAATAAAATGTTTAAAATAATGAGTCCTTTTACTTGAGATAGAATATCAACGTTTACTTTCCGAAATGTATGGTGTACCTACGAGTTTACACTATGAAACCATTCATATATATCTGTCTTATGCCTGGCGTCCAATACAGCACCGAAGCCTTGCCGAAGGGTTGTAGAATAAATTTCGCTCGATTCGGGAACCATTCGGGATCAGCTTTGTATTCAGGGTCATTCGGCATGCATTCCGCAAGTATTCGGCAAGTGGCTTACGAAGCGTTGCGGAACAGACGCCGAAGTGATGCAGAATCATGCCGAAACCTTGAGAATTACCCCTCGAATGCTTCCCGAACAGTTTCCGATCGTGCGGAAAGGTTGCGGAATGGTTGCGGAACCATTGCAGAATATGCCGAAGGGTTGCAGACTCGTTTCAGAAATAAGGCCGAATGGTTGCCGAATTGAGAGTCTGGGTATATAACGATGTCCCATTTTTGTGATTTGGAGTGGAACAGATGTCTCGTTGGAGTAGAAAAGATGCTTCCCCTAAAGCTAGACAAGATTCATTCGGATGGAGTGGGGTTATCTCCGGCTCCCAACACCTAATGGGTAGTTGGTCGGAGTACGTGGCACCATTATAATGTAATAAATACTGACAGTTCCTTTACGTCCAGATGAGCCGTCTTATGCTTGCTTTATATTAATACCCCTTTTTAAACTGTATGTATTACCTTATCCTCCTCTCCGTGTATGATGTCGTAATATTTCAATATATGTGACTGGGGATTGCTTAAAAAACCTCTCATACTTAATTGAGAAGAATTCATTTTCTATGTCAGTTCTTAAAGACTTTTACTCATGTATGTCTTATTTCCATTTCATATCTTAATTTGCATTTAAAGATAGTTCTTTGGCTTCTATAGTACAAGTATAGATCCACTTACACATATCCATACTATATGCACACGGCCTTATGCTACAAAATAAGTAAGTGTGTACATGAGAATTAATGTAAATAAATATTGACATATGTCTATTATAGCTATAGATGTGTTGCAGAATAACAAACTCTATGGACCCTGTTTGGGTGGGTCAAACACGAACCCCTTTCTCAGAATCTCCACTGTTTGCAAAAGATAAGTACACTCTTTGCAAAATATACTACTTGTAAAGGTTACACATACACATCTATATGTTAATATTAAGAAAAACTATGTAGACCCTGATTGGGTGGGGCTCAAATACACTCTTAGCAAGAGCACGCATACGTACGCACACACATACATCTACATATAAAAAGGGATTTATTATCTACATGCCATTTTAAGCTATCTATAATAGGTAGCAAAACTGAGATGTGTTATATTTTATAGCTATTCATGTTCTTTATACATGCATTTACCCATAGGTAGTTAGTAATGGAATGTATTTTCTTAAGAAGCTATTGTTTTAGTCGGTAAATAATTTCTAGCTCATGTTAAATAAGATGTTTTGTAACATCCGAGTATAAGTAATGTTTCTTGTATATTGTTTTTTATATCTCGAAATCCATTCGGCAATTTGACGACCGTTCTTTTACAGATATATATGTATATAAGTTTTGCTGACATCAGCGTCTTCTGAGACTATTCAGGCCCCAGTTTCTTAAGTAATAACTAAGTTAAGCCTGTTACTTAAAAATTATACCAGAGCATAATTTTTCATAAATTAGGGTTTATTTTGTAAAAACATATTGTAAGACGTTTGCTTAATTGTCATTTTAAGAATACATATTGTATTTAATAATAACTGAGGGTGATCTAAATCAAAAACAATATTTAAGAATTTGTCACAGACTTAAGAGTTTTACCAATTCATTTTGGGTTTAATTAGATATTTCATGCACAATTTGTTATTTTCTGTTTAAAACATATAACAGAATGTATGTTAGGATTCTGCTTAGATACAATTACATGTATTTCACTTATCTTCTGTATATGTAAGTGTAATACCCCTAACAGGTATATTAAGTATATGAATCGTTCATAACACATTCGGCATGTCTTCCGCGTGGATTCGGGAACCCTTCCGCGTCTTCGGGAAGAATTCGGGAAGCCTTCTGGAAGCATTCCGCATCGATTCGGCTTCATTCTGGAACCGCTTGGTGTGGATAGGTGATCCCGAAGCCTTTCAAAATGACCCCGAATCTATCCCGAAGCCACCGCGAAGGGTTTTCGAACGTCCCGAAGGGTTCCAGAAGGTCCCGAAGCCTTCCCGAATGAAATATTCGGCGTCCATATTTTAAAACTTTTAAAACTTGAATGCCGAATCGTTTTCGATCCCGATCAGTCCCCGAATCACCCAGAAGGGTTCCCGAAGGGTTCAGGAATGACGCGGAAGGGTTCCCGAACATTCCGAGGACATGCCGAATCATCCAGAATCTGCGATATCCACATTCGGGAACCCTTCGGGAACCATTCGGGAGGAACCATTCGGCGTCCTAATGGACGCCTGGTTTTATCGTAGACCGGACTGGTATCCTCTATGTCGCTAGGTAACTGTCACGGGACTGTGGCTCTCTTCGTAAGCCCTTAAAGTTAACCGGTAGTACAATGAAAGCCTGGTCGACGTCTTGCCCCGAAGATCCGGAACCGATCTTGTAACGATGAACTTTCCTACTGTGTAGACGATTTTCAATGAACCAAACCCCCACACGAGTTGGTACATGTATGGCACAAACACAGTGCCCAGGTAACACCCTTACGTCACATTGTAACTTGTTATACTCAACTAATCATCCTATCATCAATCACACCAGTCACTATGGCATGCTGCATCACTAAATTCAATACATTTAGTACACTGCCCGTAAGTGCACTAACGCAACTATAACTCCCCAATACAGTTTAATATTTCACCAAAGCGCTATGAGCTGGGTATAAAGCTTATTTCTAAATTTATAATAAATTCTGAAGGGAAGTCAAGTACATGTTTATATTAACATAAGAATATTAGCCTGCAAGGTTAACACGTTGTCTTTTCAGATTACCGGTATTGCCCAGAGTTACAACCACATGTTAAATTGTTAAAATACATACTTGAAGATCAAACTCATTTACAATCGGCGCATCAATTGTACCTATAGGTATTGCCGAAACAATTTCACCATGGATCTATATTTCTGCAATATTCTGGTCACTATGGATGCCGTCATTATTTGAGTCTACAACCGATTTATCAACATGTGACGAGGACTCCTGGTGTACCGCACTGCGAAGGGTATCCTATGACGTAGTTTGTAACGTTAAATTCACTAATTGCCAAGCATGGCCCATTGTATCCGAGCACAATAGTAGTCCATAGGATACCTACCAAGCACTCTCAAAAACGCCGCCAAACAATGTAGAAATACGAGTATACCCATAAAAAGTGGAATAAGTCATACAGGAAGCGCCGCAAACAAAGGAGGTCACGACACCAAACATCAACAACACGAAACAGCACAACTGCAAGACAAACTGTGACAAAACGCACGAAGCAACATAAAACATTTACCATATACAAATAATAAAGTATACCACAGGATGAAAGCAAAAGGAGTATCGCCTTGGAACAGTCAGTAGCCAGAACATACTACTCGGGGCTTAAATCAGGTGTGTCGGTATCAAACCTCACGATTATCCCACCTTCCTCAATTCAAATTATAAACTTCCTCATTAAGACAACCCCAGAACATGAGTAACGATGTCACTTTCTAAATACATGTAAACTGAAACAGTAATCAAGTGACGTCATGAATTAAGTGACGTAATAACCATGAATGATAATTTCAACCGATATTGACACTGATATTGATACAGGGATTTTTATGAAGCGACTATTAACTTTGTGATAATCCATTGACATTAAGCAAAACAATTAAAAAACACCTTTAGAGTTCACGATAAAATCAACAACAGTCTCAAAGGCAGAAATTGACTACAGCAAATGCAATACCAAGAAATGGATTGTGTATTTTGGTTTCGAATTTAAAAATAGTTCCGTCCTAATCCAAATATCTACAACTATTGGGACTAAATATGCTTTAAGTAAAGCTTAAAATTAGCTGTTATTTGTGTTAACGATAGATTCTTCTATTTTAATATGGTACGTAGAACCTGTATTAAGCGTCATTCAATCATTAACATTGGAGTCTTAAAAAGCAGGCAATTGTTTAATGCAGGTCTAAAGTAATTCACATTTCTTTATGCATTACCTTTGACCTGCATTAAGCTACGACTTTCATACCAAATCCAAATTCAGACATCTTTTGATGGCCGCTTAAGACAAGTGCTACTGTAGACACGTTTAATTTCCGTTAAGTACTTAAATACACGAAAATGGTCAAACATGTTACAGTTATAATATTTCCAGAGCATGTGATGTACAGGTATATTTGCTGCTGAATATTCAACCGACAATAACTCATCCGACTGAACCATCGTAACGATACCTGTAGTGGTCTTAATGATAGTGCTTCCTGTAAAGATTCATTGTAACAACATTAGAAACAGCGCTAATAATAAAAAGCAACAGACATGTCGGTTGTTAAATAATAAAAGAACTATAACTCTGCGACAAATCAGGGGACATACAAATTACTTTGACATAGCAGAAGATCGATTTATCTGATTTCTAATCTGAACAATTTTTCAAATACAAAACTTAATGCAAGTCAAAATCAATGCTGTAAGCTCCTACATCTTTTCTAAATATGCATTGTGATAAACTATAGAACTATTCCGTATTGTAAATCTTGGAAGGGCCGAATGAACATTTACTTCGAGCTATGCCGAAGCTCGAGCCATCCGAGTTCGAAATATTGAAGTTCAACTGTATTATTACAGCTACCAATAATGTGTCTACATATTGTTCTAGTCACAGGGTATACTAGATAGTAAAGATTCAATATATTCACGTCTTATATGATGTGTGGAATTGTGACGGAATAACTTTATTTACATTTTTTATAAACTAGGGTGACAATTGTGATAGTTTTGCCACTGACCGGTCTTAGGCAGTACTCTCTTCTTCATAATTACTTCTATGTTTGTGTTCTGCATTTGTCTGTGTATCTCTCTCGTATTCGTGCATGTGTGTGTGCGTGTATGTTTGTGTACGTGCGTGTTTGTTTGCGTGTCACATTTGTTTTCTATCAGTCTTTTAGTATTGACTGTTTCCTATTTGTTTCCATACAATTCTCAATTTTTAATTGTTAAACGGCTTCGCAAGCCATGTTTGTATTACCTGAATAATAGAAGCTTTATATTTTCTTAAAGGCGAACTAAGTAGGTTATATACTAAATATGAGCTATGTTAAGCTACTATTCTCTGCACACTCATTGGTCTGTTTTTAAGTATAATAATGTTGAACAGGTGGTAGTTAATATGCAGATAGTAACATTGTGTGTTGAATGTCTTGGTGTTAAGATCTCAGACAGAACTGATGAGGCACATTTTTGTTTCCTCGTTGAAACCTTTTGAAAAGACTATTTATTCTCAGTTCAGAAAATTGATAAACATTGTTACTCTCAGTTGCAAATTGTTTTTCTAACAGCACACTTAACAACTATTTGGCTGTTTCAGACCATGTCAAAAAGTGTGAACAACTTGGAACCGATATTAAAATTACACAACATAAACTTCCTACAATGTATTGGTTACCGAAACTACATAAAAAACCATATAAAGCGCGTTTCATTGCAAATTCTAGTTCATGTACAACTACTAAATTGTCTATACTTTTGACTTCTTGTTTAACGAAGGTTAAGGAACATGTAAAATTCTACTGTGATAAGACTTGTAAAAATTCTGGAATAAATCTATTCTGGTCTATTAAGAACTCTTCAGAAGTCTTAAACAAACTTAAGAACAAAAGGTATCTTGCATCCACTGTAAGCACGTACGATTTTTCTACTCTGTACACAACTCTTCCTCATCTTTTAATTAAGGATAAGCTTACTAACTTAATCCAGAAAGTATTTGCCCGGGACAAAACATCATTCCTGGCATGTAATGCTGAAAAAGCTTTCTTTACTGACGAGCAAATGAAATATTACACTAATTGGACGTGCTCAGAAGTTTGCGAATCACTAACCTTTCTTTCGGATAACATATTTGTACGTTATGGGAATGCCATATACCGTCAGGTAATTGGTATTCCTATGGGAACGAATTGTGCACCACTTGTCGCAGAGTACTGCTATGAGAGAGATTTCATGTTGTGTTTGAATCCTCAATCACAAGAAGATGTTATAAAATCCTTCAATGAAACTTGTCGATATTTAGATGATATTTTTAACTTTCTTTGATGCTCTGATTCCTACAATTTATCCTAAAGAACTCAAATTGAATAAAGCTAACCCGTCCGACAATTATGCAGCGTTTCTTGATCTAGACCTTAAAATTGATAATGGAATGATTTCTTCTAAAATATATGACAAAAGGGATGATTTTGATTTTGATATTGTAAATTTTCCTCATCTTGACGGAGATGTTCCCCGTGCTCCATCTTACGGGGTTTATATATCTCAACTTATTCGTTTTGCTAGAGTTTGTTCATCTATTGACGATTTTAACAGTCGAAGTCTCATTTTAACTGAAAAACTGCTTAAGCAAGGATATATAGATACCATAAACTAAGAAAAACTTTCTCTAAATTTTACTATCGAAATCTCTCGATTATTGGCAAGTACCAATGTAATCTCAAGGCGCTTCTGCGACACTGTATTTCACATCCTGAATTTTATGGTAATGTGATATACAAACTTCGTAAAATTATTAGACATACCCATTTTCTCACTTTGTTCATCAAATATGTTAAAAAAATCATTAAACAGGGATATGATCCTATAGTACTACAACAAACTGCATGTTTGGTTGTCAACCCTTTAACAGTTGACAATCACGCTGGCCTCTTTGCATGTACGCCGACAAGAAAGGTTTAGTACTCTATGAAGGCGACCTCTTAAATCCAGAAACGGAAGGAGAACGTCGGATATCTGTACTATTTCGTTTTTGTCGTTCCCTTTATTACTTTTCTACAGTTACTCTGTTTGCAGCTCAATCATTGAGTACACTAGCGATAGGTGGATACAGTTTGTTCACTTAAATGCTGTCGTTATACATACACTTTACCACTGTATTTACCATCGCGGTTGTTGTAGATTAGTCGGAAAGGGGATACGTTTATTTACACTGTTTGTCATTTAGGGTGGAGATGGAATAAGTGTGAGGTTGGGCGCCCATAAACCGGTTTAACCCCCAGTGACTTTTGTAACTGACCGTTCCGAGGCGGTACTTCCATCTTCCCCCTATTATATGTTTGTTTTGTCTTTGTGCGTCTCTTGGTGTTTTTATAGTTATGTACATTTGCTGTTTCCTTGTGTTGCTGTTCGGGCGGCTGTTTGTTCTGTATGTGGTGTTTCCTGCATGACTTATTTTTGTACTATTGGAATAAATGTGAGATTGGGCGCCCCGAAACCGGTTAACTCCCCAGTGACATTTGTCACTGACCGTTCCAAGGCAGTACTTCCATTTCCCCCTACTGTTTGTTTGTTATGTCTGTGCGTCTCTTTGTATCTTTTATAAATATGTGCATTTGTTGTTTGTAGACGTGGAGCTGTTTGGGCCGTTGGATTCTTTCCTGCATGACTCATACATGTACTTTTTGCGAAACAAATTGACGGTAGGATATTTAAGATCAAATTTAAGTTACGCGAAACAGCATTTTAGTTCATGTCCATACCTCCAGCAATTGATCTTTTGTTATTTGTATTTGGTTTAATTTCTACTGTTGCTGTACACTGCTGACTGACATGTGTCTGACTTTCGAATCTATTCTGACATGCTGAAAGCTGTTGGATAATACTGTCACATAAGACACTGACACAACATTTTAGGACATTCCAACTTAGCAATACATTTATAAGTTTGGTAATGGATGCATATGAATAATGTAGGAAATAACAATTATGAAAAATGGGCATTCGTGCTGGTTGAAATCACAAGTCGTCGGTGCTTCGGAGATATATTTAGGGGCTGTAACTAAACTGGCCATACGCCTTTGCTTAATGTGATCATAGATATGAACGAGCGTTTGTAAAGTTGCAGAGGTAGGTCAGGTATATTTGTTTATATATTTATTTGTGTTTATAAGAGTCTTTTTTCGAACCTTCGTAAAAATATTTAGGGGCGTTATTCATTTAATAAATTTAGCGTACACGATGTGTTGATTTAAATTTTCTGTTTGTCTGGTGAAATTAAAGTTAACACGTACCCGCGAACTGACAAATAGTTTGTATGCTTGTCTGGTCCACACCCATGGGATACTCTGAATTTTTATGAAGATACTTGCGTGTAAGTATTCGAACTGAACAACATTTTCCTGTAATCTAAGAACGTGGCATGAATTGTGGCAATAGCTTGCAATATCTTTCATGTGTACAGTAAAGATAATTTTCTAACGTCTTTTTGGTGCATTGGTTAAACACAGGTGATATACATTGTAGTAGGCGGTGGGCTAGTGGGTATTGCGATTGACTACCAATCCGGAGGTCCGGAGTTCAAGTCCTGGTCTTTCCCGAAAATGTCAAAGACGCTTTTCAGTGTCTCTCAACCGCACTTCCTCTCCACTCAGGGGTCTGGTCCACATACATGGGATACTCCGAATTTTTATGAGGATACTTGCGTCATAGTAATCGGGCTGAGCATTTTCCTGTAATCTAGGAACGTGGCATGAATTATGGCAACTGCTTGCAGTATCTTTCATGTGTATAGTAAAGGTTTCAGAGCCGCATCTCCTCTCCATCCAGGGGTTAAAATTGGTACATGCGTGACTCACTAGCCGGTACTGCGGCTGTATGATTGCGCTATATGTTAGCAGTGCTCAATATTGATGACCAACGGAGTAAATGTACAGTCGGCTGAGTGGTCATTCGGATTGAAAATAGACTATAAATAGGTACTTTTATACAATGCACTGAAATGCCAACATACGATAGGGATTATAAGTCCGTGGCCTGGGATAGAAACAGACCACTTATAAACATACAATTTGATGTTCGTGTAGAAAGGGTGTTATAATCACTCTGCAGACAGAAGGATTTTTTCCTCTCTGTTGTTTGCAAGAATTTTGCCTGAATTTGATTCTCAAAGCTACTTACAATGAGTACTAAGCACATGGACAACGTTTGCCATCGCGCGATTATTCAATACCTTGGCTTCAAGGCTTTATACCTTCTGATCCTTCGAGATCATTAATTTCAGTACTTATTGTTCTGAAAATTAAATACCGCTTAAGCCGGTGCTAGGGTGCGTGAGAAGTGTTGCACTTTCAATTACTGCTCATGAACAGACTCAATAAAACCGAGTCTGCAATTTTCTCTTTTTGTGTTGCAATTTTTGCTTTCGGGGGATCACCACCCTTCAGAATTTATTATCACCTACCTAAGGAGATTCATGAGGACATGGTAGCTACATTAGGGGAGCTGACGCTGTCCGAACGTACATCTGCTATGAATACTCGATTACTGTCTTCTATGTTGTGGGGAAGTCCGACGGGGATACTTTTATTTACAATGTTTATTTAGCTAGGGTGACTTTGAGATAAGTGTCAGGTTAGGACGTCCGTAAACCGGTTTAAACCCCCAGTGGTGATTTTGCTACTGACCGTGCCAAGGCGGTTCTCTCTTTGTCACCCTTACTTTTGTTTGTCTTGTGTATTTGTGCTTGTGTTTTGTTCATGTTTGTCTCTGGTGCTCGTGTATTTGTTTGTGTTTTTGTGTTCTTCTCGTGTGTTTGCGTGTGTTTGGTTGTGTGTGTGTGAAACGCTGTCTACTGATGTGTTGGTGGTGATTGCGTCTTGTGACTTTCTACTGTATGTGTGTGTAGGAGTATAAATTGCTATGTTTTCTGTAGGTGTTTTGGTGATGGTGGCGTTTTGTGTGTGGCTTTTCCTGCTTGACATTACTACTTTTTCATCAAAAACTCAATAAAAGTACAAATAAGCCACATAGAGACACAATTTTATTTTATATATACTCTTTTTAAGGATGTTGTATGTATAAGAACATATTTGGGTGTATTTGGAGCATCACAGGTGATTTCAGATGTAGTTTTTACCATTTTCTAGTCTTTCTTCCTTCATTGTTCGGTTTCCTCATGTCTTACCTTTAGTTTGGCACCAGTTTCAAACTCTTATTGCCCCAAATAGCATAGATATACTACATTATAGCCTTTACTCACCGTCGTTGTCTAGACCACTGGTTGCCATGGAAACGGTAGAAATACCCATAGCAGGAGTTTTTTCATGGGTACAATTTTGATTTGCATTCAGCAGACCGTACTTAACACCCTGGTACCCTTGAAAAAAGTCTGACGGGGCTGCACGGTAACCCTATCTGGACCCTATCTGTTTTTCATTTCTAGGTAGACGTCATAATATGCCTGAAAATCTGCAATGTTTTTATCCCCTACATAATAATTGCATTATCTCTTGCGCAGTATCTTACTGTCTCTCTTTCTTACTGTCTCCTCTCAAACATGCATACACGTGTATCTCGTAGATACATACGTTATCATCTTATATATTATTGTTATACTGTGTAACACATATGAATACTAATTTGTATATCCTACCTAATCATTGTTGCATTACGTTCCAGCTTTAATCTGTGGGCCAACCGATACTTCTTCCTTATACCCTGCTACGGACAATATGACTTTTTTACGGATAGTGTGTTTCTGTCTGCATACAATCACCATTCAAGCAGTGTCGAATTCGGGACAATTTATTGCATCTGACAGGTGTGATGTACCATACGGCACTGAGCTACAGACGTTATCGGCTCAGTCAAAAATTGCATGTTGCGCCGTTTGTGATCAGAATCAGAATTGTCACTCAACAATCTACAATGAAAATCACAAAGTATGCAAGCTGAATGCAGGAAAAACAACATACCATCCACTGAACTGTCCACATCCAGTGAAATACTTTGAACTAAGAAAGGTACATATTCTCAATCTGGGTGTTTTGTAAGCATAGGTCACTTTTCCATACGGTTGCTACAATAGTATATAACTATACGCGCATTCCTATTGTATTTTGTTACAGACGGCAGATATAGTCAAAACATCAACAATCGAAAGGATACATGAAACATAACATAACATTCTCAGTGTTGTTATACCTTCTGATCCTTCGAGATCATGAAATTCAGTACTTCTTGTTCTGAAAATTGAATACCGCTTAAGCCGGTGCTAGGGGGCGTGAGCAGTGTTGCACTTTCAATAACTGTTCATGAACAGACTCAATAAAACCGAGTCTGCAATTTTCTTTTTTTGTGTTACAATTTTTGCTCTCCGGGGATCACCTCCCTTCAGAGTTTATAATAAATATTTATTTGACCTAATTCATCAATTAAATTTTGTGTTCAGAGCACGTCTCGGACGATGCTGCACAACGAATGTACTGACAATATGGATTGTCCAATGCCCAGAAGTAGATGCAACATCAACCAGTGCGAGTGTGAGACCAAGTACAGCTACGACCCGGGCACGGTATCGTGTGTAGGACGTAAGTATTGACCAGTACGAAGCATAACATACATGATATTAGCCACACATTTCTGACTTGCAAAAGTGGAATGGTCTATCATTGTTCAAATAGATCTGGATATTCATTGTTTTAAATGAAAATGCACTCATGTAAAATCCTGGGATGTTTATATCACAAATATTTGCTTTTATCACCTCATCTATGATAAAGCTATTTCCATCTTAAATAATGAAGTTAAAAACCGGTTTAACCCCAAGTGACCTTTGTCACTGACCGTTCCAAGGCGGTACTTCCATCTTCCCCCATTGTATGCTTGTTTTGTCTTTGTGCGTCTCGTGATGTTTTTATAGTTATGTACATTTCCTGTATCGTTGTGTTGCTGTTCGGGCGGGTGTTTGTTCTGTATGTGGTGTTTCCTGCATGACTCTTTTTTGTACTTTCTTTAAACATAAGGCTCATCCATTAATGTATCAAAATACTTGTTCAGCTAAGACATGCTCTAAATAATTTTTCTACATATTCGGGAGCTACTTGCTTTGGAGGGCGATTAATGCATACCATAATTAGAAAGAGGGTTTATTGACGGATGATTTCAGTTTCTAACCCTATAAAGGTCATTATAGAGCCAGTGGATTTAGAAGAAATGTGAATAACTGTAACGATGATGATGTACTCCTGTTAAAATACCAGCACGGGAACAAGAACAAACCAAAGTACAGTTATTCGTTCGGCCTCATCTGCATCTTTCGCAATACAAAAATGGACACAAATTCACCAATCGCAACCAGACCTATTATTCGCTCATGACCAGTTGGTTTCTGACCGTGTCAAGGCGTTAAATGAAAAAGTAGTAAAGTCAAGCAGGAAAAGCCATACACAAAACGCCACAATCACCAAAACATCTACAGAAAGCATAGCAAGTTATACTCATACACACACATACAGTAGAAAGTCACATACAAGACGCAATCACCACCAACACATCAATAGATAGCATATCACACACACACATTCGAAATTTTGCCGAGAAAACCAGCAACACGAGAAGAACACAGAAAATACCAACAAATACACGAGCACCAGAGACAAACATTAACAAAACACAAGCACAAACACACAAGACAAACAAACGTAAGGGTGACAAAGAGAGAACCGCCTTGGCACGGTCAGTAGCAAAATCACCACTGGGGGTTTAAACCGGTTTACGGACGTCCTAACCTCACACTTATCTTTGTCAAAGTCACCCTAGCTAAACAAACATTGTAAATAAGAGATGTTTGTAAAACATGTATACCCCCAGACCCCCTGACCTTTGATCTAATGACCTCAACTATAGAGGTCATCTAGCGGTCATGACTAATCACCAGAGCAACTTTGTAGATCCTAAGCCAAACCACTGATTATTTATTTATCTGAAAACATTTCAAAAGTTAAGGTCATGGTGACCTTGACCTTAGACATAGTGACCTCAAAATCAATAGGGGTCATCTAGTTGTAATGACCAACCACCACAGCAAGTTTGAAGATCCTAAGCCAAACCCGTGAGCAGTTATTGATTGGAAACCATTTCATCAGTTAAGGTCATGGTGACCTTGACCTTTGACCTAGTGAACTAAATAACAATAGGGCTCATCTAGCTGTCATGACAAACCATCACAGCAAGTTTGAAGATCCTAAGCCAAACCCTTGAGCAGTTATTAATCGCAAACAATTTCACCAGTTAAGGTCATGGTGACCTTGACCTTTGACCTAGTGACCTAACAATAGAAAAAACAACAGGGCTAATCTAGTTATCATAACCAACTACCACAGCAAATTTGAAGATGCTAAGCCAAACCCTTGAGCAGTTATTAATCAGAAACTATTTTACCAGTTCAGGTCATGGTGACCTTGACCTTTGATCTAGTGACCTAAAAAACAACAGGGCTCATTTAGCTGTCATGACCAACCATCATAGCAAGTTTGAAGATCCTAACTCAAACCCTTGAGCAGTTATTGATCAGAAACCATTTTACCAGTTAAGGTCATGGTGACCTTGACCATTGACCTAGTGACCTCAAAAACAATAGGGGTCATCCAGAGGTCATGACCAACTACCACAGCAAGTTTGAAGATTCTAAGCTAAACCTTTGAGCAGTTATTGATCGGAAACCATTTAAACAGTTAAGGTCATGGTGACCTTGACTTTTGACCTAGTGACCTCAAAAACAATAGGGATCATCTAGTGGTAATGACCAACCACCACAGCAAGTTTGAAGATCCCAAGCCAACCCTTGAGCAGTTATTGATCGGAAACAATTTCACTATTTTAGGTCATGGTGACCTTGACCCTTGACCTATTGACCTAAAAAACAATAGGGGTCATCTACTTGTCATGACCAACCACAACAGCAAGTTTGAAGATTCTATGCCAAGTCGTTTATTAGTTATCATTCGGAAACCATCGATCTACCGACCGACCGACCGACAGACCAACCGACAGACCGACCAACATGTGCAAAGCAATATACCCCCATTTTTTCAAAAGGGGAGTATAATAAAGGTATCCCCGCCGGACTTCCCAACAACATAGAAGAAGACAGTAATCACAGTACAAAATGTAAAACATAGCATAAGAACTGTGAAAGTTCGTCAAATATGTACTCAATGACTTTGCTGAAGTCAGAGCAACTGCAGGGAAGCCGTTAAGGGCACGACAGAGAAAAGGTAATACATAAGTCTTTTAACAATCATTCACCAGGATTAAGGGAAATTTGGCCAATATTTCAAAACCTGTGACCATATGAATTGTTTTGTGTGTGTCTGCATAATAACGGTTAGGAAAGTGAAATAAAATGGATTTTTAATTGTTTTTGATTAATAGCAAAAGTTGTGGTATGTCGTAATTTGTTCCAAGATCAGTGCGGGTAAGATTAAATAAATCGCCTCTAGACAAGAGAGTTAAAACTCGATAATGACCCGCAATTACAGGGTCGCTACAAACAGGCACATTAATTAGCGGATTCGGATTTCGGGAGCGGCGATTTACGATCGTTAGTTGGGTAACACAGGCTGGTCGCCTATCCCCAGTCTCAATAAATAGGAAAACGCGTTGGGTGGAAATATTAGGGTCACATAAGACAGGAAGTCGCTATTAAGGGACGGTCGCTATTACAGTTTTGACTGTAGTTCATAATGATTTCTCTTTTTATCCACAGTTTGCACGAAGTATGGAACAACATTTAACAGCTTTCCTCGAACAGTCGAAATACAGAATCGTGAAAAAGAGGTATTTACGGCCACTAGCAATCAAGACGTCGAAAACCATCTGTCTCATTGTGTCAAGCAAACCAGGTACATTTGTCGCAGTGTTGCCTGTGACATTATAGGGTACAAAAAATGTTGGTTGAACAATGACACTGCTTACACAACGGAAACATTCAAAGTAGACTTTGGTGTAACTTATCAGCGGAACTGCGAGTAAATCTTGCAATGTTCACACAAATAATTATCTAATGCACGCTGAACAGTCTTATTCAGATTTGGAGACATTACTGTTATTTCTCCTGTTATAAGCAAACGCAAATGTAATTTTATGTTGCTCCCACATCGAGTATTTTGCACCCGGTTTTTCTATGACGGTATTATTTACAATTTTTGTAAGATAGCTGGAACATAGAATTTTAGAATCTGTTCAGTAAATGCATAAACAATTCTTGAAAAAATCATACTGCAGAGCACTGATTGTTTTGTGATCTATTCCCCTACACTCGATCACTACTCTCCCTTTTTTGCATGGCAGGGAGGAGGACATATGTCACTTCGACATGGTGTTTCACATACTGAATTTTATGGTGATATGATTTGTAAACTTTCTTTTGGATAACACATTTGTACGTTATGGGAATGCCATATACCGTCAGGTAATTGGTATTCCTATGTGTACGAATTCTGCACCACTTGTCGCAGATTTGTTTTTGTACTGCTGTGAGAGAGACTTCGTGTTACGTTTGAATCCACAATCACAAGAAGATGTTATAAAAGCCTTCAATGAAATTTCACGATATTTGGATGATATTTTTAACTTAGATAACCCTTTCTTTGATACTCTGATTCCTACAATTTATCCTAAATAACTCAAATTGAATAAAGCTAACCCGTCTGACAATTATGCAGCTTTTCTTGATCTAGACCTTAAAATTGATAATGGAATTATTTCTTCTAAAATATATGACAAAAGAGATGATTTTGATTTTAATATTGTAAATTTCCCTCATCTTGACTGATGTTCCCCGTGCCCCATCTTACGGGGTTTATATATCTCAACTTATTTGTTTTGCTAGAGCTTGTTCATCTATTGACGAATTTAACTGTTGAAATCTCATTTTAACTGAAAAGCTGCTTAAACAAGGATATAGATACCATAAACTAAGAAAAACTTTCTCTAAATTTACCATCGAAATCTCTCACTTATAGGCGAGTATCAATGTAATCTCAAGGCACTTCTGCGACACTGTATTTCACATCCTGAATTTTATGGTGATGTGATTTACAAACTTCCTAAACGTTTTGGACATACATGTTTTCTCACTTTGTTTATCAAATATGTTAAAAAATTTATTAATATGATGCTATAGTACTACAACATACTGCATGTTTGGTTGTCAACCCTTTTACAGTTGGCAATCACGCTGGCCTCTTTGCATGTACGCCGACAAGAAAGGTTTAGTACTCTATGAAGGCGACCTTTTAAATCCAGAAACGGAAGGAGGACGTCGGATATCTGTACTATTTCGTTTTTGTCGTACCCTTATTGCTTTTCTACAGTTACTCTGTTTGCAGCTCAGTCATTGAGTACACTAGCGATAGGTGGATACAGTTTGTTCACTGAATGTGATACATGCACTTTACCACTGCATTTGTCATCGCGGTTGTTGTTGATTACTCAGAGAGGGGATACGTTTATTTACAATGTTTGTCTTTAAGGGTGGATATGGAATAAGTGTGAGGTTGGGCGCCCGTAAACCGGTTTAACCCCGCAGTGACTTTTGTCACTGACCGTTCCAAGGCGGTACTTCCATATTCCCCCTATTGTATGTTTGTTTTGTCTTTGTGCGTCCCTTGATGTTTTTATAGTTATGTGCATTTGCTGTTTCCTCTTGTTGCTGTTCGAGCGACTGTTTGTTCTGTATGTGGTGTTTCCTGCATGACCAATTTTTGTACTTTTATTGGACATACATGTTTTCTCACTTTGTTCATCAAATAATTATGTTAAAAAATCATTAAAAAGGGATATGATCCTATAGTACAACAACATACTGCATGTCTGGTTGTCAATGTCTGGTTGTTAACACTCTTACAGTTGGCACTCACGCTGGCCTCTTTACATGCATGCCGACAAGAAAGGTTAAGTACTCTATTAAGCGGACCTCTTAAATCTGGAAACGGAAGGAGGACGTCGGATATTTCGTTTTTGTCGTACCCTTTATTACTTTTCTACAAGTACTCCGTTTGCAGCACAATCATTGAGTACACTAGCGATAATTGGATACAGTTTGTTTCACTTAAATATGTTTTCCGTTTTACATGCACTTTACCATTGTATTTGCCATAGCGGTTATTGTAGATTAATCGGAGAGGGGATACGTTTATTTACCCTGTTCGTCTTTTAGGGTTGGGACGAAATGTGTGAGGTTTTTGTTTTGAAAGTTATGATCATTTATTGTTTTCTTGTTGTGTTGCTGTCCTGGCGGCTGTTTGTTTTTCATGTGGTGTTTCCTGCATGACTCATATTTGTACTTTTACTCAGGTTGGTGTTTGTATTGTCGGATATTATTATAGAATGGTTGTTAACTTACACTATCTGCAAATTGCATTGCGCAGATGGTAATACACGACAAATAGTTGAATTAAATTTGTTTACTTAACAGAAACTAGTAGTGTCTATAATAATATATCCTGAATGTGGGGTATCCTTCGAAAGCAAAAGTAGCAATGCAAAAGAGAAAATTGTAGACTGTTCATTAGTAGTAATTAAAAATGCAAATATTCTGAAAATGGGTGATCCTTCGAAAGCAAAAGTAGAAATGCAAAAAGGGAAAATTGCAGACTCGGTTTTATTGAGTCTGTTCATGAGTAGTAATTAAAAGTGCAACACTACTCACGCCCCCTAGCACCGGCTTAAGCAGTATTCAATTTTCAAACCTAATAACATGAAAACTAATGATCCCGAAGGACCAGAAAATATAACAACACTGAGAATGAAGTACGGGGCGACTTTGTACGGCCGCCACACAAGCACTTAACACCTGCTGTTGTGAAGTACATATATTCTGAAAATGGGTGATCCTTCAAACACAAAAGTAGAAATGCAAAAACACTCAGCCACTCTAGCATCGGCTTTAGCAGTATTCAATTTTCAACTAGTATTCAAACTAATAACATCAAAACAAATGATCTCGTAGGACCAGAAAATATAATAACACTGAAAATGAAGTACTTGGCGACTTTTTACGACCGCTATAAAAGCACTAACACCAGGTACTGCTGTTGTGAAGTATAGAATAGAAAGTTTTTATTATAGTGACGACATGTGATTTACAAATGCAAATATGTACCAAACCAAAATTATAAACTTCACCCGGCCCCGTGGGCCTATATGTCACCTTCACACTTATTCGAAAATATTAGTCGTAAATATAAACATAATTTGTCAGTTTATATGCCTAGATATATCACTCTGGGAACATAATCATATAAAAGTTCTTGGTTTGAATCAGTAGAAAATGTACTGTACAGTATGGTTGTATAATAATGTTTTCCTGTGTAGATTAGCCTAAATAATAAAGTTAGCTACTTTTCTTGTATTCTTGTATGATCATTAAGTAAAGTCTTCATATGCGTCCTGTTATGTTTTGTCTTGTGGCTTTACAGTTTCTTGTTAGATGGTGTTTGGTGCGGTGTCATTTCGTGTGTGGCTCTCCCTGTTTGACTATTTTTCCATATTCATTCTGAATAATTCACTTAGCTGCAAAAATGCAAAGTCATTCAATATACCACCGAATACCTGGGCCCTTCTTTCACTGTATTGTCTACATGTTAGGCGGAAATGAGTTTCGTTTCTCTATGGCCATACCACAGAATCTACATACACTGTCAAACAGTTGTTCTCAGATGTAGCGACCGGTTTCAATCCTAATTGGTAGAATTCCACAACAACATTGAGCTAACATGGAACTCTCGTACTTTGTTAGATTCAATTTAATGTACCTGTCACCTCCTTCCAAACTCTTCCTTAAATATTCTGTAAGTACGGAGTTTGGGCTAATTCAACAGAAACACGCCATAATGACTATAATATTCTACGAATCTGGTCTGGGCGCCCTGTAAGTCTGTTTTTCATCATAGTTGGCTGTAAAATTATGAGTATTCATAATGTGTCTTATTTCACGGCACTAGTTATTATTTCCTTGTTCATAATCACATTCAAATACATGTACACGTTTTGAAGAAATTATATCATTAAAAGTTTGTTCACCTCAGGACTTTGTCAGGCACTTGATATCTTAAGAGAACTATTTGAAAGACATTGTGTTTATTTATTGTTGTTTCTTGCAAATGATCATATATCATTGAAAAGCGTTCTTCGGAAAACACATATACTAGAATCTATCTTATATTTCTAAAATGCCATTATTCATCTTAATAGGATTCTCTTCTATGTTTTAAGGCATGCAGATCTGGACTATGCTATATCTTAATTTATACAGTTGCATGCACTTAATGTGTGTTTTACAACAATGGTTCGTATTTGCGTCAGAAATATTTTTGTCCAGCATTTCAAACAGTACGATAAAGCTATTTTAATTCTATTTGAGTTCGGGACATATTACCTTAACTCTTTACTCCATACATACGTCTTTCCAAACAGGGTAGATCCATATCAGCCGGTTCCTATAGGAGCCGTCTGACCAGGGTCTGCTTTATTTGCTTATGGAATAATATAGATATGATAGTACACGGTCTGCATTGACAACAAACTCATGTGTTAATATGCCATTTTGAAAATTAATCTAGTACATAGTTATGATATCAAAATTGTTTTCATGAATATTCTCGGAGGAAAGAGTTAATCCGTTGTCATCATAGGGGAATCGATCGACACTTTCCCTGTTCTATATTTGTTTCCAATTTTCGATACCTACTGAATATTCATGGACAAAATAGTTATAACGAAACACGGTAGGTGGAACATTGTGGAACGATTTTAGAAAATAAAGAAACAGATACCTCAAATTCCATTAGAAAACTATTAACTCCTATAGGAGCCGTCTGATCTGGGTCTACTCTGTTTGCAAATGCGTGGACACACGCTTATATGAAGGAAATGATTAAGGCCTTTGCAAACAATTCATTTGCAGATGAGACGCCGAGAAACATGTCGTCTCAACAGGTTCCATACTAGATGAAATTCTGAATATGTTCTTGTATACAAAATGAAACTTGGCGTTAACAGTAATCTTAGCAGATGGAATTTATTTGCGGAGAAAGTATTAATGGTAAAAGATTATTGATGTGTCGTACATGTTCCTAAACAAACTTACAGCTCAATGTGTAGTAAAACCTCTAAAAACCGGACGTTCAAATTTAGCATTAATATTGGTCTTGGAGACAGGTTGCAGTTTAATGCAAGATGAACGCCAAGTAGAAAGCTCCTCTAGGAGCTTTCTGTATGACGGTCACACTGTATTGAGCAGCAACATTCTAAAAGTATCTAAATTCTTCTCTTCTAGAATTCCGTTTTAGTGGGGTTTTACTGTAGCTAGTCTATTCATAGGTCTTCTACGGAATCCAGTCTTCGGGATATCGAACTCGCTTAACTCTATTTATCGATTATGGTCAATAGTTTAACCTTTTACCTGATAAATATGCATGTAAGGAACAATGACATTATCAATATTTAATAGTTTAATTTATAAAATCGCACCTGAGCAAAAGACATCCACTGTATAATCAGAGTTATACACTTCCATTACTTACAGAGCAGACCCTACGTCCTGCTGGAGCCGTCTGATCTGGGTCTCCTCTGTCTGTGAAGTCGTAAACAGGTTTTACATCAGGTACAGGATGAAATGACACCGGTATAAAATCACCAGGACTGACGAATTTTATTATTGGGAGGAAAAATAAGCAAAGATAACCCGAGTCAACATAATTTGCAATGACAAAGTGGACATTGGAGATGAAAGGCCTGCACAACCTCCTCCACATGTCCTACACTGAACACAAACTAATAAGTACAGTAAAATCATCGATACTTTGATATTTTAGTGATGAAGCATTCGGGTGCTTTTAGACAGGTGGCTGCTTACTGCAGGGTGAGAGTAATTGGAACTTTCTGTATGACTTTCACCCTACATTAAGCTGCCACCTATCTTAAAGATCAGTAAATGATATGTATTTCATTCTCATACGTTATATTGTTTGTAACACACACCTTTCTTCATGTTAAGGACACATGACCTTGGTATTAGTCTTATTATTGTTTGATACAGTCACCTGGGCTCTTCCATGCCTCTTGACTATATCACGCAGCTATATGGGCAATGAACGTAAACAAGTTTCGACTAACTTTGGTGTTACTTATACCAATCTTACCATTGTAACTACATGTATATTAAAGTATTCCGTTACAGTTAGTCTCGTGTCCTGTACGGAAAGTCCCATATAGATCACAAATCTTGCCCATGCCCCGAAATACTTCCGTCTGATTGTCTGTCCGTCAATAAGATAAGACGAAACAGGACTCTAGAAATATCAAATCTACACAGTAAAAGCAAGAAAGGCATTGATGTTAACATCAAAGGACGGCATTAAAAAGAAAAAAGCACATACTGGCTTTTTTTAAATTTATTGTGAAACAATAAGGACTAGAATATGAGTGATTATGTACTGTACTAAGCCTTTCAATAAAGGTACGTATCTGCCTTGGAAACTGTAAACATAAATGAAGAAATGCAAGAAAGATTTGCTTGAAAATAAACACTCATAGTCATTATCTTAGTCTAATCAGTCAATTAGTAAAATGGTTAGTTCAGCACATTGTTGTTGGAATAATTACATACTAATATAGTTTCATAATAAAAAGGACACTTTAACATATACTGAATTGTACTTAAAGCAAGTAAGTGAAAACATAATTTAATTTGTTGAAAGATTTTCAATACATGAATCAAAGATCGAAATAGTTTAAATAGTAGTTTTGATAACTACTGATAAAAGCTGTCTACCGTGTGGACAGTCCCTTTTTAAAAAAGACAGCACTTTAACTATATTAATTAACTATTCAATGATAAATCATTATTAAATCTAAGAATATATCAGTACATGTAACTTTTTCATTATAAACACCGTTCATATATTACTTATTACAGATTTAATTGCAAAATATCTGGAGCAAAACTGTAAAACAGAGTGACACAAAGCAAGTCTAATTCTATGTAAGACATCTCAATTTATGTTATGGTCCAACTTTGCTCCATTTTTCGCGTTTTATGCAATAACATATTCTATTTTAATTAATCAATACTTTAAAAGTAAAAAGAACGTCGTAACACGCACGCACGCACGCACACAGGCACACACCTGTAAATATAAGGCTATAAGGCGGAAAAGCTCTCAGATGGGACGTTTTCCCTGAAAATGTTTTACTATGTGCATACGTGCAAAAGATGAAACCCTTAGCGTCATGTATTACCTGACAATAGACTCGGATTTTCAGACTTCAGCAAATCACATTTCTTCTTTAAGAAATTAATGCTTAGTGATATATCCGTTTTTGCACCAACCACTGCTCTTGCTTGTTGTCGGAAACCTAAGATTTTTCACAACAACACATTCAGCTGCTCGTTTATTTCGCGTTTCATATCTCTCTGTAAACTTTAAAATATCTTTTGAATTATGATTATGGTCAGCATTCGTCCATTTCTAAAAGATGTGAGTTGTTATTCTGTTGTATGTCTGACAATCTTGCAACAGGCTTCAAGTCGATAGTCAACTAAGTTTTTTTACACACCGATTTCCTACTCTTAATAGGCCTAACTTTACATAGTAAAAACGAGCGTATACGTTCTTTCTAAGCTATCTTTTACTCGATATTAAACCAAAACAATACACAGGAATGTGCATTTACTTTAATGTTTTCACAAACACTTAAGGCAAGACTTATGCACCTGCAATTCGAAAGGATCAGCTATCGTATTAAATTTCTTTTAATGCATTAATACCAAACACATGCTTATGTTTATTTCATTACTAATAATATGTTATTCATACACTTAATCGACCAGTATATACAAGTTTCATATAAGTAAATTTTCATCTCTTCAACTTTACAAAAATGATTGCTCCTTTCCTGAGCCAAACAATCGTAATTCTATATAAACACCCAACTTTTGCGGGGCGCAAATAAAATGTTTACAATAATGAGTCCTTTTACTTGAGATAGAATATCAACGTTTACTTTCCGACTCAGTTCGCGAACAGACATGTATGGTGTACCTACGAGTTTACACAATGAAACCATTCATATATATCTGTCTTATGCCTGGCGTCCAATACAGCACCGAAGCCTTGCCGAAGGGTTGCAGAATAAATTTCGCTCGATTCGGGAACCATTCGGGATCAGCTTTGTGTTCGGGGTCATTCGGCATGCATTCCGCAAGTATTCGGCAAGCGGCTTACGAAGCGTTGCGGAACAGACGCCGAGGTGATGCAGAATCATGCCGAAACCTTGAGAATTACCCCTCGAATGATTCCCGAACAGTTTCCGATCGTGCGGAAAGGTTGCGGAATGGTTGCGGAACCATTGCAGAATATGCCGAAGGGATGCAGAATCGTTTCAGAAATAAGGCCGAGGGGTTGCCGAATTGAGAGTCTGGGTATATAACGATGTCGCATTTTTGTGATTTGGAGTGGAAAAGATGTCTCTCGTTGGAGTGGAAAAGATGCTTCCTCTATAGCTAGACAATATTCATTCGGATGGAATGGTGTTATCTCCGGCTCCCAACACCTAATTGGTAGATGGTCGGAGTACGTGGCACCATTATAATGTAATAAATACTGACAGTTCCTTTACGTCCAGATGAGCCGTCTTATGCTTGCTTTATATTAATACCCTTTTTTAAACTGTGTGTATTACCTTATCCTCCTCTCCGTGCATGATGTCGTAATATTTCAATATATGTGACTGGGGATTGCTTAAAAAACTCTCATACTTAATTGAGAAGGATTTATTTTCTATGTCAGTTCTTAATGACTTTTACTCATGTATGTCTTATTTCCATTTCATATCTTAATTTGCATCTAAAGATAGTTCTTAGGCTTCTATAGTACAAGTATAGATCCACTTACACATATCCATACTATATGCACACGGCCTTATGCTACAAAAAAGTAAGTGTGTACATGAGAATTAATGTAAATAAATATTGACAACACGAACCCCCTTTTCAGAATATCCACTGTTTGCAAAAGACAAGTACACTCTTTGCAAAATATACTACTTGTAAAGGTTACACACACACACACACACACACACACACACACACACACACACACACACACACACACACACACACACACACACACACACACACACACACACACACACACACACACACACACACACACACACACACACACACACACACACACACACACACACACACACACACACACACACACACACACACACACACACACACACACACACACACACACACACACACACACACACACACACACACACACACACACACACACACACACATCTATATGTTAATATTAAGACAAACGTACGCACACACATACATCTACATATAAATGCTTCCCTCTTATGTGTTTTATTTCGTTTTCGTAAAATAAAACAATTACGAGTATAAGGGATTTATTATATACATGCCATTTTAAGCTATCTATAATATGTAGCAAAACTGAGATGTGTTATATTTTATAGCTATTCATGTTCTTTATACATGCATTTTACCCATAGGTAGTTAGTAATGGAATGTATTTTGTTTAGAAGCTATTGTTTTAGTCGGTAAATAATTTCTAGCTCATGTTAAATAAGATGTTTTGTAACATCCGAGTATAAGTAAAGTTTCTTGTATATTGTATTTTATATCTCGAAATCCATTCGGCAATTTGACGACCGTTCTTTTAAAGATATATATGTATATAAGTTTTGCTGACATCAGCGTCTTCTGAGACTACAACCTAACGGTCACCTTAAATGAACGGTCACCTCGTCTAAACGGTCAGTTTGAAATCCTCCCGACGAAAATCAGTCTATAATGCACCTGTTTTAGACGGTCACATTCCTTCCGCGGCCAGCGGCCACCATATTTCACCCCAAACCCTATATTTCGACCCCATTAGACGGCCAGCAGACAGCCTGGCGGCCAGTTTGAAATGTGTGAAAACCCAATACACAGCTAGTTGACATATGTCAAAATGGAGATTACGCATCGTAACTTTCCGACATTACGGAAATCGCCTATCGAAATATCGTGACCGCTTCGGAAACTTCCGTTGTGTCGGGGGGAAAGTGCATAGATTGGCCGCTTCGGTGTTTTTCGTTATGTCGGAAGTGAACGAAAAAACCAAGCGTTGACCTTGGCCTTAAGGCAAAATCATAATCAATGGCCTGATAATCCTTTCAACTCCTTTACCTGTTATAAATATGCAAATATGGGGGTGTTGAGAAGTTTGTCTGAACGTTACCGAATCAAAAGAGATAACATCAAAACAAAATATTCACGCCTTTTCCAAACGTAAGTTCCTCACGTTAGAGAATCGAGTGAAGTGTAGACATGTACGTTTGTATTTCCGGATGTGTCGAATGATTCTGCCTGATGTTTATTTTTTGTTTTGTGCATGCAATTTACAGTACATGTTGTATTTTACTTGTATTTACAAGGGTAATATACATAATATTTTTGGATAAGGCATTAAAGTACATGTAGATATATTTTGAAAAATCTCCAAAAATATCCACCCCTCGATTAAGTGGTCACCTCGCTTAAGCGGTCAATTTGGCCGCTTCCCTTGACTGGCCGCTTAACACAGGTTTTACTGTATTCAGGTCCCAGTTTCACGAACATTCTTAAGTAATAACTTAGCTAAGCCTGTTACTTAAAAATTATACCAGAGCATAATTTTTCATAAATTAGGGTTTATTTTGTAAAAACATATTGTAAGACGTTTGCTTAATTGTCATTTTAAGAATACATATTGTATTTGATAATAACTGAGGGTGATCTAAATCAAAAACAATATTTAAGAATTTGTAACATACTTAAGAATTTTACCAATTCATTCTGGGTTTAATTAGATATTTCATGCACAAACTGTTATTTTCTGTTTAAAACATATAACAGAATGTATGTTAGGATTCTGCTTAGATACAATTATTTCACTTATCTTCTGTATATGTAAGTGTAATACCCCTAACAAGTATATTAAGTATATGAATCGTTCATAATACATTCGGCATGTCTTCCGCTAGGATTCGGGAACCCTTCCGCGTCTTCTGGAAGCATTCGGGAAGCCTTCTGGAAGCATTCCGCATCGATTCGGCTTCATTCTGGAACCGCTCGGGGTGGATAGGTGATCCCGAAGCCTTGCAAAATGACCCCGAATCTACCCCGAAGCCACCGCGAAGGGTTTTCGAACGTCCCGAAGTGTTCCAGAAGGTCCCGAAGCCTTCCCGAAAAAAATCTTCGGCGTCCATATTTTAAAACTTTTAAACTTGAATGCCGAATCGTTTTCGATCCCGATCAGTCCCCGAATCACCCAGAAGGGTTCCCGAAGGGCTCAGGAATGACGCGGAAGGGTTCCCGAACATTCCGAGGGCATGCCGAATCATCCAGAATCTGCGATATCCACATTCGGGAACCCTTTGGGAACCATTTGGGAACCATTCAGCGTACTAATGGACGCCTGGTTTTATCGTAGACATGACTAGTATCCTCTATGTCGCTAGGTAACTGTCACGGGAATGTGGCTCTCTTCGTAAGCCCTTAAGGTTAACCGGTAGTACAATGAAAGCTTGGTCGACGTCTTGCCCCGAAGATCCGGAACCGATCTTGTAACGATGAACTTTCCTACTGTGTAGACGATTTTCAATGAACCGAACCCCCACACGAGTTGATATGGCACAGACACAGTACCCAGGTATCACCCTTACGTCACATTGTAACTTGTTATACTCAACTAATCATCCTATCATCAATCACTAAGGCATGCTGCATCACAAAATTCAATACATTTCGTACACTGTCCGTAAATGCACTAACGCAACTATAACTCCCTAAATACAGTTTAATATTTCACCAAAGCGCTATGAGCTTGGTATAAAGCTTATTTCTAAATTTATAAGTCAAGTACATGTTTATATTAACATAAGAATATTAGCCTGCAAGGTTAACACATTGTCTTTTCAGAATACCAGTATTGCCACATGTTAAATTGTTAAAATACATACTTGAAGATCAAACTCATTTACGATCGGCGCATCATATGTACCTATAGGTATTGCCGAAACAATTTCACCATGTATCTATATTTCTGCAATATTCTGGTCACTATGGATGCCGTCATTATTTGACTCTACAGCCGAGTTATCAACATGTGACGAGGACTCCTGATGTACCGCACTGCGAAGGGTATCCTATGACGTAGTTTGTAACGTTAAATTCACTAATTGCCAAGCATGGCCCATTGTATCCGAGCACAATAGTAGTCCATAGGATACCTACCAAGCACTCTCAAAAACGCCGCCAAACAATGTAGAAATACGAGTATACCCATAAAAAGTGGAATAAGTCATACAGGAAGCGCCGCAAACAAAGGAGGTCACGACACCAAACATCAACAACATGAAACAGCACAAATGCAAGACAAGCTGTGACAAAACGCACGAAGCAACATAAAACATTTACCATACACAAATAATAAAGTATACCACAGGATGAAAGCAAAAGGAGTATCGCCTTGGAACAGTCAGTGGCCAGAAAATACTAATCGGGGCTTAAATCAGGTGTGTTGGTATCAAACCTCACGATTATCCCACCTTTGTCAATTCAAATTATAAACTTCCTCATTAAGACAACCCCAGAACATGAGTAACGATGTCACTTTCTAAATAAACTGAATCAGTAAACAAGTGACGTCATGAATTAAGTGACGTAATAACCATAAATGATAATTTCAACCGATATTGACACTGATATTGATACAGGGATGTTTATGTTAACTGTGTGATAATCCATTGACATCAAGCAACACAATTAAAAAACACCTTCAGAGTTCACGATAAAATCAACAACAGTCTCAACGGCAGAAATTGAATAAAGCAAATGCAATACCAAGAAATGGATTTTGTATTTTGGTTTCGAATTTAAAAATATTTCCGTCCTAATCCAAATACTTACAACTATTGGGACTAAATATGTTTTTAAGTAAAGCTTAAAGTTAGCTGTTATTTGTGTTAACGATAGATTCTTCTATTTTGATATAGTACGTAGAACCTGTTTTAACCGTCATTCAATCATTAACATTGGAGTCTTAAAAAGCAGGCAATTGTTTAATGCAGGTCTAAAATAATTCACATTTCTTTCTGCATTACCCTTGACCTGCATTAAGTTACGACTTTCATACCAAATCCAAATTCAGACATCTTTTGATGGCCGCTTAAGACAAGTGCTACTGTAGACACGTTTAATTTCCGTTAAGTACTTATTTTATACACGAAAATGGTCAAACATGTTACAGTTATAATATTTCCAGAGCATGTGATGTACAGGTATATTTGCTGCTGAATATTCAACCGACAATAACTCATCCGACTGAATCATCGTAACGATACCTGGAGTGGTCTTAATGATAGTGCTTCCTGTAAAGATTCATTGTAACAACATTAGAAACAGCGCTAATAACAAAAAGCAACAGACAGGTCAGTTGTTAAATAATAAAAGAACTATAACTCTGCGACAAATCAGAGGACATACAAATTACTTTGACATAGCAGAAGATCGATTTGTCTGATTTCTAATCTGAACAATTTCTCAAATACGAAACTTAATGTAAGTCAAAATCAATGCTTTAAGCTCCTACATCTTTTCTAAATATACATTGTGATAAACTATAGAACTATTCCGTATTGTAAATCTTGGAAGGGCCGAACATTTACTTCGAGCTATGTCAAAGCTCGAGCCATCCGAGTTCGAAATATTGAAGTTCAACTGTATTATTACAGCTACCAATAATGTGTCTACATATTGTTCTAGTCGTAGGGGATACTAGATAGTAAAGATTCAATATATTCACGTCTTATATGATGTGTGGAATTGTGACGGGATAACTTTATATACATTTTTATAAACTAGGGTGACAAGTGTGATAGTTTTGCCACTGACCGGTCTTAGGCGTTACTCTCTTCTTCATAATTACTTCTATGTTTGTGTTGTGCATTTGTGTCTGTGTATCTCTCTCGTATTCGTGCATGTGTGTGTGCGTGTATGTTTGTGTACGTGCGTGTTTGTTTGCGTGTCACATTTGTTATCTATCACTCTTTTAGTATTGACTGTTTCCTATTTGTTTCCATACCATTCTCAATTTTTGATTGTTAAACGGCTTCGCAAGCCATTTTGTATTACCTAAATAATAGAAGCTTTATATTTTCTTAACGGCGAACTAAGTAGGTTATATACTACCGAATATGAGTTGTGGTCAGCTATGTTAAGCGAAAGTGTTTCGCTACTATTCTCTGGAATCTGCATGTTTATAACCTAACACTCATTGATCTGTTTTTAAGTATAATAATGTTGAACAGGTGATAGTTAATATGCAGATAGTAACATTGTGTGTTGAACGTCTTGGTGTTAAGATCTCAGACAGAACTGATGAGGCACATTTTTGTTTCCTCGTTGAAACCTTTTGAAAAGAAAATTCATACACATTGTTTCCGAAAATTTGACTCTCAGTTGCAGTTGTTTTCTAACAGCACACTTAACAACTATTTGGCTGTTTCAAACCATGTCAAAAAGTGTGAACAACTTGGAACCGATATTAAAATTACATAACATAAACTTCCTACAATGTATTGGTTACCGAAACTACATAAAAAAACATATAAAGCGCGTTTCATTGCAAATTCTAGTTCATGTACTACTACTAAATGTTCTATACTTTTGACTTTTTGTTTAACGAAGATAAAGGAACATGTAAAATTCTACTGTGATAAGACTTATGAAAATTCTGGAATAAATCTCTTCTAGTCTATTAAGAACTATTCAGAAGTCTTAAACAAACTTAAGAACAAAAGGTATCTTGCATCCACTGTAAGCACGTACGATTTTTCTACTCTGTACACAGCTCTTCCTCATATTTTAATTAAGGATAAACTTACTAACTTAATCCAGAAAGTATTTGCCCGGGAAAAAACATCATTCCTGGCATGTAATGCTGAAAAAGCTTTCTTTACTGACGAGCAAATGAAATATTACACTAATTGGACGTGCTAAGAAGTTTGCGAATCACTATCCTTTCTTTTGGATAACATATGTGTACGTTATGGGAATGCCATATAACGTCAGGTAATTGGTATTCCTATGGGTACGAACTGTGCACCACTTGTCGCAGATTTGTTTTTGTACTGCTATGAGAGAGATTTCATGAAAAAGTAGTAAAGTCAAGCAGGCAAAGCCACATACAAGACGCAACCACCACCAACACACCGATAGACAGCATGACACAAACACACACACACAACCACACACCAAAACGCACACTCACACACGAGATGAACACAGAAAACACCAAAAGACACACAAGAACCAGAGACAAACGTTCCACACGTTAACAAAATCACAAGTACAAAGACGCAAGGCAAACAAAAGGAAGGGTGACAAAGAGAGTACCGCCTTGGCACGGTCAGTAGCAAAAACACCACTGGGGGTTTAAACCGGTTTACGGATGTCCTAACCTCACACCTCTCTCAAAGTCACCCTAGTTTTACAAATAGTGTAAATAAAGGTATCCCGCTGGACTTACCCACAACATAGACGACGGTGAACACAGGACAACATGTAAAACATGGCATAATAACTGTGACAATCCGTCAAATATGTACTCAATGACAGAGCACCGACAGGGAAAAAGTAATACATGAGTCTAGTAAGCTCATCCTGTATCCAAGTTTAAGAGTATACGATCATAGAGTACTACCATCGGCCTGTCATCGCGCAAGCAAAGAGGGAAGCGTAGCTACCGACTGTAAAAGGGTCGATAACCAAACATGCAGTGCGTTGCAATATAATAGGATCATAACCTTCTTTTTAAAATGTTTTAATGCGTTTAATAAACAAATCATGAAAATGGACATGACCCCGAATTTTCCTAAGTTTGTAGATAACATCCCCCTAAAAGTCTGGTTGAGAAATGCCTTGTTGTAGTAAAGTCCGTATATTGCAATTATATTTACTAATGAGTGGTAAATTTCGATAATAAAATTTAGAAAAAGTTTTCCGAAGTTTGTGATATCTGTAACCTTGCTTAAGAAGTTTATCAGTTATAACTAAATTACGTCTGTTAAAATCTTCAAGCAAAGAACGGGCTCGGACAAACCTAATAAGTTGAGAAATATAAACCCCATGAGATGCAGTACGTGGCACATCTCCATCTAGAAAAGGATAATTAACAATTTTAAAATTAAAATTTTCTCTTTTATCGTATATCTTGGACGAAACTTTATCATTTGTAATTGAAAGATTCAAATCTAGAAATGAAGCTATAATGTCAGATTGATTCGCTTTGTTTAAAGGCAGTTCTTTTGGGTAAATTGAAGAAATCATAGTATCAAAATAAGGATGATCTAAATTCAAAATATCGTCTTAATACCTTGAAGTTTTATTAAAAGCATTAACAATATCGGTCTGCGTATCACGTTTTAAGCTAAGCATAAAATGCGTTTGAATCCTCAATCACAAGAAGATGTAATAAAAGCCTTCAATGAAACTTGTCGATATTTGGATGATATTTTTAACTTAGATAACCCTTTCTGTGATGCTCTGATTCCTACAATTTATCCTAAAGAACTCAAATTGAATAAAGCTAACCCGTCCGACAATTATGCAGCGTTTCTTGATCTAGACCTTAAAATTGATAATGGAATGATTTCTTCTAAAATATATGACAAAAGAGATGATTTTGATTTTAATATTGTAAATTTTCCTCATCTTGACGGAGATGTTCCCCGTTCTCCATCTTACGGGGTTTATATATCTCAACTTATTCGTTTTGCTAGAGCTTGTTCGTCTATTGACGATTTTAACAGTCGAAATCTCATTTTAACTGAAAAACTGCTTAAGTAAGGATATAGATACCATAAACTAAGAAAAACTTTCTCTAAATTTTACTATCGAAATCTCTCGCTTATTGGCAAGTACCAATGTAATCTCAAGGCGCTTCTGCGACACGGTATTTCATATCCGGCATTTTATGGTGATGTGATTTACAAACTTCGTAAAATGATTAGACATACCCATTTTCTCATTTTGTACATCAAATATGTTAAAAATTTCATTAAAAAGGGATATGATCATGTAGTACTACAACATACTGCATGTTTAGTTGTCAACCCTTTTACAGTTGGCAATCACGCTGGCCTCTTTGCATGTACGCCGACAAGAAAGGTTTAGTACTCTATGAAGGCGACCTCTTAAATCCAGAAATGGAATGAGAACGTCGGATATCTGTACTATTTCGTTTTTGTCGTACCCTTTATTACTTTTCTACAGTTACTCTGTTTGCAGTTCAATCATTGAGTACACTAGCGATAGGTGGATACAATTTGTTCACTTAAATGTTTTCACTATACATGCACTTTACCACTGTATTTACCTTCGCGGTTGTTGTAGATTAGTCGGAGAGGGGATACGTTTATTTACACTGTTTGTCTTTTAGGGTGGAGATGGAATAAGTGTGAGGTTGGGCGCCCATAAACCGGTTTAACCCCCAGTGACTTTTGTCACTGACCGTTCCAAGGCGGTACTTCCATCTTCCCCCTATTATATGTTTGTTTTGTCTTTGTTGGTCTCTTGATGTTTTTATAGTTATGTACATTTGCTGTTTCCTTGTGTTGCTGTTCGGGTGGCTGTTTGTTCTGTATGTGGTGTTTCCTCCATGACTTATTTTTATACTATTGGAATAAATGTGTGGTTGGGCGCCCCGAAACCGGTTAACTGCCCAGTGACATTTGTCACTGACCGTTCCAAGGCAGTACTTCCGTTTTCCCCGACGGTTTGTTTGTTATGTCTGTGCCCCTTTTTGTGTCTTTTATAAATATGTGCCTTTGCTGTTTGTAGACGTGGTGCTGTTTGGGCGGTTGGATTTTTTGTATGCGGTGTTTCCTGCATGACTCAGACATGTACTTTAACCGAATCAAATTGACGGTAGGATATTTAAGATCAATTTTAAGTGACGCAAAACAGCATTAGCCAAAAGTTCTTTTCATTGTGTTCGTGTTCATTTTAAAGTACAAGTAGAGTCTCTTATTTTAGTCCATGTCCAATACCTCCAGCAATTGATCTTTTGTTATTTGTATTTGGTTTAATTTCTACTGTTGCTGTACACTGCTAACTGACATGTGTCTGACTTTCGATTCTATTTCTGACATGCTGAAAGCTGTTGGATAATACTGTCACATAAGACACTGACACAACATTTTAGGACATTCCAACTTAGTAATACATTTATAAGTTTGGTAATGAATGCGTATGAATAATGTAGGGAATAACAGTCATGAAAATGGGCATTCGTGCTGGTTGAAATCACAAGTCGTAGGTGCTTCGGATATATATTTAGGGGCTGTAACTAAACTGGCCATACGCCTTTGCTTAATGGGATCATATATATGAACGAGCGTTTGTAAAGTAGCAGAGGTAGGTCAAGTATATTTGTTTATATATTTGTTTGTGTTTATAAGAGTCTTTTTTCGAACCTTCGTAAAAATATTTAGGGGCGTTATTCATTTAATAAAATTGGCGTACACGATGTGTTGATTTAAATTTTCTGTTTGTCTGGTGAAATTAAAGTTAACACGTACCCGCGAACTGACACATAGTTTGTATGCTTGTCTGGTCCACATCCATGGGATACTCTGAATTTTTATGAGGATACTTGCGTGTAAGTATTCGAACTGAACAACATTTTCCTAAGAACGTGGCATGAATTGTGGCAATAGCTTGCACTATCTTTCATGTGTACAGTAAAGATAATTTTTCGTTTTCTAACGTCTTTTTGGTGCATTGGTTAAACACAGGTGATATACATTGTAGTAGGTGGTGGTCTAGTGGGTATTGCGCTTGACTACCAATCTGGAGGTCCGGAGTTCAAGTCCCTGTCTTTCCAGAAAATGTCAAAGACGCTTTTCAGTGTCTCTCAACCGCACTTCCTCTCCACTCAGGGGTCTGGTCCACATCCATGGGATATGCATCATAGTAATCTGGCTGAACAGTTTCCTGTAATCTAGGAACGGGCAACTGCTTGCAGTATCTTACATGTGTATAGTAAAGATTTCAGAGACTTTCCAATGTCTGCCACCCGCACCTCCTCTCCATCCAGGGGTTAAAATTGGTACATGCGTGACTCACTAGCCGGTACTGCGGCTGCATGATTGCGCTATCTGTTAGCAGTGCTCAATATTGATTACCAGCGGAGTAAATGTACAGTCGGCTGAGCGGTCCTTCGGATTGAAAATAGACTATAAATAGGTGCTTTTATACAATGCACTGAAATGCCAACATACGATAGGGATTATAAGTCCGTGGCCTGGGATAGAAACAGACCACCACTTATAAACAAACCATTTGATATCCGTGTAGAAAAGGTGTTATAATCACTCTTCAGACAGAAGGATTTTTCCTCTCTGTTGTTTGCCAGAATTTTGCCAGAATTTGATTCTCAAAGCTACTTACAATGAGTACTAAGCAAATGGACAACGTTTGCCATCGCGCGATTATTCAATACCTTGGCTTCAAGGCTTCATACCTTCTGATCCTTCGAGATCATGAATTTCAGTACTTCTTGTTCTGAAAATTGAATACCGCTTAAGCCGGTGCTAGGGGACGTGAGCAGTGTTGCACTTTCAATTACTGCTCATGAACAGACTCAATAAAACCGAGTCTGCAATTGTTTTCTTTTTGTGTTGCAATGTTTGCTTTCGGGGGATCACTACCCTTCAGAATTTATTATCAGTATTCATGAGGACATGGTAGCTACATTAGGGGAGCTGACGCTGTCCGAACGTACATCTACTATGAATACTCGATTACTGTCTTCTATGTTGTGGGGAAGTCCGGCGGGGATACCTTTATTTACAATGTTTGTTTAGCTAGGGTGACTTCGAGATAAGTCTGAGGTTAGGACGTCCGTAAACCGGTTTAAACCCCCAGTGGTGATATTGCTACTGACCGTGCCAAGGCGGTTCTCTCTTTGTCACCCTTACTTTTGTTTGTCTTGTGTATTTGTGCTTGTGTTTTGTTCATGTTTGTCTCTGGTGCTCGTGTATTTGTTGGTGTTTTTTGTTTTGTTTGGTTGTGTGTGTGCCATGCTGTCTATTGATGTGTTGGTGGTGATTGCGTCTTGTGACTTTCTACTGTATGTGTGTGTATGAGTATAAATTGCTATGCTTTTTGTAGGTGTTCTGGTGATGGTGGCGTTTTGTGTGTGGCTTTTCCTGCTTGACTTTACTACTTTCTTCAAAAACTCAAAAAAAGTGCAAATAAGCCATAGAGACACAATGTTATATTATATATACTCTTTTTAAGGATGTTGTATGTATAAGAACATATTTGGGTGTATTTGGAGCATCACAGGTTATTTCAGATGTAGTTTTTACCATGTTCTAGTCTTTCTTCCTTCATTGTTCGGTGTCCTCATGTCTTACCTTTAGTTTGGCACCAGCTTCAAATTCTTATTGCCCCAAATAGCATAGATATACTACATTATAGCCTTTACTCACGGTCGTTGTCTAGACCACTGGTTACCATGGAAACGGTAGAAATACCCATAGCAGGAATGAGTTTTTTCATGGGTACAATTTTGATTTGCATTCAGCAGACCGTACTTAACACCCTGGTACCCTTGAAAAAAAGTCTGACGGGGCTGCACGGTAACCCTATCTGGCCCCTATCTGTTTTTCATTTCTAGGTAGACGTCATAATATGCCTGAAAATCTGCAATGTTTTTATCCCCTACATAGTAATTGCATTATCTCTTGCGCATTATCTTACTGTCTCTCTTTCTCCTCTCACACATGCATACACGTAGATACACACGTTATCATCGTATATATTATTGTTATACTGTGTAACACATATGAATACTAATTTGTATATCCTACCTAATCATTGTTGTATTACGTTCCAGCTTTAATCTGTGGGCCAACCGATACTTCTTCCTTATACCCTACTACGGACAATATGACTTTCTTACGGATAGTGTGTCTCTGTCTGCATACAATCGCCATTCAAGCAGTGTCGAATTCCGGACAATTTATTGCATCTGACAGGTGTGATGTACCATACGGCACTGAGCTACAGACGTTATCGGCTCAGTCAGAAACTGCATGTTGCGCCGTTTGTGATCAGAATCAGAATTGTCACTCGACAACCTACAATGAAAATCACAAAGCATGCAAGCTGAATGCAGGAAAAACAACATACCATCCGTTGAACTGCCCACATCCAGTGAAATACTTTGAACTAAGAAAGGTACATATTCTCAATCTGGGTGTTTTGCAAGCATAGGTCACTTTTCCAATCGGTTGCTACAATAGTATATAACTATACGCGCATTCCTATTGTATTTTGTTACAGACAACAGATATAGTCAAAACATCAACAACCGAAAGGATACATGAAACATAATATAACATTCTCAGTGTTGTTATACCTTCTGATCCTTCGAGATCTTGAATTTCAGTACTTCATGTTCTGAAAATTGAATACCGCTTAAGTCGGTGCTAGGGGGCTTGAGCAGTGTTGCACTTTCAATAACTGTTCATGAACAGACTCAATAAAACCGAGTCTGCAATTTTCTTTTTTTGTGTTACAATGTTTGCTCTCAGGGGATCACCTCCCTTCAGAATTCATAATAAATATTTATTTGACCTAATTCATCAATTAAATTTTGTGTTCAGAGCACGTCTCGGACGATGCTGCACAACGACTGTACTGACAATATGGATTGTCCAATGCCCAGAAGCAGATGCAACATCAACCAGTGCGAGTGCGAGACCAAGTACAGCTACGACCCGGGCACGGTATCGTGTGTAGGACGTAAGTATTGACCAGTACGAAGCATAACATATATGATATTAGCCACACAATTCTGACTTGCAAAAGTGGAATGGTCTATCAAATAGATCTGGATATTCATTGTTTTAAATGAAAATGCACTCATGTAAAATCCTGTTTATATCACAAATATTTGCTTTTATCACCTCATCTATGATAAAGCTATTTCCATCTTAAATAATGAAGTTAAAAACCGGTTTAACCCCCAGTGACTTTTGTCACTGACCGTTCCAAGGCGGTACTTCCATCTTCCCATATTGTATGCTTGTTTTGTCTTTGTGCGTCTCGTGATGTTTTTATAGTTATGTACATTTGCTGTATCGTTGTGTTGCTGTTCGGGCGGCTGTTTGTTCTGTATGTGGTGTTTCCTGCATGACTCTTTTTTGTACTTTCTTTAAACATAAGGCTCATCCATCAATGTATCAAAATACTTGTTCAGCTAAGACATGCTCTAAATAATTTTTCTACATATTCGGGAGCTACTTGCTTGGGACGGCGATTAATGCATACCATAATTACGCTAATATTGAAAGATGGTTTATTGACGGATGATTTCAGTTTCTAACCCTATAAAGGTCACTATAGAGCCAGTGGATTTAGAAGAAATGTGAATAACTGTAACGATGATGATGTACTCCTGTTAAAATACCAGCACGGGAACAAGAACAAACCAAAGTACAGTTATTCGTTCGGCCTCATCTGCATCTTTTGCATTACAAAAATGGACACAAATTCACCAATCGCAACCAGGCCTATTAGTCGCTCATGATGCATCAGTAAGCTAGTATTGTATTAAACATGGGTTTTGGCTTTAGTATAAACAGCAGAAATAGGTTTATATAACACCTTTAGCAAAGAGCAAACCCTGATTGAAACAACCCCTAAAAGTGCCGTCTGATCTGGGTCTCCTCTATTTGCAAATGTTCGAGGCGGAATTGGCATAAGGTTTTGCCACATGAAGCGTAGTAACTGAGCATCGTACTAGAATCCCAGTTGGTTTCTGACCGTCATAAGGCGTTAAATATCAAAGTAGTAAAGTCAAGCAGGAAAAGCCACACACAAAACGCCACCATTACCAAAACACCTGCAAAAAGCATAGCAATTTATACTCATACACACACATACAGTAGAAAGTCACATACAAGACGCAATCACCACCAACACACCAATAGATAGCATGTCACACAGTTGAAATTTTGCCGAGAAAACCAGCAACACGAGAAGAACACAGAAAACACCAACAAATACACGAACACCAGAGACAAACAAATACACAAGACAAACAAACGTAAGGGTGACAAAGAGAGAACCGCCTTGGCACGGTCAGTAGCAAAATCACCACTGTGGGTTTAAACCGGTTTACGGACGTCCTAACCACACACGTATATCAACGTCACCCTAGCTAAACAAACATTGTAAATAAAGGTATCCCCGCCGGACTTCCCAACAACATAGAAGATAGTAATCACAGTACAAAATGTAAAACATAGCATAACAACTGTGAAAGTTCGTCAAATATGTACTCAATGACTTTGTTGAAGACAGAGCAACTGCAGGGAAGCCGTTAAGGGCACGACAGAGAAAAGGTAATACATCAGTCTTTTAACAATCATTCACCAGGATTAAGGGAAATTTGGCCAATATTTCAAAACCTGTGACCATATGAATTGTTTTGTGTGTGTCTGCATAATAACGGTTAGGAAAGTGAAATAAAATGGATTTTTAACTGTTTTTAATTAATAGCAAAAGTTATGGTATGTCGTAGTTTGTTCCAAGATCAGTGAAGGTAAGATTAAATAAATCGCCTCTAGACAAGAGAGATAAAACTCGATAATGACCCGCAGTTAAAGGGTCGCTACATATTAATTAGCGGATTCGGATTTCGGGAGTGGCGATTTACGATCGTTAGTTGGGTAACACAGGCTGGCCGCCTATCCCCAGTCTCAATAAATAGGAAAACGCGTTGGGTGGAAATATTAGGGTCACATAAGACAGGAAGTCGCTATTAAGGGACGGTCGCTATGACAGTTTTGACTGTAGTTCATAATGATTTCTCTTTTTATCCACAGTTTGCTCGAAGTATGGAACAACATTTAACAGCTTTCCTCGAACAGTCCAAATACTGGATCGTGAAATAGAGGTATTTACGGCCACTAGCAATGAAGACGTCGAAAACCATCTGTCTCATTGTGTCAAGCAAACCAGGTACATTTGTCGCAGTGTTGCCTGTGACATTATATGGTTCAAAAAATGTTGGTTGAACAATGACACTGCTTACACAACGGAAACATCCAAAGTAGACTTTGGTGTAACTTATCAGCGGAACTGCGAGTAAATCTTGCAATGTTCACACAAATAATTGTTAACCTAATGCACGCTGAACAGTATTATTCAGATTTGGAGACATTACTGTTATTTCTCCTGTTATAAGCAAACGCAAATGTAATTTTATGTTGCTCCCACATCGAGTATTTTGCACCCGGCTTTTCTATGACGGTATTATTTACATTTTTTGTAAAATAGCTGGAACATACAATTTTAGAATCTGTTCAGTGAATGCATAAACAATTCTTGAAAAAATCATACTGCAGAGCACTGAATTTTTTGTGATCTATTCCCCTACACTCGATCACTACTCTTCCCTTTTTGCATGGCAGGGAGGAGGACATACGTCACTTCGACATGGTATTTCACATACTGAATTTTATGGTGATATGATTTGTAAACTTTCTTTTGGATAACACATTTGTACGTTATGGGAATGCTATATACCGTCAGGTAATTGGTATTCTTATGTGTACGAATTCTGCACCACATGTCGCAGATTTGTTTTTGTACTGCTATGAGAGAGACTTCGTGTTACATTTGAATCCACAATCACAAGAAGATGTTATAAAAGCCTTCAATTAAATTTTACGATATTTGGATGATATTTTTAACTACTCTGATTCCTACAATTTATCCTAAAGAACTCAAATTGATCAGTTTCTCTAAATTTTACTATTGAAATCTCTCGCGTATTGGCAAGTACCAATGTAATCTCAAGGTGCTTCTGCGACACGGTATTTCACATCCTGAATTTTATGGTGATGTGATTTACAAACATCGTAAAATTATTGGACATACCCATTTTCTCACTTTGTTCATCAAATCTGTTAAACAATTCATTAAAAAGGGATATGATCCTGTAGTACTACAACATACTGCATGTTTGGTTGTGAACCCTTTTAAAGTTGGCAATCACGCTGGTGGCCTCTTTGCATGTACGCCGACAAGAAAGGTTTAGTACTCTATGAAGGCGACCTCTTAAATCCAGAAATGGAAGGAGAACGTCGGATATCTGTACTATTTCATTTTTGTCGTACCCTTTATTACTTTTCTACAGTTACTCTGTTTGCAGCTCAATCATTGAGTACACTAGCGATAGGTGGATACAGTATGTTCACTTAAATGTTTTTTCGTTATACATGCACTTTACCACTGTATTTGCCGTCGCGGTTGTTGTAGATTAGTCGGAGAGGGGATACGTTTATTTACACTGTTTGTCATTTAGGGTGGGGATGGAATAAGTGTGAGGTTGGGCGCCCATAAACCGGTTTAACCCCCCAGTGACTTTTGTCACTGACCGTTCCAAGGCGGTACTTCCATCTTCCTCCTATTGTATGTTTGTTTTGTCCTTGTGCGTCTCTTGTTGTTTTTTCTAGTTATGTACATTTGCTGTTTCCTTGTGTTGCTGTTCGGGCGAGTGTTCTGTATGTGGTGTTTCCTGCATGACTCATTTTTGTACTTGTATGATCTTTAAGTAAAGTCTTCATTCTGAATAATTCACGTACCTTCAAAAATGCAAAGTCATTCAATATACCACCGAATACCTGGGCCCTTCTTTCACTGTATTGTCTACATGTTGGGTGGAAATGAGTTTCGTTTCTCTATGGCCATACCACAGAATCTACATACACTGTCAAACAGTTGTTCTCAGATATAGCGACCGGTTTCAATCCTAATTGGTTGAATTCCACAACAAATTTGAGCTAACATGGAACGCTCGTACTTTGTTAGATTCAATTTAATGTACCTGTCACCTCCTTTCAAACTCTTCCTTAAATATTCTGTACGTACGGAGTTTGTGCTAATTCAACAGAAACACGCCATAATGACTATAATATTCTACGAATCTGGTCTGGGCGCTCTGTAAGTCTGTTTTTCATCATAGTTGGCTGTAAAATTATGAGTAGTCATAATGTGTCTTATTTCACTGCACTAGTTATTATTTCCTTGTTCATAATCACATTCAAATACATGTACACGTTTTGAAGAAATTATATCATTAAAGTGGGAGATAAGTAATGCCATGCGACACACTCCAATTGTTTAATCCAGTAAAAGCTAAATTTAATCGTTGATTTAAGTGTATCTTATCTTGTGTAAACTATCATGTTCTGTTGGCCAGTTCCAATTATTAAGTAATATATTTTGTGTAGAGGTTAATGTACACTTCCTTTAATATGACGGTCTGGAAAGAAACACAACGAATTTATATATTATTGCTTTATATGTTTTATTCTTCTAAGATTGTTTTGATTTATTCGCAGTCGTCTGTTGTTGTTTTTTTTATCCCTGGTCCGTAACATTTTGTACCGTGGTCTTGTAGTTCAACCTACTTATTCGAGCATTACCGAAAAAATTTTTTGTGTCAGATGCTGCTCCAACCTAACGTCGAAGATAATATTTGTGCAGTCTTTTGGCCTTACAAACATATGTGGACATATCTCGAGGGGGGTCTATTGTCCGATAGGACTATTGTCCGCCTTCGATATATTACCAGGGGGACTAATGTCCGCCTACCACAAAAACACGAGTGGGCTAATGTCCGCTCACCAAGAAATCACGAATGGGCCAATGTCCGCCCTTAGAGAAATCAGGGGGACAGTGCGGTTGGGCTACTGCCCGGGTTGGCTGATGTCATAGAACCGTTTCATACACATAAGGACATGTCAGCAAGTGATCACTTAGTACTGAAATCAGGATCCATTTGACAGCAACTGATATCGAAAAACTGTCAACATTATACCATACATTGCAACTAAATATGTCACGAAACCTTGTCTTGAATCAGTGTTCTACTCTCTTTTGCACGATTATTGTCAATTGGCTCATCTAGTTCACTTCTAAAGAGAAATGTGTTCTTACTTTCGACCGTTGTGACATTGTACTTTATCTGTGTGGACAAATTAATGAGCCAGCAGCAAGAACCATATGTGCGCATTTTGTAAAGTCTGATATACAGTAAAACACCTCAAATGCGACCACTTACTTAATAAACATATTTGTCTTTATACGCAGGTGGTTGCTTAATGCAGGACGAAAGTTATGCAGAAAACTGCTATAGGAGCTACCACCTGTATCTGCCACTGTGAAATATATCCCTTCTTGCTGGTCGCATTAGCGGGGTGTTACTGTACATGCATATATAACAGAATAATCAAAAACATGTTTGAGTAATTTCCTTTGTACCTGCAAATGTATGAATTTGTTCAATGAACTCAAGATGCGAGTATGATTACTAACAATTTAGACATAAGGCAGAATACAGCAGTGAGACATAAGATGAATAAAAGAAACGGTAGTACAGTCAGGCAGGCAAGCCACATACAAGACGCAACAGCCACCAAAAACATCGATAGATAGCATGTCACCCAAACACACGCACAAACACGATATCAACACAGAAAAACACCAGCAAACACACAAGCACCAGATACAAACATGAACAAAAGCACAGCAAAGAGACACTAGACAAACAAAAGAAAGGGTGACAAAGAGAGTACCGCCATGGCATTGTCAGTAGCAAAATCACCACATTTTTAAACCGGTTTACGGACGTCCTTACCTCACACTTATCTCAAAGTCACCCTAGCTTAACAAATAATGTAAATAAAGGTATCCTCGCCGGACTTTCCACAACATAGAAGACGGTAAACACATGTCAATATGTAAAACATAACATAACAACTGTGAAAAATTTGTCAAATATGTACTCAACGACTTTGCTGATGTCAGAGAAACTGCAGGGAAGCTTTTACGCGCGAGAAATGGCGAGTTTGCTTAGCACCTGATAGAGGCTAGATAAAGCGACTTTTCTTATTCCCTGATAGAAGCGTGTTTCCGCGGGTCTATCCATTACCGTATATAAGCTATCTCAATTGTCTTGTTAAATTTCTGTATCTGGATGTCTACACATTGAAAGTGTGTTTAATATATCTGCTAATATCCCAAATCTAATAATAGTGTTACTACAGAAAAATATTCAAAACACGAGGCTGGAGTCGAGTGGTATATTCTTTTTATATGGTCGGTGATCATCGTAAGACCTGGGTATAATTCTATTCGTCATTATTCGGAAAGTACGAAAAATTGCCACTGTCGCCAAGGTCAAAATCTAAATATAAATATGTTAAATAAAATTGACTAATGACTATTCGAACTCCAAAAATCACATGGGACTTGCCTGGGGGCTGAAATAACACACGGGGAACCCGTTATCAACCTCAAAACATACCGGCGGATATTGAGCAATAACACTTTCGTAAGTATAATCCGATTAGAGGGGTAGATAGCAATATCAATCAACTATCAAATAACTTATCTAATCAACCAAATTAACCATTCAAACGAATCATGTCTGGGAATTCATTTATAAATGTTAAACAATTAGTATCTCGTGTGGACGCCGATGTTTATTTTTATCGATATCAAAACTGTCTGAATTGATCATAAAAGCGCCATTGAGTTTAGATCTGGGTGAAACGGCAAGCTACGTGGCGTTTCATCTACATCAAAATTAATTTCATAAATATAGCATACTGAAAAAACTGAATTTGTGTAGACTCAGATCAGGAACTTTTAAATCTTGTTTAATGCATAATAATTGCAAATGAGCTAAACATCAGGAAAAGCGGGTTGGGATATTGTAAGCAGTGTAGTCCAAGATTAGCAACCGCTTTTCCTAAGCGGCGTCTGATCAGGATCTACACTGTTTCCTGGGCCACAGTAATAAATAAAGCCGATTCTGGTGATTTTCAAGCATTGTCAAGCAGATGCTGCGTGTGAGATGCAGCTGATCTGAGTCTAAACTGTTTGAAATGCAACACATCCTCCTTTTTCGTGGTACCGGCTTCAAATGCATTGTTTCAAAGAACAATACATAGCATATGTGTGTCGGAATTTCATGATAGAGAAACAGTTTTATTCGTTTAGTTCAGTGAACATGCATATACAATTTGTTTTCCGTTTATTTTTATCAGGTGGCAGCATTCGTTTTGGAGCCAGGTCAAAACCTGCTGGACGGGTTCAATACCTTAGATCCAGATCACGCACCGGAGAACTCAACATCTAATCCGGATCTATAATTTGATCCAGATCAGACACCGAGTTACCCAGAATCTAATTATGTCTCCCCCCATATTTATATGGGGGAGACATATTGTTTTCGTGAGAGTTGTCTGTCTGTCCGTCTGTCCGTCCGTCTGTCCGTCTGTCCGTCTGTCTGTCACACTTTTTGTCCGGACGATAACTTCAATATGCCTGATGCCAGTTGATTGAAACTTCATATATGGAAAGAGCATAATGAGAGGAAGTGTCATGCACAAGGTCCATAACTCTGGCTTCACTAATATTGGAGTTATTGCCCTTTGTAAAAAAAAATCACACTTTTTTGTCCGGACGATAACTCCTATATGGCTCATGCCATTGGATTGAAACTTCATATATGGAAAGATCATGACGAGAGGAAGTGTCATGCACAAGGTCCATAACTCTGGCTTCACTAATATTGGAGTTATTGCCCTTTGTAAAAAATATCATAATTTTTTGTCCGGACAATAACTTCAATATGCCTGATGCCATTGGATTGAAACTTCATATATGGAAAGATCATAACGAGAGGAAGTGTCATGCAGAAGGTACATAACTCTGGCTTAACTAATATAGGAGTTATTGCCCTTTGTAAAAAATCACTTTTTTGTCCGGACGATAACTTCTATATGGCTCATGCCATTGGATTGAAACTTTATATATGGAAAGATCATAACGAGAGGAAGTGTCATGCACAAGGTCCATAACTCTGGCTTCACTAATATTGGAGTTATTGCCCTTTGTAAAAACAATCACAATTTTTTGTCCAGATGATTACTCCTATGTGACACATGCTATTAGAGTGAAACTTCATACATGGAACGATCATAATAAGAGAAAGTGTCATGCATAAGATCCTTAACTCGAGCTTCAATAAATTTAGAGTTATTGCCCCTTGTACATTTGTTTAATTCTTTCTTGTCCGGACGATAACTCCTACATGGCTCTTGCCATCGTATTGAAACTTCATACATGGAAAGAGCATGATGAGAGAAAGTGTCATGAACAAGGGCCATAATTCTGGCTTCAATACTTTTGGAGTTATTGCCCTTTGTTACATTTTTTGGCCGATCAATAACTCCTGTTCGACTGATGCTATTGGAATGACATTTTATTTTTGGAAAGAGCATGATGAAAGTAAATGTCATGCACAAGGGCCATAAATCTGGTATCAGTATTTTTGGAGTTATTAGCTGTTATCATTTTCTTCTTGAAAAATGTAGTGTGGAAAACGCATAATGAGGGGAAGTATCATTCATCAAGACCATAACATTTTTAGTGATTTCCCTTTACATATTGTTTTTATTAGAGGGGAGACATCCGTTTTTTTGACAAAAACCTCTAGTTTGGACCATGTTTTAGACCAAGGTCCAATGCCGAGTTATTCAGTATCTGATCTGAATCTAACCTTAATGACTGAAATGAGTCACTCAGCGTCTACTATGGATCCAAGCGAGGATCCCGAACCGGCGCTGAGTTACTCGCTGCTTGATCGGTCCGCGCTGAATAAATGAAGGAATTATTTACTCAGTGTCTGATCTGGATCAAGCCTGTTTGGAAATGTTATTTTATTTTGAATAGCAGGCGATAGGTCACTGTTCCGAAAATATTTAACTGAGATTTTAAGGTCAATTATAATAAAGTTCTGAAATTATATTGACTTGCCTCGTTTTAACCCCTTGTATTATACCTATACATACTTCAAATTGCATGAAAAACCTACCATCAAAATGAGAATTTAATTCTCTAAAAACTTTTCATTTACACTATAATGGTATTTGTAAACATAAATGCAGTTATATGGGCTTGAAAAGGACAGGTGTCAGATTTAAACTAATTTTTAAATATTTCCAATAAACTGTATTGTTGAGAGTGTGTTCCGCTTACCACATAGATATTGGTTACTGATTATCGGATAAGGCTTACCCATATCTGTGTAAGATAAGGGTTTGGAGGTTTGGCTTAGGTATAGGGTTAAGGACGCGGCAGGGAAAACGTATACATGAGTCTGGTAAGCTCACCCCGTTACTAAGTTTAAGAGTATACCATCATAGAGTACTACCCTCGGCCTGTCATCGCGCAAGCAAAGAGGGAAGCGTAGCTACCGACTGTAAAGAGGTCAATAACCAAACATGCAGTGCACAATAAAATTCTGTATGATATCGATAAGGAGAAATAATAGTGGATAATGCTATGTTTGCTGCACACCATTTCTATTTATGGAAAACATACCAGAATTGTAGGGAAACAGTGATCTACATTTGAAATTGACGATGATTAAAATTTACGTGACAAATGCCCCCAAAGGATATCACTGACATTGAAGCCTGGGTCATGTGTCTACCTGGACCATATCACATTTTGTAGAAAGTACATCTATGAGTCATGCAGGAAACACCGCATACAAAACACACAACTGGCCGAACAGCACCACGAATACAAGCAGCAAGTGTACATATATAAGATTATAGATTTGATGTACTGTTTCGATTGGTGTGAGACAGCCAGTATTCTATAGCATATTCTATAGCAGACTGTTGGATGCTGAATAACCAAAGGATGATAAATCTATATACACTCTATATACCATTTTGCAAGGATTACAAAAATATTGATACACAATGAAAAATACAATATATGGGTCATACATAAATCACAAATTGAAGAGTTTTTGGAAATGGAAAGAACACGAACACAACTAGTCTGACATCATAGGAATGCGAGTATTTACACTAGAACAGTTATATCAAGGCAATTAATCTTTAGCAAACTCAAACAACGTATATATGTATATATGCATGTCATTGTACATACATGCACATATCGAGGTTCGTTTTACCAAGGATTCACTGCCAAAAATGTTGAAAACATTCTCATTTGATTATATAACAATGATTATACTACGTACTCAGGCAAACATGATATTTAATATCGGAAAAGCATATATTGCTAGTGCTAAGATCTAGAGCACAGTTATATTCGAAACGCTTTGATCAGATACAACCGATATATGTACACATATATGACACATATGTATGCACATATACGGTTATATGTTTACAATTGCTTCTGTTTATTTATCCTTATTATGCTCTTTATTGTAAATCTTGCCGAAACGAAACACAAGATTACTGGAACATATTACATCCATTTAGCTACAGTGTCACTGGTTTAACAAAACTAGATACAAAAAAATTACATGCAGGCTATACTATAGTGTCCCGAAGGGTAAACGATTCAGCTTGCCGCAAATGTAATTGATCTGTACGTCATAACTACATCCGCCACAAATCGAAAACTTAGATTGACGAACATCTGAAACTTATCGACTTCTGTTACAAGAATATGAGAGTTCGAACCTAGCAGTGTAACGTACAGTTGCTCGTCAGGTAGTTGACAAAGATCAAACTCAATGTTTGAGAAAAGCTTACGTCTTTTGTGACTGAAGTAGTCACAGGCTATTACCAATGTCTGTATAAGTCTTCTTGTTCTTTATTGCATAGAACGCAGTTTTTGCATTGGTATTGTACGTATGTACTTAACTGGGCGATGACGAATTTGGTTTGCAAGTTAATGTGTAGTAGATCGTTCTTTCAAAGTTCTGTATATGGCATATCGCGATAAATAGACTAGAATCGTGTGAATTCTGTATCACTCTACATGCTATTATGTATATCTGTTTCATATTAGACTCGCACTGCGCTCTTAGCAATTCTTTTCCATTGCAATTCAGACGGAAACCTAGAAGTGTTTAAATAGCTTTGCAAATAATTAGACAAGTTGCATTTTAGAAGAATTTGGCAGATATCAGATATGAATCCACCTTGATTGATATGTCCATTTACGTGGTACAGATTCAGTCTTAAACTAAATACTTGCCGACATAGAAGATGCGATGACATAGTACAGAGTCTTTGTAAAAGCGACAACTTGTGTAGCTCAATTAAAGCGGAAATTGGTAGCCAGTCTAGCATTGCAAGAGCCATGTTCGTTCTTGTTCTTACAGGTAACTTTTGAATACGTTTTGCTACTAGTTTTTGGAATGTCTCCAGTTTTACTATATCATCTCGTTTGAGCGACGACCATAATTCACAGCCATACAAGATTGTTGGAAAAGTTGCCTTTTCGATAACATTAGCTAATAAAGACGGATTTACTGACTTCCGAGCAGGATCAATTTCTAGAAGTGAAAATAATGATCTGCGGACTTTATCGCATCGCTCCTTAACATCCGTTGTATTTCTGAGTTCAGACCTAAGATTGATACCAACGTGTTTGGTACAGTTGGACATATTAAAACTAAATCGGCCTACTGTGATACTGTCGTTCACTGTTGATGCTTATCCTGAAACTGGATGAATACACATTTGTCTTCATTGAACCAAACCCGCCATTTATTTGCGTAATTCAGAGCAATTTCTATCATTCGTTTCAAATGTGTACGGTTATTGGCGACAATGCTGACGTCGTCAGCTAAGGCTGGATTTCCGAATGGAATTGATGCCATATGAGTGCCAAAGGGAGACTGGGTTAGCGAATCAAGCAATTCTTTTATGAACAGAAGATTGCACCAGCTGGATAAGACACCGCCTTGCCTGATACCTTGTTTAATTGGGAACAGTTCAGACTCTACGCCATTCACCATAATCTTGCTATACATGGACCGATAACAGTTTATGAACCAAACCAGAAACTTCTGTATCATTTTATAAAATAAGCCGTCATGCGACACAGTATCAAAAGCGGAAGCTGTTTCCATAAAGGCAACAAACGTATCATTTCCAAGCTCACGGTTATGTCGAATTGTGCCTTGCAGATTAAATGACACTGTGATAGAACCTAAGGACTTTTGATACGCATTTTGCTGTGCATTTGGAAACACGTCCGCGGTTAATTCAACTTGTTTTTCAAGTCTTTGTAAACAGTAAAGACATATACGTATGTATTACATGAACTGTCATTGATCTTAATACCACATATCCTATTACAAGGAATGTTTTCAATTGCAGTCACAGAAAAAATGGCAGTCCTTCCTGTATAGAATACCTACACTAGCTTTCCCACACCTCTTACCTGGGGTGTCAGAGGCATTACATATAAAATATGCATTGTAGTTAGCATGTAAAGAGCTGAGAAACTGTGTGTGTTTTGGCTTAAGCTTGTGAAATGAAGGCAATATCAACGTCGTACCGATCTAAGAGTTTGCTTAAGCTTCCGGCACTCGACATGATGCCTCTAACATTCCACGTGAGAAGATTGCAAGAATGAGTAACCATGACAACCAACCAAACAAAAGAGAGCATTAAACACATATACTTATTCAACTTAGTAGCCATTATCAGTGTCTTTCGGTTCTAAGAAGAGGGAATTCCAATGATTTTCCCCATACCACTTTCTGCAATAAACCTTTCTTGGCTAGAACGATTTATTTTCAACAATGTAGCTTTGATTTCTCTCAATAGTCACCTTTGCTGCTAGATTGCCATTATAGGCCTGAATCATTCGAATACCTACAGGCTTAACACCGTTCTCTTTCAAGAACAGGTCCAAGCCTGCACGATTCGAACTTGGATCTATTCCATCAACATAGTATCTGGTAGTGCGTTTATAGCCAATGCTCTGAAATATTGGCTCTGCGCCGCCGGTAGTTTCGTTGCGTTGATTGTAACCACGCTGTCGATTATCATTCCCTCTGTCCCGAACTGAGCTATCATAGCCCAGTGACGTTTTATCACTAGGCAAATTTATAGTTATGTGTACTCCTATTTTCCTCCCGGGTGGTGAATTACTACTGTAGTCCAAATTATCTTGAGTACTACGTGACGTCATACGTCCAGTATTACCACCAGATTGCAAAAACACATCTCCTAGGGAGTTCTGCCGTTGAATAGCATTCACTTCCCTGGCGGTAGTGTCTGTCGTTACACTTGACCTACAATCTGTGGTACGAGTTTTACGATCTGTACGATTTCCGATTTGCGTACTTCCGTTCCCCCGAACGGATCTAGGGCCGTTTTCTGACGTGTTAGTTTGAGCACTATACTCTTCCGTTATAGAAGTGTTTATTGCTGAAGATAAGATGCCATTTGAATCACTATTACAATCCCTTCTATATAACGAGTCTTGGTTAGCACCGGAAGCTGTGGGCACATTAGTTTATTCGCGCACCGAACGATTTGAAGAAGTTCTCTCTTTCCGTTGTGCTGATATGCTGGTCCTCTGAAGCAACCGTTTTAGTTGATGTCCCAGTATAGGCTACCGTGCACCCCCCTGCAATTTGTTTTTCACATATACCAAGTTGTTTATAAAGTCAAGTGGGTCAATTTTCCAACCTGTCCTCAAAGACAAACTCAATTCAAAGGTATTTTAGGACACGGTTTCCATGGCAACCATCACTCAAAACCAGAGACAGGCCATAGTTGCTTAAACTGTCATAACTTTCTCAACAAAACTGGTGTAGAAATGAAGCTTTTACGTAACGCTTGAAATTGATTATATAATATCATATGCATCTCATTTGCATATTCATGAATATTAATGAGAATGTCCAAAAATAGCAGATAATTGTATAAATTTTATCATTGGTCCCAATAAAGTTTCGTTTTAAGAAGATATTAGCCATTTTCTTGAGATTGCCTTTGAGATTGCACCAGCAGCTGCATTACACTGTTACTTTGTTGTGTACATTGGATGACTTTGCTGTTTGACGATTTCACTTTTACTGGTCTTTTTACTGGTCTTCCATTGTTTTTCATCGTCCTCCATTGTTTTGGGTCCAGTCTCTTGATAGGCTCGAAGAACTTGTCTTTCTTTTCCAACACGTCGGCCACAAATGACGCGCATGCTGCTATAATACAGCATGAAGTGTTTCGTCTTCTAAGCCCGAATGAGAAATAATACATTCCAGAACGAGGAAAACAGGCAAGGGAGTCCTTTGTGGCTATTCAGATTGATTTAGAAGAAGTATTGTAATTTCCAATGACACCGGTCTCGTCTGGTATTGGTACCGCTGATGGCTTCATTGCCTAAGACATGCATATCTAAGGGACCCAAACATGTGACAAAAGGTACAGAACATGCTAATATCTCTAAAGATAAGGTGTTCATAACTGAAGACGGAAATGCACTATTCCATGCGCTTACTGACGGGGCGTCTAATGTCTATCAAATTTCTGAAAGTTTGTTCAATATGACATCAAACAGCAGATGTGCTATTCAGCACAGATCCGTACAAAGAATGGTCTATTAAAGCAATGGAGAGAAAACGCCGGGGATATGGAGAAAAGCTGATGATAATAAGAAAAAACCCACAAAAAGTCAGATAATTGTACATCGTTTCTCACAAATGACGAAAACAAGAAACAGTAAACGCCATGAATATGCCTAGAAATTATAGGGTCGGACTGTTACGCTCATTTGTGATGGTGAGGCATTGCATTACACGCCAGAACACGGAAGACTAGTTAAAACTACGATAGAAGAACTAAAATCCACACAAGAAGGAACAGAAACCAGGGTAATTCTATATACCTTATATGGCAAAGAGAATGGGTATCACAGTTATCAAATAAGATATCCAGATAGTGACATTTTCTTCATCATTTTTTACTACATGGGCGAATTTAAGAACTGTAAAGTACATTTTGACACTGGTACTGGTAACTAGAGAAACTTTATATCGGGCAGCCCTCTTCGGTATTCATGCATATTGTGGTTGTGACACCACAAGTTCGTTTCAGGGGATGGGACAGGTAATATCTATTAAGGTTATAGTGAAGACGCCGCGAAGTGTGGCTCCTCCTGCCAAATTAGCAAAGGAGTTGACAGTTACAGAAACGTTCACTTAGACTCTTTCACATGCAAATTTTATGGAAATACTAGGATGAACTCTGTGGACAAATCTCTCTCTCTCTCTCTCCCTCTATCTCCGTTGGTCACATACTGCCATCTCAAATGCTTAACGTACTGGAGTAGATGAGTGATGACCTTGGAGATACAACCAATTAACGTGATATTGAGACCAAAAATGACAATACTGAGCTGATTGGTGATGAAGATGTGTGATCGATTTGACTATTTCGACAGTTGAATTTCATTGTGATGCTAGTAATGTTACAAAAAAGATACATGGCGATAAATGAATAATACTTAAACTAGGCCATATCAGAATACATGTGATGTCATAGAGCTTTTCAACATGACGACTTAACAGTTATAGAAGATAATTATTACAAAAATGATTTAGAATGCCAGCATTATGACTTTGATTGTATCCACACATCCTGTATTTCGTTAATATTCATGAACATATAGATCTATATCACATACTTTATTGTCGACAGATACTTTTGAGATGATATTCTGCACTTAAAATCCAAATCATTTATTATATCACAATTAGTAAGAAATCAAGATAAATAACATATTCAGAGTTTTCGGCATTCCATTTCTATATGTTAGCCCACCACAATTTTTTATACACATATTAAGTGGAATTTAAGTACACTATGCCCCCAATATGACCTTTGACCTTGATGTATGACCTTCACCTTAAATAGAAACTCCTAAAAATGTTCACTTCCATAAGCTGCACATGCATGCCAAGTTTGAAGGATGTATGTTGGATGACGAAACAATTATCGCTAATCTAAATTTGACCCGTAATTTGACCTTTGGCCTTGATGTATGACATTGACCTTGACCTTAATAAGTCACCCCTAAAATTGTTCACCTCTATAAGTTGCACATGCATGCCAAGTTTGAAAGATGTATGTTGAACTTATTGCCAATTTAAATTTAACCCGTAAGTTGACCTTCGACGCAAATGAGATGCAAATGATGTTATATTATCAAGTTCAAACGTTACGTATAAGCTTCATTTTGACACAAGTTTTGCTGTTCTACAATAAAGAGAAAGAAAGTTATAACATGTTTAAGCAACTAGGGCATGTCTCTGGTTTTGAGTGATGATTGCCATGGAAACCGTGTCCTAAAATACCTTTCAATTGAGTTTATCTTTGAGGACAGGTTGGAATATTGACCCACTTGACTTTATAAACAACTTGGTATATGTGAAAAAATTATGCAGGGGGGTGCACGGTAGCCTATACTGGGACATCAACTATTTGGCCGTAGGCTGAGCAAATGGTGGCGATTGACTGACCACGGGATTATTCGAAACATTACTTTGTACCGCTTTAGCATAACACAGTGTCTGCTGGGGACCGCCCGCCTGGCTAGAGAATGCATTTGAGTTTTCAATGTTAACGTCATCTTTGGAAATTACAGAGGAACACGTACACTCTGCTTTATGAGTATCAAGCTCTCTCTCTCTTTATATAGTCAATTGTCCCACGATCCTCTTTGCGCATTCGACGCAAATCAGAAACATTCTGCCGTAATATATCAAATGCCGATCTCAGTTTCGCTATTTCACACTTGACGGTCTTAGAGTTATCAGCCGTACTACGTTGTCGCCTTGGAGTGTCGTTAACCTTAGACTGCGACCTGCGCTTGCACAGTATTTCATTTAGCACTTTAGAATCACCATTAACTATGAAAGAGTAAAGTGAAAAGCAGTCAACGGCATATTTCTCTGCAACAGTACCAGTTGAAATTCTGAAGGGAGGTGAAACCCCCCCCCCCCCCCCCGGAGCAAAAATTGCAACACAAAAAGAGAAAATTGCAGACTCGATTTTATTAAGTCTGTTCATGATCAGTAATTGAAAGTGCAACACTGCTCACACCACCTAGCACGTACGACGACTTATAAGTTGACCCTGGGGACAGTTCGGCAGATCCCTGGCTCTTTTGGCTAAAACAGACCTGTATATTGACATTATGGAGTCGCAAGAGTCAGTTTCGGACAAAAGCTTTTCAATATACAAGTCTTTTTGAAGGGATTCCAACTTTCCATCAAATACGTAAATGAATTCTTGGTTCGACTGAATTTGTTCGGATACCAGTTCGGGTGCACCCGTAGGGGTTTGCAAAACTTGCGACATGTTTGATTGCGTTTCAGTAAAGATCACATCAGCTAAATGCCCTTTCCAAGAGTCAACATTCTCGTTCCAATCTCCATCAATAGTGCCCCAAAGTACATTGTCGTCTTGACTGTTAGGCTCCTCATCACTTTCATATTGTAAATTTACCGGTTGCAGATCGGCATATACATGCCTGTCGTTATCGCTCACATTTTGCACATCGCTACTATAGCCCTCGACCATTGTACTGCCCGTATACAACAGTTGCTCGGCCCACGCTGGACAATCAGTGATCAGCTAACGGTAATTTATCGACAGTTTATACGACAATAAGTGTTTGGTCGAACCAATACAAAACTGAACACATATCACTGTTCTGATACTTGGAACAAAGAAATATTATATTCTAGTCAATAACTTCCTTCTCACAAGGTTTATAAAGTCAGAATTTTCACCATGCAAAGTTTATCTACTTATCTTGCCGCATCTTCATCTTTATCCAAAACTAGCAGTTTAATCTATGTAAATAATCCAATTGTCCCGTCCGGTGACACAACCATGACTTTTGTTAAATCATTCGGTGAAATCAATCATGTAGCCAAAATATAGGACTTGGGAGAAATATAGCAATAGTTTACTTAGATTTAGTGAATACTAGTATTATCTGCAACTCTACATAGCCATCGACACACCTAATTTCTTCGGTTACTCGTATGTATCACATCCATAGACATATCTATACACATATCATACCAACATACATACAAATGAAAGTAGGATATCGTTCTAATACAAACGCAGCACTACCAAAAGAGAATTTTACAGAAGCTTTTATTGAGTCTGTTCATGAGTATTATCAAAATTGTATCGCAACTCAATCCTCTAGAACTGGCTTAAACCATCTAGAATTGGCTTAACCAATAGCATTGAAGTTGACGATCCCGAAGTACCAGAAGATATAACAACAATGAGAATGAAGTACGGCCGACCTTTTACGGCTGCCAAACGAACACTTTACACCTGCTGCTGCGAAGTACATCTTTCACTTTGTTTACCTTGTTCTCATGTCCTTCATTCTAGTTTTATATTTTAGCTATTACGGCACACGCCTATTTTGCCTGGGTAATATCAATCACACCGTTCAATGCTGTACAGTGGTTTTATTGCATTAACTATAATAAAGTACATCTATTGTCTCCATATTATATTGCTCTGCTTCACTGAAGCAATAAAAAATGTATTAATATTTTGAAAATGGTTGATCCTTCGAAAGCAAAAGTAGAAATGCAAAAAGAGAAAATTGCAGACTCGGTTTTATTGAGTCTGTTCATGAGTAGTAATTAAAAGTGCAACACTACTAATGCCCCCTAGCACCGGCTTAAGCAGTATTCAATTTTCAAAACTAATAACATGAAAACTAATGATCCCGAAGGACCCGAAAAATATGACAACACTGAGAATGAAGTACGAGCGACTTTTTACGGCCGCCGAAAAAGCACTTAACACCTGCTGTTTTGAAGTACATGTACATATATTCTGAAAATGGTTGATCCTTCGAAAGCAAAAGTAGAAATGCAAAAAGAGAAAATTGTAGAAGTCATCATGCAACATGTGTTATATAAGTGTGTTGTATATAAATAATAACTCCAAATATTCCTAAAGGACAATTAAAACACTCAAATATATTCGACCACTGGTCAGCTGGTAATAAATTCACTAAAATCAAAGGTCATCCTGTCCACTGGTCTATCAAGTTTAAACACTAGAACAAGAGAAAATGTAAAAAAGCAAGTAAAGATAAAATCTATAACATTGAGTATGGTATTAACATAAATTGTTAGCCTTGAAACCTATATTAAGTAATGTTAAAATATTATTACATTTGTTGTACTGAATTCAAATTGGACTATAAACATACGTCAGCATTGCATTTATATATTATAATACTTAACACGGGAACACAAATTGTAGTCGTTCTTTTATACTGTCAAAAAACCGCCATATGGTTTTCAACGACAAATAATATATTGTATTGAACAACAAAACTACTGCTTTGGATGGAAAACAATTGAAGTTCACTTTAATGTCTAGGTAACGGCCAGCGTTGGTCAACTGTTCACATTCAAGTCGCCTACCACGTTTTCATTTTACCATCACGTTAGCTAGTTCGATTTTAGACTATCATACACCAACGTTCGCAATAAATATTTAAATAAAAACCTCCGCAGAAGTCTTAACTAACCCGTAACGTAAAACTGTACACAAATCATTACTCTTACTTGATGCTGGTTATTTCGCTCTCATATGCTGCATCCACATCAGATATGCTTCGCAAAAGACAGTCCTATGGTTCTTTGCTGACTCATTATACAAAACCACAGCGAAGAAAGGGATAGGGCATTAATCGTTTGAAATGTACTGGCTGAGACAAGTTGCAATTCCAAGTGTTATTGATAGACACCCCTTTTTATCAAATAATCCAAACATCTGACCCTAGCGATACAATAAATGCTTAAATTAAAGCTTAACGTTAAATATTCACTGAAATAGACGATGGGGACATGTCATGCGTTATTATACAAACTTATAAATTCTGTTTAGTACCTATTTAATTGATATGGTTAAGCTCATTACATTTGTTTGTCGTGTATAATCATCTGCTCAATGTCCCAGTATCTGTTGCAGTCAGTGTCATCTGGAAATTCAATTTTGCAATATAAGCCACTGAAAAGGGTATTGTCCCTTAAACTCCCTTTACAATATCACCATAAATGTTTGAGATGTTTGCAAACATCTAACGCTATTTCTTTTTGCCACTTGTCACACTTTAGTATCAGTAACTTTTACGCACAAACAGTTCTTTAATTTTACATATTTTATGTATGCAAAGAATGTATATCTTAAAATGGCACTGAGTGATTCGATGCCATCATGACCAAAATATTTGACATTTCGAGTATTTCCCTGAAAGGAGATGTAACAGTAATGCCTCGAAATCAGAGACGTTTTTAATGAGCTTTAATTTGCTCAGTTTACGTCAGGTTGTTAACAAGTCATTGTGTGAACACTGCAAGGTTCACTCGCAGTTTCGGAGGTAAAATACACCATAGTCAACTGTGAATGGTTCCTTTGTGTAAGCAGTCTCATTGGACAACCAACACATTTTGTTACTTAAGATGTCACAGAAAACACTGCGACACCTGTATCTGGTTTGCTTGACACAATGGGACAGATGTTTTTCGACGTCTTGGTTGCTAGTGGCCGGAAAAACCTCATTGTCAAACAAATATATGTCGTATGTTTGCGGAATTCTGTTAAATGTTGTCCCGTACTTCGAACACACTGAAAAAATAGAAAAATCAATATGGACTGAACCAATATAAACTGTCCCTTATGGGTTCAGATGCATCCTTAGGTAGTTCACTATTTTTTATATAAACTGTGGTACAATGAATCGATTAAGGACGCTAAGCACACACTTGGTTACATATATTCTGAACGTGCTCAGCTCTTGGTCTCAACCAAAGCTCGAATTCAGATTGGACATCCAGTGGCTAGGTTTGACTGAGCCTGATTTATCTTCACGCTTTTGCAAAAACAGTAGACCGAAATCAGACGGCTCGTTTAGGATGAAAAAGTAGTAATGTCAAGCAGGCAAAGTCACATACAAGACGCAACCATTACTAAACATCGATAGCATGTTACACACACAGTTACACACCTGAACATACGCACATACACGAGATGAACACATAAACCATTAACAAACACACATGTACTAGATATAAACATGAACAAAAGCATAAGTACAAAGACACCACACAAACAAAAGGCAGGATTCGAGTACCGCATTCGAACGGTCAGTGGCAAAATCACCACTAGGGGTTTACACGGGTTTACGGACGTCCCAACAGCACACTTATCTCAGTCAACCTGGCAACAAATAATTTAAAACACGTATCCCCGCCGGACTTTTACACAACATAGAAGACAGTAAACACATGACAATATGTAAAACAGCATAACAACTGTGAAAAGTCAGTCAGATATGTACACAAGACGTCGGAGCAACTGCAGGGAAGCCGTTGAGGGCACGGCAGAGAAAATGTAATACACGAGTCTGGTAAGCTCATCCCGTTTCTGAGTTTAAGAGTATAGCATCATTGAGTACTACCTCGGCTTGTCATCGCGCAAGCAAAGCGGTAATCGTAGCTACCGACTGTCAAGGGGTCAATAACCAAACTTGCAATGCGTTGCAATATACCAGGAGCCGTTTAATCATGTTAAATATATTTGCTTACAGTGTTATGTTTCTGCAGTTCATACTTAAGTCAATATCCAGTGTTGATATTATCAAAACACCTAGGAAATATTGTTTAGGACAATATTTTTTACGCGAGTATATGAGGTAATGATTGTCAAAGTAAATCACATTGCAATAAGCTGGATAAGGTAAAATGCATATATAAAAATACAATCGCAATCTATTAGTTTTATAGCATTGACATTAATGGTTTTGTTCGTTCCTTATCCCCTTTATTTAATTACCATTTAGCGGTTTTGGGGGACAACTCTTAAACGCCACAGTTGCATGAAAGCATATCATAAATTCTGAAGGGAGGTGATCCCTCGAAAGCAAACATTGCAACACAAAAAGAGAAAATTGCAGTCTCGGTTTCATTGAATCTATTCATGAGCAGTAATTGAAAGTGCAACACTGCTCACACCTCCTAGCACCGGCTTAAGCTGTATTTAATTTTCAGAACCAGAAGAACTTAAATTCATGATCTCGAAGGACCAGAAGGTATAACAACACTAAGAATGAATTACGGGGCGACGTTTTACGGCCGCCACACAAGCACTTAACACCTGCTGTTGTGAAGATTATAAATTCTGAAGGGAGGTGATCCCTCGAAAGCAAAAGTTGCAACACAAAAAGAGAAAATGGCAGACTCGGTTTTATTGAGTCTGTTCATGAGCAGTAATTGAAAGTGCAACACTGCGCACGCCCCCTAGCACCGGCTTAAGCGGTATTCAATTTTCAGAACAAGAAGTACTGAGTCTTGCTGACTTTTGACGAATTTGTGTCTACATGTGTGACGATGCTGAAAGAAAGATTTGATATACCGGTAGTACTGTTCTTGTTTTTCTGGTAATGTCGCCCCCGTGATACTATTAACACTGAAGTACAAGAAGCAACTGAAGTACAGTGAATGTTTGAAACAATTCTATGCTGGTGGTGCATGACGAACCGATGATTTTACAAGTAAATGCGGGAAATGAGTGCATTGACTATTACACTTGCAAATGTACCCTTTAATATTAAATACATACTATCTTTAAACAATGGTGGTCCGTTTCTGTTCGACAATTCAACATGGCATTGATAATATGGTGCATTTATTCTTTGAACTCGTTAATACTTACGCACTACACACGATACCGTGCCCGGATCGTAGCTGTACTTGATTCCACATTCGCACTTGTGATTGTTGCATCTGCTTCTAGGCATTGGACAGTCCATATCGTCATTGCAGTCGTTGTACAGCATTTCCGATAATTGCTCTAAAAACAAAATTAAAATACAAATATAAAGCATGCAGGAAACACCACATACAGAACAAACAGCAGCCTAAAGTCATACAGACAGATTAAGGCCATATTGTGTTTTGTGTACCCGTTTGTACCCGCTTTCATTTATTCTGTTTTCCGTAATGTAATACCAATGGAATGTACGTACTTGAGTTGAAACTAGTCGTATATTGCTTGTTTTCAACCCATGTTCACATGAAAATCTCAATACAGAAATATTTACCTTTTTTAGTTCGATGTATTTCACTGGATTTGGGCAGTTTAGTGGATGATAGGTTGTTTTCCCCGCATTCAGTTTGCATGATTTGTCGCTTTCATTGTACATTGTTGAGTGACAGTTCTGATTCTGATAACAAACTGTGCAACATGCAGATAGTACCAGGACCGATAATTTCTGTATCTCAGTGCCGTATGGTACGTCACACCTGTCATATGCGATAAACTGTCCCCAATTTGACACGGCTTGGCTGATGAACATATGCAGGTAGAAACTCATGATTCGTAATAAAGTCATTTTGTCAGTAGTACAGTACAATGAAGACGTCTTGGTTGGCCCACAGATTAAAGCTGCAAAGTAGAACACACAAGTAGACTGTGTTATGCTTTGAACTCGTAAATACTTTGCACTTATCTATAAGTACAAAAATGAGTCATGCAGGAAATACCACATACAGAACAAACACTATGTTTTGATAATATGTGTGGCTATATATTGATGCGTGCGCGTGTGAGAGAAATATACAGGCACTGCCACAGTCAAGGGCACCAACATAATCACATTTGCACTGTAAAACCAATCGTAGCAGGAGTTCTGAGGAAAGGTGATCCAACGAAAGCAAATATTGCAATACAAAAAGATTGCAGACTCGGTGTTAATAATTGCAAGTATAACACTGCTCACGCCCCTTGCACCGTTTCAAGCGATATATACTTTTCAGAACAAAAACTACTGAAAATTTTAATCTCGAAGGATCAGAAAGTATAACAACACTAAGAATGAAGTACGGGGCGACACATTTTCAAACACAACATAATAGAAACAGAAATGTGTTTACAGCTGCCACACGTAAAGCAGAATAGATGAAGGGGAGGGTCGGAGCTATACATGTCGGCGAAATGTCAGATCTTTCAAGAATGTAACATATGATCAAGGTGCTAGATGGTATGGAAAAGTAGTAAAGTTAAGCAGCCAAAGCCACATACAAGACGCAACCACCACCAAAACACCGATAGACAGCATGACACACATACACACACATACACATACCCAAACGCGCACTCACACACGAGATGAACACAGAAAACACCAACAGACACACAAGAATCAGACACAAACACTCCACACATGAACAAAACCACAAACACAAAGACGCAAGGAAAACAAAAGGAAGGGTGACAAAGAGAGTACCGCATTGGCACGGTCAGTAGCAAAAACTGGGTTCAAACCGGTTTAAGGTCGTCCTTACCTCAAACTTATCTGAAAGTCACCCTAGCTCTACAAATAGTGTAAATAAAGGTATTCCCGCCGGACTTACACACAGGACAACATGTAAAATATAGTATAACTAGAAGTGTTTGTCTCCCCTCTAATAAAAACAGTATATAAAGGGAAATCACTAAAAATGTTATGGACTTGATGATTGATACTTCCCCTCATTATGCGCTTTCCACACCACATTTTTCAAGAAGAAAATGATAACAGCTAATATATCCAAATATATTGACACCAGAGTTATGGCCCTTGTGCACAACACTTACTTTTATCATGCTCTTTCCATAAATGAAATGTCATTCCATTAGCATCAGATCAACAGGAGTTATTGATCGGTCAAAAAAATGTAATAAAGGTCATTAACTCCAAAAGTATTGAAGCCAGAGTTATGGCCCTTATTCATGACACTTTCTCTCATCATGCTCTTTCCATGTATGAGTTCCAATACAATGGCACGAGCCATGTAGGAGTTATCATCCGGACAAGAAAGCGTTAAACAAATGTACAAGGGGCAATAACTATCAATTTATTGAAGCCAGAGTTGAGGACCTTATGCATGACACTCTCTTATCATGATCTTTCCATGTATGAAGTTTCACTCCAATGGCATGTGCCATATAGGAGTTATCATCCTGAAAAAAATTGTGAAAAAGAATTACAAGGGCAATAACTCCATTATTAGTGAAGCCAGGGTTATGGACCTTGTGTATGACACTTCCTCTTGTCATGATCTTTCAATCCAATGGCATGAGCCTTATAAGAGTTATCGTCCGGACAATAAATTGTGATTTTTCTACAAGGGCAATAACTCCATTATTAGTGAAGCCAAAGTTATGGACCTTGTGTATGACACCTCCTCTCATCATGATCTTTCCATATATGAAGTTTCAATCCAATGGCATGAGCCATATAGGAATTATTGTCCGGACAAAAAAGTGTTATCTTTTACAAGGGGCAATAACTCCTGTATTAGTGAGGCCAGATTTATGGACCTTGTGCATGACACTTCCTCTCATTATGCTCGTTCCATATATGAAGTTTCAATCAACTGGCATCAGGCATATTGAAGTTATCGTCCACACAAAAAGTGTGACGGACAGACAGACAGACGGACATACACACAGACGGACAGACAGACAGACAACTCTCACGAAAACAATATGTCTCCCCTATATAAATATGGGGGAGACATAATAACTGTGACAATCCGTCAAATATGTACTCAATGACTTTGCTGAAGTCAGAGCACCTGCAGGTAAGCCGTTAAGGGCACTAAAGGGAATAAGTAATACATGAGTCTGGTAAGCTCATCCCATATCCAAGTTTAAGAGTACACCATCATAGAGTACTACCCACGGCCTGTCATCGCGCAAGCAAAAAGGGAAGCGTAGCTACCGACTGTAAAAGGGTCGATAACCAAACATGCAGTGCGTTGCAATATAATAGGATCATAACCTTTCTTCTTAAATGTTTAATGCGTTTTATAAACAAATCATGAAAATGGATATGACCCCGAATTTTCCTACGTTTGGAGATAACATCCCCATAAAAGTCTGGTTGAGAAATGCCTTGTTGCAGTAACGTCCGTAGATTGCAATTATATTTACTAATGAGTGGTTAATTTCGATAATAAAATTTAGAAAACGTTTTCCGAAGTTTGTGATATCTGTAACCTTGCTTAAGACGTTTATCAGTTATAACTAAATGACGACTGTTAAAATCTTCTAGCAAAATACATGTTCGGGCAAACCGAGTAAGTTGAGAAATATAAACCCCGTAAGATGTAAAACGGGGCACATCTCCATCTAGAATAGAATAATTAACACTTTTAAAATAACAATCTTCTCTTTTATCGTATGTTATGGACGAACCTTTATCATTTGTAATTGAAAGATTCAAATCTAAAATTGAAGCTATAATGTCAGATTGATTCGCTATGTTTAAAGACAGTTCTTTTGGGTGAATTGAAGAAATCATAGTTTCATAATAAGGATTATCTAAATTCAAAATTTCGTCTAAATACCTTGAAGTTTTATTAAAAGTATTAACAATATCGGTCTGTGTATCAGGTTTTAAGCTAAGCATAAAATTCCTCTCATAGCAACACAAAAACAGATCTGCAACAAGACGGGCACAATTTGTACCCATGGGTATACCAACAACTTGACGGTATATGGTACCCCCATAACGCACAAATATATTATCTAAAAGAAAGGTAAGAGATCTACAAACATCAAGGTAAGTCCACATTGTGTAATGTTTAACTTCTGAATTCGAAAAGAATGAACGTTGAACATTACAAGCAATGGACATTTTCATTTTCTCTGGCAAAGGTTTTTTTCTATTAATTTATTCAGTTTATCCTTTATAAGATGGTGAGGTAGAGTAGTATAGAGTGTAGAGAAATCATAAGAGCTCAGTGAAGAAATGTTATACTGTTCATTTTCAAGTTTCGTTAAAACAATATTTGAATTTTGTATGGACCAAAAAACATTAATACCAGAATTTTCATATATTTTATCACAGTAACGTTTTACACGTTCTTTGATCGTAGTAAGACAGGGCGTCAAACGTTTAGATAGTTTAGTAGTGGTACAACAGATAGAGTTAGCAATAATACGCGCCTTATAAGGGTTTTTATGTAGTTTCGGAATCCAGTACAAAGTAGAAAGCTTATGTTGTTTTATGTTAGACCAAGATTTAAAATTATTGCACATGTTCCGAGACTATATCTTTTTCAGGTGTTTGAACTGTAATATAAGTTTTTGAATCAGTTAGCTCCTTCTTTAAAACATCAACATAATACAATCTTTAAATAATGATTACATGATTTGAATGAAAATTAGAAATATTTTTCTTCCAATAGCGAAATGTAACTCTAGGTCGAAGTGGAAAAAAATGCTAATTTGATTTGTAAAATACGCGTATCAATAATATCAAAAGTACATTTCTTCCAATCCGAAAGGGCATTAACATCAGCATGTTCTCGTCGACACCATTTGATGCAGACTTCTTGAATAGCTTCCGCAATATGAGTTCGACAAGCGTCAAAATCAATAAGGGAAGGTAATCTATATTTAGGTCCTTTAGTAAGGAGGGTCCTGAGACGTTTATCCTTAATGATATCAAAATTACCAGTAATGACACGACCAACTGGTTTATAGCAAAAGCTAGAAATGCTACAAATTCAAGAAATAGGGGTATTAACATCAATATTTCAGTCAGAGAAATTTTATTGTAGTTAAAAACAACATTCCCAATAGGTTTATTATATTTATAACAGTTGATAGGTGATTCAGAGTTGATGAAATATTTGGGAATAGTATATATTACATTCTTATCACGAAATATACTTTGAATATCAATAAAATCGATACCTTTATTTAGGAATTGAAGTTTCAGAAAATGTCTTTTATGTTCAGATTCTTTATCAATACGAGGACGAAGAACATGTTGTGTGTAACCTTGTATAAGTGAAGCAGTATTAATTAACGGATCTGTATGTTGACATTTACATGATAAAGGATGATTTGTACATTTAGGTTTATCACATCCAATACATAACCAAGATTTCCAATCTTGAGACATTTGGCTGAACATGCGCATCATATAACACCCATGTGTATATCAATATTTGTAGTAATGTGTGCCTGGGTATAAATAATTGAGCCAAAGACTCGTTTAATAACTTTATTTTCTGGACTCGTTTAAGAAATGTTTATCTCAAATGAATACTCGTGACAGATTCTTTTTGTTGCATAACTGAAACGCTACTTGTGTAAATGTACATGTGTGGTTTGATTGTGTCCACAAATGGGAAACGCGTGACGTTATCGTGTGACGTCACATCTTATACTTTACACGTTAGATATAAAAATACGCAATGGTTATATTAACCCGGAGACAAGCAAAGTTATGGGATGAAACAGTTTACAAGATAGACAGTAGAACATATCATGGCACATGAAAGATATACTACAAGTTGTTGTCACTACACTCCTAGTATACAGTAAAACACTGTTCAGTTTGTATAGCTTTCCCACAAGTTTGCTCATTACAATGTCAGAGTGACCGAATAATGTGGAACAGACGAGCATATTTTACGATAATTTCTTCTTGTCCGTTTCTGCATATCGAATGGTATATACGATAAAAGAGTAGATTTTAATTTTAAAATTGTTAATTATCCTTTTCTAGGTGGAGATGTGCCACGTTCTACATCTTATGGGGTTTATATTTCTCAACTTATTAGGTTTGCCCGAGCCTGTTCTTTGCTTGAAGATTTTAACAGACGTAATTTAGTTATAACTGATAAACTTCTTAAGCAAGGTTACAGATATCACAAACTTCGGAAAACTTTTTCTAAAATTTATTATCGAAATTTACATCTCATTAGTAAATATAATTGCAATCTACGGACGTTACTGCGACAAGGCATTTCTCAACCAGAATTTTATGGGGATGTTATCTACAAACTAAGGAAAATTCGGGGTCATATCCATTTTCATGATTTGTTTATAAAACACATTAAAACATTTAAAAAGAAAGGTTATGATCCTATTATATTGCAATGCACTGCATGTTTGGTTATCGACCCTTTTACAATCGGTAGCTATGCTTCCCTCTTTGCTTGCGCGATGACAGACCGAGGGTAGTACTCTATGATGGTATACTCTTAAACTTGGATACAGGATGAGCTTACCAGACTCATGTATGACTTTTTCCTGTCGTGCCCTTAACGGCTTACCTGCAGGTGCTCTGACTTCAGCAAAGTCATTGAGTACATATTTGACGGATTGTCACAGTTATTATGCTATGTTTTACATGTTGTCCTGTGTTCACCTCCGTCTATGTTGTGGGTAAGTCCAGCGGGGATACCTTTATTTACAATATTTGTAAAGCTAGGGTGACTTTGAGAGAAGTGTGAGGTTAGGACGTCCGTAAACCGGTTTAAACCCCCAGTGGTGTTTTTGCTACTGACCGTTCCAAGGCGGTACTCTCTTTGTCACCCTTCCTTTTGTTTGCCTTGCGTCTTTGTGCTTGTGATTTGTTCATGTGTGGAACGTTTGTCCCTTGTTCTTGTGTGTCTTTTGGTGTTTTCTGTGTTCATTTCGTGTGTGTGTGTGTGTGTGTGTGTTTGTGTGTTTGGGTGTGTGGTTGTGTGTGTGTTTGTGTCATGCTGTCTATCGGTGTTTTGGTGGTGGTTGCGTCTTGCATGTGGCTTTGCCTGCTTGACTTTACTACTTTTCCATATGGATACATTTATACGCAGTTGGTTTTAAATATTACAGTGTTGGAAATTGACGTCTGAAAAACTGGGACAATCATTTGATGTGAGTGTCAAGTTTTAATATTACCCGGCGTCGATGTATTGTACTTCGTTCGTTCAGATATATGATAACATTATGCAAACCCAACTACGTGTGAACATTAGTAGTAAACTACATGCAAAACCAATACATCAAACAAAATCATGATTTGGTAGGTCATTTCAACAAAAGGTTCTACCCCAATTTGCTGTAAACACATTTCTGTTTCGATTATTTTGTGATTGGAATTCTGTTCTTAGATGACAATTGCTTTGAATTAATTGCCATCGCACCATTAACGATTTTCTCTATTCACTTTATATATGACACCTATATTTACACTTTTAGTGGCTTGTTCATTCTGAAACTTGCACATTATGTTTGCATAAATAACTGTGAAAGAATGATCTAAAACTGACGGAAATTAAATTTGAAATAACATGAAATTTAGAGACGGTGTCAGTTAAATATGCATATATATAAGCAAGTGCTGAAGACCTGTGGCTTCAACCAGCTCAAATGTATTTTTCCATATACACACATATATCAAATTTGAAACATAATTATAGTACTAAGATGGACAGTTCTAGAAACTCGTTGTTTAAGTATCGTGTAGCAAGTAATACCCATCAGCCTGTTGATAGAATCGAAGTCAGGCGCGAGATGTCAGACGAAAGTTCACATCAACAGTGGATTCAAGTACACGCCCACATATATATATGCACACTCTTCATATAGCTGTTCTTTGCCTGTGGTCATCATCGAATACACGTCAGCGCCCTTAATGTGTCAAACTAGACTCACACACAACCAAATAAAAATGTGGAACTATGCACATAAACAAAATGAATCGGACTATTGTTCCATTTGGATAACAACGAACGAACGATGAAAAGAATGCTTGACTAAAACGATCTGCAAAAACTGTACAATATCCCACCGCCTTTCAATCCCGGTCATAGACAACATATGTAAATTGTACAGATAGAAGGAACTTCATTATCTTTAATTGTCCAAAAAGAAGGTTTCTTTCGGATTTTACTTCACTGTAACATTATTTCAGTCATATGGTGGAAACAATCCGTCACATCGTTTGTAATTCAGATTTCGACTTAAATGTAATTCTAGAGACAACGTTGTTCCTGTATATAAAAACACTGATTAAATATATGTGTGTAAATGTGTTTTACCACTGAAAATAGTTCTATATAATTCTAATTAAGTACAGACCATTCGGGTATTACATAAATATGCGCGAAAAGCCTTTTGTAAATAGAAAATGCAAACTGGTTACAGGGACCATTGGATAACTGTAACTAAATACTTTTGTATGATTGATAATGTACCTACAAGGCAGATAGTTTCCGTACTTCTGCTAGCTTTTCTTAATATAAAGCGATCAGCATAATTTGTTTATGGAGCAGCCCGGCATGGGTAATACTTACTTGTTCGTTTGATGGGTGTAGATGAGTATTATGAGTCTTTGTAAATGTCGGGATAATTGACTCCTGATGCTCGTAAAATTCTTCCATTCTGTTATTGTGGTCTGAGATTTGGGTATACATCTGTATTATGGTGATGTTATGGCAGGTGCACGAATAGAAATCACGCTGCTAGATGTAGGTGTACAACTTTCAAAGCTGCTTACAACATGTTTCCTTATAAAGAAAGCTACGCCTTTTATGTGTTTATTGTCATTCGTGAAGAACCAGAGTCTGTCACCTTCACCCGTAGAGGTTTTATCGAACCCTGACTATATCACCTGTGTGACCTAACAGGGGCCAAACATATCCAAGCGATGCAATTTTATGTTCCGATTGTTGTCCCAAGAAAGGTTAAGTTCTCTTTGAAAGCGACCTCTTAAATCCGGAAACGGAAGGAGAACCTCGGAAATTTGTACTCGTTTTAGTCGTACCCTTTTATATCTTTCTGCAGTTACTCTGTTTGCAGCTCAATCATTGAGAACACTAGCGATCGGTGGATACAGTTGTTTCACTTACATATTATGTTTTCGTTTTACATGAACTTTATTGCCTGTAATTCTAGACATGCGTTCTTTACCAATGACATTACAAATAAATATACCTCGTGGACATGTTTAGATCTCTGTGACGTAATTACGTTTCTGTTAGACAATATATTTGTTCGTTTTGGTAATTCTGTTTATCGCCAGGACATTGGTATTCCCATGGGAACCATTTGTGCTCCTTTAATTGCAGACTTGTTTTTGTATTGTTATTGAACGGGATTTTATGCTTAACCTTAAAACCGATTCACAGGCGGATGTCATCAATGTCTTTAACAATACAGCACGTTATTTAGACGACATATTTAATATTGATAACCCATACTTTGATTCTATGATAACCTCAATTTACCCTAGAGAGTTCAAGCTTATAAAGCAAATAGTTCTGACATATATGCAGCCTTTTTAGATTTAAATGTATCTATAAACAAAGGAACAATTTTCTGGTCAAAAGTGATGACTTTAATTTTAAAATAGTTAACTATCCTCATTTGGATGGGGATGTTCCCCGTGCTACATGTTACGGTGTATACATTTCTCAGCTTATTCGTTTTGCTAGAGCTTGTTCTTCTGTTGATGATTTTAACAATCGTAACCTTATTATCACTGAAACACTACTAAAACAGGACTACAGATATGACAAACTTCGTCAAACATTTTGTTAAATTTTACCATCGTAATGTTCTACTCATCAGCAAATACAATTGTAATTTACGTACTTTTCTAAAGTTAGGTATTTCACATCCGGAGTTTTACGGTGATGTCATTTACAAACTTCGAAAAATTATTGGACACACATATTTTGATACTTTGTCAAACGTATAAAACAATTCATTAAAAAGGGATATGACCCCTCTATATCGCAGCACACTACATGCTATGTGGTCGAACCCTTTACAGTTGGTCATTATGCTTTCCTCTTTGCTTGTGCGACGACGGAAAAGGCTTAATACTCTATGAAGATTCCCTCTTAAACCCGTTTACGGAGGGAGGAATTTAGTGTGTGGCTCTCACTGTTTGACTATTTTTCCATATTAGATATTTGTTTTTTGCCAGTTCTGTCGTAACCGAAATGACTTCTCAACAGCTGCTCTGACCTCTGAATAGTCATCGAGTACATGTCTACGATGTCAAGTTTATCCTTTTTCAAAGAAAACAGTTGTGCATACTTAATATCCACTAGCGTTTGTATCTTCTTGTGATTTGTTTTTTATAAAATGTCGGTGTAGAAGTGTTTCATATAGTTTTCCCGTACTTTTAAATTATGACGTCATTTAAATGATGACGTCGCTGGTTTACCTCTAACGTTTATTTTCAAGTCATTTCATTTTGGTAGACATTGTTATGCATGTTGTGAAGTTGTCTGGAGGGGGAATTTTATTTACATTTTGACTTTGGTGAAAGTGGGATAAGGACGAGGTTGGGTACCCGTGAACCAGGTTTAAGTTCCCCATTATCTTATTTTGGTTACTGGTCGTTCTAAGGCGGTACTCCTGCTTTCAGCCTATGGTCAATTTTGTTGTTTAATATGCTTAATGTTTAATGTTTTTCGTCCTGATATGCGTCCTGTTATGTTTTGTCGTGTGGCTATACCGTTTCTTGTTTGATGGGGTTTGGTGCGGTGTCATTTCGTGTCGTGTGTGGCTCTCCCTGTTTGACTATTTTTCCATATTTACCACTGTATTTGCCATCGCGGTTGTTGTAAATTAGTCAGAGAGGGGATACATTTATTTACATTGTTTGTCTTTTAGGATGGGAATGGAATACATGTGTACCCAGGGTTAGCATGGACAAAATTAGTGTTGGGGACATGTGTTCTGAGAACCCAACGAACAATTTGGTACCCATGAAAAAAGTCTAGAGGTGCTACGGTAACCATGACTAGGATCCAGCCTAATGTCACCAATGTATACATTGCAATGTGATGTTTATCCACGTTTGTAATAATATGTGCATTTGTATAAACAATGTACCAAAGGAACGTTAGAACTTTTTCAAATGCCTCAAATATGTTTATTATGCACATGAGTAAATACCGCAAGCTGTTGTAACTATATATGTCACGAGCCTAGAATACAATAAATACCGTTCAATTCGTATTGCTATCACGCATCTTTACTAATGAAACTAGCGGCGTACGGAAATAATTTGAAACAGACTAGCAAGGTGTACGATAACGATGTATTCTTGTCAATTCCGGTTGATAGAATGGTACTTGAATATTATAATTTTGGTTTTAAATATTAAATTGTTGGTTTATGTACACTAAACTGATTCCATTTCATACCATGTATCTGTCCCTGGATGAGTGTTAACTTTAACCTTACCAGACATCGTTTTATGTCACTTCTTAAATCAATGAATTAGATACAACTAACGGAAGTTTGATTATTGAGAATACATGCAATGCAACAAATACTCTAAAACACAATATACACATATAAAACCGATAACACTACGATTAAATCAACATACCCAAAACAACACATTGTGTTCGACCAAATGTCTGAAACACTCTTTATCTCATACACTCACAAATAGTATATCAACACATATTCCATATGACTTACCAGCTCAACTATTCCCATGCATTTACATTAAGCAAATGGCTATAGCCAGTACTAAAACCTGTCATTTTAATTGGTTTCCTATGAATTATTACAGAACTAACTGCTAAATGTTGATCTTCTTAAACCAATACATCAAACAGCAGTCAGGCTTTGTTTGATCATTTATACCAGGCCTTTCGTAACATATAATCCACTAACCTAAAGACACACCTCTGTTTAGAGCACCATGTATTGATTGTGAATCTTTTTTCTGTGGAAAGCTGTTTCAAATTAATTACGATTATAATCCTGAATACTTATTAGAATATGCATTTAACTCCGTTAAAATACGGATTATCCTTCTTGTACTCCCTCATTGCCATAGCGGGTCGAATAGTGTTTGACTGGAGGCGTTGCATATTGCGCGTATATAACAGTAGTTTATTTGTATTGCTTAGTTTATATGCATGAACTTCAAATTCATCTGCTCTGTTACCCAATTTTCCAGCAATACTTTATGTGTAGTGTTGTATGCCAAAAAATGTACCCAATTCTGCTGGGTCTGGGTCAAAACTGTGTGACGTACTGGCACTGTGCAGAGAATGTTACATTTAAATTTTGTTTTTTTTATGATCTGAGTGCGTTGACACAATATAATAGAGCATACTATGACACAGACAAACTTACGGAAAGGTTGAAGTTGGTTTACGTATGTTCTAAATAAATTATTTTTCTATAAAATGTTCTATAATTACACATTGGATAAACCCTGTTTTGTATATAAAATGTATCTATGTGAAGCGCTTCTGAACGCAGATATCCTGTGTGAAAAGAGCGCTATATAATTTTGGTATAATAATAATAATAATAATAAAAATAATAATCGCGCCATTGTACACACATGTATTTACTATATGTATATGTCATTTATTTGTACACTTTCATGTTTACTTGGCCTAAATGATGAGTATACGTGTGCAAAAATGGTCTAAACCTGACGGAAAACTATATCAAAATATTAAGACATTGACAGACGGAGCTAGTTAGATTGCATTTTATATATTGTATACATTCATATATATACATGTATCAGCAAGTGCTGTGATTTCAAATAGCAGCGCAAATGCACATATGTCATAACTGTTGCGATTTCATCATTCTATTACCTACAAAATGAATTTATATTACTTATTTGGAATATTCTAGATATGCCATTGTGTCAGTGTCGTAAGAAAATACAACATACCAGCCTTAACCATATCGGAAATAGAACGGAGGTCAGTCATCCGATTACGGACGAAAGTCCACAACAAATATAGAAGGAACTGAAAATATGTCAATAGGATACTGATGCCCCACTTCAGAGTTTTTGTCACAGAAAGCAAGGGCCATACTCATCATTCAAGATACACATAAGGCAGAAACATGTGTGAATGTTTCAGGCAAGTGCTCCTAACAGTGTAGGAGTATGACACGTAAGACATTTTGACTGTAACAGCTTCTAAAAGTACAAAAATGAGTCATGCAGGAAACACCACATACAGAACAAACACTCGCCCGAACAGCAACACAAGGAAATAGCAAATGTACATAACTAGAAAAAACAACAAGAGACGCACAAAGACAAAACAAACATACAATAGGAGGAAGATGGAAGTACCGCCTTGGAACGGTCAGTGACAAAAGTCACCGGGGGTTTAAACCGGTTTATGGGCGCCCAACCTCACCCTTATTCCATCCCCATCCTAAAAGACAAACAGTGTAAATAAACGTATCCCCTCTCCGACTAATCTACAACAACCGCGACAGCAAATACAGTGGTAAAGTGCATGTATAACAAAAAAACATTTAATTGAACATACTGTATCCACCTATCGCTAGTGTACTCAATGATTGAGCTGCAAACAGAGTAACTGTAGAAAAGTAATAAAGGGTACGACAAAAATGTAATAGTACAGATATCCGACGTTCTCCTTCCATTTCTGGATTTAAGAGGTCGCCTTCATAGAGTACTAAACCTTTCTAGTATGCAACGACTGAAGCGATTAATATGGCCATCGAACTTGAGCAGGATATAGAGGCTACCCACATGCGTGTAAAGTTTGTTGTAGATTGGACAAATACTTTTCAATAAAGAGGCCCGGACACATTCTTCTAGATGTGCGTACGGACGGACCGAAGTAGGTGCGGACAAGGGCAACCCTATATGCCGCAACTTTGTGGGGGCAAACAAATGAAGTGCACGAGCCCGGATACAAATACACTACCTTCATAATGCTGTTGGTTTCTACTTATCTGCGGATACTCATCAGTGTTAAATGATAGTCTCTACGTACAACGTGTTCTAAAATACCTAATAATTATATACATCATTTGTTTATATCCACAGAAGTTTATCGCAAGTAAATCAATCGAATAAATACCGAAGAGGACACGACTTTCATGCGTTTGATATGTTTTTCGGCAATATATTAAATTTATTCGGCTTGGTTTTAGTTTTGTTAACTGTTCGACCAAGGTCGATAATATTTTGTTGTAGCCGGAAGCGGTTTATTTTGTATCACTGGGTTTCGATATACGTTCAAATTGGCAATCGTCATAATTATGATTGATAATAACAAATACCAAGTTTTATGATATTATTTAAAATATGCCGTCATTGTAGGGATTTCCTCTTTATTTGAATTTTATGCCGCAGTTCTGTTGAGCCAAATTCAAACAACCAATATCATATGCTGGAAGTATTCACATGACTAAAATAACCAGACTATTCTTCGCGTTTTTTGAAAATGAGTATAATTATAAATAAATAAAACAAGACATATAAATAGTCATGAAGAATAACAACGATTAAAGTAGTATTATAAATGATATAATATATCCTGAAAGTGGGAGATCCTTCGAAAGCAAAAGTGGCAATGCGAAAAGAGAAAATTGCAGACTCGGTTTTATTGAGTCTTTTCATGAGTAGTACTTAAAAGTGCAATACTGCTCATGTCCCCAAGCACAGGCTTAAGCAGTATTCAATTAACAAAACTAATAACATAAGAAGGACCAGAAAATATAACAACACTGAGAATGAAATACGGGGCGACGTTTTATGTTTGGAGTGGATTGGACAAATACTCACATACGCATAATGCAATGGCGTATTATCTGATCTAGTTCATGTATAAATGCACTTATTCCGTTACTACTACTAACACCTGTACATGCTATTACATTTTTGTTTACGTTTTGTATAGGTGTACTCTCACTTTCGAGGTTACATGCGTGATTGAAATATATATATATGCGTCCCAAGAGCTATGATCGAGGGGAATCATGCCACTCACGCGAGACAGTCCGTCCTTGTAAAACACTAAAATGTTATAGAATTTATAAACAAAATACAACCTTACGTCAAGTATATTTGCCACGATCGGAAAAATAAAAGCAACGATAATTTGGGTTCTGCAATTCATAGTCATATTACTAAGTTAGTCTTTATTTCAATGTGAATTTATACATCATATATATGCCCAGGAATAATCCAAAGCAAAATACTTTGCATAGTTTGCAAATTATGTAGAACTATCAAAACAGGGCCTTTACCTTTCTAAATTCCTTTTAAACATTGTACACTAGAGAAATGAGATAATATAATGGGAATATACGAGGATTTGAAACCTAGGTAGTCTGAATAAGCACGCCTTTAACATTTCTGAACAAACAAAATTCGATTTATTAGGTTTAACGTAGTGATTAAAATAGTATCGTTCATTATGTTTGTTCTTTGTTTTAAATGAAGCAGATTACCGTAAGCAGGCAAGACCCGGAAAATACCTCTATTAGATAAAGTCACCACCAGCCGATTCGGACAGTAGTTTGTTGAAAACAACTTTAGAAGAGGGATAAACTGAAACCGATTTAACAATTTCATCTAGACAAGTTAGTGGCTTGTCTAATTGTCACCTTTTGTGGCTTGTTTTTATTTCAATGTATTTTATATATAGGATTACTGTTATAAATAGGTCTCGAGTAAACTAGAACATAATTGTCAGATTATGCAGAACAGCTGTAAGGAACTACATGTATAAGGAGCTATATTATATTTAAACGTTTAAAACTAAATGTAACGGAATCTACTACTGCATTAGATCTTTGGTAACTGTTATTAGAATCAATAGTGGACAGGCTAGATTTGCGCTAGTTTTAGACCAGAATGTGATTTTGAGTAAACAAGGACCCATAAAACCTGCTTCGACTGTTTGCTAGATACTTTTTATTTTGCTTCAAAAAAAATGTTTGTCTTGTTACATTTATATTTTACCATTTTGTTAGTACTATTTAATTCAAATAAGTAATGATAAAAGTACAAAAATGAGTCATGCAGAAAACACCATATACAGAACAAACACTCGCCCGAACAGCAACACAAGGAAACAGCAAATGTACATAACTAGAAAAAACAACAAGAGACGCACAAAGACAAAACAAACATACAATAGGAGGAATATGGAAGTACCGCCTTGGAACGGTACCGCCTTGGAAGTAATGATAAACTTCATTTACAGTATTGGCTAAAGTTCGTCTGTTTGAGTTTTGAACACGCCGAGTCTCTAACACACCGAGTCAATAATTGTTAATCAGCATCAGAATTAAGGAATAAAGGACTACTCAGAATTCTTGATGTGTTATGAGTTTGTGAAGGCATACGATGTTGGGAACATAACTTAACTTTTCAGAATATATGTACTTCACAACAGCGGTGTTAAGTGCTTGTGTGGCGGCTGTAAAAAGTCGCCCCGTACTTCATTCTCAGTTTTGTTATATTTTCTGGTCCTTCGGGATTATTAGTGTCTTTCGGGATTATTAGTTTTGAAAATTGAATACTGCTTAAGCCGGTGCTAGGGGGTGTGAGTAATGTTGCACATTTCTACTACTCATGAACAGATTCTTTTTCTTTTTCGATTTCTTTTCTTTTTTTTGCATTTCTTCTTTTGCTTTCGAAGGGTCACCCATTTTCAGAATATATTTACCTCATCCGAGAAACGAGATGAAGCAGATATAGTTATTTCGAAAACTAATTCCAACCAGGCTAATTTCAACCTTTTTTCGAATTAAATATTAATCAACCTTTTTATCGATATTTACAGATGTACGCTGTTCATATGCTCCTAGATTCCGACTTAAAGGGTGTGTCACACTAGAGCGTATGACACGAACGTATGCCAGCGTATTAGAACAAATGTTCATACGCTCGCATATGCAAACATACGCTAGGGGTAGGTTAAGCAATAGCCTTATCAACACAACGGAGAACAGATCCTGATATTTACTACTTAAAAAACAACGAAACAAACAAAACAAAATACATAAAGGTTTTAATTGCTACTAGCTCTATATAGTTAATGTAGATTTGCATCACCTAGATATTGCGGAGTAAACAAAACTTGAGCCAGTCTGGTTCCAAAACGTGCAAAGTCAATGATGCCGAGGGTAGTAATCTATGATAGTATACTCTTAAACTTAGAAACGAACTGAGGTACAAAAGAAGCAATGCCAAATGAGAAAATTGCAGACTCGGTTTTATTGAGACTGTTCATGAGAAGTAATTTTAAAAGTATAAAATTACTTACCTCCTAGCACCGGCTGAAACAGTATTCAAGTTTCAAAATTAATGATTCCGAAGGACAAGAAAATTTTACGTTTTTGTCAGCGTACATGAAAAGAGGGCAGCGTGACTACCAACTGTAAAAGAGTTGACAACCAGACATGCAGTATGTTGTAGTACTGTATGATCATATCCCTTTTTAATGAAGTTTTTAACATTTGAGGAAATGGATATGTCCAATATTTTTACGAAGTTTATAAATCACCATAAAATTCAGGATGTGAAATACCGTGCCACAGGAGCACCATTAGATTACGTTTGTGCTGGCCAATAAGTGAGATATTTCGATAGTAAACTTTAGAGAATGTTTTTCTTAATTTATGATATCTATCATAAATGTCAACATCTTCAATGTAAAAAACATATCCCCCCTCCGACTAATCTACAACAACCACGATTGCAAATACAGTGGTAAAGTGCATGTAAAACGAAATCATTTAAGTGAAACAAACTGTATCCACCTATCGCTAGTGTACTCATTGATTTAGCTGCAAACAGGGGAACTGTAGAAAAGTAATAAAGAGTACGACAAAAACGAAATAGTAAAGATATCCGATGTCCTCCTTTCGCTTCCGGATTTAAAAGGTCATTTTCATAGAGTAGTAAACATTTCCTGTCGGCGTATATGCAAAGACGCCAGGGTGATTGCAAATTGTAAAAAGGTTTCCAACTGTAAAGATGGGTTTTCGGGAACTTTCGGGATCTTTAGTTTTGATCGTATAAGTTTTGAAATTTGAATACTGCTTTGAATACCTCTGCAAATATTGAGTAGGATGATTTAATATCTTATTATGTAGTTATCCGAACGATAAATAAAATATCTGACATGCAATGCATAATATGTCCGGTACATGTAAACATGTAAGTTGTGTATACTAAACCGTATGTTTCATGAATAACTCCTTTAGTAATCTACACAGCTTTGAGTTCTGGCATACTTTAAAATCGAATTACGATACTGGATTACGATAAGCGTTGTCATAACCCGGCGTTTTTAGAAGAAATGACGAATTTGGTATTTGATATGCGCTCTTTATCTGTACGTCTGATCTTAGTAAATCATATATGTATTCCATGCAGATCCGTTTAAACAGTTGTTAACAAAACATCAATTACCGACAAGTGAGTTCTACTAATTACCATAATGAAATACAAAAGCAAACCATTTTGATTGCAATTCAGGACTGAGTTTGGAATGCTAAATGCACATTGTAGATACAAATCCTCGTGTATTAAATGTCTCATCATGCCCTTATCTCGTACTCTATTTCTTGGCGTCATTGCAATATTGTTTTTATCCTAATGCCTTTTGTTTCAGAAGTAGATGGATAGATTAATTTCAACATGTAATGTACAATTACATGGCAATCTATTATTAAAACCATACATAAAAACAAGCGAAAATTGTACAATTTCAAATAGCCATGTCAATCAACATTATATGCCAATGATAACACACAAACAAGATTAATAGATACTCTTATTTGCATTGTGGTCCTTAAAAAGTAAAGTGGATACATTTGTTTCACTGAAATGTTTTTGTTTTACATGCACTTTACCAATGTGTTTACCATTGCGGTTGTTGTAGATTAGTCGGAGAGGGGATACGTTTATTTACACTGTTTGTCTTTTAGGGTGGGGATGGAGTAAATGTTTCCTGCGTGACTCATATTTGTACTTTTACATATGCAATATGCCCATTTGCATGCAGTTGATGAATTGACGAAGTCAATGGCATCCTTGTATATAGATTTCGAGATATTTCGTCAAAGATTCATATAGCTGTATGTATATTATATATACGTTTTTATATCATCAGATGGGGCTGTATACCATAGTCAGTTGGGCAGTTCTATAAAACTTCTCCAACACACTATATGCGTCAAAATCAGTAATGTTGAAATATATTTAACGGTATCAAATAATCATTTTCATTCAACCCGTTTGCAAACTATGTAGAACACGGTCAGATAACTCCAAGAGAAGACCCCCACCCTGCCTTGGGAATGTTGCACTATTATTCGTCAAAATCATTTCGCAAATTATATCCTTTTTATACTGACTTTGTTCTCTCGTGAAACATTGGAAAAGAATGACTGGCCAGTCCACTTTGAAAATGCAGCATTCACAGGGTAAAGTCTTGGATTGAGATATGGATTTTTCGTATCGTTTCCGTTGTCTTTGATTGCGTAATTCAATATAGTTTCGTGCAGACACTCATCACTCATCTGCTGTTCGTTGTTCTTGCATTGACATTCCAAGTCAATACTTACCACATTTGGCCATGTAACAAAACCTAACGCAAAGAGCTCAAATTATCCTTCCCGTTCGCCTACACCCATCATCTGTTTAAACAATATAGCGATCTTAAACCGTGTTCTGTGGAATTTGCAGATATGTACGTAATGTGGATGAAAGTTTCGGTTTGTTTTGCAGATAATATTACACGCAAACACACACGCGCGCGCGTACGCACACACGCACATATCATGCATTTATGAAAATGTTTCAAATTTTAACTGATAACTTGGAATTGTGCAAAGAAATCCGCAACGCAATAAAACATTTTAACGCAACAGCTTGAAAGACTACAACCCCAAAAGTGATCCCTATATCCCTGATCATGATACAATAAACGCATAATAAAACTTAGTTGATCGGTTGTTATAGATTAGTCGGAGAGGGGATACGTCTATTTACACTGTTTATCTTTTAGGGTGGGGATGGAATAAGTGTGAGGTCGGGCACTCCTAAAACGGTTTAACTACAACCTCTAACGCAGTGATCTCCCCTAATCGCTACGCACGAAGTGAAAAGCGAGATCACTGTGAGGAGTTTGACTTGCTTGCGCGATAACAGGCTAAGGGTAGTACTCTATGATGAAATACTCTTAAACTCAGGAACCGGATGAGCTTACAAGACTCATGTTTTTACTTTTCCCTGTCGCCCCCTTAACGGCTTCCCTGCAGTTGCTTTTACTTCAGCAAAGTCATTGAGTACATATTTGACGGATTTTCACAGTTGTTATTCTGTTTTAAATATTGTCATTGTTTACCGTCTTCTATGTTGTGGGAAAATCCGACAGGAATACCTTTATTTACACTTTTTATTAAGCTAGGGTGACTTTGAGATAAGTGTGATGTTAGGACGACCGTAAACCGGTTTAAACCCCCAATGGTGGTTTTGCCACTGATGGTATCAAGGCGGCACCCTCTTTGTAACCCTTGCTTTTGTTTGTTTGGTTCTTTGTACGTCGCATGTGTTTTTTCGGGTTTGTGGTTTTTGTCTCGCGCGTGTGCGTATTCGCCCTTGCGTTTGTGTAGGTCTGGTGTCTTTGTACTTGTGCGTGTGTGTATAAATTGCTTTCTATCGAAGATTTGGTGATGGTGGCGTTTTGTGTGTGGCTTTTCCTTCTTGACTTTACTACTTTATCATTTAAACCCCCAGTGACTATTGTCATTGACCGTTCCAATGCGGTACTTCGGTCTTCCTCTCATTTTTTGTTTGTTATATCTTTGTGCGTCTCTTTGTGTCTTTTGATATGCATGTTTACTGTTTATTGTCGTGGTGCTGTTCCGGGAGATGTGGGTTTTGTATGTGTTTTTTTTTTCATCACTCATACATGTACTTTCGCTATTTGTAATAATGCCCAATCATTATTATTAAGATTGTCAATTTTAACGTATATCGAAAAATGCCCCTGTGATATAAACCATTTTCATTCGATACTTATAAGGTTTCTTTCTACAACAAAATATTATCGACCTTAGTCGAACAGTTAATTAAACTAAAACGCGAGCCAAATGAATACAAATAAATTGCCGAAAAACATATCAAACACGTGGGTGTTGTGTCCACTGCGGTGTTTATTCGACTGGTTGTCTTGCGATAACCTTTTTTCCAGCATATAAACAAACTATTAATGGACTTGTTAGGCGTGCAAGTAAAGACTATCACTTAAAAATGCGTAAGAAAGTGTTATAAAGATGCCGAAAATCAAAACACGTCAAAATGAGGTTAGGGGCATTAGAAGACAGTTGCCCTACATGGATATGCTATCAACGTTTTCGCTGTTGCCTCCAAAATTGTCGTCTGCTACAATTTGTATCTGTTTTTTCCTTTTGTCAACGATATTACCATAGAAACAAACGGTTTGGGTCCTGATAAGACGCCGGCGTATCAGCTGGATTCAGTTTTTCTGTATACGCGATACAGATACGACATAGGACGTAAAAAGTTAAACCAGTATGGACGTTTCTATTTGATATCAGAATTATCTAATGTCAGAAGTATTTGTACCAAAGTTAACTGATTCATTTGTTAGAAATTGGAATCATAACAGAAACATTCTTGCAATTTTTGCATGTGTATTCCAGTTTCATATGTGAATACTTTGGGCAATTAAAGATGAATATTGTAGCATCATTTTCGCATGCAAAATACCTAAACAAGTATTGGCCATGGACTGTTTGTTCTAAATAAAGATTAAACTTTCGGAGAGGGAACATGTTTATTTCCATAGATTAGTCGGGGAGGGATATGTTTATTTACACTGTTGGTGGAATAAGTGTGAGTGTGGGGGTCCCTAGACCGGTTTAAACCCCAATGACAATTGTCACTGACCGTTTCAAGGCGGTGCTTCCATCTACCCCTATTGTTTTTTAGGTATTTGTGTGTATCTTTGTGTCTCTTGACATGCATGTACATATCTTGTTGTGGTGCTGTTCGTAGGTGGTGTTTCCTGCATGACTCATACATGTACTTTTCGTATGAAAGGTAAACGTGACAAAATGCTAAAATGTGTAAGATTAATGTATTATTTGGTTTTTCTATTCATTTATTACCTTCTAACCGTGTAATTTTAATCGGGTTTAATCGGGTACTCTCTTTGTCACCCTTCCTTTTGTTTGCCCTGCGTCTTTGTACTTGTGATTTTGTTCATGTGTGGAGCGTTTGTCTCTGGTTCTTGTGTGTCTTTTGGTGTTTTCCGTGTTCATCTCGTGTGTGAGTGTGCGTTTAAGTGTGTGATTGTGTGTGTGTATGTGTGTCATGCTGTCTATCGGTGTTTTGGTGGTGGTTGCGTCTTGTATGTGGCTTTGCCTGCTTGACTTTACTACTTTTTCAATTAAACACAAATTCAAACTGTTTTTTAACAAATTCACAAATTGTCGTTCAACAAATCGTTTGCCGTTCATCCCGTTGCTGCATCTTTGGGATCCAAAGTTATTGCTTACTCTAACACGGCTGGTCGTTTGGATGTAATGGCTTTTATGCTGATAAACACACTGAAATAGGCAATGAAAACAACGATGGCTACGATGACGGTTACATGGCATATATTTCTTCTGTGGCCGATCATTAATATGCATCTATCATATATATCAAATAGTTTTTCTACATAATACATGCTTGTCTCACCTTTGGCATTTAATTCCATACATTCGTTTATTCTTTTTAAATTGCACGTCCATTGTTACCTTGAAATCTGACTGACAAGCAACCTCAGGAATAACACAGGTAGGATAAACCCCACTGCTAACATTAACCATAAAAGTACAAAAATGAGTCATGCAGGAAACACCACATACAGAACAAACACTCGCCCGAACAGCAACACAAGGAAACAGCAAATGTACATAAGCAGAAAAAACAACAAGAGACGCACAAAGACAAAACAAACATACAATAGGAGGAAGATGGAAGTACCGCCTTGGAACGGTAACTTCATCTTGTTAACTGCCCTCTTAAAATGTTGCCTTTCGCTGAATTATTCTGTTTCGTAATCTTAGAGTAAGTGTATTGGACTGACATGCTTGTGTTTGTGGGATTTATCTCTATGTTGGATTTAAAATAAAGAACGCTATTTTCCAGTGTTACTGGAGCTTAGCTTTACTTTAGTTATAAGGTTAATGATTTTTTGGCTATGTTTTGGCAAATTATTCTATGCCCTGCGTAGGACCATTGCAGATGAATCCGGGTGAAATCAAACAAAAACCAAATCGGCCTGGAACAAATCGGACCGAATGGGACCGGGTCAAATCAGACCATTCTGTATATTTGATAGAATGTCCCATATGATTTGTTATCACATAGTAGCAACTGACAAACAATCGATACCTAAAATTGGACAAATAGGAATAGTGTCGTGCATTGATTAATACAAAAGGTGTTAATTAAAGATTTAATCTGTAATTGGGGTATATGTTATTGTGTTAAAAGTTTAGCAGGAAAGATATTTATAACTACTGCCGACCTTGTATATTTACCAACTGACCTGATCATAATTTGATATGAACAAATCGGGGAGGGGGTGTCCTGTTTGTCTGTTTGTCCGTTTGTTTGTTTGTTTGTCACCAGCTTTAATATTGGTCATAACGTTTGAGCCAGTACAGATAGAGACTTGATATTTAACATTAATATGTGTCTAATAAAACCGCACATTCTGACTTGTGACATGTTAAAGGTCAAGGTCATCCTTCAAAGCCAGAGGTCAAATATATAGGTCAAACCACTGACTGTAACATTGGCAATAACTTTTCAACCAGTAGAGATAGAGTCTTGTTATTTTGCATGCATGTGGCATCCCATGCAGCTGCACATTTTATAGGGGTGATATACCAAGGTTAAGGTCATCCTTCTGGGACAAAGGTCAAATTGAGCGGGACATAGTGTTACACAAACACATCTTGTTTATCGGAGTTACATTACTTGAGCTGTGAAAGAAGAATTGTTTAATGTTTGTCGTCATTAATTGTAAACGGCATACTTTAGTCATACTTTATTCAACTGATAATTCATTGTGTTATCGATGGCTAATAACCTGCATATTATTGTTTAGCTGAGTTTTATTTTTACATCCCGTTTCGGATAATGTAGCTAGTCGGCGAATAAAAGAGAAGTCATCTTCAACTTGATATGTTAAATTGTGTGTGTGTATTTTGACTAAAATGCACAAAACAAACATATGTTTGAATAAATAAATGTTCAATTCATAATTAAAATGATCTTAATATCATACTTTGGTATTCGCAAGCAAAATAGTAGAAACTATAAGATTACAATTATATAGAATGGTCCGATTTGACCCGGTCCGATTTGGACCTTGTCCGATTTGTTTTTGGTCCGATTTGACCGTTACACTGCAGATAGAAAACCTCATTACATCCTTTGACATTGCCCTCTCCCTTCTTACCTTGTAGTTTACCCATCAGTAAAAGCACCTGTACAAACATACTTTAAGCTACAGCATATAAAGAAATGGGGTGATTGGCATTTAAGAACTGAACAGTTGCGAAGTTCGAGAATAAAGTCAAGATAATTAGTTACAGGAAGAGAATAAAGTCCGTTATTTGCAATATGAAAAAGTAGTAAAGTCAAGCAGAAAAAGCCACACACAAAACGCCACCATCACCAAAACATCTACAGAAAGCATAGCAATTTATACTGATACACACACATACAGTAGAAAGTCACATACAAGACGCAATCACCAGCAACACATCAATAGACAGCATGTCACATACACACACAACCAAACACACACAAACACACGCAAACACACGAGAAGAACACAGGAAATACCAACAAATACACGAGTTCAGAACAAGAAGTACTGAAATTCATGACCTCGAAGGATCAGAAGGTATAACAACACTGAGAATGAGTTTGTAAATCACATCACCATGAAATTCAGGATCTGAAATACCGTGTAGAAGGAGCGTCGTTAGATTACATTTGTACTTGTCAAAAAGTGAGAAATTTCGATCATAAAATTTAGAGAATGTTTTTCTTAGTTTATGATATCTGTATCCTTGCTTAAGCAGCTTTTCAATTAAAATGTGATTCCGACTGACAACATAGCATTTATGCCAATAATGTAAACATATCATGCAATCAATATTTGTTGTTGGCTTATCGTTTACCTCTGACCATTCACGTAATGCTTTCTCATTAATCTATACGAAATGACAGCGGTAGAAGGGCACTGTCTGATCTTTCATTCAAGTCAATAATCTAAAACATATTTCCTCGTAATCACACATCGTAATATATCACTACATGTGGATATACATGTATCCCTTAAGGTTTTCGACTTACTGAATGATCATTTTATTAAAGAACGTTCGTGGTCCGTCAACGTTCAAAAATAGTTGGGTTTTACTGTGTCATCTATGTTGCTTAACCAGTCTTAATTTGGTGAAGTAAATATACATACAAATTAGGATGAGTTAGGTACTGTTTTTGAAGTTCCGTTCCGAAACTCCAAAGATTGTTTCGATCCGGAAGCCTCTCTCGAAAGTAAACAGTGTAACAGAAATCACAAGGTATATACATGTGTTACCTTGAATTTACACAGCCAGTATATAAACAACTGGATCCTATTAAGTATTATAAGGGTACAAAGCGCAGAAACATAGTTTGAACTAGTCCAGTAGTGGTACAACAAGGAGTACTATCCCAAAACAAGTGGACGTTGTAAAAAGCAAAACCCCTGTAAAACGGACGTTCAATTTAGTATACATGTAGGTCTTTAAGACAGGTTGCAGCTTAATGAAGGGTGAAATCTAAGGTTTATCGGTAGAAATAATCACATATTCACCATAGCGTGCAAAACGTTAATACTGGTCATTCGGAAGTATTAATATTTTATTTTTCATGAAGACCCTGTGGTGAATTTAAACAGTTTATAGACAGGTTCGATTTAGAGAGTCGTCGTGTTGGTACACACGTATACTATTTTAATGATAAAATGTCTAATTAAACAGTACTGAATGAATAAGTGGTAAGGAACCAGTGTTAAATTTAGTTCTAAACATATGTTATAAGATAATGGGGTCTCTCTAAAGCAGACCATCTCTCCGTAACCGCTACCAGTCATGTATTTGTATTTGTAAAAGATCGGATTTAGATGAGACACCCATTAATGCGGCGTTTCAAAACGATTCAAACTTTGACATTCTGTCTATAGTTTCTCAAAAGCTTGGTCGAATTAAAAATAGTTCAAATTGCATCGATATTTCGAACTCGGATAGCTTGAAATTTTGGATAACTCGAAGTAAACGTTCGGTTTTCCAAAGTTTACAATACAGAGGTTTTTTCTGAATTGTTCCACTACGCATATTTAAAATCAAATGTGATGTGTCAGGCTCCTACAGGAACTTTCAGCATTACTTTCAACCTGCATTAATCGGAAGTAGAACAAATGTTCAGAATAGAAATAGAATGACTCGAACTTCTGTTATCTCGAAGTAAGTGGTATGGTCCATTGAGGTTTGAGATATTGAAGTTCAAAAGTAATTTAAGGAATATTATATTGTCACTGCGGGGTAAATGCTAATAGACATTAGTAAAGTGGTCGTTGTAGAGCTGAATGTATACCAAAAGTATACAGAAAGCTCATATAGGAGTTTTCTGCACTACTTTTGACCTGCATAAAGCATCAGCTCTGTTTTAACAATATTATATTTTTATTGCGGGGTAAAGGGTAAGTACCCCTAATTAGAACTCAATGAAGCTTGCGTATTACTCGTTTAATTACTCGTTTAAGAAAACGCTTAAAATACATACTTCCGGTAGGATCCTCTATTGTCTTGTATTAACACAAATAGGCCATTGTGTAATTACACTCCTATAACGTGTCATTGGCTACAGAGGTTCTATGATCTGGATCTACACTTATAGCAGATGACAGTTCATGTGTGTCCCACATTTAAACGGTGGTATTGGTGATACTCTGCATGAATTATTGCTGCATCTGGACCTAAACAGTTTGCGCATATAATAACAAATTGACATTTATAGACTTCTGAGACCGGCAATTGTCTGCGATTGTCGGAAACTAAATTCCAAAAACGATTCGCAGTCATATTGGAGATGCGTTTGCGACCAACGTAAGACAGGTTGTTGACGATCGTGTGCCAAGTCACTGGTATTTGAACTAAGGTTCCACCATCAGTGTAGTCACGCGGTCTATGCCCAGTCGCGGGCAATATTTAGGCAGTCTCTGATGATCGCACGAAATTCGTAGATAATTGTAGAATGGTCGGTGATAATCGTACGATTGTAGGGAAGATCATCAACGACTAGATTAAGATTACTGGGGACCTTCGTACGACGATTACCTAAACCCTCTAAGGTTACCACCGCGACCAGTTCGATCTTAAGGAGGTTGTTGTGCATGATCAACAACCTCTCTTCGACTGAAATTGGTCGCACTACAAGAAACAATTACCAACGATTACCAAACACCACCCGCGATTATCAGTGACTTGTCGTGTGACTTCGTACGAATATCAGCGACCAAAGGTCGATAGCAATCGTAAACAGGCCTTAAGGGGTCATAAGGCCTACTGGGTTTAGGACCTTAGTGATTTGAGTATAAATTAATATGAACATTATGAATATTTGGCTTACACTCGGTATTATTCGAACTAACTGGTATTGGCTGTACATGTCAAGTTGGTGTAACATATATCAGTTATTACTAATGTTTTGCGTAAAACCTGGCTTTAATACGGACAAACTGAATACTATTAACGGATGGACTTGCAGCATCCTTTATCAAGCAGGGTAGTGTTCACAACAACGCAGGGTAGTTTTCACAATAAACCCACATCAACGCTATAAAGAACTATCAAGCAGTATTATCATTTAACCTCCTGAACAATGTTTTATTTGCAGAATTTTTCATCTTTTACTATTTAAAAATTCAAGCTATAATAATTTTGCCAACTAAAATGCAATCAGGATGGATCCTGATGAGACGCCGAGTTACTCATCTGGATCCAAACTGTTTGTAAAGCTATTCCCTCATCCGCCCATAGTAGGCTAAAGGTTAAAGAAGTCCAGGCTTACATATACCTTCGTTATTGCTCATGAATTCAGTGTTGACCGTCAGGAATGTAACTACTCATGTTCTTGATGGAACTACAGAATCAGGAGAATTGTTATGTCAGTAATGTTCGTATAAACGTCAGTTATATCAAGCGTTTACGTTTAACATTTTCGCAAATATTTGGGAAACAGGGTTGATCCAGATCAGAAGGTTCCTGTAGGAGCTGTCTGAGCTGGGTTTTCTCTATTTTCTCTATTTCTGTTAGAATATCATTTAAATACAACTTTCAAACATTTATACAGTACAACCCCTCTAAACCGGACGTGCAGTTTAGTATGAATATCGGTCTTGGAGACAGGTGGCAGCTTAATGCAGAGTGAAAGGTGTGCAGAACGCTCAGAGCTTTCTGCATGGCATTCACCCTGCATTAAGCAACCACCTGCCGAAAAGTATCTTAATTCTTCTCTACTGGAATTTCCGTGTAGAGGGTTTCCTGCCACGGAGGTTCCTTCAGTAGGATATGCATTTTTACCTTTTTTCTTGTTCTTTTCATACCGTAACTCAGCGATGTATGATACTTTTCAAAGGGGACATTCAAAGGGATAATGATAACCTTACAAGTTATTTATAATTGGCTCACTCAACCACCAGATCTTTGAAAACCGTTATTACACGACAGCCAGTTACAACCCTGCAGCTTACTATGGCATCAAATAATTGGCCTGTGATGTGAATGGGGCAATGCCTTAGAGACACGTTTTTATAATGTATTCCATTTCAATAATTGCAGATAAAAGGTATGATTATGCATTGTGTATTTGTTTTGTGGTAGCTTAGCAGACGGTACTGCATACAGTGCTCCCTCTCTACAACGACACCCTTTGGGATACGATGATTGTATGTGTTGTTCAGAGGGAGTTGTTATAGGGAGGGAAAATCAAACATAATTAGCTTGTTTGCAGATTCCCAGATAAGGTTATTTCGAGAACTAAAACCGTTATGCCTCAATCAAATCCTATGTTGTGACCACTCTTTAGAATCGTCACAAAGTGACGATTCTAAAGAGTGGTCACAACATAGGATTTGATGGAGGCATAAATAAATACGATGGAAAAAGTTGTTTCTGGAGCCTTGTTGTTTCGGAAACAGTGACATGCGTTGTTGTAAGGAGGGAATCGTTATTGGGAGGGCCGTTGTAGGGAGGGAGCACTGTATTCATTTTAACTCAGACTTGCCATTTACAAATGAAAATGACAATGACACTCCCCCAATTTGCTAACATTTTATGTTTTTCTGAGCATTTAGAACAATTATTTGATTTATTAATGAAATGGCTTTCATCAAGGCTCTTGCCTTTTATTGTAATTCAATCTGTTGAAAATTGTCTTTAGTTTGATGGCGCAGCAAATCAGTATCCATGCTTATAAAACATTTTAGTTGAGTCTGAGTTCGTTCTCAAGTTTTTTATTGGTCAGATTTGAGCCTTTGACTCAAATCCGACCAATCAAAAGTTTGAGAACAAACTCAGACTCAACAAAATGTTTTAGAAGCATGGACCCAGGTGTCGGCGTTGAGCATGTACGGTACTAATATATGTGTATATGTGCATAGTGTATGGGTATGATATGTGTATATGTGCATAGTGTATGGGTATGATTTGTGTATATGTGCATAGTGTATGGGTATGATTTGTGTATATGTGCATAGTGTATGGGTATGATTTGTGTATATGTGCATAGTATATGGGTATGATTTGTGTATATGTACATAGTGTATTGGTATGATATGTATGTATGAGGGCTATTAAGTTGTTGTGAGTCGGTGATATGTAAAATGAAAAAGTAGTAAATATAATCTGAAAATGGGTGATCCTTCGAAAGCAAAAGTAGAAATGCAAAAAGAGAAAGTTGCAGACTCGGTTTTATTGAGTCTGTTCATGAGTAATAATTAAAAATGCAACACTACTCACGCCCCCTAGCACCGGCTTAAGCAGTATTCAATTTTCAAAACTAATCACATCAAAACTTATGATCCCGAAGGACCAGAAAATATAACAACACTGAGAATGGAGTACGGGGCGACTTTTTACGGCCGCCACACAAGCACTTAACACCTGCTGTTGTGAAGTACATATAATCTGAAAATGGGTGATCCTTCGAAAGCAAAAGTAGAAATGCAAAAAGAGAAAGTTGCAGACTCGGTTTTATTGAGTCTGTTCATGAGTAATAATTAACAGTGCAACACTACTCACGCCCTCTAGCACCGAAGTCAAGCAGGAAAAGTCACACACAATACTATGTTCAACATTCATTAGCGCTATGTGACATTTTCACTATTGCAGTGTCCCCAAATAAACCGTTTCCTATCCTATTTAGTGTCACAGTTCCCCAGACCCAGTCATACAAATGTTTAAAGCGTATTTTTACGGTATGTCTTATCGTAAACTTCCGTCATATTTTGTATTTTGTTTCGATCAGTTTGGTTGAGGTTTGGTTTTACGCACTGCGAATATGACGGCGGGGTGGAACATGCAGGGAACAGTTCTATGAAGGTTGTATGTGTATGCGTGACCGTGCCTTTTATTTCTGCTTCTGGTGTTGCTATGTAGAGTGGTTTGTCATTTCCCAATTTGCTGCTTGCTTTTTATTCTACCTTTTGGTAATACCAATTCGTTTGTTTTGATAATTGGTTTCATAACAAAAATTCAGCAGAGGGTAGTAGTGTTGTTTCGTATTCAACGGTTGTACAATCAAATTATGAAGATCTGTTACAAAAAGTCAACACTGCATTTAAACAGAATAAGAACTATGGCCATAGAAACGTTCAAATGTCTCTACAAAAATGATTCCTTACTATCTGCATGATCTAGTCAGATTAAAAATGTATTCATCGTCATGCCCATTTCGTTATAGTCAAACGCTTAACATGCCAATGGTCAGAACAAGTACCTACGACAAAAGTATTTCAGGTCCAGGCCGCCCAAATCTAGAACAGCCTCCCAAACCACTTGAGACAAATTGACAAATGTAATGATTTTGTGAGATAGGTGAGGACCTGATGTGGCCTAAACTGTATATACCCTGCGTGTTCCTAAAATGTTTACCCTGACCTTTTCCAGTCATTGTACAGTAAAACCTCTCTATAGCGACCACTAAACTATACATCAAATATTCTGTATTAAAGGCAGGTGGCTGCTTAAAGCAAGATGAAAGTAAAACAGAACGCTCCTATTGGAGCGTTCTGTTTTACTTTCATATTGCTTTAAGCAACCACCTGTCCTAAATATCAATCAATTAACACAATTTAGTGGCCGTTATTGAGAGGTTTTACTGTATATCAAACAAGCTAAGAAAACAAACATAGACCCTGACTACAAATAGTAAGTAATTATTGTCTGGGTCTCTGTGATAATGTATTCGTTTTAGTTATATACACCATTTTTATCTATCCTGCATGCTGTGAGTTCACTGTTTATAAAGCATTTCGTTACGTTTGATTATTAGAAAGGTTTGGACAAGATTGTGAACTCTAATCAGTAAACTAGCGTACAGATACATGTACTCTTTATTTTCAGCTTGTGTAATATGTGTTGTTCTTTTATTTACCGATTAATTGGTGCTTGCTCTATTTGTTGAAAAATAGCTACATTGCTATTTTATTATGTTTTACATAAACTACTCTAGATGACCAGCGATATATATGCTAATGTATATGTTTCTGAGAAAACAAACATCAAAGTAGTTTCAAATGGCATATTGTAATTTAATTGGACTGTCCTTCAAATATACCCCTTACTTTACTCTAGTGCGCATATTGTCGTCGGAGGAATAAACCAATTCTGAGTGTAGCACATATTTTCCGGTTTTGAAATACACACCGTCTAGAGTGAATTGGTCCAAACTGTTCGCCAAAGTATTCACTGATCCATCTATAACGTGTTTGATGTTATGTACAGTAAAAGTATTCACTGATCCATCTATAACGTGTTTGATGTTATGTACAGTGAACTCAAACTGATCCATCTATAACGTGTTTGATGTTATGTACAGTGAACTCAAACTGATCCATCTATAACGTGTTTGATGTTATGTACAGTGAACTCAAACGATTCCCGAGATAACCCATTTGGTCTATGCACCAATGCCAATCATCTCTTCCCCTGTGGGATATGCTTTTCATGCTTTTGCAGGTAGAAGAGACATAGATCATACGACCGCTATAGGAACCGTCTGATTAGGGTCTGCTCTGTTTGCGTCTGGTATTATATAGGTCTGATTCTTCATTCTCTGACCTTACCAAGTTTCTGTATCCATACACCATTATAAGCATTCATTTAAAGAAACTGAAAGTCATTAATTCTTACATAAATTCGTGATGGAAAGGGTTAACTGAAGTGCAAAGAAGATTAATATAAAATCTAATACTACTGGGACCTACAATTTACATCAATAATAGAACAAAGTTATATTTTCAAACACCATCAAACGGTAAAGTAGCCCATATTTTTGTACTTAACATCGATCAGAAATTTATGTAAACGTCAATATTGACAACTGTTTGTACATTGTTTAATGAGAGACCGGCTTGTAGAAACGTTGCCAGTGTTAGTTATTAGTCTCTAAACGGCCACCAGAAGGGGACTATACGTTTGCAACCCGCTCGTCCGTCATTCCGTCCGTTCCTTCTGTATGTCCATTGTCCTTATTTTCGTCAGGACTATATCCTTTAAACCACTTGGGTTATGATTTCCAAATTTTGTCCGTGGTTCATCCTGAGATCCTGAGCTGTGTGTCGCAAGTTACTTTGGTGTCTCCTTCATGTGAACTTGACATTGACCTTGGTCGTGACCTCACTTATAGTAAACAAATGTGAAATTTACCCGGATGATATATCCTCAATGCCTTCGATTAGGATTTACAAATGTATTGTGTGGGAACATCATTGGAAGGGAAAGTGTCGCATACCACTTTATTTGATCATGACTGAAGTTTTTTTTGTAAAAATTGAAATATGTTCGAGTGATATATCCTGAACGCCATGGGTTATATTTAGAAAGATATTGCGTGATTACAGTTTGGGAAGGAGATGTGTCGAATATCATACTGCCTTTGTATCTTTTTGACCTTGACATTGACCATGACCTCAGTTTTAGTAAGAAAAAGTGTTTGAAATGTGTCAGAATAATATATCCTCAATCTCTTGTGAAGATGCATCTTGCAATGGCGGACATTTCATATACTACTTCGATATCTTTATGACATTGGCCTTGGCATTGTCCTTAATCTTAATAAAAACTTATCAAGAATTGTTTCGACATTTTCTTGTTAAGCTACATCTTCAGAATGCGGAGTGTAGCATACTGCCTTTGTGTCTTTATGGCATTAAGCCTGACCTTGACCCCAATATAAGTAAATGTGTGTCTGCTAATTTTATTTTTTGTTACGGTTTCCAACTTTCTTGTGTAGGTACATCTTAGGACAGCAGAATGTGAAATATTGTTTGGATGTCTGTGACCTTGACTCCCTCATCCGATAGGGAAGTAAAATGTTGAGACATGCGTCTACACCGATCAGCAGCAACTATGAAAATGAATGAACTAATCTGACTACACTGTGTACGGACCATTAATAAAAGGTTTACTGAGTATCACTCATATATACTTACGGTATCAATAGATATGCCCTATTAGTCTACATCAAACTCAAGGTGATGAATGTAGACTTCGGTGGGGACAATGTATTGTTTGTACAGATAATACCTGATTGTTTGTACTTGAATGATTATTTTCAAAAGTACAAAAATGAGTCATGCAGGACACACCACATACAGAACAAACAGTCGCCCGAACAGCAACACTAGGAAACAGCAAATGTACATAACTATAAAAACATCAAGAGACGCACAAAGACAAAACAAACATACAATAGGGGGAAGCTGAAAGTACCGCCTTGGAACGGTCAATGACAAAAGTCACTGGGGGGGGGGGGGTTTAAACCGGTTTATGGGCGCCCAAGCGCACACTTATTCCATCCCCACCCTTAAAACAAACAGTGTAAATAGACGTATCCCCTCTCCGACTAATCTACAACAACAGCGATGGCAAATACAGTGGTAAAGTGCATGTATAACAAAAACATCTAAGTGAACAAACTGTATCCACCTATCGCTAGTGTACACAATGATTGAGCTGCAAACAGAGTAACTGTAGAAAAGTACCCTTTCTTGTCAGAGGAACCTTGTAAAAATTGAGACTCAGGTGGCTTTGTTCTATGTTATAATTCAACATACAAAATAGCGGATACCCTGGTCAGATTTTGTTTTCATTAGGAAGTAACTTATTTAATGAAAAAGTAGTAAAGTCAGGTAAGTCTACACTTAGCTGAACGTTTTAGTCGTTATAGATACATCAAGTTAACACACACACACGGGTGATATTTTTGTCAGTAACCATTACAACTGCTCCACTACAACTTTTTAACCTTTTAACATTTGTAGCATCGGAGCAGAATAAGACCTTCGCCACGTATCGTGGTTCTGTTGCTATTAAAATTACTATTATACCATTTATAGTAACAACTGTAATAGAGGTACACGGGTGAATAGGGTTGCAGATTGATATTGACCTGTCACGTTGATATTGGCCCGAGGGTAAGGGCTTATATCACCCTGCTACCCTAGTCACCCGTGTCATAACCTGTTTATTACATATGTTGATAGAAAGGGATCTTCCAGGTGCAATAGTTTCTCAAAAGATTAAAAGAATCAGACTTAAGTGAAAATTTCAGGAGTTTGAGGGAATTGTGCCATTTTGAAGTAATTTGGATAGCGTCAAAATGATGGTTTTACATTATTAAAAAGGGTGTTGGAACGAAAGGCTAGACTGCACGTTTTATTTACCGGTACGTGAATTGTGCATGATGCATAATCTGAATCGAATCGGGCGAGAATTGTTTTGTAAAATCGGGGTTTGGGGGCTAATCGGTACGCGTACTGGTCAGCACTTTGACAACATTTGCAGCACCGGAGCAGAATAAGACCTTTGCCACGTATTGGGGTTCGGTTGCTATATATTTAGAACAATTATCTTGGCAGCGGGCACACTATCGGTTATTGGCCTGTCCGCTATGTCCGTGCTAGCCCGCTCGGACAGCACGGCTCAATTATTCAACTGAAATTGAACCATTTTGAGTGTTAATCGTACTAGTTACAGTAATAGACGTAATAAGAAATACTATTAAAGCTAAAGAGTTTTTTAATTGTGATTTATGTCATATAGATACCAATGCTCCCTGGTTGATTGCACTTTCTGTTAGGCTCCTTTCTCCTCGTGATTGCAGTAGGTATTCAATAAACAAGTCCTTACTAATTAAATTTGGAGGTCACGACACAGAAGCATCACAGTGTGTGAAATATGATAACTTATCTATGACACTGCTAGACTGTTATACAAACAATACTGAATGTCCGTTCGCTGTATTGTAATGTCCCAACCGCCAAACCTTTCGATTAGATGTTGATTTGTTTTGTTAAACTTTTACTCTATAAATATACATGTTAAATGTAATGGCATCATGATATTAATTAGATTAATTTCATAATGATATATTAACACATGAAATATTTTGGGCATGGCAGAAACTGTCTAATCAGATCTATAATATATCATAAGCAAACAGAGTTGATCCTGATCAAACGGTTCATACTACAGGATCTGACTGACATGGGTCTACTCTGTTTTCAAAGGCATTTAAAGACATATTATTGGTTAAATGAATTAATAAAGACATTTTAAGATTTAAGTAGCAGTCTGAAATGATGTTACCGTTAAGTGGGTTGAGGGTAAAACTGATAATTTACAGCATTTTTAAAAACGTGCAAATAAAAAAAACTGTATACAATATACGTTATTTTCGATGTTAGAGAGCGTTTGTGCAATCAGTGCGAAATAAATTAAAAATGGTTAACCAAAGATTAACAAAGGACCTACTCGGTGAAACGCCACTTAGTTGGACAGGGACAGATAACCGACAAAAGTGGCCCATTGCTAAATGCGTTTGTGCCACCCTCCAACATACACACAATGTTTCAGTCTGACGAAAACCTCCGTTCATCTGTCCGTCACATATTCTTTGGAAAGGAGTATTGATCTGTCAAAACTTATTACTTCTTTTTGTCTTCAGCTCTATAACGTGATAAGGTCATGTTGGCGAGAGGCTCCGTCTACCAGTCCGTCACACATCTTTGTCGTGCATAAACAGAGATCTAGATAGCAGAAGTATTGATCTGTCCAAACGTATTATTTTTAAGCCAAAATCTATAACGAGACAAGGTCATACAGAAAATATAGATGTTTTACTCACATTTCCAGTATATTCAATTTACCTTCAGACGTGATAACTAAATTCATGGACACATGGCTAGTCTTGTATTAACCATTTACTCCATCTATGCTTGAGTAGAGACCTAGATCAGAGGGCTCCCGTAGAAGCCGTCTGATCAGGGTTTGCTCTGTTTGCTTATAATACAAAATAGATATGATTCTACAGTTTCTGCCATGGTCAAACGTTTCTGTGTCCATGCGCTACTATAACAATTAATCTAATTAATATCTATGGTGTCATTATTTCTTAAGTTAGTGTTCTTGGAGTAAAGGGTTAATACTGTGCCCTTTACCGATGGATTGTACATGCCTATAAAAACTCAAAGCGTGGTCTAATTAGGGGTTTGTAAGGCATGTGGTAGCTTAATGAAGGTGAAAAGTAATGCTGAAAGCTCTATAGGAGCCATGTATTAAGCAATCGACTGCTTTAGGATGTCTGTATCCAAGTAATATTAGGTTCTATTGTATTTTTAATCTAAGATGGCCATGTTTGGTCACATTAATCGAGATAACTGCTTAATTTCCAAGACAATTCCGAATGGGATTGTTGAAATTGTTGAAAGCAAACGGTGTCTTTGCAGTCCAAACAACCCCGATCTGATCTGATGCTTGAACATACCAGATCTGCTTAGAAAGCATATACCGTTTGCTGGCTCCCTAAACTTTCCTCGACAATTCAATGGCTTAAGAGAGTGATTAAGAAGAATAAGGTGATGATGATGTTAGAACTTGGAAAGCCTGGGACCCGTTGCGATTATTGTATGTTAGAACCAATGATAATTGTTGTCGTACGAAGTCTAAACTTGAACAATACATTTGGCTATGCGAGCAGTAGCGATTGTCGTAAAGTAGGACTTACAATGATGTTGGTCATACGATCTTTAGCATAATGTTTCCCTGCTTCTAAGATTAAATAATCTGCAGAATGTTTACAGAAACATTATAATTTATTGATTTGTTTGGCGATTTCTTCGTAGCCATTAAAGTATATTTAAGCTTTTCATGTAGCGTTGTTTTGTTTTTGTTTTTTATCGGGATTTTACGCAGCTGTAACAGTATAAATGTCATATTTAATTACAGTCGGAGTAAGTCCGGAGTAACTTTTTCTATGAACCCTATTATATGGGCCAGTATACCCGTATTTAACCTTTATACTAAAATTTAGTATCACTATGTCAGGTCGTTTCTATTGTTCCAGGTCATAAAACAAGGCAAAATGTGCTAAGTTGCTTAAACACTAATAAATCAAATGTCATTCTTGACCCAATGGCGTGATAATGGTAATTTATTATATTTCCTTGGGAGCGGATATTTTGCACTTGTTATAAATAACCAAATGGATTTTTCAAATTACAAATGCTGCCATGGCAAATTTATTCTTTTTTACTCATTCATTGCAACATGTTGTTCAAAATTATTTCGCCCGTAGAATTCTTTACATTAAAAAACCCCGGACACCAGCCAATTAGTCATTTACACTGCCTGCAAAACGGAGGACCATTCCCATGGGGTTTATAAAACATACTTGGACCTTTTAAATCAAATAACTTGTGTTAGTTTGTTGATGTTGCCCACTGATAAACAATATGCCCGCTCAAACTCCTATATGTTACAAGATTCACATACGGTTCAATTCGTTTAACACATTACCCCCTAGTGACGCATGTTTGCACCTCTATACAATTGACATTGTGAAACCATTGTGATAAATAGAGCATTTGCTCCTGAATGCTCTTATAGGAGCAAATGCTCTATTTATCGCAATGGTTTCAAACTACAAAATTCTAACATTTTCCTTTTCTCTAGTTAATGCTCTTTTTCGGTAGATAAATTCAAAAAGGTTGGGTCTAAAATAGCCTAGGAAAGAATGAGATAAACCTTTAACCGAGTGGCAAACAGTTTGGGAGACATTCGAATTAAATGTGCTTTCAAATGCTAGTTAGCCGATTACCTTTGAAACATTTACTCTCAACATATGACGAATTCAAGAACCATTGAATTTGGCGATTCGAAAATGAAATGACTGGCCCAGCTTTCAATTAATTTACAGTTTACATCATATGAAAACCTAAAAACAAAAACCCTTAACATTATGAGGACAACTTTCCGTTTTAACCACTTTTAATATTCGACCTTCCTCAATCTAATTTCAAAACAAGATAAGAGTGTGTGCCCAACACTTACAATCTGATGAGACGTTGAATTTACTCGTCATCCGGGGGCGTAGCTAGCGATATGCTACGCACTGGCGCACGTGCGTAACATCTATCCGAAAGCTGAACACATTACTATGGCAAATAAATAGTGAAAACTCGGGCTAAGGGAAGTAGGTTTTGGCAGACGTTCTCTATTGTCATGTAAACAATAACCTATTCTCTTATATTGACACCTTTTGACGCTCCAGTAAAAGTCACCTTGTGAAAGGTACATGTAATAAAAGTGGTTGGGTTTAAACAATAACTTTTGATGTGTACATAACAGTTGGATCCAGCTTCGCACCTGTTACTATATCTCATCTAGATACATACTGAATAATTAAAATTGGTTTCCGTATTTCTGAATATGGATTAAACAAAATTTGGTATCGACATACACCACTGAAGAAGCTGAAAAGGGTGAAAAACAGTGCACTACACTACCTCAGGAACCCATTGGTTTTGGCCTACATTCTTTACGTTTCTTGACGTGTTTATTGATTTAAAAGGATAACCTGTCTAACGTGAAAGGGAAATGGCTCACCTCATATGGCCTATGGTGTAAATACAGATTTCAATTACATATGCGATTAAGTAATCTAGGCAGCGAGAGTACACACATACAAAAGTGTAATGGTATTTCAAATGCATTAAATAAAAAACGTTTTAGTAATAATAAAAGTGTATTTATACAGGAACTAGGTTTAAATATCTAAACCTTTGACGTCCTGTCTTACTACGATCAAAGAACATATAAAACGTTACTGTGATAAAATATATGAAAATTCTGGTATTAATTTTTTGGTCCATAAAAATTTCAAATGATGTTTTAACGAAACTTGAAAATGAACAGTATAACATTTCTTCACTGAGCTCTTATGATTTCTCTACACTCTATACTACTCTACCTCAACATCTTATAAAGGATAAACTGATTAAATTAATAGGACAAAAAAAATTGCCAGAGAAAACAAAATGTTCATTGCTTGTAATGTTCAACGTTCATTCTTTTCGATTTCAGAAGTTGAACATTACACAATGTGGACTTGCCTTGATGTTTGTAGATATATTACCTTTCTTTTAGATAATATTATTTGTGCGTTATGGGGGTACCATATATCGTCAAGTTGTTGGTATACCCATGGGTACAAATTGTGTCCCTCTTGTTGCAGATTTGTTTTTGTATTGCTATGAGAGGGAATTTATGCCTAGCTTAAAACCTGATACATAGCTTAAAACCTAATACACAGACCGATATTGTTAATGCTTTTAATAAAACTTCAAGGTATTTAGACGGTATTTTGAATTTAGATAATCATTATTTTGAAACTACAATTTCTTCATTTACCTAAAAAGAACTGTATTTAGACAAAGCGAATCAATCTGACATTACAGCGTCATTTTTAGATTTGAATCTATCAATTACAAATGATAAACTCTCGTCCAAAATATACGATAAAAGAGAAGAATTTGAATTTTAAGATTGTCAATTATCCTTTTCTAGATGGAGATGTGCCCCGTTCTACATCGTATGGAGTTTATATTTCTCAACTTATTCGGTTTGCCCGAGCCTGTTCTTTGCTTGAGAATTTTAACAGTCGTAATTTACTTATAAACCTCTTAAGCAAGGTTCTGAGCTATCTTCTTTAATTATCTTGTGTATTGTTTTTGTAGCACTTTTCATTTTCTCTAATCCACAGAAATATTCAGTAGGTTTCTCTCCGTCAATTGCCCATTTAAGCTTTGACCTAATAATAAAAGCTTTTAATTTCTCATTGTGTAAATGTTTAAGTTGGTTTGATAAATTATAGTATTCCTCTGATTTCTCATCGGTTAGGTTTTGTTCTATTTCTTTAATTTTGTATTGTAGTTCGTCCTCTATTTTTTTTACTTTGTTTTTTCTTGAAGGAGCCATATGATATATATTTTCCTCTAATCTCCATCATTAACGTATCAAGGAAAAGTTGATCACTTATAACAAATTGTATTTCATTTTTCGGTATATTTCTAATATTCTCCTTGTCATAAATAGGTAGAGCGTATTGATTTATTATTTCCTCTATTTTTGCGTTAATCGTATCTATATAGTCTTTATCTCGTAGAAGAGAGTTGTTATGTTTCCATAAACCTGAGCTGTGTTGGAACTCATTAAATTGAAATGTGGTTTGTATTATTGAATGATCTGATTGATAGCTGTGTTCTATTGATGCTTTTGATGTATTAACTGAAAGGGGAGGAGACACCAGAAAAAAGTCCAATCTTGCTTGCTGTACTGGTTTGTGTTTTCTCCATGTATAAAGTTTTTTTGTCAGGAAAGTATTCTCGAAATGTATCAATAAGTTGCCTGTTTGATATATGCAGTAGCAAGGTTTCCCGTGCTTTGTTATTATTAAGGTTTTTATAATTGTGATAGTCCATTTTCAGGTCCATAACTAAATTAAAGTCAACACATATAGCGTAAGATGTGTTTCCTATATCATCTATTATATCAAAAATGTTGTTGAAAAAACACCTCGGGTATTCGGGCCGTAAAGAGATACAAGTGTTAGGCGTTGATCAGCTATTGACAGATCAAGTACCACATAATTGCCTTCAGAATCAGATACTAGTTTGTGTACTTTATATTCAATTCTATGAAACAATATAGCTACTCCCCTACTGTTTGAACTACAACAACTTAGAAATACATCGGAACCCCATTCTGAGTAAATTATTTTGTACATTTCCGGTGTGAAATGTGTATCTTGGAGGCAGTAAATATGGTAATTTAAATCTTTAAGGTGTTTAAAAACATTCAGTCTTTTCTTTTTTGTGCGGATACCTCTGCAGTTCATGGACATAATTTTAAAATCATTCATTTTGTAATACTGAAAGACAAGTATTCAGTAGCATTGTGTGCAAAAAATCAATAAAAGTACAAAAATGAGTCATGCAGGAAATACCACATACAGAACAAACACTCGCCCGAACAGCAACACAAGGTACATAACTTTTAGCAATATGGCCAACAGATATTACAACAAAGCAAAAACATAACATCAATGAAAAACACATGCAATCAAATATACAGATTACCATTTAAAAATTCAATATGTATGACATTCTTGGTAATCATTACTTGTGACTCAAACATCCGTGTCGTTGAGTGTCATTTTAGTGTTTTACAAGGACGGACTGTCTCGCGTGAGCGGCATGATTCCCCTCGATCATAGCTCTTGGGACGCATATATATGCATTGCTATCACGCATGTAACCTCGAAAGTGAGAGTACACCTACACAAAACGTAAACAAAAATGTAATAGCATGTACAGGTGTTAGTAGTAGTAACGGAATAAGTGCATTTATACATGAACTAGATCAGATAAAACGCCATTGCATTATGCGTGTGTAAATAATATTAAGGATGACATTTATCCTTTCGAAGTTAAGTATTTGACCAATCCACTCCAAACATAAAACGTCGCCCCGTATTTCATTTCTCAGTGTTGTTATATTTTCTGGTCCTTCTAATGCTATTAGTTTTGAAAACTGAATACTGCTTAAGCCTGTGCTAGGGGACGTGAGCAGTATTGCACTTTTAAGTACTACTCATGAAAAGAGTCAATAAAACCGAGTCTGCAATTTTCTCTTTTCGCATTGCCACTTTTGCTTTCGAAGGATCTCCCACTTTCAGGATATATTATATCATTTATAATACTACTTTAATCGTTGTTCTTCTTCATGACTATTTATATGTCTTGTTTTATTTATTTATAATTATACTCATTTTCAAAAAACGCGAAGAACAGTCTGGTTATTTTAGTCGTGTGAATACTTCCAGCATATGATATTGGTTGTTTGAATTTGGTTCAACAGCACTGCGGCATAAAATTCAATTAAAAATAAACCGCTTCCGGCTACAACAAAATATTATCGACCTTGGTCGAACAGTTAACAAAACTAAAATCAAGCCGAATAAATTTAATATATTGCCGAAAAACATATCAAACGCATGAAAGTCGTGTCCTCTTCGGTGTTTATTCGATTGATTTTCTTGCGATAAACTTCTGGGGATATGAACAAATGATGTATGCAATTATTAAGTATTTTAGAACACGTTGTACGTTATCACTTTAACACTGGTGAGTATCCGCAGATAAGCAGAAACCAACAGCCCTATGAAGGTAGTGTATTTGTATCCGGGCTCGTGCACTTCATTTGTTTGCCCCCACAAAGTTGTTGCATATGGGGTTGCTCTTGTCCGCACCTACTTCGGTCCGTCCGTACGACCGTACGCACATCTAAAAGAATGTGTCCGGGCCTCTTTATTGAAAAGTATTTGTCCAATCTACAACACACTTTACACGCATGTGGGTAGCCTCTATATCCTGCTCACGTTCGATAGCCATGTTAATCGCTTCAGTCGTTGCATACTTTAGAAACTCTAAAGTGGGACATCAGTATCCTATTGACATATTTTCAGTTCCTTCTATATTTGTTGTGCACTTTCGTCCATAATCGCATGACTGACCTCCGTTCTGTTTCCGATATGGTTAAGGCTGGTATGTGGCACTTTCTCACGACACTGACACAATGACATATATAGAATATTCCAAATAAGTAATATAAATTCGTTTTGTAAGGTAATGTGTATTAGAATAATGAAATCGCAACCGTTATGACATATGTGCATTTGCGCTGCTGGTTGAAATCACAGCACTTGCTAATACATGTATATATATGAATGTATACAATATATAAAATGCAATCTAACTAGCTCCGTCTGTCAATGTCTTGTTATTTTGATATAGTTTTCCGTCAGGTTTAGACCATTTTTGCACACGTATACTCATCATTTAGGCCAAGTAAACATCAAAGTGTACAAAAAAAATGACATATACAGTGAATACATGTATGTACAATGGCGCGATTATTATTATTATTATTATTATTATTATACCAAATTTATAAAGCGCTCTTTTCACACAGGATATCTGCGTTCAAAAGCGCTTCACATAAATACATTTTATATACAAAACAGGGTTTATTCAATGTGTAATTATAGAACATTTAAAATAAAATATATTTGATAATTATATATAAATACGAATAATAATAAAAAATAATTCATTTAGAACATAAGTAAACAAATTCAACCTTTCCGTAAGTTTGTCTGTGTCATAGTATGCTCTGTTATATTGTGTCAACGCACTCAAATCATAAAAAAAATTTTTTTTTAAATGTAACATTCTCTGCACAGTGCCAGTACGTCACACAGTTTTGACCCAGACCCAACAGAATTGGGTACATATTTTGGCATACAACACTACACATAAAATATTGCTGGAATATTGGGTAACAGAACAGATGAATTTGAAGTTCATGCATATAAACTAAGCAATACAAATAAACAACTGTTATATACGCGCAATATGCAACCCCTGCAGTCAAACACTTTTCGACCCCCTATGGCAAATGAGGGAGTACACAAAGGATAATCCGTATTTTAACGGAGTTAAATGCATATTCTAATAAGTATTCAGGATTATAATCGTAATTAATTTGAAACAGCTTTACACAGAAAACAGATTCACTATCAATACATGGTGCTCTAAACAGAGGTGTGTCTTTAGCTCAGTGGATTATATGTTACGAAAGGCCTGGTATAAATGATAAAACAAAGCCTGAGTGCTGTTTGATGTATTGGTTTAAGAAGATCAACATTTAGCAGTAAGTTTTGTAATAATTCATAGGAAATCAATTAAAATTAGTTCTGTAATAATGTATAGGAAATCAATTAAAATGACAGGTTTTAGTACTGGTTATAGCCATTTGCTTAATGTAAATGCATGGGAACAGTTGGGCTGGTAAGTCAGGAATATGTGTTGATATACTATTTGTGAGTGTATGAGATAAAGAGTGTTTTCAGACATTTGGTCTGTATAACAGTTTGCCGAACACAATGTGTTGTTTTGGGTATGTTGATTTAATCCTAGTGTTATCGGTTTTATATGTGTATATTGTGTTTAAGACTATTTGTTACATTGCATGTATTCTCAATAATCAAAAATCCGTTAGTTGTATCTAATTCATTGATTTAAGAAGTGACATAAAACGATGTCTGGTAAGGTTAAAGTTAACACTCATCCAGGGACTGATACATGGTATGAAATGGAATCAGTTTAGTGTACATAAACCAACAATTTAATATTTAAAACCAAAATGATAATATTCTAGTACCATTCTATCAACCGGAATTGACAAGAATACATCGTTATCGTACACCTTGCTAGTCTGTTTCAAATTATTTCCGTACGCCGCTATTTTCATTAGCAAAGGTGCGTGATAGCAATACGAATTGAACAGTATTTACTGTATTCTAGGCTCGTGACATAAATAGTTACAACAGCTTGCGGTATTTACTCATGTGCATAATAAACATATTTGAGGCATTTGGAAACGTTCTAACGTTCCTTTGGTACATTGTTTATACAAATGCACATATTATTACAAACGCGGATAAACATCACATTGCAATGTATACATTGGTGACATTAGGCTGGATCCTAGTCATGGTTACCGTAGCACCTCTAGACTTTTTTCATGGGTACCAAATTGTTCGCTGGGTTCTCAGAACACGCCCCCAACACTAATTTTGTCCATGCTAACCCTGGGTACACACGTATTCCATTCCCATCCTAAAATACAAACAATGTAAATAAATGTATCCTCTCTCCGACTAAACTACAACAACCGCGATGGCAAATACAGTGGTAAATATGGAAAAATAGTCAAACATGGAGCGCCACACACGACACGAAATGACACCGCATAATATCCCATTAAACAAGAAACGGTATAGCCACACGACAAAACATAACAGGACGAGTATCAGGACGAAAAACATTAAACATTAAGCATATTAAACAACAAAATTGACCATAGGCTGAAAGCAGGAGTACCGTCTTGGAACGGCCAGTAACCAAAATAAGCTACTGGGGGACTTAAACCTGGTTCACGGGTACCCAACCTCGTCCTTATCCCACTTTCACCAAAGTCAAAATGTAAATAAAATTCCCCCTCCAGACAACTTCACAATATGCATAACAATGTCTGCCAAAATGAAATGACTTGAAAATAAACGTTAGAGGTAAACAAGCGACGTCATCATTTAAATGACATCATAATTTAAAAGTACGGGAAAACTATATGAAACACTTCTACACCGACATTTTATAAAAACAAATCACAAGAAGATACAAACACTAGTGGATATTAAGTATGCACAACTGTTTTGTTTGAAAAAGAATAAACTTGACATCGTAGACATGTACTCGATGACTATTCAGAGCAGCTGTGGAGAAGTCATTTGGGTTACGACAGAACTGGCAAAATACAAATATCTAATTTCCTCCCTCCGTAAACGGGTTTAAGAGCGAATCTTCATAGAGTATTAAGCCTTTTCCGTCGTCGCACAAGCCAAGAGGAAAGCATAATGACCAACTGTAAAGGGTTCGACCACATAGCATGTAGTGTGCTGCAATATAGAGGGGTCATATCCCTTTTTAATGAATTGTTTTATACGTTTGACAAAGTATCAAAATATGTGTCCAATAATGTTTCGAAGTTTGTAAATGACATCACCGTAAAACTCCGGATGTGAAATACCTAACTTATACACAACAGCAGGTGTTAAGTGCTTGTGTGGCGGCCGTAAAACGTCGCCTCGTACTTCATTCTCAGTGTTGTTATACCTTCTGATCCTTCGAGATCATGAATTTGATTACTTCTTGTTCTGAAAATTGAATACCGCTCAAGCCGGTGCTAGGGGGCGTGAGCAGTGTTGCACTTTCAATTACTGTTCATGAACAGACTCAATAAAACCGAGTCTGCAAATTTCTCTTTCTGTGTTGCAATTTTTGCTCTCGGGGATCACCCCCTTTCAGAATTTAGAAAAGTACGTAAATTACAATTGTATTTGCTGATGAGTAGAACATTACGGTGGTAAAATTTTATAAATGTTTTACGAAGTTTGTCATATCTGTAGCCCTGTTTTAGTAGTTTTCAGTGATAATAAGGTTACGATTGTTAAAATCATCAACAGAAGAACAAGCTCTAGCAAAACGAATAAGACGAGAAAAGTATACACCGTAACATGTAGCACGGGGAACATTCCCATCCAAATGAGGATAGTTAACTATTTTAAAATTAAAGTCATCCCTTTTGTCATAAATTCCAGAAGAAATTGTTCCATTGTTTATAGATAAATTTAAATCTAAAAAGGCTGCAGATATGTCAGAACTATTTGCTTTATTAAGCTTGAGCTCTCTAGGGTAAATTGAGGTTATCATAGAATCAAAGTATGGGTTATCAATATTAAATATGTCGTCTAAATAGCGTGTTGTATTGTTCAAGACATTGATGACATCCGCCTGTGAATCGGTTTTAAGGTTAAGCATAAAATCCCGTTCATAACAATACAAAAACAAGTTTGCAATTAAAGGAGCACCGTTGGTTCCCATGGGAATACCAATGTCCTTGCGATAAACAGAATTACCAAAACGAACAAATATATTGTCTAACAGAAACGTAATGACGTCACAAAGATCTAAACATGTCCACGAGGTATATTTATTTGTAATGTCATTGGTAAAGAACGCATGTCTAGAATTACAGGCAATAAAGCTCATGTAAAACGAAAACATAATATGTAGGTGAAACAACTGTATCCATCGATCGCTAGTGTACTCAACGATTGAACTGCAAACAGAGTAACTGCAGAAAGATATAAAAGGGTACGACTAAAACGAGTACGAATATCCGAGGTTCTCCTTCCGTTTCCGGATTTAAGAGGTCGCTTTCAAAGAGAATTTAACCTTTCTTTGGACAACAATCGGAACATAAAATTGCATCGCTTAGATATGTTTGGCCCCTGTTAGGTCACACAGGTGATATAGTCAGGGTTCGATAAAACCTCTACGGGTGAAGGTGACAGGCTCTGGTTCTTCACGGATGACAATAAACACATAAAAGGAGTAGCTTTCTTTATAAGGAAAGATGTTGCAAGCAGCTTTGAAAGTTGTACACCTACATCTAGCAGCATGATTTCTATTCGTGCACCTGCCATAACATCACCATAATACAGATGTACACCCACATCTCAGACCACAATAACAGAATGGAAGAATTTTACGAGCATCAGGAGTCAATCATCACGACATTTCCAAAGAATCATAATACTCATCTACACCCCATCAGATGAACATTGTAAGTAAGTATTACCCATGCCGGGCTGCTCCATAAACAAATTATGCTGATTGCTATATATTAAGAAAAGCTAGCAGAAGTACGGAAACTATCTGCCTTGTAGGTACATGATCAATCATACAAAATTATTTAGTTACAGTTATCCAATGGTCCCTGTAACCAGTTTGCATTTTCTATTTACAAAAACTGTACGCGCATATTTATGTAATACCCAATTGGTCTGTACTTAATTAGAATATATAGAACTATTTTCAGTGGTAAAACATACACTTTTACACAAACATGTTTAATCAGTGTTTTTATATACAGGAACAACATTGTCTCTAGAATTATATTTAAGTCGAAATCTGAATTACAAACGATGTGACGGATTGTTTCCACCATATGACTGAAATACTGTTACAGTTAAGTAAAATTCCAAACAAACAAACATTCTTTTTCGGACAATTAAAGATAATGTAGTTCCTTCTATCTGTACAATTTACATATGTTTTTCTTTGACCGGAATTGACAGGCGGTAGGATATTGTAAAGTTTTTGCAGACCATTTTAGTCAAGTATTCTCTCCATCGTTTTTCGTTGTTATCCAAATGGAACAATAGTCCAATTCATTTTGTTTATGTACATAGTTCCACATTTGGTATTTGGTTGTGTGTGAGTCTAGTTTGACACATTAAGGGCGCTGATGTGTATTCGATGATGACCACAGGCAAAGAACAGCTATATGAAGAGTGTGCATATATGTGTGGGCGTGTACTTGAATCCACTGTTGATGTGAACTTTCGTCTGACATCTCGCGCCTGACTTCGATTCTATCAACAGGCTGATGGGTATTACTTGCTACACGATACCTAAACAACAAGTTTCTAGAACTGTCCATCTTAGTACTATAATTATGTTTCAAATTTGATATATGTGTGTATATGGAAAAATACATTTGAGCTGGTTGAAGTCACAGGTCTTCAGCACTTGCTGATATATATGCATATTTAACTAACACCGTCTCTAAATTTCATGTTATTTCAAATTTAATTTCCGTCAGTTTTAGATCATTCTTTCATAGCTCAACTAGGTATTTATGAAAACATAATGTGCAAGTTTCAGAATGAACAAGCCACTAAAAGTGTAAATATAGGTGGCATATAAAGTGAATAGAGAAAATCGTTAATGGTACGATGGCAATTAATTCAAAGCAATTGTCATCTAAGAACAAAATTCCAATCACAACATCATCGAAACAGAAATGTGTTTACAGCAAATTGGGGTAGAACCTTTTGTTAAAATGACCTACCAAATCATGATTTTGTTTGATTTATTGGTTTTGCATTTAGTTTACTACTAATGTTTACACGTAGTTGGGTTTGCATAATGTTATCATATATCTGAACGAACGAAGTACAATACATCGACGCCGGGTAATATTAAAACTTGACACTCACATCAAATGATTGTCCCATTTTTTCAGACGTCAATTTCCAACACTGTAATATTTAAAACCAACTGCGTATAGATGTATACATATACCATTTGATATGCAGAAACGGACAAGAAGAAATTATCGTAAAATATGCTCGTCTGTTCCACATTATTCGGTCACTCTGATATTGTAATGAGCAAACTTGTGGGAAAGCTATACAAACTGAGCAGTGTTTTACTGTATACTAGGAGTGTAGTGACAACAACTTGTGGTGTATCTTTCATGTGCCATGATATGTTCTACTGTCCATCTTGTAAACTGTTTTCATCACATAAATTTGCTTGTCTCCGGGTTAATATAACCATTGCGTATTTTTATATCTAACGTGTAAAGTATAAGATGTGACTTCACACGATAACGTCACGCGTTTCCCATTTGTAGACACAATCAAACCACACATGTACATTTACACAAATAGCGTTTCAGTTATGCAACAAAAAGAATCTGTCACGAGTATTCATTTGAGATAAACATTTCTTAAACGAGTCCAGAAACTAAAGTTATTAAACGAGTCTTTGGCTCATTTTTTTATACCCAGGCACACATTACTACAAATAGTGATATACACATAGGTGTTATATGATGCGTATGTTCAGCCAAATGTCTCAAGATTGGAAATCTTGGTTATGTATTGGATGTGATAAACCTGAATGTACAAATCCTTGATTTGGTTTATGTCGTGTAATCATCCTTTATCATGTAAATGTCAACATACAGATCCGTTAATTAATACTGCCTCACCTATACAAGGTTACACACAGCATGTTCTTCGTCCTCGTATTGATAAAGAATCTGAACATAAAAGACATTTTCTGAAACTTCAAAGTATATTTCGTGATAAGAATGTAATCGATACTATTCCCAAATATTTCATCAACTCTGAATCACCTATCATCTGTTATAAATATAATAAACCTATTGGGAATGTTATTTTTAACTACATTAAATTGTCTCTGACTTAAATATTGATGTTAATACCCCTATTTCTTGAATTTGTAGCATTTCTAGCTTTTGCTAAAAACCAGTTGGTCATGTCATTACTGGTAATTTTGATATCATTAAGGATAAACGTCTAAGGACCCTCCTTACTAAAGGACCTAAATATAGATTACCTTCCCTTATTGATTTTGACGCTTGTCGAACTCATATTGCGGAAGCTATTCAAGAAGTCTGCATCAAATGGTGTCGACGAGAACATGCTGATGTTAATGCCCTTTCGGATTGGAAGAAGTGTATTTTTGATACGCGTATTACTTTTTACAAATCAAATTAGCATCTTTTACCACTTCGACCTAGAGTTACATTTCGCTATTTGAAGAAAACATTTCTATTTTTTATTCAAATTATGTAATCATTATTTAAATATTGTATTATGTTGCTGTTTTAAAGAAGGAGCTAACTGATTCAAAAACTTATATTACAGTTCAAACACCTGAAAAAGATATAGTCTCGGAACATGTGCAATAATTTAAAAACTGGGTCTAACATAAAACAACATAAGCTTTCTACTTTGTACTGGATTCCGAAACTACATAAACACCCTTATAAGGCGCGTTTTATTGCTAACTATATCCGTTGTACCACTACTAAAATATCTAAACGTTTGACGCCCTGTCTTACTACGATCAAAGAACATGTAAAACGTTACTGTGATAAAATATATGAAATTCTGGTATTAATGTTTTTTGGTCCATACAAAATTCAAATGATGTTTTAACGAAACTTGAAAATGAACAGTATAACATTTCTTCACTGAGCTCTTATGATTTCTCTACACTCTATACTACTCTACCTCACCATCTTATAAAGGATAAACTGAATAAATTAATAGAAAAAAAACCTTTGCCAGAGAAAATGAAAATGTTCATTGCTTGTAATGTTCAACGTTCATTCTTTTCGAATTCAGAAGTTGAACATTACACAATGTGGACTTGCCTTGATGTTTGTAGACCTCTTACCTTTCTTTTAGATAATATATTTGTGCGTTATGGGGGTACCATATACCGTCAAGTTGTTGGTATACCCACGAGTACAAATTGTGCCCCTCTTGTTGCAGATTTGTTTTTGTATTGCTATGAGGGACATTTTATGCTTAGCTTAAAACCTGATACACAGACCGATATTGTTAATACTTTTAATAAAACTTCAAGGTATTTAGACGATATTTTGAATTTAGATAATCCTTATTTTGAAACTATGATTTCTTCAATTTACCCAAAAGAACTGCCCTTCAACATAGCGAATCAATCTGACATTATACCTTCATTTTTAGATTTGAATCTTTCAATTACAAATGATAAAGGTTCGTCCAAAACATACGATAAAAGAGAAGATTTTAATTTTAAAAGTGTTAATTATCCTTTTCTAGATGGAGATGTGCCCCGTTTGACATCTTATTGGGTTTATATTTCTCAACTTATTCGGTTTGCCCGAACACGTTCTTTGCTAGAAGATTTTAACAGTCGTCATTTAGTTATAACTGATAAACTTCTTAAGCAAGGTTACAGATATCACAAACCTCGGAAAACGTTTTCTAAATTTTATTATCGAAATTTACCACTCATTAGTAAACATAATTGCAATCTACGGACGTTACTGCAACACGGCATTTCTCAACCAGACTTCTATGGGGATGGTATCTACAAACTTAAGGAAAATTCGGGGTCATATCCATTTTCATGATTTGTTTATAAAACGCATTACATCATTTAAGAAGAAAGGTTATGATCCCATTATATTGCAACGCACTGCATGTTTGGTTATCGACCCTTTTACAGTCGGTAGCTACGCTTCTTTCTTTGCTTGCGCGATGATAGGCCGAGGGTAGTACTCTATGACGGTATACTCTTAAACTCAGATACGGGATGAGCTTACCAGACTCATGTATTACTTTTTCCCTGTCTGTCGTGCCGTTAACGGCTTCCCTGCAGGTGCTCTGACTTCAGCAAAGTCATTGAGTATATATTTGGCGGATTGTCACAGTTATTATGCTATGTTGTACATGTTGTCCTGTGTTCACCGTCGTCTATGTTGTTGGTAAGTCCAGCGGGGATACCTTTATTTACGCTATTTGTAAATCGAGGGTGAATTTGAGAGAAGTGTGAGGTTAGGACGTCCGTAAACCGGTTTAAACCCCAGTGGTGTTTTTGCTACTGACCGTGCCAAGGCGGTACTATCTTTGTCACCCTTCCTTTTTGTTTGCCTTACGTCTTTGTGCTTGTGATTTTGTTCATGTGTGGAGTGTTTGTCTATATTTCTTGTGTGTCTGTTGGTGTTTTCTGTGTTCATCTCGTGTGTGAGTGTGCGTTTGGGTGTGTGGTTGTGTGTGTGTGATGCTATCTTTCGGTGTTTGTGGTGGTTGTGATTTGTATGTGACTTTGCCTGCTTGACTTTACCACTTTTCCATTGATAATAAGCCACTGCATTATGCGTGTGTCATATAGTTCATTAAAGTTGATACTCATCCTTTCCATTAAGCATTAGGCCATCCATAACACTAGGGTAAAAGAGGTACTGAATAGATCACATGGCCAGCATAACAGTGTCATTATCTAGGATAACTTATAAAAATAAATACATCGGCATTATATCGTTTTCATCGGGTAGTGAACTGATCATTGTAGATAAATATCCACCTAACCGTAACATTTATGGATATCTCGAGCATCTGATTGTTTTCTAAAGAATCCTTTCGGTTAGTTAGAAAGGTGGGTGTTAAATGCAATGTGAACAGCTTGAAAATAAATCACAGAGGACGACCAATACTATTCAGATCAGCGAGGTTTTGCTTATATCACTATATTCCGGTAAAACAGAACCTCCCGTACGTAACCTCTTAATGCATGACATAAGTGTATTTAAAAACAGATGGTTGCTTAATGCAGGCTGACATTTATGCAGATCTTTTCTGCATATATTTCACCCTGCACTTAGGAGCCACCAACCTAACGGACCGAAACTCTTCTTTGTAATTTTGTTTTATTACTGTAACTTTTACTAATTATTATTTTGTTTATGTTTCACGGCCTATCATTTTAGACATCGATTGTTGATTTCATATTAAATTCTTTTCATGTGTAGTTGGACTGATTGATCCCTCGAATTTCATAGTAATAATTAATTGCAACAAGATCTGGTAATGCTGAACACTGTGCGATCATGGTAGAGTGCGTTCACATTGCATAATTCAACATTTAGGATGCTACAATTGCATAAAGCAAATGGTCCATTTAGTATGAAAGGTTTTAGATTGTAAACTGATGTTCATACGACTCATCTACGAACACTGTTTGCAATAGCCAGTGTACTCTTTCCCGCATCATCTGTATTTCAAGTGGTGAAAATATTTAAATGTTACTTTTAAAGTTAATAATTGAACGTTTCGCTCTAAGATCATACATAAATATGTGTTATCCTCACAGCTGGAATACGTAAAATGGTTTATATCAGTGACTTATTGCGGAATAACGGAGGCCGTCTGACGGGTAGGTGATACTTGTTTACATTGTTCTATAACAGTCAATCAAATAAACTTATTTAGTTGAAGTTATATAATGATTCTATAAACAGCCCGAAGTTTTAACTTGTAAAATATTTTTTCACTACATTTTTGCGATTTCTGAATGACAGAAATGTAGATAGTTTCGTTTTGGAAATCTGCTTAAACAGTTTATATATTGTCGAATATTTGTAGCCGTGAACAATGTCAAAGGAAAATTGTTATAGTTTATATTATTCTCAAGAATCAAGAACTATACAGAAATTTACAAAAATCATAGTGTGTATGTTCGTTGCTAGGCAAGGATCAAGATTGTCTGTTGAGCGTTTGTTGAGCGTTTCAGGTTGAGATATCAAACAGACACAACGTTGCACTCAATTGTTTCCTCGTTGAAGTGTTGCTGTTCGGGCGAGTGTTTGTTCTGTATGTGGTGTTTCCTGCATGACTCATTTTTGTACTTATATACAATCAGTTCAGAAAGATTAGGGATAGTCTCATTATATTGCCTTCTACTTGCATATTTTACAACATTTTAGGCTTTACCGTAAATAACAGGCGGTTATATTCTCTTTCATGACAATTTATACGTATTTTGTCGCTCATTATTACATAAGTCGAAGAATAGTCTGCTTATTCTAGTTTATGTGCATATTTCCAGCGGGTTATATTGGGTTGTTTGTTTTAGTTTTGTTAAACGGCACTGCGACATAAAGAGGTCATTTAACGCCGGTGTGTATTTGAAGACGAATAGGCAAGGAAATTTATATGAAGGTTGTGTATGTATTTGGGCACATGCACTGAATTTATAGACTTTTGCTTGACATCAGCTGGCTGATCTCCATAATATTTCCGACATGGGTTGATGGGTAGCACTTGCTCGCATAACACTGACACAATAGCATTTCTAGATGTTTCCATAAATATTTTATATATCAATATTTAAAAAAGTTTGATTATGTGTGTATACATATAATGGATTCACAACAGTTATGAAATATTTGCATTCGTGTTGGTCCAAAGCACAGCTTTTCAGCACTTGGATATATATCAAATGTAAGGTAACTAATGTCATATTAATTCGTTTTTATTTTCCGTCAGGTTTAGACCATTCTTCCCCAAGTCTACTTCTTACGTACGTACAATAACAATTATTCAAGTTTAAGCGATATCTCAAAGAATAAATCTTTTAAAATGAAGGAAACGGTATGACCGCGTACATATACATATTGATACCATATAAAGTAAAAAAGTAAAGTGCCAAGTTATAGTCTACTTTCAGTCCGAATGACCGCTCGGCTGACTACATTTACTCCCCTGGTCATTGGGTCATTGGCAAACAGTATTGAGCACTGCTAACATATGGCGCAATCATGCTGCCGCAGTGGCCCTCACAGGTACCCATTTAACCCCTTGGTGGAGAGGAATAAAAAAAAGTGGCGCGATAAGTATATGGGGTTATATTTGCAATTAATTGTGAAGCACTTAGGGTCTGAAAACATATTCATTCGTTTGACTTGAAAATATTTGCCCGAGACAGAGCATCATTTTGGCATGTAATGCTGAAAAAAACTTTCTTTACGGACGAGCCAATGAAATGTTACACCAATTGGACTTGCTACGAAGTTTGCGAATCACTAATTGTTCTTCTGGATACCATATTCGTACGTTATGGGAATGTTATAGACCGACAGGTGATTGCTATTCCTACGGGTACGAATTGTGCACCACTGATCGCTGATTTGTTTTTGTACAGCTATGAGACCGATATCATGGAAAAGTAGTTAAGTCAAGCAGGCAAAGCCACACACAAGACGCAACCACCACCAAAACACCGATAAACAGCATGACGCACACATGCACATACACAACCACACACCCAAACGCACATGCACACATGAGATAAACACAGAAAACATCAACAGACAACAGACACACAAGAACCAGAGACAAACACTCATCACATGAACAAAATCACAAGCACAAAGACGTAAGGCAAACAAAAGGAAGGGTGACAAAGAGAGTACCGCATTGGCACGGTCAGTAGCAAAAACACCACTGGGGGTTTAAACCGGTTTACGACGTCCTTACCTAACACTTCTCTCAAAGCTGCTTAAACAAGGATATAGATATCATAAAGTTTGAATCCGTAATTACAAAATGTCATAAAAGCCTTCAATGAAACTTCTCGATATGTGGGTGTTATTTTTAACTTAGGTAACCCTTTCTTTTGCAGCTTTTTCATCTAGACTTTATAATTGACAATGGAATTAGTTTCGTAGAGCGTGTTCTTCTGTTGACGAGTTTAACAGTAGAAATCTCATTTTAGCTGAAAAGCTGCTGAAACAAGGATATAGATATCATAAACCAAGAAACAACATTCTCTAAAATCTATTATCGAAATATCTCACTTATTAGCAAGTACAAATGTAATCTTAAGGCGCTCCCTCGACACGGTATTTCACATCCTGAATTTGATGTAAAATTATTCAACCTATTTTCTTAAATATTAAAAATCATTAAAAAGGGATATGATCCTACAGTACTACATCATACTGCATGTCTGGTCGTCAACCTTTTTACAGTTGGCAATCACGCTGTCCTCTTTTAATGTACGTCGACTATAAAAATGTAGTACTCTATGAAGACGACCTCTTAAATCCGGAAACGGAAGGAGGACGTCGGGTCTTTGTACTATCTCGTTTATGTCGTACCCTTTATTACTTTTCTACAGTTACTCTGTTTACAGCTTAATTATTGAGTACACTAGCGAAAGGTGGATACAGTTTGTTGCACTTTAAATACGTTTTCATTTTACATGCAATTTACCACTGTATTTGCCATCAATGTTGTAGATTGTCTTTTAGGGTGGGATTGTGTAATAAATGTGATATCACCTCAGTGACTATTGTCACTGACCGTTTCAAGGCAGTACTTCCATCTTCCCCTATTGTTTGTTTGTTTTGTCTTTGTGCATCTCTTTGTGTTTTGATAATTATGTACAATTGCTGTATTTTCTTGTGGTGCTGTTCGGGAGGCTATTTGTTTTGTATGTGGTGTTTTCTGCATGACTCATGATTGTACTTTTACACGATATGTGGATTTTGTGTTTGTTCAGTTTGTTCACTTAAATGTTTTCGTTATACATGCACTTTACCGCTGTATTTGCCATCGCGGTTATTGTATATTAGTCGGAGAGGGGATACGTCTATTTACACTGTTTGTTTTTTAGGGTGGGGATGGAATAAGTGTGAGGTTTGGCGCCCATAAACCGGTTTAACCCCCCAGTGACTTTTGTCACTGACCGTTCCAAGGCGGTACTTCCATCTTCCCCCTAGTGTGTGTTTGTTTTGTCTTTGTGCGTCTCTTGATGTTTTTATAGTTGTGTACATTTGCTGGTTCCTTGTGTTGCTGTTCGGGCGACTGTTTGTTCTGTATGTGGTGTTTCCTGCATGACTCATTTTTGTACTTTTTTGTGTTTGTTGATTGTATGCTAGTGATATTGGTGGCATATGTGTATATTGTGATTGTGTTTGTTTATTAGCATATTGTATATTTGTTTTAATAGCATATATTGCCAATCATCAATTTCCCCTCAAATGTATTTTATTCATTGAATTAAAACAGATGTGAAATAAAACGGAGTCTCGTAAAATTGAAACTTAACGATCATCTAACGACTGGCACATATGTCGGAAAGGAATCAGTGAATATATAACACTTTAATATTTAATACTAAACTTATTATAGTGGTATTGTTACATTATGGCCAGTCTAGCAGCCATGCTATCAGATTACTGCCGCCAAAATGTATGCATGCTGGCCATAGGACCTGAGGGATAAGGCACTTGAGCCTAGCATATGGTATAGCCAATGCGTGTAAACACACCTTACGTAGATAGAGCACTCGGAGTTCCCTGTCGTTCTTACAGACCCCAAACAATATAACAGTATACATGTATTATTCCATAAACCGGACCATACAAGAATATATAGTCGGTTCCATATTAATTGCATACTCCGATTTTTTCATGAACAAACGTGCGTGATAGCATTTACTTATACCAGGTTCGTGGCATTCAGCAAAGTCATTTAGTACATATTTGACGGACTTTCACAGTTGTTATGCTATGTTTTACGTTTAGTACTTTCGATTACTGTCTTCTATGTTGTGGGGAAGTCCAGCCGGGATACTTTTATTTAAAATAGTTGTTTAGCTAGGGTGATTTCGAGATAAGTGTGAGGTTAGGACGTCCGTAAACCGGTTTAACCCCCCCAGTAGTGATTTTGATACTGACCGTGCCAAGGTGGTACTCTCTTTGGCACCCTTACTTTTGTTTGTCTTGTGTTTTTGTGTTTGTGCTTATGTTCCATTTATGGTTGTCTCTGGTGTTTGTGTGTTTGTTGGTGTTTTATGTGTTCTTATCGTGTGTGTGCGTGTGTTTGTGTTTGTGGTTGTGTGTGTGTGTGTATGTGTGTGTGTGTGTATGTGTGTGTGTGACACATGCTGTCTGTCGATGTTTTGGTGGTGGTTGCGTCTCGTATGTGACTTTCTGCTGTATGTGTGTGTATGTGTATAATTTGCTATATAAATTGCTTTCTGTCGGTGGTTTGGTGATGGTGGCGTTTTGTGTGTGGCATTTCATGCTTTAATTTACTACTTTTTCATAAATAGTAAAAACAGCTTGCGATATGTTTCTGTCCAAAACACTTTACCTCTGTGGATTTTGGTTTCAGATGACATTTTGTAAAAAGGTAAATAAACATCATAGGTCATTCAATACAATCATATTTTTCTCTTATTTTGTGGTACTGTATAACTATCCCGATCGCACAAACGACCGGTAACAAAATGTCTTTATTTTTTGACTCGCAATACCGTAAACTCAGCTACCTAATTCGCATGATCTCTCAATTAGTGATATAGTGTGTCACAGAGTCTACTGTCCCTGATTGTTAATTGCTGTTTTACTTTGCAGATTTTAACAGTGGGCCAACCTAGACGTCTTTATTGTACCCTACCACTGACAAAATGACATTCTTACGAATCATGTGTTTCTACCTGCATGTGCTCACCCCCCAAGCGGTATCAAATTCTGGACAATTTATCACATCTGCCAGGTGTGATGTACCATACGGTACTCAGTTACAGAAGTTATCGGCCCTGTCAGCAACTGCATGTTGCGCAGTTTGTTATCAGGATCAGAACTGTCACTCAACAATGTACAATGAAAACAACAAAACATGCAAACTAAATGCGGGAAAAACGACCTATCATCCTGTGAACTGCCCATATCCAACGAAATACACTGAGCTTAGAAAGGTACATTATTATGCCCCGTTGACGATAGTCAGGGGGGCATTATGTTTTGCACATGTCCATCCGTCTGTCTGTCCGCTCTAACAATTCCTGTTTATGTGACTAGATAATTACATGAGAACAAAGGATGTTTTGTTCTCATCGGTTTTATGTGGCTTATTTTCAGATTGTGTGGCATTTTTTAACAAAAGAATAGCCACACACACTCAATCCGTTAGAACGCCCGTCTGTCTGTCTGTGTGTCACGCTTGTAGGTGCAGTTGGTTGTCACAGTTTTTCAAGTGTTATAAGTTCTTATACACATGAAACTTCACATACACATCAAGTACTATCTGTGATTTCATTTGGCACCCCTACCGTGCTGCCCGCATGCCCAAGGTCAATGTCAAATGACTTGGAAGTTTTACATGCAGTTGGTTGTAACATTCACGTGCAGTTGGTTGTCACAGTTTTTTCATTGTCTTGTATCTCCATAACTACCGTAGCTATTGCCATGGAATTGCATGTACACATTAAACACCATCCATACTTTCATTGCGCACCCAGCCCATGCTGCCCACAAGCCCAAGGTCAAGGTTAAATGACTTGGAAATGTTACGTGCAGTTGGTTGTCACAGTTTTTCATCGTCTTATATCTCCCTAACCACTGTAGCTGTTCACATGGAATTGCATATACGCATTAAATACAATCTATACTTTCATATCACGCCCACCCATGCTGCCCTCAAGCCCAATGTCAAGGTCAAATGACTTAGAAATTTTACGTGCAGTTGGTTGTCACAATTTTTTCATCGTCTTATATCTCACTAACCGCTATAGCTATTGGCATAGAATTGCATATACACCTTCAACACCATCCATACTTTCATTATGCACCCAACCTATGCTGCCCGCAACCCAAAGGTCAAGGTCAAATGACTTAGGAATTTTACGTGCAGTTGGTTGTCACAGTTTTTTCATCGTCTTATATCTCACTAACCGTTATAGCTATTAGCATGGAATTGCATATACAACATGTACATGTACACATTAAACACCATCCATACTTTCATTACGCACCCGGCCCATGCTGCCCGCAAGTCCAAGGTCAAGGTCAAATGACTTATTTTTTACGTGGTGCTAGGCAAGCACCTGCACGGGGGCATCGGTGTGTCTTACAGACACAATTTTCTAGTCTTAATGATATTTCCGATTAGGATCTGATCTGAGAGAGAGAGAGAGAGAGAGAGAGAGAGAGAGAGAGAGAGAGCGAGAGAGAGAGAGAAAGAGAGAGAGAAGGGGGGGGGGGTAATATGCGTATATCTAGTTTGTATTGGGTGTGGGGTGGGGTTTTATCTGAGCATAGGCCACTTTTCCAATCAGTTGAAAAACAAACAACAATGGCACGGCTCAGCTCAAGTACGCGCATTCCTATTGTATAACGCTACATAGGACAGAAATCAATGAAAATGAACAGGTACATAAAACATAGTATGACTCATAATAAACAATTATTTTAACTAATCTTATGTATTCAGAGCAATTATCGGAAAATGCTATACAACGACTGCAATGGCGATGTGGATTGTCCAATGCCAAGAAGCAGGTGCAACAACAACCAGTGCGAATGCTGGATAAAGTACAGCTACGACCCGGGCACGGTATCGTGTGTAGGACGTACGTATTAACTAGTACGAAGCATAATATACATTATATTAACCATGACAAATTGTCATGGCGGAATTGTGGTTCGCCATTGTTTAAAGAGTTGTCCATCAGGTATTAAAGATTACACTGTGCAATAAAATTGTAAACGCCAGTGCTACCATTTCCAACATCCAGTGTGTTAAATTCGGGGGGGGGGGGGGGGGTTATCTCACAATAGATTATAATGCATTGTAGTACTTGGTCTATTGTAAACTATTTCTATTTTAAATAAAACGTAACAGTCATCGAATTATTTTCAGAACATTAGTTTAGCTAAGATATGCTCTAATCGCCTGTCAGGTTCGGTAGCTATTTGCTTTTGGGTTTGTAAAAAATATGTTTTGTTTCGACTCTACATTGTACACGTTCATGTTGAAAGGCCGTTAATGTATGCTATAATTATTTCCAATACATGTATACGTTTTATCAATGTTACTCCATTATAACGATGGTGTTTGGGTTGATGAGTTGCGTGTACTGAACAAACAGCACTACATGTGTCAGATATGGCATGCAAGGGTAGGGATGATAATGCCAATACTGATAGTGGTGTAAATGATTAAGGAATAATGCTGCTGCTGCTAATAATGCTGATGAGGAAGAGGAGGAATCTCGTGATAATGATGTATGACGATATTAATGTATTAATGGTGACGACGATAATGATGATGAATGACCCTGGAGGAGGTTAAACTCATGCACCACAGAAGAGGGCATTAAATGGAACTTCGCCTGTACGCACACTTCATAGTGTTATGGGACAATATGATCATAAGAGCGAGAAAAGTACTATTCACAATTATTATTTATTATTTCGGCGGCGTCTGGAAAAAGTTTCGTCGCAAAAAGTGAACACAAATTCAACAATCAAAGCAAAACAGTCTTACACGGAGGGCCACGCCAATACTCGCACGGCACCCAAAAATCATCAAGCAGGAAATATGACAATTACATATCAAAACGTGACGAAATGCAAAAACAAAGATATAAAACATTTACAATACAAAACAATGTAGGCCATAACCTTATATCTGGCTTTCAGGCAACCAGGGCATTAAATCGTTAACATGCTGAGGAAGACAATCCTTCAAAAGCGACACATTGCAAACTCTGTTTTATTGAGCCTGTTTATGAGCAGCTATTAAAATATCCTGAAAGTAGGAGATCCTTCCAAAGCAAAACTAGCAATGTGAAAAGAGAAAATTGCAGACTCGGTTGTATTGAGTACATCTATTCAATTGGCATAACTAAAATCATTGATAGTGATGATCCCGAAGGAACAGAAGAGAATGAAGCACGGGGTGACTTTTTCGTTTTCGTGAATGACATGAGGAATATGTATTAGCTGTTTTTCTGTAATTATAACATGGGATAATGGCTTTAATATAAAACATGCCTATATAACACCATGCTCTTACATCGCACACCTTTGTCTAACGGCTCCTATATGATTTGGCTCTACTCTGTTTGTAAAGGCGCGAGGAGAAGTCCGTCTCAGGCAAAAGAGTTTATCCACGTTAAACCTAGTCACTAGGCGTCTCATAAAAACTAAAACTACTGTCCATTTCAATTTACTTTGTCACTGAATTTGAATCGAGTTTTTTTTTTCATTTCTTACCGGATCGAGATCAAATTTAAACCACTTGTGTCATCGTTTTTCAGGAACTCTGTGCCCGAGTTTCCCTTGAATCCATCTTTAAATAAAGATGCATAAAAACAATGTTTTCCCATTGTAAACACGTTCATTTCAAATTGCAAATGGCGGACAATTGATGTCGATTGGAACGTTCGAATTTAACTAAAGGTAATTATAGCTCTTAAAAGTTGACGTCATACACGAAATTACGTCATTTAGTTCATATCAGTATGCAATTCACCCCTGTTGAAAATTGATACGCTCCACGATCCATACATACGGCGGCCATTTGCAAAGAAACAGCTGATCGAATTAGCATGTAGAAAATGCATTTTCGGCATTTTATTCCTTGCTACTGTATGATATTGAGGGAAATTTAGCATGGGAGTTCCTGAAAAACGATGTGATCAAATGAAGTATATTTAAGGTCAGTCTGATTCGAAATGTAAAACATATCGCCTAAAATTCAGTGACAAAGTAAATTGAAATGGACAGTAGGCTTGTTACCACAAAAAGGGAAAGCAGTGTAAATCAAGAGATCTCCCTAAGCAGCCTCTAGAGCACAGGAGACAAATTATAATGACGCTTCCTTTCTTTTTATTCACAGTTTGCTCGAAGTACGGGACAACATTTATCAGCATCCCTCGAACATACGACATAATGCAATTCGACACAGAGAAAATCCCGGCCACTAGCAACCAAGACGTGGAACAGCATCTGACGCATTGTATAAAGCAAACCTGGTATACGTGTCGCAGTGTTTTCTGTGACATAGTAGGATACAAAAAATGTTGGTTGTCCAATGAGACTGGTTACACACAAAGTACAGTCAAAGTGGACTATGGTACATTTTATCTCCGAAACTGCGAGTAAGCGTGCCTTCGCTATGTACACGATTATTTAACTTGACTTATGCTGAACAAATGCTAATTGAAAACGCATCAGATTTGGAAACACCACTATTATGTTTCCTTTCAGAGACATGCAATCACTCATTAAAATATCTTACTTGTTTTGCATAGGTAAGGATGGGTTCTATCACATTCTGTGTAAATTTGGAGGTCTAGGAACGAATTGGTACTAAAGTGTGACTAGTGACAAAACAGCACCGAACGTATTTTGAAACATTGTTAAGAAAACTGAAAAACTACATTAAATATCACCAAGTAAGCGATTTGCTTTATGTGTAATTTTGTACATACATGATTATATTATCTCTCTTGGTCTGATTGTAAGTGGTTGGTAGTTAAAGATGATTCATTTTGGTGTGTATCAAGGTGTACATTACATTTGTTTGGTGTTCTACTAAACAATGTTTAGTGGTTTGTTTATATTCTAAGGTGTAAGACGGTTGATCAATCGAGTTAATTATTATGAATGAACACTGTTATGTGCCAATTGCCTATTCATATCCATTTTAATAGAAGCTGTAAAATACTCATGAGGCTGGTGATTCAGCGAACACAACAGCTGCTTACTACCTGAATACTGATTAGTATCTTCAGTGATATCTTCATATAAATATATAGAGAAGCTATATACGTGAGTGTTGACTGATAGAGTATACTTATTAAGGTTAACGGCAAGTGAATATTTCTACTGCTTGGGCGACGTCCTTGTGCAGTAAGCTCTTCTGTTTACCAGGATAAACATATGTCTCTGGGGGCTTGCTCTTCGGGCATGAAATGTGCACATGTAGACTTCCAACATCTTCATACTGCTATTTTCATAGCGGTCTTAGATTAGCTGAGACATTGGAATTGTATTGTTTAGACTGCTATATGTTGCGATTATATTCGGTGTTTGTAGCAAGTACCAGCACATACTACATATAGTACAGAGTGCTGCTGAACCGATTGCTTGAGGAAGAATTTCGAGCATGGGCTCAGATTACCAGATATTATCAGCTATTCCAAGCAGAATCAAGAACATAGGGTTTTATTCACTGTTCCAAGTAAGAAGATAGGTTTAAAACATACGGTGTCCTACATGATTCGAGACAGAACGGGGTCTGAGCTATAAGTTTTATGTCACAGTAGTACTAAAATAGTTTCTAATCATATGTTTCAACGGGGTTTGGTGATGAGAGTCTCATAACGAATCGTATATTCCAGGTGTATAGTTAACATTTTTACAGTGTTATTACATGACATATACATGACATGGTGTGAGGATTGTGTTCCAAACACCGTGTCTGAAGTTTAAAATAGTGACAAACTGTCCCTCTTGTTTGGGGCTGTATATTTGTTCACATATAAAGTTTACTGTTGGTTTCCAAAGGTGAGATCACCGTAACATACCTTTTGTGCATGAACTAGTTTGTGTATCATGTGTTCATAGTATTCGTCATAGGCAAGGTAACCAGACTATTATACTGTTTTTCATAGCCGGTCACGTTAACCCCATAGCCTGCTATGTCACGGTAACCTCTATAGTTGCATTTGTAAACAGTGTAGACCCAGATGAGAGATCTCCTATAGGAGCTCTCTCATCTGGGTCTGCACTGTTTGCATGGATCAATCCATGCCTGCATGCTCTATATGTTTGCCTAGGATAACTAGTTCAGCATATCCTGTATAATTTGTAAATATTTGCCTAATTATATTCAAAGAGGCAGGGTGATACAAAATATTAGGCAGGCTAAGGGTTAATTTTATAGTTTCAAGACGTCGTTGCCTCACAGAACACCCGAAACAATTAAAAACTGTCTGAGGTCGGGTATTGTCACTGGGACATCACCCGGCATCCTGACAAACATCTCGAACACTTATGGCGATATTGTGAAGAGAAGATACCCTCTACAACGTCTGACGTTTCAAACCTTAATGAACATATTATTGTAAAGTAACCATTACACTCTAATAGCTGCAATTGGTTTGTTAAAACCTGCATTTTCAAAATAGACATTGAATAACACACTATACTAGTCAACAACAGGAACATTGCCATTCTGAACTTGTCTGTCGTATATTCTTTCAACACTATGGTCCTGTTTGTATGTACTCATTACTTGCTCAAACAGTTTAGACCGAGATCAGAAGATTCCTTTAGGAACCCTCTGATCAGAGTATGCACTGCTAATTTATCTGTAAAGTACCCGAAATTCCATGTACACTGGTTCATGGTTTTTATTTTGACAAAAAAGATCTACAATACAACTTAAATCCCACAAGAGTTACTTAGTGTTGAAAGAGTTAAAATGCAACCAGCGCTGGTCACTACACGCACATTCGAACGCTGCTCAGTGTTTCATGCATAAACACTTGTAATCATGGTGTTTCTCCAATTCATTGCTGAACTTTTCCAATAAATGTTTTACGCAAAATCCAACTACCTTGTACTTATTTCATTACTCTACTCATAGCTCAGAATAAGAATGCCTTACCAAATTATTCTTCAAATAACTCAATAACTTATTTAACACTCTCTATGGTGTAACCAATTGAACCAACCTTTATACAAGTTATCGCATCATAGCAAAGGTTTGGTGCAAAACCAATGTAATATCTTCACTTTAGTGAAGATGTTATAGCAGTTTTGTACCAAACATTCAACAGAAAATACTTGAACAAAAAGAACAGAACTGTGTAACACCAATACATAACCGTCTTTGCTAAAACATACTTGCTAACAGCACTTTCAGTGCTTTGATTTCCTATCCGCACCGTTTCTCAACATTTGGTGGATACCACGGTAGCACTGGGACGGTGCCAGAACATTTTACTCGGTGCTGAAATCACGAACTACTATACTGTAAATGGTATCAAAGAGTACTCTTATTACACATTTTATAAATGAAAAGCAATACCTGCCAAGCATTTGCCTTTTGTTCGGTAATTATTTTCACAAGACTTTAATTTGAAAGTGGAATTAAATCGACAACTAACCTAAATAGATTTACATTGCTGCGATGATATTATGAGGATGATTATGGCAATAACTGAAGGGTCAATGCCGCGTAAAGATGTTATTGATTAATCGCGTGTACATTAAATTGATTTCGGGTGTTCACCAATGTCAAGCCCTTCAGTTTGGTGTTTATAATGTCAAGCAGAAAGTTCGATCACGCGTTTTAGCGATATGGCAGGCCGCCCCGTAACTTAGTGTCGCTTTAATTACGCTGTTTTATATCATTAACATTCTCACGTTTGATAATATTAATGAGAAGAACATCAAACATATAAGATCGTTCAAGATCAAAGTATGTAAGCTCCTTCATATAAGTCACACTGACTTTAAAACGAACACTAAATATGATGAATACCCCCGCCCGGTAGCTTTGATTGCAAATCCAAGTAGCCAAGTAACAGGTCTAAAACACAAAATATTTAAAGGTCAAGGATATATAATACTGTAATGCCTGCAACTGAGCATATGGAAATTGCGTCTTGTATATCTGTTATTCGTGATTATTATGTATGGCAAGTATCTATTCAATAACATTCAAATTGAAGGAGGAGTTTGCGACACGAACTCCCCATGTTGTATGCTAAAGTGACAAAATACTCAATGTTCAAGGGGAGATAATTCTACAAAGCCCAGTGTTAAACACATGACTATTCATGATTATTATATACATACATACGCACTAAATAACTTTAAAACTGAAGGAAGAGTTTGCGGCACCAACTACGCATGTTTCATGCAAACACATGACAAACAAACGAAAGTTCAAGAGGAGATACTTCTGCAAGGCGCAGTTCTAATCACATGAAAATTGCATCTGGCACATCTGGTATTCATGGTTATTATGCATACTAAATATAAACTGAATGTAAAATTTAAGGAGGTGTTTGCGACACAAACTCGTAAATAAACTCAAAATTCAAGGGAAGATAATTTCGTAATGCCCAGCGCTAAACACATGAAAATTGCGTCTTGCACATCTACCATTTGTGATTATTATGTATACAAAGTATAAATTCAATATCCCTACCGAATAACCGACTGCCCGACCGACCGCCGGACAGGGTGATTCCAGTTTGCCCCTCAAACAAGTTTGCCGGGTATAATAGTATCCAGTAATGGCCACCATAACTACTCTTAATTGAAACAATGCGTTACAAGGGCCCTGGTGTCGAAAAAAACATGTTTAAGTAGTTCTATGAATACATAAAAACTAAGCATGGGCAACCAAACTATTTCAAGATGAAATTCCGTCATTCCATTATCATTTCAAAATGTTCGTTAAGATATTTGTTGCATAGAAGCCATCAGAAGAAAGCAAATGGACATTGAGTGCCCATAAAGAAATGAGCGACCATAAAGGTTACGGTGAATGACATAAAAAGATTTGCCGAGACGAAATTACATTGCTAAATTGCGAAATCCATCAGTGCCTAAAAGGGGCAAAAATCGTTCATGAGAAATTTGATAAACGTGCACTGCCGCCCTGTTAGCTAACGGTGTCATTTGATTAACGTTTTAGCTGCGTGGCACTTCCCCCTGTATTCCATAACCTCTAATAATGTTTGCAATTTTGCAAACTGCTTCCTGCTTGACTCAGTCACAACACAGTAATGATACTGTCATTAAACAGTCATAAATATAGTCATTATGCAGTCATTATAAAGTCAAGGCGTGAATTGCACAATAAAATCTCGCTAATCCGAACATTAAAATAAGCGTCGTTTTCTGTCCTCAAGACAGGTAGTAGTTTACTACAGGGTAAATCCATGCAGAAAACTGCTATAGTAGCTCTCTGCATGACTTAACATTGCATTAAAAAGTCACTTGCTAACAAATCTTTATTCGTCTATACTTAAAGTACGCATAAGCAAGATTTTACTGTAGTCACAAAAAGAAAGCCATCGCCTTACTCTGAAATTTTCTGATTATATATTGATTGGACACATTTGGAAAACATTTTTGGTTTTGGGCGTTTTAAAAATTATGAACATAACAATTGCGATAGGTGTCAATGTGAATTAAGATAGGCGTTAACAATTGAAAGGCTCAGATGTTTTAGGTTTTCGTTAGAATCATATTTAAAGCAACTTCTTGAAAAAGTATGTCCTTTGGGTATAAAACCGAGTCTGCAATTTTCTCTTTTCGCCTTGCTACTTTTGCTTCCGAAGGATCTCCCATTTTCAAAATATGTTCAATTGTGAATTCTATCAACAGAGTTTGAGTCGTAATGTAATTTGTACTACAGCTTATTAAAACAAAAAAAAATTACAACGTAGTATAATTCTGTCAAATTATATTACTGGAGACGATTACAATTGATAATATCTACAGAAAACATATTGGAATATTCATATTTGTCTTTTATTGAACAGAACGCAAAAGTATCATGTTTAAGAATAATAACTTACATTCATTCAATCCCGGCATTTCAGTGAAAACAATGGGATTTATATCCAAACATTAATTTTTGTGACATTTGAAATTCTGTGACACAAACGGTGATGCTTCACGTATTTGCATGTTTAAATTATTATATGAAAAAGCCAGATACGCAGATGAAGCCGTAAATTTTAAACGCCTACATTACAGATTACAAAAGAATATTGTTCTTACGGATAAATAAAATGAAAATTATGGCAAAGCAAAACATGAACACTCTTTAATTTGATAGACACACTTTCGATCTCCAACCGATACAAATGGTAAAGATTTTCATTAAAATCTACTTCAAATGTAAATGTTCATGAGGTTTTCAAAAAGTTTTGACATAGTAACAAAAACTTGAATCTGTGAATTTCTGGGCGGGAGTGGTGGTGGGGGCTCATTTAGATCTAAACTGTTGACTCAGGTCGAAGGTAGCAAATAAGCAAAACTGTCAATACTGTAGAACCTATCATAAGTTCCCATTCATTTATGAATATAGGACTCTTAAAAATCAGTTGGTTGCTTAAAGTATGGCAACACTAATTATGAAAGCTTCTATAGGAGCGTTCTGTCGCTTAACCCTTTCCTCCATAAATACGCCTTTCAACGCCTCTGTAAAGGTTTATGAAACCATTGTGATAAATAAAGCATTTGCTCCTATAGGAACAAATGCTCTATTTATCACAACTGTTTCAAAACTACACAATTCTAAACTTTTCCTTTTCTCTACTAAATGCTCCTTTTCGTAGATTGATTCAAAGAGGTTGTGTCTAAAAATAGCCTCTGGAGGAATGGGTTAAGTCAAATTTTACTGTATATTATACTAAATATAACCATATGCTATTTTATTATAGTGGATATTTATTGTAACTACAATTTATTTGACGAATACGTGTTGACCTTTTTAACGAGTATGGAGCAGAGTAACTCGGCATCTCATGAGGATCTACGAGCGTAAATAGTCCAATCTAGTAGCATTGTTTTTCAAGAGAACTTAATATCACCTTCGGCATTTTGTAAAGATAATGGTCCTTTTCAATGTTAAGCCTTGGAAATAAATATAACCAGCACTAAACATCTTACCTGTTAGAGATGCCTTTTTATGCCTTTGCAAAACGAGTAGACATAAATACGACGACTATTGTAGTAGTGTAGGTCATGGCAAAATTGTTTCTTGACCATTACAGTAAAGTTCCGCTAATGCGACCACTTAAAAGAGGTATAATTCTGTGTGCTAGATGCAGGTGGTAGCTTAATGCAGGACAAAGTAATGCAGAAAGCTCCTATAGGAGCTTTCTGCATTACTTTTGTCCTGCATTAAGCAACCACCTGCTTATAAAGGCACCCATGTTTATTCATTAAGTGGTCGCATTAGCGGGGTTTTACTGTATAAACTTCAGTGAACGATTATTCATACAGACTAGTCATGAAATCTTGTTTAACTAATTATGAGGAAATAGTTAGGGAAATGTACATCATAGTTAAGTTAACAGAGTAGAAAACTCTTGAAAATGTTACCCTTGAGCAGCGTGTATACAACTTCATTAGATATTTTTATATCCATTCTGATAAAGCTGAAAGCCTTGATCAGGTTGGCAATTGTAGGTTGCATTTGTAGTGTTTACAAAGTCAAAACCCCGTGTACTCGTTAGCGGCGTATCCTTTAGTTTGAAAACAGTGCATACCCAGATGAGATATATTATAGAGAAACTCTCTGATTAGGGTCTGCAATTGTCTATAATTAAAGTTCTAGACTTTCGTACTGAGTGAACTCCATAGCGTTAAACACCATGGATGACTACCCTTACATTATATGGCGAGCGTGTCTCTCCACTCCACACGCACGCACACGAATATATACATCACCAACCCACACGCTTTTCCTTTTCGATATTACACCATTTGAGCAGATACATAGTTTCATGAGTAATAAACTATTTAAGGAAGTGCTAAAGTGCTACAAGCAATTCCCCTGCTAAAACGATTGATAACAACAATGTGAATTATACTTTCTGTCGCTAACACTTGTAACATTTGCATGACATTTTATTGTGAAACTCATGAGAAATAAAAGAGATTAATTCATCACGACATGATGACATTTATAAGATGTTATATTAAAGTGTTGGAGCCGAGCATAAACTGTTTTGGAAACAGTGTAGACCCAGCTCAAAGGGCTTTCGGTGCACCCTTATATGAGAAACTGCACTATTCGTCACAAAAATCAGCTTCTTGAGTGATGAAGTTTGATACCATGTTTTATGTAATTAATATTCAGATAGATATGGAAGAGCCAGGTTCCATTATTTAGTAGGTTAAGGATTTAGATATGCATTACGAAATATTATAAAAATCCACCATGAGTTTTCATGAAAGCCTCGGCCTTCCGTGAATTTGTGACTCTCGTGTGAGATATTTCTATTTTTCACGAATTAACGAATGGTTGATTTTTTACTCCCACCAAATAAAGATATACGAGATTATCTAGATAGACTCGTAATGACCACCTCCCCCATTTCGGTGTAAATTTGCAGCTGATTTTTCTGGGCGCCTTATGTGTTAAAACATCCACATCTCCAACAAATTCGGCATTTTAAAATACATATCAAGTATTATCGCAAAATGACAGTATGTCCACTAGTTGAATGCTAAAATTACCGAGTGTCCTTTAACTTGCGCATGGATACAACTTAACCCTTGAACTTGAGTAATTGGGTCGCTGTATTTCTTAAGCGAAAATAAAAACAATGTTAAAATTGTTCATCTTTATCGGATGAGACGGTTTTTTCATTGTTTTTTTCCTGTAATATATAAATAAATAGCTCCGATAATTCAGACAACACAAATATACCACCAACAACTTCATTCATTTTCGGCGTTATTTCCTGCACGAAACAACGGAGCATAATCATATGATGACGTCATTATCACGTGACATATAAAATACATGTTTCTTCTATGTCATGTGACAGCTTTCTTACATGAGCCGTGCGCGGAAAATCGCTGAGTATTCCGAATTGAGGGTAGGAGAAAACACAGGGCATTGGGAAACACACTGAACCCGGATGCGTCTATTGAGATCCAAGCTGTTTGACACTCGGTCAAAGGATTGTACGAATCAAGGTACAGTAGCACCTGGCTTAAACGGTCATTCATTCATTGAACGTTTAAAAGCAGATAACAGCTTTCTGTATTACGTTAAACTCTTACGCCAATCTTTTAGAAGGAGCAAACGCGATAGTAGTAATTCACATTTAGATATATTTACCCGTTCAATACCAATTAGAAAGTAGTAAAGTCAAGCAGGCAAAGCCACATACAAAACGCAACCACCACCAAAACATCGATAGATAGTATGACACATACACACACACAACTACACACCCAAACACATGCATATACACGAGATGAACACAGAAAACACCAACAAACACACAAGGGCTAGAGATAAAACATTCCACACATGAACAAAAGCACAAGTTCAGAGACACAAGATTCTTTTAAAAAACTGATGTCTGCGTTAAGTACATGTATCCCGAACACATCTGCCATTTCTTTGAAAAAGGTACCACCTGCCTGGCAAACCCATAATTAGACCTCATTTTGATGGCCGCTTAAGTCAGGTGCTACTGTATTAGAAAATGGTAACTGATAAGAATATGAGAAGAACCCAGTTTCAGTGAGTTAATGGTTTACATTATTCATTAACAACACCAACAAACACACACACTTCATTTGCTTCAAAAAGACAAACATCTTTTTTTTCAAATCTATATTTATAATCATTGGAATGGCTCAGCGTTTTCCTGACAATTTACATGACTAACTGTTCAGTGTCGTTTTAGTGACGACATTTTACAATAAATCACAAAAAAGGAAATCATTATTGCCCAAGTGGCATTTGTAATTTGAAAAAAATCCATCTGCTTATTTATAACAAGGCCAACCTGTCTGTTCCTGAACGTGATAAAATTACCATTATCACACCATTAAGGCAAAAATAACATTTGATTCATTACTATTTAAGCCTCTTTGCACACTTTTCCCTATTTCTATGACTCGGGGAAAAATAGGAACGACATGGCATTATGATGCAAAAGGTTGAGTTTAAATATTTGAATACGTGTATACTGACATTTGAAAATACGAGTAGTGTAGACCCAAATCATAGGGTTAATGGTACGCAATATCTCTCATTCAATATTCACTCGTGAAGTGTACCCTTTCGCACTGAATGGACTCTTGTTAAACCGTTAAATGATAATGAAAACATTTAACTAAGAATATCAAATTTTAGCATTCAAGAGAATGAATTCCTGTTTTAACAATATATCCGAAAGGGCGACATACACCATGCTACTCAGGGAGCCAATGGGGTCTACCATACACCCTAGACCTTTTCCATGGGTAACAGAATGTTCAGAAAGGCTCCTTAATCAGAATTGCGAACGTACTCAAGTTTAAATTCCTTTAGGCTATGTGTATTTTAACCGTTTCGTAATGATGACCCATACCTGCACACTCGCCCATATCACAACCAGTTTGTGTCCTACACTTATAAAACTGGTACCAAATGGAAGATAGGACATTGTGCTTTTATTTCAACGTTTTGTTTTACATTACCTTATTTGCACACTCATGCATATTATTGAGAACATTAAAATAGTAAAAAAAAGTATTGAAATAACCTTAAAATTTCATTTTTTATCCTACAAATATCAGTAAATAACTTCAAATGCAGTTTAACATAATGGCAAAAAAAACCCAGAAAGAAAAATATCCAATTTGAGAATCAAAGCATTAATTTGAAGTACCGTTTTAACCGTTTCCCTGGTAACACCCCAGTTTTCGTAATGATAGGCGGTACCACCTGCAAAAGCGTCCATATCACAGCCAGTTTTGTCCTAAACCTATAAAACTGGTCCTAAATTGGAGATAAGACGTTGTGCTTTTATTTCCAGCTGTTTTTTTTAAATCAACTTATTTGCATACTCATGAATATTAATGAGAACATTAAAAATAGTAAAAACAATATAGAAATAACGTAAATAATGTAAACTATTCACTTTTTATCCTACAAATATCTGAAAACAACTTCAAATGCAGTTTAACATAATGACAAAATCCTCACAAAAAAAAATCAAATTTGAGGACCAAGCAACTAACTCTAAATGGAAAAGTAGTAAAGTCAAGCAGGCAAAGCCACATGCAAGACGCAACCACCACCAAAACACCGATAGACAGCATGACACACACACACACACACAACCACACACCCATACGCACACACACACACACACACACACGAAATGAACACAGAAAACACCAAAAGACACACAAGAACCAGAGACAAACGTTCCACACATGAACAAATCACAAGCACAAAGACGCAAGGCAAACAAAAGGAAGGGTGACAAAGAGAGTACCGCCTTGGCACGGTCAGTAGCAAAAACACCACTGGGGTTTAAACGTTTTAAGTAACGTTTTAACGTTTTCCACAGAACCATTCATTTCACCCTGTTCACACATATTTGGTAGTCGACACCTACCTACAAACATAGATATGAGGCATTGCTTTAATAGTAAATATTACTTTTCTGATATGAACTAATTTGCATATGTATGAATATTAATGAGAACAGTGAAAGATGTTGAAAGTTTCGAAATACACCAGTCTTTCTCATAATAAAAAAGTAAAAAAAGTAAAGTATCTAGTTATAGTCTACTTTTAGTCCGAATGACCGCTCAGCCGACTGTACATTTACTCCCCTGGTCATTGAGTCACTGGCCTACAATATTGAGCACTGCTAACATATGGCGCAATCATGCAGCCGCAGTACCGACGAGTGACCCTCACAGGTACCCATTTTAACCCCTGGGTTGAGAGGATGTGCGGGTGGGAGACATGGAAAAGTGTCTGAAATTTCCGGGATGGACCGGGATTTGAACCCCGGACCTCCGGACTGATAGTCAAGCGCGTTACCACAAGACCACCGCCACCTATAATAAGCAAGCTTGCTAGACATAGGTCTACTTTTGCCGTAAATACTTGACTAAATACTATGCGGAAGAGGCTTCTTGTTTAACCTCTATGCATTCGCACTTAGTCAACTTGTGTAGATCCGGGTCAGAGACTTCCAGTGAGTACTCCACATGTTTAGGATTTACGGAATATGTACTATATAACTATATTGGGATAAGCAAATTCCAAATCTATATGACATGGTTACACGTGACAGGATAAACAATGTAGACCCGGGTCAAGACGTTCAATGTGTACTATAGTTCGGATCAACATTGTTTCTTTATCGCTATACGCACATGGAAAGCAATACCTGTATAAATATTATGCTGAGTAAAGAGAGCGATATCAACGTATAATACTTTGGCTGACCATTCTTTAGTTTTTACTCGAACGAAACGAAATTTGTAGATAAAGCCACAAGAACTGTCAGTTCTGATTAGGGTTACCCGTTAGTCTGTCTCCAACGAAACGAAAGTTGGAGACACGACTTAGGTAGGACATAAATATTGGCGCGCTTTCATGTACAATTAGTCACATGCTACATGCGAGAGACAGCTGGCGATAATCCTTCTAATATAATGACTTACACAGATCGGAGAGTCAATACAAAACGTTTGCTATATACGGCCAACCTGCTGGATCTAGATTGGGCGTCAAGTATTTCGGTGTGCGATCTAGATTCAATCCGCTAGTGCGTCTGCTTCCGTCTTGAACGTGCCGTGCTGTGGCGTTTCAGTATATATATAGTGCAATAGGGGGCATATGCATTCATTCTGGGTTAATACAACAAAGGGGTCAGCTGCATTCATTCAGGGTGATACACTGGGTTAGTACTTCGGAGTCCGATCTAATCCAACCCTCTCGTGCGGCAGTTTTCCCTCTCAAACGTGACGTACAATGACGTTTCAGTAATATAGTGCAATTAGCGCGACATCTGCATTCATTTTGGGACTTAAGGTATAAATTTGTATAGCAGTTTACATGTTAAAACAGAGAGGTGCACTCAAACTCTGTGTGTGAAATATTTAAAAATGAATATACCTAGGTTGAGCATTATTTGTTTGAAACCGAGGTCATAATATTTCTTAATTTATTTACCGATGGCCACCGGCAGAAGTAAGGTTTTAGATATTTTGAGCGTAGCTCACGGTATAAAGGACACACTAACAACATGTGTTACTCGCCTTCTACCATTTGCATATTACACATAATCTGTGGTTTCTCTCAATATTCTTGTGTCTGCCTACCTCAATATGGAAGTTGTGCACACAGAGTCAAACTTTCGAGATAGCGTTTCTATATCTAAATTCCTTAGTGTTATCTAAATAAGGTTCAATTTTGAATTCTTTTTTAAATTTCCGATAAGTCGAGAGTCTACTTGAGTATATCAGCATTGTAAGTTTTAAATAAGAGAACAGAACTAGAGTGTATCATAGATAACATCAGTTAATTGCTCTGACTGAAATTCTCAACAACTCTCTTATACAGATGTAACTTGATCCGAGTTGCAATAGTGGAAATGCATGTGAAAATACATATCATTATTGTTTTTGAATGTCCCTTATACAACCAGACACGAGCTAATCTGTTTCGTAAATTACTGTTTCTTGCAGAAACTAATTTGCACATGTTACTCTACGTTTATCCTGACTTTTCTCCTGTCATAAACAATACAGTCTTGTAGGCAGTACACCGGTTCATTCGAATATCCGATAGATTTTCGAGCTCGAGTTAAAGATGTATTGTACGCATTTTTCGTATGAATCAATCAACACCAGAAAGCTGTACACGTATACATACAATGAGAATAATGCTTACAAGCCATTTACCAACAGGATATATATATTCAGCTAAATTTGATCGCTTTCCGAATACTGCAAAATTCTTTAAAAGGAGCTTTAAACGGGGATTTTGTAGGGAAATCAGCGGACATATTCGGCCTAGTTCTGAGTGACTCCGATTCTATTTTGGAACAACGCTTTGAATATTAAGTAGGTTGCTATCACATGTACAATGGCTGACACTTGTTGTTGGCCTGCATATACATCATCCAATATGCACATTTGAAACTTACGACAGATTCCGGCAAATTGCGAACGCTGTTCCGTTGGTTTCCGTAGCTATCCATTTTTCTGGGGGAGGGGGGGGCAACCATTTACTAACCGTGGTGTATAGTGTTCATTAAGTGTTAAGGTTCATAGATTCCGATTCTAAAGTCAGTTTGAAACGCAAACTTTGCGGAAATTTGCGCAAACATCCATCTTTAAGTAATTGTTACAAAACACTCTCTTCTTAATTAAGTCTCGTCAAAACTTCTCTTGCATAGATTGTATTACAACTACAGTTGCTATTTACAATGTGTTTTGATACATTATCGTTATTGCTAGTATAATGACACATACTTTTATGCACCTATATGTAAACCTCTACTCATGTCTCAATGTACATACTCATAATCCATAACCGTTTATTTATTGCCATGACACTATATTTGTATTACCTGGAGAGAGCGCATTATATAATGTTGTAAAACATGCACTTTTGCATTACTATTTTCGCTTTCGAAGGATCACCCGTTTTTAGAATATATGTACTTTGCAAAAGCAGGTGTTAAGTGCTTGTGTGGCGGCCGTAAAAAGTCACCCCGTACTTCATTCTCATTACTTTTTATGTTATTAGTTTTGAAAATTGGATACTGCTTAAGCCGGAGCTAGGGGGCGTGAGAATTGTTGCACTTTTAATTACTACTCATGAACAGTCTCAATAAAACCGAGTCTGCAGTTTTCATTTTTTTTGCATTTCTACTTTTGCTTTCATCAATTTTTAGAATATATGTACTTCATAATAGCAGGTGTACCTGTGTGGCGGCCGTGATAAGTCATCCCGTTATATTCTGAAAGTGTGAGATCCTTCGATTATTCCTATAATATAAGCCTATTAGTATGTCCAGTTGGATCGCGGTAGATCGGTGGTTCTACCCGGGTGCCATGTGCACGAAACAATGCAAGTTGTTCCATTTACTCTTAAAGTATCAAAACTTAAATTAAATGCTGTTTCAAACCTCTATTATAAAGAAATTACCGACAATAGACTTAGAGTTGACATGAGTTGAATTAGGGTTTATTGAACTTAACATATGTTATGGCCTCATTACAGAAAGTAAGTTGTTGGACCATCACTCCAATCACATCGATATAAATCATTCAGACTTGTGCCAGAAACACATTGACCGTGAGTTCAGACTAAGTCGTGAAAGGGGCAGACTTGCTAAGTGGTTCGGAAATCAACGTCAAGTCATGTAAAATACTAGATTGAGTTCCTGCATAGTGACGCTGTGTTTCTTTTTCCAGATAGCTAGCTAGCAACTAACTTAACTTAATAACTTAATGCAAGCTTCGGCAACGCATTTCTCTTATTTTGTGTTTGACATTCTGCATTTCAATGCACATTGTGTATTTATATCTTGGCGGGTCATACACATTGCGTGCAAAATGATATCAGTGATTCAATCACTTGGTTATGCTTATACTATGTGTTTGGTATCAGTTTGATATGAAATGAATTGGGTTATTCCAGAGAATGGTTTAACTGAGAAACAGAAATGTATCCCGTCTGAATACAATGTGCTAATAGTGTTAATTGTTTACAATACACAGGGGGCAGGGTGTACTGGTCACTGATTTAATATAACCTTAATGTATGGCAACTGAATGTGTATACTGCACATACATGTATTGATCTTCAAGCTAGGAACAATTGGATGATACGATATTATTTCATCGCGTTTTACAACATTATAGTATTCGTTGACCATAACCTTTACAATGATGAAATTTCCATATAAACTTTCCAAATTTCAAACAGGTCAAGCTTACGCTGAATATTTAGACATTTTCTAAAGAAAAGTGTAATATGACAAACAGTGCAGATCCTGATGAGAGAGCTCCTCTTGGTCTATGCTGTTTCCAAAGGACATTAGTGACTCGTTTCCCGCATTGTAAGGATTAACTCTTTCGCTGCCAAATTTTGTTGTCTACAAACTTTGTTGTCTGTTACAATTTTCTGTTTTCATATTTTCTTTATTTTGGTTTCATAAATTAGTATCAGTAACGGCGTCTCATCAGGATCCAAAATGTTTGTTTAGGTAATGACAGATGTGATATTAAAGCGTTAACATGTTAAGCAGGCAGTTAGTTATCTGGGAATCTAGTAGCTATAGTCTATTCTAGATTCAAGGCGTCGTGAAAATCACCAACCACTGAGATATAAAATTAAATATTGAAAACTCTTGTTCTGAAGAATAATGTTTACTTAGTGCATAAAAGAAATATCATCCGGAAATACTTAAATGTACCAACAAAAAAGTATATGGTCTAAGGTAACACATTTGTCACATCTAGAATTTATTTAAAACGGGAAACTTGTGCCCATATGATCCGGGTGCTCCACCCTTTCTAACTTCACACGTGCTAATTCAGCTGTCATTTAGTCAAAGATTGTAGGTTTACAGGTTGATTCTTCAAGTAACCCACAAGCTGAACAACTTCACATATCTATGATAAACATTACTGTAAAGTTTCATAACTCTTGTGTACCACACAATTTGATACATGTCACTTACCATTACCCCACTAGTATATACTGGATTTATTTGCAGACATTCCAGCTGCCGATGAACATTCATTTAAAGTGTCACGGATAGCTCAAATATACTCAACAAAATGATTTAAGGGTCATTAGACAGTTTCTCATAGGGTTCAATGTATTTACTACACAACTTTAGTACTTCGTATCTTTCACCAATGTCACTTAATCCCAACGAAATTTGCAGGAATTATTATTAGAGTTTCAGTTAACGGGTGCAGTTGAAATTTATATCTGCGGGAGTCTTATGCTCCTCCGTGGAGAATGAAATGTAAAACGCTGTTTTTCACAAAACATGCATAATTTTCAATAGGAGTTTTCCTTGCTTCGGAAATCGAAAATCATATCAATATTGGAAAGATTTACCAAAATGTTTGACATGCCAAAGACACGTTTATTGGTATTCCAGATAAGAGTAAAATAAAATTGATTTTTTTGAGAAAAATGACAAATGACAAAGTTAAAAAATACCAATTTTCACAAAGTTAGTGGCTATAACTAGGCCAATACGCAACGACTCCGCATAGACAATACTTATTCGCAACAAACAGAATGACTGGCAGACTAGTGTTTAGATTCGAAATCCAATGTAACTGCTTCCGTCGATAGTGTACAATTATATGTATTGATAGGACATTATCTATATTCTGTTTCTTTTTCATAGAGTGTCCATGGACAGTCTCTGCATAACAGAAGCTCAAATACAATGTGCAATGCTGGGATAAATGATAAATGGTTATTTCCTACTGTCTCTGCTACGAAATCCAACCTTACATTACACCATCCGTTGTATCAACATTTAATTTGTTTCCTGACCAAACGGCAAGGTTCATACAACGTATTGTGTCAGTCAGGTCATTTATGTTTGTTTACAGTTGGCAGCAACTGACCTGTCTATCGTCATCAGCTCATTTGCATATTCATTCACCCGTAAACAACAACTTTATTTCATCGCTTCGATTGGTTGTGTGAGGGTTGTTAAACCAGTTTGCGTATGAGTGAGAGCACCTGTTTAACTTATATCCTAGACCCGCGAAACTCTAACCCGTTCATACAGCTTACTTTTTACTTACACTCGAAGAATTGTACCATTGCCTGGCTGTCTTTTGCTACATAAATAAATCTGAACCAACATGAGTGACTTGTGCTCTATATCCAATCACCTGGTTTACACAACGCATGGTAATCATTCATTTCTTCCATTGAATCATGATGCGTGAGATGACATATCATATCAGAACATAATTTGGCATTCACTATAAATATCTTTATCTAGTGCTAAACCTTATTATAAGAGATGTGTTCTACATGTGCCTATTAAGTTAAAACAAACAACCTTAACAACCCTATTACTAAATTCGAAGTTGGTAACTGATGATTTAGATTACTAGGTCATGATATAATTACTTACGGTAAAGTTAATGGAACTGTGTTAATCTATTTGAACACGCTGTTACATAAACATCTTCAGAATGTATTAATACTTTGTATTTTGCCATCAAATAATTCATTTCATAGCATAAACAATGTTACAATTCGAATTTCTAAGTAATCCATTCCCTCATAGGCTATTTAAGACCCAACAAATGTACCAAAAAGGAACATTTACTATAGAATAGGACACGTTTAGAGGCTAGTATTTTTGAAACCATTGTGATAAATAGGGCATGTGCTCCTATGGAGCAAATGCTCTATTTATCACAATGGTTTCAGAAAGTGGCTTTTGCAGAGGCATCCAAAGGTGCCAAAGTGAGGGAATGAGTTAATTGGTAGAGTCGCTAACCATCCAGTAAAAGCATCTACACCACGTTCAGAGCTGGCAACAACAAAAACGTAAGTATACTGTTTATTCTGTTTCAATTAGACATGGACACTTTCTTCTAAATTAGTGAAAAGGCTATTTTTAATTCTGTCGCATAGATAATTGGTAAACGTTTAGAAACAGATTATTTATTAGTTTTATTATTCATGAACAAGAGCAGACACATTAGTAATATAGTTGAACTTTGACATCTTGAACTCGGATAACTTGAACTTCGAGATAACTCGAAGTAAATATTCGGTCCTTACAAACTTTACAATACAAAACTGTTATAAAATGTATCACTACGAATATCCAGAAACACATGTGACAGGTAATTGCAGGTTGAAAGTAATTAAACTCTAGACCTGCTTTAAATTGTGAACTTGAAAAAATAATTGTCCAGAGCAGAATTCAGGTAACTCGAACGTCAGCTATCTGGAAGTACAGTAAAACCTCTCTATAACGGACGTTAAGTTTAGTGTAATTATCGGTCTTGGGGACAGGTGGCAGCTTAATGCAGGGTGAACGTCATACAGAAAGCTCCTCTAGGAGTTTTCTGCATGACTTTCACCCTGAATTAAGTAACCACCTGCCCGTAATATCTAAATTCATCTCTTCTAGAATCACGTAAGTAGCAGTGCAGACACAGTTAGACAAGGTCGTGTGTGAATTATGTCAAAATGATGTATGACCCATATCATGTTGTACAAATGATGTCTCTTTACATTCTGATCTGCTTAAGTGTTCACTTTCTTTCTATTCATAAAATCGTTAGAGAAACTACTTGCCGAGTAGTTAACAGTTTGAATTCTGAAGTGACGTCTAATTTACGCAGCATTATCTGGGCCTGAACTGATAGAGACACATATCGGCTTGCGATCATTAGGTTAAAAGTTCATGTTGTATAGGCGTCTGATGAATGTCTTTTCTACTTAACAAATCTAAAACATATTGTGTTACGTTCCGCCGTAGCATTAACTTTAACAAGGCATTGTTCACTGGAGTAGAGTAACAGAAAATGCGCGTAGCTGTAACACAGATTTGAAGTTAAAGTCATTGAGGCGATATTGCGATTACCTTTGTAAACAGATAAACTCCAGAAAGCAAATCGAGTAACATGGTGTCCAGTCAGGATTCATTCTGTCTAATACATATTTGAAAAAACAATATTACAATAAAGATTATGATTTCAAAACGTTTAAGCTTGCGAAAAATACTCCCTTTATTCAGTGAATATTCATATAAAAACTGACACCATGAATATTAATTAGATAATTTACATAATGGTACATAGATACATGTAACTATGGACATGGGAGAACTTGTATATTCATATTTATGGTATTTCATGAGCAAACAGAGCAGACTCTGGTCAGATGGCTAATACAGGACCGCCTGATCTGAGTTTATGTGGGTGCAATGGCGTAGACAGTTGTATTTATGGAGTGAACGGTTTTCTCATTCACCCAGTCACGTGATCTGATACTCATAGCGGTTGAAACATATTTTAGTTTGCACTAACTGCATTCATATAATCGCAGCGTGGATATCACCGCAAAGAACAGGGTTTTAACAGCAAAAACAGATTAATACGCGTAGTTGACTATAGTCCTGTATTGAACAGTTACACTGCATAGTAGTCCACTTTGGTATGAGTTACAACGGTATTATACCATCAGATCATGTCTATCAAAATTTAGAGAAAAATTACAGACTTGGTTTGATTGAGTCTGTCCATGAGTATTAAATAAAACTGCAACACTACTCACGCCTCTAGCACCGGCTTAAGCAGTATTCAATTTTCAAAACAAAATAACATCAAAACTAATGATCCCAAAGGACCAGAAAATATAACAACATTATCATTAATAACATTAAAACAGATTTATTATGTCACTACGGGGATATCTAAAACTGATATTTATGTATATCTTTTTCGACCGAAATATCTTTAGTTTGGTATTTACTTGGCTTTTTACCAGGATCCAAGTTGTTAGACAATTGCACAAACTGTATTCACCACACCCCTTCATCGTTAGTTGACATGTTTGTGTTACGAGTCTTGCACGGCAGCACAGTAAAGTGCCATACCAATACTGATTGCTATTAAATTTCACTTATACGGACACTGTTTTTGATATACAGGATGTGGAGGAAAGTTCCAAATCGATTTGCCGACCTCATTTTACCAATAGAATATATACCATGAACATATATCTGTCAGTTTCTTACCATAGGAGTTAAACCAAATTATATTACTGGAACTAACACGGCATATTGAACTATGCAGAGAGAGCCAGAATAGAGTAGATTCTGTTTACCATCAAATCAGTTAATTTGTTTACGAAATGAACGGAAATATTCCGTAATTTGACTTGTATGTGGCTTTGCCTGCTTGACTTTACTACTTTTCCTTTGCTCAAAGAAAACTTGTAAGCGTTACATGCTGTATTGAGACGTTACAAAACGAATGGTATACTGTACGATATGCAGAGACATAGTTGTTTTCAGTGTTGCGGTCATGGAAATACAAGAACTATTTAGAGAGTAGCATTTCAAAATGCACATATTATTTTTTAAGGAGCTCAGGCAAGCACAGATAAATTACCAACGCGCATCCTCTATTGACATCGATAATCACACTTGTAATCCAAGGACACTTTGGGATCATACAAATAAATGGACACAAAACGAAAACACAATATCCCCTTTGAAGCGTTATAATATAATGAAAAAATGTTATCTCCGACGGGCCATATGTATTAATTAAATGGGCTATTAATTTCGAAACACTTCGATCATACAGATATTTTTTATTCTTTGATATGATGTTACGAAATTTTTTTATTTTAGAACAAGGTATGAGAAATATATTGTATAAAAAACTTGAGTTAAACTTGCCAATCACGAGACAAATGATTGTTAAAATAATTGATAATGCTAAAAACAGTAAAAGTACAGGTTGTGATAGAATGCCGTATGAATTTCTAAACTTCTCCTATTCGTTGATAATCTGCATACTTTATTCATATTTTATACACTGCATATTTTCAAAGCAACAGGTAACAATAGGTTGGCTATTTAGAGCAAACCGATATTTTATTTGAAGAGCAGAACGGGTTTGGTTTAAAATGTCAATACGAAGCCTACGCCTTACTGCCTGCACTGTAATACGAAATAGACTAATAATGTAAAACCTTTGATTTGCAGAAGGCGTTTGATTTCGTAGACACAGACATGCTTATTCACATACGTAAATTGAAAGCTTTACAACGGGAGGATCGCTATTTTGCCAAATACATCGGCATGTTTAAAGTTAAATGGCTGTCTTTCTGACTGGTGTCCGACTTTGTCTGGTGGCAGACAGAATAACACAGCTCACCGATAATGTTTGCTTTATTCATAAATGGTTTAATTGAAGATCTAAACTCTCTTTAGAAAGACATAAACAAGTGACGAACACGTGTTGTCTGTTGTATACTGATGACATTTTATACTGGCAGAAAATGAAAAGTAATTGAAGTTATGCTAAATTTTACTCTTAAAGAGTACTGATTGCGTATCAATAGTGATTAGCAAACGCTATTCATGTCGGAAAAAATGGAAAAAAGAAGTGGTTTTGATTTTAAATTAGGCATTGATACAATGCACTATTTGTCTCGTTATCAATATCTTTGGGTGCATTTACATGGACATTTGAAATATTGAAACTGTCTTGAAAATATGGATAGATATAGGTTAACAAGACGTATAGTTGAATAGTTAACTTTCAAGGTTACATATGGTGCTTAAATTATAGCTACTATTACAAGATGCTGGTGTGCTAGACCACTATTGAAACAACACAACAGTTAATCTTTTGGATTTAGAAAATTATCTCTTGGACTTGTATAAATAAGAATGGCATCAGAAAATTACATATTCTGCTAAACTAAGAACCTAAATTAAAGTGAAACCTGACTTCGTGTTACAACCGGAGAAGTCAAATCTAGCACTATTAAGATCTGCAATTCTGCCATTCAAAATTGAAACAGTGCAAGATATGCCGACCTTCCAGTACCTGAAATAATATGATGAACTTCACCTCTTGACAGATCGTTCCAACATACAATCATTAAGAAAACTTTGTTTAATGAAGTAATCACTAGGTGTGAATTTTAAACAACTGCACAGATTGCGAAAATACATGTATTCTGTTTTATACAAAACTACTGAGCTGGTATCTCAAAGTTTATTGTCAACAGTATGTTTAAGAGGAGAAATGTCTCATTAAAGGGTTGATCTCATTTTGACCTCAGTTTCAAATATTCAAAGTACAAAAATGAGTCATGCAGGAAACACCACATACAAAACAAACAGCCGCCTGAACAGCAACACAAGGAAACAGCAAATGTACATAACTATAAAAACACCAAGAGACGCACAAAGACAAAACAAACATATAATAGGGAGAAGATGGAAGTACCGCCTTGGAACAGTCAGTGACAAAAGTCACTGGGGGGGTTAACCCGGTTTATGGGCGCCCAAGTTCTCAAACAAAAGTGCTGATGTCTTATATAGCTCATATGCATAACACTGCTTATGTTAGATACATGATTTATTTTTTATTGTCGTGTTAGTCGTTTTGTTTAAAGTGGCTGATATACCAAACGTGATTAGATGTTGTAAATTGTTTTTCTGTACTATCTATTTGTTATGCATAAAGCGATGTCACTATAATAAATGTCTCGAAGGTGGAGCGGTGGTCTAGTGGTAACGCGTTTGACTACCAATCCGAAAGTCCGGGGTTCAAATCCCCGTCCGCTCGGAAATTTCAGAGATGCTTTTCTGCGTCTCCAACCCACAGGGAGTCTAAGACAAACTGTCGGTGAAACCTGAAGTGCCCGAAAGTAGTCATTAGCCCACATTGACTTGTGACACGGCTTGTCACAGTAAGTCCGAAAGAGCATAGCCCGATTGGAAAAGAGCTGTGTATGTGCGATAAGTGCTCAGTAGATTCCAGCAGCATATGAAGAGACAGTCTATCCAAACATGAGAGTGAAAGCACTTGGGGAATCATGACTAGGAGGGACAACTCGGATGGAAAAATCATGGAAACGAAATGACGAGTAGCATTGTAAGGCACTGGGTACGAGGCGGCAAGGAACGAGTACGACGCACAGCGGAGGTCATCGTAGGCGACGGGCGAAACTTGGGCATGAATACGGCACAGACAGGGAAAAAAATAAAATAATAATGTACGTATTTACTTACTTCTTTACTTACTATTTAAAACTAAACCGAACTAATAAACAAAACAACTACCCACTCTCAAACACGTAACAAAAAACAACAACGAACAACCAAAAGAACATCAAACAAAACACCAGCAAAACAAAAGATCAACAAAATAAACATGTACCAGCAAAATACACCATCATAAAAACAACAATACCAACAAATAAACAACAAACACACATATATGATAATAATAGTAAATTTCACGTTATTCCCAAATTCACTTCGATATAGTGAGGAAAGGAAACAAACTACAGTAAAATTCCTCTAAACCGGACGTTAAACTTAGTATAAATATCGGTTTTGGAGACAGGTGGCAGCTTAATGGAGAGTGAAAGTCATGCAGAAAACTCCTTTAAGATGTTCACCCGGCATTAAGCAGCGGCCTGCTTCAATGTATCTAACCTCTTCCCTACTATAATTCCGGTTTAGTGGGGCTTAACTGTATCAAACTAATCGTAACATTGTTGTAAAAGCGTCACTTTGATACATATCCGCTTGAAAGACACTTCGAACGATTATCAATTACGAACAGTTTGCAGTTGAGTGCCGATCAGATGTGAGTTCCGTGAAAGATGTAATATTTTATCTTTTTACTCAAAACGCAGCTGCGTATATCCAAACTTGTGTCAAATTGCTCTTTTTAATTTCGACCCTGGCTATAGTAAGAAACGAATGTCGACAATTGTATGCTATTTGCTAAAATATGTGGAATTTTTCTTTCATTTCTTCTCAAAACAATATTTGAGTGTCGAAACCCGCTGAGACATTTTGAGTAATAAAGAAAATATTTCAGTACATGTATGTAATTAATATAAAAAAATATAAAGCATTTATTTTCTAACTAAACTTGAAAATGCCTGCAATTGTCATTAAATATCACCCAAGATGTAAAACGCCTCCTCATTTAAAATCCTTTGCCAGCTAAGGGCTACATGACATGCATGTGCTAACAACTTGGATACAGATGAATGTCCGAGTAAATCTCGCAAGGATCTAAGCTGTTTGTCACTCAGTTAATACTTAATCGAATCGGAAGTACGCTCGTACATAGAAAATGTACCAGATCGGAATGTTTATAGCATGTTACGGTTAACGGAAAAAACGACAGTACGATTTTACTTCATCGTGAGTGTATTACCATTAGTGTGATGAAACCGATATATTTTCAAACAGCATAGATCAGATCAAAGGGTTCCCGACGTTGGTAAAGCAGTATGAGAATTCGCTGTCATAAGTATTTCAATGATGTATTTTATATAGTTGTGCATTCAGTTTGGAGTACAACAATTCCAGCATAGATTAATTTTGTATTGAGAATTTTATTTGTTGCACATCTTAATCAGATGAGCGTGTCCTTAACGATGAGTATGATAGCAGACATAAGATAATAAATAATAAAGCTAGTGATGGATCTTTGTAGTAAATTAGACGCATCAATTAAGACGGAGAACAATTCATTGATTGATCATTGAATAATCGTAGCATTGCGTACCTTTCTTTCGAATAATGTTCAAGGAAATCCTTATGTTAATGCATTGCACAGTGTCTTATTCTAAGAAACAAAATGAAAGCAGTGTGTTTTCTGTGAAATATTCATAATTCCTGGTCAACTAATATACGGTTTTTGAAACTAAGGCACAACATAATAAATATAAGTCTAAAATACAGCAATACATATAATTAATATTTCAATTATAATAGAAACGCATTATGTGATATAGTAAATTTAGATTATTCACTGTTTGCAACGTAAATGTATTAAATCGAAAAGTCGTTTCCTTCAAAGAAATAAACGCAGAAAAACATCATAAAAATCAAAACATCATAAAACTGACTGCCTTGTAAGCGCTGTAACTGTGATATATTATTCAAAATAAGAGAGTAGCAACGCGATAAATGGTATCAATAGTAGTTACACACATATCTAGACGTTTTTGCTAATATCATGAGAATAACTGCCAGAACAAAGTAAACATGACTGCAGCAAGTATAAAAACAACAAATAAAAAAACACATACACACATCAAATGTTAATCAAATCTGAAGATCGAAATCAAGAGACAATTCTAAAGTTGGTTGAGTGTGTTCAGCGTTCTTATGTGTTTTCAAGTTTCTGATAGAGGAATATAAAGAGGTATACAAGGACTGAATATAAAGAGGTATACAAGGACTGACATCGAGAAATTATGTTACCAGTTTAAGTGTCTAATGCTTTTGTCCTTTCAGCATCTACTGCAATACACCGGCTAATTACAAATACATTGCTATTTGTTTTATACTGAGAACAGTGTTAATACGAGGGGTGTTCCAAAAATAATGTCATCTGTGCTTTATTTCGCGGAAATCGTGCAATTCATGCACAAAACCACCTCGTGTCGATTGAGTGACCACTGGCTCGTGACACAGGTAAATATCTCGTCCACACGTTCACTTGCCTCGGTACAGTGTACATCGTTTCATAGCCTATTCGTTAGACTATACACAAAATGACAGGAAAACGAGCTGAAAATGTTCTTGAAATTAGGGCCTATATAAAAGGTAGGTCATTACTCGGCATAAAGGCTGTAGATATTCACCGCGAGGTGTGTGACATTTATGGGGAGGGCCAAATGCCCCACAGGACTGTTTGTAGGTGGGTAGCTAAATTTAGTGCTGGGCAGCAGCAACTGAAAGATGCTGCTCGCCCAGGTCGTCCTGCAACAACTACGACCAAAGGTAACATAGAAAAAATCCGAAATATCCTCAAAACTGATGCTCGATTCACCGTAAGACAATTGGCTCGAATGACAAACTTGTCGTTAGCAAGAGTTCATGCAATTTTGAAGAAACACCTAAAAGTTAGAAAGATAAATGCAAGATGGATACCCCATTTGTTAACGGATGAGCAAAAGAAGACGCGTGTAACAATGGCAAAAAAACTTCTCAAAATGTACCCAAAATATAGTAAAAAGGCTTTTGATAATATAGTCACTGGTGATGAGACCTGGGTGTATTATTTTGAACCAAAGCGGAAGGTTTCCAACCGAATATGGGCCACTAAAAATGCCAGACGCCCAAGTATTGCCAAACGAATACGAACGGTAAAGAAGGTTTTGTATGCTATTTTTTTCACTAATAAGGGTCCAGCTATTCAAATCCCGGTGCCAAAAGGCAGAACGGTCACAGGCAAGTTCTATAAAAACGTTGTTCTGAGAAAATTGAAGAACTACTACAAAAGTAGCCGCCCCAATACAGGACTTAAGTATGTCCGACTTTTGCATGATAATGCACCCGCTCACAAGGCACGTATTGTGACTGACTTTTTGGAGTCAGAGAAGGTTACCGTCCTTCCGCACCCTCCGTATTCGCCAGACTTGGCCCCCTGCGACTATTTTCTCTTTCCAAAACTTAAATATCATTTATCTGGAAGGAGATACAATTCGAGAAATGCCCTTGGATCTGCTGTTTATCAGTGTCTGATGGGTGTCCCCATTGAAGAGTATGAAAAATGCTTCCAAAAATGGATTGACCGGCTAAAAAGGTGCATTCTGGCACTTCCGCTATATGAGCACCGATGCAAGTGACATTATTTTTGGAACATCCCTCGTACCACTCGCTTGTCTGTCAAAGTATTACATTAACATCTAAATATTCTGAACGAGAACTAATTCAAGAAGGAATGATCATTACCAGACATATTTATGTACAGATAGACATAGGGTGGACAGATAGTTTTATTAAAAATAAATAGACCCTTTCCATACATGCGTTACCTACGTAAACTTTTACATAAACTAGGCCGAATTTCAAAATAAATGATTGACATACCTTCTCTCCCATAACACAGTGATACTTAATACGAGGTATATCCACATAGAATGTATCAGAAAGTGTTCAATGCACCAAAACAGATCGTCGCAAAACCTCAAAACAAGCAATGATAAACTGTCAACACAATACACTAACATAAAAGATAGACCAACACATTCACCGGCAACACATTGAACACGAAGTTACAGCATAACTGCCAAGAGAGACTACAACTATGATACTGCCATGCAATATGAGAGCTGGTTTGTTTATTTTGTTAACAATTTACTCATATGCATATTCATGTAAGGAATAATTACATCAATTTGATGAGTGTTATTATGGCAAACGATTTACAGAGGTGTTTGGCCATATCAGAATCAGATGTTATTCCACAACCAACCAGAACACAACCAGAAGGACCTGTCTGAACTGGATTTGGAGTAAAGAGTAAAGTGTCAAACAATTTTTCAATAGTCAGCAACATTGCTATCTATATCTTTACACTTGTTTTGAATCAACATTTAGTTGATGTTTAACTGCACGTTGTAAAAGTACAAAAATGAGTCATGCAGGAAATACCACATACAGAACAAACACTCGCCCGAACAGCAACACAAGGAAACAGCAAATGTACATGGGTAGAAAAAACAACAAGAGACGCACAAAGACAAAACAAACATTCAATAGGAGGAAGATGGAAGTACCGCCTTGGAACGGTCAGTGACAAAAGTCACCGGGGGTTTAAACCGGTTTATGGGCGCCCAACCTCACCCTTATTCCATCCCCATCCTAAAAGACAAACAGTGTAAATAAACGTATCCCCTCTCCGACTAATCTACAACAACCGCGACAGCAAATACAGTGGTAAAGTGCATGTATAACAAAAAAACATTTAATTGAACATACTGTATCCACCTATCGCTAGTGTACTCAATGATTGAGCTGCAAACAGAGTAACTGTAGAAAAGTAATAAAGGGTACGACAAAAATGAAATAGTACAGATATCCGACGTTCTCCTTCCATTTCTGGATTTAAGAGGTCGCCTTCATAGAGTACTAAACCTTTCTTGTCGGCGTACATGCAAAGAGGCCAGCGTGATTGCCAACTGTAAAAGGGTTCACAACCAAACATGCAGTATGTTGTAATAATACAGGATCATATCCCTTTTTAATGAATTGTTTTATATATTTGATGAACAAAGTGAGAAAATGGGTATGTCCAATAATTCTACGAAGTTTGTAAATCACATCACCATAAAATTCAGGATGTGAAATACCGTGTCGCAAAAGTACCTTGAGATTACATTTGTACTTGCCAATAAGCGAGAGATTTCGATAGAAAAATTTAGAGAAAGTTTTTCTTAGTTTATGGTATCTATATCCTTGTTTAAGCAGTTTTTCAGTTAAAATGAGATTTCGACTGTTAAAATCGTCAATAGATGAACAAGCTCTAGCAAAACGAATAAGTTGAGATATATAAACCCCGTAAGATGGAGCACGGGGAACATCCCCGTCAAGATGAGGAAAATTTACAATATTAAAATCAAAATCATCTCTTTTGTCATATATTTTAGAAGAAATCATTCCATTATTAATTTTAAGGTCTAGGTCAAGAAACGCTGCATAATTGTCGGACGGGTTAGCTTTATTCAATTTGAGTTCTTTAGGATAAATTGTAGGAATCAGAGCATTAAAGAAAGGGTTATCTAAGTTAAAAATATCATCCAAATATCGACAAGTATCATTGAAGGCTTTTATAACATCTTCTTGTGATTGAGGATTCAAACTCAACATGAAATCTCTCTCATAGCAGTACAAAAACAAATCTGCGACAAGTGGTGCACAATTCGTACCCATGGGAATACCAATTACCTGACGGTATATAGCATTCCCATAACGTACAAATATGTTGTCCAAAAGAAAGGTTAGTGCTTCGCAAACTTCTGAGCAAGTCCAATTGGTGTAATACTTCATTTGCTCGTCAGTAAAGAAAGCTTTTTCAGCATTACATGCCAAGAATGATGTTTTTTCTCGGGCAAATACTTTCTGGATCAAGTTAGTAAGCTTATCCTTAATTAAAACATGAGGAAGAGTTGTGTACAGAGTAGAAAAATCGTACGTGCTTACAGTGGATGCAAGATACCTTTTGTTCTTAAGTTTGTTTAAGACTTCTGAAGAGTTCTTAATAGACCAGAAGAGATTTATTCCAGAATTTTCATAAGTCTTATCACAGTAAAATCTTAAATGTTCCTTTACCTTCGTTAAGCAAGAAGTCAAAAGTATAGACAATTTAGTAGTTGTACATGAACTAGAATTTGCAATGAAACGCGCTTTATATGGTTTTTTATGTAGTTTTGGTAACCAATACATAGTAGGAAGTTTATGTTGTGTAATTTTAATATCGGTTCCAAATTGTTCACACTTTTTGACATGGTCTGAAATGATGGTCTTTTCGTCAGTGGTAACTGAAATGTATGACTTGGTATTAGTAATTTCCTGCTTCAAGACATCGATATAATGTAATCGTCAAATAATAATCACATTATTTGATGCCTTATCAGCAGGAACAAAAACGTATTTTGAATGGAAATCCTGTAAACCCTTTTTAAGATGTCTAAATGAAGTTCTAGGTTTAGGTGGAAGAAGGTGTTTATTAGAGCTGTAAAAGGAAATGCGTTTATCAATTATATCAAAAATTAGTTTTTTCCAACAAGAAAGGGCAGTAGACTCAACATGTTCTCTTCGACACCATTTAATACTAAAATTTTGTAAAGCCTCCGCAATCTGAACTCGACAAGAGTTAAAATCTATCAAGGATGGTATTCTATATTTGGGACCTTTATTCAAAAGAGATCGTAGACGTTTATCTTTAATTATCTCAAAATTACCAGTAATCACATGACCAGCCGGAGAATAGCAAAATTTTGAGGTGGCGCAATCTCAATTATCAGGAATATTATCATTAATATTAAGGTCGGCCACAATTTTATTGTAGTTGAAAATTGTATTTCTGAGGGGTTTGTTATATTTGTAGCAGATGATAGGTGGTTCTGTATTTTTAAAGTATTTAGGAATAGTGTCAATTACATTTTTGTCTCTAAAAATACTTTGTAGGTCAATAAAATCAATACCTTTATTAATAAAAGGAATTTTCAAGAAGAATCTTTGGTGTTCAGATAATTTGTCGATGTGCGGTCTGAGAACATGTAGAGTAAAGCTTTGTATCAAACTAGCAGTTCCTATGAGAGGATCTGATCGAAAAATAATTTTATCGGCTTGCTCGTCAATTTCTTTTAATGAACATATAGATAAGGAGGAAAGTCTAGAAAGCATGGCATGTTTACCCGAAATTAGGCGTAAAGTATGTAGATCAAGAAGAGTCAATTTCAAACGAGATTTTCGTTTAATATTACCATTCTTGCGAATGCCATGCGATCGAGATTTGCGTTTTCTAATAGAAAAAATTGAAAAAATATCTATATCTGGTTCTTTTGAAATATTTCCAGTCTGGTAAATATTATCATTCAGTCCTAAAGGAAAAGGTGTTTGCAATTTTTTGATCCAATTTAATTCAGATATAAATCTAGCTTTCGATTTAAAGCTACTAGTCGCCTCCTTATCGTATGTTATATGCTCAACAATTTGTACTAAAACATCTTTAAAAGAATGGCCAGATTTCCGAAAGTGTTGGTATAAAAAATTGTTTAGTTTACGATTTCGACACTGATATGCATGCTCACGAAATCGAGTTTTCAAAGCACGTCCTGTTTGTCCTACGTACTGTATACCGCAACTAGGCGCGTTTCAAGTTAAAACATAAATAACGTTAGTAGTAGTACAATCAACGTCTGAGTTTATCTTGACATTAAATGTTCTACCATTAACTGTAGATTTTATAGTGGAATTACAAGAAATGTTACTACAACATATGCACCTCTTAGCAAAGCACTTTTGGATAATTGGATACACTCTGTGTCGTCTGCATAAGGACCGTTTACGAATAGAAGAAACATTTTGGATAACAGATTTTAAAGGTGAAAGTACAACTCTTGGTCCATTGAAAAAACATTTATTAATAGAAAGAGATGGTATGTGAAAAGATGAAGCCGACTGAAGATTAAGTTGTTTTAAACGAACAAAAGGTTGAAGGGAAGAGAAATTAGAAGTATTTCTGGGTACTTGTACAGACGACACAGATTGCATATTTAAAGCTTTTAGTTCTATTCGAGGTATTTTAACTTTATTCATATTGGAAAGTGATAGAGGGGCACCTGTATTGTGTTCAACAACACGTCAATTACATAAGTGTAGCTACCAAGTGCATCAAATTGTTGGTGAACACAACACCTACCACGAGGTGCATGACATACTTATGATGATGTAAGAGGCGAATGAGAGTTGTGTATGTTACTTGCATATCCTGCAAGAGAATGATAACAATGATAAGCCTCTATCTGGCTTATGGTATATACTTATCTGTTAATACGTGGAATGGTCTGTTATATGAAGTAATGGTTATTTGTTGTTAGGCTTCTCGAACAATGTTTTTTTTGTAAATGTACCGTGACACCATCGACCATAAGAACCAACGAACCAATGTTAACCCTTCGCTTGCTGAATTTTAAAATACATTTCTCCTTCTTTACTCATGCCCTGTTGTATAATTACATATATCTTCACTGTGTACAAGCAGTTCGCTATGCAATCACTGCTGCGGAGTGCACTGGTCTATTCATGATTTACATACTATTCTAAAACAAACTGGTAAACATTCTATGTTATCTTGTTTATCGTCTTTACCCTTTTCCTGTCTTAAGTCAATAGACGAAGAGGCTGATAAAATCTATATGCGTACAGATCCGTTAATTAATACTGCCTCACTTATACAAAGTTACACACAGCATGTTCTTCGTCCACGTATTGATAAAGAATCTGAACATAAAAGACATTTTCTGAAACTTCAGTTCCTAAATAAAGGTATCGATTTTATTGATATTCAAAGTATATTTCGTGATAAGAATGTAATCGAGGCTATTCCCAAATATTTCATCAACTCTGAATCACCTATCATCTGTTATAAATATAATAAACCTATTAGAAATGTTATTTTGAACTACAATAAAATTGTCTCTGACTTAAATATTGATGTTAATACCCCTATTTCTTGAGATTGTAGCATTTCTAGCTTTTGCTATAAACCAGTTGGTCATGTCATTACTGGTAATTTTGATATCATTAAGGATATACGTCTCAGGACCCTCCTAACTAAAGGACCTAAATATAGATTACCTTCCCTTATTGATTTTGACGCTTGTCGAACTCATATTGCGGAAGCTATTCAAGAATTCTGCATCAAATGGTGTCGACGAGAACATGCTGATGTTAATGCCCTTTCGGATTGGAAGAAATGTATTTTCGATATTATTGATACACGAATAACTTTTTACAAATCAAATAACCATCTTTTACCACCTCGACCTAGAGTTACATTTCGCTACTTGAAGAAAAACATTTCTAATTTTCATTCAGATTATGTTCTTGTTCCTGCTGACAAGGCATCAAACAATGTAATCATTATTTGAAGATTGTATTATGTTGATGTTTTAAAGAAGGAGCTAACTGATTCAAAAACTTATATAACCGTTCAAACACCTGAAAAAGATATAGTCTCGGAACATGTAAAAATGTGCAATGATTTTAAGTCTGGTCCTAACATAAAACAACATAAACTTTCTACTTTGTACTGGATTCCGAAACTACATAAAAACCCTTATAAGTCGCGTTTTATTGCCAACTCTAGCTGTTGTACCACTACTAAATTATCTATACTTTTGACGTCCTGTCTTACTGCGATCAAAGAACATGTTAAACGCTACTGTGATAAAATATATGAAAATTCTGGTATTAATGTTTTTTGGTCCATAAAAAATTCAAATGATGTTTTAACAAAACTTGAAAATGAACAGTATAACATTTCTTTACTGAGCTCTTATGATTTCTCTACACTCTATACTACTCTACCTCACCATCTTATAAAGGATAGACTTATTAAATTAATAGAAAAAACCTTTGCGAGAGAAAACAAAATGTTCATTGCTTGTAATGTTCAACGTTCATTCTTTTCGAATTCAGAAGTTGAACATTACACAATGTGGACTTGCCTTGATGTTTGTAGATCTCTTACCTTTCTTTTAGATAATATATTTGTGCGTTATGGAGATACCATATATCGTCAAGTTGTTGGTATACCCATGGGTACAAACTGTGCCCCTCTTGTTGCAGATTTGTTTTTGTATTGCTACGAGAGGGATTTTATGCTTAGCTTAAAACCTGATACACAGACCGATATTGTGAATGCTTTTAATAAAACTTCAAGGTATTTAGACGATATTTTGAATTTAGATAATCCTTATTTTGATACTATGGTTTCTTCAATCTACCCAAAAGAACTGTCTTTAAACAAAGCTAATCAATCTGACATTAATGCTTCATTTTTAGATTTGAATCTTTCAATTACAAATGATAAAGTTTCGTCCAAAGTATACGATAAAAGAGAAGATTTTAATTTTAAAATTGTTAATTATCCTTTTCTAGATGGGGATGTGCCACGTTCTACATCTTATGGTGTTTATATTTCTCAACTTATTAGGTTTGCCCGAGCCTGTTCTTTGCTTGAAGATTTTAACAGACGTAATTTAGTTATAACTGATAAACTTCTTAAGCAAGGTTACAGATATCACAAACTTCGGAAAACCTTTTCTAAATTTTATTATCGAAATTTACCTCTCATTAGTAAATATAATTGCAATCTACGGACGTTACTGCGACAAGGCATTTCTCAACCAGAATTTTATGGGGATGTTATCTACAAACTTAGGAAAATTCGGGGTCATATCCATTTTCATGATTTGTTTATAAAACGCATTAAAAAATTTAAAAAGAAAGGTTATGATCCTATTATATTGCAACACACTGCATGTTTGGTTATCGATCCTTTTACAGTCGGTAGCTACGCTTCCCTCTTTGCTTGCGCGATGACAGGCCGAGGGTAGTACTCTATGATGGTATACTCTTAAACTTGGATACAGGAGGAGCTTACCAGACTCATGTATTATTTTTTTCCCTGTCGTGCCCTTAACGGCTTACCTGCAGGTGCTCTGACTTCAGCAAAGCCATTGAGTACATATTTGACGGATTGTCACAGTTATTATGCTATGTTTTACATGTTGTCCTGTGTTCACCGTCGTCTATGTTGTGGGTAAGTCCAGCGGGGATACCTTTATTTACAATATTTGTAAAGCTAGGGTGACTTTGAGAGAAGTGTGAGGTTAGGACGTCCGTAAACCGGTTTAAACCCCCAGTGGTGTTTTTGCTGCTGACCGTGCCAAGGCGGTACTCTCTTTGTCACCCTTCCTTTTGTTTGCCTTGCGTCTTTGTGCTTGTGGTTTGTTCATGTTGTGGAACGTTTGTCCCTGTTTCTTGTGTGTCTTTTGGTGTTTTCTGTGTTCATTTCGTATGTGTGTGTGCGTGTGCGTTTGGGTGTGTGGTTGTGTGTGTGTGTGTGTGTGTCATGCTGTCTATCGGTGTTTTGGTGGTGGTTGCGTCTTGCATGTGGCTTTGCCTGCTTGACTTTACTACTTTTCCATTTGTAAATAGTGCAGACCCTGATGAGACAGCTCCTGCAGGAGCTGTCTCGTCTGGGTCTTCACTATTTACAGGCAGGTATATTGACGCGATTAGCAAGCGAAGGGTTAAAAGTACAATAAAGTCTCACTAACACACTAAATAAACCGAGGTCTGATTCTGGCTGTTTTAAACAGGTGGTGGCTTGAACTCAGGATAAAAGCTTTTTGCATAGACATATATATATCCTTACTTAACACTATTTCAAGAAAGGTTTCATGTAATGGAATATTAGAGTGTGATTTATTGGCTTGTTGTAACCATCCAAGTCAGTAATTCAATCAGTGTAAGGAAGGAAGACGTTGGTACCTGGTACTTTCGTTTTTGACGTACGCTTTATTACTTTTCGACAGTTACTCTCCGTCTCATTCGTTGAGTACATTAGCGATAGGTGGATCCAATGTGTTTCACTCAAATACGTTTTCGTTTTATATGCAATTTGCCATCGCGGTAGTTGTAGAATAGCTTAGATGTATTTAAATATTTTATTTTTTATTAATTTCATTCATTCAACTTTACTTTTCATTTATTTCAAATACCTCCTAATAACTATATAATGCCACTGTTCAGTAATATTAAAAGATAATCGGAAGTTATTTTCATATGATCAACTCAAATTAGGATGGTTTAACGAAATTATCAAGTGTCCTGATGATAAATGGTGCATTTAATTCAGTGAAAATGGTGTTGAAATTAACTGAAAAGTAAGTTGTAATAGCACAAGTTTATATTTAACCCTTTACTCCATTAATACGCCTTTCTACACATTTGGAAAAAGTGTAGACCGAGACCAGACGGCTTCTGTAGGAACCGTCTTATCAGGGTCTGCTATGTTTGCGCATGATATAATATAGATATCATTCTAAAGTTTCTATCACGGTTATACATGCATATGTTCATGTGCTATTATAGCAAATAATCTAATTGGTATTCATAAATGTATAAATATGAGTCATGAAGGGAACACCACATACCACATAAGTTAATAATTCCTTACATGTATATTCATGGCGTCAAGGGTTAAAACAACTATAAATTAAAGGCACTGTGATACAGCAAAACGGGGCTGTACATGCAGTACGTTTTGTAAACATTCAGGACCTAGATGAAGCGTCTAGCAACTTGACCTCTTATCATGATCCACATTGTTTGATACTCTGATCACGTCTTTGAAAAGAAATTAACCCTTCGCTTGCTATACACGTCAATATACCTATCTGTAAATAGTGAAGACCCAGATGAGACAGCTCCTGCAGGAGCTGTCTCATCAGGGTCTGCACTATTTACAAGTTTATTTTGCAACCAGTGCACTCCACAGCAGTGATTACACAGCGAAATACTTGTACACAGTGAAGATATATGTAATTATACAACAGGGCATTGGTAAATAAGGAGAAATGTATTTTAGAATTCAGCAAGCGAAGGGTTAAGAGACAAAACATCAAAATGGTACCGAAGTTCTATCTATAAAGGTTTTACATAATAAACGTGAAGGCATTAAGCAATTAAAGTAAAACCTGTCTAAACGGGATGATCAATTTAATATGAATATTTATCTTGGAGACACGTGGCAGCTTAATGCAGGGTAAATGTCATGTAGAAAGCTCATCTAGAAGATTTCTGCATGACTTGCACCCTACATCAAGCAGCCACCTGCCTAAAAGTATCTAAACTATTCTCTACTATATTCCGGTTTAATGGTGTTTTATTATATAAAATTGTATTCGCTCCAAATATGTCAGCTGCCCCACCCCCATCTCCTCGAAAATGTTAACCCTTAGTACAATAGTAGAAGAAATATAAACCCTACAGCTCAGAATAATATACATATAATAATGCTCTTGAAAATGTGCCATGATGCCACCATTTACAAACAAATAAATTAATTACGTCAATCTAGGTCTTCGAAGGAAACGTTTGTGTATGTCCGTCTTCTTCCTGCATGGGTCCTGGTCAGATTCCTGACTAGATATCAGGTGTTAGCTGCTCGGGAGGCGCTCTTAAAAAGTCGCCCGTATCTCATTCTCAATGTCGTTATATTACCTGGTCCTTCAGGATCAGATCATCAGTTTTAATGCTTTTGTTTATGAAAATGCCATTGAATACCGCTTAAGCCAGTGCTAGGGGCTTTGGGTAGTGTTGCAGTTTTAATAACTGCTTATAAAACCCATTCTGAAAGTTTCTCTATTAATATTGCTATTTTTGCTTTAGAAGGATTTACTACTTTCATATATTTTACATCAACGGCTTGTTTAGACGGTGCTACATATCATGCCAGTAAAGATGTCGTTATCATTACAATGATGTAATACTGTACGTATAAATGTTATAATGAGAACATAGAAAATCCAAATTATAACTCGGCACACCAACTAGTTTCCGAAAACAATTACTAATCCAATAAACATTGCAATTTATTAGGTTAGTATAAATATATTTATTCGGTTACTTGACCATAGAAGTCACATGGTAACTATACTAGACAACGGAAAACTGAAAATGAATATTGTATCAAAGCGTAGATTCAGGTGTTGCTAAGCGTTTGTTGTTCTCCACGATATCCAGATCGTTCTAATATATCCTCGAGAGTAACAACGGAACGTCAGATTCAGTTTACACGCCTTAAGTACCTAAACTGCCCGAACTACGCATGTGTACACATAGCAAAAGTGTTGATTATTGAAAAGATCTTATTACTAATAGCAGGAGACATAGAATGCAATCCTGGACCTGAGACTGATAAGCTAAATACTTGTTTCTCCCTATTACATCTAAATATAAGAAGCAGCTCTTTAGCAGTATCGTCATCAAGCAGATATGAAATAAATTCAAACTAACCTGAATTATGATCTAGAGAAAATATCCTTATGGTCTGCACAATGGCTAGTACAAGTTAATCCGAAAAAGACAGAGGTTGTATATTTTACATTGACTAATACTGCACCCCTATATTATCATTCGAAGGTACGCAATTATAATTTGTTGAACATCACAAACCACTAGGTATAACACTAAGCAAAAACGGATCCTGGCACGAACACATATCAAATATCGTTTCTTCTGCTTCTAAAATCTTAGGGTCAATGAAATCATTGAAATATAGTATCAAACGAGAAACTGTTAATCAAATATACATTGCGTACTTAAGACACAGTTTTGGAATACGCGTCTGTTTTTTGGGACAACTGTACTCTATATGAAACAGAACGTATAGAAAAAATACAATACGAAGCAGCAAGGACCGTCACAGGTTTGATGCGTTTCGTTTCAATTGAAAAATTACGCAACGAAATAGGATGGCCATCTCTTTCAGACAGACGTAAATCGTAAATTGCAAAAACACATTTTTTGTTTTAAAGTGAAATCTCAGTCGACTCCGGAGTATATTAATGAACTTTTCCCGGAACAGTTGATACCTCAACTCAATATGCTCTCCGGAATAGTGATACTTTTATAATTCCTAATAGAAGAACAGAAATATACTCGAATTCAACAATTCCCTCAACAATAAAACTTTGGAACGATCTAGATGTAACCATTCGTCACAGCCCATCTCTAAATTCATTCAAATCGGAAATATATAACATGTCTATTTCTTTTGATGTACCGAAATATTACTTATGTGGACATCGTTTCTATTCAATCCACCATGCCCGTCTTAGAAATAAATGCAGCAACCTACACAAAGACCTCTTGATAAATCATTTACGTGACGATGCAATTTCTATATGTAATATTGACACAGAAGATGCAGAACACTTCTTTTTTAAATGCGCACTATTTTCAACTCAGATACTCGAGCTGTTCCAGAATACCCGTGATGTTCATCCCTTAAGTACTCAAAAGTTATTATATGGTATTCCAACTTTGTCAAATGATGAAAACGAACGTATTTTTCTCCATGTGAAAAAATACATTAAAAATACAAAAAGGTTCGTCTAATTCCAAGCACGACAATTTCAGTTTAATCTACTAACTCAGAAACAGTCTTTAAGTTGCCCTGCATTGATCATTATTTTGGTTGTGCGAGTTGTTGGGGACCCCGATTTAGCGCAGCGGTGGAGATGTGGGAAAAAACGGAATACTCATTTTTTATTATTATTTTAATTATTACTTGTAATGGCTTTTTTTACTTAGATTATTATGTGTACTTTAGCTCAATCATTGTTTATATGTTTACACACGAATATCTGCTTTCAGTGGGAAGGACCGTTTCTAATGTTGCAATAACTTGTGGTCCAACCCTTTTGCTATAGTTTATATTTATTATGAACATGTAACATTGTAATTGTGTAAACAAGCAAGCAATAAAATATGATTAAACTAAATTAAACAAGAGTGTGATTAAGGGATACAGTGCTAAATAGAGCATTTACTGAGACCTTGATTGCCATATGTTGGATTGCTTTTAACATCACATCGACGTTAAGTTAGACTATGCCTACGCTAACAACATATGCCCCCAATGCCACTCTTCGTAACTTGCAAACTATTGTGTTTTTTTGTATGGTATACATATATAGTTTTTGCAACAGTGATTGACGGTGAGATGAACGCCACGTCAATAACTGTGTTCTCGAAAGGATAGGTTCGACAGCGGTATCATAGTGTTGGTGGACATACGTTTTTGGTCATATTGAATGTACTTTTACATCAAGAAGTAATGCGATACTAACGCAATTCGTTCTTTTGTCTGTGTGTCGACACGGCGTCACATTTAAACAAGTTTCATGCCGCCAAACGTTGCATACAGCGTTTCGTTCATGTCATCGATCGAATGTCTTTTCCTTCTTGAAATCCTATCGAACACTTATGGGTTGGTTTTCACAGACATCTGGTAGTGAAGCAACACGTCCGTGACGTGGACCAGCTGCATGTGCCGTTAGTTATTGGAACCATTTAAATGCAGCGTAATTTATGAAACGATGGGTTCGTACAGTATAGTGGGGCAAATGGTTGTTTATTATTGAATGTGAGATAACATTTCAGCTTTCATGGTGCTTATATTGAGAAACATTTGCATCAACAGTAAAGTGTTTATTTATTGTTCATATAAATGGATTAAACACTCTTGTCCTGTCCAATGGATTAGCTACGAATAAATTTATAATTATTTATTATACTTATGGCGATCATCAGAAGATCAAAATCAAAATGTGTAAAGTAAATACAAATATGGATGACAGCAGTGATACCTACATAATTTACAAAATATATGTATAATGTTGAAAATGTGATTTATGATGCATGTTATATGAAACAAAAGAACACTTTGGGACAATAACGAAATCGACTTACATACGTTTACACACCATTATTGGATATTAGTATAAAATTATTAACACGCAGAACATTGCACCGTATGCCAGTATGATAAAGAACAACACGACAACAGTATCCGAATTATGAATATCAATCTATTGCACGTTATGTGTACGAGTATTACGGATCTTAGGCTATGTATGTCACTGCTAAAATCATATTGAGTATGAAATTAGTACATATTGGCAACATAATGCAGAAAACGTATATGTATTGACACATTTATGATTAAATCTGTTTGTAAAGCATTTTGATAACGTTAAAGTAGCATTACATAGTGAAGACAATCGGTTGTTTGATACGAGTCTGCATTGTTGGGCTACATTTGTCTGTCCAAACACTTAGGGCAGTCAGAGTCATGCATAGTCATGTCCCGATAGTCAAGATACTTTGTATATAATTCTTAAGCATATCATGTGGACAAAATGTGTGGACTAGTAAAATATCAAACACACATCAATCAGACAACACACATATACCAAACTTTGTAGTAACATTTCTTGTAATTCCACTATAAAATCTACAGTTAATGGTAGAACATTTAATGTCAAGATAAACTCAGACGTTGATTGTACTACTACTAACGTTATTTATGTTTTAACTTGAAACGCGCCTAGTTCCGGTATACAGTATGTAGGTCAAACAGGACGTGCTTTAAAGACTCGATTTCGTGAGCATGCATATCAGTGTCGAAATCGTAAACTAAACAATTTTTTATACCAACACTTTCGGAAATCTGGCCATTCTTTTAAAGATGTTTTAGTACAAATTGTTGAGCATATAACATATGATAAGGAGGCTACTAGTAGCTTTAAATCGAAAGCTAGATTTATATCTGAATTAAATTGGATCAAAAAATTGCAAACACCTTTTCCTTTAGGACTGAATGATAATATTTACCAGACTGGAAATATTTCAAAAGAACCAGATATAGATATTTTTTCAATTTTTTCTATTAGAAAACGCAAATCTCGATCACATGGCATTCGCAAAAATGGTAATATTAAACGAAAATCTCGTTTGAAAATGACTCTTCTTGATCTACATACTTTACGCCTTACTTCGGGTAAACATGCCATGCTTTCTATACTTTCCTCCTTATCTATATGTTCATTAAAAGAAATTGACGAGCAAGCCGATAAAATTATTTTTAGATCAGATCCTCTCATAGGAACGGCTAGTTTGATACAAAGCTTTACTCTACATGTTCTCAGACCGCACATTGACACATTATCTGAACACCAAAGATTCTTCTTGAAAATTCCTTTTATTAATAAAGGTGTTGATTTTATTGACCTCCAAAGTATTTTTAGAGACAAAAATGTAATGGACACTATTCCTAAATACTTTAAAAATACAGAACCACCTATCATCTGCTACAAATATAACAAACCCATCAGAAATACAATTTTCAACTATAATAAAATTGTGGCCGACCTTAATATTAATGATAATATTCCTGATAATTGAGATTGCGCCACCTAAAAATTTGCTATTCTCCGGCTGGTCATGTGATTACTGGTAATTTTGAGATAATTAAAGATAAACGTCTACGATCTCTTTTGAATAAAGGTCCCACATATAGAATACCATCCTTGATAGATTTTAACTCTTGTCGAGTTCAGATTGCGGAGGCTTTACAAAATTTTAGTATTAAATGGTGTCGAAGAGAACATGTTGAGTCTAATGCTCTTTCTTGTTGGAAAAAACTAATTTTTGATATAATTGATAAACGCATTTCCTTTTACAGCTCTAATAAACACCTTCTTCCACCTAAACCTAGAACTTCTTTTAGACATCTTAAAAAGGGTTTACAGGATTTCCATTCCAAATACGTTTTTGTTCCTGCTGATAAGGCATCGAATAATGTGATTATTATTTGACGATTACATTATATCGATGTCTTGAAGCAGGAAATTATTAATACCAAGTCATACATTTCAGTTACCACTGACGAAAAAGACCATCATTTCAGACTATGTCAAAAAGTGTGAACAATTTCGAACCGATATTAAAAGTACACAACATAAACTTCCTACAATGTATTGGTTACCAAAACTACATAAAAAACCATATAAAGCGCGTTTCATTGCAAATTCTAGTTCATGTACAACTACTAAATTGTCTATACTTTTGACTTCTTGTTTAACGAAGGTAAAGGAACATGTAAAATTCTACTGTGATAAGACTTATGAAAATTCTGGAATAAATCTCTTCTGGTCTATTAAGAACTCTTCAGAAGTCTTAAACAAACTTAAGAACAAAAGGTATCTTGCATCCACTGTAAGCACGTACGATTTTTCTACTCTGTACACAACTCTTCCTCATATTTTAATTAAGGATAAGCTTACTAACTTAATCCAGAAAGTATTTGCACGGGAAAAAACATCATTCTTGGCATGTAATGCTGAAAAAGCTTTCTTTACTGACGAGCAAATGAAATATTACACCAATTGGACTTGCTCAGAAGTTTGCGAAGCACTTACCTTTCTTTTGGATAACATATTTGTACGTTATGGGAATGCTATATACCGTCAGGTAATTGGTATTCCTATGGGTACGAATTGTGCACCACTTGTCGCAGATTTGTTTTTGTACTGCTATGAGAGAGATTTCATGTTGCGTTTAAATCCTCAATCACAAGAAGATGTTATAAAAGCCTTCAATGACACTTGTCGTTATTTGGATGATATTTTTAACTTAGATAATCCGTTCTTTGATGCTCTGATTCCTACAATTTATCCTAAAGAACTCAAATTGAATAAAGCTAACCCGTCCGACAATTATGCAGCGTTTCTTGATCTAGACCTTAAAATTAATAATGGAATGATTTCTTCTAAAATATATGACAAAAGAGATGATTTTGATTTTAATATTGTAAATTTTCCTCATCTTGACGGGGATGTTCCCCGTGCTCCATCTTACGGGGTTTATATATCTCAACTTATTCGTTTTGCTAGAGCTTGTTCATTTGTTGACGATTTTAACAGTCGAAATCTCATTTTAACTGAAAAGCCGCTTAAGCAAGGATATAGATACCATAGACTAAGAAAAACTTTCTCTAAATTTTACTATCGAAATCTTTTGCTTATTGGCAAGTACCAATGTAATCTCAAGGTGCTTCTGCGACACGGTATTTCACATCCTGAATTTTATGGTGATGTGATTTACAAACTTCGTAAAATTATTGGACATACCCATTTTCTCACTTTGTTCATCAAATGTGTTAAAAAATTCATTAAAAAGGGATATGATCCTGTAGTACTACAACATACTGCATGTTTGATTGTGAACCCTTTTACAGTTGGCAATCACGCTGGCCTCTTTGCATGTACGCCGACAAGAAAGGTTTAGTACTCTATGAAGGCGACCTCTTAAATCCAGAAATGGAAGGAAAACGTCGGATATCTGTACTATTTCATTTTTGTCGTACCCTTTATTACTTTTCTACAGTTACTCTGTTTGCAGCTCAATCATTGAGTACACTAGCGATAGCGATATACATGCACTTTACCATTGTATTTGCCGTCGCGGTTGTTGTAGATTAGTCGGAGAGGGGATACGTTTATTTACACTGTTTGTCTTTTAGGGTGGGGATGGAATAAGAGTGAGGTTGGGCGCCCATAAACCGGTTTAACCCCCCAGTGACCTTTGTCACTGACCGTTCCAAGGCGGTACTTCCATCTTCCTCCTATTGTATGTTTGTTTTGTCTTTGTGCGTCTCTTGTTGTTTTTTCTAGTTATGTACATTTGCTGTTTCCTCGTGTTGCTGTTCGGGCGAGTGTTTGTTCTGTATGTGGTGTTTCCTGCATGACTCATTTTTGTACTTTTGTGATGCACTTACCAATAGCAAATGTAAAACAGGATTAAAGTACAAGAATGAGTCATGCAGGAAACACCACATTCAGAACAAACAGCCGCCCGAACAGCAACACAAGGAAACAGCAAATGTACATAACTATAAAAAATCATCAAGAGACGCACAAAGACAAAACAAACATACAATAGTGGGAAGGTGGAAGTACCGCCTTGGAACGGTCAGTGACAAAAGTCACTGGGGGGGGGGGTTAAACCGGTTTATGGGCGCCCAACCTCACACTTATTCCATCCCAACCCTAAAAGACAAACAATGTAAATAAACGTATCCCCTCTCCGACTAATCTACAACAACCGCGATGGCAAATAAGGTGGTAAAGTGCATGTATAACGAAAACATTTAAGTGAACAAACTGTTTCCACCTATCGCTAGTGTACTCAATGATTGAGCTGCAAACAGAGTAACTGTAGAAAAGTAATAAAGGGTACGACAAAAACGAAATAGTACAGATATCTCACGTTCTCCTTCCATTTCTGGATTTAAGAGATCGCCTTTATAGAGAACTAAACCTTTCTTGCCAGCGTGATTGCCAATTGTAAAAGGGTTCACAACCAAACATGCAGTATGTTGTAGTACCATAGGATCATATCCCCTTTTTAATGAATTTTGTAACATATTTGATGAACAAAGTGAGAAAATGGGTATGTCCAATAATTTTACGACGTTTGTAAATCACATCACCATAAAATTCAGGATGTGAAATACCGTGTCGCAGAAGCGCCTTGAGATTACATTGGTACTTGCCAATAAGTGAGAGATTTCGATAGTAAAATTTAGAAAACGTTTTTCTTAGTCTATGGTATCTATATCCTTGCTTAAGTAGCTTTTCAGTTAAAATGAGCTTTCGACTGTTAAAATCGTCAATAGACGAAAAAGCTCTAGCGAAACGAATAAGTTGAGATATATAAACTCCGTAAGATGGGGCACGGGGAACATCTCCGTCAAGATGAGGGAAATTTACAATATTAAAATCAAAATCATCTCTTTTGTCATATATTTTAGAAGAAACCATTTCATTGTCAATTTTAAGCTCTAGATGAAGAAACGCTGCATAATTGTCGGATGGGTTAGCTTTATTCAAATTGAGTTCTTAGGATAAATTGTAGGAATCAGAGCATCAAAGAAATGGTTATCTAAGCTAAAAATATCATCCAAATATCGAGAAGTTTCATTGAAGGCTTTTATAACATCTTGTGATTGTTGATTCGAACGTAACATGAAATCTCTCTCATAGCAGTACAGAAACAAATCTGCGACAAGTTGTGCACAATTCGTACCCATAGAAATACCAATTACCTGACGGTATATAGCATTCCCATAACGTACAAATATTTTATCCAAAAGATAGGTTAGTGATTCGCAAACTTCTGAGCAAGTCCAGTTGGTGTAATATTTCATTTGCTCGTCAGTAAAGAAAGCTTTTTCAGCATTACATGCCAGGAATGATGTTTTTTCCCGGGCAAATACTTTCTGGATTAAGTTAGTGACGTAAGGTCTTCACACAGTCTATCGTACCTGAAGCGATGTGTGAGGTTGACTTTCCATTGTGAATCCTTTAATTATTTTATATTTGCTGGAAAAGCTAGTTACCCTGTTGGTAGTGTGCGGAAGCATTACTTTGATCAATGTGCTGCATCGTCAGCAATATACATTTTAGCAGTATACCATTTTATCAATTTACTACATGAACAGTCTTGTAAGAAACAATGTCATCAGTGCAGACCCTTATCTGACGACTGCCACATGGGTCATTTGATCTAGGTCTACTCTGTTGAAGATGCAGAGGTAGTGTTACTTTTGTAGCACTGTGCACGGTAACTCACCATCTGTTTCTTGTTTTAAAATACGCCTCCTTCGGTCAGTTCATTGTAAACGACCTGCATGGCTGCTGAAATGGTTTTCTTTAAAGATAACAGTTTTATCGACATTCACATGTTTATCCATTCCCCCTCAAATTAGTAAAAAATATCATCAAATTACCGTTGTAAAGAATTGCATTACCATTTCGAATATTAACGACATAACAACACGGATCGAATACTAATTTCGGAGAACTGGAACTGGAAAAACAGATTAAATAAAATAATACCCCGTAATTCAGTGTCATTCGATTGTGAAATTATATCATCAAAGAACCATTGACAATCGTAGTTTTTCATTAGTGATGAATTTATTTCGAGCATTCATGTACGCAATTAGAATTAAAATTCGTGTTTTTACAGTAAGTTAATAGTCTATCTTCGATGGGATTTAATGGTTTAAACTATTGTCAACGTAACATTTTGTTATCTATTTACATTCATAAAAAGTTTATGTTTTATAAAAAGCATTATCGAGAAAGCAAAACAAATAAAAAAAACTATACATCTCTGTGTAAAATGATATGTTATCCCGTGCATGTATTCAACAAGACGTGTATAGATACAAATAGACAACAGCAGATCAGATCAGTCAGCTTGGCATGCCATTAACCGAGTATTATTGTGCGTAATTTGTGACGTTCCACAAGCAAAATGTAGTTGGTACCTCAAATATATTACTCAAATTTATTACTGGAGCTGATCGATATGATTCTTGTTAGTATATAACAAAGCGCAGCGGGAAACTTCCAAATAAATTTTGAATACGTATACAGTAGAACCTCTCTAAACCAGACATTAAATTTAGTATAAATACCAATATTGGACACAGGTGGCGGTTTATTGCGAGGTGTAAGTCATGCACAAAGCTCCTCTAGGACTTCCACCCTGCATTTAAGTATCTAGATTCTTTGTACTAGAATTCCGATTTAGAGAGGCAGGCAGGAATGGTTGATGAAAAGTAAATGAATAAGGAAAGTTTTCAGCGAAAGTTGTAAATTTCTGTTTGCCTGTCTATATAAATTCAAAGTATATTCAGTCGGTAGCTACGCTTCCCTCTTTGCTTACACAATGCCAGGCTGAGGATAGTACTCTATAACTTAGTAACGGGACAAGTTTACCAGACTCATGTATTACTTTTTCTCTGTGATGCCCCTAACGGCTTCCCTGCAGTTGCTCTGACTTCAGTAAAGTCATTGAGTACACATTTGACGGACTTTAGGTGTGTAGTTATGTGTGAATCCCATCTATCGATGTTTTGGTGGTGGTTGCGTCTTGTGTGTGGCTTTGCCTGCTTGACTGCTTCACTTTACTACGTTTTCATTTCACTGTTGCTATTATGCTATGGTTTACATATTGTCCTGTGTTAACCGTCTTCTATGGTGTGGGGAAGTCCCGCGGGGATACCTTTATTTACACTGTGTTAAACTAGGGTCATTTTGAGATAAGTGTGGGGTAAGGCCATCCGTAAACCGATTTAAACTCCCAGTTGTGGCTCTATATTGCAGCACACTAAATGCTTGGTGGTCGACCCCTTTACAGTTGGTCATTATGATTTCCTCTTTGCTTGTGCGACGACAGGACAGACTTCATATTCTTTGAAGAGTTCCTCTGAACCCCGTTTACAGAGGGGGGAAGCTGGCTATGTGTATTTTGCCAGTTCTGTCGTACCCCAAATGACTTCTCCACAAATACGCTGGCCTCTGAATAGTCATCGGATACATGTCTACGATGTCAACATTTTCTTTTTCAAATAAAACAGTTCTCCATATATAGTTTTTAACCTATTTTTTGGGTCAATCACAATGCTGCAAATTTTGAAATTCTCCAAGATTAATTTCATTTAGTGTCCACTTGTATTTATATTCTCTTCCGATTTATTTAAAAAAAATCGGTGTGGAAAATGTTTCATGTATTTTCCCGTACTTTAAATTATGACGTCATTTAAATGATGACGTTGCTTGTTTACCTCTTCCGTTTATTTTAAAATCATTTAGTCTTGTCAGACATCGTTACTCATGTTGTGAAGTTGTCTGGAGGGGGAATTTTATTTACATTTTGACTAGGGTGAAGATAGGATAAGAGTGAGGTTGGGCATCCGTAAGCCATTTGTGGCTACTGACCGTTCCAAGGCGGCACTCCTGCTTTCAGCCTATGGTCAGCTTTGTTATTTAGCTCTAATATGCTTGTTGGTTATTGTTTTTCGTCTTGATATGCGTCCCGTTATGTTTTGTCTTGTGGCTGTGCCGTTTCTTGTTTGATGGCGTTTGGTGCGGCCTCTTTTCGTATGTGGCTCTCCCTGTTTGACTATTTTTCCATATTTTTGTCACACATACATTTTTATGTTTGTCTTGTGTCTCTGTACGTTTTCCATCGCTCGTGTGTGTGAATATATGTATGTTTGTGTGTGTGCGTGCGTGCGTGTGTGTGCGGCTGTGTGTGTTTCACTTATTTTCTATCGATGCTTTGGTAATGTCCCCGTCTTGTGTGTGGCCATTCCTTCTTGACTTTACTACTTTTTCACATCCAATTAGGATAATTGGAGTGCGTTTAAAGTCACTCGTACATTATTCGCAGCTTCTTGCTGTGTATCAGACTGTTGATTAACGTGTTTGTTCCCAGTTTCAACACTTTGAAATGACTGTAGCCGGGTAGAGATAATGGTGAAATAAGTTGATAGGCTTTACTGTGTGGCTTGGTAGCTCAGTCGGTAGAGTGTTGGCATGGTAAGCCAGAGGCCCTGGGTTCGAGTCCCAGTCGAGTCACAACTTTTTCACCATGTTACATTTGGCGCCCAACGTAAATAACCCACAGGGTGATTAATATGAAGATAATATGGAGATTATATGAAGAGAATTTGTAATAATAAGACACTCGTTGAGTGTTCTTTGAGTAAGAATTCAGGGACGAATTCTTGTGTAGAGGGTGTGTGTGTAGCCGGGTAGATATAATGGTGAAATAAGTTGATAGGCTTTACTGTGTGGTTTGGTAGCTCAGTCGGTAGAGTGTTGGCATGGTAAGCCAGAGACCTGGGTTCGAGTCCCAGTCAAGTCACAACTTTTTTACATGACTTTGGTGGTTTGTTCATTTCACATCACAATTGTCATATAACAATTTGATAGAACAAATCATACAACTTCACAGTTGATATAAAATATGACGCGTCTGTCATTGAAATATAACATGTATAACTAAGTTCTGAAATGCCCAAATACTTTCTGAAATACCCAAATACTGTTATGCAGCCGTCTTTGGAGTATACTGCAATGCACGTATTATTTTGTTACAGTTACAGGTAGTTATTAAATTGTTAAGAAGAATATACATCTCAAATTAAAAGTTTTGTTTTATTGAAATTTAGGTCGTACATTTAAAATTGAAAGAAATTGTCTCGACTGAAATTACACAAAATCTAACATTTTCAAAGACGTGAGGAGTAGAACGTTTGCTATTGAATATTGAATACAGCTTAATCAAGTGCTAGGGGCTTGAGCAGTGTTGCCCTGTTAATAACTGCTCATGAACAGACTGAATAAAGCCGAGTCTGCAAATTTCTCTTTTCACATTTCTGCTTTTTCTTTCAATGGATCTGTTAATTTCAGAAACTTTGGTGGCTTTCTAAAAATGCCTTCTGTATCCATCATCAAGGTAATCCTATCGAACGAAATATAAACCAGATTCAACCTTTACTTTCTTTAAACTACTAACGTAAAAGTGACGATGACGCATTATAGATTAGGGCAGACATTTTGTAAAATAATTTAGGAATTTGATGAATCATTAGGCATGGAAATCGGAAATATAAAACCTGCTATTTACCCCTAGCTAGAAGAGCTGCAAATTATCGTCAATTGCCCAAAATTAAGTGACACACAAACCCAAATAATGTCTGAGAATATGCTCTGAAGTATTGTCTGAACAACTATTGTTCGACTAGGCTCTTTTGAAGCAAGAAATGAATTCGGCATAATAAATGTCGCAAAAACAGCATATTGAATCCTTCACCAATTGATTTGGTAGATAAATTAAGTGGTACTTCAAGAATAGTTTGACATCCTGAGGCACCTGTCATATTGTACTCTTTTTATAAGCATATAACATGTGAGACAGGAGATGTGGCACGAGAGTCCACGGTAACACCAGCAACACAAATAATGTACATGCTCACATATACATGCACACGACCTTCACATAACTATTCCTTTCAAACTCAACACCGAAAGCACATAGCCAAAGTGTGTCGTGGTGACGTTAAACCAAAATTCAATCAAACTCATCGAAACCAAAGTACAAGATATGTCGCAATAACCTACAAAAGAATAAGACCATAAGGTAATCAAATGCCTTACTAACAAATATTGTATCGACTGACCTAAGTCTCGGTCTCAGCAACACCGTATAGCACTACGTCCAACTTGACAAACAATGAACACTCTGATCAAGCTCTGAGTGAAGTCATACTGTGCCGAAATGTTCAACATTATAATATTCACTAACATATTTATGAGATTGACCGTAGCATATTATCATGTACACGTATTTGCCCAGCTTATAGAGATTTAGGGAAACAAGACAAGAATGTCACAAATCAAATATAAATAACGCGAGAAGGTCGAAGGGTTCAATGGCTTGCTCTAACAGTAATACATATGTATACTATACCATTGTATAAATTCTGAAAGCAGTCGATCCTTCCAAATCAAAAACAGCAATGAGATGAGAGAAAATTGCAGATTCGGTTTATTGAACAGCTGTTAGAATTGCAACACTCCTTACACAACCTAACATCGATTTCAATTTTCATACCTAGCAATTCAGGATCCAGAGGAACCAGAAAACATATATAAAAACTTGCAAAAAAAGTCATCGTATATTCCTATATTTGATACATGACGTGTTATCTCAGTGTTGTTATATTTTCTGGTCCTTCGGGATCATAAGTTTTGATGTTATTAGTTTTGAAAATTGAATACTGCTTAAGCCGGTGCTAGGGGGCGTGAGAAGTGTTGCACTTTTAATTACTACTCATGAACAGACTCAATAAAATCGAGTCTGCAATTTTCTCTTTTTGCATTTCTACTCTTGCTTTCGAAGGATCACCCATTTTCAGATTATTTGATATTAAATGTACATTTGAACGGGTATCTGATACAGTTGTTGTATGTTGATGTGATGTGATCTAGTGTATAACCATTATTTATTTTACAATGAATGGTTCTTCTAGTGACCATTTCTTAATCCGTTGATCGCCAAATAAATTTCGTCTGCTAGATATCATCCGCTTCCATTATCAAATTGGATCTCTTCAATTTCTTTATCAAACATAATTAGTGCGTCAAATAGTTTGGATACTAATGAGATCCCGAGTTACTCGGCATCTGATCTGATCTAAACTGTTTGCAAAGGTCGACACGGTTTTATTTATGGTGGCGAAAAGATTAACAACTGAAATGTATTCTAACAGTATGCAAATTGATTAATTGAAATGTAATCATATTCTAGATTCATTGTACATGTATTATAAAAGTAAGTATTCTATGTGCTGGTGACTGTTGTACTAAATGTAAGATGGTCAATGGTAGTTATAATGACGACGTTGGCAGCAGGGATACATCAGTTTATTTCACAGGTTTATATTGCAATTATATTCCGAAAGAGGGAAATCCTTAGAAAGCAGAAAAAGAAAATTGCAGACTCGGTTTTATTGAGTCATTAAAAGTGCAACATTACACACGCCCACTAGCACCGGCTTAAGCAGTATTCAATTTACAAAACTAATAACATCAAACTGATGATCCCGAAGGACCAGAATGAAGTATGGGGCGACCTGTTACTCACTTATTCAATGATCCTCGGTTTAAAAGTTTCATCCAAAGGACGTGGTCCGGCGGGGGATCAAACCCGGGCCCCTGTTATTGTAGTCGAGAGCGTTGACCATTTGACCACATCTGTCAGTGACTGTTGAATTGTTTTCGTCAATGTCGGAGTTGCCGAAGCTTTGCTAAAGTAGAATGAGGAACATAACAAACATCTAAATCGCTGGATATGTACTTGATTGACATAGGTTTATTCTAAACCAGACGTAATTAATCGACGTATCATTGTGACGGAAGCTGCTTGATTCTCTGACAAAGATATTGAAAGCATAGGGAAGAAACTGCTTGGTGCATTATCAGACACTGTCGACTAGATCTTAGCGAGCTAAGATTCAAACTGATGTGTGGATGTACACTGTGCTTTACTCAATGCGTCACTTTATACAGCAACTGAAGTTAATAGTCAGAACAGAACAATGTTTGGTGGGTCATTCTGCGCATGAGTATTTTGTACGTCAATCATTTCACAATTGATAAGTTAATTAAAATTGGTATATTGTTTTTAGATAGGAATATATGCATAACTGTTGTCAATTGTATTCTATGAATGTGTGCTAGTCATTGCATCCTCATTTTTTGCATCAATTGTTTACAAATTGTAGGGATGCTGTATAGACATATATAGTTAAACACCACTGTGAATCATATGTTATTTGTTGTCTGATCGTCGGTCGTTCGTTGCTGTCATTCTCTCTGTCGTGCATATTTCGTCACACCTTTGTCGACAGGTGACACATATAAAGTGCATTTGTCCTATAAGCAGTAATTTGTGGTATTTATTTAAACATTTCGACTTGTTATTGGCACAAATTACATGTGTAAAATATATTGAAAAACATTACCCTTTGCGACTTATTACTGTGCCCTAAACAACATGCTACAGCATGGCGCAATACCGGATGTAGTCACAGTAGAAAACCCTCAACGGTAAAGTTATCATTTCCGCACTATGTAGTATTTTCGAAATCCAGGATTGGTCTCGTATCTTCAGAATATGTGTAAGTATCGCCCCACGTTGCTTCGACCAAAGGTGGCAATCGGCCATGTTTTCAAATTGCATTGTGGGATTAAATAGATAACAGTTTTATTTTTCAATCATATTTACCCATTCAAATTCCAGGATTGGTCGTATACCATCATCATGCATACAAACATGTCTACCTAAGATGTCAATCATGACCATTCCCTCATCTGGGTTTATCGGTTTGTTGTAACTAGGTTTGTTGTAATTAAAATTTGGAATTTAATAAGATGTGTCGATTTATATGTTACTGCATATCATCGCATATCATCGACATTATCACAAAATCAAAATGGATACCAGGATACAGATTTACCATTGCCTTGCAATAATACAATACAATACAATCGCAAAGACAAAATATCATTTTATCAGTACATACAACAATAATAGAAATGTATTGATATCGAAGTTCTAAGGTAGACCTTTCAACGTTACTTTTTCAGAGTGGAATAGCCCATACATAGTGTCCATGCTTAAACAAACTATTGAGTAGTTTAAGTGACAAACAAGGCAGACCCTGAACAGAGTGCTCATCTTGGTTTACATTGTTTGCTAACCCTGATACATTTTAATAAGCATTTAAACTTTAGCCTGCTGAGAAATTTATTTTTACAGAAATTTACACCCACTGCATTTTCAAAATTCTAGCTATAATCAGTTTGTCTAACTAAATGCAATCAGGGTGTCAAACAGTTTGGATCCTGATGAGACGCCGAGTGACTCGGCGCCTCATCTGGATCCAAACTGTTTGCATAGGTATTCACTTACCCACCCATAGCAAGCTAAAGTTAAGAATGCATGATGTCTTATGTATGAAAGTATGCAATGCCTTAAAATCAGCTAAATTGAATGCATATTGCATTGATAAAACATCTGAATTTGACAGTAACGTGTGGTTATTTACTAGATTAGGAAACAGTCATAGTAAGGATGTGCAATTACATTTACCCAATAGAATGCAATTGTTTTCCGCTAGCGTGTGCATTTAAAATTCTGTGTGAAAGCATTGTAACAGGAACGGGATATGTGTGGATAACTAAATAAACACCAGACGCAGAAATAATGATTGAACGATAATGTCAGTTCTCATTCACAATTTCTGGTGATTAATGAACACTAGATTTTAAATTTCAATTATCCAAATGGAAACTAATTGATGAGTCCATGTATTTGTGTGACAAATATGGAGTCAGTCGAAAGCATTATATAACATGACGTGTAACGTACAGGGTGATTCACAATATCTGTCACACCTTTCAAATATTAATGTTAATGAATGATCTAAAATTCTTGAAAGAACAGACTTTGTAATTTGAATTCATATATTGCATTGTACATGTATATAGCAATGTTGCCTGTAAGTAGAACTGCATTTAGATCATATATTCAAATATTCTGAAAATGAGTGGTCCTTAGAAAGCAAAAGTAAAAATACAAAAAGAGACAATTCCAGACTCGGTTTTATTGAGTCTGTTCATGAGTAGTAATTAATATTTAAAGTGCAACACTACTCATGCCCATAGCACCGGCTTAAGCAGTATTCAATTTTAAAAAAAAACTTATCACATCAAAATTAATGATTCCGAAGGACCAGAAAATATAACAACACTGAGAATGAAGTACGGGGCGACTTTTTACGGCCGCCACACAAACACTTAACACCAGCTGACGTCCATTTTGTTATATCACGACGTTTTCAGTTTTAGTCTCTTCAGTAATATTGGACATTTATTGGTGTATTGCAGTATTTCGTTTTGGTTGTATAGACCTTTTGTAATTAACCTCAGAGAATAACGTCACGGGTTTCATGTATAAACGAGAAGACAGCGTTTATTCTGATTTAAATGAGATAAATCTATAACCGACATTTTCTTGCAACAATGTCACCATCTTAACCGCTGTATATTGTTCTTTCAACCACATTAACATTTGTTATATCCTGTTGATCTAAGAACGATATTTAATTTGATAATGTGAACCAACACATTTTCCAGAAAATATGTCGAAAATGTAGGATTATGCAGTTTAGTCTCATTCAACACGAAACATTTGGAACATTTTGAATAAATAGTTTTACTTCAGAGATGCGGTGGTATGAAACAGGTAATATTTCTCAACTTATCTTAGGTATGTGCAAGCTCTGGTACATTCCTTATATTACTTCACTAGATCAACACGTTGGTGTGTTCAAGCTTTTCACACCCATTACAGATAACGAATATGTATTGTATGATGCAAGGCATCGTAATACACAAATTTATTTAGACATGTTGGTGCATTTAATTACACTTACAATGCACTATGTTTCCTGTTGTATGTGTATGAAGTATTACTGAAGTTATATTACAGTAGAACCCCTCTAATGCGACCACTCAATGAATAAACATGGGTGACTTTATAAGCAGGTGCTTGCTTAATGCAGGGCAAAAGTAATACAGAAAACTCATCTAGGAGCTTTCTGCATTACTCCTGTCCTGCATTAAGCTACCACCTGCATCTAACACCCAGAATGATACAGTAAAACCCCGCTAATGCGACCAACAAAAATGGGCATAATTCTGGAAGGCAGAGGCAGGTGGTAGCTTAATACAGGACGAAAGTTATGCAGAGAGCTCCTATAGGAGCTTTCTGCATAACTTTCGTCCTGTATTAAGCAACCACCTGCTTTAAACGACGCCAGTGGCTGTTTATTAAGTGGTCGCATTAGCGGGGTTTTACTGTACTTCTTTTAGGTGGTCGCATTAGCGGGATTTTACTGTAATATATTCCTTCATTCGGACGTCTTTGACGCCTCTGCAAAAGTCATTTTTTAAACCATTGTGATAAATAGAGTAGTCACTGCATAAGAGCAAATGTTTTGTTTATCACAATGCTTTCAAAACTACACAATTTCGTTTCCTCTAGCAAATGGTCGTTTTCAGTAGATTTAATTAAAGATGTTGGGTCTGAATTTAGCCTATGAGGTAAAGGGTTAAACATGTGTGTATAATAAAATAAATGCCATCAGAAATATCAGTCTAAATGATAATGTCAGTTCTCTGTCTGCACTTCTTATGATTTATGAAAATTGGTCTGGTTTCCAAATTAAAAGTCAGATTGATGAGTATATGCATCTGTGAAGAATGTCGTACTGGTATAGTTTGAATCGGTTGATACCTTTTTATTATATGGTTTCAACAATGCCCTCACATTATTTGTTTAGCTATGTAGAACGCAAAAGCGTTTGAACATTTCGGATTTATTTCGCATTTCAAACAAATCGCATTTCCATATATAGCGGACATGAAGTCGGGTCAGGAATTCTAGCAACTGTAAATGTATTTTCAAAACACACCTCATCGGGGTCCAAACTGTTTTGCAAAAGTTAACAGTGATCCGTCATGATCTAGGTAAAGGTATATGGAGAGTATACAATCTCGAAAACGTATTGAATTAGAATGCGTAAAAACAGATTGACTAACGAATATATGATAAAAATATTACCTAATAATAAATTCAGTTCGTTCAGCAGTCCTAACGGCACTCGTGGCATAGGTATTTCTTCGGCACCCGGAGAAACACCGAATTATAGTTCAAGCTACAAATTAGAAGTTATTTTTGAATTAGAAAAGAAAAATATGTGCAGACAATGTTATGCGATAATTGGTTTAATGCATATACTATTGTTGTAGATTAATATATCGAGGTATACAATGTTGATTTATATATCGAGGTATGCAATAATTCAAACGTAACTTGATCTTTATAGACCAAGGGTGGTATATAGAACTGGTTTAGCTGCAGTATGAAGATGTAGTACATAGTTATAATTGAAACAAAACAAAAAATTCTCCCTATTTTTGTAAATAATTATGCAATATATTTTTTTCTAGGTTCATATCCGGTGTGTGTCCTCCCAAAGGACATGACTGTCATATACGATGAAGATAAAACCAATTATAAATACATGTTTGACACGAACTATTAATATTTAGGTATTGCAAATAAAAAGATACTAATATAAATGTCATTCTGATCAATAAAATAAATGTTTATATGAGAAAGAATGCATTTGTGGCTGAATCTAGGTACATTTTGCGTAACTCATATCTGCGGATATGAATCTCACATACGTCTTATTCGACGTCAGCAAAGTCATTAAGCATATATTTGACTGACTTTCAACAATTGTTGTCGTGATGTGTTTTACGTATTGTCCTGTGTTTACCGTCCTCTATGCTGTGAGGAAATCTGGCGGGGAGGGGATACCTTTATAAACACTGTTTATTAAACTAGGATGACATTGAGAAAAGTGTAAGATTAGGACATCCGTGAAGCGGTTTAAACCCTTAGTGATGGTTTTGCCACTGACCGTTCCAAGGCGGTACTCTCTTTGTCACCCTTGCTTTTATGTTTGTTTGGTGTCTTTGTGTCTTTGTACTTGTGCGTTTATTCATGTTTGAAAACATTTACATGTAGTGCACTTTTGCTACTTTTGCTTTTGAAGGATTTTCTACTTTCAGAATTTATGAAGACATATATGATTAATACTGCCAATGCGATTAATAGGTCCCTTTTCTATCATACACTGTCATATTTGTTCCCATTCAAATCGATCAACCGATGATATTGGTCCCATTTCCTTCACCACGTGTTCTTTAATACAGAAATAAAAAAATGAATTGCCCTGACATGAAACATACGATGCATTTAGGTAAAATTGGAGTTTTAAAACAGCTCATTTAATTTTAATTAAGGCTAATGGAATTGATTTCATCTATGAGGTAAACATAGCATGCAACAATAGCATATTGTTAAGTTTAACATTCAGTATCAATTCAGAGCCACATATCTTTGCTAGAAAACTGTGCACTCATGATAGTGTGTGTTAATTCATGCATGTATGGAGACATGTTTTACGACAGTTTTGGATATCAAGAAGTTATATGCAAATCACTACCATATGAATTTAAGCAATGACATAAACAAAACTTCCGATTTGTAACTCTCTCTCTCTCTCTCTGATTGAAAGTACCATTGTATTGCTCATAACTACCTTTAATGTGACAAACTGGGTCAATACAGATGAACATGTGCTTGTTGCGACAATTTACGGCAATTTTACTGACATTGTATATAACTGTATTTCTGATTTTGTGTTAAGTACTTATTTCTTATCGTAGAGTAATAAATACTCACCCAGTGGTCACATTACAATGTACAGTTTCACTCGCAAGCATACATTTCCTACATAACAGTTAAGTACTTAAATGGTACGCAGTTTTAATAAACATATTCAATGGATTGTAACACATGTCTGGTGCATTTTCAGCTACTTCTCCTGAGCTCATCCACTGAAAATAATTGTGGGGGAATCAAGTAGGTTAATAAAAGTTATTTCAGTTGTTATACTAGTGTGTATGTTTGACATCGAACTTTCGCACTTCGGTGTTATGAAATGAAATATGCTGCTAAACGGACACCAATATCGCATGTCATCGGCAGTCCTCAAGCAGTGCATATTTCAGAATGTATTTCCCTTTAATTATGTAAATTTACTTTCCTACCATTTTCGCCATAACTAATTCGTAGTGAATAGTTACTGTATCTGGAATATGAGTTATACGATGCAAACTTTGACATGAACCCTTTGTATACGGGGCATACATACACTGAACCCTTTGTATACATGAATCCTTTGTATACAGGGCATGCATACACTGAACCCTTTGTATACATGAATCCTTTGTATACAGGGCATGCATACACTGAACCCTTTGTATACATGAATCCTTTGTATACAGGGCATGCATACACTGAACCCTTTGTATGCATGAACCCTTTGTATACAGGGCTTTGTATACAGGGCATACATACACTGAACCCTTTGTATACATGAATGCTTTGTATACAGGGCATACATACACTGGCATCTGCACAATATTGTAGATACAGACCAGAGGGATCATGTACGCAATGTGTATCATTCAAAATCTTCTAGCAAATATAAGATGCCCTCATATTGTCAAACCAACTTCAGAATCAGAATCTGCGTGACTTGAAACTGACATTCCTTAAATGGTATAGAAAAACTAGAACTACTACTAAAGGTGATGAATAAACACTAGCACATTTGACACAGAGATGGGTGTTATAAGGCAGACACTGATGTAGGCGGTAAGTACATCTCGTTCTCGTGTACTATTGCTATGATCATAGCGTCCCTGATTTCGATATGCGGTACATAGACTGCATGTCAATTGCCAACTTATATACAAACGTAATAGACTAAAATTACAAATTAACAGAAAATACTATGCCACAATAATGATTACAGTAGACTATATCCTAACTATAATGTCTACTTAATGAGTAAACAAGTATAACTCTAAAAGCAAATACGTGCTTAATACAGAAGAACGATAAAACAGAGATATGTTCTGCGTTAACCCTAGTCCAACTATTCGCAACCTAACTCACATTTGCAGATACCAGGATGAGGCACAGATTACTTCGCTGTCTTATCAGAATCAAATATGATTTCTCAGAGGTTTGCGCAGTTAACGTAGGTTAAATGAAATAGATCATTATCTTCTAAGACATTTTTTACAACAGCGACCACCAAAAACAGGTATGAATATAGATATCTTAATGCTTTATGTATTAATTTCTTCCTGCTTTAAACAATATCTGCTTTTAAAATAAGCCATTAGTATTTATTAAGAGGTCGCAATAAAGAGATTTAATTGTATACGCTCCGATGAATCACCGCGATATGAATTTCACTTCCGACGGGTATATATAACGGTTCCATTGATAGCAGATACATTGTTGTTGCTTCTCTAACGAGGTACGTATAATACTCACTACACTAATTACAGGCAGTTTAAAGTAGTGGCTAATTGGTCTGGTATTATGACAATTCTTAGTTAAATCTTACCCCGTGAAGCTAGTACAGTAAACCACGGATTATTCGAAATCTTAGAATAGAAGACGTTTGCCCTTTTTAGTGAGTTGACTGCTTGATGTATTAAGCTGCCACATATTTCAAATATCTATAATAATACGTATTTGAGATATGAATAATCGAGATAATCCTCATAAAATCTGACATGCACATGGACTTTCTTTCGATCATTACCTTTCAGATTTTGAACATGTATCCTTTTGGAAGCGTGTGGAAATAATTCAGGGCAAACAGATGACACCATTGGTAGCTGTAGATAAAAGGGATATGTAGTAAATATAGGTAGTATTTGTCTAGTTCTCTCCTCCATATCTTATCTATCCCTTTTGCTTGGTGTGATTAGTGGATGTAAAACTGACACACTGTCCCCATCAATTACAACTTGCATATCCCAACTGAAACTATTACATCTACTTCAAATACTGTACGGTGTACGCGCATTGGTACGTTATCATGCGGTGGGTACACATATGTCATTTCATGTACGCATGTAAATAGACGCTTAAGATACACTGCATTTGCTGCAGAAGTGGTGTACATACACCTATTGCCAATGGTAAAGATTTTGAGAACTCTTTTGGTAGGGTCAGTTGTCAATTTAAGACGGATTGATAAGTTTTATTGGACGTCGCACCAACATGGATTAGGTCATATGGCGGCATTGATAAGTTGTAGAAGGTACCAAGCTATATCGGTCTATAAGCGAGGATGTTTTCTGGTACGTAGGAGCAGACGTATGAAAGACATGACGACATGGTGCAATTTCATTTTTTTTATTCTGTATCCAAAATGGTAATTGTGGTAATAGTGACAGAGGTTGACATTCAATCGTTTTAGTAGCCATGCATTCTATTACATACCAGTGCTTTGTCTAGCCATTGTCATGGGAATTAAACATCTACTGTAACATTAACGGCTTACCTGCAGGTGCTCTGACTTCAGCAAAGTCATTGAGTACATATTTGACGGATTGTCACAGTTATTATGCTATGTTTTACATGTTGTCCTGTGTTCACCGTCGTCTATGTTGTGGGTAAGTCCAGCGGGGATACCTTTATTTACAATATTTGTAAAGCTAGGGTGACTTTGAGAGAAGTGCGAGGTTAGGACGTCCGTAAACCGGTTTAAACCCCCAGTGGTGTTTTTGCTGCTGACCGTGCCAAGGCGGTACTCTCTTTGTCACCCTTCCTTTTGTTTGCCTTGCGTCTTTGTGCTTGTGGTTTGTTCATGTTGTGGAACGTTTGTCCCTGGTTCTTGTGTCTCTTTTGGTGTTTTCTGTGTTCATTTCGTGTGTGTGTGTGTGTGCGCGTGCGTTTGGGCGTGTGGTTGTGTGTGTGTGTGTCATGCTGTCTATCGGTGTTTTGGTGGTGGTTGCGTCTTGCATGTGGCTTTGCCTGCTTGACTTTACTACTTTTCCAATTATATGGCTAATTGAGTGTTAACTATTTGTTAACAGTTGAGTGACAGAAAATGAATGAAGTAAAACGAGTGTCACTCGCCTGGAATTCAAACGTAATCAATTGACTGTCACAGAACCAATTTAAATTTGTATGATAATTTGTCAAGGAGATATTCAGTAATGCATAGTGACATATTACGGTCCCTGAACTGTCTTAAACAGATTAAGCCATTAATTCCATTAATACGATTGCTTAAGAAACTGTTATATGAAATTATAATTATAAAGTTTGTCAAAACCCATCAAAGAGACAAAAAGATATGATTAACTTGTTCACGATCCGTTACTAATGATTGGTCCGACGTTAATATGATACGGGTTTTATGGTCAAATTGTTCGTCTATAATGAATAAGCGACGAACTAGTATATTGACCTTTTTCCGCTAAAACTAATGTCTGCACAAATTTGGATATAGTACAAGTTTTACAGATTGTGTTCTTGTGGCGGACATACAATTTCGGCAAGTGTTGTTATATTTTCTGGTCCTTCTGGATATTCAATTTCAGTGCGTTTAGTTGTGAAAATTGAATACCGTTTATGTCGGTGATAGGGACGTGATTAGTGTTGCACTTTTAACCGTTCGCATTCTATTCACGTCAATATACCTAGTGAAGACCCAGATGAGACAGCTCCTGCAGGAGCTGTCTCATCAGGGTCTGCACAATTTTACAAGTTGATTGTGCAACCAGTGCACTCCACAGCAGTAATTGCATAGCGAAATACGGGTACAGAGTGAAGATATATTAAATTATACAACAGGGCATGGGTAAAGAAGGAGAAATGCATTTTAAAATTCAGCAAGATAACGGTTAATAACTGCTCATGAGCAGACTCAGTAAACCCAGTCTGCAAGTTTCACTTTTCGCATTGCTGCTTTTGCTTTCAAATGGCCCCCACTTTAAAAATTTACTCATGCAAAAAAAAATCACATATTACTAATCTGGCTCTAAACTGTTTTCACATTCGACTCATACGACATAAACCACCCAAACGTGTCTCTTTTTAAATTGAACTGCTATAGTGGCAACTTTTGTACAGTAAAAACTCGATTATTCGAACATTCAAATTCGAACCATTATTGATCTTTAACACAGTAGGCACCTTAATGCAGAGCGAAAGTAATTCCGAAAGCTCCTCTATGAGCTTCCTGCGTGACTTTCACCCTGCATTAAGCAGCCACCTGAGTAAATGTGTCATTACTGAACATTCTTACTATAGAGTTTGTACTGTATATAGTGAAAGAGCAGTTTGATCCGGTACTGCACTATTCTTTTAGCCTTGGTTTATCTGTCCGAATATATAAGATAATAAGTGTAAAGGCAATTGTTTTGAATCTTTTGATTTGATCGGTTGGTTGTCCTTTGAAGCAGCTTTGGTAAGTTTGAATAAGAATGACACAGTGTCATACAGTGTAAGTTTAGACTCTTATTAAACTGTTCGCTCAGGGGCAGTTTGATCTTGGTTTGCACTGTGCAACTAGGCTTAACTGTCCGAATATGTAGGGTAAATGGGATTGAAACCAAACAGTTTGGATCATAATGACACTACTAGTCCTCAAATCAGGAAGTTAAATTTAGCAGGACACTTGTTAAAAGCATGTGGATTGCCAATATTTGTATAGGTTAGACAACGTTTTAAATACTGGGTCTATATGAGTTAGAATTGGATTTCAATGTTAATTATTGACCAAAAGTGTGCAATATATTTGATACCGAGTAATTTGGAGTCAAACATGTTGTCTATATACGGTGCAATAAGCAATCGGCGTGCTTTTAGAAAATTGTAGTGGCGTTCTTACAGACAATTAATGGCGTTAATTATTCATACTCGACCAAACTGCCTAAGATGGGCAATTTACAACCAACGACAGTAGTCATTAAACAGTCTTCTGTGGAGGCAGTTCTCAACATAACTCTAACGATCGACTGGTCATTAGCATTGTTGTCTGCAAATTGAGCATGCTTAAACGAACAGTTTCGTTGATTTACTTTTTTCGATCAATGAGCACAATCCTGCGTCTACAAGTAACACTCTTCTAAAACCTAGAAATATATACAATCTAGCCAATTGTATTATCATTTAGCTCCATATTGAGAATAAGCTAGTGACACCAATATTGTTTATACATCAGCAATGCTTTCAATGAAATAAATGTCAATGCATAGACCGAAAGTTAGTTGAATTTTGAAATGCTAGAGTACAAGTACTTTTAATGTACATGTATCACACTAACGCTTTGGAAAATAATCTTATATTAAAACATCTAAACAAACAGTGAACATTGAGTAAATCTGAAATGTGTAGATGATAATAGCCTCACTAAGAATCAGAGTGTAAACATTTAACATTATCCCACTATTCGCGATCAGACTTACGTTCGCAAACAGACTAAACCCTGCGAGACGCTGAGCTTATCAATAAGCTTCATCGATTCAAAAGTAGTCATAATGCTCAGATATCACAATTTTAATATACTAATCTTTTTACAACGGTGAAAGGTTTAAGATATAAACTAAGCGGTCGCATGAAACTCCGGTAGGGCGGTTTAGATATACATGTATGTATATACTGTTTCCTTTTGGTGTTTTGACCGAACCAGTTATTGTGGTATCTTATCCGGCCACATCGCTTAGGTTAGAGTCCCACTAGCGCCTGCGATCGCTAAAGAACCCTAACGACCTTAAAATTGGCAACCGTCACTGGTATTGGTACGGAGACTCCATAATCACTTCCGACCTGTTGTGTGGTCACCTGATCTATGATAAGTCGCGGGTAATCTTTAGGCAGTCGCTGTTGATTGCACGACAGTCGTAGGTTATGGTAGAAAGGTCACTGACAGTCGTATGAATTTAGGAAAGATCACCAACAAGTTAAATATTGTTGGGGACCTTCGTACGACGATTGCACGATTACCTAAAACCTCTAAAATTACCTCTTAAAGACCACCGGCGACCAGTTTGATCGTAAGGATGTTGTTGTGCATGATCAATAACCTCTCTACGACTTAAATTGGTCGCACGACTAGAAACGATTACCAACGATTACTGAAGACAACCCATAATGCGTAGTGGGACTGAGCCCTCAGCCTGCACTGCTGATAGTGTGGTACAGTCAGTTTACGGATGCATCCGGGTCAGAGTCGGTACAAAGCTAGCGAAATTGTAAAATGTGGCTTCTGTAACCTTCGTGGCAAATAGATAGAACGTCAACATGGAAAACTCGAGGTTATAAGTTAGAATCCCGTCAGGGCCATTTAAACGAGTACAAGGGTACTGTCTGGATCTACCATACGAACAAACCTCAGTTTACCCCGCGAGTGGGGCAACGTGTCTAAGAGGTATTGTTTTTCGATAGACACCTGAACCTTTTTTCAAAGTTTATATGTATTTAAAAATCGAACCAAACACATTTTATAGCTAACTAAATAGTTTCTCAATACAACACTAATTATTGAAGAAAACAAGATGCTCCAGAAGCGGAGGTAGTTTAAAAAAATGACCATCTCCCTTGTACTCGATAAAGCTATTGCGGAACACATACCTGCCTATTATTATAATCAGAACTGCTGTCATTTAATATCAAGTTTTGTTTATCCTAAATGCTCAGTCTCTGATCCAACCTCGTCTTTCTTTAGCTGTACACTCTGTCTTATTGAAAACTGTTTAATTTGCTAATATCAGCTAATTTTGATTTCCATTTTGGTTGGTAGGAGGCTTACTTTGATGAGTTTTACTTTGAATGTTTTAAAAAACAACAACAAGGACATTGGGTGTACTAACCCTACCTCTTCATTATTTTATGCAAGAAAGTTTGTATGAATATAACAGGAAACCTAGTGACATCTCTTGATTGTAATTTTGACTAAAAATCTAAACAAGAAATCAAGAAATAAAATGCATTTTTGTCCCAAATAAAAAATTCCTTAATTGTGAAACATTACAACATTTATCGTTTTTCCCACGGTCTGTTGTATATTTTTCGTGCCATCTGACACGACCATGTTAACATGAAGAATGAAGAGCAACGTAAATTAAAATAAAATAAAATTGAGATAAAATGGCCATATTCACGTTAATACTAGTATAGCAGTATTATATTATGAGTGAGTGGGTGAGTAGGGTTTTACGGCACTGCGACACTGAAGGGTCATATAGCGCCGATGAATGATGAGATGACATGATGATGAAATTGTTCAAATTGTCATATTGAAATGGGATAAAAAATATGTCAATGTCGAAGATAGGACGCCTGTATCCGATGACCATTCTGTTCTCTATAGTAAAGCCTGTTTTAATGGCCTTCGAAAGGATGTCTAATTATGGGTATGTAAGACAGGTTGTAGCTTAATGCTGGTAAAAAGTAATGCAGAACGTTCATACAGGATATTTCTGTATTACTTTTGCCATGCCTGAGGCAACCACCTGCACTGAACACTCTTATAGCTGATAGATGAATGATCGCTTAATACGGAGTTTACTGTATACCATAACGGACAGTACTGACCAAATGTTAGGGACTATCACAAACATAACCATCGTAATTACAGTTCAACCAATTGTCAATTATTCAGATATGCTAATGATGTTCATGTCCGTTCCGGATAGGACTAATTCCCAGACAACATTTACAACTCTTGGACATATATCAATATGTTTAGCACGACTCTCTTTGATATACACCACAAAACCAACCGACAGATAATAATCCGATCGCATTATTCTTACAAGACAACATTCACCTGAATGGATTTGCTTAGCTGACAAATGATAAATTGTTATACGTAACAAGACTGTTTCCCGTTACATTACTGATATATTCCTACGATTGGCTTAGCAAGTCGCATGTGCAGTTTTTTAAATTACAGAGCAAATGAAATTCCTGAAACAAACTAGGCGGAGGGGACATATTTGGCTCAACAAACTTGTCTGCTCTTAAGATGTGCTCTGTGTAAACAAAAACACTCTTGTATAGCAAAGACCCATCAAACCAGAATCATTCGCCCTTTCACATTGTTTTGAATATGTGTTCATTCCTGCAAGATCCAGATAAATTATACATCTCATCATTTACAGATTCGACCCAACACCACAACTTCTTAAGTATACATCAGCATGTGCAGGTTACGGCATTACATGGACGGGAGCTGTTTTCATAATACGCCCCGTACTTCATCCTCAGTCTTTTTATACTCTCTGGTCCTTCGGGATCATAAGTTTTGATGTTATTAGTTTCGAAAATTGAATACTGTTTAAGCCCGTGCTAGGGAGCGTGAGTAGTGTTGCTCTTTTAATTATTACTCATGAACAGAATCAATGAAACCGAGTCTGCAATGATCTCTCTTCGCATTGCTACGTTCACTTTCGAAGGATATCCCACTTTCAGACTATTTGTACTGCCACTGCATTGTAAATAAACTGATTAAATAAACGTATATACTTATAATAAGAACAAACAGAATATTTATCACTATTTATATAAGTCATGCAGTAGCCCTATCGTTAACACACAGCAAGCCTGGTAAGCAGCATACAAACGCTGCAAAAATAACAATTATAGTACATTGCATGTTAGTTCAACGTATTGTGATAATTTTATTAAATAAAACTTGTGCGTAACTTACATTGCCATAATGCACAAAAGAAATGATAGTTATGTAAATACCTCTTGTCTCAAATTAAACATCGATAATTGAGGACATTTTATAAAAGCAATGCTTTATCTTTCACGAATATGAGGTAACCCGAAAATGTTGCTATTCTCCGGCTGGTCATGTGCTTACTGGTAATTTCGAGATAATCAAACTTGGAACAGATAGTACAATTACGCAACACACACTTCCTAAAATCTATTGGTTACCAAAACTACATAAAACATATAAAGCGCGTTTCATTGTAAAGTCTAGCACTTGTACACCTATGAAATTGTCTACACTTTTGACGTCTTGTTTGACGAAAATTAAAGAACATGTCAAATTCTATTGTGATACTTTTATGGTGATGTGATTTACAAACTTTGTAAGATTATTGGACATACCAATTTTCTGACTTTGTTCATCAAAAATTCATTAAATAGGGATATGATCCTATAGAACTACAACATGATCCTACTATAGTACTACAGCACTACTGCATGTCTGGTTGTCAACCCTTTTAAAGTTGGCAATAACGCTAGCCTCTTTGCATGTACGCCGCAAGAAAGGTTTAGTACTCTATGAAGGCGACCTCTTACATGCGGAAACGGAAGGAGAACATCGGATATTTGTACTACCTCGTTTTTGTCGTACCCTTTATTACTTTTCTACAGTTACTCTGTTTGTAGCTCAATCATTGAGTACACTAGCGATAGCTGGATACGTTTATTTACGATATTTTACTTTTTATGGTGGAGATGGAATACATGTGAGGTTGGTCGCCCCGAAACCAGTTTAACCCCCAAGTGACATTTGTGCATGTGTTGTTTGTAGTCGTGGTGCTGTTTGGGTGGTTGTGTGTTTTGTATGCGGTGTTTCCTGCATGACTCATACGTATACTGTTATGACAATTTTAGAAAAAATCTCTTCTGTTATATTAAGAAATCTTCAGAAGTCTTAAACTTATGAACAAAAGGTTTCTTGCATTCACTGAACGCACATACGATGTATCTACTTTGTACACTACCCATCCTCGTGATTTAATTAAAGATAATACTTACTAACTTAATCCAGAAAGTATTTCTCGAGAAAAAAATCATTTCTGTCATGTAATGCTGATAAAACTTTCTTTACTCACAAGCAAACGAAATATTACACAATTTAGACTTGCTCAGACGTTTGCGAATCAATAACCTTTATTCTGGATAACATATTTGTACGTTATGGGAATGCTACGTATATACCGTCAGGTGATTGGTATTTTTATGGGTACAAATTGTGCACCACTAGTCGCCGATTCGATTTTGTATTGTTATGAGAGAGATTTTACGTTTGAATCCACAATCACAAGAAGACGTTATAAAAGCCTAAAATAAAACTTCTCGATATTTGGATGATATATTTAACTTGGATAACCCTTTCGTTGGTGTTCTGATTCCTACAATTTACCTAAACGAACCTTAATTGAATAAAGCTATCCCCTTCCGACACTTATTCAGCATTTCTTTATCTAGACCTTAAAATTATCAATGAAATTATTTCTTCTGAACATATGACAAACGGGATGATTCTTATTTTAATATTGTTAATTTCCCCCCTCCTTGACGGAGATGTTCCCCGTGTCCCATCTTACGGGGTTTATATGTATATATCAACTTATTCGTTTTGCTAGAGCTTGTTCATCTGTTGACGATTTTAACAGTCGAAATCTCTTTGTAACTGAAAAAAAGCTGCTTAAGCAAGGATATAGATACCATAAGCTAAGAAAAACTTTCTCTAAATTTTATTATCGAACTCTCTCAGTTATTGGCAAGTCCAGATATAAATTTAAGCTGCTCCTGCAACGCGGTATTTCACGTCTCGAATAATATGGTGATATGATTTACAAATTTCGTAAAATTATTGGACATGCTCATTTTCTCACTTTCTTCATCAATTATGTTAAAAATTCATTAAAAAGGTAAATGATCCTCTAGTACTACAACATACTGCATTTCTGGTTGTCAACCCTTTTACAGTTGACAGTCACGCTGCCCTCTTTGCATGTACGCCGACAGGAAAGGTTTAGTACTCTATGAAGGCGACCTCTTAAAAAAATCCGGAAACGGAAGGAGGACGGCTGATATTTGTATTCTCGTTTTTTGTCATACCTTTTATTACTTTTCTACAATTACTCTGTTTGCAGTTCAGTCATTGAGTACACTAGTGATAAGTGGATATAGTTTGTTTTACTTAAATATGTTTTCGTTTTACATGCATTTTACCATTGTATTTGCCATCGCGGTTATTGTAGATCAGTAGAAGAGGGGATACGTTTATTTACGATGTTTGTCTTTTATGGTGGGGATGGAATAAGTGTGAGGTTGGTCGCTCCTAACCCGGTTTAAATCCACAGTGACTATTGTCACCGACCGTTCCAATGCGGTACTTTTATCTTCCCTATTGTTTGATTGTTTTGTCTTTGTGCGTCTCCTTATGTTTTTATTAGGTTTGTACATTTGCTTTGTTTTCTTGTGTTGCTGTTCGGGTGGCTGTCTGTTTTGTATGTGGTGTTTCCTGCGTGACTCATATTTGTACTTTTATATCGCATATGGACACTTGAATTTGGTACCAAGGTAGACACTGTGGAATCAAAAGTTCTACTCCATCTTACTTTCATTCTCAGCCGTATTTTTATTATTCACGGGTACTACATCATCAGTATCTAGGTCAACAAATCTCTCCTAATTTTAACATTTGATATTAAGTGCATGATGCGTATGTGTAAATACACATTTTAGGTATATAGTGAACAAATGAGGAATCCAGCATTTGGAACTATTGTATTTCGATGCTCACTGACCGTATATGGAATTGAATTGAAGAGGCAATAAAAAGACATCGTGTTATATTGGTTAATTTGTACAGAAAACACGTCGCCCAGTACTTGCTCAGTTTGTCCTTTGCAAAGTCTGAAAACGTTTTCTGTGGGCAATATATTAAGATTAATCCAGTTTGTTCCTAGTTTGAATTGTTGGAGCCTGAAATACCCGGACAATTTAATCAGTTCACTAGTTACACGTTGCTGAGAATGCAATTGTTACAAATGGATGCATGTTCTTGGCTAGGCCAATACTAACAGCGTTTCAGTTATTCTAATTACCCGTGGTCCTGTGTGCAAGTTTGGGTTTTATTATAGCATTTTAAATTCAATTAATTGTGGCGGTTAGAAAATTGATTTCAACAGGGACTTAAATGTCGAATTCAGTCATCAAATGTTCAGTGTGGTTCCCTTGCATGATCACATTCCTTACTAAACGTGTCTCTTTGATTCACTACTTATGTATATCTATTGGCATTAATAGGAGAAATTTGTAAAACCCAAGACCAGGGTCACGATAATAAAAATCCAATATGTAACGAATATTCATTAATTAGAATGATAAAGTAGAATCTGAGAACGGAATTTGGACAGGTACACGTCGGCAATGAACCTTAAATATGTTACCATAAATCACAATGTTTAATCAAAACTAATGAAGAAGTGTCAGAGACATGTTGTAGTGCACCCGTTATGTTATTCTCGGAAGTGTAAATATCACATCAGAGCCAAGTTTGATTTTCATATTTTAATTTGGGAAACAAATATCAACGTTTATTTATTACAACTCCATTAACGATCAAATATAATGTGTTTAGTAAAGCTGTACTTCATGTGATGTTGTCAATTAGAGTTCAATGTCTGCCATACTAGGATACTAATGTGATCAAGCTATACGTTATGTTCCTGGTGCCATTTCGTACTGATTAGCACATTTTAAATATTACTATTATGTTACACTACAGGAAAAGATGTTTTATCACTTTCCTAACTACGAGATGCCTCTCATTTAGTTATTGAACTGGACCTTTCTGACATATTTATTGACACTCGTTTAGACGTCGAACTGCTACTGTCCGCGACCAAGTTATTTATACTCGTTTAGACGTCGAACTGGGAATTTCTGCGACCGTTTTTTTTCTATTCGTTTAGCAATCGAACTTTGACTTTCCGTGATAACATTATTATTACTCGAGTTAGATCAGACACGACAGGCAGCTGTGTCTTTACACATTTCATACGATTTCAAACAAATAGGACAATGTCATTGTGAAATTCCCGGGAGGGACCGGAATTTGACTCCCGGACCTCCGGATTGGTAGTCAAGCAAATTACCACTAGACTACTGCACATCACAGGGTAAAAGTCATTTCACCCTGTATTAAGCGGCTACGTGCATAACAATAAACAAATTCGTCTCATCTAGAATGTTTTTCTGTAATATGCTGCACTGAATACTTTCTTCCCTTTTTAACTACAATTATAGTTAATAAAAGTGGGTATGCTATGTCTTTGATATGAAATGATTTATTTAGGGCGTCTACAATTCATTTGGAAAACCATCGCACATTAGAAATACAACATTGAGACAAACATCTCCGAATAAAGTGAGAGTGATTTGAATTTTGAAATGTTGCGCTTAACGTTTTTAAGTGTTTCACACAAACGCTAGGTATAACTACGTAACAGAGAAAAAAGAACGAACCTTTAGCTTGTAATACGCGACCACATTTTTATTTGTAAATAATTTGGATTCAGCAGCGTCACACAATAATCCAAGATATTTTACCCTTTGTCATTGGCTTCTAATGAGCTTGATCGAGTCGGACGTAGTTAAAATGGCACCAGATTCAAAATTGGAATTTACTTTTTTCACATTTGGGTAAGGGCTGAGTTATATCCTTAGCAGTCTGGTGAAATTTAAATGTATTTAAAGACGATATTCGATGAGTACTACCAAATAATACATTTTAGAGATATTGCTGATGTTGTTCCATATGAATAACAAACCATGCCAAATTAAATTGCACTTGTAACGACAGTGGTACCGGTAAAACATTATTTATACTGCCTCGCTGCGTAAGACCGTGTTTGATGCGGTGTGATAAAACGTCTACATAGCTCGAAATTGTTCATGAGTTTTCAATCTGGTTAACTGAAAAAGTTACAAGGTGCTAAATCTTGCGAATAAGGCGATTGAAGTATGCCACGAACCTTTTAATTCTTCATAACAATATGTACAGTTGCAGATCTTTGTGTTTGCGCTTTCGTCATGCAGCAACGTCATGCACTGAATACCCTTTGCTGGACGATATTTTTCAATTGTGTGTTCCAGTTTTCTCAGAACATACATTTTGTAGAAAGTCACGGCTACATTGCTCCCTTTGAAATGGGAACTGTAAGCGCCAGGCCATATACATTGTGTGGTTTGCACGAATTAATTGGAGTGGCAAGGTCGATAACATGCCATCTGAAAACGTCATCGCATAATGCACTACTGGAGAACATACCTACGATATGCAATACATTTGAGACGTCGTTCGCCTAGAGATTGAACAGCAACTTACCAAATTCTTGACAGTGGCGTTACATCAGACAAGGCAGGCACTTTATATGTGTTATAAAGTTTTGCATAAACTTGTCGCTATTCCGTTCAGTGATTATGCCGCACATCTAATTGCTAAAGGTAGGAAAACAGTGGTTATTTAGGACCAATATATCGACGAGACTGAAGTATAAACTAGCATGACTTCGTTGTCAAATTTGCAAATTATTGGAGGCAATGTTCGAAGACACTGAATAGTTTCAATTTGTTTGAATGCCTTAATTCTAAAAGCGATGTGAAATACAAATGTGTTTGACGAATTGCATTTTATCCAGAGAAAATCTCAATTTATGTCCTCAATATGCACATTCATGCCGTAGAAATATGCCTCTTGAGTTTCAAATGTAACCATTTAGCAATAGCAATAAAACTGATGAGCGATTCTAGTTTTTGTTTTATTACAGCTCGATGTATAAAGGTTAATATCCGGAAGATCTGATGAAATATCAAAAGCGGTTCTTGAATGCACACATATCACATACTGAAATAAATTAATCCAATTGATGAGAATTTCAATGCACTGTAATTTTGGTCATTTGATATAAAACTCAAAGCTTTATGGGATGGTATTCAATTTGTTGAAGGCGCAATGACATGGCTTCAACGATATTACAAATTAGACGCATGACAAGTAATATGTTGACAAACACTTCCGTTTGTCAAATCGATTTTCTTCATTTTCTGAACTAACATATTCAGATTGACAAACAGTGTGGATCCGGATGAGAGGCCGTGTAACTTTGCTCTAATTGTTCCGAGTTTTGCCCATGGAAACCAGTTTTGGCCCATGTAAACTATATAGTCATTTACTTCAAAATGAAGTTTGAACTCGAACAGCTATGAAATCCTTTAGAGGTCTGTCATCGTCCATTTGTCTGTCTTTTACGTTTTACTTGTCACGCTGGTTGCGTCACACCTTGAAACAAGTTACCATTGCACTGTTACACTTGAATGAGATGGACTTAAAAGGTGGATTGGTTGGTTGTGTTAACTCATTCCCTCCTAGACTATTGTAAAACCCAACCTCTTTGATTTTAATCTACCGAAGAGGAGCATTGACTATAGAAAAAGACAACTTTAGAATTGAATACATTTTGTAGTTTTGAAACCGTTGTTATAAATAGAGCATTTGCTCTAATAGGGCAAATACTCTATTTATCACAATAGGTTTAAAAAGTGAGTATAGAAAAAGACAACTTTAGAATTGAATACATTTTGTAGTTTTGAAACCGTTGTTATAAATAGAGCATTTGCTCTAATAGGGCAAATACTCTATTTATCACAATAGGTTTAAAAAGTGAGTTTTACAGAGACGCAAACAGCCGTCAGTAGGAGAGAATGGGTTAATTAATGTCCGTATCTGCCAGCTTTTTGGGAATTTGACGCCCCAGAGACATCCTTGTTCATAAATTGATAAAGATTTGTTACATTTGTTAGGCAATATAGCTATATTAAAACGTTTGACAGGCTATGCGATATCTGTCTGCACAACCGACTGTGATGATTCAAGTTTGATACTAATATGATAAATCTGTTAATTTAATGTGTATGTATTTATGACCAATACGCTGAAAAATGACACACTTCATCACCAAAAACAAGACACATAACTAACAGCAGACGACTTTATCATAGAGACTAACAGTTTTAAATTACCCCCGATTCGTTTGATCTTTGAAGAACTATTTGAGGCTTGTTAATCATTTTGGATTCTGGTGAGTCATTCGTCGCACCTCTGAATTAAAGAGGATTGCAAAGTCATATTACACTTTCCTGAATTCGGATTAATCATATGTAGATTCATATTCGCAATACACTGTCATGTCCAGTTAGACGTCTTTTAAACAGTCACACGACCAAAGTCCTATAAAATTGTTTTAAGACATGTGGTAACCTTGTGTAAAGCGAAATATTGCAAACAACACTTTCATTATACATTTGCAGTCACATGCTCTAATAAGCATTCATAAAGTGACAGGTGTTGCAGAGGTTCTACCGTAAGAAATATCTGCTTTAAAACTAGGACGACTATAGCTATATAGTGTCTGTAATTAATTTGAAAGGCATCAATGCATTGAGTCACTTATTGCTGGTGATGACCAAAAATGACGCTGACTTTGGCTATTATATTGTATGGAAAAGTAGTAAAGTCAAGCAGGCAAAGCCACATGCAATACGCAACCACCACCAAAACACCGATAGACAGCATGACACACACACACACACAACCACACACCCAAACGCACGCACACACACACACACACACACAAACGAAATGAACACAGAAAACACCAAAAGACACACAAGAAACAGGGACAAACGTTCCACAACATGAACAAACCACAAGCACAAAAACGCAAGGCAAACAAAAGGAAGGCTAACAAAGAGAGTACCGCCTTGGCACGGTCAGCAGCAAAAACACCACTGGGGGTTTAAACCGGTTTACGGACGTCCTAACCTCACACTTCTCTCAAAGTCACCCTAGCTTTACAAATATTGTAAATAAAGGTATCCCCGCTGGACTTACCCACAACATAGACGACGGTGAACACAGGACAACATGTAAAACATAGCATAATAACTGTGACAATCCGTCAAATATGTACTCAATGACTTTGCTGAAGTCAGAGCACCTGCAGGTAAGCCGTTAAGGGCACGACAGGGAAAAAGTAATACATGAGTCTGGTAAGCTCCTCCTGTATCCAAGTTAAAGAGTATACCATCATAGAGTACTACCCTCGGCCTGTCATCGCGCAAGCAAAGAGGGAAGCGTAGCTACCGACTGTAAAAGGGTCGATAACCAAACATGCAGTGTGTTGCAATATAATAGGATCATAACCTTTCTTTTTAAATGTTTTAATGCGTTTGATAAACAAATCATGAAAATGGATATGACCCCGAATTTTCCTAAGTTTGTAGATAACATCCCCATAAAATTCTGGTTGAGAAATGCCTTGTCGCAGTAACGTCCGTAGATTGCAATTATATTTACTAATGAGAGGTAAATTTCGATAATAAAATTTAGAAAAGGTTTTCCAAAGTTTATGATATCTGTAACCTTGCTTAAGAAGTTTATCAGTTATAACTAAATTACGTCTGTTAAAATCTTCAAGCAAAGAACAGGCTCGGGCAAACCTAATAAATTGAGAAATATAAACCCCATAAGAAGTAGAACGTGGCACATCCCCATCTAGAAAAGGATAATTAACAATTTTAAAATCAAAATCTTCTCTTTTATCGTATACTTTGGACGAAACTTTATCATTTATAATTGAAAGATTCAAATCTAAAAATGAAGCATTAATGTCAGATTGATTAGCTTTGTTTAAAGACAGTTCTTTTGGGTAGATTGAAGAAACCATAGTATCAAAATAAGGATTATCTAAATTCAAAATATCGTCTAAATACCTTGAAGTTTTATTAAAAGCATTAACAATATCGGTCTGTGTATCAGGTTTTAAGCTAAGCATAAAATCCCTCTCGTAGCAATACAAAAACAAATCTGCAACAAGAGGGGCACAATTTGTACCCATGGGTATACCAACGTTTGTTCTATTGTCTGGCAAATACGTATATATATCTATGCCTATTCTATGAACGGTGAAAGATACATACACAATGACGGGTTAAGAGGCACTTATCAGAGGAAATATCTTAACCCTTCGCTTGCTGAATTTTAAAATACATTTCTCCTTCTTTATCCATGCCCTGTTGTATAATTACATATATCTTCACTGTGTACAAGTATTTCGCTGTACAACCACTGCTGTGGAGTGCACTGGTTGCACAATCAACTTGTAAATAGTGCAGACCCTGATGAGACAGCTCCTGCAGGAGCTGTCTCATCTGGGTCTTCACTATTTACAGGTAGGTATATTGGCGTGAATAGCAAGCGAAGGGTTAAAATCATTTTTTATCATAAATCATCTTAAAAGTGGGCACAACTGGTGTATCTATTATACAACTCATAGTTTCGTATTGTAAACCTACCGAATATTTAAATATCCGATAGATAGGTACATATTAGTTAGTAGTTTAAAGAAATATTAAACTGGAACATTTGCTACAAGATACATTAATTCAGTATAATATCGTAAATGTCATGTGTATGTTTGTCATAACTAAAACGGATTTTATTCCTGATTTCAAACAATTATTCTACCCATTTCTTTATTGTATTATTGAGAAGCTGGCGTAATAATTATACTAAAGTGGCCTAGATGTTGTTTTGTTTCCAGTTTATTAGTGTGTACCACTTTATGGTCATATCATAACAAGAAACTTTGGTATAAAATATTTTACTTTACAAGCTTTTACCATATGTACCCCCCTGCTCTTAGTATAAGTGGACATGTTACAATAAATAAATTGAAATGAAATGTTAACTTTGGGCATAAGTCCAAACTAGTTGTTGTTCATCCAAAACGTACTTCAAGACAAGGAAGATAGTTTGCGGTTCCAGTTTGATTAATGTCATGTTGCAACTCTTTAATGTTGGTCAGAGGTATACCTGTAATATGGTTTCAATAATTGCGATTTATACACCGCAATTTATCCAGCCGTCCGTCCTACAGATTGCAGCCATCATACCTCTGTGTAACACCTCCATATGTTTTCAAATTGGATCTATTGAGTCTTGAACTATATTCAGCATGATAGTATTATATAATTTAAGCCAATTGATCTATAGAAAATGTATGATCTAGGTCTCCTGTGTTTACAAGGGAATAAATAGAAAGGTGTATTTGTGGAGTAAAGGGTTAAAATGTATAAACGTGATTCAATTTTGAGCACTGTTCGAGATTTTACACCCGCCCAGGATTGATAAATGTAAGCGGGCTGAATGTTTCATTGGGAGAATCAAATTTTACGCAATTATCTCTTTGTAACGCTCAAATGAAAATTTGAAATTGATTATTTTGAAAACTGAATACAGCTTAAGCCGGTGCTAGAGGGCATGAGTAGTGTTGCACTTTTAATTACTACTCATGAACGGACCCAATAAAACCGAGTCTGCAATTTTTTCTTTTGGCATTGCTCCTTTTGTTTTTGATGGATCACCTACTTTCAGAATATATGTACTATGTAATCGGTTGAGTAACAAATATGCTTTTCGATGGTTTGAAAATACTATTAAGTCATTTTACGCTATGCGCGATCAAATCGTTATCTGTAATTAACTTGGATCCAGATTAGACGCCGGTGTAACGAAGTAAAGTGACCCCCATAGAATACTGACCCCCGGTCAGTATTTTTAAAAAAATAGTGACACCCCGGTCATAGTATTTTGACCCCCCGGTCATAATATTACGACCCCTACACACGAAGAAAACTGACCCCTTACGAAGAATTGTGACCCCCATAGAATAGTGACTCCCTGTCTTTGTTTCAACAAAACATACACCCGCACGTCTGCGCACACACGCACGCACACACACACACAACACGCATGTACATACACAATTACACACACGCACGCATGCACGCACACATACCGGTACACATATGCACGCACGCACGCACATATACCGATACTTACACATACACTTAGAAACACTCGCATACATGCAAGCACACAAACACTCACGCACGCACTCACGCGCACGCAGGAGCACATGTACCAGCATGCATATATAAAGAGATCACTTAATAAATTGTAAAATGTTGTATTGACTTCTATCTGACGTAAATTGCTGTAAAATTTCAATAATCTAAGTTCTAACTTAAAATTTCGTGGATGGAAAACTGTGTCAGTCACTGTAAAACTAAAAAAAAACGTCCTAGGGTTTATATATCTCAACTTATTCGTTTTGCTAGAGCTTTGTTGCAACCTGAATTGTAATAACAACCGGAATTGTAATAGAATAATTTTGTGTCTGTATTTGTGTGTCTATGTGAGTATGAATGTGCGCACGTGCTAGTATGTGTATGCGTGTAGTTTGTATGCGTGTGCGCGCATGTGTACATGTATGAAGTAATACATTAGATATTCAAGATGATAGTACAACGACTTAGAAATTTTTATTACAAAACTGATTATGATGCGAAAACATTATTACAATTGGTGGTCAACCTCAATTGTAATAACAACCTGAAGTGTAATAAAATAATTTTGTGTCTGTATGTGTGTGTCTATGTGAGTATGAATGTGCGCACGTGCTAGTATGTTGATAGTATGTGTATGCGCGTAGTTTGTATGGGAGGGGCGCATGCGTGTGCGCACATGTGTACATGTATGAGGTAATACACCAGGTATTCTAGATGATAGTACAACGACTTAGAAATATTTATTACAAAACTGGTTATGATGCGAAAACATTATTACAATTGGTGGTCAACCTCAATTGTAATAACAACCTGAAGTGTAATAAAATAATGTAGTGTCTGTATTTGTGTGTCTGTGTGTGTATGAATGTGCGCATGTGCTAGTATGTGTATGCGTGTAGTGTGTAGGTGATGGGCGCATGCGTGTGCGCGCATGTGTACATGTATGAAGTAATACATCAGATATTATAGATGATAGTACAACGACTTAGAAATTGTTATTACAAACTGGTTATGATGCGAAAACATTATTACAATTGGTGGTCAACCTGAATTGTAATAACAACCTGAAGTGTAATAAAATAATTTTGTGTCTGTATTTATGTGTCTATGTGAGTATGAATGTGCGCACGTGCAAGTATGTTGATAGTATGCGTATGCGTGTAGTTTGTATGGGAGGGGCGCATGCGTGCGCGCGCATGTGTACATGTGTGAAGTAATACACCATATATTCTAGATGATAGTACAACGACTTAGAAATATTTATTACAAAACTGGTTATGATGCGAAAACATTATTACAATTGGTGGTCAACCTGAATTGTAAATCTCATCGAAGTGAGGCAACATAGGGGTTCGACATCATACCTTTTGAATAATTTTAGCGAAGCGGGAAATAATATTTGTTGTTGCTGTTGTGTTTGCTTCGTCTACCACCACCATCACCGTCACTACTACTACTACTACTACTACTACTACTACTACTACTACTACTACTACTATAATTACTGCCACTACTACTACTACTACTACTACATGTACTACTACTGCTATTAATCCCACTACTACAATAATACTCCTCCTACTACTACTCCTACTCCTCCTCCTACTACTACTATTACCTACCTACCTACCTACCCAATAACCCACCCACCCACCCACCCAAAACCCACCCACCCACCAAAGCACAAACCCAACCATCCACAAACCCATCCACCTACTACTGCCGCTGCTGCTGCTACAACTGCTACTACTACTATTCCTACTTCCTACTACCTACTACTACTACTACCTATACTACTACTACTACCTATACTACTACTACCTATACTACTACCTATACTACTACTTATACTACTACTATCTAACTATCTACCTATCTACCTGTCATGACTAAAGCGCGCAATACTAATTGAACCCAAGTATTTTGTACATAGGGGGTCACATTTTCTGACAAATATCGACCCCGGTCAGTATTTTTTAAAAAATAGCGACCCCCGGTCATAGTGCTTTGACAGACATACGCTCATTATATGTTGAACAGTTCCCGCGACTTTAATTTACCTCCTGTATAATTTAAAGAAAGGGTTTAACTTTACTCGTAAACTATTTATCTTGGTCATAATTGTTACAGATGTAGTGACCCCCGGTCATAGCACAATTTCAGCCCTGTTTATCATATCATGGCTAAAGCGCGCCTTGCCCAAGTATTTTGTACATAGGGGGTCACATTTTCTGAAGAATATCGACCCCAGTCAGTATTTTTTAAAACATAGCGACCCCACCCCCCCCCCCCCCGGTCATAGAGCTTTGACACAAGTTCATGATATGATGAACAACTCCCGCGAACTTAATCTACCGCCAGTATAATTTAAGAAAGAGTTTAACTTTACTCGATTTTATTTCACCTTAGTCATAAATATTACAGATGTAGTGACACCCGGTCATAGCAATTTCAGCCGTGTTTATCCTATCATGACTAAAGCGCGCAACACTAATTGAACCCAAGTATTTTGTACATATTGGGTCACCTTTTCTGAAGAATATCGACCCCCGGTCAGTATTTTTTTAAAAATTGCGACCCCCGGTCATAGTGCTTTGACACACGTTCATGATATGTTGAACAGTTCCCGCGACTTTAATCTACCTCCTGTATAATTTAAAGAAAGGGTTTAACTTTACTCGTAAACTATTTAACCTTGGTCATAATTATTACAGATGTAGTGACCCCCGGTCACAGCAATTTCAGCCGTGTTTATCATATAATGGCTAATGCGCGCCTTGCTAATTGAACCCAAGTATTTTGTACATAGGGGGTCACATTTTCTGAAGAATATCGACCCCGTCATTATTTTTCAAAATATAGCGACCCCCGGTCATAGTGCTTTGACACACGTTCAATCGTTCATGATATGTTGAATAGTTCCCGCGAACTTAATCTACCTCCAGTTTAATTTAAAGAAAGGGTTTAACTTTACTCCGGTCATAGCAATTTCAGCCGTGTTTAATATATCGTGGCTAATGCGCGCCATGCTAATTGAACCAAAGTATTTTGTACATAGGGGGTCACATTTTCTGAAGAATATCGACCCCCGGTCAGTATTTTTTTTTAAAACAAATAGCGACCCCCGGTTACTGTGCTTTGACACACGTTCATGATATGTTGAACAGCTCCCGCGAACTTATGTGTGTGGCTTTTCCTGCTTGAGTTTACTACTTTTTCATTTAATCTACCTCCAGTATAATTTAAGAAAGGGTTTAACTTTACTCGATTTTTATTTAACCTTGGTCATAATGTAGTGACCCATAAGTATTTTGTACATAGTGGGTCACATTTTCTGAAGAATATCGACCCCGGCCAGTATATTGTCAAAAATAGCGAACCCGGTCATAACTCTATGAATCACGTTCATGATATGTTAAACAACTCTAGTATTTATTTATTTATTAAAAAGGGGGTTCACGTTAATCGAAAAATACCTTTTCCTTTGTCATAATTCTTGTAGATGTAGTGACCCCAGTCATTGCATTTTGACCGTGTTTATTATACTAGACTAATACGCACAATGTTAATTGAACCCTAGCATTTTGTACATAGGGGGTCACATTTTCTGAAGAATACTGACCCCCGGTCAGTATTTTTTAAAAAATAGCGACCCCTGGTGATAGTGCTTGACACACATTCATGATATGTTAAACAACACCCTGAAACTCAAATCTATGTCCAGTATAATTTAAGGAAAGGGTTTAACTTTACTCGAAAAATATTTAACCTTGGTTATAATTCTTACAGATGTAGTGACCCCCTTTCATAGATTATTTTTAGCCCCGTTTATTATATAATGACCAATGCGCCCAATGCTAATTGAACTCAAGTTAGTTGTAAAAAGGATGGTGTCATTTTTTTCTGAAGAATATCGAACCCCGGTCAGTATTTTTTAAACAATAGTGATCCCCGGTAATAATGCTTTGGCCCACCTTCGTGATATTTTGAACAACGCCAGCAACTTTAATTTGCCTCAAGTATACTTTAAAGAAAGGGTTTCACGTATTTCGAACAAAATATTTAACCTTGGTCATAATTGTTACAGATGTGTGACCCCTAGTAATATCATTTTGAGCCCCGTTTAATATATCATGACCAATGCGCGCAATGGACGCCAAGTAATACGACTTGTAATCATTGTTCGTACAGAATAGCACACACACGCACGCAATCAGGCACGCACGCAATCAGGCACGCACGCGCGCGCGCATGTACACATACACGCACATGCACGTACACAATCACTTATAAATAAACACCCTTCCGCACGCACCCACACATTCACACACCCCTACACAACATCGGAATACAATTTCATTTATAGAGAATTGTGTCAATTATTGTCGAAGAGATGCTGTTAATTTTCTTATATAAAAGGTTAAGCACGTGTGACATATACCATAGCAATATAGTGTGTACATTTGCAACAGGCCATTTTCCTCTGCAGATAATAAACATTAGATTAGTTGTTCATAATGTTTTTACTTTTATTTTAAACCAGCTTTGTAGAAAACCACACAGCAAGGATTTGTTGCGTGTTTATTTTTGTCTAAAAGGACGAGTTTAATAGATCCAATAAATCACGAACACGAGTCTTATATTCTATTCATAACATAACCTAGAGAAGATAGTTTTCCTTGTGTGTTCGTCACCTATTTGTGGCTGCCTAGTAAGTCAAATGTATGACATCGAAAATATCAGCACCTGTTGAGTTTCAAAACAGTTTGCCAATCAGACTGAGATTAATCGTCAACTTTTATCCTCTTTTATATTCAATTGAACTTAATTTGCGTTTGTGTTCGTTTATATTGTGAATTAGTACTCAAGGGTACACAATAAAATACACAAGTAGTAGTATTTGCCTTTATAAAAAGAAGAGTTTACTTACTGTAAAGATTTAAAAACATGATTTGACAAGTAAGGTCGGTCACTGTTAGAAGTATAGAACCATTTATTAGATCGCACAGAAAAGGTTGTTATACTCAAAATGCATTGTAAATGTCCCCTTAAAATAAGTTATATTACCACTACTTCTACTAATGCAACTATTACTTTCACACCCACTGTCACTCTTCTGCTAGTGTCAACATTTTTCAAAATATTGACAGTTTCTAAATAATAAAGTGTTTCCGTTAAATTTCGTTTACCCCCCCCCCCCACACACACACACACCACACACCACACACACACATACCCACCCACTCGATGCTGCAGCAACAACAACAAAAACAAAACTGCAGCCGCAACAATATTAGGTATTCAAGTATTTGCAATGGTTACTAATTTGTTAGTAATAGTTGGGGCGGGGGTCAATATTTTATAGATATCGCGGAGGGGGTCACTATTTTTCAGAGGGGAGTCGATATTTTTCAGAAAGGGGGTCAGTATTCTATGGGGGTCACTTTACTTCGTTACACCGGCAGACTTCTAGTCTAATAATGATCCAAACTATTTGGTATTCAGTCAATAGTTAATATTAAAATTGGTTTATTTTCTAGAATTTACTGTTTACAATCGTTTGTAGAGAACAAAGAATGAAAAAGTAGTAAAGTCAAGCAGGAAAACACACACACAAAACGCAACCAACACTACAACACCAACAGAAAGCAAGCACGCACCAACACACGAGACGGAAACATCAAACGTAAACAAAAGCACAAATACAAAGGCACAAATACACCAAATAAACATAAAAACTGGGTGACAAAGAGAGCACCGCCTTGGAACGGTCAATGGCAAAACCACCACATGGGGGTTTAAACTGGTTCACGGACGTCCTGACCTCACGCTTATCTCAAAGTCACTCTAGCTTAACAAATAGTGTAAATAAAGGTATCCCCGCCAGACTTCATCGCAACATAAAAGACGCTAAACACAGGACAATATGCATAACATAGCATGAGAACAACGCTGAAAGTCCGTAAAATATGTAAGGTGATGGCCCTATTATATTGCAACACACTGCATATTTGGTTATTGGCGCCTTTACATCAGTAGTTACGCTTGCCTCTTTGCTTGCGCGATAACAGGCCGAGGGAAGTACTCTATGATGGTACATGTATACTCTTACACACAGAAACGGGATGAGCTTACCAGACTCTGTCGTGCCCTTAACGGATTCCCTGAAGTTTTGTCACCTTTGATTTTATGTTTGTTTAGTGTTTTTGTCTTTGTGCTTGTGCGTTTGTTCATGTTTAATATTTTCACCTGTGTGCGTGTGTGTGTATGTTTGTGTGTTCATCATTACATCTGTGTTTGTCTGGTGCGTTTATGTATTAAATATCGTGCGTGTGTGGGTGTATTACTTGGTCTATCGATGTTTTTGAGATGGTTGCGTCTTGTGTGTGGCTTTTCCTGCTTGACCTTTACATTTTCATTTGACTGTTTCGTATTGCTCTTAAAATACACATAAAAACACATTCATACCCATGTCCAAATCTAGGGTACATATGACGTATTATGAATGGCATAAAATATTCCTTTTTACTCGTAAATGGTTTCTACCATGTGATTGTGCAACATATCAGACATCAGCCCAAACAAATTCCAAGTCGTGTGTGTATTACAATTATAATATTATGTTCATGCCTTCTGTCTCTATAATTTACACATAGGTCAGACATTCTTTTTAAACGATGTTTCAGTATATTTCGTCTGTAAATGGTCGGCGTATTTATTGTTTGTTAGATTTTTTTCCGAATTGCATTTTAAAGATGATTTAGGTAGTAAGTTCTGCGCAGCTGTTTGCGCCGAATACTCTCTACAAAGGAAACAACCGGTACCGGTATTCTGGATGACACTAATTTCGAACGACTTATTTCGACCAACATTTACAAACCTTAAATGTATCAACAATTTCGATTATACGAGAAAATTGTTAAAATATAATTAGCCGAACGTATAAAAACCGATACGGGAGTATAATAAACAAATTGGTACGACGTCATAGCAATGTGACGTCATAAGACGTCGCCCATTTTGGCGTAATTTTCATGGGAGATCACTACCACAAGGTGATAAATTAAGTAATTACTTAAAAACGAAGCCTGCAACCACATATTTCTTTTTGATTTCATGTTAAGGATATTATAAAGCACAAAATGTGAAAAATTGAAAACGATTCTTGGATAAGTTTCTTAGAAATTTACGAAAAAATCGCCGATGTCATGATTTTTGTACTGTCCTGTATGTAAAAGGCAGGAAGCACGCTTATGTTTATCTCATTGTAATTACTCAAAAATAAAGTCTGTAACCCCCTCTTTTCTTTGTTTATTTGCAATCAGCATACTTTAAGCAACACAATATAAAAAAAAAAAAAACAATCATGGAAGGAAACAAACTAAAAATCGTCTTTAAATATCAAACTTGTATTTCGTGATCCGAAAAATAAAGATGTTATCATGGCAGTGTAAATTGTTAAACTAATAAAAATAACTAATCAAAGTTTTTTATGTAGTGCAATAGTGAGCTAATTGCTTATGCAAGTACCAAATTAGAAAGTAATGTGTACTACAAAAGTGCACGCGCAAGTAGGGGGATAAATTATTAAAACATTGCCAGGAAGCTGTGTATCTGTGCCTTGGTATCCTTGTTTATTGTTGTGATATTATCGCTGATAGCTAATACTATATGAATCGACACATTATTTTATTATTAATTCTTGGTACACTGGATCTATTTAACGCAGCTAAAGCATAATCAAATGTGTCACCTTTGATAGAACTGTATTCTGAAGGTAGGTACAGGGCCAAGTACAAATTACGTTTGACTAAATATGATTAAAAAATAAAAATGATATCTATGCTATCCAACAATCGCAAATATCGTCTCAGATTAGGAAATATTTCACAGAGACGAAACCACTTCGGGCATGACAGAGAAATATGATGACGAATTGTCCTAAGATTAAAGATTACGTCACCATCGAAATCCGTGTGAAAAAAAAAAATTTTGCAATTTCAAATGTATATTTACTAATGAGAGGTAAAATTCGAATGTTGAAAACGTAATAACTAAATTACAACTATTAAATCTTCAAACAAGCTCAGCCTCGCGCAACCCGAATAAGTTGAGAAATATAAACCCCAGAAGATGTAGAACGGGACACATCTTCATCTGAAAAACGAATAACTAACATTATTGAATTTAAAATATTCCCTTTTATCGTATAGGTTGTTAACCTGAAACATAATTACACGTTTTATAAACAATGTTTCATCAATGTTAACAATATAGTTTTATTCTTAGCATAATGCATACACATAGAGAAATATGATATTACAAAAGTGGTAACACTTCCTAAAATTACATACTGCACACATTGCTTAATATTATAAGCTGTGTAAACGTTTATGCCTAAACAAAGTGTTAGTTTTGTAGCAATATTCGTATAGGTACATAATGCATGCCGCTTTTAAACAGGTATGTTTTGTAGGCCCAGGGCCCATGATCGACCCCCTAGCGGGATTTTTGTACACCTATATTTTCTTAAAGATCAGGGTATATGTTAACAAGTTCCGGTTGTTGGAAGAGTAGGGGATGCTAGATAAACATATGGTCAGCATGTTTCATGGCAACCACCAGCATTTCGAAGTTTCAGCATTACCGTCATTAAGATGCCAAAATATCATTTATTCTGTTTATTAAACATCCAAAATAATTTTAAAATAATATCAATATATTATGGGATATTATATCGATATCGTTTTTTCTCCTAAGAGTCGCCGGCTGGCCGATCTCGCCAGGCGGCACTCACTGCCCGGAAATAGCAAGACGCGCCTTGCTTGCAGCCCGACCAGCATGGTCATGCCCCCCCCCCCCTCAGTGGCCCCATTATCCTATCCTGCTTGAGCTCCTCCTGGTTTTGACCCTCAAACACAACAGCCTGTCTGGCCTCCGACACAGGGAGAGACAGTCCTCATCGTTGCCCACTCACTGTCCACTCTTCAGTGCATGTGGGGTCCTTCCGTCCGGGTACCGCCGTCGGCAACAGTCACCAGGTTGTAGTCTGAGGAAGGGGGTGCAGGAAATCCTGTCAATAATTGCTCATAGGGACAATCCTATTTTCAGGGAGTCGGATCCAACCAGGAGGAGGCTCAGCCGTCGGTCGTCGAAAAATTTGAGCCGTCATCGTTTGCTTTTGATAAGACGTGTGAGGACTGCTTTCGCTTTCCTCCCGCCTTCCATAAGCTCTAGGCCCCAAAACCGACTCACAATGGCTCGATCTTGTCCTTGAGCTACTCTTAGCTGAGCAGGCAGAGCGTCTGAATCCCTCCAAGTCTCGGGAGTGTCTCACCGTCTATAGTCCGTCTGTTTCGGCTGACAGACCTGGACGAAGATTTCTATTTCAGGCGTGCAGTTAGTTGGACCACAGAGATCAATGTCTCCTTCCTCATCTCGCAGGCATCCAGCCTCTTTTGACAGTCACCCTGGGCTATTCGACGGATCCCCTTGCTGGATGCCGAAAGCCCCAGGGCCTCGTTGTCTCTACTCAAGCGGTAGTAGCTGCGCTAGAGACAGCAAATGGGAGTTGCTTCTTACATAGACCGTCTAGCTGCTGCGCTAGCATTAGAGGAGCTAGCTTCAGAGTATCCTCCCCTTGGAGTGACTAAGCGCCTTTCCTACTAGCTTGCCCTTAATGCTAGCTTCGTCAGTAGAGATGCTTCGCTGCCATCGTGACCCTTTTATTTAATCCGCCTCCGCCCTGCAAGACACCTCCAAGGATGAATTGCGGGCGGATCCCTTTGCCTCTGAGCAAAATTAAGGAGAAGGAACAGACGGACAAGACTTCTCGAAAGAGTTCTCAAGTATCTTGCCCTTCTCCTTGGAATATCCCCAAGGTCCATGTGGCTAAGCGCAAACCTTCTAGGTGCCTTTCTAAGCCCCAGAGGAAAAAAGGTCTTAAGAACAAGCCATCTTTTCCCCTTCAGTGGGGTTCGGCCAAGAGCCACATTAAACCGTCCATGCATCGGGCAGGCGACCAATAGCTTTGTCCCCGCTCCCACATTAAGGGTTCTGGCCCTTCGAGGCATCAGCTCTAGGGACTCGCTCTTTATGCACCCCCTCCTATCCGACCTTCCACAGCCGTCTATTTCACGTTCCAAAAAAAATGGCGCCTTTTGACCGATCATCAACCTTTCTATTCTAAACAGTACGTAAATGTCGAATCATGGAGACCATCGCTTCCATTCGGCTGGCTATCAAACCCGACCATTTGTGCGTTTCCATGGATTTCTCGGATGCATATTTTCATCTTCCGATTCACCCAACAGACAGACAACTACTGTACTTTTGCCAAGGAGTACCGTTTACTGGCTCCGGGCTCTGCCCTTTGGCCTCTTTACCGCGCCCAGAGATTTCACCAAACTCATAAGCGTAGTAGCGGCCGATCTCCAGCAGAGTGGTGTCACTCTGATTCAGTACATCGACAATTGGCTGCTTCACCAGTTCCGCTACAGCTAGAAGGTCTTGTCTCAGTTGGAACTAGTATTGAATCCGGAGAAATCGGATCTATTCCAATCGAAAAAATTCATTTTGTGGGACTGAATTCCTTACGGACTCCAACACGATCAAGTTCTCTCCCACAACGAATGACGGATACCTTGCATATGTTATCTCTTTTCGACCAGAAGGGCTACTGCTCATAATCAGGCCCTATGTACTCAGACCCCTATCCACTTCCTTTGCATTTTTCCATCACGCCCCGTTGGATGAAATCCTTAGGGATGCTTCCTGGAAGAATAGCTCTACATTTTCTTCCTTTTATCTGCGCTCTTTCGCAACCCTACAGTACTACCGACCGGAACGTTCTCTAGGTATGCTTGTGGACTCTAAAACAGTGGTATAACACATAGGCCTAGCAATTTGTCTAATGGTCGTAGTTGTGACCTTTTTGGAAAATTATTATGCAGAAGAATCTACTAGCATCAGATCTTCTGCGATAACTGTCATATAATCATTTGATAAATAACCAGACAAAGTGTAGAAATAGGAAATAGTTTTATGAGCGCATTAAATATAGCATGTACATTTACAGTATCAGAAATGATAAATATATTAAGAAATCGTTTTATGTTGCAGATATTATCTAAATGATTGTATTCATGCTTTATGCAAAATGTTTCCCCATACATAACTGAAAATATACCTTGTGGTATGTATATTAAGGCTAAGTCGTTTCTCCTTTAAAGTTACAAGGGAGATAATTCTTGCTATTTTCAGTTCAAAGTTATTTTTTTATTTTTCAAACATGTTGATCGACATAAAATGAAATAATTTTAAGCAATGTGGTTTGAGATCTTGTCATTAGCACTCCATGATATCTTGAATACAAAAACATAAAAACGTAAAATTACGAATTCAGGGGCAAATAATCAATCGCATACTGTAGGCTTAATAACCATCCAACAAATGATATTCGATAGAGGATATATTAAGCTTTACAGTGATATAGGTGTGATAAAAAACCCGCTGGTGGGGGGGGGTAGGGTACTGCTGGCCCTTGAACTATTGGTACCAGATGTTTGTAGTAAGCCGCGGTGTCCTTAAAAATAAATGTCTCAGTATTTTCTTCATCTACTAGCTTTGGACGTAGGATATGGTAAATTTGTATAATGAAGAGATGATACCAAGTTAATATCATTACGTTTTACATATAAATACTCCTCATAAGAATAATATATAAACTAAAAAACTGATTCGTTCAGAGAGGGCCCTGTAATTAAGGGCAGATAACTCTATACATAGTGATCTTATTCAACCCAAATACTATAGGAGCCTTCCTCTGACAATACTTATCATATGCCCTTAATATGAAACTAATATGTGAAGTACTGCTTGAGTTGTCGCGTCACACCAAACGTGTTGGCATTTTGTTATGAATCAAGGGCAGATAAATCTAGATATAGTAATCTGATTCAGCCTCAAAACTTTAGGCGTTTTCCTCTGATAAAACAACGCATATGCCTTTAATGTGAAACCAATATGTGATGTACTGTTTTAGTTATCATGTCACATCAAAAGTGTTGACGGACGGACATACGGACGGACAGACTAACAGGCAGACAGACAGTAAATGTGATTCCTATAGGGACATGCATTTTCAATGTAGGGCCCTAATAATGTGGTTTATTTTGTATTTATGGTTAGTTTATTCGTCTGCTAATTAGTTGTTTGACATTTATTGATTTCCCATAGTAAATTGGTATTTAGAGCCATATCCCTTCTCTAGGATAAAACCCATTTGATACAGCATCAAAGTATACCCATTAGTTTAATGAAATAACACTCCTGTTATCATTATTGTTACGAGTTAGCTAAAGCAGTTAAAGTGATATATGACAATTTTCTAAGTTAGAATAATGTCGGCACGACTTGTCGTTAAGTACAATTTCAAACGCAAATATTACAAGCAGGGCCGACGCAACCTAGTTCTGATTAAAACCTGAGAAAGTGCCACTCCAAGCATAAGGTGACAGGGAAGTATAATGTGACTGTGTAAGTTTCGAAAGTCATCATTTATTTGCTAATTTTTCCAAAGGTGGTGGTAGGGATTATAGATTATACGTAGCCTTTGTATAAAGTTGATGCTGTGCTTTAGTTTTTCTTTTGCATCAGATTTGGACATGAATGCATTGACCCTTTACTCCATGCATATTCATGTAAGAAATAATGGCATCGTGAATATAAATAAGAATATTCTTTTGAACATGGTAGAAACTAGAATCATATCTATATTATATACTATTTCATAAGCAAACAGTTGAATTTCATAAGCAAACAGCAGACCATGATCAGATGACTTCTGTAAGAGCAGTCTAATCTGGGTCTACTCTGTTTGCAAAGGTGTATAAAGGCATATTTATGGAGAAAGGGAGTATGTTGAAGATTAGCTGCTGAGACATCATGAATTAGAGCTGTCAGAAATATGAACAGTGCCCATTTGATCAGTGGTTTTGATGTAATAAGCAAAAGGTTCACTATTTTGAGTTTAATTTTGCACTCTAGGTGTAAAATTTAAATATGAATAAAGATGATATGTCTATCATTCAGTCATTTGTTCAATCATGTTGATTTTTTTCATCCAAATTGCAGCTTTCAATGGCAGCCTGGACCAAACCAGTGTCAGCAAACTGATTCCAACACTACGTCACTTCTGGTCTACCCTTTCTGCGCTTTTTTCCCAATGGTGTTGAATACAGCTGCTGGTACATTGTTAACTTCGTCAACTCATACACCATAGGGAAGATGTCACAGCCAAGTATTCCAGTTGACAACAATTTGCTTGATGTAACATAGACATAGATGAGAGCATTATTGGCCATCTCATCCTAATGGATATGAAGTTAATCTTTTAAAAAGGTGTAAAGAGCCAGTGTCTACTCCGATTATGTATTTTTTGTATTATTTACAAGGGATAATCTCCACTTAGCTATATTTAATAGACCCAGTAAAGGACATATCAATGATACAATTCATTTGAAAATTATCTATTTGTTGATAACAAAGGCTACCAGTCAAACGTGATGTGGAGTATTAGCTGTTTACTGCACATTTGATGTAGTATGTGTAAGGTGGTTCATAAATACAAGATTTGGGATTATTTTTATGTGTTTGTGTATGTGTTTGCATACATAACCCACTGAAATGTAACTAAAAGGTTATACTACATTGTCTGAACAGCAGTTAAAATTCTAGGGTTAGTAATTAATAACGAGGGTAGTGCTTCAAAATGTAGACATGATTTATCAACAGCATTTATATTAATTGCTTTTATATTAACTGAAAGATGAACACTATCACTCAGCATTGCATTTCTGACTAACAACCACCTCGCTAGTGGTTTGTGCAACTTATGGAGGCAAACATTAAAGGTGACTTATTAAGGTCAAGGTCATATAAGTAAAAGGTCAAGTTACTGGTCAAATTTATATTGGCGATAATCGGGGGCATAGTATTTCACAAACACGTCTTGTTAATAATGCATTTATCAATTCCAAGACGTCAAGCATGAGTATTAACATGTGCAGCAATGTCTTCCCTTATACTTAACAAGTATATCAAACAAGAAAGCCATTATGGCCATTCAGACCTTTGATTTTGTTACTAAAAGGAATAAACTTAACATATAACGACATCATAACATTGACTCAATCCTGCAATAATGGTGTTAGTCTTCTACATACCATGTTCATGATACTGTTAATGCTTGCCGATGGTCATTCATTAATACCTATACATTATACTGCAATACATGTTGCATGTAGCAAAGTGATATTTGTTTTGTAAATATTTATCAGATATAAACCGCCGTTTGCTCGATGATAAACACGTGCATTCGAAAAAGTTTGACTCGGTTACAAATTCAAATATTGTAAGTGTCTGAATATATATTGTATTCATAAACATAACATTTATGTACCATTTAGGCATTCGAGGAGTAAACCGTTTTCTTAAATCAATCAGCAGTATTGAATAGTATTCGTCACACGGGTCCTTTCCCTGTGCGTAATGGAATGCTTGTACGTCAGGAAGATTCTTTCTTTATCGTCGTTTGATATGATATATAAAATCTCAAAGTGTCCTCTGTACGCACTCTCAGAGGCTGCATTGTTTGTCATGCTACACATTTATCTAAATGTCCCTGAATATTCACGTTCAATCTGACTCATTTGAAATTTTGGAATAGCCCATTTGATAACAATTCAGCGTTGAAAAGGTTAACATTGCCCTGTTCTGTATTTAGTCCAATTTTCAATACCTAGTTATATATTAACCCTTTCCTCCACCAATACGCCTTTCTACGCCTCTGTAAGAGTCGCTTTATGAACCATTGTGATAAATAGAAAATTTGCTCCTATAGGAGCAAATGCTCTATTTATCACACTAGTTTCAAACTACAAAACTCTAAAGATTTCCTTTGCTCCTTTTCGGTAGATTTATTCAAAGTGGTTGGATCTAAAAATAGCCTAAGAGGGAACAGGTTAAAGACGTAATGTTGAAGCCATTTTAGAAAATAAAGAAACAAATATATCCGATTCCATCAGCATACAGAGCAGACCCTATAGGAGTCCTTTGATCTTGGCCTACTTAGCAACTGCGTGATTAGGCTTTTATCTGAAGGAAAGGACTCTATGACACTCACTAATACCATATATATGACACATAAATGAATTACCGCGGAAAAGAAAGAAGTGTAATACGGACAACACAGAAACATAGTTTACCTTCGCGTGTGAGACACATTGCGAATATAATGTTTTCCAACACCAATAGCATTGATATACTGACAATACACACGATCTGTTCCATGGATGCGTATGGGCTACCCAGCGGGTTCACGTAGTGGTTGGAAGATCGTTGGTTTCCAAAGAAGCGTGAGGTTATGAGTTCGAAAACAGACCGCAACATAGTGTTAGCAACATTTAAAAAATAAACACACACTTATAGACTGTTGCTGTAAAGTATACAAGTACTTTTAAAAAGTACTAACATACCATAAACGTCATAAATGCCATTCTACCTCTGTGTTGAGACAAGAAAATGGTAATATGGGCTGCCATTCTAATTGTTGTTTTGCAGAAAGTAGAAAGTAAACCATTTCTTCTTGACGGACGAGTGCCATGCATATTGCTACTACACGCTAGTTATTTTCGGAATTGAAACGCCGAGTGTTTATATAGTTACTTAAAAAATCCATAACTAATTATTGCCACCCCGTTAGAATTCTATCCCCGGCCTTCATGAGAAAGTGATAAAGTATTTTCGTTAAAAATGTCCCAACGGTGATTTGAAGACAATTCCGTAAGAACCACGTACTCTAACAGAGACGCTCGCGAGCGTGTAAGGGTATATACACTCTCATGATAATGCCAAGACCGAGCGTTAACAAAATAGCTGATACATCCATTTTAACAACAATGTTGCGGACATGAATCCAATCCGATGTCTCTCGCCCCGGAAACAGTCGATCTGCCCACCGAGAAGGACGGTAACTGTCACTGGTATGTAAAATATGTACGCGCATTTCCATTCTGAAATGAGATAGCTAGTGGCAGTTTTTGATGACATTCGTTTTGTAGAGGAAGAAATGACTTTTAAACAATAAAAAGCTGACAACTTGATATATACATTGAAAGAACTAAACAAAATTTTCATCCAAACACTATTTAATGCATCTTTCTGGTTGTTCGGGATCATTCGATGTTATTAGTTATTAAACTTGAGTCGCAAATCTGGGTCCATGCTTATAAAGCTTTTAGTTGAGTCTGAGATCGTTCTCAAGCTTTTGATTGGTCAGATTTGAGCCTTTGGCTCAAATCTGACCAATCAAAAGCTTGAGAACTCAAATCTGACCAATCAAAAGCCTGAGAACGAAACTCAGACTCAATTAAAAGCTTTATAAGCATGGACCCTGGTACATACCGATTGACTATTACCCCATTGTCTTTGCCAGAAGCATACATGTTGAGTGATAAAATGAGGCATAAACACAAACAACAATTAAATATGCTAAAGACATCGTCTCCGTCGGGTTTTGGAGTGGATATTACTTTTCACAGATGTAATCAAGATTCGGAGTAGTTTCAAGGAAGTCGAGTAGTTTTAATCTTGAGGAGACGACGAACAAGTGGCTATTTACGATGGAAATCAAAATTTGCCAAATGGCGGTACATGTGTTGGATCTCCTAAAGGTAACACTTGTTATATATTCTAAAACAAAACGCTAACAGCATGGGTACATAGCACACATTTTCTTCATTTATGTTGTCTCTGGAAAATCTAAATCATTTTAGATAATGATAATGCTTTATGTTCAAGGAATAATTAAATACTTCTAAGAGCATTCTGATAGTGTTTCGATATAAAACATTATGCAGCATATTAAGGATTTCGTTTCCTGAGAACTAATTGCAATTCAGAACATTAAAACCAAATGGAAATAATTGCGGATAATTTTCTAGGCGATGAAGTATACTTACTTCGTAAATTGGACTCACTAAACTAAACACCGATGGAATAACGAAAGTTTAGCATAACGAATATTAGGTTTATTTTGTTATGCACGGCGTATTCCTCTTGACGGAAACGGTCAAAATAGGCAACTCTTAATGTTTTCATTCCCAGTTAGAAGCGAAGGCATCAACACAACGACGATCATTGGAGAGACACTCAGGTCTCTCCTCAGTGTTTGAATTGGATGTCGGCGTATTCTGGGATGGTTTACAATTTATCTCAAGGAGTTTTGAATTGGGATAGTAAAAATAATATCGCCGTCTACCAGACGGGGCGAGTTGTGGCTATTCGCATGCGCGAGTTTTGGTTATATAAAACATACGCAGTCAAACTATCACTAACCAAACGTGATTGAATTTGATCAACAGGATCAGTTGAATCCAGATTGTCGATATTTTAATTCAAATATACATGATTATTTTATCCCAGAACAAAGTGCAATCATTTTTGCATTCCGTATAAAATTCGAGTAACGGTCAGCTCAGTTTCTATTTTTAGATTGACCTCGATGGAGCTGAACATATTATTTAGGTCTATGTCATTTCCAGCCCCTTTAAGAGCTTCTTAATCTAATTAGCATGCGAGTAGAATGGAAACATGTACTTTTTAACCATTAATCCTTGCTTTCTGACTTGATTCTTATTAAACCGCGTTTCTCCAGCGGTGGATTTAAGTCGGTATGAGTAAACACCGGATAGGATCTCATATCCGCGGATATGAGATTCGCAGCCTAAAATCGGCTACAAAAGCATTATTTTTTATTAGAAAAACATTTCACCGAGCTGATTGGGTTAAAAAAAACTGAAAAATCGTAACCAATTTAACCAAAGAAAATTTCTGGGTTTTTTTCTATTTTCTTTGTATATTTCTATTGATGATGTTCCCGTTATTTCATCAACATATGCATATTTACAGAAAATTGAAATACATATACTTACATTGTTAAGGATCCGTATGCCTTAGAAACGGCTAGTATTATCACTAACCTAATAAACCTTCTGGATACTACCGGAAGGAAACTAATAGGAGGATCTGGCTTACTTGGAAGTGCTTGCTAGATGCATAAACCAATGTTTTGACTGGTGTGTCCATGTGCCTTAGAACTCAATATTGTTTTCTTCCTCTTGCAGGAATTGCTCTACATTCAATGTGTTTCCTCATACCTTTACACCGTACTTTGCACTTCATGGTGGCTTCCGTACTCACCGACATATTGTGTGACTATTTTAATTTCCCTTTTAAGATTTGTGCCCTTTGCGTTTTCTCTAGTGTGACTTTACCTTATTTGTGTTTCTTCTTACTTTTTACCCATTCAATGTTTCACTATTCAATGTTTCATTCATATTCTTAGTCTTCTTTATTTTTGTCATAACCTCTGGTATGTTTTTTATTATTTTACACCACTTTTCGTTACATACGTATGTCACTTTTTACAGAAGGGTGCTACAATTACTACACAAAATATGAATAGTCTCCCTAAACTCAAAATTAATAACTTAAACTTACACTCTGTGTCTTCCGTTCAGATTCCTCATAACCTGGCTAATTTCCAATCACTACAGCCGTCAGTTTGTATTAAACCTCTAAAATTGTCTTCTGCTTCATCTTTTCATGTTCCCTCTTCGGCTATTAGTAACATTTTTCATAATGGACCTAAAATCGTTTTGTCTCCTTTAAAGCAATCTATCATTCGTTATAGTAAAGTCCATCTAAATTCACATTATTTGAACAAAAGACATAGGGTGTATCCAATAATTACTAAGTGCAATAGTAAGAGGTGTATGTGTTGCAATTTCATTTCTACTAGATCAACAATCAAATCTCTTGTTAATGGTAGAGTGTTTAGTGTGAAGATTAATTCTGATTTAGACTGAAACTCATCTAATATTATATATGTTCTTACATGAAATGCGCCACGTTGTGGCATTCAATATGTAGGTCAGACAGGACGTTCTTTAAAAACTAGGTTTCGTGAACACAGTTACCATTGCCGGATCAAAAAAGTACGCAATTTTCTTTACCAGCATTTTCGTCATACAGGACATTCTTTCAAATTTTTCGGTTCAACCAGTAGAACAAATTTATTATGATTCTAAAACTACTGGTAGTTTAAAATCTAAAGCTCGTTTTATCACAGAGCTAGACTGGATAAAGAAATTACAAACACCTTTTCTTTTAGGCCTTAATGATAACATTTTCCAAAGCGGCAACATTTCTAAAGATCCAAGTATCGATATTTTCTCTATATTTTCTATTCGAAAACGTAAAAGTAGATCACATGGCAGACGTAGAAATTGTAATATTAAGCGTAAATTACGTCGTAATATGTCTATTCATGATTTACATACTATTCTAAAACAAACTGGTAAACATTCTATGTTATCTTGTTTATCGTCTTTACCCTTTTCTTGTCTTAAGTCAATAGACGAAGAGGCTGATAAAATCTATATGCGTACAGATCCGTTAATTAATACTGCCTCACTTATACAAAGTTACACACAGCATGTTCTTCGTCCACGTATTGATAAAGAATCTGAACATAAAAGACATTTTCTGAAACTTCAGTTCCTAAATAAAGGTATCGATTTTATTGATATTCAAAGTATATTTCGTGATAAGAATGTATTCGATGCTATTCCCAAATATTTCATCAACTCTGAATCACCTATCATCTGTTATAAATATAATAAACCTATTAGAAATGTTATTTTTAACTACAATAAAATTGTCTCTGACTTAAATATTGATGTTAATACCCCTATTTCTTGAGATTGTAGCATTTCTAGCTTTTGCTATAAACCAGTTGGTCATGTCATTACTGGTAATTTTGATATCATTAAGGATAAACGTCTCAGGACCCTCCTAACTAAAGGACCTAAATATAGATTACCTTCCCTTATTGATTTTGACGCTTGTCGAACTCATATTGCGGAAGCTATTCAAGAATTCTGCATCAAATGGTGTCGACGACATGCTGATGTTAATGCCCTTTTGGATTGGAAGAAATGTATTTTCGATATTATTGATACGCGAATAACTTTTTACAAATCAAATTACCATCTTTTACCACCTCGACCTAGAGTTACATTTCGCTACTTGAAGAAAAACATTTCTAATTTTCATTCAGATTATGTTCTTGTTCCTGCTGACAAGGCATCAAACAATGTAATCATTATTTGAAGATTGTATTATGTTGATGTTTTAAAGAAGGAGCTAACTTATTCAAAAACTTATATAACAGTTCAAACACCTGAAATGATATAGTCTCGGAACATGTAAAAATGTGCAATAATTTTAAGTCTGGTCCTAACATAAAACAACATAAACTTTCTACTTTGTACTGGATTCCGAAACTACATAAAAACCCTTATAAGTCGCGTTTTATTGCCAACTCTAGCCGTTGTACCACTACTAAATTATCTATACTTTTGACGTCCTGTCTTACTACGATCAAAGAACATGTTAAACGCTACTGTGATAAAATATATGAAAATTCTGGTATTAATGTTTTTTGGTCCATAAAAAATTCAAATGATGTTTTAACAAAACTTGAAAATGAACAGTATAACATTTCTTTACTGAGCTCTTATGATTTCTCTACACTCTATACTACTCTACCTCACCATCTTATAAAGGATAAACTTATTAAATTAATAGAAAAAACCTTTGCCAGAGAAAACAAAATGTTCATTGCTTGTAATGTTCAACGTTCATTCTTTTCGAATTCAGAAGTTGAACATTACACAATGTGGACTTGCCTTGATGTTTGTAGATCTCTTACCTTTCTTTTAGATAATATATTTGTGCGTTATGGGGATACCATATATCGTCAAGTTGTTGGTATACCCATGGGTACAAATTGTGCCCCTCTTGTTGCAGATTTGTCTTTGTATTGCTACGAGAGGGATTTTATGCTTAGCTTAAAACCTGATACACAGACCGATATTGTTAATGCTTTTAATAAAACTTCAAGGTATTTAGACGATATTTTGAATTTAGATAATCCTTATTTTGATACTATGGTTTCTTCAATCTACCCAAAAGAACTGTCTTTAAACAAAGCTAATCAATCTGACATTAATGCTTCATTTTTAGATTTGAATCTTTCAATTACAAATGATAAAGTTTCGTCCAAAGTATACGATAAAAGAGAAGATTTTAATTTTAAAATTGTTAATTATCCTTTTCTAGATGGGGATGTGCCACGTTCTACATCTTATGGGGTTTATATTTCTCAACTTATTAGGTTTGCCCGAGCCTGTTCTTTGCTTGAAGATTTTAACAGACGTAATTTAGTTATAACTGATAAACTTCTTAAGCAAGGTTACAGATATCACAAACTTCGGAAAACCTTTTCTAAATTCTATTATCGAAATTTACCTCTCATTAGTAAATATAATTGCAATCTACGGACGTTACTGCGACAAGGCATTTCTCAACCAGAATTTTATGGGAATGTTATCTACAAACTTAGGAAAAATCGGGGTCATATCCATTTTCATGATTTGTTTATAAAACGCATTAAAACATTTAAAAAGAAAGGTTATGATCCTATTATATTGCAACACACTGCATGTTTGGTTATCGACCCTTTTACAGTCGGTAGCTACGCTTCCCTCTTTGCTTGCGCGATGACAGGCCGAGGGTAGTACTCTATGATGGTATACTCTTAAACTTGGATACAGGAGGAGCTTACCAGACTCATGTATTACTTTTTCCCTGTCGTGCCCTTAACGGCTTACCTGCAGGTGCTCTGACTTCAGCAAAGTCATTGAGTACATATTTGACGGATTGTCACAGTTATTATGCTATGTTTTACATGTTGTCCTGTGTTCACCGTCATCTATGTTGTGGATAAGTCCAGCGGGGATACCTTTATTTACAATATTTGTAAAGCTAGGGTGACTTTGAGAGAAGTGTGAGGTTAGGACGTCCGTAAACCGGTTTAAACCCCCAGTGGTGTTTTTGCTGCTGACCGTGCCAAGGCGGTACTCTCTTTGTCACCCTTCCTTTTGTTTGCCTTGCGTCTTTGTGCTTGTGGTTTGTTCATGTTGTGGAACGTTTGTCCCTGTTTCTTGTGTGTCTTTTGGTGTTTTCTGTGTTCATTTCGTGTGTGTGTGTGTGCATTTGGGTGTGTGGTTGTATGTGTGTGTGTGTGTCATGCTGTCTATCGGTGTTTTGGTGGTGGTTGCGTATTGCATGTGGCTTTGCCTGCTTGACTTTACTACTTTTCCATTCACGAGGAAGCAAGATGAATAAAATGTATTGTTGTTTATACGTGATTCAACAATATGTGCCTAAGATATGATACACATGCTTTAGTTTCATGTCAATTATGTTAGTCATAAATATTTAAGTATGCATTCATTTGTAACCCGAGAGGGTCCATGGTTGATAAATAAAACCCGTTCTAATATATATTCTATTCTATTCTAAGAAACCTAAGTTTATCCGCACCCCTTATTACGTCACTAGAGAAACTTGCTGACTGGATAAATTCCAATTCAAAGAAATGTTTTTCAAAGAACTACATGTACTTGCAACGATTAAAGCATTATATATCTCCTAAGCAGTGGCGCTTGATATTCACCGTCTTCGTTCTAATTATAACGCACGTACTACTTGATATGCACAATAGTTATTTATAGAAATTTATTTACGATCGGGTGCCAAAACATTGTCAAACGGCCCCTGTATATAGCAAATGTTAGATAAAAACTGCTGGAGGTCTCTCATTGGCTTCCGTTTAGAAGGAAGCCAACTTGTTATATACAGTGCCTATTTAGTCAGTTAATAAATATATTCTTAAAATGGGTGATCCTTCGAAAGCAAAAGTAGAAATGCAGAAAGAGAAACTTGCAGACTCGGTTTAATTGAGTCTGTTCATGAGTAGTACATTAACACATACATTAACAATATACACTCATAATAGGTCAGCAACAATTTTAGAAATATCTGAACAAATTATCATTGATCAGTTATGTGAAGAAACTTTTTACACAAATGGTCAAGCGCTGTGAAAATAAGTCCCTAAATAAGGCATCGACATGCATGTCCTCTTAACCTCGAATAATAACCTACAACTAATGCATCAATTATTTGATCAAATTTTGCCTCGATGAGAAAATGAACATCGTTATAATGTAAATAAAATAATTATTTGATAAAAATGTCACAGGGTATGCCTGTTTAACGATATAGATACGCCGTTATGTAATGTCCACATTTCCAAACCATCTAATACAGACATTTAAAACAAAAATGCAAGCAATTTCATGGGTGATCCTATTACAGATTGGACTTTGAAATTACATATTTCAGTCTAACAAAATTATTTTTACATCCCTAGTGTAATTAGATAAAGCATTAAAGTATTAGAAGAACAGGATGAAAATACATTCCCAGTAGATGTCTTTCAACAAGAAGACTATTAGAATCGTGATTGAAATATGTGAGGAATGTAGATTATGCACATGATATAATTTTGAAGTATCGTGATAATTGTGTTTATCCTGTTCTTCATATAAACGTGTTTTTACGCATTTGCAAACAGAGTAGACCCAGACATGAGAGCCGTCTCATCAGGATCTGCTCTGTTTGCAAATGGAAATCGAAATAATTGTTTCTTTACTTTCTAAAATGACTACACGATTTTACCTTCAATATTTCATTATTACTCTTTTGTCCATGAATATTCATTAGGTATTAAAATTTGAAATAAGCATAATTATAGAACAGAGAAAGGGTTAATATATGCTATTCAAGAAATACCGTTTAATTTACAAAACATACAACAGTTGCATGCCATTACTATTGTTGATATAACTAGTGTGCACTGTAGGGAGTAAACGTTCGTGTTTAACCTTTTCCCTGTTAAATATTAATGTAGGAAAAAATAATATCTTGAATATGTATTAGATATTTATAATGGCGTCTGTTTAGAGGAATTTGTGATTCAGGTAGAAAATGTAGAGGGAAATATGTTTTAATATCTTAAGTCAACTAAGCAGCCCCTGGTTAGACCGCTCGTACAGAAGCGGTCTGGTTTAGGTTTACCCTGTTTGTAAATGCTTGCAAAGACGTTCAAAAGTTGTTTATATGAATCAAACGGTTAAATAATGCTATAAATAAATACCACTATTGCAGCTAAATCATTAATTATTTACTAAATGCATATTCATATACAAAATGAATGCTAAAACATCTATTAACTGAACGGTATATTAACAAAGGATGGTTTGCCTTTTGCAGAAATACAGTATCAGATCTATATAATTCGTCACGTATACTGAACAGGAGACTTCTGAATTTGGTCCTATCTGTTGGCAAATGCTTGACGGGGTTTCTGCATGAGGTAAAACATGCTTAGCATGTAATAAACTATACCATGAATCACTTAAGAGAGAAATACGTTAACAAGATTTGTAAGAATGAGATCCACAAACGATAAGAATATACATATAGATAATTGAAGCAACTAATCGTCCTGCCCAATGATAAAGGAAGCATTTGGGCGTTGATTTATGCATTCAATATAGCATTCAACAATTACTAAATTAGTTCTTCGATTAAGTGTACGGTTATATCTGGTAAATGAATAGATGATGTAATGTCAGTAAATTGAAACTGATCTTGCAATTGTGTTAGTGCAAGTTAAGATTAGAATGTCACGAAAGTAATCGAAGCAATGTTTGAATCGTGATTTGCACTGTCCGAACTAATATTTAACCCCATTCCCTGATATATGTTAGACCCACCGTCATATGAATAAAACTACCAAAAAGAGCGTTTACTAGTAAGAGGAGGCATTTTTCAATTGTGTACTTTTTAAACCATGATGATAAATAGAACATTTGCTTGTATGGAGCAAAATTTGAATGCTTTATTTATCACAGTAATTTCAAAACGTGGCTTTTAAAATGTGTCAGTATGAGGGAATGGGTTAAACAAAAACAGTTTGCATAAATACATATACATCCAGAAAATTATATACGTGCTATACTTGCAAGGTGCCTCACTATCCTCTGCCTAAACAATCAATCAGTTTCAATAATATTAATTAAATGGGATAAAACAAAGTGAATACATTCACTGAAGCAGAGAATGTAACTTTCAGGCGCAGTACAAAAATGCAATACAAATAATCACTGGTTGTGTTTTTACTAAAAACTAATGCATTTCATCCTCTGAGCATTTGCTAGTAATAAACAAATCAACATATCATCAGCCAGATTTGCATCTTACTGAAAACAACTATTCTCATTATAAACTGTTTAGAGAATAATTGCTATTGTGCACCGTGTCTGATTTATTCCGTTTTGCTTCAATCGTTTTGATTGATAATGCTGATTACATTTAACTGATTACATTCCAGTCACTTCGATAAAGGCGTTGGTTCGCATTATTAAGGTGGGTGGTAAATTAAACCGCACTGATTAAATGATAAATAACTCGCTTGTACTTAAAGTAACTAAAATAGTTGTTTGATTTTTAGCTCCTCTGTGTCGAAGAACCGTCGAGCTTTTGTGATCACATGGTCGTAAGCGTTGTCGTAGTTGTAGGCGTCGTCGTCGTTGGCGTGCAACAATTTAATGTAGCTGATTATTCAAAATGTATAAGGGCTATCAACATGAAACTTCATAGGTATGTAGATCTCATTATGGAAAATGCCCCTACATAAGAACCATAACTCTTGATTTCAATATGTTGAAGTTATGACCCTTAATTTGTTTCAGTGAACAAATATCAAATGAGACGAGCATTGGCTCTTGTTAGTTTGTTGCAACACAACTTAAAAATCAAATAACTGTTTGAGTTCACAGTAAGTACAAACTAATTAATGTATAGTTAACCATTAGCAAAGCGATAGGTAAACATGTGGTAATATTCTCCAAAAGTTGGATCCAAAGAAGAATATAATGTACTACCACACTCCACAGACTCTTTCTCCACAAAATTGTTATTTGTAAAGAAAAAATAGAATAATGATAAACTAGACATATAAACGAGACATTCGCAGCAAAAGTAAAAGTTCTGTCCGTTATTAGTCAGCAATTGTACAAATAAATACACATCTCAAATAGACAATGCTGGAATCTGATTGTAGTGCGTCTAAATTCCTTCTTAATGCATTAAGCATTTCGGCTTGCGTACGTTTATAGTATTGTATTTCTCATCCATAGTCATCTAACTGATTTTTATTGGAAGGGGTCACCGATTCACTACATATAAATTTCTACTGGCAATGAACCGCATGTACAATAATTACCTCTTTCGCAGTTTTAGCATGCCTTTTTTAATTTTCATAATCTATAAATGAGGAAGATTAACTGCAGTGTCGATATATAATTTCATTTTCAATTTGTTTAACGAATTCAGTATAACCCCTCTAATGCAACCACTTAATGAACAAATATGGCTGTCTTCATAAGCAGGTTGTTGCTTAATGCAGGACGAAAAGTATGCAGAAAGCTTTCTGCATAACTTTCGTCCTGCATTAAGCTACCACCTGCCTTTGCCACTGTGAATTATGCCCCTTTCTGGTGGTGGCATTAGAGGGGTTTTACTGTAAATGTACTCGACTAGATTTCCGGTTTAGGGTGTTTTCACTGTAGCGACTAGTAATTAATGTTTAATGATATTTTCAAATAGGCTGAACACAATGTGTATTCTCATAATGTGGTTTGAGGGTTATAACTGAATATAACACCATGTATGACATTTTAATTAACTGAAACTTGAAGAAGTGAAACAGATCTGAACTAAGCCTTTAATGCAATTGTCCCTGAACTCTTTTCTGCGATAGTAAACAACTTTATTTTCGCTTGCAGGCATATCAAATCAAGCGAACTATAAAATGTCAAACGACTAGTTTCCGACAAAATGCGTATTTAAACGGTAGTAAAAGACCCAGTATTTGCCGATAAAACTGCTATTGCAGAGACAAATTGCTGTGATATCATAAAGACCAAGAATGAATGGCAACATAAATATGTCGTTTGTTAAGATTTCCATTCAGATACAGCAAAGGGTATTTCATGTTTAACACGTCTTTAAAACTTTCTCTAAATTTTACTATCGAAATCTCTCGCTTATTGGCAAGTACCAATGTAATCTCAAGGCGCTTCTATGACACGGTATTTCACATCCTGAATTTTATGGTGATGTGATTTACAAACTTCGTAAAATTATTGGACATACCCATTTTCTGACGTTGTTCATCAAATATGTTAAAATATTCATTAAAAAGGGATATGATCCTGTAGTACTACAACATACTGCATGTTTGGTTGTCAACCCTTTTACAGTTGGCAATCACGCTGGCCTCTTTACATGTACGACGACAAGAAAGGTTTAGTACTCTATGAAGGCGACCTCTTAAATCCAGAAACAGAAGGAGAACGTCGGATATCTGTACTATTTAGTTTTTGTCGTACCTTTATTACTTGTCTACAGTTACTCTGTTTGCAGCTCAATCATTGAGTACACTAGCGATAGGTGGATACAGTTTGTTCACTTAAATGTTTTCGTTATGCATGCACTTTACCACTGTATTTGACATCGCGGTTGTTGTAGATTAGTCGGAGAGGGGATACGTTTATTTACACTGTCTTTTAGGGTGGGGATGGAATAAGTGTGAGGTTGGGCGCCCATAAACCGGTTTAACCCCCAGTGACTTTTGTCACTGACCGTTCCAAGGCGGTACTTCCATCTTCCCCCTATTGTATGTTTTTTGTCTGTGCGTCTCTTGATGTTTTTATAGTTATGTACAATTGCGGTTTCCTTGTGTTGCTGTTCGGGCGACTGTTTGTTCTGTATGTGGTATTTCCTGCATGACTCATATTTGTACTTCTTGTCGTTTCAGTTGATGTTAAATTTGATGATGGTACTGACGAACTGTTTCCTGAGAGTTGAATCCGTTTACCTTCGCGACCATACATTGATCATAGGCAAACAGTGCAGACCTAGACCAAGAGTATGTCTGATAGAAAATTCTGACCAGTGTCTCTGTTTGTTTTGCAAATTAATAGCAAATATTTCTGCATTTTATATAGCATTAATCCCGACAACCCACATATGAAAATAAATTTCCAGTTTCGATGCGGATGAGTTTTACGTAAATATCTGAGTAAACTGATTAACCCTTTACATCCTATATATGCGTTTGAACGCCTTGCAAACAAATTAGACCCTAATTTCATGTATTCAATATAGGTCGTCTGACCAGGGTCTGCTCTGTATGCGTATGACATTATAATTATAGGTTTGATTATACAGTTTCTGCCACTCGCAAAACTTAAAGTGTTCATATGTCATTATTAAATCCATTTCATTATTTTATATATATACTTTATTTCTTACATGAAAGTTCATTTAAGATATCAATACCATGGATAGGATACAACCTTAGCGAGCCATTAATCTGGGTCAGACTTTTAGTAATATTATACCATATCGTCCGTAAAAAGCATGGTATCCAATAATATTGCTGTTTTATTATATACACCAATGAAGCATTCTCCTTTCCCCGTTTCCATTTGTTAAATAATATATGGAAAAGTAGTAAAGTCAAGCAGGCAAAGCCACATACAAGACGCAACCACCACCAAAACACCAATAGACAGCATGACACACATACACACACACACACACACAACCACACACCCAAACGCACACTCACATACGAGATGAACACAGAAAACACCAAAAGACACACAAGAACCAGAGACAAACGTTCCACACATGAACAAAATCACAAGCACAAAGACGCAAGGCAAACAAAAGGGTGACAAAGAGAGTACCGCCTTGGCACGGTCAGTAGCAAAAACACCACTGGGGGTTTAAACCGGTTTACGGACGTCCTAACCTCACACTTCTCTCAAAGTCACCCTAGCTTTACAAATAGTGTAAATAAAGGTATCCCCGCTGGACTTACCCACAACATAGACGACGGTGAACACAGGACAACATGTAAAACATAGCATAATAACTGTGACAATCCGTCAAATATGTACTCAATGGCTTTGCTGAAGTCAGAGCACCTGCAGGTAAGCCGTTAAGGGCACGACAGGGAAAAAGTAATACATGATATGTTCTAATTTTTTTTATAAGGGTTTCATATCATTGCATTGTTTTTTAAATTTCAACACTTTTGTGTTATAAACTTGGTTTACAATGTACTAATCTATAGTTGAGAAAATAGAATTAATTTTATACACGAAGCTAACACCACAATTTAATAAGTTAGTCCATACTTCCGTACAACTGCATGTAACTTCTTTCCAACAGCTGCAGAACTAATGAATAACTTTCCGTAGGTGTAGGAAGTCAATCATATATTTACTCCTTAAAAGACGACCAGCATAATGCATAATGTTTTTCTTAGTCACTCTACATACCCGATTCAGAAATTGCAATGATGAGGCTGTTTTACTTACTCCAGTACAACACGAATCTGTGTTAGGTATACACCTTAAGTACGATAATGTTAAATGTATCAAAGTCCCCATCACAATGTCTGTGTAATGCGTTTTGCACATGACCGTGAGTTGTGCGTAGCGTATATACAATTACACCATTATACGACGGGTCACAGACCGTGTGATGTCGGAACAGTTGTAGCCCCTGGTAACAAGTCCCCACAGATGTTTTACTGTTTTGGGGTTTCATAAAAACTCCGCAAGGTTATCGTTGACCAATCGAAGAGAACTGCTCACAAGAAACACGCATCTAGCCCATACGAAACTCCTGGGGCGCAATACCTGCGAGTGTCTTGCCTTCGTCAGTGAATTGGTATGGACACTTACACTATATTTGTTTACCAATCGTTAAAAACGCCCCCTATTCCAGTATCTATATGTAAAATATCGTATTTATATTGTCTGTATTAAATGGTTTACTTTTGTTTGTCTTGTGTCTGTGTACTTGTGCTTTTTGTTCGTGTTTGAAATGTTTGTCTCTGGTGCTTATTATTATAACAATTGCATTTCTGAATGTATATTAACCCATTTATTAATCCCTTATCATCCAGATCTTATTGTGGAACTCGTTCATTTTTCATATTGGCGGGTGTTTAATTCAAAGCTTAATTTTGAGGCATTTGCGTGTTCTGTGTTTCAAATAATTGCATTTCAATAAAAGCACTACCGCTATTGTAATACATATAAATATGTATTTTAAAGGAGATGTAAACACATTTCATTCTGCATATCGTTCTTCCTGCGCTTAATTACAATCCGACATAGAAAAAGAAGACTTGTACTGATTGGCCGTGGTCGGTACTGTTAATAGAAACCAGTAGAGGTTTGTCTTCACGTTGTGTTTCTTGAAATGATAGTTCTTTGACCAAAGTCGTATTGCTAATATCAAAAACAATAATAATAATCATATTCAATTGTCGTTCAAAATGAAAGAAAGTTGTACAGTAATATCTTGCTATATTTCTTGTTAGTTCCCGGAACAAATCAATATACCAAATAATACCCTACCATGTCACATGTCAGTCTTAATATCAAAAGGCTGGTTGCATTAGTTTTGAAACAAATTGTCATAAGCCGAGGCCTAAACGGTCATAAATGACTTTTGAAAAATTGTAGACCCAGATGAGAGGGGTCCTAGATGAACCCTCTCAGCTGGTACAGCAGTGTTTTTTTGTAATATTACAACCCTTTCTAAAATGTGTCCTTGAATGTGCACGGTAAGTCTAACCGTTCTGAATGGTGTAATAGTGCCTTTAAAGAACCAGCGTATCATATATTTGTGAATTCATTAATCTCAATAAAACTTCCCAACGAACTAGAATAGAAGGAATAAAGTAATACAAAAGTCTCATAAATTCTGGAAGTAGATCTTCCGAAAGCAAATTCAGCAATGCCAAAGTGAAAACTGCATACTCGATATTATTGAGTCTGTTCGTGTGCAGTTATTTAAAGCGCAACATTACTCACATCCCTAGCACCGATTGATAATTCCTCTCAATTCATTATTGGGCAATAAGACTACTGGTGTTAGGTACTCCATTTTAATTGCTATCGTGCAACTCTAAACCATTTTCCAACAAGTATGTGTCGCTTGCTACTGTGGTTTTTCCGCTATCTGTAATTTCTGAGCAGCAATTTCTATCTTTTACAGAAAAAAAATTGGCATCCGCATAGTTGATACCCGAAATAGTATATTGGAAAAGCTGAATTCATTTTCTACATGTGACAGACAATTTGCAATTCAAATTAAAGTTTAAAGTCGAATGTAATATACAGACGTATTTTACAGCTGTTTCTTTGTTTCAAAATTGATTTTTGAAAATTGTCTTTTCAGCGCACCACCAGAAAACGTGATCAATTAATACTTTCTGTCGATAGGCAAGGACATTGTGCATTTATTAATTGTAGCAACGATGGGTATCAGTACAATTATAGGCAACGCATTCATCAGCAAAATTCATCTAGCTGAATATAAACAGGGACTCTAGAATATAATACCAATGAAATTTCTCTACAACTCGAGAAGGCTGTCGAATTTAGAAAGCCGAGTTCACATATAAACACAAACCATACTGCGTGTGATTAAATTAATGCTTATGACTGCTCCAGGTTTGATGACAACCGCGACTAGGTGTTCCTTGTGTCTTATCATACTAGGTACATTTACCGTATTTGTCGTGGTGCTGTTCGGGCGGCTGTGTGTTTTGTATGAGGCGTTTCATGCACTTAAGTTTCGCAACTTATCCATTTGTTCTCTGTTTAGCATTTCATGATATTACAGAGTGACATCTTAAACCTTTCCCTGTTGCATAGTAATGAACATAAATAATGGCGTTATAATAGTATTAGCTGAAGTGTTATAATGTGAGGTGGACCGAAGTAAATGTCATTTGAGTTGCAACCTTCGTTTCCTTCACACAGTTCCAACTGTTTCCATCCAACCTTTGTTGAATAATTGACCAGCTTTAATTTCTTTTAATATAAGGCACTGCAGGCTGCTCTTTATAACTTCAGTTATGCTATATTTTGTATAAATACACATCGTATATTTCAGTTGTGTGACAAGACAGTTTAAATTACGTAAATAAATTCTGAAGAGAGGTGATACCCCTAAAGCAAAAATTGCAACACAAAAGTAGAAATTTAGGTTTTATTGAGTTTGTTCACGGGCAGTGATTGAAAGTGCAACACTGCTCACGCACCCTAGCATCGGCTTAAGCGGTATTCAATTTTCAGAACAAAATATACTGAAATTCATGATCTCGAAGGATTAGAAACTATAACAACGATAATTATAATATGCTATTTATGCTGCTATGTCGACAAAAACATAACAGTTCGTTACCTGAATTATTTCATGCAAATGTGCTAAGACATGCTCATGGATTGCTACATATTTAGGTCGAGTTCTATTACGCGTTTGTTGATTTTCTGCAGATCAAATTATTCAGGACCAAATATTTCGTTTAAATTCTGTGCTATATATTCGTTTAGATTTACGATATGTCGGCTGTTCTATCCGGTTGTTCTGTGCATCAAACACAGAAACACTGTGGGTCTTCGTTTTCTTATATTTAACCTTAAAATGTTTAGCTGTTATGTAGTCAGGGTTTCCTTATATCTCTTATAATGTACTTTTCTTGAACAAATGGAAATAATTTGATTTTAAATTCGCTCTTTCCGTAATATTCATGAATGCGAAATTTCCAGAATTAGATATATTAAGTTGTTAGATTAAAGATGCCTCTTACACATATCTTAGATCCAGTTTATTGTCATGTTTATTGCAACAAATATTTATAAACTTTGGAACGGATGTTGTATGTATCGAAATTAAAAAAGAGAAATGAGATTTACAGAGCGGCAATAATTTATAGCATCGTTAAAGTAATAACTAAAGGCAGTATTTAATCATACTCAACGTGGTCGACAGACACGGGTGATTAACGATATTCAAGTCAGCAAGAACAAAATATATAACTGATAAATCGGTTTTAAATATCTTTGTCGAAATACACTGCAATTTATGGAATACTGATTTCAAGGGCACGTGAAATCTATTTATCTTGTTCATCAAGTGCCTTACTTATTTAAAAGTGGAGATACTTTTAAGCACATATGGTATTTACTTGTTTGTTATATTAAGATGTAAAGCAATATTAGTGTTAGTTTAGTTAGTTTTAAGATTTGCGAAAAGTGTTCTATTCATACTGCTTGGTCCATGTAGTAAGTTACCAGATGCTAGATAAACCAATCTGTTTTGTTAAACGCATAGTTCTTCGGAGATCACTAGGTAGATTAATGAAATGTTGAATTGGAAATTACGCGTCTAGCAATTGTGACCACCCGCAGGTTTGCGGTCAGCTTTTTAGCCTTGTCCCGGAATCTCAGCTCGCGTTTTAGCCAGGACGACCCTCGTTCAGTTATTCGGTTTTCTATGAAGAAGGTACCATCGGAAGGGATCTGTTGTAATCTTTAGTAAGTTTACATTGTTTAATTGGTTTCGAGTTTGGGAAATGTTTCATAAGTATTATTCTTTATTGTTGTCCATTGTTTCGGTCGGAGGTTAGATATTTTGGCGTATTTTTGTAATTTAAACTCCTTAGCGGTTTCGCTTCGTCAAAGGTTTCGGCGCCATCTTTAAATTACTTTCATTTCTCTTATCCGGCTGTCACAAATGGTTTATTCTTTAATTCACTATTGACATCTTACTATAACCAACCCTTAACCTTTCAGTCACCAGCACTCACGTACGAGCAAGAGAGAGACTGTTGGGAGCCAGGCAGTTGTCACGCCTTGCGTGATGGTAAGTTCACTATTAGCTCAGTATATTGTTAAATTAAGATTTAATTGTTCACTGGATCCGGATCAGAATACTGCTATTTATGCAACAAGCAGTTTGTGTTATCTTAATATGTTTATTGTTATAACTGTTATAATTGTTCTGGTCATGTATATGTTTATCCAACAGACGTCAGCTGATAAGCCATTGGTAAAGCATTTAATTAGTGCATTGTATTCATTTCAGACATTTAGAGTATGGAATGCTCCACAGCAGTTGGATACAGACCAGACTTATACATACATACATATTAACTTTTATGAGTGTTACCATGGAGAATAAAGGACGGTATTGTTGAAACCTTGTGTATCTGTGTTCCTTAACCCACACAGCCAATAGTACCGAACATTACATTGGAGCCCCCAGTAAGGATTGCGATTAGTGTAACACTCAACAAGGAGGAAAGACGAAGTAAGGACATTCAGTGTTGTATTGTTAACCACTGGCAGACAGCCGAGTGATTCAGCGAGTGACACCTCTGGCACTCAGCATAGTGATTCAGCAGAGACTTCATAGTTACAGTCAGCATAGTGATTCATCATAGACTTCATATTTACAGACAGCATATTGATTCAGCATAGACATCTTTACAGACACTCAGTGATTCATCATAGACGTGTTTATCCAGTACAGACACTTATAGTGAATTATAGTGATCCATCATCTAGCACAGACACTCGTAGTGAAGTTGGTGCGGCACAGACACTTATGATAGTGATTTGACAGTGATCAAACTTAACACTTGTGACATTGACAGTTGTTTACAGTAGGAGTGGAGGACTTAGAATACCAGACATGTTCAAGGGTGGTGAGTGAGATTGATTTATTTTTACATTAACTTGTCATAGCCTGATTATTCCGATAATCATGGATTCACTATAGAGAAGCCATCATTATTTCTTGATGCTTTGGGTTCTGGCAAGGTAATTTAAAAGTGTCATAGTAAGCTTATTGTAAAGTGAGAAACAGATTTTCACATTCACTACTTAAATTTAACTTGGTGAAGGTTCTGTACTAATTTCATTTAAGTTAATTCTAATTTTGCACTTTCTATCTTACCATTTCTGGCGTTTAATCAATTAAACTATTCACAAACTGTTTGTGACAGCCATATACCAGATCATATTGGATCTAGATCATTTTCATCAGTTTTGGATCAGTGCACCATCGGTTATCCCCCTTGTAATTGCTTTTCTAAGCATTTTGAGTTTTGCATAACAAGGAAAATTATTCATTATCTCCCTTGGTATTGATTTTAGAAATTTATCAGTTTGATTGTGTTGAAAGTTGCAGTTCAGTGATCCTTTATTTACACTTCGTTTACACGGTTTGCCCTAAATTGTTCAGGAATTTGGTTTTAGGGTGTATTTTTTGCTCTCTGTTTGTTGGTCGGGACAGGTTTGTTTTGGCTTTTCGGTTTTCGACCATGACTTGAACAGAATCCCAATTATTGTTATTTACAGGAAATTGCAGTGCAGATCACAGAATTATTCAGCCAGATCATTACAACATTAATGAAATAGTAAAAAACAACATTCTTTTCAGCTATGATTTCAGCACTGGATTAGCTACACAAGCTACAAGTCAGAATTGATCAGCTATAATCTTAAAGTCCTTTAGTTTACAGAATTAGATACATGTTTTTTGCTTTTCAGGGTGAAATACATATGTAATAATTTTATTTACTTCACTTAAATTGTTAATTTGACTGAAATTTAGTTGAGTTTACAATTTAAACAGCATTTGATATTCTGCAATTGGTAGAGTGAAGAGTTACCTCCCCTGTGACAATAACCATGGATGTTTAATTACTCTTACATTGTGATCTTTGACAGTATTGACATTATAGAGCTGTAGAAGCTTCTGAGCAACAGTATATATCACATCAAACATTTATTTTAATTATCTTTTTCTCATTTAATAAAAAGAATTTATTGATCTGTTATTACATTATATAGGATTTAGTGATCAGAAATAAGTTCTGAACTTATATTAAAGCATAGGTGTTTATCATTCATCAGTCTTTAAGTTTTATTGTTATAAACTTGCAATAGAATAATAATTTTGAAATGAATCATGGTGATTTGTCACGGGTCTACGTCATTTTATACCATCTTATTTTGAAGAAAACGGCCATTTTGATTGAATTGTAAGGTAAGTACATGGACACTGCAGTTGGGGGATACCACATTCTTTAATATATATGTTGGCCTGTCCCTAGTTTTGAATTATAGTTTGCTGCAGTTAAGGCGTTAGGTTTCAAAATGAAGCGTTAAATATTCATTGCATACAGTTAGGATCCAGATCAAGTGTGTAGTTTGAGCTTATATTATAAATACATCTGACAGTGTTTTGGTCCGTGATCATTAGGTGTGACTGTGCTATTTGATCCTGCATTGAACTCATAATATTTACAGAAACAGTGTTTGAGTTTAGATCCAACTCTGGTTTAGATCCCTTCGAATTTGATAATTTTGGGACTAGTTTATAGTTATTCGGAAGAGTTGTTCCCCTTCTTTTGATATGTCAGTTGATATGGTTTGTTGGGATTAAAGGTGGAAATATTAAATACTTATATGTGTTTGTTTTTTATTACTTCCCATTAAATATTGAGTGTTGATTCACATTGAAGTGAGCATTTATACCCGTCTAGTCGGCGGTTTAGTGTCTTAATGCGATTCAAGTGTCAGAAGTGAATGTCGTTAGTTGCCAAGTGGTAGTCAAGTTATATTTTTTTCAGAAAAAGAGTTAAAAGAGACTACACATTTCTTTTGAGATTTGATAGGGAAGTCTCTGGTGATTGTGAGTTGTGAGATTGTGAGCAACTGGAAGTAGTTGGTTTGAGATCAGATTATTTACTCATTCAATATTGAGTTATGAGAGACTACAATAGCAAATGTTGATTGTGATTCGTTTAGTGGTCCAGTGATTAAGAATAGAAGTCAGAAATAGTAGCTGTATGTATTATATACGAGTTCGCAGTTTTTCGTGCAACATGGAATTACGAGAGACTACTTATTCAACATAGAGTTAATTCTGATAGAGAATTATATATAGGCAATAGTAATCTGTATTGGAGATTGATATAGTGTTATTTGAATTATTAAATTGAATATTTCACTGACTTCACATATAATTTAATTGTCTTTGATAAATAGTGTGTCAGATATAGTGTATAGTTCAGAAAGAAAGGGAGATATTTGTCGTGAAATTTTAATTGCGTCACGAGGTAATAGACTTTGCAGCTGTTACGCGTTTCAGTGAAGGTGTTTTTTTTAGTGCCAGTGACGGATATTGAATCTATTAAACTTTTATGTTCAAATAGCAATAACTTTGGAGTGAAGTAACTTTGTTATTTGCCAAGTGGGACACAATATACATTGTATTTAGCTTGAAACTTGTTAATTTACAAGTCACTTGGGCGGCTTTGGTCGAGCCTAAGAGTAGACTGGTCAGGATGGCCACTGAAGATGAAAAGATGTTAACCTATTTGAAGGTTTTGGGTGTCCCGACAATGAAAGATGTTGGAGAATTCAAGAAATACATGACAGAGTATGGCACCGCTGAGGCAAAGGCTAAGTCTCAGGCACATGTTCCTAGGATTTCCATATTTTTTGGAGAAGAGGGGAAAGGAGAGGTCTCCTATCAGACATGGGCCTATGATGTTAAATGCTTGCAGGCCGAGAAGATATATTCAGATGAAGTGTTGTTGCAAGCCATCCGGAGGTCACTCAGAGGTCATGCTGCTGACCAATTACGTTACATTGGAGTGAAACCTTCCGTTGATGCCATATTGGATAATTTTAATAGTACATATGGCATGGTAGAGACTCCAGAATCCATTCTGAAGAAATTTTATGCCTGTAAACAAAATCCTGACGAGACAGTACTTAATTATTGTATCAGGATAGAAGATATATATGCACAGGCTTTAGAGATGGGTGCATTAGCAAAAGGTGGTGGAATGCTGAAAAGAGTTTTCTATAGAGGACTTACACCTCAACTCAAGCATTTATCTGCATTTAAATTTGAGACTGTTGCAGACTTCAAGAACTTTAAGAAACAGGTACGTCAGATAGAAAACGAGCTAAATGATGATATCAACAGAGAAATTTCAAAGCCTGAAACAACAAAAGCAAAATGTCATTCTGTAAGCAGGAAAGAGGAAAGTGAACCATCAAAGGTTGAGAAACAACTTGGTGATTTGACCACACTGTTGGAAAAGTTGAACACCAAAGTAGAACAGATGGAACATAAACACGAACAAAATATTCATTACCAACAGCAAGCACAAACATCTCAAACAGAACAGACTCAACCTATATACCAGCAACAATTTCAACATCCTCAACAGCAACCTTATTCACACGCACCATTTCAGCAGCAGCACCAAATGCAACCAGATACACATTTTAACCAACAGACTCGCTTCACACAGCCTCAGCAATCATACACATTTAGGCCAGTAGGCTTAAGAGGGCCAAGGCATTTCAGGGGTCCTAGGAGTTATAGACCTAGAGGTCAAGGATCATTTAGAGGTCAGGGTAGGGGAAACAACTCCTATCGAATTCAAGCCCCAGTGGCAGGGAACAATTTTATGCCTGAATGTTGGGCTTGTCACAGACGTGGTCATCTGGCTAGAGACTGTCCGTCAAACTATTGAGTGCCCGTATTGTGGGTCAGAATGTGGGCAATATTGATGAAAATGACCCTTCAGCAAATGAAAAACAACCTCAAATTCGTTCTTCCCCACAGTTAGTTGGTGGAACAAATGAAGTTTCTGTTAAAATAGATGGCATTTCTACAACTGCTCTTTGTGACACAGGATCTTGTGTATCTACTTGTTCACAGCGGTTTTACAATGATAATTTTAAAAACAAAGAGTTAAAACCCCTTGATACTCTTTTAAATATTGAATGTGCAGACGGAAGCCAGCTGCCATATAGAGGCTACATAGAAGCAGAGCTTGAAACGACTGGAATTCCAGAATCTGGTCAGCAAACTTGTTTATTTTTGGTTGTTGCAGATACAGATTATAATAAGTCAACGCCGTTTCTTTTAGGAACAAACATTTTAAATGAATTGATGACAGAATGTAAGGAACAGTTCGGAGTTCAATTTCTTCAACGAGCCAAAATTCATACACCTTGGTATATGGCATTCAGATGTCTTACTATAAGAGAAAGAGAACTGAAACGTAATAAGTACAGAATAGCAACTGTCAGGAGTGCGGAGCATCATCGGATACAGATTGGACCAAATCAGTCGATCAATATTAATTGTACTACTGATAAAGAAGTTGACTGTCAACCGACATGTTCAATTATCACCGACACAAAGAACTCTTCTCTTCCAAGTTTCATTGACATAACTCCAGCAGTTGTTCATTATGATGGATCCAACAAGAAAGAAATTATAGTCAATTTAACAAACCTGACAACTAGTACTGTCAATATTTCACCAAGAGCAATCATTGCTGAATTACAACCTGTTACTGTAGACCAAACAACTTATGAAGAACAACAGACAGAAAAAACAACTAATTTTTTTGATGACATTCATATTGGAGAAGAACTTGGAGCTGAACAAGAATTTCAGCTTAGAGATTTACTTAGTCAACATGCAGATATTTTTTCGACTGGTGACACTGATATAGGAAAATGTAATCTTTTTAAACATAGGATAGAGTTAAGTAATCCTACTCCTTTTAAACAACGTCATCGTAGGATACCACCTGGTATGGTAGAAGAAGTACGGAAGCACTTAGAGCAGCTTTTATCTTGTGGCGTCATCAGAAAGTCAAAATCTCCTTGGGCATCCAACATTGTTTTGGTTCGGAAAAAGAACGGAAAGCTTCGTATGTGTGTTGACTACAGGATGTTAAACAACAGAACAATAAAAGATGCGTATGCCTTGCCAAGAGTTGAAGATGTGTTTGACTGCCTTCACGGCGCAAAGTACTTTTCAACAATTGATATGAAAAGTGGGTACCACCAAGTGGAAATAGAGGAACAACATAAAGAAAGAACTGCATTTACTGTTGGCCCACTAGGTTTTTTTGAATATAATAAGATGCCATTTGGGCTCTCTAACAGCCCGGCCACATATCAGAGACTAATGGAAGAATGTTTAGGCGATTTTAATATGAAAATCTGCGTCATTTACCTCGACGACTTGATTGTATTCAGTAACAGTTTCGAACAACACCTGGAAAGACTCAACATGATTCTAACAAGATTGAAGGAGTGTGGTATCAAATTGTCTCCTGAAAAGTGTTTCTTTATTCAGGAAAAGGTCAAATTTCTTGGCCACGTCGTTAGCGAACATGGCATCGAGACGGATCCGGACAAAGTAGAGAAAATTAGGAAATACCCAGTACCGACGAATGCGGATGAATTGCGTTCTTTTTTAGCTTTCTGTGGTTACTATAGGAAATTTGTTAAGGACTTTGCAAAACTCACAAGACCCCTTTCGGACCTGTTACCTCCAACTTCGCAAAAGAAACATAGAAATCAACATGTCAACATAGCTTGGAAATGGGAGGAAATTCATCAACAGACCTTTGAAAAACTCAAGTGTATTTTAACGTCTCCTCCGGTGCTAGCTTACCCGAATTTTGAATTACCTTTTGAGCTACATACAGATGCCAGTTGCCAAGGTCTAGGAGCAATTTTGTACCAATCTCAGGATGGTCAAAAGAAAGTTATTGCTTTCGCAAGTCGTAGCTTGACAAAGTCTGAAAGAAACTATAGTGCTTTTAAACTGGAATTTTTATCTCTCAAATGGGCTGTCACCGAGAAATTTTCGGATTATCTACTTGGAACTACTTTTACAGTGGTCACAGATAACAACCCGTTAACTCATATTTTAACGTCAGCAAAACTGGATGCTACTGGTCAAAGATGGATTGCAGCATTAAGTGACTACAATTTCAACATTTTTTACAGACCAGGAAGAAATAATATAGATGCAGATACCTTATCTAGATATCCACATTCTGAAGCAGAGACTGTTATAGAAAGCAAAACCATCAAGGCTATTTGTAACACTGTTCATATGTCACCTTTTATTGAAATTTTACCCTGCAATAATATCAACATAGTGGAATCAACCGATTGTCAAGGTCAACCTATGGCACAAATTGAAATGAGGGAAATAAGGAAACAACAAAGAGAAGATCCAATACTTGGTATTTGGTACAGAGCAACTATGGATAAACAGCTTCCAAAACGTCATCAAATCCCTAGAGAATCTAAACATCAGACTATGCAGCGCAATTTTAAAAACTTTCAAATGATAAGAGGTATACTGTATAGGAAAACCACAGATAATGGAGAGACTCTCAATCAGCTAGTTTTACCTTTAGTTTTTAAACATCAAGTACTTCAAGGTTTGCATAATGATGTTGGCCATCCAGGCAAAGATCGAACAGCTTCATTGGTTCGCGAACGTTTTTATTGGCCAGGTTATATCGGTGATGTGGAGAATCATGTTCAGCAATGCGGCAGATGTTTGCGCAGAAAATCAACAGCTAGTAAAGCTCCTATGGTGAGCATTGAGTCCAGTTACCCTCTTGAAAGAGTTTGCATGGACTTCTTAACTGTTGATCCTTGTCAGGGAAATATTGAAAATATTTTAGTGATAACTGATCACTACACAAAATTCTCTGTTGCAGTGCCTACAAGGAATCAGACAGCTAAAACCACTGCTGAAGCTTTGTTGAATCATTTCTTTTTAAATTATGGTATACCTTCCACTTTACATTCAGATCAAGGCAGAAATTTTGAGTCTAATTTAATCAAGGAACTTTGCAACCTGATGGATATTAAAAAGACCAGGACTTCAGTGTACCACCCAATGTCAAATGGTCAAACAGAAAGATATAATAGAACTTTACTGGATATGTTAGGAACCCTTGAACTGGATAGGAAGAAGAACTGGAAAAAGTATCTTCCCACTTTAGTATATGCCTACAATGCCACAAAGCACGAATCCACTGGTTATAGTCCTTTTGAACTTATGTTTGGGAGAAAACCAAGATTGGCCATTGATTCAGTTTTCCAGTTGGATAACAGCAGTTCAGGTTCATTTAATACAGATTATATTAAAGACTTAAAACAAAGATTACAAACTTCTCATGAGATTGCAAACAAAGCATTGATGAAGTCGAGAATGAAGCAAAAGAAACAGTTTGATAAAAAAGCCAAAGCTTCTCAAATCCATGTCGGGGATACAGTTCTAGTTAAGATCCTAGCATATGAAGGAAAACACAAGATTGCAGATAAGTTTGAGCTGGATACTTACAAGGTCATAAGTCAGCCACATAAGGACATACCGGTTTTTGTTGTAAAGTCATCGGATGGGACTGAGAAACAACTCCATAGGAATCACTTGCTTCCTATAGAAGTAGAAATCGATACCGTGGAGGATAAAGTAGAGCCCAATGTTATTGTAGAATCGTCAGATAAAAAGGAACAGTTTGAGGAACACAGGCCAGTGCCTAAACCGAGAAACAGCAAAGGGAAAACAGAGATAAATCAAAAGCAGCAGGATATAGTTAGGAGATATACAGAATATTTAGGATATGAAGACAGTGAAGAAAGTGACTGTGATTGTGTTTTTACATATTCACGTTCAGGTGAAAGACCGGCCGGTCATGAAAGTGCGAGAAGAAGTGGTATAAATAGTGAAGAAACTGTTAATAATATAATAGATATAGAAATTTCAGGTGCAGAAGAAGCCCGGGCACCGCCATTGCCACATTCTGGAGAACCAGATGTGGATGAAAGTACTCCTGATAAAGGAATTGAGGAAGGAACAGAAGATGCTGCCGGAATGCAGAAGACTATGGGCCAGGATACAGTCCCGTTGCCGGGGGTAATTAGAGGCGTAAAACCACCGCCGCCAAAGCCTCCGCCTAGAAGGTCAACTAGGGTGAAGAAGAAACCGGCCTGGATGTCAGACTATGTGTGTAAATCACAGACGGTCATCCAGGATTCAGTTGGTCCAGAGTTGGAAAGTGACCAATTGAAAAAATTACTTCAGGAACAGGCTGCTTTAACTGCCAAGTTACTTCAGACAGTTATTAAGTAAACAACTTTGCTTTTATTTATTTTGATTGTATATATAGCTTTTATTGAATGTTGTTCTCAGTGAGTTATTCAGTTATTCTTTTGTTAACTGGACCGTATTGTACAGAATAACTGTTTGCATTAATGTGTTGCCGGTGTTGGTAACATTGATCTTCAAAGGAATTGTATTATTGAGTGGAATTAACGCTTGCACTAGAATTAATGTCAGTTCCCTAGTATATTTTGATATATGTGTGATTGTGAGGTTTCACAATAAAAGTGAATATTTGTTTGCTTGCACTTGTCTATTTTGTCTGTCCATATTATTGCAAATACTTTACCTGTTTTTCTAATGAGCTTTAGTAACCTTCTTATTATTTTTTCAGGAGGGGAGGAGATGAGCAGAAATTATGAACATTTCAGTTAGTTTCTGCAATTATGTTTTTAATTTGTGAAGTATTTTGTAAAGATAATGTTTCTTCTTTGCAGGAATGAGGAGACCAGAGTGATATACACAAGGAGCTTCATGTTAACTTTAGTTTATGTGACATGGGTTGTATTCTGTTACAGAATGCCATAGAGATGTGTATATGTGTAGTTAGCATGCTCTTCAGGTACTCTTGATAAAGAGTATTGGATATAGTTTATAATTTTACACTAATTTTTGTATTGAATGTTGCAGGAAATTTGATCATGTCATAGGTTGTTGCAATCAGACGGTACATTAGTTTTTTGTTGCCGTGTGATGAAGGCAAGGCATGTCAGATGTCCGGATTTGTAATTTTGTTGATTTGGAACGGTATTCTGTGGTTCAGGGTCTGCAGTGTTGGTTTTTCGGTATTCTGGTATATGATATGGAGGTTGTGTTTAGTGGTTACTTTGAAGTCGAGTCGACTTTAAGGAAGAGGGGGAGTGTGTGACCACCCGCAGGTTTGCGGTCAGCTTTTTAGCCTTGTCCCGGAATCTCAGCTCGCGTTTTAGCCAGGACGACCCTCGTTCAGTTATTCGGTTTTCTATGAAGAAGGTACCATCGGAAGGGATCTGTTGTAATCTTTAGTAAGTTTACATTGTTTAATTGGTTTCGAGTTTGGGAAATGTTTCATAAGTATTATTCTTTATTGTTGTCCATTGTTTCGGTCGGAGGTTAGATATTTTGGCGTATTTTTGTAATTTAAACTCCTTAGCGGTTTCGCTTCGTCAAAGGTTTCGGCGCCATCTTTAAATTACTTTCATTTCTCTTATCCGGCTGTCACAAATGGTTTATTCTTTAATTCACTATTGACATCTTACTATAACCAACCCTTAACCTTTCAGTCACCAGCACTCACGTACGAGCAAGAGAGAGACTGTTGGGAGCCAGGCAGTTGTCACGCCTTGCGTGATGGTAAGTTCACTATTAGCTCAGTATATTGTTAAATTAAGATTTAATTGTTCACTGGATCCGGATCAGAATACTGCTATTTATGCAACAAGCAGTTTGTGTTATCTTAATATGTCTATTGTTATAACTGTTATAATTGTTCTGGTCATGTATATGTTTATCCAACAGACGTCAGCTGATAAGCCATTGGTAAAGCATTTAATTAGTGCATTGTATTCATTTCAGACATTTAGAGTATGGAATGCTCCACAGCAGTTGGATACAGACCAGACTTATACATACATACATATTAACTTTTATGAGTGTTACCATGGAGAATAAAGGACGGTATTGTTGAAACCTTGTGTATCTGTGTTCCTTGACCCACACAGCCAATAGTACCGAACATTACATTATTTCGATCATAAAAGTTACAAGTGTAGTACCTGTGTACCATATAGGACTCAAACGTCTGCTTAATGTTTTAGATAACGAAATACAATACACATTTTGTGAAAATACTGACAAATTTGTTAATAGTACTATTGTCATAGTATGCATGTGATACACTATTTGTGCCTAAATGCTGATGAGACAGCCAATGTGAACGGGGCGTGCTTATATCGATGCCTTAAAGAGTTTCGGTTTTGTATTGAAAAAATAGTAATGTCAGTCAGGAAAAGCCGCACAAAAGACGCGACCATTATTGTGTCATAAAGTTCATGCATTATGTCTTTGAAAACGAAAGCCGTATCAAATATAGAAATTAGACATCGTTTTCTCTCTTTCTCCTTTTTACCCAGATCGTCTAACATGGATATTAGAGTGTATGCCAATGAAGCTAAAACAGAACAGACCCTGAACAGAACATCCATCATATCTGACACAAAGACTATACCAGACCTGGGGTTAATTACATGACAATGTAATTAATTAAATTACAATTACATTCATAAACGGTCAATTACCATTTCAATTACAATTATATGGGTTTTGTTAATGTAATTAATTAAATTACAATTACTTTGCAAAATGTAATTAATTACATCTCAATTACTTTCTAAAGGCTGGCAACAAGAAATGTTTTAGAAAACAAATTTATTAAGTAACACAACTAGTACATGTACATGTAAGTATGCGTGTAAATGGCCAGTAACATATTTACAGTCATTGAATTCTGTTCATGTATCAGAAGTATTTTTATAAACAGCTTTAAGTGCTCACTGGATATACATACCAATATACAAAAGACTAAATCTTAATCAGAAAGCTGTCATAAACATGTTATACACAGATGTCTGATCAGGGTCTACACTGATTCTAACTTTTCATACATAATCTGGAATACTGCAGATCTGCCATACCAGTAACTATCAGGACTTGGGAAAAACGTTTTTTTTATCCAATAAAACTATATTGCAACTTGTTAAGAATTCAGACAACAAACCCATCATTTAATTATTATGAAGCTCAAATTTACAAACTTTAATACCTATTTTACACTAGATACTGTAAGTTCAAAATTTTCCTCATCTTTTGATTAATATGAAACAGTTGTAAAAAAGGAGCAGACATAGAATTTAGCTTGCATCATTTGTTAGCAGGCAAAGGGTTATACAATGTATTGCTTTCTGTGGTCAGTCAGAGTGTCTATTGTCAACAGCATAATTATCACAGGTAAAGGTGTCAATGCAAACCTCTTTTGGATGTACATGTAGGTATTCAATTATCATTCTGGATACTTGTAGTCCGCCAAACTTTAAACTCTTCCAACACAATATACTTGTTCATATTGCACTGATGACACTTGAAAACAATATATACCCAGATCAAAGCGCTGCTATAGGAGCCCTTTGAAAAGGGTCTGCACTGTTTGAAATATAGGTTTTGTCCAAAAATATAACACAATGAACACATTCCCATGAAATGCAGAAATTAAATGCAGATTAAATCCGTTTTGATATAGTTTTGATATGTAATATGACAAAGTAAATTTAAGAAAACAACGTAGACTGAGATGAGATGCCTTCTGTATGAGCTGTCGCAGCAGGATGTGTACTGATAGCAATGTAGACTTACGTACCGGTAATGTCTGCTCTCTTTGCTCATAATGGAAGAATGAATATTACAATTTTACCATTTTCATGAGTTGTTGTTTAATTATTCAGCGGGTATAATTATAAAACTCTGATTTAAGCAGATTAATAATTTGCAAAATATGGGATCTCATTCAATTGAATATATATGTTATTTGAACTTGTCTGTGTACTAAACAATATACTACATGTACACTGAAATAACATTTGTTATTTACTCACTTTCTCCATGGAATCAGTGTTTAAGAATTAAATCTATTATTCTGATTCAGTGTTTAAAAAATTAAATCTATTAAAATCACTGAATGGCTATGCTTTATAGTGTAACTAACCAAAGTAATTGAGAAGTAATTGAAAAGTAATTGTTCATAACAGCTAATTTTTCGCTGTAATTAATTACATTACAATTACATGTAATTAAAATAGCACCCAATTACACATTACTTCAATTACATTGAAAACATGTAATTAATTGTAATTAATTACAATTTTAATTACCCCAGGTCTGGATTATACATATTTATTTTTCGAAATAAGGCTAGAATATTTACTCCACACTAAAAGTTCACATTGTCTGTCCTTTATCTAGTTGATATGCACGGTGAATGAATTACACAACGTTTGCATTTTTGTTTGGGAGTAGAACTGGATAGATTTAACAAAATACGTAAATTGATTTTTAATGAGTGGCTTCGTAACTCTTCATGAACGATGACTCATTTTAGTAAGACATATTGCCCGAGCCTGTTCTGTGCTGGAAGATTTGAATAGTCGTAATTATAACTGATAAGTGCTTAAGTAACGTTACAGATATCAGAAAAAAAGGAAAGCTTTTTTTAAATTCTGTTATCGAAATTTACCTCTCATTAATAAATATGATTGCATTTTACGAACGTTATTGCAACAAGGTATTTCTCATCCAGAAGTATATGGTAATGTTATCTACAAACTTAGGAAAATTCGGGATCATATCCATTTTCATGATTTGTTTATTTAACGTTTTAAAACTTTTAGGAAGAAAGGTTATTACCCTTTTATATTGCAACACACTGTATGTTTGTTTATTGACCCCTTTCCAGTCGGAAGCTACGCTTCCCTCTTTGCTTGCACGATGACAGGCGAGGGTAGTACTCTATGATGGTATACTCTTAAACCCAGAAACGGGACGAGCTTACCAGACCCATGTATTGCCTTTTCTTTGTCGTGCCCTCAGCTGCTTCCCTGCAGTTGCTCTGACTTCGGCAAAGTCATTGAGTACATATTTGACGGACTTTCACAGTTGTTGTCATGCTATGGTATACACATTGTCCTGTGTTTACCATCTCCTATGTTGTTAGGAAGTCTGGCGGGGATACCTTTATTTAAACTACTTGTTAAGCTAGAGTGACTTTGAGATAAGTATGAGGTTAGAACGTCCGTGAACTGACTTAAACCCCCCAGTGGTGTTTTACCACTGACCGTTCCAAGGCGGTACTCTCTTTGTCACCCTTGATTTTGTGTTTGTTTTGTGCCTTTGTGTTTGTGCTTTTGTTCGTGTTCGATGTGTTTTGTCCTGTGTGTTTGTGTATGTGCGTGTGTTTGGTTGTATGGATGTGTTTTTATTTTGCTTTCTGTTGGTGTTTTGGTGTTGGCTGCGTGTTGTATGGGTCTTTTTCTGCTTGACTTGACCAAAGTATACGATAAAAGAGAAGATTTTAATTTTAAAATTGTTAATTATCCTTTTCTAGATGGGGATGTGTCACGTTCTACATCTTATGGTGTTTATATTTCTCAACTTATTAGGTTTGCCCGAGCCTGTTCTTTGCTTGAAGATTTTAACAGACGTAATTTAGTTATAACTGATAAACTTCTTAAGCAAGGTTACAGATATCACAAACTTCGGAAAACCTTTTCTAAATTTTATTATCGAAATTTACCTCTCATTAGTAAATATAATTGCAATCTACGGACGTTACTGCGACAAGGCATTTCTCAACCAGAATTTTATGGGGATGTTATCTACAAACTTAGGAAAATTCGGGGTCATATCCATTTTCATGATTTGTTTATAAAACGCATTAAAAAATTTAAAAAGAAAGGTTATGATCCTATTATATTGCAACACACTGCATGTTTGGTTATCGACCCTTTTACAGTCGGTAGCTACGCTTCCCTCTTTGCTTGCGCGATGACAGGCCGAGGGTAGTACTCTATGATGGTATACTCTTAAACTTGGATACAGGAGGAGCTTACCAGACTCATGTATTATTTTTTCCCTGTCGTGCCCTTAACGGCTTACCTGCAGGTGCTCTGACTTCAGCAAAGTCATTGAGTACATATTTGACGGATTGTCACAGTTATTATGCTATGTTTTACATGTTGTCCTGTGTTCACCGTCGTCTATGTTGTGGGTAAGTCCAGCGGGGATACCTTTATTTACAATATTTGTAAAGCTAGGGTGACTTTGAGAGAAGTGTGAGGTTAGGACGTCCGTAAACCGGTTTAAACCCCCAGTGGTGTTTTTGCTGCTGACCGTGCCAAGGCGGTACTCTCTTTGTCACCCTTCCTTTTGTTTGCATTGCGTCTTTGTGCTTGTGGTTTGTTCATGTTGTGGAACGTTTGTCCCTGGTTCTTGTGTGTCTTTTGGTGTTTTCTGTGTTCATTTCGTGTGTGTGTGTGTGCGTGTGCGTTTGGGTGTGTGGTTGTGTGTGTGTGTGTCATGCTGTCTATCGGTGTTTTGGTGGTGGTTGCGTCTTGCATGTGGCTTTGCCTGCTTGACTTTACTACTTTTCCATTAACTACTTTTTTCATTACTACTTTGTTATCATTTCATAATAATGGACGGGTTAGATAACGTAATCCTACGCCTGCTACGTTGGCCAAGTAAGAGTGGCCTTATAGAAGAATGTGTCAACATCTCATTAGAAAGTAAATGCTCTTATAAATGCAATGCATAGGAGAATCGGGACTGTGGAGAGAGCAAATAGAGGGTATACTCGGTACTGACACACTTGCATTCATAGTAAATATGGAAAAACAGTCAAACAGGGAGAGCCACACACGAAATGACACCGCACCAAACACCATCTAACAAGAAACAGTAAAGCCACAAGACAAAACATAACAGGACGCATATCAAAACGAAACACATTAAACATTAAGCATATTAAACAACAAAATTGACCGTAGGCTGAATGCAGGAGTAAACCTATTTTGATTAAAAAGAACCCAGGGTCTCACAATGTTTTTTTTAGAAACTCTGTGTTTCATTACAGATTGAACCCCATATTTTCGTTTATTGATTTGAATTGAGTCATCTTAATTCTGAACTAAAACCAAGTTTAACATTTCGCGAAAGTCTTACGCTAATCTAAATCAAAGTTTAATCTGCGTTTATTTTCCTCTTAGTATATATTCCATATTTATCATCGTGTACTCCTTTATTCAACCCCGTTACATTTCTGCTCTATCATCTACATATAGCAGTATTATATTATCATAGTTTAAGGTATTTAAGTACAGTAAAACCTCTCTATAACGACCACTAAATTACACCAAGTATGTTGTGTTAAAGGAAGGCAGGCGGCTGCTTAAAGCAAGGTGAAAGTAAAACAGAAAGCTCCTATAGGAGCGTTATGTTTTACTTTGACCTTGCTTTAAGCAACCATCTGCCAAAAATACCAATTAACACAATTTAATGGTCGTTATAGAGAGGTTTTACTGTACATAGTTACCTTCACTCTAAAACGTATATCAGGATATGACTAGTAGTATATATATAAACGTTAGTACTATACTCTAAATATTGGATATTACATTGACGTTTACTTCAATCCTAATCTATGAACTGAGCGCAATAACCAGCTTACATAAAGTTTCTTAAAAACAATGTGAGTACACTAGCGATAGGTGGATACAGTTGTTTCACTTAAATATGTTTTCGTTTTACATGCACTTTACCACTGTATTTGCCAACGCGGTTGTTGTAGATAAGTCGGAGAGGGGATACGTTTATTTACACTGTTTGTCTTTGAGGGTTGGGATGGAATAAGTGTGAGGTTGGGCACCCCTTAACCGGTTTAATACCCCAGTGGCATTTGTCACTGACCATTCCAAGGCGGTTCTTCCATATTCACCTTATTTTTTGTTTGTTATGTCTTTTAGCGTCTCTTGGTGTCTTTTATTAACATGTACATTTGCTGTTTACCTGCGTGGTGCTGTTTGGCGGTTGTGTGTTTTGTATGCGGTGTTTCCTGCATGACTCATACATGTACCTTTACTGTTGAAGCAATGGTACACCGAACAGAACAAAACTAATAAAATACAACGATGTCAGCAGTCGCTGCTTTTTCTTTACAATGTTTGATGATACTTGAATAGTACTTATTTATCATTCATTTCTATCTTGGATTCTAAAATATGCTTCGGCAATGATACTCGTCTAAAATGGTATGGGTCCATGCTTATAAAGCTTTTTAGTTGAGTCTGAGTTCGTTCTCAAGCTTTTGATTGGTCATATTTGAGTTCTCAAGCTTTTGATTGGTCAGATTTGAGCCAAATGCTCAAATCTGACCAATCAAAAACTTGAGAACGAACTCAGACTTAACTAAAAGTTTTATAAGCATGGACCCAGGTCACATACCACATTATGCATTGTATTACCTGTTCATTATACGAGCATCATATCATATATCACGCCATAGCATATCATTTATCAGATCGTGTCCTATTGTAGTACATTCCACTCTATTCCATTTCTTTTTCGGCATTCCATGTCATCAAATCCTATCCGATCCCATCCCGTTCAACACCACCACGCCCAACCATACCATCTCGTCCCAAACCCATCGACTCGATCTACCCAAAACTTTTCAATCCCACCATCGCGCCCCATTGTATCCTCACCCATAGACCCGTGCCGTTAAATCATATCTCATTTTGTCCTGTAATATTATAAATCACACAAATCTCTCCTATCTCTGCCGCAGTATATATGTAGTATGCGATACAATGACATTTAATTCAATCACTATAGCATCGTTTTACTTTCCATTAGATGTCCGTTAAAGTTCTGCTGTAATCATTTTATAATTATCGATGTATTATAAAAGATACTGATTAGTTACCATCTCCAATTTTATTCTTTAATCGTAAAGACCTGAACCCAAAGGAGCGTTCTGTTTTACTTTCACCTTGCTTTAAGCAGCCACCTGCCCTAAATACCAACTAATTAACATCATTTAGTGGCCGTTATACAAAGGTTTTACTGTAGTTTTGCAATGTTAACAATAAAGACAGAAAGTAATATGCTGAGTCAAATACATACACTATAATGTAGTGTTCCATATTGAAACTCAGACAGATTGGTTTGCAGTTAAATGCAAAAAAAACGAATAAGTAGTGTCCTTTACAAACAGTGATCTAGACAATACGACCCCTAGTCTCCTCCTGGGGCCTTCCCATCAGGGTTTGCACTGTTAACCAAACTGCAGTTTCATTTTACAGAAATAGAAGTGTATGAGTCATGCCGGAACGACCCACAAAGACAAAAATAACATTAGGAGGGAGATGGAAGTATTGGAACGGTCAGTGACAAATTTTACTGCGGGTTTAAACCGGTCTAGGTGCATCCAGCCTGACACTTATTTATTCCCATCCTATAAGACGAACAGTGTACATAAACATATCCCCTCTCAGATTAAGCTACAACAACCGCGATGGCAAATACATTGAGAAATCGCATGTAAAACGAAAACATAATTTGACTAGTCTGAATGATTGAAATGGTCCATTAGACCATTCAGCGTTTGAATGGTTAGTATGTGTTTGGAACTTTCTTCTACAGATGAGTTTAGCCATAGAGATACACAGACCTGTATTTTAAATGTCTCATAAAATCACTTAAAACAACACAGTGTAGCCGAATAATTCTCGAACTGTACTATAGTAACCATTTGAATAAACCAAACTCTGACGTCAATATTGACGGGTGTATACGTTTATATTAAGTGATTTTACTAAAAATGACAGCCCTACAATAATCGCATACTTTCAAAAACTTAATATTTGTTATGTTCAATCATTATTACGAAGATTGATAGTTTGAACTTATATCGAAAAATATACTGTGTTCACCGATACTTATAACTTTTGTTCTAAAGGAAATTATTATCGAACTATGTCGAACTGAAACTACAACATAACTCGAATGAATACTACATATGGCCCTGTCACACTATAGCGTATGAGAGGAACGTATGAATTGTGTATGAAAGCGTTAAACAAAACCTGGTCATACGCACAACTTTTGATGAACTATCTTTGATGAACGTATTAGCAGCGCATGGATAACGTATGCATACCGCATATCTGGCGTATAGGCAGCGCATGAGAAACGTATACGAGCGTGTGTCAAATTATGTTACCGTCAGTGTAACGTATATCAATGTCTGCGTAGCATATGCAATCACATGAGTAACGTATGTTTAGCGCATGAGTAGCGAATGTATAGTCACGAATACATTAAATACGTTATGGCCCAGCCACACTGAAACGTATACGACGTATGCCTAACCTACTCGTAGCATATATCGTCGTATACGAACGTATGTGCATTTTTTCTCATCCGCTCGTATACGTACGTTCTAGTGTGACACCCCTATACATCTCAAAATAACATCGGGTCACATGAATTTTTCTCTTCCTCGCCGTTTATTTAATTAGTTTTCTGGCGATATACTTCTTTTCAGCATGTAAACAAATGATTTATTTAGTGTTCATGCATTTGTTAAAATACGCTGCAAGTAGAAACTTTTAATACCAACGAATTGCGGTTGGTTTCTTCACACAACTGTAAAAACGTGCTTTGAATATTTAAGTAGATGTCAGACTGATATTACTCGTTTTATCAACAACATTAAGCTTTCTTTTGAACAGTACATGGCGAGCATTGATAAGCGCTGGCAGATGGAAGTTGCCTTGAATGACAGAGCAAAACATCCCGATTGCTGTAATCCTTCTTTGATCTATAAAATAAGCCCAACTAACAAACTAATGAAGATATTGCTTGGCTTCGTTATTGCAAATTAAAGACTGATGGAGAAAATTATGTTATTCATTACACATTATTGCTAGCAGTTTGTTTTTCAGTTTTCCTTCTTCCTTAATGGCCATTCATGTAAGAAATAATGGCATCGTAAATATTATAGATGGGGTTTTATTGTTATGGTTTGCATATGAACACATTTTGCATCCATGTAAAATCATACGCACACAAGGCAAGTCAAAATACAGAAAAGTCTGATTTTGGTCAGCTCTTTTTTGCAAAACCGTTAAGAGGCAATGCCTACTCTGGTTGCGAAATAATTACATGGCGCCATCGACTCTGGTTTGCAGAACGTAAAAATGCAATATCTACTCTGACTACAAAAACGTTAAAAGGCAAGCTCTGTAGACACGTAAAATGAAAAATCGAGAAATGAATAAAACAGTTCAAATCCCTTTGAGAAAGGGGACATCGTCACGAGATATCAAAAATAAAAACCACGTTAAAAGTTTTTGACAGTGTGACGGATGTTTTTCATATTCCATGGACCCTGTGCCTTTCGTATATTGTGTTTATTTAATACAAATAAATACAAGGGTTATATGAGATAAAGAAATAGCAGCATACAGTTAAAAAATCGTCAATTCTTCACCAACTCCTATGTTGTGACAAATTAGAGGCAATCCTAAAGAGTGATCACAAAATAGGGTTTTGTGGAGAAATGAAAAAGTTATGCTTGAAACTGTTTTAATGTACGCATCTTATATAGAACTTTGCTTCTAGGTAGAATAGTTGTGGTAATTCAAAAACGAGAATATTTGACACGTACCGAAACACACCAAGTTCGATTGATCTTTGATTCAAATTTTAAAAAAAAACAACAACAATATTTTGACTATTTAATACATGTACTCAATTTAGCCACCGTTTAAATAGATATAATGATACAATCAGCACCTTACCGCTTTGGTACGAATCCCTGTCTGGTTTGTTCACGTGAGGAATTATTGCGGTAGGTCGGTGGTTCTACCCGCCTGTATTTCTCCGCAATAAACAATGCACTTTGTTCCTCAACCTGTAATTAGAGTGGCGTCGCCATATGACTGAACTACTGTTAAAAAGATGGATATGGAAACATGACCAGGGGAGAAAATGTACAGTCGGCTGAGCGGTCCTTCGGATTGAAAGTGAACTATAACAAGGTACATTTTTATAATTATTAAGTGTTGTCTCAAATGTTTAATGAGTTCGTGAAAACGGTTAATGTCCCGGGTGCGTTCCATTTATTTTATAGTTTACCAATTCCCTCGTACTGACGCATTTAACACCTCTGTAAACTGTTATGATAAATAGAGCTTTTGCTCCATTGGAGGAAACTGACATGAAAACACCTATAAGCCGAATGGTTAAATACTTTTATTAACCCTTTGTCTTAAGGATATCTGCAACCAGAGTAGAGCTCTAAATGAAAACAAAACGAGAAATGAAAACAAAGTCAAAACCCGTTAAGAAGGGAACATTGTACATAACGCGAAATTATTTTTGTTCAAATCACGTTAAAATATTTCGGCTATATAATTTTATTTTGTTTTGAAAACGTGGACCCTGTGTCTATCCTATATTGTGCTAATTTAATACAAATTGAAATACAAAGTTAATATGAAATAACGAAGTAGCAGCATATAAATTGAATACAGTACGAACACAAACTGCATTTTATGTATTATTATTTATATATTATACTTTATATTAGTAAAAATGAAGTGGAATCGACTTATAGTTCAGACACTTCTATGTCACGAAGCACTTGACATTTGCACTAGCACAAGACACTAGATATAGAAGGCCTAGCTGTAGATGAGTCTTTTTATAACCGGGATTTAACCTATTTACTTCTTTTGTATTTTCCGGATTTTTGCACACCATCGAGAAGAGGAGAACAGGCAGCATGTTGCAAAACTACATGCATGCAATTGAATTAAGTTTTCCGGTAAATAGTGAACCTGTTGAATACTGAGGAACTCTTATCCTGTCAAAATATAACATCTGCTCACAATTTAATATAAAGTAAGTTTAACTCGTTGCATGTTAAGTAATTTTACGTCTGCAACAATTGTCGTCTGCTTCAATTCTTAAAATAAACTTGTTCTCACTTGTTTGCAAAAATATGGTCAAGGTGACAAACAGTTTAGATCCTGATGAGACGCCGCATCATGCGGCGTCTCATCTGGATCCAAACTGTTTGCACAAGATATCACAGTTTCGCCGTTAGTTTGCAAAGAGTAAACAGTTCGGATCCTGATAAGACATCGATTTACATAGACACTCGTCTGAATCCAAGTTAGAGATTGCATGTCTTATGTGCAGTTTACTCAGGGACCACTAAAACCTAGATCTGTTTCCTGAGCTGGAACTTTTTGTTTCAGCGTCTCTGACTTATTTACGGGTTGCCTAACTGTAACCTCTGTCCATCAACAATCTGATTGCACTATAATTGTGATGAATTGGATGATGTGAATCGAATTGTAAACAGCGAATGTGTTTGATTCCGAGACATCAATATCTTCACTGATCCTTTCCATCCCCTACCTACTGGCATGCTAAATATTGACCTGTCCGTTTTAGACCCATTATTGACTTGTGTTCCTTTTCGACAGGTTGGGGTAATGAAGGCTTAGCTGTACTGTTGGGATCAGACACGTCCGATCGTAGCTGATCGGCTTGCTCAGGTTCTAAATTCCACGCAGCTGGCTCAGTGGCCAAATTGAAATAAATGGTCGTTACTTTCCCAGGGGTCACACAAACATTAAGCCGTCGGTTTGGTTTTATCATCAGTTAACACACGTATGAAATAATGTCTTACACATATTTCAAACGCTTTTTTGTTTGTTCTCTTTAATAATTCACTTTGTTTCCAATATTCGATTAACCTTTTTTTCAGGTTCTGTACAAATAAACGGCCTATTGAACTGTCTGGATACTAGCTATATTGTTACTCCATTTAATTATATATTTACTAGCTATATCCTTTCGAATCACATGTGGATGGATAACACTTTGTTAATTTTCTTCCACGGAATGTTTAGCCTTCATTAGAGCACAGTTGTCATGTCCATTGGTATATAATACTTACATTTTAATATATTTTGTTGCTTATTTCAAATCAAACTTCTAACAGACACAATAAAACCGAGTCTGCAATGTTCTCTTTTTGCAATGCTGCTTTTGCTTTCGGTTTCGAAGGATCTCCTACTTTCAGAATATATGTACTTCACAACAGCAGGTGTTAAATGATTGTATGGCGACCGTATAAAGTCGCCCCGTACTTCATTCTCAGTGTTGTTATACTTCCTGGTCCTTCGGGATAATTAGTTTCGTTGTTATTTGTTTTGGAAATCGAATACCGCTTAAGCCGGTGCTAGAGGGCGTGAGTAGTGTTACTGCTCATGAACAGACTCAATAAAACCGATTCTGCAATTTTCTCTTTTTGCATTGCTGCTTTTGCTTTCGAAGGATCTCCTACTTTCAGAATTTCTAAATCATTCGAAAAGATTGGTTCGGTATAACAAAAAACATGGTACATTCTAGTACAGGTGTGATTGATAAGTTCGCAGAATTGCTTTATTATTGAAATCTGGAAGAGAAAACGAAAAAACAAAATACATCACGAGATACGCTTACGCACGACTATAATAGAGCTCAACTCAATTTGGAAACATTGAACAATACAATTTTCATGAAACAGAACAACAGTACTATGTATTACTTGAAGGACGCCGACGTCAACGGTAGGTCACGCTGACATTAATCACACACCTTTTATCTCTATGTACCCAGTGTGCCTTGTGTAATTCTAAAGAAGTTTCAAACCGTCGGTCTCTAAGTTCCTTTTTCAGATCAGGGAACAGACAAAAGTCCAAAGGATCTAATATATCCTGAACGTTGGAGATCCTTCGAAAGCAAAATTATCAATGGAAAAAGAGAAAATTGCAGACTGGGTTTTATTGAGTCTGTTCATGAGTAGTAACACTACTCACGATTACTTGCACCGGATTAAGCAGTGTTAAAGTTAAAGTAATAACTAAATTTAAACTAAATTTAAATGATCCCGAAGGACCAGAAAATAAATTAATTCCTTCTTCAGATCAGAGAACAGACAAAAGTCCAAAGGGGCTAAATTTCGTCATCAAACACTGAGGTTCTACTGTCCCTAACCAGCTCGTGTCATTTGTAGACAATTTTTTTCCACAGGTTGCTAATGTATCTGATTTATTAATTCGTTTTGGTGTTTCTACCGGTTAAAGTTTTAGTCCCACACAAAATTTGAAAACCGAACGCATTTCATGTCATCTGTTGACGTCATGTGTCGTTTTAAGCCATGGCCATAAAACAATGATGTGAAATAACCATCCAACACAACGTCTTCAAACGTTCTGAAAAAGACATCGACATGTCACGCTAACAACAGCTGCGTTCGCGCCAAATATGCACTAAATTTGACTGGCCACGTGAATTCAGAATATGTGAAAAAGTCACCAAACAGTGGTTGCTATGGATACCATTTATTCTTCTTACGCGTAAAATATCTATTCACCTACCTGATAATGAAAGAGACAATAAGTTGTTTTACTTGTATACGATTTTAATGTGATTTAATAAAGATACATTTTTGAGAGGAGAATTCCGCGAAATTATCAATCAGCCGTCGTATATGTGAAATTCATTTAATTCTTAAAACAGATTGGCAGGATTCTGTTTGGTATCGCCTTAATGTTTAAATGAAAATAGCATTCATTGACATGTACCATTATTTAGCGTTCACCTTCGGCAATCCCAGGCGGTAACCCATCTAGTCAGTAAGCACTTCCAAGCACTTTATAGAACAAGCTCCACGGCAAGTAGAATTTATGGTGCTTATATATACCTTACAGCCTAGCTGTTATAATACATTTGCTTCCGAGAAGTTTCGACCCCAGACTTGGCCTATATAACCGTTGGGGCTAGATCCCTAGCAAGGTGAGTTTATAGTGCGTATACTCCTAACGACCTCGCTATTACACTTATGATTTAGTTGGCTTTTGATATGCCTTTTTAATTCCTACTTTGGAGCTTAATGTTAGTGCACAGATGTGGAATTTGTTTAAATGCATGCATTGTGCCCCACAATAGACACAAATATTACCTGTTTTCAGATAATTCATTAACAGTCATGACCATTCAAACAAAAGAGGCATAGCTATCTATGTATATTTCGTTTGGCACGTTCGGATTGGCTGTAAAAGCATTCAGACTGATTGATGGTTTGGTAAAAAACATTTGACACACTATTTCTTTTATAGTTCCTGTTAGCATCGTTTTAAATCTAAAATAAAATACACTTGATCTAGTCTCACACAGCCATTTAACGCAAAATACACGTTTGTCCTATTATAGATGATGACTGTTGAACCCATTCCCGCATATAGACGCCTTTTTACGCTTCTGTATAAGTCACTTTGTGACACCATTGTGATAAATAGAGCATTTGCTCCTATTTATCACAATGGTTTCAACACTACACAATTCTAAAATGTTCCTTTTTAGTAGTAAATGCTCCTTTTCGGTAGATTTGTTCAAAGAGGTTGTATCTATAAATAGCCTATGAGTGAATGGGTTAATACAAAAGTAAGTAGTGCAGAAGTTTGCGATGGTAAACTACTGCGTATCTATGGTACTGCATTAAGCTACATACAGTTGCTGGTTTGTATGTGTGGCCGTTATAGAGATATTGTTTTGTGTTGAGGGTGCTTGTAAAACAGTGGTTTCATTTTCTACATAATGAAGCAATGGCTCTTGGTTAGGGCAGTGCCTTTATTTCTGATAATTGTATTGTTTATATCAAAATAAATGACTGGTGACATGGTAATGAAATACTTCGTGCAATTGAAAACATCAATATAGCAAATTAGGCTCGTTTCACCTTGTGCAATAGATGAAGATAAGTTGGCAGAATATATTTATGTTTCAGACAGATGCTTTAATAAATATTCCCAGAACACTTGGTATGTATTTATCAATGGCAAACACTGTTTTGTGGAGAAGCATTAATGTACCTGAAATAACATATTTGTCCTAAGTACTTATCTAGCATATTTTATCTTTTAATTCTTGAAGTCAAATTGAAGTAAACTATAGCATAATCAATAAAAAAAATATGATCTATACTCATATATATTAATGGAGCGTATTCATGTCATGAGTTTCGTTTTTTGTTATTTATAAACACATTTCAATTCAAGATCATTCAATTGCTTTGCGTCTAATGTATAACTCAGGGATACATTCGTCTCTTTCTGCCTTTAAAGGAATGGCAAACTCAATCTAAAGTGTAATATCATTTCAACGATAGATGGATTTATAGGTCTAATCAACGCGATAGAAATATTCCATATCAATAGGTTCTATTAAATAGTTGAATTGTTCGACCACGCACCGACTATCTTATTTACATTTACAGTAAAACCTCGACTATTCGAACACTAAAGTACGTATCATTATCGATCTTTGAAAAAGGTGACAACTTAATGCATGGTGAAAGTCATACCGAAAGGAGCTTTCTGTATGACTTTCACAATACATTAAGCAGCCACCTGGCTAAAGGGGTCTAAATTTCTCTATGCAGAAAATTAGAATAATCCAGATTTTACTGTATATACAATGCTCGATATTACATGTACAACAACATCGAATTTTGCTGACATTTTCGTTGATTGAAAACTTTTAAACATGGTGGACGTTGGGATAATCTGAGAGCAAATCAGACTACATTTATATCGATTTATATCTGCAAAGACCAGGCTACTACTACTACTCCTGCAAAATAGATACTTTCAGATAATGCTAAAACATTTGAAATTAACGGTTGTTTCTTTTATTTAAAATATCTGTATGCTCTTTTGGTTAAATTTTCGTTCTAAAAGCATCATATATACTCATGTATGTTGAAATTCGCCTTGTAATTAAACGTATTTAATAATTACTGTGAAATTAATAAAACATTCGTGTAACATGTTTTATACAGCAGAACCTGTCTTAAGCGCACTTTTCTTTATTGAACATAGGAGTCTTAAAAAGCATGTGGTTGCTTAATGCATGGCAAACGTAAGACAGAAAGCTCGGAGCTTTCTGTATTACGTTTGACCTTCATTAATCTAATACCTACATTATCAACCAATAATAAGACCTCTTTTTGATGGTTGCTTAAGACAGGTTCTACTGTATTATCAAATTCAATCGATCGACGTGCAAAGTCTAGTAGTTGGCAATCGCATAAAATAAACCAGTATGACTGATCTTGGTGTCTATATATTTGCAATTCAAATTAAAGTTTTAAATCGAATGTAATTTTACAGACACATTTTACAGCCGTTTCATTGTTTTAAATGTTTTTTGAAATATTTTCTTCTGCATCACGGGGAGGGATTTCTCAACAGTCTCTGCAGACAGGCAACTAAATTGAGTATTCGGCATCTGTCTGGTCCACCAAAGTAAACTTAAGTGCAAACATGATCTAACATATCGGTTAGTGAAATGCCTCTGGTTGAATATAAATTGAACTTTTAGAGGAACTGTATCAATCTGTAATAAATCAATTGTCACAATAACATTGGCATTAACAAGCACGAGCTTATACAGTATAAACTCGATACTTTGAATTTCAAGGTATACACATTTTAGACAGGTGGCTGCTTTTATGCAGGATGAAAGTCATGCAGAAAACTCCTAAAGGAGCTTTCTGTCTGACTTTAACCCTGCATTAAGCTAACACCTGTCTTAACCCTTCTCTTGCTGAATTTTAAAATACATTTCTCCTTCTTTACCCATGCCCTGTATCAACTTGTAAATAGTGCAGACCCTGATGAGACAGCTCCTGCAGGAGCTGTCTCATCTGGGTCTTCACTATTTACAGGTAGGTATATTGACGCGAATAGCGAGCGAAGGGTTAAATACCGATACTGATACTTGTTTTAGAGTTCGAAGTATCGAGGTTTCACTGTGCATTTTCCGAAAGCTTGAACCAAGCTAATTCAAAACCAAACCGTTTACAAAGTAATCACGAAATCCCCTATAGTATACATAGAGTGAAAAACTGTATCCGTCACATTTCTTGCGTGTGCTACTTCTGTCCATCCCTTTCGACCTTCGTAAAAACGAATGTAATAAAAAGTAAGTAAAGCGCCTAGTTATATATAGTCTACTTTCAATCCGAATGACCACTTAGCCGACTGTTAATTTACTATCGTGGTTATTGAGCCATTCGCCTACAATATTGAGTACTGCTAACATATAGCGCGATAAGGCATCAGTAGTACCAGCTAGTGACCATCACATGTACCCATTTTAACCCCTGGGTAGAGAGGATGCAATGCCGTGGGAGTGGGAGACACCTAAAAGCGTCTCTGAAATTTCGAGCTGGTCCAGCTGGGATTCGATCCAAGGACCCCTGGGTTATCAGGTCAATGCCCAATCACTAGGCCAAGCGACCACCACAAATGTATGTTTTATTGTAATACTGGACCTGCACTTAAAAGATTAACGACTACTATTTCTGGTATTCACTGCCTCGCGCACATTTCATGTTCACTATTACAGTAAATATGCATCCTTTTCAAAACAGATCAATATCAAAACTTTCAATATCCATTATATAAATTATTGAAACAGTATGTTAAATAAGTTATCTAGAATGGTGTTTTATAAGGCTAGCATAAGGGGTTTCTGCTATATTTTCACTACACAAAAATAAGGCAAGCTCGATCGATCGATAGTACCAGGAAGTTTTAGCTTAGAGACAATATAAGTACTCTCAAATGACTAGTAAACAGGTGAAGAAAATAATTCTTGGGTTTGGTTTATTTGTCGAATGCATTCAACTGTTAGTAAAAACTGTCTTATTTCGTTTATATTGAACTATACATTATATTCATCCAATCATAGCATGCATGCCATGCAGTCGAACGTTACCTAAGTAGCCATTCATTTATTGGACATGGGAATCTTTAAATGCAGGTACATGTAGTTGCTTAATGCAGGGCAAAAGTAATGCAGAAAACTCATATAAGAGCTTTCTATGTTACTTTTGACCTGCATTAAGCTACCACCTGCCTTACAAACCAATAAGTTGACCTCTTTTTTATGGCCGCTTAAGACCGTTCTACTGTATATGTTTCTGATAGTATGTACATCTGGGAACAAAAGGCATCATACCTATATCATGAATGCATGCTATACGACTTATCATGAGTCTATATTAACGCTCATCAAATATAACCGCTTTGTTTTGTAGGTTGGATTATTTCAGACACTTTGTAAACTGCTGACGAGTGTAAAACAAGAAGAATCCCATAGAGACTACAAATTACTCGGCATAACATGTTGATACAAACTGTTAGAAAGTGTCCTGTCTGGCATGGTACGAATATAATATGGTTAAGAACTGAGATAATAGTGATTAGGTAAGTTCAATTATATCGCATTGCTTATTTGATTGAATAGTTATGGAAGTCACAGTACCTGATAATAGAGTAAAATTCAGCTTAAATATCTAAGCTGTTACAATTTTTAAGTAATGATACCTACAGTAAAAACCCTCTAATGCGACCACCTACAGGGGCATAATTCTGGGTGACAGATGCAGGTGGTAGCTTAATGCAGGTCGAAAGTTACTCAGAAAGCTCCCGTTGGAGCTTTCTGCATAACTTTCGTCCTGCTTTAAGCAACCACCTGCTTATAAGGACAGTTTTGAATATACTTTTAAGTTGTCGCATTAGAGGGGCTCTACTGTATTCAGGTCGTCAACGGATCTATTGAAGATATCATGCGCAATAAAATTACAATTTGTAACGTGGATTCAATATAAATATTTAGCCGGCTGAGTGTTTTCGCAAGCATTTTGTTTCCAAAATACACTGTACAGTGAACACTCGATTATTCGAACACTAAACTAAGTATAATTATGGGTCTTCAAGACAAGTGACTACTTAATGCAGGGTAAAATTCATGCAGAAAACCCCTCTAGCAGTTTTCGTCATGACCTTCACCCTGCATTAGGCAACCACCTGCCTAAAAAGCATCCATGCTTTTACTAAATATCGATTTTTTTCTGTATATTCAATCGATTTACATACACACAAATCAAAGTGTAAAACAGTACAGATCTGGATAGGATCTAGATCCTAACGATGTGTTAAGATTATCACAGTTTCGTCTCTTCATGGTAAATGTCAACACTTCAACAAGTACCGCCATGTGTTCAATTATGAATAAGGATTTGTGGAATTATGGGATAGAAGGTGTTGGGAATTTAATCGCTCTCTGACAAAAACGCATGAAGTCGCCAAGAATTCTGTTCTACAAAATGAGTCGCTCTCTGAGAATATAGGTCTTCTTAAATGGTGGGTGATATAAATGCCGAAATAGACTTCTGCAGTCAGGGAAATTCTTATCAGTTCGTATGTTAGGAAATAAAGCACAAACCTAAATTATAATGGCGGTGTACAGTCAATAATAGAACACATACTAATATCCTCCGAGAAAACGGATCTGGTGAATAATTGTTTCATTCCAGAGGATAATGCATTAAATGTGTCAAGTCATTGTCCTATACTATGTTCGGTAACTATACCAGATTATGTTTTTCTTCAACAAAACGGGCTAGCGTCGGATAAAATCAACTGGTCGAAAGTTTCTGGACAACATATCTCAAACTACGAGTCGTTTATAAATCAAGATGGACGCATTAAAACCGCCGTCTCTACCGAAATAAACTGTACATCGCAAATCGATCATCTGTATGACCTTATAACGTCTGTAGTTAAAAATGCGAATCAATATTGTTTCCCAAAGTCGAAGTTTAAGCACTTTCTCAAGCCAAATCGTGTCGATGAACTTAAAGAAGCATGCAAGAAATCTAAACTGAAGCGTGGTGCTTGGATATCTAGTGGTAAGCCACGTGGTAATACTTATAATAAATATGTAGAGTACAAAAACGCCAAGCGGATTCTTCGTAAAGTGCACAGGAAAAACTTTAACCAGTATCTTGACAGACTTAAGGCAGAAATTGATAGATATGTTGACGTAGATTCAACGCTATCCTGGAGATGCGTCAAACGTCAAAGTCAGAAACAGCATTAGGTAATGGATTGGTTTTTAATGATATCGTTTACAGGGACCCAAAAGCTATAAATGAGAACTGGGTCTAGTATTTCAAAGACCTTTACACACCTTCAGAGTATCCTGGTTTCAGCACTTTAAGTAGAGAGTGCTGCCAAATGCAAAAAAGCTTCTGGTCCCGATGGTTGTTTTTGTGAAAATTTAAGTATGGAAGCCACGTTATGTCAGAACTTTGTGTTAAAATCCGATCTGTTCCCTGTTTTGCAGGATACCAGATAGGTAGGGGTAATCAGTCCGCATCTGTACCTCATCTTTATCAATGACCTCCTGGATAAACTTGTAAATAATGAATACGGATTAAAGGTTTATGGTATTAACTGTTCTTGCCCTTCATCAGCTGATGACATGGTTCTCTTGTATATATCCAGACCAGGTCTTCAATATCTCATGGATATATGCTTCAAATATAGTTGCAAGTTTAGGTACGAGTATAATGCTAATACATCGTCAGTCAGAGTCACAAATGAATATTCAATATCAAGCTATTGTCAGTGGTTTCTAGGTAACGCCCAAGTCGCGGAGTCGGATTCTTATATGCATTTAGGAGTTTTATTCCAGAAAAATATAGATTTCATGCATATCGTTCACGAAATTTCAACCAAATATTATTGAGTATTGAGTATATTGAGTATACTGCGGGATATATGAACATGGGATTAACTCTGCATCTGTATGGATGCGAACGTTGGTCAGATCTGCCTAGAGATGCCATATACTTTTTTAGAAATCTCTCATCGATTCTGCATTAGGTATATTCAAAATGTGCCTAACTACTCTCGTACTGATGTAGCTCTCACCTCACTGGGTATGCTGCCTATTGAAGCATTGGTCGATAAGAGGAAAATGATAGCTTTGTGCCAATTATGCCATCTTTGTAATGAAATCAGGGTTTATACCATATATATTTAGAATTTGTAAAAGATACGAACTGCACGTATTTTTAGCAAACTTCTACAATACAGGATAGTTTCCGACAAAATCAGCCTGGAAACGCATTGTCACTGAGAATATAAACCTGAAACACATGACCTTGTGTAAAGAAAGACTTCTGTCCGGAGACAGTCTTCAAGATTTTGTTCTGATACATCCCGATACTGGCCTCCGGCCTTGTTGCTTTTGGCTGATGAGTAAACACGATCGTAAAATGCTTCCATTTTCCAACGCAGCTGTCAAATTTATTAACGTATTGTTTGCAAGACCATATATATCAAGTTGTAAGAAATGTAATAAGCTAACAGATATTTTTGCTCTGCACATAGCTTTCAAATGAACATGTACTTCGGGACAAACTATGTAAGATGTTCGGAAACGACGTATTCAAACAACTGATAGCTTTTCCGCCGACACTCCAACTAGTCTACCTATTGTCTGGACTAACTGAATTTATACGAATTCGAACGAAATCTGCATTAGAATTGTAGGGATTTTTTTTTTTAATAATCTTGAATCATCGTGACCCGTAGGCTTTCCATTCCATGTTTCAGCTATTTAGAAACATTTCAGTAGGTAACTGAGCTTTTAACCTTTTACTTTAGTAATATTCATGTAAAAATTATGACATCATGAATGATGATTAAATTTGTTTTTATAATGGCACGTTAACGCATGGATATCTTGCTAGGGCAGGAACTATAGGATCATAATTGTCTATATTATGTCATTGCAAAGAGAGTAGACCCTTACCAGACGGCTGCTACATAAACCGTTTAATCTGGGTCTACTATATTTACAAAAGTGTAGAAAGGCTTACAGTTTGCTTTTTTAATAAAGGGCTATTTTAGGCTGTGCATGTGTGTTTACTTGTTACTGTGCTAAAGATGTCTTAAATCATGATGTGATTGTTGAGTGATTCGTTGTCGCATCAAAATGAAAATGTGTGACGCATATGTTATACTATGTGTATGTTATATGTCTGTTCATATGCTCGTTTTATTTGAAGAAAACGATAAGTAGGGAGTATTTCCAAGTGAACGACACAATGATACTTCATTTTGACAGTTTAGCAAGTGGAACATAAGTGAATAACCTGTTGTTTGTTGTCCATCAGTTCTGATAAAGACAGTATAAATCTATAACCTTTACCATGCTTTTCAAATCATGCTTGTCATAGTACTGTCTGCTTAAAATTTCATATTTTAGTTTTTGTTTTTATAAATGTTTCTGGATTCCAACTAGCTGTGGGATACCGAGTACCATGGGCTCATCTGGATTCAAACTGTGTGCAAAGACAAACATTAATGCAGCAAATCATGTTAATGGTTAGATATAATTATGGTCGAACTAGACTATTAAGCAGTACTTTTGTACAAGCATACACAACTGAGCAAGCCGTGCGAACCAGTTGGGAGTAAAGTATTGCTTTAATTACAATGTAGATCAGTTTACATGTATATATGTATCGGGAATATACATCTATATAGATATATACGTCCATACTGTCGAATTGAAGTACACATATGTATTATATGATATGTTAATGTAGTCATATATCTTAATAAATGTATGTACTATTTATCCTTTGAAAAAACACCCGTTTACACGCTTTATATGTCCCTATGTTTCGTTTCGTTAGAGGTGTAAAACGGATCACTTTTTTGACATATAGGTGTTTGATTTCAAAGATGTGTATGTCTTTGGATAAATGTCGTGACTCTTTAAGCTCAGAACAAAAGTATTCGTTTACACGCTTTAATATATATCTATGTTTCGACCAGACGCTTTGTTTTGTCTAGGCCTACAATGTTGGCATTTCAGTAAGACCATTATCCCCATAACAGCTAAAATGATACTACAGGGAATGTGGCTTACATGTATACAGTATCCATTAATATCAATGCCACCTAGTAGAAGTTTGGATTATTTCACAGCAACATGTGGATGTGTTCTCATATTGATTTCTGTCAGATCCATTTTGATTTAAACAGAAATGGATAAGGGCATTTCAATTTCCGTTTTGACAGTTTGTTTTCAAAATAGATATTCAAGCTGCTTTTCAAATTTCTTTCACACATAATACAGGATTGGTATAAGTCTTGCAACGTGACATGAAGCCATTGTTCTGCTCATGTACTTTACATTTAGCCTGGGCGTATGTTATCGTACATTTGCAAATGGTGATAACATAATATATGTAACCGTTTCCCTGCTCTATGTTTATTCCAAATTTCGATACCTACTGAATATTCATAGATACACTAATTATCATGAAATATGAAAGGTGGAGTATTGTAGACATTTTAAAAAGTAAAGACGCAGATCTACCAAATTCCATTAACAAACAAAGGAGACCCAGGCCAGACGTCTCCTGTAGGAGCCTTCTGATCTATGTCTATTCTGTTTGAAATGCGTAAAACACGTTTAAATGAAGAAAGGGGTTAGCATAACATGGTATGGACATACTAAGAATCGAACATGGGTATATGCGTTTTCTTTCTTCTTTTTAGCTCTTATCCCGCTATGTAAAAATGGTGTCAATGAAAAAGTAGTAAAGTCAAGCAGGAAAAACCACACACAAAACGCCACCATCACCAAAACATCGATAGAAAGCAATTTATACACACACACACACATACAAGTCAAATTTGGCTCTGATGCAACTTTGATCACTTCCGATAGATCAAGCCATTAAGCTTCTAATGACCAAGTGTTGCTTCTTATTGAGATATAGATCGTCAAGACTATAATAAGATACGGAAGCAGTGATATTAAAATGTTATAATTCATACACGTACATATGTCTACATCTAAATTACACATTCACTTAATCTGCTAGACGTAACGTGCAATTCCTCGGTGAATTTCATTGAATTTTAATACATGAATATGATAAGATATTTTATCACCTTGTGACAGTCAGACGTCCTGCATAGCAGTAGTATGTACATTAAAAGTATCAGATGCAATACGAACTGTAGTGAAGACCTTAACTGGATCCTAATTTCCCCCAGACTATACTCCCTATCTCTTACTTACCCAAAGGCCTCGTAGTTACAGACTTTTAACCACGATAGTATTTCGTCAAGAAGACCCATACAGCTGCAGTATACACTCGCACATTCACAAATTTTCAAATTTAACCAATTACAGTCATTCAACTTTGCAATAATTAGAGGGTTATCATTTACAAGAGAACTCAGTAAATACATTTAGAAGCGATCCATTAACCCTTACTGTGCAGGACACTAGTCCCTAATGTCCTTTGCAAACATTGTAGAATCAGATGAGATGGCTCCCCTCTCATCAGGGTATGCACTGTTTGCCATGTCACACTTTGCTTTAGAAAATGTCTCCAAATATTTACAATAAGTTTGACCTGTTTGAAATTTGGAATGGTCTTTTTGAAACGTCAGCGTTGTAAGAGTTGAATGCGAATTTGAACACGTATCCCGCTGTAAAATAATAATGTCCACTCAACTTTGGATTTGGTGCAATTTGAATATTTCCTATTTGACCAAACTTTTGAGAAACTGTCGACCGTGTGTCTAACAGTTTTGATTTTGATGAGACACCGAGATACACGGCGTCTCATCTGGATCAAAGTTGTTCGGGAATTCGACTAAAGTCGCGGTTAGCGGGATAAGCGTAATAAAAAGTCAATGGTGTGTCATTTTCCTTCTGCTTGTGTTCTTAACGGAATGGGAAATATTTTGTAATCCACGCGGGTAGAAAGGGTGTTTTGATCCATTCATAACCACTCAACACATCATGAAATGAACTGTCATTGAATGACCATAGGGGTCTGTACCACTTCATAGAAGTCTAAAAATACTATATAAAACGAGCGTTCCTTCCAACTGGAAGAACGGACATCCGTGTAACAAAAGTACAAATATGACTGTAACTCTTACAATTTAAATGATAACTTCGTAATTCTTTCGGCTAACGAAAGCCAATATATTTTACTACCAAAAAGATACAATCTCCTGCCGGTAACTTATGCACTACTATCAATCTAACAATGATTTTCTCAAAATTTCAAGTGTTTTCTGTGATCAGAACAGATCCTATGGATTTTACATGCTTACACTAAAACGAACCAAGTCAATAAATAATTTTTACGCAAGTAGTATTAAATATAACAAGGTAATTTGTTTTTAGGTTTCCTATTTGGCTGATTTGAATGTCTTTAATTGAATTTGTCATCAAGAAAGTAAGGAACATAAAGCTTTCTGCGGAAAAAAGAAACCTTACATATGGGTTGTGAAATGTAACTACTGTCAGCCGGGTTTTGCAACCTTTGCAGACATGGACCATGGACACCTCTGATCGGGATCCACATGTAGAACTGATAGTTCATGAATAAGTAAATGCACAATGAGTTTGGATTTCGCGGTGTCTGTCGTCCATCCCTATGCTTTAAGTACAATGCGTCGTTAACAATGACTTTATTCCTAAACACCTAATACATATTTGACAAAGCTCATACAAACGGTCCTCCTGTGATTTACGACAAGGTGCCTACAAATACATGTCACTGGTGCTGAAAGGGGTTTTTCATTGCAACCAGGTAAAGAAGTATTTTTTCATAACACTTTCCTCACGCATTTGCAAACAGAGTATACCCAGACCAGACCGCCCCTGATCAGAGTATCCTCTCTTTGCTAATGTCATTTGATAATTAGGTTTCTTTAATTTCTAAAATGGCTGCATGATTTCACCTTTCGTGTTTCATTTTAACTATTTTGTCTATGAATATTCAGTAGGTGTTGATATTTGGAATAAACATAGAACATAGAAAGGGTTAACCAACCGTACGTTTTTGGTGATCATCTACCAACTCCCTTCTGATGATATGAATATTGTAACACCCATAGCTGATATTGTGTACAAATAATAAAACTTGAATAATTTCAGCCAGAAGATCCAGCCAGATTTTTAATAGAATCGTTTTACAAAGATTTTCCATGGTTTAAAACAAAATATGGTAAACTTATTCTGAAATTGGGAGATCCTTAAGAGCATAAGTAGCAATGCGAAAAGAGAAAATTGCAGACTCTGTTCATGAGTAGTAATCAAAAGTGCAACACTACTCATGCACCTAACACCGACTTAGGTAGTATTCAATTTTCAAAACTAATAACACCTAAACTAATGGAAGGATCAGAAAATATAACAACACTGAGAATGAAGTCATACTTGCTGAAAGATGTCTACCAGACGCTGGATATTTTCCGTCCACCAAATTTTAGGAACACAGTGTTTTGGAAGTAACGGATTATATTTTAACCCTTTACTCCATGCCTACTCATTTCTACGCCTTTGCAAACAGAGTAGACTCAGATCAGGATCTGCTCTGATGACATAAAACATATGTGACTATTGTTTCTGCCATTTGTTCATATGCCATTATAAAAAATGAATCTAAATAATATCCACCACGTTGTTATTTTTTACATGAATATCCATATAAGGGATGTCAAATAAAGGGTTAAATGAATAGTTTAACATCTCCTGTTTTACTTCTAGTCTATATTACAGGACGGTAGTTATGACATACATCAGCCTTTAGCCTGCTAATGACGGATGGGTGATTAACTATGCAAACAGTTTGTATCCAAATGAGATGCCTAGTAACTCACAGTCTCATTAGGATTCAAACTGTTGATACTCTCGCAGTGTTGTTGAAAAGAAATGAAGGATTAAGCTAACGAGTCAGCTGAAGTTGCTGGCATTTCCTACCAACACACGTGTGGCATTTCCTACCAACAAAAGTGTGTTCAGCAGGCTCACGGTTAAAGTTATATCAGATTACACCAGAAGTTGTACATTAAAAAGCCCGTTACACGCAGATTCAGGTGAATGGAAGGCGTGTTTACAGTGAAAGGGGGAAGTTTACATTGAAATGACGGACGCGTTTACGGTGAAAAGCGAACGCGTTTATGGTGAATGGCGGATGCGTTTACGGTGAATAGCGAACGCGTTTATGGTGAATGGCGGCCGCGTTTACGGTGAATGGAGGATGCGTTTACGGTAAATGACGGGCGGGTTTCGTTTCGCTGGTTTCTGCTTCAATCAGATCTGTTAATGTTTTCGATACACTTCTTTTCTTACCATGGTTGTTGTAAGTGACATCACTTCATATCTTCTAAAGTCATTTTATTACGCAAGTTTCGAAAATATTAGCAGAATACATCTTGTAAAATATCATTCGTCTATACAAATAACTTAAAGTCAGTGACATTGCCCACGGTTAAACAATAAGCTAAGAACATAATGTCGTCAATGATATAACTGACATCAGAAATATTGCAAATACATGCGCTTAACGAGTAAGCAGCAGGAGATTTTAGAAAATGGTAGAACTTTTATATGTAATACATTTTTCCCTTCTGTTACAAAAAAATGCCCTTCAGTTATTCCATGCTCACATTCAATACACATATGAATCGCTCCTCGGAAATAAGGGTATTTGGAAATTATTAATGATGTAGACATTGGGTTCAATTTGCCTCGCCTGATACGTGTGTCAACAAGGTAGCACGTGGTGTGATCAGGAACATGTGCAATTATCTGTACTACTTGAACAATCGAAAATATCACACATTCTACTGTTCAGCAACTTCTTTTGACATACATTATAATTAGATCTAACTCGATGTCCTTTTGTACGGTGACTTGCCATATTTCCGCTTTTCTAATCCTGTTATGAAAATTCTCATTTAAAGCTCGAAACACATTTATTCTTTTACACAAAAAGTGCTCCTCAGTTATTTCCCTGAACGTTTTCCTTTCAGTCAGGGCAATCGCCTATTTGTATTTATATCATTGCTGAATATATGGGAAAAAACTCTCTTTAAAGATACTACTCTAATTTGACAGACTGAAAAGCTCATAAACAATGAATATGTTGAGAAAATCCAAAGAGAGTTGCCCCAGACGTACCGGTGACCCAGACATGTGTCATTGACTTTTGTAGGCTATAATTACATATGCAACAAAGTCTAAGCCATACTGACTTTGTTGCATATGTAATTATAGCTTTCGAGCTTTAAATGAGAATTTTCATAACAGGATTAGAAAAGCGGAAATATGGCAAGTCACCGTACAAAAGGACATCGAGTTAGATCTAATTATAATGTATGTCAAAAGAAGTTGCTGAACAGTAGAATGTGTGATATTTTCGATTGTTCAAGTAGTACAGATAATTGCACATGTTCCTGATCACACCACGTGCTACCTTGTTGACACACGTATCAGGCGAGGCAAATTGAACCCAATGTCTACATCATTAATAATTTCCAAATACCCTTATTTCCGAGGAGCGATTCATATGTGTATTGAATGTGAGCATGGAATAACTGAAGGGCATTTTTTTGTAACAGAAGGGAAAAATGTATTACATATAAAAGTTCTACCATTTTCTAAAATCTCCTGCTGCTTACTCGTTAAGCGCATGTATTTGCAATATTTCTGATGTCAGTTATATCATTGACGACATTATGTTCTTAGCTTATTGTTTAACCGTGGGCAATGTCACTGACTTTAAGTTATTTGTATAGACGAATGATATTTTACAAGATGTATTCTGCTAATATTTTCGAAACTTGCGTAATAAAATGACTTTAGAAGATATGAAGTGATGTCACTTACAACAACCATGGTAAGAAAAGAAGTGTATCGAAAACATTAACAGATCTGATTGAAGCAGAAACCAGCGAAACGAAACCCGCCCGTCATTTACCGTAAACGCATCCTCCATTCACCGTAAACGCGGCCGCCATTCACCATAAACGCGTTCGCTATTCACCGTAAACGCATCCGCCATTCACCATAAACGCGTTCGCTTTTCACCGTAAACGCGTCCGTCATTTCAATGTAAACTTCCCCCTTTCACTGTAAACACGCCTTCCATTCACCTGAATCTGCGTGTAACGGGCTTTTTAATGTACAACTTCTGGTGTAATCTGATATAACTTTAACCGTGAGCCTGCTGAACACACTTTTGTTGGTAGGAAATGCCACACGTGTGTTGGTAGGAAATGCCAGCAACTTCAGCTGACTCGTTAGCTTAATCCTTCATTTCTTTTCAACAACACTGCGAGAGTATCAACAGTTTGAATCCTAATGAGACTGTGAGTTACTAGGCATCTCATTTGGATACAAACTGTTTGCATAGTTAATCACCCATCCGTCATTAGCAGGCTAAAGGCTGATGTATGTCATAACTACTGTCCTGTAATATAGACTAGAAGTAAAACAGGAGATGTTAAACTATTCATTTAACCCTTTATTTGACATCCCTTATATGGATATTCATGTAAAAAATAACAACGTGGTGGATATTATTTAGATTCATTTTTTATAATGGCATATGAACAAATGGCAGAAACAATAGTCACATATGTTTTATGTCATCAGAACAGATCCTGATCTGAGTCTACTCTGTTTGCAAAGGCGTAGAAATGAGTAGGCATGGAGTAAAGGGTTAAAATATAATCCGTTACTTCCAAAACACTGTGTTCCTAAAATTTGGTGGACGGAAAATATCCAGCGTCTGGTAGACATCTTTCAGCAAGTATGACTTCATTCTCAGTGTTGTTATATTTTCTGATCCTTCCATTAGTTTAGGTGTTATTAGTTTAGAAAATTGAATACTACCTAAGTCGGTGTTAGGTGCATGAGTAGTGTTGCACTTTTGATTACTACTCATGAACAGAGTCTGCAATTTTCTCTTTTCGCATTGCTACTTATGCTCTGAAGGATCTCCCAATTTCAGAATAAGTTTACCATATTTTGTTTTAAACCATGGAAAATCTTTGTAAAACGATTCTATTAAAAATCTGGCTGGATCTTCTGGCTGAAATTATTCAAGTTTTATTATTTGTACACAATATCAGCTATGGGTGTTACAATATTCATATCATCAGAAGGGAGTTGGTAGATGATCACCAAAAAGCCAGTTCTGTAAACGTACGGTTGGTTAACCCTTTCTATGTTCTATGTTTATTCCAAATATCAACACCTACTGAATATTCATAGACAAAATAGTTAAAATGAAACACGAAAGGTGAAATCATGCAGCCATTTTAGAAATTAAAGAAACCTAATTATCAAATGACATTAGCAAAGAGAGGATACTCTGATCAGGGGCGGTCTGGTCTGGGTATACTCTGTTTGCAAATGCGTGAGGAAAGTGTTATGAAAAAATACTTCTTTACCTGGTTGCAATGAAAAACCCCTTTCAGCACCAGTGACATGTATTTGTAGGCACCTTGTCGTAAATCACAGGAGGACCGTTTGTATGAGCTTTGTCAAATATGTATTAGGTGTTTAGGAATAAAGTCATTGTTAACGACGCATTGTACTTAAAGCATAGGGATGGACGACAGACACCGCGAAATCCAAACTCATTGTGCATTTACTTATTCATGAACTATCAGTTCTACATGTGGATCCCGATCAGAGGTGTCCATGGTCCATGTCTGCAAAGGTTGCAAAACCCGGCTGACAGTAGTTACATTTCACAACCCATATGTAAGGTTTCTTTTTTCCGCAGAAAGCTTTATGTTCCTTACTTTCTTGATGACAAATTCAATTAAAGACATTCAAATCAGCCAAATAGGAAACCTAAAAACAAATTACCTTGTTATATTTAATACTACTTGCGTAAAAATTATTTATTGACTTGGTTCGTTTTAGTGTAAGCATGTAAAATCCATAGGATCTGTTCTGATCACAGAAAACACTTGAAATTTTGAGAAAATCATTGTTAGATTGATAGTAGTGCATAAGTTACCGGCAGGAGATTGTATCTTTTTGGTAGTAAAATATATTGGCTTTCGTTAGCCGAAAGAATTACGAAGTTATCATTTAAATTGTAAGAGTTACAGTCATATTTGTACTTTTGTTACACGGATGTCCGTTCTTCCAGTTGGAAGGAACGCTCGTTTTATATAGTATTTTTAGACTTCTATGAAGTGGTACAGACCCCTATGGTCATTCAATGACAGTTCATTTCATGATGTGTTGAGTGGTTATGAATGGATCAAAACACCCTTTCTACCCGCGTGGATTACAAAATATTTCCCATTCCGTTAAGAACACAAGCAGAAGGAAAATGACACACCATTGACTTTTTATTACGCTTATCCCGCTAACCGCGACTTTAGTCGAATTCCCGAACAACTTTGATCCAGATGAGACGCCGTGTATCTCGGTGTCTCATCAAAATCAAAACTGTTAGACACACGGTCGACAGTTTCTCAAAAGTTTGGTCAAATAGGAAATATTCAAATTGCACCAAATCCAAAGTTGAGTGGACATTATTATTTTACAGCGGGATACGTGTTCAAATTCGCATTCAACTCTTACAACGCTGACGTTTCAAAAAGACCATTCCAAATTTCAAACAGGTCAAACTTATTGTAAATATTTGGAGACATTTTCTAAAGCAAAGTGTGACATGGCAAACAGTGCATACCCTGATGAGAGGGGAGCCATCTCATCTGATTCTACAATGTTTGCAAAGGACATTAGGGACTAGTGTCCTGCACAGTAAGGGTTAATGGATCGCTTCTAAATGTATTTACTGAGTTCTCTTGTAAATGATAACCCTCTAATTATTGCAAAGTTGAATGACTGTAATTGGTTAAATTTGAAAATTTGTGAATGTGCGAGTGTATACTGCAGCTGTATGGGTCTTCTTGACGAAATACTATCGTGGTTAAAAGTCTGTAACTACGAGGCCTTTGGGTAAGTAAGAGATAGGGAGTATAGTCTGGGGGAAATTAGGATCCAGTTAAGGTCTTCACTACAGTTCGTATTGCATCTGATATTTTTAATGTACATACTACTGCTATGCAGGACGTCTGACTGTCACAAGGTGATAAAATATCTTATCATATTCATGTATTAAAATTCAATGAAATTCACCGAGGAATTGCACGTTACGTCTAGCAGATTAAGTGAATGTGTAATTTAGATGTAGACATATGTACGTGTATGAATTATAACATTTTAATATCACTGCTTCCGTATCTTATTATAGTCTTGACGATCTATATCTCAATAAGAAGCAACACTTGGTCATTAGAAGCTTAATGGCTTGATCTATCGGAAGTGATCAAAGTTGCATCAGAGCCAAATTTGACTTGTATGTGTGTGTGTGTGTATAAATTGCTTTCTATCGATGTTTTGGTGATGGTGGCGTTTTGTGTGTGGTTTTTCCTGCTTGACTTTACTACTTTTTCATTGACACCATTTTTACATAGCGGGATAAGAGCTAAAAAGAAGTTACTGTAACTTATATAAATGTTTTACAACATTTATGAAAAAGTGTAGAGTTACCGAAAACAATATCAGTCAATTCTGATTTGAATAATTATGATGCGAATGTTCGCTTTGCATAAATCCTATTTTATACAGCCAGTTAGAAAATGTACGATTAGGAATCAAATAAATATCCGAGGTACAGTAAAACTTCTCTATAACGGCCACTATATTACATAAAGTATTTTGAGTTAAAGGCAGGTGGCTGCTTAAAGCAAGGTGAAAGTAAAACAGAACGCTCCTATAGGAGCGTTCCGTTTTACTTTCACCTTGCTTTCAGCAGCCACCTGCTCTAAGATCCAACTAATTAACACAATTCAGTGTCCGTTATAGAGTTTTACTCTACACTATTTTAGAAATCAACTGCAAAAAGTACTATGGATAGGTGAAATTAAGAACACTAATTAAATGTAGTAAACATCAATACATGTGTATATGTAGTTACATAAAGGCAAAAATACAGTGGATAATTAAATAGAAATTAAAACCAACATACAACGGTCTCCTCTCAAGTAGTTATATAGTTATAGACACCACTGTGCGATAAAAAAAACATGGCTAACCCTCTCCCTCATATAAACGTGTTTTCACGCATTTGCAAACAGAGTAGACCCAGATCAGACGGCTCCTAGAGGAGCCGTCTGATCAGGGTCTGCTCTGTTTGCTAGTACATTTTGATGGATCTGTTTCTTTACTTTCTAAAATGTCTACAATGTGCCATCTTCCATATTTCTTTATAACTATTTTGTTAATGAATATTCAATATATATTGAAATTTGGCCTAAATACAGAACAGGGAAAGGGTTAATAAGGTATAAATAACCAATGGTGGATGTCATTAGTCATATGTATCTTTGTGTCTAAGTCAAGCTTTCGTGGAAGTTCATATCCTTACTTACTCTCCTATTCTGAGACACTGGTTATATCATAGCTAAAACATACGTGCAAGACTACATGCAATATCTACAACAGTAAAACCTCTCTGAACCGGAATTCTAGCGGAGAAGAATTTAGATACTTTTAGGCAGGTGGCTGCTTAATGCAGAATGAAAGTCTTGAAGAAAGCTCCTAGAGGAGGTTTATTGACGACCTTCACCCTGCATTAAGGAGCCACCTGTCTCCAAGACCGATATGTATACGAAATATAACGTCCGGTTTAGGCAGGGTTTACTGTATTATAATAGTTTCCATCCCAAGAATAGTCTACTTTCCATAAAACAATAACCTATTTATGCCCTGTGTCCCTTAAAACGAGCATAGGCAAACAGTGTAGAGGGCTCCTTTTGGCCAGTGTCTGCACTGTTTACTGAACCCATTTATAGCAATGGCTTATGTCAGAAAATATTTACCCACACACGTGATGAATGAATGGGTTTGAGAATAAGATTTGGATTTTTTCATTTTTTAACATGAGAATAAATGGGTTAGTAAGCTGATGGTCCTTCTATAACAACTATATACCACTAAGTTAGTCAAAAGGTGTCATGGGAAATAATTACATTAAGACGACCAAATGCATTTGAAAATTACATAGTTGTGCAAATCAGCAACATTCAGAAATAATCACTTTTCTTGTTATTGCAAAATGCCAACAAAATGTATTTTCGATCTCAACATGGAGCATATTATTGGCTTTGGATAAAACTACCGCGCTAATATTGAAAATGAAATGAAATTAATGCGTTAGCCTTGCCAGAGAACATTGAAAGTATATAAATCAACGAAATATTAACGCTTATCGTGCTTGGAGGGGGCCTTACTCACATTTTCAAATAGCCTAGGTCCAAGGTTATAAAAAATCTCAGTCTGAGTCTGAGATCATTCTCAAGTATCTGATTGGTCAGATTCTGAGCAAGCTCAGAATCTGACCAATCAGATGCTTGAGAATAATCTCAGACTCAAGCAAAAAGCTTTATAACCTCGGAGCTAGGACTCAGATGAGACGCCGAGTCGGCGACTCATCAAGCTCCAAGCAGTTTGACACTCGTTGAAAATTTTCTAAAATGCTTCTTCGAATCAGAAGTAAGTAAAAGGCAGCGGATCAACGCTTTGGCAGACATATCATTTTCAGCACGATAAGGGTTAAAACTCGGCTAACGTTAACGGGTTCAAATTTGTATCACATGGTTTGTATGGCATGTTTCAGAAGAGCTGCAGTGCAAGGTATCCCCCTGAAGTCTGTAAATAATGCAGACGAGTTTTAGAGAAGCAGTGCAAACAGGATAGACCTGGATCAAAAGGCATCTGGATGGTCAGACTGATCAGGATCTGATCTGCTTGCTTATGACATAATATAAATCTGATTCTACAGTTCTGCCAAAAGGCCGTGTGTTTACATGCCAGTACACAATATTTGTTTTAAAAAATACTATGCATGTCATTATTTCTGTAAATGGTTAACTTTCAATGTGCTTTTTGCTAATGATCTGGGCCGGTATTCATAAAGCTCCTAATGAGACATTAAGAAAATTCCGTAAACTGAATATTCTTTAATAGTATAAAATCAATACAGGTAAAGTTATTAAAGAGAAATAAAGCTTTATATAACATAATCTCACTTGTATTCCAGTAATTATAGCCATCGCATATTTCTCTATATTACACGTGTTTAATATAAGCTGTGACATCATGGAGAAACACCACCCGCTATTACATGTAGTTTGGTTCATTGACAAATATACATATAGGACCTGTCAAAGCGGCGTTTTAGTCGAAGTAAGTTATGTAACAAAAAGAAGATGGTGCTTGTAGTAGTTTTGTACAAACTGATATTAAACGAGTCTTCAAAAAATGTTTTTAAGCGAGCCTAATATCAGATGGTACAAAATGACTATTCGCAATATATCATATACATTTATATAAAAATATTTATTGAACAAAATATTCTATGATCACCTAGTATATAGTTTGTTAAAGATACAGACAGAAAATGTGTCGTTAAGTTTTCCTAAGGTTAAAATATTCCTAAGGAGCTTTTTGAAAATTTGTTCTGATCCTACAGTTTTTGTCTAGGCCAAATCCTCCCTTGTAAATTCAGTTAAGCTGGATGATCAGCGTCTACTCTGCTTGCAAAGGCATGGAAGGCGTTTATATGAGGATATTAGGGTTCAAGGTTATACAACTTCTGAGTCTGAGTCTGAGATCATTCTCAAGTATCTGATTGGTCAGATTCTGAGCAAGCTTAGAAGCTGACCAATTAAATGCTTGAGAATGATCTCAAACTCAAGCAAAAATTTTATAACATCGGTGCCAGGCGAACTTGTGATAACTTTTCCAAAATGTTTCGATGCCTGCCGAGTAGGAGCCGCACTATTTGACGCTTTAATTAGATTTATTTTCTTGAGAAGATTGATAACCGGAGTATTGGATTTAATATCCCCCTGTTCAATGTTTATTCCAGATTTGAATATATACTGAGTATTCATGAGCAAAATATTTATAGTGAAAGTTGGAAGGTGGAACATTGTAGTCATTTTAAAGAAATAGATCTATCAACTTCCATTAGCAAACAGAGCTATAGGAGCCGTGTACTCTGTTTGCAAATGCATGAAAAGGCGTTTATATGTAGGAAAGGGTTAAACTGATTTTACCTTGTGTTTTCAGCGAGGTAAGTAGGAAAGGACAACGGGAAAAATACTTCTTATATTAACATTTACGCCTTTGCAAATAGGGTAGACCAAGATCAGCCGGTTCATGTTGGAGCTGTCTGATCAAGGCGTACTTTGTTTATTTATGGAATTATATATACTATCTTATTGTGCAGTTTGCGAAGAAAAAATGTCATTTATAAACACTAAGCTGTATAATATCCATGAAGGTAGTAACTTTCAACCCTTCGCTTGCTATTCGCGTCAATATACCTACATGTAAATAGTGAAGACCCAGATGAGACAGCTCCTGCAGGAGCTGTCTCATCAGGGTCTGCACTATTTACAAGTTGATTGTGCAACCAGTGCACTCCACAGCAGTGATTGCACAGCGAAATACGTGTACACAGTGAAGATATATGTAATTATACAACAGGGCATAGGTAAAGAAGGAGAAATGTATTTTAAAATTCAGCAAGAGAGGGGTTAAGAAGCAAATGGTTAATAGTACAAATATTTTTCATTAATCTTATCAAGCAAACAAAACGATGGTTGAAAACTGTATCAATATAGTGTTTAGTACTGTCTCTTAATGAAACTATTCATTTACATCAGGTGAATGTCTGCATCAATTGTTGACGACCCAATGTTTGCAAGACAAATTCAGTATTCACTTAAATTGCTTGGTTTTATTCCAAGATATGTCAATATATGTCAATTTCAGGGCAGTCAATACTGTATTGATACATGTATACCTATATTTGTATTAAGGTTTTAAATGTTCCTCGATATATACTTTCAAACTGTTCCTTTGTAGCATAGTTTTCGTTGTATATCATCCATTATCAACTCGCAGCACATCGGCACTTTAATGACACATGTAGTGTTTCGGTGCCATAAATCTCAACCCAACCTAACGAAAACAGATTAAACTGATGACACATTTCCTAGTAAAAAGAAGAAAATGGAATCACGTTTCTTCCGAAAACGATTCAGTAAAAAATATTGTGTATACTCAATCGGAAAATTTGCATGTTTATTTACTGTTTTCAAAAAGTAGTTTGACAATACACGAGAACCTCTCTATAACGGCAACCTCATAAACACCTTATTATAAAGCTGAAGTAAACACATTTCTAAACAGTCCAAATAAATTTGTTTTTTCTTCAAACTATTTGTTAAATGTCAAGTTTTCAGGATTTAGATTTAACAGGATCCAATCTGTTTGGAGTAGAGAGTGGTATCTTTTCTTTGGCATGACAATTATTACGATTCTCAAATGTTGTTTAGGACTAAAATCGCAATTCAGCTAGGAACGTTGTGCGAAGATACTATATTTTGTATTACATTACACTAAACTCTCTTTACAATAATCACAATTTAACCATTTCAATGCTGCATTTCTAAAGTGGAATAGTCCATAACTATTTAAATACAGCCAAAGTTCAAGGTTATAAATTGTAATATAATTTTGATGCCAAATAGATCAGACCTTGTTAATAAGACTCCATTGTTTGCAAACGAATTCAAATGGTTAAGACTGGCGGTTGGTTTGTGTAGAAAAAATGTACGATTGAAAGCCCCTATACTTTCTGCATTGCTTTGTTCTCCATTGACCAGCAAACTGCTTCCATAGATACCAGTGTGTATTGAATACATGAAGAGATGCCTTTCATTCACTGTTCAAACAGAGTAAATCAAGGTCAGACCGCTCGTATAAGAGCGATTGTACAGGGTTTGCTGTATTTGCTTGAGAGATAATATAGATATGTTTCTACATTAAACTGAATTCATATGTCACTGTAAAACTCTTCTAATAAATATTCATGCAATTATTATTTCTTACACGGGAATTCATCAAATAAAGAGTTCAAATATTGGTGTAAAGAGATTATGCTGTGGGCTGCTTCGTATCGGTGACAAGAAAGTATCACATATCTCTATTTATCTAATTTAAGTCCTCATAGGCTATTTTTATATCTAACCTCTTTGAATAAATCTACCGAAAAGGAGCATTTACTAGAGAAAAGGAAAAGTTTAGAATTGTGTAATTTGAAACCAACGTTATAAATAGAGCATTTGCTCTTATTGAGCAAATGCGCTATTTATCACAATGGTTTCAAAACGTGTCTTTTACAGAGACGTCAAAAGGCGTCAGTATGAGGGATTGGATTACGGAAAATCGGCTTTTATTTTGAGCCCATTCATTTTTATGTTGAGTTGGCACAGCTAACAAAATATTTACTACTATAAGCCATTAGCAAACATGGTTTCAGCATCAGTACAGACCCTGATCAGAGGATTCCTTTAGGAGTGCTCTTATTTGGGTCTACACTGTTTGCCTATGCCCGTATTAAGGGACAATGGTCACAAATGGGTGAATCTCTTCGCAACTACATAAATATCGTGTGCTATGATATCCTCTTCTTCAAGTTTCAAAGAGACATTTTCTTCAGTTGTTTAGAGAAAGTATGATCCGATTGTCCTACAGTTGGGATACAGATATAACGCTGAATTACGCGGTGTCTCATCCGGATCAGATTAGCACGGGTTCGCCTGTGGCGGCGAACAAATTAATCTCGATAAGTGGATCGCCTTGTCTTACGAAATCTAATTTTAGGCATAAAGACTTGTTTTGTTGTGCAAGATGGATTTTTATCGGATAATTCAATGTTTGATAAAGCCTCTGTGCAAACAGGCGTGCAGCACAATCGTGTTCTTAAAATCGACTTCAATGGATGATGCAAAGAACAGCCAGATATGTGACAGGCTGAAAACTAATTGGTCTAACGTGTAATAATGTTTCATCTAAAACTATTTCACTCACTTCAGCAAAGTTTCCATAATATGAAGTGATACTGCAGTGTAAGGACATTAACTCAAAATATGGATACATTATAACCTGTATTAAGCGGTCATTAAAAGAGGTCCAATTACGGGTCTATAAGGCAGGTGGTAGCTTATTGCAGGTCAAAAGTTATACAGAAATCCAAAAAGTAAAAGTAATCCTGGGTCCATGCTTATAAAACTTTTAGTTGAGTCTGAGTCTGAGATCGTTCTCAAGTTTTTGATTGGTCAGATTTGAGCCAAAGGCTCAAATCTGACCAATCAAAAGCTTGAGAACTCAAATCTAACCAATCAAAAGCTTGAGAACAAAACTCAGACTCAACTTAAAGCTTTATAAGCATGGACCCAGATAGCTCCTATAGGTGTTTTCTGTATTACTTTCGCCCTGTATTATGCAACCACCTGTGTTCAATAAATGAATGTCTGCTTAGGACAGGACTGGTTCTGCTGTAAATGTACCCAGAAACTCAGAGACATCCACGTCATCCATATAGTATCAATGGTGTAATGTATGATATTACTGTAATATTAACACATAAGGTCCTATATTGTATACAGTGCACTCGCCCGTATTAGATTGAAGAACACATCCGTTGTCATATTAAGGAGGGGGGAGGTGCAACGTATGCAAATACTATTCTGGTATAAAACATTGGTATTCTGGTATAAAACATTGACACCCGTGGGTTCAACAATCATTCTTGAGAATATGCCCAATCTAAGAGGTTTAACCCATTCCTTCATTTCCTCATACTGACGCCTTTTGACGCCTCTGTAAAAGTCATTTTTGAAACCATTGTGATAAATATAGCAGTTACCCTATGGAGCAAACGCTCTATTTATCACAATGGTTTAAAAACTATACAATTCTAATTGTGTCCTTTTCGGTACATTTATACAAAGAAATTTGGTCTAAAACCAGTCCACGAATAAAGGGGATAATGTGTAAAGTGCGATAAGGGAAACACCATCAAGTCACAGAAGCGAACAATGTTATAATGTGATTATGAAAATGGTTTTCGTCCCGTGCTTGTATACATTGGTTTAATAATACCAAATGTCTCTCATGTGTTGCACTGCGGAAATAATCCAATGCCATATACTTATATACTTATATTCATATAAGTGTATATACAAGTAGAATGGAACTCACTTGGTTCACTCTCAACCTATATTGAGCACAACAGTGTAACTCAATTGACCTGGTGTAGGCTGGTCATGAAATATACTGTTTTTAACTCATTAGCAAATGTGGGTATATGTCGTACTGCATTGTACGACCTCGCACACATTGCAGAACTGATTTGACACTGTGCCTCTGATGCAGCTACTAGTGCATAAATCGGGTTCAGAAGTCCGAATACGCCTTTCCTCATGGTGCAACCTCGTGTTTCATATCAAAACCCCTATTCATGCTAAACAAATATGCATGCTAAACCTCTGCCCAAACCTTGAGAGCTTAGACCCTGTTGAAACGCCAAGTTGTTTATAAAGTTAACCTTGACAGTGCGAGACACAAGTCACTAGTGTCATTTGCAAACAGTGTAGACCCCTCTCCTCAGGGCATACACTGTTTGTCATGTTACACTTTTCTGTAAAAAAAACCCTTAATATTCACCATAAGCCTGACCTGTTTGAATTTTGGACTAGTCAATTTGCACATTCAGCTATGTAAGGGTATACCTAAATACATAACAATATAGGTTCCGCACAGTGTGTTATGTGTTATACATAATGCATGGTTTCTCTTCAACCCTTTGAATGCGGGTCACTGGTGTGCAGTCATTTTTCAAATAATGTAGACCTTTAGCAGAGGACTGCTCGAGGAGCCAAATGATCAGGATCTGTACTGTGTGTATTTCCCATGGTTACTAACCAATGTCACGTAAGCAACCGTTATATAGATACGCTTGAGATGAGGTCGATTAACGCTATTTCAATGCTGATTTCAAAGTGGAATGGTCTGTTATTGTTATAAAATATGAGGCTCATTTAGTATGAAAGGGTTGAATGAGAACAGTGCAGATCTCGGTTTACACTGTTTACAAATGAAAGTACACATATAACATGGGCCGCATTCAAAGGTTAACCGAAGTAGGTGCAACATGACTGACGCGTGTAAGCAGTTCAAATAATGCAGACCAAACGATTACCTGCTCATCATTTTGTCACACCTGTCAGTTTCTCTGTCAGTATTCACCACAATAGCTAAACAAAGAGAAGCATGATAAGGCGTGAATGTTAATGACAGGATATAATTGACGGTGTCTTAATGGCATACTCAAAATACGAGATGTCTAAACTACATTTTCTCTGACAGTCTATATATAATTGCTTTACTCCTTCAAGTGCGGGAACCTAGTATAAAAGACACTTGTTAACAGTGTAGACCCACACCAGAAGACTTCTTGGATGCCCTCTGATCAGGGTCTCCACCGTTTCTCGTAAAAACATTTTTTCAGTGAACTATTTTGATACAAATATTTGTTTAATTTATAATCAGAAAACGGGTAACCGGTTTTAATTATTCACTATGTTAAGGGTTAAAATTACACCATCTAAAGGTAACAACTAATCCCACCCCATTTAAGACAGTTGGATGCAGGAAATGATATAGTGTTAGTTTCCGTCAATATCAAAGCAATTGGAAAGTTAAAAGGAAAAATCAAACGTGTTTCAAATGTCAAATGACTTGCGGCAATCATGCATATTGTCTCTTTGTTATACAGTACTTGTACTTATTCACATTGCAATTCGTCCTGAAATCCAAACCAAATGAAACATATACACCACAATAATAGATTATGTTAGACTCATAACTTTGAGAATGTGCGTTGGTACTTATACAGTACAATCTTATCTTGATGTATTAGTATTGATGAATAATACGTAGAGATGAAAAAGTAAAGACCAGCAAGAAAAGCTACATACAAGGGCCGCAAATGTACTTTGATACTTATAGAATGTCAAACTGGTTCATGTTTTAGAATACGCCAGTGTTATTTATCTAAGAGTTGATACTCAAATCGCAGTATCTCACTCTTCTGAGTCAAAGTGGTCGTAACAGTAACGTCCATGAAAGGTCAAAGTAAACAGGAAAATTAGATGTATAAATTTTCTAAACTAAATGGTAACTGTTTTGTACACATTTCATGACTCTTATCACTTTTCCAGCGTGAAATAAGTTTGTCTTTCGGACAGAATTTTAATGAGGCATCTTGTGATCTTTGCAAATAAAACAAAGTGAGCTCACACCATTCCTTTTCATATTACTATAACAGAACAATAAAATAAATTTGGAACGATACGCCGTTAAGTATTGTAGAGCCTTTTAACCCATTCCCTCATATTGACGCCGTTTGACGCCTCAGTAAAAGGACTTTGAAACCATTGTTGCAAATGTCGCATCTCTTCTGATTATATAGGTTCCACGTGGCTATATAAAAGTACATGTATGAGTCATGCAGGAAACACCGCATACAAAGCGCACAGCCGCCCAAACATTACCCCAACGACAAACAGCAAATGTACATGTATATAAAAGACACAAAGGGACGCACGGATATAACAAACAAACAATAGGGGGTGGATGGAAGTACCGCCTTGGAACGGTCAGTTACAAATGTCACTGGGGGGGGGGGGGTGAAACCGGTGCAAGGGCGCCCAACCTCACACTTAATCCATCCCCACCCAAAAAGACAAACAGTGTAAATAAACGTATCCCCTCTCTGACTTAACTACAACATCCGCAGTGGCAAATACAGTGGTAAAGTGCATGTAAAACGAAAACATTTAAGTGAAACACACTGTATCCACATATCGCTAGTACTCAGTGATTGAGCTGCAATCAGAGTAACTGTAGAAAAGTAATAAAGGGTACGACAAAACTGAGATGTAAATGTAAAAGTACTTGTTATATGTATGAGGTATGTTAATTTTAAAGTAATGGATGTAAACGTAAGAAAATGAGGTTGAGAATGCAATTCTTCCTGGCAACACAGCTACCAATAATATCTTAAATATTTCTGGACCTCACTACACCTACAAATCCCATGTTTTGACACTTTGATAAAACATAAAAATGTAAAATTGAGAGTAATTCATTAACAATTGATTTGACGGTAAGGATTTATACGTCTTTCCTATCAACATATTGTGGTAATCGTTTGCATGTTTGATCAATCATGTTTCTATTAGACATAATGTGTGCTATAAGCATGTATATATTGCATATTGAAGGAAGTCTAATGGAAAGTAACGTTTGAACAATTATAAATTACAACACTGCATAACTGTGAAAGTGACAAAAGTATCTTAAGCCTTTACGTAATATAGACGGTTTCGTTGCAGGCAGAGAAGATCAAGATCAGGTTCTAGATATGTTCCATTTTCTTATGAAAAAATACAGGTCTTATCCTACACTTTCTGTACTTATGTTTGTATTTCAGATTTAGAAATATTCTAATTAATATTCATCAAGGCATATATTTATGCACATATATGCATTCATGAGAGAACACTGTATAGCTGCTTCGTGCTACAAATTGCATGTACTAACACTATGAAATGAATTGATCCCTCTGATCAGGGTCTGCACTGTGTGCTGAACCCATTGATGCCTAAGACATACCTGCAACTATTTTGTTTGCCGTGTCCCCTAAACATGAACATTGATGGGTTCAATACTAAGATTTGGAGTGGGGTATTCTTAAATAATTTGGGAATAAATGGATTAACAGAGATATGATATCAGACTACACAATGAATATTCATGTATGAATATCTCACCGAGGGTTAGAAAATTGATATGTGAGAAATTCATATACTACATGAATTTACGAACGACGGATACTTTTTCTCCCATCTTGGACGATGGATGAATTTCTCCCTTTCAAAGCGCTGTTTTTTTTTTATTTCAGCGAAATATAGAATAGTGATAAACAAAGATGTATTTGTTTTGACAGCATCGTTCAGAGAAGAGTGTCTAAGCTCCAAAGTAACTTTGGACTAATTCATTTGATAGACAATGGTGAAATATTCAGATGAATGTTTGGTTCAGACAAATGATGAATATTTGCTGTCTTCGGGTACTTTGTCAACATGAATTGGCAACCCATGCAGTATATATTATGTTTTCCTCAAGTAAATTGATAGCCTCTTAGCCGCCATGTTACAACCAGTAAAATATTAATTTTAAAATGACGTACCTAAAGAAAGACTAGCAGCAACACTTTGCAGTTCATCTCTTTAATGACATTTACAAACTGAAATCTAAATCAACTTCACCCATTTTCAGAATATATGTACTTCACAACAGCAGGTGTTAAGTGCTTGTGTGACGGTCGTAAAAAGTCGCTCGTACTTCAGTCACAGTGTTGTTATATTTTCTGGTCATTCGGGATCATTAGTTTTCATGTTATTATACCCCCACAAACAGAGTTTGAGGGGGGTATACTGGAATCAGCCTGTCGGTCGGTCGGGCGGTCGGTCGGTCGGTCGGTCGGTCTGTCTGCAAAATCTTGTACGGCGAACTCCTCCTTCAGTTTCAACCCGATTCACTTGACACTTTGCATAATTGTTAATCAGGAGTAGTAGATGTGCAAGACACAAATTTTAGGTCTCTGTGACCTTGACCTTGACCTTTGGCCTTGAAATTGGTCTTGAAATTGGCAGGCAAAAGCTTGTACTTTGAACTCCTCCTTCACATTCAACCTGATTCACTTGATACTTGCCATAAGTGTTAATCAGGAGTAGTAGATGTGCAAGAAACAAATTTCAGGTCTCTGTGACCTTGACCTTGACCTTTGGCCTTGAAATTGGTATTGAAATTGGCAGGCAAAATCTTGTACTTTGAACTCCTCCTTCAATTTCAACCTGATTCACTTGATACTTGGCATAAATGTTACTCAGGAGTAGTAGATGTGCAAGACACAAATTTTAGGTCTCTGTGACCTTGACCTTGACCTTTGGATTTGAAATTGGTCTTGAAATTGGCAGGCAAAAGCTTGTACTTTGAACTCCTCCTTCACATTCAACCTGATTCACTTGATACTTGGCATAAATGTTACTCAGGAGTAGTAGATGTGCAAGACACAAATTTCAGGTCTCTGTGACCTTGGCCTTGACCATTGGCCTTGAAATTGGTCTTGAAATTGGCAGGCAAAATCTTGTACTTAGAACTCCTCCTTCAATTTCAACCTGATTCTCTTGATATTTGGCATAAATGTTACTCAGGAGTAGTAGATGTGCAAGACACAAATTTCAGGTCTCTGTGACCTTGACCTTTGGTCTTGAAATTGGTCTTGAAATTGGCAGGCAAAATCTTGTACTTTGAACTCCTCCTTCAATTTCAACCTGATTCACTTGATACTTGGCATAAATGTTACTCAGGAGTAGTAGTTGTGCAAGACACAAATTTAAAATCTCTGTGACCTTGACCTTTGGCCTTGAAATTGGTCTTAAAATTGGCAAGCAAAATCTTGTACGGCAAACTCCTCATTCACTTTCAACCCGATTCATTTGATACTTGGCATAAATGTTACTCAGGAGTAGTAGATGTGCAAGACACAAATTTCAGGTCTCTGTGACCTTGTCCTTTGGCCTTGAAATTGGTCATGATATTGGCAGGCAAAATCTTGTACTTTGAACTCCTCCTTCAATTTCAACCTGATTCAGTTGATACTTTGCATGAATGTTACTCTGGAGTAGTAGATGTGCAAGACACAAATTTCAGGTCTCTGTGACCTTGACCTTGACCTTTGGCCTTGAAATTGGTCTTAAAATTGGCAGGCAAAATCTTGTACTTTGAACTCCTCCTTCACTTTCAACCTGATTTACTTAATACTTGGCATAAATGTTACTCAGGAGTAGTAGATGTGCAAGACACAAATTTCAGGTCTCTGTGACCTTGACCTTGACCTTTGGCCTTGAAATTGGCAGGCAAAATCTTGTACTTAGAACTCCTCCTTCAATTTCAACCTGATTCACTTGATACTTGGCATAAATTACAGAATTTTCTCTATTTGAACTTTGGGTATTTTTGTTATTTGGTCCTGTAACATGTTCAAAACTTGGATTTGCAATCAAGGCTGCCGTGTGGGGGTATTCATCACCTTTAGTGATAGTTCTAGTTAGTTTTGAAAATTGAATACTGCTTAAGCCGGTGCTAGGGGCGTGAGTAGTGTTGCACTTTTAATTACTACTCATGAACAGACTCAATAAAACCGAGTCTGCAATTTTCTCTTTTTGCATTTCTACTTTTGCTTTCGAAGGATCACCCGTTTTCAGAATATATTTACATACACACAGTAAGTGGTTCCTTTGTCTTTTGAATGTCAAAAGACTGAGTTCAATGAATTCAATATTTGTTTCCACTATTTCAATCATAAAACACTCTGGTGAGATAATGCAAGTGCACAAATCACATAAAACAAGCACTAACTACTGTTTAAATGTCCAGGATGCAAATATAAATGCTTAGAATGATCATGGAGCCTATTGAAACTCTTTGTTCTGTATGTGGTGTATCCTGCATTAATATGTGTTCTTTCATGCGTTTTATTTTATAATGATCAGAAGCTCATTGAAGAGATCGAGTAGCCACGCGCTCGAGAAACAATCGGGAAGCGGTCGGGTATTGATCTAGTAGAGGGTCGAGTTGATCGGGAGAAATTCGTGTAGAGATATAGTGCGGTCGGGATGAATTCATTTACCCGATATGTACGGATCATATCGACCTCTACTCGAGTAATACCCGATAGACTCAAGTACGAGCATGACGATCTTGTCGGGTACACGATCTCTACCCGACTATTTGGATCTCTGTTTGATCTCTACCCGACCTCTACTCGAGTAATACCCGATCGCTACCCGATCAATGAGACCCCTGTTCGGTATGTTCTCCTCGATTGCTACCCGACCGAACACAACGACTTCCCGATCGCTACTTTTCTCATGTACATTACTGAAATTTTTCTGTCATTTCTCATTATACTTTTCTTTATACTTTTGTTTATGGCAATGGACAATGTTTGTTTATGCCGAATAAACTTTTGTACTTGTACTTGCTATTCGCCCGTACTCGAGCACACGTGACTCAGACACGACGGCCTAAAATGTTTGAAGTTTTTATACTGGAAGTGTCGGTACACGACCGGTTCATGACCCCCTACGACCCCGGTACGATAATGACGATCTGGTCAGGTAGAGATCGAGCAGAGGTCTAGTTGGTCGAGTAGAGATCGTGTAGGGATCGTATCTCGGTCGAGATGATCAGAGTTGTTGTCGAGTTGACGTCACGGAGGAGTCGAGCATGATCGCGAGGGGGTCGTGTATGATCGACTAAAGGTCGAGAATAACTCGTGTACATGCTTTCGGTCGAGCTTGGTCGGGGGAATTTGGGTGATCGGGATGATCAAGTTGATTTGATCGGCAGTGGGAACCTACCTTTTACTATATACTACCAACCTCTGAATATTGCAACATTGTCTTATTATTCACCACTAACATTCTTGAATCAATGACAAAATTTGGTTCGCCGATACTAATTTATTGATATATTAGATTAGTTCTATTAATAAATATCATCACATAACAACACGAGGATAATTATGTAAATATCGTTAAAGTGTTAGGCTTGATGATTTGTCACATATGACCATTTCATGGTTAAGAAAACAACGTTTCCGTTATGTTCTTGTCTTATAAGGACATACATGCATATCAATATGGTATTCCGGTAGGATAATTTGTCACAATGTCATTAACCCTTTCCCCCATGAACTAGTAAAAAGATATTTGAAAATTAACTAGTTGATTTTATAAAATGACCTTATGAACACGAGAATACTATACCATAGCAGTAACGGTAAATCTAATCTATTTATCATTGCATAAGTAAAGAAGGCAGCTCCCTTAGGAATTGCCTTATCAGTGTCTACTCTGGGAGCAAAGGCATTAAAAGACCATTATATTAGGCACATGCTTAAATAACCGCTATTTCTGTACAAGCGCGAAATAATATTCGGTGACAGTACTAATTTCTTGTATGTTTATTCACTAATTGCAGCCGCCTATTTCGTTGGTGTCGTATGTATGCTGTAGACAGGTTGGTGGATTTTACTTTTGGTAATTAAAATATTCTGAGCTGGTTGCTAACGCACAACAAACCTCGGTGGATTGAGAAATACCAGGGTCCATGCTTATAAAACTTTTAGTTGTGTCTGAGTTCGTTCTCAAGTTTTTGATTGGTCAAATCAAATCTGACCAATCAAAAGCTTGAGAACTCAAATCTGACCAATCAAAAGTTTGAGAACGAACTCAGACTCAAATAAAAAGCTTTATAAGCATGGACCCAGTACACGAAGTACATCTCTTTTTAAACCTTATTCTGCTATTCCCTGACTCAAATATGCAATCAGCTTGGCTGGGGGCTGATTTACACCCAGTAAATAGTTTCTCAAAAGCTTTATCCAATCGGAAGTAGTTCAAAATTGCAAGTAATCCAAATAAAAAGGAGACATTGTTTTTTCACAGTTGTATAAGGGTTAACCCGGGCACTACATAATTATACTATTTACAGAGGCTACACAAAACTATCGTAATGCATAACAAGCAACATATTCTATTGTTTACTCTAATGCTTGCGAAATTTATGTCACAATAATATGTGTTTAAATATGTGCCACAATGCCCAAGGAAAGAAATCCTGGAGAGAGACGTTTGAAACAAATAATAATGGAACAGTAATTTGCAATGTGATAGTATTGCCGAATAACAGTAGAACCTGTCAAAAAAGTAAAATGCCATAAACTGTGTTGGTTGTTTATTTACCCTATGGTTTAACTAATATTAACACACGCAATTAATTAGTGCGTTGGCACAGAAGTATTCATGTTTTGAACATGTTTTGTCTGATTCGAACACTCCTGAGTAGTTTCAAACGGTACAATTACGTGCGATGTTTTATTATGATGATATTTTGTTCCAGCCTAGGTGTTAAATGTCGCTATGGAAACAGTAAAATACAAGCATCCTTGTATACTATACAGGCAAGCTTTCTTATAAAACGTCTTTAATAAACTGACCGAATATATGTACAGTAAAACCACTCTAAACAAGACGTTTAATTTAGTTATCGTTCTTGGAAACCTGTGACAGCTTAACCCTTCGCTTGCTGAATTTTAAAATACATTTCTCCTTCTTTACCCATGCCCTGTTGTATAATTACACATATCTTCACCGTGTACACGTATTTCGCTGTGCAATCACTGCTGTGGAGTGCACTGGTTGCACAATCAACTTGTAAATAGTGCAGACCCAGATGAGACAGCCCCTGCAGGAGCTATCTCATCTGGGTCTTCACTATTTACAGGTACGTATATTGACGTGGATAGCAAGCGAAGGGTTAAAGCAGGATGAAAGTCACGCAGAACGCTCATCTAGGAACCTTCTGCTTCACTTTCCTCCTGTATTAAGCAGCCACCTGCCTAAAAGTATCTAAATTCTTCTCTACTGGAATTCAAGTTTAGAGGGGTTCTTTTGTAAACGCATACTATCCGAACTATTATAATCTTTGTGTTTAATCAGTGTCTACACTGTCCTTTGTTGGTATAGGCAGTTGTATGTCCGTCATCAGATGTCTCTTCTGCCAAAAGATAACATTAACATTTGGTTTAACCATTTCCCTGTTAAATATTCATATAAAAATAATAACATCATGAATATTTATTAACTGAATGTTCATACTGTAAAATTTTCAACGGAATCCAACATCTTTCATTGTCTAGATAGATAGTCATGCGGATCGTTCCGGTTAGTGATTTCATCCACGTGGAGCGCTTTTGAACGCACATATCCAATGTGAAAAAAACGCTATATAAATGTGGTATAATAATAATAATAATACTTGTCGGCTCTGACAAAAACTGTAGAAGTAGGTCTTTATCATGGCATAAGTATTCAAGTACATAAATCAACAAATAACAAGATTTGGATTTTAGAATAACGATAAGATTCAAACGTATTGCATGCAGTATCTTATTTGTAACATTTTAGATTATGTGGTGGAACGTTTGTAATTTAACACAATTATTATGTATTATTTAGAATTCAAAATAAAATACAAAACAAGCAAAAATGCGGAAACCGCATTAAATGCGGATAGTTTTGACTGAAAGACCTTTGCCCAAGCTGTCTACATACCAATTATAAATCGTCTAGCATATGTAGTTCAGAAGTTATAACACAATTTTAATGATAGACACGTTTTCAAAATAATGGCCTTGACCTGATTTCAGGTATCTTTATGTCATCTGTAAGGTCCTTAACAAAGATATCTGCATACAAAAGGAGAATTGTCTAGCGTTCGTTGATCAGAAGTTATAGCAAAATGTCAAAGTTTGTTAAAAACAGCCAATGTTTCAAGATAGTGACATTGACCTTGACCAAATTTCATGTATCATTGTATCAACTGAAAGGCCTTAACCAAAGCTATATCCATACCATATCTGAATTGCCTAGCATTTAAGGTTCATAAGTTAAGACAAAATGTTGAAGTGTTTCAATGATGGCCAACTTGTCAAAACAGTGACCGTGACTTTGACCTAATTTCTAATATCTTTATATCAAGTAAAAGGCCTTTACCAAAGCCATCTTGCCTAGCATTTGTAGTTCAGAAGTTATAGCAATGTTAAAGTTGTTTTTAAAAAAGGCAAATTTTTCGAAACAGTGACCTTACCTTGACCTGATTTAATGTATCTTTGTAACAACAAGTGAAATGCCTTCACCCAAGCTATCTGCATACCAAATATAATTTGTCTAGCTTAAGTAATTTAGAAATTATAAGCAATGTTAAGGTTTTGTTAACGACAGCACGCCGCCCGCCCGCCCAATCGATCACCCGCTGGCCACCAAACTATAAACTGAGATTTGTCTCGAACATTCCGGCTAAAAATCAACATATGATACCTTAGTGTATCTTTAGAATAGTAATCAAGCTTCTGATACAAATAACAAATAGCAAATACCGCTATTATAGTATACACAGAGGGACTGTGTCAGAATGTTTTGCTTGGTACTGAAATCACGAATCACTTCACTTGACGGTCAGTGGTACCGAAGTTATTCTGTCAACATCATGCTACACATGGGATCTAAATACTTCACGTAACTTTGCATAAAATCAGTGGTTTACTAGGGGTCACCTATCGCATTCTACAAAGGAACACCCTTTCCTAATAGAGATTATTACCAACCATGCATAGAATTCCTTCTTTTATTTGACAATATCCCTTAACTCATTCGGTTTAACACCAGATAAAGCACAACCAATGAATGAACATATATTTAAGTAGATCAAACAAAAACGTTCTACTAAAACAAAACATGTGAGAGAGGCAGGAAATTCCACAGGAAAAACATTCATCCCAAAAGCCCACACATAAGCACACACACACACACACACACCTACGCATAACTACGCACATATAAAACTAGGATAGGAGGAAGACAGTAGTACCGCATTGGAAACTGTCAGGGAAACCACTGATTATCAACAAGCTTGATCAAAACTAATTCAAGACATAAGTTAACATTATATTGTTTCCTTGTGTTGCTGTTCGGGCGACTGTTTGTTCTGTATGTGGCGTTTCCTGCATGACTCATTTTTGTACTTAAATGCATGGTCATTTAGACGTTACCGTCTATTTTTTTTTATTGATGTTTGGCAAAGAAAATCATCCATAGTTCCAAACTTTAATGGTTAAGAATTGATGCCTTTCGGACATGTGGCTGCTTAACCCGTCTCTTTTAAAAAAAACATTTCATCTTCTTTACCCATGCCCTGCGGTATAACTACATATATCTTCACTGTCTACAATTATTTCTCTGTGCAATCACTGCTGTGGAGTGCACTGGTTGCACAATCAATTTGTAAATAGTGCAGACTCTTCACTATTTACAGGTAGGTATATTGACGTGAATAGCAAGCGAAGGGTTAAAGCATGATGAAAGTTATGCAGAAATCTTCTAGAGGAGCTTTCTGCATGACTTTCACTCTGCATTAAGCCTCCACCTGACTTAAAGACCCGGTAACGGTACTTGTTTTAGTGTAGGGACGTATTTGGCGACAATAAATGGTTTTCCCATGGCTGCATATCCCGTCTACCTACGTGTGCGAAGTCTGGCTTCGACTCACTGACCGAATGAAGATAGATCCAGATGAATCAGAATCTATATATAATGTTTTATCTCAGCAGGATCAAGCGTGCTTATCATACTTATCATACAGGTCATGTATTGGTGGTGAATATACGTTCTGCTTACAACATTTATTCTGGAAGCTTGCAGTCAACAGAAAGTCACACGTTTCAGAATGTCGAGAAATATGTCTCAAAATGTACAACGTAATTGAGATATGACAAAACGTTCAATGATACATTGGTAAGATACATGCAGGGGGAAGTGAAACCTTTCCACTCTGACAACCATTAATAGACCGTTTAAATGTCTTGCATGGGGAAATGACAACTAGAAAAAAAGTCAAACAGGAAATTGGTAAATGACACATGGAAGTCCACAGCAACACCAGAAGCAAATTTAATTTCAATAAAAGAGTCGCTAATACCATTTGCAAATAGTGTAGACCCGGATGAAAGGGCTTCTAGAGGAGCCTTCTCCATAGGATCTGCACTGTTTTTCATATTACACTTTTCTTTAAAACTCCCTTAATATCAACAGTTATTTTAACCTGTTTTAAGTCAATTTGAAAATTCATAGTTGACAGGGTTAATGTGTATAAGCAATATAAACTACTTAATTCCAGCTATGATACTGATGTGTTAGTGTTGCATTTGTCAACTGTCTGTGAATAATTAGTACATCATTTATATAACGCTTTTCAAACCCTGTACCTGATAGAGGTGCTTCATCATGACTTTGAAAACAAAGACGCTCCAGATCAGATGGCTCCTACATCTGATCAGGGTCTGCTCTGTTTGTTTTTATAGTTATGCACATATGGATCATCTCCACTTTCTGCCATATCATTATTTGTAAAACATGCATGAATACTGATGAGGTAATGGTTTAATAAACACACAGTATAAGGTCATTATTACATATAAAATACAATATTGAATCATCATCCACTTTTCTTTCAAGAACAAATTGAAGTGTAAAAGAGTTTGGCTCTTGTTAAGGCGCCGAGTTACTCGGTGTCTCATCCAGCTTCGAACCATATGTAAAGCTGATCACAGGTTCGTTTACAACAGATAACGAGATACACTTTATCATGTGCTAACCGCGACCTGGCTCGAACTTGCAAACATTTTAATTCAAGATGAGACGCCGACCAACTCAGATTCTGATAAAGTTCTAAATTATTTCATATTCGATCAATAGTTTCTCCAAAGCCTGATCACATCGGACTTAGTCACAATTTAATCATATCTAATTTGGTTTAGAAAATATTCAACGGCGTAGCTAGCGATACGCACGTACGCACGTACGTAACATCAATCTGAAAGGTGGTAATATAATTATGGCCATACTGGAACAAATATAGAAGACTAAAGTGAGGTAGACGTCCTGTCTTGTCGTGCAAGCCTTAACTCATTCCCTCATATTGACGCCCTTTGGCACCTCTGTATAATTCACCTTTTCAAACTATTGTGAAAAATTGAGCATTTGCTCTTATATGACAAATGCTCAATTTATCACAACGGTTTCAAAGCTACACAAATCTTCCCCGGGCCCCTAAAGCCACGATACGTACATTACATTTGGATTCAGCTACGCTCCTGATATCCAACAATAGCACGTCAGGCATAACGACCACCTTGGTTCGTTTCCAGACACATCAATCATAGTAGTTACCCAGACTCATCGATTGCCCTTTGTCAAAAAACGAAGCAAATTGTCAACCTTAGAATGACAATTGATAATAGACGAGTCTCTTGACATAGCGTTAACTCATCTCATGTCTGTTCAATCCCTGACCAGCCAAAATGGTCACTGACTTCCGAATCTCTTTGGCCTTGAGATACTACTGACCGGATGCCAAACAGACCCTGATGAGACTTATTCGGTGTCTCGTCTTAATTCAAATTAATTGTTTCAAATACCTGTAAATTCGGTCTTAGCATGAGAAGGGATAAACTCATAACTGAAAATGAATGGGTCTGTTGACATAGTTTCAACTTCTGTTCATTGACCCTGTATATTTGACTAGGTGAATAAGGGTAAACTCAGATCAGTTAGCTTTAACGCCAATATCAGGGTCTATGCTTATAAAACTTTTAGTTGAGTCTGAGTTCGTTCTCAAGTTTTTGATTCGTCAGATTTGAGCCTTTGGCTCTTATGAGGTTTGTTTCGAAGGAACTCAGACTCAACTAAAAAGCTTTATAAGCATGGGCCCAGGGTGTGATTCTTGTGATTCATACATCTAACGTAACTACAGTAGACTCTCTCAAGCGCAGTCACTCAATAAATATATACATGCAAGGGTTTGCTAATGCAGAAAAAATAATGAAGAAAATTCCTTTGTACATAACGTTCATCTGGCATCAGGTTATCCTCTGTATAAACCCACTAGTATCCAATGCCCCTTAAAAATGACATTGATAAACAGTACAGACCCAGATCAGAAGAACCCCCGAGTGAGACCTTTGATCAGAGTCTGCACTGTTTGGTTAACCCATTTATGCCAATGGTTTATTCCAGCAAATATTGTGCTTGTTGTGCCACATTCACGTGAAAGATAGATGGGAAACACAACCCATTTTGACGACGAGTTAACCCTTATAACGCTGATACGGTGATGACTGACATCGACCCAGCTGAGACGTCGAGTTAACCCTTATAATGTACGGTGATAACTGACCTCGACCCAGATGAGACGTCGAGTTAACGCTTATAATGTACGGTGATAACTGACCTCGACCCAGTTGAGACGTCGAGTTAACCCTTATAATGTACGGTGATGACTGACCTCGACCCAGCTGTGACGTCGAGTCACTCGTCAACTTATACCAGTATCGATACTGGTTAACCCTTTCCCTGTTCTATAATTAGACCAAATTTCAATACCTACTGAATATTCATGGAGAAAATAAATATAGAATGTGGAACATTATAGCCGTTTTAGAAACTTAAGAAACATATCTATCAAATTCTAATGAGCAGAGCAGACCCTGATCAGACGGCTCCTCTAGACGGCTCCTCTATTTGCAAATGCGTGAAAACACGTTGATATGAGGGAAAGGGTTAATAGTTCCTCAAAACCTCAATAACAATTATCCTAGATCAGAGCTGGAGCAGACACCAGTTCTACAACATGATAAGCGTCAATCATTTCCTGTATACAAACACCTTTTCACGCATATGCAGAGTAGACCCAGATCGCTGCTCCTATTGGAACCGGCTGATTAGGAGCTGCTCTGTTGGCTTTTGATATAATATAGATCTGATTATACAGTATTTGTCAAAACAAGCCATTCCCTTGAAAGGTTAACACTAATAAATATTCGTAATGTCATAATTTCTTATATGAATATTGAACAGGAAAGGGTTGATATTATCGACGGACATTATATTAAGGTTATTGTTTTGAAAGCGGAGGGAAATAATTTCAAAGCAAGAAAAATATTAAGAGGAAGTGCAAAGTCAGTATGACGTTATTTTCTAGTCTGAAAATTCAATTACGAAACTGCTTCATCATAAAATATGCATGGATTTATATCATAACCGCTAATATCATTTCAGAGAATATTAAACATTGTCTGCATTAATGTTACGTATAATGAAACGTTTGTATTACTATAACGTATGTTTAGTATCCAAATACTTACTATTACGTATTACTGTCACTTAATTTGAATCGGTAATAATTTTCATTTCTTACCGGATTAACATCACATTTAAATCATTGTGTCTTTGTTTTTAGAAACTCTGTGTTTAGGTTTCCCTTTAATCCATCATTAAATAAAGATTTCAAGCATCAAAGCAAGATTTACCCATTGTAAACATTTTCAATTTATATTGCAAATGGCGGACACATGCCGTCGAAGGGAATGTTCGATTTTTCCGAGGGTAAATATAGCTCTTAGAAATTTACGTCATATATAATATTACATCTTTTATTTTCATATCAGCATGCAATTCATTCCTATTGAAAACTAGTACGTTCCGCTCTTCCTTTACGTTTATATCATGTAGCGGCCATTTGCAAAGAAACAGTTGATCGAATTAGCATGTATAAAATGCATTTTCAACGTTTTCTTCCACGTTGCGGCATGGTGTAGAGGGATATTTAGCATGGGAGTTCCTGACAAATTTTGAGATCGACTGAATTAAATTAAGATCTATCTGCCCCGAAATAAAAAATGTCGATTCAAATTGAGTGAAAAAGTTCATTGAAATGGGCAGTAGTATGTATGGTTATGAGTTTGCATGGGTTTGCATTGTCAGTACGTATGATTTGCATTTACATTGATTGCAAGTAATGTGTATGTGTGAGTATGAGTCTGCATTGCCAGTGCGTATGATTGCCTTTGCCTTCATTGCGTATAAGTATGCTTTTGACTTACTAGTTTGTTTGGTTATGCCTTTATGTAGCTATAAGGTATGATAAAGCATTAACATTGCTATCAACTATGATAATACATTTGCATTGCTCTTACGAGGTTTGTTTTGACATGCATTGTTATCACGCGCAACAATACATTTGCATTGCATTTTTTACGTATGATTAGCCTTGCCATATATTAATTTCATACTTTAATTAGACTTTTGCATTGCTAGCGCGTATGGTTATGCATTTTCATTACTATCATCTATGGTAATGCATTTGGACTGAAGTTACGTATGATTAATGTACTGGCATGAATTTGCATATTCACGGTAATGTTTTTGTATTTCGTTGGTGTATTGTTAGCCATAATATTCATTGCTATCACGTATATAAGAATTACTATGCTAGTAGTTTGGAAGTTAGGCTGTATTTTGGTGAGTTAGAAAAGTTGTTAAATGCGAGCCTTGACGAGCATTTAACTACTTTTCTGACGAGCCAAAATACAGCTTAACTTCAAAACTACTAGCATAGTAATTCTTTTATCATGCAACTCCAAGAAAAATGGAGAAAATGAAGAAAAAGAAAGATTGCCAAAGCGGTTTCGTCCCCTGAATGAAAATACATGCAAGTACGAATTACGTGACGTCATATTTGCATGCATACTTCTTCTATGGTAATGCAGTGACGTCATCGACTTTTACAACATAAACAAACTTGATTTAATCCTTTTATATGGACAAATAATTGAGACAAAGGTGAGCAAATGTGTTAATTTGATGTTTATGTTTAATTATGCCTTTTTCGTCCTTCTGTTTTCCTCCTATTGGCTGAACCAAACTTGCATTCCAGTGGGGTCAGTACATATGCACTTTACCTCACAAAATACAGCGTCGACGTGGAAAATATTATGCTAGTAGGAAGTGACTGTATTTCGTGACGTTGAAAGATAAAATAGGCGTTTGCATTGTTAGTGTGTATGATAAGGTATTTGCAGTTCTAGCACGTATGATTCATACGTATGATACAGTTTGCATTTCTGTAAGGTATGATTAGCCTTCGTATTCAGTGCTATCACCCATGATAATTCATTTGTATTGCTTTTACATATGATAAGTCTTTACTACTATTGCTATTACGTAGGATTACATATTTGCATTGCTAATATGTATTGTTAGGCATTTACGTTGCTATCAAGTATGATTACACATTTGCATTGTTTATATGTATTGTTGGGTATTGTAAGGCATTTACATTGCTATTACGTATGCTTACACATCTGCATTGCTAATAGTATGTATTGTTAGGCATTTACAGTGCTATCAAGTATGATAATTAATTTGCATTGTTTTAACAGTTTGCTTGTTTATGTAACACTTTTCTTTATGAACATCCCTAAATCTTCGCAAATTAGCTTGACCGATTTGAATTTTGGAATGGCCCATTTGAAAATTCAGCGTTGTAAGAGTTAACACGCATTCTTAATCCCTTTGAATTCATGTCCTTGTCTGACAGTGTTTTAAGGGTTAACAAGCATTATTAACCCATTTGCTTAGAACGATCCCTACATATTCACCATAAGCTCCACCTGTTTGAATTTCGGAATAGTCCATTTGGAAATTCAGCGTGGTAAGGGTTAACACGCATTATTAATCCCTTTGAATGCATGTCCTTGTCTGACAGCCTGATGGACATAATTTCTTTTCTTCTCAGATCCTCCGCCTTGTTGATCTTAGACAAGAAATGGAATTGTTTTTGCAAACAAATTGAAGAAAATGGTGGTTAACTGCACTTCGTCAGCGAATTGATAGTTCAAATATGCCTCCATCGACATCAATCTTAATCATTTGTAGAATCAATTATTTATGCAAATTGGCATGTGGTGTCTGGAAAAGGTTATAGCGAAAAAATACAAGAATTGAAAGTTATCATGTCTTTTTCAAAAGGTCTTTATGCTGTTGCTATTCAGCCATGTAGAGATCCCATGATCTCATGTAATTGATTGTTGTGCCGTGTCTTATTGCAGTTACAGTAAAATACCTCTATACTGGACGTTAAACGTAATATAAATATCGGTATTGGAGACAGGTGGAAACCTAATGCAGGGTAAAGTCATGCAGAAAGCTCCTCTAGGAGTTTCGTGCATGACTTGATCCTGCATGAAGCAGCCACCTACCTTAAAGTTTCTAAATTCTTCTCTACTAGAACTTAGATTTAGACAGGGTTGACCGTATTTATCTATATTTTAGGCTGAAGCCAGCTGCTTCATTTTCTTGACAGTTTCGGAGAAAACTGTAGCTAAAGCCTCTTAATTAGTATCGTCTAAATGGGTAAAATACACTTTACATTCTCTATTGTTAACAGTGTGCGCACTCGAGCGAAGTCTATTGAAATAGATTTTCGGACCTAGATTACAATGACACTCACCTATCAACTTGAGTCTATTCAGTATATAGTTAACTCAAGTGGTCAAAGAAAAACAATAGTTGACACGTTCCCAGTGCTGTTACATTGTCTTGTTTTTCTGGATTATCAGTTTCAATGATTTTAGTTTTGAAAGCCGTGCTAGGGGACGTGTGTAGTGTTGAACTTTTAACAGAAGTAATAAAACCGAGTCCACAATTTCCACATTGCTTCTTTTACCTTCACTGGGTCTCCTACTTTCAGAATTTATGCTTTTGATCTTTCACGGGCACATGGCGTTTTACCATTGCAGCCACTATGTACACATTTTAGAAAATGATATGTTAAATCTGTACCAAATTAGTACATTCAATGCGTAAGATATAGTCAGTATTTTGTCCAAAATACCCTCCAGAATGCACCTCTGCCGTTCTAGAAAAGAACATATTCACGGGGAGCATACTCCGGACCCCACTACATTTGGTGCATACCCCCAATGTTAACACAGGCACGCCCGTGACTTGGTGTCAAGTTGTTTGCAAACACTAGTAAGGTCGTGGATAGAGGATTTTGCTTAAATCATTATTTCATTTGCTATTAATGTTTCTAATTGCGACCCGTATAACAATAACAGTGAGAAGAGACCATGCTAGACATACACTAGAGCTACACTAAACCGAACTCTTGGTAATTGAACACGGGTAAGATAACCATAGTAATAAACGGAATGGTATTTCCTAGAGGAACTTGCTGCATGACTTTCGCCCGGCATTAACTTATTCCCTCCTACTGACATATGTTTACGCTTCTGTAAAAGTCATTTTGGAACCATTGTGATGAATAGAGCATTTGCGGCATAGTAGCAAATGCGCTATTTATCACAATGGTTTCAAAACTACACGATTCTGATGATTTCCTTTTCTGTAATAAATGCTCCTTTTCGGTAGCTTTATTCAAAGAGGTTGGGTCTAAATTATTTTAGTCTAGGAGGGAGCTGTCACCTGTATCTAAGATCCATATTCATACTAAATTGAACGTCCTGTTTAGAGGGGTTTTACTGTAATTGTCAAATAGCAAATAGTGTAAACGCTGACCAGTCTATAAGAGTAGTACAGTGAAACCCCGCTAATGCGACCACTTATTAAACACCCACTGGCGCCGTTTAAAGCAGGTGGTTGCTTAATGCAGGACGAAAGTTATGCAGAAAGCTCCTATAGGAGCTTTCTGCATAACTTTCGTCCTGCATTAAGCTACCACCTGCCTCTGTCACCCAGAATTATGCCCCTTTTTGGTGGTCGCATTAGCGGGGTTTTACTGTAATTGAGATACAGCTACTTCTATCTGGCGACATTGTTAACCAATTCCCTCATAGGCTATATTTAGATCAAAACTATTTGAATAAATCTACCGAAAAGGAGCTTTTACTAGAACAAAGATAAAGTTTAGAGTTGTGTAGTTCTGAAGACATTGCAATAAATAGAGCATTTGCTCCTATGATGCAAATGCTCTATTTGTCACAATGGTGACTATTACAGAGGCATCAAAAAGCATCAATATGAGTGAATTTGTTAAACCGTTACTCCATAAATGATTATGTAAGTGATATTTATATCGAAAAATATTTGTAGGTCGTATAAGGGCAAACGTACACATTGAATTTGGCCACCGCAGAAACTGTAGAATAAGATATCCCATCAAATAGAGCAGACCCTGACCAGACAATTCCTACAGGGGGTGTCTAATATGACTCTAACCAGTTTGCAAATGCGTAAAAATGTGTACATGTGGAGTTTACCCTTTACCCCATAAATACACCTCTCTACGAGTTTAATAATCAGTTTGTACAAAATGACTACGAGCATTATATTCGTTTTACCACATAACTTATTTCGACTAAAAACCGTTTTGACAAGTCCTGCATGTATATTTACACAATAGCGTTGTGTAATACACAATAGTGCATAGTATTTCTACATGACATCACAGCTTAATTAAACATGTGTAATATAGAAGAAATGAGTTCTAGGCCAATCAGATGCCTCAAAAAGTGTCGACTATATCGTTTAGTTCGACGCTTTTTGAAAGAACCATAGACTAGCTAACATACGGTTTTTTAGTCAAAGGTTCCTGTCGACCAATTATTGCCATACTGCATTTTTGACGTCACACCCTAGCCTCTCACGTAATATTTCCCCAATGCATTGTAGCCTTGATTAGCTGGTTACATTGAACTACAGTAAAACTTAGGTTTAACGACAAGTTGAAGGGCAATGAATTTACAGTTTTATATACCGGTGACAGTTTAATGCAATACTAACACTATGCAGAAAACTCCAATTATGAGCTTTGTATATTACCTTTATCTCGAATTCAAGCAAACACACTGTCCTTAAAAAGCGGCGCCATGTATAGTGTATTCAAGCAAACACACTGTCCTTAAAAAGCGGCGCCATGTATAGTGTATTCCTTTATTGCTCGCTGTACACAGGTTGTACTGTAAACAATGAATAATCAAGTTTTGTGAGGACATTGACAAAAGAAATTACACAATTTTTCAAGTTTGAATGAGTGAAAAGTTGAAAACAATCTTTATCCACAAATTAAGCAAAATTAGACTGCAAAAAGGATCTAGATCTAAATTAATTCATTATTATCAGTTTTGAAAATTGAATACTGCTTAAGCCGGTGTTAGGGGTAGTGAGTTGTGTTGAACTTTTAATTACTACTCATGAACAGACAATGGTTGAGCGCGAATAAACGATATAGTTCTCGGGGGCTACGCCCCCTCGAACTACATGTATATCATTTAATCGCGCTCAACCATGGTCTAACCTATATACTTGAATACAAAGCTGGTTTTGTGGTGAATATAATTCTACAGTTTCTGCCATTGTCAAAGAGTCACGTGTTCATGTGTCAAAACTCTTTTTATTATTATCCATGATGTCATTATTTCTGATATGAAGATTCAAAGAGTAAAGGATTGAGATTTAGATCATGCAACATTGTCGCATTCCAACATTGTAGAATTTAACCCCTTACAACGCTGAAATTACAATTGGACCTATTTCAAAAATTCAAACAGTTCAAGCTTATGATGAATATTTAGGGATTTTTAAAGGAAAGTGTAACATGACACACAGTGCAGATTCTGATGAGAGGGCTCCTTTAGGAGCCCTCTCATCTAGGCCTACACTTTTTGCAAAAAACAATGACATCGTTAATATTATTCGTTTTATTTATGTAATCGCACCTGAACACAGGAATCCACTTTTATGGTTTCAAATTCTTCGAATTTCAAATTGTGTTATTCAGAGTCGATTTCATGCCTTTTAGACATTTGTAAATGAACTATTCCGCTATATCAAAGAGCACTCATTATTATTGACTATCAATGCCATGAAAATGAAATATTGGCAGAATATGAAACCGGAGAGAGATGAGACAGTAAGAGGGGATCGAAATTATGACAAGTGCAGTGGTAAAGACAACTAATATCATTTTTCGACCATATGAATATATTGTTCACTCATTAATCCAGAGTCCATAAACTAGAACACAACTGTTTGGGAGATATGTTTCATTTCTAAAATTTTGGATTTGTCATATAACTAACTATTCTCAAGGGAAAACACTTCAATTCTGGAAAATATGATTTCAGTAGTGACTACATTGTGGCAATTTTCAGAAAGGCGCAGTGAAAAACTAATTTTAATCAAGACTAGGTCTGCGGAATGATTATGCTACCATGCTAAGATCGCACATGTGTGCATCGATTCTTTTCGTGTTATTAAAATAGCTACATGGGGAAGGCCGAAGCATAACCCTTGATATAAACTTTAAGCATCCGAAGCTAGAAGACAAAAGAAACTGGACTATCTGTGAAAGTAATCAGGGTATCTGCTGAAACATTTTCAGAGTGAAAACGTGAAGGAAGAAAAGTTGTCTTCTCACGTGGTCTGGTGGTTTTTCATTTTGTGGAGTACCTGGCGACTTTGTGTAATTAGACATTCTATTTATATTGCAATGTTTGATTAGTACTTTCTTTTTCGACCTCCCACTAAACAGCCCTAATATTTTTTCTCATGCTTCCAAACAAAGGAAGTCCAATTCCTTCCATAATAGTTCTTGAACAACATGTTAGTCATAGGTAATCGTTCTCTACTTTCAATCTGGGTTAGATACTTCAAATGAGTGCCTATCTACAGTTCATTTTACAATTCAATGTTTTCCTGCCAAAGTTCAGATAAAAAAGATACGTCGATGAAAACTCTACAGGTAGCGAACTTCAAAATAAATATCAACGGAGTATCCGCATTCTTTTCTTGTAAAATGTTTATAACATCATGAATATTCATAGAGATAATTTTCACACAACAACAATGATTTTAAAATTTAAACCCCAGTAAAAGATTCGGCTAACAAAGCTGACCAAGATCATACTACTGTCTGCTTAGGGTTCATTCTGTTTGTCAACATAAATATGTCTACTTCAGTTTAAATTAATGTATCTGTTTACATTTGGAATAAACAAATATTTTACTCTGTTCAGATAATTGTTTTATAAAACTATATTTAAAGAGAATAAAATACTGATCCTGTTGTTTATATTTTGTTGTCTACATATTATTTCTTACTACCATATACTAATATCACACAGCATGGTGCACAGGAAATATTGAGATGGACAATGAAGGCTTACACCGTAAACAGCATGGTGCACGGGAAATATCGAGATGGACAAGGACGGCTTATCTCATACTGTTGAACTTGATTACTTCCAGTTATATTATCACTATTTATTATTAACAATTGTTAATTCGTCACTACCATAACAAAAGTACAAATATGAATCATGCAGGAAACACCACATACAGAACAAACAGCCGACTGAACGGCAACACAAGGAAACACAGCAAATACACATAACTATCAAACGCATAAAGAGACGCACAAAGACAAAACAAAAATACAATGGGGGGGGGGGGAAGATGGAAGTACCGCCTTGGAACGGTCAGTGACAAAAGTCACCGGGGGGTTAAACCGGTTTTGGGGCACCCAACCTCACACTTATTCTATCACTTACCCTAAAAGACAAACAGTGTAAATGAACGTATCCCCTCTCCGGCTAATCTACAATAACCGCGATGGCAAATACAGTGATAAAGTGCTTGTAAAACGAAAACATTTAAGTGAAACAAACAGTTCGTTTCTCTAAATTCTTTAAATCCCAATTTAATACAATTTCCCTTTGAAACCATCATCAGTATTTCAGTACTTTGATGATTTTTGGGAGGAAATCTAAGCAGAAATAACCCGGGTCAACATAATTTGCAATGGCAAAGTCGGGGCATTTGAACAATTTTATAGGCTCTACAGTCTCCCATATGGATGTTATGAGAGGACGTTACTTGCGCGAGTCAAAGATACGATCCATGCATTCGAGATGAAAGGCCTGCACAACGTCCTCCACATGTCCTACACTGAACACAAACTAATAAGTACAGTAAAATCATCGGAACTTTGAAATGTTAGTGAAGAAGCATTGGTGTCCTTTTAGACAAGTGGCTTCTTACTGTAGGGTGAACATCATGGGGAGCTTTCTCGATGATGTTCACGCTGCATTAAGCTGCCACCTGTCTTAAAGATCAGTAATGATATGGATTTGAGTGTTGGAATAATCGAGTGTTTACTTATGCCCCCATTCCACTAGGCGACACTCTACGCGCTCGGATGGAGCGCCACATATCTCCACAAGATGGGGGGGGATATAAATGTAGTTACGATCCCATTACGACCAGATAACCTTCCAGCGGCGATTGAGTAACGATCTATAAGATCCAATAGCGACTCTGCGTTTTTTGTTGGCCACCTAATTCCCCAAAAATGTTTCGACCCTCCATGATCAGTTTTCGCTCCGTTGGTGATTCAAGGCGAGTAAGAGGCGATACAATGCGTTCTAATTGCGTTTCGAGGGCGATCCCTGATATCTATGGCGGTCAAGCTAGATACAAAAGCGATCTCGGCGACATATGGAGATTCATTATCGCTCAATTAACGCTCCAGGCGATCAGATCAGGACGAGATGCTATGAAAACTCGTTGCGTTCTACCACGCTCAACATTTTGTTTGCCTTGCGTCTTTGTGCTTGTGATTTTGTTCATGTGTGGAACGTTTGTCTCTGGTTCTTGTGTGTCTTGGTGTTTTCTGTGTTCATCTCGTGTGTGAGTGTGCGTTTGGGTGTGTGGTTGTGTGTGTGTGTGTATGTGTGTCATGCTGTCTATCGGTGTTTTGGTGGTGGTTGCGTCTTGTATGTGGCTTTGCCTGCTTGACTTTACTACTTTTCCATTTTACGCTTGGCTGCAGAGGAGTAGTCTAATAGCAAACACAACAGGAAGATTCAATCATGAACCATAGAGATGCTGCCGCATTTTAAATTCTTTTCAATCTGTTGAATCATCACGGTTTTGGAGAACGGTGACGCTCGAAGGTGATCCGATTTGAGACTGTTTTGAAAATACCATTTCTAATCAGAAAGAATGCATATAGAGCTAGCATGGGAACACAGTTCTAGCAGTCAAATGAATGAAGTATTGATAATGGTGAATATGATGATGATGATGATGATGATGATGATGTAACTATACATTTGATTACAAACATATAGCAAAAAGATCACTGGCATGCAAAAACTACTTTCCATCGGGTGCTGCATTTGTATTTTATTTGTTTGTACGGTTCTTTTTAATACCGCACACACCTAAAACTCGAACTGACTTAAAAGGCGCACTGTTAAAACTAATGCTCTCGCCTTAGATTTTTTAATGAAACTTTAGTTTCTCGAATATTTGGCTAACTACCCGTAGCGACTACTTGCGCCTATTAAAAATACTTTAATAACATTAAAACCCAGTAAATTGTAAATAGGAAAATGAAACTATTTAGTTATTAGTAATATTCATTATCGTAAATGAGCAATTTAAAGTTTCACAACACGGTATAAAACCATTTGTATTAAATTCACTTTTTCCCGACCAACCATAATTGACGGTCAATCCTAAAACTAAAAGATATGTTTTATATGTAGGCGTGCTCCGTTTATTGCTGTAAAACACAATTGTAGACATTTCAATAATTCTCGTTTTTGTCGTACCCCTTATTACGTTTCTACAGTTACTCTGTTTGCAGTTCAGTCATTGAGTACACTAGCGACAGGTTGATATGTTTTTGTTTTACATGTATTTCACCACTGTGTTTGCAATTGCGGTTGTTGTAGATTAGTCGGAGAGAGGATACGTTTATTTGCACTGTTTGTCTTTTAGGGTGGTGATGGAATAAATGAGGTTGAGCGTCCCTAAACCGGTTTAAACCCCCCAGTGACATTTTTCACTGACCATTCCAAGGCGGTACTTCCATCTTCCCCCTATTGTTTGATGTTATGTCTTTTATATACATGTACATTTACTTTTTTTGTCGTGGTGCTGTTCAGTGGGTATGTGTTTTGTATGCGGTGTTTCCTGTATGACTCATACATGTACTTTGATGTCATTCGTTACAGATGTCAAATTTGTTTCAACTGTATGTTTAAGAATGATTATTATGACCCTTAACCGTTTGCTTATAACTGTTACTGTAAGCATTAATTGCATCATGAATATTAATTAGATCAATGTTTATAATGACATATGAAAACAGGAATTATCGGTCTTGGCAAAGCTGTAGTTACTCCATAAGCAAAAAGAGCAGACCCTGATCAGACAGCTCCTACAAGAACCTTCTAATCTAAGTATATTCTGTTTGCAAACGTGTTAAAATGCGGTTCTATAAGGCGAAAAATAAAACCTTACCATATTCTATCTTTATTACAAATTTCAACACCTACTGAATATTCAAATATTAATAGAAATATGGAGAGTGGAAAATTGTAGCCAATTTTATAAAAGAAACAGCTCTTTCCCATTTCATTAGACAACAGAGCAGATCCTGTTCAGACGGCTCCTATAGAAGCCTTCTGATCTAGATCTACTCTGTTTTCAAATGCGTGAAAACGCGTTTATATGAAAGAAAGGGTTTAGCACATTTTAATGTAGGTTGTAACAGGCTACTCAAAATTGTAACACTAACTTGAAGAACTCCCTAAAGGGTCTGTGGCATGTTCTTTAAAACATATACAGGTAGAGACGTTATAAAAGTGCTAATTTAATAATCAGTCCTCAAAAATTACTTTAAATATATACAACATACGTTTAAGAAAACCAATGCAGTCAAGCACTTCCGAATAAGTTTTCACATCGGGATCATTTAAGGTGACTGAAAACCCTGACTTAATGTATATAATTCCCCATCTTGTTTGCACATTTTGTTTTCAACAGGAATTTGAACTATCCAACGCAATTATTTACGGAGATACACCAGTTTAACTAAATTTACTTTTCTAAACCATGTGTATAGTATTGTCATTAGGAGTTTAAGCGAAATGTATTAAACTTGGAATAAAACTGTGTAAGGCTTCTAGAGTATAAATTTTCTTCCCTGATTTTCAGTTTAGGATAAGTCTTCAATGGCTTCAATTCACAAACTCAAAATGCATCTTGTACCGTTAGACTTAGTTGTAATTCTATACATTGATATAGATTTTTCATTTCTTGTTATAATGTGAGTTTTATCATGTTAAACCCTTACTCGCAATTGCAAACAGATTGGAGCCAGACGAGATGCCGAATAACTCGTCGACTCATCAGAATCGAAACTATTTGACATTCAATCAATAGTTTCTCACACGTTTGTACAAATCAAAAGAAAGTGAAAAAGTAACAGAGTAGAGTTTTGGCAGACACCTTCTTCTGAGATTGTTTCACATACTTATAAAAGTTATATAAATCATTCCTGTATGATGCATACTTTAGTCACAGAAACTAAACAGGAGCTACGAATGTCCATGTGCCGAGGTTATAAAACATTTTACTTGAGTCTGAAATCATTCTTAATCATCTGATTGGTCAGATTCTGAGCTTTCTTAGAATCTGACCAATCCGATACCTGAGAGTGTTTTCAGACTCAGACACTGGGCCTATATCTCATGTAGGTTTGTTGAAATGTGTAAACGCCGTTAGATTCGTGCGAATATATAAACAACACAAGCACCGTAAGGCCACTTGACCTTGGTATTAGTCTTATAGTAACTGTTTGATACAGTCACCAGACAAACGTTAGTGTTACTTGTACCAATCGTACCATTGTAACTGTATGGAAAGTATTTCGTTACAGTTGGTCTCATGCCATGTACCGAAAGTCCCATATCGATTACAAACCTTGTCGATGTCCCGAAATTGCCATAATTACTAGAATCGTGTCTGTCCGTCAATAAGATAAGTCGAAACACAACTCTAGAAGGATCACATCTACATGGTAAAACAAGAAAAAAACATTGATTAAGCCTATCAACCGTTACACCACATTCTCTACCCGGTTACACACCCACCTCTCTACAAGAATTCGTCCCGAATTCTCACTCAAAAACACTCAACGAGTTTCTTATTATTACAAATTATCTTCATATTATCTTCATATCAACTAATTTCACCACAATCTCTACCCGGCTACAAAAATAACATACTGGTTTTAGTTTTAATTTATTGTGAAACAATAATGACTACAATATGAGTGATTATGCTGTTTATGTACTGCACTAACCCTTTCAATAAACATAAGTGTCTGCTATTGAAACAGTGTTTACATAAATGAAGACATTTAAAATATTGTTACATGAAAATATACACTGGTAGTCATTATCTTAATCTTATCATGCAATTGTTGAAATGGTTAGTTCAGCACATTGCCATTGGAATAATTACAGACTAATACATTTTTATAACCCAAAAGGACAATTTATCAAATAAATGAACCAGGTGCACAACACTAATACAAAACATTTGTAATAACTCATATAAGTTACACCAACTTGACATGTACGGTCAATAACAGTTACTTCGATTAAGACCGAGTTTAAGCCAAATGTTCTTTGTACGGATATGCCCTTTATTTGTTACAGTAAAACCTCTCTTAACCGGCCATTAAATTTAGTATGAATATCGGTCTTGGAGACAGGTGGCAGCTTAATGCAGGGTGAAAGTCATGCAGAAAGCTCCTAGAGGAGCTTTCTGCATGACTTTCACCCTGCATTAAGCAGACACCTGCCTGAAAGTATCTAAATTCTTATCTACTAGAATTCCGGTTAAGAGAGGTTTTACTGTATATGGTCAGCTACTTCATAGTGTTATTGTACCACATGCTCATATTATTGATCGCCGCATGAGCGGCGATCACTAATGGAATGTTCAAAAGTATTTACCCATGTAGGAGGGGTAGCGACAAGTTTTACAAAGTCTATTCTGCGAACATCGGTGAGAAGAACCAAATGAATTGGCACATGAGAGCGTGGCAGAGAATAGTTTCTATCTGCATTATTGATGTAGTGAAATATGTGATGTAAAAACCTTCATAGGATGTTTAAAAAGAAATTTATCAAACAAATGTACAATAATAACAATAATTATTTCGTCGAAGTATCGACATTAAATGCCCAAAACAGTTTTGTAAACATAAATGAAGCCGGGTCAAAGTCGCAGAATTGAAGCCGGGTCAAAACTGTAGTCGTGCACCTGTTTGCGGTGCTCTCGTTCTAAATTATGCCCTTCAGAGATTTTGACATATTACAGTTTTGTTTAATGACCATTGTTTATTGTCCAAAAATGTCGACAAAAGTAATACATACATCAGTATATTTATACACGTGATATACACATGTTAAGTCATGAATAGATTCAAACTCTTTGCTAGTGCCTTTATATGTGAAAGCGATATATCCTAATAGAGAATAATAGGTTAGTGCTGTAGATGGGACTTACATTACAAGACGGGAAAACGTGCTCGAATTTGAAAAATAAGATCATTTGAATCGACAGTCGATATGTTAATTCAAACAGACATGGTTATTATTCTACCGGAGGCTCTACATCGTCAAAATCGAATTCCGTCGTCTCGGTTTCTATTTTTAGATAGGACTAACGTCACTCGTTAATGGAACTGAACAGGCTATATTTAGGTCTATGACCATCACCGCCCTTGTAAGAGTTTATTGATTAAATTATCATGAGAGTGATAAATGTTTTAATGAAGTTTTATTGTTTTATTTATTTTTATTTAAAAAATATATAGTAGCATGATAACTTTATATACATCTTGAATTTCCCTTGAAGTATGTCTGGCCTGATAGCGTAGTGGTTACCACGGTCGCATATCGTGCAGTCAGCCCTGGTTCGATTCTCACCGCTGACGAAACTTTTTTTCTCTCTTTTTCCTTTCTATTTTTGTTTAATGACGGTTTGGGTTTTTACTGGGATAGTTAATGATAATTATCCATATTAAGTGTTTTTTCTTTCAACTTATACGTTATTTTTGGTAAAACAAATTTGTAGAAAAATTAAAAATAGTTCCTGTTGTAAGAAGAAATTCCTACACCTACTATACAAATAAACCTCTATTGTACATATAAACTTAGGTTTATTATGCTACCCCTTTATTACGTCACTAGCGGCTGTAGTGACGGGATAAAATATTTATCCTCTTACGTTTTGGTATCGTCAATATGCCTCTGAACCAATCAATGACCGCCCTAGATATTTGTGTCAAGTTTCATGTGATACTTCCAACAATGCATATGTCATAATAGTTTTACCAGGTATTTACTTGTTACAGTTTGCAACAGAGTTCTTTATCAGCATGCCATAGTATATTTTCTTGTTTACATAGTTATTTGTTTCATAATAAATGACTATATTTTTAATTTATAGCCTTGTCTCTTTATTATCACCTTTTTAGAGAAGGGGAGTAGGATATTCATTTATCTTCATTTTTTTAGCTCACCAGAACACGACGTGCTCATGCTGAGCTTTTAGGATCGTTGGATGTCCCTCGTCTCTTGTCCGTTGAGATACCACATTTTGCACTTGATCTCTAAGTAAATTGGTGTGTGTTTTGCCCTGCATGAAATTTAGGTCAATCTCGAATATGGGTCACCTGGGCTCAAAAACAAGGTCACTAGGTCAAATCTTAGAAAAATCTTGTTAATGCTCTAGAAGCTACAAATCTTAATGGATCTTACTGAAATTTTATCAGAATGTGTCTCCATGAAATCTACGCCAAGTTCGAATATTGGTCATGTCGGGTCAAAAACTAGGTCACTAGGTCAAATCTTACAAAATCCTAAACACTCTGGAGGCCACATTTTGCACTTGATCTTTAAGTAAATTGGTTTGTGTATTGACCCTGATGAAATCTAGGTCAAGTTCGAATATGAATCGCCTGAAGTCATAAACTAGGCCACTAGGTCAAATCATAGAAAAATCTTATTCACACTCAAGTGGCTACAAATGTTATCAGATCTTACTGAAATTTTATCAGAATGTTTGTCCACATGCAATCTTGGTCAAGTTCAAATATGGATCATGTCGGGTTCGAAACTAGGTCACTACGTCATTACACTCTAGAGGCTACATATCTCGTTAAGTTTTTAATGAAATGTTGCATTTCAATTGTCTTAACAAAACAGTTTCTTATTAAAAACCTTCCTTGTACACAAATTTCGCGGCGATCCAATGCCTTGCATCAGTATTCGTCTTGTTTGATACATAGCATACTAACCTTCAACACTATACACGTCAATTTGTTATAACATTCGCAAACTGTTTGGGTCCAGTTGTAGCGACAATGCATGCAGGGTATCATCAGGACCACCGTTTTAATGTGGAACACACGTGAGCTGTCATCTGCTATAAGTGTAGATCAAGATCAGTGTTTGCAATTCAACATCATCTAGCAAGTGTGTGCCTATATACCTATAGTTAAATATTTATAGATTATTCCACTCTGACAATTCAGTGATGAATGGTTAAAGAAATGTGCCAATGACTCGTTATAGGAGTGTAATTACACAATGGCCTATTTATGTTAATACAAGACAATAGAGGATCTTATGGAAGTATGTATTTTTATGTATTTTCTTAAACGAGTTACTAAAAGAGTAAGACGCAAGCATCATAGTAACTTTTGAAATCTGTAAGAAAGACCACTTTTCTGATGTCTTTCGCATTACTATTGTCATGCATTGAGCTCTAAAATCGCCACTTATTGATGTCTATTTAGGTGTAATTACCCTTTACCCCTCAGTGAAAATATAATATTGTTCAAATAAATATGATGTATGATGCAGGTCAAAAGTAATGCATAAAGCTCCTATAGGCCATGCATTATGCTTTATAACGACTACTTTACTGATGTCTAATTAACCCATTGCCTTATATTGACGAGTTTTGACGACTCTGTAAAAGTCACTTTATGAAACCATTGTGATAAATAGAGCATTTGCTCCTCTAGGAGCAAATGCTCTATTTATCACAATGGTTTCAAACTTCAAAACTCTAAAACTTTTCTTTTCTCTAGTTAATGCTCATTTTCGGTAAATCTATTCAAAGAGGTTGTGTCTAAAATTAGCCTATGAGGTAAAGGGTTATGGGTAATTAACATTTATCCCGTAGTATAGAAAATACAATAATGCTAAAATTACTGTTGAACTTCAATATCTCGAACTTCAAGGAACCATACCACTTATTTCGAGATAACAGAAGTTTGAGTAATCCGATTTCTATTCTGAACAGTTTTTCCATTTCACAGCTTAATTCGTGTTAAAAGTAATCTGAAAGCTTCTGTAGGAGCCTGACATATTTGATTCTAATTATGCATAATGAATACATTTCAGAAAAACTCTGTATTGTACATTTTGGAAGGAAAGAACGTTTTCTTCCAAATATCCAAAAAACAAAAGTTATCCGAGTTCAAAATATCGATGCAATCTGGGTCCATGCTTATAAAGCTTTTAGTTGAGCCTGAGATCGTTCTCAAGCTTTTGATTGGTCAGATTTGAGCCAAAGGCCAAATCTGACCAATCAAAAGCTTGAGAACTTAAATCTGACCAATCAAAAGCTTGAGAACGAAACTCAGACCCAACTAAAAGCTTTATAAGCATGGACCCAGAATTATTTATAATTCAACCAAACTTTTAAAAAACTATAGGCAGATTGTCAAAGTTTAGATCTTGCTGAAACGCCGCGTTAAAACACCCATCTGAATCCGAGCTTTTACAAATACAAATATATGTCTGGTAGCGCTTACGGACAGATGTGCTTTAAGGCTGCTTTAGAGAGACCCCCATTGCCCAACTAAATTTAACCCGAGTTATTTACTTCTTATTCATTAAGTACTGTACCAACATGACGACTGTCTAAATCATAGCTGTCTATGAACTGTTTGATTAAGGTGTGTGACTCAAAGTAATTGGTTTAAATTCACCACAAGGTCTTCATGAAACCTTAAATATTAATACTTTCGAATGATCAGTTTTAACGCCGTGCACGCTAGGGTGATTATGTGATTATTTCTCCCTAGAAACCGTGGCTGTAATGTACAAGGTGCTCTGATGGAATACAGTACACTATGTTTTTAAAGCGGCCATTCATTTATTGAACATATGAGTCGTAACATCATCCATCTGAAAACTATGGACTGAATTTGCATTCATTTCATCTCGTTTTCCTCATTAAATCTAAAAGTCGTTTTTAACCATTACTGTGTGACACACGAGTCACTAACGTCCTTTGCAAACAGTGTATACCCAGATGAGAGGGCTCATGGAGGAGCCCTCTCATCAGGGTCTGCACTGTTTGTCATGTTGGACTTTTATTTAGAAAAAATCCCTAAATATTCACTATAAGCTTGACCTGTTTCAAATGTTGGAATAGTCCATTTGAACATTCAGTGTAGTAAGGGTAAAAGGTTTCCAAGGGAACATTAGTTCACGATTTTTGTTTCCCAAAGTACAGACCATGCGTTATGATAGGGCATGTTTCCTTTACTTCAATTGCTATTACGTATGATTGCATTGCTAATGTTTATTGTTAGGCATTTACATTGCTATAACGTATGATAATGCATTTGAATCGGTTTGAAGTGTAATTAACGGCTTTTTTGTTTATAATACACTTGTCTTTAAAAATCTCAAAATATTCCCGATAAGCTTAACCTTTTTAAATTTTGGAATAGTCCATTTGAAAATCTGGCGTTTTATGGGTGTGGTTTTGCCACTGACCGTTCCAAGGCGGTACTCTCTTTGTCACCCTTGCTTTTATGTGTGTTGGGTGTCTTTGTTGTGTTTGTGCTTTTGTTCGTGTTTGATGCGTTCGTCTCGTATGTATGTGTGTGCATGCGCGCGCGCGTGTGTGTATGTGGTTGTGTGGATGTGTTGCTTGCATTCTGTTGGTGGTTTGGTGTAGGTTGCGTTTTGTGTGTGTCTTTATTACTTTTTCATTAACAAGCATTATTAATCCCTTTGCTTAAAAATATCACTACATATTCATTAGCTTGACTTGTTTTAATTTTGGAATAGTCCATTTGAAAAATCAGCGTTGTAAGGATTAACAAGTATTTTTAATCCCTTTGCATTCACGTCCTTGTCTGATAGTCTGATGGGCATAATTTCTTGTCTCCTCAGATCCTCCGTCTTGTTTATCTTAGCCAAAAGGAGGAATTTCTTTTGCAAACAAATTGAAGAAAATGTCGGTTAACTGCACTTCATCAGCGAATTGATAGTTCAAATATGCCTCCATCGACATCAATCTTAATCATTTGTCAAATCAATTATTTATGTAAATTGGCATTGGATGTCTGTAAAAGATTATAACAAAAATACAAGAAATGAGAGTTATCGCATGTCTGTTTCAAAAGGTCTTTATGTCTTTGCTTTTCAGTCTTGAAGATATCCCATGAGCTCATGTAATTCAGCTGACCTGATTGTTTTGCGGTGTCGTATCGCAGCTACAGTAATACCTGCTAAACCGGGTTAAAATTAGTATAACTATCGGTCTTGGATCCATGAGGCAGCTTAATGCAGGGTAAAAGTCACACAGATTATCCTCTAGGATCTTTATGCATGACGTGCACCCTGCATAAAGCAGCCCCCTACTTAAACGTTTCTACATTCTACTCTACTAAAATTCCGGTCTAGACAGAGTTACCTGTATATATCTGTATTTTAAGCTGAAGCCAGCTGCTTTGTTTTCTTGACAAATTCTGAGAAACAGTAGCTAAAACCACTTAATTAGTATCGTCTAAATGGGTAAAATAAAATATACATTCTCTATTGTAAACAGCGTTCGCACACGAACTATGTCTACTGAAATAGATTTTTGCACCTAGATTTACAATGACACTTTCCTATCAACTAATTGAGTGTATTAGTCAAAGACAACGATAGGTGACACATTTTCAGCGTTGTTATATTTTCTTGTCCTTCGGGATGGTCAGTTTCAATGATTTTAGTTTTGAAAATTGTGCATGAAGTGTACAATTTTCGCAATGCTTCTTTTGCCATCGAGGGATCTCCTATCTTTTGATCTTTTAAAAATACTTGACGTTTTACCATTGCAGCCACTTATATACACATTTTAGAAAATTATAATATAATGCTGAACCTGCAAATATTATTATATTCAATCCTTAAAATATTGTCAGTATTTTGTCCAAACTACCCTCCAGAATGCACCTGTGCCGTTCTAGAAAATAAAAGTTTGTCTCGGGAAGCATGTCCCCGGACCTTACTACAGGTGGCGCGTTTCCCCAGTGTAAACCCAGGCACGTCCATGACTTGGTGCCTTATCTGGATTCAAGCTGTTTGCAAACGCGAGTCAGGTCGCGGATAGAGGGATAAGGGTTAAATCATTGCTTCATTTACTATTAATGTTTCTAATTACGACCCTTATACGTAACACTAAAAATAAGAAGAGACTATGCTAGACATACACTTAACCGATCAATTTTAATTAAATACGGGTAAGATATGCATGGTGTTAAACAGAGTGGTAATGCCTAGAGGAACATTCTGCACGACTGTCATTCCCTCCTACTGACGCATTAAGACGTAAAAGTCATTTTGAAACCATTGTGATAAATAGAGCATTTGTTCCATTTCAGCAAATGCTCTTTTTATCACAATGGTATCAAAATTACACAATTCTGAAAATGTCCTTTTCTCTAGTTAATGCTCCTTTTCGGCAGATGTATTCAAAGAGGTTGGGTCTAAACAGAGTCTTGGAGGGAATGTGTTAAGCTGCCACCTGTCTTCAAGATCGATATCCATACTAAATGTAACGTCCTGTTCAGAGGGGCTATACTGTAACTGTCAAATAGCAAATTCTGTAATTACTGAGACCAGTCTATAAGAGAAGTAAATGAGATACAGTTACAGTAATACCTCTCTATAACGGCCACTAAATTGTGTTAATTAGTTGGTATTTAGGGCAGGTGGCTGCTTAAATCAAGGTGAAAGTAAAACAGAGTGCTCCAATAGGAGCGTTCTGTTTTACTTTCACCTTGCTTTAAGCAGCCACCTGCATTTAACACAAAATATTTAATGTAATTTAGTGGCCGTTATAGAGAGGTTGTACTGTACTTCTTTTGGCGACACAGTTAACCAACAACCCCATAGACTATATTTAGATCAAAACTCTTTGAATAAATCTACCGAAAATGAGCTTTTACTAGAGAAAAAAATATTAGAATTGTGTAGTTTGGGAATAATTTGGCATTTGCTCCTATGGAGAAAATGCTCTATTTATCATAATGGTTTAAAAAAGTGACTGTTACAGAGGCATCAAAAAGCGTCAGTATAAGGGAATTCTTCTAAACCGTTACCCCATAAATGTGTATGTAAGAATTAACCGTTACCCCATAAATGTGTATGTAAGATATAACCGTTACCCCATAAATGTGTATGTAAGATATAATGATATCAAAGAATAGTTGTAGGTCGTATAACGCTAAATGGACACATTGATTTTGGCCACAGCAGAAATTACAGAATAAGATATATAAATCCAATGAAAAACAGAGCAGACCCCGACCAGATAGTTCCTACAGATGTCTAATATGAGTCTACTCAGTTTGCAAATGCGCAAAAATGTGTACATGTGGAGTTAATCCTTTATTCAATAAATTCACCTCTCTACGCCTTGTCCTCTCTGCTATGTTTGCTTATGAAAATAATATACATATATGATATGCTGCGAGTAGCTATTTTGAACAAACTAATATTAAACGAGTTTAATATCAGATTGTACAAAATGACTACGTGCATCATATTATTTTATCACATAACATATTTCGACAACAAACGCCATTTGTGACACGTCCTCCGTGTATTTGTACACAATAGCGCCACAGCTAATATCAACAGGTGTAAAATAGACAAATACGCGATAGCTATATCCACTTGAATACAAGGGGGGGGGGTTATGTGATAAATATAAGTCTACATGTTCTGCCATTGAAAAGTTACTCTAAGTAATATTCTTGATGTCATTATTTCTGATATGAATATTCAAAGAGTAAAGGATTGAGGGTTAGATCATGCAACATTGTCACATTCCAACATTGTAGAAATTAACCCTTCTCTTGCTGAAGTTTAAAATACATATCTCCTTCTTTGCCCATGCCCTGTTGTACATATATCTTCACTGTGTACAAGTATTTCGCTGTGCAATCTACTGTGGAGTGCACTGGTTGCACAATCAACTTGTAAACAGTACAGACCCTGATGAGACAGCTCCTGCAGGAGCTGTCTCATCTGGGTCTGCACTATTTACAGGTAGGTATATTGACGTGAATAGCAAGCGAAGGGTTAACCCTTACGACGCCGAAATTTCAATTGGACTATTTCAAAAATTTAAACAGGTCAAGCTTATGATGAATATTAAGGGATTTCTAAAGTAAAGTGTAACATGACAAACAGTGTAGAACCTGATGAGAGGGCTCCTCTAGGATCCCTCTCATCTGGGTCTACACTGTTTGCTAAAAAATACATTAGTAACTCGTGTCCCGCACTACAAGGGTTAAAAATACAAGAAGCAGTAGCTGTTACTGCCGCACTTCCTTTGAATATGTAAGCTAAATAGGTTGGGTAAGACTTTCCGTGTTTTATCCTTGAAAATTGGTGGATGTCTGTGATATTGACATGTAAAACACTAACATGTTTAACCTGCAATAAACATATGCTATTGCTGATTACAACTCAATTGCAAAATCTTGTACTTATTCGAAATAATTAAGTATTCGTCCAGAATTGCTAATATCTTGATGATCAAATGTCGAATTACTGGATGTGTGATCTGGATCTAAGCTTTTTACAAACATAACTTAAGTCGCAATAATCGGGTCAGAGTTTAATACAGAATGTCTGCTAATTGGATTGACTTGTCAACCTTCCGAAAACGCCAATGAAGTTACAGTAATTGAAGAAATCTGCCCTAAAATGTCATTAACCCTTAACTTATAAGGGCGATACAAGTAACATTTCCAGTCGGCTTGGACCCAGTCGAGATGCAGATTTATTTGACATCTTATCAGGATAAAAGCTGCTTAGCATCGGCCATTTGTCTCATTACGTTTAAATAAATATAAAGGAAGTGAACTTGCAACTAATAAGATTTGAGGCAAACATAGTTTCCAGAACAGGAAAAAGGTTAACATACCACTAACCTACATTTTTCAGAGATTTCTTAGAGGTTACAACGCTGTGAAAAACTAAGCTTTTCTCAAATTCGAATATTGTGCATTTGTTACCAATTCCAATTACTCAAGATTTTGGGAGGCTATTGAGTGTTAAACTTCTTGGAGCCTGATGAGGCACAGAGTCAAATCGGCGTGTTATCTGGATCCAAGCTGTTTGCAAGTGTGAGTCATATCGCAGATAACGAGATAAGGATTAAAATAAACATGGTATTTCTTCTTAGGAGTGGGGATAGGGAGGAAGGGTACCAATCTGTAGTTTTGAAAGTATGGAGATAGCCGACACTCTCACATTATTCTTCTAAATGCCTTTGTATGAATATTCTGAAAATGGGTGACCCTTCCAAATTTCATTAGCAAACTATTAGTTCCTATAGGAGCTTCTGATCTGGGTCTACTCTGCTGTTGATGTGTCGTACATGTTCCTTAATAAACTTACAGCTCAATGTGAAGTAAAAACCTCTAAAACCGGACGTTTAAATTCAATTTAGTATTAATATCGGTCTTAGAGACAGGTGGCAGTTTAACGCAGGAGGAACACCAAGTACAAAGCTCCTAGAAGTAGAAAGCTCCCCAAGAAGCGTTCTCCATGACGTTCACCCTGCATTTAGCAGCCACATGCCTAAAAGTATCTAAATTTTCCTCTTCAAGAATTCCGGTTTAGAGGGGTTTACTGTAGCTAGTCTTTTCACAGGTCTTCTGCGTAAGCCAGTCTTCGGGATATCGAACTCACTTAACTCTATTTATCGATTATGGTCAATAGTTTAACCCTTACAGTGCGGGACCCGAGTCACTAATGTCTTTTGCAAACAGTGTCCTAGGGGAGCCCTCTCATCAGGGTCTGCACTGTTTGTCATGTTACACTTTTCATTAGAAAACATCCCTAATTATTCACCATTAATTATTGACCTATTTGAATTTTGGAATATTCCATTTGAAAATTCAGCGTTGTAAGGGTTAACCTTTTACCTGATAAATATGTATGTAAGGAACAATGACATCATCAATATGTAATAGTTTAATTTATAAAATCACACCTGAGCAAAAGGCATCCACTGTATAATCAGAGTTATACACTTCCATTACTTACAGAGCAGACCCTACGTCCTGCTGGAGCCGTCTGATCTGGGTCTCCTCTGTCTGTGAAGTCGTAAACAGGTTTTACATCAGGTACAGGATTAAATGACACCGGTATAAAATCACTAGGACTGACGAATTTTATTATTGGAAGGAAAACTAAGCAAAGATAACCAGAGTCAACATAATTTGCAATGACAAAGTGGACATTCGAGATGAAAGGCCTGCACAACCTCCTCCACATGTCCTACACTGAACACAAACTAATAAGTACAGTGAAATATCGCAACTTTGATATTTTAGTGATGAAGCATTCGTGTGCTTTTAGACAGGTGGCTGCTTACTGCAGGGTGAGAGTAATTGGAACTTTCTTTATGACTTTCACCCTACATTAAGCTGCCACCTATCTTAAAGATCAGTAAATGATATGTATTTCATTCTCATACGTTATATTGTTTGTAACACACACCTTTCTTCATCTTAAGGACACATGACCTTGGTATTAGTCATTATTGTTTGATACAGTCACCTGGGCTCTTCCATGCCTCTTGACTATATCACGCAGCTATATGGGCAATGAACGTAAACAAGTTTCGACTAACTTTGGTGTTACTTATATCAATCTTACCATTGTAACTATATGTATATTAAAGTATTCCGTTACAGTTAGTCTCGTGTCCTGTACGGAAAGTCCCATATAGATCACAAATCTTGCCCATGCCCCGAAATACTTCCGCCTGACTGTCTGTCCGTCAATAAGATAAGACGAAACAGGACTCTAGAAATATCAAATCTACACAATAAAAGCAAGAAAGGCATTGATATTAACATCAAAGGACGGCATTAAAAAGAAAAAAGCACATACTGGCTTTGTTTAAATTTATTGTGAAACAATAAGGACTAGAATATGAGTGATTATGTACTGTACTAAGCCTTTCAATAAAGGTACTTATCTGCCTTGGAAACTGTAAACATAAATGAAGAAATGTTAAAAAGGTTTGCATGAAAATAAACACTGATAGTCATTATCTTAGTCTAATCAGTCAATTATTAAAATGGTTAGTTCAGCACATTGTTGTTGGAATAATTACATACTAATATAGTTTCATAATAAAAAGGACACTTTAACATATACTGAATTGTACTTAAAGCAAGTAAGTGAAAACATAATTTAATTTGTTGAAAGATTTTCAATACATGAATCAAAGATCGAAATAGTTTAAATAGTAGTTTTGATAACTACTGATAAAAGCTGTCTACCGTGTGGACAGTCCCTTTTTTAAAAAGACAGCACTTTAACTATATTAATTAACTATTCAATGATAAATCATTATTAAATCTAAGAATATATCAGTAACTTTTTCATTATAAAAACCGTTCATATATTACTTACTTATTACAGATTTAATTGCAAAATATCTGGAGCAAAACTGTAAAACAGCGTGGCACAAAGCAAGTCTAATTCTAAGACATCTCCATTTATGGTCCAAATTTGCTCCATTTTTCGCGTTTTATGCAATAACATATTTTATTTTAATTAATCAATACTTTAAAAGTAAAAAGAACGTCGTAACACGCACGCACGCACGCACGCACGCACACAGGCACACACCTGTAAATATAAGGCTATAAGGCGGAAATGCTCTGGGGTGGGACGTTTTTCCTGAAAATGTGATTTTACTATGTGCATACGTGCAAAAGATGAAACCCTTAGCGTCATGTATTACCTGACAATAGACTCGGATTCTCAGACTTCAGCAAATCACATTTCTTCTTTAAGAAAATAATGCTTAGCGATATATCCGTTTTTGCACCAACCACTGCTCTTGTTTGTTGTCATAAACCTAAGATTTTTCACAACAACACATTCAGCTGCTCGTTTATTTCGCGTTTCATATCTCTCTGTATACATTAAAATATCTTTTGAATTATGATTATGGTCAGCATTCCTCCATTTCTAAAAGATGTGAGTTGTTATTCTGTTGTTTGTCTGACAATCTTGCAACAGGCTTCAAGTCGATAGTCAACTAAGTTTTTTTACACACCGATTTTCTACTCGTAATAGGCCTAACTTTACATAGTGAAAACGAGCGTATACGTTCTTTCTAAGCTATCTTTTACTCGATATTAAACCAAAACAATACACAGGAATGTGCATTTACTTTAATGTTTTCACAAACACTTAAGGCAAGACTTATGCACCTGAAATTCGAAAGGATCAGCTATCGTATTCAATTTCTTTTAATGCAATAATACCAAACACATGCTTATTTGTTATTCATACACTTAATCGACCAATATATACAAGTTTCATATAAGTAAAGTTTCATCTCTTCAACGTTACAAAAATGATTGCTCCTTTCCTGAGCCAAACAATCGTAATTCCATATAAACACCCAACTTTTGCGGGGCGCAAATAAAATGTTTAAAATAATGAGTCCTTTTACTTGAGATAGAATATCAACGTTTACTTTCCGAAATGTATGGTGTACCTACGAGTTTACACTATGAAACCATTCATATATATCTGTCTTATGCCTGGCGTCCAATACAGCACCGAAGCCTTGCCGAAGGGTTGTAGAATAAATTTCGCTCGATTCGGGAACCATTCGGGATCAGCTTTGTATTCAGGGTCATTCGGTATGCATTCCGCAAGTATTCGGCAAGTGGCTTACGAAGCGTTGCGGAACAGACGCCGAAGTGATGCAGAATCATGCCGAAACCTTGAGAATTACCCCTCGAATGCTTCCCGAACAGTTTCCGATCGTGCGGAAAGGTTGCGGAATGGTTGCGGAACCATTGCAGAATATGCCGAAGGGATGCAGACTCGTTTCAGAAATAAGGCCGAATGGTTGCCGAATTGAGAGTCTGGGTATATAACGATGTCCCATTTTTGTGATTTGGAGTGGAACAGATGTCTTGTTGGAGTAGAAAAGATGCTTCCCCTAAAGCTAGACAAGATTCATTCGGATGGAGTGGGGTTATCTCCGGCTCCCAACACCTAATGGGTAGTTGGTCGGAGTACGTGGCACCATTATAATGTAATAAATACTGACAGTTCCTTTACGTCCAGATGAGCCGTCTTATGCTTGCTTTATATTAATACCCCTTTTTAAACTGTATGTATTACCTTATCCTCCTCTCCGTGTATGATGTCGTAATATTTCAATATATGTGACTGGGGATTGCTTAAAAAACCTCTCATACTTAATTGAGAAGGATTCATTTTCTATGTCAGTTCTTAAAGACTTTTACTCATGTATGTCTTATTTCCATTTCATATCTTAATTTGCATTTAAAGATAGTTCTTTGGCTTCTATAGTACAAGTATAGATCCACTTACACATATCCATACTATATGCACACGGCCTTATGCTACAAAATAAGTAAGTGTGTACATGAGAATTAATGTAAATAAATATTGACATATGTCTATTATAGCTATAGATGTGTTGCAGAATAACAAACTCTATGGACCCTGTTTGGGTGGGTCAAACACGAACCCCTTTCTCAGAATCTCCACTGTTTGCAAAAGACAAGTACACTCTTTGCAAAATATACTACTTGTAAAGGTTACACATACACATCTATATGTTAATATTAAGAAAAACTATGTAGACCCTGATTGGGTGGGGCTCAAATACACTCTTAGCAAGAGCACGCATACGTACGCACACACATACATCTACATATAAAAAGGGATTTATTATCTACATGCCATTTTAAGCTATCTATAATAGGTAGCAAAACTGAGATGTGTTATATTTTATAGCTATTCATGTTCTTTATACATGCATTTACCCATAGGTAGTTAGTAATGGAATGTATTTTCTTAAGAAGCTATTGTTTTAGTCGGTAAATAATTTCTAGCTCATGTTAAATAAGATGTTTTGTAACATCCGAGTATAAGTAATGTTTCTTGTATATTGTATTTTATATCTCGAAATCCATTCGGCAATTTGACGACCGTTCTTTTACAGATATATATGTATATAAGTTTTGCTGACATCAGCGTCTTCTGAGACTATTCAGGCCCCAGTTTCACGAACATTCTTAAGTAATAACTAAGTTAAGCCTGTTACTTAAAAATTATACCAGAGCATAATTTTTCATAAATTAGGGTTTATTTTGTAAAAACATATTGTAAGACGTTTGCTTAATTGTCATTTTAAGAATACATATTGTATTTAATAATAACTGAGGGTGATCTAAATCAAAAACAATATTTAAGAATTTGTCACAGACTTAAGAGTTTTACCAATTCATTTTGGGTTTAATTAGATATGTCATGCACAATTTGTTATTTTCTGTTTAAAACATATAACAGAATGTATGTTAGGATTCTGCTTAGATACAATTACATGTATTTCACTTATCTTCTGTATATGTAAGTGTAATACCCCTAACAGGTATATTAAGTATATGAATCGTTCATAACACATTCGGCATGTCTTCCGCGTGGATTCGGGAACCCTTCCGCGTCTTCGGGAAGAATTCGGGAAGCCTTCTGGAAGCATTCCGCATCGATTCGGCTTCATTCTGGAACCGCTTGGTGTGGATAGGTGATCCCGAAGCCTTTCAAAATGACCCCGAATCTATCCCGAAGCCACCGCGAAGGGTTTTCGAACGTCCCGAAGGGTTCCAGAAGGTCCCGAAGCCTTCCCGAATAAAATATTCGGCGTCCATATTTTAAAACTTTTAAAACTTGAATGCCGAATCGTTTTCGATCCCGATCAGTCCCCGAATCACCCAGAAGGGTTCCCGAAGGGTTCAGGAATGACGAGGAAGGGTTCCCGAACATTCCGAGGACATGCCGAATCATCCAGAATCTGCGATATCCACATTCGGGAACCCTTCGGGAACCATTCGGGAGGAACCATTCGGCGTCCTAATGGACGCCTGGTTTTATCGTAGACCGGACTGGTATCCTCTATGTCGCTAGGTAACTGTCACGGGACTGTGGCTCTCTTCGTAAGCCCTTAAAGTTAACCGGTAGTACAATGAAAGCCTGGTCGACGTCTTGCCCCGAAGATCCGGAACCGATCTTGTAACGATGAACTTTCCTACTGTGTAGACGATTTTCAATGAACCAAACCCCCACACGAGTTGGTACATGTATGGCACAAACACAGTGCCCAGGTAACACCCTTACGTCACATTGTAACTTGTTATACTCAACTAATCATCCTATCATCAATCACATCAGTCACTATGGCATGCTGCATCACTAAATTCAATACATTTAGTACACTGCCCGTAAGTGCACTAACGCAACTATAACTCCCCAATACAGTTTAATATTTCACCAAAGCGCTATGAGCTGGGTATAAAGCTTATTTCTAAATTTATAATAAATTCTGAAGGGAAGTCAAGTACATGTTTATATTAACATAAGAATATTAGCCTGCAAGGTTAACACGTTGTCTTTTCAGATTACCGGTATTGCCCAGAGTTACAACCACATGTTAAATTGTTAAAATACATACTTGAAGATCAAACTCATTTACAATCGGCGCATCAATTGTACCTATAGGTATTGCCGAAACAATTTCACCATGGATCTATATTTCTGCAATATTCTGGTCACTATGGATGCCGTCATTATTTGAGTCTACAACCGATTTATCAACATGTGACGAGGACTCCTGGTGTACCGCACTGCGAAGGGTATCCTATGACGTAGTTTGTAACGTTAAATTCACTAATTGCCAAGCATGGCCCATTGTATCCGAGCACAATAGTAGTCCATAGGATACCTACCAAGCACTCTCAAAAACGCCGCCAAACAATGTAGAAATACGAGTATATCCATAAAAAGTGGAATAAGTCATACAGGAAGCGCCGCAAACAAAGGAGGTCACGACACCAAACATCAACAACACGAAACAGCACAACTGCAAAACAAACAGTGACAAAACGCTCGAAGCAACATAAAACATTTACCATATACAAATAATAAAGTATACCACAGGATGAAAGCAAAAGAAGTATCGCCTTGGAACAGTCAGTAGCCAGAAAATACTACTCGGGGCTTAAATCAGGTGTGTTGGTATCAGACCTCACGATTATCCCACCTTCGTCAATTCAAATTATAAACATCCTCATTAAGACAACCCCAGAACATGAGTAACGATGTCACGTTCTAAATAAACTGAAACAGTAAACAAGTGACGTCATGAATTAAGTGACGTAATAACCATGAATGATAATTTCAACCGATATTGACACTGATATCGATACAGGGATTTTTATGAAGCGACTATTAACTGTGTGATAATCCATTGACATTAAGCAACACAATTAAAAAACACCTACAGAGTTCATGATAAAATCAACAACAGTCTCAACGGCAGAAATTGACTACAGCAAATGCAATACCAAGAAATGGATTGTGTATTTTCGTTTCGAATTTAAAAATATTTCCGTCCTAATCCAAATATCTACAACTATTGGGACTAAATATGCTTTAAGTAAAGCTTAATATTTTTTTATTTTTTTTTGGTGAAGCCTGGACTTCTTTTATTCCATTATAGCATACTATTTACACATGTACATAACTACATACAAAACAGTCAGTATATAACAAGCAATAAAACTGTATTCAGGATTGTCGATATACGTTAACCAGAAGTTATCATGAAAGTACAAAATAATGAGTCATGTTGTAGTGTCGTATACACAGTTACCTAATTACATACGGTTATACAGTTTAAATGAATATTCATATGGCAAGAGGTTTAAACTGTCCTCAATTCTGATTCCTACTGGAGACAAAAAGCGCGAATAGTGGGGACATCATTTCGGAAGTGTTTAAAAACACCATTCTGAAAGGAGGACTGCACAGTCTGTTTTCAAATGTTTATATCAGCAACAGTCGGTTTTGTACCATATGTACCAAAAACAGGAGACACTTGCGAAACGAAACCACGAGCTTCCAAAGGTACAGTAGACATATATATTTAAAATGTATGTTTCCTATTGAGAATAAAAAGAAGCACGGACAGCGGGGATTTCATTTTCAGAAAGGGTTTTGTTTTGTTTATCATTTTGAAAGATTACCACGCGGTCTGCTTTCTGGCCTATAACTATTAGAAGTAATAAGAAAAGCAAACTACATGTACATATTATTTAAACGTTACCAATCTATAGGAAACAGTTTTTGTATCATGTGTACCCACGCCGTATACGCTTGCGAAACGAAACCAAGGGTATCCAGGGGTACTCTAGACAGTTTTGTATAAAGTATACCGATATTATTAGACAGTATTTCGCAGTGCTTTAATAAATTTGGATATAAGTATGTGCCGTTGAGTTTTGTTCTCAAAATACCTCATAAGTATTAATAAATCATTATAAAGTATTTTAAGTATGTTTTGTATATTTCTCTCTACGCTCGCTCTTCATATAACTTTTATAAATTGAATATAGTATTTGGCATACAATTATATTTATGTCTTGATATTCTTTGTATTGGATTTTGTAACCAACAATAACATTAAACATATTAAATCTTGTATTGATACTAATCTCTTTAAATAATCTATGTATTTCATTCCAAATTTTTTTAATATACGAACAGCGAAGGAAGAAATGCTCTAATGTTTCTAACTCATCGCAATGTTTACAGAGGGGTGATTCAATTAACTTCCATTTAAAAAGATTTTCGTTTGTTGCAACAATTCTGTGGATAAGTTTAAGTTTTAACTGTTTTACTCTATTGTCTATCAAAGTGCTGTTTATTATAGAATATAACGAATTCCAGCTTATTGTACGATTAAAAACAGATTCCCAAAAGGTATGCATATAGGGAGACTCAAACTTATTTTTCACAAAACGTTGTTTTATATCTCTATTATTTAGTTTATCAATATCACATTGTTTATTATAATTTGAATTTCTATCAGTTTTAACCATTGACGTTCTTGAAGCTTTGGAAAGCATTGCATGTTTCCAACTACTGGGGATACTTTGTTTTATTTTTGTTATTTCTGATATCCAATTTGTTTTATTCGTGAGCTTATTTACACTAGTTTCTTTTATTTCACCATTTCTATCAATTATATCATCAACAAAAATTAATCCTGATTTAATCCATGAACTGAAAACTAAACATTTCCCCTTATACTTTATATCTTTGTTACCCCATATAACTTGTGTCCTAACATCGTAGAATGTGTTTGGTTTTGAGATTACATTTAAGTTATTTAATTGAATGTAGTATTTTAAAATGTCTTTATAAAAGGTCGGGATTATATACTTGACAGATGGAAGAGACTTTATAGAGTCAGTATTCATTTTAAATATTAGCAGTTTGTCACCGTATTGGTTTAAAAAGAATTTCCAATTGGCATTTTCGTCAGAACATAGTGTTTTTACCCATTTAAGTTTTAGGGTCTTTTCGTATATTTCTAAGTCTGGTATATCTAAACCTCCGTCAAGTTTATTTCCAATCAAGGTATTTCTTTTTATTTTTTCACTGTTATTTCCCCATAAAAAGGTAAATATTAATGAATTTATTTGTTTTATTATTTTACTTGGAACCGGCAATGCTTGTATTATGAATGCAAATTTTGGCAGGATTAACGATTTTATTAATGTAATTTTCCCAAACATTGTAAGGTGTCTTTGTTTCCAGCTATTAATTAATTTCTTACAGGATTCTATTTTTTCTGACCAGTTAAGCTCTTCGCATTCAAACTTATTTATGCCGAAATATGTACCAAGTGCTTTTACCTTCGTACTAAACTTAATATCATTAATAGTAGTTTCATGTGACTGTTTTAACTTTCCAATAAGAAGGCCTTCCGTTTTCTTTTTATTTAATTTAAGTCCTGAAAAATGTTCAAACTCTTCGACTATTTTAATTGCTGCTGGAAGTTCATTTTGATTTTTCAGGAAAAGGGTTGTGTCATCTGCTAATTGCGTTATCTTTATATGATAATTTGTTCCATTAAGTTGAACCTTTATACCTTCAATATCATTGGATTGTCTAATTTTGTTCGCTAGTATTTCTGCTATAATTATAAATAGTAGAGCAGATAGAGGACAGCCTTGTCTGATTCCTTTAAATATATTGAAAAACTTTGATTGCCATCCGTTATTTATTACTGATGAGCAAATATTTGTGTACAATATTTTAACCCATTTTGTAAATCCATTTTTAAAACCAAGTCTACCTAAAACTTTGTACATGAATTCCCATTCAACTGTGTCAAAGGCTTTTTTGAAATCAATAAATAATATGACACCATCTATATTAAGTAATTCTGAATAGTAAATAATATCTTGTATCTGTCTAATATTATAGCCAATATATCTATTCTTGATGTATCCCTGCTGATATCTGAATTAAATTGGATCAAAAAATTGCAAACACCTTTTCCTTTAGGACTGAATGATAATATTTACCAGACTGGAAATATTTCTAAAGAACTAGATATAGATATTTTTTCAATTTTTCTATATGTTCATTAAAAGATATTGACGAGCAAGCCGATAAAATTATTTTTAGATCAGATCCTCTCATAGGAACGGCTAGTTTGATACAAAGCTTTACTCTACATGTTCTCAGACCGCACATTGACAAATTATCTGAACACCAAAGATTCTTCTGGAAAATTCCTTTTATTAATAAAGGTATTGATTATATTGACCTCCAAAGTATTTTTAGAGACAAAAATGTAATTGACACTATTCCTAAATACTTTAAAAATACAGAACCACCTATCATCTGCTACAAATATAACAAACCCACCAGAAATCCAATTTTCAATTATAATAAAATTGTGGCCGACCTTAATATTAATGATAATATTCCTGATAATTGAGATTGCGCCACCTCAAAATTTTGCTATTCTCCGGCTGGTCATGTGATTACTGGTAATTTTGAGATAATTAAAGATAAACGTCTACGATCTCTTTTGAATAAAGGTCCCAAATATAGAATACCATCCTTGATATATTTTAACTCTTGTCGAGTTCAGATTGCGGAGGCTTTACACAATTTTAGTATTAAATGGTGTCGAAGAGAACATGTTGAGTCTAATGCTCTTTCTAGTTGGAAAAAACTAATTTTTGATATAATTGATAAACGCATTTCCTTTTATAGCTCTAATAAACACCTTCTTCCACCTAAACCTAGAATTTCTTTTAGACATCTTAAAAAGAGTTTACAGAATTTCCATTCTAAATACGTTTTTGTTCCTGCTGATAAGGCATCGAATAATGTGATTATTTGACGATTACATTATATCGAGGTCTTGAAGCAGGAAATTATTAATACCAAAAGTACAAACCCCCGGTGACTTTTGTCACTGACCGTTCCAAGGCGGTACTTCCATCTTCCCCCTATTGCATGTTTGTTTTGTCTTTGTGCGTCTCTTGTTGTTTTTATAGTTATGTACATTTGCTGTTTCCTTGTGTTGCTGTTCGGGCGACTGTTTGTTCTGTATGTGGTGTTTCCTGCATGACTCATTTTTGTACTTTTATAAATTTTGGTAATACCTTTTGCAGACGTTGAGCGAGCACTCGAGCTAAGATCTTATAATCAATGTTTAAAAGAGATATAGGACGCCAGTTTTCCATGTTTTCAGGATCATCTTTTTTATATAATAAAGAAATAACACATTGCGAGACAATTCCTGATTCTGCAGACTTTCCAAAAACGAGTTAAACATCAGATCAGATAAGTGCGTCCAAAATTTAGTGTAAAATCATGGCATTCCTTTATTGTAATCGGACCCTCACAAACATGTGCTTCTTTATCAGAAAGAATATGCTCTGGGTTTAAAGTATCTAAATAGTATTGTATATTATTTTGAATATTTTTGGATGAGTATAACGTTTCATAAAACTCCACCTCAGCGTTCAAAATGTCTTCAACTCCTGTAATATGCTTTCCATTTACTACAAGAGATGTGATATTTTTCCTGTTTTGTTTTGATTTCTCGAGACTTAAAAAGTATTTGCTATTTTTTTCACCTTCTTCTAAGTATTGGGTCCTAGCTCGAATTTGTGCGCCATTAGTTTTTCGATTATATATGTATTTTATTTCATTTTCTATTTCGATAATACTTGCTTCTTTTGCACTTGTTTCTGACAGTAGTATGCTTAATTGTTTTTCTAACTTCGCTAGCCTATTATTTATTTGCCTTGATTTTCGTTTTGAGTAATATATATATACTTGTTTAATTTCATATTTACAAATTTCCCATTTCATTGTGTTATTAACATTTAATTGCTTAACGTCATTAATAGTTTCAATTATTAAGTTACAATATTCTTCATTTTCAATATGAGAATTATTTAATTTCCAAAATCCTGGACCGCGTTTCAGAGGTTTCCTTACTTTTAAGGAGATTGCCAAATGGTCCGTTGAAGTTATAATCGCAGGTCGTATATCGGTGGTTGAGATCAGTGGTATTATATTATTATCTATAAGCCAGAAGTCTATGCGGCTCTTCTCTACTCCGTTCTTTCTTCTCCATGTATAATGATTTGTATCGCTATTAAGATATCTCCAGATGTCTGTCAAACTATTATTCTTTTTCATATTTGTTAAACTTTCATTTATTTTCAACTGTTTTTTCGACGAAGTTACTCTATCCTTTAAACTATTTATTTCATTAAAGTCGCCACCAACTATTTTAACCCCTGCTGCATTTTCGAGCAGACAAGAACACATATTGTTTAGAAAAACTGTTCTCGTGTTTCTATCGTTTGGTGCGTATATATTTAAAAGAGAGAAAGTGTTGTTACCAATCTCAATGTTCATAAAGTAAAATCTTCCATTATCATCCTGTATGGAATCAATAAGTTTATAATCTAACTTATTATTAATTAACACAGATACGCCTTTACTATTTGAATTCCCAAATGAATGGTAAAGATTCCAGACTGAGAAATCATATTTTAAGTTCTTATTAAGATCATTTGAGAAATGAGTTTCCTGAAGTAAAGCTATATCAGCATTTTGATGCAAAAGCCATTGATTAAGACGCAGTCTTTTTACCTCTTTCTCTTAGCCCTTGGGCGTTAAGAGATATAAAATGTAAAATGTCTTTAGTCATCTGTCTATTAAGATATATTTAGTGAAGGACCAACTATACGTATATATATATATAAAAAATAACTTGTAACCTGAACATCTTTGCAGAACAGACAGCGCCGCCAGGACCACCTGATCCGCGAATGCACAATTTCCATACTCACTGTTAACCGCAACTATGCAGCTATATTCAAGTAATGTATAAGTAAAACCGTGTATGCCCAGTTTGGGGGAGTCCAAGCCGAGTCACCCGATCTGCGTATGCACCGTTTTCATATCCAAGAAAAAAAATCAACATGACGTACAGACGACAGCGTATATTCAGTTCCCTCGGAGTTACTTGATTTGTTAAAAAACATAATTTCCCATATTCAAGACAAACACAAAACATAACAGTCAGGTAGGGCAGACAAAAAGTGCAGAGTGGGCGACCTAAATTGGCGTCGTCCGATATGCGAATGAATAACTTCTATATACAACAGTAACTCAAAAAAACGAGGTATAATCCCAGTAGACAATAACAGTAAGATCGATATGTAACTGCGTATAAAGCGCTAACCAGTCTGTCCATTAGACATCAATTTTAAAAAAAAAAAACAGCAGAGACCCAGAACGAGCTACTCCGCTGGTAGCCGCCAGATCCGTAAAAGCACAAAAGGCAGTAGTAGTAGGAGCGCCAAACAACGGTGCACAAAGCGTGCAGGGTCGAATACAGTGTAGACCTGGATCCGGCGACTCCCATCGAATTCGCCAGATCCGAATATGCACCGTTTTCACACCAGATTCAGAACAGTTACGTAAAGAATATACCATCATGTCAAATATAAGTAATATACTGAAACCTTAAAAGAAAAATAAAAAGTCCACAGAACACTTTCGAAACACACAACATTTTGCATATAAAATATGTTCACCTGTTGAGATCCAGAGCATTATACGGCCTTCAAAAAAGTCGCACGATCTGGTTCTATACGGTGCCAATTTACTACACATGAACGGTAAAGCAGTACTAACAAGAGGGTCGTCACGGGTGACAAATGCCCCCAAAGTGTTTGACACCGAAATGCATTTTGGTGGAAAAACAATACAATGTAATGCAGGTGTAACATGAAATTTTGATGCTGTTAAAAATGACACAGGAGTCAGTTCTTAACATTAGAAACAGAACCTTTGACGATTATGATAGCTAAGAAAAGAGCCAAGCGTCAAAACTTAGTTAAAAAGGACCCTAAGTCATTCTCAACGTTAAAAAGGACCCTGGGTTGATTGTCAACGTTTAAGGTATAGGAGATATGCTCTGGACAAGCTTTTTGTATCTGGTAAGATATAGGAGATATGCTCCGGACTGTAAAATTGAGGTCAAAGGTGAAGGTCAAGGTCAGTGATCTGAAAATGGTACATGACTCTCCCCCATCCCAAGATGAACTCACAAACCAAATTTGGATTCCGTAGCTGGTAAGGTATAGGAGAAATGCTCCAGACAAGCTTTGTGTAAAATCTAGGTCAAAGGTCAAGGTCACAGTGACCTGAAAATGGTACGCGACACACCGCCATCCCAAGATAAACTCACACATTAAATTTGGAATCCGTAGCTGGTAAGGTATAAGAGATATTCTCTGGACCTTTTTTGTAAAATCGAGGTCGAAGGTCAAGGTCAAGGTCACAGTGACCTGAAAATGGTACGCGACACTCCGCCATCTGAAGGTGATCTCACAAACCAAATTTGGAATCCGTATCTGGTAAGGTATAGGAGATATGCTCTGGACAAGCTTTTTGTAAAATCGGTCAAGGTCAAGGTTAAGGTCATAGTGACCTGGAAATGGTACATGACATTCCGCCATCCCAAGATGAACTCACACACCAAATTTGGAATCTGTAGCTGGTAAGGTAAAGGAGATATGCTCCGGACAAGCTTTTTGTAAAATCGGTCAAAGGTCATGGTCAAGGTCACAGTGATCTGAAAATGGTATGCGACACTCCTCCATCCAAATATGAACTCACACACCAAATTTGGAATCCTTAGCTGGTAAGGAATAGGAGATATACTCCGGACAAGCTTTTTGTAGCTGGTAAGGTATAAGCGGTTTTTAAAATCGAGGTCAAAGGTCAAGGTCAAGGTCACAGTGACCTGGAAATGGTACGTGACACTCCGCCATCCCAAGATGAACTCACACACCAAATTTGGAATCTGTAGCTGGTAAGGTAAAGGAGATATGCTCCGGACAAGCTTTTTGTAAAATCGGTCAAAGGTCATGGTCAAGGTCACAGTGATCTGAAAATGGTACGCGACACTCCTCCATCCCAAGATGAACTAACACACCAAATTTGGAATCCTTAGCTGGTAAGGTATAGGAGATATACTCCGGACAAGCTTTTTGTAGCTGGTAAGGCATAAGCTTTTTTTAAAATCGAGGTCAAAGGTCAAGGTCAAGGTCAAGGTCACAGGGACCTGGAAATGGTACGCGACACTCCGCCATCCTAAGATGAACTCACACACCAAATTTGGAATCTGTAGCTGGTAAGGTAAAGGAGATATGCTCCGGACAAGCTTTTTGTAAAATCAAGGTCAAAGGTCAAGGTCACAGTGACATGAAAATGGTACGCGACACTCCCCCATCCCAAGATGAACTGACACACCAAATTTGGTATCCGTAGCTGATGTGACAAAGGAAATATACTCCGGACAAAAGGTACACACACCCACACACACACACACCCACCCACCCACACACCCACCCACACACGCACGGTGCGATCACTATATGCCGCCAAAGCCTAGCTTTGGGGGCATAAAAATAATATTCCTGAACCAAATTTGGAATCCTTAGCTGGTAAGGAATAGGAGATATACTCCGGACAAGCTTTTTGTAGCTGGTAAGGTATAAGCGGTTTTTAAAATCGAGGTCAAAGGTCAAGGTCAAGGTCACAGTGACCTGGAAATGGTACGCGACACTCCGTCATCCCAAGATGAACTCACACACCAAATTTGGAATCTGTAGCTGGTAAGGTAAAGGAGATATGCTCCGGACAAGCTTTTTGTAAAATCGGTCAAAGGTCATGGTCAAGGTCACAGTGATCTGAAAATGGTACGCGACACTCCTCCATCCCAAGATGAACTAACACACCAAATTTGGAATCCTTAGCTGGTAAGGTATAGGAGATATACTCCGGACAAGCTTTTTGTAGCTGGTAAGGCATAAGCTTTTTTTAAAATCGAGGTCAAAGGTCAAGGTCAAGGTCACAGGGACCTGGAAATGGTACGCGACACTCCGCCATCCTAAGATGAACTCATACACCAAATTTGGAATCTGTAGCTGGTAAGGTAAAGGAGATATGCTCCGGACAAGCTTTTTGTAAAATCAAGGTCAAAGGTCAAAGTCAAGGTCACAGTGACATGAAAATGGTACGCGACACTCCCCCATCCCAAGATGAACTGACACACCAAATTTGGTATCCGTAGCTGATGTGACAAAGGAAATATACTCCGGACAAAAGGTACACACACCCACACACACACACACCCACCCACCCACACACCCACCCACCCACACACGCACGGTGCGATCACTATATGCCGCCAAAGCCTAGCTTTGCCCATCCCAAGATGAACTGACACACCAAATTTGGTATCCGTAGCTGATGTGACAAAGGAAATATACTCCGGACAAAAGGTACACACACCCACACACACACACACCCACCCACCCACCCACACACACACACACCCACACACCCACCCACCCACACACCCACCCACACACGCACGGTGCGATCACTATATGCCGCCAAAGCCTAGCTTTGGGGGCATAAAAATAATATTCCTGAACCAAATTTGGAATCCTTAGCTGGTAAGGAATAGGAGATATACTCCGGACAAGCTTTTTGTAGCTGGTAAGGTATAAGCGGTTTTTAAAATCGAGGTCAAAGGTCAAGGTCAAGGTCACAGTGACCTGGAAATGGTACGCGACACTCCGCCATCCCAAGATGAACTCACACACCAAATTTGGAATCTGTAGCTGGTAAGGTAAAGGAGATATGCTCCGGACAAGCTTTTTGTAAAATCGGTCAAAGGTCATGGTCAAGGTCACAGTGATCTGAAAATGGTACGCGACACTCCTCCATCCCAAGATGAACTAACACACCAAATTTGGAATCCTTAGCTGGTAAGGTATAGGAGATATACTCCGGACAAGCTTTTTGTAGCTGGTAAGGCATAAGCTTTTTTTAAAATCGAGGTCAAAGGTCAAGGTCAAGGTCACAGGGACCTGGAAATGGTACGCGACACTCCGCCATCCTAAGATGAACTCACACACCAAATTTGGAATCTGTAGCCGGTAAGGTAAAGGAGATATGCTCCGGACAAGCTTTTTGTAAAATCAAGGTCAAAGGTCAAAGTCAAGGTCACAGTGACATGAAAATGGTACGCGACACTCCCCCATCCCAAGATGAACTGACACACCAAATTTGGTATCCGTAGCTGATGTGACAAAGGAAATATACTCCGGACAAAAGGTACACACACCCACACACACACCCACCCACCCACCCACACACCCACCCACCCACACACCCACCCACACACCCACCCACACACGCACGGTGCGATCACTATATGCCGCCAAAGCCTAGCTTTGGGGGCATAATTAAAAACGTAAGTGGGATAACTATATATGCAGATCGAGAGAACCTTTCGTTGTCATCCGATCTGCAAAAGCACAAAAATCCCCGTTACAGTCCATGTCCTTGTACATGTACACCATTTGATAATCAATACACGATAACATCAATTGTACGAATATTATGTCCACATAATAAAAACATGTGTTTATCTGCTGCATAACCGAGGCGATCCAGATCGTGCCACTTTCTATTAAAACAACAGAAAAAAGTCGCACGACACGGTTCTACACAATGCAGATACATTCACACTTACATAAATGTCGATTCCACACAGTACAACACTGTTGCACACATCCGTGGTGACCCAGACCGTGCGCCACTTACAAAAGTCGTACGACGTGGGTCTACACGGTGGTAACAAAGTTTTAACCATCATTTGCATAAAATATTACGCTAAAACAGTGCAAAACTTTCAAACAGAGCAGACAGTACAGTAACACTACAGGTACGTGCCATATTTAACGGTGGAGATCTTTCTAATGACGCAACATTTTGCATATCAATAATGTCCACCTGTTGAGACCCAGATCATACGACCTTGAAAAAGCGTCGCACAATGTGGTTCCACATGGTGTCTAATCACTTTTAACTATACATCGAAACAAGTAATATACGATAATGCCACTAACCGTGAAAAGCAGTACAAATACAAAACGTAAAGGGGGGGGGGGGGTAACTATGCAGACCGAGAGACCCTTTCGACGTCAACCGATCCGCAAAAGTACGACTTTCCCCGCTACAGTCCATATCCATACATATCATCCGATAATCAATACACGATAACATCAACTGTGTGAAGATCATGTTAATACGATAAATCATACCTGTGTGTATCTGCTGCATAACTGTGGCGATCCAGATCGCGCCACATTTTATTTAAAAAAGTCGCACGACTAGGTTCTAGACAATGCCGTACATTTCCACTTATATAAATGTCGAGTTCACACAGTATAACACTGTTGTACACATCCGTGGGGATCCAGATCGTGCAACACTTACAAAAGTTGTGTGACCTGAGTCTACACGGTGGTAACATACAACCATTCTGCACTGACGATTACGCCAAAAAAAATACAATTTCAAACAGAGCAGATAGCACAGTAACTGCAGTCGTGTAACATATTTAACGGTAGATAGCACAGTAACTGCAGTCGTGTAACATATTTAACGGTAGATAGCACAGTAACTGCAGTCGTGTAACATATTTAACGGTAGAGGTCCTAATCATACGACCCCTCCGGAACCGTAAGGTCTGAGTCTATAAAGTGTTGACACACGGGCGTAATGAACAACTTAGTCTCTATACGTTTCTACATGTTTATTTCTTCGCATTGTGATATACTCCTAACATACATGACTATGTCTCCCCCTCCCTCTGGTCAACTCTCTACATTTATATATACACTGACTCTGACCAACATACACATTGCCCAGACATAATTTGACAGCTTGAACTCTAGCTATCGCTTCTGGACATAAAGATATATTACTATATTTGGCAGGTGCACTTTTATAAGTACACACCTGAGTATACATTTAATGGATTTACCCTTAATATGTGACACAACCCCCTTGTGTAACATAACACTTATGTTACGGGCTAAAGGTTAAATGGTTATGGACTGTATGATACATGTAGAGTATACATGTGTATATTTATCAATATGTCAAGAATACACATGAGATAGTACACCTGTCATATAAGTCTAGACATTACAAGGCATTGGATATATATACTGGAGAGAGAGAGGGTTGAAGGAGTAGACTTGGAGAGACAGAGTCATGGATGTTAGTAAGAAATCACGAGACGAATAAATAAACATGTAGAAACGTATAGAGGCTAAGTTGTTCATTACGCCACACGGGCGTTTATGGGGCCGTGACCAGGATTCTGGATCCGTCGCGGAAAAATGTCGGAGTACGGGTAAGTCATTTCACTTTGTGGCTTGTGGTGTTGTTTTGATCTGTAATAATGACTGAAATTGGATTGACTCAGACTTTGGAAAATTTAACAAATCAATTAGAAAATGTATCAGCAAAAAATGTAAACTTCACTTTTGATGGAAAAACTAAAGAATTCGAATCATGGATAAGAAATATAGACAAATTTGTGTTAGTTAACAATATTTCAGAAACAAAGAAAAATTTAATTGCTTTAAGATCCAGTACAGGGATTGTTTCAGAATTCATACAAAAACGTTTACAAAGTAAGCAATATTTAAGTTGGCAACAGTTGAAAAATGAGGTGGAAAATCTTTTTGGAGAAGTAACAGATAGATATCATAATTTTTCACTACTAAGCAATATTAAACAACAAAGAGGTGAAAATGTACAGATTTTTGCAGAGAGAATACAAGTTTTGGCAAAAAGTGCTTATGAAAATTTTGAGCAAAAGACAGAAGTAATTGAACAGCAATTAATTTGGGTTTTCACAGAGGGGTTAATTGATGGGGAAATTCGGGAATATTTGATAAGGAAGAATCCTATAAGTTTTCAAAATGCAATAGAAATAGCTGTAAGCGAACAGAATATCGGAGAAAAAATTAGATTAAGATCTAGGGGAAAAGTTAGCAAAAGAGAGATTGTACGATCTAAACGGAAACGGAAACGAGAGAAAAGAAAAATTGTCAATCAATAATGTCAAATCGGAAACGGTACACGTAAACAAAGAATATACGCATGCGCGTAGGGTCAAAACACGATGTTGGTTTTGTGGTCAGGTCGGTCACGTGAAATTTGAGTGTAAACAGTTCAGACAGTTGATGAACAGGCCGAAAAGTAGACATTCGGAAAACTCGGACGTTTCCGTCATAACGAGATCGGTGCTCGGAAACAAAATAATGTAGGATCATATAATGTTACTGCAAATAAGGAGATACCAAATTCTTGCCTTATCAAGATAGGAAACAAACAGGTTAGAAGTTTGATAGATACAGGAGCCTCCGTGAGTATATTACATAAAAGAATTTTTGATTCAATTAAGCCTAAAATACCACTGTCTAAAACACACATTACACTAGAGTCGGCTTCAGGTGATAATTTACAGGTTGTAGGGTGTGCGAATTTGAAAATTAAAGTAAGCAAGCTATGTTTAGACCACACATTTGTAATTGTCAATAACCTAAACAGAAATTGTATTATAGGAAGAGATTTTTTAGCTGCAAATAGCTGTAGAATTTATTTTGATCTAAACTGTATTAGAATTAAAGATGAATACGTTCCGTTGGAAGATGACAAGTGTATAGCATCAATAATTAGACTAAATAAGACTACAATTCTCAAACCACAAACTATAAATCAAGTTCACGGAAAACTTAAAGCTAATCCTAGTATAGAAAATAATTGTGACTATGAAGTTTGTTCAATGGAAACAGGGTATATTTCAGAAGAACCTAACTTACAAATAGCTCCCGCTTTGGTACATTTAAGAAAAAATAGAATTGTTCCGATAATTATTGCAAATGAGTCAGGCAAAACAATTAAATTAAAAAGAGGCTGCATAATCGCTAAGGTTCAAGCTAATCAGGAGAATATGATAGAGTCGGTTTTCAATAAGGAAAATGAAGAGTGTTTAACTATTCACAAACCGATTTTAAATAGTCTGTCTGATATAAATACACCATCGCAACATTATGAAAAAGTACAACAGCTCCTACGGAAAAACGAAGAGATATTCTCGAAGTCTGAATATGATATAGGTAAAGTTCCGAAGGTTAAAGTCAACATTCCTACAGGCGATCATTTACCGATTAAGCAGAGACCTTATAGAATGCCGTTTGTGCAGAGACAAGTACTGAAAGAAAAGCTTGATAAAATGTTACAGGTTGATATTATTAGAAAGAGTAGTAGTCCTTGGAGTTCCCCCTGTTTACTAGTTTCAAAACCAGATGGTTCAAAAAGGTTATGCATTGATTTCAGAGCAATAAACAGGATAATCCAACCCACTAGTTTTCCTTTACCACAGATTGATGATATTTTAAGCTTACTAAATGGAGCTAAATATTTTACGACACTAGATTTAAGTCAGGGATATCACCAAATAGAATTGGATGAAAACAGTAAATCAAAAACTGCGTTTACTACCAGTAATCTAGGGCTTTTTGAATTCAATAGATTAGCTATGGGAATAAACCTAGCCGCAGGGACATTTGCACAAGTAATTTTACAGATTTTAGAAGGCTTAGAAGCCTGTAGTGTAGCTTATCTCGATGATATTCTGATATTCAGTTCCACATTAGAAGATCATCTAAAGCACATACAACTAGTTTTTGATAGACTGAAACAAAATAACCTTAAATTAAAACTTAAGAAGTGTCACTTTATAAAAAACAGTACTACATACCTTGGACACATAATCTCAGAGGAAGGAATTAGACCAGACCCGAAAAAGGTGGAAGCTTTGAAAGATTTTCAAATTCCGAAAAATGTAAAAGGAGTTAGATCATTTCTTGGAATGTCGGGATATTATAGAAAATTCATTCCAAACTACGCTGAGATAGCTTTACCTTTAACGCGGCTAACACAGAAAAGTGTACCGTTTGAGTGGTCAAATAAATGTGAGACCAGTTTTAACGAAATCATACGTCAGCTACAATTATTACCCACATTATCACATCCTGATATCAATGCAGAATACATTTTATACACGGACAGTTCAAATTTCAGTTTAGGGGCGGTATTAGCACAATCAAAAACAGGTAAAGTTGAGGACGAATTTCCAATCCATTTTATTAGCCAAAAGTTGAGCAGATCGCAAAGAAAATACAGTACTATTTTAAAAGAAACACTTGCTATTAGTTTTGCGCTGAAGAAGTTAGATTGTTACTTAAGTGGAGCAAAGTTTAAAATCAGAACTGATCACCGTCCGTTGATTTATCTACTAAAATCAAAATTCGACAACAAACTATTGGAGAGATATGCACTAGAAATATCATGCTATGACTGCACAATAGAATATATTCCAGGGGTCGCTAATGTTGTAGCCGACATGCTTTCAAGGAATATTAAGGGTACAAATTCAGTCAGCGATGACAGTTGTCAGGACAGTTGTCATGACGACAACGGCGTAGACCACAAATTAATAGGGGCGATAAACAATACATGTTTTGACCCCAAAGAAATGGCCGATGCAAAAAACCAGTTAAGCTATCCCGAGTTAGACAAGCCAAATAGCCTTAAGACACGTCTAATGAGCTTGGAACAAATTAAAGATGCAGAGTTAAAAAAAATTAAAACCAAATTAAAACATAATGAAATTTCAGATAAGGAAAGTCGAAAATTTCTAATCAAAGACAACATACTTTATTTTATTTCAAATGCAGATGAGGATCCACTATTACGCGTATATGTACCTAGCCATCTTAGGGAAGCCGTAATGTACGGCTATCATGAACTGTCACATGCAGGAATTAGTCGGTCATATGCTACAATCAAGCGGTTCTATTATTGGCCTAATATGTATAAGAATCTATATGAATATGTTCAACAATGTGTGCCTTGTCAGACAGTTAATCTCAAAGCTATTCGAGCACCTCTGAAAGAGCCAGAAATTCCAAAATATCCGATGAGTATAATCAGCGTAGATATACAAGGACCGTTTGCACTAACACCTAGCGGTAATAAGTATATAATTAGTTATGTTTGTGAACTAACTAATTGGGTCGAGGTGATCCCTCTGTCAGACATTTCAACTGAATCGGTGTTACATACTTTCTTTGAAAACATTTTCTTCCGATATGGCGCGGTATTAAGAATAATAACAGATTATGGATCAAATTTCACATCAAGAATGTTTAGAGACACAATGTCTGAATTAGGAGTGCAACATGTGACTACTTCGAGTTATCATCCACAGGCAAATGGAAGATGCGAACGCAGTCATGCGACGCTCAATTCCATTCTGATTAAACTAATCCAGAACAATATCACAGATTGGGACTTAATCTTGAATCAGGCGGTTGCAGGTCTTAGATTTAATGTTACTGAAAGTGCAAAGCACAGTCCGTTTTTCATGGTTTTTTGCCGTGATGTTATACTGCCTATTGATAATCTTCTTGGAACTAAGCTTCCTTATTATGGGGACGACTTCAGCAAACATTTAATGTTTAGAAACAATGAAATTTACCGTCAAGTATATCAAAATCTAAAAGCCGCTCGTAAAAAGCGAAATCAGCGAATAAATAGTAATAGACAAGAGGTACAGTTCGAAGTGAATGATACTGTTTACTACAAAAACTTTAATAAAAAGAGTAAATTACAACCGAAATGGGTGGCGTACTGGAGAATAATGGAAATATTGAGTGACAGGTCGTTGTTAATAAAGAACCAACTTGATAACAGAGTTATAAAATGCAATGTAGACCAGGTTAGAAAAGCAAATGTCGCCGATTGGCCTTTACCAGATAATCAAATAGTAGGTCAGCGTCCAATCAGAGCTTGTAGATATGTATTGCCTCCACAAGAAACTTCTAGTGATGAAGATAATAGTTATTATGAAGATAGTGAGCCTAACGAGGGGGTATCTAGTGGATTAAACAGGGGTAGGCGGCAAATGAAGAAACGAATAATCAAGAGACATAAAACTGTCAGATCAAATTCGGCATCTGATGATAATATTCCGTTAAAAGATCTAGCCATACGCTTACGAAAAGCTGGAAATAATTACATTTCAAGTAGATCTCTAACATAGACGAGCTCCTCAGGACCCGAGGAAAAAAAATACAAATAATACAAATAATACCGATACAAATAATGCCTCCGGCAGCTGGTTGTCAAATAATTATAGTGATATGGAAAATTAAAAGCAGAAACGGAAACAGTGTAGACTTCATTTCAGTAGGAAGAGTTTAAGTCAGGTAGACTTAATTGCAGTAACGTATTGATCCTTAATTAGATCTCAAATACTTTCAAATAAGACAAGAGGGTATCGTAAATGTCTTATGATTGAAACGTGTACAGAGAATAGTACTTTATTGTTTGTAAAAGCAGAGTAGAGTATTTTTGTTGTTTGTAAAAGAGTATAAACTAGGCGTATACCTTTAAAAGGTACTCTTTACAATGTTACGTAATAAACGTAAGATAGACCCGACAGACGTGTCGCGGTTTAATCAGTGATGAGTGAGAAATTGATCATGATCGTGTAAATAAGATAAAGCGTTATTTGAGTAAAGGGTTGTAAATAGATTTTAATGAAGGACTATATTTTATGTTATTGCTATTACAAACATTGTATGGTAAAGGGTTATATGAAAAAATTGTAGTGGACGCCGACAGTTCACTTAAAGATGACAAGAATTATCTCAATAAGTAAGATAATGTTAACATAGGGGGGTAATTGTAATACATTGAAAAACCTATATATATAAAAAAAATGTATTACAAACAAAGCCTTTAATTATTAATCGTTTAGTGAAGAAAATATATATCAATAAGATGTATGCTTAAGGAGTTCAAGTTACAAACTGTAGAATTAATCGTTTAGTGAAGAATATATATATAAATAAGATGTATGCTGAAAGAGTTTAAGTTGCAAACTATACAGTTTCACCTCAGAAAAAAAAATATTAAAAAGCAATAATAAAATAATTAAAATGACATAATTACTACAATGGTTGCCAAACTTCAATGTTGAGAAATACACTGTTTTATATAGATTACGAAATATAATTTCAATTTAAGTATTAAACATTTGATATAGAACATTAATTACAAAGTCTGTGTTGATCTAGTTTTAAGTCATGCAGCGGATCGAAATCTCGACGAGTTTACCGGTGAAATGACAAAGCCGAAAAACATCGCCTGAAAAACAACATAGACCAATCCTAGTCAAGATATAGAAAAACATCGTCTGTAGAAAAGCACGACAAATAAATGCATAGACAAACTTTTGGTCACCACTAGCAACACCAAAAACGGGGACAGACGAATAGACCTGGAGGCCAAATCAATGGAGAAACACATTACACCTATATAAACTGTGTGAATACCTGAGTTACCTGAAAGATTGCGAACTTTAATATCCATGTCAATGACCAGTGGTCATAAATCACGGAATACACAGTTGATCAGAGGAAGAAAGGTCGAGGAGACGCATGAGCGATTACGTAATCGAGTTTACACAACAATTACACCTGGACATTATTCAGAAGACAAAGTACAGAATACCAAACGTGTTAAAGAACATCAACAGCCGCAAATATACAACGAATAATAACGACATGCAAGTTCAAGAAGAAAGACTAAACAGATTTTAATGGTTAATTGTGTTGACCTTATAAAATTACTACTAAGGATATGAGAACTGTTTTCAAAAGTACATTCAGAAGAACATTAAGTGATAGCAGAGACTATGTGTAGAAAAACTAAAGTTAGAATAATAACAAGAATATTTATGTGTTACATGATTAGGTCTATATGGTGTTACGTACAAGTACTTTTTTATTAAAAGTACTGTTTGTAGGAAGAGAGGTGTGTAACATAACACTTATGTTACGGGCTAAAGGTTAAATGGTTATGGACTGTATGATACATGTAGAGTATACATGTATATATTTATCAATATGTCAAGAATACACATGAGATAGTACACCTGTCATATAAGTCTAGACATTACAAGGCATTGGATATATATACTGGAGAGAGAGAGGGTTGAAGGAGTAGACTTGGAGAGACAGAGTCATGGATGTTAGTAAGAAATCACGAGACGAAGAAATAAACATGTAGAAACGTATAGAGGCTAAGTTGTTCATTACGCCAAACGGGCGTTTACATCACAGAACACTTTCGAAACATACAACATTTTGCATATAAAAGGTGTGTACCTTTTGAGATCCAGAGCAAACGACGTTTAAAAAAGTCCCACGTTCTGGTTCTACCCGGTGACACTTAACTGTTACCTTTACAGCGAAATAGTAATATACCATAATACATATTCACGTATACCATTTGACAATCAATACACAATAACACCTATTGTATGAAGATCATGTTCATATGATAAATCATACATGTGTGTATCTGTTGTATAACAGGGGCGATCTAGACCGTGTCGCACGACTCGGTTCCACACAATGCCGATACACTTTCATTTACGTAAACGGTCGAGTTAAAACAGTAAAACACTGTTGCACACATCCGTGGTGATCCAGATCGTGCGACACTTACAAAAGTCGTGCGACCTGGGTCTACACGTTGGTAACAAACCGTCATTTGCACAAAGAATTACTCTAAAACAGCACGACACTTTCAAAAGGGCAAAATGCACAGTAATTGCAGGCACGTGACACATTTAACTGTGAAGATCCTGATCGTACAACCTCTCCGAACCGTAAGGTCTGGGTCTATAAAGTGTCGACGTATTGACACAGAACACTTTCGAAAGTACAACATTTGTTACATATAACCAACAACACAGTAATCATGCGCAGACCTGTCTGTAGTTCAACAGTGAAGATCCAGATTAAACGACTTTTACTAAATCGTATGAACCGGATCTATCAATTGTCGAAGTAACATCATTAACAAATATGCTAAAGTACATCCGAATAAAAGAACATATCCGAGGCACAATGCGGAAATCCAGACCATAAAGCATTTCTCAAAATATTACGGCCTGGTTCCCTGTATGTGCAGCAAACAACCATTTCACACATGGGTTAAACAGTGAATGTATAACAAGAAGTGCAGACCCTGATTGGACAGCTCTTCACGTAGCCATCTTATCTGCATCTCCACTATTTGCAAAAAAACATGTAATGTCACGAAGGTCCGGTGTTTCACCCATATATCTACACCTTACATACACATATAAACCATCTGAATGTGCAGTATCCAGTGTAATGTAAATATAGGAAACATAATTATATTATATATATGTCTACCGTATAGACATGTGCTTCTTGTAATAACGTGTTTTAGAACGTTGATCAGCCTCATGGTCCATAATAAAGCGTAGTCGTAGACAGTATTGTAACAGATTAGATATTGATGTTCGTCCGATGCGTCTGAAGTAGAATAATCGGTGTAGTCGGTACGGGTTTTCTTGGAGACGTCATTCAATGTTTCAGCTGGTGTTGGCGGGGATCGTTCTACCCCTGCTGTAGTCACGTTTTTGTTAGGCGTGTTCATATTAGACGTGTTCATTGTGTTATCGCCCATACAGAAACTATCTATCGATTTTTTACCATTACTTATAGATTTGCCTTTCTTTGACTTGCGGCGGGTAGATTTTTTAGAGACAGTTTTGTCGCTTATAGCTCGAGATGTATCGGCTTTCTCGTGCATTGACGGATCACTTTGTGTAGGTGGTTCTGGCTGTCGTGTAGATTTGGTTGATTGTTGTGAATTGGTCGGGGGTACCGTATGGGAGTCAGATTTCTCACTCAGGTTGCACTGGCCTCGTTTATGACCAAATTCCAAGCAATCGATGCACTTCCAATCATTTTGACATTCATGGAATGCATGACCTTGTTCCAAACACTTTTTGCAAGCCACCTTTTTGAATTGCTTGTCCAGATCCTGCCCGTCATGTATTACGCGCCCCGTAAATTTCCCAAAAACCATGATTCGAGGAAGGGGTTCAGTTAGGGTTGAAGCTTTCACTATGAAAACCCTATCTCCGGTCTCGCAATTGGTTAGACGACCGTTTACGCGGAGTTTTATTCTGCTGTGTGAGATGACATCCAGGTGTTTCAGTGTCAAAGTCCTAATTAGAACCCCGTCTTCTACCGAAATAGGGATATTCTTTATCCTAACCCTAACCGTCTCTTCACCATCGGGACGATTCGGATTTGTATTTAATAATTCAATTCGTTTGCCCCTCAAGTGCACCCCCTCAGATAACAATGCAACTTTGTCTTCAATGTTGTCTATATAGATTCTCCACATCCCGTTGACTCTTTGTGGACCTGTCAGGTGTGAGGAATCTATTACCCGTGATAATGATTCGTGCAGTTCTACGTTTTTAAGCCACTCATTTCGATCCGGTTTGCGATCACCAAACAAAGATTTCTCTCTCAAGAACACCATGGGATCGCCGCCATATTTGTCTTGTATGCCACCCTGGGTAGCACTAAGAATTTCAATGTCTGACATACCTGGTCTTCCAGCTGGTGTTAAAGTCCAAATTTAGATCCAGTGAAACTTTCTCAATGTATCCGAAAACACTTAGAGTTAATTTACTGATAAACAGTCACTCAATCACCACAGAACATTAACTTTTGATGAGAGCATACGAAAAACCCGCCTTGGCAGATTCGATTATCTTCCTTAAAGCTTAAAGTTAGCTGTTATTTGTGTTAACGATAGATTCTTCTATTTTGATATAGTACGTAGAACCTGTTTTAAGCGTCATTCAATCATTAACATTGGAGTCTTAAAAAGCAGGCAATTGTTTAATGCAGGTCTAAAGTAATTCACATTTCTTTCTGCATTACCTTTGACCTACATTAAGCTACGACTTTCATACCAAATCCAAATTCAGACATCCTTTGATGGCCGCTTAAGACAAGTGCTACTGTAGACACGTTTAATTTCCGTTAAGTACTTATTTTATACACGAAAATGGTCAAACATGTTACAGTTATAATATTTCCAGAGCATGTGATGTACAGGTATATTTGCTGCTGAATATTCAACCGACAATAACTCATCCGACTGAACCATCGTAACGATACATGTAGTGGTCTTAATGATAGTGCTTCCTGTAAAGATTCATTGTAACATCATTAGAAACAGCGCTAATAATAAAAAGCAACAGACAGTTCGGTTGTTAAATAATAAAAGAACTATAACACTACGACAAATCAGGGGACATACAAATTACTTTGACATAGCAGAAGATCGATTTATCTGATTTCTAATCTGAACAATTTCTCAAATACAAAACTTAATGTAAGTCAGAATCAATGTTTTAAGCTCCTACATCTTTTCTAAATATGCATTGTGATAAACTATAGAACTATTCCGTATTGTAAATCTTGGAAGGGCCGAACATTTACTTCGAGCTATGCCGAAGCTCGAGCCATCCGAGTTCGAAATATTGAAGATCAACTGTATTATTACAGCTACCAATAATGTGTCTACATATTGTTCTAGTCACAGGGGATACTAGATAGTAAAGATTCAATATATTCACGTCTTATATGATGTGTGGAATTGTGACGGGATAAATTTATTTACATTTTTATAAACTAGGGTGACAAGTGTGATAGTTTTGCCACTGACCGGTCTTAGGCGGTACTCTCTTCTTCATAATTACTTCTATGCTTGTGTTGTGCATTTGTGTCTGTGTTTCTCGTATTCGTGCATGTGTGTGTGCGTGTATGTTTGTGTACGTGCGTGTTTGTTTGCGTGTCACATTTGTTTTCTATCAGTCTTTTAGTATTGACTGTTTCCTATTTGTTTCCATACAATTATCAATTTTTAATTGTTAAACGGCTTCGCAAGCCATTTTTGTATTACCTGAATAATAGAAGCTTTATATTTTCTTAAAGGCGAACTAAGTAGGTTATATACTACCGAATATGAGTTGTGGTCAGCTATGTTAAGCGAAAGTGTTGTGCTACTATTCTCTGGAATCTGCATGTTTATAACCTAACACTCATTGGTCTGTTTTTAAGTATAATAATGTTGAACAGGTGGTAGTTAATATGCAGATAGTAACATTGTGTGTTGAATGTCTTGGTGTTAAGATCTCAGACAAAACTGATGAGGCACATTTTTGTTTCCTCGTTGAAACCTTTTGAAAAGACTATTTATTCTCAGTTCAGAAAATTGATACACATTGTTTCGGAAAATTTGACTCTCAGTTGCAAATTGTTTTTCTAACAGCACACTTAAAAACTATTTGGCTGTTTTAGACCATGTCAAAAAGTGTGAACAACTTGGAACCGATATTAAAATTACACAACATAAACTTCCTACAATGTATTGGTTACCGAAACTACATAAAAACCCATATAAAGCGCGTTTCATTGCAAATTCTTGTTCATGTACTACTACTAAATTGTCTATACTTTTGACTTCTTGTTTAACGAAGATAAAGGAACATGTAAAATTCTACTGTGATAAGATATAGGAAAATTCTGGAATAAATCTCTTCTGGTCTATTAAGAACTCTTCAGAAGTCTTAAACAAACTTAAGAACAAAAGGTATCTTGCATTCACTGTAAGCACGTACAAATTTTCTACTCTGTACACAACTCTTCCTCATATTTTAATTAAGGATAAGCTTACTAACTTAATCCAGAAAGTATTTGCCCGGGAAAAACATCATTCTTGGCATGTAATGCTGAAAAAGCTTTCTTTACTGACGAGCAAATGAAATATTACACTAATTGGACGTGCGCAGAAGTTTGCGAATCACTAACCTTTCTTTTGGATAACATATTCGTACGTTATGGGAATGCCATATACCGTCAGGTAATTGGTATTCCTATGGGTACGAATTGTGCACCACTTGTCGCAGATTTGTTTTTTTACTGCTATGAGAGAGATTTCATGTTGCGTTTGAATCCTCAATCACAAGAAGATGTCATAAAAGCCCTCAATGAAACTTGTCGATATTTGGATGATATTTTTTAACTTAGATAACCCTTTCTTTGATGCTCTGATTCCTACAATTTATCCTAAAGAACTCAGATTGAATAAAGCTAACCCGTCCGACAATTATGCAGCGTTTCTTGGTCTAGACCTTAAAATTGATAATGGAATGATTTATTCTAAAATATATGACAAAAGAGATGATTTTGATTTTAATATTGTAAATTTCCCTCATATTGACGGAGATGTTCCCCGTGCTCCATCTTACGGGATTTATATATCTCAACTTATTCGTTTTGCTAGAGCTTGTTCATCTATTGACGATTTTAACAGTCGAAATCTCATTTTAACTGAAAAACTACTTAAGCAAGGATATAGATACCATAAACTAAGAAAAACTTTCTCTAAATTTTACTATCAAATCTCTCGCTTATTGGCAAGTACCAATGTAATTTCAAGGCGCTTCTGCGACACTGTATTTCACATCCGGAATTTTATGGTGATGTGATTTACAAACTTCGTAAAATTATTAGACATACCCATTTTCTCACTTTGTAATCAAATATGTTAAAACATTCATTAAAAAGGGATATGATCCTGTAGTACTACAACATACTGCATGTTTGGTTATCAACCCTTTTACAGTTGGCAATCACGCTGGCCTCTTTGCATGTACGCCAACAAGAAAGGTTTAGTACTCTATGAAGGCGACCTCTTAAATCCAGAAATGGAAGGAGAACGTCGGATATCTGTACTATTTCATTTTTGTCGTACCCTTTATTACTTTTCTACAGTTACTCTGTTTGCAGCTCAATCATTGAGTACTCTAGCGATAGGTGGATACAGTATGTTCACTTAAATGTTTTTTCGTTATACATGCACTTTACCACTGTATTTGCCGTCGCGGTTGTTGTAGATTAGTCGGAGAGGGGATACGTTTATTTACACTGTTTGTCATTTAGGGTGGGGATGGAATAAGTGTGAGGTTGAGCGCCCATAAACCGGTTTAACCCCCCAGTGACTTTTGTCACTGACCGTTCCAAGGCGGTACTTCCATCTTCCCCCAATTATATGTTTGTTTTGTCTTTGTGCGCCTCTTGTTGTTTTTATAGTTATGTACATTTGCTGTTTCCTTGTGTTGCTGTTCGGGCGGCTGTTTGTTCTGTATGTGGTCTTTCCTGCATGATTTATTTTTGTACTATTGGAATAAATATGAAGTTGGACGTCCCGAAACCGGTTAAGTCCCCAGTGACATGTGTCTCTGACCGTTCCAAGGCAGTACTTCCATTTCCCCCTACTGTTTGTTTGTTATGTCTGTGCGTCTCTTTGTGTCTTTTATAAATATGCGCATTTGCTGTTTGTAGACGTGGTGCTGTTTGGGCGGTTGGATGTTTTGTATGCGGTGTTTCCTGCATGACTCATACATGTACTTTTACCGAAACAAATTGACGGTAGGATATTTAAGATCAAATTTACGCGAAACAGCATTAGCCAAAAGTTCTTTTCATTGTTGTTCTCTTTTATGTCTTGTGTTGGTGTTCATTTTAAAGTACAAGTAGAGTCTCTTATTTTAGTCCATGTCCATACCTCCAGCAATTGATCTTTTGTTATTTGTATTTGGTTTAATTTCTACTGTTGCTGTACACTGCTGACTGACATGTGTCTGACTTTCGATTCTATTTCTGACATGCTGAAAGCTGTTGGATAATACTGTCACATAAGACACTGACACAACATTTTAGGACATTCCAACTTAGTAATACATTTATAAGTTTGGTAATGGATGCGTATGAATAATGTAGGAAATAACAGTTATGAAAATGGGCATTCGTGCTGGTTGAAATCACAAGTCGTAGGTGCTTCGGAGATATATTTAGGGGCTGTAACTAAACTGGCCATACGCCTTTGCTTAATGTGATCATATATATGAACGAGCGTTTGTAAAGTAGCAGAGGTAGGTCAAGTATATTTGTTTATATATTTGTTTGTGTTTATAAGTCTTTTTTCGAACCTTCGTAAAAATATTTAGGGGCGTTATTCATTTAATAAAATTGGCGTACACGATGTGTTGATTTAAATTTTCTGTTTGTCTGGTGAAATTAAAGTTAACACGTACCCGCGAACTGACACATAGTTTGTATGCTTGTCTGGTCCACATCCATTGGATACTCTGAATTTTTATGAGGATACTTGCGTGTAAGTATTCGAACTGAACAACATTTTCCTAAGAACGTGGCATGAATTGTGGCAATAGCTTGCACTATCTTTCATGTGTACAGTAAAGATAATTCTTCGTTTTCTAACGTCTTTTTGGTGCATTGGTTAAACACAGGTGATATACATTGTAGTAGGCGGTGTTCTAGTGGGTATTGCGCTTGACTACCAATCCGGAGGTCCGGAGTTCAAGTCCCGGTCTTTCTCGAAAATGTCAAAGACGCTTTTCAGTGTCTCTCAACCGCACTTCCTCTCCACTCAGGGGTCTGGTCCACATCAATGGGATACTCCGAATTTTTATGAGGATACTTGCGTCATAGTAATCTGGCTGAACAGTTTCCTGTAATCTAGGAACGGGCAACTGCTTGCAGTATCTTTCATGTGTATAGTAAAGATTTCAGAGACTCTTTCCAATGTCTGCCACCCGCACCTCCTCTCCATCCAGGGGTTAAAATTGGTACATGCGTGACTCACTAGCCGGTACTGCGGCTGCATGATTGCGCTATCTGTTAGCAGTGCTCAATATTGATGACCAGCGGAGTAAATGTACAGTCGGCTGAGAGGTCCTTCGGATTGAAAATAGACTATAAATAGGTGCTTTTATACAATGCACTGAAATGCCAACATACGATAGGGATTATAAGTCCGTGGCCTGGGATAGAAACAGACCACTTATAAACAAACTATTTGATATCCGTGTAGAAAAGGTGTTATAATCACTCTGCAGACAGAAGGATTTTTCCTCTCTGTTGTTTGCCAGAATTTTGCCAGAATTTGATTCTCAAAGTTACTTACAATGAGTACTAAGCAAATGGACAACGTTTGCCATCGCGCGATTATTCAATACCTTGGCTTCAAGGCTTTATACCTTCTGATCCTTCGAGATCATGAATTTCAGTACTTCTTGTTCTGAAAATTGAATACCGCTTAAGCCGGTGCTGGGGGACGTGAGCAGTGTTGCACTTTCAATTACTGCTCATGAACAGACTCAATAAAACCGAGTCTGCAATTTTTTTCTTTTTGTGTGGCAATGTTTGCTTTCGGGGGATCACCACCCTTCAGAATTTATTATCACCTACCTAAGGAGATTCATGAGGACATGGTAGCTACATTAGGGGAGTTGACGCTGTCCGAACGTACATCTACTATGAATACTAGATTACTGTCTTCTATGTTGTTGGGAAGTCCGGCGGGGATACCTTTATTTACAATGTTTGTTTAGCTAGGGTGACTTCGAGATAAATTTGAGGTTAGGACGTCCGTAAACCGGTTTAAACCCCCAGTGGTGATATTGCTACTGACCGTGCCAAGGCGGTTCTCTCTTTGTCACCCTTACTTTTGTTTGTCTTGTGTATTTGTGCTTGTGTTTTGTTCATGTTTGTCTCTGGTGCTCGTGTATTTGTTGGTGTTTTTTTGTTTTGTTTGGTTGTGTGTGTGTGACATGCTGTCTATTGATGTGTTGGTGGTGATTGCGTCTTGTGACTTTCTACTGTATGTGTGTGTATGAGTATAAATTGCTATGCTTTCTGTAGGTGTTTTGGTGATGGTGGCGTTTTGTGTGTGGCTTTTCCTGCTTGACTTTACTACTTTCTTCAAAAACTCAAAAAAGTGCAAATAAGCCATAGAGACACAATTTTATTTTATATATACTCTTTTTAAGGATGTTGTATGTATAAGAACATATGTGGGTGTATTTGGAGCATCACAGGTTATTTCAGATGTAGTTTTTACCATGTTCTAGTCTTTCTTCCTTCATTGTTCGGTTTCCTCATGTCTTACCTTTAGTTTGGCACCAGCTTCAAATTCTTATTGCCCCAAATAGCATAGATATACTACATTATAGCCTTTACTCACCGTCGTTGTCTAGACCACTGGTTACCATGGAAACGGTAGAAATACCCATAGCAGGAATGAGTTTTTTCATGGGTACAATTTTGATTTGCATTCAGCAGACCGTACTTAACACCCTGGTACCCTTGAAAAAAAGTCTGACGGGGCTGCACGGTAACCCTATCTGGCCCCTATCTGTTCTTCATTTCTAGGTAGACGTCATAATATGCCTGAAAATCTGCAATGTTTTTATCCTCTACATAATAATTGCATTATCTCTTGCGCATTATCTTACTGTCTCTCTTTCTCCTCTCACACATGCATACACGTAGATACACACGTTATCATCGTATATATTATTGTTATACTGTGTAACACATATGAATACTAATTTGTATATCCTACCTAATCATTGTTGTATTACGTTCCAGCTTTAATCTGTGGGCCAACCGATACTTCTTCCTTATACCCTACTACGGACAATATGACTTTCTTACGGATAGTGTGTTTCTGTCTGCATACAATCGCCATTCAAGCAGTGTCGAATTCCGGACAATTTATTGCATCTGACAGGTGTGATGTACCATACGGCACTGAGCTACAGACGTTATCGGCTCAGTCAGAAACTGCATGTTGCGCCGTTTGTGATCAGAATCAGAATTGTCACTCGACAACCTACAATGAAAATCACAAAGCATGCAAGCTGAATGCAGGAAAAACAACATACCATCCGTTGAACTGCCCACATCCAGTGAAATACTTTGAACTAAGAAAGGTACATATTCTCAATCTGGGTGTTTTGTAAGCATAGGTCACTTTTCCAATCGGTTGCTACAATAGTATATAACTATACGCGTATTCCTATTGTATTTTGTTACAGACGGCAGATATAGTCAAAACATCAACAACCGAAAGGATACATGAAACATAATATAACATTCTCAATGTTGTTATACCTTCTTGTTCTGAAAATTGAATACCGCTTAAGCCGGTGCTAGGGGGCGTGAGCAGTGTTGCACTTTCAATAACTGTTCATGAACAGACTCAATAAAACCGAGTCTGCAATTTTCTTTTTTTGTGTTACAATGTTTGCTCTCGGGGGATCACCTCCCTTCAGAATTCATAATAAATATTTATTTGACCTAATTCATCAATTAAATTTTGTGTTCAGAGCACGTCTCGGACGATGCTGCACAACGATTGTACTGACAATATGGATTGTCCAATGCCCAGAAGCAGATGCAACAACAACCAGTGCGAGTGCGAGACCAAGTACAGCTACGACCCGGGCACGGTATCGTGTGTAGGACGTAAGTATTGACCAGTACGAAGCATAACATATATGATATAAGCCACACAATTCTGACTTGCAAAAGTGGAATGGTCTATCAAATAGATCTGGATATTCATTGTTTTAAATGAAAATGCACTCATGTAAAATCCTGTTTATATCACAAATATTTGCTTTTATCACCTCATCTATGATAAAGCTATTTCCATCTTAAATAATGAAGTTAAAAACCGGTTTAACCCCCAGTGACTTTTGTCACTGACCGTTCCAAGGCGGTACTTCCATCTTCCCCTATTGTATGCTTGTTTTGTCTTTGTGCGTCTCGTGATGTTTTTATAGTTATGTACATTTGCTGTATCGTTGTGTTGCTGTTCGGGCGGCTGTTTGTTCTGTATGTGGTGTTTCCTGCATGACTCATTTTTGTACTTTCTTTAAAAATAAGGCTCATCCATCAATGTATCAAAATACTTGTTCAGCTAAGACATGCTCTAAATAATTTTTCTACATATTCGGGAGCTACTTGCTTGGGACGGCGATTAATGCATACCATAATTACGCTAATATTGAAAGATGGTTTATTGACGGATGATTTCAGTTTCTAACCCTATAAAGTTCACTATAGAGCCAGTGGATTTAGAAGAAATGTGAATAACTGTAACGATGATGATGTACTCCTGTTAAAATACCAGCACGGGAACAAGAACAAACCAAAGTACAGTTATTCGTTCGGCCTCATCTGCATCTTTTGCAATACAAAAATGGACACAAATTCACCAATCGCAACCAGGCCTATTAGTCGCTCATGATGCACCAGTAAGCTAGTATTGTATTAAATATGGAAAAATAGTCATGGGTTTTGGCTTTAGTATAAACAGCAGAAATAGGTTTATATAACACCTTTAGCAAAGATCTAACCCTGATTGAAACAACCCCTAAAAGTGCCGTCTGATCTGGGTCTCCTCTATTTGCAAATGTTTGAGGCGGAATTGGCATAAGGTTTTGCCACATGAAGCGTAGTAACTGAGCATCGTACTAGAATCCCAGTTGGTTTCTGACCGTCTCAAGGCGTTAAATATCAAAGTAGTAAAGTCAAGCAGGAAAAGCCACACACAAAACGCCACCATTACCAAAACACCTAAAGAAAGCATAGCAATTTATACTCATACACACACATACAGTAGAAAGTCACATACAAGACGCAATCACCACCAACACATCAATAGATAGCATGTCACACAGTTGAAATTTTGCCGAGAAAACTAGCAACACGAGAAGAACACAGAAAACACCAACAAATACACGAGCACCAGAGACAAACATGAACAAAACACAAGCACAAATACACAAGACAAACAAAAGTAAGGGTGACAAAGAGAGAACCGCCTTGGCACGGTCAGTAGCAAAATCACCACTGTGGGTTTAAACCGGTTTACGGACGTCCTAACCTCACACGTATCTCAACGTCACCCTAGCTAAACAAACATTGTAAATAAAGGTATCCCCGCCGGACTTCCCAACAACATAGAAGATAGTAATCACAGTACAAAATGTAAAACATAGCATAACAACTGTGAAAGTTCGTCAAATATGTACTCAATGACTTTGCTGAAGACAGAGCAACTGCAGGGAAGCCGTTAAGGGCACGACAGAGAAAAGGTAATACATGAGTCTTTTAACAATCATTCACCAGGATTAAGGGAAATTTGGCCAATATTTCAAAACCTGTGACCATATGAATTGTTTTGTGTGTGTCTGCATAATAACGGTTAGGAAAGTGAAATAAAATGGATTTTTAATTGTTTTTAATTAATAGCAAAAGTTGTGGTATGTCGTAGTTTGTTCCAAGATCAGTGCAGGTAAGATTAAATAAATCGCCTCTAGACAAGAGAGTTAAAACTCGATAATGACCCGCAGTTAAAGGGTCGCTACACATTAATTAGCGGATTCGGATTTCGGGAGTGGCGATTTACGATCGTTAGTTGGGTAACACAGGCTGGTCCGCCTATCCCCAGTCTCAATAAATAGGAAAACGCGTTGGGTGGAAATATTAGGGTCATATAAGACAGGAAGTCGCTATTAAGGGACGGTCGCTATGACAGTTTTGACTGTAGTTCATAATGATTTCTCTTTTTATCCACAGTTTGCTCGAAGTATGGAACAACATTTAACAGCTTTCCTCGAACAGTCCAAATACTGGGTCGTGAAATTTACGAGGTATTTACGGCCACTAGCAATGAAGACGTCGAAAACCATCTGTCTCATTGTGTCAAGCAAACCAGGTACATTTGTCGCAGTGTTGCCTGTGACATTATAGGGTACAAAAAATGTTGGTTGAACAATGACACTGCTTACACAACGGAAACATTCAAAGTAGACTTTGGTGTAACTTATCAGCGGAACTGCGAGTAAATCTTGCAATGTTCACACAAATAATTGTTAACCTAATGCACGCTGAACAGTCTTATTCAGATTTGGAGACATTACTGTTATTTCTCCTGTTATAAGCAAACGCAAATGTAATTTTATGTTGCCCCCACATCGAGTATTTTGCACCCGGCTTTCCTATGACGGTATTATTTACAATTTTTGTAAGATAGCTGGAACATACAATTTTAGAATCTGTTCAGTGAATGCATAAACAATTCTTGAAAAAATCATACTGCAGAGCACTGAATTTTTTGTGATCTATTCCCCTACACTCGATCACTACTCTTCCCTTTTTGCATGGCAGGGAGGAGGACATACGTCACTTCGACATGGTATTTCACATACTGAATTTTATGGTGATATGATTTGTAAACTTTCTTTTGGATAACACATTTGTACGTTATGGGAATGCTATATACCGTCAGGTAATTGGTATTCTTATGTGTACGAATTCTGCACTACATGTCGCAGATTTGTTTTTGTACTGCTATGAGAGAGACTTCGTGTTACGTTTGAATCCACAATCACAAGAAGATGTTATAAAAGCCTTCAATTAAATTTTACGATATTTGGATGATATTTTTAACTTAGATAACCCTTTCTTTGATACTCTGATTCCTACAATTTATCCTAAAGAACTCAAATTGATCAGTTTCTCTAAATTTTACTATCGAAATCTCTCGCGTATTGGCAAGTACCAATGTAATCTCAAGGTGCTTCTGCGACACGGTATTTCAAATCCTGAATTTTATGGTGATGTGATTTACAAACTTCGTAAAATTATTGGACATACCCATTTTCTCACTTTGTTCATCAAATCTGTTAAACAATTCATTAAAAAGGGATATGATCCTGTAGTACTACAACATACTGCATGTTTGGTTGTGAACCCTTTTAAAGTTGGCAATCACGCTGGTGGCCTCTTTGCATGTACGCCGACAAGAAAGGTTTAGTACTCTATGAAGGCGACCTCTTAAATCCAGAAATGGAAGGAGAACGTCGGATATCTGTACTATTTCATTTTTGTCGTACCCTTTATTACTTTTCTACAGTTACTCTGTTTGCAGCTCAATCATTGAGTACACTAGCGATAGGTGGATACAGTATGTTCACTTAAATGTTTTTTCGTTATACATGCACTTTACCACTGTATTTGCCGTCGCGGTTGTTGTAGATTAGTCGGAGAGGGGATACGTTTATTTACACTGTTTGTCATTTAGGGTGGGGATGGAATAAGTGTGAGGTTGGGCGCTCATAAACCGGTTTAACCCCCCAGTGACTTTTGTCACTGACCGTTCCAAGGCGGTACTTCCATCTTCCTCCTATTGTATGTTTGTTTTGTCCTTGTGCGTCTCTTGTTGTTTTTTCTAGTTATGTACATTTGCTGTTTCCTTGTGTTGCTGTTCGGGCGACTGTTCTGTATGTGGCGTTTCCTGCATTTCTCATTTTTGTACTTGCATGATCATTAAGTAAAGTCTTCATTCTGAATAATTCACTTAGCTGCAAAATTGCAAAGTCATTCAATATACCACCGAATACCTGGGCCCTTCTTTCACTGTATTGTCTACATGTTAGGCGGAAATGAGTTTCGTTTCTCTATGGCCATACCACAGAATCTACATACACTGTCAAACAGTTGTTCTCAGATATAGCGACCGGTTTCAATCCTAATTGGTAGAATTCCACAACAAATTTGGGCTAACATGGAACGCTCGTACTTTGTTAGATTCAATTTAATGTACCTGTCACCTCCTTTCAAACTCTTCCTTAAATATTCTGTACGTACGGAGTTTGGGCTAATTCAACAGAAACACGCCATAATGACTATAATATTCTACGAATCTGGTCTGGGCGCTCTGTAAGTCTGTTTTTCATCATAGTTGGCTGTAAAATTATGAGTATTCATAATGTGTCTTATTTCACTGCACTAGTTATTATTTCCTTGTTCATAATCACATTCAAATACATGTACACGTTTTGAAGAAATTATATCATTAAAGTGGGAGATAAGTAATGCCATGCGACACACTCCAATTGTTTAATCCAGTAAAAGCTAAATTTAATCGTTGATTTAAGTATATCTTATCTTGTGTAAACTATCATGTTCTGTTGGCCACTTCCAATTATTAAGTAATATATTTTGTGTAGAGGTTAATGTACACTTCCTTTAATATGACGGTCTGGAAAGAAACACAACGAATTTATATGTTATTGCTTTATATGTTTTATTCTTCTAAGATTGTTTTGATTTATTCGCAGTCGTCTGTTGTTGTTTTTTTTATCCCTGGTCCGTAACATTTTGTACCGTGGTCTTGTAGTTCAACCTACATATTCGAGCATTACCGAAAATAAAATTTGTGTCAGATGCTGCTCCAACCTAATGTCGAAGATAAATATTTGTGCAGTCTTTTGGCCTTACAAACATATGTGGACATATCTCGAGGGGGTCTACTGTCCGATAGGACTATTGTCCGCCTTCGATATATTACCAGGGGGACTAATGTCCGCTTACCACAAAAACACGAGTGGGCTAATGTCCGCTCACCAAGAAATCACGGATGGGCTAATGTCCGCTCACCAAGAAATCAGGGGGACAGTGCGGTTGGGCTACTGTCCGGGTTGGCTGATGTCATAGAACCATTTCATACACATAAGGACATGTCAGCAAGTGATCACTTAGTACTGAAATAAGGATCCATTTGACAGCAACTGATATCGAAAAACTGTCAACATAATACCATACTTTATCTGTGTGGACAAATTAATGAGCCAGCAGCAAGAACCATATGTACGCAAGTCTGATATACAGTAAAACACCTCAAATGCGACCACTTACTTAATAAACATATATGTCTTTATAAGCAGGTGGTTGCTTAATGCAGGACAAAAGTCATGCAGAAAACGGCTATAGGAGCTACCACCTGTACCTGCCACTGTGAAATATATCCCTTCTTGCTGTCGCACTAGCGGGTTTTTACTGTACATGCATATATATAACAGAATAATCAAAAACATGTTTGAGTAATTTCCTTTGTACCTGCAAATGTATGAATTTGTTCAATGAACTCAATATGCGAGTATGATTACTAACAGTTTAGACATAAGGCAGAATACAGCAGTCAGACATAAGATGAATAAAAGAAACGGTAGTACAGTCAGGCAGGTAAGCCACATACAAGACGCAACAGCCACCAAAACATCGATAGATAGCATGTCATACACACACGCACACACCCCAACACAAGCACAAACACGATATCAACACAGAAAACACCAGCAAACACACAAGCACCAGAAACAAACATGAACAAAAGCACAGCAAAGGGACACTAGACAAAAGAAAGGGTGACAAAGAGAATACCGTCATGGCATGGTCAGTAGCAAAATCACCACATTTTTAAACCAGTTTACGGACGTCCTTACCTCACACTTATCTCAAAGTCACCCTAGCTTAACAAATATTGTAAATAAAGGTATCCTCGCCGGACTTTCCCACAACATAGAAGACGGTAAACACATGACAATATGTAAAACATAACATAACAACTGTGAAAAATTTGTCAAATATGTACTCAACGACTTTGCTGATGTCAGAGAAACTGCAGGGAAGCTTTTACGTGCGAGAAATTGCGAGTTTGCTTAGCACCTGATAGAGGCGAGATAAAGCGACGTTTCTTATTCCCTGATAGAAGCGTGTTTCTGCGGGTCTATCCATTACCGTATATAAGCGGATTTCAGCGAGTCCAATATTTATCTGTTAAATATCTAAATATCTTGTTAAATTTCTGTATCTGGATGTCTACACATTGAAAGTGTGTTTAATATATCTTCTAATATCCCAGATCTAATAATAGTGTTACTACAGAAACATATTCAAAACACAAGGCTGGAGTCGAGTGGTATATTCTTTTTATATGGTCGGTGATCATCTTAAGACATGGGTATAAATATATTCGGCATTATTCGGAAAGTACGAAAAATTGCCACTGTCGCCAAGGTCAAAATCTAAATATAAATATGTTAAATAAAATTGACTAATGACTATTCGAACTCCAAAAATCACATGGGACTTGCCTGGGGGCTGAAATAACACATGGGGAACCCGTTATCAACCTCAAAACACACCGGCGGATATTGAGCAATAATATTTTCGTAAGTATAATCCGTTTAGAGGGGTAGATATCAATATCAATTAACTATCAAATAACTTATCTAATCAACTAAATTAACCATTCAAACGAATCATGTATGGGAATTCATTCATAAATGTTAAACAATCAGTATCTCGTGTGGACGCCGATTTTTATTTTTATCGATATCAAAACTGTCTGAATTGATCATAAAAGGGCCATTGAGTTTAGATCTGGGTGAAACGGCAAACTACGTGGCGTTGCATCTACATCAAAATTGATTTCATAAATATAGCATACTGAAAAAACTTAATTTATGTAGACTTAGATCAGGAACTTTTAAATTATTTAATGCATAATAATTGCAAATGAGCTAAATATCCGGAAAAGCGGGTTGGAATATTGTAAGCAGTGTAGTCCAAAATTAGCAACCGTTTTTCCTACGCGGCGTCTGATCAGGATCTACACTGTTTCCTGGGCCACAGGAATAAATAAAGCCGATTCTGGTGATTTTCAAACATTGTGAAGCAGATGATGCGTGTGAGATGCAGCTGATCTGAGTCTAAACTGTTTGAAATGCAACACATCCTCCTTTTTCGTGGTGCCGGCTTCAAATGCATTGTTTCAAAGAACAATACATAGCATATGTGTGTCGGAATTTCATGATAGAGAAACAGTTTATTGGTTTAGTTCAGTGAACATGCATATACAATTTGTTTTCCGTTTATTTTTATCAGGTGGCAGCATTCGTTTTGGAGCCAGGTCAAAACCTGCTGGACGGGTTCAATACCTTAGATCCAGATCACGCACCGGAGAACTCAACATCTAATCTGGATCTATAATTTGATCCAGATCAGACACAGAGTTACCCAGAATCTAATTTGGACCATGTTTTAGACCAAGGTCCAATGCTGAGTTAATCAGTATCTGATCTGAATCTAACCTTAATGACTGAAATGAGTCACTCAGCGTCTAATATGGATCCAAGCGAGGATCCCGAACCGGCGCTGAGTTACTCGCTGCATGATCGGTCCGCGCTGAATGAATGAAGGAATTATTTACTCAGCGTCTGATCTGGATCAAGCCTGTTTGGAAATGTTATTTTATTTTGAATAGCAGGCGATAGGTCACTGTTCCGAAAATATTTAACTGAGATTTTAAGGTCAATTATAATAAAGTTCTGAAATTATATTGACTTGCCTCATTTTAACCCCGTGTATTATACTTATACATACTTCAAATTGCATGAAAAACATACCATCAAAATGAGAATTTCATTCTCTAAAAACGTTTCATTTACACTATAATGGTATTTGTAAACATAAATGCAGTTATATGGACTTGAAAAGGACACATGTCAGATTTAAACTAATTTTAAAATATGTCCAATAAACTGTATTGTTGAAAGTGTGTTCAGCTTACCACATAGATATTGGTTACTGATTATCGGATAAGGCTTACCCACATTTGTGTAAGATAAGGGTTTGGAGGTTTGGCTTAGGTATAGGGTTAAGGACGCTGCAGGGAAAACGTATACATGAGTCTGGTAAGCTCATCCCGTTACTAAGTTTAAGAGTATACCATCATAGAGTACTACCCTCGGCCTGTCATCGCGCAAGCAAAGAGGGAAGCGTAGCTACCGACTGTAAAGAGGTCAATAACTAAACATGCAGTGCATCATAAAATTCTGTATGATATCGATAAGGAGAAATAATAGTGGATAATGCAATATTTGCTGCACACCATTTCTATTTATGGAAAACATACCAGAATTGTAGGGAAACAGTGATCTACATTTGAAATTGACGATGATTAAAATTTACGTGACAAATGCCCCCAAAGGATATCACTGACACTGAAGCCTGGGTCATGTGTCTGCCTGGACCATATCACATTTTGTAGAAAGTACATCTATGAGTCATGCAGGAAACACCGCATACAAAACACACAACTGCCCGAACAGCACCACGAATACAAGCAGCAAGTGTACATATATAAGGTTATAGATTTGATGTACTGTTTAGATATGGTGTGAGACAGCCAGTATTCTATAGCATATTCTATAGCGGACTGTTGGATGCTGAATAACCAAAGGATGATAAATCTATATACACTCTATATACCCTTTTGCAAGGATTACAACAATATTGATACACAATGAAAAATACAATATATGGGTCATACATAAATCACAAATTTAAGAATTTTTTTAGAAATGGAAAGAACACGAACACAACTAGTCCGACATCATAGGAACGCGAGTATTTACACTAGAACAGTTATATAAAGGGTATTAATCTTTAGCAAACTCAAACAACGTATATATGTATATATGCATGTCATTGTACATACATGCACATATCGAGGTTCGTTTTACCAATGACTCACTGCCAAAAATGTTGAAAACATTCTCATTTGATTATATAACAATGATTATACTAAGTACTTAGGCAAACATGATAATTAATATCGGAAAAGCATATATTGCTAGTGTTAAGATCTAGAGCACAGTTATATTCGAAACGCTTTGATCAGATACAACCGATATATGTACACATATATGACACATATTTATGCACATATACGGTTATATGTTTACAGTTGCTTCTGTTTATTTATCCTTATTATGCTCTTTATTGTAAATCTTGCCGGAACGAAACACAAGATTACTGGAACATATTGCATCCATTTAGCTACAGCGTCACTGGTTTAACAAAACTAGATGAAAAAAAAATACATGCAGGCTATACTATAGTGTCCCGAAGGATAAACGATTCAACTTGCCGCAAATGTAATTGATCTGTACGTCATAACTACATCCGCCACAAATCTAAAACTTAGATTGACGAACATCTGAAACTTATTGACTTCTGTTACAAGAATATGAGAGTTCGAACCTAGCAGTGTAACGTACAGTTGCTCGTCAGGTAGTTGACAAAGATCAAACTCAATGTTTGAGAAAATCTTACGTCTTTTGTGACTGAAGTAGTCACAGGCTATTACAAATGTCTGTATAAGTCTTCTTGTTCTTTATTGCATAGAACGCAGTTTTTGCATTGGTATTGTACGTATGTACTTAACTGGGCGATGACGAATTTGGTTTGCAAGTTAATTTGTAGTAGATTGTTCTTCCAAAGTTCTGTATATGGCATATCGCGATAAATAGACAAGAATCGTGTGAAGTCTGTATCACTCTACATGCTATTTTGTATATCTGTTTCATGATAGACTCGCACTGCGCTCTTAGCAATTCTTTTCCATTGCAATTTAGACGGAAACCTAGAAGTGTTTAAATAGCTTTGCAAATAATTAGACAAGTTGTATTTTAGAAGAATTTGGCAGATATCAGATATAAATCCACCTTGATTGATTTGTCCATTTATGTGGTACAGATTCAGTCTTAAACTAAATACTTGCCGACATAGAAGATGCGATGACATAGTACAGAGTCTTTGTAAGGGCGATAACTTGTGTTGGTCAATTAAAGCGGAAATTGGTAGCCAGTCTAGCATTGCAAGAGCCATGTTCATTCTTGTTCTTACAGGTAACTTTTGAATACGTTTTGCTACTAGTTTTTGGAATGTTTCCAGTTTTACTATATCATCTCGTTTGAGCGACGACCATAATTCACAGCCATACAAGATTGTTGGAAAAGTTGCCTTTTCGATAACATTAGCTAATAAATACGGATTTACTGACTTCCGAGCAGGATCAATTTCTAGAAGTGAAAAGAATGATCTGCGGACTTTATCGAATCGCTCCTTAACATCCGTTGTATTTCTGAGTTCAGACCTAAGATTGATACCAACGTGTTTGGTACAGTTGGACATATTAAAACTAAATCGGCCTACTGTGATACTGTCGTTCACTGTTGATGCTGAGTACTTATCCTGAAACTGGATGACTACACATTTGTCTTCATTGAACCAAACCCGCCATTTATTTGCGTAATTCAGAGCAATTTCTATCATTCGTTTCAAATTTGTACGGTTATTGGCGACAATGCTGACGTCGTCAGCTAAGGCTGGATTTCCGAATGGAATTGATGCCATATGAGTGCCAAAGGGAGACTGGGTTAGCGAATCAAGCAATTCATTTATGAACAGAAGATAGCACCAGCTGGATAAGACACCGCCTTGCCTGATACCTTGTTTAATTGGGAACAGTTCAGACTCTACGCCATTCACCATAATCTTGCTATACATGGACCGATAACAGTTTATGAACCAAACCAGAAACTTGCCTTTGATACCCTTCTGTATCATTTTACAAGAGGGCCATGATGGCCCTAAATCGCTCACCTGGTTACTATAGACATATGCATACACTGTATTTCTATGTAAAAATAAGTAAGCTTCAGATTGGGGCCAATATGAAACCAAGGGCCATAATTTTAGGCATTGAGTTTCAAATTTGAACAATCTAAATAAAGGAACATTAGATGATGCTTCATATAAGTTTCAAAGTTCCTGCCCTTACAATTTCACAGGATATTTTAAAGAGTTTCTTATGAAACACTAATAGGCCAGGGGCGGGCCGTTTTGGTCCAGGGGTCATAATTTGAACAATCTTGGTAGAAAACCATTAGATGATAATAAATTCTAAATTTCAAAGGTCTTGGCCTTAAAGTTTAGGAGAAGATTTTTAAAGATTTTCCTATGAAAAAAAGATAAGCCAGGGGCCGGAGACAGTTTTGGTCCGGGGGTCATAGTTTGAACAATCTTTGTAGAGGACCATTAGATGATGCTACATACCAAATATCAAAGGTCTAGGCCTTACGGTTTCAGAGAAGAAGCTTTTTATGAAAAACTGATAAGCCCCGGGGCGGGGCCATTTTGGTTAAGGGAACATAATTTGAACAATCTTTGTAGAGGACCATTAGATGATGCTACATACCAAATATCAAATGTCTAGGCCTACAGTTTCAGAGAAGAATTTTTAAAGATTTTCCTATGAAAAACGATAAGCCCCGGGGCGGGGCAATTTTTGGTCCGGTGGTTATAATTTGACAATCTTTGTAGAGGACCATTAGATGATGCTACATACTAAATACCAAAGGTCTAGGCCTTACGGTTTCAGAGAAGAAGATTTTTAAAGATTTTCCTATGAAAAGCTGATAAGCCCCGGGGCAGGGCCAATTTTGGTCCGGGGGTCATAATTTGAACAATCTTTGTAGAGGACCATTAGATGATGCTACATACTAAATACCAAATGTCTAGGCCTTACGGTTTCAGAGAAGAAGATTTTTAAAGATTTTCCTATGAAAAGCTGATAAGCCCCGGGGCGGGGTCATTTTTGGTCCGGGGGTCATAATTTGAACAATCTTTGTAGAGGACCGTTAGATGATGCTACATACCAAATATCAAAGATATAGGCCTTACGGTTTCAGAGAAGAAGATTTTTAAAGATTTTCCTAAGAAAAACTGATAAGCCCCGGGGCGGGGCCATTTTTGGTCTGGGGGACATAATTTGAACAATCTTTGTAGAGGACCATTAGATAATGCTACATACCAAATATCAAATGTATAGGCCTTACAGTTTCAGAGAAGAAGATTTTTAAAGATTTTCCTATGAAAAAATGATAAGCCCTGGGGCGGGGCCAATTTTGGCCCGGGGGTCATAATTTGAACAATCTTTGTAGAGGACCATTAGATGATGCTACATACTACATACCAAAGGTCCAGGCCTAACGGTTTCAGAGAAGAAGATTTTTAAAGATTTTCCTATGAAAAACTGATAAGCCCCGGGGCGGGGCCATTTTTTGTCCGGGGGTCATAATTTGAACAATCTTTGTAGAGGACCATTAGATGATGCTACATACCAAATATCAAAGGTCTAGGACTTACGGTTTCAGAGAAGAAGATTTTTAAAGTTTTTCCTAAGAAAAACTGATAAGCCCCAGGGCTGGGCCATTTTTGGTCCGGGGGACATAATTTGAACAATCTTTGTAGAGGACCATTAGATGATTCTACATACCAAATATCAAAGCTCTAGGCTTTGTGGTTTCAGAGAAGAAGATGTTTAAGTAAATTGTTGACGACGCACGACGCACATACGCACATACGCACATACGCACGACGCACATACGCACGACGCACGACGACGGACGCCGGACACTGCCCCCTCACAATACCTCACCTGGCACTTTGTGCCAGGTAAGCTAATAAAATAAGCCATCATGCCACACAGTATCAAAAGCGGAAGCTGTTTCCATGAAGGCAACAAACGTATCATTTCCAAGCTCACGGTTATGTCGAATTGTGCCTTGCAGATTAAATGACACTGTGATAGAACCTAAAGACTTTTGATACGCATTTTGCTGTGCATTTGGAAACACGTCCGCGGTTAATTCAACTTGTTTTTCAAGTCTTTTTAAACAGTAAAGACATATACGTATGTATTACATGAACTGTCATTGATCTTAATACCACATATCCTATTACAAGGAATGTTTTCAATTGCAGTCACAGAAAAAATGGCAGTCCTTCCTGTATAGAATACCTACACTAGCTTTCCCACACCTCTTACCTGGGGTGTCAGAGGCATTACATATAAAATATGCATTGTAGTTAGCATGTAAAGAGCTGAGAAACTGTGTGTGTTTTGGCTTAAGCTTGTGAAATGAAGGCAATATCAACGTCGTACCGATCTAAGAGTTTGCTTAAGCTTCCGGCACTCGACATGATGCCTCTAACATTCCACGTGAGAACATTGCAAGAATGAGTAACCATGACAACCAACCAAACAAATGAGAGCATTAAACACATATACTTATTCAACTTAGTAGCCATTATCAGTGTATTTCGGTTCTAAGAAGAGGGAATTCCAATGATTTTCCCCATACCACTTTCTGCAATAAACCTTTCTTGGCCAGAACGATTTATTTTCAACAATGTAGCTTTGATTTCTCTCAATAGTCACCTTTGCTGCTAGATTGCCATTATAGGCCTGAATCATTCGAATACCTACAGGCTTAACACCGTTCTCTTTCAAGAACAGGTCCAAGCCTGCACGATTCGAACTTGGATCTATTCCATCAACATAGTATCTGGTAGTACGTTTATAGCCAATGCTCTGAAATATTGGCTCTACGCCGCCGGTAGTTTCGTTTCGTTGATTGTAACCACGCTGTCGATTATCATTCCCTCTGTCCCGAACTGAGCTATCATAGCCTAGTGACGTTTTATCACTAGGCAAATTTCTAGTTATGTGTACTCCTATTTTCCTCCCGGGTGGTGAATTACTACTGTAGTCCAAGTTATCTTGAGTACTACGTGACGTCATACGTCCAGTATTACCACCAGATTGCAAAATCACATCTCCTAGGGAGTTCTGCCGTTGAATAGCATTCACTTCCCTGGCGGTAGTGTCTGTCGTTACACTTGACCTACAATCTGTGGTACGAGTTTTACGATCTGTACGATTTCCGATTTGCGTACTTCCGTTCCCCCGAACGGACCTAGGGCCGTTTTCTGACGTGTTAGTTTGAGCACTATACTCTTCCGTTATAGAAGTGTTTATTGCTGAAGATAGCATGCCATTTGAATCACTATTACAATCCCTTCTATATAACGAGTCTTGGTTAGCACCGGAAGCTGTGGACACATTAGTTTATTCGCGCTACGAACGATTTGAAGAAGTTCTCTCTTTCCGTTGTGCTGATATGATGGTCCTCTGAAGCAACCGTTTTAGTTGATGTCCCAGTATAGGCTACCGTGCACCCCCCTGCAATTATTTTTTCACATATACCAAGTTGTTTATAAAGTCAAGTGGGTCAATTTTCCGACCTGTCCTCAAAGACAAACTCAATTGAAAGGTATTTTAGGACACGGTTTCCATGGCAACCATCACTCAAAACCAGAGACATGCCATAGTTGCTTAAACTGTCATAACTTTCTCAACAAAACTGGTGTAAAAATGAAGCTTTTACGTAACGCTTGAAATTGATATAATATCATTTGCATCTCATTTGCATATTCATGACTATTAATGAGAATGTCCAAAAATAGCAGATAATTGTATAAATTTTATCATTGGTCCCAACAGAGTTTCGTTTTAAGAAGATATTAGCCATTTTCTTGAGATTGCCTTTGAGATTGCACCAGCAGCTGCATTACACTGTTACTTTGTTGTGTACATTGGATGACTTTGCTGTTTGAAGATTTCACTTTTACTGGTCTTTTTACTGGTCTTCCATTGTTTTTTCATCGTCCTCCATTGTTTTGGGTCCAGTTTCTTGATAGGCTCGAATAACTTGTCTTTCTTTTCCAACACGTCGGCCACAAATGACGCGCATGCTGCTATAATACGGCATGAAGTGTTTCGTCTTCTAAGCCCGAATGAGAAATAGTACATTCCAGAACGAGGAAAACAGGCAAGGGAGTCCTTTGTGGCTATTCAGATTGATTTAGAAGAAGTATTGTAATTTCCAATGACACCGGTCTCGTCTGGTATTGGTACCGCTGATGGCTTCATTGCCTAAGACATGCAAATCTAAGGGACCCAAACATGTGACAAAAGGTACAGAACATGCTAATATCTCTAAAGATAAGGTGTTCATAACTGAAAACGGAAATGCACTATTCCATGCGCTTACTGACGGGGCGTCTAATGTCTATCAAATTTCTGAAAGTTTGTTCAATATGACATCAAACAGCAGATGTGCTATTCAGCACAGATCCGTACAAAGAATGGTCTATTAAAGCAATGGAGAGAAAACGCCGGGGATATGGAGAAAAGCTGATGATAATAAGAAAAAAAACACAAAAAGTCAGATAATTGTACATCGTTTCTCACAAATGACGAAAACAAGAAACAGTAAACGCCATGAATATGCCTAGAAATTATAGGGTCGGACTGTTACGCTCATTTGTGATGGTGAGGCATTGCATTACACGCCAGAACACGGAAGACTAGTTAAAACTACGATAGAAGAACTAAAATCCACACAAGAAGGAACAGAAACCAGGGTAATTCTATATACCTTATATGGCAAAGAGAATGGGTATCACAGTTCTCAAATAAGATATCCAGATAGTGACATTTTCTTCATCATTTGTTTACTACATGGGCGAATTTAAGAACTGTAAAGTACATTTTGACACTGGTACTGGTAACTAGAGAAACTTTATATCGGGCAGCCCTCTTCGGTATTCATGCATATTGTGGTTGTGACACCACAAGTTCGTTTAAGGGGATGGGACAGGTAATATCTATTAAGGTTATAGTGAAAACGCCGCGAAGTGTGGCTCCTCCTGCCAAATTAGGAAAGGAGTTGACAGTTACTGAAACGTTCACTTAGACTCTTTCACATGCACATTTTATGGAAATACTAGGATGAACTCTGTGGACAAATCTCTCTCTCTCTCTCTCTTTCTCTCTCTCTCTCCCTCTCTCTCCGTTGGTCACATACTGCCATCTCAAATGCTTAACGTACTGGAGTAGATGAGTGATGACCTTGGAGATACAACCAATTAACGTGATATTGAGACCAAAAATGACAATGCTGAGCTGATTGGTGATGAAGATGTGTGATCGATTTGACTATGTCGACAGTTGAATTTCATTGTGATGCTAGTAATGTTACAAAAAAGATACATTGCGATAAATGAATAATACTTAAACTAGGCCATATCAGAATACATGTGATGTCATAGAGCTTTTCAACATGACGACTTAACAGTTATAGAAGATAATGATTACAAAAATGATTTAGAATGCCAGCATTATGACTTTGATTGTATTCTTGCCACACATCCTGTATTTCGTTAATATTCATGAACATATAGATCTATATCACATACTTTATTGTCGACAGATACTTTTGAGATGATATTCTGCACTTAAAATACAAATTATTTATTATATCACAATTAGTAAGAAATCAAGATAAATAACATATTCAGAGTTTTCGGCATTCCATTTCTATATGTTAGCCCACCACAATTTTTTATACACATATTAAGAGGAATTTAAGTACACTATGCCCCCAATATGACCTTTGACCTTGATGTATGACCTTGACCTTAAATAGAAACTCCTAAAAATGTTCACTTCCATAAGCTGCACATGCATGCCAAGTTTGAAGGATGTATGTTGGATGACGAAACAATTATCGCTAATCAAAATTTGACCCGTAATTTGACCTTTGGACTTGATGTATGACATTGACCTTGACCTTAATAAGTCACCCCTAAAATTGTTCACCTCTATAAGTTGCACATGCATGCCAAGTTTGAAAGATGTATGTTGAACTTATTGCCAATTTAAATTTAACCCGTAAGTTGACCTTCGACGCAAATGAGATGCAAATGATGTTATATTATCAAGTTCAAGCGTTACGTATAAGCTTCATTTTGACACAAGTTTTGCTGTTCTACAATAAAGAGAAAGAAAGTTATAACATGTTTAAGCAACTAGGGCATGTCTCTGGTTTTGAGTGTCCTAAAATACCTTTCAATTGAGTTTATCTTTGAGGACAGGTTGGAATATTGACCCACTTGACTTTATAAACAACTTGGTATATGTGAAAAAAATTATGCAGGGGTGTGCACGGTAGCCTATACTGGGACATCAACTATTTGGCCGTAGGCTGAGCACATGGTGGCGATTGACTGTCCACGGGATTATTCGAAACATTACTTTGTACCGCTTTAGCATAACTCAATGTCTGCTGGGGACCGCCCTCCTGGCTAGAGAATGCATTTGAGTTTTCAATGTTAACGTCATCTTTGGAAATTACAGAGGAACACGTACACTCTGCTTTATGAGTATCAAGCTCTCTCTCTCTTTATATAGTCAATTGTCCCACGATCCTCTTTGCGCATTCGACGCAAATCAGAAACATTCTGCCGTAATATATCAAATGCCGATCTCAGTTTTGCTATTTCACACTTGACGGTCTTAGAGTTATCAGCCGTACTACGTTGTCGCCTTGGAGTGTCGTTAACCTTAGACTGCGATCTGCGCTTGCACAGTATTTCATTTAGCACTTTAGAATCACCATTAACTATGAAAGAGTAAAGTGAAAAGCAGTCAACGGCATATTTCTCTGCAACAGTACCATTTGAAATTCTGAAGGGAGGTGACCCCCCCCCCCGAGAGCAAAAATTGCAACACAAAAAGAGAAAATTGCAGACTCGATTTTATTAAGTCTGTTCATGATCAGTAATTGAAAGTGCAACACTGCTCACACCACCTAGCACGTACGACGACTTATAAGTTGACCCTGGGGACAGTTCGGCAGATCCCTGGCTCTTTTGGCTAAAACAGACCTGTATATTGACATCATGGAGTCGCAAGAGTCAGTTTCGGACAAAAGCTTTTCAATATACAAGTCTTTTTGAAGGGATTCCAACTTTCCATCAAATACGTAAATGAATTCTTGGTTCGACTGAATTTGTTCGGATACCAGTTCGGGTGCACCCGTAGGGGTTTGCAAAACTTGCGACATGCTTGATTGCGTTTCAGTAAAGATCACATCAGCTAAATGCCCTTTCCAAGAGTCAACATTCTCGTTCCAATCTCCATCAATAGTGCCCCAAAGTACATTGTCGTCTTGACTGTTAGGCTCCTCATCACTTTCATATTGTAATTTTACCGGTTGCAGATCGGCATATACATGCCTGTCGTTATCGCTCACATTTTGCACATCGCTACTATAGCCCTCGACCATTGTACTGCCCGTATACAACAGTTGCTCGGCCCACGCTGGACAATCAGTGATCAGCTAACGGTAATTTATCGACAGTTTATACGACAATAAGTGTTTGGTCGAACCAATACAAAACTGAACACATATCACTGTTCTGATACTTGGAACAAAGAAATATTATATTCTAGTCAATAACTTCCTTCTCACAAGGTTTATAAAGTCTTGCTGCATCTTCATCTTTATCCAAAACTAGCAGTTTAATCTATGTAAATAATCCAATTGTCCCGTCCGGTGACACAACCATGACTTTTGTTAAATCATTCGGTGAAATCAATCATGTAGCCAAAATATAGGACTTGGGAGAAATATAGCAATAGTTTACTTAGATTTAGTGAATACTAGTATTATCTGCAACTCTACATAGCCATCGACACACCTAATTTCTTCGGTTACTCGTATGTATCACATCCATAGACATATCTATACACATATCATACCAACATACATACAAATGAAAGTAGGATATCGTTCTAATACAAACGCAGCACTACCAAAAGAGAATTTTACAGAAGCTTTTATTGAGTCTGTTCATGAGTATTATCAAAATTGTATCGCAACTCAATCCTCTAGAACTGGCTTAAACCATCTAGAACTGGCTTAACCAATAGCATTGAAGTTGATGATCCCGAAGTACAAGAAGATATAACAACAATGAGAATGTAGTACGGCCGACCTTTTACGGCTGCCAAACGAACACCTTACACCTGCTGCTGCGAAGTACATCTTTCACTTTGTTTACCTTGTTCTCATGTCCTTCATTCTAGTTTTATGTACTTTTATATCTTAGCTATTACGGCACACGCCTATTTTGCCTGGGTAATATCAGTCACACCGTTCAATGCTGTACAGTGGTTTTATTGCATTAACTATAATAAAGTACATCTATTGTCTCCATATTATATTGCTCTGCTTCACTGAAGCAATAAAAAATGTATTAATATTTTGAAAATGGTTGATCCTTCGAAAGCAAAAGTAGAAATGCAAAAAGAGAAAATTGCAGACTCGGTTTTATTGAGTCTGTTCATGAGTAGTAATTAAAAGTGCAACACTACTAATGCCCCCTAGCACCGGCTTAAGCAGTATTCAATTTTCAAAACTAATAACATGAAAACTAATGATCCCGAAGGACCAGAAAATATGACAACACTGAGAATGAAGTACGAGCGACATTTTACGGCCGCCGAAAAAGCACTTAACACCTGCTGTTTTGAAGTACATGCACATATATTCTGAAAATGGTTGATCCTTCGAAAGCAAAAGTAGAAATGCAAAAAGAGAAAATTGTAGAAGTCATCATGCAACATGTGTTATATTAGTGTGTTGTATATAAATAATAACTCCAAATATTCCTAAAGGACAATTAAAACACTCAAATATATTCGACCACTGGTCAGCTGGTAATAAATTCACTAAAATCAAAGGTCATCCGGTCCACTGGTCTATCAAGTTTAAACACTAGAACAAGAGAAAAGGTAAAAAAGCAAGTAAAGATAAAATCTATAACATTGAGTATGGTATTAACATAAATTGTTTGCCTTGAAACCTATATTAAGTAATGTTAAAATATTATTACATTTGTTGTACTGAATTCAAATTGGACTATAAACATACGTCAGCATTGCATTTATATATTATAATACTTAACACGGGAATACAAATTGTAGTCGTTCTTTTATACTGTCAAAAAACCTATTATTTAATACAGACGTTACAAATAACAACTGCCATATGGTTTTCAACGACAAATAATATATTGTATTGAACAACAAAACTACTGCTGTGGATGGAAAACAATTGAAGTTCACTTTAATGTCTAGGTCACGGCCAGCGTTGGTCAACTGTTCACATTCAAGTCGCCTACCACGTTTTCATTTTACCATCACGTTAGCTTGTTCGATTTTAGACCATCATACACCAAAGTTCGCAATAAATATTTAAATAAAAACCTCCGCAGAAGTCTTAACTAACCCGTAACGTAAAACTGTACACAAATCATTACTCTTACATGATACTGGTTATTTCGCTCTCATATGCTGCATCCACATCAGATATGCTTCGCAAAAGACAGCCCTATGGTTCTTTGCTGACTCATTATACAAAACCACAGCGAAGAAAGGGATAGGGCATTAATCGTTTGAAATGTACTGGCTGAGACAAGTTGCAATTCCAAGTGTTATTGATACACACCCCTTTTTATCAAATAATCCAAACATCTGACCCTAGCGATACAATAAATGCTTAAATCAAAGCTTAACGTTAAATATTCACTGAAATAAACGATGGGGACATGTCATACGTTATTATACAAACTTATAAATTCTGTTTAGTACCTATTTAATTGATATGGTTAAGCTCATTACATTTGTTTGTCGTGTATAATCATCTGCTCAATGTCCCAGTATCTGTTGCAGTCAGTGTCATCTGGAAATTCAATTTTGCAATATAAGCCACTGAAAAGGGTATTGTCCCTTAAACTCCCTATACAATATCACCATAAATGTTTGAGATGTTTGCAAACATCTAAGGCTATTTCTTTTTGCCACTTGTCACACTTTAGTATCAGTAACTTTACACACAAACAGTTCTTTAATTTTACATATTTTATGTATGCAAAGAATGTATATCTTAAAATGGCACTGAGTGATTCGATGCCATCATGACCAAAATATTTGACATTTCGAGTATTTCCCTGAAAGGAGATGTAACAGTAATGCCTCGAAATCTGAGACGTTTTTAATGAGCTTTAATTTGCTCAGTTTACGTCAGGTTGTTAACAAGTCATTGTGTGAACACTGCAAGGTTCACTCGCAGTTTCGGAGGTAAAATACACCATAGTCAACTGTGAATGGTTCCTTTGTGTAAGCAGTCTCGTTGGACAACCAACACATTTTCTTACTTAAGATGTCACAGAAAACACTGCGACACCTGTATCTGGTTTGATTGACACAATGGGACAGATGTTTTTCGACGTCTTGGTTGCTAGTGGCCGGAAAAACCTCATTGTCAAACAAATATATGTCGTATGTTTGCGGAATTCTGTTAAATGTTGTCCCGTACTTCGAACACACTGAAAATATAGAAAAATCAATATGGACTGAATCAATATAAACTGTCCCTTATGGGTTCAGATGCATCCTTAGGTAGTTCACTATTTTTTATATAAACTGTGGTACAATGAATCGATTAAGGACGCTAAGCACACACTTGGTTACATATATTCTGAAAGTGCTCAGCTCTTGGTCTCAACCAAAGCTCGAATTCAGATTGGACATCCAGTGGCTAGGTTTGACTGAGCCTGATTTATCTTCACGCTTTTGCAAAAAAAGTAGACCGAAATCAGACGGCTCGTTTAGGATGAAAAAGTAGTAATGTCAAGCAGGCAAAGTCACATACAAGACGCAACCATTACTAAACATCGATAGCATGTCACACACACAGTTACACACCTGAACATACGCACATACACGAGATGAACACACACGTACTAGATATAAACATGAACAAAAGCATAAGTATAAAGACACCACACAAACAAAAGTCAGGATTCGAGTACCGCATTCGAACGGTCAGTGGCAAAATCACCACTAGGGGTTTACACGGGTTTACGGACGTCCCAACAGCACACTTATCTCAGTCAACCTGGCAACAAATAATGTAAAACACGTATCCCCGCCGGACTTTTACACAACATAGAAGACAGTAAACACATGACAATATGTAAAACAGCATAACAACTGTGAAAAGTCAGTCAGATATGTACACAAGACGTCGGAGCAACTGCAGGGAAGCCGTTGAGGGCACGGCAGAGAAAATGTAATACATGAGTCTGGTAAGCTCATCCCGTTTCTGAGTTTAAGTGTATAGCATCATTGAGTACTACCTCGGCTTGTCATCGCGCAAGCAAAGCGATAATCGTAGCTACCGACTGTCAAGGGGTCAATAACAAACTTGCAATGCGTTGCAATATACCAGGAGCCGTTTAATCATGTTAAATATATTTGCTTACAGTGTTATGTAAAAGTTTCTGCAGTTCATACTTAAGTCAATATCCAGTGTTGATATTATCAAAACACCTAGGAAATATTGTTTAGGACAATATTTTTACGCGAGTATATGAGGTAATGATTGTCAAAGTAAATCACATTGCAATAAGCTGGATAAGGTAAAATGCATATATAAAAATACAATTGCAATCTATTAGTTTTATAGCATTGACATTAATGGTTTTGTTCGTTCCTTATCCCCTTTATTTAATTACCATTTAGCGGTTTTGGGGGACAACTCTTAAACGCCACAGTTGCATGAAAGCATATCATAAATTCTGAAGGGAGGTGATCCCTCGAAAGCAAAAATTGCAACACAAAAAGAGAAAATTGCAGTCTCGGTTTCATTGAATCTATTCATGAGCAGTAATTGAAAGTGCAACACTGCTCACACCTCCTAGCACCGGCTTAAGCTGTATTTAATTTTCAGAACCAGAAGAACTGAAATTCATGATCTCGAAGGACCAGAAGGTATAACAACACTAAGAATGAATTACGGGGCGACGTTTTACGGCCGCCACACAAGCACTTAACACCTGCTGTTGTGAAGATTATAAATTCTGAAGGGAGGCGATCCCTCGAAAGCAAAAGTTGCAACACAAAAAGAGAAAATGGCAGACTCGGTTTTATTGAGTCTGTTCATGAGCAGTAATTGAAAGTGCAACACTGCGCACGCCCCCTAGCACCGGCTTAAGCGGTATTCAATTTTCAGAACAAGAAGTACTCAGTCTTGCTGACTTTTGACGAATTTGTCTCTACATGTGTGACGATGCTGAAAGAAAGATTTGATATACCGGTAGTACTGTTCTTGTTTTTCTGGTAATGTCGCCCCCGTGATACTATTAACACTGAAGTACAAGAGGCAACTGAAGTACAGTGAATGTTTGAAACAGTTCTATGCTGGTGGTGCATGACGAACCGATGATTTTACACAGTAAATGCGGGAAATGAGTGCATTGACATTTACACTTGCAAATGTACCCTTTAATATTAAATACATACTATCTTTAAACAATGGTGGTCCGTTTCTGTTCGACAATTCAACATGGCATTGATAATATGGTGCATTTATTCTTTGAACTCGTTAATACTTACGCCCTACACACGATACCGTGCCCGGATCGTAGCTGTACTTGATTCCACATTCGCACTTGTGATTGTTGCATCTGCTTCTAGGCATTGGACAGTCCATATCGTCATTGCAGTCGTTGTACAGCATCTTCCGATAATTGCTCTAAAAACAAAATTAAAATACAAATATAAAGCATGCAGGAAACACCACATACAGAACAAACAGCAGCCTAAAGTCACACAGACAGATTAAGGCCATATTGTGTTTTGTGTACCCGTTTGTACCCGCTTTCATTTATTCTGTTTTCCGTAATGTAATACCAATGGAATGTACGTACTTGAGTTGAAACTAGTCGTATATTGCTTGTTTTCAACCCATGTTCACATGAAAATCTCAATACAGAAATATTTACCTTTTTTAGTTCAATGTATTTCACTGGATTTGGGCAGTTTAGTGGATGATAGGTTGTTTTCCCCGCATTCAGTTTGCATGATTTGTTGCTTTCATTGTACATTGTTGAGTGACAGTTCTGATTCTGATAACAAACTGTGCAACATGCAGATAGTACCAGGACCGATAATTTCTGTATCTCAGTGCCGTATGGTACGTCACACCTGTCATATGCGATAAACTGTCCCCAATTTGATATGGCTTGGCTGATGAACATATGCAGGTAGAAACTCATGATTCGTAATAAAGTCATTTTATCAGTAGTACAGTACAATGAAGACGTCTTGGTTGGCCCACAGATTAAAGCTGCAAAGTAGAACACACAAGTAGACTGTGTTATGCTTTGAACTCGTAAATACTTTGCACTTATCTATGTTTTGATAATATGTGTGGCTATATATTGATGCGTGCGCGTGTGAGAGAAATATACCCGAACATAATCACATTTGCACTGTAAAACCAATCGTAGCAGGAGTTCTGAGGAAGGGTGATCCAACGAAAGCAAATATTGCAATACAAAAGATTGCAGATTCGGTGTTAATAAGTGCAAGTATAACACTGCTCACGCCCCTTGCACCGTGTCAAGCGATATATACTTTTCAGAACAAAAAGTACTGAACTTTTTAATCTCGAAGGATCAGAAAGTATAACAACACTAAGAATGAAGTACGGGGCGACACATTTTCAAACACAACATAATAGAAACAGAAATGTGTTTACAGCTGCCACACGTAAAGCAGAATAGATGAAGGGGAGGGTCGGAGTTATACATGTCGGCGAAATGTCAGATCTTTCAAGAATGTAACATATGATCAAGGTGCTAGATGGTATTGAAAAGTAGTAAAGTTAAGCAGCCAAAGCCACATACAAGACGCAACCACCACCAAAACACCGATAGACAGCTTGACACACATACACACACATACACATACCCAAACGCGCACTCACACACGAGATGAACACAGAAAACACCAACAGACACACAAGAATCAGACACAAACACTCCACACATGAACATAACCACAAACACAAAGACGCAAGGAAAACAAAAGGAAGGGTGACAAAGAGAGTACCGCATTGGCACGGTCAGTAGCAAAAACTGGGGGTTTAAACCGGTTTAAGGTCGTCCTTACCTCACACTTATCTGAAAGTCACCCTAGCTCTACAAATAGTGTAAATAAAGGTATTCCCGCCGGACTTACACACAGGACAACATGTAAAATATAGTATAACTAGAAGTGTTTGTCTCCCCTCTAATAAAAACAGTATATAAAGGGAAATCACTAAAAATGTTATGGACTTGATGATTGATACTTCCCCTCATTATGCGCTTTCCACACCACATTTTTCAAGAAGAAAATGATAACAGCTAATATATCCAAAAAGATTGACACCAGAGTTATGGCCCTTGTGCACAACACTTACTTTTATCATGCTCTTTCCATAAATGAAATGTCATTCCAATAGCATCAGATCAACAGGAGTTATTGATCGGACAAAAAAATGTAATAAAGGGCATTAACTCCAAAAGTATTGAAGCCAGAGTTATGGCCCTTATTCATGACACTCTCTCTTATCATGCTCTTTCCATGTATGAGTTCCAATACAATGGCACGAGCCATGTAGGAGTTATCATCCGGACAAGAAAGCGTTAAACAAATGTCAAGGGGCAATCACTATCAATTTATTGAAGCCAGAGTTGAGGATCTTATGCATGACACTCTCTTATCATGATATTTCCATGTATGAAGTTTCACTCCAATGGCATGTGCCATATAGGAGTAATCATCCTGACAAAAATTGTGAAAAAGAATTACAAGGGCAATAACTCCATTATTAGTGAAGCCAGAGTTATGGACCTTGTGTATGACACTTCCTCTTGTCATGATCTTTCCATATGAAGTAACAATCCAATGGCATGAGCCTTATAAGAGTTATCGTCCGGACAATAAATCGTGATTTTTCTACAAGGGCAATAACTCCATTATTAGTGAAGCCAAAGTTATGGACCTTGTGTATGACACCTCCTCTCATCATGATCTTTCCATATATGAAGTTTCAATCCAATGGCATGAGCCATATAGGAATTATTGTCCGGACATAAAAGTGTTATCTTTTACAAGGGGCAATAACTCCTGTATTAGTGAGGCCAGAGTTATGGACCATGTGCATGACACTTCCTCTCATTATGCTCGTTCCATATATGAAGTTTCAATCAACTGGCATCAGGCATATTGAAGTTATCGTCCACACAAAAAGTGTGACGGACAGACAGACAGACGGACAGACAGACAGACAACTCTCACGAAAACAATATGTCTCCCCTATATAAATATGGGGGAGACATAATAACTGTGACAATCCGTCAAATATGTACTCAATGACTTTGCTGAAGTCAGAGCATCTGCAGGTAAACGGTTAAGGGCACTACAGGGAATAAGTAATACATGAGTCTGGTAAGCTCATCCCATATCCAAGTTTAAGAGTACACCATCATAGAGTACTACCCTCGGCCTGTCATCGCGCAAGCAAAAAGGGAAGCGTAGCTACCGACTGTAAAAGGGTCGATAACCAAACATGCAGTGCGTTGCAATATAATAGGATCATAATCTTTCTTCTTAAATGTTTAATGCGTTTTATAAACAAATCATGAAAATGGATATGACCCCGAATTTTCCTACGTTTGGAGATAACATCCCCATAAAAGTCTGGTTGAGAAATGCCTTGTTGCAGTAACGTCCATAGATTGCAATTATATTTACTAATGAGTGGTTAATTTCGATAATAAAATTTAGAAAACGTTTTCCGAAGTTTGTGATATCTGTAACCTTGCTTAAGACGTTTATCAGTTATAACTAAATGACGACTGTTAAAATCTTCTAGCAAAATACATGTTCGGGCAAACCGAGTAAGTTGAGAAATATAAACCTCGTAAGATGTAAAACGGGGCACATCTCCATCTAGAATAGGATAATTAACACTTTTAAAATTAAAATCTTCTCTTTTATCGTATGTTATGGACGAACCTTTATCATTTGTAATTGAAAGATTCAAATCTAAAATTGAAGCTATAATGTCAGATTGATTCGCTATGTTTAAAGACAGTTCTTTTGGGTAAATTGAAGAAATCATAGTTTCAAAATAAGGATTATCTAAATTCAAAATATCGTCTAAATACCTTGAAGTTTTATTAAAAGTATTAACAATATCGGTCTGTGTATCAGGTTTTAAGCTAAACATAAAATTCCTCTCATAGCAATACAAAAACAAATCTGCAACAAGAGGGGCACAATTTGTACCCATGGGTATACCAAAAACTTGACGGTATATGGTACCCCCATAACGCACAAATATATTATCTAAAAGAAAGGTAAGAGATCTACAAACATCAAGGTAAGTCCACATTGTGTAATGTTCAACTTCTGAATTCGAAAAGAATGAACGTTGAACATTACAAGCAATGGACATTTTCATTTTCTCTGGCAAAGGTTTTTTTCTATTAATTTATTCAGTTTATCCTTTATAAGATGGTGAGGTAGAGTAGTATAGAGTGTAGAGAAATCATAAGAGCTCAGTGAAGAAATGTTATACTGTTCATTTTCAAGTTTCGTTAAAACATCATTTGAATTTTGTATGGACCAAAAAACATTAATACCAGAATTTTCATATATTTTATCACAGTAACGTTTTACATGTTTTTTGATCGTAGTAAGACAGGGCGTCAAACGTTTAAATATGTTAGTAGTGGTACAACAGATAGAGTTAGCAATAATACGCGCCTTATAAGGGTTTTTATGTAGTTTCGGAATCCAGTACAAAGTAGAAAGCTTATGTTGTTTTATGTTAGGCCAAGATTTAAAATTATTGCACATGTTCCGAGACTATATCTTTTTCAGGTGTTTGAACTGTAATATAAGTTTTTGAATCAGTTAGCTCCTTCTTTAAAACATCAAGATAATACAATCTTTAAATAATGATTACATGATTTGAATGAAAATTAGAAATATTTTTCTTCAAATAGCGAAATGTAACTCTAGGTCGAAGTGGTAAAAAATGCTAATTTGATTTGTAAAATACGCGTATCAATAATATCAAAAGTACATTTCTTCCAATCCGAAAGGGCATTAACATCAGCATGTTCTCGTCGACACCATTTGATGCAGACTTCTTGAATAGCTTCCGCAATATGAGTTCGACAAGCGTCAAAATCAATAAGGGAAGGTAATCTATATTTAGGTCCTTCAGTAAGGAGGGTCCTGAGACGTTTATCCTTAATGATATCAAAATTACCAGTAATGACATGACCAACTGGTTTATAGCAAAAGCTAGAAATGCTACAAATTCAAGAAATATGGGTATTAACATCAATATTTAAGTCAGAGACAATTTTATTGTAGTTAAAAATAACATTCCCAATAGGTTTATTATATTTATAACAGTTGATAGGTGATTCAGAGTTAATGAAATACTTGGGAATAGTATCGATTACATTCTTATCACGAAATATACTTTGGATATCAATAAAATCGATACCTTTATTTAGGAATTGAAGTTTCAGAAAATGTCTTTTATGTTCAGATTCTTTATCAATACGAGGACGGAGAACATGTTGTGTGTAACCTTGTATAAGTGAGGCAGTATTAATTAACGGATCTGTATGTTGACATTTACATGATAAAGGATGATTACACGACATAAATCAAATCAAGGATTTGTACATTTAGGTTTATCACATCCAATACATAACCAAGATTTCCAATCTTGAGACATTTGGCTGAACATGCGCATCATATAACACCCATGTGTATATCAATATTTGTAGTAATGTGTGCCTGGGTATAAATAATTGAGCCAAAGACTCGTTTAATAACTTTATTTTCTGGACTCGTTTAAGAAATGTATCTCAAATGAATACTCGTGACAGATTCTTTTTGTTGCATAACTGAAACGCTACTTGTGTAAATGTACATGTGTGGTTTGATTGTGTCCACAAATGGGAAACGCGTGACGTTATCGTGTGACGTCACATCTTATACTTTACACGTTAGATATAAAAATACGCAATGGTTATATTAACCCGGAGACAAGCAAAGTTATGGGATGAAACAGTTTGCAAGATAGACAGTAGAACATATCATGGCACATGAAAGATATACTACAAGTTGTTGTCACTACACTCCTAGTATACAGTAAAACACTGTTCAGTTTGTATAGCTTTCCCACAAGTTTGCTCATTACAATGTCAGAGTGACCGAATAATGTGGAACAGACGAGCATATTTTACGATAATTTCTTCTTGTCCGTTTCTGCATATCGAATGGTATATACGATAATAGTGTAAATTTTAATTTTAAAATTGTTAATTATCCTTTTCTAGGTGGAGATGTGCCACGTTCTACATCTTATGGGGTTTATATTTCTCAACTTATTAGGTTTGCGCGAGCCTGTTCTTTGCTTGAAGATTTTAACAGACGTAATTTAGTTATAACTGATAAACTTCTTAAGCAAGGTTACAGATATAACAAACTTCGGAAAACTTTTTCTAAAATTTATTATCGAAATTTACCTCTCATTAGTAAATATAATTGCAATCTACGGACGTTACTGCGACAAGGCATTTCTCAACCAGAATTTTATGGAGATGTTATCTCCAAACGTAGGAAAATTCGGGGTCATATCCATTTTCATGATTTGTTTATAAAACGCATTAAAACATTTAAAAAGAAAGGTTATGATCCTATTATATTGCAACGCACTGCATGTTTGGTTATCGACCCTTTTACAGTCGGTAGCTACGCTTCCCTCTTTGCTTGCGCGATGACAGACCGAGGGTAGTACTCTATGATGGTATACTCTTAAACTTGGATATGGGATGAGCTTACCAGACTCATGTATTACTTTTTCCCTGTCGTGCCCTTAACGGCTTACCTGCAGGTGCTCTGACTTCAGCAAAGTCATTGAGTACATATTTGACGGATTGTCACAGTTATTATGCTATGTTTTACATGTTGTCCTGTGTTCACCGTCGTCTATGTTGTGGGTAAGTCCAGCGGGGATACCTTTATTTACAATATTTGTAAAGCTAGGGTGACTTTGAGAGAAGTGTGAGGTAAGGACGTCCGTAAACCGGTTTAAACCCCCAGTGGTGTTTTTGCTACTGACCGTGCCAAGGCGGTACTCTCTTTGTCACCCTTCCTTTTGTTTGCCTTGCGTCTTTGTGCTTGTGATTTGTTCATGTGTGGAACGTTTGTCCCTTGTTCTTGTGCGTCTTTTGGTGTTTTTCTGTGTTCATTTCGTGTGTGTGTGTGTTTTTGTGTGTTTGGGTGTGTGGTTGTGTGTGTGTTTGTGTCATGCTGTCTATCGGTGTTTTGGTGGTGGTTGCGTCTTGCATGTGGCTTTGCCTGCTTGACACCACTACTTTTCCATATGTATACATTTATACGCAGTTGGTTTTAAATATTACAGTGTTGGAAATTGACGTCTGAAAAAATGGGACAATCATTTGATGTGAGTGTCAAGTTTTAATATTACCCGGCGTCGATGTATTGTACTTCGTTCGTTCAGATATATGATAACATTATGCAAACCCAACTACGTGTGAACATTAGTAGTAAACTACATGCAAAACCAATAAATCAAACAAAATCATGATTTGGTAGGTCATTTCAACAAAAGGTTCTACCCCAATTTGCTGTAAACACATTTCTGTTTCGATTATTTTGTGATTGGAATTCTGTTCTTAGATGACAATTGCTTTGAATTAATTGCCATCGTACCATTAACGATTTTCTCTATTCACTTTATATATGACACCTATATTTACACTTTTAGTGGCTTGTTCATTCTGAAACTTGCACATTATGTTTGCATAAATAACTGTGAAAGAATGATCTAAAACTGACGGAAATTAAATTTGAAATAACATGAAATTTAGAGACGGTGTCAGTTAAATATGCATATATATAAGCAAGTGCTGAAGACCTGTGACTTCAACCAGCTCAAATGTATTTTTCCATATACACACATATATCAAATTTGAAACATAATTATAGTACTAAGATGGACAGTTCTAGAAACTCGTTGTTTAAGTATCGTGTAGCAAGTAATACCCATCAGCCTGTTGATAGAATCGAAGTCATGCGCGAGATGTCAGACGAAAGTTCACATCAACAGTGGATTCAAGTACACGCCCACATATATATGCACACTCTTCATATAGCTGTTCTTTGCCTGTGGTCATCATCGAATACACGTCAGCGCCCTTAATGTGTCAAACTAGACTCACACACAACCAAATAAAAATGTGGAACTATGCACATAAACAAAATGAATCGGACTATTGTTCCATTTGGATAACAACGAAAAACGATGAAAAGAATGCTTGACTAAAACGATCTGCAAAAACTTTACAATATCCTACCGCCTTTCAATCCCGGTCATAGAAAACATATGTAAATTGTACAGATAGAAGGAACTTCATTATCTTTAATTGTCCAAAAAGAAGGTTTCTTTCGGATTTTACTTCACTGTAACAGTATTTCAGTCATATGGTGGAAACAATCCGTCACATCGTTTGTAATTCAGATTTCGACTTAAATGTAATTCTAGAGATAACGTTGTTCCTGTATATAAAAACACTGATTAAATATGTTTGTGTAAATGTGTTTTACCACTGAAAATAGTTCTTTATAATTCTAATTAAGTACAGACCATTCGGGTATTACATAAATATGCGCGAAAAGCCTTTTGTAAATAGAAAATGCAAACTGGTTACAGGGACCATTGGATAACTGTAACTAAATACTTTTGTATGATTGATAATGTACGTACAAGGCAGATAGTTTCCGTACTTCTGCTAGCTTTTCTTAATATAAAGCGATCAGCATAATTTGTTTATGGAGCAGCCCGGCATGAGTAATACTTACTTGTTCGTTTGATGGGTGTAGATGAGTATTATGATTCTTTGTTAATGTCGGGATAATTGACTCCTGATGCTCGTAAAATTCTTCCATTCTGTTATTGTGGTCTGAGATTTGGGTGTACATCTGTATTATGGTGATGTTATGGCAGGTGCACGAATAGAAATCACGCTGCTAGATGTAGGTGTACAACTTTCAAAGCTGCTTACAACATGTGTCCTTATAAAGAAAGCTACTCCCTTTATGTGTTTATTGTCATCCGTGAAGAACCAGAGTCTGTCACCTTCACCCGTAGAGGTTTTATCGAACCCTGACTATATCACCTGTGTGACCTGACAGGGGCCAAACATATCCAAGCGATGCAATTTTATGTTCCGATTGTTGTCCCAAGAAAGGTTAAGTTCTCTTTGAAAGCGACCTCTTAAATCCGGAAACGGAAGGAGAACCTCGGAAATTTGTACTCGTTTTAGTCGTACCCTTTTATATCTTTCTGCAGTTACTCTGTTTGCAGCTCAATCATTGAGTACACTAGCGATCGGTGGATACAGTTGTTTCACTTACATATTATGTTTTCGTTTTACATGAACTTTATTGCCTGTAATTCTAGACATGCGTTCTTTACCAATGACATTACAAATAAATATACCTCGTGGACATGTTTAGATCTCTGTGACGTAATTACGTTTCTGTTAGACAATATATTTGTTCGTTTTGGTAATTCTGTTTATCGCCAGGACATTGGTATTCCCATGGGAACCAATTGTGCTCCTTTAATTGCAGACTTGTTTTTGTATTGTTATTGAACGGGATTTTATGCTTAACCTTAAAACCGATTCACAGGCGGATGTCATCAATGTCTTTAACAATACAGCACGTTATTTAGAAGACATATTTAATATTGATAACCCATACTTTGATTCTATGTTAACCTCAATTTACACTAGAGAGTTCAAGCTTATAAAGCAAATAGTTCTGACATCTATGCAGCCTTTTTAGATTTAAATGTATCTATAAACAAAGGAACAATTTTCTGGTAAAAAGTGATGACTTTAATTTTAAAATAGTTAACTATCCTCATTTGGATGGGGATGTTCCCCGTGCTACATGTTACGGTGTATACATTTCTCAGCTTATTCGTTTTGCTAGAGCTTGTTCTTCTGTTGATGATTTTAACAATCGTAACCTTATTATCACTGAAAAACTACTAAAACAGGGCTACAGATATGACAAACTTCGTAAAACATTTTGTTAAATTTTACCATCGTAATGTTCTACTCATCAGCAAATACAATTGTAATTTACGTACTTTTCTAAAGTTAGGTATTTCACATCCGGAGTTTTACGGTGATGTCATTTACAAACTTCGAAAAATTATTGGACACACATATTTTGATACTTTGTCAAACGTATAAAACAATTCATTAAAAAGGGATATGACCCCTCTATATTGCAGCACACTACATGCTATGTGGTCGAACCCTTTACAGTTGGTCATTATGCTTTCCTCTTTGCTTGTGCGACGACGGAAAAGGCTTAATACTCTATGAAGATTCCCTCTTAAACCCGTTTACGGAAGGAGGAATTTAGTGTGTGGCTCTCCCTGTTTGACTATTTTCCATATTAGATATTTGTTTTTTGCCAGTTCTGTCGTAACCGAAATGACTTCTCCACAGCTGCTCTGACCTCTGAATAGTCATCGAGTACATGTCTACGATGTCAAGTTTATTCTTTTTCAAAGAAACCAGTTGTGCATACCTAATATCTACTAGCGTTTGTATCTTCTTGTGATTTGTTTTTTATAAAATGTCGGTGTAGAAGTGTTTCATATAGTTTTCCCGTACTTTTAAATTATGACGTCATTTAAATGATGACGTCGCTGCTTTACCTCTAACGTTTATTTTCAAGTCATTTCATTTTGGTAGACATTGTTATGCATGTTGTGAAGTTGTCTGGAGGGGGAATTTTATTTACATTTTGACTTTGGTGAAAGTGGGATAAGGACGAGGTTGGGTACCCGTGAACCAGGTTTAAGTTCCCCAGTAGCTTATTTTGGTTACTGGTCGTTCTAAGGCGGTACTCCTGCTTTCAGCCTATGGTCAATTTTGTTGTTTAATATGCTTAATGTTTAATGTTTTTCGTCCTGATATGCGTCCTGTTATGTTTTGTCGTGTGGCTATACCGTTTCTTGTTTGATGGGGTTTGGTGCGGTGTCATTTCGTCTCGTGTGTGGCTCTCCCTGTTTGACTATCTTTCCATATTTACCACTGTATTTGCCATCGCGGTTGTTGTAGTTTAGTCAGAGAGAGGATACATTTATTTACATTGTTTTCTTTTAGGATGGGAATGGAATACATGTGTACCCAGGGTTAGCATGGACAAAATTAGTGTTGGGGACATGTGTTCTGAGAACCCAACGAACAATTTGGTACCCATGAAAAAAGTCTAGAGGTGCTACGGTAACCATGACTAGGATCCAGCCTAATGTCACCAATGTATACATTGCAATGTGATGTTTATCCGCGTTTGTAATAATATGTGCATTTGTATAAACAATGTACCAAAGGAACGTTAGAACTTTTTCAAATGCCTCAAATATGTTTATTATGCACATGAGTAAATACCGCAAGCTGTTGTAACTATTTATGTCACGAGCCTAGAATACAGTAAATACCGTTCAATTCGTATTGCTATCACGCATCTTTGCTAATGAAAATAGCGGCGTACGGAAATAATTTGAAACAGACTAGCAAGGTGTACGATAACGATGTATTCTTGTCAATTCCGGTTGATAGAATGGTACTTGAATATTATAATTTTGGTTGTAAATATTAAATTGTTGGTTTATGTACACTAAACTGATTCCATTTCATACCATGTATCTGTCCCTGGATGAGTGTTAACTTTAACCTTACCAGACATCGTTTTATGTCACTTCTTAAACCAATGAATTAGATACAACTAACGGAAGTTTGATTATTGAGAATACATGCAATGCAACAAATACTCTAAAACACAATATACACATATAAAACCGATAACACTAGGATTAAATCAACATACCCAAAACAACACATCGTGTTCGACCAAATGTCTGAAACACTCTTTATCTCATACACTCACAAATAGTATATCAACACATATTCCATATGACTTACCAGCTCAACTATTCCCATGCATTTACATTAAGCAAATGGCTATAACCAGTACTAAAACCTGTCATTTTAATTGGTTTCCTATGAATTATTACAGAACTAACTGCTAAATGTTGATCTTCTAAAACCAATACATCAAACAGCAGTCAGGCTTTGTTTGATCATTTATACCAGGCCTTTCATAACATATAATCCACTAACCTAAAGACACACCTCTGTTTAGAGCACCATGTATTGATTGTGAATCTTTTTTCTGTGGAAAGCTGTTTCAAATTAATTACGATTATAATCCTGAATATTTATTAGAATATGCATTTAACTCCGTTAAAATACGGATTATCCTTCTTGTACTCCCTCATTGCCATAGCGGGTCGAATAGTGTTTGACTGGAGGCGTTGCATATTGCGCGTATATAACAGTAGTTTATTTGTATTGCTTAGTTTATATGCATGAACTTCAAATTCATCTGTTCTGTAACCCAATTTTCCAGCAATACTTTATGTGTAGTGTTGTATGCCAAAACATGTACCCGATTCTGTTGGGTCTGGGTCAAAACTGTGTGACGTACTGGCACTGTGCAGAGAATGTTACATTTAAATTTTGATTTTTTATGATCTGAGTGCGTTGACACAATATAATAGAGCATACTATGACACAGACAAACTTACGGAAAGGTTGAAGTTGGTTTACCTATGTTCTAAATAAATTATTTTTTATTATTATTCTTATTTATATAGAAGTATTAAATATATTTTATTTTAAATGTTCTATAATTCCACATTGGATAAACCCTGTTTTGTATATAAAATGTATCTATGTGAAGCGCTTTTGAACGCAGATATCCTGTGTGAAAAGAGCGCTATATAATTTTGGTATAATAATAATAATAAAAATAATAATCGCGCCATTGTACACACATGTATTCACTATATGTATATGTCATTTATTTGTACACTTTCATGTTTACTTGGCCTAAATGATGAGTATACGTGTGCAAAAATGGTCTAAACCTGACGGAAAACTATATCAAAATATTAAGACATTGACAGACGGAGCTAGTTAGATTGCATTTTATATATTGTATACATTCATACAGTACAAGCCTCGCGGACTTTTTGTTTTCCGCGGCCCATCGCAATTTTATCCAACGCGGACACGGGTATTTTTGTCCGCGCTGATATGCGGTCTTCCGCAATCGAGCGCGGTTGTGATGGGTCCGCGCTGGTCCCTCCACAGGGGCACTCGTCGCCGGGCGCGATCGTTATCACCGCAGGTCGCGGTGGTATCATCGTGGACCACTGTGTACCACTGCGGATCGCGCTGGACCTTACCTGGATTGATATTTATATCCTTTTCATCCTTTTATATCCATTTTCACGGCTTATCTTTCTCTTTACAAGTACATACAAATATATACATCCACATTTTGCAAAATTGATATGAAATGTATGAAATAAAACACTCGAGAAATGGTTCGTTTAGACTAATTCCAAACCGAAACTGTTCTGCATTCGGCAAACACAAATTAATTCATCCATTATTTTTAGCGCGTTTGATTGTACTGGAATATAACCTGTCCGTGAATTGTCTGATTCGTTTCTGCATAATATGGGTGCGATATTCTAGTATGCTTTCTATTTCAATTATTTGTTGTTCAATACGTAAGATGTTTTATATAGAAACACGGAACACCCGTTAAACACAAAACACACACACAATAAGTTACTAGGTTGTATAACTTGTATCAGGTTTGCATACGTTTGTGCACATTGTTAATGAATTCATCTTCATTTCGACTCTATGTTTTAGGTTCCAATTCTAATTCCCAATCGATTTTGTTTTCAGTTTCACATCAGTGTAAATTTTAATTATCAGAAATCTACTGGAAACGACCAACAAAACCTATTGATTCTGTTATGAGAATAGTCCTGACTGGTCTTCTTATGATTTCTGTATAGATCTACATGTATATAAATATTGTTCTGGCAGACGAAAGAATTGAGGGATTTTATTTACTAATACATCTAATATCAATTCAGCCAGGTGAGTTGTAAAGTTAGAAGTTTTCTCCATTATTTAGTCTTGGTTCGGCAGCTTAAATGTACGTTTTAACCAGTTTCAATAGCCATTCGAATAATACTTGTATGGTTGTTTTATTACCCTTGTGCTTAATATTTTACTGTGTACAAATGTACCTGTGTACATGTTTTGTCTTTCTGCTTGATGTACATGTACTGCATGTTTAGATTCTGCTCAATCGATTCACTGCCATGATGTACCTGCATCCTATGGATTAAAAAAGATAATCCATTTTTTTTCTAAAAACGTAGATATAGATGTAAACCAGTTTTTGGTTCTGGTTTGATAATGAGATATTGGACGTCTGGTCTAGATCTAAAGTGTTGTTAATGTCTTGGCAACCGAATTCTGGGAGTGAAGGGGCATACGAATTAAATTAATCAATGTTATTAAAGAAGCGTATACAGTATGTACATGGTTTATCAAACCACGGACCTCGTACACCCACATTCTTTCGTTAAACGGATATGTCTAAACCAACGTGTCGCCTGCTTAAATTCCATGACCTATTCCTTATTTAGAAATAGATCACAATTTCCCCATTGTAAGTTGTATTTACTATTAAAGCCTTCCATGTCAAACTTGAAAACTCTAATGTTTGCAAACAGTTTGGATCCTGATCAGACGCCGCGTCTGATAAGGATCCAAACCATTTGACACTTATATTAAAGTTTCTTAAGACCCATTCCTCCATACATGTAGGCTCAATTTGGATCCAACCTCTTTGAATAAATCTACCGAAAAGGAGCATTAAGTAGATAAAATTATTGTTTTTAGAATTTTGTAATTTGAAACCATTGTGTTAAATAGAGCATATACTCCTATACGTGTAGGAGCAAATGCTCTTTTTATCACATTGGTTTCAACAGGTGACTTTTACAGAGGCGTAGAAAGGAGTATTTATGGAGGAAAGGGTTAAGTAAAAAACTATCATAATTTTTTTATAAAGAAAAGTAGATGAAACATGTAAGCAGACAATGATTTGACAGTGACTATTTTAGTGGATTATTACGTCATATTGACAGTGAAGGGGTTTATAGCATACAGTACAGATTACAGCAAACACCTCCTTTCAACAACACTTTAAATGAATCCCCAAAACTTACAGTGGAACCTCTCTACATCGATACATGTACAAATAAAATGTCTGTTTTAAGACAGGTGGCAGATTAATGCAGGATAAAAGTACTTTTGTCCTGCATTAAGCGGTCACTTGTATTCAAAAGATCCCAGGTATTCCTTACTGGGTTGTCTCTTGAGAGAGAGTTGCCATGAAACTCCGATGAGCAACAACCTCTCTACAACGACAATACAGAAGTTTATATCTCCCAGAGTGTTGTTTTGCAGAGGTTATACTGTAGTTATCATTTATTAATAAATACGTACAGCAAAATATATATCTCATACATGTACGCCAACTTTCTTTCTTTTTAAAAGCATATTTCTTAATTTAAATGCCAATTTCTAGTTTTAAAGTAAGCCGATGGTCTAATATTCGATGCGTTAAAAATGTAACTGCCCCTGATAATAACAAAATTACTGCAAAACCTTATAAAACGAACCCTGTGACCATACCGAGAAAATGACCTGATTAGAGAGGTTCTCAAACCGGTATAGCGAAGTAAAATAACAATTCAAAACAGTTGAATTGGCTGTCATTTAAAAAAGGTGGTAACTAAACACAGGATACATGTAGCTCCAATATCGGTTTAGAAAGATTATCGGTTAAGGGGCGGCGATTGTAAACAACCATTCTTAAAAATGTTGATTTGACGATCGTTTAAAACAGATGACAGCTAATTGCAGATTGAAGTAATTTAGAAAGCTCCTTACTCTTTCTGCATTACCGATTTCCTGTGTAATCAACCGTCCGTTTTTAGAACAATGTAGGTATTTTCTTTTTTATCCTTTGCGAGCAAGTAGAGCAAGTAAAATAAAATAAAATTTGAAGGGGACAAATGTCAGCCCTATCCTCCCATGCCCAAATAGGAGAACAAATGTCCTAGAGAGAAAATGTCCGTATACCGAAGGGTAGATACAATGTACAACAAGAAGCTGGAATGAACCGGCCTTCAGGAACGCCCTATACATAACTAGCTGAACTTTGGAAAAAAAGATCCCATGATCTGACCTTTCTTTGAAATGGAAGACATTCTTATTTATGTGTTGGACATGCCTCATATGTCGAATAGGGGTACACTCAAAAACCCTTTACTACAAAAGCTCCTCATCTAAAAGCCCCTCACTACAGAAGCCCCTCGATCAAAAGCCCCTCACTAAAATGGCCAAGGCTTACAAAAGTCCCCCACTATTTTTGTTAATTAATCATTATACTCCAAATATTTGGACAAAGTGGACCAAAATCAAAATTACAGCTATCTGGATCTACCCTGTTTGCTGAATGACCAGTTTATAAAGATTCATTAAGTAAGGTAATTAGCACACTCTAGACTTATAAAAGTAAACATTGTAGATCACAAGGAGGAGATTCCTTATATTTATTTCAAACAGGGTAGACCCAAATCAAATCTAAAGCTATATGATCTAGTTCAACCATGTTAGCTTTGTGACAGGTAATATAGATCCAATAGCTATGGATGATGTAATATTAGCCATATTATTTATAAATTATTATAATATTACCCCAATTAACTTAAACACAAACTTTTTCCATTTTCTAATTCCTTAACTTTCTTAAATTTCAAACAGAGTAGACCAAAATCAAAATACTGAGCAATCTGATCTGGATCTACCCTGTTTGCTCAATGACAAGCTTATAAAGATTCGTTAAGTAAGGTAATTAGAACACTCCTTTTAAAAGTACACTTAACATAAGAAAAAATGATTAATAAACACGATTTAGCACTGCTGGCAGCAGACACCTAATTTGCTTTAAAATCAATTTCCCAACCCTTCTCTTCTTATATAAACGGCTTCACGCGCGTTTGCAAATAGAGTAGATCCAGATCGGACAGTTCCTGTAAGAGCTGTCTGATCAGGTTCTGCTCTGTTTGCTTGCGAAAGTTTGTTGATCTAATCCTAATTGATCTGTCAGAGCTAATGATCGATCTATTTGAAAAGTTAACATTGTGAAAAAAGCCTTTAGATCTTCTTCATGAATATTCTTGTAAGAAATAATTATTTAATTGGAGAGTTAATGATATGTGAGCACATGCTATGGCAGTAATTGTATAACCAGACCTACCGGTATATTATTTCTTAAGCAAATCGACAAGAACCTGATCAGAAACTCTCTGATCTTGATCTACTCTGTTTGTAAATTTGTTTCAATACGTTTGATCTGGGTCTACTATGTTTGTATTGGCATAAACAGGCACATGGAATGAAGGGTTTATATTCGTGAAGTGATTTACTGACACATATTTTTTCATAAGGGAAATAGTTTATCATAAATATGATCCTTTTGCAATTTTTGAACATGGACAATTTTGACCATAAATCCATAGGAAAAAAGTCATTCTGGATTACTGTAATTTACGGAATTGTTCATTGGATGCGTTTTATAATTATAGTTTTACTGATTATTACCTACATTTTGCCCAAAACTAACTTTGAGGCACCATGACCGCAATGATTGATTCTTTTGACAAGTTACCACAGCTACATAAAGGAATGCAACAATACGTAATATACAGGAAGCGGGTTTTATGGCCTTGCAATAATCATTGTCCCCTGTTCGGTATTTGACAAAAGGCCACTATGATAACTGACATCTGGAGACTGACCCTGCATTGGGCATTTCGTGTGTAATATGGCTTAGTACAATATGGCCTAAGGCCATTTAACACATTCATTCATACATGCATAGAGAAATTCTACTGGCTATGTTTGCTGTTGTTTCCATATACATGTAATACAAACCATAATTAAATTGCACATACGAGTATACTGTAAAATTATGATAAAGAAAAATGTAGTAACAGTTTTAATGTGTTGACAATATTTTTTTATAGACATTTTTATTTGTAGTGGGTCCAGTCATTTAAACATAATTCACAAGCTTCAGAAACATGAATATATTAAAAAAAATTAGTCATTCTTCAAGACTGACAACCATTTATTATCAAGATCCACCTTTTCTCATTTTCCCAACAAAATACATATTTTGGTAGTTCAACCTTTACTCGATTTCCCGAAAGTAATGCATCATTTTTGGTATTGCAAATATTAAAGTAAAATAAATAAATAAATAATTTTCTATTTTTCTGCATTTTGGTGGAATTTCTTTGTTTTTCTAAAGTACGTACATTTATACATAGTACTATGTTACTTAACGAGAACGTCCCATTTCATCTGAACCCACTTTGCCTAAATATGAAATCCATCTAAAGTTTCTGTCTATTAGTTTCTGTCTAAAAGTTGTTTGGACCCAACTCATGGGCGGGACCCAAATGGTCCCTCTGATCTGAATCTACACTATTTGCTAATGGTCTTGGTTCTAACCTCATCCTCTTTTTAAATTATAGTTTATGAATAGTGTTAATTCACTGACAGGTAAAGTAAGTTTTAACCATTCGCTTGCTATTCACGTCAATATACCTGTAAATAGTGAAAACCTGCAGGAGTTGTCTCGAATCACCGCTGTCTCATCAGGGTCTGCACTATTTACAAGTTGATTTACAGCAGTGATTGCACAGTCAAATACGTGTACACAGCGAAACTATATGTAATTATACAACAGGGCATGGGTAAAATTCAAGAGAAGGTTTAAGATTAACAAATTAAAAAGTATGTGTTTAATTTTAAGTATCGTTGTATTCCACACCTAAAATAAACATCACACCCCATAAATAGTTTCCCCTACTCGATAAACTAAGTGTCACTTTCTATGGCTAATCCATGGACGTAATGTCTGGAAAAGTGTGAAAATAATTTGGGTATTTATAGAAACTTAGTAGTCGGATTTGATCTAATTTTGTAAGCAAACAGAACAGACCCTAATTAAACGGTTCCTGTAGGCTCTGATCTGGATCTACTCTGTTTGCAGAGGCGTTAATTTAAAGGAAAAGGTTAAGTTTCTGTGTACATTCCTCCCTCTCAATGGGATCCCTGACAGGCGAGCATCACAAGTGACGTCACGCAAGGGAGATAATCATGTATCGATTTTCAAAATACACGGTTCGCGGTACAATAAAAACTCGATTTAAATCAAAACTAGATAAACACGGTAAGAATTTTCTAAAGCTTAGTGTTTAACTAACTGTACACTATCAGAATTTGACGAAACCCCGATCTGTTTACTTGACCTTTAAATGATAAGACTCAGATCAGATTTCTTAAATAAAAGCTGTTTGACCAGGAGTCTGCTCTGTTTGCTTATCCCTTTACCATATATAAACAATGTCCATGCCTTTGCAAACAGAGTAGACCAATATCTGAAGGTGCCTATTGGAGTCGTATGATCGGGACCAGCTCTGTTTACTTGTGAAATTATATAAGATCTGACTCTACATTTTCTACAAGTACCAAGAAAAGTCATGGACCGCGTACATACACCATTATAAAAATCAACTTATAAATAGCATGATGTCATCTTTTCCGACATAAATATTAAACAGGGAAATGGTTGAAACCCACCGACAACCAAACTTTAGGTTACACTTCAGCTAGAGATCCGCACGTCTGACATGACCCGGCAACAGAAGTAAAAATTCTGAGAGCATCGACGCTTTTCACGTGCTTGCAAACAGAGTAGACACGGATACGATGGCTCTTATAAAAACCGTCTGATCAGGGTATTCTCTGTTTGCTTATGAATTTATGTTGAATCTAACTCTATAGTTTTGTTCCAATACCAAATAAGCCTCAGTACATAAGCTATTTTAAAAATAAATTTAATAAATATTCATGATATCGGTATTTCGGTTTACGGACATTTGCCTCCCGGACACTTGCCCCCGGACCTTTGCCCCCTATTTGGGGCCTTAAAAAAGGATAAAATATAATTTTGAAAAAAGGGTGGCATTTTTTCCAGTGGCATATATTCCAATGGCATTTTTCCAAATCAGGGTGGCATTTTTTCCAGTGGCATTTTTTTTCCAGTGGCATTTTTCCGTACACCGCATTAAGCAGTCACTTGCCTTTGAAAATGATACACTAACACTAATTCGATGTTTTTACGCGGAAACAAAATTTAGTCGATTTTTATTTTAAAAGAAGACAGAAGGAAACCCGGTAAGAAAACAAAAAAACATTTTTAAAAGCAAATTCTTTCAGCATAATAAATGTAGGTAACTTGGACATTCTCTATAGGACCCTGAAAGTTTAAAAAGATAAAAAAAAAATGCAGATCAACCCTTAGCCCGCCGAGCGTGGCTTCCTTAATATTTACAAACAGTTTGTATACTGAACAGATGATGAGTTCCCCAGAGTGTTACTAGGGTCAAATATGTCTGACTCTCATTTTTCTGTTTGTTTTCAACGAACTAAAGCAATGCTTATTTCATTTATTTTGCAGACTACATTTTTTAAGCGGACGATAATTCAGTATAATTGGGGTCAAATGTTTTGGTCATACATTAAAACAATGATCGCTTTGCGTGCTCTACAATGTACGGAAACTACCTTGGTGTTTCAGCGCAGGGGGGTCATTGATTTATGGTCATCATTGTGTTAATTATTTGGTCATCAATAAAGTTCCGACAACTTTAAAGAAAGACTATCGGGTATTTCCGCTCTTTTGCTACTATCAAGATGTCACAGCTCATTGGTTCAGTATCTTTAAGACCCACCCATTGAAAAGACATAATCCAATCAACTGTCACCTATAGGCGTGTCAATCACCAATAATTGATATTGCTCTTCATAATTGATGAGCGGCCATCTATATTTCCCACAATATTAAATATAGAATGAATGGGTATTATGTATTCAAAATTTCTTCATATTGTACTTTAACCCTTTCCCTCATATGAACGTGTTTTCACGCAATTGCAAACAGAGAAGGGTCTTCTCTGACCTCTTAGAGGAGCCGTCTGATCAGGGTCTACTCTGTTTGCTAATAGAATTTGATAGATATATTTCTTTGCTTTGTTAAATAGCTGCAATGTCCCCCTTCCATATTTCATTTATAACTATTTTTGTCCATGAATATTCAGTAAGTATTGAAATTTTGAATAAACATAGTACAGGGAAATGTTAAATAAAACAATCTCTATAAGCTTGAAATAATAATTGATGTCGGTGAGGGTTTGACGTTAGGTTTAAAACCAGTCAATGTTATTTTACATGTAAGTATTATTTTAAGAAATTGTTAATACAAGATATCCATCCATGCTATCAGATCGGACAAGGCCTTATAGACCAGTTATATTGAATTTGTCTGTTGTTGTCGTGGAGACATAGCATGGTACGAGCACCTGTGAATCAATACAGGGGCACTGTATTAAAATGAAATATTTATCATGTTTTAGACTTTGTTATTGTCTGATACATAATTAATAAGCCCATAATATATTTCCTCACCGTCCCTGTCCCTCTCTCTGTGTACAATTGTTGTTGTTTCTAAGAAGTCCTCTCCCCCAAATAAACATTTACAATGATATGCAATCACAAGGCCAGAAGGGACGTCAAAATCTCTCTCTCTCTGTCTCTCCCTCTCTCTCCGTCTCTCTCTCTCTCTCTCTCTCTCTCTCTCTTCTCTCTCCATATGGTTCCTTTCGTATTTAAACCCGTTATAACGGCCACCTCGTTATACCAGCACAATGTCTGGGAACAAACACCTCAGTTGTAACAAGGGTTCACTGTAGTTAGCCAGTCTGGCATTATCTCTTTCCATACTGCTGAAGACTTTGTGCAAATTGTCCAGTTTAAATCTGCATGACAAGCCCCGTCATATGATAAGGGGTATCTTCGGCTTCCACACCCAAGAAGAATTCATGACTAAGAACTGCATTTGGACATATTCAGTATTCTTCAATTCTAAATTACATGTAATTAGAATAAAGTGTTCTTTTGTGGGGATACTTTCTGTTCATATTTTACATTAATTATACAGTAAAACGTCGACAGATCGAACACTGCAATAAATATCATTATATTTATGTAAGGCAGGTGGTACCTTAATATAGAGCGCAAATCATGTAGAAAGCTCCTATATAAGCTTTCTGCATGGCTTTCAACCTGCATTAAGCAGTCACTTGTCTAAAAAGGCATCAATGCATTATTAATAAAATTTCAAAATACATGTATCGAGTTTTACTGTAGTTTTTAAAACAGATTTAGGTGCTGCGTGCCTCTCTCTCTCTCTCTCTCTCTCTCTCTCTCTCTCTCTCTCTCTCTCTCTCCCCTCTCTCTGTCCGTCTCTTCCACCTCTTACTCTCCCTCTCTGTCTGTCTGTCTGTCTGTGGCTGTCCCTATCTATCTGTCTCTCTGTGTGTCTCTCTTTCTGTCTCTGTCTCTCTGTGTGTGTCTCTCTCCCCAACCTCTCTCTCTCTCTCTCTCTCTCTCTCTCTCTCTCTTCCCGCAGATATGAATGGATTACGTATGACTATCTATCATTTCAACTTTTATATTGGTAATGGAGTAATAATTTCCCCAGGACGAATGGCAATTTATGCTTGACAGATCCTATAAGAAACCAATGCACACCCTGATCATACAGCCTCTAAGAGCTGTTTGATCTGGGTCTGCACTGTTTTTAAATTGCGTCAATATATGCTACTAGCATGAAAAGGGTTAATATGACTTAAATGAATAACATTACGATCGCAGCTTTGAACTCATCTGAAAGACAACGACATACCAATATTTGGCTATCTGTTATTTCAGGTGGCTCTTTTATACAGAGTAATGATTTATGCAGGCGACTGCTTTGCGCCGTTTCAAAATAAATTATAATACAATAAGCTACAATAGTTTTCATCTTAATTCTGATATCAACTTAAATCTTGTAGCTGCACTACATGGTCGGTCAAACAAGAATAGCTGTAACAGTATAGATTATTAGTGTAGATGCGGTGTATTAGTGTATTAGTGTAGATGCGTTTCGAACTTTATAATTATTTAATCAACTGTTTGCATCTCTTCGTCGAATGATACCCAGTTCAACCCTTTACTCCATAGGTACTCATTATAGTGCGTTAATCCATTCCTCCACTCAAAAATAGTTCCACTTGATACATTCATGAATATGCGCCATAAGAAATATTTCTATATCACAGTAGACGGTAGCTTAAAGCAGGCTGAGAAAAACGCAAAATGGTCCCATTCAGCCTGTTGTAATCAAACATCTGTCTTCAATACTGAACACAAACTATAGAGTAAAGTGTTAAGGTTTCAAAAAAAAGTATTTCAACAAATAATGGTTGGATACAACTCTCCACCCCTTTACCCTTTCCCTCATATAAACCTGTTTTCACGCATTTGTCAAGAGAATAGACCTAGATCAGACCGCTCCTAGAGGAACCGTCTGATCAGGGTCTACTCACTTTGCTAATAGAATTTTATAGATCTGTTTATTTGCTTTCCTAAAATGTCTACAATGCTCCACCTTCCATAATTCATTATAACTATTTTGTCCATGAATATTCAGTAGGTACATGTACATTTGTATTTAAATTTGGAACACATATAGAACAGGGAAAAGGTTAATACGCGCGTGGGGTCGAAACAAATATGACCGAGTGCTCCTGATATCTATAATCTCTGCGCTACGCATTTTCTGAAAATCAGATTGTGAAAACAATTGCTGCTGATATTTTGTATCTATTTCTTTTTTCTCGAGCATTTACAGTCTGGTAATCGTTAAAATCTTGACTATAAATTGTAGTTTTAGCAGAAAGAAACCGCTTCAGTCTCGGGTTTTGGGTGAAGGCTATCTATATACGTATGCTATCTAATTTCATTTTGAATTCTAGATCTGACAGTATATTCAATATGCGTTTCTTCAGTTGAAAAAAATGCACATGTGTATTTATATATACATGTAAGCTTTTGTATATATCTTATCTAAATAATTTATACCTAAATCGATTAAACGACTGCCAGTCATAAAGGTAGTGTCCGCGGTGATGCCCCGCAATCCACGCTGATATCAGCACGGACAGCGATGGCTCGGCGGCGGTAATATCCCGTAGGGTAAATTTCGGTCCGCGGTGGACACAGAATTTGTCCGCGGTGATCCATAAAAATTGTCCGTGCTGGAAACCCGCTCTCAATTTATTTTGTCCGCGCTGGTAAAACGGAAAACAAAAAGTCCGCGGGGCCTGTACTGTATATATACATGTATTAGCAAGTGCTGTGATTTCAAATAGCACATATGTCATAACTGTTGCGATTTCATCATTCTAATACACATTACCTACAAAATGAATTTATATTACTTATTTGGAATATTCTAGATATGTCATTGTGTCAGTGTCGTAAGAAAATACAACATACCAGCCTTAACCATATCGGAAATAGAACGGAGGTCAGTCATGCGATTACGGGCATAAGTCCACAACAAATATAGAAGGAACTGAAAATATGTCAATAGGATACTGATTCCCCACTTCAGAGTTTTTGTCACAGAAAGCAAGGGCCATACTCATCATTCAAGATACACATAAGGCAGAAACATGTGTGAATGTTTCAGGCAAGTGCTCCTAACAGTGTAGGAGTATGACACGTAAGACATTTTGACTGTAACAGCTTCTAAAGTATGCAACGACTGAAGCGATTAATATGGCCATCGAACTTGAGCAGGATATAGAGGCTACCCACATGCGTGTAAAGTTTGTTGTACATTGGACAAATACTTTTCAATAAAGAGGCCCGGACACATTCTTCTAGATGTGCGTACGGACGGACCGAAGTAGGTGCGGACAAGGGCAACCCTATATGCCGCAACTTTGTGGGGGCAAACAAATGAAGTTCACGAGCCCGGATACAAATACACTACCTTCATAAGGCTGTTGGTTTCTACTTATCTGCGGATACTCATCAGTGTTAAATGATAGTCTCAACGTACAACGTGTTCTAAAATACCTAATAATTATATACATTATTTGTTTATATCCCCAGAAGTTTATCGCAAGAAAATCAATCGAATAAACACCGAAGAGGACACGACTTTCATGCGTTTGATATGTTTTTCGGCAATATATTAAATTTATTCGGCTTGATTTTAGTTTTGTTAACTGTTCGACCAAGGTCGATACTATTTTGTTGTAGCCGGAAGCGGTTTATTTTGTATCACTGGGTTTCGATATACGTTCAAATTGGCAATCGTCATAATGATGATTGATAATAACAAATACCAAGTTTAATGATATTATTTAAAATATGCCGTCATTGTAGGGATTTCCTCTTTATTTGAATTTTATGCCGCAGTTCTGTTGAGCCAAATTCAAACAACCAATATCATATGCTGGAAGTATTCACATGACTAAAATAACCAGAATATTCTTCGCGTTTTTTGAAAATGAGTATAATTATAAATAAATAAAACAAGACATATAAATAGTCATGAAGAATAACAACGATTAAAGTAGTATTATAAATGATATAATATATCCTGAAAGTGGGAGATCCTTCGAAAGCAAAAGTGGCAATGCGAAAAGAGAAAATTGCAGACTCGGTTTTATTGAGTCTTTTCATGATTAGTACTTAAAAGTGCAATACTGCTCATGTCCCCTAGCACAGGCTTAAGCAGTATTCAATTTACAAAACTAATAACATTAGAAGGACCAGAAAATATAACAACACTGAGAATGAAATACGGGGCGACGTTTTATGTTTGGAGTGGATTGGACAAATACTCACACACGCATAACGCAATGGCGTATTATCTGATCTAGTTCATGTATAAATGCACTTATTCCGTTACTACTACTAACACCTGTACATGCTATTACATTTTTGTTTACGTTTTGTATAGGTGTACTCTCACTTTCGAGGTTACATGCGTGATTGAAATATATATATATATGCGTCCCAAGAGCTATGATCGAGGGGAATCATGCCACTCACGCGAGACAGTCCGTCCTTGTAAAACACTAAAATGTTATAGAATTTATAAACAAAATACAACCTTACGTCAAGTATATTTGCCACGATCGGAAAAATAAAAGCAACGATAATTTGGGTTCTGCAATTCATAGTCATATTACTAAGTTGGTCTTTATTTCAATGTGAATTTATACATCATATATATGCCCAGGAATAATCCAGAGCAAAATGCTTTGCATAGTTTGCAAATTATGTAGAACTATCAAAACAGGGCCTTTACCTTTCTAAATTCCTTTTAAACATTGTACACTAGAGGAATGAGATAATATAATGGGAATATACGAGGATTTGAAACCTAGGTAGTCTGAATAAGCACGCCTTTAACATTTCTGAACAAACAAAATTCGATTTATTAGGTTTAACGTAGTGATTAAAATAGTATCGTTCATTATGTTTGTTCTTTGTTTTAAATGAAGCAGATTACCGTAAGCAGGCAAGACCCGGAAAATACCTCTATTAGATAAAGTCACCACCAGCCGATTCGGACAGTAGTTTGTTGAAAACAACTTTAGAAGAGGGATAAACTGAAACCGATTTAACAATTTCATCTAGACAAGTTAGTGGCTTGTCTAATTGTCACCTTTTGTGGCTTGCTTTTATTTCAATGTATTTTATATATAGGATTACTGTTATAAATAGGTCTCGAGTAAACCAGAACATAATTGTCAGATTATGCAGAACAGCTGTAAGGAACTACATGTATAAGGAGCTATATTATATTTAAACGTTTAAAACTAAATGTAACGGAATGTACTACTGCATTAGATCTTTGGTAAATGTTATTAGAATCAATAGTGGACAGGCTAGATTTGCGCAAGTTTTAGACCAGAATGTGATTTTGAGTAAACAAGGACCCATAAAACCTGCTTCGACTGTTTGCTAGATACTTTTTATTTTGCTTCAAAAAATGTTTGTCTTGTTACATTTATATTTTACCATTTTGTTAGTACTATTTAATTCAAATAAGTAATGATAAAAGTACAAAAATGAGTCATGCAGGAAACACCACATACAGAACAAACACTCGCCCGAACAGCAACACAAGGAAACAGCAAATGTACATAACTAGAAAAAACAACAAGACACGCACAAAGACAAAACAAACATGAATAGGAGGAATATGGAAGTACCGCCTTGGAACGGTACCGCCTTGGAAGTAATGATAAACTTCATTTGCAGTATTGGCTAAAGTTCGTCTGTTTGAGTTTTGAACACGCCGAGTCTCTAACACACCGAGTCAATAATTGTAAATCAGCATCAGAATTAAGGAATAAAGGACTACTCAGAATTCTTGATGTGTTATGAGTTTGTAAAGGCATACGATGTTGGGAACATAACTTAACTTTTCAGAATATATGTACTTCACAACAGCGATGTTAAGTGCTTGTGTGGCGGCTGTAAAAAGTCGCCCCGTACTTCATTCTCAGTTTTGTTATATTTTCTGGTCCTTCGGGATTATTAGTGTCTTTCGGGATTATTAGTTTTGAAAATTGAATACTGCTTAAGCCGGTGCTAGGGGGCGTGAGTAATGTTGCACATTTCTACTACTCATGAACAGATTATTTTTCTTTTTCGATTTCTTTTCTTTTTTTTTGCATTTCTTCTTTTGCTTTCGAAGGGTCACCCATTTTCAGAATATATTTACCTCATCCGAGAAACGAGATGAAGCAGATATAGTTCAACAAGTTATTTCGAAAACTAATTCCAACCAGGCTAATTTCAACCTTTTTTCGAATTAAATATTAATCAACCTTTTTATCGATATTTACAGATGTACGCTGTTCATATGCTCCTAGATTCCGACTTAAAGGGTGTGTCACACTAGAGCGTATGACACGAACGTATGCCAGCGTATTAGAACAAATGTTCATACGCTCGCATATGCAAACATACGCTAGGGGTAGGTTAAGCAATAGCCTTATCAACACAACGGAGAACAGATCCTGATATTTACTACTTAAAAAACAACGAAACAAACAAAACAAAATACATAAAGGTTTTAATTGCTACTAGCTCTATATAGTTAATGTAGATTTGCATCACCTAGATATTGCGGAGTAAACAAAACTTGAGCCAGTCTGGTTCCAAAACGTGCAAAGTCAATGATGCCGAGGGTAGTAATCTATGATAGTATACTCTTAAACTTAGAAACGAACTGAGGTACAAAAGAAGCAATGCCAAATGAGAAAATTGCAGACTCGGTTTTATTGAGACTGTTCCTGAGAAGTAATTTTAAAAGTATAAAATTACTCACCTCCTAGCACCGGCTGAAACAGTATTCAAGTTTCAAAATTAATGATTCCGAAGGACAAGAAAATTTTACGTTTTTGGCAGCATACATGAAAAGAGGGCAGCGTGACTACCAACTGTAAAAGAGTTGACAACCAGACATGCAGTATGTTGTAGTACTGTATGATCATATCCCTTTTTAATGAAGTTTTTAACATTTGAGGAAATGGATATGTCCAATATTTTTACGAAGTTTATAAATCACCATAAAATTCAGAATGTGAAATACCGTGCCACAGGAGCACCATTAGATTACGTTTGTGCTGGCCAATAAGTGAGATATTTCGATAATAAACTTTAGAGAATATTTTTCTTAATTTATGATATCTATCATAAATGTCAACATCTTCAATGTAAAAAACATATCCCCCCTCCGACTAATCTACAACAACCACGATTGCAAATACAGTGGTAAAGTGCATGTAAAACGAAATCATTTAAGTGAAACAAACTGTATCCACCTATCGCTAGTGTACTCATTGATTTAGCTGCAAACAGGGGAACTGTAGAAAAGTAATAAAGAGTACGACAAAAACGAAATAGTAAAGATATCCGACGTCCTCCTTTCGTTTCCGGATTTAAAAGGTCATTTTCATAGAGTAGTAAACATTTCCTGTCGGCGTATATGCAAAGACGCCAGGGTGATTGCCAACTGTAAAAGGGTTGCCAACTGTAAAGATGGGTTTTCGGGATCTTTCGGGATCTTTAGTTTTGATCGTATGAGTTTTGAAATTTGAATACTGCTTTGAATACTTCTGCAAATATTGAGTAGGATGATTTAATATCTTATTATGTAGTTATCGGAACGATAAATAAACTATCTGCCCTGCAATGCATAATATGTCCGGTACATGTAAAAATGTAAGATGTGTATATTAAACCGTATGTTTCATGAATAACTCCTTTAGTAATCTACACAGCTTTGTATTCTGGCATACTTTAAAATCGAATTACGATACTTAAGTGTTGTCATAACCCGGCGTTTTTAGAAGAAATGACGAGTTTGGTATTTGATATGCGCTCTTTATCTGTGCGTCTGATCTTAGTAAATCATATATGTATTCCATGCAGATCCGTTTAAACAGTTGTTAACAAAACATCAATTACCGACAAGTGAGTTCTACTAATTACCATAATGAAATACAAAAGCAAACCATTTTGATTGCAATTCAGGACTGAGTTTGGAATGCTAAATGCACATTGTAGATACAAATCCTCGTGTATTAAATGTCTCATCATGCCCTTATCTCGTACTCTATTTCTTGGCGTCATTGCAATATTGTTTTTATCCTAATGCCTTTTGTTTCAGAAGTAGATGGATAGATTAATTTCAACATGTAATGTACAATTACATGGCAATCTATTATTAAAACCATACATAAAAACAAGCGAAAATTGTACAATTTCAAATAGCCATGTCAATCAACATTATATGCCAATGATAACACACAAACAAGATTAATAGATACTCTTATTTGCATTGTGGTCCTTAAAAAGTAAAGTGGATACATTTGTTTCACTGAAATGTTTTTGTTTTACATGCACTTTACCAATGTGTTTACCATTGCGGTTGTTGTAGATTAGTCGGAGAGGGGATACGTTTATTTACACTGTTTGTCTTTTAGGGTGGGGATGGAGTAAATGTTTCCTGCGTGACTCATATTTGTACTTTTACATATGCAATATGCTCATTTGCATGCAGTTGATGAATTGACGAAGTCAATGGCATCCTTGTATATAGATTTCGAGATATTTCGTCAAAGATTCATATAGCTGTATGTATATTATATATACGTTTTTATATCATCAGATGGGGCTGTATACCATAGTCAGTTGGGCAGTTCTATAAAACTTCTCCAACACACTATATGCGTCAAAATCAGTAATGTTGAAATATATTTAACGGTATCAAATAATCATTTTCATTCAACCCGTTTGCAAACTATGTAGAACACGGTCAGATAACTCCAAGAGAAGACCCCCACCCTGCCTTGGGAATGTTGCACTATTATTCGTCAAAATCATTTCGCAAATTATATCCTGTTTATACTGACTTTGTTCTCTCGTGAAACATTGGAAAAGAATGACTGGCCAGTCCACTTTGAAAATGCAGCATTCACAGGGTAAAGTCTTGGATTGAGATATGGATATTTCGTATCGTTTCCGTTGTCTTTGATTGCGTAATTCAATATAGTTTCGTGCAGACACTCATCACTCATCTGCTGTTCGTTGTTCTTGCATTGACATTCCAAGTCAATACTTACCACATTTAGCCATGTAACAAAACCTAACGCAAAGAGCTCAAATTATCCTTCCCGTTCGCCTACACCCATCATCTGTTTAAACAATATAGCGATCTTAAACCGTGTTCTGTAGAATTTGCAGATATGTACGTAATGTGGATGAAAGTTTCGGTTTGTTTTGCAGATAATATTACACGCAAACACACACGCGCGCGCGTACGCACACACGCACATATCATGCATTTATGAAAATGTTTCAAATTTTAACTGATAACTTGGAATTGTGCAAAGAAATCCGCAACGCAATAAAACATTTTAACGCAACAGCTTGAAAGACTACAACCCCAAAAGTGATCCCTATATCCCTGATCATGATACAATAAACGCATAATAAAACTTAGTTGATCGGTTGTTATAGATTACGTCTATTTACACTGTTTATCTTTTAGGGTGGGGATGGAATAAGTGTGAGGTCGGGCACTCCTAAAACGGTTTAACTACAACCTCTAACGCAGTGATCTCCCCTAATCGCTACGCACGAAGTGAAAAGCGATATCACTGTGAGGAGTTTGACTTGCTTGCGCGATAACAGGCTAAGGGTAGTACTCTATGATGATATACTCTTAAACTCAGGAACCGGATGAGCTTACAAGACTCATGTTTTTACTTTTCCCTGTCGCCCCCTTAACGGCTTCCCTGCAGTTGCTTTTACTTCAGCAAAGTCATTGAGTACATATTTGACGGATTTTCACAGTTGTTATTCTGTTTTAAATATTGTCATTGTTTACCGTCTTCTATGTTGTGGGAAAATCCGACAGGGATACCTTTATTTGCACTTTTTATTAAGCTAGGGTGACTTTGAGATAAGTGTGATGTTAGGACGACCGTAAACCGGTTTAAACCCCCAATGGTGGTTTTGCCACTGATGGTATCAAGGCGGCACCCTCTTTGTAACCCTTGCTTTTGTTTGTTTGGTTCTTTGTACGTCGCATGTGTTTGTTCGGGTTTGTGGTTTTTGTCTCGCGCGTGTGCGTATTCGCCCTTGCGTTTGTGTAGGTCTGGTGTCTTTGTACTTGTGCGTGTGTGTATAAATTGCTTTCTATCGAAGTTTTGGTGATGGTGGCGTTTTGTGTGTGGCTTTTCCTTCTTGACTTTACTACTTTATCATTTAAACCCCCAGTGACTATTGTCATTGACCGTTCCAATGCGGTACTTCGGTCTTCCTCTCATTTTTTGTTTGTTATATCTTTGTGCGTCTCTTTGTGTCTTTTGATATGCATGTTTACTGTTTATTGTCGTGGTGCTGTTCCGGGAGATGTGGGTTTTGTATGTGTTTTTTTTTTTGCATCACTCATACATGTACTTTCGCTATTTGTAATAATGCCCAATCATTATTATTAAGATTGTCAATTTTAACGTATATCGAAAAATGCCCCTGTGATATAAACCATTTTCATTCGATACTTATAAGGTTTCTTTCTACAACAAAATATTATCGACCTTAGTCGAACAGTTAATTAAACTAAAACGCGAGCCAAATGAATACAAATAAATTGCCGAAAAACATATCAAACACGTGGGTGTTGTGTCTACTGCGGTGTTTATTCGACTGGTTGTCTTGCGATAACCTTTTTTCCAGCATATAAACAAACTATTAATGGACTTGTTAGGCATGCAAGTAACGACTATCACTTAAAAATGCGTAAGAAAGTGTTATAAAGATGCCGAAAATCAAAACACGTCAAAATGAGGTTAGGGGCATTAGAAGACAGTTGCCCTACATGGATATGCTATCAACGTTTTCGCTGTTGCCTCCAAAATTGTCGTCTGCTACAATTTGTATCTGTTTTTTCCTTTTGTCAACGATATTACCATAGAAACAAACGGTTTGGGTCCTGATAAGACGCCGGCGTATCAGCTGGATTCAGTTTTTCTGTATACGCGATACAGATACGACATAGGACGTAAAAAGTTAAACCAGTATGGACGTTTCTATTTGATATCAGAATTATCTAATGTCAGAAGTATTTGTACCAAAGTTAACTGATTCATTTTGTTAGAAATTGGAATCATAACAGAAACATTCTTGCAATTTTTGCATGTGTATTCCAGTTTCATATGTGAATACTTTGGGCAATTAAAGATGAATATTGTAGCATCATTTTCGCATGCAAAATACCTAAACAAGTATTGGCCATGGACTGTTTGTTCTAAATAAAGATTAAACTTTCGGAGAGGGAACATGTTTATTTCCATAGATTAGTCGGGGAGGGATATGTTTATTTACACTGTTGGTGGAATAAGTGTGAGTGTGGGGGTCCCTAGACCGGTTTAAACCCCGATGACAATTTCACTGACCGTTTCAAGGCGGTGCTTCCATCTGCCCCTATTGTTTTTTAGGTCTTTGTGCGTATCTTTGTGTCTCTTGACATGCATGTACATATCTTGTTGTGGTGCTGTTCGTAGGTGGTGTTTCCTGCATGACTCATACATGTACTTTTCGTATGAAAGGTAAACGTGACAAAATGTGTAAGATTAATGTATTATTTGGTTTTTCTATTCATTTATTACCTTCTAACCGTGTAATTTTAATCGGGTTTAATCGGGTACTCTCTTTGTCACCCTTCCTTTTGTTTGCCTTGCGTCTTTGTACTTGTGATTTTGTTCATGTGTGGAGCGTTTGTCTCTGGTTCTTGTGTGTCTTTTGGTGTTTTCCGTGTTCATCTCGTGTGTGAGTGTGCGTTTAAGTGTGTGATTGTGTGTGTGTATGTGTGTCATGCTGTCTATCGGTGTTTTGGTGGTGGTTGCGTCTTGTATGTGGCTTTGCCTGCTTGACTTTACTACTTTTTCAATTAAACACAAATTGAAACTGTTTTTTAACAAATTCACAAATTGTCGTTAAACAAATCGTTTGCCGTTCATCCCGTTGCTGCATCTTTGGGATCCAAAGTTATTGCTTACTCTAACACGGCTGGTCGTTTGGATGTAATGGATTTTATGCTGATAAACACACTGAAATAGGCAATGAAAACAACGATGGCTACGATGACGGTTACATGGCATATATTTCTTCTGTGGCCGATCATTAATATGCATCTATCATATATATCAAATAGTTTTTCTACATAATACATGCTTGTCTCACCTTTGGCATTTAATTCCATACATTCGTTTATTCTTTTTTAAATTGCACGTCCATTGTTACCTTGAAATCTGACTGACAAGCAACCTCAGGAATAACACAGGTAGGATAAACCCCACTGCTAACATTAACCATAAAAGTACAAAAATGAGTCATGCAGGAAACACCACATACAGAACAAACACTCGCCCGAACAGCAACACAAGGAAACAGCAAATGTACATAAGCAGAAAAAACAACAAGAGACGCACAAAGACAAAACAAACATACAATAGGAGGAAGATGGAAGTACCGCCTTGGAACGGTAACTTCATCTTGTTAACTGCCCTCTTAAAATGTTGCCTTTCGCTGAATTATTCTGTTTCGTAATCTTAGAGTAAGTGTATTGGACTGACATGCTTGTGTTTGTGGGATTTATCTCTATGTTGGATTTAAAATAAAGAACGCTATTTTCCAGTGTTACTGGAGCTTAGCTTTACTTTAGTTATAAGGCTATGTTTTGGCAAATTATTCTATGCCCTGCGTAGGACCATTGCAGATAAATCCGGGTGAAATCAAACAAAAACCAAATCGGCCTGGAACAAATCGGACCGAATGGGACCGGGTCAAATCAGACCATTCTGTATATTTGATAGAATGTCCCATATGATTTGTTATCACATAGTAGCAACTGACAAACAATCGATACCTAAAATTGGACACATAGGAATAGTGTCGTGCATTGATTAATACAAAAGGTGTTAATTAAAGATTTAATCTGTTATTGGGGTATATGTTATTGTGTTAAAAGTTTAGCAGGAAAGATATTTATAACTACTGCCGACCTTGTATATTTACCAACTGACCTGATCATAATTTGATATGAACAAATCGGGGAGGGGGTGTCCTGTTTGTCTGTTTGTCCGTTTGTTTGTTTGTTAGTCACCAGCTTTAATATTGGTCATAACGTTTGAGCCAGTACAGATAGAGACTTGATATTTAACATTAATATGTGTCTAATAAAACCGCACATTCTGACTTGTGACATGTTAAAGGTCAAGGTCATCCTTCAAAGCCAGAGGTCAAATATATAGGTCAAACCACTGACTGTAACATTGGCAATAACTTTTCAACCAGTAGAGATAGAGTCTTGTTATTTTGCATGCATGTGGCATCCCATGCAGCTGCACATTGTATAGGGGTGATATACCAAGTTTAAGGTCATCCTTCTGGGACAAAGGTCAAATTGAGCGGGACATAGTGTTACACAAACACATCTTGTTTATCGGAGTTACATTAATTGAGCTGTGAAAGAAGAATTGTTTAATGTTTGTCGTCATTAATTGTAAACGGCATACTTTAGTCATACTTTATTCAACTGATAATTCATTGTGTTATCGATGGCTAATAACCTGCATATTATTGTTTAGCTGAGTTTTATTTTTACATCCCGTTTCGGATAATGTAGCTAGTCGGCGAATAAAAGAGAAGTCATCTTCAACTTGATATGTTAAATTGTGTGTGTATTTTGACTAAAATGCACAAAACAAACATATGTTTGAATAAATAAATGTTCAATTCATGATTAAAATGATCTTAATATCATACTTTGGTATTCGCAAGCAAAATAGTAGAAACTATAAGATTACAATTATATAGAATGGTCCGATTTGACCCGGTCCGATTTGGACCTTGTCCGATTTGTTTTTGGTCCGATTTGACCGTCCGATTTGACCGTTACACTGCAGATAGAAAACCTCATTACATCCTTTGACATTGCCCTCTCCCTTCTTACCTTGTAGTTTACCCATCAGTAAAAGCACCTGTACAAACATACTTTAAGCTACAGCATATAAAGAAATGGGGTGATTAGCATTTAAGAACTGAACAGTTGCGAAGTTCGAGAATAAAGTCAAGATAATTAGTTACAGGAAGAGAATAAAGTCCGTTATTTGCAATATGAAAAAGTAGTAAAGTCAAGCAGAAAAAGCCACACACAAAACGCCACCATCACCAAAACATCTACAGAAAGCATAGCAATTTATACTGATACACACACATACAATAGAAAGTCACATACAAGACGCAATCACCAGCAACACATTAATAGACAGCATGTCACACACACACAACCAAACACACGCAAACACACGCAAACACACGAGAAGAACACAGGAAATACCAACAAATACACGAGTTCAGAACAAGAAGTACTGAAATTCATGACCTCGAAGGATCAGAAGGTATAACAACACTGAGAATGAGTTTGTAAATCACATCACCATGAAATTCAGGATCTGAAATACCGTGTAGAGGGAGCGTCGTTAGATTACATTTGTACTTGTCAAAAAGTGAGAAATTTCGATCATAAAATTTAGAGAATGTTTTTCTTAGTTTATGATATCTGTATCCTTGCTTAAGCAGCTTTTCAATTAAAATGTGATTCCGACTGACAACATAGCATTTATGCCAATAATGTAAACATATCATGCAATCAATATTTGTTGTTGGCTTATCGTTTACGTAATGCTTTCTCATTAATCTATACGAAATGACAGCGGTAGAAGGGCACTGTCTGATCTTTCATTCAAGTCAATAATCTAAAACATATTTCCTCGTAATCACACATCGTAATATATCACTACATGTGGATATATCCCTTAAGGTTTTCGACTTACTGAATGATCATTTTATTAAAGAACGTTCGTGGTCCGTCAACGTTCAAAAATAGTTGGGTTTTACTGTGTCATCTATGTTGCTTAACCAGTCTTAATTTGGTGAAGTAAATATACATACAAATTAGGATGAGTTAGGTACTGTTTTTGAAGTTCCGTTCCGAAACTCCAAAGATTGTTTCGATCCGGAAGCCTCTCTCGAAAGTAAACAGTGTAACAGAAATCACAAGGTATATACATGTGTTACCTTGAATTTACACAGCCAGTATATAAACAACTGGATCCTATTAAGTATTATAAGGGTACAAAGCGCAGAAACATAGTTTGAACTAGTCCAGTAGTGGTACAACAAGGAGTACTATCCCAAAACAAGTGGACGTTGTAAAAAGCAAAACCCCTGTAAAACGGACGTTCAATTTAGTATACATGTAGGTCTTTAAGACAGGTTGCAGCTTAATGAAGGGTGAAATCTAAGGTTTATCGGTAGAAATAATCACATATTCACCATAGCGTGCAAAACCTTAATACTGGTCATTCGGAAGTATTAATATTTTATTTTTCATGAAGACCCTGTGGTGAATTTAAACAGTTTATAGACAGGTTCGATTTAGAGAGTCGTCGTGTTGGTACACACGTATACTATTTTAATGATAAAATGTCTAATTAAACAGTACTGAATGAATAAGTGGTAAGGAACCAGTATTAAATTTAGTTCTAAACATATGTTATAAGATAATGGGGTCTCTCTAAAGCAGACCATCTCTCCGTAACCGCTACCAGTCATGTATTTGTATTTGTAAAACATCGGATTTAGATGAGACACCCATTAATGCGGCGTTTCAAAACGATTCAAACTTTGACACTCTGTCTATAGTTTCTCAAAAGCTTGGTCGAATTAAAAATAGTTCAAATTGCGTCGATATTTCGAACTCGGATAGCTTGAAATTTTGGATAACTCGAAGTAAACGTTCGGTTTTCCAAAGTTTACAATACAGAGGTTTTTTCTGAATTGTTCCACTACGCATATTTAAAATCAAATGTGATGTGTCAGGCTCCTACAGGAACTTTCAGCATTACTTTCAACCTGCATTAATCGGAAGTAGAACAAATGTTCAGAATAGAAATAGAATGACTCGAACTTCTGTTATCTCGAAGTAAGTGGTATGGTCCATTGAGGTTTGAGATATTGAAGTTCAAAAGTAATTTAAGGAATATTATATTGTCACTGCGGGGTAAATGCTAATAGACATTAGTAAAGTGGTCGTTGTAGAGCTGAATGTATACCAAAAGTATACAGAAAGCTCATATAGGAGTTTTCTGCACTACTTTTGACCTGCATAAAGCATCAGCTCTGTTTTAACAATATTATATTTTTATTGCGGGGTAAAGGGTAAGTACCCCTAATTAGAACTTAATGATGCTTGCGTATTACTCGTTTAATTACTCGTTTAAGAAAACGCTTAAAATACATACTTCCGGTAGGATCCTCTATTGTCTTGTATTAACACAAATAGGCCATTGTGTAATTACACACCTATAACGTGTCATTGGCTACAGAGGTTCTATGATCTGGATCTACACTTATAGCAGATGACAGTTCATGTGTGTCCCACATTTAAACGGTGGTATTGGTGATACTCTGCATGAATTATTGCTGCATCTGGACCTAAACAGTTTGCGCATATAATAACAAATTGACATTTATAGACTTCTGAGACCGGCAATTGTCTGCGATTGTCGGAAACTAAATTCCAAAAACGATTCGCAGTCATATTGGAGATGCGTTTGCGACCAACGTAAGACAGGTTGTTGACGATCGTGTGCCAAGTCACTGGTATTTGAACTAAGGTTCCACCATCAGTGTAGTCACGCGGTCTATGCCCAGTCGCGGGCAATATTTAGGCAGTCTCTGATGATCGCATGAAATTCGTAGATAATTGTAGAATGGTCGCTGATAATCGTACGATTGTAGGGAAGATCATCAACGACTAGATTAAGATTACTGGGGACCTTCGTACGACGATTACCTAAACCCTCTAAGGTTACCACCGCGACCAGTTCGATCTTAAGGAGGTTGTTGTGCATGATCAACAACCTCTCTTCGACTGAAATTGGTCGCACTACAAGAAACAATTACCAACGATTACCAAACACCACCCGCGATTATCAGTGACTTGTCGTGTGACTTCGTACGAATATCAGCGACCAAAGGTCGATAGCAATCGTAAACAGGTCTTAAGGGGTCATAAGGCCTACTGGGTTTAGGACCTTAGTGATTTGAGTATAAATTAATATGAACATTATGAATATTTGGCTTACACTCGGTATTATTCGAACTAACTGGTATTGGCTGTACATGTCAAGTTGGTGTAACATATATCAGTTATTACTAATGTTTTGCGTAAAACCTGGCTTTAATACGGACAAACTGAATACTATTAACGGACGGACTTGCAGCATCCTTTATCAAGCAGGGTAGTGTTCACAACAACGCAGGGTAGTCTTCACAACAAACCCACATCAACGCTATAAAGAACTATCAAGCAGTATTATCATTTAACCTCCTGAACAATGTTTTATTTGCAGAATTTTTCATCTTTTACTATTTAAAAATTCAAGCTATAATAATTTTGCCAACTAAAATGCAATCAGGATGGATCCTGATGAGACGCCGAGTTACTCATCTGGATCCAAACTGTTTGTAAAGATATTCCCTCATTCGCCCATAGTAGGCTAAAGGTTAAAGAATTCCAGGCTTACATATACCTTCGTTATTGCTCATGAATTCAGTGTTGACCGTCAGGAATGTAACTACTCATGTTCTTGATGGAACTACAGAATCAGGAGAATTGTTATGTCAGTAATGTTCGTATAAACGTCAGTTATATCAAGCGTTTACGTTTAACATTTTCGCAAATATTTGGGAAACAGGGTTGATCCAGATCAGAAGGTTCCTGTAGGAGCTGTCTGAGCTGGGTTTTCTCTATTTTCTCTATTTCTGTTAGAATATAATTTAAATACAACTTTCAAACATTTATACAGTACAACCCCTCTAAACCGGACGTGCAGTTTAGTATGAATATCGGTCTTGGAGACAGGTGGCAGCTTAATGCAGAGTGAAAGGTGTGCAGAACGCTCAGAGCTTTCTGCATGGCATTCACCCTGCATTAAGCAACCACCTGCCGAAAAGTATCTTAATTCTTCTCTAATGGAATTTCCGTGTAGAGGGTTTCCTGCCACGGAGGTTCCTTCAGTAGGATATGCATTTTTACCTTTTTTCTTGTTCTTTTCATACCGTAACTCAGCGATGTATGATACTTTTCAAAGGGGACATTCAAAGGGATAATGATAACCTTACATGTTATTTATAATTGGCTCACTCAACCACCAGATCTTTGAAAACCGTTATTACACGACAGCCAGTTACAACCCTGCAGCTTACTATGGCATCAAATAATTGGCCTGTGATGTGAATGGGGCAATGCCTTAGAGAGACGTTTCTATAATGTATTCCATTTCAATAATTGCAGATAAAAGGTATGATTATGCATTGTGTATTTGTTTTGTGGTAGCTTAGCAGACGGTACTGCATACAGTGCTCCCTCTCTACAACGACACCCTTTGGGATACGATGATTGTATGTGTTGTTCAGAGGGAGTTGTTATAGGGAGGGAAAATCAAACATAATTAGCTTGTTTGCAGATTCCCAGATAAGGTTATTTCGAGAACTAAAACCGTTATGCCTCAATCAAATCCTATGTTGTGACCACTCTTTAGAATTGTCACAAAGTGACGATTCTAAAGAGTGGTCACAACATAGGATTTGATGGAGGCATAAATAAAATACGATGGAAAAAGTTGTTTCTGGAGCCTTGTTGTTTCGGAAACAGTGACATGCGTTGTTGTAAGGAGGGAATCGTTATTGGGAGGGACGTTGTAGGGAGGGAGCACTGTATTCATTTTAACTCAGACTTGCCATTTACAAATGAAAATGACAATGACACTCCCCCAATTTGCTAACATTTTATGTTTTTCTGAGCATTTAGAACAATTATTTGATTTATTAATGAAATGGCTTTCATCAAGGCTCTTGCCTTTTATTGTAATTCAATCTGTTGAAAATTGTCTTTAGTTTGATGGCGCAGCAAATCAGTATCCATGCTTATAAAACATTTTAGTTGAGTCTGAGTTCGTTCTCAAGTTTTTGACTGGTCATATTTGAGCCTTTGACTCAAATCCGACCAATCAAAAGTTTGAGAACAAACTCAGACTCAACTAAAAAGTTTTAGAAGCATGGACCCAGGTGTCGGCGTTGAGCATGTACGGTACTGATATATGTGTATATGTGCATAGTGTATGGGTATGATATGTGTATATGTGCATAGTGTATGGGTATGATTTGTGTATATGTGCATAGTGTATGGGTATGATTTGTGTATATGTGCATAGTATATGGGTATGATTTGTGTATATGTACATAGTGTATTGGTATGATATGTATGTATGAGGGCTATTAAGTTGTTGTGAGTCGGTGCTATTTAAAATGAAAAAGTAGTAAATATAATCTGAAAATGGGTGATCCTTCGAAAGCAAAAGTAGAAATGCAAAAAGAGAAAGTTGCAGACTCGGTTTTATTGAGTCTGTTCATGAGTAATAATTAAAAATGCAACACTACTCACGCCCCCTAGCACCGGCTTAAGCAGTATTCAATTTTCAAAACTAATCACATCAAAACTTATGATCCCGAAGGACCAGAAAATATAACAACACTGAGAATGAAGTACGGGGCGACTTTTTACGGCCGCCACACAAGCACTTAACACCTGCTGTTGTGAAGTACATATAATCTGAAAATGGGTGATCCTTCGAAAGCAAAAGTAGAAATGCAAAAAGAGAAAGTTGCAGACTCGGTTTTATTGAGTCTGTTCATGAGTAATAATTAAAAGTGCAACACTACTCACGCCCTCTAGCACCGAAGTCAAGCAGGAAAAGTCACACACAATACTATTGTCAACATTCATTAGCGCTATGTGACATTTTCACTATTGCAGTGTCCCCAAATAAACCGTTTCCTATCCTATTTAGTGTCACAGTTCCCCAGACCCAGTCATACCAATGTTTGAAGCGTATTTTTACGGTATGTCTTATCGTAAACTTCCGTCATATTTTGTATTTTGTTTCGATCAGTTTGGTTGAGGTTTGGTTTTACGCACTGCGAATATGACGGCGGGGTGGAACATGCAGGGAACAGTTCTATGAAGGTTGTATGTGTATGCGTGACCGTGCCTTTTATTTCTGCTTCTGGTGTTGCTATGTAGAGTGGTTTGTCATTTCCCAATTTGCTGCTTGCTTTTTATTCTACCTTTTGGTAATACCAATTCGTTTGTTTTGATAATTGGTTTCATAACAAAAATTCAGCAGAGGGTAGTAGTGTTGTTTCGTATTCAACGGTTGTACAATCAAATTATGAAGATCTGTTACAAAAAGTCAACACTGCATTTAAACAGAATAAGAACTATGGCCATAGAAACGTTCAAATGTCTCTACAAAAATGATTCCTTACTATCTGCATGATCTAGTCAGATTAAAAATGTATTCATCGTCATGCCCATTTCGTTATAGTCAAACGCTTAACATGCCAATGGTCAGAACAAGTACCTACGACAAAAGTATTTCAGGTCCAGGCCGCCCAAATCTAGAACAGCCTCCCAAACCACTTGAGACAAATTGACAAATGTAATGATTTTGTGAGATAGGTGAGGACCTGATGTGGCCTAAACTGTATATACCCTGCGTGTTCCTAAAATGTTTACCCTGACCTTTTCCAGTCATTGTACAGTAAAACCTCTCTATAGCGACCACTAAACTATACATCAAATATTCTGTATTAAAGGCAGGTGGCTGCTTAAAGCAAGATGAAAGTAAAACAGAACGCTCCTATTGGAGCGTTCTGTTTTACTTTCATATTGCTTTAAGCAACCACCTGTCCTAAATATCAATCAATTAACACAATTTAGTGGCCGTTATTGAGAGGTTTTACTGTATATCAAACAAGCTAAGAAAACAAACATAGACCCTGACTACAAATAGTAAGTAATTATTGTCTGGGTCTCTGTGATAATGTATTCGTTTTAGTTATATACACCATTTTTATCTATCCTGCATGCTGTGAGTTCACTGTTTATAAAGCATTTCGTTACGTTTGATTATTAGAAAGGTTTGGACAAGATTGTGAACTCTAATCAGTAAACTAGCGTACAGATACATGTACTCTTTATTTTCAGCTTGTGTAATATGTGTTGTTCTTTTATTTACCGATTAATTGGTGCTTGCTCTATTTGTTGAAAAATAGCTACATTGCTATTTTATTATGTTTTACATAAACTACTCTAGATGACCAGCGATATATATGCTAATGTATATGTTTCTGAGAAAACAAACATCAAAGTAGTTTCAAATGGCATATTGTAATTTAATTGGACTGTCCTTCAAATATACCCCTTACTTTACTCTAGTGCGCATATTGTCGTCGGAGGAATAAACCAATTCTGAGTGTAGCACATATTTTCCGGTTTTGAAATACACACCGTCTAGAGTGAATTGGTCCAAACTGTTCGCAAAAGTATTCACTGATCCATCTATAACGTGTTTGATGTTATGTACAGTGAACTCAAACGATTCCCGAGATAACACATTTGGTCTATGCACCAATGCCAATCATCTCTTCCCCTGTGATAACACATTTGGTCTATGCACCAATGCCAATCATCTCTTCCCCTGTGGGAAAGGCTTTTCATGCTTTTGCAGGTAGAAGAGACATAGATCATACGACCGCTATAGGAACCGTCTGATTAGGGTCTGCTCTGTTTGCGTCTGGTATTATATAGGTCTGATTCTTCATTCTCTGACCTTACCAAGTTTCTGTATCCATACACCATTATAAGCATTCATTTAAAGAAACTGAAAGTCATTAATTCTTACATAAATTCGTGATGGAAAGGGTTAACTGAAGTTCAAAGAAGATTAATATAAAATCTAATACTACTGGGACCTACAATTTACATCAATAATAGAACAAAGTTATATTTTCAAACACCATCAAACGGTAAAGTATCCCATATTTTTGTACTTAACATCGATCAGAAATTTATGTAAATGTCAATATTGACAACTGTTTGTACATTGTTTAATGAGAGACCGGCTTGTAGAAACGTTGCCAGTGTTAGTTATTAGTCTCTAAACGGCCACCAGAAGGGGACTATACGTTTGCAACCCGCTCGTCCGTCATTCCGTCCGTTCCTTCTGTATGTCCATTGTCCTTATTTTCGTCAGGACTATATCCTCTAAACCACTTGGGTTATGATTTCCAAATTTTGTCCGTGGTTCATCCTGAGATCCTGAGCTGTGTGTCGCAAGCTACTTTGGTGTCTCCTTCATGTGAACTTGACATTGACCTTGGTCGTGACCTCACTTATAGTAAACAAATGTGAAATTTACCCGGATGATATATCCTCAATGCCTTCGATTAGGATTTACAAATGTATTGTGTGGGAACATCATTGGAAGGGAAAGTGTCGCATACCACTTTATTTGATCATGACTGAAGTTTTTTTTGTAAAAATTGAAATATGTTCGAGTGATATATCCTGAACGCCATGGGTTATATTTAGAAAGATATTGCGTGATTACAGTTTGGGAAGGAGATGTGTCGAATATCATACTGCCTTTGTATCTTTTTGACCTTGACATTGACCATGACCTCAGTTTTAGTAAGAAAAAGTGTTTGAAATGTGTCAGAATAATATATCCTCAATCTCTTGTGAAGATGCATCTTGCAATGGCGGACATTTCATATACTACTTGGATATCTTTATGACATTGGCCTTGGCATTGTCCTTAATCTTAATAAAAACTTATCAATAATTGTTTCGACATTTTCTTGTTAAGCTACATCTTCAGAATGCGGAGTGTAGCATACTGCCTTTGTGTCTTTATGGCATTAAGCCTGACCTTGACCCCAATATAAGTAAATGTGTGTCTGCTAATTTTATTTTTTGTTACGGTTTCCAACTTTCTTGTGTAGGTACATCTTAGGACAGCAGAATGTGAAATATTGTTTGGATGTCTGTGACCTTGACTCCCTCATCCGATAGGGAAGTAAAATGTTGAGACATGCGTCTACACCGATCAGCAGCAACTATGAAAATGAATGAACTAATCTGACTACACTGTGTACGGACCATTAATAAAAGGTTTACTGAGTATCACTCATATATACTTACGGTATCAATAGATATGCCCTATTAGTCTACATCAAACTCAATGTGATGAATGTAGACTTCGGTGGGGACAATGTATTGTTTGTACAGATAATACCTGATTGTTTGTACTTGAATGATTATTTTCAAAAGTACAAAAATGAGTCATGCAGGACACACCACATACAGAACAAACAGTCGCCCGAACAGCAACACAAGGAAACAGCAAATGTACATAACTATAAAAACATCAAGAGACGCACAAAGACAAAACAAACATACAATAGGGGGAAGCTGAAAGTACCGCCTCGGAACGGTCAATGACAAAAGTCACTGGGGGGGGGGGTTAAACTGGTTTATGGGCGCCCAAGCGCACACTTATTCCATCCCCACCCTTAAAACAAACAGTGTAAATAGACGTATCCCCTCTCCGACTAATCTACAACAACAGCGATGGCAAATACAGTGGTAAAGTGCATGTATAACAAAAACATCTAAGTGAACAAACTGTATCCACCTATCGCTAGTGTACACAATGATTGAGCTGCAAACAGAGTAACTGTAGAAAAGTACCCTTTCTTGTCAGAGGAACCTTGTAAAAATTGAGACTCAGGTGGCTTTGTTCTATGTTATAATTCAACATACAAAATAGCGGATACCCTGGTCAGATTTTGTTTTCATTAGGAAGTAACTTATTTAATGAAAAAGTAGTAAAGTCAGGTAAGTCTACACTTAGCTGAACGTTTTAGTCGTTATAGATACATCAAGTTAACACACACACACGGGTGATATTTTTGTCAGTAACCATTACAACTGCTCCACTACAACTTTTTAACCTTTTAACATTTGTAGCATCGGAGCAGAATAAGACCTTCGCCACGTATCGTGGTTCTGTTGCTATTAAAATTACTATTATACCATTTATAGTAACAACTGTAATAGAGGTACACGGGTGAATAGGGTTGCATATTGATATTGACCTGTCACGTTGATATTGGCCCGAGGGTAAGGGCTTATATCACCCTGCTACCCTAGTCACCCGTGTCATAACCTGTTTATTACATATGTTGATAGAAAGGGATCTTCCAGGTGCAATAGTTTCTCAAAAGATTAAAAGAATCAGACTTAAGTGAAAATTTCAGGAGTTTGAGGGAATTGTGCCATTTTGAAGTAATTTGGATAGCGTCAAAATGATGTTATAAAAGCCTTCAATGAAACTTGTCGATATTTGGATGATATTTTTAACTTAGATAACCCTTTCTTTGATGCTCTGATTCCTACAATTTATCCTAAAGAACTCAAATTGAATAAAGCTAACCCGTCCGACAATTATGCAGCGTTTCTTGACCTAGACCTTAAAATTAATAATGGAATGATTTCTTCTAAAATATATGACAAAAGAGATGATTTTGATTTTAATATTGTAAATTTTCCTCATCTTGACGGGGATGTTCCCCGTGCTCCATCTTACGGGGTTTATATATCTCAACTTATGCGTTTTGCTAGAGCTTGTTCATCTATTGACGATTTTAACAGTCGAAATCTCATTTTAACTGATAAACTGCTTAAACAAGGATATAGATACCATAAACTAAGAAAAACTTTCTCTAAATTTTACTATCGAAATCTCTCGCTTATTGGCAAGTACAAATGTAATCTCAAGGTACTTTTGCGACACGGTATTTCACATCCGGAATTTTATGGTGATGTGATTTACAAACTTCGTAAAATTATTGGACATACCCATTTTCTCACTTTGTTCATCAAATATATAAAACAATTCATTAAAAAGGGATATGATCCTGTATTACTACAACATACTGCATGTTTGGTTGTGAACCCTTTTACAGTTGGCAATCACGCTGGCCTCTTTGCATGTACGCCGACAAGAAAGGTTTAGTACTCTATGAAGGCGACCTCTTAAATCCAGAAATGGAAGGAGAACGTCGGATATCTGTACTATTTCATTTTTGTCGTACCCTTTATTACTTTTCTACAGTTACTCTGTTTGCAGCTCAATCATTGAGTACAATAGCGATAGGTGGATACAGTATTTTCAATAAAATGTTTTTTTGTTATACATGCACTTTACCACTGTATTTGCTGTCGCGGTTGTTGTAGATTAGTCGGAGAGGGGATACGTTTATTTACACTGTTTGTCTTTTAGGATGGGGATGGAATAAGGGTGAGGTTGGGCGCCCATAAACCGGTTTAAACCCCCGGTGACTTTTGTCACTGACCGTTCCAAGGCGGTACTTCCATCTTCCTCCTATTGTATGTTTGTTTTGTCTTTGTGCGTCTCTTGTTGTTTTTTCTACCTATGTACATTTGCTGTTTCCTTGTGTTGCTGTTCGGGCGAGTGTTTGTTCTGTATGTGGTGTTTCCTGCATGACTCATTTTTGTACTTTTACATTATTAAAAAGGGTGTTGGAACGAAAGGCTAGACTGCACGTTTTATTTACCGGTACGTGAATTGTGCATGATGCATAATCTGAATCGAATCGGGCGAGAATTGTCTTTGTAAAATCGGGGGTTTGGGGGCTAATCGGTACGCGTACTGGTCAGCACTTTGACAACATTTGCAGCACCGGAGCAGAATAAGACCTTTGCCACGTATTGGGGTTCGGTTGCTATATATTTAGAACAATTATCTTGGCAGCGGGCATACTATCGGTTATTGGCCTGTCCGCTATGTCCGTGCTAGCCCGCTCGGACAGCACGGCTCAATTATTCAACTGAAATTGAACCATTTTGAGTGTTAATCGTACTAGTTACAGTAATAGACGTAATAAGAAATACTATTAAAGCTAAAGAGTTTTTTAATTGTGATTTATGTCATATAGATACCAATGCTCCCTGGTTGATTGCACTTTCTGTTAGGCTCCTTTCTCCTCGTGATTGCAGTAGGTATTCAATAAACAAGTCCTTACTAATTAAATTTGGAGGTCACGACACAGAAGCATCACAGTGTGTGAAATATGATAACTTATCTATGACACTGCTAGACTGTTATACAAACAATACTGAATGTCCGTTCGCTGTATTGTAATGTCCCAACCGCCAAACCTTTCGATTATATGTTGATTTGTTTTGTTAAACTTTTACTCTATAAATATACATGTTAAATGTAATGGCATCATGATATTAATTAGATTAATTTCATAATGATATATTAACACATGAAATATTTTGGGCATGGCAGAAACTGTCTAATCAGATCTATAATATATCATAAGCAAACAGAGTTGATCCTGATCAAACGGTTCATACTACAGGATCTGACTGACATGGGTCTACTCTGTTTTCAAAGGCATTTAAAGACATATTATTGGTTAAATGAATTAATAAAGACATTTTAAGATTTAAGTAGCAGTCTGAAATGATGTTACCGTTAAGTGGGTTGAGGGTAAAACTGATAATTTACAGCATTTTTAAAAACGTGCAAATAAAAAAAACTGTATACAATATACGTTATTTTCGATGTTAGAGAGCGTTTGTGCAATCAGTGCGAAATAAATTAAAAATGGTTAACCAAAGATTAACAAAGGACCTACTCGGTGAAACGCCACTTAGTTGGACAGGGACAGATAACCGACAAAAGTGGCCCATTGCTAAATGCGTTTGTGCCACCCTCCAACATACACACAATGTTTCAGTCTGACGAAAACCTCCGTTCATCTGTCCGTCACATATTCTTTGGAAAGGAGTATTGATCTGTCAAAACTTATTACTTCTTTTTGTCTTCAGCTCTATAACGTGATAAGGTCATGTTGGCGAGAGGCTCCGTCTACCAGTCCGTCACACATCTTTGTCGTGCATAAACAGAGATCTAGATAGCAGAAGTATTGATCTGTCCAAACGTATTATTTTTAAGCCAAAATCTATAACGAGACAAGGTCATACAGAAAATATAGATGTTTTACTCACATTTCCAGTATATTCAATTTACCTTCAGACGTGATAACTAAATTCATGGACACATGGCTAGTCTTGTATTAACCCTTTACTCCATCTATGCTTGAGTAGAGACCTAGATCAGAGGGCTCCCGTAGAAGCCGTCTGATCAGGGTCTGCTCTGTTTGCTTATAATACAATACAAAATAGATATGATTCTACAGTTTCTGCCATGGTCAAACGTTTGTGTGTCCATGCGCTACTATAACAATTAATCTAATTAATATCTATGGTGTCATTATTTCTTAAGTTAGTGTTCTTGGAGTAAAGGGTTAATACTGTGCCCTTTACCGATGGATTGTACATGCCTATAAAAACTCAAAGCGTGGTCTAATTAGGGGTTTGTAAGGCATGTGGTAGCTTAATGAAGGTGAAAAGTAATGCTGAAAGCTCTATAGGAGCCATGTATTAAGCAATCGACTGCTTTAGGATGTCTGTATCCAAGTAATATTAGGTTCTATTGTATTTATAATCTAAGATGGCCATGTTTGGTCACATTAATCGAGATAACTGCTTAATTTCCAAGACAATTCCGAATGGGATTGTTGAAATTGTTGAAAGCAAACGGTGTCTTTGCAGTCCAAACAACCCCGATCTGATCTGATGCTTGAAAATACCAGATCTGCTTAGAAAGCATATACCGTTTGCTGGCTCCCTAAACTTTCCTCGACAATTCAATGGCTTAAGAGAGTGATTAAGAAGAATAAGGTGATGATGATGTTAGAACTTGGAAAGCATGGGACCCGTTGCGATTATTGTATGTTAGAACCAATGATAATTGTTGTCGTACGAAGTCTAAACTTGAACAATACATTTGGCTATGCGAGCAGTAGCGATTGTCGTAAAGTAGGACTTACAATGATGTTGGTCATACGATCTTTAGCATAATGTTTCCCTGCTTCTAAGATTAAATAATCTGCAGAATGTTTACAGAAACATTATAATTTATTGATTTGTTTGGCGATTCCTTCGTAGCCATTAAAGTATATTTAAGCTTTTCATGTAGCGTTGTTTTGTTTTTGTTTTTTATCGGGATTTTACGTTGCTGTAACAGTATAAATGTCATATTTAATTACAGTCGGAGTAAGTCCGGAGTAACTTTTTTCTATGAACCCTATTATATGGGCCAGTATACCCGTATTTAACCTTTATACTAAAATTTAGTATCACTATGTCAGGTCGTTTCTATTGTTCCAGATCATAAAACAAGGCAAAATGTGCTAAGTTGCTTAAACACTAATAAATCAAATGTCATTCTTGACCCAATGGCGTGATAATGGTAATTTATTATATTTCCTTGGGAGCGGATATTTTGCACTTGTTATAAATAACCAAATGGATTTTTCAAATTACAAATGCTGCCATGGCAAATTTATTCTTTTTTACTCATTCATTGCAACATGTTGTTCAAAATTATTTCGCCCGTAGAATTCTTTACATTAAAAAAACCCCGGACACCAGCCAATTAGTCATTTACACTGCCTGCAAAACGGAGGACCATTCCCATGGGGTTTATAAAACATACTTGGACCTTTTAAATCAAATAACTTGTGTTAGTTTGTTGATGTTGCCCACTGATAAACAATATGCCCGCTCAAACTCCTATATGTTACAAGATTCACATACGGTTCAATTCGTTTAACACATTACCCCCTAGTGACGCATGTTTGCACCTCTATACAATTGACATTGTGAAACCATTGTGATAAATAGAGCATTTGCTCCTGAATACTCTTATAGGAGCAAATGCTCTATTTATCGCAATGGTTTCAAACTACAAAATTCTAACATTTTCCTTTTCTCTAGTTAATGCTCTTTTTCGGTAGATAAATTCAAAAAGGTTGGGTCTAAAATAGCCTAGGAAAGAATGAGATAAACCTTTAACCGAGTGGCAAACAGTTTGGGAGACATTCGAATTAAATGTGCTTTCAAATGCTAGTTAGCCGATTACCTTTGAAACATTTACTCTCAACATATGACGAATTCAAGAACCATTGAATTTGGCGATTCGAAAATGAAATGACTGGCCCAGCTTTCAATTAATTTACAGTTTACATCATATGAAAACCTAAAAATAAAAACCCTTAACATTATGAGGACAACTTTCCGTTTTAACCACTTTTAATATTCGACCTTCCTCAATCTAATTTCAAAACAAGATAAGAGTGTGTGCCCAACACTTACAATCTGATGAGACGTTGAATGTACTCGTCATCCGGGGGCGTAGCTAGCGATATGCTACGCACTGGCGCACGTGCGTAACATCTATCCGAAAGCTGAACACATTACTATGGCAAATAAATAGTGAAAACTCGGGCTAAGGGAAGTAGGTTTTGGCAGACGTTCTCTATTGTCATGTAAACAATAACTTATTCTCTTATATTGACACCTTTTGACGCTCCAGTAAAAGTCACCTTGTGAAAGGTACATGTAATAAAAGTGGTTGGGTTTAAACAATAACTTTTGATGTGTACATAACAGTTGGATCCAGCTTCGCACCTGTTACTATATCTCATCTAGATACATACTGAATAATTAAAATTGGTTTCCGTATTTCTGAATATGGATTAAACAAAATTTGGTATCGACATACACCACTGAAGAAGCTGAAAAGGGTGAAAAACAGTGCACTACACTACCTCAGGAACCCATTGGTCTTGGCCTACATTCTTTACGTTTCTTGACGTGTTTATTGATTTAAAAGGATAACCTGTCTAACGTGAAAGGGAAATGGCTCACCTCATATGGCCTATGGTGTAAATACAGATTTCAATTACATATGCGATTAAGTAATCTAGGCAGCGAGAGTACACACATACAAAAGTGTAATGGTATTTCAAATGCATTAAATAAAAAACGTTTTAGTAATGATAAAAGTGTATTTATACAGGAACTAGGTTTAAATATCTAAACCTTTGACGTCCTGTCTTACTACGATCAAAGAACATATAAAACGTTACTGTGATAAAATATATGAAAATTCTGGTATTAATTTTTCGGTCCATAAAAATTTCAAATGATGTTTTAACGAAACTTGAAAATGAACAGTATAACATTTCTTCACTGAGCTCTTATGATTTCTCTACACTCTATACTACTCTACCTCACCATCTTATAAAGGATAAACTGATTAAATTAATAGGACAAAAAAAATTGCCAGGGAAAACAAAATGTTCATTGCTTGTAATGTTCAACGTTCATTCTTTTCGATTTCAGAAGTTGAACATTACACAATGTGGACTTGCCTTGATGTTTGTAGATATCTTACCTTTCTTTTAGATAATATTATTTGTGCGTTATGGGGGTACCATATATCGTCAAGTTGTTGGTATACCCATGGGTACAAATTGTGCCCCTCTTGTTGCAGATTTGTTTTTGTATTGCTATGAGAGGGAATTTATGCCTAGCTTAAAACCTGATACATAGCTTAAAACCTAATACACAGACCGATATTGTTAATGCTTTTAATAAAACTTCAAGGTATTTAGACGGTATTTTGAATTTAGATAATCATTATTTTGAAACTACGATTTCTTCATTTACCCAAAAAGAACTGTATTTAGACAAAGCGAATCAATCTGACATTACAGCGTCATTTTTAGATTTGAATCTATCAATTACAAATGATAAACTCTCGTCCAAAATATACGATAAAAGAGAAGAATTTTAATTTTAAGATTGTCAATTATCCTTTTCTAGATGGAGATGTGCCCCGTTCTACATCGTATGGAGTTTATATTTCTCAACTTATTCGGTTTGCCCGAGCCTGTTCTTTGCTTGAAAATTTTAACAGTCGTAATTTACTTATAAACCTCTTAAGCAAGGTTCTGAGCTATCTTCTTTAATTATATTGTGTATTGTTTTTGTAGCACTTTTCATTTTCTCTAATCCACAGAAATATTCAGTAGGTTTCTCTCCGTCAATTGCCCATTTAAGCTTTGACCTAATAATAAAAGCTTTTAATTTCTCATTGTGTAAATGTTTAAGTTGGTTTGATAAATTATAGTATTCCTCTGATTTCTCATCGGTTAGGTTTTGTTCTATTTCTTTAATTTTGTATTGTAGTTCGTCCTCTATTTTTTTTACTTTGTTTTTTCTTGAAGGAGCCATATGATATATATTTTCCTCTAATCTCCATCATTAACGTATCAAGGAAAAGTTGATCACTTATAACAAATTGTATTTCATTTTTCGGTATATTTCTAATATTCTCCTTGTCATAAATAGGTAGAGCGTATTGATTTATTATTTCCTCTATTTTTGCGTTAATCGTATCTATATAGTCTTTATCTCGTAGAAGAGAGTTGTTATGTTTCCATAAACCTGAGCTGTGTTGGAACTCATTAAATTGAAATGTGGTTTGTATTATTGAATGATCTGATTGATAGCTGTGTTCTATTGATGCTTTTGATGTATTAACTGAAAGGGGAGGAGACACCAGAAAAAAGTCCAATCTTGCTTGCTGTACTGGTTTGTGTTTTCTCCATGTATAAAGTTTTTTTGTCAGGAAAGTATTCTCGAAATGTATCAATAAGTTGCCTGTTTGATATATGGAGTAGCAAGGTTTCCCGTGCTTTGTTATTATTAAGGTTTTTATAATTGTGATAGTCCATTTTCAGGTCCATAACTAAATTAAAGTCAACACATATAGCGTAAGATGTGTTTCCTATATCATCTATTATATCAAAAATGTTGTTGAAAAAAAATGGTCGGTCAGTATTCGGGCCGTAAAGAGATACAAGTGTTAGGCGTTGATCAGCTATTGACAGATCAAGTACCACATAATTGCCTTCAGAATCAGATACTAGTTTGTGTACTTTATATTCAATTCTATGAAACAATATAGCTACTCCCCTACTGTTTGAACTACAACAACTTAGAAATACATCGGAACCCCATTCTGAGTAAATTATTTTGTACATTTCCGGTGTGAAATGTGTATCTTGGAGGCAGTAAATATGGTAATTTAAATCTTTAAGGTGTTTAAAAACATTCACAGTCTTTTCTTTTTTGTGCGGATACCTCTGCAGTTCATGGACATAATTTTAAAATCATTCATTTTGTAATACTGAAAGACAAGTATTCAGTAGCATTGTGTGCAAAAAATCAATAAGTACATAACTTTTAGCAATATGGCCAACAGATATTACAACAAAGCAAAAACATAACATCAATGAAAAACACATGCAATCAAATATACAGATTACCATTTAAAAATTCAATATGTATGACATTCTTGGTAATCATTACTTGTGACTCAAACATCCGTGTCGTTGAGTGTCATTTTAGTGTTTTACAAGGACGGACTGTCTCGCGTGAGCGGCATGATTCCCCTCGATCATAGCTCTTGGGACGCATATATATGCATTGCTATCACGCATGTAACCTCGAAAGTGAGAGTACACCTACACAAAACGTAAACAAAAATGTAATAACATGTACAGGTGTTAGTAGTAGTAACGGAATAAGTGCATTTATACATGAACTAGATCAGATAATACGCCATTGCATTATGCGTGTGTAAATAATATTAAGGATGACATTTATCCTTTCGAAGTTAAGTATTTGACCAATCCACCCCAAACATAAAACGTCGCCCCGTATTTCATTTCTCAGTGTTGTTATATTTTCTGGTCCTTCTAATGCTATTAGTTTTGAAAACTGAATACTGCTTAAGCCTGTGCTAGGGGACGTGAGCAGTATTGCACTTTTAAGTACTACTCATGAAAAGACTCAATAAAACCGAGTCTGCAATTTTCTCTTTTCGCATTGCCACTTTTGCTTTCGAAGGATCTCCCACTTTCAGGATATATTATATCATTTATAATACTACTTTAATCGTTGTTCTTCTTCATGACTATTTATATGTCTTGTTTTATTTATTTATAATTATACTCATTTTCAAAAAACGCGAAGAACAGTCTGGTTATTTTAGTCGTGTGAATACTTCCAGCATATGATATTGGTTGTTTGAATTTGGTTCAACAGCACTGCGGCATAAAATTCAATTAAAAAAAACCGCTTCCGGCTACAACAAAATATTATCGACCTTGGTCGAACAGTTAACAAAACTAAAATCAAGCCGAATAAATTTAATATATTGCCGAAAAACATATCAAACGCATGAAAGTCGTGTCCTCTTCGGTGTTTATTCGATTGATTTTCTTGCGATAAACTTCTGGGGATATGAACGAATGATGTATGCAATTATTAAGTATTTTAGAACACGTTGTACGTTATCACTTTAACACTGGTGAGTATCCGCAGATAAGCAGAAACCAACAGCCCTATGAAGGTAGTGTATTTGTATCCGGGCTCGTGCACTTCATTTGTTTGCCCCCACAAAGTTGTTGCATATGGGGTTGCTCTTGTCCGCACCTACTTCGGTCCGTCCGTACGACCGTACGCACATCTAAAAGAATGTGTCCGGGCCTCTTTATTGAAAAGTATTTGTCCAATCTACAACACACTTTACACGCATGTGGGTAGCCTCTATATCCTGCTCACGTTCGATAGCCATGTTAATCGCTTCAGTCGTTGCATACTTTAGAAACTCTAAAGTGGGACATCAGTATCCTATTGACATATTTTCAGTTCCTTCTATATTTGTTGTGCACTTTCGTCCATAATCGCATGACTGACCTCCGTTCTGTTTCCGATATGGTTAAGGCTGGTATGTGGCACTTTCTCACGACACTGACACAATGACATATCTAGAATATTCCAAATAAGTAATATAAATTCGTTTTGTAGGGTAATGTGTATTAGAATAATGAAATCGCAACCGTTATGACATATGTGCATTTGCGCTGCTGGTTGAAATCACAGCACTTGCTAATACATGTATATATATGAATGTATACAATATATAAAATGCAATCTAACTAGCTCCGTCTGTCAATGTCTTGTTATTTTGATATAGTTTTCCGTCAGGTTTAGACCATTTTTGCACACGTATACTCATCATTTAGGCCAAGTAAACATCAAAGTGTACAAAAAAATGACATATACAGTGAATACATGTATGTACAATGGCGCGATTATTATTATTATTATTATTATTATTATTATTATTATACCAAATTTATAAAGCGCTCTTTTCACACAGGATATCTGCGTTCAAAAGCGCTTCACATAAATACATTTTATATACAAAACAGGGTTTATTCAATGTGTAATTATAGAACATTTAAAATAAAATATATTTAATAATTATATATAAATACGAATAATAATAAAAAATAATTCATTTAGAACATAAGTAAACAAATTCAACCTTTCCGTAAGTTTGTCTGTGTCATAGTATGCTCTGTTATATTGTGTCAACGCACTCAAATCATAAAAAAACAAAATTTAAATGTAACATTCTCTGCACAGTGCCAGTACGTCACACAGTTTTGACCCAGACCCAACAGAATTGGGTACATATTTTGGCATACAACACTACACATAAAATATTGCTGGAATATTGGGTAACAGAACAGATGAATTTGAAGTTCATGCATATAAACTAAGCAATACAAATAACAACTGTTATATACGCGCAATATGCAACCCCTGCAGTCAAACACTTTTCGACCCCCTATGGCAAATGAGGGAGTACACAAAGGATAATCCGTATTTTAACGGAGTTAAATGCATATTCTAATAAGTATTCAGGATTATAATCGTAATTAATTTGAAACAGCTTTACACAGAAAACAGATTCACTATCAATACATGGTGCTCTAAACAGAGGTGTGTCTTTAGCTCAGTGGATTATATGTTACGAAAGGCCTGGTATAAATGATAAAACAAAGCCTGAGTGCTGTTTGATGTATTGGTTTAAGAAGATCAACATTTAGCAGTAAGTTCTGTAATAATTCATAGGAAATCAATTAAAATTAGTTCTGTAATAATTCATAGGAAATCAATTAAAATGACAGGTTTTAGTACTGGTTATAGCCATTTGCTTAATGTAAATGCATGGGAACAGTTGGGCTGGTAAGTCAGGAATATGTGTTGATATACTATTTGTGAGTGTATGAGATAAAGAGTGTTTTCAGACATTTGGTCTGTATAACAGTTTGCCGAACACAATGTGTTGTTTTGGGTATGTTGATTTAATCCTAGTGTTATCGGTTTTATATGTGTATATTGTGTTTTAGACTATTTGTTACATTGCATGTATTCTCAATAATCAAAAATCCGTTAGTTGTATCTAATTCATTGATTTAAGAAGTGACATAAAACGATGTCTGGTAAGGTTAAAGTTAACACTAATCCAGGGACTGATACATGGTATGAAATGGAATCAGTTTAGTGTACATAAACCAACAATTTAATATTTAAAACCAAAATGATAATATTCTAGTACCATTCTATCAACCGGAATTGACAAGAATACATCGTTATCGTACACCTTGCTAGTCTGTTTCAAATTATTTCCGTACGCCGCTATTTTCATTAGCAAAGGTGCGTGATAGCAATACGAATTGAACAGTATTTACTGTATTCTAGGCTCGTGACATAAATAGTTACAACAGCTTGCGGTATTTACTCATGTGCATAATAAACATATTTGAGGCATTTGGAAACGTTCTAACGTTCCTTTGGTACATTGTTTATACAAATGCACATATTATTACAAACGCGGATAAACATCACATTGCAATGTATACATTGGTGACATTAGGCTGGATCCTAGTCATGGTTACCGTAGCACCTCTAGACTTTTTTCATGGGTACCAAATTGTTCGCTGGGTTCTCAGAACACACGCCCCCAACACTAATTTTGTCCATGCTAACCCTGGGTACACACGTATTCCATTCCCATCCTAAAATACAAACAATGTAAATAAATGTATCCTCTCTCCGACTAAACTACAACAACCGCGATGGCAAATACAGCGGTAAATATGGAAAAATAGTCAAACATGGAGCGCCACACACGACACGAAATGACACCGCATAATATCCCATTAAACAAGAAACGGTATAGCCACACGACAAAACATAACAGGACGAGTATCAGGACGAAAAACATTAAACATTAAGCATATTAAACAACAAAATTGACCATAGGCTGAAAGCAGGAGTACCGCCTTGGAACGGCCAGTAACCAAAATAAGCTACTGGGGGACTTAAACCTGGTTCACGGGTACCCAACCTCGTCCTTATCCCACTTTCACCAAAGTCAAAATGTAAATAAAATTCCCCCTCCAGACAACTTCACAATATGCATAACAATGTCTGCCAAAATGAAATGACTTGAAAATAAACGTTAGAGGTAAACAAGCGACGTCATCATTTAAATGACATCATAATTTAAAAGTACGGGAAAACTATATGAAACACTTCTACACCGACATTTTATAAAAACAAATCACAAGAAGATACAAACACTAGTGGATATTAAGTATGCACAACTGTTTTGTTTGAAAAAGAATAAACTTGACATCGTAGACATGTACTCGATGACTATTCAGAGGTCAGAGCAGCTGTGGAGAAGTCATTTGGGTTACGACAGAACTGGCAAAATACAAATATCTAATTTCCTCCCTCCGTAAACGGGTTTAAGAGCGAATCTTCATAGAGTATTAAGCCTTTTCCGTCGTCGCACAAGCCAAGAGGAAAGCATAATGACCAACTGTAAAGGGTTCGACCACATAGCATGTAGTGTGCTGCAATATAGAGGGGTCATACCCCTTTTTAATGAATTGTTTTATACGTTTGACAAAGTATCAAAATATGTGTCCAATAATGTTTCGAAGTTTGTAAATGACATCACCGTAAAACTCCGGATGTGAAATACCTAACTTATACACAACAGCAGGTGTTAAGTGCTTGTGTGGCGGCCGTAAAACGTCGCCTCGTACTTCATTCTCAGTGTTGTTATACCTTCTGATCCTTCGAGATCATGAATTTGATTACTTCTTGTTCTGAAAATTGAATACCGCTCAAGCCGGTGCTAGGGGGCGTGAGCAGTGTTGCACTTTCAATTACTGTTCATGAACAGACTCAATAAAACCGAGTCTGCAATTTTCTCTTTCTGTGTTGCAATTTTTACTCTCGGGGATCACCCCCTTTCAGAATTTAGAAAAGTACGTAAATTACAATTGTATTTGCTGATGAGTAGAACATTACGGTGGTAAAATTTTATAAATGTTTTACGAAGTTTGTCATATCTGTAGCCCTGTTTTAGTAGTTTTCAGTGATAATAAGGTTACGATTGTTAAAATCATCAACAGAAGAACAAGCTCTAGCAAAACGAATAAGACGAGAAAAGTATACACCGTAACATGTAGCACGGGGAACATTCCCATCCAAATGAGGATAGTTAACTATTTTAAAATTAAAGTCATCCCTTTTGTCATAAATTCCAGAAGAAATTGTTCCATTGTTTATAGATAAATTTAAATCTAAAAAGGCTGCAGATATGTCAGAACTATTTGCTTTATTAAGCTTGAGCTCTCTAGGGTAAATTGAGGTTATCATAGAATCAAAGTATGGGTTATCAATATTAAATATGTCGTCTAAATAGCGTGTTGTATTGTTAAAGACATTGATGACATCCGCCTGTGAATCGGTTTTAAGGTTAAGCATAAAATCCCGTTCATAACAATACAAAAACAAGTTTGCAATTAAAGGAGCACCGTTGGTTCCCATGGGAATACCAATGTCCTTGCGATAAACAGAATTACCAAAACGAACAAATATATTGTCTAACAGAAACGTAATGACGTCACAAAGATCTAAACATGTCCACGAGGTATATTTATTTGTAATGTCATTGGTAAAGAACGCATGTCTAGAATTACAGGCAATAAAGCTCATGTAAAACGAAAACATAATATGTAGGTGAAACAACTGTATCCATCGATCGCTAGTGTACTCAACGATTGAACTGCAAACAGAGTAACTGCAGAAAGATATAAAAGGGTACGACTAAAACGAGTACGAATATCCGAGGTTCTCCTTCCGTTTCCGGATTTAAGAGGTCGCTTTCAAAGAGAATTTAACCTTTCTTTGGACAACAATCGGAACATAAAATTGCATCGCTTAGATATGTTTGGCCCCTGTTAGGTCACACAGGTGATATAGTCAGGGTTCGATAAAACCTCTACGGGTGAAGGTGACAGGCTCTGGTTCTTCACGGATGACAATAAACACATAAAAGGAGTAGCTTTCTTTATAAGGAAAGATGTTGCAAGCAGCTTTGAAAGTTGTACACCTACATCTAGCAGCGTGATTTCTATTCGTGCACCTGCCATAACAACACCATAATACAGATGTACACCCACATCTCAGACCACAATAACAGAATGGAAGAATTTTACGAGCATCAGGAGTCAATCATCACGACATTTCCAAAGAATCATAATACTCATCTACACCCCATCAGACGAACATTGTAAGTAAGTATTACCCATGCCGGGCTGCTCCATAAACAAATTATGCTGATTGCTATATATTAAGAAAAGCTAGCAGAAGTATGGAAACTATCTGCCTTGTAGGTACATGATCAATCATACAAAATTATTTAGTTACAGTTATCCAATGGTCCCTGTAACCAGTTTGCATTTTCTATTTACAAAAACTGTACGCGCATATTTATGTAATACCCAATTGGTCTGTACTTAATTAGAATATATAGAACTATTTTCAGTGGTAAAACATACACTTTTACACAAACATATTTAATCAGTGTTTTTATATACAGGAACAACATTGTCTCTAGAATTATATTTAAGTCGAAATCTGAATTACAAACGATGTGACGGATTGTTTCCACCATATGACTGAAATACTGTTACAGTTAAGTAAAATTCCAAACAAACAAACATTCTTTTTCGGACAATTAAAGATAATGTAGTTCCTTCTATCTGTACAATTTACATATGTTTTTCTTTGACCGGAATTGACAGGCGGTAGGATATTGTAAAGTTTTTGCAGACCATTTTAGTCAAGTATTCTCTCCATCGTTTTTCGTTGTTATCCAAATGGAACAATAGTCCAATTCATTTTGTTTATGTACATAGTTCCACATTTGGTATTTGGTTGTGTGTGAGTCTAGTTTGACACATTAAGGGCGCTGATGTGTATTCGATGATGACCACAGGCAAAGAACAGCTATATGAAGAGTGTGCATATATGTGTGGGCGTGTACTTGAATCCACTGTTGATGTGAACTTTCGTCTGACATCTCGCGCCTGACTTCGATTCTATCAACAGGCTGATGGGTATTACTTGCTACACGATACCTAAACAACAAGTTTCTAGAACTGTCCATCTTAGTACTATAATTATGTTTCAAATTTGATATATGTGTGTATATGGAAAAATACATTTGAGCTGGTTGAAGTCACAGGTCTTCAGCACTTGCTGATATATATGCATATTTAACTAACACCGTCTCTAAAGTTCATGTTATTTCAAATTTAATTTCCATCAGTTTTAGATCATTCTTTCATAGCTCAACTAGGTATTTATGAAAACATAATGTGCAAGTTTCAGAATGAACAAGCCACTAAAAGTGTAAATATAGGTGGAATATAAAGTGAATAGAGAAAATCGTTAATGGTACGATGGCAATTAATTCAAAGCAATTGTCATCTAAGAACAAAATTCCAATCACAACATCATCGAAACAGAAATGTGTTTACAGCAAATTGGGGTAGAACCTTATGTTGAAATGACCTACCAAATCATGATTTTGTTTGATTTATTGGTTTTGCACTACTAATGTTTACACGTAGTTGGGTTTGCACAATGTTATCATATATCTGAACGAACGAAGTACAATACATCGACGCCGGGTAATATTAAAACTTGACACTCACATCAAATGATTGTCCCATTTTTTCAGACGTCAATTTCCAACACTGTAATATTTAAAACCAACTGCGTATAGATGTATACATATACCATTTGATATTCAGAAACGGACAAGAAGAAATTATCGTAAAATATGCTCGTCTGTTCCACATTATTCGGTCACTCTGATATTGTAATGAGCAAACTTGCGGGAAAGCTATACAAACTGAACAGTGTTTTACTGTATACTAGGAGTGTAGTGACAACAACTTGTGGTGTATCTTTCATGTGCCATGATATGTTCTACTGTCCATCTTGTAAACTGTTTTCATCACATAAATTTGCTTGTCTCCGGGTTAATATAACCATTGCGTATTTTTATATCTAACGTGTAAAGTATAAGATGTGACTTCACACGATAACGTCACGCGTTTCCCATTTGTAGACACAATCAAACCACACATGTACATTTACACAAATAGCGTTTCAGTTATGCAACAAAAAGAATCTGTCACGAGTATTCATTTGAGATAAACATTTCTTAAACGAGTCCAGAAACTAAAGTTATTAAACGAGTCTTTGGCTCAACTTTTTATACCCAGGCACACATTACTACAAATAGTGATATACACATAGGTGTTATATGATGCGTATGTTCAGCCAAATGTCTCAAGATTGGAAATCTTGGTTATGTATTGGATGTGATAAACCTGAATGTACAAATCCTTGATTTGGTTTATGTCGTGTAATCATCCTTTATCATGTAAATGTCAACATACAGATCCGTTAATTAATACTGCCTCACCTATACAAGGTTACACACAGCATGTTCTTCGTCCTCGTATTGATAAAGAATCTGAACATAAAAGACATTTTCTGAAACTTCAATTCCTGAATAAAGGTATCGATTTTATTGATATTCAAAGTATATTTCGTGATAAGAATGTAATCGATACTATTCCCAAATATTTCATCAACTCTGAATCACCTATCATCTGTTATAAATATAATAAACCTATTGGGAATGTTATTTTTAACTACATTAAATTGTCTCTGACTTAAATATTGATGTTAATACCCCTATTTCTTGAATTTGTAGCATTTCTAGCTTTTGCTAAAAACCAGTTGGTCATGTCATTACTGGTAATTTTGATATCATTAAGGATAAACGTCTAAGGACCCTCCTTACTAAAGGACCTAAATATAGATTACCTTCCCTTATTGATTTTGACGCTTGTCGAACTCATATTGCGGAAGCTATTCAAGAAGTCTGCATCAAATGGTGTCGACGAGAACATGCTGATGTTAATGCCCTTTCGGATTGGAAGAAGTGTATTTTTGATACGCATATTACTTTTTACAAATCAAATTAGCATCTTTTACCACTTCGACCTAGAGTTACATTTCGCTATTTGAAGAAAACATTTCTAATTTTTATTCAAATTATGTAATCATTATTTAAAGATTGTATTATGTTGCTGTTTTAAAGAAGGAGCTAACTGATTCAAAAACTTATATTACAGTTCAAACACCTGAAAAAGATATAGTCTCGGAACATGTGCAATAATTTAAAAACTGGGTCTAACATAAAACAACATAAGCTTTCTACTTTGTACTGGATTCCGAAACTATATAAAAACCCTTATAAGGCGCGTTTTATTGCTAACTATATCCGTTGTACCACTACTAAAATATCTAAACGTTTGACGCCCTGTCTTACTACGATCAAAGAACATGTAAAACGTTACTGTGATAAAATATATGAAATTCTGGTATTAATGTTTTTTGGTCCATACAAAATTCAAATGATGTTTTAACGAAACTTGAAAATGAACAGTATAACATTTCTTCACTGAGCTCTTATGATTTCTCTACACTCTATACTACTCTACCTCACCATCTTATAAAGGATAAACTGAATAAATTAATAGAAAAAAAACCTTTGCCAGAGAAAATGAAAATGTTCATTGCTTGTAATGTTCAACGTTCATTCTTTTCGAATTCAGAAGTTGAACATTACACAATGTGGACTTGCCTTGATGTTTGTAGATCTCTTACCTTTCTTTTAGATAATATATTTGTGCGTTATGGGGGTACCATATACCGTCAAGTTGTTGGTATACCCACGAGTACAAATTGTGCCCCTCTTGTTGCAGATTTGTTTTTGTATTGCTATGAGGGACATTTTATGCTTAGCTTAAAACCTGATACACAGACCGATATTGTTAATACTTTTAATAAAACTTCAAGGTATTTAGACGATATTTTGAATTTAGATAATCCTTATTTTGAAACTATGATTTCTTCAATTTACCCAAAAGAACTGCCTTTCAACATAGCGAATCAATCTGACATTTCTTTACTGAGCTCTTATGATTTCTCTACACTCTATACTACTCTACCTCACCATCTTATAAAGGATAGACTTATTAAATTAATAGAAAAAACCTTTGCCAGAGAAAACAAAATGTTCATTGCTTGTAATGTTCAACGTTCATTCTTTTCGAATTCAGAAGTTGAACATTACACAATGTGGACTTGCCTTGATGTTTGTAGATCTCTTACCTTTCTTTTAGATAATATATTTGTGCGTTATGGAGATACCATATATCGTCAAGTTGTTGGTATACCCATGGGTACAAATTGTGCCCCTCTTGTTGCAGATTTGTTTTTGTATTGCTACGAGAGGGATTTTATGCTTAGCTTAAAACCTGATACACAGACCGATATTGTGAATGCTTTTAATAAAACTTCAAGGTATTTAGACGATATTTTGAATTTAGATAATCCTTATTTTGATACTATGGTTTCTTCAATCTACCCAAAAGAACTGTCTTTAAACAAAGCTAATCAATCTGACATTAATGCTTCATTTTTAGATTTGAATCTTTCAATTACAAATGATAAAGTTTCGTCCAAAGTATACGATAAAAGAGAAGATTTTAATTTTAAAATTGTTAATTATCCTTTTCTAGATGGGGATGTGCCACGTTCTACATCTTATGGTGTTTATATTTCTCAACTTATTAGGTTTGCCCGAGCCTGTTCTTTGCTTGAAGATTTTAACAGACGTAATTTAGTTATAACTGATAAACTTCTTAAGCAAGGTTACAGATATCACAAACTTCGGAAAACCTTTTCTAAATTTTATTATCGAAATTTACCTCTCATTAGTAAATATAATTGCAATCTACGGACGTTACTGCGACAAGGCATTTCTCAACCAGAATTTTATGGGGATGTTATCTACAAGCTTAGGAAAATTCGGGGTCATATCCATTTTCATGATTTGTTTATAAAACGCATTAAAAAATTTAAAAAGAAAGGTTATGATCCTATTATATTGCAACACACTGCATGTTTGGTTATCGATCCTTTTACAGTCGGTAGCTACGCTTCCCTCTTTGCTTGCGCGATGACAGGCCGAGGGTAGTACTCTATGATGGTATACTCTTAAACTTGGATACAGGAGGAGCTTACCAGACTCATGTATTATTTTTTCCCTGTCGTGCCCTTAACGGCTTACCTGCAGGTGCTCTGACTTCAGCAAAGCCATTGAGTACATATTTGACGGATTGTCACAGTTATTATGCTATGTTTTACATGTTGTCCTGTGTTCACCGTCGTCTATGTTGTGGGTAAGTCCAGCGGGGATACCTTTATTTACAATATTTGTAAAGCTAGGGTGACTTTGAGAGAAGTGTGAGGTTAGGACGTCCGTAAACCGGTTTAAACCCCCAGTGGTGTTTTTGCTGCTGACCGTGCCAAGACGGTACTCTCTTTGTCACCCTTCCTTTTGTTTGCCTTGCGTCTTTGTGCTTGTGGTTTGTTCATGTTGTGGAACGTTTGTCCCTGTTTCTTGTGTGTCTTTTGGTGTTTTCTGTGTTCATTTCGTATGTGTGTGTGCGTGTGCGTTTGGGTGTGTGGTTGTGTGTGTGTGTGTGTGTGTCATGCTGTCTATCGGTGTTTTGGTGGTGGTTGCGTCTTGCATGTGGCTTTGCCTGCTTGACTTTACTACTTTTCCAATTATACCTTCATTTTTAGATTTGAATCTTTCAATTACAAATGATAAAGGTTCGTCCAAAACATACGATAAAAGAGAAGATTTTAATTTTAAAAGTGTTAATAATCCTTTTCTAGATGGAGATGTGCCCCGTTTGACATCTTATTGGGTTTATATTTCTCAACTTATTCGGTTTGCCCGAACACGTTCTTTGCTAGAAGATTTTAACAGTCGTCATTTAGTTATAACTGATAAACTTCTTAAGCAAGGTTACAGATATCACAAACCTCGGAAAACGTTTTCTAAATTTTATTATCGAAATTTACCACTCATTAGTAAACATAATTGCAATCTACGGACGTTACTGCAACACGGCATTTCTCAACCAGACTTCTATGGGGATGGTATCTACAAACTTAAGGAAAATTCGGGGTCATATCCATTTTCATGATTTGTTTATAAAACGCATTACATCATTTAAGAAGAAAGGTTATGATCCCATTATATTGCAACGCACTGCATGTTTGGTTATCGACCCTTTTACAGTCGGTAGCTACGCTTCTTTCTTTGCTTGCGCGATGATAGGCCGAGGGTAGTACTCTATGACGGTATACTCTTAAACTCAGATACGGGATGAGCTTACCAGACTCATGTATTACTTTTTCCCTGTCTGTCGTGCCGTTAACGGCTTCCCTGCAGGTGCTCTGACTTCAGCAAAGTCATTGAGTATATATTTGGCGGATTGTCACAGTTATTATGCTATGTTGTACATGTTGTCCTGTGTTCACCGTCGTCTATGTTGTGGGTAAGTCCAGCGGGGATACCTTTATTTACGCTATTTGTAAATCGAGGGTGAATTTGAGAGAAGTGTGAGGTTAGGACGTCCGTAAACCGGTTTAAACCCCAGTGGTGTTTTTGCTACTGACCGTGCCAAGGCGGTACTATCTTTGTCACCCTTCCTTTTTGTTTGCCTTACGTCTTTGTGCTTGTGATTTTGTTCATGTGTGGAGTGTTTGTCTATATTTCTTGTGTGTCTGTTGGTGTTTTCTGTGTTCATCTCGTGTGTGAGTGTGCGTTTGGGTGTGTGGTTGTGTGTGTGTGATGCTATCTTTCGGTGTTTGTGGTGGTTGCGATTTGTATGTGACTTTGCCTGCTTGACTTTACCACTTTTCCATTGATAATAAGCCACTGCATTATGCGTGTGTCATATAGTTCATTAAAGTTGATACTCATCCTTTCCATTAAGCATTAGGCCATCCATAACACTAGGGTAAAAGAGGTACTGAATAGATCACATGGCCAGCATAACAGTGTCATTATCTAGGATAACTTATAAAAATAAATACATCGGCATTATATCGTTTTCAGCGGGTGGTGAACTGATCATTGTAGATAAATATCCACATAACCGTAACATTTATGGATATCTCGAGCATCTGATTGTTTTCTAAAGAATCATTTCGGTTAGTTAGAAAGGTGGGTGTTAAATGTAATGTGAACAGCTTGAAAATAAATCACAGAGGACGACCAATACTATTCAGATCAGCGAGGTTTTGCTTATATCACTATATTCCGGTAAAACAGAACCTCCCGTGCGTAACCTCTTAATGCATGACATAAGTGTATTTAAAAACAGATGGTTGCTTAATGCAGGGTGACATTTATGCAGATCTTTTCTGCATATATTTCACCCTGCACTTAGGAGCCACCAACCTAACGGACCGAAACTCTTCTTTGCAATTTTGTTTTATTACTGTAACTTTTACTAATTATTATTTTGATTATGTTTCACGGCCTATCATTTTAGACATCGATTGTTGATTTCATATTAAATTATTTTCATGTGTAGTTGGACTGATTGATCCCTCGACTTTCATAGTAATAATTAATTGCAACAAGATCTGGTAATGCTGAACACTGTGCGATCATGGTAGAGTGCGTTCACATTGCATAATTCAACATTTAGGATGCTACAATTGCATAAAGCAAATGGTCCATTTAGTATGAAAGGTTTTAGATTGTAAACTGATGTTCATACGACTCATCTACGAACACTGTTTGCAATAGCCAGTGTACTCTTTCCCGCATCATCTGTATTTCAAGTGGTGAAAATATTTAAATGTTACTTTTAAAGTTAATAATTGAACGTTTCGCTCTAAGATCATACATAAATATGTGTTATCCTCACAGCTGGAATACGTAAAATGGTTTATATCAGTGACTTATTGCGGAATAACGGAGGCCGTCTGACAGGTAGGTGATACTTGTTTACATTGTTCTATAACAGTCAATCAAATAAACTTATTTAGTTGAAGTTATATAATGATTCTATAAACAGCCCGAAGTTTTAACTTGTAAAATATTTTTTCACTACATTTTTGTGATTTCTGAATGACAGAAATGTAGATAGTTTCGTTTTGGAAATCTGCTTAAACAGTTTATATATTGTCGAATATTTGTAGCCGTGAACAATGTCAAAGGAAAATTGTTATAGTTTATATTATTCTCAAGAATCAAGAACTATACAGAAATTTACAAAAATCATAGTGTGTATGTTCGTTACTAGGCAAGGATCAAGATTGTCTGTTGAGCGTTTGTTGAGCGTTTCAGGTTGAGATATCAAACAGACACAACGTTGCACTCAATTGTTTCCTCGTTGAAGTGTTGCTGTTCGGGCGAGTGTATGTTCTGTATGTGGTGTTTCCTGCATGACTCATTTTTGTACTTATATACAATCAGTTCAGAAAGATTAGGGATAGTCTCATTATATTGCCTTCTACTTGCATAGTTTACAACTTTTTAGGCTTTACCGTAAATAACAGGCGGTTATATTCTCTTTCATGACAATTTATACGTATTTTGTCGCTCATTATTACATAAGTCGAAGAATAGTCTGCTTATTCTAGTTTATGTGCATATTTCCAGCGGGTTATATTGGGTTGTTTGTTTTAGTTTTGTTAAACGGCACTGCGACATAAAGAGGTCATTTAACGCCGGTGTGTATTTGAAGAGGAATAGGCAAGGACATTTATATGAAGGTTGTGTATGTATTTGGGCACATGCACTGAATTTGTAGACTTTTGCTTGACATCAGCTGGCTGATCTCCATAATATTTCCGACATGGGTTGATGGGTAGCACTTGCTCACATAACACTGACACAATAGCATTTCTAGATGTTTCCATAAATATTTTATATATCAATATTTAAAAAAGTTTGATTATGTGTGTATACATATAATGGATTCACAACAGTTATGAAATATTTGCATTCGTGTTGGTCCAAAGCACAGCTTTTCAGCACTTGGATATATATCAAATGTAAGGTAACTAATGTCATATTAATTCGTTTTTATTTTCCGTCAGGTTTAGACCATTCTTCCCCAAGTCTACTTCTTACGTACGTACAATAACAATTATTCAAGTTTAAGCGATATCTCAAAGAATAAATCTTTTAAAATGAAGGAAACGGTATGACCGCGTACATATACATATTGATACCATATAAAGTAAAAAAGTAAAGTGCCAAGTTATAGTCTACTTTCAGTCCGAATGACCGCTCGGCTGACTACATTTACTCCCCTGGTCATTGGGTCATTGGCAAACAGTATTGAGCACTGCTAACATATGGCGCAATCATGCTGCCGCAGTGGCCCTCACAGGTACCCATTTAACCCCTTGGTGGAGAGGAATAAAAAAAAGTGGCGCGATAAGTATATGGGGTTATATTTGCAATTAATTGTGAAGCACTTAGGGTCTGAAAACATATTCATTCGTTTGACTTGAAAATATTTGCCCGAGACAGAGCATCATTTTGGCATGTAATGCTGAAAAAAACTTTCTTTACGGACGAGCCAATGAAATGTTACACCAATTGGACTTGCTACGAAGTTTGCGAATCACTAATTTTTCTTCTGGATACCATATTCGTACGTTATGGGAATGTTATAGACCGCCAGGTGATTGCTATTCCTACGGGTACGAATTGTGCACCACTGATCGCTGATTTGTTTTTGTACAGCTATGATACCGATATCATGGAAAAGTAGTTAAGTCAAGCAGGCAAAGCCACATACAAGACGCAACCACCACCAAAACACCGATAAACAGCATGACGCACACATACACGTACACAACCACACACCCAAACGCACATGCACACATGAGATAAACACAGAAAACATCAACAGACAACAGACACACAAGAACCAGAGACAAACACTCATCACATGAACAAAATCACAAGCACAAAGACGTAAGGCAAACAAAAGGAAGGGTGACAAAGAGAGTACCGCATTGGCACGGTCAGTATCAAAAACACCACTGGGGGTTTAAACCGGTTTACGACGTCCTTACCTAACACTTCTCTCAAAGTTGCTTAAACAAGGATATAGATATCATAAAGTTTGAATTCGTAATTACAAAATGTCATAAAAGCCTTCAATGAAACTTCTCGATATGTGGGTGTTATTTTTAACTTAGGTAACCCTTTCTTTTGCAGCTTTTTCATCTAGACTTTATAATTGACAATGGAATTAGTTTCGTAGAGCGTGTTCTTCTGTTGACGAGTTTAACAGTAGAAATCTCATTTTAGCTGAAAAGCTGCTGAAACAAGGATATAGATATCATAAACCAAGAAACAACATTCTCTAAAATCTATTATCGAAATATCTCACTTATTAGCAAGTACAAATGTAATCTTAAGGCGCTCCCTCGACACGGTATTTCACATCCTGAATTTGATGTAAAATTATTCAACTTATTTTCTTAAATATTAAAAATCATTAAAAAGGGATATGATCCTACAGTACTACATCATACTGCATGTCTGGTCGTCAACCTTTTTACAGTTGGCAATCACGCTGTCCTCTTTTAATGTACGTCGACTATAAAAATGTAGTACTCTATGAAGACGACCTCTTAAATCCGGAAACGGAAGGAGGACGTCGGGTCTTTGTACTCGTTTATGTCGTACCCTTTATTACTTTTCTACAGTTACTCTGTTTACAGCTTAATTATTGAGTACACTAGCGAAAGGTGGATACAGTTTGTTGCACTTTAAATACGTTTTCATTTTACATGCAATTTACCACTGTATTTGCCATCAATGTTGTAGATTGTCTTTTAGGGTGGGATTGTGTAATAAATGTGATATCACCTCAGTGACTATTGTCACTGACCGTTTCAAGGCAGTACTTCCATCTTCCCCTATTGTTTGTTTGTTTTGTCTTTGTGCATCTCTTTGTGTTTTGATAATTATGTACAATTGCTGTATTTTCTTGTGGTGCTGTTCGGGAGGCTATTTGTTTTGTATGTGGTGTTTTCTGCATGACTCATGATTGTACTTTTACACGATATGTGGATTTAGTGTTTGTTCAGTTTGTTCACTTAAATGTTTTCGTTATACATGCACTTTACCGCTGTATTTGCCATCGCGGTTGTTGTATATTAGTCGGAGAGGGGATACGTCTATTTACACTGTTTGTTTTTTAGGGTGGGGATGGAATAAGTGTGAGGTTGGGCGCCCATAAACCGGTTTAACCCCCCAGTGACTTTTGTCACTGACCGTTCCAAGGCGGTACTTCCATCTTCCCCCTAGTGTGTGTTTGTTTTGTCTTTGTGCGTCTCTTGATGTTTTTATAGTTGTGTACATTTGCTGGTTCCTTGTGTTGCTGTTCGGGCGATTGTTTGTTCTGTATGTGGTGTTTCCTGCATGACTCATTTTTGTACTTTTTTGTGTTTGTTGATTGTATGCTAGTGATATTGGTGGCATATGTGTATATTGTGATTGTGTTTGTTTATTAGCATATTGTATATTTGTTTTAATAGCATATATTGCCAATCATCAATTTCCCCTCAAATGTATTTTATTCAATGAATTAAAACAGATGTGAAATAAAACGGAGTCTCGTAAAATTGAAACTTAACGATCATCTAACGACTGGCACATATGTCGGAAAGGGATCAGTGAATATATAACAATTTAATATTTAATACTAAACTTATTATAGTGGTATTGTTACATTATGGCCAGTCTAGCAGCCATGCTATCAGATTACTGCCGCCAAAATGTATGCATGCTGGCCATAGGACCTGAGGGATAAGGCACTTGAGCCTAGCATATGGTATAGTCAATGCGTGTAAACACACCTTACGTAGATAGAGCACTCGGAGTTCCCTGTCGTTCTTACAGACCCCAAACAATATAACAGTATACATGTATTATTCCATAAACCGGACCATACAAGAATATATAGTCGGTTCCATATTAATTGCATACTCCGATGTTTTCATGAACAAACGTTCGTGATAGCATTTACTTATACCAGGTTCGTGGCATTCAGCAAAGTCATTTAGTACATATTTGACGGACTTTCACAGTTGTTATGCTATGTTTTACGTTTATGCATTAGTACTTTCGATGACTGTCTTCTATGTTGTGGGGAAGTCCAGCCGGGATACTTTTATTTAAAATATTTGTTTAGCTAGGGTGATTTCGAGATAAGTGTGAGGTTAGGACGTCCGTAAACCGGTTTAACCCCCCAGTAGTGATTTTGATACTGACCGTGCCAAGGTGGTACTCTCTTTGGCACCCTTACTTTTGTTTGTCTTGTGTTTTTGTGCTTGTGCTTATGTTCCATTTATGGTTGTCTCTGGTGTTTGTGTGTTTGTTGGTGTTTTATGTGTTCTTATCGTGTGTGTGCGTGTGTTTGTGTTTGTGGTTGTGTGTGTGTGTGTATGTGTGTGTGTGTGTGACACATGCTGTCTATCGATGTTTTGGTGGTGGTTGCGTCTCGTATGTGACTGTCTCCTGTATGTGTGTGTATGTGTATAATTTGCTATATAAATTGCTTTCTGTCGGTGGTTTGGTGATGGTGGCGTTTTGCGTGTGGCATTTCATGCTTTAATTTACTACTTTTTCATAAATAGTAAAAACAGCTTGTGATATGTTTCTGTCCAAAACACTTTACCTCTGTGGATTTTGGTTTCAGATGACATTTTGTAAAAAGGTAAATAAACATCATAGGTCATTCAATACAATCATATTTTTCTCTTATTTTGTGGTACTGTATAACTATCCCGATCGCACAAACGACCGGTAACAAAATGTTTTTGACTCGCAATACCGTAAACTCAGCTACCTAATTCGCATGATCTCTCAATTAGTGATATAGTGTGTCACAGAGTCTACTGTCCCTGATTGTTAATTGCTGTTTTACTTTGCAGATTTTAACAGTGGGCCAACCTAGACGTCTTTATTGTACCCTACCACTGACAAAATGACATTCTTACGAATCATGTGTTTCTACCTGCATGTGCTCACCCCCAAGCGGTATCAAATTCTGGACAATTTATCACATCTGCCAGGTGTGATGTACCATACGGTACTCAGTTACAGAAGTTATCGGCCCTGTCAGTAACTGCATGTTGCGCAGTTTGTTATCAGGATCAGAACTGTCACTCAACAATGTACAATGAAAACAACAAAACATGCAAACTAAATGCGGGAAAAACGACCTATCATCCTGTGAACTGCCCATATCCAACGAAATACACTGAGCTTAGAAAGGTACATTATTATGCCCCGTTGACGATAGTCAGGGGGGCCTTATGTTTTGCACATGTCCATCCGTCTGTCTGTCCGCTCTAACAATTCCTGTTTATGTGACTAGATAATTACATGAGAACAAAGGATGTTTTGTTCTCATCGGTTTTATGTGGCTTATTTTCAGATTGTGTGGCATTTTTTAACAAAAGAATAGCCACACACACTCAATCCGTTAGAACGCCCGTCTGTCTGTCTGTGTGTCACGCTTGTAGGTGCAGTTGGTTGTCACAGTGTTTCAAGTGTTATAAGTTCTTATACACATGAAACTTCACATACACATCAAGTACTATCTGTGATTTCATTTGGCACCCCTACCGTGCTGCCCGCATGCCCAAGGTCAAGGTCAAATGACTTGGAAGTTTTACATGCAGTTGGTTGTAACATTCACGTGCAGTTGGTTGTCACAGTTTTTTCATTGTCTTGTATCTCCATAACTACCGTAGCTATTGCCATGGAATTGCATGTACACATTAAACACCATCCATACTTTCATTGCGCACCCAGCCCATGCTGCCCACAAGCCCAAGGTCAAGGTTAAATGACTTGGAAATGTTACGTGCAGTTGGTTGTCACAGTTTTTCATCGTCTTATATCTCCCTTACCACTGTAGCTGTTCACATGGAATTGCATATACGCATTAAATACAATCTATACTTTCATATCACGCCCACCCATGCTGCCCTAAAGCCCAATGTCAAGGTCAAATGACTTAGAAATTTTACGTGCAGTTGGTTGTCACAATTTTTTCATCGTCTTATATCTCACTAACCGCTATAGCTATTGGCATAGAATTGCATATACACCTTCAACACCATCCGTACTTTCATTATGCACCCAACCTATGCTGCCCGCAACCCAAAGGTCAAGGTCAAATGACTTAGGAATTTTACGTGCAGTTGGTTGTCACAGTTTTTTCATCGTCTTATATCTCACTAACCGCTATAGCTATTAGCATGGAATTGCATATACAACATGTACATGTACACATTAAACACCATCCATACATTACGCACCCGGCCCATGCTGCCCGCAAGTGCAAGGTCAAGGTCAAATGACTTATTGTTTACGTGGTGCTAGGCAAGCACCTACACGGGGGCATCGGTGTGTCTTACAGACACAATTTTCTAGTCTTAATGATATTTCCGATTAGGATCTGATCTGAGAGAGAAAGAGAGAGAGAGCGAGAGAGAGAGAGAAAGAGAGATAGAAGGGGGGGTTAATATGCGTATATCTAGTTTGTATTGGGTGTGGGGTGGGGTTTTATCTGAGCATAGGCCACTTTTCCAATCAGTTGAAAAACAAACAACAATGGCACGGCTCAGCTCAAGTACGCGCATTCCTATTGTATAACGCTACATAGGACAGAAATCAATAAAAATGAACAGGTACATAAAACATAGTATGACTCATAATAAACAATTATTTTAACTAATCTTATGTATTCAGAGCAATTATCGGAAAATGCTATACAACGACTGCAATGGCGATGTGGATTGTCCAATGCCAAGAAGCAGGTGCAACAACAACCAGTGCGAATGCTGGATAAAGTACAGCTACGACCCGGGCACGGTATCGTGTGTAGGACGTACGTATTAACTAGTACGAAGCATAATATACATTATATTAACCATGACAAATTGTCAAGGCGGAATTGTGGTCCGCCATTGTTTAAAGAGTTGTCCATCAGGTATTAAAGATTACACTGTGCAATAAAATTGTAAACGCCAGTGCTACCATTTCCAACATCCAGTGTGTTAAATTCTGGGGGGGGGGGGGGGGGTTATCTCACAATAGATTATAATGCATTGTAGTACTTGGTCTATTGTAAACTATTTCTATTTTAAATAAAACGTAACAGTCATCGAATTATTTTCAGAACATTAGTTTAGCTAAGATATGCTCTAATCGCCTGTCAGGTTCGGTAGCTATTTGCTTTTGGGTTTGTAAAAAATATGTTTTGTTTCGACTCTACATTGTACACGTTCATGTTGAAAGGCCGTTAATGTATGCTATAATTATTTCCAATACATGTATACGTTTTATCAATGTTACTCCATTATAACGATGGTGTTTGGGTTGATGAGTTGCGTGTACTGAACAAACAGCACTACATGTGTCAGATATGGCATGCAAGGGTAGGGATGATAATGCCAATACTGATAGTGGTGTAAATGATTAAGGAATAATGCTGCTGCTGCTAATAATGCTGATGAGGAAGAGGAGGAATCTCGTGATAATGATGTATGACGATATTAATGTATTAATGGTGACGACGATAATGATGATGAATGACCCTGGAGGAGGTTAAACCACAGAAGAGTGCATTAAATGGAACTTCGCCTGTACGCACACTTCATAGTGTTATGGGACAATATGATCATAAGAGCTAGAAAAGTACTATTCACAATTATTATTATTATTTCGGCGGCGTCTGGAAAAAGTTTCGTCGCAAAAAGTGAACACAAATTCAACAATCAAAGCAAAACAGTCTTACACGGAGGGCCACGCCAATACTCGCACGGCACCCAAAAATCATCAAGCAGGAAATATGACAATTATATATCAAAACGTGACGAAATGCAAAAAAAAGATATAAAACATTTACAATACAAAACAATGTAGGCCATAACCTTATATCTGGCTTTCAGGCAACCAGGGCATTAAATCGTTAACATGCTGAGGAAGACAATCCTTCAAAAGCGACACATTGCAAACTCTGTTTTATTGAGCCTGTTTATGAGCAGCTATTAAAATATCCTGAAAGTAGGAGATCCTTCCAAAGCAAAACTAGCAATGTGAAAAGAGGAAATTGCAGACTAGGTTGTATTGAGTACATCTATTCAATTGGCATAACTAAAATCATTGATAGTGATGATCCCGAAGGAACAGAAGAGAATGAAGCACGGGGTGACTTTTTCGTTTTCGTGAATGACATGAGGAATATGTATTAGCTGTTTTTCTGTAATTATAACATGGGATAATGGCTTTAATATAAAACATGCCTATATAACACCATGATCTTACATCGCACACCTTTGTCTAACGGCTCCTATATGATTTGGCTCTACTCTGTTTGTAAAGGCGCGAGGAGAAGTCCGTCTCAGGCAAAAGAGTTTATCCAAGTTAAACCTAGTCACTAGGCGTCTCATAAAAACTAAAACTACTGTCCATTTCAATTTACTTTGTCACTGAATTTGAATCGAGTTTTTTTTTTTCATTTTTTACCGGATCGAGATCAAATTTAAACCACTTGTGTCATCGTTTTTCAGGAACTCTGTGCCCGAGTTTCCCTTGAATCCATCTTTAAATAAAGATTTCATGCATAAAAACAATGTTTTCCCATTGTAAACACGTTCATTTCAAATTGCAAATGGCGGACAATTGATGTCGATTGGAACGTTCGAATTTAACTAAAGGTAATATATAGCTCTTAAAAGTTGACGTCATACACGAAATTACGTCATTTAGTTCATATCAGTATGCAATTCACCCCTGTTGAAAAGTGATACGCTCCACGATCCATACATACGGCGGCCATTTGCAAAGAAACAGCTGATCGAATTAGCATGTAGAAAATGCATTTTCGGCATTTTATTCCTTGCTACTGTATGATATTGAGGGAAATTTAGCATGGGAGTTCCTGAAAAACGATGCGATCAAATGAAGTATATTTAAGGTCAGTCTGATTCGAAATGTAAAAAATATCGCCTAAAATTCAGTGACAAAGTAAATTGAAATGGACAGTAGGCTTGTTACCACAAAAAGGGAAAGCAGTGTAAATCAAGAGATCTCCCTAAGCAGCCTCTAGAGCACAGGAGACAAATTATAATGACGCTTCCTTTCTTTTTATTCACAGTTTGCTCGAAGTACGGGACAACATTTATCAGCATCCCTCGAACATACGACATAATGCAATTCGACACAGAGAAAATCCCGGCCACTAGCAACCAAGACGTGGAACAGCATCTGACGCATTGTATCAAGCAAACCTGGTATACGTGTCGCAGTGTTTTCTGTGACATAGTAGGATACAAAAAATGTTGGTTGTCCAATGAGACTGGTTACACACAGAGTACAGTCAAAGTGGACTATGGTACATTTTATCTCCGAAACTGCGAGTAAGCGTGCCTTCGCTATGTACACGATTATTTAACTTGACTTATGCTGAACAAATGCTAATTGAAAACGCATCAGATTTGGAAACACCACTATTATGTTTCCTTTCAGAGACATGCAATCACTCATTAAAATATCTTACTTGTTTTGCATAGGTAAGGATGGGTTCTATCACATTCTGTGTAAATTTGGAGGTCTAGGAACGAATTGGTACTAAAGTGTGACTAGTGACAAAACAGCACCGAACGTATTTTGAAACATTGTTAAGAAAACTGAAAAACTACATTAAATATCACCAAGTAAGCGATTTGCTTTATGTGTAATTTTGTACATACATGATTATATTATCTCTCTTGGTCTGATTGTAAGTGGTTGGTAGTTAAAGATGATTCATTTTGGTGTGTATCAAGGTGTACATTACATTTGTTTGGTGTTCTACTAAACAATGTTTAGTGGTTTGTTTATATTCTAAGGTGTGAGACGGTTGATCAATCGAGTTAATTATTATGAATGAACACTGTTATGTGCCAATTGCCTATTCATATCCATTTTAATAGAAGCTGTAAAATACTCATGAGGCTGGTGATTCAGCGAACACAACAGCTGCTTACTACCTGAATACTGATTAGTATCTTCAGTGATATCTTCATATAAATATATAGAGAAGCTATATACGTGAGTGTTGACTGATAGAGTATACTTATTAAGGTTAACGGCAAGTGAATATTTCTACTGCTTGGGCGACGTCCTTGTGCAGTAAGCTCTTCTGTTTACCAGGATAAACATATGTCTCTGGGGGCTTGCTCTTCGGGCATGAAATGTGCACATGTAGACTTCCAACATCTTCATACTGCTATTTTCATAGCGGTCTTAGATTAGCTGAGACATTGGAATTGTATTGTTTAGACTGCTATATGTTGCGATTATATTCGGTGTTTGTAGCAAGTACCAGCACATACTACATATAGTACAGAGTGCTGCTGAACCGATTGCTTGAGGAAGAATTTCGAGCATGGGCTCAGATTACCAGATATTATCAGCTATTCCAAGCAGAATCAAGAACATAGGGTTTTATTCACTGTTCCAAGTAAGAAGATAGGTTTAAAACATACGGTGTCCTACATGATTCGAGACAGGACGGGGTCTGAGCTATAAGTTTTATGTCACAGTAGTACTAAAATAGTTTCTAATCATATGTTTCAACGGGGTTTGGTGATGAGAGTCTCATAACGAATCGTATATTCCAGGTGTATAGTTAACATTTTTACAGTGTTATTACATGACATATACATGACATGGTGTGAGGATTGTGTTCCAAACACCGTGTCTGAAGTTTAAAATAGTGACAAACTGTCCCTCTTGTTTGGGGCTGTATATTTGTTCACATATAAAGTTTACTGTTGGTTCCAAAGGTGAGATCACCGTAACATACCTTTTGTGCATGAACTAGTTTGTGTATCATGTGTTCATAGTATTCGTCATAGGCAAGGTAACCAGACTATTATACTGTTTTTCATAGCCGGTCACGTTAACCCCATAGCCTGCTATGTCACGGTAACCTCTATAGTTGCATTTGTAAACAGTGTAGACCCAGATGAGAGATCTCCTATAGGAGCTCTCTCATCTGGGTCTGCACTGTTTGCATGGATCAATCCATGCCTGCATGCTCTATATGTTTGCCTAGGATAACTAGTTCAGCATATCCTGTATAATTTGTAAATATTTGCCTAATTATATTCAAAGAGGCAGGGTGATACAAAATATTTGGCAGGCTAAGGGTTAATTTTATAGTTTCAAGACGTCGTTGCCTCACAGAACACCCGAAACAATTAAAAACTGTCTGAGGTCGGGTATTGTCACTGGGACATCACCCGGCATCCTGACAAACATCTCGAACACTTATGGCGATATTGTGAAGAGAAGATACCCTCTACAACGTCTGACGTTTCAAACCTTAATGAACATATTATTGTAAAGTAACCATTACACTCTAATAGCTGCAATTGGTTTGTTAAAACCTGCATTTTCAAAATAGACATTGAATAACACACTATACTAGTCAACAACAGGAACATTGTCATTCTGAACTTGTCTGTCGTATATTCTTTCAACACTATGGTCCTGTTTGTATGTACTCATTACTTGCTCAAACAGTTTAGACCGAGATCAGAAGATTCCTTTAGGAACCCTCTGATCAGAGTATGCACTGCTAATTTATCTGTAAAGTACCCGAAATTCCATGTACACTGGTTCATGGTTTTTATTTTGACAAAAAAGATCTACAATACAACTTAAATCCCACAAGAGTTACTTAGTGTTGAAAGAGTTAAAATGCAACCAGCGCTGGTCACTACACGCACATTCGAACGCTGCTCAGTGTTTCATGCATAAACACTTGTAATCATGGTGTTTCTCCAATTCATTGCTGAACTTTTCCAATAAATGTTTTACGCAAAATCCAACTACCTTGTACTTATTTCATTACTCTACTCATAGCTCAGAATAAGAATGCCTTACCAAATTATTCTTCAAATAACTCAATAACTTATTTAACACTCTCTATGGTGTAACCAATTGAACCAACCTTTATACAAGTTATCGCATCATAGCAAAGGTTTGGTGCAAAACCAATGTAATATCTTCACTTTAGTGAAGATGTTATAGCAGTTTTGTACCAAACATTCAACAGAAAATACTTGAACAAAAAGAACAGAACTGTGTAACACCAATACATAACCGTCTTTGCTAAAACATACTTGCTAACAGCACTTTCAGTGATTTGATTTCCTATCCGCACCGTTTCTCAACATTTGGTGGATACCACGGTAGCACTGGGACGGTGCCAGAACATTTTACTCGGTGCTGAAATCACGAACTACTATACTGTAAATGGTATCAAAGAGTACTCTTATTACACATTTTATAAATGAAAAGCAATACCTGCCCAGCATTTGCCTTTTGTTCGGTAATTATTTTCACAAGACTTTAATTTGAAAGTGGAATTAAATCGACAACTAACCTAAATAGATTTACATTGCTGCGATGATATTATGAGGATGATTATGGCAATAACTGAAGGGTCAATGCCGCGTAAAGATGTTATTGATTAATCGCGTGTACATTAAATTGATTTCGGGTGTTCACCAATGTCAAGCCCTTCAGTTTGGTTTTTATAATGTCAAGCAGAAAGTTCGATCACGCGTTTTAGCGATATGGCAGGCCGCCCCGTAACTTAGTGTCGCTTTAATTACGCTGTTTTATATCATTAACATTCTCACGTTTGATAATATTAATGAGAAGAACATCAAACATATAAGATCGTTCAAGATCAAAGTATGTAAGCTCCTTCATATAAGTCACACTGACTTTAAAACGAACACTAAATATGATGAATACCCCCGCCCGGTAGCTTTGATTGCAAATCCAAGTAGCCAAGTAACAGGTCTAAAACACAAAATATTTAAAGGTCAAGGATATATAATACTGTAATGCCTGCAACTGAGCATATGGAAATTGCGTCTTGTATATCTGTTATTCGTGATTATTATGTATGGCAAGTATCTATTCAATAACATTCAAATTGAAGGAGGAGTTTGCGACACGAACTCCCCATGTTGTATGCTAAAGTGACAAAATACTCAATGTTCAAGGGGAGATAATTCTACAAAGCCCAGTGTTAAACACATGACTATTCATGATTATTATATACATACATACGCACTAAATAACTTTAAAACTGAAGGAAGAGTTTGCGGCACCAACTACGCATGTTTCATGCAAACACATGACAAACAAACGAAAGTTCAAGAGGAGATACTTCTGCAAGGCGCAGTTCTAATCACATGAAAATTGCATCTGGCACATCTGGTATTCATGGTTATTATGCATACTAAATATAAACTGAATGTAAAATTTAAGGAGGTGTTTGCGACACAAACTCATAAATAAACTCAAAATTCAAGGGAAGATAATTTCGTAATGCCCAGCGCTAAACACATGAAATTTGCGTCTTGCACATCTACCATTTGTGATTATTATGTATACAAAGTATAAATTCAATATCCCTACCGAATGACCGACTGCCCGACCGACCGCCGGACAGGGTGATTCCAGTGTGCCCCTCAAACAAGTTTGCCGGGTATAATAGTATCCAGTAATGGCCACCATAACTACTCTTAATTGAAACAATGCGTTACAAGGGCCCTGGTGTCGAAAAAAACATGTTTAAGTAGTTCTATGAATACATAAAAACTAAGCATGGCCAACCAAACTATTTCAAGATGAAATTCCGTCATTCCATTATCATTTCAAAATGTTCGTTAAGATATTTGTTGCATAGAAGCCATCAGAAGAAAGCAAATGGACATTGAGTGCCCATAAAGAAATGAGCGACCATAAAGGTTACGGTGAATGACATAAAAAGATTTGCCGAGACGAAATTACATTGCTAAATTGCGAAATCCATCAGTGCCTAAAAGGGGCAAAAATCGTTCATGAGAAATTTGATAAACGTGCACTGCCGCCCTGTTAGCTAACGGTGTCATTTGATTAACGTTTTAGCTGCGTGGCACTTCCCTCTGTATTCCATAACCTCTAATAATGTTTGCAATTTTGCAAACTGCTTCCTGCTTGACTCAGTCACAACACAGTAATGATACTGTCATTAAACAGTCATAAATATAGTCATTATGCAGTCATTATAAAGTCAAGGCGTGAATTGCACAATAAAATCTCGCTAATCCGAACATTAAAATAAGCGTCGTTTTCTGTCCTCAAGACAGGTAGTAGTTTACTACAGGGTAAATCCATGCAGAAAACTGCTATAGTAGCTCTCTGCATGACTTAACATTGCATTAAAAAGTCACTTGCTAACAAATCTTAATTCGTCTATACTTAAAGTACGCATAAGCAAGATTTTACTGTAGTCACAAAAAGAAAGCCATCGCCTTACTCTGAAATTTTCTGATTATATATTGATTGGACACATTTGGAAAACATTTTTGGTTTTGGGCGTTTTAAAAATTATGAACATAACAATTGCGATAGGTGTCAATGTGAATTAAGATAGGCGTTAACAATTGAAAGGCTCAGATGTTTTAGGTTTTCGTTAGAATCATATTTAAAGCAACTTCTTGAAAAAGTATGTCCTTTGGGTATAAAACCGAGTCTGCAATTTTCTCTTTTCGCCTTGCTACTTTTGCTTCCGAAGGATCTCCCATTTTCAAAATATGTTCAATTGTGAATTCTATCAACAGAGTTTGAGTCGTAATGTAATTTGTACTACAGCTTATTAAAACAAAAAAAAATTACAACGTAGTATAATTCTGTCAAATTATATTACTGGAGACGATTACAATTGATAATATCTACAGAAAACATATTGGAATATTCATATTTGTCTTTTATTGAACAGAACGCAAAAGTATCATGTTTAAGAATAATAACTTACATTCATTCAATCCCGGCATTTCAGTGAAAACAATGGGATTTATATCCAAACATTAATTTTTGTGACATTTGAAATTCTGTGACACAAACGGTGATGCTTCACGTATTTGCATGTTTAAATTATTATATGAAAAAGCCAGATACGCAGATGAAGCCGTAAATTTTAAACGCCTACATTACAGATTACAAAAGAATATTGTTCTTACTGATAAATAAAATGAAAATTATGGCAAAGCAAAACATGAACACTCTTTAATTTGATAGACACACTTTCGATCTCCAACCGATACAAATGGTAAAGATTTTCATTAAAATCTACTTCAAAAGTAAATGTTCATGATTTGTTTATTATGCACGTATTTATGTCAAGCTATTCCACATTAACTCTTATTTGCGAAAATATAATGTTTGCGACAATTGGATACAAAGGTTTTCAAAAAGTTTTGACATAGTAACAAAAACTTGAATCTGTGAATTTCTGGGCGGGAGTGGTGGTGGGGGCTCATTTAGATCTAAACTGTTGACTCAGGTCGAAGGTAGCAAATAAGCAAAACTGTCAATACTGTAGAACCTATCATAAGTTCCCATTCATTTATGAATATAGGACTCTTAAAAATCAGTTGGTTGCTTAATGTATGGCAACACTAATTATGAAAGCTTCTATAGGAGCGTTCTGTCGCTTAACCCTTTCCTCCATAAATACGCCTTTCAACGCCTCTGTAAAGGTTTATGAAACCATTGTGATAAATAAAGCATTTGCTCCTATAGGAACAAATGCTCTATTTATCACAACTGTTTCAAAACTACACAATTCTAAACTTTTCCTTTTCTCTACTAAATGCTCCTTTTCGTAGATTGATTCAAAGAGGTTGTGTCTAAAAATAGCCTCTGGAGGAATGGGTTAAGTCAAATTTTACTGTATATTATACTAAATATAACCATATGCTATTTTATTATAGTGGATATTTATTGTAACTACAATTTATTTGACGAATACGTGTTGACCTTTTTAACGAGTATGGAGCAGAGTAAATCGGCATCTCATGAGGATCTACGAGCGTAAATAGTCCAATCTAGTAGCATTGTTTTTCAAGAGAACTTAATAGCACCTTCGGCATTTTGTAAAGATAATGGTCCTTTTCAATGTTAAGCCTTGGAAATAAATATAACCAGCACTAAACATCTTACCTGTTAGAGATGCCTTTTTATGCCTTTGCAAAACGAGTAGACATAAATACGACGACTATTGTAGTAGTGTAGGTCATGGCAAAATTGTTTCTTGACCATTACAGTAAAGTTCCGCTAATGCGACCACTTAAAAGAGGTATAATTCTGTGTGCTAGATGCAGGTGGTAGCTTAATGCAGGACAAAGTAATGCAGAAAGCTCCTAGAGGAGCTTTCTGCATTACTTTTGTCCTGCATTAAGCAACCACCTGCTTATAAAGGCACCCATGTTTATTCATTAAGTGGTCGCATTAGCGGGGTTTTACTGTATAAACTTCAGTGAACGATTATTCATACAGACTAGTCATGAAATCTTGTTTAACTAATTATGAGGAAATAGTTAGGGAAATATACATCATAGTTAAGTTAACAGAGTAGAAAACTCTTGAAAATGTTACCCTTGAGCAGCGTGTATACAACTTCATTAGATATTTTTATATCCATTCTGATAAAGCTGAAAGCCTTGATCAGGTTGGCAATTGTAAGTTGCATTTGTAGTGTTTACAAAGTCAAAACCCCGTGTACTCGTTAGCGGCGTATCCTTTAGTTTGAAAACAGTGCATACCCAGATGAGATATATTATAGAGAAACTCTCTGATTAGGGTCTGCAATTGTCTATAATTAAAGTTCTAGACTTTCGTACTGAGTGAACTCCATAGCGTTAAACACCACGGATGACTACCCTTACATTATATGGCGAGCGTGTCTCTCCACTCCACACGCACGCACACAAATATATACATCACCAACCCACACGCTTTTCCTTTTCGATATTACACCATTTGAGCAGATACATAGTTTCATGAGTAATAAACTATTTAAGGAAGTGCTAAAGTGCTACAAGCAATTCCCCTGCTAAAACGATTGATAACAACAATGTGAATTATACTTTCTGTCGCTAACACTTGTAACATTTGCATGACATTTTATTGTGAAACTCATGAGAAATAAAAGAGATTAATTCATCACGACATGATGACATTTATAAGATGTTATCTTAAAGTGTTGGAGCCGAGCATAAACTGTTTTGGAAACAGTGTAGACCCAGCTCAAAGGGCTTTCGGTGCACCCTTATATGAGAAACTGCACTATTCGTCACAAAAATCAGCTTCTTGAGTGATGAAGTTTGATACCATGTTTTATGTAATTAATATTCAGATAGATATGGAAGAGCCAGGTTCCATTATTTAGTAGGTTAAGGATTTAGATATGCATTACGAAATATTATAAAAATCCACCATGAGTTTTCATGAAAGCCTCGGCCTTCCGTGAATTTGTGACTCTCGTGTGAGATATTTCTATTTTTCACGAATTAACGAATGGTTGATTTTTTACTCCCACCAAATAAAGATCTACGAGATTATCTAGATAGACTCGTAATGACCACCTCCCCCATTTCGGTGTAAATTTGCAGCTGATTTTTCTGGGCGCCTTATGTGTTAAAACATCCACATCTCCAACAAATTCGGCATTTTAAAATACATATCAAGTATTATCGCAAAATGACAGTATGTCCACTAGTTGAATGTTAAAATTACCGAGTGTCCTTTAACTTGCGCATGGATACAACTTAACCCTTGAACTTGAGTAATTGGGTCGCTGTATTTCTTAAGCGAAAATAAAAACAATGTTAAAATTGTTCATCTTTATCGGATGAGACGGTTTTTTCATTGTTTCCTGCACGAAACAACGGAGCATAATCATATGATGACGTCATTATCACGTGACATATAAAATACATGTTTCTTCTATGTCATGTGACAGCTTTCTTACATCAGCCGTGCGCGGAAAATCGCTGAGTATTCCGAATTGAGGGTAGGAGAAAACACAGGGCATTGGGAAACACACTGAACCCGGATGCGTCTATTGAGATCCAAGCTGTTTGACACTCGGTCAAAGGATTGTACGAATCAAGGTACAGTAGCACCTGGCTTAAACGGTCATTCATTCATTGAACGTTTAAAGCAGATAACATCTTTCTGTATTACGTTAAACTCTTACGCCAATCTTTTAGAAGGAGCAAACGCGATAGTAGTAATTCACATTTAGATATATTTACCCGTTCAATACCAGTTAGAAAGTAGTAAAGTCAAGCAGGCAAAGCCACATACAAAACGCAACCACCACCAAAACATCGATAGATAGTATGACACATACACACACACAACTACACACCCAAACACATGCACATACACGAGATGAACACAGAAAACACCAACAAACACACAAGGGCTAGAGATAAAACATTCCACACATGAACAAAAGCACAAGTTCAGAGACACAAGATTCTTTTAAAAAACTGATGTCTGCGTTAAGTACATGTATCCCGAACACATCTGCCATTTCTTTGAAAAAGGTACCACCTGCCTGGCAAACCCATAATTAGACCTCATTTTGATGGCCGCTTAAGTCAGGTGCTACTGTATTAGAAAATGGTAACTGATAAGAATATGAGAAGAACCCAGTTTCAGTGAGTTAATGGTTTACATTATTCATTAACAACACCAACAAACACACACACTTCATTTGCTTCAAAAAGACAAACATCTTTTTTTTCAAATCTATATTTATAATCATTGGAATGGCTCAGCGTTTTCCTGACAATTTACATGACTAACTGTTCAGTGTCGTTTTAGTGACGACATTTTACAATAAATCACAAAAAAGGAAATCATTATTGCCCAAGTGGCATTTGTAATTTGAAAAAAATCCATCTGCTTATTTATAACAAGGCCAACCTGTCTGTTCCTGAACGTGATAAAATTACCATTATCACACCATTAAGGCAAAAATAACATTTGATTCATTACTATTTAAGCCACTTTGCACACTTTTCCCTATTTCTATGACTCGGGGAAAAATAGGAACGACATGGCATTATGATGCAAAAGGTTGAGTTTAAATATTTGAATACGTGTATACTGACATTTGAAAATACGAGTAGTGTAGACCCAGATCATAGGGTTCATGGTACGCAATGTCTCTCATTCAATATTCTCTCGTGAAGTGTACCCTTTCGCACTGAATGGACTCTTGTTAAACCGTTAAATGATAATGAAAACATTTCACTAAGAATATCAAATTTTAGCATTCAAGAGAATGAATTCCTGTTTTAACAATATATCCGAAAGGGCGACATACACCATGCTACTCAGGGAGCCAATGGGGTCTACCATACACCCTAGACCTTTTACATGGGTAACAGAATGTTCAGAAAGGCTCCTGAATCAGAATTGCGAACGTACTCAAGTTTACATTCCTTTAGGCTATGTGTATTTTAACCGTTTCCATGCCCCCCAGTTTTCGTAATGATGACCCATACCTGCACACTCGCCCATATCACAACCAGTTTGTGTCCTACACTTATAAAACTGGTACCAAATGGAAGATAGGACATTGTGCTTTTATTTCAACGTTTTGTTGTACATTACCTTATTTGCACACTCATGCATATTATTGAGAACATTAAAATAGTAAAATAAAGTATTGAAATAACCTTAAAATTTCATTTTTTATCCTACAAATATCAGTAAATAACTTCAAATGCAGTTTAACATAATGGCAAAAAAACCAGAAAGCAAAATATCCAATTTGAGAATCAAAGCATTAATTTGAAGTACCGTTTTAACCGTTTCCCTGGTAACACCCCATTTTTCGTAATGATAGGCGGTACCACCTGCAAAAGCGTCCATATCACAGCCAGTTTTGTCCTAAACCTATAAAACTGGTCCTAAATTGGAGATAAGACGTTGTGCTTTTATTTCCAGCTGTTTTTTTAATCAACTTATTTGCATACTCATGAATATTAATAAGAACATTAAAAATAGTAAAAACAATATAGAAATAACGTAAATAATGTAAACTATTCACTTTTTATCCTACAAATATCTGAAAACAACTTCAAATGCAGTTTAACATAATGACAAAATCCTCACAAAAAAAAATCAAATTTGAGGACCAAGCAACTAACTCTAAATGGAAAAGTAGTAAAGTCAAGCAGGCAAAGCCACATGCAAGACGCAACCACCACCAAAACACCGATAGACAGCATGACACACACACACACACAACCACACACCCAAACGCACACACACACACGAAATGAACACAGAAAACACCAAAAGACACACAAGAACCAGAGACAAACGTTCCACACATGAACAAATCACAAGCAGAAAGACGCAAGGCAAACAAAAGGAAGAGTGACAAAGAGAGTACCGCCTTGACACGGTCAGTAGCAAAAACACCACTGGGGGTTTAAACGTTTTAAGTAACGTTTTAACGTTTTCCATAGAACCATTCATTTCACCCTGTTCACACATATTTGGTAGTCGACACCTACCTACAAACATAGATATGAGGCATTGCTTTAATAGTAAATATTACTTTTCTGATATGAACTAATTTGCATATGTATGAATATTAATGAGAACAGTGAAATATGTTGAAAGTTTCGAAATACACCAGTCTTTCTCATAATAAAAAAGTAAAAAAAAGTAAAGTATCTAGTTATAGTCTACTTTCAGTCCGAATGACCGCTCAGCCGACTGTACATTTACTCCCCTGGTCATTGAGTCACTGGCCTACAATATTGAGCACTGCTAACATATGGCGCAATCATGCAGCCGCAGTACCGACGAGTGACCCTCACAGGTACCCATTTTAACCCCTGGGTTGAGAGGATGTGCGGGTGGGAGACATGGAAAAGTGTCTGAAATTTCCGGGAGGGACCGGGATTTGAACCCCGGACCTCCGGACTGATAGTCAAGCGCGTTACCACAAGACCACCGCCACCTATAATAAGCAAGCTTGCTAGACATAGGTCTACTTTTGCCGTAAATACTTGACTAAATACTATGCGGAAGAGGCTTCTTGTTTAACCTCTATGCATTCGCACTTAGTCAACTTGTGTAGATCCGGGTCAGAGACTTCCAGTGAGTACTCCACATGTTTAGGATTTACGACAAATGTACTATATAACTATATTGGGATAAGCAAATTCCAAATCTATATGACATGGTTACACGTGACAGGATAAACAATGTAGACCCGGGTCAAGACGTTCAATGTGTACTATAGTTCGGATCAACATTGTTTCTTTATCGCTATACGCACATGGAAAGCAATACCTGTATAAATATTATGCTGAGTAAAGAGAGCGAGATCAACGTATAATACTTTGGCTGACCATTCTTTAGTTTTTACTCGAACGAAACGAAATTTGTAGATAAAGCCACAAGAACTGTCAGTTCTGATTAGGGTTACCCGTTAGTCTGTCTCCAACGAAACGAAAGTTGGAGACACGACTTAGGTAGGACATAAATATTGGCGCGTTTTCATGTACAATTAGTCACATGCTACATGCGAGAGACAGCTGGCGATAATCCTTCTAATATAATGACTTACACAGATCGGAGAGTCAATACAAAACGTTCGCTATATACGGCCAACCTGCTGGATCTAGATTGGGCGTCAAGTATTTCGGTGTGCGATCTAGATTCAATCCGCTAGTGCGTCTGCTTCCGTCTTTAACGTGCCGTGCTGTGGCGTTTCAGTATATATATAGTGCAATAGGGGGCATATGCATTCATTCTGGGTTAATACAACAAAGGGGTCAGCTGCATTCATTCAGGGTGAATACACTGGGTTAGTACTTCGGAGTCCGATCTAATCCAACCCTCTCGTGCGGCAGTTTTCCCTCTCAAACGTGACGTACAATGACGTTTCAGTAATATAGTGCAATTAGCGCGACATCTGCATTCATTTTGGGACTTAAGGTATAAATTTGTATAGCAGTTTACATGTTAAAACAGAGAGGTGCACTCAGACTCTGTGTGTGAAATATTTAAAAATGAATATACCTAGGTTGAGCATTATTTGTTTGAAACCGAGGTCATAATATTTCTTAATTTATTTACCGATGGCCACCGGCAGAAGTAAGGTTTTAGATATTTTGAGCGTAGCTCACGGTATAAAGGACACACTAACAACATGTGTTACTCGCCTTCTACCATTTGCATATTACACATAATCTGTGGTTTCTCTCAATATTCTTGTGTCTGCCTACCTCAATATGGAAGTTGTGCACACAGAGTCAAACTTTCGAGATAGCGTTTCTATATCTAAATTCCTTAGTGTTATCTAAATAAGGTTCAATTTTGAATTCTTGTTTAAATTTCCGATAAGTCGAGAGTCTACTTGAGTATATCAGCATTGTAAGTTTTAAATAAGAGAACAGAACTAGAGTGTATCATAGATAACATCAGTTAATTGCTCTGACTGAAATTCTCAACAACTCTCTTATACAGATGTAACTTGATCCGAGTTGCAATAGTGGAAATGCATGTGAAAATACATATCATTATTGTTTTTGAATGTCCCTTATACAACCAGACACGAGCTAATCTGTTTCGTAAATTACTGTTTCTTGCAGAAACTAATTTGCACATGTTACTCTACGTTTATCCTGACTTTTCTCCTGTCATAAACAATACAGTCTTGTAGGCAGTACACCGGTTCATTCGAATATCCGATAGATTTTCGAGCTCGAGTTAAAGATGTATTGTACGCATTTTTCGTATGAATCAATCAACACCAGAAAGCTGTACACGTATACATACAATGAGAATAATGCTTACAAGCCATTTACCAACAGGATATATATATTCAGCTAAATTTGATCGCTTTCCGAATACTGCAAAATTCTTTAAAAGGAGCTTTAAACGGGGATTTTGTAGGGAAATCAGCGGACATATTCGGCCTAGTTCTGAGTGACTCCGATTCTATTTTGGAACAACGCTTTGAATATTAAGTAGGTTGCTATCACATGTACAATGGCTGACACTTGTTGTTGGCCTACATATACATCATCCAATATGCACATTTGAAACTTACGACAGATTCCGGCAAATTGCGAACGCTGTTCCGTTGGTTTCCGTAGCTATCCATTTTTCTGGGGGAGGGGGGGGGGCAACCATTTACTAACCGTGGTGTATAGTGTTCATTAAGTGTTAAGGTTCATAGATTCCGATTCTAAAGTCAGTTTGAAACGCAAACTTTGCGGAAATTTGCGCAACATCCATCTTTAAGTAATTGTTACAAAACACTCTCTTCTTAATTAAGTCTCGTCAAAACTTCTCTTGCATAGATTGTATTACAACTACAGTTGCTATTTACAATGTGTTTTGATACATTATCGTTATTGCTAGTATAATGACACATACTTTTATGCACCTATATGTAAACCTCTACTCATGTCTCAATGTACATACTCATAATCCATAACCGTTTATTTATTGCCATGACACTATATTTGTATTACCTGGAGAGAGCGCATTATATAATGTTGTAAAACATGCACTTTTGCATTACTATTTTCGCTTTCGAAGGATCACCCGTTTTTAGAATATATGTACTTCGCAAAAGCAGGTGTTAAGTGCTTGTGTGGCGGCCGTAAAAAGTCACCCCGTACTTCATTCTCATTACTTTTTATGTTATTAGTTTTGAAAATTGGATACTGCTTAAGCCGGAGCTAGGGGGCGTGAGAATTGTTGCACTTTTAATTACTACTCATGAACAGTCTCAATAAAACCGAGTCTGCAGTTTTCATTTTTTTTGCATTTCTACTTTTGCTTTCATCAATTTTTAGAATATATGTACTTCACAATAGCAGGTGTACCTGTGTGGCGGCCGTAATAAGTCATCCCGTTATATTCTGAAAGTGTGAGATCCTTCGATTATTCCTATAATATAAGCCTATTAGTATGTCCAGTTGGATCGCGGTAGATCGGTGGTTCTACCCGGGTGCCATGTGCACGAAACAATGCAAGTTGTTCCATTTACTCTTAAAGTATCAAAACTTAAATTAAATGCTGTTTCAAACCTCTATTATAAAGAAATTACCGACAATAGACTTAGAGTTGACATGAGTTGAATTAGGGTTTATTGAACTTAACATATGTTATGGCCTCATTACAGAAAGTAAGTTGTTGGACCATCACTCCAATCACATCGATATAAATCATTCAGACTTGTGCCAGAAACACATTGACCGTGAGTTCAGACTAAGTCGTGAAAGGGGCAGACTTGCTAAGTGGTTCGGAAATCAACGTCAAGTCATGTAAAATACTAGATTGAGTTCCTGCATAGTGACGCTGTGTTTCTTTTTCCAGATAGCTAGCTAGCAACTAACTTAACTTAATAACTTAATGCAAGCTTCGGCAACGCATTTCTCTTATTTTGTGTTTGACATTCTGCATTTCAATGCACATTGTGTATTTATATCTTGGCGGGTCATACACATTGCGTGCAAAATGATATCAGTGATTCAATCACTTGGTTATGCTTATACTATGTGTTTGGTATCAGTTTGATATGAAATGAATTGGGTTATTCCAGAGAATGGTTTAACTGAGAAACAGAAATGTATCCCGTCTGAATACAATGTGCTAATAGTGTTAATTGTTTACAATACACAGGGGGCAGGGTGTACTGGTCACTGATTTAATATAACCTTAATGTATGGCAACTGAATGTGTATACTGCACATACATGTATTGATCTTCAAGCTAGGAACAATTGGATGATACGATATTATTTCATCGCGTTTTACAACATTATAGTATTCGTTGACCATAACCTTTACAATGATGAAATTTCCATATAAACTTTCCAAATTTCAAACAGGTCAAGCTTACGCTGAATATTTAGACATTTTCCAAAGAAAAGTGTAATATGACAAACAGTGCAGATCCTGATGAGAGAGCTCCTCTTGGTCTATGCTGTTTCCAAAGGACATTAGTGACTCGTTTCCCGCATTGTAAGGATTAACTCTTTCGCTGCCAAATTTTGTTGTCTACAAACTTTGTTGTCTGTTACAATTTTCTGTTTTCATATTTTCTTTATTTTGGTTTCATAAATTAGTATCAGTAACGGCGTCTCATCAGGATCCAAAGTGTTTGTTTAGGTAATGACAGATGTGATATTAAAGCGTTAACATGTTAAGCAGGCAGTTAGTTATCTGGGAATCTAGTAGCTATAGTCTATTCTAGATTCAAGGCGTCGTGAAAATCACCAACCACTGAGATATAAAATTAAATATTGAAAACTCTTGTTCTGAAGAATAATGTTTACTTAGTGCATAAAAGAAATATCATCCGGAAATACTTAAATGTACCAACAAAAAAGTATATGGTCTAAGGTAACACATTTGTCACATCTAGAATTTATTTAAAACGGGAAACTTGTGCCCATATGATCCGGGTGCTCCACCCTTTCTAACTTCACACGTGCTAATTCAGCTGTCATTTAGTCAAAGATTGTAGGTTTACAGGTTGATTCTTCAAGTAACCCACAAGCTGAACAACTTCACATATCTATGATAAACATTACTGTAAAGTTTCATAACCCTTGTGTACCACACAATTTGATACATGTCACTTACCATTACCCCACTAGTATATACTGGATTTATTTGCAGACACTCCAGCTGCCGATGAACATTCATTTAAAGTGTCACGGATAGCTCAAATATACTCAACAAAATGATTTAAGGGTCATTAGACAGTTTCTCATAGGGTTCAATGTATTTACTACACAACTTTAGTACTTCGTATCTTTCACCAATGTCACTTAATCCCAACGAAATTTGCAGGAATTATTATTAGAGTTTCAGTTAACGGGTGTAGTTGAAATTTATATCTGCGGGAGTCTTATGCTCCTCCGTGGAGAATAAAATGTAAAACGTTGTTTTTCACAAAACATGCATAATTTTCAATAGGAGTTTTCCTTGCTTCGGAAATCGAAAATCATATCAATATTGGAAAGATTTACCAAAATGTTTGACATGCCAAAGACACGTTTATTGGTATTCCAGATAAGAGTAAAATAAAATTGATTTTTTTGAGTAAAATGACAAATGACAAAGTTAAAAAATACCAATTTTCACAAAGTTAGTGGCCATAACTAGGCCAATACGCAACGACTCCGCATAGACAACACTTATTCGCAACAAACAGAATGACTGGCAGACTAGTGTTTAGATTCGAAATCCAATGTAACTGCTTCCGTCGATAGTGTACAATTATATGTATTGATAGGACATTATCTATTTTCTGTTTCTTTTTCATAGAGTGTCCATGGACAGTCTCTGCATAACAGAAGCTCAAATACAATGTGCAATGCTGGTATAAATGATAAATGGTTATTTCCTACTGTCTCTGCTACGAAATCCAACCTTACATTACACCATCCGTTGTATCAACATTTAATTTGTTTCCTGACCAAACGGCAAGGTTCATACAACGTATTGTGTCAGTCAGGTCATTTATGACTGTTTACAGTTGGCAGCAACTGACCTGTCTATCGTCATCAGCTCATTTGCATATTCATTCACCCGTAAACAACGACTTTATTTCATCGTTTCGATTGGCTGTGTGAGGGTTGTTAAACCAGTTTGCGTATGAGTGAGAGCACCTGTTTAACTAATATCCTAGACCCGCGAAACTCTAACCCGTTCATACAGCTTACTTTTTACTTACACTCGAAGAATTGTACCATTGCCTGGCTGTCCTTTGCTACATAAATAAATCTGAACCAACATGAGTGACTTGTGCTCTATATCCAATCACCTGGTTTACACAACGCATGGTAATCATTCATTTCTTCCATTGAATCATGATGCGTGAGATGACATATCATATCAGAACATAATTTGGCATTCACTATAAATATCTTTCTCTAGTGCTAAACCTTATTATAAGAGATGTGTTCTACATGTGCCTATTAAGTTAAAACAAAAAACCTTAACAACCCTGTTACTAAATTCGAATTTGGTAACTGATGATTTAGATTACTAGGTCATGATATAATTACTTACGGTGAAGTTAATGGAACTGTGTTAATCTATTTGAACACGCTGTTACATAAACATCTTCAGAATGTATTAATACAGAATGTATTTTGCCATCAAATAATTCATTTCATACGCATAAACAATGTTACAATTCTAATTTCTAAGTAATCCATTCCCAAAAAGGAACATTTACTATAGAATAGGACACGTTTAGAGTTAGTATATTTGAAACCATTGTGATAAATAGGGCATGTGCTCCTATGGAGCAAATGCTCTATTTATCACAATGGTTTCAGAAAGTGGCTTTTGCAGAGGCGTCCAAAGGTGCCAAAATGAGGGAATTAGTTAATTGGTAAAGTCGCTAACCATCCAGTAAAAACATCTACACCACGTTCAGAGCTGGCAACAACAAAAACGTAAGTATACTGTTTATTGTTTCAATTAAACATGGACACTTTCTTCTAAATTAGTGAAAAGGCTATTTTTTAATTCTGTCGCATAGATAATTGGTAAATGTTTAGAAACAGACTATTTATTAGTTTTATTATTCATGAACAAGAGCAGACACATTATTCATATACAGTAAAACTTCGATTATCCGAACACTAAAATACGTATTATTATCGATCTTTAAGACAGGTGGCAGCTTAATGCATGGTGAAAGTCATGCAGAAACCTCCTCTAGGAGTTTTCTGCATGACTTTCACCATGCATTAAGCAGCCACCTGCCTAAAAGGGTCTAAATTCTTCTATACCGAAAATTCGAATAATCGAGGTTTTACTGTAGTTGAACTTTGACATCTTGAACTCGGATAACTTGAACTTCGAGATAACTCGAAGTAAATGTTCGGTCCTAACAAACTTTACAATACAAAATTGTTATAAAATGTATCACTACGACTATCCAGAAACACATGTGACAGGTAATTGCAGGTTGAAAGTAATTAAACGCTAGACCTGCTTTAAATTGTGAACTTGAAAAAATAATTGTCCAGAGTAGAATTCAGGTAACTCGAACGTCTGTTATCTGGAAGTACAGTAAAACCTCTCTATAACGGATGTTAAGTTTAGTGTAATTATCGGTCTTTGGGACAGGTGGCAGCTTAATGCAGGGTGAACGTCATACAGAAAACTCCTCTAGGAGTTTTCTGCATGACTTTCACCCTGGTTTAAGCAACCACCAGCCCGTAATATCTAAATTCCTCTCTTCTAGAATCACGTAAGTAGCAGTGCAGACACAGTTAGACTAGGTTGTGTGTGAATTATGTCAAAATGATGTATGACCCATATCATGTTGTACAAATGATGTCTCTTTACATTCTGATCTGCTAAAGTGTTCACTTTCTTCCTATTCATAAAATCGTTAGAGAAACTACTTGCCGAGTAGTTAACAGTTTGAATTCTGAAGTGACGTCTAATTTACGCAGCATTATCTGGGCCTGAACTGATAGAGACACATATCGGCTTGCGATCATTAGGTTAAAAGTTCATGTTGTATAGGCGTCTGATGAATGTCTTTTCTACTTAACAAATCTAAAACATATTGTGTTACGTTCCGCCGTAGCATTAACTTTAACAAGGCATTGTTCACTGGAGTAGAGTAACAGAAAATGCGCGTAGCTGCAACACAGATCTGAAGTTAAAGTCATTGAGGCGATATTGCGATTACCTTTGTAAACAGATAAAATCCAGAAAGTAAATCGAGTAACATGGTGTCCAGTCAGGATTCATTCTGTCTAATACATATTTGAAAAAACAATATTACAATATAGATTATGATTTCAAAACGTTTAAGCTTGCGAAAAATACTCCCTTTATTCAGTGAATATTCATATAAAAACTGACACCATGAATATTAATTAGATAATTTACATAATGGTACATAGATACATGGAACTATGGACATGGGAGAACTTGTATATTCATATTTATGGTAGTTCATGAGCAAACAGAGCAGACTCTGGTCAGATGGCTAATACAGGACCGCCTGATCTGAGTTTATGTGGGTGCAATGGCGTAGACAGTTGTATTTATGGAGTGAACGGTTTTCTCATTCACCCAGTCACGTGATCTGATACTCATAGTGGTTGAAACATTTGTTAGTTTGCACTAACTGCATTTATATAATCGCAGCGTTGATATCACCGCAAAGAACAGGATTTTAACGGCAAAAACAGATTAATACGCGTAGTTGACTATAGTCCTGTATTGAACAGTTACACTGCATAGTAGTCCACTTTTGGTATGAGTTACAACGGTATTATACTATCAGATCATGTCTATCAAAATTTAGAGAAAACTTACAGACTTGGTTTGATTGAGTCTGTCCATGAGTATTAAATAAAACTGCAACACTACTCACGCCTCTAGCACCGGCTTAAGCAGTATTCAATTTTCAAAACAAAATAACATCAAAACTAATGATCCCAAAGGACCAGAAAATATAACAACATTATCATTAATAACATTAAAACAGATTTACTATGTTACTACGGGGATATCTAAAACTGATATTTATGTATATCTTTTTCGACCGAAATATCTTTAGTTTGGTATTTACTTGGCTTTTTACCAGGATCCAAGTTGTTAGACAATTGCACAAACTGTATTCACCACACCCCTTCATCGTTAGTTGACATGTTTGTGTTACGAGTCTTGTACGGCAGCACAGTAAAGTGCCAGACCAATACTGTTTGCTATTAAATTTCACTTATACGGACACTGTTTTTGATATACAGGATGTGGAGGAAAGTTCCAAATCGATTTGCCGACCTCATTTTACCAATAGAATATATACCATGAACATATATCTGTCAGTTTCTTACCATAGGAGTTAAACCAAATTATATTACTTGAACTAACACGGAATATTGAACTATGCAGAGAGAGCCAGAATAGAGTAGATTTTGTTTACCATCAAATCAGTTAATTTGTTTACGAAATGAACGGAAATATTCCGTAATTTGATTTGTATGTGGCTTTGCCTGCTTGACTTTACTACTTTTCCTTTGCTCAAAGAAAACTTGTAAGTGTTACATGCTGTATTGGGACGTTACAAACCGAATGGTATACTGTACGATATGCAGAGACAATAGTTGCTTTCAGTGTTGCGGTCATGGAAATACAAGAACTATTAGAGAGTAGCATTTCAAAATGCACAGATTATTTTTTTAAGGAGCTCAGGCAAGCACATATAAATTACCAACACTCACCCTCTATTGACATCGATAATCACACTTGTAATCCAATGGCACTTTGGGATCATACAAATAAATGGACACAAAATGAAAACACAAAATCCCCTTTGAATCGTTAAAATATAATGAAAATAATGTTATCTCCGATGGGCCATATGTATTAATTAAATGGGCTCTTAATTTCGAAACACTTCAATCATACAGATATTTTTTATTCTTTGATATGATGTTACGAAAAAAAGATATTTTAGAACAAGGTATGACAAATAGATTGTATAAAAAAACTTGAGTTAAACTTGCCAATCACGAGACAAATGATTGTTAAAATAATTGATAATGCTAAAAACAGTAAAACTACAGGTTGTGATAGAATACCGTACGAAGTTCTAAACTTCTCCTATTCGTTGATAATCTGCATACTTTATTCATATTTTATACACTGCATGTTTTCAAAGCAACAGGTAACAATAGGTTGGCTATTTAGAGCAAACCGATATTTTACTTGAAGAGCAGAACGGGTTTGGTTTAAAATGGCAATACGAAGCCTACGCCTTAATGCCTGCACTGTAATACGAAATAGACCTTTGATTTGCAGAAGACGTTTGATTTCGTAGACACAGACATGCTTATGAATTCACATACGTAAATTGAAAGCTTTAAAACGGGAGGATCGCTATTTTGCCAAATACATCGACATGTTTAAAGTTAAATGGCTGTCTTTCGGACTGGTGCCCGACTTTGTCCGGTGGCAGACAGAATAACACAGCTCACCGATAATGTTTGCTTTATTCATAAATGATTTAATTGAAGATCTAAACTCTCTTTATAAAGACATAAATAAGTGACGAACACGTGTTGTCTGTTATATGCTGATGACATTTTATACTGGCAGAAAATGAAAAGTAATTGAAGTTATGCTAAATTTTACTCATAAAGAGTACTGATTTCGTATCAATAGTGATTAGCAAACGCTATTCATGTCGGAAAAAATGGAAAAAAGAAGTGGTTTTGATTTTAAATTAGACATTGATACAATGCACTAGTTGTCTCGTTATCAATATCTTTGGGTGCATTTACATGGACATTTGAAATATTGAAACTGTCTTGAAAATATGTATATATATAGGTTAACAAGACTATACGTATAGTTGAATAGTTAACTTTCCAGGTTACATGTGGTGCTTAAATTATAGCTACTATTACAAGATGCTGGTGTGCTAGACCACTATTGAAACAACATAACAGTTAATCTTTTGGATTTAGAAAATTATCTCTTGGACTTGTATAAATAAGAATGGCATCAGAAAATTACATATTCTGCTAAACTAAGAACCTAAATTAAAGTGAAACCTGACATCGTGTTACAACCGTAATTGGTGTTAAATATTTTGAAAACGGAGAAGTCACATCTAGCACTATTAAGATCTGCAATTCTGCCATTCAAAATTGAAACAGTGCGATATATGCCGACCTTCCAGTACCTGAAATAATACACAGTGTCTGCGAAGACAATGTAGTTGAAGATGAACTTCACCTCTTGACAGATCGTTCCAACATACAATCATTAAGAAAACTTTGTTTAATGAAGTAATCACTAGGTGTGAATTTTAAACAACTGCACAGATTGCGAAAATATTCTGTTTTATACAAAACTACTGCGCTGGTATCTCAAAGTTTATTGTCAACAGTATGTTTAAGAGGAGAAATGTCTCATTAAAGGGTTGATCTCATTTTGACCTCAGTTTCAAATATTCAAAGTACAAAAATGAGTCATGCAGGAAACACCACATACAAAACAAACAGCCCCCTGAACAGCAACACAATGAAACAGCAAATGTACATAACTATAAAAACACCAAGAGACGCACAAAGACAAAACAAACATATAATAGGGGAAGATGGAAGTACCGCCTTGGAACAGTCAGTGACAAAAGTCACTGGGGAGTTAAACCAGTTTATGGTCGCTCAAGTTCTCAAACAAATGTGCTGATGTTTATATAGCTCATATGCATAACACTGCTTATGTTAGATACATGATTTATTTTATGGCGTTCGGAACGCCATATAGCAGTCGGTCTCTTTACGGCAACGAGTTCACTTGTCTAGTGAACATGCGCAATACAAAATAGTTTTCTTCAAGTCTGCACTAGTTTGGTTGTAAAATGTTCATGTATTTGTTTACTCTTCATTTATTTAATAATAATTCGCTGTGTGAGATAATTACTACTAATCTACACAAAGATAAACTTTTTGAAAGTCTTGAATTTTAATAAACTCCAAGTACGTCGATGCTCCAGAGTGGGCCCTGTACTTTAATCGGAAGAAGAAGAAGAAGACGCGAACGAATATTTTTACCGTAGTTTTCGCAACACCTTGGCGTTCTAAAGCAGAAGGAATATAGCCGAGGTTTCCAATTGCATTTTTATACACATTCGTAACTGATTAGCATATAGACCTACATCTTCAGCAAATCAAACTGCCTTTTGCATCGTATTCGGTCATTTCCGTTTGACACGTACTCAAAATTAGAAATAGGAAGTTTCATAAAGGACAAGGTCAAAGAAATCTAAAATAATCAATCAATGAAATTCGGAATTCCCATATACACATTTATCACGCATCGAACAGCGTGTTTTGCCTATGGCACCCAACCTCAACACAAGTATAAGTCTTACAAGAAGTAAAACCGTAAAAACACGGGGTTCTATCGGCTTATCAAAGTAAGTATTATCCATAGAAGGTTTTCAACACATATTCAATCAAATTATATTCCAGTGTCAATAACAACTGTGAAAATAAGAGTCTCTTCTATGTATCGTGTAACCGCCGAGTCGCCGACACTGTCGTTTGCTCTAGGCGTTTATGTCGTGTAAAAGCGAAAGTAGGTAGCAATTTGTTGAAATGTCTTTCCCAGCTTACAACTCTACTTCAGACTGTAGTTCTGAATTTGAGTTTCATCAGGCCCCACAAACAACTACCGTAATTGTATGTACATGTATGGATCTACTTAGTAATTAAAAATAAAAACAGTCTACCTTCAAATTTGTAAGCAGACTACATTTATTCAAAATAAACGAGTGCTGAACATGGAAAAATCACACAAACTTGGTGCGAGTATGCCAGCAGTTTTCGGCCCTGCACGACATAATGAAGAAGAAGAAGAAAATAAATGTTATGTGTAAGAATTAGTTAAACAAAACATGTAGGATTATAGGTAGCCTTTGTATCATTTTGATGTTGTGCTTCAGTTTTTGAATCAGCTTTGGACATGAAAGCATTAATTGACCCTTTACTTCATGAATATTCATATAAGAAATAATGACATCATGAATATAATTAAGATATTCTTTTGCCATGGTAGAAACTAGAAGCATGTCTATATATAAACAGCAGATCATGAGATGGCTCCTTTTGTTTCAGGCTGTCATATTTTTATGCCCCCGATCAAGGGGGGGGGGGGCTGACTTTGTTGGTTTGTTGGCTTGGCTCAAACTTTAATGTTGGCAATAACTTTGTAGCCATTGCACATACATACTTCAAACCTGGCATGCCTATGCAACTTACAGAGGCGAACATTTTATTTATTTTATTATTTTTTTTTTGGGGGGGGGGGGGGTTTGAGGGGGGAGGGGTGGCTTATTAAAATCAAGGTTATATAACAGTTAAATGTCACATTACGGGTCAAATTTATATTTGTCACAATCAGGGGCATAGTGTTTCACAAAAATGTGTTGTTATTAATACTGTTATCAATTCCAAGACGTTATTGTTATTAACGTGTACATCAATTTCCCCCCTTACACATAACATCCATATCAAACCCGAACGTCATTATGGCCATTCAGGCCTTTGATTTATTGTGGTGTTAGTCGTTTTGTTTAAATTGGCTGATATATCAAACGTGATTAGATGTTGTAAATTGTTTTTCTGTACTATTTATTTGCTATGCATAAAGCGATGTCACTATAATAAATGTCTCGAAGGTGGAGCGGTGGTCTAGTGGTAACGCGTTTGACTACCAATTCGAAAGTCCGGGGTTCAAATCCCCGTCCGCTCGGAAATTTCAGAGATGCTTTTCTGCGTCTCCAACCCACAGGGAGTCTAAGACAAACTGTCTGTGAAACCTGAAGTGCCCGAAAGTAGTCATTAGCCCACATTGACTTGTGACACGGCTTGTCACAGTAAGTCCGAAAGAGCATAGCCCGATTGGAAAAGAGCTGTGTATGTGCGATAAGTGCTGAGTAGATGCCACCAGCATATGAAGAGACAGTCTATCCAAACATCAGAGTGAAAGCACTTGGGGAATCATGACTAGGAGGGACAACTCGGATGGAAAAATCATGGAAACTAAATGACGAGTAGCATTGTAAGGCATTGGGTACGAGGAGGCAAGGAACGAGTACGACGCATAGCGGCGATCCAGCGGAGGTGATCGGAGGCGACGGGCGAAACTTGGGCATGAATACGCCACAGACAGGGAAAAATAATAATAATAATGTACGTATATACTTACTTCTTTACTTACTATTTAAAACTAATCCGAACTAATAAACAAAACAACGACCCACTCTCCAACACGTAACAAAAAAAAACCGAACAACCATAACAAAATCAAACAAAACACCAGCAACACAAAAGATCAACAAAATAAACATGTACCAGCAAAAGACACCATCATAAAAACAACAATACCAACAAATAAACAACAAACACACATATATGATAATAATAGTATATCCAAATTCACGTTATTCCAAATTCACTTCGATATAGTGAGGAAAGGAAACAAACTACAGTAAAATTCCTCTAAACCGGACGTTAAACTTAGTATAAATATCGGTTTTGGAGACAGGTGGCAGCTTAATGGAGAGTGAAAGTCATGCAGAAAACTCCTTTAAGATGTTCACCCGGCATTAAGCAGCCGCCTGCTTAAATGTATCTAACCTCTTCCCTACTATAATTCCGGTTTAGTTGGGCTTACCTCTATCAAACTAAACGTAACATTGTTGTAAAAGCGTCACTTTGATACATATCCGCTTGAAAGACACTTCGAACGATTATCAATTACGAACAGTTTGCAATTGAGTGCCGATCAGATGTGAGTTCCGTGAAAGATGTAATATTTTATCTTTTTACTCAAACCGCAGCTGCGTATATCCAAACTCGTGTCAAATTGCTCTTTTTAATTTCGACCCTGGCTATAGTAAGAAACGAATGTCGGCAATTGTATGCAATTTGCTAAAATATATGGATTTTTTCTTTCATTTCTTCTCAAAACAATATGTGAGTGTCAAAACCCGCTGAGACATTTTGAGTAATAAAGAAAATATTTCTAAACTTGAAAATGCCTGCAATTGTCATTAAATATCACCCAAGATGTAAAACGCCTCCTCATTTAAAACCCTTTGCCAGCTAAGGGCTACATGACATGCATGTGCCAACAACTTGGATCCAGATGAATGTCCGAGTAACTCTCGCAAGGATCTAAGCTGTTTGTCACTCAGTCAATACTTAATCGAATCGGAAGTACGCTCGTACATAGAAAATGTACCAGATCGGAATGTTTATAGCATGTTACGGTTAACGGAAAAAACGACAGTACGATTTTACTTCATCGTGAGTGTATTACCATTAGTGTGATGAAACCGATATATTTTCAAACAGCATAGATCAGATCAAAGGGTTCCCGAGGGAGCCCTTTGTGACCAGGGTCTGTACTGTTTGTCGTAAAATAGTTGTCTCCAGTGATAAAGTTTGACACAGGTTTTGTTAAATTACTATATGTATTAAGAAAGGAAGGAACCAGTTTTAATTTTTCAGCAGATGAAGTGATAAACCATATTACTATTTGCTAGGCGTGTGTGTCTGCCTAAGAATCTTTGGCAAATTCAAATGACTCTTTGCTGTGTTGCCACAGAACTTGGACGTAAATCAATGGAATATGTTTGGTAAACTTAAACCATTCGGGATCATCGTCCACTTGCAACCAGTAGAACATCGAAATGTGACTGACATAATGGTTTTGGCCGATACAAAATAAACTATCAGAGCATCAACGTAATGATTTTATCAGCAATACGGACGTTGGTAAAGCAGTATGAGAAATCGCTGTCATAAGTATTTCAATGATGTATTTTATATAGTTGTGCATTCAGTTTGGAGTACAACCATTCCAGCATAGATTAATTTTGTACTGAGAATTTGTTGCACATCTTAATCAGATGAGCGTGTCCTTAACGATGACTATGATAGCAGACATAAGATAATAATAAAGCTAGTGATGGATCTTTGTAGTAAATTAGACGCATCAATTAAGACGGAGAACAAATCATTGATTGATCATTGAATAATCGTAGCATTGCGTACCTTTCTTTCGAATAATGTTCAAGGAAATCCTTATGTTAATGCATTGCACAGTGTCTTATTCTAAGAAACAAAATGAAAGCAGTGTGTTATCTGTGAAATATTCATAATTCCTGGTCAACTAATATACGGTTTTTGAAACTAAGGCACAACATAATAAATATAAGTCTAAAATACAGCAATACATATAATTAATATTTCAATTATAATAGAAACGCATTATGTGATATAGTAAATTTAGATTATTCACTGTTTGCAACGTAAATGTATTAAATCGTAAAGTCGTTTCCTTCAAAGAAATAAACGCAGAAAAACATCATAAAAATCAAAAAATAATAAAACTGACTGCCTTGTAAGCGCTGTAACTGTGATATATTATTCAAGATTAGAGAGTAGCAACGTGATAAATGGTTTCAATAGTAGTTACACACATATCTAGACGTTTTTGCTAATATCATGAGAATAACTGCCAGAACAAAGTAAAAATGACTGCAGCAAGTATAAAAACAACAAATAAAAAACACATACACACATCAAATGTTAATCAAATCTGAAGATCGAAATCAAGAGACAATTCTAAAGTTGGTTGAGTGTGTTCAGCGTTCTTATGTGTTTTCAAGTTTCTGATAGAGGAATATAAAGATGTATACAAGGACTGACATCGAGGAATTATGTTACCAGTTTAAGTGTCTAATGCTTTTGTCCTTTCAGCATCTACTGCAATACACCTGCTAATTACAAATACATTGATATTTGTTTTATACTGAGAACAGTGTTAATATCACTCGCTTGTCTGTCAAAGTATTAAATTAACGATAATCTAAATATTCTGAACGAGGACTAATTCAAGAAGGAATGATCATTACCAGACATATTTATGTACAGATAGACATAGGGTGGACTGATAGTTTTATTAAAAATAAATAGACCATTTCCATATATGCGTTACCTACGTAAACTTTTACATTAACTAGGCCGAATTTCAAAATAAATGATTGACATACCTTCTCTCCCATAACACAGTGATACTTAATACGAGGTATATCCACATAGAATGTATCAGAAAGTGTTCAATGCACCAAAACACTTCTTGCTCCATCTGTAATCAACAGATCGTCGCAAAACCTCAAAACAAGCCATGATGAAATGTCAACACAATACACTAACATAAAAGATAGACCAACACATTCACGGGCAACACATTGAACACGAAGTTACAGAATAACTGCCAAGAGAGACTACAACTATGATACTGCCATGCAATATGAGAGCTGGTTTGTTTATTTTGTTAACAATTTACTCATATGAATATTCATGTAAGGAATAATTACACCAATTTGATGAGTGTTATCATGGCAAACGAATACAGAAGTGTTTGGCCATATCAGAACCAGATGTTATTCCACAACCAACCAGAACACAACCAGAAGGACCTGTCTGAACTAGATTTGGAGTAAAGAGTAAAGTGTCAGACAATTTTTCAATAGTCAGCAACATTGCTCTCTATATCTTTACACTTGTTTTGAATCAATATTTAGTTGATGGAAAAGTAGTAAAGTCAAGCAGGCAAAGCCACATGCAAGACGCAACCACCACCAAAACACCGATAGACAGCATGACACACACACACACACAACCACACACCCAAACGCACACGCACACACACATACGAAATGAACACAGAAAACACCAAAAGACACACAAGAAACAGGGACAAACGTTCCACAACATGAACAAACCACAAGCACAAAGACGCAAGGCAAACAAAAGGAAGGGTGACAAAGAGAGTACCGCCTTGGCACGGTCAGCAGCAAAAACACCACTGGGGGTTTAAACCGGTTTACGGACGTCCTAACCTCACACTTCTCTCAAAGTCACCCTAGCTTTACAAATATTGTAAATAAAGGTATCCCCGCTGGACTTACCCACAACATAGACGACGGTGAACACAGGACAACATGTTTAACTGCACGTTGTAAGCCTCTACCTGGCTTATGGTATATAATTATCTGTTAATACGTGGAATGGTCTGTTATATGAAGTAATGGTTATTTGTTGTTAGGCTTCTCGAACAATGTTTTTTTTTGTAAATGTACCGTGACACCATCGACCATAAGAACCAACGAACCAATGTTAAAAGTACAATAAAGTCTCACTAACACACTAACTGATTCTGGCTGTTTTAAACAGGTGGTGGCTTGAACTCAGGATAAAAGCTTTTTGCATAGACATATATATATATATTCTTACTTAACACTATTTCAAGAAAGGTTTCATGTAATGGAATATTAGAGTGTGATTTATTGGCTTGTTGTAACCATCCAAGTCAGTAATTCAATCAGTGTAAGGAAGGAAGACGTTGGTACCTGGTACTTTCGTTTTTGACGTACGCTTTATTACTTTTCGACAGTTACTCTCCGTCTCATTCGTTGAGTACATTAGCGATAGGTGGATCCAATGTGTTTCACTCAAATACGTTTTCGTTTTATATGCAATTTGCCATCGCGGTAGTTGTAGAATAGCTTAGATGTATTTAAATATTTTACTTTTTATTAATTTCATTCATTCAACTTTACTTTTCATTTATTTCAAATACCTCCTAATAACTATATAATGCCACTGTTCAGTAATATTAAAAGATAATCGGAAGTTATTTTCATATAATCAACTCAAATTAGGATGGTTTAACGAAATTATCAAGTGTCATGATGATAAATGGTGCATTTAATTCAGTGAAAATGGTGTTGAAATTAACTGAAAAGTAAGTTGTAATAGCACAAGTTTATATTTAACCCTTTACTCCATTAATACGCCTTTCTACACATTTGGAAAAAGTGTAGACCGAGACCAGACGGCTTCTGTAGGAACCGTCTTATCAGGGTCTGCTATGTTTGCGCATGATATAATATAGATATCATTCTAAAGTTTCTATCACGGTTATACATGCATATGTTCATGTGCTATTATAGCAAATAATCTAATTGGTATTCATAAATGTATAAATATGAGTCATGAAGGGAACACCACATACCACATAAGGTCATAATTTCTTACATGTATATTCATGGCGTCAAGGGTTAAAACAACTATAAATTAAAGGCACTGTGATACAACAAAACGGAGCTGTACATGCAGTACGTTTTGTAAACATTCAGGACCTAGATGAAGCGTCTAGCAACTTGACCTCTTATCATGATCCACATTGTTTGATACTCTGATCACGTCTTTGAAAAGAAATTAACCCTTCGCTTGCTATACACGTCAATATACCTATCTGTAAATAGTGAAGACCCAGATGAGACAGCTCCTGCAGGAGCTGTCTCATCAGGGTCTGCACTATTTACAAGTTGATTGTGCAACCAGTGCACTCCACAGCAGTGATTACACAGCGAAATACTTGTACACAGTGAAGATATATGTAATTATACAACAGGGCATTGGTAAATAAGGAGAAATGTATTTTAGATTTCAGCAAGCGAAGGGTTAAGAGACAATACATCAAAATGGTACCGAATTTCTATCTATAAAGGTTTTACACAATAAACGTGAAGGCATTAAGCAATTAAAGTAAAACCTGTCTAAACGGGATGATCAATTTAATATGAATATTTATCTTGGAGACACCTGGCAGCTTAATGCAGGGTAACTGTCATGTAGAAAGCTCATCTAGAAGATTTCTGCATGACTTGCACCCTACATCAAGCAGCCACCTGCCTAAAAGTATCTAAACTATTCTCTACTATATTCCGGTTTAATGGTGTTTTATTATATAAAATTGTATTCGCTCCAAATATGTCAGCTGCCCCACCCCCATCTCCTCGAAAATGTTAACCCTTAGTATAATAGTAGAAGAAATATAAACCCTACAGCTCAGAATAATATACATATAATAATGCTCTTGAAAATGTGCCATGATGCCACCATTTACAAACAAATAAATTAATTACGTCAATCTAGGTCTTAAAAGGAAACGTTTGTGTATGTCCGTCTTCTTCCTACATGGGTCCTGGTCAGATTCCTGACTAGATATCAGGTGTTAGCTGCTCGGGAGGCGCTCTTAAAAAGTCGCCCGTATCTCATTCTCAATGTCGTTATATTACCTGGTCCTTCAGGATCAGATCATCAGTTTTAATGCCTTTGTTTATGAAAATGCCATTGAATACCGCTTAAGCCAGTGCTAGGGGCTTTGGGTAGTGTTGCAGTTTTAATAACTGCTTATAAACATACTCAATAAAACCCATTCTGAAAGTTTCTCTATTAATATTGCTATTTTTGCTTTAGAAGGATTTACTACTTTCATATATTTTACATCAACGGCTTGTTTAGACGGTGCTACATATCATGCCAGTAAAGATGTCGTTATCATTACAATGATGTAATATTGTACGTATAAATGTTATAATGAGAACATAGAAAATCCAAATTATAACTCGGCACACCAACTAGTTTCCGAAAACAATTACTAATCCAATAAACATTGCAATTTATTAGGTTAGTATAAATATATTTATTCGGTTACTTGACCATAGAAGTCACATGGTAACTATACTAGACAACGGAAAACTGAAAATGAATATTGTATCAAAGCGTAGATTCAGGTGTTGCTAAGCGTGTGTTGTTCTCCACGATATCCAGATCGTTCTAATATATCCTCGAGAGTAACAACGGAACGTCAGATTCAGTTTACACGCCTTAAGTACCTAAACTGCCCGAACTACGCATGTGTACACATAGCAAAAGTGTTGATTATTGAAAAGATCTTATTACTAATAGCAGGAGACATAGAATGCAATCCTGGACCTGAGACTGATAAGCTAAATACTTGTTTCTCCCTATTACATCTAAATATAAGAAGCAGCTCTTTAGCAGTATCGTCATCAAGCAGATATGAAATTCAAACTAACCTGAATTATGATCTAGAGAAAATATCCTTATGGTCTGCACAATGGCTAGTACAATTTAATCCGAAAAAGACAGAGGTTGTATATTTTACATTGACTAATACTGCACCCCTATATTATCATTCGAAGGTACGCAATTATAATTTGTTGAACATCACAAACCACTAGGTATAACACTAAGCAAAAACGGATCCTGGCACGAACACATATCAAATATCGTTTCTTCTGCTTCTAAAATCTTAGGGTCAATGAAATCATTGAAATATAGTATCAAACGAGAAAATGTTAATCAAATATACATTGCGTACTTAAGACACAGTTTTGGAATACGCGTCTGTTGTTTGGGACAACTGTACTCTATATGAAACAGAACGTATAGAAAAAATACAATACGAAGCAGCAAGGACCGTCACAGGTTTGATGCGTTCCGTTTCAATTGAAAAATTACGCAACGAAATAGGATGACCATCTCTTTCAGACAGACGTAAATCGTAAATTGCAAAAACACATTTTTTGTTTTAAAGTGAAATCTCAGTCGACTCCGGAGTATATTAATGAACTTTTCCCGGAACAGTTGATACCTCAACTCAATATGCTCTCCGGAATAGTGATACTTTTATAATTCCTAATAGAAGAACAGAAATATACTCGAATTCAACAATTCCCTCAACAATAAAACTTTGGAACGATCTAGATGTAACCATTCGTCACAGCCCATCTCTAAATTCATTCAAATCGGAAATATATAACATGTCTATTTCTTTTCATGTACCGAAATATTACTTATGTGGACATCGTTTCTATTCAATCCACCATGCCCGTCTTAGAAATAAATGCAGCAACCTACAGAAAGACCTCTTGATAAATCATTTACGTGACGATGCAATTTCTATATGTAATATTGACACAGAAGATGCAGAACACTTCTTTTTTAAATGCGCACTATTTTCAACTCAGATACTCGAGCTGTTCCAGAATACCCGTGATTTCATCCCGTAAGTACTCAAAAGTTATTGTATGGTATTCCAACTTTGTCAAATGATGAAAACGAACGTATTTTTCTCCATGTGAAAAAATACATTAAAACTACAAAAAGGTTCGTCTAATTCCAAGCACGACAATTTCAGTTTAATCTACTAACTCAGAAACAGTCTTTAAGTTGCCCTGCGTTGATAATTATTTTGGTTGTGCGAGTTGTTGGGGACCCCGATTTAGCGCAGCGTTGGAGATGTGGGAAAAAACGGAATACTCATTTTTTATTATTATTTTAAGTATTACTTGTAATGGCTTTTTTTATTTAGATTATTATGTGTACTTTAGCTCAATCATTGTTTATATGTTTACACACGAATATCTGCTTTCAGTGGGAAGGACCGTTTCTAATGTTGCAATAACTTGTGGTCCAACCCTTTTGCTATAGTTTATATTTATTATGAACATGTAACATTGTAATTGTGTAAACAAGCAAGCAATAAAATATGATTAAACTAAATTAAACAAGAGTGTGATTAAGGGATACAGCGCTAAATAGAGCATTTACTGAGACCTTGATTGCCATATGTTGGATTGCTTTTAACATCACATCGACGTTAAGTTAGACTATGACTACGCTAACAACATATGCCCCCAATGCCACTCTTCGTAACTTGCAAACTATTGTGTTTTTTTGTATGGTATACATATATAGTGTTTGCAAAAGTGATTGACGGTGAGATGAACGCCACGTCAATAACTGTGTTCTCGAAAGGATAGGTTCGACAGCGGTATCATAGTGTTGGTGGACATACGTTTTTGGTCATATTGAATGTACTTTTACATCAAAGAAGTAATGCGATACTAACGCAATTCGTTCTTTTGTCTGTGTGTCGACACGGCGTCACATTTAAACAAGTTTCATGCCGCCAAACGTTGCATACAGCGTTTCGTTCATGTCATCGATCGAATGTCTTTTCCTTCTTGAAATCCTATCGAACACTTATGGGTTGGTTTTCACAGACATTTGGTAGTGAAGCAACACGTCCGTGACGTGGACCAGCTGCATGTGCCGTTAGTTATTGGAACCATTTAAATGCAGCGTAATTTATGAAACGATGGGTTCGTACAGTATAGTGGGGCAAATGGTTGTTTATTATTGAATGTGAGATAACATTTCAGCTTTCATGGTGCTTATATTGAGAAACATTTGCATCAACAGTAAAGTGTTTATTTATTGTTCATATTAGATTAGCTACGAATAAATTTATAATTATTTATTATACTTATGGCGATCATCAGAAGATCAAAATCAAAATGTGTAAAGTAAATACAAATATGAATGACAGCAGTGATACCTACATAATTTACAAAATATATGTATAATGTTGAAAATGTGATTTATGATGCATGCTATATGAAACAAAAGAACACTTTGGGACAATAACGAAATCGACTTACATACTTTTACACACCATTATTGGATATTAGTATAAAATTATTAACACGCAGAACATTGCACCGTATGCCAGTATGATAAAGAACAACACGACAACAGTATCCGAATTATGAATATCAATCTATTGCACGTTATGTGTACGAGTATTACGGATCTTAGGCTATGTATGTCACTGCTAAAATCATATTGAGTATGAAATTAGTACATATTGGCAACATAATGCAGAAAACGCATATGTATTGACAAATTTATGATTAAATATGTTTGTAAAGCATTTTGATAACGTTAAAGTAGCATTACATAGTGAAGACAATCGGTTGTTTGATACGAGTCTGCATTGTTGGGCTACATTTGTCTATCCAAACACTTAGGGCAGTCAGAGTCATGCATAGTCATGTCCCGATAGTCAAGATACTTTGTATATAATTCTTAAGCATAGCATGTGGACAAAATGTGTGGACTAGTAAAATATCAAACACACATCAATCAGACAACACACATATACCAAACTTTGTGATGCACTTACCAATAGCAAATGTAAAACAGGATTAAAGTACAAGAATGAGTCATGCAGGAAACACCACATACAGAACAAACAGCCGCCCGAACAGCAACACAAGGAAACAGCAAATGTACATAACTATAAAAAAACATCAAGAGACGCACAAAGACAAAACAAACATACAATAGGGGGAAGGTGGAAGTACCGCCTTGGAACGGTCAGTGACAAAAGTCACTGGGGGGGGGGGGTTAAACCGGTTTATGGGCGCCCAACCTCACACTTATTCCATCCCAACCCTAAAAGACAAACAATGTAAATAAACGTATCCCCTCTCCGACTAATCTACAACAACCGCGATGGCAAATAAGGTGGTAAAGTGCATGTATAACGAAAACATTTAAGTGAACAAACTGTATCCACCTATCGCTAGTGTACTCAATGATTGAGCTGCAAACAGAGAAACTGTAGAAAAGTAATAAAGGGTACGACAAAAACGAAATAGTACAGATATCTCACGTTCTCCTTCCATTTCTGGATTTAAGAGATCGCCTTTATAGAGAACTAAACCTTTCTTGTCGGCGTACATGTAAAGAGGCCAGCGTGATTGCCAACTGTAAAAGGGTTGACAACCAAACATGCAGTATGTTGTAGTACCATAGGATCATATCCCCTTTTTAATGAATTTTGTAACATATTTGATGAACAAAGTGAGAAAATGGGTATGTCCAATAATTTTACGACGTTTGTAAATCACATCACCTTAAAATTCAGGATGTGAAATACCGTGTCGTAGAAGCGCCTTGAGATTACATTGGTACTTGCCAATAAGTGAGAGATTTCGATAGTAAAATTTAGAAAAAGTATTTCTTAGTCTATGGTATCTATATCCTTGCTTAAGCAGCTTTTCAGTTAAAATGAGCTTTCGACTGTTAAAATCGTCAATAGACGAACAAGCTCTAGCGAAACGAATAAGTTGAGATATATAAACTCCGTAAGATGGGGCACGGGGAACATCTCCGTCAAGATGAGGGAAATTTACAATATTAAAATCAAAATCATCTCTTTTGTCATATATTTTAGAAGAAATCATTTCATTGTCAATTTTAAGCTCTAGATGAAGAAACGCTGCATAATTGTCGGATGGGTTAGCTTTATTCAAATTGAGTTCTTAGGATAAATTGTAGGAATCAGAGCATCAAAGAAAGGGTTATCTAAGTTAAAAATATCATCCAAATATCGAGAAGTTTCATTGAAGGCTTTTATAACATCTTGTGATTGTTGATTCGAACGTAACATGAAATCTCTCTCATAGCAGTACAGAAACAAATCTGCGACAAGTTGTGCACAATTCGTACCCATAGGAATACTAATTACCTGACGGTATATAGCATTCCCATAACGTACAAATATTTTATCCAAAAGATAGGTTAGTGATTCGCAAACTTCTGAGCAAGTCCAGTTGGAGTAATATTTCATTTGCTCGTCAGTAAAGAAAGCTTTTTCAGCATTACATGCCAGGAATGATGTTTTTTCCCGGGCAAATACTTTCTGGATTAAGTTAGTGAAGTAAGGTCTTCACACAGTCTATCGTACCTGAAGCGATGTGTGAGGTTGACTTTCCATTGTGAATCCTTTAATTCTTTTATATTTGCTGGAAAAGCTAGTTACCCTGTTGGTAGTGTGCGGAAGCATTACTTTGATCAATGTGCTACATCATCAGCAATATACATTTTAGCAGTATACCATTTTATCAATTTACTACATGAACAGTCTTGTAAGAAACAATGTCATCAGTGCAGACCCTTATCTGACGACTGCCACATGGGTCATTTGATCTAGGTCTACTCTGTTGAAGATGCAGAGGTAGTGTTACTTTTGTAGCACTGTGCACGGTAACTCACCATCTGTTTCTTGTTTTAAAATACGCCTCCTTTGGTCAGTTCATTGTTAACGACCTGCATGGCTGCTGAAATGGTTTTCTTTAAAGATAACAGTTTTATCGACATTCACATGTTTATCCATTCCCCCTCAAATTAGCAAAAAGTATCATCAAATTACCGTTGTAAAGAATTGCATTACCATTTCGAATATTAACGACATAACAACACGGATCGAATACTAATTTCGGAGAACTGGAACTGGAAAAACAGATTAAATAAAATAATACCCCGTAATTCAGTGTCATTCGATTGTGAAATTATATCATCAAAGAACCATTGACAATCGTAGTTTTTCATTAGTGATGAATTTATTTCGAGCATTCATGTACGCAATTAGAATTAAAATTCGTGTTTTTACAGTAAGTTAATAGTCTATCTTCGATGGGATTTAATGGTTTAAACTATTGTCAACGTAACATTTTGTTATTTATTTACATTCATAAAAAGTTTATGTTTTATAAAAAGCATTATCGAGAAAGCAAAACAAATAAAAAAAACTATACATCTCTGTGTAAAATGATATGTTATCCCGTGCATGTATTCAACAAGACGTGTATAGATACAAATAGACAACAGCAGATCAGATCAGTCAGCTTGGCATGCCATTAACCGAGTATTATTGTGCGTAATTTGTGACGTTCCACAAGCAAAATGTAGTTGGTACCTCAAATATATTACTCAAATTTATTACTGGAGCTGATCGATATGATTCTTGTTAGTATATAACAAAGCGCAGCGGGAAACTTCCAAATAAATTTTGAATACGTATACAGTAGAACCTCTCTAAACCAGACATTAAATTTAGTATAAATACCAATATTGGACACAGGTGGCGGTTTATTGCGAGGTGTAAGTCATGCACAAAGCTCCTCTAGGACTTCCACCCTGCATTTAAGTATCTAGATTCTTTGTACTAGAATTCCGATTTAGAGAGGCAGGCAGGAATGGTTGATGAAAAGTAAATGAATAAGGAAAGTTTTCAGCGAAAGTTGTAAATTTCTGTTTGCCTGTCTATATAAATTCAAAGTATATTCAGTCGGTAGCTACGCTTCCCTCTTTGCTTACACAATGCCAGGCTGAGGATAGTACTCTATAACTTAGTAACGGAACAAGTTTACCAGACTCATGTATTACTTTTTCTCTGTGATGCCCTTAACGGCTTCCCTGCAGTTGCTCTGACTTCAGTAAAGTCATTGAGTACACATTTGACGGACTTTAGGTGTGTAGTTATGTGTGAATCCCATCTATCGATGTTTTGGTGGTGGTTGCGTCTTGTATGTGGCTTTGCCTGCTTGACTGCTTCACTTTACTACGTTTTCATTTCACTGTTGCTATTATGCTATGGTTTACATATTGTCCTGTGTTAACCGTCTTCTATGGTGTGGGGAAGTCCCGCGGGGATACCTTTATTTACACTGTGTTAAACTAGGGTCATTTTGAGATAAGTGTGGGGTAAGGCCATCCGTAAACCGATTTAAACTCCCAGTTGTGGCTCTATATTGCAGCACACTAAATGCTTGGTGGTCGACCCCTTTACAGTTGGTCATTATGATTTCCTCTTTGCTTGTGCGACGACAGGACAGACTTCATATTCTTTGAAGAGTTCCTCTGAACCCCGTTTACAGAGGGAGGAAGCTGGCTATGTGTATTTTGCCAGTTCTGTCGTACCCCAAATGACTTCTCCACAAATACGCTGGCCTCTGAATAGTCATCGAATACATGTCTACGATGTCAACATTTTCTTTTTCAAATAAAACAGTTCTCCATATATAGTTTTTAACCTACTTTTTGGGTCAATCACAATGCTGCAAATTTTGAAATTCTCCAAGATTAATTTCATTTAGTGTCCACTTGTATTTATATTCTCTTCCGATTTATTAAAAAAAAATCGGTGTGGAAAATGTTTCATGTATTTTCCCGTACTTTAAATTATGACGTCATTTAAATTATGACGTTGCTTGTTTACCTCTTCCGTTTATTTTAAAATCATTTAGTCTTGTCAGACATCGTTACTCATGTTGTGAAGTTGTCTGGAGGGGGAATTTTATTTACATTTTGACTAGGGTGAAGATAGGATAAGAGTGAGGTTGGGCATCCGTAAGCCATTTGTGGCTACTGACCGTTCCAAGGCGGCACTCCTGCTTTCAGCCTATGGTCAGCTTTGTTATTTAGCTCTAATATGCTTGTTGGTTATTGTTTTTCGTCTTGATATGCGTCCCGTTATGTTTTGTCTTGTGGCTGTGCCGTTTCTTGTTTGATGGCGTTTGGTGCGGCCTCTTTTCGTATGTGGCTCTCCCTGTTTGACTATTTTTCCATATTTGTGTCACACATACATTTTTATGTTTGTCTTGTGTCTCTGTACGTTTTCCATCGCTCGTGTGTGTGAATATATGTATGTTTGTGTGTGTGCGTGCGTGCGTGTGTGTGCGGCTGTGTGTGTTTCACTTATTTTCTATCGATGCTTTGGTAATGTCCCCGTCTTGTGTGTGGCCATTCCTTCTTGACTTTACTACTTTTTCACATCCAATTAGGATAATTGGAGTGCGTTTAAAGTCACTCGTACATTATTCGCAGCTTCTTGCTGTGTATCAGACTGTTGATTAACGTGTTTGTTCCCAGTTTCAACACTTTGAAATGACTGTAGCCGGGTAGAGATAATGGTGAAATAAGTTGATAGGCTTTACTGTGTGGCTTGGTAGCTCAGTCGGTAGAGTGTTGGCATGGTAAGCCAGAGGCCCTGGGTTCGAGTCCCAGTCGAGTCACAACTTTTTCACCATGTTACATTTGGCGCCCAACGTAAATAACCCACAGGGTGATTAATATGAAGATAATATGGAGATTATATGAAGAGAATTTGTAATAATAAGAAACTCGTTGAGTGTTCTTTGAGTAAGAATTCAGGGACGAATTCTTGTGTAGAGGGTGTGTGTGTAGCCGGGTAGATATAATGGTGAAATAAGTTGATAGGCTTTACTGTGTGGTTTGGTAGCTCAGTCGGTAGAGTGTTGGCATGGTAAGCCAGAGACCCTGGGTTCGAGTCCCAGTCAAGTCACAACTTTTTTACATGACTTTGGTGGTTTGTTCATTTCACATCACAATTGTCATATAACAATTTGATAGAACAAATCATACAACTTCACAGTTGATATAAAATATGACGCGTCTGTCATTGAAATATAACATGTATAACTAAGTTCTGAAATGCCCAAATACTTTCTGAAATACCCAAATACTGTTATGCAGCCGTCTTTGGAGTATACTGCAATGCACGTATTATTTTGTTACAGTTACAGGTAGTTATTAAATTGTTAAGAAGAATATACATCTCAAATTAAAAGTTTTGTTTTATTGAAATTTAGGTCGTACATTTAAAATTGAAAGAAATTGTCTCGACTGAAATTACACAAAATCTAACATTTTCAAAGACGTGAGGAGTAGAACGTTTGCTATTGAATATTGAATACAGCTTAATCAAGTGCTAGGGGCTTGAGCAGTGTTGCCCTGTTAATAACTGCTCATGAACAGACTGAATAAAGCCGAGTCTGCAAATTTCTCTTTTCACATTTCTGCTTTTTCTTTCAATGGATCTGTTAATTTCAGAAACTTTGGTTGCTTTCTAAAAATGCATTCTGTATCCATCATCAAGGTAATCCTATCGAACGAAATATAAACCAGATTCAACCTTTACTTTCTTTAAACTACTAACGTAAAAGTGACGATGACGCATTATAGATTAGGGCAGACATTTTGTAAAATAATTTAGGAATTTGATGAATCATTAGGCATAGAAATCGGAAATATAAAACCTGCTATTTACCCCTAGCTAGAAGAGCTGCAAATTATCGTCAATTGCCCAAAATTAAGTGACACACAAACCCAAATAATGTCTGAGAATATGCTCTGAAGTATTGTCTGAACAACTATTGTTCGACTAGGCTCTTTTGAAGCAAGAAATGAATTCGGCATAATAAATGTCGCAAAAACAGCATATTGAATCCTTCACCAATTGATTTGGTAGATAAATTAAGTGGTACTTCAAGAATAGTTTGACATCCTGAGGCACCTGTCATATTGTACTCTTTTTATAAGCATATAACATGTGAGACAGGAGATGTGGCACGAGAGTCCACGGTAACACCAGCAACACAAATAATGTACATGCTCACATATACATGCACACGACCTTCACATAACTATTCCTTTCAAACTCAACACCGAAAGCACATAGCCAAAGTGTGTCGTGGTGACGTTAAACCAAAATTCAATCAAACTCATCGAAACCAAAGTACAAGATATGTCGCAATAACCTACAAAAGAATAAGACCATAAGGTAATCAAATGCCTTACTAACAAATATTGTATCGACTGACCTAAGTCTCGGTCTCAGCAACACCGTATAGCACTACGTCCAACTTGACAAACAATGAACACTCTGATCAAGCTCTGAGTGAAGTCATACTGTGCCGAAATGTTCAACATTATAATATTCACTAACATATTTATGAGATTGACCGTAGCATATTATCATGTACACGTATTTGCCCAGCTTATAGAGATTTAGGGAAACAAGACAAGAATGTCACAAATCAAATATAAATAACGCGAGAAGGTCGAAGGGTTCAATGGCTTGCTCTAACAGTAATACATATGTATACTATACCATTGTATAAATTCTGAAAGCAGTCGATCCTTCCAAATCAAAAACAGCAATGAGATGAGAGAAAATTGCAGATTCGGTTTATTGAACAGCTGTTAGAATTGCAACACTCCTTACACAACCTAACATCGATTTCAATTTTCATACCTAGCAATTCAGGATCCAGAGGAACCAGAAAACATATATAAAAACTTGCAAAAAAAGTCATCGTATATTCCTATATTTGATACATGACTTGTTATCTCAGTGTTGTTATATTTTCTGGTCCTTCGGGATCATAAGTTTTGATGTTATTAGTTTTGAAAATTGAATACTGCTTAAGCCGGTGCTAGGGGGCGTGAGAAGTGTTGCACTTTTAATTACTACTCATGAACAGACTCAATAAAATCGAGTCTGCAATTTTCTCTTTTTGCATTTCTACTCTTGCTTTCGAAGGATCACCCATTTTCAGATTATTTGATATTAAATGTACATTTGAACGGGTATCTGATACAGTTGTTGTATGTTGATGTGATGTGATCTAGTGTATAACCATTATTTATTTTACAATGAATGGTTCTTCTAGTGACCATTTCTTAATCCGTTGATCGCCAAATAAATTTCGTCTGCTAAGATATCATCCGCTTCCATTATCAATTGGATCTCTTCAATTTCTTTATCAAACATAATTAGTGCGTCAAATAGTTTGGATACTAATGAGATCCCGAGTTACTCGGCATCTGATCTGATCTAAACTGTTTGCAAAGGTCGACACGGTTTTATTTATGGTGGCGAAAAGATTAACAACTGAAATATATTCTAACAGTATGCAAATTGATTAATTGAAATGTAATCATATTCTAGATTCATTGTACATGTATTATAAAAGTAAGTATTCTATGTGCTGGTGACTGTTGTACTAAATGTAAGATGGTCAATGGTAGTTATAATGACGACGTTGGCAGCAGGGATACATCAATTTATTTCACAGGTTTATATTGCAATTATATTCCGAAAGAGGGAAATCCTTAGAAAGCAGAAAAAGAAAATTGCAGACTCGGTTTTATTGAGTCATTAAAAGTGCAACATTACACACGCCCACTAGCACCGGCTTAAGCAGTATTCAATTTACAAAACTAATAACATCAAACTGATGATCCCGAAGGACCAGAATGAAGTATGGGGCGACCTGTTACTCACTTATTCAATGATCCTCGGTTTAAAAGTTTCATCCAAAGGACGTGGTCCGGCGGGGGATCAAACCCGGGCCCCTGTTATTGTAGTCGAGAGCGTTGACCATTTGACCACATCTGTCAGTGACTGTTGAATTGTTTTCGTCAATGTCGGAGTTGCCGAAGCTTTGCTAAAGTAGAATGAGGAACATAACAAACATCTAAATCGCTGGATATGTACTTGATTGACATAGGTTTATTCTAAACCAGACGTAATTAATCGACGTATCATTGTGACGGAAGCTGCTTGATTCTCTGACAAAGATATTGAAAGCATAGGGAAGAAACTGCTTGGTGCATTATCAGACACTGTCGACTAGATCTTAGCGAGCTAAGATTCAAACTGATGTGTGGATGTACACTGTGCTTTACTCAATGCGTCACTTTATACAGCAACTGAAGTTAATAGTCAGAACAGAACAATGTTTGGTGGGTCATTCTGCGCATGAGTATTTTGTACGTCAATCATTTCACAATTGATAAGTTAATTAAAATTGGTATATTGTTTTTAGATAGGAATAAATGCATGACTGTTGTCAATTGTATTCTATGAATGTGTGCTAGTCATTGCATCCTCATTTTTTGCATCAATTGTTTACAAATTGTAGGGATGCTGTATAGACATATATAGTTAAACACCACTGTGAATCATATGTTATTTGTTGTCTGATCGTCGGTCGTTCGTTGCTGTCATTCTCTCTGTCGTGCATATTTCGTCACACCTTTGTCGACAGGTGACACATATAAAGTGCATTTGTCCTATAAGCAGTAATTTGTGGTATTTGTTTAAACATTTCGACTTGTTATTGGCACAAATTACATGTGTAAAATATATTGAAAAACATTACCCTTTGCGACTTATTACTGTGCCCTAAACAACATGCTACAGCATGGCGCAATACCGGATGTAGTCACAGTAGAAAACCCTCAACGGTAAAGTTATCATTTCCGCACTATGTAGTATTTTCGAAATCCAGGATTGGTCTCGTATCTTCAGAATATGTGTAAGTATCGCCCCACGTTGCTTCGACCAAAGGTGGCAATCGGCCATGTTTTCAAATTGCATTGTGGGATTAAATAGATAACAGTTTTATTTTTCAATCATATTTACCCATTCAAATTCCAGGATTGGTCGTATACCATCATCATGCAAACAAACATGTCTACCTAAGATGTCAATCATGACCATTCCCTCATCTGGGTTTATCGGTTTGTTGTAACTAGGTTTGTTGTAATTAAAATTTGGAATTAAATAAGATGTGTCGATTTATATGTTACTGCATATCATCGCATATCATCGACATTATCACAAAATCAAAATGGATACCAGGATACAGATTTACCATTGCCTTGCAATAATACAATACAATACAATCGCAAAGACAAAATATCATTTTATCAGTACATACAACAATAATAGAAATGTATTGATATCGAAGTTCTAAGGTAGACCTTTCAACGTTACTTTTTCAGAGTGGAATAGCCCATACATAGTGTCCATGCTTAAACAAACTCTTGAGTAGTTTAAGTGACAAACAAAGCAGACTCTGAACAGAGTGCTCATCTTGGAGCATCTGGTCTCGGTTTACATTGTTTGCTAACCCTGATACATTTTAATAAGCATTTAAACTTTAGCCTGCTGAGAAATTTATTTTTACAGAAATTTACACCCACTGCATTTTCAAAATTCTAGCTATAATCAGTTTGTCTACCTAAATGTAATCAGGGTGTAAAACAGTTTAGATCCTGATGAGACGCGGAGTTACTCGGCGTCTCATCTGGATCCAAACTGTTTGCATAGGTATTCACTTACCCGCCCATAGCAGGTTAAAGTTAAGAATGAATGTATGCAATGCCTTAAATCAGCTAAATTGAATACATATTGCATTGATAAAACATCTGAGTTCGACAGTTACGTGTGGTTATTTACTAGATTAGGAAACAGTCATTGTAAGGATGTGCAATTACATTTACCCAATAGAATGCAATTGTTTTCCGCTAGCGTGTGCATTTAAAATTCTGTGTGAAAGCATTGTAACAGGAACGGGATATGTGTGGATAACTAAATAAACACCAGACGCAGAAATAATGATTGAACGATAATGTCAGTTCTCATTCACAATTTCTGGTGATTAATGAACACTAGATTTTAAATTTCAATTATCCAAATGGAAACTAATTGATGTGTCCATGTATTTGTGTGACAAATATGGAGTCAGTCGAAAGCATTATATAACATGACGTGTAACGTACAGGGTGATTCACAATATCTGTCACACCTTTCAAATATTAATGTTAATGAATGATCTAAAATCTTGAAAGAACAGACTTCGTAATTTGAATTCATTATTGCATTGTACATGTATATAGCAATGTTGCCTGTAAGTAGAACTGCATTTAGATCATATATTCAAATATTCTGAAAATGAGTGGTCCTTCGAAAGCAAAAGTGAAAATACAAAAAGAGAAAATTGCAGACTCGGTTTTATTGAGTCTGTTCATGAGTAGTAATTAATATTTAAAGTGCAAAACTACTCATGCCCCTAGCACCGGCTTAAGCAGTATTCAATTTTAAAAAACTTATCACATCAAAATTAATGATCCCGAAGGACCAGAAAATATAACAACACTGCGAATGAAGTACGGGGCGACTTTTTACGGCCGCCACACAAGCACTTTACACCAGCTGACGTCCATTTTGTGATATCACGACGTCGAATCTTTTCCCCGACGTTTTCAGTTTTAGCCTCTTCAGTAATATTGGACATTTATTGGTGTATTGCAGTATTTCGTTTTGGTTGTATAGACATTTTGTAGTTAACCTCAGAGAATAACGTCACGGGTTTCATGTATAAACGAGAACGTTTGTTCTGATTTACATGAGATAAAACCAACATTTTTTGCAACAATGTCACCATCTTATCAGGTGTATGTTGTGCTTTCAACCACATTAACATTTGTTCTATCCTGTCGATCTAAGAACGATATTTAATTTGATAATGTGAACCAATACATTTTCCAGAAAATATATCGAAAATGTAGGATTATGCAGATTAGTCTCATTCAACACGAAACATTTGGCACATTTTGAATAAATAGTTTAAATAATTTTTTCAGAGATGCGGTGGTATGAAACATGTAATATTTCTCAATTTATCTTAGGTATGTGCAAACTCTGGTATATTCCTTATTTTACTTCACTAGATCAACACGTTGGTGTGTTCAAGCTTTTCACACCTATTACAGATAAAGAATATGTATTGTATGATGCAAGGCATCGTAATACATAAAATTATTTAGACATGCTGGTGCATTTAATTACACTTACAATGCACTATATTTCCTGTTGTATGTGTATGAAGTATTACTGAAGTTGTATTACAGTAGAACCCCTCTAATGCGACCACTCAATGAATAAACATGGGTGACTTTATAAGCAGGTGCTTGCTGAATGCAGGGCAAAAGTAATACAGAAAACTCATCTAGGAGCTTTCTGCATTACTTCTGTCCTGCATTAAGCTACCACCTGCATCTAACACCCATAATTATACAGTAAAACCCCGCTAATGCGACCAACAAAAATGGGCATAATTCTGGGCGGCAGAGGCAGGTGGTAGCTTAATACAGGACGAAAGTTATGCAGAAAGCTCCTATAGGAGCTTTCTGCATAACTTTCGTCCTGTATTAAGCAACCACCTGCTTTGAACGACGCCAGTGGCTGTTTATTAAGTGGTCGCATTAGCGGGGTTTTACTGTACTTCTTTTAGGTGGTCGCATTAGCGGGATTTTACTGTAATATATTCCTTCATTCGGACGTCTTTGACGCCTCTGCAAAAGTCATTTTTTAAACCATTGTGATAAATAGAGTAGTCACTGCATAAGAGCAAATGTTTTGTTTATCACAATGCTTTCAAAACTACACAATTTCGTTTCCTCTAGCAAATGGTCGTTTTCAGTAGATTTAATTAAAGATGTTGGGTCTAAATTTAGCCTATGAGGTAAAGGGTTAAACATGTGTGTATAATAAAATAAATGCCATCAGAAATATCAGTATAAATGATAATGTCAGTTCTCTGTCTGCACTTCTTATGATTTATGAAAATTGGTCTGGTTTCCAAATTAAAAGTCAGATTGATGAGTACATGCATATGTGAAGAATGTCGTACTAGTATAGTTTGAATCGGTTGATACCTTTTTATTATATGGTTTCAACAATGCCCTCACATTATTTGTTTAGCTATGTAGAACGCAAAAGCGTTTGAACATTTCGGATTTATTTCGCATTTCAAACAAATCGCATTTCCATATATAGCGGACATGAAGTCGGGTCAGGAATTCTAGCAACTGTAAATGTATTTTCCAAACACGCCTCATCGGGGTCCAAACTGTTTTGCAAAAGTTAACAGTGATCCGTCATGATCTAGGTAAAGGTATATGGAGAGTATACAATCTCGAAAACGTATTGAATTAGAATGCGTAAAAACAGATTGACTAACGAATATATGATAAAAATATTACCTAATAATAAATTCAGTTCGTTCAGCAGTCCTAACGGCACTCGTGGCATAGGTATTTCTTCGGCACCCGGAGAAACACCGAATTATAGTTCAAGCTACAAATTAGAAGTTATTTTTGAATTAGAAAAGAAAAATATGTGCAGACAATGTTATGCGATAATTGGTTTAATGCATATACTATTGTTGTAGATTAATATATCGAGGTATACAATGTTGATTTATATATCGAGGTATGCAATAATTCAAACGTAACTTGATCTTTATAGACCAAGGGTGGTATATAGAACTGTTTTAGCTGCAGTATGAAGATGTAGTACATAGTTATAATTGAAACAAAACAAAAAATTCTCCCTATTTTTGTAAATAATTATGCAATATATTTTTTTCTAGGTTCATATCCGGTGTGTGTCCTCCCAAAGGACATGACTGTCATATACGATGAAGATAAAACCAATTATAAATACATGTTTGACACGAACTATTAATATTTAGGTATTGCAAATAAAAAGATACTAATATAAATGTCATTCTGATCAATAAAATAAATGTTTATATGAGAAATAATGCATTTGTGGCTGAATCTAGGTACATTTTGCGTAACTCATATCTGCGGATATGAATCTCACATACGTCTTATTCGACGTCAGCAAAGTCATTAAGCATATATTTGACTGACTTTCAACAATTGTTGTCGTGATGTGTTTTACGTATTGTCCTGTGTTTACCGTCCTCTATGCTGTGAGGAAATCTGGCGGGGAGGGGATACCTTTATAAACACTGTTTATTAAACTAGGATGACATTGAGAAAAGTGTAAGATTAGGACATCCGTGAAGCGGTTTAAACCCTTAGTGATGGTTTTGCCACTGACCGTTCCAAGGCGGTACTCTCTTTGTCACCATTGCTTTTATGTTTGTTTGGTGTCTTTGTGTCTTTGTACTTGTGCGTTTATTCATGTTTGAAAACATTTACATGTAGTGCACTTTTGCTACTTTTGCTTTTGAAGGATTTTCTACTTTCAGAATTTATGAAGACATATATGATTAATACTGCCAATGAGATTAATAGGTCCCTTTTCTATCATACACTGTCATATTTGTTCCCATTCAAATCTATCAACCGATGATATTGGTCCCATTTCCTTCACCACGTGTTCTTTAATACAGAAATAAAAAATGAATTGCCCTGACATGAAACATACGATGCATTTAGGTAAAATTGGATTTTTAAAACAGCTCATTTAATTTTAATTAAGGCTAATGGAATTGATTTCATCTATGAGGTAAACATTGCATGCAACAATAGCATATTGTTAAGTTTAACATTCAGTATCAATTCAGAGCCACATATCTTTGCTAGAAAACTGTGCACTCATGATAGTGTGTGTTAATTCATGCATGTATGGAGACATGTTTTACGACAGTTTTGGATATCAAGAAGTTATATGCAAATCACTACCATATGAATTTAAGCAATGACATAAACAAAACTTCCGATTTGTAACTCTCTCTCTCTCTCTGATTGAAAGTACCATTGTATTGCTCATAACTACCTTTAATGTGACAAACTGGGTCAATACAGATGAACATGTGCTTGTTGCGACAATTTACGGCAATTTTACTGACATTGTATATAACTGTATTTCTGATTTTGTGTTAAGTACTTATTTCTTATCGTAGAGTAATAAATACTCACCCAGTGGTCACATTACAATGTACAGTTTCACTCGCAAGCATACATTTCCTACATAACAGTTAAGTACTTAAATGGTACGCAGTTTTAATAAACATATTCAATGGATTGTAACACATGTCTGGTGCATTTTCAGCTACTTCTCCTGAGCTCATCCACTGAAAATAATTGTGGGGGAATCAAGTAGGTTAATAAAAGTTATTTCAGTTGTTATACTAGTGTGTATGTTTGACATCGAACTTTCGCACTTCGGTGTTATGAAATGAAATATGCTGCTAAACGGACACCAATATCGCATGTCATCGGCAGTCCTCAAGCAGTGCATATTTCAGAATGTATTTCCCTTTAATTATGTAAATTTACTTTTCTACCATTTTCGCCATAACTAATTCGTAGTGAATAGTTACTGTATCTGGAATATGAGTTATACGATGCAAACTTTGACATGAACCCTTTGTATACGGGGCATACATACACTGAACCCTTTGTATACATGAATCCTTTGTATACAGGGCATGCATACACTGAACCCATGTATACATGAATCCTTTGTATACAGGGCATGCATACACTGAACCCTTTGTATGCATGAACCCTTTGTATACAGGGCTTTGTATACAGGGCATACATACACTGAACCCTTTGTATACATGAACTCTTTGTATACAGGGCATACATACACTGGCATCTGCACAATATTGTAGATACAGACCAGAGGGATCATGTACGCAATGTGTATCATTCAAAATCTTCTAGCAAATATAAGATGCCCTCATATTGTCAAACCAACTTCAGAATCAGAATCTGCGTGACTTGAAACTGACATTCCTTAAATGGTATAGAAAAACTAGAACTACTACTAAAGGTGATGAATAAACACTAGCACATTTGACACAGAGGTGGGTGTTATAAGGCAGACACTGATGTAGGCGGTAAGTACATCTCGTTCTCGTGTACTATTGCTATGATCATAGCGTCCCTGATTTCGATATGCGGTACATAGACTGCATGTCAATTGCCAACTTATATACAAACGTAATAGACTAAAATTGCAAATTAACAGAAAATACTATGCCACAATAATGATTACAGTAGACTATATCCTAACTATAATGTCTACTTAATGAGTAAACAAGTATAACTCTAAAAGCAAATACGTGCTTAATACAGAAGAACGATAAAACAGAGATATGTTCTGCGTTAACCCTAGTCCAACTATTCGCAACCTAACTCACATTTGCAGATACCAGGATGAGGCACAGATTACTTCGCTGTCTTATCAGAATCAAATATGATTTCTCAGAGGTTTGCGCAGTTAACGTAGGTTAAATGAAATAGATCATTATCTTCTAAGACATTTTTACAACAGCGACCACCAAAAACAGGTATGAATATAGATATCTTAATGCTTTATGTATTAATTTCTTCCTGCTTTAAACAATATCTGCTTTTAAAATAAGCCATTAGTATTTATTAAGAGGTCGCAATAAAGAGATTTAATTGTATACGCTCCGATGAATCACCGCGATATGAATTTCACTTCCGATGGGTATATATAACGGTTCCATTGATAGCAGATACATTGTTGTTGCTTCTCTAACGAGGTACGTATAATACTCACTACACTAATTACATGCAGTTTAAAGTAGTGGCTAATTGGTCTGGTATTATGGCAATTCTTAGTTAAATCTTACCCCGTGAAGCTAGTACAGTAAACCACGGATTATTCGAAATCTTAGAATAGAAGACGTTTGCCCTTTTTAGGGAGTTGGCTGCTTGATACGTTATCATGCATTGGTACGTTATCATGCGGTGGGTACACATATGTCATTTCATGTACGCATGTAAATAGACGCTTAAGATACACTGCATTTGCTGCAGAAGTGGTGTACATACACCTAATGCCAATGGTAAAGATTTTGAGAACTCTTTTGGTAGGGTCAGTTGTCAATTTAAGACGGATTGATAAGTTTTATTGGACGTCGCACCAACATGGATTAGGTCATATGGCGGCATTGATAAGTTGTAGAAGGTGCCAAGCTATATCGGTCTATAAGCGAGGATGTTTTCTGGTACGTAGGTGCAGACGTATGAAAGACATGACGACATGGTGCAATTTCATTTTTTTTATTCTGTATCCAAAATGGTAATTGTGGTAATAGTGACAGAGGTTGACATTCAATCGTTTTAGTAGCCATGCATTCTATTACATACCAGTGCTTTGTCTAGCCATTGTCATGGGAATTAAACATCTACTGTAACATTATATGGCTAATTGAGTGTTAACTATTTGTTAACAGTTGAGTGACAGAAAATGAATGAAGTAAAACGAGTGTCACTCGCCTGGAATTCAAACGTAATCAATTGACTGTCACAGAACCAATTTAAATTTGTATGATAATTTGTCAAGGCGATATTCAGTAATGCATAGTGACATATTACGGTCCCTGAACTGTCTTAAACAGATTAAGCCATTAATTCCATTAATACGAGTGCTTAAGAAACTGTTATATGAAATTATAATTATAAAGTTTGTCAAAACCCATCAAAGAGACAAAAAAAATATGATTAACTTGTTCACGATCCGTTACTAATGATTGGTCCGACGTTAATATGATACGGGTTTTATGGTCAAATTGTTCGTCTATAATGAATAAGCGACGAACTAGTATATTGACCTTTTTCCGCTAAAACTAATGTCTGCACAAATTTGGATATAGTACAAGTTTTACAGATTGTGTTCGTGTGGCGGACATACAATTTCGGCAAGTGTTGTTATATTTTCTGGTCCTTCTGGATATTCAATTTCAGTGCGTTTAGTTGTGAAAATTGAATACCGTTTATGTCGGTGATAGGGACGTGATTAGTGTTGCACTTTTAACCGTTCGCATTCTATTCACGTCAATATACCTAGTGAAGACCCAGATGAGACAGCTCCTGCAGGAGCTGTCTCATCAGGGTCTGCACAATTTTACAAGTTGATTGTGCAACCAGTGCACTCCACAGCAGTAATTGCATAGCGAAATACGGGTACAGAGTGAAGATATATTAAATTATACAACAGGGCATGGGTAAAGAAGGAGAAATGCATTTTAAAATTCAGCAAGATAACGGTTAATAACTGCTCATGAGCAGACTCAGTAAACCCAGTCTGCAAATTTCACTTTTCGCATTGCTGCTTTTGCTTTCAAATGACCCCCACTTTCAAAATTTACTCATGCAAAAAAAAATCACATATTACTAATCTGGCTCTAAACTGTTATTGGCACATTCGACTCATACGACATAAACCACCCAAACGTGTCTCTTTTTAAATTGAACTGCTATAGTGGCAACTTTTGTACAGTAAAAACTCGATTATTCGAACATTCAAATTCGAACCATTATTGATCTTTAACACAGTAGGCACCTTAATGCAGAGCGAAAGTAATTCCGAAAGCTCCTCTATGAGCTTCCTGCGTGACTTTCACCCTGCATTAAGCAGCCACCTGAGTAAATTTGTCATTGCTGAACATTCTTATTATAGAGTTTGTACTGTATATAGTGAAAGAGCAGTTTGATCCGGTACTGCACTATTCTTTTAGCCTTGGTTTATCTGTCCGAATATATAAGATAATAAGTGTAAAGGCAATTGTTTTGAATCTTTTGATTTGATCGGTTGGTTGTCCTTTGAAGCAGCTTTGGCAAGTTTGAATAAGAATGACACAGTGTCATACAGTGTAAGTGTAGACTCTTATTAAACTGTTCGCTCAGGGGCAGTTTGATCTTGGTTTGCACTGTGAAACTAGGCTTAACTGTCCGAATATGTAGGGTAAATGGGATTGAAACCAAACAGTTTGGATCATAATGACACACTACTAGTCCTCACATCAGGAAGTTAAATTTAGCAGGACAATTGTTAAAAGCATGTGGATTGCCAATATTTGTATAGGTTAGACAACGTTTTAAATACTGGGTCTATATGAGTTAGAATTGGATTTCAATGTTAATTATTGACCAAAAGTGTGCAATATATTTGATACCGAGTAATTTGGAGTCAAACATGTTGTCTATATACGATGCAATAAGCAATCGGCGTGCTTTTAGAAAATTGTAGTGGCGTTCTTACAGACAATTAATGGCGTTAATTATTCATACTCGACCAAACTGCCTAAGATGGGCAATTTACAACCAACGACAGTAGTCATTAAACAGTCTTCTGTGGAGGCAGTTCTCAACATAACTCTAACGATCGACTAGTCATTAGCATTGTTGTCTGCAAATTGAGCATGCTTAAACGAACAGTTTCGTTGATTTACTTTTTTCGATCAATGAGCACAATCCTGCGTCTACAAGTAACACTCTTCTAAAACCTAGAAATATATACAATCTAGCCAATTGTATTATCATTTAGCTCCATATTGAGAATAAGCTAGTGACATCAATATTGTTTATACATCAGCAATGCTTTCAATGAAATAAATGTCAATGCATAGACCGAAAGTTAGTTGAATTTTGAAATGCTAGAGTACAAGTACTTTTAATGTACATGTATCACACTAACGCTTTGGAAAATAATCTTATATTAAAACATCTAAACAAACAGTGAACATTGAGTAAATCTGAAATGTGTAGATGATAATAGCCTCACTAAGAATCAGAGTGTAAACAATTAACATTATCCCACTATTCGCGATCAGACTTACGTTCGCAAACAGACTAAACCCTGCGAGACGCTGAGCTTATCAATAAGCTTCATCGATTCAAAAGTAGTCATAATGCTCAGATATCACAATTTTAATATACTAATCTTTTTACAACGGTGAAAGGTTTAAGATATAAACTAAGCGGTCGCATTTAGATATACATGTATGTATATACTGTTTCCTTTTGGTGTTTTGACCGAACCAGTTATTGCGGTATCTTATCCGGCCACATCGCTTAGGTTAGAGTCCCACTAGCGCCTGCGATCGCTAAAGACCCCTAACGACCTTAAAAATTGGCAACCGTCACTGGTATTGGTACGGAGACTCCATAATCACTTCCGACCTGTGGTGTGGTCACCTGATCTATGATAAGTCGCGGGTAATCTTTAGGCAGTCGCTGTTGATTGCACGACAGTCGTAGGTTATGGTAGAAAGGTCACTGACAGTCGTATGAATTTAGGAAAGATCACCAACAAGTTAAATATTGTTGGGGACCTTCGTACGACGATTGCACGATTACCTAAAACCTCTAAAATTACCTCTTAAAGACCACCGGCGACCAGTTTGATCGTAAGGAGGTTGTTGTGCATGATCAATAACCTCTCTACGACTTAAATTGGTCGCACGACTAGAAACGATTACCAACGATTACTGAAGACAACCCATAATGCGTAGTGGGACTGAGCCCTCAGCCTGCACTGCTGATAGTGTGGTACAGTCAGTTTACGGATGCATCCGGGTCAGAGTCGGTACAAAGCTAGCGAAATTGTAAAATGTGGCTTCTGTAACCTTCGTGGCAAATAGATAGAACGTCAACATGGAAAACTCGAGGTTATAAGTTAGAATCCCGTCAGGGCCATTTAAACGAGTACAAGGGTACTGTCTGGATCTACCATACGAACAAACCTCAGTTTACCCCGCGAGTGGGGCAACGTGTCTGAGAGGTATTGTTTTTCGATAGACACCTGAACCTTTTTTCAAAGTTTATATGTATTTAAAAATCGAACCAAACACATTTTATAGCTAACTAAATAGTTTCTCAATACAACACTAATTATTGAAGAAAACAAGATGCTCCAGAAGCGGAGGTAGTTTAAAAAAATGACCATCTCCCTTGTACTCGATAAAGCTATTGCGGAACACATACCTGCCTATTATTATAATCAGAACTGCTGTCATTTAATATCAAGTTTTGTTTATCCTAAATGCTCAGTTAGTCTCTGATCCAACCTCGTCTTTCTTTAGCTGTACACTCTGTCTTATTGAAAACTGTTTAATTTGCTAATATCAGCTAATTTTGATTTCCATTTTGGTTGGTAGGAGGCTTACTTTGATGAGTTTTACTTTGAATGTTTTAAAAAACAACAACAAGGACATTGGGTGTACTAACCCTACCTCTTCATTATTTTATGCAAGAAAGTTTGTATGAATATAACAGGAAACCTAGTGACATCTCTTGATTGTAATTTTGACTAAAAATCTAAACAAGACATCAAGAAATAAAATGCATTTTTGTCCCAAATAAAAAAATCCTTAATTGTGAAACATTACAACATTTATCGTTTTTCCCACGGTCTGTTGTATATGTTTTCGTGCCATCTGACACGACCATGTTAACATGAAGAATGAAGAGCAACGTAAATTAAAATAAAATAAAATTGAGATAAAATGGCCATATTCACGTTAATACGAGTATAGCAGTATTATATTATGAGTGAGTGGGTGAGTAGGGTTTTACGGCACTGCGACACTGAAGGGTCATATAGCGCCGATGAATGATGAGATGACATGATGATGAAATGGTTCAAATTGTCATATTGAAATGGGATAAAAAATATGTCAATGTCGAAGATAGGACGCCTGTATCCGATGACCATTCTGTTCTCTATAGTAAAGCCTGTTTTAATGGCCTTCGAAAGGATGTCTAATTCTGGGTATGTAAGACAGGTTGTAGCTTAATGCTGGTAAAAAGTAATGCAGAACGTTCATACAGGATATTTCTGTATTACTTTTGCCATGCCTGAGGCAACCACCTGCACTGAACACTCTTATAGCTGATAGATGAATGATCGCTTAATACGGAGTTTACTGTATACCATAACGGACAGTACTGACCAAATGATAGGGACTATCACAAACATAACCATCGTAATTACAGTTCAACCAATTGTCAATTATTCAGATATGCTAATGATGTTCATGTCCGTTCCGGATAGGAATAATTCCCAGACAACATTTACAACTCTTGGACATATATCAATATGTTTAGCACGACTCTCTTTGATATACACCACAAAACCAACCGACAGATAATAATCCGATCGCATTATTCTTACAAGACAACATTCACCTGAATGGATTTGCTTAGCTGACAAATGACAAATTGTTATACGTAACAAGACTCTGACAATACCATTGTTTCCCGTTACATTACTGATATATTCCTACGATTGGCTTAGCAAGTCGCATGTGCATTTTTTTAAATTACAAAGCAAATGAAATTCCTGAAACAAACTAGGCAGAGGGGACATATTTGGCTCAACAAACTTGTCTGCTCTTAAGATGTGCTCTGTGTAAACAAAAACACTCTTGTATAGCAAAGACCTATCAAACCAGAATCATTCGCCCTTTCACATTGTTTTGAATATATGTGTTCATTCCTGCAAGATCCAGATAAATTATACATCTCATCATTTACAGATTCGACCCAACACCACAAGTTCTTAAGTATACATCCGCATGTGCAGGTTACGACATGACATGGACGGGAGCTGTTTTCATAATACGCCCCGTACTTCGTTCTCAGTCGTGTTATATTCTCTGGTCCTTCGGGATCATAAGTTTTGATGTTATTAGTTTCGAAAATTGAATACTGCTTAAGCCCGTGCTAGGGGACGTGAGTAGTGTTGTTCATTTAATTATTACTCATGAAAAGACTCAATGAAACCGAGTCTGCAATGATCTCTCTTCGCATTGCTACGTTCACTTTCGAAGGATCTCCCACTTTCAGACTATTTGTACTGCCACTGTATTGTAAATAAACTGATTAAATAAACGTGTATACTTATAATAAGAACAAACAGAATATTTATCACTATTTATATAAGTCATTCAGTAGCCCTATGGTTAACACACAGCAAGCCTGGTAAGCAGCATACAAACGCTGCAAAAATAACAATAGTACATTGCATGTTAGTTCAACGTATTGTGATAATTTTATTGAATAAAACATGTGCGTAACTTACATTGCCATAATGCACAAAAGAAATGATAGTCATGTAAATACCTCTTGTCTCAAATTAAACATCGATAATTGAGGACATTTTATAAAAGCAATGTTTTATCTTTCACGAATATGAGGTAACCCGAAAATGTTGCTATTCTCCGGCTGGTCATGTTCTTACTGGTAATTTCGAGATAATTAAACTTGGAACAGATAGTACAATTACGCAACATAAACTTCCTAAAATCTATTGGTTACCAAAACTACATAAAACATATAAAGCGCGTTTCATTGCAAAGTCTAGCACTTGTACACCTATGAAATTGTCTACACTTTTGACGTCTTGATTGACGAAAATTAAAGAACATGTCAAATTCTATTGTGATAATTTTATGGTGATGTGATTTACAAACTTTGTAAGATTTTTGGACATACCATTTTTCTCACTTTTTTTCATTTTCATAAAAAAATCATTAAATAGGGATATGATCCTATAGAACTACAACATGATCCTACTATAGTACTACAGCACTACTGCATGTCTGGTTGTCAACCCTTTTAAAGTTGGCAATCACGCTAGCCTCTTTGCATGTACGCCGCAAGAAAGGTTTAGTACTCTATGAAGGCGACCTCTTACATGCGGAAACGGAAGAAGAACATCGGATATTTGTACTACCTCGTTTTTGTCGTACCCTTTATTACTTTTCTACAGTTACTCTGTTTGCAGCTCAATCATTGAGTACACTAGCGATAGGTGGATACGTTTATTTGCGATATTTGTCTTTTATGGTGGAGATAGAATACATGTGAGGTTGGTCGCCCCGAAACCAGTTTAACCCCCAAGTGACATTTGTGCATGTGTTGTTTGTAGTCGTGGTGCTGTTTGGGTGGTTGTGTGTTTTGTATGCGGTGTTGCCTGCATGACTCATACATATACTGTTATGACAATTTTAGAAATATCTCTTCTGGTATATTAAGAAATCTTCAGAAGTCTTAAACTTAAGAACAAAGGGTTCCTTGCATTCACTGAACGCACATACGATTTTTCTACTTTGTACACTACCCATCCTCGTGATTTAATTAAAGATAAGATTTACTAACTTAATCCAGAAAGTATTTCTCGAGAAAAAAATCATTTCTGTCATGTAATGCTGATAAAGCTTTCTTTACTCACAAGCAAACGAAATATTACACAATTAAGACTTGCTCACTAACCTTTATTCTGGATAACATATTTGTACGTTATGGGAATGCTACGTATATACCGTCAGGTGATTGGTATTTTTATGGGTACAAATTGTGCACCACTAGTCGCCGATTCGATTTTGTATTGTTATGAGAGAGATTTTACGTTTGAATCCACAATCACAAGAAGACGTTATAAAAGCCTAAAATAAAACTTCTCGATATTTGGATGATATATTTAACTTGGATAACCCTTTCGTTGATGTTCTGATTCCTACAATTTAGCCAAACGAACCTTAATTGAATAAAGCTATCCACTTCCGACACTTATGCAGCATTTCTTTATCGAGACCTTAAAATTATCAATGAAATTATTTCTTCTGAACCATATGACAAACGGGATGATTCTTATTTTAATATTGTTAATTTCCCCCTCCTTGACGGAAATGTTCCCCGTGTCCCATCTTACGGGGTTTATATATTTATTCGTTTTGCTAGAGCTTGTTCATCTGTTGACGATTTTAACAGTCGAAATCTCTTTGTAACTGAAAAGCTGCTTAAGCAAGGATATAGATACCATAAGCTAAGAAAAACTTTCTCTAAATTTTATTATCGAACTCTCTCAGTTATTGGCAAGTACAGATATAAATTTAAGTTGCTCCTGCAACGCGGTATTTCACGTCTCGAATAATATGGTGATGTGATTTACAAATTTCGTAAACTTATTGGACATGCCCATTTTCTCATTTTCTTCATCAATTATGTTAAACAATTCATTAAAAAGGTAAATGATCCTCTAGTACTACAACATACTGCATTTCTGGTTGTAAACCCTTTTACAGTTGGCAGTCACGCTGCCCTTTTTGCATGTACGCCGACAGGAAAGGTTTAGTACTCTATGAAGGCGACCTCTTAAATAAATCCGGAAACGGAAGGAGGACGGCTGATATTTGTATTCTCGTTTTTTGTCATACCTTTGATTACTGTTCTACAGTTACTCTGTTTGCAGTTCAGTCATTGAGTACACTAGTGATAAGTGGATATAGTTTGTTTTACTTAAATATGTTTTCGTTTTACATGCATTTTACCATTGTATTTGCCATCGCGGTTGTTGTAGATCAGTAGAAGAGGGGATACGTTTATTTACGATGTTTGTCTTTTATGGTGGGGATGGAATAAGTGTGAGGTTGGTCGCTCCTAACCCGGTTTAAATCCACAGTGACTATTGTCACCGACCGTTCCAATGCGGTACTATCTTCCCTATTGTTTGATTGTTTTGTCTTTGTGCGTCTCCTTATGTTTTTATTAGGTTTGTACATTTGCTTTGTTTTCTTGTGTTGCTGTTCGGGTGGCTGTCTGTTCTGTATGTGGTGTTTCCTGCGTGACTCATATTTGTACTTTTATATCGCATATGGACACTTGAATTTGGGACCAAGGTAGACACTGTGGAATCAAAAGTTCTACTCCATCTTACTTTCATTCTCAGCCGTATTTTTATTATTCACGGGTACTACATCATCAGTATCTAGGTCAACAAACCTCTCCTAATTTTAACATTTGATATTAAGTGCATGATGCGTATGTGTAAATACACATTTTAGGTATATAGTGAACAAATGAGGAATCTTGCATTTGGAACTATTGTATTTCGATGCTCACTGACCGTATATGGAATTGAATTGAAGAGGCAATATAAAGACATCGTTTTATATTGGTTAATTTGTACAGAAAACGTCGCCCAGTACTTGCTCAGTTTGTCCTTTGCAAAGTCTGAAAACGTTTTCTGTGGGCAATATATTAAGATTAATCCAGTTTGTTCCTAGTTTGAATTGTTGGAGCCTGAAATACTCGGACAATTTAATCAGTTCACTAGTTACACGTTGCTGAGAATGCAATTGTTACAAATGGATGCATGTTCTTGGCTAGGCCAATACTAACAGCGTTTCAGTTATTCTAATTACCCGTGGTCCTGTGTGCAAGTTTGGGTTTTATTATAGCATTTTAAATTCAATTAATTGTGGCGGTTAGAAAATTGATTTCAACAGGGACTTAAATGTCGAATTCAGTCATCAAATGTTCAGTGTGGTCCCCTTGCATGATCACATTCCAAACTAAACGTGTCACTCTGATTCACTACTTATGTATACCTAGTGGCATTAATAGGAGAAATTTGTAAAACCCAAGACCAGGGTCACGATAATAAAAATCAAATATGTAACGAATATTCATTAATTAGAATGATAAAGTAGAATCTGAGAACGGAATTTGGACAGGTACACGTCGGCAATGAACCTTAAATATGTTACCATAAACCACAATGTTTAATAAAAACTAATGAAGAAGTCTCAGAGACATGTTGTAGTGCACCCCGTTATGTTATTCTCGGAAGTGTAAATATCACATCAGAGCCAAGTTTGATTTTCATATTTTAATTTGGGAAACAAATATCAACGTTTATTTATTACAACTCCATTAACGGTCAAATATAATGTGAATTTTATGGTTTACAAACTTCGTAAAATTATTGGACATACCCATTTTCTCACTTTGTTCATCAAATATATAAAACAATTCATTAAAACGGGATATGATCCTGTAGTACTACAACATACTGCATGTTTGGTTGTGAACCCTTTTACAGTTGGCAATCACGCTGGCCTCTTTGCATGTACGCCGACAAGAAAGGTTTAGTACTCTATGAAGGCGACCTCTTAAATCCAGAAATGGAAGGAGAACGTCGGATATCTGTACTATTTCATTTTTGTCGTACCCTTTATTACTTTTCTACAGTTACTCTGTTTGCAGCTCAATCATTGAGTACACTAGCGATAGGTGGATACAGTATGTTCAATTAAATGTTTTCTTTGTTATACATGCACTTTACTACTGTATTTGCTGTCGCGGTTGTTGTAGATTAGTCGGAGAGGGGATACGTTTATTTACACTGTTTGTCTTTTAGGATGGGGATGGAATAAGGGTGAGGTTGGGCGCCCATAAACCGGTTTAAACCCCCCAGTGACTTTTGTCACTGACCGTTCCAAGGCGGTACTTCCATCTTCCCCTATTGTATGTTTGTTTTGTCTTTGTGCGTCTCTTGTTGTTTTTTCTACCTATGTACATTTGCTGTTTCCTTGTGTTGCTGTTCGGGCGAGTGTTTGTTCTGTATGTGGTGTTTCCTGCATGACTCATTTTTGTACTTTTAGTAAAGCTGTACTTCATTTGTGGTGAGTTCAATGTCTGCCATACTAGGATACTAATGTGATCAAGCTATACGTTATGTTCCTGGTGCCATTTCGTACTGATTAGCACATTTTAAATATTACTATTATGTTACACTACAGGAAAAGATGTTTTATCAATTTCCTAACTACGAGATGCCTCTCATTTAGTTATTGAACTGGACCTTTCTGACAATTATTGACACTCGTTTAGACGTCGAACTGCTACTTTCCGCGACCAAATTATTTATACTCGTTTAGACGTCGAACTGGGAATTTCTGCGACCGTTTTTTTTCTATTCGTTTAGCAATCGAACTTTGACTTTCTGTGATAACATTATTATTACTCGAGTTAGATCAGACACGACCGGCAGCTGTGTCTTTACACATTTCATACGATTTCAAACAAATAGGACAATGTCATTGTGAAATTCCCGGGAGGGACCGGAATTTGACTCCCGGACCTCCGGATTGGTAGTCAAGCAAATAACCACTAGACTACTGCACATCACAGGGTAAAGGTCATTTCACCCTGCATTAAGCAGCTACGTGCACAACAATAAATACATTCGTCTCATCTAGAATGTTTTTCTGTAATATGCTGCACTGAATACTTTCTTCCCTTTTTAACTACAATTATAGTTAATAAAAGTGGGTATACTATGTCTTTGATATGAAATGATTTATTTAGGGCGTCTACAATTCATTTGGAAAACCATCGCACATTAGAAATACAACAGTGAGACTCCGAATAAAGTGAGAGTGATTTGAATTTTGAAATGTTGCGCTTAACGTTTTTAAGTGTTTCACACAAACGCTAGGTATAACTACGTAACAGAGAAAAAAGAACGAACCTTTAGCTTGTAATACGCGACCACATTTTTATTTGTAAATAATTTGGATTCAGCAGCGTCACACAAGGATCCAAGCTATTTGACCCTTTGTCATTGGCTTCTAATGAGCTTGATCGAGTCGGACGTAGTTAAAATGGCATCAGATTCAAAATTGGAATTTACTTTTTTCACATTTGGGTAAGGACTGAGTTATATCCTTAGCAGTCTGGTGAAATTTAAATGTATTTAAAGACGATATTCGATGAGTACTACCAAATAATACATTTTAGAGATATTGCTGATGTTGTTCCATATGAATAACAAACCATGCCAAATTAAATTGCACGTGTAACGACAGTGGTACCGGTAAAACATTATTTATACTGCCTCGCTGCGTAAGACCGTGTTTGATGCGATGCGATAAAACGTCTACATAGCTCGAAATTGTTCATGAGTTTTCAATCTGGTTAACTGAAACAAGTTACAAGGTGATACATCTTGCGAATAAGGCGATTGAAGTATGTCACGAACCTTTTAATTCTTCATAACAATATGTACAGTTGCAGATCTTTGTGGTTGCGCTTTCGTCATGCAGCAACGTCATGCACTGAATACCCTTTGCTGGACGATATTTTTCAATTGTGTGTTCCAGTTTTCTCAGAACATACATTTTGCAGAAAGTCACGGCTACATTGCTCCCTTAGAAATGGGAACTGTAAGCGCCAGGCCATATACATTGTGTGGTTTGCACGAATTAATCGGAGTGGCAAGGTCGATAACATGCCATCTGAAAACGTCATCGCATAATGCACTACTGGAGAACATAGCTACGATATGCAATACATTTGAGACGTTGTTTGCCTAGAGATTGAAAAGCAACTTACCAAATTCTTGACAGTGGCGTTACATCAGACAAGGCAGGCACTTTATATGTGTTATAAAGTTTTGCATAAACTTGTCGCTATTCCGTTCAGTGATTATGCCGCACATCTAATTGCTAAAGGTAGGAAAACAGTGGTTATTTAGGACCAATATATTGACGAGACTGAAGTATAAACTAGCATGACTTCGTTGTCAAATTTGCAAATTATTGGAGGCAATGTTCGAAGACACTGAATAGTTTCAATTTGTTTGAATGCCTTAATTCTAAAAGCGATGTGAAATACAAATGTGTTTGACGAATTGCATTTTATCCAGAGAAAATCTCAATTTATTTCCTCATATGCACATTCATGCCGTAGAAATATGCCTCTTGAGTTTCAAATGTAACCATTTAGCAATAGCAATAAAACTGATGAGCGATTCTAGTTTTTTTTTATTACAGCTCGATGTATAAAGGTTAATATCCGGAAGATCTGATGAAATATCAAAAGCGGTTCTTGAATGCACACATATCACATACTGAAATAAATTAATCCAATTGATGAGAATTTCAATGCACTGTAATTTTGGTCATTTGATAAAAAACTCAAAGTTTTATGGGATGGTATTCAATTTGTTGAAGGCGCAATGACATGGCTTCAACGATATTACAAATTAGACGCATGACAAGTAATATGTTGACAAACACTTCCGTTTGTCAAATCGATTTTCTTCATTTTCTGAACTAACATATTCAGATTAACAAACAGTGTGGATCCGGATGAGAGGCCGTGTAACTTTGCTCTAATTGTTCCGAGTTTTGCCCATGGAAACCAGTTTTGGCCCATGTAAACTATATAGTCATTTACTTCAAAATGACGTTTGAACTCGAACAGCTATGAAATCCTTTAGAGGTCTGTCATCGTCCATTTGACTGTCTTTTACGTTTTACTTGTCACGCTGGTTGCGTCACACCTTGAAACAAGTTACCATTGCACTGTTACACTTGAATGAGATGGACTTAAAGGGTGGATTGGTAGGTTGTGTTAACTCATTCCCTCCTAGACTATTGTAAAACCCAACCTCTTTGAATTAATCTACCGAAGAGGAGCATTGACTATAGAAAAAGACAACTTTAGAATTGAATACATTTTGTAGTTTTGAAACCGTTGTTATAAATAGAGCATTTGCTCTAATAGGACAAATACTCTATTTATCACAATAGGTTAAAAAGTGAGTTTTACAGAGACGCAAACAGCCGTCAGTAGGAGAGAATGGGTTAATTAATGTCCGTATCTGCCAGCTTTTTGGGAATTTGACGCCCCAGAGACATCCTTGTTTATAAATTGATAAAGATTTGTTACATTTGTTAGGCAATATAGCTATATTAAACGTTTGACTGCACAACCGACTGTGATGATTCAAGTTTGATACTAATATGATAAATCTGTTAATTTAATGTGTATGTATTTATGACAATACGCTGTAAAATGAACACTTCATCACCAAAAACAAGACACATAACTAACAGCAGACGACTTTATCATAGAGACTAGCAGATTTAAATTACCCCCGATTCGTTTGATCTTTGAAGAACTATTTGAGGCTTGTTAATCATTTTGGATTCTGGTGAGTCATTCGTCGCACCTCTGAATTAAAGAGGATTGCAAAGTCATATTACACTTTCCTGAATTCGGATTAATCATATGTAGATTGATATTCGCAATACAATGTCATGTCCAGTTAGACGTCTTTTAAACAGTCACACGACCAAAGTCCTATAAAATTGTTTTAAGACATGTGGTAACCTTGTGTAAAGCGAATTATTGCAAACACCACTTTCATTATACGTTTGCAGTCACATTCTCTAATAAGCATTCATAAAGTGACAGGTATTGCAGAGGTTCTATCGTAAGAAATATCTGCTCTAAAACTAGGACGACTATAGCTATATAGTGTCTGTAATTAATTTGAAAGGCATCAATGCATTGAGTCACTTATTGCTGGTGATGACCAAAAATGACGCTGACTTTGGCTATTATATTGTATGTTTGTTCTATTGTCTGGCAAATACGTATATATATGTATGCCTATTCTATGAACGGTGAAAGATACATACACAATGACGGCTTAAGAGGCACTTATCAGAGGAAATATCTTGACCCTTCTCTTGCTGAATTTTAAAATACATTTCTCCTTCTTTACCCATGCCCTGTTGTATAATTACATATATCTTCACTGTGTACAAGTATTTCGCTGTGCAACCACTGCTGTGGAGTGCACTGGTTGCACAATCAACTTGTAAATAGTGCAGACCCTGATGAGACAGCTCCTGCAGGAGCTGTTTCATCTGGGTCTTCACTATTTACAGGTAGGTATATTGACGTGAATAGCAAGCGAAGGGTTAAAATCATTTTTTATCATAAATCATCTTAAAAGTGGGCACAACTGGGGTATCTATTATACAACTCATAGTTTCGTATTGTAAACCTACCGAATATTTAAATATCCGATAGATAGGTACATATTAGTTAGTCGTTTAAAGAAATATTAAACTGGAACATTTGCTACAAGATACATTAATTCAGTATAATATCGTAAATGTCATGTGTATGTTTGTCATAACTAAAACGGATTTTATTCCTGATTTTAAACAATTATTCTACCCATTTCTTTATTGTATTATTGAGAAGCTGGCGTAATAATTATACTAAAGTGGCCTAGATGTTGTTTTGTTTCCAGTTTATTAGTGTGTACTATTTTATGGTCATACCATAACAAGAAACTTTGGTATAAAATATTTTACTTTACAAGCTTTTACCATATGTACCCCCTGCTCTTAGTATAAGTGGACATGTTACAATAAATAAATTGAAATGAAATGTTAACTTTGGGCATAAGTCCAAACAAGTTGTTGTTCATCCAAAACATACTTCAAGACGAGGAGGATAGTTTGCGGTTCCAGTTTGATTAATGTTATGTTGCACCTCTTTAATGTTGGTCAGAGGTATACCTGTAATATGGTTTCAATAATTGCAATTCATACACCGCATATAAAACGCATGTGGTTTGTTTCACTTTTATCCAGCCGTCGGTCCTACAGATTGCAGCCATCATACCTCTGTGTAACACCTCCATCCGTTTTCAAATTGGATCTATTGAGTCTTGAACTATATTCAGCATGATAGTATTATATAATTTAAGCCAATTGATCTATAGAAAATGTATGATCTAGGTCTCCTGTGTTTGCAAGGGAATAAATGGAAAGGTGTATTTGTGGAGTAAAGGGTTAAAATGTATAAACGTGATTCAATTTTGAGCACTGTTCGAGATTTCACACCCACCCAGGATTGATAAATGTAAGCGGGCTGAATGTTTCATACGGAGAATCAAATTTTGCGCAATTATCTCTTTGTAACGCTCAAATGAAAATTTGAAATTGATTTTTTGAAAAATGAATATAGCTTAAGCCGGTGCTAGAGGGCATGAGTAGTGTTGCACTTTTAATTACTACTCATGAACGGACCCAATAAAACCGAGTCTGCAATTTTCTCTTTTGGCATTGCTCCTTTTGTTTTCGATGGATCACCTACTTTCAGAATATATGTACTATGTAATCGGTTGAGTAACAAATATGCTTTTCGATGGTTTGAAAATACTATTAAGTCATTTTACGCTATGCGCGATCAAATCGTTATCTGTAAATAACTTCGGTCCAGATAAGACGCCGGCAGACTTCTAGTCTAATCATGATCCAAACTATTTGGTATTCAGTCAATAGTTAATATTAAAATTCGTTTATTTTCTAGAATTTACTGTTTACAATCGTTTGTAGAGAACAAAGAATGAAAAAGTAGTAAAGTCAAGCAGGAAAACACACACACAAAACGCAACCAACACTACAACACCAACAGAAAGCAAGCAACACATACGTACACACTCATTTGCGCGCACACACCAACACACGAGACGGAAACATCAAACGTAAACAAAAGCACAAATACAAAGGCACAAATACACCAAATAAACATAAAAACTGGGTGACAAAGAGAGTACCGCCTTGGAACGGTCAATGGCAAATCCACCACATGGGGGTTTAAACCGGTTCACGGACGTCCTGACCTCACGCTTATCTCAAAGTCACTCTAGCTTAACAAATAGTGTAAATAAAGGTATCCTCGCCAGACTTCATCGCAACATAGAAGACGCTAAACACAGGACAATATGTATAACATAGCATGAGAACAACGCTGAAAGTCAGTAAAGTATGTAAGGTGATGACCCTATTATATTGCAACACACTGCATATTTGGTTATTGGCGCCTTTACATCAGTAGTTACGCTTGCCTCTTTGCTTGCGCGATAACAAGCCGAGGGAAGTACTCTATGATGGTATACTCTTACACACAGAAACGAGATGAGCTTACCAGACTTTGTCGTGCCCTTAACGGATTCCCTGAAGTCTTTGTCACCTTTGATTTTATGTTTGTTTGGTGTTTTTGTCTTTGTGCTTGTGAGTTTGTTCATGTTTAATATTTTCACCTCGTGTGTGTGCGCGTGTGTGTGTGTATGTTTGTGTGTTCATCATTACATCTGTGTTTGTCTGGTGCGTTTATGTATTAAATATCGTGCGTGTGTGGGTGTATTACTTGGTCTATCGATGTTTTGGAGATGGTTGCGTCTTGTGTGTGGCTTTTCCTGCTTGGCCTTTACGTTTTCATTTGACTGTTTCGTATTGCTCTTAAAATACACATAAAAACACATTCATACCCATGTCCAAATCTAGGGTACATATGACGTATTATGAATGGCATAAAACATTCCTTTTTACTCGTAAATGGTTTCTACCATGTGATTGTGCAACATATCAGACATCAGCCCAAACAAATTCCAAGTCGTTGTTTGTGTATTACAATTATAATATTATGTTCATGTCTTCTGTCTCTATAATTTACACATAGGTCAGACTTTCTTTTTAAACGATGTTTCAGTATTTTTCGTCTGTAAATGGTCGGCGTATTTATTGTTTGTTAGATTGTTTTCCGAATTGCATTTTAAAGACGATTTCGGTAGTAAGTTCTGCGCAGCTGTTTGCGCCGAATACTCTCTACAAAGGAAACAACCGGTACCGGTATTCTGGATGACACTAATTTCGAACGACTTATTTAGACCAACATTTACAAACCTTAAATGTAACAACAATTTCAATTATACGAGAAAAATGTTAAAATATAATTAGCCGAACGTATAAAAACCGGTACGGGAATATAATAAACAAATTGGTACGACGTCATAGCAATGTGACGTCATAAGACGTCGCCCATTTTGGCGTAATTTTCATGGGAGATCACTACCACAAGGTGATAAATTAAGTAATTACTTAAAAACGAAGCCTGCAACCCACATTTTTCTTTTTGATTTCATGTTAAGGATATTATAAAGCACAAAATGTGAAAAATCGAAAAAGATTCTTGGATAAGTTTCTTAGAAATTTAAGAAAATATCGCCGATGTCATGATTTTTGTACTGTCCTGTATGTAAAAGGCAGGAAGCACGCTTATGTTTATCTCATTGTAATTACTCAAAAAAAGAGTCTGTAACCCCCTCTTGTCTTTGTTTATTTGCAATCAGCATACTTTAAGCAACAAAATATAAAAAAAATCTTGGAAGGAAACAAACTAGTAATCGTCTTTAAATATCAAACTTGTATTTCGTGATCCGAAAAATAAAGATGTTATCATGGCAGTGTAAATTGTTAAACTAATAAAAATAACTAATCAAAGTGTTTTATGTAGTGCAATAGTGAGCTAATTGCTTATGCAAGTACCAAATTAGAAAGTAATGTGTACTAAAAAAGTGCACGCGCAAGTAGGGGGATAAATTATTAAAATATTGCCAGGAAGCTATGTATCTGTGCCTTGGTCTCCATGTTTATTGTTGTGATATTATCGCTGATAGCTAATAATATATGAATCGACACGCATTATTTTATTATTAATTCTTGGTACACTGGATCCATTTAACGCAGCTAAAGCATAATCAAATGTGTCACCTTTGATAGAACTGTATTCTGAAGGTAGGTACAGGGCCAAGTACAAATTACGTTTGACTAAATATGATTAAAAAATAAAAATGATATCTATGCTATCCAACAATCGCAAATATCGTCTCAGATTAGGAAATATTTCACAGAGACGAAACCACTTCGGGCATGACAGAGAAATATGATGACGAATTGTCCTAAGATTAAAAATTACGTCACCATCGAAATCCGTGTGGAAAAAAACATTTTGCGATTTCAAATGTATATTTACTAATGAGAGGTAAAATTCGAATGTTGAAAACGTAATAACTAAATTACAACTATTAAATCTTCAAACAAGCTCAGCCTCGCGCAACCCGAATAAGTTGAGAAATATAAACCCCAGAAGATGTAGAACGGGTCACATCTTCATCTGAAAAGCGAATAACTAACATTATTGAATTTAAAATACATTGCTTAATATTATAAGCTGTGTAAACGTTTATGCCTAAACAAAGTGTTAGTTTTGTAGCAATAATCGTATAGGTACATAATGCATGCCGCTTTTAAACAGGTATGTTTTGTAGGCCCAGGGCCCATAATCGACCCCTAGCGGGAGTTTTGTACACCTATATTTTCTTAAAGGTTGGAAGAGTAGGGGATGTTAGATAAACATATGGTCAGCGTGTTTCCATGGCAACCACCAGTATTTCGAAGTTTCAGCAATACCTTCATTAAGATGCCAAAATATCATTTATTCTGTTTATTAAACATCCAAAATAATTTAAAAATAATATCAATATATTATGGGATATTATATCGATATCGTTTTTTCTCTTAAGAGTCGCCGGCTGGCCGATCTCGCCAGGCGGCACTCACTGCCCGGAAATAGCAAGACGCGCCTTGCTTGCAGCCCGACCAGCATGGTCATGCCCCACCCCTCAGTGGCCCCATTATCCTATCCTGCTTGAGCTCCTCCTGGTTTTGACCCTCCAACACAACAGCCTGTCTGGCCTCCGACACAGGGAGAGACAGTCCTCATCGTTGCCCACTCACAGTCCACTCTTCAGTGCATGTGGGGTCCTTCCGTCCGGGTACCGCCGTCGGCAACAGTCACCAGGTTGTAGTCTGAGGGAGGGGTGCAGGAAATCCTGTCAATAATTGCTCATAGGGACAATCCTATTTTCAGGGAGTCGGATCCAACTTGAGCGTCGGACCAGGAGAAGGCTCAGCCGTCGGTCGTCGAAAAATTTGAGCCGTCATCGTTTGCTTTTGATAAGACGTGTGAGGACTGCTTTCGCCTTCCTCCCGCCTTCCATAAGCTCTAGGCCCCAAAACCGACTCACAATGGCTCGCTCTTGTCCTTTAGCTACTCTTAGCTGAGCAGGCAGAGCTTCTGAATCTCTCCAAGTCTCGGGAGTGTCTCACCGTCTAGAGTCCGTCTGTTTCGGCTGACAGACCTGGACGAAGAGTTCCATTTCAGGCGTGCAGATAGTTTGACCAAAGAGATCAATGTCTCCTTCCTCATCTCGCAGGCATCCAGCCTCTTTTGACAGTCACCCTGGGCTATTTGACGGATCCCCTTGCTGGATGCCGAAAGCCCCAGGGCCTCGTTGTCTCTACTCACGCGGTAGTAGCTGCGCCAGAGACAGCAAATGGGAGTTGCTTCTTACATAGACCGTCTAGCTGCTGCTCTAGCATTAGAGGAGCTAGCTTCAGAGTCTCCTCCCTTTGGAGTGACTAAGCGCCTTTCCTACTAGCTTGCCCTTAATGCTAGCTTCGTCAGTAGAGATGCTTCGCTGCCATCGTGACCCTTTTATTTAATCCGCCTCCGCCCTGCAAGACACCTCCAAGGATGTACAAGACTTCTCGAAAGAGTTCTCCGGCATCTTGCCCTTCTCCTTGGAATATCCCCAAGGTCCATGTAGCTAAGCGCAAACCTTCTAGGGGCCTTTCTTAGCCCCGGAGGAAAATAAGGTCTTAAGAACAAGCCATCTTCTCCCCTTCAGTGGGTTTCGGCCAAGAGCCACATTAAACCGTCCCTGCATCGGGCAGGCGACCAAGAGCTCTGTCCCCGCTCCCACCTTAAGGATTCTGGCCCTTCGAGGCATCAGCTCTAGGGACTCGCTCTTTATGCACATCCTCCTATCCGACTTTCCACAGCCGTCTATTTCACGTTCCAAAGAAAAATGGCGCATTTTGACCGATCATCAACCTTTCTATTCTAAACAGTACGTAAATGTCGAACCATGGAGACCATCGCTTCCATTCGGCTGGCTATTAAACCCGACCATTTGTGCGTTTCCATGGATTTCTCGGATGCATATTTTCATCTTCCGATTCACCCAACAGACAGACAACTACTGCACTTTGGCATGGAGTACCGTTTACTGGATCCGGGCTCTGCCCTTTGGCCTCTTTACCGCCCCCAGAGATTTCACCAAACTCATAAGCGTAGTAGCGGCCGATCTCGAGTAGAGTGGTGTCACTCTGATTCAGTACATCGACAATTGGCTGCTTCAACAGTTCCGCTACAGCTCGAAGGTCTTGTCTCGGTTGGAACTAGTATTGAATCCGGAGAAATCAGATCTATTTCAATCGAAAAATTTCATTTTTGTGGGACTGAATTCCTTACGGACTCCAACACGATCAAGTTCTCTCCCACAACGAATGACGGATACCTTGCATCTGTTATCTCTTTTCGACCAGAAGGGCTACTGCTGATAATCAGGCCCTATGAGCTCAGAGCCCTATCCACTTCCTTTGCATTTTTTCCATCACGCCCCGTTGGATGAAATCCTTAGGGATGCTTCCTGGAAGAATAGCTCTACATTTTCTTCCTTTTATCTGCGCTCTTTCGCAACCCTACAGTACTACCGACCGGAACGTTCTCTAGGTATGCTTGTGGACTCTAAAACAGTGGTATAACACATAGGCCTAGCAATTTTTCTAATGGTCGTAGTTGTTACCTTTTTGGAAAATTATTATTCAGAAGAATCTACTAGCATCAGATCTTCTGCGATAACTGCCATATAATCATTTGATAAATAACCAGACAAAGTGCAGAAATAGGAAATAGTTTTATGAGCGCATTAAATTTACAGTATCAGAAATGATAAATATATTAAGAAATCGTTTTATGTTGCAGATATTATCTAAATGACTGTATTCATGCTTTATGCAAAATGTTTCCCCATACATAACTGAAAATATACCTTGTGGTATGTATATTAAGGCTAAGTCGTTTCTTCTTTACAGTTACAAGGGAGATAATTCTTGCTGTTTTCAGTTCAAAGTTATTTTTTATTTTTCAAACATGTCGATCGACATAAATGAAATAATTTTAAGCAATGTGGTTTGAGATCTTGTCATTAGGACTCCATGATATCTTGAATACAAAAACATAAAAACGTAAAATTACGAAATCAATCGCATACTGTAGGCTTAATCACCATCAAACAAATGATATTTGATAGAGTATATATTAAGCTTTACAGTGATATAGGTGTGATAAAAACCCGCTGGTGGGGGGGGGGGGGGTAGGGTACAGCTGGCCCTTGAACTATTGGTACCAGATGTCTGTAGTAAGCCGTGGTGTCCTTAAAAAATAAATGTCTCAGTATTTTCTTCATCTACTAGCTTTGGACGTAGGATATGGTAAATTTGTATAATGAAGAGATGATACCAAGTTAATATCATTACGTTTTACATATAAATACTCCTCATAAGAATAATATATAAACTAAAAAACTGATTCGTTCAGAGAGGGCCCTGTAATTAAGGGCAGATAACTCTATACATTGTGATCTTATTCAACCCAAATACTATAGGAGCCTTCCTCTGACAATACTTATCATATGCCCTTAATATGAAACTAATATGTGAAGTACTGCTTGAGTTGTCACGTCACACCAAACGTGTTGGCATTTTGTTATGAATCAAGGGCAGATAAATCTAGATATAGTAATCTGATTCGGCCTCAAAACTTTAGGCGTTTTCCTCTGATAAAACAAAGCATATGCCTTTAATATGAAACCAATATGTGATGTACTGTTTGAGTTATCATGTCACATCAAAAGTGTTGACGGACGGACATACGGACAGACAGACTAACAGGCAGACAGACAGTAAATGTGATTCCTATAGGGACATGCATTTTCAATGTAGGGCCCTAATAATGTGGTTTATTTTGTATTTATGATTAGTTTATTCGTCTGCTAATTAGTTGTTTGACATTTATTGATTTCCCATAGTAAATTGGTATTTAGAGCCATATCCCTTCTCTAGGAAAAAACCCATTTGATACAGCATCAAAGTATACCCATTAGTTTAATGAAATAACACTCCTGTTATCATTATTGTTACGATTTAGCTAAAGCAGTTAAAGTGATATATGACAATTTTCTAATAATGTCGGCACGACTTGTCGTTAAGTACAATTTCAAACGCAAATATTACAAGCAGGGCCGACGCAACCTAGTTCTGATTAAAACCTGAGAAAGTGCCACTCCAAGCATAAGGTGACAGGGAAGTATAATGTGACTGTGTAAGTTTCGAAAGTCATCATTTATTTGCTTATTTTTCCAAAGGTGGTGGTAGGGATTATAGATTATACGTAGCCTTTGTATAAAGTTGATGCTGTGCTTTAGTTTTTCTTTTGCATCAGATTTGGACATGAATGCATTGACCCTTTACTCCATGCATATTCATGTAAGAAATAATGGCATCGTGAATATAAATAAGAATATTTTTTTGACCATGGTAGAAACTAGAATCATATCTATATTATATACTATTTCATAAGCAAACAGTTGAATTTCATAAGCAAACTGCAGACCATGATCAGATGACTCATGTAAGAGCAGTCTAATCTGGGTCTACTCTGTTTGCAAAGGTGTATAAAGGCATATTTATGGAGAAAGGGAGTATGTTTAAGATTAGCTGCTGAGACATCATGAATTAGAGCTGTCAGAAATATGAACAGTGCCCATTTGATCAGTGGTTTTGATGTAATAAGCAAAAGGTTCACTATTTTGAGTTTAATTTTGCACTCTAGGTGTAAAATTTAAATATGAATAAATATGATATGTCTATCATTCAGTCATTTGTTCAATCATGTTGATTTTTTCATCCAAATTGCAGCTTTCAATGGCAGCCTGGACTAAACCAGTGTCAGCAAACTGATTCCAACACTACGTCACTTCTGGTCTACCCTTTCTGCGCTTTTTTCCCAATGGTGTTGAATACAGCTGCTGGTACATTGTTAACTTCGTCAACTCATACACCATAGGGAAGATGTCACAGCCAAGTATTCCAGTTGACAACAATTTGCTTGATGTAACATAGACATAGATGAGAGCATTATTGGCCATCTCATCCTAATGGATATGAAGTTAATCTTTTAAAAAGGTGTAAAGAGCCAGTGTCTACTCCGATTATGTATTATTTGTATTATTTACAAGGGATAATCTCCACTTAGCTATATTTAATAGACCCAGTAAAGGACATATCAATGATACAATTCATTTGAAAAGTATCTATTTGTTGATAACAAAGGCTACCAGTCAAACGTGATGTGGAGTATTAGCTGTTTACTGCACATTTGATGTATTATGTGTAATGTGGTTCATAAATACAAGATTTGGGATTATTTTTATGTGTTTGTGTATGTGTTTGCATACATAACCCACTGAAATGTAACTAAAAGGTTATACTACATTGTCTGAACAGCAGTTAAAATTCTAGGGTTAGTAATTAATAACAAGGGTAGTGCTTCAAAATATAGACATGATTTATCAACAGCATTTATATTAATTGCTTTTATATTAACTGAAAGATGGACACTATCACTCAGCATTGCATTTCTGACTAACAACCACCTCGCTAGTGGTTTGTGCAACTTATGGAGGCAAACATTTTTAAAGGTGACTTATTAAGGTCACGGTCATATAAGTAAAAGGTCAAGTTACTGGTCAAATTTATATTGGCGATAATCGGGGGCATAGTATTTCACAAACACGTCTTGTTAATAATGCATTTATCAATTCCAAGACGTCAAGCATGAGTATTAACATGTGCAGCAATGTCTTCCCTTATACTTAACAAGTATATCAAACCAGAAAGCCATTATGGCCATTCAGGCCTTTGATTATGTTACTAAAAGGAATAAACTTAACATATAACGACATCATAACATTGACTCAATCCTGCAATAATGGTGTTAGTCTTCTACATACCATGTTCATGATACTGTTAATGCTTGCCGATGGTTATTCATTAATACCTATACATTATACTGCAATACATGTTGCATGTAGCAAAGTGATATTTGTTTTGTAAATCAGATATAAACCGCCGTTTGCTCGATGATGAACACGTGCATTAGAAAAAGTTTGACTCGGTTACAAATTCAAATATTCTAAGTGTCTGAATATATATTGTATTCATAAACATAACATTTATGTTCCATTTAGGCATTCGAGGAGTAAAACGTTTTCTTAAATCAATCAGCAGTACTAAATAGTATTCGTCATACGGGTCATTTCCCTGTGCGTAATGGAATGCTTGTACGTCAGGAAGATTCTTTCTTTATCGTCGATTGATATGATATATAAAATCTCAAAGTGTCCTATGTACGTACTCTCAGAGGCTGCATTGTTTGTCATGCTACACATGTATCTAAAGGTCCCTGAATATTCACGTTAAATCTGACTCATTTGAAATTTTGGAATAGCCCATTTGATAACAATTCAGCGTTGAAAAGGTTAACATTGTCCTGTTTTGTATTTAGTCCAATTTTCAATACCTAGTTATATATTAACCCTTTCCTCCATGAATACGCCTTTCTACGCCTCTGTAAGAGTCGCTTTATGAAACCATTGTGATAAATAGAGAATTTGCTCCTATAGGAGCAAATGCTCTATTTATCACACTAGTTTCAAACTACAAAACTCTAAAAAATTCCTTTGCTCCTTTTCGGTAGATTTATTCAAAGTGGTTGGATATAAAAATAGCCTATGAGGGAACAGGTTAAAGTTGTAATGTTGAAGCCATTTTAGAAAATAAAGAAACAAATATATCCGATTCCACCAGCATACAGAGCAGATCCTATAGGAGCCCTTTGACCTTGGCCTACTTTGCAACTGCGTGATTAGGCTTTTATCTGAAGGAAAGGACTCAATGGCACTCACTAATACCATATATATGACACATAAATGAATTACCGCGGAAAAGAAAGAAGTGTAATACGGACAATACAGAAACATAGTTTACCTTTGCGTGTGAGACACATTGCGAATGTAATGTTTTCCAACACCAATAGCGTTGATATACTGACAATACACACGATCTGTTCCATGGATGCGTATGGGCTACCCAGCGGGTTCACGTAGTGGTTGGAAGATCCTTGGTTTCCAAAGAAGCGTGAGGTTATGAGTTCGAAAACAGACCGCAACATAGTATTAGCAACATTTCAAAAATAAACACACACTTATAGACTGTTGCTGTAAAGTATACAAGTACTTTTAAAAAGCACTAACATACCATAAACGTCATAACTGTCATTCTAACTCTGTGTTGAGACAAGAACATGGTAATATGGGCTGCCATTCTAATTGTTGTTTTTTTGCAGAAAGTAGAAAGTAAACCATTTCTTCTTGACGGACGAGTGCCATGACATATTGCTACTACACGCTAGTTATTTTCGGAATTGAAACGCCGAGTGTTTATATAGTTACTTAAAAAATCCATAACTAATTATTGCCACCCCGTTAGAATTCTATCCCCGGCCTTCATGAGAAAGTGATAAAGTATTTTCGTTAAAAATGTCCCAACGGTGATTTGAAGACAATTCTGTAAGAACCACGTACTCTAACAGAGACGCTCGCGAGCGTGTAAGGGTATATACACTCTCATGATAATGCCAAGACCGAGCGTTAGCAAAATAGCTGATACATCCATGTTAACAACAATGTTTCGGCCATGAATCGAATCCGATGTCTCTCGCCCCGGAAACCGTCGATCTTCCCACTGAGAAGGACGGTAACTGTTACTGGTATGTAAAATATGTACGCGTATTTCCATTCTGAAATGAGATAGCTAGTAGCAGTTTTTGATGACATTCGTTTTGTAGAGGAAGAAATTACTTTTAAACAATAAAAAAGCTGATAACTTGATAGATACATTGAAAGAACTAAACAAAATTTACATCCAAACACTATTTAATGCAACTTTCTGGTTGTTCGGGATCATTCGATGTTATTAGTTATTAAACTTGAGTCGCAAATCTGGGTCCATGCTTATAAAGCTTTTAGTTGAGTCTGAGATCGTTCTCAAGCTTTTGATTGGTCATATTTGAGCCTTTGGCTCAAATCTGACCAATCAAAAGCTTGAGAACTCAAATCTGACCAATCAAAAGCCTGAGAACGAAACTCAGACTCAACTAAAAGCTTTATAAGCATGGACCCTCGTACATACCGATTGACTATTACCCCATTGTATTTGCCAGAAGCATGTTGAGGCATAAACACAAACAACAATTACCTGTAACTGAATAAATATGCTAAAGACATCATCTCCGTCGGGTTTTGGAGTGGATATTACTTTTCACAGATGTAATCAAGATTTGGAGTAGTTTCAAGGATGTCGAGTAGTTTTAATCTTGAGGAGACGACGAACAAGTGGCTATTTACGATGGAAATCAAAATTTGCCAAATGGCGGTACATGTGTTGGATGTCCTAAAGGTAACACTTGTTATATATTCTAAAACAAAACGCTAACAGCCTGGGTACATAGCACATATTTTCTTCATTTATGTTGTCTCTGGAAAATCTAAATCATTTCAGATAATGATAATGCTTTATGTTCAAGGAATAATTAAATACTTCTAAGAGCATTCTGATAGTGTTTCGATACAAAACATTATGCAGCATATTAGGGATTTCGTTTCCTGAGAACTAATTGCAATTCAGAACCTTAAAACAAAATGGAAATAATTGCGGATAATTTTCTAGGAGATGAAGTATACTTACTTCGTAAATTGGACTCACTAAACTAAACACCGATGAAATAACGAAAGTTCAGCATAACGAATATTAGGTCTATTTTGTTATGCACAGCGAATTCCACTTGACGGAAACAGTCAAAATAGGCAATTCTTAATGTTTTCATTCCCAGTTAGAAGCGAAGGCATCAAAACAACGACGATCATTGGAGAGACCCTCAGGTCTCTCCTCAGTGTTGGAATTGGATGTCGGCGTATTCTGGGATGGTTTACAATTTATATCAAGGAGTTTTGAATTGGGGTAGTAAAACGAATATCGCCGTCTACCGGACGGGGCGAGTTGTGGCTATTCGCATGCGCGAGTTTTGGTTATATAAAAAATACGCAGTCAAACTATCACTAACCAAACGTGATTGAATTTGATCAACAGGATCAGTTGAATCCAGATTGTCGATATTTTAATTCAAATAAACATGATTATTTTATCCCAGATCAAAGTGAAATAATTTTTTCATTCCATATAAAATTCGAGTAACGGTCGGCTCAATTTCTATTTTTAGATTGATCTCGATGGAGCTGAACATATTATTTAGGTCTATGCCATTTCCAGCCCCTTTAAGAGCTTCTTAATCTAATTAGCATGCAAGTAGAATGGAAAAATGTACTTTTTAACCATTAATCCTTGCTTTCTGACTTGATTCTTATTAAACCGCGTTTCTCCAGCGGTGGATTTAAGTCGGTATGACTAAACATCGGTTGGATCCCATATCCGCGGATATGAGATTCGCAGCCTAAAATCGGCCACAAAAGCATTATTTTTTATTAGAAAAAAATTTCACCGAGCTGATTGGGTTAATAAAACTGATAAATCGTAACCAATTTAACCAAAACAAATCTCTGTTTTTTCTATTTTCTTTGTATATTTCTATTGGTGATTTTCCCGTTATTTCATCAACATATGCATATTTACAGAAAATTGAAATACATATACTTACATTGTTAAGGATCATTATGCCTTAGAAACGGCTAGTATTATCACTAACCTAATAAACCTTCTGGATACTACCGGAAGAAAACTAATAGGAGGATCTAGCTTACTTGGAAATGCTTGTTAGATGCATAAACCAATGTTTTGACTGGTGTGTCCATGTGCCTTAGAACTTCACGAGGAAGCAATATGAATAAAATGTATTGTTGTTTATACGTGATTTACCAATATGTGCCTAAGATATGATACACATGCTTTAGTTTCATGTCAATTATGTCATAAATATTTTAGTATGCATTCATTTGTAACCCGAGAGGGTCCATGGTTGGTAAATAAAACCCGTTCTAATATATATTCTATTATATTCTAAGAAACCTAAGTTTATCCGCACCCCTTTATTACGTCACTAGAGAAGCTTGCTGACTGGATAAATTCCAATTCAAAGAAATATTTTTCAAAGAACTACATGTACTTGCAACGACTAAAGCATTATATATCCCCTAAGCAGTGGCGCTTGATATTCACCGTCTTCGTTCTAATTATAACGCACGTACTACTTGATATGCACAATAGTTATTTATAGAAATTTATTTACGATCCGGTGCCAAAACATTGTCAAACGGCCCCTGTATATAGCAAATGTGAGATAAATATGGAATAAAAACTGCTGCAGGTCTCTCCTTGGCTTCCTTTTAGAAGGAAGCCAACTTGTTATATACAGTGCCTATTTAGTCAGTTAATAAATATATTCTTAAAATGGGTGATCCTTCGAAAGCAAAAGTAGAAATGCAGAAAGAGAAACTTGCAGACTCGGTTTAATTGAGTCTGTTCATGAGTAGTACATTAACACATACATTTACAATATACACTCATAATAGATCAGCAACAATTTTAGAAATATCTGAACAAATTAACATTGATCAGTTATGTGAAGAAACTTATTACACAAATGGCCAAGCGCTGTGAAAATAAGTCCCTAAATAAGACATCGACATGCATGTCCTCTTAACCTCGAATAATAATCTCCATCTAATGCATCAATTATTTGATCAAATTTTGCCTCGATGAAAAAATGAACATCGTTATAATGTAAATAAAATAATTATTTGATAAAAATGTCAAGACATTACGCCGCCATAGATAACGTTGATCCAAAGATAACTTGAAACTTAGACATTGTGTGCGGAATAGATCTAGTACTACCGGTTATGCCTGTTTAACGATATAGATACGCCGTTATGTAATGTCCACATTTCCAAAACATCTAATACAGACATTTAAAACAAAAATGCAAGCAATTTCATGGATGATCCTATTACAGATTGGACTTTGAAATTACATATTTCAGTCTAACAAAATTATTTTTACATCCCTAGTGTAATTAGATAAAGCATTAAAGTATTAGAAGAACAGGATGAAAATACATTCCCAGTAGATATCTTTCAACAAGAAGACTATTAGAATCGTGATTGAAATATGTGAGGAATGTAGATTATGCACATGATATAATCTTGATGTATCGTGATAAGTGTGTTTATCCTGTTCTTCATATAAACGTGTTTTTACACATTTGCAAACAGAGTAGACCCAGACATGAGAGCCGTCTCATCAGGATCTGCTCTGTTTGCAAATGGAATTCGAAATATTTGTTTCTTTACTTTCTAAAATGACTACACTATTTTACCTTCAATATTTCATTATTACTCTTTTGTCCATGAATATTCATTAGGTATTAAAATTTGAAATAAGCATAATTATAGAACAGAGAAAGGGTTAATATATGCTATTCAAGAAATACCGTTTAATTTACAAAACATACAACAGTTGCATGCCATTACTATTGTTGATATAACTAGTGTGCACTGTAGGGAGTAAACGTTTGTGTTTAACCTTTTCCCTGTTAAATATTAATGTAGGAAAAAATAATATCTTGAATATGTATTAGATGTATTTTTATAATGGCGTATGTTTAGAGGAATTTGTGATTCAGGTAGAAAATGTAGAGGGAAATATGTTTTAATATCTTAAGTCAACTAAGCAGCCCCTGGTCAGACCGCTCGTACAGAAGCGGTCTAGTGTAGGTTTACCCTGTATGTAAATGCTTGCAAAGACGTTCAAAAGTTGTTTATATGAATCAAACAGTTAGATAATGCTATAAATAAATACCACTATTGCAGCTAAATCATTAATTATTTACTAAATGCATATTCATATACAAAATGAATGCTAAAACATCTATTAACCCTTTCCCTCATATAGACGTGTTTTCACGCATTTGCAAACAGAGTAGACCCAGATCAGACGGCTCCTAGAGGAGCCGTCTGATCAGGGTCTGCTCTGTTTGCTTATAGAGTTTGATAGATCTGTTTCTTTGCTTTCTAAAATGTCTACAATGTTCCACTTTCCATATTTCTTTATATCTATTTTGCTAATGAATATTCAGTAGGTATTGAAATTTGGCCTAAATATAGAGCAGGGAAAGGGTTAACTGAACGGTATATTAACAAAGGATGGTTTGCCTTTTGCAGAAATACAGTATCAGATCTATATAATTCGTCACGTATACTGAACAGAAGCCTTCTGAATTTGGTCCTATCTGTTGGCAAATGCGTGACAGGGTTTCTGCATGAGGTAAAACATGCTTAGCATGTAATAAACTATACCATGAATCACGTAAGAGAGAAATACATTAACAAGATTTGTAAGAATGAGATCCACAAACGATAAGAATATACATTTAGATAATTGAAGCAACTAATCGTCCTTCCTAATGATAAAGGAAGCATTTTGGCGTTGATTTATGCATCCAATAATGCATTCAACAATTACTTAATTAGTTCTTCGATTAAGTGTTCGGCTATATCTGGTAAATGAATAGATGATGTAATGTCAGTAAATTGAAACTGATCTTGCAATTGTGTTAGTGCAAGTTAAGATTAGAATGTCAAGAATGAAATCGAAACAATGTTTGAAACGTGATTTGCACTGTCCGAACTAATATTTAACACCATTCCCTGATATATGTTAGACCCACCGTCATATGAATAAAACTACCAAAAAGAGCGTTTACTAGTAAGAGGAGGCATTTTTCAATTGTGTACTTTTTAAACCATTGTGATAAATAGAACATTTGCCTGTATGAAGCAAAATTTGAATGATTTATTTATCACAATAATTTCAAAACGTGGCTTTTAATTGTGCACCACTTGTCGCAGATTTGTTTTTGTACTGCTATGAGAGAGATTTCATGTTGAGTTTGAATCCTCAATCACAAGAAGATGTTATAAAAGCCTTCAATGATACTTGTCGATATTTGGATGATATTTTTAACTTAGATAACCCTTTCTTTAATGCTCTGATTCCTACAATTTATCCTAAAGAACTCAAATTGAATAAAGCTAACCCGTCCGACAATTATGCAGCGTTTCTTGACCTAGACCTTAAAATTAATAATGGAATGATTTCTTCTAAAATATATGACAAAAGAGATGATTTTGATTTTAATATTGTAAATTTTCCTCATCTTGACGGGGATGTTCCCCGTGCTCCATCTTACGGGGTTTATATATCTCAACTTATTCGTTTTGCTAGAGCTTGTTCATCTATTGACGATTTTAACAGTCGAAATCTCATTTTAACTGAAAAACTGCTTAAACAAGGATATAGATACCATAAACTAAGAAAAACTTTCTCTAAATTTTACTATCGAAATCTCTCGCTTATTGGCAAGTACAAATGTAATCTCAAGGTACTTTTGCGACACGGTATTTCACATCCTGAATTTTATGGTGATGTGATTTACAAACTTCGTAGAATTATTGGACATACCCATTTTCTCACTTTGTTCATCAAATATATAAAACAATTCATTAAAAAGGGATATGATCCTGTATTATTACAACATACTGCATGTTTGGTTGTGAACCCTTTTACAGTTGGCAATCACGCTGGCCTCTTTGCATGTACGCCGACAAGAAAGGTTTAGTACTCTATGAAGGCGACCTCTTAAATCCAGAAATGGAAGGAGAACGTCGGATATCTGTACTATTTCATTTTTGTCGTACCCTTTATTACTTTTCTACAGTTACTCTGTTTGCAGCTCAATCATTGAGTACACTAGCGATAGGTGGATACAGTATGTTCAATTAAATGTTTTTTTGTTATACATGCACTTTACCACTGTATTTGCTGTCGCGGTTGTTGTAGATTAGTCGGAGAGGGGATACGTTTATTTACACTGTTTGTCTTTTAGGATGGGGATGGAATAAGGGTGAGGTTGGGCGCCCATAAACCGGTTTAAACCCCCGGTGACTTTTGTCACTGACCGTTCAAAGGCGGTACTTCCATCTTCCTCCTATTGTATGTTTGTTTTGTCTTTGTGCGTCTCTTGTTGTTTTTTCTACCCATGTATATTTGCTGTTTCCTTGTGTTGCTGTTCGGGCGAGTGTTTGTTCTGTATGTGGTATTTCCTGCATGACTCATTTTTGTACTTTTAAAATGTGTCAGTATGAGGGAATGGGTTAAAAAGCAAAAACAGTTTGCATAAATATATATACATCTAGAAAATTATATACGCACTATACGTGCTAGGTGCTTCACTATTCTCTGCTTAAACAATCAATCAGTTTCAATAATATTAATTAAATGGGATAAAACAAAGTGAATACATACACTGAAGCAGAGAATGTAACTTTCAGGCGCAGTAAAAAATTGCAATACAAATAATCACTGGTTGTGTTTTTACTAAAAACTAATGCATTTCATCCTCTGAGCATTTGCTAGTAATAAACAAATCAACATATCATCAGCCAGATTTGCATCTTATTGAAAACAACTATTCTCATTATAAACTGTTTAGAGAATAATTGCTATTGTGCACGGTGTCTGATTTATTCCGTTTTGCTTCAATCGGTTTGATTGATAATGCTGATTACATTTAACTGATTACATTCCAGTCACTTTGATAAAGGCGTTGGTTCGCATTATTAAGGTGGGTGGTAAATTAAACCGCACTGATTAAATGATAAATAACTCTGTTTCAGTTGACTATAGATGTATGTGTACTCTCGATACCGTTAATGCTTTGATTTATTATTGCCAATTGACTGCATCACATGAGTCTCTCAAGCGCCACCTGATGCTGGGTTTATTTTTATGTTAGTACTATAGACCAATCAAATTGATCGTTCTGTGTAGGATTCTGGGAACTGGGAGAGAGCGCTGAGTCTGAATTGTAATGGCGTACATCACTGCATGAAACATGGTGTCAGAAGTAAACTAAACTAAGAAGAATCATGTCATTCAAATTAAGTCCACCGGAGCCGTTTGACTTCAGCAAGCCGGCTGAATGGCCTAAATGGAGGGAACGTTTCTGTCGCTTTAGGACGGCCACGAAGCTGAATGCGGAGGAAAACGAGGTGCAGGTCAGCGTCCTCGTGTACACAATGGGGAAGGAAGCTGAACACATAATGAAAACATTCACAGAAGAGGACGAAGAGGAAGAGGAGACATTCGATCTAGTGCTGGAAAAATTTGAGGAATATTTCGTGCCAAAGAGGAATGTGATCCACGAACGTGCTAGGTTTCACCTTCGGACTCAGAAAAACGGTGAATCTATGGAAGAATTCGTACGGAGCCTCTATGAAATCGCGGAGCACTGTGAGTACGAAAATAAGAATGAGCACATTAGAGATAGACTTGTTATTGGTGTTCTCGATAAAGAACTGTCAAAGAAGCTTCAGTTAAAATCAGATTTGACTCTTGAAAAAGCTATTGAACTTGCAAAACAAAGTGAACAAGTGAAAGAGCAAATGCGAGATCAGTCTTCCAGCAAAATGCTCGACTCTGTACAAAAGAAATGCCATGAAAAAAGACAGTCGCCTGGCTATGTTAAACCAAAGTATAATTACCAAACTCAGGGACCGAGACAACGCTATAGTACTCAGGGTAAAGCCACATACAGGTGTGACAAATGTAACCAGGTCCATGCCAAAGACAAATGCTATGCTAAGGGGAAGATATGTCGAAATTGTCAAAAGCCTAATCACTTTGCAGTATGTTGTCGCACGAAAAAGCACAATGTAAATGAGGTACACCAGTCTAGAGACACATTATTTCTTGGCTCTGTGACAAGTTGCTCAGACAATAGTCCTCCATGGACTGTAGACTTGAAAATCCATGGGAACATTCTTAAATTCAAGATTGACTCAGGAGCAGATACATCTATCATTAGTCATAACACATACCTCAGGCTAAGTCGTAGAGCCAATCTTATGCCATCACATACCCCATTGTTTGGACCCGGGGGACCAATAGAGTGCATAGGCATGTTTCGCGCGGAAACCAAAGTTAAAGATGCATGGTATACATTCCCAGTTCATGTGATAAAAGGAACGGCTAGCAATAATCTGCTAGGACGTGCAGTTGCTGAGAAAATGGGACTCATCCAGAAAATCAATGAAATAGAGGTAGACCAAGGCATATTTGGTTCATTTGGACTAGTGAATTGTGAACCTGTCAAGATCACTCTTAAAGAGGATGCAAAACCATACTGTTTGACAACAGCACGTAGAGTTCCATTTCCGCTGTTAGAGAAAGTTGAAGCAGAACTGCAGAGGTTAGAAAATGAAGGCATTATTGAGAAAGTCACAAATCCAACAGATTGGTGCGCCCCAATGGTACCTGTAGTCAAACCTTCAGGTGCAATCAGAATTTGTGTTGATCTGAAAAAACTTAATGACTCTGTGAAACGAGAACATTACATGCTCCCGAACTTAGATGATATTGCCCCAGATTTGAAAGGAGCAAAAGTGTTTACAAAACTCGATGCATCTAGTGGATTTTACCAGATACCTCTATGTAAAGAAAGCTCTATGTAAAGAAAGCAGTGAACTCACTACATTCATTACACCGTTTGGGAGATTCTGTTTCCGTCGTGTTCCATTTGGGATAACTTCAGCCCCAGAGATTTTTCAGAGGAAAATGACAGAGCTTCTGTGTGGTCTGGAGGGTGTGAAAGTAATCATAGATGACATCTTGGTGCATGGGAAGAATGATAGTGAACATGATAAACACTTAAAAGCAGCTTTACATAGAATAAATGACTCTGGACTGAAACTGAATCGGAGCAAGTGTGAATTCCGTAAAGACAGAATAGAGTATTTTGGTCACACAATCACTGAAAATGGAATTCAACCTAGTGAGGACAGAATTGAAGCTATTCGTGAGCTTGCTGCCCCAACAAATGTGCCAGAACTAAGACGCGTACTTGGAATGATAAACTATCTGGGTAGATTTGTTCCAAAACTTGCAAGTGTTATCAAACCATTGACTGATCTCCTACATAAATCAGAAACTTGGGTGTGGGATTCACCACAAGAAATTGCATTCAATCAGGCGAAAGTTCTCATCACAAATGCACAATCGTTGACATTCTATGATCATACCAAGCCAGTAATCGTAAGTGCAGATGCTAGTAGCTACGGTTTGGGTGGAGCTTTGTTCCAACAGGACAAAGACGGGACAATAAAACCAGTTGCATTTTGTTCAAGAAAGCTTTCAAGTGCAGAAGAGAAATATGCGCAAATTGAAAAAGAGTGTTTAGCGTCACTCTGGGCGTGTGAGAAATTTTCGCGCTATCTAGTAGGCTTAGATTCATTCAGACTGCTAACAGACCATAAGCCACTAGTGCCTCTTCTTAACTCACAAGACCTGAATAATTCTCCTTTGAGATGCCAGAGGATGCTAATGAGATTAAGAGGGTTCAGCCTAAAAGCGGAACATGTTCCAGGAAAAAACTTAGTAGTGCCAGACACACTGTCTAGGAGTCCTCTTAACAAAGAAAGTTACACATTTGTAGACGAAATAGAACATTATTCCATCTCAGTTGATGCTTTAAGGCCAATTTCGGACATAAAGTTAGAAAAAATTCGAAAGGCTGTTGAGAATGATAATGTAATTCAGGAAGCTATGAACTACACACGTTTTGGTTGGCCGACTTACATGGATTCAGTTAGCCCATAGCTGACAGATATGTTTGCCTCTAGAAGTGAATTGTCAGTGAGTCAGGGACTTTTGTTGTATAGAGAACGAATAGTCGTACCAGAGCAACTGAGAACAGAGACACTTGAAAGTATTCATGAAGGACATCTAGGTCTAAATAAATGTAGAGCCAGAGCACAGGCGTCGGTATGGTGGCCTGGCATTGCAAAAGATATCAAAGAAAAGGTAGAAAAGTGTGACTTCTGTCAAAAACATCGACCAGCTCAACAAAAAGAACCGATTATCATAACTAAATTGCCAGACAGACCATGGCAAAGAATTGCTACTGACTTGTGTGAAATGGAAAGCAAACACTACCTTGTCGTGACAGACTATTATTCAAGATTTATTGAGATATCATAGTTGTTGAGCGTGACAAGTGAACAGGTCATCGGTAAAATGAAAAACATGTTTTCAAGATGGGGAATTCCAGAAGAGCTAGTATCGGACAATGGTACACAATTTACGTCAGAAATGTTTCAGTCATTTGCAAGTGAATATGGTTTCAAACAAACTTTTGCAAGTCCTCATTATCCGCAATCAAATGGAGAAGCAGAAGCGGCAGTAAAGATAGCAAAAAGGATCCTGAGGCAAGAGGATATTTTCACTGCCTTGATGGAATATCGAGCAACTCCATTGGAGTCAACAGGCCTCAGTCCTGCCGAGATGATGATGGGGAGGAAAATTAGAACTCTTATGCCAATGTTACCAAATTCTCTAAAACCTGGCTGGTTAGAGAGAGATGATATGAGATTAAGTGACTCAAAATACAAAGAACGCATGAGAATGCAGTATGATCAGTCTGTCAAAACCCTGTCACATCTAAACCCAGGTGATGAGGTTAGAATTAAAACTGACAAAGAGAAACGATGGAGTGTGAAAGGCGTAGTGGAGGATTGCGATCCAGATCGGAGATCGTATATGGTCAAAACCCCATTGGGAACCTACCGACGGAACAGGAGACATCTACAGTTGACGCCGCCATCAGAGGTTAATTTGGGTGTTCCAGATTATTCACGTGCTGAAAATGAACCGCGTGTGCTAAGTCAGTCGCGTGTGCAAAACCAACCGCGTGTGAGATCGCGAGATGAGAATCAGAAAGAAAGTGTGCAAGGGCATGGTGAATCGCGAATGCCCTGCAATTCAGAAATTGAAAACCGAGTAAATGCAAATGGACACCGTGACACTCCGGTGCCATGCTATGAGGAAAAAGGACACCGTGACTCACCGGTGCCATATAATTTACGTAATAAAAATCGCGATGCAGACCAAACAATTTCAAGCCAAGTCGTCACCAGGAGTGGTCGCGTTGTCAAGCCAAAGAACTTCGACAATTTTGTAACATGAAGATTCTACTGCGATAGAATTAAGGATTTTCTGCGTTAGTTGATAAGGTTATACAGCGTTTCTCATCAGACACATCTTCAGCAGTGTGTTCCAATTTTTTAAGATATTTTCAAGATTTGAAAAACTTGTGTAACAGTAACTATTGCTGTTGAGAAATGCTGGTTTAGTTATTAGTTATGTCTTAGAACCTAGTTTAAGTTAGAAGTTAGTGTTGTTAAGTGTTAACTTTGGTAATCATAATTGCTTGTAATAATGTTAGGTTTCATCTGTGGTCAACTGAGGCCAGAGTGTTTGATTTAATATACATGTATTGATTGTTGTATTTCTCAAAAAGGGGGAGATGTTTCAGTTGACTATAGATGTATGTGTACTCTCGATACCGTTAATGCTTTGATTTATTATTGCCAATTGACTGCATCACATGAGTCTCTCAAGCGCCACCTGATGCTGGGTTTATTTTTATGTTAGTACTATAGACCAATCAAATTGATCGTTCTGTGTAGGATTCTGGGAACTGGGAGAGAGCGCTGAGTCTGAATTGTAATGGCGTACATCACTGCATGAAACAAACTCGCTTGTACTTAAAGTAACTAAAATAGTTATTTGATTTTTAGCTCCTGTTTCGAAGAACCGTCGAGCTTTTGTGATCACATGGTCGTAAGCGTGTAGGCGTCGTCGTCGTTGGCGTGCAACAATTTAATGTAGCTGATTACTCAAAATGTATAAGGGCTATCAACATGAAACTTCATAGGTATGTAGATCTCATTATGGAAAATGCCCCTACATAAGAACCATAACTCTTGATTTCAATATGTTGAAGTTATGACCCTTAATTTGTTTCAGTGAACAAACATCAAATTAGACGAGCATTGGCTCTTGTTAGTTTGTTGCAACAAAACTTAAAAATCAAATAACTGTTTTAGTTCACATTAAGTACAAACTAACTAATGTATAGTTAACCATTAGCAAAGCGATAGGTGAACATGTGGTAATATTCTCCAATAGTTGGATCCAAAGAAGAATTTAATGTACTACCACAATCCACAGACTATTTCTCCACAAAATTGTTATTTGTAAAGAAAAAATAGAACAATGATAAACTTGACATATAAATGAGACATTCGCAGCAAAAGTAAAAGTTCTGTCCGTTATTAGTCAGCAATTGTACAAATAAATACACATCCCAAATAGACAATGCTGGAATCTGATTGTAGTGCGTCTAAATTCCTTCTTAATGCATTAAGCATTTCGGCTTGCGTACGTAAATATTGTATTTCTCATCCATAGTCATCTAACTGATTTTTATTGGAAGGGGTCACCGATTCACTACATATAAATTCCTAATAGGATATACTGGCAATGAAACACATGTACAATAATTACCTCTTTCGCAGTTTTAGCATGCCTTTTTTAATTTTATATATAAATGAGAAAGATTAACTGCAGTGTCGATATATAATTTCATTTTCAATTTGTTTAACGAATTCAGTATAACCTCTCTAATGCAACCACTTAATGAACAAATATGGCTGTCTTCATAAGCAGGTTGTTGCTTAATGCAGGACGAAAAGTATGCAGAAAGCTTTCTGCATAACTTTCGTCCTGCATTAAGCTACCACCTGCCTTTGCCACCGTGAATTATGCTCCTTTCTGGTGGTGGCATTAGAGGGGTTTTACTGTAAATGTACTCGACTAGATTTCCGGTTTAGGGTGTTTTCACTGTAGCGACTAGTAATTAATGTTTAATGATATTTTCAAATAGGCTGAACACAATGTGTATTCTCATAATGTGGTTTGAGGGTTATAACTGAATACAACACCATGTATGACATTTTAATTAACTGAAACTTAAAGAAGTGAAACAGATCTGAACTAAGCCTTTAATGCAATTGTCCCTGAACTCTTTTCTGCGATAGTAAACAACTTTATTTTCGCTTGCAGGCATATCAAATCAAGCGAACTATAAAATGTCAAACGACTAGTTTCCGACAAAATGCGTATTTAAACGGTAGTAAAAGACCCAGTATTTGCCGATAAAACTGCTATTGCAGAGACAAATTGCTGTGATATCATAAAGACCAAGAATGAACCAATGGCAACATAAATATGCCGTTTGTTAAGATTTCCATTCAGATACAGCAAAGGGTATTTCATGTTTAACACGTCTTTAAAACTTTCTCTAAATTTTACTATCGAAATCTCTCGCTTATTGGCAAGTACCAATGTAATCTCAAGGCGCTTCTATGACACGGTATTTCACATCCTGAATTTTATGGTGATGTGATTTACAAACTTCGTAAAATTATTGGACATACCCATTTTCTGACGTTGTTCATCAAATATGTTAAAATATTCATTAAAAAGGGATATGATCCTGTAGTACTACAACACACTGCATGTTTGGTTGTCAACCCTTTTACAGTTGGCAATCACGCTGGCCTCTTTACATGTACGCCGACAAGAAAGGTTTAGTACTCTATGAAGGCGACCTCTTAAATCCAGAAACAGAAGGAGAACGTCGGATATCTGTACTATTTCGTTTTTGTCGTACCTTTATTACTTGTCTACAGTTACTCTGTTTGCAGCTCAATCATTGAGTACACTAGCGATAGGTGGATACAGTTTGTTCACTTAAATGTTTTCGTTATGCATGCACTTTACCACTGTATTTGACATCGCGGTTGTTGTAGATTAGTCGGAGAGGGGATACGTTTATTTACACTGTCTTTTAGGGTGGGGATGGAATAAGTGTGAGGTTGGGCGCCCATAAACCGGTTTAACCCCCAGTGACTTTTGTCACTGACCGTTCCAAGGCGGTACTTCCATCTTCCCCCTATTGTATGTTTTTTGTCTGTGCGTCTCTTGATGTTTTTATAGTTATGTACAATTGCGGTTTCCTTGTGTTGCTGTTCGGGCGACTGTTTGTTCTGTATGTGGTGTTTCCTGCATGACTCATATTTGTACTTCTTGTCGTTTCAGTTGATGTTAAATTTGATGATGGTACTGACGAACTGTTTCCTGAGAGTTGAATCCGTTTACCTTCGCGACCATACATTGATCATAGGCAAACAGTGCAGACCTAGACCAAGTGCATGTCTGATGGAAAATTCTGACCAGTGTCTCTGTTTGTTTTGCAAATTAATAGCAAATATTTCTGCATTTTATATAGCATTAATCCCGACAACCCACATATGAAAATAATTTCCAGTTTCAATGCGGATGAGTTTTACGTAAATATCTGAGTAAACTGATTAACCCTTTACATCCTATATATGCGTTTGAACGCCTTGCAAACAAATTAGACCCTAATTTCATGTATTCAATATGGGTCGTCTGACCAGGGTCTGCTCTGTATGCGTATGACATTATAATTATAGGTTTGATTATACAGTTTCTGCCACTCGCAAAACTTAAAGTGTTCATATGTCATTATTAAATCCATTTCATTATTTTATATATATACTTTATTTCTTACATGAAAGTTCATTTAAGATATCAATACCATGGATAGGATACAACCTTAGCGAGCCATTAATCTGGGTCAGACTTTTAGTAATATTATACCATATCGTCCGTAAAAAGCATGGTATCCAATAATATTGCTGTTTTATTATATACACCAATGAAGCATTCTCCTTTCCCCGTTTCCATTTGTTAAATAATATATGGAAAAGTAGTAAAGTCAAGCAGGCAAAGCCACATACAAGACGCAACCACCACCAAAACACCAATAGGCAGCATGACACACATACACACACACACAACCACACACCCAAACGCACACTCACATACGAGATGAACACAGAAAACACTAAAAGACACAAAAGAACCAGAGACAAACGTTCCACACATGAACAAAATCACAAGCACAAAGACGCAAGGCAAACAAAAGGGTGACAAAGAGAGTATTGCCTTGGCACGGTCAGTAGCAAAAACACCACTGGGGGTTTAAACCGGTTTACGGACGTCCTAACCTCACACTTCTCTCAAAGTCACCCTAGCTTTACAAATAGCGTAAATAAAGGTATCCCCGCTGGACTTACCCACAACATAGACGACGGTGAACACAGGACAACATGTAAAACATAGCATAATAACTGTGACAATCCGTCAAATATGTACTCAATGGCTTTGCTGAAGTCAGAGCACCTGCAGGTAAGCCGTTAAGGGCACAACAGGGAAAAAGTAATACATGATATGTTCTATTTTTTTTTTATAAGGGTTTCATATCATTGCATTGTTTTTTAAATTTCAACACTTTTGTGTCATAAACTTGGTTTACAATGTACTAATCTATAGTTGAGAAAATAGAATTAATTTTATACACGAAGCTAACACCACAATTTAATAAGTTAGTCCATACTTCCGTACAACTGCATGTAACTTCTTTCCAACAGCTGCAGAACTAATGAATAACTTTCCGTAGGTGTAGGAAGTCAATCATATATTTACTCCTTAAAAGACGACCAGCATAATGCATAATGTTTTTCTTAAGTCACTCTACATACCCGATTCAGAAATTGCAATGATGAGGCTGTTTTACTTACTCCAGTACAACACGAATCTGTGTCAGGTATACACCTTAAGTACGATAATGTTAAATGTATCAAAGTCCCCATCACAATGTCTGTGTAATGCGTTTTGCACATGACCGTGAGTTGTGCGTAGCGTATATACAATTACACCATTATACGACGGGTCACAGACCGTGTGATGTCGGAACAGTTGTAGCCCCTGGTAACAAGTCCCCACAGATGTTTTACTGTTTTGGGGTTTCATAAAAACTCCGCAAGGTTATCGTTGACCAATCGAAGAGAACTGCTCACATGAAACACGCATCTAGCCCATACGAAACTCCTGGGCGCAATACCTGCGAGTTTCTTGCCTTCGTCAGTGAATTGGTATGGACACTTACACTATATTTGTTTACCAATCGTTAAAAACGCCCCCTATTCCAGTATCTATATGTAAAATATCGTATTTATATTGTCTGTATTAAATGGTTTACTTTTGTTTGTCTTGTGTTTGTGTACTTGTGCTTTTGTTCGTGTTTGAAATGTTTGTCTCTGGTGCTTATTATTATAACAATTGCATTTCTGAATATATGTATATTAACCTATTTATTAATCCCTTATCATCCAGATCTTATTGTGGAACTCGTTCATTTTTCATATTGGCGGGTGTTTAATTCAAAGCTTAATTTTGAGGCATTTGCGTGTTCTGTGTTTCAAATAATTGCATTTCAATAAAAGCACTACCGCTATTGTAATACATATAAATATGTATTTTAAAGGAGATGTAAACACATTTCATTCTGCATATCGTTCTTCCTGCGCTTAATTACAATCCGACATGGAAAAAGAAGACTTGTACCGATTGGCCGTGGTCGGTACTGTTAGAAGAAACCAGTAGAGGTTTGTCTTCACGTTGTGTTTCTTGAAATGATAGTTCTTTGACCAAAGTCGTATTGCTAATATCAAAAACAATAATAATAATCATATTCAATTGTCGTTCAAAATGAAAGAAAGTTGTACAGTAATCTCTTGCTATATTTCTTGTTAGTTCCCGGAACAAATCAATATACCAAATAATACCCTACCATGTCACATGTCAGTCTTAATATCAAAAGGCTGGTCGCATTAGTTTTGAAACAAATTGTCATAAGCCGAGGCCTAAACGGTCATAAATGACTTTTGAAAAATTGTAGACCCGGATGAGAGGGGTCCTAGATGAACCCTCTCAGCTGGTACAGCAGTGTTTTTTGTAATATTACAACCCTTTCTAAAATGTGTCCTTGAATGTGCACGGTAAGTCTAACCGTTCTGAATGGTGTAATAGTGCCTTTAAAGAATCAGCGTATCATATATTTGTGAATTCATTAATCTCAATAAAACTTCCCAACGAACTAGAATAGAAGGAATAAAGTAATACAAAAGTCTCATAAATTCTGGAAGTAGATCTTTCGAAAGCAAATTCAGCAATGCCAAAGTGAAAACTGCATACTCGATATTATTGAGTCTGTTCGTGTGCAGTTATTTAAAGCGCAACATTACTCACATCCCTAGCACCGATTGATAATTCCTCTCAATTCATTATTGGGCAATAAGACTACTGGTATTAGGTACTCCATTTTAATTGCTATCGTGCAACTCTAAACCATTTTCCAACAAGTATGTGTCGCTTGCTACTGTGGTTTTTCCGCTATCTGTAATTTCTGAGCAGCAATTTCTATCTTTTACAGAAAAAAAACTGGCATCCGCATAGTTGATACCCGAAATAGTATATTGGAAAAGCTGAATTCATTTTCTACATGTGACAGACAATTTGCAATTCAAATTAAAGTTTAAAGTCGAATGTAATATACAGACGTATTTTACAGCTGTTTCCTTGTTTCAAAATTGATTTTTGAAAATTGTCTTTTCAGCGCACCACCAGAAAACGTGATCAATTAATACTTTCTGTCGATAGGCAAGGACATTGTGCATTTATTAATTGTAGCAACGATGGGTATCAGTACAATTATAGGCAACGCATTCATCAGCAAAATTCATCTAGCTGAATATAAACAGGGACTCTAGAATATAATACCAATGAAATTTCTCTACAACTCGAGAAGGCTGTCGAATTTAGAAAGCCGAGTTCACATATAAACACAAACCATACTGCGTGTGATTAAATTAATGCTTATGACTGCTCCAGGTTTGATGACAACCGCGACTAGGTGTTCCTTGTGTCTTATCATACTAGGTACATTTACCGTATTTGTCGTGGTGCTGTTCGGGCGGCTGTGTGTTTTGTATGAGGCGTTTCATGCACTTAACTTTTCCATTTGTTCTCTGTTTAGCATTTCATGATATTACAGAGTGACATCTTAAACCTTTCCCTGTTGCATAGTAATGAACATAAATAATGGCGTTATAATAGTATTAGCTGAAGTGTTATAATGTGAGGTGGACCGAAGTAAATGTCATTTGAGTTGCAACCTTCGTTTCCTTCACACAGTTCCAACTGTTTCCATCCAACCTTTGTTGAATAATTGACCAGCTTTAATTTCTTTTAATATAAGGCACTGCAGGCTGCTCTTTATAACTTCAGTTATGCTATATTTTGTATAAATACACATCGTATATTTCAGTTGTGTGACAAGACAGTTTAAATTACGTAAATAAATTCTGAAGAGAGGTGATACCCCTAAAGCAAAAATTGCAACACAAAAGTAGAAATTTAGGTTTTATTGAGTTTGTTCACGGGCAGTGATTGAAAGTGCAACACTGCTCACGCACCCTAGCATCGGCTTAAGCGGTATTCAATTTTCAGAACAAAATATACTGAAATTCATGATCTCGAAGGATTAGAAACTATAACAACGATAATTATAATATGCTATTTATGCTGCTATGTCGACAAAAACATAACAGTTCGTTACCTGAATTATTTCATGCAAATGTGCTAAGGCATGTGTTGTTAAGTAAAACATGCTCATGGATTGCTACATATTTAGGTCGAGTTCTATTACGCGTTTGCTGATTTTCTGCAGATCAAATTATTCAGGACCAAATATTTCGTTTAAATTCTGTGCTATTTATTCGTTTAGATTTACGATATGTCGGCTGTTCTATCCGGTTGTTCTGTGCATCAAACACAGAAACACTGTGGGTCTTCGTTTTCTTATATTTAACCTTAAAATGTTTAGCTGTTATGTAGTCAGGGTTTCCTTATATCTCTTATAATGTACTTTTCTTGAACAAATGGAAATCATTTGATTTTAAATTCGCTCTTTCCGTAATATTCATGAATGCGAAATTTCCAGAATTCGATATATTAAGTTGTTAGATTAAAGATGCCTCCTACACATATCTTAGATCCAGTTTATTGTCATGTTTATTGCAACAAATATTTATAAACTTTGGAACGGATGTTGTATGTATCGACATTAAAAAAGAGAAATGAGATTTACAGAGCGGCAATAATTTATAGCATCGTTAAAGTAATAACTAAAGGCAGTATTTAATCATACTCAACGTGGTCGACAGACACGGATGATTAACGATATTCAAGTCAGCAAGAACAAAATATATAACTGATAAATCGGTTTTAAATATCTTTGTCGAAATACACTGCAATTTATGGAATACTGATTTCAAGGGCACGTGAAATCTATTTATCTTGTTCATCAAGTGCCTTACTTATTTAAAAGTGGAGATACTCTTAAGCACATATGGTATTTACTTGTTTGTTATATTAAGATGTAAAGCAATATTAGTGTTAGTTTAGTTAGTTTTAAGATTTGCGAAAAGTGTTCTATTCATACTGCTTGGTCCATGTAGTAAGTTACCAGATGCTAGATAAACCAATCTGTTTTGTTAAACGCATAGTTCTTCGGAGATCACTAGGTAGATTAATGAAATGTTGAATTGGAAATTACGCGTCTAGCAATTTCGATCATAAAAGTTACAAGTGTAGTACCTGTGTACCATATAGGACTCAAACGTCTGCTTAATGTTTTAGATAACGAAATACAATACACATTTTGTGAAAATACTGACAAATTTGTTAATAGTACTATTGTCATAGTATGCATGTGATACACTATTTGTGCCTAAATGCTGATGAGCCAATGTGAACGGGGCGTGCTTATATCGATGCCTTAAAGAGTTTCGGTTTTGTATTGAAAAAATAGTAATGTCAGTCAGGAAAAGCCGCACAAAAGACGCGACCATTATTGTGTCATAAAGTTCATGCATTATGTCTTTGAAAATTATGTCTTTGAAAACGAAAGCCGTATCAAATATAGAAATTAGACATCGTTTTCTCTCTTTCTCCTTTTTACCCAGATCGTCTAACATGGATATTAGAGTGTATGCCAATGAATCTAAAACAGAACAGACCCTGAACAGAACATCCATCATATCTGACACAAAGACTATACCAGACCTGGGGTTAATTACATGACAATGTAATTAATTAAATTACAATTACATTCATAAACGGTCAATTACCATTTCAATTACAATTATACGGGTTTTGTTAATGTAATTAATTAAATTACAATTACTTTGCAAAATGTAATTAATTACATCTCAATTACTTTCTAAAGGCTGGCAACAAGAAATGTTTTAGAAAACAAATTTATTAAGTAACACAACTAGTACATGTACATGTAAGTATGCGTGTAAATGGCCAGTAACATATTTACAGTCATTGAATTCTGTTCATGTATCAGAAGTATTTTTATAAACAGCTTTAAGTGCTCACTGGATATACATACCAATATACAAAAGAGTAAATCTTAATCAGAAAGCTGTCATAAACATGTTATACACAGATGTCTGATCAGGGTCTACACTGATTCTAACTTTTCATACATAATCTGGAATACTGCAGATCTGCCATACCAGTAACTATCAGGACTTGGGAAAAACGTTTTTTTTATCCAATAAAACTATCTTGCAACTTGTTAAGAATTCAGACAACAAACCCATCATTTAATTATTTTGAAGCTCAAATTTACAAACTTTAATACCTATTTTACACCAGATACTGTAAGTTCAAAATTTTCCTCATCTTTTGATTAATATGAAACAGTTGTAAAAAAGGAGCAGACATAGAATTTAGCTTGCATCATTTGTTAGCAGGCAAAGGGTTATACAATGTACTGCTTTCTGTGGTCAGTCAGAGTGTCTATTGTCAACAGCATAATTATCACAGGTAAAGGTGTCAATGCAAACCTCTTTTGGATGTACATGTAGGTATTCAATTATCATTCTGGATACTTGTAGTCCGCCAAACTTTAAACTCTTCCAACACAATATACTTGTTCATATTGCACTGATGACACTTGAAAACAATATATACCCAGATCAAAGCGCTGCTATAGGAGCCCTTTGAAAAGGGTCTGCACTGTTTGAAATATAGGTTTTGTCCAAAAATATAACACAATGAACACATTCCCATGAAATGCAGAAATTAAATGCAGATTAAATCCGTTTTGATATAGTTTTGATATGTTATATGACAAAGTAAATTTAAGAAAACAACGTAGACTGAGATGAGATGCCTTCTGTATGAGCTGTCGCAGCAGGATGTGTACTGATAGCAATGTAGACTTACGTACCGGTAATGTCTGCTCTCTTTGCTCATAATGGAAGAATGAATATTACAATTTTACCATTTTCATGAGTTGTTGTTTAATTATTCAGCGGGTATAATTATAAAACTCTGATTTAAGCAGATTAATAATTTGCAAAATATGGGATCTCATTCAATTGAATATATATATTATTTGAACTTGTCTGTGTACTAAACAATATACTACATGTACACTGAAATAACAGTTGTTAATTACTCACTTTCTCCATGGAATCAGTGTTTAAGAATTAAATCTATTATTCTGATTCAGTGTTTAAAAAATTAAATCTATTAAAATCACTGAATGGCTATGCTTTATAGTGTAACTAACCAAAGTAATTGAGAAGTAATTGAAAAGTAATTGTTCATAACAGCTAATTTTTCGCTGTAATTAATTACATTACACTTACATGTAATTAAAATAGCACCCAATTACACATTACTTCAATTACATTGAAAACATGTAATTAATTGTAATTAATTACAATTTTAATTACCCCAGGTCTGGACTATACATATTTATTTTTCGAAATAAGGCTAGAATATTTACTCCACACTAAAAGTTCAGATTGTCTGTCCTTTATCTAGTTGATATGCACGGTGAATGAATTACACAACGTTTGCATTTTTGTTTGGGAGTAGAACTGGATAGATTTAACAAAATACGTAAATTGATTTTTAATGAGTGGCTTCGTAACTCTTCATGAACGATGACTCATTTTAGTAAGACATATTGCCCGAGCCTGTTCTGTGCTGGAAGATTTGAATAGTCGTAATTATAACTGATAAGTGCTTAAGTAACGTTACAGTTATCAGAAAAAAAGGAAAGCTTTTTTTAAATTCTGTTATCGAAATTTACCTCTCATTAATAAATATGATTGCATTTTACGAACGTTATTGCAACAAGGTATTTCTCATCCAGAAGTATATGGTAATGTTATCTACAAACTTAGGAAAATTCGGGATCATATCTATTTTCATGATTTGTTTATTTAACGTTTTAAAACTTTTAGGAAGAAAGGTTATGACCCTTTTATATTGCAACACACTGTATGTTTGTTTATTGACCCCTTTCCAGTCGGAAGCTATGCTTCCCTCTTTGCTTGCACGATGACAGGCGAGGGTAGTACTCTATGATGGTATACTCTTAAACCCAGAAACGGGACGAGCTTACCAGACCCATGTATTGCCTTTTCTTTGTCGTGCCCTCAGCTGCTTCCCTGCAGTTGCTCTGACTTCGGCAAAGTCATTGAGTACATATTTGACGGACTTTCACAGTTGTTGTCATGCTATGTTATACACATTGTCCTGTGTTTACCATCTCCTATGTTGTTAGGAAGTCTGGCGGGGATACCTTTATTTAAACTATTTGTTAAGCTAGAGTGACTTTGAGATAAGTATGAGGTTAGAACGTCCGTGAACTGATTTAAACCCCCCAGTGGTGTTTTACCACTGACCGTTCCAAGGCGGTACTCTCTTTGTCACCCTTGATTTTGTGTTTGTTTTGTGCCTTTGTGTTTGTGCTTTTGTTCGTGTTCGATGTGTTTTGTCCCGTGTGTTTGTGTATGTGCGTGTGTTTGGTTGTATGGATGTGTTTTTATTTTGCTTTCTGTTGGTGTTTTGGTGTTGGCTGCGTGTTGTATGGGTCTTTTTCTGCTTGACTTAACTACTTTTTTCATTACTACTTTGTTATCATTTCATAATAATGGACGGGTTAGATAACGTAATCCTACGCCTGCTACGTTGGCCAAGTAAGAGTGGCCTTATAGAAGAATGTGTCAACATCTCATTAGAAAGTAAATGCTCTTATAAATGCAATGCATAGGAGAATCGGGACTGTGGAGAGAGCAAATAGAGGGTATACTCGGTACTGACACACTTGCATTCATAGTAAATATGGAAAAACAGTCAAACAGGGAGAGCCACACACGAAATGACACCGCACCAAACACCATCTAACAAGAAACAGTAAAGCCACAAGACAAAACATAACAGGACGCATATCAAAACGAAACACATTAAACATTAAGCATATTAAACAACAAAATTGACCGTAGGCTGAATGCAGGAGTAAACCTATTTTGATTAAAAAGAACCCAGGGTCTCACAATGTTTTTTTTAGAAACTCTGTGTTTCATTACAGATTGAACCCCATATTTTCGTTTATTGATTTGAATTGAGTCATCTTAATTCTGAACTAAAACCAAGTTTAACATTTCGCGAAAGTCTTACGCTAATCTAAATCAAAGTTTAATCTGCGTTTATTTTCCTCTTAGTATATATTCCATATTTATCATCGTGTACTCCTTTATTCAACCCCGTTACATTTCTGCTCTATCATCTACATATAGCAGTATTATATTATCATAGTTTAAGGTATTTAAGTACAGTAAAACCTCTCTATAACGACCACTAAATTACACCAAGTATGTTGTGTTAAAGGAAGGCAGGCGGCTGCTTAAAGCAAGGTGAAAGTAAAACAGAAAGCTCCTATAGGAGCGTTATGTTTTACTTTGACCTTGCTTTAAGCAACCATCTGCCAAAAATACCAATTAATGAACACAATTTAATGGTCGTTATAGAGAGGTTTTACTGTACATAGTTACCTTCACTCTAAAACGTATATCAGGATATGACTAGTAGTATATATATAAACGTTAGTACTATACTCTAAATATTGGATATTACATTGACGTTTACTTCAATCCTAATCTATGAACTGAGTGCAATAACCAGCTTACATAAAGTTTCTTAAAAACAATGTGAGTACACTAGCGATAGGTGGATACAGTTGTTTCACTTAAATATGTTTTCGTTTTACATGCACTTTACCACTGTATTTGCCAACGCGGTTGTTGTAGATAAGTCGGAGAGGGGATACGTTTATTTACACTGTTTGTCTTTGAGGGTTGGGATGGAATAAGTGTGAGGTTGGGTACCCCTTAACCGGTTTAATACCCCAGTGGCATTTGTCACTGACCATTCCAAGGCGGTTCTTCCATATTCACCTTATTTTTTGTTTGTTATGTCTTTTAGCGTCTCTTGGTGTCTTTTATTAACATGTACATTTGCTGTTAACCTTCGTGGTGCTGTTTGGCGGTTGTGTGCTTTGTATGCGGTGTTTCCTGCATGACTCATACATGTACCTTTACTGTTGAAGCAATGGTACACCGAACAGAACAAAACTAATAAAATACAACGATGTCAGCAGTCGCTGCTTTTTCTTTACAATGTTTGATGATACTTGAATAGTACTTATTTATCATTCATTTCTATCTTGGATTCTAAAATATGCTTCGGCAATGATACTCGTCTAAAATGGTATGGGTCCATGCTTATAAAGCTTTTTAGTTGAGTCTGAGTTCGTTCTCAAGCTTTTGATTGGTCATATTTGAGTTCTCAAGCTTTTGATTGGTCAGATTTGAGCCAAATGCTCAAATCTGACCAATCAAAAACTTGCGAACGAACTCAGACTTAACTAAAAGTTTTATAAGCATGGACCCAGGTCACATACCACATTATGCATTGTATTACCTGTTCATTATACGAGCATCATATCATATATCACGCCATAGCATATCATTTATCAGATCGTGTCCTATTGTAGTACATTCCACTCTATTCCATTTCTTTTTCGGCATTCCATGTCATCAAATCCTATCCGATCCCATCCCATTCAACACCACCACGCCCAACCATACCATCTCGTCCCAAACCCATCGACTCGATCTACCCAAAACTTTTCAATCCCACCATCGCGCCCCATTGTATCCTCACCCATAGACCCGTGCCGTTAAATCATATCTCATTTTGTCCTGTAATATTATAAATCACACAAATCTCTCCTATCTCTGCCGCAGTATATATGTAGTATGCGATACAATGACATTTAATTCAATCACTATAGCATCGTTTTACTTTCCATTAGATGTCCGTTAAAGTTCTGCTGTAATCATTTTATAATTATCGATGTATTATAAAAGATACTGATTAGTTACCATCTCCAATTTATCCAGAAATGGAAGGAGAACGTCGGATATCTGTACTATTTCATTTTTGTCGTACCCTTTATTACTTTTCTACAGTTACTCTGTTTGCAGCTCAATCATTGAGTACAATAGCGATAGGTGGATACAGTATTTTCAATAAAATGTTTTTTTGTTATACATGCACTTTACCACTGTATTTGCTGTCGCGGTTGTTGTAGATTAGTCGGAGAGGGGATACGTTTATTTACACTGTTTGTCTTTTAGGATGGGGATGGAATAAGGGTGAGGTTGGGCGCCCATAAACCGGTTTAAACCCCCGGTGACTTTTGTCACTGACCGTTCCAAGGCGGTACTTCCATCTTCCTCCTATTGTATGTTTGTTTTGTCTTTGTGCGTCTCTTGTTGTTTTTTCTACCTATGTACATTTGCTGTTTCCTTGTGTTGCTGTTCGGGCGAGTGTTTGTTCTGTATGTGGTGTTTCCTGCATGACTCATTTTTGTACTTTTATTCTTTAATCGTAAAGACCTGAACCCAAAGGAGCGTTCTGTTTTACTTTCACCTTGCTTTAAGCAGCCACCTGCCCTAAATACCAACTAATTAACATCATTTAGTGGCCGTTATACAAAGGTTTTACTGTAGTTTTGCAATGTTAACAATAAAGACAGAAAGTAATATGCTGAGTCAAATACATACACTATAATGTAGTGTTCCATATTGAAACTCAGACAGATTGGTTTGCAGTTAAATGCAAAAAAAACGAATAAGTAGTGTCCTTTACAAACAGTGATCTAGACAATACGACCCCTAGTCTCCTCCTGGGGCCTTCCCATCAGGGTTTGCACTGTTAACCAAACTGCAGTTTCATTTTACAGAAATAGAAGTGTATGAGTCATGCCGGAACGACCCACAAAGACAAAAATAACATTAGGAGGGAGATGGAAGTATTGGAACGGTCAGTGACACATTTTACTGCGGGTTTAAACCGGTCTAGGGGCATCCAGCCTGACACTTATTTATTCCCATCCTATAAGACGAACAGTGTACATAAACATATTCCCTCTCAGATTAATCTACAACAACCGCGATGGCAAATACATTGAGAAATCGCATGTAAAACGAAAACATAATTTGACTAGTCTGAATGATTGAAATGGTCCATTAGACCATTCAGCGTTTGAATGGTTAGTATGTGTTTGGAACTTTCTTCTACAGATGAGTTTAGCCATAGAGATACACAGACCTGTATTTTAAATGTCTCATAAAATCACTTAAAACAACACAGTGTAGCCGAATAATTCTCGAACTGTACTATAGTAACCATTTGAATAAACCAAACTCTGACGTCAATATTGACGGGTGTATACGTTTATATTAAGTGATTTTACTAAAAATGACAGCCCTACAATAATCGCATACTTTCAAAAACTTAATATTTGTTATGTTCAATCATTATTACGAAGATTGATAGTTTGAACTTATATCGAAAAATATACTGTGTTCACCGATACTTATAACTTATGTCGAACTGAAACTACAACATAACTCGAATGAATACTACATATGGCCCTGTCACACTATAGCGTATGAGAGGAACGTATGAATTGTGTATGAAAGCGTTAAACAAAACCTGGTCATACGCACAACTTTTGATGAACTATCTTTGATGAACGTATTAGCAGCGCATGGATAACGTATGCATACCGCATATCTGGCGTATAGGCAGCGCATGAGAAACGTATACGAGCGTGTGTCAAATTATGTTACCGTCAGTGTAACGTATATCAATGTCTGCGTAGCATATGCAATCACATGAGTAACGTATGTTTAGCGCATGAGTAGCGAATGTATAGTCACGAATACATTAAATACGTTATGGCCCAGCCACACTGAAACGTATACGACGTATGCCTAACCTACTCGTAGCATATATCGTCGTATACAAACGTATGTGCATTTTTTCTCATCCGCTCGTATACGTACGTTCTAGTGTGACACCCCTATACTCTCAAAATAACATCGGGTCACATGAATTTTTCTCTTCCTCGCCGTTTATTTAATTAGTTTTCTGGCGATATACTTCTTTTCAGCATGTAAACAAATGATTTATTTAGTGCTCATGCATTTGTTAAAATACGCTGCAAGTAGAAACTTTTAATACCAACGAATTGCGGTTGGTTTCTTCACACAACTGTAAAAACGTGCTTTGAATATTTAAGTAGATGTCAGACTGATATTACTCGTTTTATCAACAACATTAAGCTTTCTTTTGAACAGTATAGGGCGAGCATTGATAAGCGCTGGCAGATGGAAGTTGCCTTGAATGACAGAGCAAAACATCCCGATTGCTGTAATCCTTCTTTGATCTATAAAATAAGCCCAACTAAAACTAATGAAGATATTGCTTGGCTTCGTTATTGCAAATTAAAGACTGATGGAGAAAATTATGTTATTCATTACACATTATTGCTAGCAGTTTGTTTTTCAGTTTTCCTTCTTCCTTAATGGCCATTCATGTAAGAAATAATGGCATCGTAAATATTATAGATGGGGTTTTATTGTTATGGTTTGCATATGAACACATTTTGCATCCATGTAAAATCATACGCACACAAGGCAAGTCAAAATACAGAAAAGTCTGATTTTGGTCAGCTCTTTTTTGCAAAACCGTGAAGAGGCAATGCCTACTCTGGTTGCGAAATAATTACATGGCGCCATCGACTCTGGTTTGCAGAACGTAAATATGCAATATCTACTCTGACTACAAAAACGTTAAAAGGCAAGCTCTGTAGACACGTAAAATGAAAAATCGAGAAATGAATAAAACAGTTCAAATCCCTTTGAGAAAGGGGACATCGTCACGAGATATCAAAAATAAAAATCACGTTAAAAGTTTTTGACAGTGTGACGGATGTTTTTCATATTCCATGGACCCTGTGCCTTTCGTATATTGTGTTTATTTAATACAAATAAATACAAGGGTTATATGAGATAAAGAAATAGCAGCATACAGTTAAAAAATCGTCAATTCTTCACCAACTCCTATGTTGTGACAAATTAGAGGCAATCCTAAAGAGTGATCACAAAATAGGGTTTTGTGGAGAAATGAAAAAGTTATGCTTGAAACTGTTTTAATGTACGCATCTTATATAGAACTTTGCTTCTAGGTAGAATAGTTGTGGTAATTCAAAAACGAGAATATTTGACACGTACCGAAACACACCAAGTTCGATTGATCCTTGATTCAAATTTAAAAAAAACCCAACAACAATATTTTGACTATTTAATACATGTACTCAATTTAGCCACCGTTTAAATAGATATAATGATACAATCAGCACCTTACCGCTTTGGTACGAATCCCTGTCTGGTTTGTTCACGTGAGGAATTATTGCGGTAGGTCGGTGGTTCTACCCGCCTGTACTTCTCCGCAATAAACAATGCACTTTGTTCCTCAACCTGTAATTAGAGTGGCGTCGCCATATGACTGAACTACTGTTAAAAAGATGGATATGAAAACATGACCAGGGGAGAAAATGTACAGTCGGCTGAGCGGTCCTTCGGATTGAAAGTGAACTATAACAAGGTACATTTTTATAATTATTAAGTGTTGTCTCAAATGTTTAATGAGTTCGTGAAAACGGTTAATGTCCCGGGTGCGTTCCATTTATTTTATAGTTTACCAATTCCCTCGTACTGACGCATTTAACACCTCTGTAAACTGTTATGATAAATAGAGCTTTTGCTCCATTGGAGGAAACTGACATGAAAACACCTATAAGCCGAATGGTTAAATACTTTTATTAACCCTTTGTCTTAAGGATATCTGCAACCAGAGTAGAGCTCTAAATGAAAACAAAACGAGAAATGAAAACAAAGTCAAAACCCGTTAAGAAGGGAACATTGTACATAACGCGAAATTATTTTTGTTCAAATCACGTTAAAATATTTCGGCTATATAATTTTATTTTGTTTTGAAAACGTGGACCCTGTGTCTATCCTATATTGTGCTAATTTAATACAAATTGAAATACAAAGTTAATATGAAATAACGAAGTAGCAGCATATAAATTGAATACAGTACGAACACAAACTGCATTTTATGTATTATTATTTATATATTATACTTTATATTAGTAAAAATGAAGTGGAATCGACTTATAGTTCAGACACTTCTATGTCACGAAGCACTTGACATTTGCACTAGCACAAGACACTAGATATAGAAGGCCTAGCTGTAGATGAGTCTTTTTATAACCGGGATTTAACCTATTTACTTCTTTTGTATTTTCCGGATTTTTGCACACCATCGAGAAGAGGAGAACAGGCAGCATGTTGCAAAACTACATGCATGCAATTGAATTAAGTTTTCCGGTAAATAGTGAACCTGTTGAATACTGAGGAACTCTTATCCTGTCAAAATATAACATCTGCTCACAATTTGATATAAAGTAAGTTTAACTCGTTGCATGTTAAGTAATTTTACGTCTGCAACAATTGTCGTCTGCTTCAATTCTTAAAATAAACTTGTTCTCACTTGTTTGCAAAAATATGGTCAAGGTGACAAACAGTTTAGATCCTGATGAGACGCCGCATCATGCGGCGTCTCATCTGGATCCAAACTGTTTGCATAAGATATCACAGTTTCGCCGTTAGTTTGCAAAGAGTAAACAGTTCGGATCCTGATAAGACATCGATTTACATAGACACTCGTCTGAATCCAAGTTAGAGATTGCATGTCTTATGTGCAGTTTACTCAGGGACCACTAAAACCTAGATCTGTTTCCTGAGCTGGAACTTTTTGTTTCAGCGTCTCTGACTTATTTACGGGTTGCCTAACTGTAACCTCTGTCCATCAACAATCTGATTGCACTATAATTGTGATGAATTGGATGATGTGAATCGAATTGTAAACAGCGAATGTGTTTGATTCCGAGACATCAATATCTTCACTGATCCTTTCCATCCCCTACCTACTGGCATGCTAAATATTGACCTGTCCGTTTTAGACCCATTATTGACTTGTGTTCCTTTTCGACAGGTTGGGGTAATGAAGGCTTAGCTGTACTGTTGGGATCAGACACGTCCGATCGTAGCTGATCGGCTTGCTCAGGTTCTAAATTCCACGCAGCTGGCTCAGTGGCCAAATTGAAATAAATGGTCGTTACTTTCCCAGGGGTCACACAAACATTAAGCCATCGGTTTGGTTTTATCATCAGTTAACACACGTATGAAATAATGTCTTACACATATTTCAAACGCTTTTTTGTGTGTTCTCTTTAATAATTCACTTTGTTTCCAATATTCGATTAACCTTTTTTTCAGGTTCTGTACAAATAAACGGCCTATTGAACTGTCTGGATACTAGCTATATTGTTACTCCATTTAATTATATATTTACTAGCTATATCTTTTCGAATCACATGTGGATGGATAACACTTTGTTAATTTTCTTCCACGGAATGTTTAGCCTTCATTAGAGCACAGTTGTCATGTCCATTGGTATATAATACTTACATTTTAATATATTTTGTTGCTTATTTCAAATCAAACTTCTAACAGACACAATAAAACCGAGTCTGCAATGTTCTCTTTTTGCAATGCTGCTTTTGCTTTCGGTTTCGAAGGATCTCCTACTTTCAGAATATATGTACTTCACAACAGCAGGTGTTAAATGATTGTATGGCGACCGTATAAAGTCGCCCCGTACTTCATTCTCAGTGTTGTTATACTTCCTGGTCCTTCGGGATAATTAGTTTCGTTGTTATTTGTTTTGGAAATCGAATACCGCTTAAGCCGGTGCTAGAGGGCGTGAGTAGTGTTACTGCTCATGAACAGACTCAATAAAACCGATTCTGCAATTTTCTCTTTTTGCATTGCTGCTTTTGCTTTCGAAGGATCTCCTACTTTCAGAATTTCTAAATCATTCGAAAAGATTGGTTCGGTATAACAAAAAACATGGTACATTCTAGTACAGGTGTGATTGATAAGTTCGCAGAATTGCTTTATTATTGAAATCTGGAAGAGAAAACGAAAAAACAAAATACATCACGAGATACGCTTACGCACGACTATAATAGAGCTCAACTCAATTTGGAAACATTGAACAATACAATTTTCATGAAACAGAACAACAGTACTATGTATTACTTGAAGGACGCCGACGTCAACGGTAGGTCACGCTGACATTAATCACACACCTTTTATCTCTATGTACCCAGTGTGCCTTGTGTAATTCTAAAGAAGTTTCAAACCGTCGGTCTCTAAGTTCCTTTTTCAGATCAGGGAACAGACAAAAGTCCAAAGGATCTAATATATCCTGAACGTTGGAGATCCTTCGAAAGCAAAATTATCAATGGAAAAAGAGAAAATTGCAGACTGGGTTTTATTGAGTCTGTTCATGAGTAGTAACACTACTCACGATTACTTGCACCGGATTAAGCAGTGTTAAAGTTAAAGTAATAACATCAAAACTAAATTTAAATGATCCCGAAGGACCAGAAAATAAATTAATTCCTTCTTCAGATCAGAGAACAGACAAAAGTCCAAAGGGGCTAAATTTCGTCATCAAACACTGAGGTTCTACTGTCCCTAACCAGCTCGTGTCATTTGTAGACAATTTTTTTCCACAGGTTGCTAATGTATCTGATTTATTAATTCGTTTTGGTGTTTCTACCGGTTAAAGTTTTAGTCCCACACAAAATTTGAAAACCGAACGCATTTCATGTCATCTGTTGACGTCATGTGTCGTTTTAAGCCATGGCCATAAAACAATGATGTGAAATAACCATCCAACACAACGTCTTCAAACGTTCTGAAAAAGACATCGACATGTCACGCTAACAACAGCTGCGTTCGCGCCAAATATGCACTAAATTTGACTGGCCACGTGAATTCAGAATATGTGAAAAAGTCACCAAACAGTGGTTGCTATGGATACCATTTATTCTTCTTACGCGTAAAATATCTATTCACCTACCTGATAATGAAAGAGACAATAAGTTGTTTTACTTGTATACGATTTTAATGTGATTTAATAAAGATACATTTTTGAGAGGAGAATTCCGCGAAATTATCAATCAGCCCTCGTATATGTGAAATTCATTTAATTCTTAAAACAGATTGGCAGGATTCTGTTTGGTATCGCCTTAATGTTTAAATGAAAATAGCATTCATTGACATGTACCATTATTTAGCGTTCACCTTCGGCAATCCCAGGCGGTAACCCATCTAGTCAGTAAGCACTTCCAAGCACTTTATAGAACAAGCTCCACGGCAAGTAGAATTTATGGTGCTTATATATACCTTACAGCCTAGCTGTTATAATACATTTGCTTCCGAGAAGTTTCGACCCCAGACTTGGCCTATATAACCGTTGGGGCTAGATCCCTAGCAAGGTGAGTTTATAGTGCGTATACTCCTAACGACCTCGCTATTACACTTATGATTTAGTTGGCTTTTGATATGCCTTTTTAATTCCTACTTTGGAGCTTAATGTTAGTGCACAGATGTGGAATTTGTTTAAATGCATGCATTGTGCCCCACAATAGACACAAATATTACCTGTTTTCAGATAATTCATTAACAGTCATGACCATTCAAACAAAAGAGGCATAGCTATCTATGTATATTTCGTTTGGCACGTTCGGATTGGCTGTAAAAGCATTCAGACTGATTGATGGTTTGGTAAAAAACATTTGACACACTATTTCTTTTATAGTTCCTGTTAGCATCGTTTTAAATCTAAAATAAAATACACTTGATCTAGTCTCACACAGCCATTTAACGCAAAATACACGTTTGTCCTATTATAGATGATGACTGTTGAACCCATTCCCGCATATAGACGCCTTTTTACGCTTCTGTATAAGTCACTTTGTGACACCATTGTGATAAATAGAGCATTTGCTCCTATTTATCACAATGGTTTCAACACTACACACTTCTAAAATGTTCCTTTTTAGTAGTAAATGCTCCTTTTCGGTAGATTTGTTCAAAGAGGTTGTATCTATAAATAGCCTATGAGTGAATGGGTTAATACAAAAGTAAGTAGTGCAGAAGTTTGCGATGGTAAACTACTGCGTATCTATGGTACTGCATTAAGCTACATACAGTTGCTGGTTTGTATGTGTGGCCGTTATAGAGATATTGTTTTGTGTTGAGGGTGCTTGTAAAACAGTGGTTTCATTTTCTACATAATGAAGCAATGGCTCTTGGTTAGGGCAGTGCCTTTATTTCTGATAATTGTATTGTTTATATCAAAATAAATGACTGGTGACATGGTAATGAAATACTTCGTGCAATTGAAAACATCACTATAGCAAATTAGGCTCGTTTCACCTTGTGCAATAGATGAAGATAAGTTGGCAGAATATATTTATGTTTCAGACAGATGCTTTAATAAATATTCCCAGAACACTTGGTATGTATTTATCAATGGCAAACACTGTTTTGTGGAGAAGCATTAATGTACCTGAAATAACATATTTGTCCTAAGTACTTATCTAGCATATTTTATCTTTTAATTCTTGAAGTCAAATTGAAGTAAACTATAGCATAATCAATAAAAAAAATATGATCTATACTCATATATATTAATGGAGCGTATTCATGTCATGAGTTTCGTTTTTTGTTATTTATAAACACATTTCAATTCAAGATCATTCAATTGCTTTGCGTCTAATGTATAACTCAGGGATACATTCGTCTCTTTCTGCCTTTAAAGGAATGGCAAAATCAATCTAAAGTGTAATATCATTTCAACGATAGATGGATTTATAGGTCTAATCAACGCGATAGAAATATTCCATATCAATAGGTTCTATTAAATAGTTGAATTGTTCGACCACGCACCGACTATCTTATTTACATTTACAGTAAAACCTCGACTATTCGAACACTAAAGTACGTATCATTATCGATCTTTGAAAAAGGTGACACCTTAATGCATGGTGAAAGTCATACCGAAAGGAGCTTTCTGTATGACTTTCACAATACATTAAGCAGCCACCTGGCTAAAGGGGTCTAAATTTCTCTATGCAGAAAATTAGAATAATCCAGATTTTACTGTATATACAATGCTCGATATTACATGTACAACAACATCGAATTTTGCTGACATTTTCGTTGATTGAAAACTTTAAAACATGGTGGACGTTGGGATAATCTGAGAGCAAATCAGACTACATTTATATCGATTTATATCTGCAAAGACCAGGCTACTACTACTACTCCTGCAAAATAGATACTTTCAGATAATGCTAAAACATTTGAAATTAACGGTTGTTTCTTTTATTTAAAATATCTGTATGCTCTTTTGGTTAAATTTTCGTTCTAAAAGCATCATATATACTCATGTATGTTGAAATTCGCCTTGTAATTAAACGTATTTAATAATTACTGTGAAATTAATAAAACATTCGTGTAACATGTTTTATACATCAGAACCTGTCTTAAGCGCACTTTTCTTTATTGAACATAGGAGTCTTAAAAAGCATGTGGTTGCTTAATGCATGGCAAACGTAAGACAGAAAGCTCGGAGCTTTCTGTATTACGTTTGATCTTCATTAAGCTAATACCTACATTATCAACCAATAATAAGACCTCTTTTTGATGGTTGCTTAAGACAGGTTCTACTGTATTATCAAATTCAATCGATCGACGTGCAAAGTCTAGTAGTTGGCAATCGCATAAAATAAACCAGTATGACTGATCTTGGTGTCTATATATTTGCAATTCAAATTAAAGTTTTAAATCGAATGTAATTTTACAGACACATTTTACAGCCGTTTCATTGTTTTAAATGGTTTTTGAAATATTTTCTTCTGCATCACGGGGAGGGATTTCTCAACAGTCTCTGCAGACAGGCAACTAAATTGAGTATTCGGCATCTGTCTGGTCCACCAAAGTAAACTTAAGTGCAAACATGATCTAATATATCGGTTAGTGAAATGGCTCTGGTTGAATATAAATAGAACTTTTAGAGGAATTGTATCAATCTGTAATAAATCAATTGTCAAAATAACAATGGCATTAAAAAGCACGAGCTTATACAGTATAAACTCGATACTTTGAATTTAAGGTATACACATTTTAGGCAGGTGGCTGCTTTTTATGCAGGGTGAAAGTCATGCAGAAAACTCCTAAAGGAGCTTTCTGTGTGACTTTCACCCTGCATTAAGCTAACACCTGTCTTAACCCTTCGCTTGCTGAATTTTAAAATACATTTCTCCTTCTTTACCTATGCCATGTTGTATAATTACATATATCTTCACTGTGTACAAGTATTTCGCTGTGCAATCACTGCTGTGGAGTGCACTGGTTGCACAATCAACTTGTAAATAGTGCAGACCCTGATGAGACAGCTCCTGCAGGAGCTGTCTCATCTGGGTCTTCACTATTTACAGGTAGGTATATTGACGCGAATAGCAAGCGAAGGGTTAAATACCGATACTGATACTTGTTTTAGAGTTCGAAGTATCGAGGTTTCACTGTACATTTCCCGAAAGCTTGAACCAAGCTAATTCAAAACCAAACCGTTTACAAAGTAATCACGAACTCACCTATAGTATACATAGAGTTAAACACTGTATCCGTCACATTTCTTGCGTGTGCTACTTCTGTCCATCCCTTTCGACCTTCGTAAAAACGAATGTAATAAAAAGTAAGTAAAGCGCCTATTTATATATAGTCTACTTTCAATCCGAATGATCACTTAGCCGACTGTTAATTTACTATCGTGGTTATTGAGCCATTCGCCTACAATATTGAGTACTGCTAACATATAGCGCGATAAGGCATCAGTAGTACCAGCTAGTGACCATCACATGTACCCATTTTAACCCCTGGGTAGAGAGGATGCAATGCCGTGGGAGTGGGAGACACCTAAAAGCGTCTCTGAAATTTCGAGCTGGTCCAGCTGGGATTCGATCCAAGGACCCCTGGGTTATCAGGTCAATGCCCAATCAATAGGCCAAGCGACCACCACAAATGTATGTTTTATTGTAATACTGGACCTGCACTTAAAAGATTAACGACTACTATTTCTGGTATTCACTGCCTCGCGCACATTTCATGTTCACTATTACAGTAAATATGCATCCTTTTCAAAACAGATCAATATCAAAACTTTCAATATCCATTATATAAATTATTGAAACAGTATGTTAAATAAGTTATCTAGAATGGTGTTTTATAAGGCTAGCATAAGGGGTTTCTGCTATATTTTCACTACACAAAAATAAGGCAAGCTCGATCGATAGTACCAGGAAGTTTTAGCTTAGAGACAATATAAGTACTCTCAAATGACTAGTAAACAGGTGAAGAAAATAATTCTTGGGTTTGGTTTATTTGTCGAATGCATTCAACTGTTAGTAAAAACTGTGTCTTATTTCGTTTATATTGAACTATACATTATATTTATCCAATCATAGCATGCATGCCATGCAGTCGAACGTTACCTAAGTAGCCATTCATTTATTGGACATGGGAATCTTTAAATGCAGGTACATGTAGTTGCTTAATGCAGGGCAAAAGTAATGCAGAAAACTCATATAAGAGCTTTCTATGTTACTTTTGACCTGCATTAAGCTACCACCTGCCTTACAAACCAATAAGTTGACCTCTTTTTTATGGCCGCTTACGACCGTTCTACTGTATATGTTTCTTATAGTATGTACATCTGGGAACAAAAGGCATCATACCTATATCATGAATGCATGCTATACGACTTATCATGAGTCTATATTAACGCTCATCAAATATAACCGCTTTGTTTTGTAGGTTGGATTATTTCAGACACTTTGTAAACTGCTGACGAGTGTAAAACAAGAAGAATCCCATAGAGACTACAAATTACTCGGCATAACATGTTGATACAAACTGTTAGAAAGTGTCCTGTCTGGCATGGTACGAATATAATATGGTTAAGAACTGAGATAATAGTGATTAGGTAAGTTCAATTATATCGCATTGCTTATTTGATTGAATAGTTATGGAAGTCACAGTACCTGATAATAGAGTAAAATTCAGCTTAAATATCTAAGCTGTTACAATTTTTAAGTAATGATACCTACAGTAAAAACCCTCTAATGCGACCACCTACAGGGGCATAATTCTGGGTGACAGATGCAGGTGGTAGCTTAATGCAGGTCGAAAGTTACTCAGAAAGCTCCCGTAGGAGCTTTCTGCATAACTTTCGTCCTGCTTTAAGCAACCACCTGCTTATAAGGACAGTTTTGAATATACTTTTAAGTTGTCGCATTAGAGGGGCTCTACTGTATTCAGGTCGTCAACGGATCTATTGAAGATATCATGCGCAATAAAATTACAATTTGTAACGTGGATTCAATATAAATATTTAGCCGGCTGAGTGTTTTTGCAAGCATTTTGTTTCCAAAATACACTGTACAGTGAACACTCGATTATTCGAACACTGAACTAAGTATAATTATGGGTCTTCAAGACAAGTGACTACTTAATGCAGGGTAAAATTCATGCAGAAAACCCCTCTAGCAGTTTTCGTCATGACCTTCACCCTGCATTAGGCAACCACCTGCCTAAAAAGCATCCATGCTTTTACTAAATATCGATTTTTTTCTGTATATTCAATCGATTTACATACACACAAATCAAAGTGTAAAACAGTACAGATCTGGATAGGATCTAGATCCTAACGATGTGTTAAGATTATCACAGTTTCGTCTCTTCATGGTAAATGTCAACACTTCAACAAGTACCGCCATGTGTTCAATTATGAATAAGGATTTGTGGAATTATGGGATAGAAGGTGTTGGGAATTTAATCGCTCTCTGACAAAAACGCATGAAGTCGCCAAGAATTCTGTTCTACAAAATGAGTCGCTCTCTGAGAATATAGGTCTTCTTAAATGGTGGGTGATATAAATGCCGAAATAGACTTCTGCAGTCAGGGAAATTCTTATCAGTTCGTATGTTAGGAAATAAAGCACAAACCTAAATTATAATGGCGGTGTACAGTCAGCAATAGAACACATACTAATATCCTCCGAGAAAACGGATCTGGTGAATAATTGTTTCATTCCAGAGGATAATGCATTAAATGTGTCAAGTCATTGTCCTGTACTATGTTCGGTAACTATACCAGATTATGTTTTTCTTCAACAAAACGGGCTAGCGTCGGATAAAATCAACTGGTCGAAAGTTTCTGGACAACATATCTCAAACTACGAGTCGTTTATAAATCAAGATGGACGCATTAAAACCGCCGTCTCTACCGAAATAAACTGTACATCGCAAATCGATCATCTGTATGACCTTATAACGTCTGTAGTTAAAAATGCGAATCAATATTGTTTCCCAAAGTCGAAGTTTAAGCACTTTCTCAAGCCAAATCGTGTCGATGAACTTAAAGAAGCATGCAAGAAATCTAAACTGAAGCGTGGTGCTTGGATATCTAGTGGTAAGCCACGTGGTAATAATTATAATAAATATGTAGGGTACAAAAACGCCAAGCGGATTCTTCGTAAAGTGCACAGGAAAAACTTTAACCAGTATATTGACAGACTTAAGGCGGAAATTGATAGATATGTTGACGTAGATTCAACGCTATCCTGGAGATGCGTCAAGTCAGAAACAGCATTAGGTAATGAATTGGTTTTTTATGATATCGTTTACAGGGACCCAAAAGCTATACATGAGAACTGGGTCTAGTATTTCAAAGACCTTTACACACATTCAGAGTATCCTGGTTTCAGCACTTTAAGTAGAGAGTGCTGCCAAATGCAAAAAAGCTTCTGGTCCCGATGGTTGTTTTTATGAAAATTTAAGTATGGAAGCCACGTTATGTCAGAACTTTGTGTTAAATTGTTTAGCTCCATGCTACAGTTTTCTTACTGTCCGCTTGAAATGAAAGGGGGTGAACTAATTGTACTGCATAAAGGCGACAATAAATCGCATACTGATTCTGGTAATTATCGGACCATAACACTCTCGTCCGTATTACTTAAATTGTATAAATCCGTCATACTATCACATATACGGGATAACGAATATAAGGTAAACAGCCTTCAGGGTGGGTTCCAAAAGGGGATGGTTTGTTTAATGACGTCTTTCCTTTTTAGGGTATGTAACAACTTCGTGAGTAAAAAAGTATAACATTACATGCATGCTTTTTAGACGTGAAACAAGCGTTCGACAGTGTATGGCATGAGGCACTTATGGTGAAATTAAACCATAAAAGTATTGAAATAAAGCCATACTGGATCTGTATCAGAACATGTCTAGCCGTGTTAGGAGCAATGATCACAAATCCGATATGTTCCCTGTTTTTGCAGGATACCAGATATGTAGGGGTAATCAGTCCGCATCTGTACCTCATCTTTATCAATGACCTCCTGGATAAACTTGTAAATAATGAATACGGATTAAAGGTTTATGGTATTAACTGCTTTTGCCCTTCATCAGCTGATGACATGGTTCTCTTGTATATATCCAGACCAGGTCTTCAATATCTCATTGCAAGTTTAGGTACGAGTATAATGCTAATACATCGGCAGTCATAGTCACAAATGAATATTCAATATCAAGCTATTGTCAGTGGTTTCTAGGTAACGCCCAAGTCGCGGAGTCGGATTCTTATATGCATTTAGGAGTTTTATTCCAGAAAAATATAGATTTCATGCATATCGTTCACGAAATTTCAACCAAATATTATTGAGTATTGAGTATATTGAGTATACTGCGGGATATATGAACATGGGATTAACTCTGCATCTGTATGGATGCGAACGTTGGTCAGATCTGCCTAGAGATGCCATATACTTTTTTAGAAATCTCTCATCGATTCTGCATTAGGTATATTCAAAATGTGCCTAACTACTCTCGTACTGATGTAGCTCTCACCTCACTGGGTATGCTGCCTATTGAAGCATTGGTCGATAAGAGGAAAATGATAGCTTTGTGCCAATTATGCCATCTTTGTAATGAAATCAGGGTTTATACCATATATATTTAGAATTTGTTAAAGATACGAACTGCACGTATTTTTAGCAAACTTCTACAATACAGGATAGTTTCCGACAAAATCAGCCTGGAAACGCATTGTCACTGAGAATATAAACCTGAAACACATGACCTTGTGTAAAGAAAGACTTCTGTCCGGAGACAGTCTTCAAGATTTTGTTCTGATACATCCCGATACTGGCCTCCGGCCTTGTTGCTTTTGGCTGATGAGTAAACACGATCGTAAAATGCTTCCATTTTCCAAAGCAGCTGTCAAATTTATTAACGTATTGTTTGCAAGACCATATATATCAAGTTGTAAGAAATGTAATAAGCTAACAGATATTTTTGCTCTGCACATAGCTTTCAAATGAACATGTACTTCGGGACAAACTATGTAAGATGTTCGGAAACGACGTATTCAAACAACTGATAGCTTTTCCGCCGACACTCCAACTAGTCCACCTATTGTCTGGACTAACTGAGTTTATACGAATTCGAACGAAATCTGCATTAGAATTGTAGGGATTTTTGTTTTTTTTTAATAATCTTGAATCATCGTGACCCGTAGGCTTTCCATTCCATGTTTCAGCTATTTAGAAACATTTCAGTAGGTAACTGAGCTTTTAACCTTTTACTTTAGTAATATTCATGTAAAAATTATGACATCATGATTGATGATTAAATTTGTTTTTATAATGGCACGTTAACGCATGGATATCTTGCTAGGGCAGGAACTATAGGATCATAATTGTCTATATTATGTCATTGCAAAGAGAGTAGACCCTTACCAGACGGCTGCTACATAAACCGTTTAATCTGGGTCTACTATATTTACCAAAGTGTAGAAAGGCTTAAAGTTTGCTTCTTTAATAAAGGGCTATTTTAGGCTGTACATGTGTGTTTACTTGTTACTGTGCTAAAGATGTCTTAAATCATGATGTGATTGTTGAGTGATTCGTTGTCGCATCAAAATGAAAATGTGTGACACATATGTTATACTATGTGTATGTTATATGTCTGTTCATATGCTCGTTTTATTTGAAGAAAACGATAGGTAGGGAGTATTTCCAAGTGAACGACACAATGATACTTCATTTTGACAGTTTAGCAAGTGGAACATAAGTGAATAACCTGTTTTTTGTTGTCCATCGCTTCTGATAAAGACAGTATAAATCTATAACCTTTACCATGCTTTTCAAATCATGCTTGTCATAGTACTGTCTGCTTAAAATTTCATATTTGAGTTTTTGTTTTTATAAATGTTTCTGGGTTCCAACTAGCTGTGGGATACCGAGTAACATGGGCTCATCTGGATTCAAACTGTGTGCAAAGACAAACATTAATGCAGCAAATCATGTTAATGGTTAGATATAATTATGGTCGAACTAGACTATTAAGCAGTACTTTTGTACAAGCATACACAACTGAGCAAGCCGTGCGAACCAGTTGGGAGTAAAGTATTGCTTTAATTACAATGTAGATCAGTTTACATGTATATATGTATTGGGAATATACATCTATATAGATATATACGTCCATACTGTCGAATTGAAGTACACATATGTATTATATGATATGTTAATGTAGTCATATATCTTAATAAATGTATGTACTATTTATCCTTTGAAAAAACACCCGTTTACACGCTTTATATGTCCCTATGTTTCGTTTCGTTAGAGGTGTAAAACTGATCACTTTTTTGACATATAGGTGTTTGATTTCAAAGATGTGTATGTCTTTGGATAAATGTCGTGACTCTTTAAGCTCAGAACAAAAGTATTCGTTTACACGCTTTAATATATATCTATGTTTCGACCAGACGCTTTGTTTTGTCTAGGCCTACAATGTTGGCATTTCAGTAAGACCATTATCCCCATAACAGCTAAAATGATACTACAGGGAATGTGGCTTACATGTATACAGGATCCATTAATATCAATGCCACCTAGTAGAAGTTTTGATTATTTCACAGCAACATGTGGATGTGTTCTCATATTGATTTCTGTCAGATCCATTTTGATTTAAACAGAAATGGATAAGGGCATTTCAATTTCCGTTTTGACAGTTTGTTTCTCAAAATAGATATTCAAGCTGCTTTTCAAATTTCTTTCACACATAATACAGGATTGGTATAATTCTTGCAACGTGACATGAAGCCATTGTTCTGCTCATGTACTTTACATTTAGCCTGGGCGTATGTTATCGTACATTTGCAAATGGTGATAACATAATATATGTAACCGTTTCCCTGCTCTATGTTTATTCCAAATTTCGATATCTACTGAATATTCATGGATACACTAATTATAATGAAATATGAAAGGTGGAGTATTGTAGACATTTTAAAAAGTAAAGACGCAGATCTACCAAATTCCATTAAAAAAACAAAGGAGACCCAGGCCAGACGTCTCCTGTAGGAGCCTTCTGATCTATGTCTATTCTGTTTGAAATGCGTAAAACACGTTTAAATGAAGAAAGGGGTTAGCATAGCATGAGATGGACATACTAAGAATCGAACATGGGTATATGCGTTTTCTTTCAAACTTTTATTTTTGATTATATATCCAAACAGTTGAAATCAGGTGAGACGCCGAATAATTGAACTCTTTCCCTTCTACGCTACTTTTAGTACCCACTTCCTTGAATAAATCTACAGAAAAGGAACATTTACTATAGAAAAGGAGCATTTTAGAAGTGTGTTGTTTTGAAATCGATATGATAAACAGAGCATCTGCTCCATAGGTTTATCACAATGGTTTCAAAATGTGAATTTTACAGAGGTGGGTAAAAATGCGTCACTATGGGGGATGCATTAAGCTAGGCTGTATTTTATTTTTAGTTCGGGTGGTCAATGGAAAATGAAAGTTGTACCAAATGATTCGCCATTATCGCTGTTTGTTCTATTAGAACGGACCTTATGTTGTTGTTTGTTTCTGTTCTATTTTGTTTGGAGTTGATACTAAAGAGCCATGTTACGGAAAAATCCAATTTACTATTTGAACTGGAACTGACAGCTGTTAACCATAATCACGTTTTTGCGACCTGTCCCGCATCTGCAAATAGTTTGGATCCAGATCAGACGCCGGGTAACTTATCGTTTCTTCTGAATCCACGCTGCCTGACACTCGGTCAATAGTTTTGAAAAGCTTGATCCAAACTGCTCTAGACTAAAACTTGAACAGTCATTATTTTCATAGTGGGGTAAGTGCTCATTAGGTTTTGTCGATTTTGTTACTACATTCATTTAAGCTAACTGACTTGCAGATAATACGGCTTAAATATGCCATCATCGTGATTACTTCTGTCCCATTATTGCAATTGTTTTAACATTTAGCCTGGCAATGCGATAAAATGACGACTGCTTAAGCTGCGATATGTTACAATAGTTTACTTGTTGTCGATTCGTTCAACCTTTAAAGAAACTATTCAACGAGTGCCTAACACTTTAGACTTGATGAGACGCTGGGTAACTCTTTTTTTCATATCGTTCTCAGTGCCGTACACGGTACTCGTTCCTTGTCTCGTCGTACTCAGTGCCGTACACGGTTATTCGTGATTTCGTCTCCACGTTTTTTTCTCCGAGCTGTCCCTCCCAGTCATGGTTCCCCGATTGCTCGGATAGACTGCCTCTTCATATGCTGGTCAAATCTACTCAGAACTTATCGCACATACACAGCTCTTTTCAGATCGGGCTATGCTCATTCGGACTCACTGTGACAAGCAGTGTCACAAGTCAATGTGGGCTATAGGCTACTTTTCGGGCACTCAAAGCTTCACAGACAGTTTTTCTCAGACTCTGTGTGGGTGGGAGACATCTCTGAAATTTCCGAGCGGACCGGGATTTGAACCCCGGACCTCTGGATTGGTAGTCAAGCGCGTTACCACTAGACCACCGCTCCACCGTTGCGTAACTCTTATTTCCACATTTCCAAGGTTTTGGGCTAAACTGTCTTTGGAAAAAATATATTTTTCAAGAAAAAAGGACCATCATATTTTAAGGTTGGGGACATCAGCTAAATATTAAGAAATCAGATTCGCATCCGGTGTACAATATTGCGCGAGGCATGAAAGTATATCAAATAAATTTAATACGCAATGAATACCCCGCACGAATCCTGTTTTAATGTTCATCCGGTGTTTATCCTGCGAGTTATGCGAACAAATGTATAGCAATGTCAGTTTAACCATACATAACCGTGATCGTCAATGGCATTAGCTTCTTCTAATTATTAATTGGATATACATGTATAGTAAAAACCCCTAAACCTTTTTTTCTGGAAAACGTTTTATATATTTAAGGCAAGTGACTGCTTAATGCAGGGTAAAAGTCATGCAGAATGCTCATAGATGAGCTTTCTGTATGACGTTCACTATGCATTAAGCTGTCACCTGTCTCCAAGGCCTTCACACATGCAAAACTGAACGTCCGGTTTAGAGGGGTTTTACTGTGTATATATATATTTAACATCCGTAATCGCTGTTCTTTTAATAATCGAACAAATATACCAGCGTGTTGATTGTAACAGTGGTGTTGAGCTCGCGCATTACACTCAACCCCAGTCAATTCTGCATAAACAGAAAGCAATAATGTACATGTACTGTACTGTGATGTGTAATGTGCATGTATAAATAACACAATATAGATGGAGAAGCCAACATTTACTGTTATACCTCTCTAAACAAGCACTTTTTGAAGAACAATTTGAGTGATTTGAAGCAGGTGGCTGCTTAACGCAGCGGTGTGAAAATCATACAGAAAGCTTTCTGCCATCTGTCTTAAAGACTGGTATTACTACTGATGTATACGTCCGAGTTGTACTGTATATATTTGATATTAAACTATTAGACCGGTTACGCCATCATCAATGCTGAAGTTAAATGTAAATGATATGTACCACAATTCTGGACTTGCGTGTTTGCTAATTCACACTTTTCAGTGGTTTCTATTGCATATTTATCAAATCTGTACTTGGCATGTTTCTTTACACCTGTTTGATAAAACAATTATGCATTGCTGTTACACATAGAACATGTATTGATGTTTTCGTTAAGAATATATGATAGTGCGTGTATCTCATTAAATAAAGGTTCCCGTAACAATATTGTCCCTGGGGAGTAATCAGTGTTTGTTAGTCTATTACAGTAATGGACTAAGGTTGCTTTGAGTTATCTCTATTAGCCTCAAGCAATACGCTTGATATACGTCAATTTTCTTTAATTAAGTCCTATGTTATTTCACTTAGTATGAAAACAAACGATTAGCATAAATTTGTACTGCGTCTGTAATAATTCGTTACGTTTCCACTCACTGTGTCAACACTGAAACACCAATTATATAATGTCAAATAAATGCGTTTTATTATTACCTTATTGGATAACGCACATTGTCACCAATCCTAACGTTTATCAATATACAACCAAATGTACAGTTCAACCGAATATGGGTAATTCCGGTTTCATTTGTTTTCCAGAGTCAACATAATTAGTCAGACCAGTCTCTGTCTGAACACGTATTCTCAAACCACCAAGAGTCCAGGGAGCAGTGACAAGAGTGTCAGTATATAAGTATAATTAGAAGAATAGACCTACAGCAAACTTTCTTTTATTTTGAAACACCTTTTATTAGCCGTGTGGTATGAAGAAATTAATCATTCCTTAGAACCGCTCTACTGTCATATCAAACCCTTACTGATCGCCAATGAGTCTAACTGGACCATTAACTTTTAATGTAGCTCTTTGATTTTTATTAAAACATTTTGTTTCATGATTTGCATTTTTCATCCGATCTTACTCCTTTACTCTACGAATACACATGTAAGAAATAATGACACAATGACTATGAATTCACTTAATTTTTATAATGGCATTATGCCAAAATATTTTATCATCATCAGCTTAAATACATATAAAAAGCAAACAAAGCAGACCCTGACCAGTTCTAGGTCTGCTCTGTTTGCAAAGGCGTAGAAAGGCACGAGAAATGCGTAACGAATGAACCATACATGCACGTCGTCGTCATAATCAATATATCTTTATCTATCGGCTACGTTAATTTGACAGGTTTAAAGTCATACTGACTTGTTTCAAAATGCTATATTTAGCAATAATTCCATTACAGCACCCCGTGTTTTCTCTTCTTGTAACCATGAGCATATTAAAACTTTGATTATTCGTTGAATGGGACCAATATGTTTTAAGTTGTGTTCCCTTAATTTGTTAAACATATTACTATTAAAATATGTTATATTCTAGTACACTGATAACAACCATAGTAACACAGAAAATGTGCAATCTTAGATATTCATCAATTTTTATAATGGGCTACACATGTCCTAAGAACATGTCCTAGGCCGCCATTTATCGATTAAACATTTGAGTCCTAAAAAGTAGGTGGTTGCTTAATGCATATCTAAAGTGATGTTAAAAGAGCCTATAGAAGCTTTCTGCAATACTGTTTTACCTGCATTAATCTTCCGCACCACCTGCCTTAAAGACACACAAATAGACCTCGTTTTGATGGCCGCTTAAGACAGATTCTACTGTACGTCGAATCAATGGATATGACGTTATAAGGCGATATTTACGTTTTAATTCCGTTTGCCTATCGATAGTAGAAAAGGTAATTTGGTCTAGAAATCCATTTTCTCTGCCAGACTAATAGGGAGTGTTGTATGCCTGTATTAAATAATGCGGGTAGAATAATTTTAAAGCAAAGAAAAAAATTAATGGAAATACGGGATTTCCATCCGTCTATATGTGCAACTATCATTTCACTGTTACTCTTGGACATACAAAACATTTATATGGGACACAAACTATTAACCGTACAACCGTACAATAATGTCAAATTTCTCGTAATGGTAAATTGGGTCGGTGGGGGAAATCAGAGTGACACCCGGTCCAATTATCTTCATAACTCTTAACACTAACAATATATGCAAAGAAAAAACTATAGACCACACTGCATGGTTAGACACAGAAATCCAGTTTCTCTTCCGAAATAGTATAACTAGTGCAACGTACTCATATCGTAATCATAATCGTCGCCATTTCCATGATTGTGTTCCTCATGATGTTCCCCATGCTACATTGTATAGGGTTACGTGTATCAGCTTATTTGTTTGCTAGGTCTTGTTCTTCTGTTGACGATTTTAGCAATCGCAACCATATTATCACTGGAAAACTGCTGCAACAGAGCTACTGGTATGTCATACTTAATAATATGTTTTATGCCCCCGGGGGCATATTGTGTTTGCTCTGTCTGCCTGGTGGTTTGTTTGTTGGTTGGGTGGTTCCCAACTTTAACGTTGGCGATAATTTTGTAGCCATTGAATATACATACTTCAAACTTGGCATGCCTGTGCAACTTATGGTGACGAATATTTTACGGATGTCATATTAAGGTCAATGTCATATATCAAAGTCAAAGGTCAAATCGGGAGGTATAGTGTTTCACAAACACATCTTGTTCAAAATTGTATTATCGTAATGCTCGTTGGCAAATACAGCTGTATTTGACGTTACGGTAGTTATTTTAGATGCAAGATATCACATCCGAGGTTTTACAGAAATGTCGTTTACAAACTTCGCAAATGTTTTGAATTGATTCATAAAGAAGGGAAATGCCCATCTATATTGTAGCACACTGCATAGTTATTAGTCAAGCCATTAAGAGTCGGGCATTATGCCTGACGACGAAAATACCTAATACTATATAATGGCGTCCTCTTAAATCCACATACGGAAGGAGGAAGCTGGCTGTTTGTATTTCAGTCGTACGTACCCCAATTGCTTTCTTGTATTGCGTCTGACTGATCATAGAGTACACATGAGGTTGGATGCTTAAGCCCACCGGTACCCCGTTTTTACTACTGGCAATTTCAAGGCGGTACTTCTGCTTTCAGCCATGGTCTGCTTAGCTTTTTATGGTAAACGTTTAACCCTTACCTTGCCAATGTCGCAAAACTGCACCACGACAGAAAGTGCAGTCCCAGATCAGATGGCGTCTCTCAAGGCGGCGTCTGATCAGGGTTTCACTTTTTTGTCTCGAACTCTTTTTCTATATTTGTGCTTTATTCCTTTGAAATTTGCATTGGTTTATCCTATTTCCTTATTTTACCATATGATTTCACAAAATTGTATTACAGACGACAATTAGAAATTTGGCGCCGAAAGGGTTCAATGTCTTTGTGTGCGTTTCGTTACGTTTTGACTTGTACTTCTACTGTGTCGCGTCGCACATGTCGCGTTTTCTGTCGAGGTTATTTAGGATGGCATGTCTAATTCGCTATTGTTTCTGTTGAATCAAACATAGCGTATCGGGTCTCTTACAATATGTGTATAGCTCATACACTGAATCTCATTCACTGTAGTTTGCCTATAGAACTCATCGAATCCGCTACTTGTTTTAATTGCTCAGAAGGATTGTATCAGCTTAGGAACACAGTGGTTGTTTAGACATATCGCATGATAATAACAGGCGATGCTTATTTAATGTTGTACTCTTGTCATGGTCATACCGGTATTGACTTAAGGCTAACTATACTATAAATACATACATCTACAGTTTTAATGCGTCTGTCATTAAGAACTTAAACTACATCGTACCATCTTTTTGTAGAAGTATTGAGTTCATTAACACTAAGAGTACTTTTATATCTGCACTTTCCATTATATATTGATTCTTCTTACAAAAGTATGCGTATATAAGTAAAATCCATTAAAAGCTTAGTTATTTGATCGCACTATGTATATTTCACTATTGACAAAACACAAGACACGTAGAGAAAAGGGAGATATTTTACATTCAACAAAACAACATATAAAACTCAGTAACAGTACACCAGCTCCTAATCCGATGTTAAATTTAGTATTAATATCAATATTGGAGACAGCTGGCAGATTAATACAGGTTGCTGATGCAGAAAGTTCCTCTGGCATGCTTTTTACCCTGCACTATGCACAAACCTGCCTAAAAGTACATCAGTTCTTCTCTACTAGAATTCTTGATTAGAGGCGTTTTACTGTACTTGATGAAGTTGGTTATTGTTAAAAGGTTAGTATATAATATGCTTATAAATGAAACATTGGTTCAATGGCACGTTATTGTAGTATTGCCAATATGCCACTTAAACAGGAGTTTAAACTAGCACCAACCAAACGTGCAACACTTACACAGAGCAAAGGGCATTAAAAGCACATTTTGTTTATTGTTTGTAATGTAAATGCATTTCATATAAAATATTTAAAGTGTAAAATGTTCAACATTTTATTTCATAGTTGTACATCAAGCATTTTAAGTCATCACTTGCCCTACATAGCTTGACCTGACATTAGTTTACAAACATATTGGATCCAGATTAATTGCAGTTTCAGGATGTAAGCTCTTCTGTTCATTATACACTGAAAATCTGGAACAAATAAGAACAACGTAATCTTGGCGACACACCGAAGTTTAAACATGCATGTTTTAGAGCCGGACAATGGTTGACAAAAAAAACTCATCTGAACATAAGTACAATAGGCATATTTATGCTATTCAATAGTCATAGTAACCGAAACCAGATATACGTTTTAATCCTTTTCTTCATATGAACGCTTTTTCACGCCTTTGTAATAATACATATATATAATTCTACAGCTTTAGACAAATTGAAAAGTTTACCTTATAAATATAGCTAATAAAAAGAGTGTTGCCTTTATTCTTACGGGAATGGTTGGCTAGAAAAGGGTTAAAATTGATTGCAACCGTCGTTGTCTGCTAAATTATTCAAATCTAATAGTTTTTTCTTTTCAAAACAACAATCAAAGTGGCCAACAGTTTGGATCCTAATAGGACGCGTATATGTTCGGTGTCTCCTATGGATCAACACTGTGTGCATTACTACTAAATAACCGCTAGTGTATATATACAGTAAACCCCTTCTAAAACCGAATTCTAGTAAATGTAGGTACTGTTAGGCAGGTGACTGCTTAATGCAGGGTGAATGTCATATAGAAAGTTCCTAGTGGAGCTTTCTGTATAACGTTCACCCTGCATTAAGCTGCTATCTGTCTATCCGATGTTTATACTAAATTTAACGTCCGATTTAGAGGGTTTTAGAGGGTCAACCTAAGTTTGGTATTGTTTTGTTTAATTAATAAAACATTCTGGTAAAATGTATACAAAGTGAACCTGGCAACCACATATGTCAGATAAGGAGTATAAAGATTCCGGAAATATCTAAAATATCGAAATTAACATAATTGGTCAAAACAATCTCCGTCTAAACAAAACGAAAATAAAAAGCAAGAAAATGTTTTCGCGATAGTGGAGAAAAGTGTGTTAATATGCATTTAAATTAAACAGAATGTGCCTTCACCATTATGTCTTTTGTATTTAAGGAAATAGTATGATCCATATAGCTTTCACTATCGAACAGAGACAATCAAATTAGTTCGTCATTAATGCCAAACCCTTACTAATCTTACGCTTATGCGGGTTCAACTTGGTATGACGTATGCTACTAAACAATATCAACGAGACACAATAGACATTATTTGACAATGTATTCAACTGGCGATCGATAGTGCTTTTGGACGCCATTGGTTAATCAACACGATTAATCTAGAATAACAGGATGCGTTTTCGCAAGAATAATCGTTCATTCCGCCAATTCCATATCGAGCTTGAAGCGTGATAATACTCAGTTCACGCGTAACGTCATTGTTATCCTTTCTCGCCATTTTTTTCCAAACGTTTGGAAGTGGCGGGTTTTAGAGCATCGTTATCGTGTGTGCTTCTGAAAATACATGTCCGTGTGTGCATGAATATAAATCATATCCGTGTGTGTATGTGCGCATGTGCGGACGTTCTCGCATGTGTATGTGTGCGCATATGTGTGTTGTGTTGTAGTTGTGGTGAATGTGTGGTGTGTGTGTGTATTTGAAGCGTGTATGCGTCCTTGCATGCGTGTGTGTGTTGTTCATATATATAAGGCCGCACGTCTAATCCATGTCATATTTTAATACCATTCTGAACCAACCGTCGAATGTTCCCCGTGAGTGTTACGTAAACACTCAAACATCCTCCGTGTTATTTGAGAACTGTTCAGCTGAGTGGTACCCTTGTTTGAATATACATTGATTTTCATTTGAAAGTCTTTTTGATGCCTCGTGTTGATTGACAACGATGGCTCTAGATTTTGAACTCATGCTAAAATTCCGGTATAAAAGGTCTCGATAGCGGTGATGAAACACATCTTATTGGTCCGTACTGTCACCTTTTAGAAAGTCCTACACTTACTGTTTAGTTTTGTATAATCTAAAATCCAAATAGTTCATGCTGCATCTAGTACTATCTACTATGTGTTTTTGTTCCTTCACTTCTAGCATTAAGGGTAAACGTAGTACTGAGTCATTTGTAGAATGGCATACATGGATTGCCTCCATCTGTTTACAAAACAACGTTTGATATTCTAAAACGTCCGAACATGTTGTATAGTGCTTTCAGTGTGACACAGAGAAACACACATTTGCCAATCTCAAACGAATGCTTCTAACCTAGTTATTTCATAAACTCAAGTAACTTTAATGCATCGTGAAGGTTTCCGTGCTTTATATAATTCACTGACACTTGTATTCTGACAAGACTGACACACTATTGCAATTGCGTTTCGCTTAAATTGAAATTATTGATTAAACTTTCGCAATACAGTGGTTATATAAAAACGTGTATGCCTCTCTTGGAACTACTGACTTCCCCTCATGAGATAATGATACAAGGTACACTGTAGCATTATAGGACACTATTTCCATTTCATGTCATGATTTGTGACGCGCTAATCATCAAGTTTGCAGATGTTGATATTATTGTTAAGTCAGGAAACACGACTGACAATGAAAGCAAACCAAAACGAAAAAAGGTAATTAAAAGAAATAACTCTGTACAAACCTTACTTTAACCCTGTTTTTCCCATAGCATTTAAGGAAATCCCGTCCGGATCTTATTTTGGTACCACCCTTTTACATGATGAGGGGGCACAGCAATGGTCGAAACACTTCGACATTATGTCCTGACTTTACTCTTAGGTTTTTAACCATACAATAAAACCATTGTTTATCCGAATTTTAGTAAAGAGTAATAACAATTGAATTTCTTAGGGATCTTTCGGCATGATGTTCTTCCTGTATTAGTCAGCTGCCTGTCTTGACGACCGACAATTATATGTATTTGAGTGTTCGGATTAGAGATGCTTTACCGTAATAACCAATATTAGTGGAATTAAAGAAGATACAAAACGAACACCACCAATAGTAAATGATGGTAGATGGGGTAATATTTTCATATTACTAACTGCCACGTTATTTGAAATTCTTATTGACATACACACACCGCGTTCAATCCCAAGGCACTCAATTCATATTAGATACAAGTGCATACTTATCGGTGGCAGTTGTATTATGTAATAGTTCATTAAATACCTCGTAAATTACAATTCAGATGAGCGTGACTGTAGTCAGTTCACGTTATATTCCTTATAGTTATATTCCATTGAGAATATATCGACATATTTATACGAACAAGTTTGCATTATGTCAGTTAACGAAGTAATACCGATACTGACCAAATAGTTTTGTAAATGAAAATGTAATTATATATATACAGTTTACAAAAATACTCGCTGACAGCTTACAAACTGTAAAAGTCGTTCTTGCAACATAATTGTATCATGGAGTAAACAGAAGTACTGTGCACCTTCACATCCGTATATTCTTCATAACCGCCAACATAACCAACTGTACATGTAAGCGTGTTACTTCTTATCTGTTCATTGGGGAATGTTGTAATTACTATCTACTGCTTTCATAGGATATATACCCTAATTGTTGGCGCCTTCCTAGCGGGCAGGATAATAGCATTTATTTATCACATTAACTATTAGATTGAAGATGAATATTAAAAACCAAACATAAAACAATGTTGCATGAAATATTTAGCTCTTACAGAAAATGATTAACAGATAGCTATAAAATATAAAAATAGTAAATGTCTCCAATGCGACCATCACAATGAGGTCTAAATCTGGATAGTAACGGTGAAATCCTAATGCAGGACAAAAGTTGTGCAGAAAAGTCTCATTACTTTTACATTTCTGCATTCATTTGACACCTACGCGCAAAGAAATCCATTATTATCCATTTTGTATTGATGGCTGTTTTTGTATGGCATTTGTCTGGTTTATTGTCTTCCGGTGTGTTTTTTTTCTAGAAAACGAATGTTTAAATTTTACATGTACTATTATAAGAATTTTCATTTATTTCGAAAGAATATCATTTGGTTTGATGTTAATGTATAAATTGTGTAACAGAATTGAGGTAGCGTAAACAACCTTTTCCCTTCACTAACTGTTGTTTGTGAGGACATCTGACGCAATGTAATATTTAGATGTATCATCATAAAATACATTCAATGATCAAAATCGAAGAATTCTTATCACAAATGCTGACATGCATTGCCTGATATAAAATATATAACGCATAAAACCTGAAACGTTACGTAATGTCATTGTATTATTCTTAGCGGTATTAAGATATATAGAAATAAATGATTTATTGATATATAAATATATAGCAGTTGGGGTAGGTTTTACTGCATTTTGGATAAATACGAATCGTTGTTTTCGTTTGTTAAAATATTTTTCCTCAGAAATGACATTTTGTGAGCATGCCAGATGTGATAAGTACTCAAATAAAAATTCTAGAGTAAGACACTTAATGAATAAACATGAGTGTCCTTATAGGCAGGTGGTTGCTTAATGCAGGACAAAAGTAATGCAGAAAGCTCTCTAGGAGCTTTCAGAATTACTTTTTCGTTCTTTATTAAGCTACCACCTGCATCTAGCACCCAGAATTATAGCTCTTTTAGGTAGTCGCATTAGCGGAGTTTTACTGTATATATGTTACCAAAGGTCGTACTGTTGAATATAGGATTGGAGTTGATAATTGTTATTTGTATTCTATACTTGAATTAAAACTGGTACAATTAACAGTGTTGATATTACAAGGAATCTATATTACTAAATAAATGGGTTCGACGTTGTGTCGGATTTGCTGTCAATATCAAAAACAGCTGACTAGTATAGATGTTAGCATTAGTAATTTTGCATTTCAAATTCAATAAAACTATCGCCTTCTTTCGAAATAAACGCCTAAATGTAAGATAAGAAATACAAATGTAGCCTGGAATTTCCCATAACTAGCAAAATGTAGTGGCCACCCGTCAGGATCAAAATGGCCGAGACAGGAGTGAGCATGCCGCAGCGAGCATTAATGTCGGAGGCAGATACTGGCAATCGGCCATGTTGACTTTCGTCCCACGTCGTTTCTTCAATAACCTATCACGCGCGTGCCCGGGTCTTTGCCTAGTATTGTATTAACATTTAGCCTGTTAAGCGCGACCTAACTGATATTTGCAAACAGCTTGGATCCAGAGGAGAGTAACTTGGCGTCTCATCAGGACCCAAGCTGTTTGACACTATGTCAATAGTATCTCAAAAACACATCGTAAGTGACAATGGCAACAGCTCGGAGCTTAAGCAGACCTCATTTTCATAGCAGGCTAAGGGTTAAGTTACAGATGTATCCCTCCATAATATTTCAAAATGTAGCATTAAAAGTTTTATATATACTTCCATTTTACCGTTTCCAATTCTTCATTTACCTGATTAAGATAAATGAAAGAGAGAATGCCATCGTGGACATTCATTAGCTGAAATTTAATAATGGTAACACATTATCGTTTGGCAATGACAGGAATGTAAAATCGGAATTTTATAACTCCATGAGCAAACCGAACAGATGATCAGGGGTTCCTACAGAGCCACAGGATATGTGCATACTCCTTTTGGCTTGCAACAAACGTCAAAGGGTGTCCTTATTGGGTTAAAATACTTTAATATGGTTCCAGTTTCTTCTAATTCAAATATTATATTTATTCTGTATTTCGTCATTTAAAGAGGATTTGTATTTATGCAAGGGATATACTATGCTGAATATTGCGCTTAATGCTTTATCTACTCCTTTGTGAAAATGATAATAACAACGAGAGGTATAAAAGGAAACGAAAATATTTCTAAATAATGTTCGAGTAGGTTGTTTCGTTATTTGAATAGGTTCGCATCGGAGACAGGATGGAAACTCAGTACACGACTAAATGAACATCAAAATGACGTTGATGGTAAAGTGCCACATACACGAAATAGAGCAGTAAGCAAAACAGCAGAACACATTTACAACAAAAGCGCGATAACAGACCAAGCAACCAGAATGAATCATGTTATAGACTGAGAGGGGTCAGTATAGTGGATAGAGAAGACAGCCAGAAGACAAGGCAGGCGAAGGAATCTGTCAAAATCAAGGAGAATGCATGAACCGGGACCAGGGGGCCTACACCCTTAGTTGGATTAACGAGCCCCTGTTCGCTACTTGGAATAAACAGTCTAGTAGCGAACCAGTCAAGCAGTGACGTCACCAAGGGTCACATTCTGAAGCAAACTCCTCACAGTGATCTCCCTTGTCACTACGTGCGGTCATCACTGCCACCACAAGTTTTTTCGCTAGATTTTAGCTAAGATTTGTTTTTGCATATTTTATTTTTTTGAATGTTGATTTCAATAGTTTTCGATTTTGCTTCATATTTCAGCACCGGTAAAGCCAGCAAAGTAGAACAATAATCAGCTTTCCTAAAAAATGAATTTTGGTATTGATTATTTTTAATTCTCTATATCGCTCTGACAGCACAATAATGACGGCGCCTTAACAACGTTGAAAACAATAGCTTAGTTACGCATCACTTGCACACAGCCTTATGCATTTCGGTCAGTTTGCCCGGTGCCGAGAAAATGTTTTAATATTTTCTTGCGGGATATTTTGTAATAGCAAATTTACCGGTTGGCTGTGGTAAGAGTTTGCAGCCGAAATAGCGTCTGCCATAGTTTGATCACATGATGTACACCATGGTCACGTGGATGTTGTGGTGGCAGGGATCTCTTCAGCGTAGCGATTAGGTGAGATTACTGCGTTGGAGGTTGATTCTGAAGATGGCCATCGCTGATGGTCGAAACTGTCACAAGTAAAACACAATTGGATATGTAACAAAGGAACAAAACAATTGTTTATATTTACTTATATTTAGTTTTATTCCTTTATAAGTACGACATAAAAATGGTTGGCTGTACAGTTACAGATATAGTACCATTCTCTAATATCGACAAAACAATGAATTTGATCATCAGTACTATTGTATTTACATTCGCCTGAAAGCAGTTATTTTGCTAATTAGTTACATCTGGAACACTAAATAACATCACCAAATACGGTCATCTTGTATAAAAAATACAGTATGGTCTGTTCTAATATTTGTTCTTTCAACACTGAAGTTTTCAACGTTCTCTGTTATAAAGTTTATCAATATTTATTCTGTACACAGCTATTTAAATGGTAACTCTTCTTTAAATGTGAAGAGTGGTGAAAACATCATTTATAGTAAAACGATTTACCGATGTTTGGAAGGCAATTTGATCCAATTTGTTCATTCATAAGAACAAAGTATGCATGCATTAATTTTATCAAATAAATAGCGTAGTTCCCAGGTTAAGATAACCATTACGACTGGATAGATACAAGAATCTTTATCTAACGTCGGATATGATAAAAGAATAATATTAGCATAAAGCTATTTGCCGACAGGAAAAATAGAGCAAAGATAATATCACATAACATATCAAAATGTATGTAAAGAGATAGGCGATGTAATTATGTTATTATATACATATTAGGTTAAATCAAATTAAGCATGGGTTACAAATTGAAGTCAAATTTCTTAACAAGTTTGTTACAAATAAATAAGAATCAATAATTCACATCAAAGGTTGCATCTTGTTATATACAGAAAACACACATTAAGTTAATCAAAGTAGAAGCCTACAAAAAACAAGGAAAAGTGTATGTTAAATTGTAATACGAATACAAATTATCAAACGTTACTGTTATAATGTTTTCTACCATCGCCACCAATACCATGGACAAGCATTTCACACAAAAAGTCATGACATTGTGTAAGACAGACAAGATTTGACGCCATTGAAACCCCAAAGCCATCACTACTTCCTAATTTGGCGCGCGAACGTCAGTATTTAGCTTTACACAAATATTGAATTATTGGGCAGAAAATAACTTTTTGACTGATTTCATGTCGTGTAGTTATGTTAGTCTCGATTTCATGTCTTGTAAATGTGCATTAAACGTGCAAGAACAGCTACCTTTATGACATTATTCTATTCAGTATCGAATGACAACCCGTATCAGATCCTAAATCAAACACTGATTGTATTCACAGTTAATTATCTTCCTTTGAGATCCCAGAGAGAAACATTAAAAGTGAAATAATTCTGAAACAAATGTCAACATCTCAGCGACAAATTGTGATTCAGTACGCGATTAGTTACTGTAATAAAGTAATACATTTCTTCTGGTATGTCTAATACAATACAGTAAATTCTCGATAGCACGAACCTTTAGTAATGAACAGATGCCGTTTATTAGACAGGTGGTTGCTTCATGTAGGTTGAAAATCATGTGGACAGCTCCTCTATGAGCTTTCTACGTGACTTTTAGTCTGCATTAAGTAGTTACTTGTGTAAAAGATCAATAATGGTACGTAGTTGAGTGTTCGAAAAATCGAGTTTTTACTGTACATGTTTTCTTCCAAAAGTAGTATATTTCAAAGATAGCATATTAATCTAATTATCTGACGACATATGTACACCACATACAATACATTGTTATATAAATATAAACACATACGCTTTGAATAGTATTGCCTGGGATGACCTGTCAAAAGGGACTATTTCTTTTGTATGAGGTGCTCCAATGAGGCTTAACCCTTTTCTTTATGTAAGCGCAGTTTTCCTTATGTAAGAGCATGTGCAAACTGAGTATACCCAGATCAGACGGCTTCTATAGGAGCCGTCTGATCAGGGTCTGCTCTGCCCTGCTTGCTTATTGTGTAATAAAAATCTGATTCTACAGCTTCTTCCTGAGCCAAAATGTCATGTGTTCATAAGCCATTATGATCTTATAATCTTATTAATATTCATAACGTCATTATTTTCTATATGAATATTCATCAGGGAAAGGGTTTAAATGCATGATGGACAATGGTACGTGCAGTGATTCCTGGTTACTTTGACACAGTCAGCTCTTTGCGCCCTATGCATTTTTTATCTGCAACAATTATCGTCTGCTTCAATTCTTAAAGTCTAATTTCTTTCATTTCTCATTCTTTGCAAAAATATTTTGAATTATGTGACGTCAAATCTGGATCCATACTGACTGCATAGGTAATCACGTGTTCACCGCTAGCGTGCAAATAGCTAAGGGCGGTTATTACTTTTACACAGAAACATCGTTTTTGAAAACATTACAGTGTTTGTTGTTAAAGCCACTTTGCCCTGGCATAGACAAGTGGATAATGTTGAAGTGCAGGGAGTTCTTCGTCCAATTACGCTGATCTCAAGATCACAGAACAGACACGCTACTCATCAATAATTAATGGCACTTAGTGCGTGTATCTTCTGAAAAACCTTTCAGTCAGTATGGTGCATTATTCATGTATCAGACACTCTACTTGCATCCGGAGATTACAGATTACCAACAACATGGCTCATTCATTAGTTGAAGCCTGTCTAGACGATAACATGTAAGACCTAACCAGTTATGACCGTACATTATTTTACCATCTATTACCTTTGGCCGGAGACAGCGGTATATAGTAACGCTTTTAGAAGTTGTCATTCAGAGAGACTACAGTCGAGAAAGTGCATGAGCGTACATACTTTCCCCGCTATGAAAACATAATGTCTTGTTTATTTTGAGTTTGGTGCATTGTTGACTATTTTCGATCAACTTTTGACTACTGACCGAGTGTCGAATACAGTAAAAACCCTCTAATGCGACCACATAAAGAACAAACATGACTATCTTCATAAGCAGGTCGTTGTTTAATGCAGGACGAGAGTTATGCAGAAAACTCCTATAGGAGCTTTTTGCATAACTTTCGTCCTGCATTAAGCTACCACCTGCCTTTGCCACTGTGAAGTATGCCCCTTTTTGGTGATTGTATTAGAGGTAGTTTAATGAAATGCCGAACTACTCGGTGCCTTATCTTGATCCAAGATGTTTACAGATGAGAAACAGGTCGCGGTTAGCAGGATAAGGTTGAACTATAAAATATGAATGTATCTTTTATAAGATGTATCACATCAATAATTGGCGCCATCCCCTACTGATTATATAATCAAGTCGGACAAAACAATAAAAATCGTATTATACAACTTATTTAAGTTTATCAAATGCATACATATTGGAATTGAACTATATGCAGATATACCCAGATAACAGAACTATTCAGTGTTCAGTACTTTGTCATCGCTACAAAATATGTATAAACATACATCACACATAAGTCCCTTATATATACAAGGTAAACAATATGATAAATCGTTTGTACTTAGAACGTATTCCAAAAAGAGTATCAAACTTCGCGAGAATAAAAGAAAATACAGTAAAAATCCATACTACGAAAGTTTAGTAATGAAAAAACATGTCTTGTAGGCAGGTGACTGCTTAATGGAGGGTGAAAATCATGCAGAAAGCTTCTCTGGGAGCTTTCTGCATGACTTTCACCCTGCATTAAGCTTCAATCAGTTTTAAAGATCAATAATGGTACGTATTTGAGTGTTCAAATAATCGAGTTTTCAATGTAACTTGAAAACCATTAAACTGCTATTTAGGTTATCCCTTATCAAACTGCTGCAAAATGTACTTACATTCGATTGATTTAACATTTGAAACACTTTGGGGTCCTCGGCGTCCCATCTTGATCCAAGCTGTTTGCTAATTTGAGGCAGGACGGTGCATTTCATTGGGATTCAAGCTGGCTGCAAATACTTGTCGGTCAGCTTAGTAGGCGACGGAGGGATGTTTAACATTGTCAGGCTTCATTGAATTAAGACATAACAAAAGAAATGTGTTGTCATTGTTTTTTCTCTTGCAAAATGTATTTCTGCTCCCGTATTAATGGTCAAAGTTTTTCATTTATGTTTTAAAATATACAATCATATCATCAAATAGTTTGGAAATTGATGATACGCAGACTTAGTTGGCATCTCATTTTACTCCAAACTGTTTTCATATGTGATCCTTGATGCAACTGTGGTAGCGGAAACGCTGAACAGATCCATATTCTACAAAGAATGTCGCACTCAAACGAAAGTGGAAACCAAACTGTTAAGCTGTCTATTTTTTAGTGTTATTGCTTCTTTTATCAAAATCAAAACGAGATGTATTATATTAAATAAAGACGAAGACAACAAACGAAACGCATTGTTTGCAGACGTATACAGAAGGAATAAAACTGGCATATCCCACAGTGATAGAGCTCATTCAATTACAAGTAGGTGTGAAAGAAACAAATATATCCATAATGAAAACACACTATACAAATTTCATGATTCTTTTTTGTAGTTGTAATTACAATACTGAACTTTATGTTTGGAGGAGTGGTTGAAATTAATTGACACTCTTGTTTGCAAAGTAATTTAAAGGAATAATTATTTTCAATTTTAAGATAAGTTCTTGCATTGGAATTGTACAATGTATTCGAAATACACGTACAGTAAAACCTCTCTATACCGGAATTCTAGTTGAGAAGAATTTAGATACATTTAGGCAGATGACTCCTTAATGCACGGTGAATGTCATGCATAAAGCTCCTAGAGGAAGAGTTTTCTGTATTACTTTCATGTTGCATTAAGCTGCCATCTGTCCCAAAGTCCTTTATGCATACTAAATTCGAACATCCAGCTTAGAGAGGCTATACTGTAGAGCCCCTCTTACGCGACCACTTAATAAATAAACATGGGGATTATAAGCAGGTGGTTGCTTAATGCAGGACAAAGGTAATCCAGAAAGCTCATCTAGGAGCTTTCTGCGTTACTTTTTTCCTGCATTAAGCTACCACCCGCCTCTACCACCCAGAATTATACATCTTTTAAGTGGTCGCATTAGAGGGTTTTTACTGTACTTTAAAATCAGTCCTGCCAATCGCCTGGTTGGCATTTACAAACCGATCAAGAAGAGATTCTCAACGTGACAATTCGTCGGAAACAAACGTTATTTGACAATCGGACAATCTCAAAGGGTTGGACAAATCAAATGCAAGTTAAAGATAAATTAATATTGGCTTTCCTCACATTATCAGGTTGATATCCAGTTTTAACAGTATCCTTATTGCTTCCTTTACGAACGTTATGATAACTAATTGTAAAGGACAATTCAAACGAACACACATATGCTTTTCTTGTGTGGGCTGGTGTGTTGCTTATCCCATTCCTGCATATTGACGCATTTTGACTTCTTGAAAACATTGTGATAAATAGAGTATTTGCTCGATAGGAGCAAATGCTCTATTTATTACAATGGTTTCAATACAACACAGTTCTGAATATTTCCATTTTCTCTAGTAAATGCTCTGTTTTGGTAGATTTAATTCAAGAGGTTGGATCTAAATTAGTCTATGTAGTGCAGGAATGGGTTAACTAAGGTCAATATTGTGTTATAAAGGGCTTAAGGATTCCGTTGAATAAGTGGTGACGCTACATATTTTGTCTAACCCTTTCAATGCTGGATTTTCAACTGTACTATTCCATACTTCAAACGGATCAAGTTTACTGTGACTATTCAGGATTTTAAAGGAAATTGTATCTATATATATTTATGACACATAGTGCAGACCCAGATGAAAGGGCTCCTACAGCCCTCTCATCTGGGTCTTCACTGCTTGTAAATGGTATTAGTAAACGAGGATCTTACATGAGTGTTCATCTCAAATTGTGTTTCGGAAAAGAGTGTACTTAAAAGAGTGTGCTTAAGCTAGTGTCATATTCTTTATACTAAACGAGTTTCATAAAAATAATTTGTAATGAACACAAAATTAAGATTCTTTTTTTATCACATGACCCTTAAAAGTGCCACAGGAAGTGAAACAGGCTAGAGCTGACGGCTGATGTGTCCATTTTTACAAACAGCCTGGTGATATAACAGACGAGGCATATAGAGTGAATCATTCATACGAGTTACTAACGATTAAATACGCCATACAATGGTTCTGCGTATTTTCTTTAAGACTCATTATCGGCCGGATTCAAACTGATAATTTGACTAAAAATGCACTAGTGCATTTATGCGGTGTACGGCACTCTGTTGCAGCACTCCTACACCACGGGTTATGTGATAAATGCGATTTACGCACTGAAATGCAGCCAAAATGTACCATCTACAATCATTACAACATGAAGCTTGACTCATGTCTAGTGATAGTGATTTTGGCGTTACTGACAAATGAATTATATAATAAAAGAAAATTGGAAGTTTTATACTTCAGACGACGGCAACTTGAGAATATAACACGATTTACGGCATATTTGTTTACCATTTGAATATATCACTCACCGATTACTATATGTCTTATATATCAATCTTACAAACTGCTTTATTGCCAGGTCGTTTGAAAATTGCATTTGAAGTTAGATACAATTATCGAATACAGTAAAACCTCTCTATAACGACCACTAAATTGTGTTAATTAGTTGGAATTTAGGGCAGGTGGCTGCTTAAAGCAAGGTTAAAGTAGAACAGAACGCTCCTATAAGAGCGTTCTGTTTTACTTTCACCTTGCTTTAAGCAGCCACCTGTCTTTAACACAAAATATTTTATGTAATTTAGTGGCCGTTATAGAGAGGTTTAACTGTAGTATTAATCCTGCTGAACTGGAAACTGTAGTGCTTTTCCGAACTGTAAATACATGTATATCAATTATTATCATATATGTCGAAAATGATTATTACAACGAATTTATACTGTAATATGTAATGTGTGGTGCTTTAGATAAGCTGGATAGATGGATGGAATTGAGATTTAAACACCCATAACAAATAACAGATGTTTGGTAACATATACTTTTCTGCCTGAATTCCGAAATGTTTGACAAAATATTATGTTAATTAACCATTTATCCTTACAGGCACCTTTAACAAATTTGATAACATAGTCGACTCAGACCAGACAGCTCCTGCTGTAACCGTCAGATCAGAGCCGGTTATATTTTCTCATGAAAATATATATGAAATAATACAGATGTAAGGTTCTGCCATGGTGAAAACGTCCTGTAATCATACGCCAATATAAACATTAACCCATTCCCTCATACTGGCGACTTTTGACGACTCTGTAAAAGTCACTTAATGGAACCATTGTGATAAATAGAGCATTTGCTCCTATTGGAGCAAATGCTCTATTTATCACAATGGTTTCAAAATGCAAAATTCTACAATTTTCCTTTTCTCTAGTTAATGCTCCTTTTCGGTAGATTTATTCAAAGAGGTTGTATCTAAAATAGTCTATGAGGTAATCGGTTAATGGAGTAAAGGTTTAACATATTTATACTAGACTAAGTGTAGTTTGTATTTAAACGTTTGTATTTAAACGTTTGTATTTAAACGTTTGAGATTTCAAGTAAATCAGGTCTATGTACTCCTATTCACGTATGAAGGGTTATTTGACCATTTCACCCCGTTCATAAAAATACCATTCGCGTTTAAATGGTTTAAACTGTTTCCTTCCACTTCCTTGTCGCTCCCGGTGAGAGAGAAATGCTGTCTAGAATGTATTGACTCAGTCAAGGGGAAATTTGACAAGCCGTGGGTAAATTCAATCATGCGTCAAATTTTACATTAGACACGTTTCAGAACAAGGGCAGTTTCAAATGGTTCTTCTGTATTCCAATAGCTCACTCTTGTAATGCCTGCATATACAGTAAAACCCGTCTAATCCAAAATTCTAGTAGAGAAAAATCAAGAAAAGTTTAGGCAGGTGACTGCTTATGCATTACTTTCACTCTGCATTAAGCTGCAATCTGTCCCCAAGGCCGATATTTATGCTAAATTGACTTCCGGTTTAGAGGGGATTTGCTGAATCCTGAATATCATTTTGCCAAATAATAAAATATCAGAATTTAATAAAATGGTTCTTGTAACATTATATCAAGGGCAACGCTCGTGTCCTTTGCTACATTTGCTGACATTAGCAAGCAGCATGGTTCCAAATAAGACGCCGGGTATTTCGGCGTCTCATCAGGATCCAAACAGTTTGACATTCGGTTAATAGTATTACAACATGTGCTTTTTCAGAGTTTGGTCACGTGACCGAAATGATATTGTACTACCATTCAGCTTCATTGTTCTATGTATTCTCGGTAGATGAAAGCGTTACCATAGCTATAGTGTTATCTATTGCACAGGTAAATGTTTATCAGGAAGACTGTCAATTACGAAGAGAGTCCAATCAGGTTCTTAACCTTTAACCTGCTACGTGGAAATGAGTGATTATATTTGTAAAATGTTTGGATTCAGATGAGACGCCGACTACATAATCGTTTCATCAGGACCTAAACTAAGTTGACATCCTGATTGCATTTTGGTTGACAAACTGATAATAGCATTTTGAATTCTGATAATGTAGTGGGGTGAAACTTTTGTGTAAAACATTAGCTCTGCAGGCTAAATATTACGGATTTAGTTAAGTTTAGTTGATACGATTTGTTTACATATGAAAATTCAAACTTAAAGCTATTATTACATTAGACACACACACATTTCAGGTCCGACAGTTTTCACTTACACAACGTGTACAGTATTGTTGTATTATTTAACCACTGTATGTTTTTACGCCGCTTTAACAGTTGCATTTTGTTGCACTGAAGGACTACCACCAAAAGTTTACTCACCGCAAGCATTTGGGAAGGCTTCCTCAGATGAAAAATCCAAAATGATTTCAGTTCTCAAGCTTTTGATTGGTCAGATTTGAGCCAAAGGCTCAAATCTGACAAATCAAAAACTTGAGAACGAAATGCCCTAGCCGGAATTCGAACCACAGCGGTAAGGACATAAGTGATTGTCAGTCTAAGGCCATGTCCACCCGGCTACATTTTATCACACATTAACCCTTCGCTTGCTGAATATTAAAATACATTTCTCCTTCTTTACCCATGCCCTGTTGTATATTTACATATATCTTCACCGTGTACAAGTAGTTCGCTGTGCAGTCACTGCTGTGGAGTGCGCTGGTTGCACAATCAACTTGTAAATAGTGCAGACCCTGATGAGACAGCTCCTGCAGGAGCTGTCTCATCTGGGTCTTCACTATTTACAGGTACGTATTTTGACGTGAATAGCAAGCGAAGGGTTAAAAAATAAACGCCATCGGTTTATCTCCTTCGATGCCAATGTTGTATCTGTGATTACCTATGCAAACAGTTTGGATGAAGATGAAACGCCAAGTAACTCGGAGTTTCATCAGCATCCAAACTGTTCGTTACTTTGACAATGGTTTTTGCAATCAAAATGAGGAAAATTAAAAATGGTGATATTTGTAGCAGACGTAACATTTCGCAGACGACATATTTTGGCATCAAAAGAGTTCAGCTCTCTTCAAAATCACTATTGAATCATGAATTTTACATTCCTTCCTAATCGGTGTATATCTTGATGGTAAATGGGTCTTGAAATGGTTTTGCCTAGGAAATAATAAAAGCGGGACAAACAGACACTGTACTTACTGACGAACGGAAGGATCCGAATCATGCATCTTTTTTAACAAGGGGATGAATAGTACTAACGATTAACAAAAACCCAGTAGAAGTACCACGGTAATAAACCGATTCACATAGAGATGTCATGGGGAATTAATAGACAGTGTAAAAATCCTAGTTTAGTTGCTATGCCATAGATGAATCGCCATAAATGAAGACACAAGTAATGGTTATAAATATGTACTTCCTCTACGTGACTGGAGATAAAGTTATTGACCTTTACTGATCATTTTCCTTTCTTCTACTTTTTTGTCCGTATTTTAGGGTCATAGTTCATACCAAGTTCAAGATAACACTAATAACTAGGACAAGGCACAGGAGTGGATGCTTTATATTCACCATAAAACGAGATATCATGGAAATAGAGAAATATTTGTAACTTAGCATGATGTATTCTCATGTGAGTGATAAAGTATTTTCTTTAACGCCACATTGGTACTTGTATATAATTCAGAGCTACAGATAACGGTGCGTTCCCAAATACTAGAATCGTCATTTCTCCAGCAAACCATATACGGTGACTTCTTTTAGAATCGTATCTTCGGGATTCTAATGAGTAGTAACGGTATAAGGTTTGGTGGAGAAATGGAGGACCTATTCTTGAAAATGATTAAATACACATCGTACCTGGACCTCTGTATATATATATTGCAAACTATGCATGCTGACCCATTCCCTCATAGAATCCCAACTCTTTGAATAAATCTACAGAAAAGGAGCATTTACTAGAGAAAAGGAATGTTTCAGAATTGCGTAGTTTTAAAACTATTGTGATAAACTGATATCACAATGGTTTCAGAAAGTAGTTTTTAAAGAGATGTCAAAAATGCGTCACTATGAGGGAATGTGTTAACCTTCTACACTCTGAGCATCTTATGTCATCTGCATCAATTGTTCAAGTACTTGTTTCATTTGTTTTTAAAAGACAGTGTCAGAGTGACAAACAGTTTGTAATAAACACGAATGTAAGATTTTTTTATATCACATGTGAAAGTGAAGTAGCTATATATAATGGTTTTACGGTCATTGTTTACACCGAAGTACAGCCGGATTCAAACTGCTCATTTGCATAAAAATCCTATAGTGCATTTCCACGATTTACGACACTCTGTTTTGACACTCCCACTCGGCAGATTATGAGGTAAATGTAATGACAAAATTGCTGCAGTGTTGAAGGTTAATGAAGATGACTGATTAGGCTTTGACGTACAGTAGAACACCACTAATGCGACCACTTTATGAATAAACATGGCTGTCTTTATAAGCAGGTGGCTGCTTAATGCAGGACTAACGTAATGCAGAAAGCTCCTCTAGGAGCTTTCTGCATTACTTCTGCCATGCATTAAGCTACCACTTGCATCTAGCACACATACTTATACCTCTTTTAGGTGGTCGCATTATCGGGGGTTTACTGTATATGTAGCAACGATTAAATGTTTCAATTCGACTAAATGTAGGGCACATTTGGAATAAATTGAATTTGTTTGTTGAAACTGTCCAATATTTACTTTAACTGATAACTTGCAGATATTTTATAGATATTTTATCATGGTCTGTAATTTCCATTCACACAATAAGGCTACAGCGTTATATCTAAATGGAGCTTTAATCAAGCACATTGTCAGTAAATTCAGTTAATTTTCAGACGAATGATACCACTTATTCGAGATAAAACAGCTTTATTATTTTTACCAAATTAAACAATTAACTAGAATATATAGTCTTTTGGGACTGATATGTGCACTACTAAAACACACGTTAATGACGAAAAGGAATAGTTGTGTATTTGCGCGCTGGATCGGTGCATTAATGCAGCTGAATGGATTTGTTATCAACCAACCTGTTTTAATCAGTTTTCAGGCAAATGGCGCTTGTGCAATTTAAATCGTTTTTATTTATCTAGAATTAAACCGTTTTTAGTCATATTTGCAGAAAGTAGTCCTATGGGATAAATTTTCCCCGATAACCTATTAATCAAATGCAATTTGTACTTAAATAATCGGCACCAATATCGTCAAGCAATTTCAAATATCGTTCAAATTTGATGTTTAAGTATTTTACGAATTTGAATAATATATGCTATTGCTTATACAAAACAGAAATGTATGAGCTTACGAATCTGTTTACGTACATTTCTTTTGATACAGATGGAAGAACAGTTTATTTTCTAACCGAAACTGGGTAATACGTTCTACAGTGAATTATTTAGAGCACTTAAGTCAGCGATGTTCCACGTCCATTGGAGACATTGCATACATTTAATTACAACAAAACTAGCGCTTTCACGCCAGTGGCTATTTTCAATATACATATTTTATAGATAATTCGAAATTTCATATACACTGCTGTGAAAGCATTATGTCGGTTCAAATTTGAATCTGATACAGTTTTGACTATTTCCTATTGGATCAAGAAGAGAAGAATGTATTAAGCGAGTGGCATCTGGACCCAAGCCGTTTGTTAAACATTTCCGCGTTCTCACGTATCTAAAACAGAGTTGATCCAGATCCTAAAGGAACCAGGAAATTAGGGTCTGCTCTGTTTGCTTACGACATAGTATAGACCTGATTGCGATGTTTTCAACAATACCAAAATATCCTATGTGTATGCCATTATATATATTTAGTTAATTAACACTAAAAGGGTTAATGTAAAGAGTCAAGTCGCGAAGAATTGACAACACAAGCATTTTAGTTTATTGCTTCAAATAGCTTGTTATATCAAGCGGTGTTCTGTTCTCAATTACTCGGAACAAAGGACAAAACAAATTAAGAGACGTAATTACGAATTCATTTATGGTGCTGAAAGACATAATTATAAATGAAAAAACAATAGTAAAGCTAAGCAAAAACATTAGTGGAAAATAATTATCCATTTTCAAAGCTAATCAAATGTATAAAAACATCCGTCGCAAAAATATAAAAGCTAATAATATTATCACGCACTGTATGGTTGGTTATGATTCACTCTTCGGCTATGCATCAGTAGGCAGTTACTCTATTGTGGTGAACTCATTGACTCCTTATCCCGGAGACGGAGGGAGGACGTCGGACATATATATGTTGTTCTATCTGACTTACAGCTAATGACTTATGCACAGTTATCCTGGCTTCAGACAGGTCATTGAGTATAATTGTACCGGCTTCACAGTTAGTTACTTTTTTATTCGTTGAAAGCGCTTTCTTGCTAGTTGCATTTCGTGTTTTTGATATGTGTTCTACATGCATGTCACTTACATGTTAACTGCCACATACATTGTTCAGCAGTGAAGCGGGGCATACTATTTGTTTACTCTGTCCGATTGGGTAAATTGTTATTCCATGCAATCCGTACTGTTGACCATGACACACTTTATCTGCTTTACTAAATCTGGGAGATATAGATGGTTTGCACTCGCTTTAAATATATTATTCAGCATTCTGTATGTTGCATTTAGTTAACATGTTAAAGTATAAATAATAAGAAATATGCTGGATATTTTAAATAGTTTGCTGCCAGATATTGACAATTGCTTCAGTTTTCGTTTGTTTGATCCTCTTCTTTAAAACAGACATTACGACAGTAACAAACAGTTTGGATCCCGATGTTTGTACAGGTAATCGCAGATACGGCATTAGCAACGAGAGGGTTAATCTCGAGTAAGACACCACCTGAAGTATTATACATATTTTGGGACAAAACTATAACATTTTACATGCAAAGAGGTTTCTCTGCTCAACATTTCAGGCAAAAAATGCATACATGTATTTTGCAGATGTTTGTTATATTTATGGATATTTATGTTTGCTTAAAGACATCTACGAACTAAATGTATTATATATGTAAAATATTTTAGATTTGACACAAACAGTTTCTGATTATCCGTTAAAAACTATTCTGAATGTAGTTTATCCACGCATAAATATGATACAGTAGGGCCTACTTAAAAGGCCATTAATTTATTGAAAAAAGAGTCTTAAATGTAGGTGTTTGCTTATTGTAGCGAACAAAGGTAATTGGATGTTTCTGCATTACAGTTGAGCTGCACGAAGCTACAACCTGTCTTACAGACCAATAATAAGACCATTTTCTTTTTAATGACCGCTTAATACAGGTTATATTGTATATATGTGTTTGCCACGTTATTTTCGTAAGGAGTCTTATTTGAGCGTAAAAAGCTGCTGAATCAAAACATTGCATCAGATATATTAGCTTGGATAGGGCACACATATACAGTTTGTGCAGTACATAAAGCTCATCAGACAGTGTGCATCACGACGTATTTAACGTTTAAACACACCAGCGCATGTAATTTAAATTTATATTGATTAGAATTACGATTATTGGCACAATGTTGTCCATAAATAACATAACATGAACATGTTTAACATATACACACAGGTACTGCAATTAGTTTAGACCGATTAACTTTTAGATCAAATGAGATACTCCAATAATATATATTTCAAACCTGTCTTAAGACATACTTTGTAAGTTCAGACACGATCTGCAAGAGCATGTTTATTGCCTGTTATTTTCCTTCGGCGCTTGAAATTGCAATCTAATTATACTACGAGTGGAAGAACATTAATTTAATGATATTCCTAACAGTTGCAATATTTTCACAGTGCGTATGGCAGTAATTTGGAAAATCATTTACACTGCAATGAGTTATTTCCTAAGGCTTCTGCACAACACAGGTTGCCACTCCTTCAGTGATGCCTTTTAATTTGAACAACACACTTACACATTGAGAAAAAATTATGTCTGCAATATATTCTATAGCTTAATATCAATTATTGTCATTGGAGGATTTTAACTCAAAACGAAATATAGCAAATGACAAGTACTATAATAATAATTTTATAATTATAATTTTACGGCATTCAAACATAATGCGCAAAATTGAACTTTGACATTCATTTCTCAATGAACTACTTCTACATAATTACTATGCATCTTATTTACATAATATAAAAACACATATCGAACATTACCATAAGGGAAATATTTCATTAAAGCTTTCCTACCTACCTTTCTATCGTGCAAGGTATGTCGCCAGCAATCCCATGTACCACAAATGTCTGCTCATGCATCATTAGCTGACAGAGTAGATCTATCAGTCATGTATTTTAAATTATTTCATAGTTACCAGTGATCAATAGGAATTTAATATATTGCAATGAAAAAACACAAAAGCCGCTGTAAGTGCTGTCATGACAACTATTTTTTTCTGCCTGACTTTACTCATATTTACATATTTATAAAAACAAATACTGAGATATTATGGATTTCGGAAAATCCTCAAAATGTCTAAATTAAACCACTTTACATTTGTAACAGTTTTGATACGTTCGCTGCATACAAGCATGGTGTGTGCTAGAACATGTTATATAAACGCTATTGAAATCTTCTGGACTCCAAATGACGTGTCTCATGTAATTATTCCATGCAGTCAATACTGTTGACAGTATCTTCATCTGTTCTCGAATATACAGATTATTTCCAGATTATTATTGGATTATTAGTAATAGTATTACATAATATTATTATTACATGCATTATTTTATTATTATTAGTAGTATCATTATTATTTTGATTATTATTATTATTATTATTATTATTATTATCATCTTTATTACTATTCGCTGCCAAATATTGTCGTCTGAAAAATTTGTCATTTGCTAGAAGTTTCTTTGTTTGGTTTTTACATTTTCTTTCAAAACATACATTTTACATCTCAACCAAAGATTTGCAACGGTGATCACAGATGCGAGTTGTTCAGCGAAAGTAAATAATTAATCTCGAGTACCACATTACAGAAAGCATAATACCTATTTGAGTAAAAATCTACATTTTCGATAGAAATTGCATAATTTGAAAATGCTGGTTATTTTAATAGATGTGTTTGTTAGTCGTATGACGTCTACGAATAGAATACATTGACTATATAAAATATTTTAGTTTCTTCTCAACCGCAAAGTACAGTAAAACCTCTCTATAACGGCCACTAAATTACATAAAATATTTTGTGTTAAAGGCAGGTGACTGTTTAAAGCAAGGTAAAAGTAAAACAGAACGCTCCTATAAAGCACCTTGCTTTAAGCTGCCACCTGCCCTAAATACCAACTAATTAATGCAATTTAGTGTCCGTTATAGAGAGGTGTTATTGTATTATGAAATGTTTAGATATTATTATGGGGTGCTATTTTTAAACTTCAAGTGGCTAAAAATTTGAAAAATATAATTTCTAACGAAACAATTAATCAAAAACATAAGCGTGGAATTGACATGAATACGCAATATCACACGTGATGGTGCGCAGTAAACGAGCTCGTCAGACAACTGCATCGTTTAAAGTAGTACGAACAATATATACATTATGCTGATGCTAAAATTGTTTTCAATATCTTAAATAAGTCACACATTTTACTTTCTTTTTGCATTGTTTTCTGTCTTTGTGCGTTCACTATGCAAACATAAGAAATAAACATTCCGTTTCAACTTTTAAAATCTAATCGTTAAGTCGTTTCATTTCAATTGTGTGATTTATATTAATGCTTTAGAAAACTATATGTATTTACTCTTAGATTAAAAAAATATACAATTAATCGACCACTTGTGCTTTATAACTATGCTTGTTTCGTTTCCTTTGGTATAACAGGAATATGTATATTAAACATATACTAACATACTACAGAGACTGACTAAAGCCAATTATTTATAAGTTATGATCAAGATGTCTGGGAAACAACATCAGTTATAATAGAATGAATGTCCTGTTGAAATTAACATGTAATGGAAGCGGTAAACATTGTTCAAATTTAATGATAGCACCTGTCAGAGTATATATTATTGCATTTACTAATTTGGTACGCTAACTACTAAATGATAAATACAGTAGAACCCCTCTAATGCGACCACTTAATAAATAAACATATGTGTCTTTATAAGCAGGTGGTTGCTTAATGCAGGACAAAAGTAATGCAGAAAGCTCCTAGAGGAGTTTGCTGCATCACTTTTGTCCTGCATTAAGCTACCACCTGCATCTAGCAGCCAGAATTATACCTCTTTAAGTGGTCGCATTAGCGGGGTTTTACTGTATCAGTTTCTGTAACGACATTTGGCACGTTGATACATAGACTAGACCAATTGATACATAGACTAGACCAATTCAGTTTGTCTTGCCTATTCAACCGGAGACATTTAGCTTAGCTTAGCTTAGAATTCTTGTCGTACAGCATAATCCCAATGGTGTTATTCATTTGATCATGCTGCAAATTTTCCTGTTCCACACCGGCATTAGTTTCAGCTGAAATATTGCCTTATTGTGCAATTTAAAAGTTGATTGAATGGATTGGTGGTGGTTTTACGAATATTTTGTAATTCTTAGCACGGAAATACCACTATCATGTGAATATGTATTTACTGAACGATTCAGACTACCAATGTCCAATGTAGATATTTTTTCTTATTATTACAAAGCAATATTTATATTGGCTGCTGTATGTTAATTCACTATACGATGTATACCATGCATACATGCGATTTATACTATCCATACTCGTGTATCATTATATATTAGAACTCCAAATAGAATTAAGCTCAATGTATCTATAAATAGCCGAACAGTAAGCTATTTAACTCATACACACTTCAAGATACTCCATTTACATGTATATACATTGCAAGTCTGTCTTACGTTCAGACATGATCTGCAATAGCATGTTTTATTGTCTGCTCCTTAGGTACTTGAAAGTTCTACCTAATTACACCGAGAGTGGAACAACGTTAATTCAATCACAGTTCTCACAACTGCAATATTTTTAACTGGGCATGCGGCAGTCTTGAGAGATTATTTAGACTAAAATGATTACTTCTAAAGTCTTCTTTGCAGCTCATATTGTAACTTCATTACAGGTATAGTTTAATTGAACAACCAACAATGAAACCCGAAGAAGATTTTGCATAGCTTTAAATCAAGGCTTGTCGTTAGTAAATTCTAATAAAAAACAAACAAATACTATAAAATGCATAATAGTATTATATCGTTTAGATTTTACGGCATTCAAACAACGCTAACAAATCTGACTTTTGTCATTCATCTCTTAACAATCTACTTTCACAGTATATACGTGTGGTAACTACATGTATATCTCATTTGTAGAACACTGTTTAAAAAAAAATATTGAAATACTGAAGTATAAATTGCCTGCATCTAAGCAACTAAACTGTGCATTAAGGTAAGGTTTCATTTAAGTGTTGCTCTGTCTTGTCTACCCTGTACGTCCTGTTACCGATAACCATACTTGTACTACAAAACTTCCTCATCTCTAGTTGTATCGCTATCTGACGGACGAATTTTTTCAATTATTACACATATTTCAACATTTTCCTTATGAACATCGATATATGATAAACCTACCGACATATCATTGGTTTCAATTCCAATCAAAACCGCTGTTAGAACTATCCTGACGTCAAACCATCGGGAATCCACGACTATATTCTAAGGTAGTCTGTAACGTGGCGAAACGGGCCGAATAGTTATGACAGGGCGTCGGATCGATGTATCAGGGGCGCGTTCTAGATGATGAGCGTCTAGTTGCAGACTTATTCCAATCAGTGTTACATAATGCATACAATCGTTGATACATCCCGTCCTATCGACACCTTTTGACGCCTATGTAAACGTCACACATAGACAAAATTACGAAAGACCGGCGGTGACATTTCCATTTCAAGATTTCACACAAAGCAATTCATGATTTCACGATTTCACAATTTCACAATTTCACGATTTCACGATTTCACTTCAAAATTTCACGATTTCACGATTTCACAATTTCACGATTTCACGATTTCGCTTCAAAATTTCATGATTTCACGATTTCATGATTTCACAATTTCACGATTTCACTTCAAAATTTCACGATTTCACAATTTCACGATTTCACAATTTCACGATTTCACTTCAAAATTTCACAATTTCACGATTTCACAATTTCACGATTTCACAATTTCACAATTTCACGATTTCACAATTTCACGATTTCTCTTCAAAATTTCACAATTTCACGATTTCACAATTTCACAATTTCACGATTTCACGATTTCTCTTCAAAATTTCACAATTTCACAATTTCACGATTTCACAATTTCACGATTTCACAATTTCACGATTTCACTTCAAAATTTCACGATTTCACAATTTCACGATTTCACAATTTCATGATTTCACAATTTCACGATTTCATGATTTCATTTAGTCCATTTGAATTGTTATGACGTCATCAAAACGCACATGTTGAAGTAAAAGCCACGATGAAAGAAACGGCGGAAAACTATGACAATCTTCCCTTCCAGAACTGTAGGGCCGAGGGCCTTCATATTTTGCATGTAGCTTGTCCTCAGGTCCACCATCAATATTGTTTAACCCTTTCCTGCATGGATATTCATGCATGAGAATTGCCAATCATGTGTTTATTGTGTTAAATCATTGTCTTATGTTTGTATGACACTGTACTGGAGGAGAATTTAATTAATAATAAACTGTAAGAAATAATGACATCATGGATTTTAAATAAGATTAAATCCTATAGGAGTCGTCTGAGCTGGGTCTAGCCTGTTTGCAAAGGCGTAGAAAGGTGTATTTATGGATTTCAAATTGCCATCCTGATTTCAAGGGCGAGAGCCACTCTGTTGCCTTAATAACGTCAGCGTGCCACGTGGCTAAAATATTCTACATGAGGTTGAAATTGCGAAATCGAGAAATTGTGAAGTCGTGAAATCGTGAAATTGTGAAATCGTGAAATCGTGAAATTGTGAAATTTTGAAGTGAAATCGTGAAATCGTGAAATCGTGAAATCATGAAATCATGAAATCATGAAATTGTGAAATCGTGAAATCATGAATTCTATTGTGTGAAATCTTGAAGTGGAAATGTCACCGCCGGTCTTTCGTACAAAATGCTATGTGTGTTACAATTGTTTCAAATTTACACAATTCTAAAATATGAGTTTCTCTAGTAAATGTTCCTTTTTGGTAGATTTATTCAAAGAGTGTGGGTCTAAAAATAGTATAGGAGGGATTGTGTAACACGTAGCCTAATGTAAGCAACATACCTCTTAAAGCTTTGACCGGCCAACCTCGTACTTACCTTCTATTCCTAGAAGTTTTAGAAACAATTGAACGTGTAACAAACATATTAGATCCTGATGAGACACCGAGCCATGTTGTGAGCAGATGCTTATCAGGTTCATTTCAGTGGTTAACCGAGGGTACTGCAGTCATTCTAAATATATTTGTATTAATACGCGTTTGTAAATATATTTAATAGTTTGTCTATAGGCAAGTTTACTGTGCATCAGAACTACTGATGGTGTGAATATATTTGAGATTGAATTTGAATTGTAGAATTTAATCGTCTGTTTTATACATATGAAAACAGACATATCGCGCACAAACAGAATAATCTTCGAAGAAAGTTATGTTCAATTTGTCTGCGTTCCGCCAACGTTCATACATGCATGCATACCAGAAATTGCATCCAGTCCATAAAGAAAAGAAAATCAATTGCTATTGCAAACACATCGCGATATAAGTTAACCCTTGCCATTTGCAAACAGATTGGATACTGATGAGACGCCGAGTAACTACTCGGCGTCTCATCAGGATCCAAGCTATTTGACACTCTGCCAATAGTATCTCAAAAGCTTCAACGAATCAGAAGTAAATGACGACATCAACAGATTGGAGCTTAAGCAGACCTTATTTTATTTTAGTAGCAGGATAGGGGTTACAACTTCTATTTGTATAATGCTGAATGCTGCTTTGATGCGGCTTGGTTGACGGTAGATTCGTCCAAACCGACTTTTAAACTGTTAGAATTTAACACGAGAGATCCCTTAAATAGAAATGAAGAGCTGATGAAAACCTTTTTAAATGTTTGATAAAATCAAACATGCTGGTCCAGATCGGGGATATTAGGTATGGGTATACACTGAGTGGTGATGTCCCTTGTTTGGACAAATGAGTGAAGTGAAACATTTTTGTGTTTTCAAACAGATTAGATGCAGATTAGACATTTCCTTATGACCTATCTGATCAGGAACTATACGATGTATACCATACATACATACGATTTATACTATCCATACTCGTGTATCATTATATATTAGAACTCCAAATAGAATTAAGCTCAATGTAATCTATAAATAGCCGAACAGTAAACTATTTTTAACTCATACACACGGATATGACTTCAAGATGCTCCATTTACATGTATATACACTGCAAGTCTGTCTTACGTTCAGACATGATCTGCAATTGCATGTTTTATTGTCTGCTCCTTATGTAAAATCTGAATTTACAGTCTTCAATAATAAAACGTAGTATATGAATGTTCTTCAATTCAAGTGTTAGTATGAGCATCATGTTACATAAATCTATATTGAACATCAATTTCTCGCATAATCCCCATTATCTCCGGGTTGGAACAACGGGTTAAGATTCCCTGATCAGTAACACGTGTAAGAAAACTTTAGAACATACATGACGTCATACGCCATATATGACGTCAAGCCATGGAAACCGATGTTTATATGTCGTTAAAACGGCGAAAATGCACTGTTTTTGGTTATGTGAGAAAAAGAATCTGATGCTCGTTGTCTTTTTAGATCACATGTTCCTAAACTCACCAAGAAAATGTTATTAAGCTCGCCAAGGCTCGCTTAATAGCATTTTGTAAGGCTCGTTTAGGAATATATGATCTTTAAAGACAACTCGCAACAGATCCTCTATGTCATGTCACGTTGACATTATATTTTAAAAAGCAGTATCTGCAATATAAAAGTGTTGTTTGTTTTGTATTAGCTGGAAATATATCATTATAAAACAACTACAGCTTGTGTTTAGAAGGTATTCGGATTTCATTCTCTGATCAGGATCCAAGCTGTTTGACAATCGATCAATGGATTCTCGTAAGTTGATCAATCGGCTCTATATGTGAACCTGTAATAACAATATCAGTCGGTTTTGATTCAGATTAGACGCGGAGTACCCCGGTGTCTCGTCAGAATGTGAACAGTTGAACACTCTAGGTTTTGTTTTAAAAGGGACCTCAAGAAATCTCCACGATGAACACTGAATAACGCGATTGTTTGACATGATTTGCTACGAGGGAATTTGTTAACCCTTTACTCAATTAATACGCAGTTCTACACTTTTGCAGAGTAAACCGAGATAAGACGGCTCCTGTAATAGCCGTCTGACCAAGGTCTTGCCTGTTTCCTTATGATATAATATAGATATGATTATACAGTTTCTGCCATGATCAAACCTTCTTTTGTTCAGCTGCTATTATAATAAACAATCTAATTAATATTCATGATGAGCCTTGTCATCAGGGACTGTACTGTTCTTCATGGAAAAGTAGTAAAGTCAAGCAGGCAAAGCCACATGCAAGACGCAACCACCACCAAAACACCGATAGACAGCATGACACACACACACACACAACCACACACCCAAACGCACACACACACACGAAATGAACACAGAAAACACCAAAAGACACACAAGAACCAGGGACAAACGTTCCACACATGAACAAATCACAAGCACAAAGACGCAAGGCAAACAAAAGGAAGGGTGACAAAGAGAGTACCGCCTTGGCACGGTCAGTAGCAAAAACACCACTGGGGGTTTAAACCGGTTTACGGACGTCCTAACCTCACACTTCTCTCAAAGTCACCCTAGCTTTACAAATATTGTAAATAAAGGTATCCCCGCTGGACTTACCCACAACATAGACGACGGTGAACACAGGACAACATGTAAAACATAGCATAATAACTGTGACAATCCGTCAAATATGTACTCAATGACTTTGCTGAAGTCAGAGCACCTGCAGGTAAGCCGTTAAGGGCACGACAGGGAAAAAGTAATACATGAGTCTAGTAAGCTCATCCTGTATCCAAGTTTAAGAGTATACCATCATAGAGTACTACCCTCGGCCTGTCATCGCGCAAGCAAAGAGGGAAGCGTAGCTACCGACTGTAAAAGGGTCGATAACCAAACATGCAGTGCGTTGCAATATAATAGGATCATAACCTTTCTTTTTTAAATGTTTTAATGCGTTTTATAAACAAATCATGAAAATGGATATGACCCCGAATTTTCCTAAGTTTGTGGATAACATCCCCATAAAATTCTGGTTGAGAAATGCCTTGTCGCAGTAACGTCCGTAGATTGCAATTATATTTACTAATGAGAGGTAAATTTCGATAATAAAATTTAGAAAAAGTTTTCCGAAGTTTGTGATATCTGTAACCTTGCTTAAGAAGTTTATCAGTTATAACTAAATTACGACTGTTAAAATCTTCAAAGAACAGGCTCGGGCAAACCTAATAAGTTGAGAAATATAAACACCATAAGATGTAGAACGGGGCACATCCCCATCTAGAAAAGGATAATTAACAATTTTAAAATTAAAATCTTCTCTTTTATCGTATACTTTGGACGAAACTTTATCATTTGTAATTGAAAGATTCAAATCTAAAAATGAAGCATTAATGTCAGATTGATTAGCTTTGTTTAAAGACAGTTCTTTTGGGTAAATTGAAGAAACCATAGTATCAAAATAAGGATTATCTAAATTCAAAATATCGTCTAAATACCTTGAAGTTTTATTAAAAGCATTAACAATATCGGTCTGTGCATCAGGTTTTAAGCTAAGCATAAAATCCCTCTCGTAGCAATACAAAAACAAATATGCAACAATTTGTACCCATGGGTATACCAACAACTTGACGATATATGGTATCCCCATAACGCACAAATATATTATCTAAAAGAAAGGTAAGAGATCTACAAACATCAAGGCAAGTCCACATTGTGTAATGTTCAACTTCTGAATTCGAAAAGAATGAACGTTGAACATTACAAGCAATGAACATTTTGTTCATGTTACACTTTTCTTTAGAAAAAGCCCTAAATATTCACTATCAGTTTGACCTTTTTGAATTTTGAAACAGTACATTTGGAAATTCAGCGTTATAAGGGTTAAGAATCCGTTGACCAAGCTCTATAAGCAGCTTGATCCCTACCGGGATGCCTAGTTACTCATCTGGATCCAAGCTGTTTACAAATGCGAGTCGGATCGTGTTTAGCGGGTGAAGGGTTAAGTTGTAACGATTTCGATTTTCATAAGTGCCAGTGGCTTTCTTCTGTTCCACGTCCAATGTGATTGCTATTGGAAAATGTAATTTAGAACATTTCAAAGTGTGTGAACGTTTGCAGACTTTAACAGTTTCTTCGAATAATTAGAAAATAGTATGTTAAATTTCTCCTAACTTAGCTTTTAAGATCAAATTGAAATACAAAACCTCTCCAAGTTGATCCCAATGGTAAAATTACATGTAACACTTTAGATTCGTACTATGTACATCATGGATTTAATGACACAGCACAATGCACATCATAGTGTGAACGCTATCAAATTAACTGTGTGTATGTTATGTCAACATGATGTAGAGTATCAAAGCAATTACATCCTGAAAATAGATCATCCTTCGAAAGCAAAGCAAAACCAGCAATAAGAATAAAAACGAAACTTGCTCGGTTCTAATGAGTCTGCTCATCAGCAGTTATTTAAAATGCAAGACTTCCACGTTCCATAGCAGCGGCTTAATTGGTATTCAATTGTCTTAACTCAGAGTATTGACATTTATGATCTCGAAGGAACAGAAAATGTACCAACACTGAGAATGAATAATCTTCGTACCATGATTCCCCTCTCCCCATCTTTATAATTTACACAATTTCCAATCATCCTTATTTGTCGTGGAGTTTAGCCTTACTATAACTGGGACTGTTTGTGTTAGTGTAGCAGCTAATAACAACTCAAACACAAACTAAATTGAAAGCTCGCGAGTGTGTTTCATCCTATGCGGTGCTTCGTAAGGAGTAGTATTAGCCGGAATAATATTCCTGGCATCGTCTTTATTTCTTCAAGCATTCGTTGTTTACTCGTTGATGCTGTTTTGCAAAATGGTAATGCACCAGCACTCACCGTTGATATATTCCGTCCCTCTGACGTTGCAGTGTCCATCAGCGTCTTAAATATTTGCCTAATTTCATTTTCCGCCATACATATCTTGCCTCTCTTACCGGAGAATTGATTCACAGTATATAAGCAATGCAATTACAATTTTTTTGTATATCACCACAAATGAAATTCTGCATGATGTGATTAAAGTACGACTACTATCCCGGAGCTATAGAAGCTGGTTATTCGACTGTGACTAGGTATTTTCTACTCACTGGTAAATTATCGAAACATATACATAGTCGGATGAAGACACATGGGTTTGTATCAAAATTTAATGACCTGTTTTTCTGTGTGTTATATATCACATTTTAGCGCACAAATATGACCAGAGATGTCAACATGATACTTTGGATCAAATAGAAGGAACGGCTAGATGATAAGCGTTTCGTTTTACCATGAAATAATTATAACTATAATAAACGAACTACAAAAATGTGACCGCAAGTTCTCTAAAAAGAGAGTAAAGTAATCATTGACTTGGCACGACTAGGTATAAAGGCGGAAACATGAATAGTTGGACATTCAATATGAACGTGAACATTTAGACACGTACTTGGACATGATGCATATCATGTTCCGATGTTATAAAACCTTTTGCTTGCTCAGAATCTGACCAATCAGATACTTGAGAATGATCTCAGACTCAGACTCAGAAGTTTTATAACCTTGGACCCTGATGAATATGATGCGAACACGAAGTCTGTATTGTTATTCCAGAAACGCTCAGTGTATACAAGGTGAAGGAGTGGACACGGCTATGTATACAATTATTACATTGACTGATGCACATGAGACATAAGATCCTTGCGTTAATACTTGTGCAAAGTTATCTAAAATCCTGAACACGATAGTGTATACAGTAGAAACACATGCATAGTTTTACCTTAACCCTTATCTTGCTGAATTTTAAAATAAATGTCTCCTTCTTTACCTATGCCCTGTTGTATAATTATATATATCTTCACTGTGTACAAGTATTTCGCTGTGCAATCTCTGCTGTGAAGTGCATTGGTTGAACAATTAACTTGTAAAAGGTGCAGACCCTGATGAGACAGCTCCTGCAAGAGCTGTCTCATCTGGTTCTTCACTATTTACAGGTACGTATATTGACCTGAATAGCAAGAGAAGGGTTAAATGTGACATTGTTGTTTGTTGTGTGATATCGTGATGTCCAGCTGAATTACAGGCGGATGAAGACTGAAGAGACTTTTTTCATGCATCGAACTAATTGCACTATTCGTGCAAAGACGAAACAGGCAGAACCACCGACCTACCGCAAGCGATTTGGAATGTGTGGCAATTTCATTGGAGGTACACACAAGCACGTGGGCATTCAGGCGCCACACAGGATCATCATGCTGTAAATATTTGTGAAGTGGTTCTGAGCAGACAAAAATATGTGGACCAAACAAACGAACATGCACGCTAACACGGGCGCTAATACAAACATTATTCATCGACGCAGAATGACACATTTGGTATCGCAGTGTCGCTTATCTAAAGCCACTCAGTCTGTACATGTATCAACAATACATTCAGATAGATATTAGCTACATGCTCGTTAATTATCAATTGATTAATATGCTAAACTTTGTCATCAACATAGAGGTTTACCTTTGTTATATATGCAGTTGTCCAAGGGACAGGTGTTGCTTCATGCAACAATACTCATGCCCACAGTAAAGTGTGATTACACTTTTATTGCAGCAAACACGCTGCAATGGCATCAGTTGTGTGAATTACGTGCGTAAAACACATCTTAAAATGCGCTTCATTTAGGCATTCACACTGCTCATTAACATAACGTATGCGCATGTAGGGACGTCGAAGGTTTTGTTGACAAAACGTTTCATCAAACCAAAGAAAGGTGTAGTTAAAACTAGTCATCAACAACGCGTGAAATACCCCCGAGGCGGTCATTGCTTGCTTCAGTATGCAACAAAGCAAATACTGTCTCTGTGTTAATGTTAGATGGAGAATGGAATTATCAGGTTGCTTACTACTCCCTAGGGTCCTGTAGAAACTGAATTCCAGGCAAATAACCTCTAATCCGCAACACTCTATCAGCGTATTAAGCATTTGGAAATGTGAAGTCGGTTTAAGTATTTCAAACGAATCAAGGAACTAATTAGACTTATTTCAATCTTTGATATTTGAAACATGAGTTTTCTCAAGACGTCCAGGTGGCATGCATCGACCTGCACGCCCAGGGGCTATATAAATATATATACGTAATTCAGCATTTCGATGATATTACACAACACATGAATTGCATTTAAGTTCAGTCACACAGTACATATTCCGAAGATTTTGCAGACTTTCAGGCGCAATCAGTCTGTTATTAGTGGTTTATGGCCACCAGTAGTATTTCACGGCGTGAACGTTAATTTTAAAAGAAACAATTTGCTTTGCGGGCACCAGCAACATCATTGAAAGCAGTGCAGTGTCAGACTCAGTATTTCTCTCTTATCTGTACTTAAACTGCGTTAATAATTAACCTTACCCTAACTAACATATAGTAGTTTTATCAGATGTATCAACTATATTTCATTTGAATTTGTTCTCCCTATTGAATTGTTACTTAATGCACCGCACTGTCAGGTGTAAATGAACATTTCGTTGTCATGTAACTATGTTTGTGATTATAGACGGTAGCCTCGATGAATGGTTCCAGTAATTGTTTCTGAATACAAGATAAAGTAAACAGTAATGTACGTCCATTATACTTACGCTTCATTAGTAGTCACACCGATCTACATAAATTATATGCCTGTCAAGAAAGGATACCACTATAACTGAACGCCATACTTTATTATCACTTACAGAAACTACTCCTTTTTCTTCTAATCTAACACAAACCGGAATCAAAATATTATCAATGCTCCTTTGTAAGGTGGGTCGCGGATAATTAAAGGGAGATTTTTGCAGAAAGCTCAATAACGGAGCTATTAGCGACCTGAATCGCATTTGCAAACAGCTTGGATCCAGTTGAAACACCAAGCAACTCTGCATCTCGTCGTGGTCCAAGTAGTTTGTCACTGAATTGATAGTTTTTCAACTGATCGAATAGGAACAAGTCAAACTTGCACCAGATCCACATTTGAGTGGACATAGTGTGTTATCTCACTGTGATAGAACGAGTTCATAAAATGGAAAACTGTACTAGGGTGCTTCTTTAATGCGAAGTGTTTGGGTCTATTTGAGGTCGGCGTTAAATTCGAAATAAATATTAAAGGCAAAATAATAAGATGTGCTTCGAAAGTATCTTCCACCTGTTCTTACCATGTGGCCTTTACGCTATCATGTCGGTACAGTTCTACCGCCTGTGGCTATTGGTGCATGGTAGACAGAGTTAAGTATAGTATCAATTTAGGTCTATTGTGCTTAAGGATGAGGGTAGAAATACCATTGTCGAAGGTGCTTGTTAATGCATTGCTCTAGCGTTTCTACAAGACTGACGGGAATGCCATAAATAATACAAGGTCAGACATACCGGTAAATATAGTCACTATATTTCCAGGCAGTATGAATCAATTATACCCATAACTTCATTAATCCGCTGCAAATCGTTATATGGGTCGGCGGCTTGGCTAGGACAAACTGCATCAATCTGTATTCAATAGGAAATTAAGCTGTCTCGTCTATTGGAATATGCTTGTTCACCATTGTCTTTGTTTGTGAAGTCTGTTTATCTCGATGTGTTTAACCAGTCATGAAATATTTCAAAAATAATTTCAGTTGTCAACTAAATTATTTAAATGCTGCAGAACATTATAAACAAACATACACAATGGTAGACAGTATTAAATCACAAACAAACCCTTTGTAAAACCAGCAATAATCAGAGCTACAGATAAAGGTGTGTACCAAAATACTAAAATCGTCATTTATCCACCAATCCATATGCTTTGACCACTCTTCGAGATGATTCTAAAGAGTGGCCACATTATAGAGATTGGTGAATAAATGATATAGTTATTCTTAAGAACTCTACGTTGAATCTATGTTGAACTAGTATCTGGACCTCTGAATGATACTTTAACACAACCTTATAAACAGCAATTTGCTCTATTATACTAGAGAAACGACTGCCTTTGTATATAATTTCACTGAATTTGATACGTAATGGATACGATAAACGGATATGCCTTAATACCTACTATCAATCATGCGTCAGGTTACAGAGTTAGTTACATGAACCCTCTCAATGCCAGCATTGTCGTCTGACATACACGTTTTCGTCTGCTTCATTGTTTTAAAAAAAAAGACAAACATAGTATAAAACATTTTGAATTCTGATGATACACCACGTTAATAGGCGTTTCATCTGGATCCAAACTGTTTGCATATAATATCACAGACCAGTCTTCGTGGCACTGAAGGGGTTGTGACATACCTGTAGTTGAACTCACTCCCGTTATATGTTACGAGATATGTTATAGTTGTATTCGTTATATGATCACATGGGAAATGATCGACAGATATCAGAGTTAATGTGATATTTGATATATATTATCGCTTTATCTATTATGGTATCCGTGTGTGGTTATGAATTAAGCCACAGAAAGTAAGCGAGAACAATTATTCTCGGAATTATTTTAATGCTAGCTTTAACCCTTTCCCTCATATAAACGTGTTTTCACGCATTTGCAAACAGAGTAGGCCAGGATCAAACGGCTCCTATAGGAACCGTCTGATTAGGGTCTGCTCTGTTTGCTAATCGAATTTAATAGACCATTTTTCATTACTTTCCAAAATGGCTACAATGTTCATCCGTCCTTTGTTCAGGTATTGAAATTTGAAATAAACATAAATCAGGGAAAGGGTTAAGTGCACCTGGTTATATCGACGCTTCCTTGCCATTGGTATAATACATATTGTAGAAGCGAGCTAATAGCAAACTAACCCTCACCAAACAATAACATGATGTCAACTAGCAGTTTCCTTGTAGTCAGTTTTCAAACTTATCCATTTTATTTAATTGTTTGATAAACTATTGACCAAGTGGCGAGCAGTATGGATCCTGGTAAGACACCGATTTCTCGACATCTGGTTTGGATATAAACTGTTTGAAGATACCAGTATGTGTGCATATAGCATGCTAGGGGTTTGCATTACTGATTCGGATTAGTCTTTATAGAGATCCGATGTACCAGTGCTTTACACTTGGTATTTAAAAGACCAAATAAAAATAAAAAGAGTATTGCATCGCGCCAGCGTTTCTCTGTACCCGCTCCCCTTTCTCTGGGGCGTCCAATTAGCTTATAGTCGGTAGAAACGGCCGTTAATCAACACAGACAAAAAAGATAAATAAACAAATAAAGTCTATTAAAGATAGCTATTCATAACATGATAATTTAGATGGTTATAGACTTGATATCTAATAATTATTTTATTATTAGTCCCCCATCGTCCATCATTGGGGGTATATGTTTGTAATCCGTCCTAATATTTTAGTAAATGTGAGCGATAACACTACTACGTACAACATTGCATCTCACAGTTTCCTGAAAAATAAATATGTAATTTTAACGTTCCTTTAATATTTATCTGAATTTTAACTGTATATTGTTGGAACGTGTTCACTCAAGTCAGTAGCCTTCTTCAAAATGAACGAACTGATCTGACTACACTGAATATGAAACAGTAATAAAAGTTTCACAGCATCACTCGTAAACACATGTGATAAAACTGATGTGTTGGAATATTGATGGTATACAACATAAGTTAGATTACAATGATATGACTGACTACTTAAGATCTTTTCATGTATTTGGGTTAATGGAAACATGAGAAAAAAATCAATCCAGAGGAAGAGCAATGGCTGGCATATGTATATGTGTGCATACGTCACTAGACAAAATGTATGAATATTTACAGAGAGATACTCAACTTTGTTTATTCTTAAAATTTGACAAATGTCTGTTAAAAAGGCAGAAAGATTTGTTGTTATGTTTGACATATTTACCACCTGACAATTCACCAGTATATAGAGATGAACCATTTAAAGGTATTGATTTATTAGAACACTACATAAACCAGCTACAGCTTAATCCTCTGAATGCAGATGTGCTTATAATGGGCGATCTCAATGCTCGAACAAGTAATGAAAAAGACTTCATTGAGGTATTACACAATGTACCCGAACTTGATGAATATACAGATGTTTGGTATACGAATATTCCCAAAAGATCATCTTGTGATAAAATTGTCAGTGTGTCTGGTGTTAAGTTACTAGAATTGTGTAAAACATACGGTGTCTGCATCATGAATGGAAGATGTGGACGTGATAGAGATATTGGAAATCTCACTTTTGTAAATATGAATGGATCAAGTGTTATAGATTACATGTTGATATCCAATGAATGCCTTGAACATATGCAATCTTTTAATATTGGTGAGAGAACAGAGTCTAGCCATTTTCCTGTAGAAGCAGGTTTAAGTGTACATACAAAAACAGAGAGTAAGGCAGTACCTGAAACTTCTAATTATACCAAGTCAAATAAACGTAACTATGTATTTAATTATACCAATGTTGATGATCTGCGAGCTAGCTTGAGGTCACAACTAAATTGTTCTGAAACAAAGTATTTACTGGATTTAATAAATGATATTGATGAAAATATTGATGTTGTGGTTGAAAAAGTTGTGGAATTCATGACAAAGGCACTGAGTTGTTGTGAGAGGAAAACAGTTAATAAGAATAAGGTACACCAGCCTGCATGGTGTGATGCAGATTGTGTGAACCTTAAAAGAGAAAAAATGAAAGCTTTGCGTAGATATAGGAAGGAAAGAGTGCCATCTAATCTGAGTCTATATTTGAATTCAAAACAGAAGTTCAAACAATTGTGTAAATTGAAAACATCTTCAATGGCTAATAACAGTTAGATGACTTAATAAGAAATGTAAACAATCCTAAGTCATTCTGGAAGAAAATAAAGTGTTTTACAAGTAGGCCAAATGTACAGAATGGCATTCCAATTGATGATTGGAAAAATCATTTTGAACAGTTGTTTCAAGGTGCTGATAATGCTGATGTGAATCGTTTAACCCAAGAAGATGATTTAAATGAAATTGAAAACAGTATATTTAATGCAGAAATAACAGACGAGGAAATTGCAAACAGTATTCAATCTAAATCACCAGGCGAAGATGGTATTCCACCAGAATTTTTTAAACATTCAGTAGACATCATTATGCCTATACTGGTCAAATTGTTTAATAGATTGTTTGAGATGAGGGAATTTCCTATGGTTTGAAGTAGTGCAATTATAGTGCCCATATTTAAAACGAGAGATCAAAATAACCTTCAAATTACAGGGGGGGGGGATATCACTACTTGATATTTTTGTTAAGATATATACAAGTATCATTAATAGAAGACTTACATTCTTTGTAAATATATTTGATAAAATTGATGAATCACAATCAGGGGTTCGAAATGGCTACGCAACAGTTGACAACGCCTTTGTCTTGCAGTCACTTATCTCCAAAGTCCTTGCTAAAAAAGGGGGAACATGTATGTTGCTTTCATTGATTTCAAAACGGCATTTGACTCAGTAGGATGTTTTAATTAATGCTGATATAAAAGGCCATCTATTTGAATCTTTTGAAGCAATGTACAAACAAGTTAAGGTCTGTGTTAGATGTAACGAACATGTATCTGATTATTTCGAATGTCCAATTAGTTTGAAGTAAGGGTGTATAGCTTCTCCGAAACTTTTTTCTCTCTTTATAAATGAGCTAGCATTAAAAATGAAACATGATCCAAACCTCAGCGGAATCCAGGTCCAACAAAATGGCCTGGAAGTTTTAATTTTAATGTTTGCTGATGATGTTGCATTAATGGCTGATACTGTCAGAGGCTTACAAAACCAGTTAAATGTTCTGTATGATGTTTGCCAGAGCAGCTGTTTAAAGGTAAATATTCAGAAAAAATAAGGTCATGGCTTTCAAAAAAGGTGACAGATTATCTAAAAATGAATGTTGGAACTATGGTGGTGAAATTCTAGAAATTGTTCCGAAATTTACTTATGTTGGTCTAACTTTCACATCAAAATTGTCATTGAATTTAATGGCTGATGATATGGCTATTAAAGCAAAAAAGGCACTTTATCATCATTATCATCATACGGACAACTTCCGCATAATGTATTTTTTAAACTTTTTGATACAAAAAATTTACCTATCATTCTCTATGGTACAGAAATTTGGGGCTTTACCTCAAGAGAACCTTCAGAAAAGTATTGACATATGCATGTAAGAGATTTCTATGTGTTAATACAAATTCGACAAATGCAGCAGTATTAGGTGACTGCGGTCGGTATCCATTATATATTGAAAGTGCAAGACGGTGTATTAAATATTGGTTAAAGATATTAAAGATGCCAGAGGGATGATTTGTAAAGATTTGTTATAATATGCTAGTAAATAACACTAATAGTAACTATTTCAATTGGGCTAGAGAAGTAAAAATTTGATATGTCAAAATGGCTTTGCTTATATATGGAATAGCCAATCTGTTGGAAATGATGGTTTGTTTTTAAAAGAGTTTACTCAAAGGTTAGTAGATCAATACTTACAAACCTGGTTTGGATATATTTATACCTACCCTAAACTGAAGGTTTATAAATGCATAAAATCTTCATTTGATCAAGATGTACTAAGTGTTCGAAAATTTAGACATGTGTATGCACAGTTCCGAACTGGTGTACATGCGCTGGAAATAGAGAGAGGTAGATACTATGGTATACCACAAGAACATCGAATGTGCAACGTTTGTTCTTCAAAAGCAGTTGAAGATGAGTACCATTTTATATTAAGGTGTAGATTATACTCTGACATAAGGGCATGTTACATTCCTGACAAATATTATGTTAATCCAACCTTACATAAATTGCATCTGCTATTAGCAAACAAGCAAGATGCAATAATCAGAAATGTAGCGCAGTATATATATATATCTTGCATTAAACAGAAGGAAATTGTTCCTACAAATATGATTGATATTATCATAATTGTAAATTGGTTTTAATCGTTACAACCTGTATTGATCACAAATGTTCTAGTTTTCTTTGTCAGGGACTAATATAGTTCATGCAATTAATATCTGACTGCATGTTATGAAATGTTACATAGTGATGGAAAGTCTTTTGTCACTACTGCTCTACCACTGTAAATGTTTTGTATTGTGTCATGGATCACCTCCCTTCAGAATTTATAATCTTCACAACAGCAGGTATTAAGTGCTTGTGTGGAGGCCGTAAAACGTCGCCCCGTACTTCATTCTCAGTGTTGTTATACCTTCTGATCCTTCGAGATAATGAATTTCAGTACTTCTTCTTCTGAAAATTGAATACCGCTTAAGCCGGTGCTAGGGGCGTGAGCAGTGTTGCACTTTCAATTACTGTTCATGAACAGACTCAATAAAACCGAGTCTGCAATTTTCTCTTTTTGTGTTGCAATTTTTGCTCTCGGGGGATCACCTCCCTTCAGAATTTATAATCTTCACAACAGCAGGTGTTAAGTGCTTGTGTGGCGGCCGTAAAACGTCGCCCCGTACCTCATTCTCAGTGTTGTTATACCTTCTGATCCTTCGAGATCATGAATTTCAGTACTTCTTGTTCTGAAAATTGAATATCGCTTAAGCCGGTGCTAGGGGGCGTGAGGAGTGTTGCACTTTCAATTACTGTTCATGAACAGACTCAATAAAACCGAGTCTGCAATTTTCTCTTTTTGTGTTGCAATTTTTGCTCTCGGGGGATCACCTCCCTTCAGAATTTAGTATATGTACTATAGGCTGGAGGCCTGACAAAGTATCAATAAACATTGTATTGATATCTTTAAATACTCCCTAATCGGTTCAGTTACAACTCAAGGGTGATGACTGTAGAAATGCCAGGAACAGCCTCTGGTGAGGGAAAATCGATTTATTGAAATACTTGCTCGCTAAAACACGTTTCTATTTTGTTACCAAGTTCAGCTTATTTGCCAAACCGGTATGAAGGGGAAACCAATTTAAAGTAAATTCAAATAAAATCGGGTGATGCTATCAATTAGTAACGTGCCAAAATGATATAGCAGTGATACACCAAACTTCCAGATAAGATGCGTAAATCTAACTATTTTCAGGAATAGCTCCTTTATTTCTCCACCAAACACTATACTGTGACCACTCTTTAGAATCGTCACGAAGATACGATTCTAAAAAGTGGTCACAGTATAGGATTTGGAGTCACCTTTATATGTAGCGCTGATACACGTTGTCCGGGGAAACACAGTACATATTCAGTCCAGAAAAGTACAGGTTTGAAGAAATCAGTTGAGGGCGTCATTATGTGAATATTTACTTGCATAAGGTGTGTTGGTATTTCTTGTTTTATTTATAATTATAAACTGTCAGTAGCAGATACATCACCCATCTATTTATTTCCATATTATTTAAGGAAAACCCTCCAATACCTTCTTTTGGACCCATCCACGTTTCATGTGGACGGGGCTACAGCACACAAATATTTTGCTGAAATAAGCTAATCACACGTGAATAAACTAATAAGAGGGCTCCTTCATGAGCCCTCTGATCTAGATTTACGCTGTTTTCCTATATCGTTTTTAAGGGGCGCCGACACTGATTTATTACAACGAACGTTTAAATAGCATTTTACATTTGTTCTTCCGAAAACGATGATAAAACTCTTTTGAAACACTCATTTAATAAATTTAAGTAAATCGTGCACATCAATGTAAGGTATTCTTTATAATCACATACACGTATACTTCTACCTTCCCTCTTGTTTGTTATGTCTGTGCGTCTCTTTGTGTTTCTTTTATACTTGTACATTTGTTGTATGTAGTCGTGGTGCTGTTTGTGCGGTTGTGTGTTTTGTTAGCGTTGTGTCCTGCATGACCCATACATGTACTTTTATACCGTTCCATGAAATATATTACAGTGCATACATGTATGTATTTATTATACAAACTAGAATCGCCGTTAGACCATTTAAAACACGATGTTATTAACAAAAATAATCTGTATGTCGATGTTTGTATCACGTTTAAAACACTCTTTTGTAATTGAGTGAGTGAGTACGTGAGTTAATGTAGACGACACTGTACCACTCTATAAATAAGGTTAAAATATTTTTAATTCTTCTCGAATGTATAATTCATCTATAGACTTAGATCTACGATATTTATATCGACATATCTCTGTATGTTTTCCAATCCCTTATATGTAAGTAAATCAAAATGCATGTGTTTATACATTTGTTACGATTCAAATATGTATGCCTCTGACAGCATAAAGAAATATTGTACCGTAGGAACTTGGCGCAGGGCATAAACACATACCTCAGGTCCTGTTACAGCGATATGCACATAATAACTTTGCAAAAACTAACACATTGATCGGGACAAGACGCCATGTTCACACTACAGGTCACGCATTTTAACGTAATGATGAAACAGCATGGCAGCTCTCATATAATAACAATTTACGTATTCAATGCATCTAGATATGCAAACGCGATTGGCTGAAAAGCAATATAAGGAAACAATAAAACAGATAATAAAACATAACTGCATGTAATTAGTTTGTTGTACATCCGCTAAACTTATCTCTTTCGCTGCCAAATATTGGCGGCTGCAACAATTTATTGTCTGCAACAATTTTCGTTTGTACGATATATTCCCCTTTTCCCATAGTATAAAACTCTTTACCCGGTGCCTCATCTGGATCCGAGCTATGTGCATGGGTAATCAAAGACATTTGCAGTCAGAGAGTTAACCCTATCCTCCATAAAACGCCTTTCTACGCCTCTGTTAAAGTAAATTTTTGAAACCATTGTGATAAAAAGAACATTTGCTTCATAGAAGCAAATGCTCTATTTATCACAATGGTTTCAAAACTAAAAGATTCTAACATTTTCTTTTTCTCTATTAAATGCTCCTTTTCAGTAGATTTATTGAGAGGATTGGTCTAAAAATAGTGTATGAGGGAATGGGTTAAAATGACAAAATATTCTGCTTAAACTGTGTATTGTTGTTTGTTACAGTTCCTTTCTTTGCTATATTTCGATATGCATGTAGTAAAGTTCTTTCGATGAAATATACATAATACATCCTGCTAATATTATTCGATTTCACAGTCGTTATATGTGTGAGTAAGATTCTTCTACGCAAGACTGTTTCCAACAATATGGTAGCCTGACTTGATTACAAGTGACAGGATCCATTTGGCCGACTCTTATCACGTGAAATAAAATATATCTTTAGGAGACAGGCAGACAGTAAAGTGTACCTTAAATCTCATCGTTAAGCCACAACTTCTGATGATTGTCATCGGGAAATTGCTATTGGTTGCTCAAGTTCTGTACTCAAACATGTTTACACAACTGCAACGTACTCTTTAACCCTTTACCTGATAGAAGCGGCTTTAAGCGAGTTTAATATATTCCTCCGCTGAAGAAAATAGTTCAAATTTTTACAATAATGAACATATAGCATCATAAATAGTTTCTATATTCTAAGAGGTGGTAGCTTAAAGCAGGCTGAAAGTAAAGCAGAATGCGCATTAAGGCGCATTCTGCTTTACTTTCAACCTGCTTTAAGTGGTCACCTGTCTTCAAAACTAGAAATAGGCTATTGGGTAAAGGGTTAAATGCAATCTGCTGAGATATGCTCTTGATAAAAGCACAGTGTGCGTGTATATTGTACTATATACTCCCAAGTCACAATAATAGGAGCTTTCTGCATTTGTCCTGCATTAAGCAACCCCCTGCTTATAAAAATAGGTATGCTTATTCATTAAGTGGTCGCTCTGCTGTACATCCGAATGCATTAACCCTTTCTCTGTTCTATATTTATTCCAAATTCCAATACCTGCTGAATATCATGGACAAAATAGTTATAAAGAAATATAGAAGGTGTTACTTTGTAGTCATTTTAGAAAGTAAAGAAACATATCTTTAAAATTCCAATTAGCAAACAGAGCAGTCTCTGATTATAGGAGCCGTCTGGTCTGGGTCTAAAATGCGTTTATATGAAGGAAGGGGTTAAGCTTTTGTGAAGTTATTGACCGAGTGTCAAACGTTTGGATCCTCGTAAGACGGCGAGTTACTCGGTGTCTCATCTAGATCCGTGTTGTTTGCAAATGCAAGTCATGTCGCAGATAGCTGTGTACGGTTATTGTTATTGTTAAATAAAACCTCGCACCGGCACGTCTAGTTTGTGCCTTCAATATGTACGAAACGAAAAAGGTCTTGACACCTTCACTTTGGTCATAGGTGTATTAAGATTTGTTTGGTTTCTGATTTGTTTGTCAGGAATTGATTTGTTTTGAAATGTGTTCGTTCTTATTTTAACAGGGCATATAGGACGAGAGATTAAGCAGATTGTTTCGCAGAAACTGACCACAACTACACATTCGGTGAAACACCAAGGGTACAATCTCGATAAGTGTAACAGCTTTTATGTTCCGCTCTTTTGCATCTTTCTGAAATCTATGTATGTGAACTTATCCCTACCCAGCTGCGAATTTGAATCTCTGTCTGTTCCTGTTCGTTTTACAAACTTCCTGCTTGCACCTGACTCCCATACGAAAGTATGGGATGATGATTTTGTCCCAAGAGTTGATTTGTATTACACAAGCCATATTCCACCCTACAATCAGCCATTGAGCCTTCGTACTATAGCGTGCATGACCAAAAGTATCATAGGTCCTACTTTACGACAACCGCTACTATACACATACATGAAGTCAAAATCATCGCATTCTGAAAATCAAAAACAAATGGGCTGACAGTGTAAAAGATAAAAAAAAAACACAAGTGTGCAGCAAATAAGTCTAATTTCGCCCAATTGAACGTTTGTTTGTTTGTTTGTGTTGATTTACGTCCGTTTCTGCTCACTATGGGCTAATTGGACGCCCCATAGAGAGGAGAGAGGATACAGAGAAACCCAGGCGCGATGCCCTACTCTTGTTATCGACTGAGTTTCTCTGGTTCATTTAGATGCCCAGTGTAAAGCACTAATACATCAGACCTCGGTTTATTGTCTCGTCTAATTGAACGTGCTGTAAGTTCTAATATATCGTAAGTACTAGTGTACGATGATGGCATCTCCCAGTTGTGAACGTATCGTTAGTTCTAATATATCGTAAGTACTAATAGACTAGGATGGCATCTCCCAATTGCGATTCAGTCGTATTCAGTCTTATACTCCTGGAAGGAAAGATGTAACGTGACATTAAATTTTCAACTCGATATCATTCTTTCATATTTAAGTTTGTGCTAAAAGATATATAAAAATGTTGAGTTTTTAACCCTTTACTGCTTGAACACGCTTTCTTTTTACGCTTTTAAAACAGAGTAGACCCAGACTAGACGGCTCCAGGAGTCGTCTGATCAGGGTATGCTCTGTTTGCTAATGGAATAATATAGATATGATTCTGCAATTACTGTCATGGCAAAATATTCCTGTGTCCAATTGCTATTATAAAAATTCATGTAATTAATAATCATGATGTCATTATTTCTCTTATGATATCCATGGAGTAAATTTCTTTGAATGGTTCACCATTTGACTCTCAGTCAATTGTCTGCCCTGTAAATAATGTTTGTTTACTGAAAGCAGTGAATATGTCACTTACTCATGATTCGTGTAAATGGAAAAGTAGTAAAGTCAAGCAGGCAAAGCCACATGCAAGACGCAACCACCACCAAAACACCGATAGACAGCATGACACACACACACACACACAACCACACACCCAAACGCACACGCACACACACGAAATGAACACAGAAAACACCAAAAGACACACAAGAACCAGGGACAAACGTTCCACAACATGAACAAACCACAAGCACAAAGACGCAATGCAAACAAAAGGAAGGGTGACAAAGAGAGTACCGCCTTGGCACGGTCAGCAGCAAAAACACCACTGGGGGTTTAAACCGGTTTACGGACGTCCTAACCTCACACTTCTCTCAAAGTCACCCTAGCTTTACAAATATTGTAAATAAAGGTATCCCCGCTGGACTTACCCACAACATAGACGACGGTGAACACAGGACAACATGTAAAACATAGCATAATAACTGTGACAATCCGTCAAATATGTACTCAATGACTTTGCTGAAGTCAGAGCACCTGCAGGTAAGCCGTTAAGGGCACGACAGGGAAAAAATAATACATGAGTCTGGTAAGCTCCTCCTGTATCCAAGTTTAAGAGTATACCATCATAGAGTACTACCCTCGGCCTGTCATCGCGCAAGCAAAGAGGGAAGCGTAGCTACCGACTGTAAAAGGGTCGATAACCAAACATGCAGTGTGTTGCAATATAATAGGATCATAACCTTTCTTTTTAAATTTTTTAATGCGTTTTATAAACAAATCATGAAAATGGATATGACCCCGAATTTTCCTAAGTTTGTAGATAACATCCCCATAAAATTCTGGTTGAGAAATGCCTTGTCGCAGTAACGTCCGTAGATTGCAATTATATTTACTAATGAGAGGTAAATTTCGATAATAAAATTTAGAAAAGGTTTTCCGAAGTTTGTGATATCTGTAACCTTGCTTAAGAAGTTTATCAGTTATAACTAAATTACGTCTGTTAAAATCTTCAAGCAAAGAACAGGCTCGGGCAAACCTAATAAGTTGAGAAATATAAACACCATAAGATGTAGAACGTGGCACATCCCCATCTAGAAAAGGATAATTAACAATTTTAAAATTAAAATCTTCTCTTTTATCGTATACTTTGGACGAAACTTTATCGTTTGTAATTGAAAGATTCAAATCTAGAAATGAAGCATTAATGTCAGATTGATTAGCTTTGTTTAAAGACAGTTCTTTTGGGTAGATTGAAGAAACCATAGTATCAAAATAAGGATTATCTAAATTCAAAATATCGTCTAAATACCTTGAAGTTTTATTAAAAGCATTAACAATATCGGTCTGTGTATCAGGTTTTAAGCTAAGCATAAAATCCCTCTCGTAGCAATACAAAAACAAATCTGCAACAAGAGGGGCACAATTTGTACCCATGGGTATACCAACAACTTGACGATATATGGTATCTCCATAACGCACAAATATATTATCTAAAAGAAAGGTAAGAGATCTACAAACATCAAGGCAAGTCCACATTGTGTAATGTTCAACTTCTGAATTCGAAAAGAATGAACGTTGAACATTACAAGCAATGAACATTTTGTTTTCTCTGGCAAAGGTTTTTTCTATTAATTTAATAAGTCTATCCTTTATAAGATGGTGAGGTAGAGTAGTATAGAGTGTAGAGAAATCATAAGAGCTCAGTAAAGAAATGTTATACTGTTCATTTTCAAGTTTTGTTAAAACATCATTTGAATTTTTTATGGACCAAAAAACATTAATACCAGAATTTTCATATATTTTATCACAGTAGCGTTTAACATGTTCTTTGATCGTAGTAAGACAGGACGTCAAAAGTATAGATAATTTAGTAGTGGTACAACAGCTAGAGTTGGCAATAAAACGCGACTTATAAGGGTTTTTATGTAGTTTCGGAATCCAGTACAAAGTAGAAAGTTTATGTTGTTTTATGTTAGGACCAGACTTAAAATCATTGCACATTTTTACATGTTCCGAAACTATATCTTTTTCAGGTGTTTGAACTGTTATATAAGTTTTTGAATCAGTTAGCTCCTTCTTTAAAACATCAACATAATACAATCTTCAAATAATGATTACATTGTTTGATGCCTTGTCAGCAGGAACAAGAACATAATCTGAATGAAAATTAGAAATGTTTTTCTTCAAGTAGCGAAATGTAACTCTAGGTCGAGGTGGTAAAAGATGGTTATTTGATTTGTAAAAAGTTATTCGTGTATCAATAATATCGAAAATACATTTCTTCCAATCCGAAAGGGCATTAACATCAGCATGTTCTCGTCGACACCATTTGATGCAGAATTCTTGAATAGCTTCCGCAATATGAGTTCGACAAGCGTCAAAATCAATAAGGGAAGGTAATCTATATTTAGGTCCTTTAGTTAGGAGGGTCCTGAGACGTTTATCCTTAATGATATCAAAATTAAGTTCAAACAGTTTCGATCCAGATGAGACGCCGGCTTCCTCATTTAGATTCAAGCAGTTAGGTAGCTATTAGTGGATGCAAATATGTTCTGACGAATACGACAGTCAGTACTGACCTTTATCAAAAGATAATGTGATTGGCATTGATATTGGAAAACCTACACGACTATAGATACCAACACCGCGCCAATGTGTGTATTTACATGATAGGTTCCGAGAAGATAGAGCTTAGGACACCCAATAAAGCATATCTTTAGGAGGCAGGAAGGCGGCCGAGTGTCCTATTAGTCGCTCCTTTAACGCTCTATCAACGATGATACAAATCGCAGAAAGTGTCTAGTTTAGACATTTAATGACAGCAGGCCGTGTTTTTGTGACGTCATTGCCTTCTTACTTGGCCCGGTTTTATACAGTTACAGACAAGGCATACACTTTTACCAATGTGCGTATAAAGCAAAAAATAGAGTCTAGTAGGTTTCCAAAATACAAATCGTTTAATTGTGAAGCCATGATTGTAACATTAACCAAAATAGAACAAACATCAGACAAGAGATGGCACACGATAAGTCTAAATGCTGAAAGTAGGAGATCCTTCGAAAGTAAAAGCGGCAATTCAAAAAGAGGAAATTGCAGACTCAGTTTTATTGATGATTTATGTCTAATCTGATTGGGTTGCGAAAGCAGCCCAAACTTATACGGCTTTGAATTTTGACCATGCGTTTCTGCGTTCCTGTGTTTCTATAAAAGCCAATATTTTTTAATAACTGTGGGTTACTGTGAGACAAGCTTTTATTTATATACATTCATTTATTTTACTTATTTTGATTCATACATTTTTCTTAGCGGGGACAAACATTTTTGTCGAGGTTATTTGCTTCTTTTCTGCCAGTGAAAATGCTAGTGTATTAGGTATAAATGATTTAAAAGCACGCCCCCAATTATAGCAGTCAGCGTGGTCGAAGGGTTATAACGATGGCCTAGGAAATGTGAGGTTGTGGGTTCGATCCTCGGCGGAAGCATAATTTTTTTTTCTCTCATTTTGGTTTGTTAGCACCCTTAGTTTACGTGCTTTTGGTTTAAAAACAATTTTGTACAAAAATATTGTAAAAGTATAAAACCTTTGTTTGAATTTTGTCTTTGGTAAAGTTATTTAGCCGAGACCTTTTACTCGTGGTTTTGTTAACCGTTTTGAATATTTCACCATTGTGCATGAATACCATTGATCTGTTACGTAATGTGTATTATTGGTGTCATACACAGGTTTTATGCATCATGGCTCATTAAAACATTCCCCCGTTTCTGCTGTTAATTTATACATTACAGTCATGTTTTCCCAATGTAATATTGCTCCCTCTTTTTCTTCTATTCTGCTTAAAGACGTTACGCAGCCATTTTACGCTTGTGTAAACCCTTGCTTGTTATTATTATATCATATAAGTTCAAAAGCCGGAAGGTTTGCTGAACAACATACTTGATAAAATACATTGTAACGGTTCCAACTAAGACATATAATTTTAGTCTCTGTCACCGACCCTATATTGTAAAAATAAACTACCGTTGTACTGTCAAAACTGATAACAACTACAATTGCTTATTTTATTTTATTCTGCATATTAATGATGTTAAGTGAAAGTTTCAAACACATCGTATAAACAGTTAGAGAGGAGCTGGACCAACAAGTCTGTAAACTAGATATTATAAGAATAAAACAAGTACCATGATTCTGTCAAAGTTTCGATTTCCAAAGTTTCAACTTCAAATCAGTGTTGTTATTATTTGAAAGTACAAGAATGAGTCATGCAGGAAACACCACATAAAGAACAAATATCCGCCCGAACAGCAACACACGGAAACGGTTCCAACTAAGACATATACATTTGATTGTGCACAAAAAGCAGGTGTGCCCTACTTTTCAATATTTACCAAGTCTCTGTCACCGACCCTATAGTGTGTAAATAAACTACGGTTGAACTGTCAAAACTGATAACAACTACAATTGCTTATTTTATTTTATTCTGCATATTAATGATGGTCAGTGAAAGTTTCAAACACATCGTATAAACAGTTAGAGAGGAGCTGGACCAACAAGGCTGTAAACTAGATGTTATAAGAATAAAACAAGTACAATGAGTCTGTCAAAGTTTCGATTTCAAAAGTTTCAACTTCAAATCAGTGTTGTTAATATTTGAAAGTACAAGAATGAGTCATGCAGGAAACACCACATACAGAACAAACATCCGCCCGAACAGCAACACAAGGAAACGGTTCCAACTAAGACATATACGTTTAATTATGCACATAAAGCATGTGTGCCCTACTTTTCAATATTTATCATGTCTCTGTCACCCACCCTATATTGTGTAAATAAACTACGGTTGAACTGTCAAAACTGATAACAACTACAATTGCTTATTTTATTTTATTCTGCATATTAATGATGTTCATTGAAAGTTTCAAACACATCGTATAAACAGTTAGAGAGGAGCTGGACCAACAAGGCTGTAAACTAGATGTTATAAGAATAAAACAAGTACCATGATTCTGTCAAAGTTTCGATTTCCAAAGTTTCAACTTCAAATCAGTGTTGTTAATATTTGAAAGTACAAGAATAAGTCATGCAGGAAACACCACATACAGAACAAACATCCGCCTGAACAGCAACACAAGGAAACAGCAAATGAACATAACTATAAAAACATCATGAGACGCACAAAGACAAAACAAACATACAATAAGGGGAAGATGGAAGTACCGCCTTGGAACGGTCAGTGACAAAAGTCACGGGGGTTAAACCGGTTTTTGGGCGCCCAACCTCACACTTATTCCACCCCCACCCTAAAGGATAAACAGTTTAAATAAACGTATCCCCTCTCCGACTAATCTACAACAACCGCGATAGCAAATACAGTGGTAAAGTGCATGTATAACGAAAACATTTAAGTGAACAAACTGTATCCACTTATCGCTAGTGTACTCAATGATTGAGCTGCAAACGGAGTAACTGTAGAAAAGCAATAAAGGGTACGACAAAAACGGTATAGTACAGATATCTGACGTTCTCCTTCTATTTCTAGATTTAAAAGATCGCCTCCATAGAGTACTAAACCTTTCTTGTCGGCGTACATGCAAAGAGGCCAGCGTGATTGCCAACTGTAAAAGGGTTGACAACCAAACATGCAGTATGTTGTAGTTCTATAGGATCATATCCCTTTTTAATGAACTTTTAACATATTTGATGAACAAAGTGAGAAAATGGGTATGTCCAATAATTTTACGAAGTTTGTAAATCACATCACCATAAAATTCAGGATATGAAATACCGTGTCGCAGAAGCGCCTTGAGATTACATTGGTACTTGCCAATAAGTGAGATATTTTGATAGTAAAATTTAGAGAAAGGTTTTCTTAGTTTATGGTATCTATATCCTTGAAGCTTAAGCAGCTTTTCAGTTAAAATGAGATTTCGACTGTTAAAATCGTCAATAGATGAACAAGCACTAGCAACACGACAAGGTTGAGATATATAAACCCCGTAAGATACCCCGTCATACATTTTAGAAGAAATTATTCCATTATCAATTTTAAGGTCTAGATCAAGAAACGCTGCATAATTGTCGGATGGGTTAGCTTTATTCTTTAGGATAAATTGTAGGAATCAGAGCATCAAAGAAAGGGTTATCTAAGTTAAAAATATCATCCAAATATTTAATTGAAGGCTTTTATAACATCTTCTTGTGATTGTGGATTCAAACGTAACATGAAATCTCTCTCATAGCAGTACAAAAACAAATCTGCGACAAGTGGTGCACAATTCGTACCCATTGAAAGTTTCAAATAAATCAGAACAATGACATAGGATGAGTTTGGTGCATACGCTTTTGCACAAGGCATATAAGGTAAAATATATGTAGGTACATTTAACCGTTTCCTTCATATGGACGTATTGTCACGCATTTGCAAACAGAGTAGACCCAGATCAGCCGAATCCTATAGGACCGGTCTGATCAGGATCTGCTCTGTTTGCTAATGGACTTTTGATAGACCTTTTTCTTGACTTTTCAAAATGGCTACAATGTTCAACCTTCCATATTTCATTATAACTGTTTTGGCCATGAATATTCAGTAGGTATTGAAATTTGGAATAAATGAACACGAAAAGGGATAATATATCGAATGGCATCTTAACCAGCTTATGTCTGAGGCTTTTCCGTGCGTATAAATATTGCATTGTTTTTTTGCACAGAAAACCACCGATCTACAGCAAACCAGCTTCAGGGCTTCCTTACATGTTAAATCCAAATGCCCAGGCCGGGATGAGTCGTACCATAGCGGTAATGGGTGGTTGTTTTTTAAGTCCATAATCACTCGGCCACAGTGGTCCCAAACATTGTGTTAGCGCATAAATGATGTTAAACGGCATCTTATACAGATACTACAACGTGCAGTTAATGTGGTAACGTTGTGTGCATTAGTACAAACAGGATGACTATATGTGACAATTTGACATAATCCCAATCACAAACAATCACAGATGTTCGTGATGTCACCCATTTTATTTCATATGTACCTTTTGCAGGTGAAGAAGACATTAAAATACGTATCACATTTCCATGTGAAATATCTTAAATGTTTCCAAACTTGTCGTTCCAATGCCATAGTTAAGTGCAATGCAAACTAATTATTAAGCAGTCGTGTCTATCATTTTACGTGTAACAATGCGTCAACAACATATTATGTAATGGTTGTGCAAATCAGTTCCGATAATAAATGTTTAACAGATCATCTGGCCATGGTTAAGCTAATGTAGTGTGCCTGTTTATTCTCTCTAGTAGTACAGTAACGTTTCGCTAAGAAAGCCCATATTTTATTAACACATGAGTCTGTAACAGCTGGTGGTTGTTTAATACAGGTCATAATAAATACATCCTATATTAGCTTTCTGCATAACTATTACCTTACCCTGGACGTTTGCCCACATGTTTTACAACTCTAGATTTATACTTATTTTGAATGAGCATATTGGTGAGACTAAAGTTTCGTCCAAAGTATACGATAAAAGAGAAGATTTTAATTTTAAAATTGTTAATTATCCTTTTCTAGATGGGGATGTGCCACGTTCTACATCTTATGGGGTTTATATTTCTCAACTTATTAGGTTTGCCCGAGCCTGTTCTTTGCTTGAAGATTTTAACAGACGTAATTTAGTTATAACTGATAAACTTCTTAAGCAAGGTTACAGATATCACAAACTTCGGAAAACTTTTTCTAAATTTTATTATCGAAATTTACCTCTCATTAGTAAATATAATTGCAATCTACGGACGTTACTGCGACAAGGCATTTCTCAACCAGAATTTTACGGGGATGTTATCTACAAACTTAGGAAAATTCGGGGTCATATCCATTTTCATGATTTGTTTATAAAACGCATTAAAACATTTAAAAAGAAAGGTTATGATCCTATTATATTGCAACGCACTGCATGTTTGGTTATCGACCCTTTTACAGTCGGTAGCTACGCTTCCCTCTTTGCTTCCGTGATGACAGGCCGAGGGTAGTACTCTATGATGGTATACTCTTAAACTTGGATACAGGATGAGCTTACCAGACTCATGTATTACTTTTTCCCTGTCGTGCCCTTAACGGCTTACCTGCAGGTGTTCTGACTTCAGCAAAGTCATTGAGTACATATTTGACGGATTGTCACAGTTATTATGCTATGTTTTACATGTTGTCCTGTGTTCACCGTAGTCTATGTTGTGGGTAAGTCCAGCGGGGATACCTTTATTTACACTATTTGTAAAGCTAGGGTGACTTTGAGAGAAGTGTGAGGTTAGGACGTCCGTAAACCGGTTTAAACCCCCAGTGGTGTTTTTGCTACTGACCGTGCCAAGGCGGTACTCTCTTTGTCACCCTTCCTTTTGTTTGCCTTGCGTCTTTGTGCTTGTGATTTGTTCATGTGTGGAACGTTTGTCCCTGGTTCTTGTGTGTCTTTCTGTGTTCATTTCGTGTGTGTGTGTGCGTTTGGGTGTGTGTGTGTGTGTGTGTGTGTGTCATGCTGTCTATCGGTGTTTTGGTGGTGGTTGCGTCTTGCATGTGGCTTTGCCTGCTTGACTTTACTACTTTTCCATTTACTGTACATTCAAGTAAAAAATAGGTTCTTATATGTCCCCATTGCCCCAAACACCACCGTCTTTATGCTAAATATACATATAAACCTAATTTATTGCCAGAATTCGTTACGTATTTCAATAAGCGTCATTAGTTTCTCGCTTATCTAATCTTATTTTCATGAAAGAAATATCTTCATTTTCTTCAGTACACCAAGTAGATTGGTAAGCGAATTTTATCACAATTTGACCCGTATAACACACTGGATTGACCAGCATGAATATCGAAAATAATTTCGTAATTAGTTTTCGGAAATCGTTCCATAAGTACTACATTTTATTACACAAAGCTATCGTCTCCTCTTTTTACCGAACTATAAATTTGAACTGTTAGAATAGTCATATATGACAAGAAAAGAGTTCCTGTGATGCGTTCATTACATGCACTGGTAGTCGATTCGTTACCATTTGAAAATATCTGATTCTCTAATCGCCATCTAATTGTCTGTTAAACCCATAAATAGTATGTCAAACATTGAACGCTTCTACAGATGCGAGTATTTGCCGATATAGTATGTAAAAGAAAAAATGAAAAGGTAGTAAAGTCAAGCAGGAAAAGCCACACACAAAACGCCACCATCACCAAAACATCGATAGAAAGCATTTTATACACACACACGCACACACACACGCACACACACATGCACACACAGGAAATGCAAATATCACACACGAACATACGCACAAGTACAAAGACAGCAGACCAACACTTTACGCGAAGGCGAACACACACAAACAAAAGACAAAGAGGGTGCCGCCTAGGAACGGTCAGTGGCAAAACCACCACTGGGGATTTAAACCGGTTTACGGACGTCCTAACCTCACACTTATCTCCAATTCACCCTAGCTAAACAAACATTGTAAATACAGGTATCCCCGCCTGACTTCCCCACAACATAGAAGACAGTAATCACAGTACAAAATGTAAAACATAGCATAACAACTGTGAAAGTCCGTCAAATATGTACTCAATGACTTTGCTGAAGACAGTAACTGCAGGGAAGCCATTAAGGGCACGACAGAGAAAAGGCAGTACATGAGTCTGTTAAGCTCATCCTATTCCTGGGTTTAAGAGTATACCATCAAGAGTACTACCCTCGGAATGTCATCGTGCAAGCTCAGATGGAAGCGTAGCGACCTACTATAAAGGGAACGATAACTAAACATGCAGTGAGTTGCAATATAACATAACCTTTTTTCTTAAACGTTTTAATAAACAAATCGTAAAATCGATATGACCCCGATTTATCCTAATATTCTGAAAATGGGTGATCCCTCGAAAGCAAAAGTAGAAATGCATAAAGAGAAAATCGCAGACTCGGTTTTATTGAGTCTGTTCATGAGTAGTAATTAAAAGTGCAACACTACTCACGCCCCCTAACACCGGCTTAAGCAGTATTCGTACTAAGTTTGTAGATAACATCACCATAGAAATCTGGGTGACAAATACCTTGTTGCAGTAACGTCCGTAAATAGCAGTTATATTTACTAATGAGAGGTAAAATTCGAAAACAAATGAAAAATCTTTCCGAATTTTATTATGTCTCCCCCATTTATGGGGAGACATATTGTTTTTGCCAGAGTTGTCTGTCTGTCCGTCCGTCCGTCTGTCCGTCTGTCCGCCCGTCTGTCTGTCTGTCCGTCACAAACTTGTGTCGTGCGTATCTCTGAAACCAGTTGGGCTAGAGTCACCAAACTTCACAGAAATGTTCACCAGCATGAGTTGTTTTGCACCTGGGGTTTTTGAATTGTCTCCCCCTGATAACTTTGGAGTTATTGCCCCTGATAATTTAAAATTAGAAAAACTTTGTGTCGCGCGTATCTCTGAAACCGCTAGTACTAGAGTCACCAAACTTCACAGGAATGTTCACCAGCATGAGTTGTTGTGCACCTACGTTTTTTAATGGTCTCCCCCTGATAATTCTTGGGTTATTGCCCCTGATATGAACATTTAAATTTATGCAAACTTTGTGTCACGTGTATCTCTGAAACCAGTAGGGCTAGAGTCACTAAACTTCACAGCATGAGTTGTTGTGCTCTTGGTTTTTTTAACTGTCTCCCCCTGTTAATTTTGGAGTTACTGCCCCTGATGACTTAGAATTAGACAAACTTTACTTAGTGTCGTGCATATCTCTGAAACCACTAGGGCTAGAGTCACCAAACTTCACAGGAATGTTGACCAGCATGAGTTGTTGTGCACCTGGGATTTTGTCTCCCCTTGATAACTTTTGAGTTATTGCCCTTGATATGAAGTTGTTGTGCACCTGTTTTTTTAATTTTCTCCCCCTGATAATTCTTGAGTTATTGCCCCTGGTATGATAACTTAAAATAAGAGAAACTTTGTGCTGCACATATTTCTGAAACCAGTAGGGTTAGAGTAACCAAACTTCACAGGAATGTTCACCAGCATGGTGCATCTGGGTTTTTAATTGTCTCCCCCTGAGTTACTGCCCCTTATGACTTAAAATAAGAGAAACTTTACTTTGTGTCGTGTGTATCTCTGAAACCACTAGAACTAGAGTCACCAAACTTCACAAGAATGTTGACCAGCATGTGTTGTTGTGTAACCGGGTTTTTTTAAGTTTCTGGAGTTATTGCCCCAGGTGAATTAAAATTAGACCCTGATAAGTTTGGAGATACAGACATTACACTTATGTATCGGAAAGAGGATGGAAGGGGGAGACATCTGTTTTTGTGACAAAAAAACAAACCTCTAGTTATATATGTAACCTTGCTTAAGAAGTTTATGAGTTAAAACTAAATTAGGACTAATACAATATTCTAGCAAAGAACAGGCTCGGGCAAAGCGAGTAAGTTGAGAAATGTAAACCCCATAAGTTGTAGACCGGGGAAAAATCTCCATCTAGAGAAGGATAATTAACAATTTTGAAATCGAAATCTGTTTTATCGTATATTTTAGACGAAACTTTAACATTAGTGATGGAAAGATTCAAATCTAAAAAGGAAGCCTGAATGACGGATAGATACGCTTTGTTTAAAGTAAGTAAATAGAAGAAACCATATTTTCCAAATAAGGAGTATCCAAATTCAAAATATCGTCTAAATACCTAGATGTTTAATTAAACGCATTAACAATGTCAGATTGTGTATCCGCATGAAATCCCTCTCATAGCAATACGAGAACGAATCTGCAACAAGAGGGACACAATATGTATACCAACAACTTGGCGATATATGGTATCCCCATACCGTACACATATGTTATCAAAAATAAATCTTAAAGATCTACAAACATCAAGGCAAGTCCACATTGTGTGATTTGCAACTTCTGAAAAGAATGAACGTTGAACATTACAAGCAAGGAACATTTTGTTTTCTCTGGCAAATGTTTTTTCCATTAATTTAATCAATTTATCCTTTATAAGTTGATGAGGTAGAGTAGTATATAGTGTAGACTAATCATAAGAGCTCAATTAAGAAAATTTGAAATGTTCATTTTCAAGTTTAGTTAAAATATCATTTGAATTTATTATGGACCAAAAATCATTAATACCAGAATTGTCATATATTTTATCACAGTAACGTTTTACACGTTCTTTGACACAACATTGAAAGTTTAGATAGTTTATTAGTAGTACAACAACTAGAGATAGCAATTAAACGCGCCTTATACGGGTTTTTATGTAGCTTAGGAATCAAGTACATAGTAGAAAGTTTATGTTGTTTTACGTTAGGATTAGACTTAAAAGTATTGTTGCACATTTTACATGTTTCGAGACTAAATCGTTTTCAGGGGTTTAGATCCAGGTCAACTTTGCCGAGCTATATTTAATGCAAGCATGTAATTCTTGAGCAAACGTAAAATATATTTATATTGATATCATGGAATGTGCCGTTTTCCTTTTGGAACCGAATTGTAATTAGTGTATCGTGTTGGTGCTGATCAAACATCCCTGATTGATCACGAGGGGTTACAGTAAAGGGACTCTTTACGTTCAACTATAAGCTTGTCTTATATTATATTCACAGCAAGTACAACGGTCTACTGTCTGGTAATTTTCACCAGCTTTCGTTTGAAATCCTAACTTTTACTATGATATATATACATAAGTATTAAATTGACATACAAAATTACTAAAACTGTTCTTACTTAAGTTAATTAACATTAAGTAAATTTAGTTTAACATATTTATAAATATATAAATATAATATATATAATTCTGAATGATATAGCAGCATGTGTTTGTTTTATCTTGATACAAGGTTGGATACGGCAGACATTTTGTATACCTCTTGAAACGTCTGTCGGTTTAAATTCACCGAGTTAATCAAACTAACACAAAACACACTCCAATACTGCATCATCACCCCGAAAGATTAAATATACATAAAGTAAAGTACATAATAATTATGTATAGTCTACTTTCAGTCCGAAGGGCCGCTCAGCCGACTGTACAATGATGTGACCTCTTACAATATGTATCATGTTACCTCTTACAATATACGTGTATATCCTATCAACTATATTTATTAGGGTTTTTTTACAAAGTGTATGTGTTTAATGATCCCATTCCAATATCTGACTATCCTAAACGTTCCATCAAGGATATGCTAGAACCAAGGTAGTCTATAGCTTAAAGGTGATCGTCTGAGTACAATAATGTAAAGATGAAATCATCTAGATTTCAATTTATCTAAATGTATTACTGGATTGGTTACATTAATACATTAGTGACTCGCCATCTACGATAAGATCACCGATGGCGATGTTGTGTAAAGCTATATATCTAGTTGGAAAATAAACTTTTCATAAGTGCATGCTACTATTAGCAGATAGGAGTTCCATCTATTTTCAAAGGAAATATGGTTCATCATTTTGTTTAAATATTCTGAAAATGGCTGATCCTTCAAAAGCAAAAGTAAAAATGCAAATAGAGAAAATTGCAGACTCGTTTTTATTGAATCTGTTCATGAGAAGTAATTAAAAGTGCAACAATATTTACACCCCCAACACCGGCTTAAGCAGTATTCAATTTTCAAAACTAATAACATCAAAATAAATGATTTCGAATGACCAGAACATATTACAACACTGAGTATGAAGTACGGATCTACTTTTTTACGGCCGCCACACAAGCCCTTAACTTGGCGTTACTTTGATGATATTTGAATGGATAAATTGATGCATATATGTGCCTGTGTACACCACTTCGATAGTTTATATATAGTAAAATGTCGATTCTGCGAACACTCATACAGTAAAACCTCTCTATAACGGCCACTTTATTACATTAAGTAGTTTGTGTTAAAAGCATGTGGTTGCTTAAAGCAAGGTGAAAGTAAAACAAAACGCTCCTATAGGAGCGTTGTTTTACTTTCACTTTGCTTTCACTTTGCTTTAAGCAGTCACCTACCCTAGTTACCGACTAATTCACACAATTTAATGGCCGTCATAGAGAGGTTTTACTGTATACGTAGGATTATCGATCTTTGAGACTTATGGCAGCTTAATGCAGGGTTAATATCATGCAGGAAGCTCTACTAGGAGCTTTCAGTATGAATGTCGCCCTGCATTGAGCTGCTACTTGGCTAAAAATACATACATTCTTCATTGCCAAAAATTCATAGTATAAAATTTTACTGTGGTAACAATACTACTCCTACTAGTACTATCACTGGTTATTTAGATGGTTTGCGGGTAATGCCTTGAACTATATAGCGGTATATGAGAACATGCCACTCAAAATTACGTATTGTAATTCCAGAAGAGATAAAAGAACAAACACAATTTGGTCTCGGTCTCAGAGACGTAGTAGGGACTGCGGACACATGTTTGTTTGATAGGTTTCCTGCATTTGTTGATAAAATAATAGTCATAAAACAGACACATTGAAACACGAATGCTTTCCGTTTAATTCGAAAGAACATTCAGATTGATAAATGAAGCAAAACTGGTTCACGAATCCGACAATTAATGTCGTCAAAGGAAACAAAGAAACCGAAGCTATTCATTTTCAAAATTAGTTGTGGTTTAAATGACAAATTTATAGATCACTAAACCGTCTGCCTGTCTCTTAAACACATGCTTTATTGTTTGTGATAAGAGTTGTTCAAATGAAACCTGTCAATTACAATCACTGCAAACAACACATTGTATGGATACGTGTTTATCTAGGAATTTAGGTAAGGATAGGTAGGTAGGATATTTTACAAATCTAAGTAAAATTAAAGGCAAAACTAATGTCAGATGTAAACTTTCGTAGATACATTTTTGTATTTAACTTTAATTCTAGTGATTAATCCAATATATGCGCATTTTGTTCGAGAATATCAGTTTACATAACGTCGTGTATGTCAGGTATAGAGACAAATATCCAGTGTTTAGTTCTAACGCACCAACTGATGAGACTTTAGAACCCGAGGTCCAATGCAACAGTACTTTACATTGGATATCTAAAAGAACCAGATAAACTCTATTGATAATAGGGATAGGGCATGGCGTCCGTGTTTCTCTGTATCCCCCTTTGTGACGTCCAATATTGTTGGCAGAAACGGACGTCAATCAAAACAACCAACCAACCAACACTTTGTTTTATTTATCTAAGGAATATGTATTCGCTTCGCGGTTTCATAATAAAGTGTGACCAATATTTTTTTTCATACCGCCATGAAAACAAACATATTCTATATAACGCTTATAATTGGATATCACTACTGTATGTAAAAAGGAAAATAATATTCACAAATCAGTTGCTTATTTTCAACATTTAATACCGATCCATATAACTTCGGACGATTACACTGCGGACGAAGTAGTCCCGTCATGGGGTATGAATAAATACAGCCAAACATAGCTCACCAAACGTAATGAACAAACAATATTAGTTTATTAAGACAACACAATCATGTTTGATATAATCTTATTAATTTAACAGTTAAACAAGCACGGTTGTTTAAAAACGAAAACAACCCAAATAAATAATGTTGGTGTTGAACTCCTTTTTAAGAACATTGGATGTTTGGAAAGATTAGGAATACATGAATTCGACTCATTTAATAAAGACGTATAGTTCATGTTGTTTGAACTTCTATTACGTGCGCAGGTTCAGATCCGTGATTTCACATTGGAGGGGGGGGCGTAGACTAGTGTCTTTGTAATGCATGTTGAGAAAGAGCGTAATTGACTGTTAGGCAGCACAGTGATTAGAGAAATAAAAAGGCTCAGATTAAATCATTGTTTTATTGTTTTTTTTTAGATCTAGTACTAATAGAATTACTCAAAAAATTGTTTGGGCAATTTTAGGGTGGTGTACACCGGCTTGTCTATCTTAATCGGCGGCTAATGCTAGTGAGTCGCATAAGAATCCAAAACGGTTATAAGTTTCTGTGTTACCTATCAATACAAGATGAAAGAGCATGGACATTAAATCAATAACCGAACTGCAAGGGTTTATGTACAAATTTCTGAAAGTAGGAGATCCTTCGAAATCAAACGCAGCAATGCGAAAAGAGAACATTGCAGACTAGGTTTTATTGAGTCTATTTATGGACAGTAATTAAAAGTGCAACACTACTCACGCGTCCTATCACTGACCTAAGCGGTATTTATAACAAATATCACTGAAACTGACTCCAAATATCAGGAAATATAACAACACTGAGAATTATGTACGGAGGCGACGTTCTATGAAGTTATAGAACAATTGGGAACCCAATAAATATAAAGAATATTTGTATCATACTAAGTAGTATCAATACCTCAGCTATGTAACTAACATTACACATGGAATGTATTAAAGCAATTGAGTGTATGAAAGTAAGTAGCATAACTTTAGTTCAGCAAACAAATCATGATAACATTCTCAAGCATTTAGAATATAATATAGAATGCTGGATAACTGTGTGTCACTCGTGTTAAAGTTTATGAAAATAGATGCTATATTGAAACTTTAGACGCTACTTTCTGCCGATATCTTACTGAGCAGACGTCAGATAAATGCCAATGCCACAAGAGGTAAGCATGAACATTAAAGGTTCAAATATGCTCAGAGTGACGTCTGACTTGGACATAAAAAGTGCAAAATGGAATCATATGTTTTAAAATCATTTGTTTTATTAATCTAATGAATTCTGCTATTTTAGTATGATTTATATAGTCTATAGTGTTGAAAGCCACTTCTGAAATGCAATCATACTTTAACAGTTACATTTGTTTTACAATAAAACAATATTTCTATAAACAAATATGATACTATAATTCGATCTATACACAAACGTTGCTTTCTTGTTGACTTTCTGGTCCTTCGGGATCATTAGTTTCGATGTTATTTGTTTTGAAAATTGAGTCTGAATTTTTCTCTTTTTGCAGTGCTGCTTTTGCTTTCGAAGGATCTCCTACTTTCAGAATGTGTATATCTACTTCTGAAATGAACATGTAGAGTAAACAAAAGTATATCTCTAAAAGGATTTTAACAATCATTTTATTAATTTATATCAGGCCTGACCTGAGAACAACTAATGGGTTGAAAATTAAGATACAGGTGCAATAGCATATAACAATTCAGTCCATTGAGAAGAATGGCAGAATATTGATGTAAAGAAATCAGTGTGTTATTGAATATTACGAGTGTCTATTAATATGATAGCATGGACCTTTATATATGGGGCTGTATTAATATAATGCACTTATATTATGAGATTATAATAGTACACTAGCGCTTAACTATAAAGCACAATCAGCTTTAACCTGCCGGACGATTTTGAATAAAGGTTCCTCTAGAAGCGCTCTGGTCTGGTCTACATTGCTGCAAATGCCAGCGCTTGTGTTTTCCGGGTTGAAAGCATTAATATTAATATCAGTGACAAACGTACGCAGCTATTACACTAGCTTAAAGCAAAGGGTAAACCATTATGACGGCGTTCGTGGAACGTTGTCGACTTCGCATGGACATAAACTGGATACCCGGGGAGTATGAATATGATGAATGGAAAAGTAGTAAAGTCAGGCAGGCAAAGCCACATACAAGACGCAACCACCACCAAAACACCGATAGACAGCATGACACACATACACACACACACAACCACACACCCAAACGCACACTCACACACGAGATGAACACAGAAAACACCAATAGACACACAAGAACCAGAGACAAACGTTCCACACATGAACAAAATCACAAGCACAAAGACGCAAGGCAAACAAAAGGAAGGGTGACAAAGAGAGTACCGCCTTGGCACGGTCAGTAGCAAAAACACCACTGGTGGTTTAAACCGGTTTACGGACGTCCTAACCTCACACTTCTCTCAAAGTCACCCTAGCTTTACAAATAGTGTAAATAAAGGTATCCCCGCTGGACTTACCCACAACATAGACGACGGTGAACACAGGACAACATGTAAAACATAGCATAATAACTGTGACAATCCGTCAAATATGTACTCAATGACTTTGCTGAAGTCAGAGCACCTGCAGGAAAGCCGTTAAGGGCACGATAGGGAAAAAGTAATACATGAGTCTGGTAAGCTCACCCTGTATCCAAGTTTAAGAGTATACCATCATAGAGTACTACCATCGGCCTGTCACTGTAAAAGGGTCGATAACCAAACATGCAGTGCGTTGCAATATAATAGGAACATAACCTTTCTTTTTAAATATTATAATGCGTTTAATAAACAAATCATGAAAATGGATATGACCCCGAATTTTCCTAAGTTTGTAGATAACATCCCCATAAAAGTCTGGTTGAGAAATGCCTTGTTGCAGTAACGTCCGTAGATTGCAATTATATTCACTAATGAGTGGTAAATTTCGATAATAAAATTTAGAACAAGTTGACTGGAAACTTTATCTGAATCACATGTTCATTTGATAGCATGCCGTTATTTAATAAATTCTGAAGGGAGGTGATACATCAATGTCGCACTCCATTTTGAAATGGCACAAAGTCAAAACACCTTTGTTTCTCAGATAATTTTGTATGGTGTATGTCACAAATTGGTAGCAGACTGTTGTTTTAATCAGTTTGGGTATGGTATTGTCCTTTGCTGGTCAGTGTCAATTATTGATTTCTGATAGAGTATAGTGGCTAATCGGGGTATCTTGTCAGTACTGCAGACTGGTGTGTTAAATCTGTTTTAAGCTAGCAAAAGCAGCTAAGTTGCTTGACCAGTGGTTATTTTTGGAATGCATGCATTGCTGGGGTGTGTCATTCTTGCTCAGTGAGACTCAGATGGCCAAGCTGTTCAGATGATATTTTGGAACTTGGTAGATACATGTAGCTTTGGAGCTGGTTTCATTGTTGCGGCCTGAGATAGACATACACTGTAAGTTAATCCCCATCCCTGCCCCGTCCTGAAATGCACTTTTATTTCGCGTGGAATGTTTTTGCAAACAGTTGCTTGTAGAGCAAAATACTTAGCCTGGCCCTCATTCTCTTTTTAGGTGGCTTGTATATAGAGTAGCAATGACCATGGCCATTTATTGCCAACGCCATTATCCTGCCCTTTTCCACTAAAGGAATGCTGTTTCCTGCATGCAATTTACGCTATGTGACTGGTCTGCAAGTTAGCCATTTGACAGCGTTGGATGTGCGCGCAGATGTATTAGTCAGCAGAAGGGTTTATAATAAGAACTGATATCGTATTGGTGCTTTGGTATTAGACAATTATGTAACCATTAATATGGTTATAGCACTAACAATATCTGTTTATTCTTCACAGATATTTTAACCCTTTTAACATACTTGGTTTATTTGTATATTGCCGAAATAGTGTTATGCTACGGTGCGGATAGCCGTTTTGAATAGCTTGATATGATTGCATTTAACAAGTTACAGTATAGTAGTGTGTGATGCTATAAATAGTTCTATAGATTCAGAGCATTAACCTATATATGGGTGTTTTATTCATAGACAGTGATGTGACTATAGATGTGAATTGTCCTGTGTGGACATATAAACTGGTGATAACAGAAGTTCATTGTCAGTTGTTTAACTATTCCAGTTTGCTATCAAAGATATGTAAAGAATCCGGAAAACACGCTTTTTCTTATATCCCTTAGGGAAAATCGTGACAGTGTAAGAGAAATTATGGCAATAAGATCAACCAGCAACGTCCGTTCGTGTATGAACAAACACATGTTTGCTCAAGCAACATATCTCCATAAAACTTAGTCTGCAATTCTCTTGTCTCATTGCTACTTTTGCTCTTTGGAAGGATCTCCTACTCTCAGACTTTATGAACTTCACATAAGCAGGTGTTATATGCTCGTGCTCTCAGACTTTATGAAAGTACAAAAATGAGTCATGCAGGAAACACCACATACAGAACAAATAGTCGCCCGAACAGCAACACAAGGAAACAGCAAATGTACATAACTATAAAAAACAACAAGAGACGCACAAAGACAAAACAAACACACAATAGGGGGAAGATGGAAGCACCGCCTTGGAACGGTCAGTGACAAAAGTCACTGGGGGGTTAAACCGGTTTATGGGCGCCCAACCTCACACTTATTCCATCCCCATCCTAAAAGACAAACAGTGTAAATAAACGTATCCCCTCTCCGACTAATCTACAACAACCGCGACGGCAAATACAGTGGTAAACTTCACATAAGCAGGTGTTATGTGATCGTACGGCAGCCATAAACAGTTGCACTGTATTTCATTCTCAGTGTTGTTATGTTTTCTGGTGCTTCGGAATCATCAATTTCAGTGCTTTTAGTTATGAAAACTGAGCCGGTGCTATGGGCCGTGAGTAGTTTTGCTCTTGATAACTGATCATGCACAGACTCGAAGTCTAGTCTGGAATGTTCGCTTTTCGCATTGCTGTTTTTGCTATCAAAGGATCTTCTCGTGTCAGAATTCAAACAAAACAATGAGCGAGTAACTTGCTAGGAGTATAATGAGATGCTAAATCAATACTTAACGTCTCATTTGAATTAATCGTTTATAATGTTGGATTTGAAGTCAATAGTTTTGAAAATTGATGCTTAGGGCGGTGCTAGGGGCGTGAGTAGTGTTGCACGTTTATTTACTGCTCATGAACAGACTCAATAAAACTTAGTCTGCAATTTTCACTTTTCGCAGTGCTACTTTTGCTTTCGAAGAATCTCCCGCTTACAGGATATATTAACACCGCAACGGAAATTAATTACAAGACTAACATTTGACATAGGATATCTACTAAATTGGGCGAGTTCTGAACGATGGTGAAACACTTTATCTCCTGTTTAAACACACACCGGACCCAAGCTGTATGTCCATACAGAACCTAATTGCAAGCATATCAACAAGTTATTCTGATTGTCATTGGATTTCAATTGAGCAATTTATTTATATCTCACCATCTCCAAAATCGCATGACCAAAACCAACCCAGATTGGCAGGTTTGAAAATGATACACGAATAGACCTAGAACAGGACATCTCAGTTCAAATTGTATAAACTCATACTATGCATTACGGTATGAACAGTGTAATATAGGTTTACACTAGATGTGTCATTGATAGGAACGATATCGATATATCATTGATTCACGTCAGTCGATCCGATATGGATACTGGTTTCAAAATATCGATATAAATAGAGGAAAAACAAACACCTTTCCACGGGCTATATTTCTGGTAACGTCTTACCTACTTGCAAGTGCTGTCTCAAACTGCGTCTGTACTTTTTGTCATGATAGTTTGGGTGTTACTTCAACTTCCTGGTGTACTTTTTGAAAAATAAACTTAAATAACATGGAAGGGACAAAGGGTATACAGTATTCTTCCATATTCATTCGTGAAACATTCTGTGTAACATATGTTAGTTTGGTTCGTTGATCCGGCACTCAACTATGGTAATGCATTGTGTAAAACGGCCAACCGTATTTCAGATATGCCATAAAACAGAGTAAAACTACAACCTAAGTACATGTATGAGTCATGCAGGAAACACCGCACACAAAACACACAACCGCCCAAACAGCACCACGACATAAAATTAAGTTGACATAAAATAGTTCTATCAATTGAAAAGATGTATTAATAAGTATCCGTAATTAAGAGTCATACAACATTTAAGTCCAAGACAAAACAACCAGAACTCATTCATACTATACCCCTACAGAACCATCCTCCACAATAGGCCCACAGTTTGTGTTGCTAAACGAACTGTTTAAAGTAGCAATGGAAAAGTAGTAAAGTCAAGCAGGCAAAGCCACATACAAGATGCAACCACCACCAAAACACCAATAGACAACATGACACATATACACACACAACCACACACCCAAACGCACACTCACACACGAGATGAACACAGAAAACACCAAAAGACACACAAGAACCAGAGACAAACGTTCCACACATGAACAAAATCACAAGCACAAAGACGCAAGGCAAACAAAAGGAAGGGTGACAAAGAGAGTACCGCCTTGGCACCGGTTTACGGACGTCCTAACCTCACACTTCTCTCAAAGTCACCCTAGATTTACAAATAGTGTAAATAAAGGTATCCCCGCTGGACTTACCCACAACATAGACGACGGTGAACACAGGACAACATGTAAAACATAGCATAATAACTGTGACAATCCGTCAAATATGTACTCAATGACTTTGCTGTAGTCAGAGCACCTGCAGGTAAGCCGTTAAGGGCACGACAGGGAAAAAGTAATACATGAGTCTGGTAAGCTCATCCTGTATCCAAGTTTAAGAGTATACCATCATAGAGTACTACCCTCGGCCTGTCATCGCGCAAGCAAGGAGGGAAGCGTAGCTACCGACTGTAAAGGGGTCGATAACCAAACATATAGTGCGTTGCAATATAATAGGATCATAACCTTTCTTTTTAAATGTTTTAATGCGTTTAATAACAAATCATGAAAATAGATATGACCCCAAATTTTCCTAAGTTTGTAGATAACATCCCCATAAAAGTTTGGTTGAGAAATGCCTTGTAGCAGTAACGTCCGTAGATTGCAATTATATTTACTAATGAGTGGTAAATTTCGATAATAAAATTTAGAAAAAGTTTTCCGAAGTTTGTGATATCTGTAACCTTGCTTAAGAGGTTTATCAGTTATAACTAAATTACTTCTGTTAAAATCTTCAAGCAAAGAACAGGCTCGGGCAAGCCGAATAAGTTGAGAAATATAAACCCCATAAGATGTAGAACGTGGCACATCTCCATCTAGAAAAGGATAATTTAACAATTTTAAAATTAAAATCTTCTCTTTTATCGTATATTTTGGACGAAACTTTATCATTTGTAATTGAAAGATTCAAATCTAAAAATGAAGCTATAATGTCAGATTGATTCGCTTTGTTTAAAGACAGTTCTTTTGGGTAAATTGAAGAAATCATAGTTTCAAAATAAGGATTATCTAAATTCAAAATATCGTCTAAATACCTTGAAGTTTTATTAAAAGCATTAACAATATCGGTCTGTGTATCAGGTTTTAAGCTAAGCATAAAATCCCTCTCATAGCAATACAAAAACAAATCTGCAACAAGAGGGGCACAATTTGTATCCATGGGTATACCAACAACTTGACGATATATGGTATCCCCATAACGCACAAATATGTTATCTAAAAGAAAGGTAAGAGATCTACAAACATCAAGGCAATGCTAAATTGTGTAATGTTCAACTTCTGAATTCGAAAAGAATGAACGTTGAACATTACAAGCAATGAACATTTTGTTTTCTCTGGCAAAGGTTTTTTTCTATTAATTTAATCAATTTATCCTTTATAAGATGGTGAGGTAGAGTAGTATAGAGTGTAGAGAAATCATAAGAGCTCAGTAAAGAAATGTTATACTGTTCATTCTCAAGTTTAGTTAAAATATTATTTGAATTTTTTATGGACCAAAAAACATTAATACCAGAATTTTCATACATTTTATCACAGTAGCGTTTTACATGTTCTTTGATCGTAGTAAGACAGGACGTCAAAAGTATAGATAATTTAGTAGTGGTACAACAGCTAGAGTTGGCAATAAAACGCGCCTTATAAGGGTTTTTATGTAGTTTCGGAATCCAGTACAAAGTAGAAAGTTTATGCTGTTTTATGTTAGGACCAGACTTAAAATTATTGCACATTTTTACATGTTCCGAGACTATATCTTTTTCAGGTGTTTGAACTGTTATATACGTTTTTGAATCAGTTAGCTCCTTCTTTAAACCATCAACATAATACAATCTTCAAATGATGATTGCATTATTTGATGCCTTGTCAGCAGGAACAAGAACATAATTTGAACGAAAATTAGAAATGTTTTTCTTCAAATAGCGAAATGTAACTCTAGGTCGAGGTGGTAAAAGATGGTAATTTGATTTGTAAAAAGTAATACGCGTATCAATAATATCAAAAATACATTTCTTCCAATCCGAAAGGGCATTACCATCAGCATGTTCTCGTCGACACCATTTGATGCAGAATTCTTGAATAGCTTCCGCAATATGAGTTCGACAAGCGTCAAAATCAATAAGGGAAAGTAATCTATATTTAGGTCCTTTAGTTAGGAGGGTCCTGAGACGTTTATCCTTAATGATATCAAAATTACCAGTAATGACATGACCAACTGGTTTATAGCAAAAGCTAGAAATGCTACAATCTCAAGAAATAGGGGTATTAACATCAATATTTAAGTCAGAGACAATTTTATTGTAGTTAAAAATAACATTTCTAATAGGTTTATTGTATTTATAACAGATGATAGGTGATTCAGAGTTGATGAAATATTTGGGAATAGTATCGATTACATTTTTATCACGAAATATACTTTGAAAGTCTATTGACAAACAAATATACATGTTTACGCATATATTACACACCATCCCTCCAAGGACTGGAGAGAAATGGATTATTGTTGAAGGTTACTGAACCGTTTAACAGAGTGCACCAAGATCAAACGGAATTTGTACGAGTCTTATGTTCAAGACCTGTCCTGTTTGCTTATGAAATAAAAAAATATCTGATTCTAGAGCCCTACCATGAGCAAACAGTATTCTTGTTCATATTCCTTCCATGAAAGTACAAATATGAGCCATGCAGGAAACACAACATACAGACCAAACTGCCGCCCGAACAGCAACACAAGAAACCACAGTGAATGTACATAACTATCAAAAACATAGAGAGACGCACAAAGACAAAGCATGGAAGATGGAAGTACCGCCTTGGTATGGTCAGTGACAAAAGTCACTGGGGGGTTAAACTGGTTTAGGGGCGCCCAAATCCAGTAAGAAGAATATAATGCCTGACAATCTAACGATACCTTGATGGATGTTTCTACCCTGCTTAAATCATATAAGAAGTCTTTTAAGCCTGAGACGGTTGTCGTATCTTTCAATTCCGGAGAAATAAAGAACCATTGGCCTTCCTTCGGTGTCTTGTCTTCATTATTTCTCAAGAATAGGCAGATACACGTCCCTTCTCCTATATGCAATGTACACTCGATGACCATGCCTTACCAGTGACATGCAGTATTGACTACCATTTTACAATACGTTAGATCGTAGGGTTAGTATAAAACTAACATTTGCTTTATTGTTACACAATTTACAGCTCTTTTCATAATTTTAGTATGCAATCATATACAACGCAATTCAACGTTTGACTATACCCTACTAAGTATCTATTGATTTTGAGCCGATGCAAGTATTGCCGTAGTACTTTAAAAAGGAAAATACTCCCCCTGTGTATTACGTCGTGCTTGCCTAGATTGACGTACATCAACATGAGCCACTTCTCTAAGTTAATGAATTAAAGAAGATAAAATATGTCTGTCAGACAACGAGTTCTGAATTAATCAAGTGTATAGTCCTATCACTATAGGCAAGTGCCAAAATGTGCATGTATCGTTTAATGAAACGACATAGGATTTAGTGTTTATTCGCAAGATATAGGTCTAACGTGATCACAGTGAATTGTCTGTGGCTATACTGGTCGATACCCCTGCATATGACTGACTGAAATGTAACTGAAACAAAGTGAGTGAAAGAAAATCAGATATGTCATTTTGTTAGATTACATGACACAACTTAACACATGAGTCTCTTAGTAAAAGATAAATTACATACATTTTATATTCTATCGTTGTTTGGTAATGGTTGCGTCTTGTATGTGGCTTTTGCTGCTTTTTTTCATATAATTAGATAATTATTCCACAAGTAATATGTGTGTTGCGGGCCACTGTCAATACAAGATGTCGTGGGAATCCATCTTCAAAATCAATGAGATTAGCGGACAAAGTACAGTATATACGGAAATGCCTGAAATGGCGAGCTTCTCATAAATGTTGACTCACCTCCCTTCAGAATTTACACGTCTCAGTAAACAAAGGTTGTCATTTATAGATGAACACGATTATTTATATTTGAACCATGTTCCTCAACACCTATACCAGTAAATAATTACTGAGCATTTCAGACAGTACAGCCTGATTAGTTTATACTATTCTTAATACCTATCTAGTATACTTAATGATATATTCAACAAATATGCGATAGCTTTCGTTTTATTCACACTGTTATTCAAAGTCTAAAATGATATTATAGCGGCTACCAAGCAGGCGAACGTTTTAATCTTAAGGCAAGTTGTTCGTTCGTTTTTTGATTGACTCTTCATCAGTACCTTTTTCAGATATAAATCTTTTCAGTTAGGAATTCATCATTCGACACAATTGTATTCTGTAGAGACTCACGCAATGAGACCACCTTATTTAAATGGTGCGGATGTTACCAAACACGTTAAATGCATTGGTTAATGTATTTAGATGTCTTAATCCTTACCCCTCCGCATGTATTTATCACTCTGTCCTCTTTGAATATGTTTAAGCAAATCTTTACAAAAACATACAGGACATTTTTAAATGATTTTCCTAGGCAAAGACATAGAGCATACAGGCATGGATTTTCCATGGTAACCCATGCATACCCAGATGAGAGAGCTCCTATTCTGTTTGTAAATGCAACTATAGTTGTGACTGGCGGGCTATGGGTTAATTGTTTCAGTTGCTTCTTTCAGTACATCGTTTGATATTATATGAGTTCCTTTTTGTATTGAGGTGTCCCCAAGAGAAGCTGTGTAGACAATTGCCTGTAGTAACTCTCTCAAGTTTTCTATAATTTGCAAAGATCTTGCGAGCATCATCAGCGAAATATATTCGTTTTGCTGCCTTACAGGCAGGCATCGAGTTTCATGCTGCAAATTTATTTAATACATGTCAGTCATGTCTGCCTTCTAGTGCTTGTCTCTTAAATGGTTGTCTCGACCACATTTTCAAGGATGGCAAAAGCTAATGCGTAACTCGCAGTCGTCGGTATAGGCAGTTCTAATAGTTTATTTATCCCGCTCTTGCTTTTAACGAATGTCAAACACTGCCTTCTTCCTATAAAGTCTAAACTTCTTCCAGGACAGTATGTTGACTTGTCATTTGAGAGAAGATAGAATTCTGTTTTATATTGTGATGGTGTTATTACATCTGTGATGATAAAACATAAGAGCTGGTACGATACTGATAACTACACTTTAAATCAATATGTAATTATGCATCCGTTTCATTCGTTCTGTCCTATTAATCTGTATCTACAGCGTAACTAGGTTAATATCCTAGATGTTATTTGTAAAGACGGTCACAGTATCCAACGTGTAAACATCATGGTTAAATAGCTGACAAGAAAAAATATTGATGCAGAGCATCAAAATCGCCGAAATTATGTTTCAATATCATTTTGTGTAAAGATCAGTGCGCTTAAGGCATTCTTTGTACAGCAAACTATGGATAAATATGTTTAATTGTTTGTTTGTGTTAATTAACAGAACAGCACAGAACATGTTCCCACTTTCCCCACTTTTGTTTTAATTAGTAAAGTAATCGGGGTGTTTGGTATGGAGAATTGGGAATCTATTGTGTAGGGTAACAATAGACTAAAAGGTTTTATTGGAAGTTTAAAGGTGCATCACAATTTTTATCTTATTCTTGTCAGATTGTGGAGTATGAAGATGAAATGTTTTACTATTAATTTTGTAAAATTAGAAAATGGCCATTATATTTTCCTATTTTTTTTCTTATTTGTGTCAGATTGTGGAGTATGAAGAAAAGTGTTTCGTTATAGAATTTAAGAAAACTAGGAAAATACAATGACCATTTCCTGATTTGTGGGATAAATGAGTATTTCTTAAACACAGTGAAAATTGTTAAATTTATTTTACAAAATGTAACATGGCGATTGTGTTTTTCTATATTTTTCTTATTTTTGTTAAATTAAAACGTTATTGATTAAATAATGCAAAGAAAAATATATGCAGACAATTTTTAAGCAATAATGTGTTTAATTTAACCCTTTCTTTCATATAAACGTGTTTTCACGCATTTGAAAACAGAGTAGACCCAGATCAGGCGGCTCCTACAGGAGTCATCTGATCAAGATCTGCTCTGTTTGCTAATAGGATTTGATAGATATGTTCCCTTAGTTTCTAATAATAATAATAATATAAAGTTATTATATTATTAGTTTCTAAAATGGCTACAATAGTCCACCTTTCATATTTCATTAGAGCTATTTTGTCCATGGATATTCAGTAGGTATTGAAACTTGAAATAAACAAAGAACAGGGAAAGGGTTAATGCATATACGAGCATAAGTTGATCACTAGACCATGACTAATAAGTATATGTGTTTAACCTTCAAACGAATATGACTGTCTTATCTGATGAAAATAAAATCATTTTTATCCAGTCACCAACTTGAAACTTCTCTAGTCACTGACGTAATAAATGGGGTGCAGATAAACTTAGGTTTATTAGGTTAGGAGGTTATAGTACATGTTTCTAAGCTTAAACACGTACTGATTCTAAATTTTCTGCAAATATGCATAATTATATTGACGGAATATGTTGACGCAATGAAATTATACAGATAAAAGAAAAGATAAAAAGAGAAGTAAATAAGTTGGCTAATGGGGATCATACAAAATTGCAATTCAAACAGAAATCGACAGGTTGATCCACTCGGTCACAGCCGCTTAGACGATAAACTCTGCTGATTTAACGGTTTTATAATTAATCCACCGTGGCGGGAAAGCGTACTGCAGCATAGACTGGCTGTGTGTTTACAACGCACCAGCAGGATATACTCCATATTGAGAGACTTTCATCGCAATGTGTATTCACGTGACACTTTGCTAAAAACGTTTATAAGTTAACACAAATATAAATATTGTGATTTTTAATCACCTGATCTTGTCTACCGACATACACCAATACACCGGATCACACATTGTTATTGAAATAAGTCGGTACACGTGGAAAGTCTATCCCCAATACTTCCTTTAGAGGGACTAGCAAAGTATGTGTGCCTCCTGATTTTATTGCTTTTGCGATTGTTTTGTATTGCTTTAATACATGTTGTTTTTGTATATTATAAAATCTTGTTGACATAAAAGACAAACAAAGTAGTCATGAACAAAATAGAATGTTTGACATCGTTGTATTTCAGACTCCAATCATATGATCTCTGTACTCAGTCAATGACTTTTCCTCCCATAGACTTTTCCAAAACAAATCAAAATAAATGGTCGCCGTTCGCGGCGACCCAATGACTGCTATGATATGATAGCCAATATCTCGATTTATTTGTGACAATTCAATGTAAACGAAAATAAATCTTAATGCTAGGGTTTTCGCTAAGTATGGCCAGAAATCTTATGTTATCCGATGGACGTTTTGTTAAAATATTGTGTCGAATAGGCAAAAGCTAAATTCAATATACTATGATAGTATCAATAAGATTTACTATCTAGATATTCGTTTATAAAATTTACGCGCTGTATATATTGCTACTCAATGTCCACTCGGCATATAGAAGCCATACAAGCTCGTTATAACGATGGCATTCAACATACCCGTTGAGATAAGAATGGGCTGCAGTCAAAAAGGTATTAAATACATTTACGACTGCTATTAATTGTTAGTTTAATCGATTTGTCTGTCCCTTTCCCTTATATAAACGTGTTTTCACGCATCTGCAAACAGAGTAGACCCAGATCAGACGGCTCTTAGAGGAGCCGTCTGATCAGGGTCTGCTCTGTTTGCTAATGGAATTTGAAAGATCTGTTTCTTTACTTACTTAAATTGCTACAATATTCCATCCTCCATATTTCATTATTCACTATTTTGTCCATGAATATTCAGTAGGTATTGAAATTTGGAATAAACAAAGAACAGAGAAAGGGCTATTCAGGTAGAAAACCACGGAAAGCAAGATGCCGAAATTCTTCGTCACGAGCCAGGAAAATCTAAATCTATCAAGATACTAACCTAATAATTGTTTTAGGCAACTAACATAGATGAATCAGTTGCACAGCATTAATAAAATGACGAATATATACTTTATTGCTTCATTCTCAGTGTTGTTATACACTTTGAGATCATGAATTTCAGTACTTCTTGTTCTGAAAATTGAATACCGCTTAAGCCGGTGCTAGGGGGCGTGAGCAGTGTTGCACTTTCAATTACTGTTCATGAACAGACTCAATAAAACCGAGTCTGCAAGTTTCTCTTTTTGTGTTGCAATTTTTGCTCTCAGGGGATCACCTCCCTTCAGAATTTATTACCTTAGTAGAACCACCGACCTACTACAAGCCAGCTGGAATGCTTCCTCACGTGTAAATTCCAAATGCTCAGACCGGGATTGGAACAACAGTGGTGATGGTGGTCATAACCACCAAGCCAGTAATAGGCTAAAATAAAGTGTCCACGATATCACAATCTCCCTCATGTCATATGATATAGCACCTTAAATGACGTGAAAGTCCCAAGAGAAAACAATCAGGTGGTTGGCATTTTACTTCAGACTACTTTGTTACACTTAAATCAAATATAACGTATATCTTAAAATAATTTAATGCACTGTTATTGAGCTGTTTAATCCAGCCGAACAATATTGATATATCATGTCAATGACGATGATGTTGCTATTGCAATGACGAAATATATTGCTTATGTTTATCTCACCAAAAACCTTGAACACTCATGTAAGCACATCTTCATAAAGTATTATTTAAGTCGTCTGCTCCGGGTCTGCTCTGTTTGCGAATGAGAATATATCTATATATAGAATTTTACAGTTCTGCCAATCTCAATATTCTCAGAAACTATACTCCGAGTATCAAACATCATTGGCTCCAACTGGATCCAAACTGCTTGCAAATACCTACCAGGTCGCGCTTAGCACGGGAAGTTTTAAAACGAACATTTTCATATCGCGCTATGAAGATAACCTATAAGTGTCCGATGTCCTTTAAAAAAGACATATCGTAACAGTGTGGACCCCGAAGAGACGCTTTGAATAGGGTCTGCACTGTTTGCTCAACACATCGATGTCAGTGGCTTATACTATGTCCTCTCAACATGAACAATAGATGGGTTCCAAATTTAGATATGGCCTGGATTAAATACATTTACTGTGTCTGCAATAAAGCCCCGTATGATTTATAATAAAACAGAAAGTTCAGTAATGGTTGAAATACCGCTGTGCCGTTTGGCGTATTTAAAACGGCGAGGTAGTTTGCGTTACTAGTCTAAGGTGATATGCCCTAGGGTTTTACTCAAAACACCATGTGTTTAATGTAAACGCAATCGGAAGGGGTTTCAATAGTTAGAGAAATGAACAGCCTTTAAGGTACTGTTCTGACAGAAGTATTCAAAGAGAAAAAGAATGTCGAAAGCCATCGATCTGTGAACAGTGCTGAAACACTTTCCATGTACTCTCCTGATTCTAAATATGTCTTAGGTGGCCATCAATAATTCGAAATTTGTAATGAAGAATTGATGCCTTTAAAGGCATGTAGTTTCTCAATCATTCAGAACACTCCATTAATGATACTTGTGTTAGTGTTTGAACTATCGGGGGTTTACTGTAATCGAAGTTTACGGTGTAATCTAAACAATACATTATTTGTAAACGAAATAAATTTTATCAATGACGAAAGCTTCAATATATCTTATTTGATTACTTTCTTAATGGATATTGATTGATATTTGATTGTCAGCTGGCGGATAATAAATGTAAAGATCTTGACAGGAATATTCTTTAGAAAGATTGCAGGTAATTACTTTTATTCGACCTGACTACTACATCAACATCCATATATGTCATTGCTTTTTGTGTCTGTCGAAATATTTTAGATTTATACTTCAATGCCTCAGATAAGGCTTATACATATGTTAGTGTGAAGATGTGTATTCAATAATGTTATACATCTTGTGTTTTCCAAGTATAATTATTGAAAATTGACGTCTTACTTTTTTCCCAGTGCTTCTTTATTCATAGCGCAGTTGTGAGGCCAAATAGTAGTTTGAAATAGTAGTGTTCATTTGTTAACCTCCTACAAGAGCGGTCCTCTTTGAATCTTCTCTGTTTGCAACGGGAGCCAAAATGCTTCTGTATCAGATTAACGATTGATTGTATAAAACTGACTACTAAGAAAAACATTCTCTAAATTTTATTATCGAAATGTCTTACTCATGGGCAAGTACAAATGTAATCTTAAGGCGCTAATCTGACACGGTGTTTCACATCCTGAATTTTATGGTGATGTGATTTACAAACTTCGTAAAATTATTGGACATACCCATTTTCTCACTGTGTTCACTAAATACATTAAAATACTAAAACGGGATATGATTCTATGGTACTACAACATCCTGCATGTCTGGTTGTCAACCCTTTTACAGTTGGCTATCACACTGGCCTCTTTGCATGTACGCAGACAAGAAAGATTTAGTACTCTATGAAGGCGACCTCTTAAATCCGGAAACGGAAGGAGGACGTCGGATATTTGTATCTCGTTTTTGTCGTGCCCTTTATTACTTTTCATCTACAGTTACTCTGTTTGCAGCTCAGTCATTGAGTACACTAGCGATAGGTGGATACAGTTACTTCACTTAAATATTTGCCATCGCAGTTGTTGTAGATCAATCGGAGAGGGGATACGTTTATTTACACTGTTTGTCTTTTAGGGTGGGGATGGAATAAGTGAGGTTGGGCGTCCAAAAACCGGTTTAACCCCCCCCCCCCAGTGACTTGTCATTGACCGTTCCAAGGCAATACTTCTATCTTTCCCCTATTGTATGTTTGTTTTGTCTTTGTGTGTCTCTTTGTGTCTTTTGTATACATGTACATTTGTTGTTTGTCGTCGTGATGCTGTTTGGGCAGTTGTGTGTTTTGTATGCGGTGTTTCCTGCATGCCTCTTACATGTACTTTTACTCAACAAACATTAGTTGTAATAATTGTTGTTCGAGTTTCGATGTGACAGAGCCTGTATTAAAATTAGACGTAATTGGATGTCTGAGACATTCTAAACGAATGCTAAAATGATATGCGACAGATGAAATGCATGTGAAATGTTGAAAATGTTTATTATTACAATCATCGTTGCTCTAGTAAAGACTATTTACCAAATGCAAATACACAAGAGATAAAAATGTAAAACAGTTTTAAATAAATTTCGTTAGTGAGTGTTCACGGAAATGGAGTGCGTGAGTATATTGACCCTGTTTTGAGCTAAGTAGAACCTCATTTTTGTACGATAATAATATTATTCCTTTCAGGCCTACACACTTGTGAGTCTATTATTCTTAATTAATGTCGACCTGAGAGGAATGTGACGTAATGTCACATGAAAAACTTCCATCGATCATTTTTCTTAATTCAGCTCAGAAAATTGTGATAAGTTTCAGGTGACAAGAATATGACCCTGGCAAATGAAATCCTTTTGAGTTATAGAACCATATATATCATTAGCGCAAGTAATGAACTGAGACTAATTTAGGAATATGATTGCGTATAATTCCCAAGTATCCAATCATGGAATCAAAATCATTGGCCTATCCTCAATTTAGTTCTAGCTAGAGGAACATTCGAAAGCATCTACATTGACAAATGCGCCAACAACTATAGCAAGAAAGCAATGACTAGGGTCCTCCACAAGATAGATGGTAAGCCCTCTTAAACACCATTGTCCGGAACTCTGGAATGATTCTAAGTAAATACTATTGATTTTAAAACAACCTAATAAGTCGAAGGGAGAACAAACTGGTGGATCAAACAATTTCAAAGCCTGAAATACGGAAAGACAATTGCACAGAGACACAAAATTAACACTGCTTAAGCCGGTGCTAGGGGCGTGAGTAGTGTTGCACTTTTAATTACTACTCATTATCAGACTCGATGAAACCTAGTCTGCATGTTTTTCTTTCCGCATTTCTACTGTTGCTTTCGAAGGATCTGCCTCTTTCAGGATATATTTACTACAAATATTCTGAAAATGGGTGATCCCTCGAAAGCAAAGGTAGAAATGCGAAAAGAGAAAATTGCACACTCGGTTTTATTGAGTCTGTTCATGAGTAGTAATTAAAAATGCAACACTACTTACGCCCCCTAGCACCGGCTTAAGCAGTATTCAATTTTCAAAACTAATAACATCGAAACTTATGATCCCGAAGGACCAGAAAAGATAACAACACTGAGGATGAAGTACGGGGCGACATTTTACGGCCGCCACACAAGCACTTAACACCTGCTGTTGTGAAGTACATATATTCTGAAAATGGGTGATCCCTCGAAAGCAAAAGTAGAAATGCGAAAAGAGACAACACTGTATGGTATGGTATCTACAAATCTTACTTACACTTCATGGTATGGTATATACAAATCTTACTACCAATATTGTATATGATATCTACAAATATTTCTAACACTACATGGTGTGGTATCTACAAATGTTTCTTACACTATATGGTATGGTATCTACAAATGTCACATACACTATATGGTATGGAATATTCATATGTTGCTTACACTATATGATATGATAACATCTACAAATGTTACTTAAAATATATGGTATTGTATGGTATATACAAACGTTACTTACACTATATGGTATGGTATTTACAAACGTTACTTAGACTACATGGTATGATATATGCACATGTTACTAACCTTACATAGTATGGTATCCACAAAAATGACTAACACAATATGACATGATATTACAGAGGTTACTAACACTATAAAGTATGGCATGGTATCTTCAAATGTTACTAACAATATATTCTTTGATATTTACAAATGTTACTTCTTTATTTACACTATTTGTAAAGCTATGGTGACTTTGAGATAAGTGTGAAGTTAGGACGTCAGTAAACCGGTTTAAACCCCCAGTGGTGACTTTGCTACTGACCGTGCCAAGGTTGTACTCTCTTTGTCACCCTTATATTTGTTTGTCCTATGTCTTTGTAGGTGTGCTTTTGTTCATTTATGGGATGTTTATCTCTAGTACGTGTGTGTTTGTTAATGTTTTCTGTGTTCATCTCGTGTATGTGCGTGTATTCGGGTGTGTAGGTGTGTGTGTATGTGTGTGTATGTGTGTGTTTGACATGCTATCTATCGGTGTTTTGGTGGTGGTTGCGTCTTGTATGTGGCTGTGCCAGCTTCACGTTACTACTTTACTACACTACTACACTATATTGTATGTTATCTACAAATATAACTAATACTAGATGGTATGATAGATAGTACAAATGTTACTTACACTATATGGTATTATATCTACATGTGTTGCTTACAATATATGGTATGGTACATGAAAATGTTACTAACACCATGTGGTATAGTTTCGTTATTATTTACAATTAATTGCATTGTATTAATGTGGGAGCCGTCAGATCTGGATCCACTGTGTTTGAAAATATGTTAACAGGATTCGCTATCAGATAAACACACATGGTATGATCTGATCAGGCGTGTCGGTCGATCTGAGCCAACATTGTTTCCAATGTAATATGTTAAACAAAAACGATTCCATGATTACCATATGGATCTAGATGAGATTACGTATACTTTATCAAATTTATCTAAAGACATTTGAGAATATTTCAATACCCCAGTTTGATCCAAAAGTCGAAGATAAGCTTAGCAAACGAACTACATTCGATGGCTGAGGGGTTAAAGTATGATCAGCTAATAGTCTAGTATGTTCGAATATAGTTTGGAGCGACTGATAATGTTCTTTGTTTCTACAGCAGATAAGGTTACAGACAATCACATCTATACAATCAAAGCAGAAAACTAAATTGCATTTATATGGAGGCCACTTACAATCTGTAGGGAATAGATAGCGCATTTAACGATCTGAATAAACAATGGAAAATTATGTCTCCAATTTGTTTAGGATTTAGCGATGACATCTAATCAATGAGTTTAACGCCAGAAACGTCTGTGATACTCTTCTTTAGACTATAGATGGACTTTTATATACTACCGTAACCATATTGTCTACCGCACAAAAACGTTAGATTCATTCGCCTTAATCCGTTCCCTGTTGAATAGTTGTGTAAAAAATAATAATGACACCATGAATATTTATTAGATTATTCTTTATAATGGCATATAACACAAACTATTTTGACTCAGGCAAAACCTTAAGCAAACCTTAACCCTTTCGCTGCCAAATTTGTTGTCTGCTACAATGTTCGTTTTTTACCTTTCTTTTGTTTTGTTTAAAAAAAAGCAGCCACAGTAACAAACAATTTGGACCCTGATGAGACGCCGAGTTACTCGGCGTCTCATCAGGATCCAAACTGTTTGCATAGCAAATTACAAATGCGATATTCGCAGCGAATGGGTTAAGCAAACAGAGTGGACTCTGGGTCTACTCTGTTTGCAAAAGGCATGAAACACGTTTGTATGAAGGGAATTGTTAAAACCTATCTCAAGCGTAATTCGTATTCATTCAAAGCAACACGAGTTGCTGTTTGTAAAAGTATTGTCGCCCATAGTAGAATTTTCATTCATTTACCATTTTAAAAAGATAAAGATAAACAGATAAGCCATGTATGGATACTAATTATACATAGGGAACATTAGCGGCTCACAGAAATCCAAACAGGACTGTACGCTCGTAAAACTGCTCACTAATTATGTCAATCGAAGTAATATGTCAATCTAAGTAATGTCAATCATTTTGTGATATGCATATGATAAGACAAAATACACATCTAATGTAGGAAATGGCAGTACATTTTATGATACAGTAAACTCTCCTTAATCCGAACACTCAAGGATCACCAATTTTCAGAAATTTAGTATTATTACTGGTCTTTGAGACAGGTGGCAGTTAAATGGCATGTTTTGCAAATCATGCAGATAGCTCCTGCAACGTTCTAAGTCGTCCGTACTAATATTACGGTCAGGTGATATTTTATTTTTTACAGTACATTGTCCAGGATTAGAATCGATTCTAGCTAGAATATTTCAAATCAAATCGATATTGAACATTAAGTTATTTTTATGCGAAGCTCGTGTATATGTGTGAGCGCGCAATAAATTTGTGGTGTTGGTGTTACTGTGGACTTTCGTGTGAGTCATTTCCTAATGTTCTGTCTGACTTCTGTTCTATATTCTTATATACAGTGCTACCTCCCTACAACGACCCTCTCAATAAACCCTCCTTACAACAACGCATGTCACTGTTTTCGAAACAACAAGGCTCTACAAACAACGTTTTTCATCGTATTTTCTTTATGCCTCCATCAAACCCTATGTTGTGACCACACTTTAGAATCGTCACTTTGTGACGATTCTAAAGAGTGGTCACAACATAGGGTTTGACTGAGTCATAATGGTTTTAGTTCTCGAAATACACCTTATCTGGGGATCTGCAAACAAACTAATTATGTTTGTTTGAAAATAGGTCACATGTGGTTGTGAGTTTTATATGATCAAGTAGACGCAAAACTGAAACACCGGAAAGCTGTTAGGGATAGTAAATGCTACATGGTTGCTATTTGCAAACGTTGAAAGTGTGCACAATATTCACTTTGGTTTTTAGCCAAGTTTTGAGTGTCTAGTAGGGATGAGACTTTTAAATATGTATACATTTAGATCAAAGGCAGTCAGAATAGTTCTTCAAATCTTCAAAAGACAAAATGTCAAATGCATTATACGAAACATGTTTTTTCCATATTGAATGCTACAACGAAACTACATATCTCATATGTATTACTCAGACTTTGATCATAGGTTATCCCAACGGAAAACAGAAAAAACAAAAAAATGTTAGTCTTTACGACTAAGACATCTTTAGAAAAAAAATCTGTTTTCCGTTAGATGACGTACGATCATAATTTATGCTGATAGCTCCTGGTGGAGTTTTCTGCACTACTTTCGTTCTAAATTTATCAGTCGTCTGATTTTAACCCTTACAGTGCGATACACGAGTCAGCAAACAGTGTAGACCCAGATGAGAGGGATCCTTGAGGAGCCCTCTCACCGGGGTCTGCTCTGTTTGTGATGTTATACTTTTCTTTAGAAAAGTCTCTAGCTTTACCTGTTTGAATTATGGAACAGTCAGTTTGAAATTCAGCGGTGTAAGGGTTAAAGTCACCACTGTGTTGAGGAGTAATGCTTAATTTTGAAATGTACGTTTCACCTTATCCTTAAAAGTCATAAGCATGAAGTGGGTATTGATTGTTAAAATATACTCTTAAATCAATAGCCTGCTGAGCAAATTATATTTACAAGATGTTTCACCTTTTTATACGTATACTAAGGGAAAATTAAACGAATTGTCAAGAATAGTCACGAATTCAATTTTATTCGTACCTAATTCGTATATTCATTCAGCTTATTTTAACTGATGCTTAACTGATTCATAACGTTCGTGTAGTATTCATTATAGATTCGTGTACATCGTAGTGAATTCTTTACAAGATTCGTGCGATTCCAGCCGAATACCACGAATATTCGTAACACTATCTTACCTGTACCGTAACTGAATCGTAGAGCGTCACTAATTTGACTAGAACAAAATTACAAAATTCCACGAATCCTCACGGATCCTAAAATTTATCAATTCTTGGCGATTCGTTGGATTCGTGGTCTGTGGGGAACAGGGGCAATATTAAATGTTACTTTTGCGACATTTCCCAATTTCGTTAATCTAAATACATTTAAGTACTGAGTCACCCTACCAAGTAACTGAGTACCTGTAGTGCGATTTCTTGCCATCAAGACCGGATGTCATCCATCCTTTTTGCACCGTTACGGCTTTAAGCACATGTATAGACCTGAGAAGATATCAAGCATGTTTAACGAGTCATAATCTAACGATAAAATAAAAAAAAACATGATCATGGGGGAGCGGCCTGGAATGACTTCGTGAGACAATGCACACGCTTGGGTGTTTGGTGAGTGTATGAGAGGTTGCTAGGCAAATTGCAATAGGTGCAAGTGTTACTACACGCAAGACGGGGGCATACTAACACAGACATAGTTCGCGACCACGAAATAGTCAAAACAGTCATTGTATCAACGTCACATACAGACGAAACAGGTCCATGCCGAAAGTTTCCGGTGCGTTCTGCAGAGCGACTGGTACACTTATTTGCTCAAACAATCCGAGATAGTTTCAGTGCGCGGATCATCCGTCTTGCAGATCATACGTTAGCATTCCACTGACGCCCGAAAACGTGCGTCTGCGACTTAACCCTTCACTTGCTGAATTTTAAAATACATGTCTTCTTCTTTTCCCATACCCTGTTGTATAATTGCATATATCTTCACTGTGTACAAGTATTTCGCCGTGAAATCACTGATGTGGGGTGCACTGGTTGCACAATCAACTTGTTAATAGTGCAGACCCTGATGAGACAGCTCCTGCAGGAGTGGTCTCATCTGGACCTTCACTATTTACAGGTAGGTATATTGACCTTAATAGCAGGCGGAGGGTTAACTATATGTAGGTCATGGCCTATCTCTGGTTAGTGCGCCTGCCATACAACAACGTTCTGTTCAGCGATGATTAACAATGCAGTGTCCAGTTTTCAGACGGACGAACAAGAGTGTGGCATAAACGTTATGAAAGTTATAACTCTAACACCGATCGATATGGGGGAGGTTTGTAATTGTTTGGACCTCAATTTTGTACAAATTGACGCACATGCTTGATAACAGTGCACGGACTATTAGCATCAGCTAGATATATTAACGAAATGATCGTCAATTTAGTTGTTCTGTTATTACATAACGGTATGCTGTTTCAGCATGCCAATGCACGTTCATTCACTGCAAGGCATGCCGAGATATTGTTACGTTCAAAGACTCGAATGGCCATCAGAATAGCATGACTTTTTCCCCAACAGAGGTCGGAGTATTGGTACATTCCTGGACGACTTAGGGTAATGTGGTACATTTTCAGACGACAAGTTTTACGGGATGCCGTCAATTACGTCAACAATTTGGAGAGGGTATTACATGAAGAATGGCAAAACATACACCAACATCACATTAATGAACTGATAGCCTGTATGAGAAGACGATATTAGCCGTATTTGAGAAATAAAATAGGTACCATACTCGATACTGAAAGTATGTGGATTTTGAAACAGGACCATGACATGATGCCAGTGCATTTCACGCATTGAATTGTCATAATTCTTACAATTAAACCATGCTAAATATAAATAAGATACAAAATTAAGTATATGAATAACTTCTATAACGGGTTCTTTCCGCCGAAACCTACGAGTATTTTAGGCTATAGAGAAAGCCTCTGTTTTCTATTTTTTATTCTTATTTTGAAGGGAGGTTAAAAAACTGAGTGCAAGTATATACTTCTTGTTGGCCGACATCTACGGTTATCATGGTGGCTCCATTTCAGCAAATAATATGTACAAAAGTAAACCATGCGTTCTTCATTCGGTTGTGTAATATGTTATGTTTAATTGTGTACGAGGCAGGGACATGCTTACTAGAGGGATTTAAGTTTTTGTCCGTTTTCGTTTTCATTTAGTGGTGCCAGATGTTTTGAATATTTTTATAGTATGTGTTGCCTGCTCAAAGATATTTCACGCTTCTTTAGGTGTGAGTAAATATGTTTTTGATAATGGTTTGCTGATTTCATTCCTTGTATCTACAGCGAAAGGTAACAGACGATCCAAGCTATAATCAGAACACTAAATACCATTACATATAGAGTCCACTTACATTCCAGAGGGAAAAGCACATTTAACGATCTAAATAAACAATGGAAAATTGTGTCTCTGATTTGTTCAGGATTTAACGATGACATCTAATCAATGATGTTAAGGCCAAAACAGTCTCTTGGCACTCTTCTTTAGACTGAAGGTGGAATTGTATATACTGTCTTTATCATAGTGGCTGCCACAAAAACATCAGATTCGATTCCATGGTAGGGGGTTTTTTCTGTGAATATTTTGATAAAAGATTTTTCTGAAATAATCTTTTTGCCTTATTCGTGAAAGTCATTATTATGAAGTGATGATGGTCGTAAAACCATTCTTTAATTTCAGCAGATAGCCCAAGATAATTATCAAATGGCAATTACCGTGTCCAGGCCGATTTTGCATCGTGATATAGTTCGCTATTCAATCACAAAAAATATCTTTAACCACCTCAGTGCGTGAACATTGTGATTAACCCTTTCCAAGCATTGCGTCTGCCTAAGAGCGCGTATATTTATGTTGCACTCGTAAACATTATCTAAAATATCGCTAATCGCTAATGCTTTCGGTAACAAGTGATATAGATAAAGACACTCGGTTTGTACTTTTAGAAAATTAAAGCAAAAAATGAGCCTACGTATATACGCTCTCTGTTGACCGACTTCTGCGTTTATCGCGGCTACACTACAACAAAGGGTATGTACGGGATTAAATCACTCGCAGTTCGCATGTGGTCCTGACTCGGTTGGTGTTTTTAAGATGATATGCCTCCTCTAGAAATATGACATATTACTGGAAATAAATATTTTACGCCATATTTATTACGCCTTTTCTTGATATTGAGCTCTGCAATAATTGCTAAAAACAGTGGTAATTAATCGTTTACTCCATGAATATTAATGTAAGAACGAATGACATCAGAAATAGCATCGATTAATTGTTAAATCACATGGGAGTTTCGGTCATGGCAGGTAGTACATATTCATACTTGTATTACACCTTTAGAAAACAGGACAGACCATGATCAGACGGCAGGGGCGTCTGATCTGGTACTTATCTGTTTGTAAGTCCATAGAAAGGTGTATTTATGGAATACAAAGTTAATATAGAGACAAAACATACAATGAAAGATTGGACGATGGTGAATTAATCCTTTGGCTCCTTGTAGAACATAATATTTGCTCAATGTGAGTCTGTTCAATCAACTCCTTACTTCATTGATACTAATTAAAAAAATAATGAATTAAATTCTATAATTGTATATCGACACAGGAAATGTTGGTTAGGGCAGAAACAGAAGAAACATTTTGTATCATTACATAAGCTAACGGAACAGACCCTAACAAGACGAGTCCTACAGGAACCGTCTGACCTGGGTCTACTCCATGAGCAAAAAAGGCTTATTAATTGAGTAAAGGGTTAGGCTTCTGAGAAGCTCCTACAGGAACCGTTTGATCTGGGTCTGCTCTGCTTGTAAAGGAGTAAGAAGGTGTTTTTAATGAGTAAATGGTTAAGCGTTTGAGAAACTAGTGGCCGATTATTAAGCAAATTGGATCTAGATAAAACGTCGAGTCACTCGGCATCCTAACTAGATCCGAGTGAGAGCCATGGATATAGGAATATGTACTAACATCTAAATGGAAACGTATTGTATAAATCAATATCAAATGTCTCATCTGCTTCAATAAACATGCCATTTAATGTGATACAAATATAGCATCTCGGTTTTGATTTAACGACACAGTGCGTGTACATTTGTTGATATAGTGAAACAAGCACTTAGATAAAGATACAAGCGCAACAACTGACCATTGGAGACAGCTACACATAACAAGAACATAGGGTATCCAATATCTACTTTCGTGGTTTGTTATTAAGTAATCTACTCTGTGCTAACATGACAAACAATGCAGACCTGATGAAAGGGCTCCATTAGAAGCCCTCTCATTTGGGTTTGCATTGTTTGCAAAGGACATTAGTGACCCGTGTCCTGCACTGTAAGGGTTGAGAAACACATAAAACGAGTTCCTCGGGATTGATGGTTCTACCATTAGGGAACGCATGGCATGTGAAATAGAACTTTCCATTTACCTACACACTATTCTTACATCGACTTGATAATGATGGTCATTGAGACGGGGTTTCTCGTGAGTAGTGTCTAGAAACAGTGGATAACAGTGACATCTCTATCGTTTGCAGTTCAATGAAGTGCAACTATTTGTTGAAAAGCTTTTGTTATAGCAAAGTTGGTTAAACCAGTTTATAAATTCGTTTATATATAACGCCTAAACTGTTTTGATATTAACTGATCTATTGTAACCATTGATTGTTGGAAATTGTTGCAAAGGTTATCACGCAGATTTCACTAACGCATTTTATACTTTATTTACACTGAATGGGATTTGTCATTAAACATGATGAGCTATTCCACTCTGATAAGGCTACAGTCCCACTAGCGCTTGCGATTGTTAAAGACCACTGGCGACCTCTGATACCTCTGAAACCACCGATGGTCTACGATTGTCGGCGACTTAATTACAAAAAAATGATTCGCAGTCACATTGGCCTATGCATCTGCGACCACCGTAAGACGGGTTGTTGACGATCGTGCGTCAAGTTACTGGTATTCGTACTTTATTCGTACGAAGGTTCCGCAATCACTTCCGACCTGTTGTGTGGTCACCTGATCTATGCCTAGTCGCGGAGAATCTTTAGGCAGTCGCTGTTGATCGCACGATAGTCGTAGGTAATTGTAGAAAGGTCGCTGATAGTTGTACGATTGCAGGGAAGATCACCAACGACCAGGTAAAGATTGTTGGAGACCTTCGTACGAAGATCGCACGATTAGCTAAAACCCTCTACGGTTACCTCTTAAAGAATACCGGCGACCAGTTCGATCGTAAGGAGGTTGTTTTGCATGATCAACAAACTCTCTACGACTAAAATTGGTCGCATGACAAGAAACGATTACCAACGATTACTGAAGACCACCCGCGATTATCTGTGACTTTTCGTGCTACCTTCGTACGAATATCGGCGACAAGAGGTCGCTAGAAATCGTTTACAGGTCATAAGTGGTCGTAGGCCTAGTGGGACTTGGTCCTGAGATTGTTGTAGATGATCAACAACATCTCTACGACCGAAATACGACTGAAATTGGTCGCACGATTGGAAACGATTACCAACGATTACAGTGATTGTCGTGCGACCTTCGTACGAATATCGGTGACCAGAGATCGGTAGAAACCGTAAACAGGTCTTAAAGGGGTCATTTCACCGAGAAATCTTCCCGGAAGACTGAGCTGCGATCTCAGAGCGTGGCTTGGTCGCCGCAGGTCGCACGTAGTCGACAGTTGACCGAGGGTTGGTCGTTCCTTGGTCTCCCGTGGTCGCACATGGTCGAGGATTGGTCTCCCGGAAAAAGAGATCGTAGCTCGGTTTTTTGACATGTCAAAAAACCGAGCCTCGACCTAAAAGTCGCACGGAGAGCGTCGAAAGAGCGAGCGAGATCGAGGAAAGAACGCATTGGTCGTGAGACGATCGAAACTAGAGCGGGGATGAGCTAGGCTCATTCTTCTCGAGCGAGAACTGGTCGCGCGAATGGTCGTGCTGCTCGACCCTTGCTCGATCTTCGCTCGATCCGTGCAATCTAGCTTCGCTCTATTGCGATTAAGCCTCACTCCGAGCGACCTGTCCCAGACCTTCCCTAGACCAGTACGTTCCATATTATTTCCATTGGCGGCCTCTGTGCGCTTAAGCTTCAACCAAATAAGATCGACCCTCGCTTAACTTACGGTTCTATAGATCTTCTATAGTTAGTGTTCAATTCTAGGCCCCACCCTGGCCAAAAGTTCGTTAAACATCTCCGGGGGCATACGGAGATAGATCCGGTAGATAGCTTCATCTCCCAGCCTCATTTCGGTCACGAGGGAGGTGTACTGACCATAATGTTCCCTCTGGTGTTCACGCAGCTCCTTTTCAGCATGATTAGCATAACCAGATAGTCTTGCTGCAATTTCAGGGCATGGTGCTGTAATACAATAGCATGATGCAGAGCGATTTGGTCCATGTTATCCTTTCGGAGACTGGTCAAAAACTGATGGTCGGCCAACGATCGCCGGGCATTGTATAACGATCGCAGTGGGTCGCGCGCAAATCCGTGCAACCAAAACCAGTGTGCACGTAGCTCGAGCGAGACTCTGTTGAGAAAAGATCGAGAATTGGTCGTCTGAGCGAGGCTAGAACGTTCGAGATCGCAACTAAATCGTATTAATCGAGGGTACATTGCAACTCGTACGTAGCTAGATCGGCCGGGAACGAGTCTTGGTCGGCCGAGGTCGCGCGCTTGCGAGAATAGATCGCCGAGAGATCGAGGCAATGTAGCAGATTGGTCGAACAGAACGAACCTTGGTCGTGTCAAGATCGCTTCAGATCGAGTGGATAGACGTAGATAGAGCGTATATAGAGCGTGTGTAGAGCGATATAGAGCGTGTGTAGAGCGTATAGGACGTGTATAGAGCGTACACATCGAAGGTCAAACGAGCTAACATCGAACATAGAGCGTGCACAGAAAATAATGGGGTAGGTCGCACGGTTTTTGCCCGCGACTATTGGAAAACCGAGCTGCGATTAAGGTCGCGCGTGGTCGCGTGCGACTTTTCCAGGTCGTACTCGGTGAAATGACCCCATAAGGGGACATTTCACCGAGAAATCTTCCCGGAAGACTGATCGCAGGGAAGACTGAGCTGCGATCTCAGAGCGTGGCTTCATCGCCGCAGGTCGCACGTAGTTGACAGTTGACCGAGGGTTGGTCGTGCCTTGGTCTCCCGTGGTCGCACATGGTCGAGGATTGGTCTCCCGGAAAAAACAGATCGTAGCTTGGTTTTTTGAAATATCAAAAAACCGAGCCTCGACCTAAAAGTCGCACGGAGAGCGTCGAAAGAGCGAGCAAGATCGAGGAAAGAACGCACTGGTCGTGGGACGATCGAAACTAGAGCGGGGATGAGCTAGGCTCAGTATTCTCGAGCGAGAATTGGTCGCGCGAATGGTCGTGCTGCTCGACCCCTGCTCGATCCCCGCTCGATCCGTGCGATCTATCTTCGCTCTTTTGCGATGAAGCCTCGCTCGCGAGACCTGTCCCAGACCTTCCCTAGACCCGTACGTTCCATATTATTTCCATGTGCGCTTAAGCTTCAACCAAATAAGATCGACCCTCGCTTAACTTGCGGTTCTATATATCTTCTATAGTTAGTATACATCTTTGCAATTCTAGGCCCCACCCTGGCCAAAAGTACGTCAAACATCTCCGGGGGCATACAGATATAGGCCCGGTAGGTAGCTTCATCTCCCAGCCTCAGTTCTGTCATGAGGGAGGTGTACTGACCATAATGTTCCTTCTTGTGTTTACGCAGCTCCTTTTCAGCATGGTTGGCATAACCAGAGAGTCTTGCTGCACTTTCAGGGCATGGTGCTGTAATACATGTACACTAGCATGATGCAGAGCGATTGGGTCCTTGTTATCCATTCGGAGACTGGTCAAAAACTGATGGTCGGCCAACGATCGCCGGGTAGTGTATAACGATCGCAGTCGGTCGCGCGCAAATCCGTGCAACCAAAACTAATGTGTGCGTAGCTCGGGCGAGACTCTGTCGAGAAAAGATCGATATTTGGTCGTCTGAGCGAGGCTAGAACGTTCGAGATCGCATCTAAATCGTATTGATCGAGGGTACATTGCAACTCGTATGTAGCTAGATCGGTCGGGAACGAGTCTTGGTCGGCCGAGGTCGCGCGCTTGCGAAGATAGGTCGCCGAGAGATCGAGGCAATGTCGCAGATTGGTCGAACAGAACGAACCTTGGTCGTGTCAAGATCGCTTCAGATCGAGTGGATAGACGTGGGTAGAGCGTATACAGAGCGTGTGTAGAGCGTATAGGACTTATATAGAGCGTACACATCGAAGGTCAAACGAGCTAACATCGAACATAGAGCGTGCACAGAAAATAATGGGGTAGGTCGCACGGTTTTTGCCCGCGACTATGGGAAAACCGAGCTGCGATTAAGGTCGCGCGTGGTCGCGTGCGACTTTTCCAGGTCGTACTCGGTGAAATGACCCCATAAAGGGGTCGTAAGGCCTAGTGGGACTGGGCCCTAACTAACTCGCTTAGCTTAAGTTACCTATAGTTACGTAGGTTGAGGTTGTTAATTTCAAAAATGATGGTTTTTAAGCTTTTTGTGATGGCCAGTTCATACACGTGAATTTTAAAATTAACATAGAATTGAATGAGTAATTAGATTATAATTAGAGTGGATAGTTATAAGGTTGTGTAGAGTAGATGAAGATGGAGAAAAGGAAAATATACATGTATTTATCAATAGAATGAATGTAGTTTTATAGAATATGCATTGGGTATTAGTTATGCCGGAGTCCAAATGGTTGAGTTCGTATAGTTAATTGTTTCCGGATAAGACAACATAGCCATTGAGGCAACATAACCAGTAAAGGAACATAACTAGGTAAAATAACCAGTATAGCAACATAATCAACATAACCAGTATGTCAACATAACCAGGCAATACAACCAGAAAGGCAACATCAAAAGACAACATAGCCAGTAAGGTGACATAACCAGTAAGGCAATGACTTCTCCACAGCTGCTCTGTCCTGAACAGTCGAGTACGATGTCAACTTTATTCTTTTTCAAACAAAACAGTTGTGCATGCTTAATATCCACTAGTATTTGTATCTTCTTGCGATTTATCCTTTATTAAATGTCGATGTAGAAGTGTTTCATATAGTTTTCCCGTGCTTTTTAAATAATGACGTCGCTTGTTTACCTCTAACGTTTATTTTCAAATCATTTTCATTTTGGCAGACATCGTTATGCATGTTGTGGAGTTGTCTGGAGGGGGAATTTTATTTACATTTTGACTTTGGTGAAAGTGGGATAAGGACGAGGTTGGGTACTCGTAGCTTATTTTGGTTACTGGCCGTTCCAAGGCGGTACTCCTGCTTTCAGCTTATGATCAATTTTGTTGTTTAATATGCTTAATGTTTAATTTTTTCGTCTTGATATGCGTCCTTTTATGTTTTGTCTTGTGGCTTTACCGTTTCTTGTTTGATGGTGTTTGGGGCGGTGTCATTTCGTGTGTGGTTCTCCCTGTTTTACTTTTTTCCAAAAATAACAACTAGTAAAAATGCCACACTTGTCACCTAGTTGTGTCTTAACTCTTTCAACATTGAAGTTTCAAATGGACTGTTCCGGGTCAAGCTTACCGTGATCATTTAAGGAATTTTTAAGGGACAATTATAATACGAGAACTATCTCTTATAGTGATGAATACCCATCCATAGCAGCCTTGATTACAAATCAAAGTCTGTGACACTAACAATCCATGCAACAGAACCAAATGACAAAACTACTCAAAGTTCAAGTTCGGATAACACTGCAATGGCCAGCCGTAAACACATTACAATTGCGTCTGAAACATCTACCATTCGTGGTTTATATGTATACCAAATATCAATTAAATAACTTTAAAACTGAAAGAGGAGTTTGCGACACCCATTTCCCATGTTTCATGCCAAAATGACAAAACTATACAAAGTTCAGGGGGAGATAATTCTACAATGAAACTTGTGTCTTGCACATCTACCGTTCGTGGCCATTGTGTATACTATATATAAATTAAATAACTCTAATAAAACTGTAGGAGAAGTTTGCGACACCAACAACCCATGTTTCATACATAAACGACCAAAAACGCCCCGAAAGTTCAAGGGGAGATCAATCTGCAATGTCCAGCGCTAAACGCATGAATATTATGTCTTGCACATCTACCATTCATGGTTATTATGTCTACCAAATATAAACTGAATAACTTTTAGATTGAATGAGGCGTTTTCCACACCATTTACCCATGTTTCATGCAAAAATGACAAAAAAACTCAAGGTTCAGGGGGATATAATTCTGCAATGGCCAGCAGTTAACACGTGAAAATTGCGTCTTACATCTACTGTCATTATGTATACCAACTATTAATTGAGTCACTTTAAAACTGAAAGAGGAGTTCGCGACACCAACTACCCATTTTAAATGCGGTCGGACCGACCGATCGCCGGACAGGGTAATTCTAGTATACTCCCTCAAACAAGTTTGCGGGGTTATAATGACAAACAGTAAAAACCCCGATGAGAAGACTCCTCTACGAGCCCTCTTTTCGCGGTCTCCACTGCTTACAAATGTCATTAGGGACACGTGTGTAGCACTGAAAAGGTAAATATAAACATGAACAGCATGTTCTACATTATACAGTGAAATGCAGTTTGTGAATATGTAGCATTTTGCAATTAAGATTTATCATTATTTTATTTTAAAGAAGGAAAGAGCGGTCGAACTTCATCTGTTTTTAGAAAAATATTTATTTGATAGTTTATTTATCCCGCTCTTGCTTTTAACGAATGTCAAACACTGCCTTCTTCCTGTTAAGTCTAAACTTCTTCCAGGACAGTACGTTGACTTAGCATTTGAGAGAAGATAGAATTCTGTTTTATATTTTGATGGTGTTACTACATCTGTGATGATAAAACATAAGAGCTGGTATGATACTGAGAAATACACGCTCAATCAATATGTAATTCCGCATCCGTTTCATTCGTTCTGTCCTCTGCATCTACAGCGTACATAGGTTAATACCCTAGATGTTATTTGTAAAGACGGTCACAGTATCGAACGTATAAACACCATGGTTACAAAGTTGATAACGGCTGTGTTATGAAAACTGTTATGATAGTTGTGAAAATTCAATGAAAACGAAATTAAATCTTAACGCTAGGTTTTTCGCTAAGTATGCCCAGAAATCTTATGTTTACCGATATGCGTTTTGTTAAAATATTGTGTCGAATAGGCAAAAGCTAAATCCAATATACTATGATAGTATCAATAAGATTTATTACCTATACATACGATTTATCAAATGTACGCGCTGTATATATTGCTATTCAATGTCCACTCGGCATATAGAAGCGATACAAGCTCGTTATAATGATGAAATTCAACAGACCCATGGAGATAAGAATGGGCTGCAGTCCAACAGGTATTAAATACATTTACGACTGCTATTAATTATTAGTTTAATCGACTTGTCTATTTAGGTAGAACACCACGGAAAGCAAGATGCCGTCATTCTTCGTCACGAGCCAGGAAAATCTAAATCGATCAAGTTACTAACCTAATAATTGTATTAAGCAACTAACATAGAAGAATCAGTTGCGCCACTTTAATAAAATGACGTATACATACTTTATTGCTTACCTTAGTAGGACCACCGACCTACTACAAGCCAGCTGGAATGCTTCCTCGCGTGTAAATCCTAAATGCTCAGACCGGGATTGGAACAACAGCGGGGAGGTTGATCATAAACACTGATAGGCTGAAATAAATCGTCCACGAAATCACAATCTCCCTCGTGTCATGATATAGCACCTTAAATGACGTATTAGAATGTCCCATGAGAAAACAATTAGGTGAGTGGCATTTTACTTCAGACGTCTTTGTTTCATTTAAATAAAATGTAACGTGTATCTTAATCTTTTTAATGCACTTTATTGAGCTGTTCAATCCAGCTAAACAATATTGATATATCATGTCAATGACGATGATGTCATTATTGCAACGACGAAATATATTGCTCATGATTATCTCATCAAAACCTTGAACACTCGTGTAAATGGTAAAGTAGTAAAGTTAAGTCATGCGCATCTTCATAAGTTATAATTTAAGTCGTCTGGCCAGGGTCTGCTCTGTTTGCGAATGATAATATATCTATATATAGAATTTTACAGTTCTGCCAATCTCAATATTCTCAGAAACTATACACCGAGTAGCAAACATCATTGGCTCCATCTGGATCCAAACAGCTTGCAAATACCAACCAGGTCGCGCGTTAGCACGGGCAGTTTTAAAACGAACATTTTCATATCGTGCTATGAAGTTAACCTATAAGTGTTCGATGTCCTTTTAAAAAGGACATATATTAACAGTGTAGACCCTGAAGAGAGCTCTGAATAGTCTGCACTGTTTGCTGAACCCATCGATGTCAGTGGCTTATACTATGTCCCCTCAACATGAACAATAGATGGGTTCCAAATTAAGATATGGACTGGTTTTCCTAAAATAATTTGTAAATAAATGGATTAAATACATTTACTGTGTTTGCAATAAAACCCCGTATGATTTATAATAAAACAGAAATTTCTCTTTTACAAGATCATGGTTGAATTACAGCTGTGTAATTTGGCGTATTCAGAATGCGTGGTAGTTTGTGTAACATTATTAGCCTGAGGTGAAATGCCCAAGGTTTTTACTCAAAATACCACGCGTTTAAAGTAAACGCAATCGGAAGCGGTTTGAATAGTTAGAGAAATAAACAGCCTTTAAAGTACTGTTCTGACAGAAGTATCCAAAGAGAAAAGGAATGATATAACACGGACGAAAGGCATCGATCTGTGAACAGTGTTGTAACACTTTCCATGTATTCTCCTGATTCTAAATATGTCTTAGGTGACCATCAAAAATTAGAATTTTGTATTGAAGAATTGATGCATTTTGTACAGGTAGTTGCTTAATTCAGAATGAAATTATTCAGAACGCTCCATTAATTATACGTGTGTTAGTGTTTAAACTATCAGGGGTTTACTGTAATCGAAGTTTACGGTGTAATCTAAACAATACATTATTCGTGAACGAAATAAGTTTTATTAATGACGAAAGCTACAATATATCTTACTGGATTACTTTCTTAATGGGTATTGATTGGTATTTGATTGTCAGCTGGTGGATAATAAATGTAAAGATCTTGACAGGAATATTCTTTAGAAAGATTGCAGGTAATTACTTTTATTCGACCTGACTACTACATCAACATACATATATGTCATTGCTTTTTGTATCTGTCAAAATATTTTAGATTTATACTTCAATGCCTCAGATAGGGCTTATACATATGTTAGTGTGAAGATGTGTATTCAAAAATGTTATACATCTTGTGTTTTTTAAGTATAATTATTGAAAATTGACTTCTTACTTTTTTCCCCAGTGCTTCTTTATTCATGGCGCAGTTGTAAGGCCAAATAGTAGTTTGAAATAGTAGTGTTTCTTTGTTAACCTCCTACAAGAGCCGTCCTCTATGAATCTTCTCTGTTTGTAACGGGTGTCAAAATGCTTCTGTATCAGATTGACGATTCATTGTATACAACTGACTACTAAAAAAACCTTCTCTAAATTTTATTATCGAAATATTTTACTTATTGGCAAGTATAACTGTAATCTTAAGGCGCTCCTGTGACACGGTGTTTCACTTCCTGAATTTTATGGTGATGTGATTTACAAACTTCGTAAAATTATTGAACATACCAATTTTCTCACTTTGTTCACTAAATCTATTACAAATTCATTAAAAAGGGATATGATTCTATGGTACTACAACATACTGCATGTCTGGTTGTCAACCCTTTTACAGTTGGCAATCACGCCGACAAGAAAGATTTAGTACTCTATGAAGGCGACCTCTTAAATCTCGTTTTTGTCGTACCCATTATTACTTTTCTACAGTTACGCTGTTTGCAGCTAATTCATTGAGTACACTAGCGATAGGTGGATACAGTTACTTCGCTTAAATATGTTTTCGTTTTACATGCACTTTGCCACTGTATTTGCCATCGCAGTTGTTGTAGATTAGTCGGAGAGGGGATATGTTTATTTACACTGTTTGCCTTTTAGGGTGGGGATGGAAAAAGTGTGAGGGTGGGCGACCAAAAATCGGTTTAACTCCCCCACCCAGCGACTTGTCATTGACCGTTTCAAAGCGGTACTTCCATCTTCCCCCTAATGTATGTTTGTTTTGTCTTTGTGTGTCTCTTTGTGTCTTTTGTATACATGTACATTTGCTGTTTGTCGTCGTGGTGCTGTTTGGGCGGTCGTGTGTTTTGTATGCGGTGTTTCCTGCATGACTCTTACATGTACTTTTACTCAACAAACTTTAGATGTAATAATTGTTGTTCGCGTTTCGATGTGACAGAGCCTGTGTTAAAATTAGACGTAATTGGATGTCTGAGACATTCTAAACAAATGCTAAAATGATATGCGACAGATGAAATGCATGTGAAATGTTGGAAATGTTTATTATTACAATCGTCGTTGCTCTAGTAAAGACTATTTACCAAATGCAAATACACAAGAGATAAAAATGTAAAACAGTTTCAAATAAATTTCGTTAATGAGTGTTCACGGAAATGGAGTGCGTGAGTATGTTGACCCTGTTTGGGGCTAAGTAAACCTCATTTTGTACGATAATAATATTATTCCTTTCATGCCTACACACTTGTGAGTCTATTATTCTTAATTAATGTCGACCTGAGAGGAATGTGACGTCATGTCACATGAAAAACTTCCATCGATCATTTTTCTTAATTCAGCTCAGAAAATTGTGATAAGTTTCAGGTGACAAGAATATAACCTTGGAAAATTGAGTTATAGAACCATATATATCATTAGCGCGAGTAATGAACTGAGACTAATTTAGGAATATGATTGCGTATAATTCCCAGGTATCCAATCATGGAATCATAATCATTGACCTGTCCTCAATTTAGTTCTTGCTAGAGGAACATTCGAAAGCATCTACATTGACAAATGCGCCAACAACTATAGCAAGAAAGAATTGACTAGAGTCCTCCACAAGATAGAGTGTACGCCCTCTTAAACACCATTGTCCGGAACTCTGGATTGCTTATAAGAAAATAACCTAATAGGTCGAAGGGAGAACAAACTGGTGGATTAAACACTTTCAAAGCCTGAAATTTGGAAAGACAATTGCACAGAGAAACAAAATCAAAACTGCTTAAGCCGGTGCTAGGGGCGTGAGTAGTGTTGCACTTTTAATTACTACCCGTTATCAGAAGTCGATGAAACATAGTATGCATGTTTTTCTTCCGCACTTCTACTTTTGCTTTCGAAGGATCTGCCTCTTTCATGATATATTTACTACAACACTGTATGGTATGGTATCTACAAATCTTACTTACACTTCATGGTATGGTATATACAAATCTTACTACCAATATTGTATATGATATCTACAAATATTTCTAACACTACATGGTGTGGTATCTACAAATGTTTCTTACACTATATGGTATGGTATCTACAAATGTCACACACACACACACACACACACACTATATGGTATGGAATCTTCATATGTTGCTTACAATATATGATATAATAACATCTACAAATGTTACTTAAAATATATGGTATTGTATGGTATATACAAACGTTACTTACACTATATGGTATGGTATTTACAAACGTTACTTACACTATATGGTATGATATATGCACATGCTACTAACCTTACATGGTACGGTATCCACAAATATTACTAACACAATATGGCATGGTATTACAGAGGTTACTAACACTATATGGTATGTTCAAATGTTACTAACAATATATTATTTGATATTTACAAATGTTACTTCTTTATTTACACTATTTGTAAAGCTAGGGTGACTTTGAGATAAGTGTGAAGTTGCTACTGACCGTGCCAAGGTTGTACTCTCTTTGTCACCCTTATATTCGTTTGTCCTGTGTCTTTGAAGATGTGGTTTTGTTCATTTATGGAATGTTTATATCTAGTACTTGTGTGAGTGTTAATGTTTTCTGTGTTCATCTCGTGTATGTGCGTGTATTCGGGTGTGTAGTTGGGTGTTTGTATGTGTGTGTGTGTGACATGCTATCTATCGGTGTTTTGGTAGTGATTGCGTCTTGTATGTGACTTTGCCAGCTTGACGTTACTACTTTACTACACTACTACACTCTATTGTATGTTATCTACAAATATAACTAATACTATATGGTATGATATATAGTACAACTGTTACTTACACTATATGGTATTACATTGTATATCTCCATGTTTTGCTTACAATATATGGTATGGTACTTGCAAATGTTACTAACACCATGTGGTATAGTATCTATATTACTTACAATTGATTGCATTGTATCAATGTGGGAGCCGTCAGATCTGGGTCCACTGTGTTTGAAAATATGTTAACAGGAGTCGCTATCAGATAAACACACATGGTATGATCTGATCAGGCGTGTCGGTCGATCTGAGCCAACGTTGTTTCCAATGTAATGTGTTAAACAAAGACGATTCCATGATTACAATTTGGATCTAGATTAGATTACGTATACTAAAGACATTTAAGAATATTTCAATACCCCAATTTGATCCAAAAGTCGAAGATAAGCTTAGCAAACGAACTACATTCGATGGCTGAGGGGTAAAAGTATGATCAGCTTATATAAATAGTCTAGTATGTTCGAATAAAGTTTGGAACGACTGATAATGTTCTTTGTTTCTACAGCAGATAAGGTTACAGACAATCACATCTATACAATCAAAGCAGAAAACTAAATTGCATTTATATAGAGGCCACTTACAATCTAGAGGGAATATCGCATTTAACAATCTGAATAAACAATGGAAAATTATGTCTCCAATTTGTTTAGGATTTAGCGATGACATCTAATCAATGAGGTTAACGCCAGAAACGTCTGTGATACTCTTCTTTAGACTATAGATGGACTTTTATATACTACCGTAACCATATTGTCTACCGCACAAAAACGTAAGATTCATTCGCCTTAATCTGTTCCCTGTTGAATAGTTGTGGAAAAAATAATGACACCGTGAATATTTATTAGATTATTCTTCATAATGGCATATGAACACAAACCATTTTGACTCAGGCAAAACCTTAAGCAAACCTTAACCCTTTCGCTGCCAAATTTTGTCGTCTGCAACATTTGTCGTCTGCTACAATGTTCGTTTTTTACCTTTCTTCTGTTTTGTTTTAAAAAAAGTCACAGTAACAAACAGTTTGGACCCTGATGAGACGCCGAGTTACTCGGCGTCTCATCAGGATCCAAACTGTTAGCATAGCACATTACAAATGCGATATTGGCAGCGAAAGGGTTAAGCAAACAGAGTGGACTCTGGGTCTACTCTGTTTGCAAAGGCATGACATACGTTTGTATGAAGGAAATTGTTTAAACCTATCTCAAGCATAATTCGTATTCATTCAAAGTAACACGAATTGCTGTTTGTAAAAGTATTGTCGCCCATAGTAGACTTTTCATTCATTTCCCATTTTAGAAAAACAGATAAGCCATGTATGGATACTAATTATACATAGGGAATATTAGCGGCTCACAGAAATCCAAACAGGACTGTACGCTCGTAAAACTGCTCACTAATTATGTCAATCTAAGTAATATGTCAATCTAAGTAATGTCAATCATTTTGTGATATGCATATGATAAGACAAAATACACATCTAATGTAGGAAATGGCAGTACATTTTATGATACAGTAAACTCTCCTTAATCCGAACTCTCAAGGATCACCCATTTTGAGAAATTTAGTATTATTACTGGTCCTTGAGACAGGTGGCAGTTAAATGGCGTATGTTGTATGTTGCAAATCATGCAGATAGCTGCAACGTTCTACGGTCGTCCATACTAATATTACGGACAGGTGATATCTTCTTTTTTACTGTACACTACCCAGGATTAGAATCGATTCTGGTGTTACTGTGGACTTTCGTGTGAGTCATTTCCTAATGTTCTGTCTGACTTCTGTTCTATATTTTTTATATACAGTGCTCCCTTCCTACAACGGCCCTCTCAATAACGATTCCCTCCTTACAACAACGCATGTCACTGTTTCCGAAACAACAAGGCTCCAGAAACAACCTCTTTCCATCGTATTTTCTTTATGCCTCCATCAAACCCTATGCTGTGACCACTCTTTAGAATTGTCACTTTGTGCCGATTCTAAAGAGTGGTCACAACATAGGGTTTGATTGAGGCATAACGGTTTTAGTTCTCGAAATACACCTTATCTGGGGATCTGCAAACAAGCTAATTATGTTTGATTTATCCGCCCTATAACAACACCCTCAGAACAACACATACAATATTCGTATCCCAAAGGGTGTCGTTGTAGAGAGGGAGCACTGTAATAGTTTTGTTTTTTAAATAATAAACAACACGAAAACAGGTCACATGTGGTTATGAGTTTTATATGATCAAGTAAACGCAAAACTGAAACACCGGAAAGCTGTTAGGGATAGTAAATGCTACATGGTTGCTATTTGCAAACATTGAAAGTGTGCACAATATTCACTTTGGTTTTTAGCCGAGTGTCTAGTAGGGATGAGACTTTTAAATATGTATACATTTAGATCAAATGCAGTCAGAGTAGTTGCAAAATCGAATACAAACCGATATCTTCAAAAGACAAAATGTCAAATGCATTATACGAAACATGTTTTTTCCAAATTAAATGCTGCAACGAAAATTCCGAGCTACAACGAAACGACATATCTCATATGTATTACTCAGACTATGATCGTAGGTTATCCCAACGGAAAACAGAAAAAAAAGAAATCTTAGTCTTTACGACTAAGACATCTTTAGATGTTTTTTTCTGTTTTTCGTTGAGATGACATACGGTCATAAGTTATGCTGATAGCTCCTGGTTGAGTTTTCTGCACTACTGTCGTTCTGAATTTATCAGTCGTCTGATTTTAACCATTACAGTACGGGACACGAGTCAGCAGATAGTGTAGACCCAGATGAGAGGGATCCTACAGGAGCCCTCTCATCGGAATCTGCTCTGTTTGTGATGTTATACTTTTCTTTAGAACGTCCCTAGCTTAACCTGTTTGAATTTTGGAACAGTCAGTTTGAAAATTCAGCGGTGTAAGGGTTAAAGGCATTCATGCGCGTTTAGTAAGTCACCACTGTCTGGAGGAGTTACTGTCAATATTTCGGTAATGCTTAATTTTGAAATGTACGTTTCACCTTATCCTTGAAAGTCATAAGCATGAAGTGGGTATTGGTTGTTGAAATATACTCTTAAACCTTTAGCCTGCTGAGCACATTATATTTACAGAATGTTTCATCTTTTTTATAACTATATACTAAGGGAAAATTAAAATGTCAAGAATCGTCACGAATTCATTTTTATTCGTACCTGATTCGTATATGCATTCAGCGTATTCTTAACTGATGCTTAACTGATTCCTGACGTTCGTGTAGTATTCATTATATATTCGTGTACATCGTAGTGAATTCGTTACAAGATTCGTGTGATTCCAGCCGAATACCACGAATATTCGTAACACTATCTTACCTGTATCGTAACTGAATCGCACAGCGTCACTAATTGGACTAGAACATTTACAAAATTCCACGAATCCTCACGGATCCTAAACTTTATCAATTCTTGGCGATTCGTTGATTCGTGGTCTGTGTGGAATAGGGGCAATATTAAATGTTACAGTTGCGACATTTCCCAATTTCGTTAATCTAAATACATTTTAAGTACAGAGTCACCCTACCAAGTAACTGAGCACGTATAGTGCGATTTCTTGCCTTAAAACCGGATGTCATCAACCCTTTCTTTTTGCACCGTTACGGCTTTAAGCACATGTATATACCTGAGAAGATATCAAGCATGTTTAATGAGTCATAATCTATCGATTAAATAAAAAAAACATGATCATGGGGGAGCGTCCTGGAATTACGCTGGAGCAACTTCGTGAGACAATGTACACGCTTGGGTGTTTGGTGTGCGTATGAGAGGTTGCTAGGCAACTTGCAATAGGTGGAAGTGTTACTACACGCAAGACGGAGGCATACTAACACAGGCATAGTTCGCAACTACGAAATACATTGTATCAACGTCACGTACAGGCGAAACAGGTTCATGCCTGCTCCGAAAGCCTGCTCCGAAAGCTTCCGGTGTGTTCTGCAGAGCGACTGGTACACTTATTTGCTCAACAATCCGAGATAGTTTCAGTGCACGGATCATCCGTGCATACATATCATACGGTAGCATTCCACTGACCCCCGAAAACGTGCGTCTGCGACTTAACTATATGTAGGTCATGGTCTATCTCTGGTTAGTGCGCCTGCCATAGAACAACGTTCTGTTCAGCGACGATTAACGATGTAGTGTCCAGATTTCAGACGGACCAGAGTGTGGCGTAAACGTTATGAAAGTAAAACACCGATCGATATGGGGGAGGTTTGTAATTGCTTGGACCTCAATTTTGTACAAATTGACACACATGCTTGATAACAGTGCACGGGGTATTAGCATCAGCTCGATATGTTAACGAAATGATCGTCCAATTAGTTGTGGCCTATCTCTGGTTAGTGCGCCTGCCATAGAACAACGTTCTGTTCAGCGACGATTAACGATGTAGTGTCCAGTTTTCAGACGGACGAACCAGAGTGTGGCGTAAACGTTATGAAAGTAAAACGCCGATCGATAGGGGGAGGTTTGTAATTGCTTGGACCTCAATTTTGTACAAATTGACGCACATGCTTGATAACAGTGCACGGAGTATTAGCATCAGCTCGATAAGTTAACGAAACGATCGTCCAATTAGTTGTTCTGTTTTTACGTAACGACATGCTGTTTCAGCATGCCAATGCACGTTCATTCACTGCAAAGGCATGCCGAAATATTATTACCTTCAAAGACTCAAATGGCCATCAGAATCGCATGACTTCTTCCCCAACAGAGGTGGGGTATTGGTGCATTCCGGCGACGTGGGGTAATGTGGTACATTTTTGGACGACAAATTTTACAGGATGCCGTCAATTACGTCAACAATTTGGAGAGGGTGTTACATGAAGAATGGCAAAACATACATCAACATCACATTAATAAACTGATAGCCTGTTTGAGAAGACGATATTAGCCGTAATTGAGAAATAAAGTAGGTACCATACTCGATACTGAAAATATGTGGATTTTGAACAGGAACATGACATGATGCCAGTGCATTTCACGCCTTGAATTGTCATAATTCTTAGAATTAAACCATGCTAAATATAAATAAGATACAAAATTAAGTATATGAATAACTTCTATAACGGGTTCTTTCCGAAACCTACGAGTATTTTAGGCTATAGAGAAAGCCTCTGTTTTCTATTTTTTATTCTTATTTTTAGGGGATGTTAAAAAACTGAGTGCAAGTATATACTTCTCTTATTGGCCGACATCTACGGTTATCATGGTGGCTCCATTTCAGCAAAGAATATGTACAAGAGTAAAGCATGCGTTCTTGATTCGGTTGTGTAATATGTTTAATTGTGTACGAGGAAGGGACATGCTTACTAGAGGGATTTAAGTTGTTGTCCGTTTTCGTTTTCATTTAGTGGTGCCAGATGTTTTGAATATTTTTATAGTATGTGTTGCCTGCTCAAAGATATTTACGCCTCTTTAGGTGTGAGTAAATAGGTTTTTGATAATGGTTCGCTGATTTCATTCCTTGTTTCTACAGCGGAAGGTAACAGACGATCCAAGCTATGTAATCAGAACACTAAATACCATTACATATAGAGTCCACTTACATTCCAGAGGGAAAAGCACATTTAACGATCTAAATAAACAATGGAAAAGTGTGTCTCTGATTTGTTCAGGATTTAACGACATCTAATCAACGATGTTAAGGCCAAAACAGTCTCCTGACACTCTTCTTTAGACTGCAGGTGGAATTTTATATACTGTCTTTATCATAGTGGCTGCCACAAAAACATCAGATTCGATTCCATGGTAGGGGTTTTTGCTGTGAATATTTTGATAAAATATCTTTCTGAAATAATGTTTTTGCCTTATTCGTGAAATTCATTATTATGAAGCGATTGTAGTCGTAAAACCATTCTTTAATTTCAGCAGATAGTCCAAGATAATTATCAAATGGCAATTACCGTGTCCAGGCCGATTTTGCATCGTGAAATAGTTCGCTATTCAATCACAAAAAATGTCTTTAACCACCTCAGTGCGTGAACATTGTGATTAACCCTTTCCAAGCATTGCGTCTGTCTCAGAGCGCGTATATTTATGTTGCACTCGTAAACATTATCTAAAATATCGCTAATCGCTAATGCTTTCGGTAACAATTGATATAGATAAAGACACTCGGTTTGTACTTTTAGAAAATTAAAGCAAAAAATGAGCCTACGTATACGCTCTCTGTTGACCGACTTCTGCGTTTATCGCGACTACACTACAACAAAGGGTATGTACGGGATTAAATCACTCGCAGTGCGCATGTGGTCCTGACTCGGTTGGTGTTTTTAAGATGATATGCCTCCTCTAGAAATATGACATATTACTGGAAATAAATATTTTACGCCATATTTACTACGCCTTTTCCTGATATTGAGCTCTGCAATAATTGCTAAAAACAGCGGTAATTAATCGTTTACACCATCAATATTAATGTAAGAAAGAATGACATCATACATAGCATCGATTGATTGTTAAATCACATGAGAGTTTTGGCCATGGCAGGTAGTGTATAATCATATTTATATTACACCAATATGGGCGTCTGACCTTGTACCTTTCTGTTTGTAAAGCCATAGAAAGGTGTATTTATGGAGTACAAAGTTAATACAGGATATTCTTGTCATGGCAAACAGTCCCGTCATTTGTTGAGAAATGTATAACCATTGAATTTATATACAGAGTTTAAGTTTAGTGTCAGACCCTTTTATCTGTACATCACATGTGTAGCCAGGTGATTAAAAAGTATTTTAGACATCTAGGTAATCCAATGACTATGTTACTCCGCCAATGGTTGTGTTGTTGGCACTCATTAGAATCACATATTCCAGGCGTTTCAATGAGTAACAATTAGCTTGTAATAACATATACATTGTAGACATTTTGATCGGAATAGATTCGGACTGCTTTATCTACCGGTCTGAAACGAAACATATGGCGGTTTGTTTTACTCTTTAAGCCGTGTATGGTTCTCTATGAATAATAGTATATAAAACAAATCATCAGTGAAGACATTTATTCCACAAACTTTAATAATTATATAATAACAACTCGTTTGCATTTTGAAAACATATGACAGACAGGAGGATACATCTTTAAATATTAAAAAGGTGTTGTTATGTTTTGCAATGGTTTAACATATGATACACTGAAAAGAATGAGTGAACTGTAATGATACATCTGACTGATTCACCTGTGCTTTGTTATGTATGTTTTGTAACATATAAGCAAAGAACCGGTAAGGGTGCGTAAATTTAAAGAAGAATAGTTCGTTTATTTTCCCAACAAAACCGCTATTGTGACCACTGTTTAGAGTCGTCTTGATGAAACGACTAATCAAGTATTTGAATAAGCACATTTATCTGCTGTTCTGTTTATATGCATATTCAACTTTATCGTGTTTTACAAGATTTCTATTGAAATATTATTTGTATAAGTACACTATAAACAATGATTCAGCAAATACTCAAAGGAGAGACATGTGTACGGAGACCTTCCTTCGAAACGTCAGTCATAATTAAAGCCACTTCGATTATCTTTATCATTCAACCAAAAATTCCCAAATCCTAAATCTGGATTTGTTCGACACGTATTTAAACAAATAACAAGAAGACATGCATTCATAGAGTGATACTTAAACGGAATATACAAATGCATTAACCCTTTCGCTGCCAATGTCGGATATGTGATTACCTATGCAAACAGTTTGGATCCAGATGAGACGCCGAGTAACCCGACGTCTCATCAGGATCCAAACTGTTTGTTACTGTTACTATGTTTTTGAAAATGAAGAAAATAAAAAAAATGAAATTTTGTAGCAGACGACAAAGTTAGCAGACGACAGAATGTGGCAGCGAAAGGGTTAAGCATTTCAAGAGACTTTTTCAGCATAGACAGTGTAGTAAAAGCTTTGTTCTACACTCCGCAAACAAAATAATGCAGTCTGTACATTAAGAGAACGTCTTAAACATTGTTAAATATGGCAAAAAGCTGCATCGAAACCTCGATACGATCACCCAAATATGAATCATTATATATCGTAAATACAGGTGGCTGCTAAATGCAGGGTGAAAGTCAAGCAGAAAGCTCCTAAAGGAGCTTTCTGCATGACTATCACCCTGCATATGACAGCCGCCTGCCTACAAAGACATAACATATTCATTACTAAACTTTCGTAGTATCGAGTATTTACTGTATATCATTGAAACTAAAGCCAAATCTGAGGATTCAGTAATTGATATTTTAATTTAATCCTTATATCTCTTGCATTTGTGTGTTTGTCAGAAACGGATGTTTCTTTAATCGAATAAATATTAGTGCCGTTCATTACTAATATTTACGTATCACATGTTCATAAAGGAAATATGAGTCAAGTTAAGCAATGCTATTGTTCCTTAATGAATACGATAAATCTCAATTGTCGTGACAACGGATCAACGATTGTTGATCTAAACCTAATTCGTATCAAACATCATAATAACAAACACTTTAGGGTGGGGGTTTTTGTTGTTGTTTTCTGTGGTTTTGATTAGTTCTGATAATGTTTGTGTAATATTGACGCCGCATCTTGAGACTATTTGTCTACCGATACAAAAAGGATCAAATTGAAACTCACTTCTGTCATGTAGCAATGTGATTTATTCACTGTAAATACCTTGTCGAGTTGGGGTGTTTCTTAGATAGACAAACGTTCTACGTTGGGGTTTCATGTTCTACAATTTAAATACAATATGTCGCTGTCCACAGACGGTTTGCAGAGAAATTAATAAATTGTTTCAGTGTTTTAAGACGATTTCTAAGTGCATTTTCCGACATTTTGTTCTTTTGAATAATGCAAATACCTAAGACAACAAATCGCCAACTTGGTTTGTAATCAGATTATAAATGTGGGTTCGCGTTTCTTTAGTAATATTGAAACCCGCTAAATATGTAAACATATTACTTATTACATGTATATTTATTCACAATTGGTGTTCAATTTTCACCTTTTTACTGTCTGGACATGTCATGCAAAGCCTTTCTATAGCATAACTTAACCCTTTCCCTTATAGGCTATTTTTATAACCAAGCACTTTGAATAAATCTACCGAAAAGGAGCATTAACTAGAAAAAAGGAAACTTTTAGAATTTTGAAGTTTGAAACCATTGTGATAAATACAGCATTTTCTCCTATAGGATGCGTAGAAAGGCGTATTTATGGAGTGAAGGGTTAAGCAGCCATCAATCAGCGTCTGATTATCGGTTTGTAAGGCAGATGGTAGCTTAATGCAGGTCAAAAGTAATGCAGAAAGCTTTCTGTATTAAGTTTGCCATTCAGCAACAATCTGTTTTTAATACGAATGTGTTCAATAAATGAATGGCCGCTTAATACAAGTTCTACTGTACATAGTGAGTATTTGAGCAGCTTTATAGCAACGTTTGACAGCAGCGGTTTAAGCTCGGACGAGTATTTATAGTCGTGATAGTACAATCGCCCCAGAGACAACACATACAATGAAAAGATTGGACGATGGTGAATTAATCCTTTGGCTCCTTGTGAAACATAATACATGTATCTGCTCAATGTTGGTCTGTCAATCAACTCCTTATACTTCATTAAAGAAATAATAAATTAAATTCTATAATTGTATATCGACACAGGAAATGTTGGCGAGGGCAGAAACAGTAGAAACGTTTTGTATCATTACATAAGCAAACGGAACAGACCCTAATAAGACGAGTCCTACAGGAGCCGTCTGATCCGGGTTTGCTCCAGGAGCAAAGAAGGCTTATTAATTGAGTAAAGGGTTAGGCTTCTGAGAAGCTCCAACATAAACCGTTTGATCTGGGTCTGCTCTGCTTGTAAAGGAGTAAGAATGTGTATTTATTGAGTAAATGGTTAAGCGTTTGAGAAACTAGTGGCCGATTATTAAACAGTTTGGATGTAGATGAACGTCGAGTCTCGGCGTCTTTACTAGATCCAAGTGGGAGTCACGAATATAGGAATACGTATTAACATCTAAATGGAAACGTATTGTATAAATCAATATCAAATGTCATATCTGCGTCATTAAACATGTCATTTAATGTGATACAAAAACAGTGTGTGTATATATGTTGATATAGTGTAACAAGCACTAAGATAAAGATGCAAGCGCAACAACTGACCATTGGAGGCAGCTACACATAACAAGAACATAGGGTATTCACTATCTAATTACTTGGTTTTTATTAAGTAATCTACTCTGTGCTAACATAACAAACAATGCAGACCTGATGAGAAGGCTCCTTAAGTAGCCCTCTCATTTGGGTTTACATTGTTTGCAAAGGACATTAGTGACCCGTGTCCTGCACTGTAAGGGTTGAGAAACACATAAAACGAGTTCCTCGGGATTGATGGGTCTACCATTAGGGAACGCATGGCATGTAAAATAGAACTTTCCATTTACCTAAACACCATTCTTACATCGACTTGATAATGATGGTCATTGAGACGGGGTTTCTCTAGAGTAGTGTCTATAAACAGTTGATAACAGTGACATATCTATCGTTTGCAGTTCAATGAAGTGCAACTATTTGTTTAAAAGCTTCTGTTATAGGAAAGTTGGTTAAACCAGTTTATAAATTCGTTTATATATAACGGCTTAATTGTTTTGATATTAACTGATCTATTGTAACTATTGAATGTGGGAAATTGTTGCAAATGTTATTACGCAGATTTCACTAACGTATTTTATACTGTTTATACTGAATGGGATTTGTCGTTAAACATGATGAGCTATACCACTCTGATAAGTTAAACTAAACCGCTTAGCTTTTGTGGCGTTACCTTTAGTTACGGAGGTTGGGGTTGTTAATTTCAAAAATATCTATAATGATGGTTTTTAAGCTTTTTGATGATGGCCAGCTCATACACGTGAAGTGTAAAATTAAAATAGAATTGAATTATTGAGTAATTAGATTATAATTAGAGTGGATAGTTATAAGGTTGTGTAGAGTAGATGATGATGGAGTAGAAGAAAAGATATATGTATTTATCAATAGAATGAACGTAGTTTTATAGAATATGCATTGGGTATTCGTCATGCATGAGTCCAAATGATTGAGTTCGTATATTTAATTGTTACCGGATATGATAACATAGCCATTGAGGCAACATAACCAGTAAAGGAACATAACCAGGTAAAGTAACCAGTATAACAACATAATCAACATAACCAATATGTCAACATAACCAGGCAATATAACCAGTAAGGCAACATCAACATACAACATAACCAGTAATGCGACATACCAGTGAGGCAACTAGTAAAAAGGCCACACTTGTCACCTAGTTGTGTAGTAACTCATTCAACATTGAAGCTTCAAATGAACTGTTCCGGGTCAAGCTTACCGTGATCATTTAGGGAGTTTTTAAAGGACAATTGTAATACGAGAACTATCACTAAAGATGAATGAATACCCCTGCACGGCAGCCTTGATTACAAATCAAAGTTCGTGACACCAACAACCCATATAACAGAACCAAATGACAGACCTGCTCAAAGTTCAAGTTGCGATAATTCTGCAATGACCAACCGTAAACATATGAAAATTGCGCCTTAAGCATTTACCATTCGTGGTTATTATGTATACAAAATATATATTCAATAACTTTAAAACTGAAAGAGATGTTTGCGACACCAATTCCCCATGCGTCATGCCAAAATGACAAAAATACTCAAAGTTCAGGGGTGATAATTCTGCAATGGCCAGCGCTAAACACGTGAAAATTGTGTCTTGCACATCTACCATTCGTAGTCATTGTGTGTACTATACATTAATAAAACTAAAGGAGACGTTTGCGACACCGACTACCCATGTATCATGCAAAAATGACCAAACACCTCTCGAAATTCAAGGGGAGATAATTCTGCAATGGCCAGCGCCAAACACATGAAAATTGTGTCTTGTACATCTACCATTCGTGGTTATTGTGGGTACTGTATATAGATTAAGCAACTAGTAAAACTGAAGGAGAAGTTTGCGACACAAACTACCCATGTTTCATGCATAAACGACCAAAACGCCCCATAAGTTCAAGGGGAGATGTTTCTGCAATGACTAGCGCTAAATGCATGAATATTGTGTCCTGCACATCTACCATTCTTGGTTATTATGTCTACCAAATATAAACTGAATTCCTTTTAGATTGAAGGAGGCTTTTGCGACACCATTTACCCATGTTTCATGCAAAAATGACAAAACAACTCAACGTTCAGGGGGAGATAATTGTGTAATGGCCAGCAGTAAACACATGGAATTGCGCCTTGCACATCTCCTGCCATTATATATACCAACTATAAATTCAGTCACTTGATAACTGAAAGAGGAGTTCGCGACACCAACTACCCATGTTCAAATGCGGACGGACGGACCGACCAACCTACCGACGGACCGACCGATCGCCGGACAGGGTAATTCCAGTATACCCCCTCAAATAAGTTTGCGGATGTATAATGACAAACAGTAAAAACCCTGATGAGAAGACTCCTCTACGAGCCCTCTCATCATGGTCTCCACTGCTTACAAGTTACAAATGACATTAGGGACACGTGTGTAGCACTGAGAAGGTAAATATAAACATGAACAGCATGTTCTACATTATGCAGTGAAATGCAGTTTGTAAATATGTAGCATTTTGCACTTAAGATTTATCATTATTTCATTTTAAAGAAGAAAAGAGCGGTCGAACTTCATCTGTTATTATAAAGATATTTATTTGAAAAACGTAATAAATAAATGACCCATGAAGCGTTTTGTCTCAAACTGTGTCAAAATAGTCCATTCTGACACTGTTTGAAAATCATTTTATTTTCAAAACTGCAGTGTAGTGCAGTGTTCAACCTGCATTGGGCGTTTTCAAAGCGTGTGTGTTACTATGCTTTACAAATATTACAAAAACGATAATATTCACGTGAGGAACATTTCTATTGCATTCACAACACGTAATATTAGAACAACAAACAAGTGGTGTGACATTATATGCGAACCGCCAGGGAAATGTATCGTGAAGAAATTAAAACAAAACAAGCATTTGTGTTCTAGCATTTCCGATACTTCACCGTAATGGTTTTGTAAAACCTAATTTAGATGACAATTCTAAAGCCCCCAGTATTTGTTTGAATATATTCCAGAAGCTTTTATTTTGAAAACTATGTGGAGTAACTATAATCCATGTAAAACATGTCCGCTTAACGCTTTAATCCATCAATATTCATGTCAGAAATTATGACCTGATAAATATTCATGAGATTATTTTTTCAAAATAGCACATTGGCACTAGACATTTTGGCAATGACAGAATCTTTAAAAGCACATCTAAAGTATACCATAAGCACAAAGAGTAGACCTTAATCAGACGGCCCATATTGTACCCCTCTGACCTGGATCTACTATGTTTGCAAAAGCGTAGAAAGGCGTATATATGTTACTTATTTAATGTCCATGTGTGTTACCGTGATGAGACCGTGAACATTCATAATAAATAAGGTTTTGCTTTCACAAAAACTTAGACTTTGATCTATATCATGTAATAAGCAAACAGAGTAGAGCTAGATCAGACTTCTCCAACAGAAGCCATCTGATCTGGGTCTATTCTGTTACAAAAGCATGTGGAAAAAAGCGTGTACATCAGTGTAAGGGTTAAACTCAGATTTGTTTTCACTTACTTTTGAGAAACCTTTGCCCAAGTGTCACACACAACTTGGAACCGGATGAGTTCCTAGGCGTCTCATCTGGATCTACGCTGTTATCACGCGGCAGTAAAGTCACGCTTAGCAGGCTATGGTTAACAATACATACATATGTCTCTCCAAAGAACACGTATGAATTTGAAAAAATCTTACATAGTGTTACTTCTTACTATACGAGTATAGTTCCTGTGGAATTTCAATATTGATTATGTCTGGTCGTTTCGCGTTTCAAGCGTATTTGGTATACGTCAGAATATCATTTCTATCTATATATTTTCTTCATTTTATGATTACAATGTTCACAAAAATGAAGAAATACTTATCGATATTAACAAATAAGCTAACTGTTAGCTAAGTTTAGTTCCACTAACCATCTTGAACTTAAAAACCCATGACATATACAGTAAACCCTTTCAGTGGGCGAAACGAGTCACTAAATGCCTTTTGCAAACAGCTCCAAGAGGAGCTCTGAAACTTCATCGTTGAAAGGGTTAACATCTTTTCCTGTTCTATGTTTAGTACAAATATCAATACCAACTGAATATTCATGGACACAATAGTTATAATGTTTGCAAATGCGTAAAAAGGCGTATTTATGAAGGAAAGTGGTATAGTATATATTTGCAGATATTGAGTACGACTTTGTACTTAATTGCCACAAATTAATAGATAATGATAATTTTATATCGCCACGTCTTACAATGAGGTTGCAGTTATACAAACTAATATATGCTTCCGCAATGTGTCTATAAACATGTAAGACGAACTATTTATATTTACAATCGTTTAACCAAACTTTATGCCCATATTATTTAAAGAATCCCGTCTAGATTCTATTTTTGAACCCATACATTTTTCATGTTGAGGGTGAACAGCAAATAAAACATTTTCTGGTGTAAGCAATTGTTATTGATGGGTCACGCAGACAGTGGATAGCCTGGTCTGGGTCTTCGATGTTGGCATATGTCCTTGTTAAGAGTCACTGGACACAAATTGGTTACAGAAAGAAAGTTGATCATTAATATAGTTCAGTACCATTGCTACTACATATTTCGAGCGATTATTGAATTGCAAGATACATGACATGTTCTGTGATACACACGTGGTACAACGGTGTCAATTTATGTATTAATTTAAATTGATTTAATATAATGTTATGAGTTTGACTGTAATTGTAAAGTATGTTCTCAACATAGATTAACATTTGTTGACAAAATGAATGTCCACAGTTAATTGTAACTTGATTACTATACTTACAGAATAGACTAGGTAAACCATAGTATAGCATATATAATATGTGGTGGCAACACAACACACAAATATTGAACTTGTACTTTACTTGCTAATCGCGGTATGACTTGCATTTTGGTTGGTTTTATATCCAAAACGAGACACCAAATAACACGGTACCTTATCAAGATCCAAGTTGAGTGCTGTTTGTTTGTTTGTTTTTATAAGAACGTAGTTGAAGCCATGCTGGTAGGTAAAACTCTTAACCTTAACTGAAAAAATAAGTTATGCTACATTTCCAAAGTGGAAAAGTGAATACCCAGATCAGAGTGTTCTTCTAGAACAGGATTATTGTGTAACTCGACATTTCCATCTTGTACGAGCGTTGAACTATTTTAAAAAACATAAACATGTAGATGTATGTATTAAACAGACTAAACCGATTATTATCAACTGGCAGGAATATTTGTCAAGACGGCATCAACTTTCAAAGGCTTAGCATATACAATGTTTTTATCATTTCTAATGTAATAATTATTTGCACTGTATTAAGAAAGTAAGAATTGATCATATACTTGAGATATTGTTTTGTAATAGACAAATCTGAATGAATGCTGACTGGATAAAAAATAAAATCGAAATTGCATCGTTGTTGTTAATAATAAAGGTATCTATCTAGGAGCATATATTAATAATAAAGGTATATATGTAGGAACATACTGCTGTATAGCGTCAGACCTCCAAGATTAGGCCGCATCAACAGTTGGGATGTCTGTGATATCACATTACACAGTACTGGATAAAACATTTAGAAAACATACGCACGTTATTGTGATTTGAGTTTTGGACAAACCCGTGTAAATCGTAAATCTGATAATCCGATGTAATACTCGAATACTATACCCAGAAGTAATGTTTTGTGGATTCTCAGTGTTGTTATACCTTCTGATCCTTCGAGATCATGAATTTCAGTACTTCTTGTTCTGAAAATTGAATACCGCTTAAGCTGGTGCTAGGGGACGTGAGCAGTGTTGCACTTTCAATTACTGTTCATGAACAGACTCAATAAAACCAAGTCTGCAATTTTCTCTTTTTGTGTTGCAAGTTTTGCTCTCTGGGGATCACCTCCCTTCAGAATTGATATGATATAACACGTGTCTCACTACTGGAGAAATATCTAGCAACAAGCGTACAGTATGTAAATTATGAGCTTGAGAGTGAAAATTGGATATTTGATATAATATACAACTTAAAATGGTTTAAATCTACTTAAAAACTTGTTTCGATTAAAAAAATGTAGAATTTGGTATTAAATTTATATTGCATTTGTTAATTTCAGATAAAGTGTTGAAATTTATAGAAAAGAAGTATTACTTCGTAGCTCACAAGCTGTTGCAACAGCACACCATCTGGGGTCCTTACGTCCACATCTTTTAAATAGCATCTCTATACTCACTGCGAGGTAGCACGTGAAGAAACTTCTTTGATGATTGTCTATTAAATGTGTTTAACATACAGTAAAACCCCTCTAATGCGATCACCAAAAGATGGGCATAATTTTGGACGGTAGAGGCAGGTGGTAGCTTAATGCAGGACGAAAGTTATGCAGAAAGCTCCTATAAGAGACGGCTATGGTTATTTCTTAAGTGGTCGCATTAGAAGGATTCTACTGTATTTGCCATTGAGAACTATAGTAAGCATGACAACAAAACAAAAACCCTGAAATAAATATTTTCAGATAATGCTGGCCAGATTCCAAAATGTTTGAGAGAATGGGTTCTTTCAATGGCTTTCTACTAGGATTAACAAGAAATAAGTATCGATAAAAATACCGACACAATGTGGGGACCGTTGTAATTTAATTAATATGGTCGAATTGAAAACTTACCCTACCTTCCAGTTTCAATATCACATTGATGGTCCTTCACAATAACTATTCAATCGATTACGATTGGTTTTATGTCATCAATGGGCAATAACGATACAAAAATCTTTCGTTTTGGCAAAATATTCACTACGAAAAAGTTCATACATTATCAAGGGATGGGTTAGGTCGTCTTACAATTTGAACAAAATGTTTTTCTCTGAAAGCACTGGTTAGATACCAATGACATATTAAGCCGAAACATTCTTTTGTAGTATATTCAAACACAAAGTTTCTTCACAAATTTCGTGATATTTCTTTTAAATGTGTTCTATGAATTGTGTTCATGGCCGGTAATGCTGTGTTAAAACAGGCCTCTAGATAAGGTAAATGTTGATTGTCCTTTTTTGGACATACATGCAGTTACTTTCCCAAATATGGAGTAAATGTTCATTACAGATTGTAATTATGGAACGAGATTACTATAATAGGACGCAAGTTTTAGCCTGTGTCATATTCATTATAGTAAACGCGTTTCATAACAACAATTTGTAATGAAAACGAATGAAAGATTCTTTTATCACACATGCCTTAAAAAGTGCATGGACAAACAGGCTATATCTGACGGCTGTTTCGGCCATTGTTCACACACAGTGTAGACAAACAATGGACGACGCACACGCAGCGCTACGATTGATTTACGATTAAATGAGTCATACGATTGGCTAGCGATTAAACAACGGCAAGCATTGATTCCTCGTATTCTATTTCAGATTTATTATCGACCAGAGTCAAACTAATAATTTGAATAAAAATGCACTAGTGCATTTCTGCGGTTTACAGCACTCTGTTTCGGATCTCCAACATGACAGATTATGTAATAAATATAGTTTCGAAAGCTGGCCATGTACAAATAAATGCAAATAATATATACATAAATATTAATGAGAACAATAAAGAATATTAAAAACAAATAGAAATAACGTAAACCTCTCAATTTGTATCCTACCAATATCATAAAACATTTTCAAATGTAGTTTAAATTGATGACAAATACCCAGTATATAGGTGAGTTGATGAAATATCCACTGACACTAGTTTCCTTCAGTATTGGCACGGCTGATGGTGGCTTAACAAAAACAGACAAATCAAAGGGTCTTAAAACACATCATAGGCTTACAAGTTCTCGACAAATGATGATATATCAAAAGAGAGAAACAGTAGTGATACCCGTATTTCAACACAGGCTTTATAGGCTTTAAAATCACTAACACTTAACAATTAAAGAAGATTGAAACTGTTGTTTTGGGTGTCATAAGTACATGTCTTTCAACAGCTACCATGTAAATAGTGCGTGGTCATTTTTATCCCCCTCCGCTATTTATCCCCCACCGCATAGCGGAGGGGGGTTATAGGAATGGCCTTCGTCCGTCCGTCCGTCCGTCCGTCTGTCCGTCTGTCCGTCCGTCTGTCCGTAACAATTTCGTGTCCGCTCCATATCTCCTATACCCCTTGAAGGATTTTCAAGAAACTTGCCTCAAATGTTAACCAAGTTGAGACGATGTGCAGAACATATGTGGCAGATATTTCGGCTCATGGTCAAGGTCACATTTGAAGGTCAAGGGTTTTAACCTTCAATTTCCATTGCATTTTTGTGTCCGCTCCATATCTTCTAAACCATTTGAAGGATTTTCATAAAACTTGAGTCAAATGTTAACCAAATTAAGACGATGTGCAGAACACATGTGCCAGTCATGTCGGCTCAAGTTCAAGGTCACATTTGAAGGTCAAGTGTTTAAACCTTCAGTTGCCATTACAGTTTCGTGTCCGCTCCATATCTTCTAAACCCTTTGAAGGATTTTCATAAAACTTGAGTCAAATGTTAAATGAATTGAGACGATGTGCAGAACCCATGCGGCAGTCATGTCGGCTCAAGGTCAAGGTCACATTTGAAGATAAAGTGTTCTTACCTTCAATTTCCATTATAGTTTCGTTATCTCCTATACCCCTTGAAGGATTTTCAAGAAACTTGCCTCAAATGTTAACCACGTTGAGACTATGTGCAGAACATATGTGGCAGTCATGTCGGCTCAAGGTCAATGTCACATTTGAAGGCCAAGTGATTTAATCTTCAATTTCCATTACATTTCGTGTCCGCTCCATATCTTCTAAACCATTTGAAGGATTTTCATAAAATTTGAGTCAAATATTAACCAAATTGAGATGATGTGCAGAACACATGTGGCAGTCATGTCGGCTCAAGGTCAAGTTCACATTTGAAAGTCGTGTTCTTACCTTCAGTTTCCATTATATTTGTTTCCGCGTCCTATTTCCAAATGGAAGGTTGAATGTCAACCACGTTAAAACCCAGGTCAATGTCTTAATTTAGGTGGCGGCGGTGGGGGATATAGCTGTCCTTTGGACTGCCTTGTAATAACAATTTTAGACATAAAACTTATTTATTCATCACCAAAAGGTACATTTTTCATCGCAAGCTGTATTTGAAGAATGATGTAATGTTGTGCTCGGCATACTGCCAAACATGATTTTTTTTTCCAATATTGTTTCTCTTTGTTTTCTTATCACAAATTACAATTCATGAAGATGCAATGAGGTAATTTGCGTAAAGTGAACCAAACATGAATATTCATACATCATCTGCATGTTTATATCATTTATAATTATCGCCAAAGTAGGCCGCGATATATTTGTATGTTGTAGGTATTTGAACACAGGAGATTAGAATGGTTGCATTTTAGTACTGAAAAAAAGTATATGACCCCACTGGTTCCAAGAGTATATCGGTTATGCTATATCTATGGCATTGCGACACCAAACATGAGAGTTTTGGATTGAGGGCACTGTAACATAGAACAGATAACTTAGCACCAAATGATACTGCATTGAAAGGAAACCACAAATCAGAAATGTCACACGATATTCGATTTGAGTTGTTTTCATGCAGAAAACCCATGTGATGAGACATTGCTCAATAAATAGCAAGTCTTCGCAAATGTTATTCAGTTTGAAAAGGGTGGAAATCTGCCATAGTACAACACTTAAAAGCTTTTGCTGGTGTGGCCAAGCTTTTATTAAACAAGAATGATATTGTTATGACAGTTTTATCGTTTGCAAAAGGCATTTATTATGCGCATGTTAAAGCCATAAGAATAAATTGCTACCTATTCATTTGGAACTTACTACTGAGGTGTAAAGCAAAAATACAGATATTCTGTTATCTTTATCCCAGAATTCACATTTTCATTTACGATTTTAATAATTATATCCCAAAAATATATATTCCATGTACTAGTTTCAGGGACGCATATTGGTTAGAAGAAGATAAGATTCGTATTACTCTCAAGACCTGTAATCAGATTCAAATGCTAATATATATCGATATGCTTATAGATACTGCCGGGAATATTTAAGGTATTTGCATCAGTTGAAAATATTGCGTGTAAATGCTTGGGGAAATGAGTTTGATTTCTGTCACTTCTCATTGTACTAGTTATCTGTTGTTCATCATTTTAGAATACGATCCTGGATACACAAATGATACGAAATAAACATTAACAATTGTCTCTGGCCGAACATATCAGGATGAGTGAATAATACCAAAGTTTTTAGTTAGACTGTGAAGTTATGTCAATAAAGGCTCGCTTATACAACTGTTTCAACGAAGTATTAGTATGTTTTAAACATAACATGGGATAGCTTAATGCAGGACAAAAGTTATGTAGAAATCTCCTATAGGGGCTTTCTGCATTAAAAATACCATGCATTGAACAATCACCTACTTTTACAGACTCCTTTGTTAATACAATATGAGGTCATTGACGAGACTAAACTGTATAAATATGCTCTATGAACCTTGGTTGCAAGAACAAGACACTCCATCGGGACGCGGCGGTCAGCAATACACTGAGACAGTGTGCAAATACTTTACTAATATGTACATTAAAATGTAAATACAATTAACTTTACCACCGAATTTTATCGAACTTTAAAAATCTTTATTATAAAGTAATTTTCAATAAAAAAAAGAATCTTAAATATCAAAATGCATTAGACGCTTATGTTCCTGATCAACCTGTCGTAGTTGCACAACATGTTATTCCATTATAATTTTACACACAACGAAAACAAGACCTTCTTTGAGACATGCTTTCAGTAGGATATTTCCTACTATATATACATGCCTGTCATTTGTTAGGACACATTCATACATGGGTTTTGGAAGTGGTCAGGACATATTCATGGATGGGTTTGTTAACGGCCAGGATATAGCTTTCAAAGTGGGGTTTGTTTGCGACCGGGACATATTCATGAATGGATTTTGCTAGCGGTCAGGACATATTTATGCACTGTTTTAGATGTCAAGACATATTCATGCATCGATTTGTTAGCGGCCAAAACGTATTCATCATTGAATATTATCAACAGTAAGGGTATATTTCATGAATAGGTTTTGTTAGCGGTCAGGACATATTCATGGATGTATTTTGTTTGCGGTCAGGATATATTCGTGCAAGAAGTTTGCTAGCGTTCAGAACTATTTATGCATGTTTTTGTTAGCGATCAGGGCATATTCATGCATCGTTTTGTAAAGGTCATAACGATTTCATGCTTGAATTTTACTAGCGGTCAGGACACATTCATGCATGTTAAAAGTACTCCAATTAGTATTTTGTTTTCTCGACAATGTTGATTAGTTAATATCTGACAGCAATTTATTACATTGTGAGTCAATCTATCAAAACCATCATTTATCACAAGTACATATATATGTAACACAATTTAGTGCACTTTCATGTCTACTTCAGTACTATGCTACATGTATATGTACGTATGTAAACAGCACTCGAACAAAATTAAACAGGCACCGTCTACAGTGTGCTATTTGCATATATATTGAAAACAACAATTCAATGCAATGCCGTAGTACACTTTTCAGAAACCAGTTTATGTGCCGAGAACAAGTATCACTTGCCAACACAGTGATTGTGATGCGTACAATAATAGAGACAGACAGTGCTTAATCTGTCAATTGGTAGACTTGCATTTGTAGACATGGCGCTGTCCTTTGAAGAAAATATTCACGATGATTGACGTTTCCAGTAAATATACCAATATTGGTTAACTGTTTTTGTCAATTGACATTAATGACCATAAACTGGAAATAACACCCATTCATTACAAACTCATACTAGCTTATAGCCAAAGACCTCTATCGATAATTGTTAATGTTTGTTTCGTGTTATTAACGTACATGTATCCACTATTACGCATTCTGAAATGATTGGCAGAGCAACAGATAACGGTTCGTACTCAAGTACTATAATCGTCTTTTCTCCACCAAACCCCTTGTTGTGACCACTCTTTAAAATCGTCTTGAAGATACGCAATCATACAGCATTGACTTCAGGTTGGTTTGTGTATTCGGTGTTTAGTTCTACCTGTCGAGGAAATATTTCCAAAATACAAAACTGCTACTCGAGTGGACATTTATTTTCACTTCTGTACTCTAATACTAGCATAAATATGAAACTGAAGTAAGGATTTGTTCGGTGTACCAAACCAAATTTTAATATTTCCTTCATTGACTCTGGAAGTGCATATTATCAATCTTCGAAAAATACAGAATTTCCTCGGGTTGTCAATTTGCGCTGTAACTCTGAATGTAAGCACGATTTGTGTATATACATATACCGTTGATTTTTCCAGTATGGTTTTGTTATGTTAGACATAAATATTCCATTTGTTTACCATCTGTTGTTAAGATACAAGGTTACATTCCCTTTAAATAGTTCTGGTTTACCTTAAGGCTTAGACGAATCTGCAGATATTAACTGATAATAGTCTAGTGTGAAAGCATGCAGAAAGCTTCTGAGAAAATTCTTTATTAAATGAACGTCGTCTCGCTACGAGCGTCAATGTATCAAAACATTCCCAAGCGTAAACGGTTACCGGCAAATTAAGACACCTATAAAGCAAATCGAGGGATTGGTGCTAAACTATTGTTACTTCTTCACAAAGTGAAGGAGTTACAATAGTTTTGCACCAAGCCCTCGAAATACACTTGCTAATGTAAGAACTTACACACAACAGAACTGTATTTGATTTCAGAACCAAGTATCCGTGTACTTTATTATGGCAACATTTAACGAGGTGTGAACGTTGCAATATTCAACACCCCGATGTGTGCACATGTCTATATGTATGTAAACAATAATCCTTTGAATTGTGGGAATTGAAAGTACTGACACTAGCTAACAGTGAAGACCGAGATCACAGGACTCTTAGACAGTGTGGGTCATTCAAAATCATCTCGCAAATTATAGCGTTTCAAACTAAATGTACTCAAAAGCTACATACTATTGTGCCATTGCACTTTGTATACTCAAAAGCTACATGCTTTTGTGACATTGCACTTTGTATATTCAGCCTTCTAAGGATTTAGCAGCATGTGTTTTGTACACTCATAATCCATTCCCTCATAAGCTATTTTTAGACTCAACCTCTTTGAATAAATCTACCGAAAAGGAGCATTAACTAGAGAAAAGGAAATGTTTAGAATGTTGTAGTTTGAAACCATTGTGATAAATAGAGCATTTGCTCCTATAGGAGCATATGCTCTATTTATCACAATGGTTTCAACAGATGACTTCTGCAGAGGCGTCAAAAGGCGTCAATACAAGGGAATAGGCTAAGAAACATTTATGACATCCGTCATATTGACAGGTGGTCTTAAACTAGACGACGTGTAATCCCTGAGTACCTTCTGAACTTTAAAGAAACAACGGCAGGAGAAAAAATAACTGAAGATAACGAATAAAGTGACAAAAGTGTTAAGAATTGTAGAACATAAAACAACTGGTAAGGTAAATAAATTCTGAATGTAGGAGATCCACCGAAGGAATAAGTAGCAATGTAAAAAGATAAAAATAGCAGATTCGGTTTTATTGAGTCTGTTCATGAGCAGTTATAGGTACATCACTACCCACGCCCACAAACACCGTCTTAAGTTCGTCTAAGTCGGATATTCAAATTAGTTGCAATGGCTGACTCTAAGATCAGTTAGCAGCTAAATGTGCAGGATGGAAATCATGGAGATTAATTCCAAAGGAGTTTTCTGTATGGCTTACACCCTGGACTAAGGAGTCACCTGCCTAATATATCTGAATTCTATTTTACTAAAGGTACGATTTGGAAGGGATTCGATGTACATGCTGTATATAAATACGAGTTCAAAATTCTCAAATCTAAACTAAATGATGCCGAGTAAGGATCACCGTAATTGGATGCTTTTAACCGGTGTTATGTCATTGCTCTTTTATCTGACAAAATGTCGACATTTCCCATTAAAAAGAAAGAAACTATCTAACGACATGTCCTTCGCAGACTATTTTCGTCTTATTAACCCTTAGCTTGCGCAAAATAGTTTACCAATTATCCGCCACTTCATGTTAGAAATTGAAAAGATAATCAATGTTCCTGTACAACAAATGCAATCAACGTGTCAGACAGTTTGGTTCCCGAAGAGTCGATGAGTCTAAACTGTTTGCAAAGGCAATTACATGTACCAATTCACCCTTAGCATAATAAAGCTAACCCCGTTCAACACTAAGTTGTCAAAAGGACTAGATCTATTCCAATATTCTAATAAATCAAGCTTAACGTAAATATTCAGGGATAATTTTTACAAACGTATAAACTGATAAACATTTTAGACCATGATGATATTGCTCCTCTGGGAGACCTCTAATCAGGGTCTACACTGTTTGCAAATGCATACTTTCTCGCACCGAAAGGGTTAATGGTGTGTACAAGAAGAATTGACCTAGAATTGTTCTTGGATTACATTTCTTAATGGGTATTGATTGCAGTTTGAGTTTCGACACTCTTGAATAAAATGTACTGCAATAAAGCAGTGGCGCTTAATTCCTTCGCTGTCAAAGTTTGTCGTCTGCAAACTTTGTCGTCTGCTACAAATTTTCAGTTTGTATTGATACTTATTTTTTGTTTCAAGAAACAACCACAGTAACAAAGTAACAAACAGTTTGGATTCTGATGAAAAGTGATTTACTCGGTGCCTTCTCTGGATCTAAACTGGTTGCATACAGTAAAACCTCTCTATAACGGCCACTAAATTGTGTTAATTAGTTCGTATTTAGGGCAGGTGACTGCTTAAAGCAAGGTGAAAGTAAAACAGAACGCTCCTACAGCGGTAAATACGCTATTCCTACCCATTTACCCGTTTTTCTACGCGTAAGAAACGGGTAGTGAACGGTTAACGAACGCTTAACGAATGGTTACGCGATAAACGGTTTACACGCGTTAAACGCGTAAAGAAACGATTATACCAGAGAAGTTGCGGTAGGTGCATAAGTTTTCCGTTTCATGCGGAGATTTCGGATCTTATCGATGATAGGCGTTTTCAAAAAAGTCCGAATGAAACGCGTTTTAAACAAATAAGCATATGTTATGCTCACATATAACTATGAAAACGTTCTTATTATTTTGTTACTTCATGAAGATTAAACCTTTGTATGCCGAAATTTAAAATTGGAATGGCCCATTATTGTTCAACCATTCATTATTACCAGGCTTAAATTTGCTAGATGATTTTTAATTAGGCCTATGAAAATACTAGTGATGACCCTGATCAACACCCTGAAGTTGGAGCTATATTGTCTGTGTTTACACTGCTTTCAAATGTCAGTACTTTTGTTCCCCGCATTCAAAGATTTAAAAACTACTAACTATATAATTGTTATGAATGCATGAAATTAAATTGTCTTAGTTGAAGACTTTATTATTTACCCAGCCTAAATATACGATCAAAGCTGCCAGATGGTCAGTAAATCCCCTAGCTGTTTTCTCAGCAGGGACAATGGTCTTGACAGTGATCACACCGCTGCTTTCTTATCAACAAAGTTACGAATTATTACGTAACAGAAATACCAAATAATGTGCCCAATGATCTAAAAGTATGATTTGTTAGCTTCTCTATAAATACAAGAAAACTATGTTTTGATTTATTGTAGATCTATGGCTCAGCACAAAGTTAAATCCAACCGTTTTAGAATAATTTAAAATTTAAATTAATATAAATTCTAGTTTTAAAGATAGTTTAGATTGATATGATCTAGATATATTCTAAAATACTTCTACTATATCTACTACGGTACTGTACGTACAGTAGCAAAAAAGACATTTTACAGCACATAGATGAACGCAATGAGACTGTAGATCTATATTTTGATATAGATCTAGATCTAGCTAGATCTTATGGAAATGAAACGAGAATTAAAAGTTTAAATACTGTTGATCTTAATTTTACATATCAGGTTTGCCCAACAGATAAATGGGAATGTCTCCCATTTCAAAAAAGGCCATATCAAGGATTACCCCCCTTTCGTCCATGATTACTCCCCTTTCATCCGGGCTCTTAAACGTTTAGGAAACGCGTTAAGAAACGCGTAAACAAACGGTTAGAAACCCGTTTAACGAAACGGCTAAGAAACGGATAAGAAACGGGTAGGTAACGCGTAAGAAACGCGTTAAGTGGGTAGGAATAGCGTATTTACCACTGCTACAGGAGCCTTCTGCTTTACTTTCACCTTGCTATACACAGCCACCTGCCTTTAGCATAAAATACTTCATGTAATTTAGTGGCCGTTATAGAGGGGGTTTACTGTAGGTAATACAAGATGTGACATTAGCAGCGAAAGGGTTAACTCTTTTTCTGACGCGCTATCGTCTACTTTAATTGATTTTTTTCTTCTCTTAATAATTAAAGTACAATAGAATCTCGCTAATGCGACCGCATATTTTACCGACAGAAGAGTATGGTAGCTTTCTACATAGTAGTATAGGGGTTCTCTACATAACTCTTGTCCTACACTGGGCTACCATCTGTTTTTTAAGAATTGGACATGGCCTGTGTGCGTTTTAGCGAGTCTTTATAGTAGAACCTCGCCTAAAGCGACCGGATAACTTATTAACATATAATAGGGGTACATGTATTTAAAGCAAGTGGTAACTATTTTTACTCTTTATTAGTTCCCTGCCGGGAACGCCGAAGGGGACTGCTGGTTTGCATTCCCTCCCTTCGTTCGTTTGTCCGCCAGTCTGTCACACTTTGGTTTTCCGGATTTTTTTGTATAAACCTTTAAATTTTGGTATTGGACTTTATAATAATGAGTTACAAATCAAGTTTGAATTTCGTTACGCTACACTGATTTTTTTACGGAATTACAGTGGTTTGACCTAGAAATTTTCCTCAAAGTTTAGATTTCCCGGATTTTTTCTAAACCGCAGTATATATTGAAGTGATATTTCGTACGTGGCTTTATTATAATGAGTAACAGATCAAGTTTGAATTTTGTGACGCTACTTTGGTTTCTCACAGAATTACAGCTTTTGGACTTAGAAAAAATGGGAATTTTTAGATTTTCCGGACTTTTTCCTAAACCAATGCAGCGTTATTGGTGTTATATTTGGTATATACTTTCATTACAGTGAGTTACAAATCAAGTTTGAATTTTGTTACGCTGCATTAGTTTTTCATGGAATTTCAACGGTTCGACTTTTTCAGGAAATTTCACGCTTTCCAAATTAGGTATTGAAGTGATGTTGGGTATTTAGCTTTATTATAATGAGTTACATATCAAGTTTGAATTTTGATACGCTGCGTTTAGGTTTTCACGGAATTACAGCTGTTGAACATAGGCATTTTAAGGAATTTTTAGGTTTACGGGAGTGTTTTCTAAACCCTAGCAGATATTGAAGTGATATTTGGTATTAAGTTACAGACCAAATTTTAATTTGGTTACGACATATTGATTTTTCTCGGAAATACAGCAGTTGGACTAGAAATTTTGGGAAATGTTAGGTTTTCCGCACTTTTTTCTAAAACAATGCCGATGTTGGTGTTATATTTGGTATATACCTTCATGATAATTAGTTACAGGTCAAGATTGAATTTTGTTACGCTACATTGATTAGTCACGGAATTACAGAAGATAGGGGACTATGGACTTGCTTTCAACGCTCCCATTACTTATTCCGTATATTATGCCTTTGCAAACAGAGATGTCCCGGATCAGACGGCTTCTGTAGGATCATTGTCGGATCAGTGTCTGCTCTGTTTGCTTAAGAAACAGTGCAGATCTAGAGGAGCTTTCTGCATGAATAACACCCTGTATTAACCCTCTCCCTCATAGGCTATTTTTAGATACAACGTCTTTGAATAAATCTACCGAAAATGAGCACTAACTAGAGAATGCAGAATTGTGCAGTTTGAAACCATTGTGATAATTAGAGCATTTGCTCCTATAGGAGCAAATGCTCTATTTATCACAATGGTTTCACAAAGTGACTTTTACAGGGTCGTAAAAAGTCGTCAATATGAGGGAATGGGTTAAGCTGCCACATGTGCTACAGATCAATAATGGTACGCATTTGAGTGTTCGTACATGTGTAGTATCGAGGTTTTACTGTGATTAGTTCTTAAATTGATATTCTCGGAAAAATAGGGTTGACTAAAGTCGTGGATTTCTGTAACTTTTCACAATACTACAATTCACAATGAGACAAAACCCTTGAGGCACGGGTACGACTTGTTTAAATAAAAACGGAATTAACAAACTTGTAACCAAAGATGAATGATAAATGGATTGTATCTGACTTGAAACTTCACCTTTCGATTATTTTTTTCTTTCCAGTTCCTCGTGGATTTAATTAATTATTTTGTGAAACGTTTTGCTTGAGATGCAATTTCCACATGCACATAGCGCGACCTGATGAGTGAACATGCCTGCAGCATGCACCCACTGTCGTGTAAACAACTAATACAAAAATTAAGTTTGGAGTTCAGAGAAATGTACACGGATTATAAATGAAACTACAGTAAAGTCTCATTAATGCAACCACATAATTTATCAACACTTTACCCCATAAATACGACTTTCTACGTCTTTGCATCCGGAGTAGAGCAAGATCAGACGGCTCCTATAGGAGCCATCTGATCATGGTCTGCTCTGTTTGCTTATGAAATGATATAGACATGATTCTGCTGTTTCTGCCATAGCCAAAATGCCGGTGTCCATGTGTCATTACAAAAACTAATCTAATTATTATTCATGATGTATTTTTCTAACATAGCTATTCATATTGTAAAGGGTTAATACAGGCTACTTAATACAGGGCAATAGTAACGAAAACAACCTCATATAGGATTTATCTTACGAGTGATGCCCTGCATTAAGCTACCACCTGATGAAAAATCCTGATTAATATTTCTGTAGACTGGTCGTATTAGAGAGACTTTACTGGAATAGAACATCGTTAAAGCGACCGCATAATTCATTTACGCTAGACTGTTTAAAAGCTCATACCGGAGATTCCTGTATAACGATTACACTGCATTAAGCTACCAATTGTTTTAAAAGAAATATTTTGAGTGGTCGTATAAGAGAGACTTTAACAGTTTAGGTTCGGGGTTTTAGACTGTCTTACATGTATCTGTGAATATTACTATCACAGATTTTCCCATGGCAGTTGAAGATGTACACGACTACAGGGAGTGCAATCGGGGTCAGTTGCATGTTTTGTTTATAAAAACGCATTAAAACCTTTAAGAAGAAATGTTATGACCCCAATCTATTGCAACGCACTGCATGTTTGGTTATTGACCCCATTACAGTCGGTAGCTACGCGTACCTCTTTGCTTGTGCGATGACAGGCCGAGGGTAGTACTCTATGATGGTGTACTCTTAAACTCAGAAACGGGATGAGTTTACCAGACTCATGTATTACTTTTTCCCTGTCGTGTCCTTAACGGTTTCCCTGCATTTGCTCTGACTTCAGCAAAGTCATTGAGTACATATTTGACGGATTTTCACAGTTGTTATGCTACGTTTTACATATTGTCATGTGATTACTGTCTTCTATGGTGTGGGAAAGTCCGGCGGGGATACCTTTATTTACACTATTTGTTAAGCTAGGGTGATTTTCAGATAAGTGTGAGGTTAGGACGTCCGTAAACCGGTATAAACACCCCGGGGTGATTTTGCTACTGACCGTTCCAAGGCGGTACTCTCTTTGTCACCCTTACTTTTGTTTGTCTTGTGTCTTTGTACTTGTGTTTTTGTTCATGTTTGGAATGTTTATCTCTGGTGCATGTGCTCTGTGTTCATCTCGTGTGTGTGCGTATGTTTAGGTGTGTGTGTGTGTGACATGCTGTATATCGATGTTTTTGTGGTGGTTGTGTCTTGTACATGTATGTGGCTTTGCCTGCTTGACTTTACTTCTTTTTCATTTATCAGAAACATATCGAAATACTATGAGTCCGTTTAACAAGTTTAAAGTCACGAAAAGAAGCTCCAGTCTTTTAATCACACGTCTACCGAAGCTTTAAGCTGTTTTTGTCCTCCAAAAATGGACGGCTGACATTCTTAGTGTGCATTATTGCGAACTAGTTCAATGTTTGTGCATTGCAATATTTTTCAGAATTGTTTTGAACAGTAAAAATGATAAGATTAACACATTACCTCATAGAGACGCTTTTTGCCACTAATGTAAACAAAGTAGACTCATACCAAAGTAAACAGTGTAGACCCATACTAGAGTAGACAGAATAGACCCATACCAGAGTAGACACAGTAGACTCATATCAGAGTAGACAGAGTAGGCCCATACCAGAGTAGACCCATAACAGAGTAGACCCATACCAGAGCAGACAGAGAAGACCCATACCAGAGTAGACCCATACCAGAGTAGACCCATACCAGAGTAGACAGATTAGACCCATACCAGAATAGGCAGAGTAGACCTATACCAGAGTAGACCAATACCAGAGTAGACAAAGTAGACCTATACCAGAGTAGACAAAGTAGACCCATACCAGAGTAGACACAGTATACCCATACCAGAGTAGACAGAGTAGATCCATACCAGAGTAGACCCATACCAGATGCCTCGAGTAGGAGACGCCTGATTAAAGTCTGCCCTGTTTACTTTCGGACATATATTAATCTGTTTGTGCAGTTTCCGCCACGGGCAAAACATTATGTGTTTATAAAGCATTGTTAAAATTCAGCTAATTAATATTCATGATGTCCTTATCTCTTTCATGAAATTTCACGAGGTAAAGGATTAAACGAACAACAAACGACAGGTACATGTAAGACGACGATATATATATATATAATCGACATAGTTATATAAATAATGATGCTGGAACTGGTCAAAATTTAATACGGTAAAGCATGTGTTAAGCTGCCATCAAAAAGAGGTCTACTTATTGGTTTGTAACGCATGTGATAACTTAATGCAGCTCAAAGCCCCTATGTGATCTTTCTGCATACTTTTGTCCTGCATTAAGCAACAGCCTGCTTTTTAAGAGTTATGTATTCCATAAGTGAATGGCCGCTTAGGTCAGGTTCTACTGTATCTATAGATAATAGAAAACGGTGTTATTGTCCTTGCTGAACTAGTACGGGCAAAAAGATTAGCAAACGAATACAGTGCAGTCACCAAATATAAAACTTTAAATATTTTATCTCCTTTTTCAAATATGGATAACATTGAATTAAATCAAGGCAGCAGTAAACATTAACACTTTACAATATTAGAAAGATTAGAAACCTTAGAAAGAATAAAATAAATTTAATTACATGAGCACCTCGATACCTCGAACTTAAAGGTAACATATAAATTTATTCGAGATACAGTAAATCCTCTCTATAACGGCCACTAAATTGTGTTTATTAGTTGGTACATCAGGGCAGGTGGCTGCTTAAAGCAAGGTGAAAGTAAAACAGAACGCTCCTATAGGATCGTTCTGTTTTACCTTCACCCTGCTTTAAGCAACCACCTGCCTTCAACACAAAATACTTGATGTAATTTAGTGGCTGTTATAGATACATATTACTGTAACTCGAGTTCGAGTCAGCCTATTTCTAACTTGGAAACCTTTTCTAAATGTGACAGGTTAATGCAGGTCGAAATTAATCATGAACACTCACGGAGGAACTTTAAGCATCACTTGCGATTTGCATCACGCTGTCACGTGTCCTTATAGATAAATGCAGTGGTTACCATAATAAGCGATTAACGAGCTGTCGAGCGGCAATTCAAAATAATGTTTAAGCTGTAAATAAATATCAGCAAATTTGAAATTTCTTGAATGTCTGCCATGTTTTGTTACATAGTCTTTGCACTTATATAGATTCTTAACTGAAAGTAAAACAAATGAATTACGATGAGAATTGTTTACAGTTAAAATCATATATTGTAGTACATGTTACGTGTACGTATTGACCCTTGACTTTCGAACGAGGCCGCTGTCCAGATTGTTAACGATTTGTCCCTAAATCTGAAAAACTGATACTTCCTGCTCAAAGTATGCTCTTGTGCACTGTTCACTACTTCCAAATGGCTTAACCCTTTCCTCCATAGGCTATTTTTAGATCCATCCATTTTGAACAAATCTACCGAAAAGGATCATTAACTAGAGAAAAGGAAAATGTTAGAATTTTGTAGTTTTAAACCATTATGATAAATAGAGAATTTGCTCCTATAGGAGCAAATGCTCTATTTATCACAATGGTTTCAACAGGTGATTTTTACAGAGGAGTAGAAAGGCGTATTTATGGAGGAACGGGTTAAGCTTCAAGAAACTAAACGGATTAGACCAAAGCTGTTTGCAAATCCGAGTCAAGTCGCGAATTGCAGTATGAGGGTAATATTGACATGTTGCTTGGCACTTGGTTGACCTCAAATCTCCCAATTACATCATAGAAGGTTCTAATCTAGCAATGTCTTTATGTAAATGTCTTACTTAGTAATAACAGCTGTATGTTTTGTTACCTCCTGGTCAGTACACGGTCATGGGAGGTTTCGGTATTATTTATTACATTTGCCTTGCTTTTTAAACAACCACTTGCTTTTGCAGATCTTACATTAATCATGCATGTGGTCAATTAACGAGACTTTACTATTATATACATTTATTTGCCATGAGCTTCAATCGAGACGAGACCCCAAGCTGTTTGACACTCTGTCAATTCTTAACGAATCGAAAGTAAGTAAACAGTTTAGCAGATCGGCGTTTAAATTGTTATAGGTATCCTAGCAGGCGTAAAGGGGCGTCACACTACAGCGTATGGCACGAACGTGTGCGAATGTATGAGAAAAAATGCGCATACGCAGATATACGCTAGTAGTAGGTAAGGCATTCGTCGTATACGTATCATACGCAGGGTCCGAACATAATGTTTGAACATGTTCAAAGAAGTTCAGCGTATACAAGCGTATGAAGTATACGTTACGCAAACACTCACCATACGCTAGGCACACGTGGCATACGCTAGAGTGTCGGTAAAGGTACGTTGCTTATAGGTCAAATACGCTTCACATACGGTGGCCAGTAAAGCTATCATATGGATAGCATATCAGTATCGGTATCGTAATTGTAACGTAAGTCTGACGAATTACTAACATATTTAATGTAGTTCTGGCTATATATACGCTACGCATGCGCTCACATGCGCTAACCATACGGTACGTTAATCATATGCTCGCATATGCTTCTTATACGCTGATATACGCTTCACTGATGCCAATATAAGTTGTTTCATACGTTCAAAAGTTGCGAGTATGCCCAGTTTTTCGAAAAGTTTCATATGCACTCTATACGTTCCTCTCATACGCTATAGTGTGACAGAGCCATACAATTAATACATACATACTGAATGGCAAATTATGTAATATTTGTTTATGATTTAGATTGCTATGTAGGTGTATTCCTGATAGCATTTGCAAAATTGATGCAATTTGTTAGTAACCCTGATTGAATATTTTCGTGAGAAATCGAATATAAACTACAATATAATCTGTCTTAAGCGGTCATCAGAAAGAGATATAATTATAGGTCTATAAGGCAGGTTGTAGCTTAATGTAGGTCAAACGTCATTACTGTTGACCTGCATTAAGCAACCACCTGTTTTGTAAGACTCATATGTTCAATAAATGAATGGCCGTTTAGAACAGGCGCTACTGTATTCTGAAAATGAACGACATATGCTGCAGAAAATAGAGTAGCTTTCTGTATGACTTACACCCTGCATTAAGCTGCCATCTGTCTCGAAGACCGATATCAATACTAAATTTAACGTCCGGTTAAGAGGGGTTGTACTGTACACTGTTGGTGGTTTCTCAAAATTATGAACAAATCGCAAAGTAAAATTCTCCAGGTCACATAATATTTATATATCATGTACGGGTTAAGTCCATTTTCTTGTTTATCCTTCAGTGGATGGTTTTTAATCTCTGTATTGTGCCTGTTTTAGCAGTATATGTCAGAAATGATCTAACAACGAATAACAACTTATACGAACATCAAGCTACATGGATGCCTTATCGTTTAAGTGGACACATTGTAACGTGTCCCTAGATTAACCAAAGAAGACGGGTCCAATTATTGGAAGACTTGCCGTGGGTCTGTTATCGGATTATAGTGTTAATAAGTATTGATCTATTTGTGAATATCTGAACCTCTTAACTGCCTCGAAGCGACTTAATGCAGACATGTCATCTTCATGTATGTCGCTCCCTCGTATTATTTCTCGGTATTCACCACACTTGGCCCAAAGTGCCAATGTGAGCTACACGTATAGGGCTGTGTCTGTCGTCCGTTGTTATCTGTCGTTCGTTGTTCACCATGCGTCATCAACATTTACTTCTCCTCCTAAATTACTAGACATCTTTCAGTAAAACCTCACAGGAATACTCCTTGAAAAAGCCTCTTTCAGATATATCATTCATTGGCATGGCAATAAGGTGAACCAATTTGAAAGCATTCTTCTGAGAATCTACTGGTTCAATTTCAAAATAATTATATAAAGGTATCTTTTTTAATTTATTATAACATCAAATTATCTAACCTGTCTCCTCGTGTAAGACATACTAACAGCATGTAAGAAATAATTACATAATGACAATTAAATAGATGAATGTTGTTGATGGCCTATGGGCAAACTTATTTCTCGTCCAGGCCCCGAGATTACAAAAATGTGTTGCTTGAGTCTGAGATCATTCTAAAGCATCTGACCAATCAGGGTCCATGCCAATAAAGCTTTTTAGTTGAGTCTGAGTTCGTTCTCAATCTTTTGATTGGTCAGATTTGAGTTCTCAAGCCAAAGGCTCAAATCTGACCAAACAAAAACTTGAGAACGAACTCAGGCTCAACTAAAAGCTGTATAAGCATGGACCCAGATACTTGAGAATGATCTCAGACGCAGCCGTTTTATAACCTTGGTCCCATGTTACTATGCATTTAATGCGCAATGTGGCACGCACACGGCGTATATCTGTAGCCCGTGCATAAGCTTAACAAAATTATATTGTAATAAATTCGATTAAGATATGCATGATTTTATTAAAAAACAATTTGTTATTTATTGACTTATCTATTAACTTGATTTTATTTAAATGTCTTTACTTCAAAGCAAGATATTGCACAAGGGAGCGTTTTTTGTTTAATGTTTCGTTGTGTTTAGAAGTTCTGTACAAAAGTACATAAATATAAATTTTGTATTTTAAGTCAGATTTAATGTTCTCCCTTGTTGTCCTTACGTTGTGTTCCGCCCAAGAGTTCTGAATCGATGTAGAAATAAAACCTACACAGTATCCAAACTTAAGACTTTGCAAACAGAAGGGAAACAAATCAGTTGCCGCTTTTCAAATGTGACGTCAAATCTATGTAATGCCAGTCAGCGAAACAGAATTGTTTTTATTCTGATGGGTGAAAAACAGTGAAGTACTGATCAAACGCCGCATTTTAGATACAGCGACTGGTCAGGTCCTATACATTTTGCAGCCTAAGGGCTAGATTCGTACAATGATGTACATATATGCCACCATTATAATTATAACCAATAGTCCTAAGTTATAATGTAATTCCTGAACTTCAAAGCAAATATTGTGTCATTTCTACTTAACCCTTTCCCTCATGTAAATGTGTTTTCACACAATTGCAAACAGAGTAGACCTAGATCAGACGGCTCCTAGAGGAGCCGTCTGATCAGGGTCTGCTCTGTTTGCTAATGAAATTTTGTTAATGTAATTTGAAAGATCTGTTTCTTTACTTTCTAAAATGGCTGGATGTTTCCGCTTTCCATATTTCATTGTAACTATTTTGTGTAATTTGAAAGATCTGTTTCTTTACTTTCTAAAATGGCTGGATGTTTCCGCTTTCCATATTTCATTGTAACTATTTTGTCCACGAGTATTTAGTAGGTATTGAACTTTGGAATAATCACAGAACATAGAAAGGGTTAACTATTTACTTCATGAATATAAAATATGTACGAATTAGCGACATGAATATGTGTATTAATCAATCAGAGGAATGTTTTATAATGGAATATGAACATATGATGTTTTGGTCATGGGGCAAACTGTAGAATCAGACTTATATTATTTCATAAGCAATCGGAGCAGATATGATAATTTCGGCTATGAGAAAAGTAACCAGTTTCGTACATAGACCTATACGATATATCTTTTAATATTGACAGCCTACTTGGTCTATATTAACCCATCGCTTGCTTTTCACGTCAATATACCTACCTGTAAATAATGAAGACCCAGATGAGACAGTTCCTGCAGGAGCTGTCTCATCAGGGTCGGCACTATTTACACGTTGATTGCGCAACCAGTGCACTCCACAGCAGTGATTGCACAGCGAAATACTTGTACACAGTGCAGATATATGTAATTATACAACAGGGCATGGGTAAAGAAGAAGAAATGTATTTTAAAATTCAGCAAGAGAAGGGTTAATCTACTTTATAGAGAAACATTTTGACGCCTTTGTGCAAATATTCAGCAGTATCTGCCACGTTCAAACTTCCCCAGTTCATGATGCAATTATAAAAATCAACTAAATTAATGATTCTTCGTACATGAATATTCTATTTGCTTCAGGTTCATATTTGATTTCCGTCATGACCAAACTATTTTCGTGCAGTAAAACCTCTCTATAACGGCCACTAAATTGTATTAATCAGTTGGTATTTAGAGCAGGTGGCTGCTTAAAGCAAGGTGGATGTAAAACAGAATGCTCCTATGGGATCGTTCTGTTTTACCCCCACCTTGCTTTAAGCTGTCACCTGCCTTTAACACAAAGTACTTGATGTAATTTAGTGACCGTTATAGAGAGGTTTTACTGTATTCATATTGTATTACAGTGCTTCAGATGATACTGTTCATCTTGTCATTTTTTCTGACATTAATATTCATAAGGTAAGGAATTAGCTACTTGATTAGAGGAGACTTTGGGTTACTATAATTTGATAACGACATGACGCCAAGTTGTGTTGGTGTTCCAGCAGGATCAAGGCTTTTGACCAAATCGTAACAGTAGACCATGGTACATAATGTTGAAATCGCTGAGAAAAAGTTTGATTGATTTCGCAAATGTGTTGTATGCCATCACATAAGGTTGCGCTAATACAAACCTAAAAAAGAAGCATAATTCAGGATTTTCAAAACAGGTGTTACCCTAATGCAGGACAGAGGTTATGTGGAAAGCCCCTACTGGAGCCTTCTGCATTACCGTTGCCTTGCAGTTAACAACCATCTTCGTTTAGAAACTCATATGTTAATATATTATATGACAGCTTTAGCTGTATTTTATTTATTATCGATGCTAATACACCGCTCTGGATTTTGTACTACAGTAGAACCAGTATTAATCGGCCATTTTTGTATTGAACATAGGAGTCTAAAAAAGCAGGCGGTTGCTTAACGTATTACCACATAGACTATTTTTAGATAAAACCTCTTTGAATAAATCTACCGAAAAGGAGCACTAAGTCGCGAAAAGGAAAATTTTAGATTGTTTTTAGTTTGAAACAATTGTAACAAATAGACCTATAGGAGCAAATGCTCTATTTATCACAATGGTTTTACAAAATGACTTTTACAGAGTCGTCAAAAGTCGTCAATATGAGGGAATGGGTAAATACAGGGCAAACGTAATGCGGAAAGCTCCTGTAGGAATTTTTTGCATTACTTTTGACCCGCATTAATCTACCACCTGTCTTACAGGCCCATAATTAGACCGCGTTTTGACGACCCGTTTAAAACAGGTTCTATTGTAGTTGTTTGCAGGGATGAGAACATTTATTGCAGCCACGTTTACTCGTCCAGGCGTGATATTGGCATTGGAAAATGACATTTCAAGCTAAATGTTTTACAAAATAATTAATTAAATCCACAAGGAACAGGAAATAAAATTAAATCGCAGGTAAAGTCAGATGTCGAATATAAGTCATTAATCATTCATCTTTGGTTACACTTTGTTATTTCGATTTTTTGGGGTTGGATTTTAGCTGGGTTTTTTTTTTAATTAAAACCACGAGTTGTATATTTGCATCAAGGGCACTATCATTGCGATATGTAGTCTTGCAAAAATATACACAAATCCACGATGATAGTTAACCCTATACACCATGAATATACATGTACATGTTACAAATAATGACATCACGAACATTACTTGCATTGTTTATAATAGCATATGAAAACAGAAATGTTTGCTCATGATACTGTAGAATCATAATTGTACTAGCTTTAAAACAAATAGAACCCTGATTAGATCCAGATTAGTCTGATATTTTCAACGGAACTTGAAGAAGATTCGTATTGGAAGCTGAAACATACTTTAAACCATCTCCGCATATTGACGCATTTGACGCCTCTGAACTAGTCATGTTCTGAAACCATTGTGATAAATAGAGCATTTCCTCCATTGGAGCAAATGCTCTTTTTATCACCATGGTTTCAATACTACACACATTTAAAAAGGCCAGTTCCCCTAGTAATGCCCCTTTTCGGTTGATTTAGTCAAAAAGGTTGGATCTAAAAAATAACCTGTGAGGGAATGGGTTAATTTTAGACGAATGTTAGCTGGGTACGAAAGGGATAGATCGTTCTAATGTTAAATATTTAAAATAAACCAGAAAATATGTTCAGCAAATGAACGGAAAACCTGATGCAGTATCGTACCCGTATATCTTAATTTATTAGTCTGTTTCCTGATTGTACAATTCTTCGGCTAAGAAGCAATAATGGTTTAACCCGTATTATGCTAAGCACAGCCTGACCGCCATCTGCAAACAGCTGGAACCAGGTCACTCGGCGTCCCATCAAGATCCAAACTGTTTGATACCCGTTCACTGCTTTTCCCGAAGCTTAAATAGATCAGACCAAATTTCAAATATACATATTGTTATAGCATGATAAGGGTTAACCCCTATTCTGTCACGGAAATGTTGTACCGCTAAACCTCATAGGATTATTTTCGAATTTGCTTAGGGTTGTTTTTTGTATTGTTTTATTCTTTTTCTTTGTTTTCATTTAAAAACGTTTATTGTCCGAATGACAAACACCACTGATCTAGACTAACTCATAGTTTTATCTCGACCGACAGTGTTTGAAAATGTTAATCAATTTGCTGTTAGCAAGATAAAAGTTGAGACAATGCGGGAACTACTGTTACGAAGTGTGGAGGGTATTTGTTTTACAATGTTACAAATCGGTAATACAGTAAACTTCTTAAACCCTGTCTTTCATTCAAACGCTTTTTCACGCATTGACAAACAGAGTAGACCCGGACCATACGGTTCCTATAGGGTCTGCTATGTTTTCTTACGAATACATGTATATCTAAGTCTACAGGTTCTATCTATACCTAAACAACATATGTACGTATGCCATTATAAAAACAGCTAATAAATATTCATGATGTGATTATTTCTTACGTGAAAATGGAATTGAGAAAAGGTTTAAACTAACACTCAATGAACACACACTATAGAATTTGAAAGCAGGTTGTTGCGGCTCATTCTCCTATACTATTTTAGACCAAACTTTTTTAAATAAACCTACTTAAAAGGAGCATTTTCTAGAGAAAATGAAAGTTATGGAAATGTGTAGTTTTGAAACCATTGTGATAAATAGAGCATTTGCTCCTGGAGCAAATGCTCTATTTATCACAATGGTTTCCAAAAATGTCTTTTACAGGAGCGTCAAAATGCGTCAGTAGGAGGAAATGGGTTAATGCAGGACAAAGGTAATGCAGAAAACTCCTGATGGGGATTTCTGCGTAATTTGCGCCCAGCATTTACCCGTATTATGCTAAGCGTAACCTCGCTCTCATTTGCAAACTGCTTAGACTTAGATGAGACTCCGGGTAACTAGGCGTTTCACCAGGATCTGAGCTGTTTGACACTCGGTCTGCAGTTCCAAAAATGCTTCTACAGATCAGAAGTAAGTAAAATTTGAAACAGGTCAGGGTTTGGTAGATATAGATTTGTAAGCACGATAAACTACAAGTACCACTTAGCTTTAATCCTTCCCCTCATACAAGCGTTTTTTCACACCTTTGGGAACAGAGTAGACCCCGATCGATCCGATGGCTCTTACCGCCTCCGGATCAGGGTCTGTTGTGTTTGCTTGTTATAGTATTATGATTCTGGTTCTTAATTTTCTATCAATACAAACAAAAATCCAGTGCACGTGTGTTATTATAAGAATTCAACTAATAAATAATCATGATCTTATTTTTCTTGCATGAAAATTAAACATGGAAAGGGGGGTATGCTCATTTTAGGTGGCTGTTTTTAAAGAAGTTTTACTATTTGATGTATAAACTGATTCACTACTTCAAATACAGTGGAACTTCGATGTCGAATTTTGAGTTATCCCAAATTTGAGCTATCTCAGTTCGAGATATTGAAGTTCAACTGTATGTCAGAAGACACCGTTACCCATTCCTAATTAAATATTCACGTACGAGCGAATGACATAATGAATATTTACTTTTTTATAATGAACATATGTACACATGTATGTCTTGTATTGGTGAAAGCTGTAGAGTCAAATCTACAATATTTTCATAAGCAAACAGCAGATCCTGGTCAAAGGGCTCCCACAGGAGCCGTCTGAGCAGGATCTTCTCTGTTTGCGAAAGTTCGATGAAGCAAGCGTTTGTACGCAGGAAAGGGTTAACCCTTTCCCTCATATTTGCAAACAGAGTAGACCCAGATCAGACGGTTCCTAGAGGAGCCGTCTGATAAGGGTCTGCTCGGTTTGCTTACGAAATAATGTAGATCTACAATGTAACTCTATAGTTTCTAACAATACCAAAATGCGTACATATGCCAGCTAATAAATATTCATGGTGTCATTTTGTCTTTACCGAATACTGAACAGGGAAATGGTTAAACAGATAAATTCAGAGATTTCATTGAATATGAACATCGTTTAGTATCTTTTGACGGAAACATTACAGAATCCATGGTCACATTTTGCAAAATTCGTTTATATTTTAAAATAACAAACTCTGTTTTTCTACTGAAGCGATGTAAGGTAAATATCTATATTTAAACATTTAACAATATTCAAGCAATTTCCTTGGCACAGACTTCCATTCGTATAGATTCAATGCTTCATCACACATTGTTTCTAATAGATAAGTCAATGTTCTGGCAGTAACAATATATTAGACGCAACAACGATTTATTATGTCATTAGCTGAGCAACATATGAACGTGCGTACTCAAGTACTAAAATCATCATCATTCTCTACTAAACCCTATGTGATGACCACTCTTTTGAATCGTCTCTTGGAGACAATTCTAAAGGATGGTCACAGTATATGGTTTGCTGGAGAAATAAAGGAGCTATTCTTGAAAATGTGTTAATTTATTTTGATCTCTGTATTATATAAATAAAACCAATGTCGGCAACATCAGTACCATTGAACACGAACGGAGATCCAAAATCAGCTGTTGTGTTGGGCATCGGTGTCTGGTCAAATATTGTTCGCATAAATAGTAGACGCATTTCAATTGCTGATGTCATTCAGACACGGTTTCCAAATTCAGCGTGTGATTGGTATGTACACTGAATAAACATGAATGCTGTTGTTTTCTTATCAAGCAGGTGGGATGAAACAACAGTGATGTCCATATACAAATGCCATTCCATGACGCTATTCAATACTCTACATCCCATTTTATATGTATTTTAAGTTCTACACAGAATGGCGACCCAAGCAGATCGTCATTTTACTTCGAATAAAAAGGCCAGATAAGATAACGATGTAGAATATCGACCCGGCGGTCACATAACCCAATTGAGATTGCAATGTAGAATATAGACCGGGTGGTCACATATCCCGGGTAAGAGTACGATATAGAATATAGATCCGGTGGTCACATAACCCTAGTCAACGTACGCTGTACTATATCTGCCCAGAAGTTAAACAGCTCGGGTCAGATCACGACGAAAACATCTTCCAAGCGGTCACATAACCCTTCAGTATACGATATAGAATATCGGCCAGTGGTCATATAGCTCGTGTCAGATTACGATGTAGCATATCGACCCAGTGGTGATATAGGCTGCGTCAGAGTGAGGGGCAGATTATCACCCCGTCGGTCGCATATCGGGTCAAATATCGTCACATAGCCTGGGTGAGTCGAGGCGGTGGTTAGCTAACCCGGGTCAAATTACGATGTAAATTATCGACATTGTGGTCACGTAGCCCGGTTAAGATAACAATGAAGAATATCAACCTTATGGTTACATAACCATGGTCAGAGTACAGTGTAGGTTATCGACCAGGTGGTTGCATGGTCCACATCAGATTACGATGTAGAATATCGACCCGCCGGTCACATGGCCCGGGTCAGATAACGATGTAGAATGGTGGTCTCGTGGCCTACATCATATGACGATGTAGAATATCGACCCGCCGGTCACATAGCCCGGGTCAGATAACGATGTAGAATGGTGATCTCGTGGCCTACATCATATGACGATTTAGAATATCGACCCGCCGGTCACATGGCCCGTATTAAATAACGATGTAGCCCGGGTCAGAGTTCGATGACGAATATCGACCTGGGGTCACATATTCCGTGTCACATTACGACGTAAAATATCTCAGGTCAGATTACGATGTAGAATATCAACCCCATGGTCTTATAGGCTGGATCAGATTTTAGTGTAGAATATCGACCCGGTTGTCATATTTCTATGGAGAGTATAGTATATTCGTCATTACACATTTAAGTTCACATACGAACCAGCTAAATTAAAACTTCGTTGTAATTAAGAAGACTAAGTTCCGTGAATAAACAGAAACCACACTGACACACTTTATATAGTATACACCAATGTTAAACAGTAAACGAAGCTAACACATAAAACACATTTTAGAAAGATACATATTAATATTGAGCCAGAGCTAGAGACAAAGGTGCGTACCCAAATACTAAAATCGTCATTTCTCCATCAAACACTATACTGTAACCACTCTTTAGAATCGCCTCGAAGAGACGATTGTAAAGAGTGGTCATAGTACAGGGTTTGGTAGAGAAATAATGGGGCTATTCTTGAAAATGTTTAAATTTACACATCTTATCTGAAACTCTGTTGAGCATACATTTTTACATCATATTAGCAAATAAGATCGCCGTACTCAGTTACAAAACATGGGTTCGTCTTATCAAAGATCGTGCAACTGAAATTAACGTCAGTTCTAATCAACGACGATTGCGACTTTCGGTTGTGCGAGTCGTTTGTTAGATTATACGACAATATTCACTGCTGCACACCAGACTATGCTATTATTTCTGCTATGCGTTTAGTAGCGAATGTCATGAATTATGACTAAAGATCAGTTTGGTCGTACGATCTTTACTAACACTGACCCTGGACTTTTTTTTTATCTGAAAACCGAGTCCTTTGTGTATGTGTATCGATTGAAATTGGAGAATTGGGAATTATTGGTATCATTCGATCCTCGACACAGAAGGATTTCTATCTGCGTAAAACATGTTTTGATCGGATAGTGAACCCTTTCCCTGTCGAATATACATGTAAGAAATATTGGCATCATTAATATTTATTAGCTGAATGACATATGTGCACAGGGTGTTTTGTATTGGTAGAAACTGTAGAGTCAGATCTATTATAATTTCGTAAGCAAACAGAACAGACCCTGTTCAGATGACACATGCAGGGATCATCTGATCTGGGTCTACTATGTTTGTAATGGCATGGAAAGGCGTTTGTACGAGGGAAAGGGTTAAACTTAATGTTTCATCTGACTTTTCTGAATTCGTTCATAGAGATACCCCGACAGGCTCTTCTTTCAGGTATTTCAAGATTGAAATTGCCTTTCCGACCGGAATTAGCAGTTGAGAGCCTACGTTTTCTTCGGCAAACGTACTGCTTGAAGTATATATACACTGCCAAATTACAAACACCGCGGGCATAATAGATAGTCGTCGAAGCATCATAAAACCGAGTTGTATCTCTTGATGTTGATTTTCCATTTCTGAACACAGTCGCAACCTCAAACGGAGAATGACAGGCAATGAAAACAAAGAAAATGAAGAACAAAAATCGCATAATATAAAAGTATGTCTCGAAGCGTTGTTTGAAGGAGCCGTGCTGCTTTCGAACTATTACCAGAAATTGTAATATCAATACAGAACATGGCCCAATGAATAACACTGTTAGATCTAACGTCAAAAATATCTGTCGTAGAGATTTGAATCTATTTGAGAAGAAGCATTCTTTGCCGTACATTCCTTTGGAAGGATTATGCAGAAGTTCCATTAGAGATACAGTGTCACTGTCGTATATCGTATAAAATACAACTGTCCACACATTGTAGGCCGTTGAAAAGAACCATACCAAACTTATAAAAAACATGCATCTACCGGCTGTAATAAATCTCGATGGATGGAGTATGTTTAAGATCTTTTCCGTGGTCAGTAGTACTATTGTGTATGATACGGCTGCACGCGATACACAGAGGGTGTAGTAGTAGAACTTGCATAAATATACTGACATTGCCTTCTCTAGTACACGGAATACTATATAAGGAATAGCTCCACAACAACACAGTACATCTGCCATCGCCAATGAAAACACAAACACGTTCGTTGTCCTTCCCAATAGGCGTCTTTGACCGATGAGGATTAAAACAGCGACATTCCCTATCAAGTTAATAGTACAGATAACGATATTCATTAGAAACAATGAATATTGATAGCGCTCTAATCTTGATGGCTTATCTGTATCGACAAAAAGTTCCATGGTATCATTGGCGTAAATTGATGAATTATTCATATTTGCATGCGGGCATTTGGAAGCTGTGCATATTTTTAGCTTCGGCTCATTGTTCTCTTGGCTTTAGATGAGCTGGTGAAATGTTGAGCATAATTGTTGTTTTTGACGAAATGCAAATAGCACCAGATTATACAGATGAATTACATCAGAACATAATAAACAAAAACAGACTTCGGAGCGACATACAGCTGTAGGTCATGGCTTCTATTCCCAGAATGCTGACTCTTCTGTTCAATTGACTATAGGGTCTCGTAGGGAAGTAAGGCCATACAATTTCGACATTCTTCAGCTTTGAGCAGTGATTCTAATTCACTTCCATACGACTTCTGCAAAAGAAAGTAGACACTGGTATTAAAAGCCAAGATCGGAAATACGTACAACATACACGTTTGATAATGTGACATTTTTCAAGTCTTCTTAAATATGTCTTTCACGCGTGTCTATGTTAGAAATAATGACATTATGAATATTTATTAGCTGACTATTACAATGGTATATAAATAAATATAACATACAATAATTCCCATCAAAAGTTCTCATCAGCCGATATATGTATTTAAACCCTATACATGAAAGAAACGCGTTTTCTTACTTTTGCAAACAGAGCAGACCAAGATTTAACCCATTCCCTTATAGGCAATTTTAGACCCAACTATTTTGAATAAATCTGCCGAAAAGGAGCATTAACTATAGAAAAAGAAAATGTAAGAATTTTGTAGTTTGAAACCATTGTGATAATTAGAGCATTTGCTCTTGTAGGAGCAATGCTCTATTTATCACAATGGTTTCAACAGGTGATTTTTACAGAGGCGTAGAAATGCGTATCTACGGAGGAAACGGTTAAAGCAGTGGTGATTCAGTCAGCAGTAAATCGCGTTCAAAGTGAGAATTTTGTACATGACGTTTTTATCATATAAAGCGATAAATGAAAACCTCTGGGGAACAATAATGCAGTAAATGCTTAGTTTATTTATGACCATGAACTCTAATTCAAGTCTTTAAATAATGCGAATGTACTTTCAATGGTAAAATATCCCGTTTCGTTGAAATTTTAGGAATAACGGCGACAATAGCATTATAAAGAGCAGTGAATACCACATCTTAACCGTATGGAAATATAGTTTAAAACAATCTTTGGATGTACATTATGATGAAAACTGCGTGGCATGTGCATGCAAAGTGCATATTGATGTTTGCCAAGAAATTTCGAAGACTATATTAACCCTTAATCCGTTGAAAAACAAATAAGGCATTCTCAATATGAATCAATTGACTACTTCCGAATCGATACATATTTTGAGAAACTAGTGATTGATTGTCCTGGATCCTGATGAGACATAGAGTTTCTCGGCGTCTTGTCTGGGTCAAGTTGTTTGCAAATGCGAGTCGGGTCGCGGCTAGTGGTATAAGAGTTAAGCTTTCGCTGAGATTTACCGATACAATATTGAGATTAAAGTGGCATTATTCCATGATAAGCAAACATTCGATTAAAATTCTCACACAGTGCATGCAATCCTTGGCAGTAAAACGTTCCACTGACATCCAGCGGCGGAAAATAATGTTTGACAACAGTCTATACCGTGATATTTCCTTCAGACATATAGTATAACCTCTCTTAACCGGGAATCTAGTAGATAATAATTTAGATACTTTTATGCAGGTGGCTGCTTAATGCAGGGTGAAAGTCATGCAGAAAGCTCCCCTAGGAGCTTTCTGCATGACTTTCACCCTGCATTAAGCTGCCACCTGTCTCCAAGACCGATATTCATACTAAATTTAACTGCCGGTTAAGAGAGGTTTTACTGTAGTGTGCATATCATATTGGCATATATGATTCTAATAAATAATCCTGTACAGTAACACCTCGCTAACCCGAACTCTAGATTAGTTTTAGACCCAACCTCCTTGAATAAATCTACCGAAAAGGAGCATTAACCATAGAAAAGGATAATTTTAGAATGTGTAGTTTTGAAACAATTTTGATAAATAGAGCATTTTCTCCTATCGGTTATAGGAATATAACTAATTGTTTCTCAATCGATTTTTGATCATGACTAACCTTAATCCTACTGAGCCAAATGGTTTACATAATAGTTCATCAAAAACGTTTTAGAAAGTTCAAGCTATAATCAGTTTGTCTACAATTTGGATCCTGAGACAACGATACACCAGCGACTCATCTGGATCCAATCTGTTTGCAAATGAGAGCCTGGATCCGGTGTCAGCAGGTTTAATCCATATTACATTCAACCAGTGTTGTTTGTTATTTAGAATATACAGTTGAACTGCGATATTTCGAGATAACTCGAAGTAAAAGTTCGGTCCTTCCACATTTTACGCTATAGAATTGTTTTAAAATGTATCACTACCCATATCTAAAAAAACGCGTGACAGCTTATTGTAGGTCGAAAGTAATGCTGAAAACTCCTGCAGGAGCTTTCAGCATTACTTTAGACCTGCATTAAGCTGTGAACTTGGGTAATTGGTCAAATTAAAAACCTCGAACCTGTGTAATCTCGAATCAATTCAATTTGTATGGTCCCTTGAAGTTTGAGATATCGAAGTTAAAACTGTATTTTAAGACTATTAGTTATATCATTTGAATGCCGATAGTATCACAAGCCAACTAAATATGCATTAACCCTTTCCTTACATAACGTGTTTCACGCATCTGCAAACAGAGTAGACACAGATCAGACGGCTCCTATAGTCTGCCCTATATGCTAATGAAATTTGAAAGAGCTGTTTCTTTACATTCTAAAATAGCTCCGATGTTCCACCTTCTATATTTTATTATAACTTTATTGTTCATGAATATTCAGTAGGTTTTGAAATTTGAATTTTTACTCCATACTTTTGATACTCTTTTCAACGCCTTTGCAAACAGAGTAGACTCGGGTCAGACGGATCCTATAGGAGCTATCTGACCACAGTCTGCTCTCGTTGCTTATGGTATAATATCTATTTATTTCTATTGTTTTTGCCATGACAAAAACTTCCTAATATGTTCATGTGCCATTACAGAAACTTATCTATTTTGTATTCACAGTGTCATTATTTTTACATGGATATTCATGGAGTAAATGGCTAAAGGTAACACATATAAATACAGTAGAACCTCTCTATAACGACCACTGAATTAAGACAGGTTGTTGCTTAAAGCAAGCTGAAAGTAGAACAGAACGCTCCTATAGAAGCGTCCTGTTTTACGTTCACCTTGCTCTAAGCAGCCACCTGCCCTAAATACCAACTAATTAACACACTTTAGTGGTCGTTATAGAGAGGTTTAACTGTACCATGTAGTATAAACGTTTAAAATTACAAGCTTTTGACACAGTGTTATAAGCTACAAAAGCTCCATGTTCATGGTCCATGCTTATAAAACATTTAGTTGAGTCTGAGTTCGTTCTCAAGATTTTGATTGGTCAGATTTGAGCCTTTGGCTCAAATCTGACCAATCAAAAGCTTGAGAACGCAAATCTGACCAATCAAAAGCTTGAGAACGAAACTCAGACTCAACTAAAAGCTTTATAAGCATGGACCCAAATTTCCTATTTCTAAAATATTCACGACATCTTATCAAGAATGAATTAAGCCTTTTGTCTATGTTGTACGTGTTCTTCCCCAGCGAATTAACACCAACGGGAAACATCGATGTATCGTATTTAATTTCTAAATCCGTACTAAGAAAGACATCTCCAGTGCTCCTAAGAGAGACATTTCACTCGTTCATAAGCAGTGAGGGTTTGGCAATAACTATGTTTGAAATGTATTGCACTAGAGTACCTTGGTGTATTATATGGTTGTATTAGCAGACGATGTAATGGTCTTAACCCTGTACTCTATAAATACGCCTTTGCAAACAGAGTAGACCCAGATCAGACGGCTCCTATAGCCGTATGATCAAGGTCTGCTTTGTTTGTTTGCTTATGACAAATCATAAATATGATTCTACAGTTTCTACCATGGTCAAAACTACCTGTGTTTATGTGCTATTATAACAATAAATCTAATTAATATTCATGATGTCATTAATCATTATGGAAAACTGATGAATTTCAGAAATGTTTTACTGTGTGCAATTTAGACTCGAAATGATTTGATCCTTGTCCGTCTGAAGAACAAATTGTTAATCATCAGAAGCTTAGCCTTGCAATAAATGTGCATGTATCTCAATATTTATAGGATATGTTGTGAGAAGTCATTTTGTACAAAATAACTACGATCATCATATTCTAGTTTACCATATAACTTATTTCATCTACAACAATGCCGTTTTTGACAGGTCCTACACGTATATTTTCACAATATAGCGCGTGGTGTTCCTGCATGACGTCACAGCTGATAATAAATGTGTGTAATATAAAGAAATATGTGATGGCTGTATTAACTCGAATACATGGGAGGTTATATGATATATTGCAATATCGATCTGGCATTCCGCAAAAATATTTCACTAGTTTGTATTGTTGTTCTTTAAGGCGCCTGTATATCTTGGACAGCACTGTTTACCTACGATCCTTTTAGGAATACTGTTCATAAATACATGAAGGCGAGGGAAGGATGTTATACCGGGTCACAGTCGATACCATTCTAGTACAGCATATAGTATTACCCAATTGGGTATTAAACCGTACTCGCCGACTTTGCGGTGTAAAATCAAATACATGTCCGCTCTTTAGCATGCTTGTGCATGAGTATGGTCATCCTACTATGTTCTGAGCCGTAGTCGTTTTTCTCGTTACTACACGAGAGCGTTAAGCCATTACCTCCAGAAATACGTTTTCTTCGCCTTTGCAAACAGCATAGACCCAGATCAGGTATGCTGTGTTTGCTTATGCTATAATATAGACAGTTTCTGACATGGCCAACATTTCCTGTGTCCATGTGCTATTATAACAAGTTAATCTAATTGATATTGATGACATCGTTGTTTCTTACATGAATATTCATGAAGCAAAGGGTTAACATAATTATATAGGAATGTAAACCAAATATTAACGACATTATACTTATATATGTGATCACTTATTAACATTTCATTAGTGCGAAACGTATGCTGCCATAATGTGAATGACTTTGAACGTGCAGAGCGTCACTAGTTGAACTCTATTTTAACCCTTTCCTTCATATAAAAATGTTTTCACGCACTTGCAAAGAGAGTAAACCCATATCAGACGACACCTATAGGAGCCGTCTGATTAGGGCCTGCTCTGTTTGCTAATGGAATTTGAAATATCTGTTTCTTTACTTTCCAAAACGGCTACAATGTTCCACCTTCCATATTTTATTATAACTAGTATGTCCATGAATATTCAGTAGGTATTGGAATTAGGAATAAACGCAGAACAGGAAAAGGGTTAACCCTTCGCTTGCTGAACTTTAAAATACATTTCTCCTTCTTTACCCATGTCCTGTTGTATAATAACATATATCTTCACTGTGTACAAGTATTTCGCTGTGCAATCACTGCTGTGTAGTGCTCTGTTTGCACAATCAACTTGTAAATAGTGCAGACCCTGATAAGACAGCTCCTGCAGGAGCTGTCTCATCTGGGTAGGTATATTGACGTGAATAGCAAGCGAAGGGTTAAGAATCTGATAAGTATTCAATGTAGAGAGAACCAAACGCCTACCAAAATAATTATGCACATAATTATGAGACGTACTGTCACAAACAACCGAAATCAGTTCGATATATCGTCCTCCGCCTGTCGTTTGTTATTGATAGGTTCGGCTAGTCATTGGTCTAAATTAGCCTTGTTTATGTAAGAGATAATAACACCATGAATATTTATTTGCTGATTTGTTTTGTAATATCATACGAGTACGGGGTTATTTATCTTAGCAGAAAATGTAGAATCACATCTATATAAAACAAACACAACCGACCCTGCCCAGACGGTTTCTACACCAGCCGTCTGACCTGGGTCTATTCTGTTTTCAAAGTTGAGGAAAAGCGTTTATATGAGGGGAATGGTTAAGTAGCAGAAAGCAACATGAAATTGGTCCTAATTATTCTACTTTGTACAATTAGCCCTTCGCCTGCTGATGCGAACTAACTCGCATTGCAAACAGCTTTGAATCAGATGAGATGCCGAGTTATTCGATGCCTCGTTCGGTTCGACTGTCCGTCAATAGTAAACTCAAATATTTAACCCATCCCCCCATACAGACGCCGTTTGACGCCTCTTAAAAGTCACTTCTTTAAACCATTGTGATAAATAGAGCATTTGCTCCTATGGAGCTAATGCTCTATTTATCACGATTATTTCAAAACTACACAATTCACTAAACGTTCTCTAGTAAATGCTCCTTTTTGGTAGATTTATTCAACGTCAACGAAGCTAGGTCTAACATAGCCCATGAGGTAATGGGTTAAGATCATCACACTTATGGTTCGAAAGATTGTATAAATGTTTGATGTTCATCTTTGTGTTACTAGCCAACCTCAAACGTACGACGTTCGGACAAATCACCTATTTTCTATCCTAAGACCAGACATTTCGATTTATATCTATTTACATCGGAATATCCTTTAGCATCATTTCTGATCCCCTCTCTGCTGTTTGCAGTCCTAAGTGATAGAATGTGTCCTAAGTGATAGAATGTGTCAAACTATTTCTAAAACCTAACAATCTGTCTTTTAACACAATCCGCGTATTCTGTTGACTTCCCAGCCACGTTGACAACCATTCTTTAGAATCGTCTCTTCGAGAGGATTAAAAAAAGTCACAACATAGGGATTGGTGGAGTAATAACGAAATTAGTATATACATGTATGTGTAGGCACTTTTATCTGTAGCTCTGTAACATTTTCATTTCATCATTATTATAATGTCCGTCTTTATTGGCCCTATATAACCTTCACGAGTCACAGTGCCGTTAACACAACTTCAAACAAACATAATCCCAACGTTATCAAGACATAAAGCATTCGCAACGTTATCAAGACATAAAGCATTCGCAACGTTATCAAGACATAAAAGCATTCGCAACGTTATCAAGACATAAAGCATTCGCAACGTTATCAAGACATAAAGCATTCGCAACGTTATCAAGACATAAAGCATTCGCAACGTTATCAAGACATAAAAGCATTCGCAACGTTATCAAGACATAAAAGCATTCGCAACGTTATCAAGACATAAAGCATTCGCAACGTTATCAAGACATAAAAGCATTCGCAACGTTATCAAGACACAAATGCGTTCGCAACGTTATCAAGACACAGACATAATCGCAGCGTTATCAAGGCACACACACACACAATCGCAACGTTATAAAGACAAAACCACAATCGCAATTTTATCAAGACAAAACCACAATAGCAAAATTATCAAGAAATAAGGGCGAACGCAACGTTATCTAGAAGCCTTACATGAATACATTTTTATCTAGATAATGGGTAGCTTGATAAAACTTCAGTCATTAAGCACGTAATATTTACTGGACTTGAACAAGCAAGTCGATATTCTTGGTAACTATTAACCTGCTGAAAACTTTAAATTGCTTTCTCCCAGTCTGAATCATATTAATTAATGAAACCCTTGCATCACATGTATCACTGAAGAAATGAATTTATGACAAATAGTGCAGCTCCTGATTAAAGAACTTTCTCGTGGGCCATTTGATCCGGGTCCGCACTTTTGCAAAGGTCATATATACTCGACTATGTAAGACTGGAGAGGACTTACATAGGCTATGCCTGTTGTCTAATCCGTTTCTGTATTGAATAAAATATTGTTGAAATCATATACTCGACTCTCGCACTTTAGGGTTTAAGTTATCATTTTTGTCCTCAAGAAGACGCTCAAGCCTCCACTTTACTAGATAATTACGTGACAAACGCGAACCTGGCCTTGAATACCAGATGTCCCCGGAGATTCAGTAGTAGGTTCCACGCATCAGTTTATTGAATACTTCAATTTCCATCTAATGGCAATCTAGATAAGTCAGCTTTTTTAATAACAGGTTACTTTCCGTTACGCTGCGGTTTGATAATGAATTATATGTGTATTTTTTTTCATGTTTACCCATTTGCTTCCATTACTATATATTTATGTGATAATTAACTCTTTTATGTATGGAATTAATAAAAACCATATATCTGTTTCGAAAAAACACATTTAGTGATCAATTGAAACTGCATTGTTGCTAAAACTAAGATGGACCCGCATACAGTGGTCGGAACCGAATATAGTGGTTGTTGAATCATATTTATCATCCTGTTTGATCAGAAATCTTTATTTAATACATGTAAGTCAGCAGTGATAATGATTTGAATGGCGTACATTTTACTTAGAGTGTTACAGCGGGAAAATGATTCTTTACTGCCAATTACAGATGGCATCGTCTTATCAGCAAACTAATAGTTAATCCTTTACTAAATCAATAGTCAGGTGAGACATAATGGCATCATTAACCTATTCCCTCATATTGACGACTTTTGACGACTCTGTAGAAGTCACTTTGTGAAACCATTGTGATAAATAGAGCATTTACTCCTATAGAAGCAAATGCTCTATTTATCACAATGGTTTCAAACTACAAATTTCTTTTTTTTTCATTTTCTCTAGTTAATGCTCCTTATCGGTAGATTTATTCAAAGAGGTTGTATCTAAAAATAGCCTATGAGGTAATGGGTTAATCTGATCGTTTTTTATAATGACATATGGATACAGGTTTGTTTGGACATGGCAGAAACTGCAAACTCATATACATGTATGTACGTATAATTCAAAGAGCAAACAGAGCAGCCGTCTTTGTTTGCAATTGCGTTAAAGGGTGTAAAGGGTTAAACTGTAGACGGTAACGAGATATCAGGGTAAGGTTTTGAATCACACGAATCTTCACATGCTACAACAGCTGGCTTATTTTGATACAATTGTAAGAATGTGACAGTGGTAGGAAATCATTCCATTTATAACGAAATAATGCCATAATGAGTACTAGTGAGTAATAGCTGATTTTTATAATAACATATGTATGCAGTGTGGATGTTTTGGCGATGGCAGAAGCTGTAGAAACAGATCTATAATACTTAATAAGCAAACAGAGCATACCCTAATCAGACACCCTAACGAAGCTGTCTGATCTGGGTCTACTATGTTTTGCACACGATAGGTAAATATGTTATACAGCAGCGTCTCGATAATGTGATCACATCATGTATTGACATATGACAGAGCTCCAGATAAGATTCGTAAATTAAAATATTTTCAAGAAGAACTTTTTTCTCAACTAAACCCTATGTTGTGACCACTCTTTAGAATCGTCTCGAAAAGACGATTTTAAAAAGTGGTCACAACATAGGGTTTGGTGGAGAAATGACGATTCTAGTATTTGAGTACGCACATTTATCTGTAGCTCTGATATGAGTCTGTAAAAGTTGCTTAATACAGGACCAAAATAATGAAGAATGTTCCTATTGGAGCTTTCTGTATAACCCTGCATTAAGCTACACCCTTTTTTAAATCCAGAATTAGACTTCTTATAAGTGGTCGTGTCAGTGACACTTTGGCTAAGAACATTCTGTCTTTGTATCGTTGTTTTGACTATTTAGGAAACGGCATGTGGCAACTGTGCCACTCAAGAAGTATCCGATCAGACTCTCAGTTCAGGAGTATTTTTTTCAATATCCGTCTTGATGGCTGATCTAAAATATTCGCCAACGTCTAAAACACTTCTGACCACTGTATTGTTATAGGCATCTGGATAAATGATGTCTTGCATATAATAGGAACTACGGGGTGTCTAGGTTTCGTTGGATTTCAAATTGATCGTAGTTTGCTTTTTCTCAAATAACCAATGTTATCAATTGACAAGCAAACTTGGTAACCCATTTTTTGTTTCATTGTTGTAATTCATATACAAGAATAAAATTAACCCATCAATGTTTAGTTCATAACCCTTACAGTGCGGTGAACGAGTCACTAATATCCTTTGCAAACAGTGTAGACCCACATGAGATGGCACGTAGAGGAGCACTGTGATCAGGGGCTGTACTGTTTGTCATGTTACACTTTTATTCAGAACCATCCCTGAATCTTCACTATAAGTTTAACCTGTTTGAATTTTGGAATAGTCCATTTGAAAATTCGGTGTTGTAAGGTTTAAAACATGCCGTCTAGCTCCATACCAGAGTGCCCTGAAGGTACTTAAATCAATGTAATTTTGCTAAGAATGAGAGGCATGAATAGATAAGTAAAAATCCAAAAGTGCCCATAGTGTAACAGTAACGTCTCGCTAATATTACATCTAAAAAAAAGTCTAAACCTGGATTTTTAAAATCAGCTGATAGCTTAACCCTTTCGCTGCCAATGCCGGATCTGTGATTACGTATGCAAACAGTTTAGGATCCAAACCGTTTGTTACTGTTACTATGTTTTTGAAACAAAAATGAAGAAAATCAAAAGAATGAAACTTTGTAGCAAACGACAAAGTTAGCAGACGACAGAGTTTGGCAGCGAAAGGGTTAATGCAGGACATACGTGATCCTTTGTAAAACAAATTATGTTGTCGCTTTAGCGAGGTCTACTGTATTGCCGATAATTCTGATAAAGATCTTGGACTCCTATTGCAATCATACCCAATCGGTGTCCTGAATATATATTAATTTACAGCTGAACTGTATAAAGTGATCTGGCAGGCAGTAATATATTGCCTCCAGCTTAGCATTAACCTTGGGGAAATGCAAATGTGATATATAAATGTAGTATTCCCTGTATACATCGGACCACGCAGTATTTTACGGAAAACTACTGCCGTTTAGCAAATTGTCATCAGGAATATTTAACCCTTATGCCGCTGTGAAAAGAACATTGTCTCCTTAACTTCAGACAACATTTAATTACTTGCGATATAATAAAGCTTTTAAGCTATTGATCGAGTGTTGAACAACTTTGATACTGATGAGGCGTCCGGTTACACGATGTTTAATCTGCATCCAAGTTCTTCGCAAATGCCTATCTGGTCAAGACTAGTGGGATAGTGGTTAACCCTTTCGCTGCCAAACTCTGTCGTCTGCTAACTTTGTCGTCTGCTACAAATTTTCATTCTTTTGGTTTTCTTCATTTTTTGTTTCAAAAACATAGCAACAGTAACAAACAGTTTGGATCCTGATGAGACGCCGAGTTACTCGGCGTCTCATCTGGATCCAAACTGTTTGCATAGGTAATCACTGACGCGACACTGGCAGTGATAGGGTTAAAGCAGGTAACAAACCAACATAGTGAAACTGTAAATAGGGATATGGATGTAATACAGAGAACGCTAGCAGAAACATGTGTCGTTTGAATAATGAAAAATGACTTGTTGTGAAACATTGCTATTTCACCGCCAATATCGCGAAAATGTACCACGAATACCAGGGACATTCTTAATCGCTTTATTTTCAAGGCGGCGTCTGATCAGGGACTTAACTGTTTGTTTAAATCTACAGTTTATTCATATGAATTTAGCATTTACTTATCTCAATTCTCCGTCTTACCGAAATGCTTGAACAAAGCTGGATAGCAGACAACAGTTAAACTCTGAAAAGAGTTAAAAACAACCCGAGCTTGCATTATATACGCCTGCCTGCCTGCAGTTAGTTGTTTTGCGTCGTTTAGAAGTCGTTGATACATATAGTGCATTTGCAAGAAAAGGGAGTGTTAGACAATCTTCCCAAATGCAACAGATCACTTTCTGAACTAGGATAATTCTCCGACATTGTCTAGTGGTACAGTAGTATTGTCCTGTTTTATTAACCTGTCAAATTATACGCTTGCTGAACACGCCATATATAGCTTCGGTTGATATCGATTGTTTCCGCTAATAAAAGCTTTCCTACTTGGCTTATTCAAGTACCTGTATATTTATTGTGAATCTCGTGAAAAACGTTTGAAACACAGGTTTACCCAAGCTAAATATATCCTTCCAGTGACGTAGGAATATTCAAATTTGACAGGTTAATAAAACAGGACAATAATGCATTTACTGACAGTGGCTATATTAAAGCTTAACCCTTTTGCTGCCAAATTGTCGTCTGCTAACACTTTCGTCAGCTGCAAATTTCATTTGCTTTTTCATCGTTGTTTGAAAAACAGTCACAGTAACAAACAGTTTGCAAAGTGTTTGCATAGATAATCACAGATACGACATTGGCAGAGAAAGAGTTAATTACACTCTGGTGCGGGCAAAACCATATTCTCTTGGCTGTTTTGAGATAAATTGTCTGTCAAAGAAATCACGACAGTGTCTGATCCATTTCCTTGTGGTGAAAAAACAACTAACAGAGGGCACATATAAAGTCAGTTATCTTATATATTGAAACTTCTGGATGACGACCATTACAAGTGATGTTTATATTATGGAACATAATTGTAAATCGACGAACAGAACATTCTGCATTCTTTTCGCTCTACATTCGGCAATCACCTGCGTTTGAAGACACATATTCGTGTATTAACCCTACCCTTATCAGAAGCACATTTAGACGCAGTATGTAGAGGGCTCCTATTGCAGCTGTACAATGCGATCTTATATTATGCCATCAGCAAACCGAGTATACACTAGTCTTATCAGTTTGCTTATGCCATGATCTAGATCTCATTCTACAGTTTCAATCAAAGCCGGACATTCAACTATCAATATGCCTTTACAAAATATAAGGTAATCGATATTCATAATATCGTTATAGCTTACATGAATATTTATCAGGTAAAAAGGATAAATGGTGGTTGTGTGATACATCTGTATGATTTACATAGAGGACGTATGGTTATTAACCCTTTCCCTGTTCTGCGTTCATTCCAAATTTCAAAACCTACTAAATATTCATAGATAAAATGATTATAACAAAATATGGAAGATGGAAAATTGTAGCCATTTTAGAAAGTAAAGACACAGATCTTTGAAATCCTATTAGCAAAAGGAGTAGACCCAGATCAGACGGCTCCTAAAGGAGCCGTCAGATCTGGGTCTACTCTGTTTGCAAATGCGTGAAAACACGTTTATATGAGGGAAAGGGTTAAGCGCCCAATTAGTAACAACATTTATATGAAGTAGCACAGCCGTAGATATCTCATTCATATTTCTCATTTCTCAGCCAAACCCTGTTTTGCTGCCATCTATTAGAATCTCCTCGGAGCAATAAGGCATGACCTGAAGGAGAATTATAAAAACTCCTATTTAGATTTCCTAAACGATTATCTTGTCCCAGTTCTGTGTATTCATGAAAAGACTATTACACTATTTCCCTTTAATAAACGGTGTTTACACGCCTTTGCAAACAGAGTAGACCTATAGTAGACCTATAGTAGACCAGACCTATAGTAGACCTATAGCAGACCTATAGTAGACCTATAGTAGACCTATAGGAGTCGTCTGATCAAGGTCTGTTCTGTTTGCTTACGATTTTTTAATAGATCTGACTCAACAATGTCTACCACTACGAAATATTCTGTGTATATATGCCATTATTAAGTTTCAGCTAAATATTCAACAGACACAGTCTTAAATTCAATGTTAAAAACACTTTTCCTTTAAATGTGTTTTAAAACTTACACTGCGGGAAACGAGTCACTGATGTCCTAGAGGAGCCTTCTCGTCAGGGCCTGCAGTGTTTGTCATGTTACACTTTTCTTCAGAAAAATCCCTAAATATTCACCGTAAGCTTGACTTGTATGAATTTGAGAAAAGTCCACTTGAAAATTCAGCATTGTAAAGGTTAATGCAATTGCTATATACGTTTTATCAATTAAGCACTGAGTATATTTTCAAGCAAAGCAAATTCTCGAACATGCAATGCACGAATTCAATATAAACTACATGAATGGTAACAGGAAGTCTTTTAATGGATATACCGTTCAACAGATGTCGCTTATTTGCAAAATCAAACCAGAGCAAAATTTATTTGAAATTCACCCAGAGCAAAATCATTCACAACAGTAATTGATGTTAACTGCAAATACGATGTTCAAGTAGAACTAACGATACAGTACCGTGATATAGACACTTTGACGTCATAATCAATGAATAATTTATCAAGAATTGTCTACTGTTGGTCTGTAAGAGGAATTGCTCGATTTTATCGAAACCTGGTACACTTCCTAAAATGTTGGAATTCCAATCTGAACAATTGCTATCCGCAAGCAGAACCAAACCTATCGAATTCCATCTCTAAATCATCCATATCGTCAGTCATCATCTATTGGTTTATATCATTTAAAATAACATTTTAACCCTTTACTCCATAGATACGTGTTTTAACGTTTTTGCAAACAGAGCAGACCTAGATCAGACGACTCCTGTAGGATCTTTTTGATCGGAGTCTACTGTGTTTGCTTATGGAATAATATAGATATTATTTTATAGTGTCTACCTTGGCCAAGACTCATGTGCTTATGAGTTACTAAACCTAATCATTATTTCTTGCGTGAGTATTCATGAAATAAAGGGTTGAACAGATGGCAATCAGGATTTCTATCTATGATGGGTCACTTCGGAAATGTGCGATCGGCCATATTGTGGGTCGATATATTACGAAATAAGCCGAGGTATGTAGGAGTTTGTATTTGTACACCATAAACCGTAAATCTTTCGCTACCACTTATTGTCTTCAGAAATCAGAGGTCCAGATAAGACGCGTAAATTAAAACATTTTCACGAATAACTTCTTTATTTTTCCACCAAACCCTATGGTGTGACCATTCTCTAGAATCGTCCCAAAGGGACGATTCTAAAGAGTGGTCACACCATAGGGTTTGGTGGAAGGGACGATTCTAAAGAATGGTCACACCATAGGGTTTGGTGGAGAAATAATTATTTTAGTACTTTAGTACGCACCGCTATCTGTTGCTCTGTTCAGCTTTAGTTTCATTCTTGAATTTTAACACATATAAAATGATCACATATTCACCCTAAAAGGTGAGCACATATTCACCCTAAGCAAAGAACTTGTTCAACATGATTTTAATTAACTCTTTCAATGATGAATTAGAGTGGAATAGCGCATCCAAGTTTAACGATAGAGTCCGCTCAGTATGAAAGGTTTAAGGATTAAACTTGATTTTGAATGATCTGTGTCTACACTGTTTGCAAATGGCAGTACACGTGTATCTGGGTTTGAATGGGTTGGCTGATGTTTGTTGCTATACATTATCGATAACAAATAAAGATCTTAGTAACCCATGGATGAAACTAATTGAAATGTAATTTAAATTTTCGTTTCCAACAGGAAATTAACGTACTGTCAGTATGTGCCGACTAATTGTTTTGTACGTAGTTGTTTCCCAAGTAGTAATGTAATCCTGTATACAAACCCATAATCTTTTATAGCATTATTCATGTCCCCGATAGTTCTCAGCAAGACTTAGATGAGTTTTACTGACGTTGGAAGACACTCTTCTGTATAAGCTGGACGTGTACGTGGCTTTCCAAAAGTCCAGACATTCCCGTTTAATATAATTATTACCGGTTATATTTAATGCAGCAACCATTTGGTGGAATGAACGACACACTTAACGACACGTTGCAATGGTAAAAGGTAAACGGTGAAATATGAAAAGTGTTCCATGCCCGAGTGATTTGTTCAGTTTTGCAAAATTCATTTCTCGGCATTCGTCTAATTCAATACACCATGTAGGAAACCATAATCATACAAAGGATCTGTGTTAACCCATTACCTCATAGGCTATTTTTAGACCCAACGTCTTTAAATAAATCTACCGAAAACGGGTAGTTATTAGTGAAAAGGAAACTTTTAGAATTGTGTAGTTTTGAAACCATTGTGATAAAATAGAGCATAGGAGCAAATAAAAAAAGGAAATGACTTTTACAGAGGCGTCAAAAGGCGTAAATATGAGGGAATGGGTTAACAGACATGGCTCTGTGTAATACAGTTTTCTTAGGATAATGGTCTTTCATTAATATATTAGCAGCATGTTCCATCTGGTTATGTCTGGACAATTACTGTTCTCAATTCCAAAAATCATTCATAAATGACGAAAGACATATTAAGATGCTAGCACAAACTTATGACCCTTCAGAATTTATAATCTTCACAACAGCAGGTGTTAAGTGCTTGTGTGGCGGCCGTAAAACGTCGCCCCGTACTTCATTCTCAGTGTTGTTATACCTTCTGATCCTTCGAGATCATGAATTTCAGTACTTCTTGTTCTGAAAATTGAATACCGCTTAAGCCGGTGCTAGGGGGTGTGAGCAGTGTTGCACTTTCAATTACTGCTCATGAACAGACTCAATAAAACCGAGTCTGCAATTTTCTCTTTTTGTGTTGCAATTTTTGCTTTCGGGGGATCACCATCCTTCAGAATTTATTATGATCATTTGAACTAATGGTCGTTTGGTATCTGTGTATGTATTATGTTTTGAAACCATCCTTGCGCGTGTTTTCTCGGGGATACCGCTACTCGCTAGATTCCCATAACATGTAACCCCTTCAGCGCAATGAAGATGGGTGTGTGATATGATACATGTAACCCCTTCAGCGCAATGAAGATGGGTGTGTGATATGATACATGTAACCCCTTCAGCGCAATGAAGATGGGTGTGTGATATGATATGCAAACGGTGTGGATCCATGTGGAACGCCGGGTAACTGGACGTATCATCAGGATCCAAACTGTTTGACACTCTGTTTATTGTTTATAAAGAAATCGAACAAGCTACCACTCATGAATTAGACGAAAATGTATCCAGCAGACGAAAATGTGTTCAGCAGACGAACATGTGGAAAATGTGACCAACAGACGAAAATGTGTCCAGCAGGCAAAATGTGTCCAGCAGGCAAAATGTGTCCCGCAGACGAAAATGCTGACAAACGGCAAATGGTAAAATAATGAGTCTATAACCAGAGTTGTTGCCTCCGGAAGTATCCATAGACTTTATTGATATTCTTGTTCGGGTCAGCCAAAATATATACTCGTTTTTATCTTGACCATTGCCATGTGCCCAAATGCGTGCAAAAACATAGTAAAATATATCACTGAAGTCAATCTTCGAATATTGAAATATATCATCAAACATATACAGTAAGACCCCGCTAATGCGACCACCTAAAAGATATATAAATCTGGGTGCTAGATGCAGGTGGTAGCTAAATGCAGGACAAAAGTAATGCAGAAAGCTTCTAGAGGACTTTTGTCCTGCATTAAGCAACCACCTGCTTATAAAGACATCCATTTTTATTCATTAAGTGGTCGCATTAGAGGGGTTTTACTGTATTTCTATAGGTTTATTTCTGTTTATTTTAATATTCTAGAAACGATAAGTGGCTTAGTTAGAGTTGTAATGCCATACATCTTTTCATTTTCTAAATCAAACGTTACCCAAAAGTATTTGAATTAAAATCAAACGGAGAAAAAATAAAACAAACAGTATCTATATAGTCCATGTATATGCTTATTTCTTACGTTATTAAATAGCAGGTCTTGCTGAAATTATGTTCGTCCTTTCCCGGCTGTGGACGATAATATCTACTTAAATTTGGATCTGGTGAAATTTGGATTTTTCCGATACGATCAAGTGATTAAAAACTTTTGACCGACTGCCAAAAAGTTTGGATTCTGTTGAGGCACCGATGTCATTGGCGTCTCATCTGGATCCAAACAGTATGAAAATGCGAGTCAAGTTTCGAATAAAGTCTCGCAGATGAAGGGTTCAGATCACCAATGCTAGTTAGTACTTAAATGGTTATACAAACAAATTGTGTAATTAATTTTATTATTGCAGTTCTGAACAATAATATTCGCGTCAAATTTCGCGCAGTGTGATGTTGTATTACTTACTTGTTCACTTCGTTTATCATTTCCTTAACTGACACAAAATTTAATTTCCACGAAAGACACGGTGCAAGCGTGCGCTATTTCCCTATTGCTATCTAATTCGCACTGTGTTCTTTCTATTCCGATTCCCATTTATCAGGCACGTATGTCTCAGAGAATGTAACTAATATAGCACATCAGCACGAGGCCCCCATTGCTCGATACTGTCACGAAACTAAACTTTCTAGTTGCCGCGCTGTTCAGAGTGTATCAGTCCGCTGGTAAAATTGTCAATATTTGCCTCTCTCGCTTCACGTCGCATGGACATTGATTTCAATTTTCGAGACTATAAGACACGACTAAATCTGAAAACGATTGGCTGGTGCCCGCTTGTTGATTAGCCCTATCGCGAAGAGTACTTTTCACCGGTATGACATGTTTGAAATTATCAAATGAATGGAATTGATATAAACCTTAATATGAGGCGGATGGGAAATCCTATATCCGCGAGGCATTAGAAGACAAACGGGTTTACTTGTAGAGATTAGCTTAACTCTTTTGGCGCCAAATTTAAAAGTGTCGTCTGCAATAATAATTTCATATTAAATATAATTCTAAACTAAATAATAAAGGTATATTAGTAAAACATTTGTTTTTAAAACCCTGTATGCTTGGGCTAAAATAATACAGAAAACAGTGAAGTCCCAGGTCAGATGCCGCCTTGAAAAGGCAGCATCTGACCTGGGTCTGCACTGTTTTTAATGGTACCAACAGGCAACATTGGCGCCGAAAGAGTTAACCCATTTGTTCCCACGATCCCATATATGGGACATAGGCAAACAGTGTAGACTCGGATCAGATGCCGCATAATACACTGTTTGCTGATAATTTCAATATAAAACAAGACGAAATTGAAAATTTAGCCAGGCACCCCTTAGATAAAAAATGGACTAATCCAATATATAAGCATGGAAGAATCCACTGGGAGCAAATGGTATAAGTTATTCTACTGCTGACTGCGACCTTACTCGCATTTGCAAACAGATTGAATCCAAATGAGTTGCTTGTACTACATGTATATTTAAGTAGTTTCATAAAACAAAGTGTAAGAACCAGGCAAAGGACTTCCTTCTCATTCATTTGTTCAACAGTGTTTCTTGTGTGTTTGTTCGTTTATTATACATTGAACTTTGCTCAGTCGTACAATGTTTTTATTAGTTTTATTAGTTATATTCATAATACTGAACACATATTTCCTGGGGAAAAATAATAACATTCGCTTAAAGTTTGTTAAATCCACTTCCGATTTGTTCAATGGTTTGAAATGTTATTGATCGTGTGTGAAATGGCGTCGATCCTAAGGAGAGGCCGAACTAATGTGCGTCTCATCTGGACTCAATCTGTTTGGAATAAACGAGAAGTAAATCTCAGTATGTCGGCAACATATTAACCCATTTTCTCCCATGATCCAATATATGGGACGTAGGCAAACAGTGCAGACTCTGATCAGTCTTCACTGTTTGCTGATAGGAATATCAATATAAAACAAAACGAAATTGAAAATTAAGGCCATGCACCCCTTAGATAAAAAATGGAGTAATCCAATATATAAGCAAGGAAGAATCCACTGGGAGCAAATGGGTTAATAGTTTAGTTTCACCAGACTGCGCAAACCATTATGTAAGAAATAATGTCATCATAGATAATCATGTTTATTGATATTTTATAAAAGCATATGTGCACATCAATTTAGGGTAATAGTAGTAGCTGTAAAGTCAGACCTGTAAATATTTAATTAGCAAACCGAGCAGACCCTGATCTGACGGTTGTAACAGAACGCGTGAAAAAGCGTCTGTGTGGAGGAAAGTGTTAATTAACCCTTTACCCAATAGCCTGTTTCTAGTTTTGAAGACATATGACCACTTAAAGCAGGTTGAAAGTAAAGCAGAATGCGCCTTAAGGCGCATTCTGCTTTACTTTCAGCCTGCTTTAAGCTACCACCTACTAGGATATAGAAAATATTTATTATGCAATATGTTCATGACTGTATGAATTTGAACTATTTTCTTCAACGGAGGAATAAATCAAACACGCTTAAAGCCGCTTCTATCAGGTAAAGGGTTAAATGTATCTGAACGAGAAATGCATTAACCCTGAAATATATTATCTGTTTCATTGTTAAATACTTCTGATTCGTACAAGCATTTGAAACACGAGTACCGCGTACGGTACATGGTACGCCTACCGGCCATAACTCTGTAACGACAAATTGAATGCACCTCATAATCAACCCAGCTTCAGATTGTGTTGTTTGAATTTTCATTACTCTCCTTTAAATACTTATCCCAGAAAAAAACAAAAACAAAAGTTGACCGACGAACAAAGCAACGAACCAATAAAGTTCAAGGACCATAACTTTAAAATAGAATGACATAAAAAACCGCATTGTATGTAAAAATCCATAATGACATATAAAAAACCGCAATATATTTAAACATTCTTATCAAGATAGTAACATATACAACATGAGTGCCGCGTACGGTACTTACGCCTATGTGCAAAACTGCTGTCCGCAATCAGTGCTGCCATTTTCTAATTTGTGCTTCAGTTCTTGATCTCCATATTAACCCTTTCGCTGCCAAACTCTGTCGTCTGCTAACTTTGTCGTCTGCTACAAATTTTCATTCTTTTGATTTTCTTCATTTTTGTTTCAAAAATATAGTAACAGTAACAAACAGTTTTGGATCCTGATGAGACGCCGAATTACTAGCATACACTGAGTACAACAGCTAGCCGATGAAACGAACGCAGGTGTTGTGATAACCAATTAAGCTATGAGAGAGAAAGTTTTCTGGCTGCGAATTGACAAGGACATAGAGCATGTAAACTGTTAAAAAGTAAGTACCATATTATGAAACATGCTGATACAAACCTTTGACATTGACTGGGTTAGCACACTACATACCCTGATAAGAGCGCTCAACTTAACTCCCATTTGTGGGATCAATGAAGACATTCCTTCATATTAACGCATGTTCACGCTTTTGCAAACAGAGTAGATCCAGATCAAACGGTTCCTAATGGGTCTGCTCTGTTTGCTTTTTACAGGATATAGATCTGATTCTATAGTTTTTGTCAAAGCGAAATAAATCCTTGAACATTCTATTCTATTTTATAAAACTTCAGCTAAGGAATATTTTTGATGTCATTGTTTTCTTACATGCATTGAAGTTTAATGTCCTTGACCCTTTTCTCCGTATAAGCGTGTATTCACGCATTTGCAAACAGAGTAGCTCTAGGTCAGACGGCTCTATAGGAGCCGTCTGATCAGGGTCTGCTCTGTGTGCTGGTGGAATTTGAAAGACCTGTTTACTTTCTAAAATGGCTACAATGCTCCACCTTCCATATTTAATTATAACTATATTGTACATGTATATTCAGTAGGTATTGAAATTAGTCATATACATAGTCATATACATAGAACAGGGAAAGTGTTAAGCATGAATGGTCTCACTTGTGGCTAATACACATTATACAAATGCCATACATTCAAGTGAAACCGGTGAGAATAGTTGGGTTTCTTTCTAGGTATTACTTTGTAATAAATATTAAACTGCAGATATTTGTTATAGCATTTTAAACAATTATTTTATTTGATAAACCTTTAAACAAAACCATTTATCTATCAAGGTTTTACTGGTACATAAGTATGCTCTAACTTAGTTAAGCTCTTTCAAGACGGTTATTGGCGTTTATGTTTGCTAATCCGCTGCATCAGGTATGACATGTGGCCTAACCATGAACTATCAGTACTTAACAATGTCCTATTACGTGGAAACAGGATAATTATACTCGGGAATGTATTAGCATACACTGAGTACAACAGCTAGCCGATGAAACGAACGCAGGTGTTGTGATAACCAATTAAGCTATGAGAGAGAAAGTTTTCTGGCTGCGAATTGACAAGGACATAGAGCATGTAATATAGCACCTACTACGATGTTCAGTTACTGTTATCAAAAACCGTTCAGTCCAACCCCAAAGTCACACGTTATAATGCTTTTAGAACAAAAACACGGGACCATACTTATAAGCATGGACTTTACTGGCCATTTTCCATAATTTAATTGTCGTAAAAGATTATTATTCTTGGTTTCCAAAAGTAGAATTACGGAAATCAACTACGTCAGGAGCAATTAATGTTTTCAAGCTAATGCACATATGTACAGTGCTATTTGCATCTACTCTCGAAAATCAACACAGTTAAGTTATCACCTTTAGTGTCTGACGAAACTTAAATCAAACACAAACATGTTATTCCGCATTTCTGATCCCATGCATATGAACTGTACAAATCGGCCAAAATGTATATAACTGTGTACAAAAGGTATACTGCACTACACCACGAATAACCATAGTAATCTACGCCGATATATTCATATGCAATATTTTATCTATATTCTATATTTTTTCTATTGATATTCAATAAATTGCACTTACAAGCATTATTTATTCTAATTATTTCTTTAAATTAAAAAACTCGATCCGGGTCTTCTGATCCGGATCTACTCTACCCTGTTTGTAAAGGCTTGACAAAAACATTTGTATGAAGAAAAAGGTCAAAACCTGTATCTGTACGGATTGTATATGCTATAAGAATATATCCTCGGAGGTCCTTGAATCGTTACCCTAACGTTTCGATCGCATATATTCATAACAAACAGTAGAACAATAAAAAAAGAGATTACATACCTTTTAAATTGATTATTTTCCTTTCCAATTCCATTCAAAATTTCTCACGAATCACAAAGTATCTGTTTATTAATCACATGTTTAATTTGTCACAGCATGCAGCAGAAGCCATTTTGATTTGGTCCTTGAGTCGTGACGTCATTCCAATACACAATTTCAGGCCATAGGGAATTAACCAGTGTGGTTTACGTGTAAAAAAACTTTTGTTTTTTGTATGTGGTGTTTCCTTCATGACTCATATTTGTACTTTTTTCTGTTTGAAACAGATTTTGACTGTTTTAACTCAATTTTATAAACAATAACATATATTTATGGCAATTAGCATTATTCTTCTGGTTTACAATGATGACAAAAAAATGAATCTCCTCTCCTGACAACCCTCACAGATGTACAGTATATCAAATGTACCCAATGGTTACATTTGTCACACTGGGCCCACTTTGTGAAAACCAGTGAAGTGCATTTCTTCAGCTCCTCTGGCTGGAATCTATTGCATTTGCAACAAAGTTCTGAAGGATCAACATCAGATTCCGATTCACTTTCAGAACTTGAAGATCTTGAGGGTGAGAGATTCACAACTGACGGGCCTGGCTGTTGTTGTTGCATTTTGAAGGGACATATCTGTTTTATCGTTAATGATTTTGTCTTTGTTGATTTTGTTTGTTTTCTTGTTGATGTTATTGTCTGCTTTTTATTCCCTGTTTCTGATTTTTTGCCATATTTGTTGCTCTCTTCATGTTCTTTCATCTTCTCAAAAACAGTCTCTGTAATGGCCTTCCCTGATACAATCTTACTAATTGTGTTTCTTTCTTTTTTCACAGTCCTTTTTACTTCTTTAAGTTTTTCTTCTTTGTTGGATAAAAAGTCAATATAGCAATCTGACTTATCAGTGTCATTGTCACTGTCTGCTGCATGCTGTACAGTGCTGTTGGAAAACACTGTTGCTGGCGCTAAATGCTCATTCGGCACAGCATTTGAATTGAACGGGAATATCCCTGTGCGTTTGAAACCCGACTGGATGTTTTCGGGTGACAAAGCCTTAAGATATACCTTGCATGCCATTTCACAAACATTGTAGCGGGTGATGGTGGTTGATGTCTGGCGCATGAATTTATGGCACAGATTGTTGTATATCCTCTCAAATGGCCCATAACAAGCTACATCCATTGGTTGTAAAACATGGCTGGTATGAGCAGGTAAAATGAATATGATGATTCCTTTGGATTTGGCCCACTCTGTTAAGTCCACTGAGACATGGGACCTGTGCCCATCAAGCAGGAGTAATATTGGCTGGTTCAGTCCAGGTACATATTTGACAAAATGGTGTTCTAAATAGTGTCTAAAGATGATCCCATTTGACCATCCTGTCTCACTGACTGTTCCATCTGCTCCTGGAGATGAACCTTCCATTAAATCTGGCCTCATTCTTTTGCCAGGGAAAACAAAGAATGGTGGTATTGCCACTCCACTAGCACTCCCACCACCTAGTACAGTGACATTCTTGCCTCGACCTGATGTGACTGATTGTGGACAATGGGTGGAGTCTGCAACAACATGGGGAGGCTTGTGGTCCACTGAAATTCCCTTTTCATCCACATTAAATATGAGATGTGGTTTATCAATAAGGTTGTTTTTTATTAGAGTGTCATGTAAACACTGAAAGTACTCTTCCACCACTTCCCTTGATGCCATTTTAGCCCTCAAATGTTCAAGTCCTCTAGGTTTTAACACTCTTAGTTCTGGCCACCTCTTAAGAAATCCTCTGATCCATTTTATGGTAAATGGTTTGTCTGATGTTCTTTTCCCAATCTGCACAGCATAATCAGAAGCAATGTGTACACATTCTTGCCTGGTATATCCATACCCATATGATGCCATTGTCTTAAAATGCTTCACTAGATGTGCCTCTTCATACTGGCTCAACACAGGACTTTTGCCAAACACTGCAGTATCAGGATCTACCTTTCCCAAAACTCTATCTCTGAGGGTAGTGTCAGGCACCCTAAACACCCTGGAGGCTTTCTTTACAGACATGGTCTTCTGCTTAACCATTAAATAGGCATTGGTCATAGCTGTAGGGGAGTAAAGCCTGTACCCCTTTCTTCTTTGCATTGGATTCACCTAAAAATACCAAAAAATGCACTAAGGACTACAGTAACGAAAAACTAATAATATATTTGTTTAACCTTAAATTTATCAATGGAGGTCACGTGACTTTGACAGAAGCTTGTAAACAGTACGCAGACGGCATACAGTAAAATGAAAGAAACTTTTTATAATTTGTGAATTAGAGGTATTTTCGAACAGTTTTTTGTTGCTTAACGTTTTTGTATTATTTATTGCTATATTCTTTTGAAAATGTTCAATTTACCTGCTTAGACCGCATTTTCTCGGAACAGTAGCAAAATCTGTAGTAAACAAGCGTAGTAAAAATTTTCCCACGGTATGCGCATGCGCGGACGAAATCTCGCGAGACGCGGGAAGAAAACAAAAAAGGCACGACTCTAGGGCAGTAACGATTCAAGGGCCTCCGACGATATATTACATTTTTGTGAGAAGCAGGTGGTGGAAATAAATGGGTATAACTGAATTTTCTGTCGTAACAGTAATGTCCCTGGCGCAAGTATGTATTACATCTTGTGCTAATATTAATTGCAAATACGCTTTTCGCCGTTCTCTAGTTTTGCTGTTATTTGCCTATTTCTAGCATAATGTAGATAGAGATACAGCAGAAAGTATTGTTATTTAGTATTTTTAATGAATCATGTAACGTGTCGAATAATCGTGTCACGTAATCGTGAATATTCATGAAGGAAATAACTGAAATAGTATGCCCCGAAAAGAAATGGTGTGTGTATGGGGTATTGTGGTTACTCCGTTTCTTACTTTATTCTTCCGGCGAGAAGTTTTGGACAAATTTCTCTGTAAGTAATAATCCGATCATAATAAAACTTCACATGAACATTGCTCGTTATGTGCAGATGTGCATTTCACCTTTGTTGTTGTTTTTGTTTAAAGAAAAGAAAATATTTCGGTACCCCGAATATCAATTTGTAGTTGTTTCGAAAGTATTGGTAGCCATTAAGACCGAATCAAGCTTGACATTTTTAATATTGTTCGATTTTTCAGACAATTGATATAATGGAGTATGCAGGTACCACGAACTCAATCATATGTGTTTCGAAAGAGCTCCTTGTCATGGTAACGGAGTGGTGGCATCTGACTGTTCGCAAATTAGATATTATTCAATTAGGTGTACACAAATATCATAACATCAAGACACCAGGATACTTATGAACCTTTGAAAACAATCATGACAAAATGAATGGCAGTTGGTTTACTTATTTCAGTGTATCTAATATGATACGGGAGTGAAGCCTTCCTTCACACAAACGCCTGTTCATGCGTTTGCAAACAGAGCAGGCCGAGCTAAGACGGTTCCTTTAGGATCCGTCTGATCAGGGTCTGCTTTGTCTGTCTATGAAATTATATCTATCAGTTTATGCTAATACCAATACCACACAGGAGTTAAAATAGGTACATGTGAGGGTCACTAGCCGGTTCTTTGGTTGCATGATTGCGTCATATGTTAGCAGTGCTCAATATTGTAGGCGAGCGACTCAATGACCAGGGGAGTAAATGTACAGTCTGCTGAGCGGTCATTTGGACTGAAAGTAGACTATAACTAGGTACTTTAGTTTAATAAAACAGCGCATGCTATTATAACAATTCAGCTAATAAATATTCATCATGTCTTTGGTCCATACTTTAATATTAAACAGGTAAAGGGTTTAATGATAGAATATATCCTATAGTAGTATAAAATCTACAGACAAATAAAGCGAATGGGTTATGGGAATAACCTTTTGAACATTCACGAAAGAATTAATGACAGCCTAAATATTTATAAGCTGATATTTTAAATGTCATGTGTACACATACCGTTTTAGTATTAGTAGGAAATATAGAGTCAGGTCAAATATAATGACATATGCAAACAGAGAATACCCTGATCTGGGTCGTCTTTCTTTGTAATGGGTTGTAAAATAGTTTGTATAAAGGAAAAAAGTTTCGCTTCTTGCTTGTTTACATCACTTGCATTTCAGGCGTGTAACTGACAACAAAGCATCGCTCTAAAATGATTTCCCCTAGTATTTTTGTCAGAGAAGTTGGTTGAACAAGTATTAAAGATAGTTACGAACTAATGATTTGGACAATTTATAGTTTGGTGATGACATTTAATTCTTATTTCGCATTTGTAAACAGCCTGGATCCTGGTTACTCGATACTCGGTCAATAGCTTCCCAAAGCTGGTTCGAATCCGTTGTAGTTAAATTGAAGCAGATCCAATTTTAACCCTTTCGGCGCCAACTTTCGAATTGTCGTTTGCAATCCAAGTTTGTTAAATCATTCGGTAAGATACGGAAATGAGATAAATAAATGCCAATTTCAGAGGAATGAATCACAGATATAGAAATAGAGATTGAGACAAAAAGTGTAGTCCCTAATCAGACGCTGCCTTCAAAGGGCGGCTTCTGATCTGGGACTGCACTATTTTTCGTGGTGCATTTATGCGACATTTGCGGTGAAAGGGTTAAACTGATTTTGCTTTTCACTGCAGGATGATAAGTGTTACAAAAGTTGTCTGGCCATCAACACGATTGTAGTAAACTTTGAAAGCAGAGAAACAACTAGAATAGAAACGACTTCTCGAGTAACCCACGAGCTCCTGACACCAGACAAACGGTAAAAGTATCATTAGTTCGCATAGGATATATATAAACTTAAAGGACCTAATTTAATCCATTCCCTCCTAGACCTAACCTCTTTGAAAAGGAGCATTTACTAGAGGAAAGGAAAATTTTAGTATTGTGTAGTTTCAAAACCAATGTGATAAATAGTGCATTTGCTCCTATGGAACAAATGCTCTATTCATCACAATGGTTTCAAAACGTGATTGTCAGAGGGATTAAAAGACGTCAGTAGGAGGGAATGAGTTGAATAGACAATGACTTTTGCATTTTGTGACGTTTGGTATGGATCTCCATTTATTACGATTCTTTACACCAAATGTATTCTTATTGCAGATATTTATTCGAAATTGACATGCGGACTTGCTGCTCTGATGTTCAGACTAGACCGAGAATCTGAGCTCAGGGGTTATTTACGAGACCAGAGACGCGTAACAGATTAGGCTGAATCTATGGTTTATAGGCGAAATATTCGGTGACCCTCACTGTCTATACTAATACCTCGGAATGCATACATTATATAATAATGGTCCTAGATTGAGGCCGCTCAGTTACAAAATGTTCTGATGTCTCACACAGGGAAGCAACAATAATCAGGATCTACACGGTGACTAGCATATCAATGACTCTGCACGAACTAGATCTAGCAGACAGTGTAACAAAACAGTAGTACATTGAAAATGATATAATCGGTAAACTTGTTCTTATAGTTGCTTGATACAGAATTATACTGAAAATAATCAAATATAAAGCAGATAGGAAAATAGTTAAACTTGACTGTTAACGTATTGTTTTCATGTCATTACTGAAAGGTATGTCAATGTAACACCGAAGCATATCAGTACGTGTATTATTCCATATATGTGAAGGTTATTACAGTAAAACCTCTGTTAACCGGACGTTAAGTTTAGTATAAATATCGGTCTTGCAGACAGGTGACAGCTTAATGCAGGATGGAAGTCATACAGCATGACTTTCACCCTGCATTAAGTAGTCACCTGCCTAAAATATCTAAATTCTTCTCTTCTAGAATTCCGGTTAAGAGAGGTTTTACTGTATCTGTGTGCCAACAAAAAAATGTCTATTTGAACTGTCTGAAGAAGGTCATAAAACGTGACGTGTATACGTATATTTATCACCACCCAGCACGCTAACAGGTAGTTGTAAACGGTCAACACTGGGCATTAATATAATAGTTTGTCAATGTGTTACTTCCGTCAAACGGTATTGGTTTCATTGACTAAACGCTAACGCAGTCTTTGCGTGAAAGTACAAGTGAAATCCCAACATGAATAAATCGTATCTATTGAATGTGTCTTGTCAATTGGAATGCCTTCACATACAACAATGTCTTGCTAACGCAACTAGATACTTTATTAACATAGAAGACTGTAACAGCAGGTAAGTTCAGTGTTGCTGTGAATATGTACTGCATAAATCTCTAATGTAAAGCTTTCTGTATTACTTTGCCCTACATTAGCTACCACCGCAATCAAGAATTGTACTTCTTTTGAGTGGTCGTATTAGCGATATTTTACTGTATAAGTTAAATAGACAAATAACCAACTAAATTCCTTTTTATTCAGATGCTGTGTTTGTCGGGGTCTTTTGTATGTTTTACCAGCCCGTTCATACAGACATTCTTACTTCCTTCTAATACTAAACAAATAGGAAGATCCTCATCTGCACCACAATGTGCATACATACAAAACAATGTAAAACTCTAGATGAGACGCTAGGTAGATCAGCGTCTCATGAGGATCCAAGCTGTTTGACACCCAGTCATTAATTCAAAAGTCGTGTTTGAATCGGTACTAGTCGGCATTGCATCAGACCAACATTTGAACAGACCAAGCTGTTTGACACCCAGTCATTAATTCAAAAGTCGTGTTTGAATCGGTACTAGTCAGCATTGCATCAGACCAACATTTGAACAGACATGAATGTGTAACAGTGGGATGAATGATAACCTTTGGACACTGTCAAAGTCGAAAGTCGAAAAACAGCCTTACATGAAGCGCTACACACAAATGGGCACGGCACCTAAACATCATCAAACGTGAAACGGCATACTTACAAGACAAAACATGATGAAACGCACAAAAAGCATAAATAATTTATCGTATAAAAAGCAGGGGTACCGCCTAGGAAAGGTCAGTAGCCGAAAAGTGCTACGGGGAGCTTAAACCATGTGTATATTAGAGTCTCGGTGGTAGTTGTATTTAATATTTACTCTATAGATTCACCTTTGAACACAGATCATAAGGCTGATGTTTGCGTATGAAATAATAGAGGTCTGATTTCTAGATTGAGTTAAAGGCACTGCGGCACTTCGCCCCGTACTTCATTCTCAGTGTTGTTATTTATTCTGGTCTTCGAGATCATCAATTTCAGTGTTTTAAGTTTTGAATACCGCTTAAGCCGGTGCTAGGTGCGTGAGCAGTGTTGCACTTTTAATTACTGCTCATGAACAGACACGATCAAACCGAGTCTGCAATTTTCTCTTTTCGCATTGCTGTTTTTGCTTTCGAGGGATCACAGCAGGATTTATTTACTTCACAACAGCAGGTGTTAAGCACTTGTGTGGTAGCCGTAAAAAGTCGCACCGTACTTCATGTCCAGTGTTGTTATTTATTCTGCTCCTTCAGGGTCATAAATTTCAGTGCTTTAAGTTTTGAAAATTGAATACCGCTTAAGCCGGTGCTATGGGGGCGTGGGCAGTGCTGCACTTGTATTATTGCTTATAAACTCAAAAAAAACGAGCATGGTTTCGTTTCGCATTACTGATTTTGCATTCGACTGATCTCATCTTATCAGGGTTTTTTAATATTGTGTTGATAATGGCTGATGATTCTATCATTGGGGCTCGTTTTACTAAAGATCCAACCAAAATTATCGTAAGTCCTAATTTAGGACAAATGCTACTACTCGGATACGTGGAATTATTGCGCATTCTACTGTGTAATAATAAAGAATAACTCCATACAGAAATTATAGGTATATCTAACATGCGACGATCGTAAGTTCCGCTTGCGATCACCCGATGTTAAAACTTACGATAATTTCAGTTGCACGATCTTTAGTAGCAAGGTCCAGAAGATATCCTATTCCCTCATATTGACGACTTTTGACAACTCTATAGAAGTCACTCTGTGAAACCATTGTGATAAATAGAGCATTGGCTCCTATAGGAGCAAATGCTCTATTTATCACAATGGTTTCAAACTACAAACTTCTATTTTATTTTTCTCTAGTTAATGTTCCTTTTTGGTACATTTATTCAAAGAGATTGTATCTAAAAATAGCCAATGAGGTTCGTCTAATTATTACCATGTTTTTAAAAGAAATAACCTCTGCGTCTGATATGATCAGTCTTCAAAAATCACTGACTGATTGTCAACACCTTGGGACCTTGCGTCAAGCACATTGGCTCCTAATGAGAAGATGGGTTACTCGACGTATCATCTGGATTCAAATGCCAGACAGGTTGCACTTAGCCGGGAGAACTGATCTACAAATGTAATACTTTAATGAAAAATACAAAATGGTCTATGTGCTCAATCCCTCGTCCTACCTTCCTCTAAGGGATTGAAATCGGGAATAAGTAATGCAAAACGAACAATAACATCTCAGGGTCAACTGTTGATATGCAACAATAACTAATTTCTTTCCCTTCGTCAAGCTGGCGAGAATTTACTGACAGAGTCTCAAACAAATTGCATGCTGATAAGATATACAGCTAGACCCGAGCTGTTTGGTAATGTCAGAGGGGTATCGCTTCGCATGATACGGGTTACGCATACAGCTGCAAAACGTATGGATCATGTTGGGGTGAAAGTGTCAGACAGGTGTCGCTTTGCATAATAACGTTTTCAACTACAAATACAAAGGCGTGACTCGAGTTTGGCTGCAAATGTCGGACAGGTCTCGTTTTGCATAGTACTGATTACCCCTATAAATACAAGAGGTAGTATGAACCGTGTTGGGCTGCAGATGTCAGCTGTCAAAAGAGATAATAACAGTGAGTTTTAAAGACACACAGCTTACCGATTCAAACAGCATTTTCATTTTTCATACCCTTCTTATATCTTATAGTACGTAGAATCAAAATAGAAATGTGTGAAGTCACTTTCATTTTCTTTTTTAATGACAAATACAGAGCTACAGCTAAAGGTGCGTACTCAAATACTGAAATCGCTATTTATCCGCCGAGCCTTTGTACTGTGACCACTCTTTAGAATCGTCTCTTCGAGGTGGTCACAGTATAGGGTTTGACGGAGAAATGAAGGAGATTCGCTTGAAAATATACGCATCTTATCTGGACCTCAGCAGTCAGCTAATTGTTAGGAAATTCTACGGCACAAGCATACCTTAATTTCCGACAGAACGTATAATTCTCTACCCCGTATAGTACACCGGTTAAACAAGTTTTCACCAATCAGAGAAAATAGACATACACTGCACTGTGCCTTTAGACTCCTTAGTCTTTCACTCATTAAATATGTATTTGCAAACAGAGTATACCCAAATACGACCGCACCTGCAGGATCTGTCTGACCGGGGTCTGCTCTGTATGCTTATGAAATCTTATATATATATATATATATATGATTCAGCAGTTTCTACATTGGCCAAAAATTCACGTGTCCATGTGCCGTTGTAAACAAAACGTGTAATTGATATTCACGGTGGCTTACACATTATGCATTGACAGTAAACGTTAGCGAAACTAGTCTGCCGTATAGCAAAAACGATTGTGTCCACCGTCGTTTGACGTAAATATTTCAATTATAAACTTATTCTGTTGTTGTCTGTACAAAAGGGCCGGAGCAAAATGTGCGTACTCAAATACTTAAATCGGCATTTCACCTCCAAACCCCATGTTGTGACCACTCTTTATAATCGTCTCTTCAAGACAATTCTAAAGAGTGGTCACAGCATGGGGTTTTGTGGAGAAATAATGAAGTTAATTTTGAAAATGTTTGAAGGAACGCATCTTATCTAGAGCTCTGAAATACTCATTTTGCCCAATGGTCATTCAAAGTACCTTTCGGACGTTACCTGATATTTGATTATGTGTCGGAATCTAAATTATTCTATTTAACCATTAGCCTGCTATGGGCGGATGAGTGAATACCTATGAAAATAGTTTGGATCCAGATGAGACGCCGAGTAGTAACTCGGCGTCTTATCATGATCCAAACTGTTTGATATACTGATTGCATTTTGGTAGACAAATTAATTATAGCTTGAATTTTGAAACCATAGTAGGTGAAACATTCAGTAAAATTAATTTGCTCGGCAGGCTATGGGTTAAGCGAACAGACCAGATCCGGACCACACAGTTCTGACAAGAGTATGTGTATACCCTGTTTGCAAATGTTTAAATAGTGCGTCTCTATCAAGTAACGCATTAAAATCTAAACTCAATTTGACATCTTAAATCGTATTTGTACCGAGGTAATTGCAACCTAACTAAAGGTTTGCCTGACAAGAACAAAACAGTTTTTGTTGTTATTGATGAGATTTTGAAATTGCAACATCAGATCGTTTCAAAAGATTTATTTGAAAAAGTTCTATTTCAATTATTGACAAAACAAGCGTGACAACAACCGGAGGCGAATCCTTTGAGGTGGAAGGAGATTGAATTAAGACTGACGTCAATAGAAGTAGAAAGTGTGCATGCGTCAACGGTTTGTTACATTAATACATTACCTGGAAGCGGTAAACCATTTATGCTGCATGTTTTATATAAACTAGAAGTGTGTCAGTTGGACAGTAATAGTACTACTTTGCTCCTTTGTCCAAGAATCAGTCGCTCTGACCTTGAACACGAATAGATATACATAAGCATAAGACTTGGTAGGCTGCTTGTTCATTACTAGTAGAAGAACCCAAACAAATTCCAGGGAAATAGGACCTAGATAATTATAAGGTCCTATTTCCCTGCAGTTTGGTAAAAACCTTATCCATGGACACTACAATGCAGCCTTTGAATTTTAAAACCTCTACCCTGTATGTGTGTATCTGTGTTTTAGGGGGATTGGAGGAAAACATATATTATAGTTTTACAGTAGTAAATATGTCATTAGTAATGGTGTGTACAGTTGGATATTCGTTTCACAACGGAATGCGTTGTCTGTGGTGATCGCAAACAAATCAGAGTTCGAGTTTCGTATGACATCCGCATTTACTAACTACACTTAAAACATTTGGCACGTACTATATTTTTAAATCTTAAGCCTCAGACATATTCAACTGCAGTAAAACCATCTAATACGACCATTTAATGAGTAGACATGGGTGTCTTTATAAGCAGGCAGTTACTTAATGCAGGAAACAAGCAATGCAGAAAACTCCTCTATGAGCTTTCTGCATTACTTTTGTCCTGCATTAAGCTACCACCTGCATATAGCACCCATAAGTATGCCTCTTTTTAGTGTTCGTATTAGCGGGGTTTTGCTGTAATTACATCATACCTTAAGTGTGACGGGTTTTATGATGGCATAGACGGGTTTTATGATGGCATATGAACACATGCTTTTTCCGATATGAAATATATATTACATTCAGTTCTATATATTTCCATAAGCCAACAGAACAGACCCTGACCAGCCTACTCCTACAAGAGGCGTCATGTATGTGTATACAAAAGCGCCATAATGCGTCTCTATGACTTAATGGAATATTGATAGCTAACTGTTGCATTGAGTTATGAAAATGTGATATGATAATTCCAAATAGGTATTCTCTATAAAGTAAACAAAGTGAAAGAAATTAACACAGAAAAATATTGTAAATTTACACGATCGAGATTTATCTACATTAATTATTAATCAGTAAATACCTATTTTTATCACATAATCGACCATGCGGGAGTGTCGTAACAGAGTGTTGTATTTCGCAGAATTGCACTAGTGCATTTTTTATGCAAATTAGAAAGTTAGCCAATTGAAGCGCTCATTTAAAAGGCGTTAGCCAATCATAGCACTTTCATAAAAACAATGTACACTCATGTAAGATCCTGTATGTAATCAACACCAACAGTAGATCGATTGAACCTGATATTGCACATATCCGAATACATTTCCAGCGGATACAATGCCACACAGACCATGTCATGGCGTCAATAAATAACGTCAATGCATAAATGTTAAATTAGAAATTAAAATGATCTAATTGCAAAGATAGTAATTTTGTGTTTAAATTGAAACGAACAGTTAATGAAAGTTACAGACGTAAAGTTGAAAAAGGCTATATATTTTAAATTTAAAACTTTTTTTACTGGTTTGCACATGTGAAACATATTTGGGTAACCTAGATTGCAGACGATAAAGTTATGAAAGAAATGTGATAAGCAATGTTTTAATTTTTGTGGTGTTACATGACAGTTTGTAGTGTGTAATTAAGTTGAAAACAATCTTTGGAATGAAGCTGTTCTATGATAATGAAGTTTACATGTGACATTACTGTATATATGAGTATATCCTGCATTTGTATGCATATGTTTACTCTTCCTCATGAATTCATGTAAAATCGTGAACTAAGTGTAATAAAGGATGCTTGATCTGATTTGATATATTGGAAACGACTATGCACTTCAATTGTATATCCTGCATTTGTATGCATAAGTTTACTCTTCCTCATGAATTCATGTAAAATCGTGAACTAAGTGTAATAAAAGATTCTTGATCTGATTTGATATATTGGAAACGACTATGCACTGCAATTGTATATCCTGCATTTGTATGCATATGTTTACTCTTCCTCGTGAATTCATGTAAAATCGTGAACTAAGTGTAATAAAGGATGCTTGATCTGATTTGATATATTGGAAACGACTATGCACTTCAATTGGAAAGACTGTGTACTTATATTGCAAAGCTTAACGTACTTAAAAGCAGTGTGTACTTTAATTGGAAACAATTGAGTACTTAAATTGGAAACACGCAATACCTTTCAATCAATCCTTTCACTAGGGTTTCTTTCGTATGAAAATACAATGATTTTTAAGATGTTAAAAGTTTATATTCAAAGCACTTCCAGTTTAATAGGAGCTCCGTGAAGTATTTATACTAGCCTTTGATCCATTGATATTTGTTTTATACATCAATTGTTACATCAATTAATTTGTTAATGTAAGATCGGCATGGAAATGAAATGCAAAGTGATTTAAGAGGATGCAAAATGAAAACATCCACAGATCAATTACAACGAAACAAATTACAGTATTACAAAAGTTTGAGACATGGTGCACGCATGTAGAAATGCCAATGCATGTGTGTATGCACCTAAACTGTGAAGATCCAAAGCAGCCGCAGCGACGTTTGAAAGTGGCGTCTGGCTAGTGTTTGTATTGTCTCTAGAAAAGGGAATAGAATAATGCTCTACTTGTATCTGTCATATAAAGTTAGTAACAGTGGCGACTGATCCGAATATTACCTATTTACAAAACACCAAATCACTTACCATATTTCTGTTTTGACGAAGAGGCGAATGCTTTAGTGCATAAAAGGGGCTTTCCGGTGGTGGTTTTTGCCACTGGTCGTTCGCATGCGGTATTTTCTTTGTCATCCTTACTTTTATGTATGTCCTGTGTTTTACTAATACTAGTACGCATGTTGGTGTTTTGCATCTCTCGTGTGTGTGCGTGCGTGTGTACGTGCGTGTATGTGCCCGTGTGTACGCGTGTGTGTGCCGGTGGTTATTTCTATCGGTGTTTTGGTCTTGTGTATGGCTTTTCCTGGTCGACTTTATTCAACCTCTCTCCCGCTATTCGCGACCTGGTTCGCATGTGATGAAATACCTAGTAACTCGGCATCTTGTCAGGTTCCCATCTGATATTAATTGAATTGGACGTAGTCACAGTTTCACCAGATTCACTTTTGAGTAAGCATATTTTTTTTACTGGAATGTAAGAGTTATAATACGCATTGGCTTGCACTTGGTTATATGTTTTCTTATTACATATACAGTATTTCTTAACTGCCTGAAACAGCCTATAGAAATACAGTAAAACCCCTCTAAACTGGAATTCTAGAAGATAATATGTTTAGGCATGCGGCTGCCTAATGCATGAAAGTCGTGCAGAAAGCTCCAAGAGGAACATGACTTTCACACTGAATTCAGCTGCCACCTGTCTACAAGACCGATGTTCAAAATAAATTAAATGTCCGGTTTAGATGGTTTTTACTGTGCACTTTTATCCATTTTTTTGTATACCTATGTTATACTAGATACTATGTCGGTGTTTACAGGCAATTTGCAAGTAACAGTATAGTGTCTAGACTTCCTGATATTTACATAGCATGACAATTTTCGAGAAATACCCTAACGTATCTTAATTGTATGTATATATTTAGTCTTGGATATTGCAATAAAGATGACATTTAACACGAGACGGTTTGTGCTGTTTCGCATATATCATTGTTTTGTCTGCCTAAGGCTCCCATTGATCACATAACTGACGGCGGCCTAAGCACAATTTGTAATTTAACAGTTTATAAAGATTTTTTTATATCATAATATTGACGGCTGCCTAAGCAAAGTTTGTAATTTAACCCTTACACCACTGAATTGTCAAATGGACTATTCCAAAATTCAAACAGGTCAAGTCTATGATGAATATTTAGGGATTTTTCCTTAAGAAAAGTGTAACATAACAAACAGTACATACCCTGATGAGAGGAATCCTCTCATCATCTGGGTCTACACTGTTTGCAAAGGTCATTAGTGACTCGTGTCCCGCATTGTAAGGGTTAACAATTTTTTAGCTCAACTGCTTTTGTCATAGTATCTTTGTGTGATCTTCCGACAACCATTCTTGTTCAAGTCATATAGATAGTCAGCTCATTTTTCGTACCAATCTATAAACACCAAATGGTTTACAAACACGTGTGTGTGGAAATAATGACTATGGTCCATATTCCCACAATTTCTATATATGTATATTCAGCTATTCAAATATTAACTGTAGCTGAATACCGCTAAATCATCTGCCAACGGCGGAAGGTTTAGAAACGAAACACAGAATCAATTCCTGAATCACCCCATGTACTTTGATTAGGTGTTCATGAAAAAGAATCGACAGACAGCATGGGAAGAAATCAGTGAAACTGCGTGGCTAAAACATAGCTTACAAGAGGAATCGAGTGATAGGCTAGTTGCCGTTGGTTTCCATAGCATACAGATTTTCTACATTTATCATATGAAAACGCTTTCTTAACCACGTTGTTTAGCATAGACGTTTAACATTTTACTCAATACATCAGGGTCCATGCTTATAAAGTTTTTTAGTTGAGTCTGAGTTCGTTCTGAAGCTTTTGATTGGTCAGATTTGAGTTTTTAATCTATTGATTGGTCAGATTTCAGCCAAAGGCTCAAATCTGAACAATCAAAAACTTGAAAACGAACTCAGACTCAACTAAAAAGTGTTATGAGCATGGGTACAGATCTTTCGGGGTTGTTACCTAATATAACCATATCATCAGCAAACAGCATTAAAATGAATGTCATATCATCAAATGTTAATCCATTTAATTGATTGCCATGTAAAAATAATTCTAAGTCTTCAATGAAAAGAGAAAAAAATATCAGTGAAATTATCTTTCCTTGTTTCAAGCCAACTGCGCATTCAAAAAGGTCAGAATCAAAGTTACATCCTCTAATATAAGTTTTGACATTACTATACATGTCCCTTATAATCCTCAGCATTTTACCCTTAATACCCAATTTATGTAATTTAAACCACAGACCATTTAAATAAAACACTATCAAATGATTTTTTAAGATCTACAAATGCACAGTAAAGTCTTCTTTTATTCTTTACAATCTTCTGAATAACCGCATTTAATTGGAAAAGTAGTAAAGTCAAGCAGGCAAAGCCACATGCAATACGCAACCACCACCAAAACACCGATAGACAGCATGACACACACACACACACACAACCACACACCCAAACGCACACACACACATACACACGAAATGAACACAGAAAACACCAAAAGACACACAAGAAACAGGGACAAACGTTCCACAACATGAACAAACCACAAGCACAAAGACGCAAGGCAAACAAAAGGAAGGGTGACAAAGAGAGTACCGCCTTGGCACGGTCACCAGCAAAAATACCACTGGGGTTTTAAACCGGTTTACGGACGTCCTAACCTCACACTTCTCTCAAAGTCACCCTAGCTTTACAAATATTGTAAATAAAGGTATCCCCGCTGGACTTACCCACAACATAGACGACGGTGAACACAGGACAACATGTAAAACATAGCATAATAACTGTGACAATCCGTCAAATATGTACTCAATGACTTTGCTGAAGTCAGAGCACCTGCAGATAAGCCGTTAAGGGCACGACAGGGAAAAAGTAATACATGAGTCTGGTAAGCTCCTCCTGTATCCAAGTTTAAGAGTATACCATCATAGAGTACTACCCTCGGCCTGTCATCGCGCAAGCAAAGAGGGAAGCGTAGCTACCGACTGTAAAAGGGTCGATAACCAAACATGCAGTGTGTTGCAATATAATAGGATCATAACCTTTCTTTTTAAATGTTTTAATGCGTTTTATAAACAAATCGTGAAAATGGATATGACCCCGAATTTTCCTAAGTTTGTAGATAACATCCCCATAAAATTCTGGTTGAGAAATGCCTTGTCGCAGTAACGTCCGTAGATTGCAAACAAAATTTGCATCTATAGTTGACCTACCCTTTCGGAATCAAAACTGAGCATCGTTAAGTAAAGTACCTAGTTATTAGTTATATGTGCGTTATTGTCTTCAATCCAAGAAGCTAATCTTTTGTTCAGAACTGAGGTGAACAGTTTAGATAAACAACTGACCAACGTTATACCTCGATCAATATTAACATCATTAATATCATTTTTCATATGTAAAGGCACAATAATACCCTCTGACAACTTTGTTGGAAAATGCCCTGAATCTAAAAATGGCGTTAAAATATCAACAATATACGCAACATAACATGTACAGAGAGTGGTGTGTTTGCGTATAAAACATTAAGCAGTGCATTCTATTAAACGTGGATGGAGTTGACCTAATTACATCCATACATAATTTCCATTCATTAATAGCTCGCTACATTCTAGATAGTTGATGACGTCAGTTAATAACGACAATGACCCGTTTAATGACACGATTTAAATAAAATTGAGAGAATTATTAAATGGAATGAAAAGCCACTAGAATTCTTAGAAATAAGAGGTTGAGAATAAAATTTGAAACTTTTTTGTACTTGTTTTTAATCAACCGCATTATTTATTTAATTAACATTTAGCCTGCTATGGACGGATGAGTGAATACATAGACAAACAGTAACTAAGCGTCTCATCAGGATCCAGACTGTTTTATATCATGATTGCATTTTGGTAGACAAATTGAATATAACTTGAATTTTGAAAATGCAGTAGGTGAAAACTTCTGTTAAAGTAATTGCTCAGCAGGCTGAAGGTAAAATGTGTCTGTATAAGGAATGTACACAATCATCCTTTCATTAGTTGAGAGCAATTGATAATTGTGAGTATCCAAATACTGAAATCGTCATTCTCCATCAAACCCTATCTTGTGTCTGATCTTTAAAATCGCCTCCAGTCAATCTTGAAATTATTTTAGTACATGTATTTACATCTTATATGTGTATTTGTATTTGTGAGTAATGTAGTAAATCGTAAATATAGGCATGTTATATGTGTATTTGTATTTGTGAGTAATGTAGTAAATCGTAAATATAGGCATGTTATATGTGTGTTTGTATTTGTGAGTAATGTAGTAAATCGTAAATATAGGCATATTATATGTGTATTTATATTTGTGAGTAACGTAGTTAATCGTAAATATAGGCATGTTATATGTGTATTTGTATTTGTGAGTAATGTAGTAAATCGTAAATATGGATATGTTATATGTGTGTTTGTATGTGTGAGTAATGTAGTAAATCGTAAATATAGGCATGCTATATGTGTATTTGTATTTGTGAATAATGTTGTAAATCGTAAATATAGACATGTTATAAATAACACATTGCCTCCGTATTCGCGACTAAATTGGATTTATTAAATTTGTCTTCAAACTGACAAGCTTCGTAACTGATCGGATTCAAAGACGCATTTAATATTCCCAAGTGAATCGCGAAAACCACTTAAGATCCTCTGTGAGTTCTGTCATAATTTACACAGTAAAAAGTTTTCATCTCTGCACTCACCATTCGGTTGTGTGAACGGTATATGTGCTGTCTGCAAGTAGGCCAGATGTCAGTAGCAGATGTTTTGTCGCATATTAATGTCTAGAAGTGTTGTACAAAAATGTATGAAGCTACATGGGTATTACGAAATGTATACGAATGTCTGTTCCATACGTTTAAAAAGAAGAACAAAACAAATCATATATTTTGTTCACAATGCATTGGCAATAAATGGAAATATAAAAATGTAATATAAAATGAACTCATATACAAAGGTCCATACTTTTAAAAAACTAATTCCTTTATTTCTACACCAAACCATGTTGTGACCACGCATAAAAATCGCCTCGAAGATACTATTCTAAAGAGTTCTTCGAGACGATTCTAAAGAGTGGTCGCAACATGGTTTCTGAGCTGCTATTCTGATATAGACATTAGACATTTATACCAGTAACTTGGAAGAAAACCGAAGTGACATAAGCATTTGCAGGTGATTTGATAACAAGTGAATTTGACTATTTGAACACTTTACTCCATAGAGACGACTTTTGACAATGTTCTGTACATAGTGACCTAAGATCACAGGGTTGTTTATGGAACCTAATAATCAGGCTATACTCTGTTTGTTCATAAATTAGTATAACTCTATTTTACATTTCCTGCCATAAAATAAGATCCCTTGCTTATGATGCTTCTATAAAACATCTCTTAATTAATGTATTAAACTTATCACTTCTGATTTGAACAATCATTGAGTAAATGATCAACTCTTTCCCTGTTCAATATCCATGTAAGAAATGTAGTAAAACCTCTCTATAACGGTCTTTAAATTATGTAATTAGTTGGTATTTAGGGCAGGAGGCTGCTTAAAGCAAGGTTTCAGTAAAACAGAACGCTCCTATGGGAGAGTTGTTTTACTTTCACCTTGCTTTAAGCAGCCACCTGCCCTTAACACAAAATACTTGATGTAATGTAATTTAGTGGCCGTTATAGAGAGATTTTACTGTATTGACGTCATGAATACTGATTAGATTTTTATAATTGCATATAAACATTGGACAATTTGGCAAAGGCAAAGAACTGTAGAATCTTATCTATATTACAATATGAGCAAACACAGCAGACCATGGCCATGCCGCTCCTATAGGAGCCGTCTGATATTGGTAATCTCTGTTTGCAAATGAGTGAAAAGGCTTTTATATGAGAGAAAGGGCTAAACAACAGACTAAAACCCTTCAATTCACCGAATACCGTACTACCTTATTGTATTTCCTGACGCTACTTGTTATCCGAACATAAATATGTAGTTTTAGCCCATACAGACATGGCAGCTGTGTGTCTTTATCCGCGTTTTTACTTAATCAGATTCATCAGGATCCTAGCTGTTTGACATTTAAATAAACAAAATTGAAAGAAGGCAAATTACATGTACTTTTGTATTTTTAGTGACAAAAGTATTAGCTAAATTTAGTAATCATTAGACACTGCATGGTATGTCACCTACAAGATGAAGAGTAGTATGCAATACATGTAAGAAAAGCAGCAGTTCAGTGTCTATGCGGACCATATGACACATCTTCCAGTCAAAACTGCCTAAGGTTGTATTGATTGAATATAAAATAGAGCGTCAAATAGCTCGTTCATATTAACAATGAGATATGGCATCCCTTCAGGTCTGTCAAGTATTATATTGATTAAACAAGTATATAACGACATCTGTTTCTCATATCTATGGACTATGGACACGGTTTCCTATCAAGTCTGTTCGAAAGGGTTATATTTATAATAATCGTATTACTGACTATTTTATAATTGGTCCAGTCTATGATACTTGTCAGAGTACAGTAATTATTTTGCACCCGGTTACCTAGTCATTATTTTACGGGCTTCATGAGGCTAATTTCTGATGTATTATGTATATAGAGGATCTTACATTCGTGTTCATTACACATTGTTTTTCTGAAACGAGTTTACTATATTAATTTGAAACGAGTTTTAGCAAGTATAATACTCATTATAGTAAACGAGTTTCATGAAAACAATTTGTAATGAACACGAAAGTAATATTCTTTTAATCTATGCCGTAGAAAGTGCAACAGAATATATCTATCGGTTATTTCGACCAGCGTTTCAAACTGCTCATTTGCATAAAAAATGCACTAGTGCATTTCCGCGATTTACGGAGCTCTCATTCGACACTCCCACACGGAAGATTGTGTGATAAATGGCTTTATTACACCATTGTGACACGGTTTTAAGAGCGCTTCATCATATGTGCTTTTTATATCTCTCGTATACATATAATCATGAAACCAATGTAGTTCATAACTGATTGAAATTAATTTCAAGTTTACGTTTTAACGTAAGTTAATTGATAAGATTAATTCAGCTTACAGCGTATAGTGTAACTAATATGAAACAGGATATATACTCGTACATTACCAATTACTCCCATTTTTTTAATGTAACTCCAGTGTTTATTCCATAATGAGAAATCTATACACCGTACATTAATCTATATATTGTAATCCCAAGTATCTCGTCGCTGTGTAAAAATGATACAGCTTCCTGTCGACACTATCGAAGCTTTTTCTACATGACAACTTTCGATTGTGTTGTCTCTGTGGACAATGTCGGATACGACACGTTCACTTGAGAGACAGACATGCTATATACAAGTCTGGATAATGTAACACAATGACATATTGGCATAAAATGCTGCAAAAGGCAAGTAAAAACAATACAGTATCCTATACGTACATAAAATTATTGGCATAAAATGCACAGAATAATTTTGAAGTGGTATGTGAATGAGTTTCAATAATTACTACTAACATAGAGTCACATGTCCCTTGATACCAAGTGCAAAAAAACTTACTTTTGTTCACAAGGAAAATAGGTCTGCACTCTTTTATTACAGCTGTAATCGTTATTCTACTTTTTTGGTATTGAAAAAACCAGCAGTATAAAACTCAAGTACAAAACAAGTCATGGATCCGGTTGGATTAGTTCTTATAGCGACAGCGCGTGATGATTGATACCGGTAAGGATGCTATCCGGAAGATCCATCCGGTTAATCCCAAACGCTAAACACGCGCATTCATAATCTTGCCTTCCTGGTTGTTTTGCCAGAGACAATTGAAACATGATAAAGACAGGTAATTTCACTCAAACCTCATAACGGTGATAAGGAAGGAAGTGCTGGGAATTGGAGTGGGGTAAGTATTCAAGGATCGATTTTATACTTTTCAAGCATATAGTATATGTATTGTGTTCATGTTTGATTGTGCGATTTGGTTATGCGATACGCAATTATAACTTTGTACAATTAAGCGTATTCACTAAATATGAGTTGAAAATGCCTTCAGATCAAAGTAACTGCATCTATTTTTCCGTGGAGAGTGATCTTATTAGAAATAGGCCTTTAATTCTGAAATAATCATCAATGTAATATGAATCAATCATGTTAATGGCCATAGATGTCACTTATGCGCGACATTGCGTGACATTGCGTTCATGGATTCAATTTGCTATTTCTTTAACGAGATTTGGATATTTTTGTGACATTAATGTTCATAAATGCGGTTATTGAACCTTCAAATGTTCGTAGAGTGCTGTAAAGGATTTGCTTTTTCAGCATCAGTTTCTTTCCTAAAACTCAACGACAATACACGATATGTTTTAATTGATTATCTCGAAAGAATATCAGAAAGCATAACTTCAAATTAGTGTCGAAACAATTTTATCAATTCATAAAAATGAAGTCAAATCTCAAGAGATTCAAAGGAGCTACTTTGAAGAAACGGCCACATTTGTATACAGACAAGGTAATAAACCTTAAATTGTTCTCTTATTGTTATAAATTCCTTGAAATAGTAAAAAACAATCCTAAATGCTACAGACTCTTCACTGTCAAAGGCAAACTACATTAAGTTCACAAGAAAATAAAACAAGTACATGTATGAGCCATGCAGGAAACACCGCATACAAAACACACAGCCGCCCAAACTGCACCACCACGACAAACTGAAAATGTACATGTATATAAAAGATAGGGGGGGGGGGAAGATGGAAGTACCGCCTTGGAATGGTCAGTGACAAATGTCACTGGGGGTTAAACCGGTTTTAGGACGCCCAACCTCACACTTATTCCATTCCCACCCTAAAAGACAAACAGTGTAAATAAACGTATCCCCCTCCGATTTATCTACAACAACCGCTATGGCAAATACAATGATTGAGCTGCGATCAGAGTAACTGTAGAAAAGTAATAAAAGGTACGACAAAATCAAATAGTACACATATCCGAAGACCTCCTTCCGTTTCCGGATTGAAGAGGTCGTCTTCATAGAGTACTAAACCTTTCTTGTCGGCGTACATTTAAAGAGGCCAGCGTTATTGCCAACTGTAAAAGGGTTGACAACCAGACGTTGTAGTTCTATAGGATCATATCCCTTTTAAATGAATTTCTTTAACATATTTGATGAACAAAGTGAGAAAATGGGTATGTCCAGTAATCTTACGAAGTTTGAAATTCACATCACCATAAAATTCAGGATGTGAAATACCGTGTCGCAGGAGCGCCTTGAGATTACATTTGTATTTGCCAATAAGTGAGAGATTTCGATAATAAAACTTAGAGAAGGTTTTTCTTAGTTTATGGTATCTATATCATTGCTTAAGCAGCTTTTCAGTTAAAATGAGATTTCGCCTGTTAAAATCGTCAACAGATGAACAAGCTTTAGCAAAACGAATAAGTTGAGATATACAAACCCCGTAAAATGGGACACGGGGAACATCTCCATCAAGATGAGGGAAATTTACAATATTAAAATCAAAATCCTCTCTTTTGTCATATATTTTAGAAGAAATCATTCTATTGTCAATTTGAAGGTCTAGATCAAGAAAAGCTGCATAAGTGTCGGAAGGGTTAGCTTTATTCATTTTGAGTTCTTTGGGGTAAATTGTAGGAATCAAAGCATCAAAGAAAGGGTTATCTATGTTACAAATATCATCCACATATCGAGAAATTTCATTGAAGGCTGTTTTGAAGTCACTTAGCCCATGATGTAGGAGGGTATTCGGTTTGTACTTTTAAATTACTGAGTAATACGGCATCTGTAAACGTTATTATGCTGCACAGACAAATGTATACTGAAAACCCTTATTTGGTACATTTGTCTTACACCTATTCCTTCAGGCCTTTAACCCATTTATTCCCACATTATTTGAAGAAAACTTGTCCGAATGTCATTGTAGAAAGCCTCCATTTTTCATCTTGAGGGGGCACAGGTAACGAAATATTTGTTTGAATAAGCCATTTACATCGATGGCTTCAGCAAACAGTGCAAACCCTGAAGGAGCCCTCTGATCTGGTTCTACACTGATTGCCTACGTCCCTTTTAAGGGACACTCAGCACAAATGGGTTAAAAGAAATGTTGACCGGATGTCTAACAGATAGGATCCTGATAAGATCAAGCTTGAATAGATTTGATATACTTGTATTTATGGGTTTGTGTTTAAGCATCAAACAAACATACATTATAATGTAGATAATATGAAAACATGTTTACAGTAAAACCTCTCTTAACCGGAGTTCTAGTAGAGAATAATTTAGATACTTTTAGGCAGGTGGCTGCTTAATGCAGGGCGAAAGTCATGCAGAAATCTGCATGAGTTTTATCCAGCATTAAGCTGTCACCTGTCTCCAAGACCGATATTTATACCAAATTTGTCGTCCGGTTTAGAAAGGTTTAACTGTATTGAATTAAATGTGTAATCAACCATTACCTCGAATAAAGTAAATTCCAATTCGTACATTAAAACTAAAAAAGGAGGATCTAATCATGGTAATAAATAAACCAATTACAAATTCATTGCAGTACCTTCTCTCATATAAGAGTAGTCGGCAAATGATAACTACAATGTACGGTTTCTGCTCTTTGTTAGATTATGTACTTTCGTATTATTCGAACATTTTGTACGAAGAATTGAAAACTTTGTAGACAGGTGACAGCCTAATGCAGAGTAAAATTCATGCAGAAACTCTGGGAGTTTTCTGCATGACTTTAACCCTGAATTAAGCAGTCACTTGCTTACAAAGTTCTCAACTCTTCTTACACAATTTTTGAGTTAACGAGGTTTAACTGTATATAATTATGTTTTAAATTTTAGTTATATGTATATTGTAATTGACTGAAGGAAAATATATAAAACGCCTGCGCAAGAATGTTACTTAAGCAATGTTAGCCGGTTTAAGAACATATTTTTTTAAATAATTCTATGAAATAAAGCTTTTATATATACAATATATTTTGCATTCTTTTATACGGCCTTGTTTAACCCTATGGTTGACGTGATTGTGGGTTATGCTGATGACAGTCTTCAGGTGATAATGTGATATATTTCTATGTGGTATGTAATATTCGATGTGATATTATATCGTATGTGAATTATATGAGCAACTACTTTCTGTCTATTTAAATCATAAGGAGGGCGCTAACGTGTGATAAATACACAAGTCATTTCCTAATTCGCTCGTTTTGACCAAACGAAAATAAAGTATTCACATTCTTAACGGAGCAACAAATAAATATGCGTAGTCAGATGCTACATTCGTCATTTCTCCACCAAACATTATTTTGTGGTCACTCTTTAGAATCGTTTCTTGTTATGGTCACAGCATATGGTTTCGCGGAGAAATAAAGGAATTATTCTTGAAAATGTTTACCTTACGCATCTTATCTGGACATCTGTCTTAACCCATTACTGCATAGGCTATTTTTAGATCCAACCTCTTTGAAAACATCTACTGAAAAGGAACATTAACTAGAGAAAAGAAACATTTTAAAATTGTGTAGTTTGAAACCATTGTGATAAATAGAGCATTTGCTCCTATAGCAGCAAATGCTCTATTTATCAAAATGGTTTCACAAAGTTGCTTTTACAGAGTCGTCAAAAGTCGTCAATATGAGGGAGTAGGTTAAAGAGGAAGTCCCTACATTCGATGCGTTTCAAAAATACCTAAATTATACAAAACTCGTTTGTTTATATACTGAAAAGCAGTATATCGCAAGAACACCAATCCAATAAACGTTGAACATGACAAAACAACCATGTGTTTGATATCGACGATTTCGATTTTATTCCCCTATTGAGTTCGAGTTCCGTATCTGTTCGCGCTATTCGCGACTCCTCGACCACTTCCGAGCAATGCCGTTACGTAAACAATAGAGGGATCATAGGCAAAACGCGGAAAAGTTGAACTGAAACGGTCGTTAATATTTTGTTGTATAACAAACATTATAAGTATTGATGAAATCGGTGTTTTTTCGTAGCACAGGGGCATTTTTAGATATAGGTTTAAATTGACAATCTTCATAAAAATGATTGAGCATAACAATTACGATGTTTTATGATATTGTTGAAAATATACATTCTTTATAGGGACTTCCGCTTTAAGAATAATCGAGAAGTGACATTAATTACTACAGAATAATACAAAGAAGTGGTCAATTGCAATACATATCAAACAAGTACAAATCAATTCAATATATTTTATGGAAGCGGAAACGCCTATCTCGTCGTCTTATCTCTTAGCATATGGTTCGACTTTTCTCACTTCTCAGACGTACTAGATAACCTGAGTTACTAAAAATAAGAGTTCTAGAAATTCTTATCTGGATTACCCTTTGTCTGGTGTATTTATATGCCCGATTCAGGAATAATTACAAGGGAAATTTTCTTGTGTAAATTTCAAAGCAGGGCTTAAATAGTCCGACCTTACAACAGCTGTTTGGTGCTGTTGGATACGTAAGTCGAACTACGCAATGGAAAAAGTACTTCACAAAATATATTAATTTGCTTGTTTTAGAGTGTACTTAGCCATTTCCCTGTTCTATATTTAGTTAAAATGTCAATACCTACTGGATATTCATGGGGAAAATAATTATAATAGAATATGGTATGTGAAACAGTGTAGCCATTTTAGAAAGTTAAGGAACAGACCTATATAATTTATTTTAGCAAACAGAGCAGACCCTGATCAGACGGCTCCTATATGAGCCGTCTGATATGTGTCTACTCTGTTTGCAAATGCGCGTAATGGTGTTTATATGAGGGAAAGGGTTAAGCGAGAAAACTAATCAAGCACGGGTTTCGCTAAAGCCAGGGGCTTCTATGCCCTCGGTTGGCCTGTTGCTGTCGGAAACTAGCTAAAGCTCGTTTCCGACTGGAAACAGACCAACCACGGATATAGAAGCCACCGTCTTTAACAAAATCCATGCTTGATTCTATTAATCTCGTCACGACCAGGGTAGCCTGTGAATTCGACAATTGTTACGTGTTCAACGGTCAGCATTATGCCAGTATTTAACTAAACTCTGTCACAAACGGAACTGTACCCAGGTTTTGTACAAAATCAGTATCCTGTTTACATATAAACATGTATATGTACATGCATATGTACAGTTTTTTCTTGAAATTAAGTATTGTCAATTAAATATACATTGTACTGACTATTTTATCAACACGCGGTGTAAGTGTATACTGCTATTCAAAATTAACCAAACTAAATGTATAGGTATTCATACCGCAAAGCAATCAAATCAAATGATTTGAATGTATTGGAGTAGGCAATAAATTGCCTACATAAAACATAACGTGCACGAACATCTCGTGCTACAACAGATACACAATTTATTTTCAATATGCTTAAATATATATTATGGAAATATAAATACATTTAATTTATACACACACAAATTTCAGATGTTTGAACAGTATGATAATTGTGCAAAACGATTTAATTATTAAAGAAGATAAGTGTTTGTATATGGATGGCTCTGCCGTAAATTGTTGTCGTGAACACTTTATAAATAGTAATACAGCAGAACCTGTCTGAAAAGTACAAAAAATAGTCATGCTGGAAACACCACATACAGAACAAACAGTCGCCCGAACAGCAACACAATGAAACAGCAAATGTACATAACTATAAAAACATCAAGAGACGCACAAAGACAAAACAAACATACAATAGGGGGAAGATGGAAGTACCGCCTTGGAACGGTCAGTGACAAAAGTCACTGGGGGTTGAACCGGTTTATGGGCGCCCAACCTCACACTTATTCCACCCCCACCCTAAAAGACAAACAGTGTAAATAAACGTACCCCCTCTCCGACTAATCTACAACAACCGCGACGGCAAATACAGTGGTAAAGTGCATGTATAACGAAAACATTTAAGTGAACAAACTGTATCCACCTATCGCTAGTGTACTCAATGATTGAGCTGCAAACAGAGTAACTGTAGAAAAGTAATAAAGGGTACGACAAAAAACGAAATAGTACAGATACCCGAGGTTCTCCTTCCGTTTCTGGATTTAAGAGGTCGCCTTTATAGAGTACTAAACCTTTCTTGTCGGCGTTCATGCAAAGAGGCCAACGTGATTGCCAACTGTAAACGGGTTGACAACCAAACAGGCAGTATGTTGTAGTACTATAGGATCATATCCCTTTTTAATGAATTTTTAGGCAGTCATTCTTTTATTGAACATAGGAATGTTAAAAGCATATTGCTGCTTAAATGCAGGGTAGGCGTAATGCAGAAAACTCCTTTATGACCTTTTGGCATTACTCTTGACCTGCATTAAGTTACTACCTGCCTTCGAGACCCTATTTAGACCTCGTTTTTGATGACAGGTTAAGAGAGGTTCTACTACATGTTGCCAGAGTCAGTTTCTCTCTCTCATTGGAATATTAATTGGATGTCAGGTTGTATTTAAAATTTAGCTTGCTGCCGACGGATCAGCGGGTAAATAGGAATCCATGGAGTGGAAACATCTTGGATCCCTCAAAACCAAGAAGTTCAAGTATCCCAGGTACAAAAATACCATTGTTACTGTATTTGTATACCATTGTTACTGGAATTGTTCATATTGATTACCTTCAAGAGGTACTACGATGACCGGCTAGTATTATGAAAATATTTTCCACCGCGTAAGCCAGTCTGTTAATGAGAGGCTGTGAGGTAAAGTACGCCTTGTCGTACTCCTCCACTAAAGCAATGGCCATGTGCACACCAGTCAAGTTGCACTGAATGCTGTGAAGGGGTGCTATAGGTTCAAAGTGTTACCTCATCTACCCAGTGATCATCACCTATTTTGAAACTTGAAATAACACATTTGTGGAAACAGAAAGAAGATTTAATGATCATAATGATCTTACAAGAGTTGCAGAAGAGTGAATTAGGGGGCAAAGTTGAGTTTAATATTATATGCATGAGTTTACAGATTTGCCTAGGTGATAAGACAAGTGTGTTAATCTTGTATGGAAATTTATTGAAAGATATAAACACTCACGGGTGTTTATCACCACAAAGCTGAAAATGTTTTGACACCCTCTCGTAGCATGGGAAAGGTGACTTCTGGTATAAAACAGCAATGCAGTGAACACTGTTCACTATAATATAGTATCTAATATATTCTATCAAGACAACACATTTATGTAGACAACAAGTGTGCCTGAGAGGTCAGACAGGGTCGGTTTGAATATGAAAATTGATGAAAATAAATGGCAAGGAAAAAGGGTCTGGGACAAGATAAGTCTAACTCCTGCTAAATAATGACTTTCCGCATGCATATGTATTGATTGTACGTACTTTGTGCGTAATCCCATATATTATGTATAGTTTAACCCTTATACTGCTGAAATGATAATGTCTGCCTACCAGCCGATTGTTCAAAGATTTTACTTCCGATTTGTTCAAGCAAATACTGATCTGGTGTCAAACAGGGTTGATCCCGATAAGATATCGAGTTGTTTGTCATCTCATACGGACCCACGAAGTTTGCAAACGCCAGTCAGAGAGCGATTAGTATGGTAATAAATAATGTATCATTGTGTGGTATCTGAATACAGTTAGATATACTGCCAATATGTGATTAGTAAAAATAGTCTATAAAGTAAAATCTCTCTATAACGACCACTAAATTGTGGTGATTAGTTGGTATTTAGGGCAGGTGACTGCTTAAAGCAAGGTGAAAGTAAAACAGAACTTACTTTCACCTTGCTTTAAGCAACCACCTGCCTTTAACACACACTATTTGATGTAATTTAAGGCCGTTATAGAGACGTAATACTGTATTATATAAATAGTGTGTACCATAAATATTCTGGTACATTATTTTAACGCATACAGTAGAACCTGTTTTAAGCGACCTAATATTGATTGGACACAGGCATATTAAAAAGCAAATGGATGCTTAATGCAGGGCAAAAGTATGCAGAAAAATCCTATTGGAGCTTTCTGCATTACTTTTGACCTGTATTAAACTACCACCTGGCGTACAGACCCTTAATTTGACCCCTTTTTAATGATCGCATAAAGAATTACGAAGTTATCATTTAAATCGTAATAGTTACAGTCCTATTTGTATTTGTGGTACACGGATGTCCGTTCTTCCAGTTGGAACCCTTGGTATTATATTGTATGTAAAGAATATCATGAAGCGGTACAGATATATGATACTGATAAGATGGAATATTTGAAATACCAGAAAGCAAATATAATTTCGTTTAAATAATTTGTTTCATGACATACAACACCAGAACAAAGTAATTAGACTAATTATTTAACTGAAACAATAGAAAAAATAGGAAATTAAGCAACAAATGAACAATGACATAATATGAAGTTCTAGACACATTATACATAGTACTAAAACTGTTGACAAAAGAGTTGTAACACCGCGAGGAGGAGACTTGAAGGAGCTATTGTGGGGTTCGTTTTCGATAGAATACCAGTGGCATTTTTCTCTCAGTGCCAAAACAAGACACATTTACCTTGATGTTTCACTCACATATTTACTTCTTTGTTTCCATAACAAACATTAACCCTTACTTTCGGGAATCAAGAATATACGACCTCTGCAAACAGTTGGACCGAAACCATGGGGTTTCTGTGTGGTATCTCTAACAGTTTGTACAGTGTTTCAGAATATGTTTTTCAGTGGCAAATGTTGATGCTTATTTTTGTTGTTTAATCAATATTTAGAAAGAAGGGATCAGGTTTAATTTTCAGCTGGTAAATGATTATTTTGTTACTTGTCATTAACGCCTACTGAGGCAGGCGAGAGCAAATTATGTATTGAAAAGCATAAACAAAATGAGAGACGGGAATGAGTTTAGTAAGGGACAGTTAACTATAGCTCGAAAACCAAGGGTTATGTCATCAGTTAGTTACATATGTAATTGGAAAGCTGAATACAGTTGAACTTCGATATCTCGAACTTCAAGGGACTATATAAAGTAGTTCGAGATAACAGAGGTTCGAGTTATCCGATTTCTAATCTGGACAATTTCTCAAGTTCGCAGCTTAATGCTCCTGTGGGAGTTTTCAGCATTACTGTAGACCTGTATTAAGCTGTGAAATGTGTTTCAAGATATGCTTAGTGATACATTTTAGAGCAATTCTGTATTGTACGATTTTGGAAGGACCGAACTTTTAGTTCGATTTATCCCGTAGTTCGAGTTGTGCGAGATATCGAAGTTCAACTGTATTTGGTGAGTTTCCCATAACTATACAGCGTGTATAAAAAAAGAAACGTTTTGTGCAACCCTGTCATGGTTGTTTGTATTCTTGTGGACTAATATGATTTGCTTCGCAATAAGGCTACAGATAAGTTTGTAAACATGATACGAAAGAGACATTCTCCTCATAATTGATATTTTGCATGTGTTATTTATGTAGACGTAATTAAGAAAGCAGCCAGATATGTGGTAATTCTGAAAATGAGTGATCCCTCGAAAGCAACAGTAGAAATGCAAAAAGAGAAAATTGCAGACTCGGTTTTATTGAGTCTGTTCATGAGTAGTAATTAAAAGTGCAACACTACTCACGCCCCTAGCACCGGCTTAAGCAGTATTCAATTTTCAAAACTAATAACATGAAAACTAATGATCCCGAAGGACCAAAAATATAACAACACTGAGAATGAAGAACGGGGCGACTTTTTACGGCCGCCACACAAGCACTTATTAACACCTGCTGTTGTGAAGTACATATATTCTGAAAATGGGTGATCCCTCGAAAGCAAAAGTAGAAATGCAAAAAGAGAAAATTGCAGACTCGGTTTTATTGAGTCCGTTCATGAGTAGTAATTAAAAGTGCATTTTCTTTTGTTTTCGTAGATAGTGTATAGTTAGTAGCTCAACAATAGCAATCATTGGAGCCGTTTTATAAAACATATAGTTCGAATATGTAAACAGTATATTCGAATACTACAATATATGCCCAGTACAAAACAACTGGTAAACGATCAATAAGTTGTATGTGCTTTGTTAGATAAATGTTTGTCATTGTCTTAGTTTGATCATGTGATGTAAACTTTATTGTCAGTTTTCCTTGTCTGATGATAGATATAAACAATGCATTGTTAATTATGATGCCCTTTTAGTGCATACGTTTTCAGTAGAACCTGTTTTAAGTGGTCATTTATTAGTTGAACATTGGTGTCTTAAAAACAGATGGTTGCACTAAATGCAGGACAAAGGTAATGCAGAAAGCCCCTATAAGACATGAGCTACTGTACATCAAACACACGCTGTCAGATAAGCCTTGTTACTTATCCCTCTGCATGTTTTATCTTTAAACCTTTGAATGTTAATGTTTCAAACTGTAAAGTTCATTATTGTTTAAAAGGATAAAGTCGATTCCGTATGTACATGTATGCATGTGGCGGTGGTCTAGTGGTAATGCGCTTGACTATCAATCCGGAGGTCCGGGTTCAAATCCCGGTCCCTCCTGGAAATTTCAGAGACGCTTTTCCGTGTCTCCCACATGCACATTCTCTCCACTCAGGGGTTAAAATGGGTACATGTGAGGGTCACTCGCCGGTACTGCGGCTGCATGATTGCGCCATATGTTAGCAGTGCTCAATATTGTAGGCCAATGACTCAATGACTCAATGACCAGGGGAGTAAATGTACAGTCGGCTGAGCGGTCATTCGGACTGAAAGTAGACTATAAAATTGACAAACGGTACCGATTCTGATCATATGGCTCTTTTAGGACCTCCTTATCTGGATCTACACTGTTTGTAAATGACAGTACACGTGTACCCCGCATTCAAACGGATAAAGTTATCGTTGTCACTTATTTATCCATCACGCTTGTTTCAGTTTATCCGTTTAAGACACTAAGTAAATAAGACCAGTATAAGCACAGTGTTTTAGATAATAAAAAAAAAGCACTGACGCGAGCAAACTGTCGGGTCCAGAAACCAGCTGTCCCTTAATACATCTATTGTTTGAAATCAAGATAATAAGCTGTTTCAGAAATGAAATGCAGATTTTGACAGCTTGAATTGTTTCTCTTATTCCTTTATATAAGTGTATTTTGTATGTGGTGTTTCCTGCACGACTCATATTTGTATTTCGATATTCCCAGATGCTATCAGCAGCTTACATTTTCTCGGTATTTTAAATCGCGGGCAAGTTCCATGAAATGGTACAGTGTCTAGACTTTCCAATATTTACTTAGCATACCAATAGTAAAAAATACCCAAACGTATCATAATGTTATCTGTAAGGTGAACTTTAATATGGGATAGTGCCTAGGGGTGACATTTAATATAATTACATTTAACACGAGACAGTTTGTTTTCACATTCCTTGAAGATACAATACAATATAGCGGTTCTCAATTTTGACCCCATTCATTTAACAAATATATTAATGTTAAATAACAATACCTCTTTATATCTACTAATATAGATATTGGATTATTCTAAGGAGCGTAACCAACGTATGACAGAGGAGCAAATACGTCAAATGTCTTGCAGATTATATATGATAACGTGCGGACACATATGCAATATACTTAAGTAGAGTATGGGGACCTCGTGGCCATTTTACACAGAAGCAGTCTAACTGGCGGAATATCACCTGTTAATGTCGTCAACAGACATTGACATGATTTTTAATGTTGTAAACAATGATGATATTGCCCTGGCAACAAACAGACAGTATTGAATTTAAATTGCAGTTTCAACGCATCATCGGTGCGAAGTAGTCTAGGTCATTTGATGGCATTATTATACCCCCACAAACGAAGTTTGAGAGGGGGTATATGGAAGTCAGTGTGTTGGTCGGTCGGTCGGTTGGTCTGTCTGTCCGTGGCACAACCTGGTTAAGTTCACTTATTTGAATAACCCTTTAAAACAAAGCTTTAAAACTTTGCACACTTGCCTATAATTACAAGCTTCATCTGTAGACAAGAGTACATAACTCTTTCAAGCATTTCGACATAAGTATGGCCCTTTTTAGCTTACAATATTTGGTTAAGGTATTTGTTCAAGTCCACTTATCTACATAATCCTTTGGGATAAAGCTGTGAAACCTTACACACTGGTTGACCATCACAAGCTTCAACAGTAGGCAAGAGTGCATAACTCATTCAAGCATTTTGACAGAATTATGGCCCTTTAAACTTTGACCTTTTGATTAAGGTTTTTGTTAAAGTCCATTATCTACATAACCCTGTGAGAAACCGCTTTGAAACTAAGAACACGTGTTTACCATCACAAGCTTCATCTGTAGGCAAGAGTACATAACTCTGTCAAGCATTTTGACAGAATTATGGCCCTTTAAAATCAGAACATTTGCTTAAGGTTTTGTTTGATTTGCGATCAAGGCAGCTGAGCGGGGGTATTCTATCACCTTTAGTGATAGTTCTAGTTTGGGTATAAAATTATATACGCTTTAATTAATATGATTGTACATAGTCTAGCTGCAAAAAGAATCAAGAGGGTCAAGATAGATTTTTGATTCTATTGAACTAACCATTGTCCGTAAGATATTTCACGCTGAAAATGTGGATTGTTTGTGTAGCAAGTGAAATGTTGTTATTCAATAAAAACGGTACGTAAATAAAAGACACTTATGCAATAATGATTTAGTTTGTAGTCTGCCATTCAACATCAGACACCATCATATTCTTTAGGAAGAACATCTAAAATACATGAAACTAATTGTTTGATTGAAAACGAATTGTTTTTATGAATAGGAATTCTACAAGTGATTGTCACACAAATACCAGTAAGATGTCATTTATTGTCAACAGTATAAACGCCTGATTCGTGTACAATAGCGGAGCAACAGATAAACGCGCGTACTCAAGTACTTAAATCGTCATTTCTCCACCAAGCCCTATGTTGTGACTACTCTTTAGAATCGTCTCTTCGAGACGATTTTAAAGAGTGGTCACAACATAGGGTTTTTTGGAGAAATAGAGAGGTTATTCTTATCTGGACCTCTGGAATAGTGTGTATCTGTGTGCGTAGAAAGAAAACATTGCTCTTAATCTAACCTAAAATTTTACCTCCTCTACTCCCACACTGATTCATATAAAATGCAATAATTTTTTCTTTACTTTCTAAAATGCTTCCACCTTCAATATTTCATTATAACTATTTGGTCAATGAATATTCATTGCGTAATGAAATTTGGAATAAACATAGGACGGGGAAAGAGTTAAGCCAGTATAATTTGAACAAAGATGTGTCGCAAAACCACCTAATGATACATTTGAAAGCATGTTTATATCTCAGGCAATGTTCTATAGGTTTAATAGAGACAGCTAGAGTTTCAATGTCGCTGTTTCAAACATATGTAACCTAGCAATATAAATCCTTATTTCATAATCTTATAAAATATTGTGTAATTAAAGATATATTGAAACAATTCAACAGATTAAAAACATTTGTTTTAATTTGCAAACTATTGTAGGAGGAAATTGACCGTTATGGAATGAAGACAGTAATATTGAGTCACTTAAACTTCATAAGAAAGGGACTGTCGAACAATCGGTCGAATATCCATTGTGCTAAGCATTCAATATCTGCTTGTTAACCGTTTTCCTTTTGATTGTTAAAGAACTTGTCGTTGTCGTCTGCCATTTCGTTAATCCAATATGTTTTATTTAAATGATTGTGTCTGATTGTCATCACGGTTAAAAATGATGAAATTAATTCTGTTGTAAACGAAAAGTTGAATAATGTCTGATGAACGCCGTAAGATATTCATAGTTGACTGCAGGATAGAGTAGCCACAATAAACAGGCCCCGACGTTTTAAAACATTTTGCCACGAGTCTGAGATCATTCTCAAACGTCTGGGTGGTAAAATTCAAGTTTTATAACCTCGGACACCAAGTCTCGTTAGACTAGTCGGTTACTCGGAATTTTTCAGGCATAAACCTATGATAATATGATTGACGGTAACTGCCGAGAGGTAATGAACTGAAGTGATATTGGGATATCCTGAAAGGCCCAACCTAGCTGATTTTCTGACTGTTAGGAATACAAATCTAAATTTAAATATCAACGTTTACTGATTCAACGTGAAAGCGTTCAGACATTCTGATGTATATAAACTGTGATCAACCCATTACCTCATAGTCTATTTTTAGATAAAGCCTCTTTGAATAAATCTACCGATAATGAGCATTAACTAGAAAAAAGAAAACCCTTTTAAATTTTGTAGTTTGAACTAATTGTGGTAAATAGAGCATTTGCTCCTATAGGAGCAAATGCTCTATTTATCACAATGGTTTCACAAAGTGACTTTAACAGAGTCGTCAAAAGTCGTCAATATGAGGGAATGGGTTAAGCTACAGAGACGGAGCTCTAAATCATACAATAAACACTGTATCATGTTCCCCAGACAAAATCTTCCGAAAAATGGTTGATGTTTCACCCTATACAATCAACTAGACAAAACATAAATCTGACTGAGTACTACCACTAGGAAACAGTAATAGTTAATAATTACAATAGAAGTCCAGCAGGAAATCCTGAAATGACACAAGAAAATGCACAGTAAGCCCAGGCGCAAAAAATGAAAGTGCACTGCTTACATACTCGTATACATACACGACCTTCATAGAACTGTTAATAATTGTGAGTGCCACATCAACATCATATTAGCAGTGTCGTAAAATCAAAACTCAATCAATCCCAATGAAAACAAAATGACAAGATGTGACGCTACAACTCACGCAAGAGTATGATAAGACATTACTTCTCAAAACACCTTACTGAATGAAAGGTAAATATCGGTTGAACTGGGTCTAGGGCAGTGCGACACTACATCCGACGTACTGTCAAAGAATGTTGAATATAATGGAGATCTACAAGCACCGATTCACAATAAATTAAGAGCGCTCATAAACACATATATACCACACACATACTCACAATCACAAATGTGTTTCACTCCATACAATTATCCGATTTCGGAACAACACTACGAATATTAATTGAACTTTCACAACAATGGTTGATAAGTGTCGGACGTAAAGGTAAAACGAGAGTGTCTTTTACTGTATATTGTGTAATATTTACCTACATGTACATCGAGTACGTCTGCTTCACATACAGGAAAGCATCGATTATTCGAATACGACAATACCTATTATTATCGATCTTTAAGACAGCTTAATGCATGATGAAAGTCATGCAGAAGGCTCATCTAGGAACTTTCTGTATGAAATTTGCCATGCATTCAGCAGCCATATGTCTAAAAGGGTATAGATGCTCCTATACAGAAAATTCGAATAATCGAGATTTTACTGTAATTGATTTTTACGACAAATCAACGGCGTGTTTCGGTTGGTTTCCGGAGTTTTTTCCCCGATTCAAACAACTCTTTCCTTCCCATATGCTTTAGCATTAATCTAGTTTCAAGGCACACAAGTCCCGAATCGGAAGTTAATTCGTTTCGTAAATTGGGCGATGAGCACAGTTCATCTTTAAATGATATTATACACGACGGAAAAAGAAACGTAGAACCTGCAGACTGTTTTCTTAACTCATATGTTCTTATCATTGACTAAGAGATTGTTTAATTTAATTATGTGCTTCCTTATTATTTGATTGAAGGGATCTTAATAACTGTAAATGCTTTTAAATGTATTTTATCTGTTGTCCTCCTAGCTGTTTGGTTCGATCCTTCAACGTACTACACAGCTATTTCTTTTATCTTACCATGCTCAAATTTTGTTCATTAAAAGCTCCATACCTTGCTCATGTCTGTAATGTATTCGATCCTTTCCACTTATTTCTGATCTTTTTAATAATTGTTCATACAGTGCTCATGTGTGCTTATGCTTGCACATAGTTTGCTCAGGTTCGCTCATTCGGTGCTCATGCCTGCTCAAACATTGCTAATACATGTATCTTGCCTGGTTCTGCTTATAAATAGCTAATGTTGTTCATCTTGCTTGTATTTTGTTCATTTACTTTGCTATTGCCTTGCTATTGAATCACATAAAATCAACATTATTTATGTGGGTATTTCTACATTGTTAAGGAGCAATTAAAATTAATCCGCATATTCTTTCAACTAAGTCATATTTGATGACGCTGATTGACACAGAGTCAAAGTATAACAGCAACGCTCAACTTCATGTTTGATTATAAACAAGTTATATATTAGCACTTGTCATTTCTCATGCTTGAACCTGTATTACTACGGTATAGTATGGGCTTATTGAACCGTTAATTCCTGAAGGCTTATGCGACTATTCATCGCCACTTTTGACAAGGTACTAAAATATGGTTTATTTTGGTCAGTAGGAACTTCAGTATAGGTATAGATCCTGGTATACACTGGATACCATCCACATTATATTTTGATGTTTTGCATACAGAATATGTTACCGACTGGGTTAACAGGTGCGTTTTCCTATGAAATAGCAGTCACTATTTCCTTCAATGTCATATGCCTCAATTACGTTGCCCACTTAGCATTCTAGCATAGCCCATAACACACTTCAATAATGGAGTTAATATCTCTTGTTTACTTTGGTCACTGAACATATATCATATCACAAAACCTTTAGCAACCCAGATTTTGAACAACCTATGGTTGAAGATCCGTCTCTTTTGAACTATTAAATATAAGTCTACAGCCCTATATTATCCGCATTTAAAAACATATCTGACGTTTAGAACATCTAATTATTGATGAAAATGACAAATTAGATCTATCACAGAAGAACATATCGTATCTGCAAAGTCATTTGTGAAAATTCACACTTAAAAATTTCAAACTACTTGATGGATTGTGTTATGAAACATTGCTTAAGCCGATGCTAGGGGGCAAGAGTAGTGTTGCACTTTTAATTTCTATTCCTGAACAGACTCAATAAAACCGAGGTCTGCAACTTTCTCTCCCACTTTCAGAATATATGTACTTCCCAACAGTAGGTGTTAAGTTCTACATTATCAGTGTTGTTATATTTTCTGGTCCATTCGGATCCTTAGTTTGAAAATTATTAGTGTTTGAAATTGAATACTTCTTAATCCAGTGCTAGGGGCGTGAGTAGTGTTGCACTTCTAATTACTACTCATGAACAGATTCAATGAAACCGAGTTTGCAGTTTACCCTTTTTGCATTGCTACTGTTCCTTTTGAAGGATATCCAACGTTCAACAAATATTTATAGTTCCTCTTACTAGAGATTTTCAGCTTGAGCCGATACCCGACAGACGAAGACGGACTACGCCTTCGGTCATGCGAACAAACTGTCCTGATAACGGTTGTAAGAAGACACTTTGGTAGTAAGACTCGTACTGTATCTATTACGTATCAGTGCCTTCATGCCTGAATTAATTTAAGGCTGCATATAAGTGTATTATTTGTTTATCGGTTTTATGTCCGCGCACGACATCGTTCTTTTGGTCTGTCTGTATGTCGGTCCACAACGTTAACTTTGGCCATAACTATGGAACTACATATGATAGAGGTTATCTGTATATTCCACTGTAGAAACGTCTGAGCTCAGTCATGTCAGACAAAGGTCAAACTCATTTAGAGATTAGGGTCATATCAGGGGGCACTGTGTTTCACAAACACATTTTGTTTTTCTCTTGTAGTTTGTGCTTTGGTCTATTAAGGCTTGTCCTTTCATATTTGGATAAAATATAGTAAATTCTATTTTTTCAGAGGGTACTCTTCTTCAAAGGCGCAGGAGGTCTGTTAAAATTGGCAAGGAGGAAACTGTCTTGATTCTGAGGGCTTACCTAGCATATCCTACAAATTGGTCAGATGTTCTAGATGAAGTGAACCAGAATCTAGAACATTTACCTGAAGATGCAAGGGCACTTTACCGAAAAGGCAGTCTCAGACAGCTCAGTGATAGAATGTCAGGAAAGCTGTCCATAGTGATGAAAATGAGAATGGAAACAATCCAAGATTTAGACATAAGGTAACATTTAATAGTTTCTCTAAAACACAAACTATTATAGTCATTATTACACAGTGTATTTCGTATTCAAACATTCCTTCTGAACCATCGATAAAGTAGCGTATATGTTTGTTCTGTGAGCAATTTCAAATGCTTGCTGCAGTGCCAATACATTGTATTGTTATATTGTGAAGAGTCAAGCTATTTGTAAAGCAGCATAATTTTGCGATTCGCACTTCGTCATTTTCCCTCAAGTTACCTCGATAAACAGTAGGCCATGTCTTAACGGTCATTCATTTATTGAACAAAGGAGTCTTAAAAAGCAGGTGGTTGCTTAATGCAGGGCAATAGTAATGCAGAAATCTCCTACAGAAGCTTTCTGCATTACTTTTGCTCTGCATTAAGCTACCACATGCCTTACAGACCCATAAGTAGGCTTGTTTTTAATGACCGCTTTAGACAAGTTTTCCTGTACGTGACATATCTATGATTTCGGTCCTGATCGGGATATAGACATGTGTTTTGAAAAGCGAAAATATAAGTTGTTTTTATTGTCGTATGTCTTGCAGAGGAGTGGCAATCCAGATAGATGCTATGGAGCGTCGTCTCCAGATTGTCGATGGCGACAGAGGAGACAACGACGCCAACCAAGTAGAGACCCAACCACACCAGGAAAATCAGCAAGCCAGAGCAGTGGATTTTAGGGACAATGTTGCTGATGACCCGTCCTCGTCATCAGAAGAAGATGATATTCCCCCACGGGTAGAGCCATGGAGGAGAAGAAAAAAGGCCGCTTGCTGACATTATTCGTGAAAACCAGCTTCTATACAATGATTTTATCTTGAATAAAGTCCCTAGATTGCTTCGCAAACTCGGTGAGGGTACATCCTCCGATGACTCAAGCTAACTTTTCTTCAAATATCTGTGAAGAATACATCATCGAAAATAAAAACAATAGTTAATTTGGCTTGGCCTTCTATTTTTTGTTATTTTCGAAAATGCTTAGTCGACCCCTAAAAAATAGCCACCACCGTCTTCGTCTGTCGGGTATCGGCTCAAGCTGAAAATCTCACAACGTTCGCTATTTGGTGCGAATTATCATGGAACAGATGAATGATGTTCCTCCCGTCGGCCTTCTGACATTTTGTCCCTCATTATATCACGGCTGTTATATATACGCCTCCGTCAATGTGTCTATCATTCGAGATTTAGTCCTCATGGGTGAGTACCATTTAAAGCTATTATCATGTCACCAATTAATTCAAACATGTTACAGTGTTACTAACCATTTCAGTGACGTTTTAAATCTGATCGACTGTTAACTTAACCCGTTCACCGCCAATGTCGCAAAAATGCACCACGACAAATAGTGCAATCCCAGATCAGACGCCGCCTTTTCAAGACGGCGTCTGATCAGGGACCTCACTATTTGTCTCAAACTCTATTTATATATATGTGCATAATTCCTTTGAAATTTGCATCTATTTATCTTATTTCCTTATTTTACCGTATGATTTAACAGAATTGAATTGCAGACGAAAATTAGAAAGTTGGCGCCGAACGGGTTAAGGCAAGCATTTTAACTTGTTCGCCTACAAATAACTTTCGTCTGTTTGGATTGTTATCAGCTATAAACAACGGTCAAATTTGATTTGAAATTGACGAAGCGATCAAGACCATTTGAATTAAACATTTCTCATTTCAATTAAAATTCGGTTTGGGCCGTTTGCTGTCGTTCGAACTATTTGTGATATTATAGTTGCCGCATTGACTACGTGTTTGTTAAACATATACCCGGATGTGAACTCGTCAAACGCATCAAACTCGTCAAACTCATCAAACTTGAAAATGTTAGTTAAAATTGAACCATAGTAACATATTTATATAACGTGTGATGCTCTGATTCCTACAATTTATCCTAAAGAACTCAAATCGAATAAAGCTAACCCGTCCGACAATTATGCAGCGTTTCTTGATCTAGACCTTAAAATTGATAATGGAATGATTTCTTCTAAAATATATGTCTAAAGAGATGATTTTGATTTTAATATTTCAAATTTACCTCATCTTGACGGGGATGTTCCCCGTGCTCCATCTTACGGGGTTTATATATAATCTCAACTTATTCGTTTTGCTAGAGCTTGTTCATCTATTGACGATTTTAACAGTCGAAATATCATTTTAACTGAAAAACTGCTTAAGCAAGGATATAGATACCATAAACTAAGAAAAACTTTCTCTTAATTTTTCTATTGAAATCTCTCGCTTATTGGCAAGTACCAATGTAAACTCAATGCGCTTCTGCGACACGGTATTTCACATTCTGAATTTTATGGTGATGTGATTTACTTCGTAAAATTATTGGACATACGCATTTTCTCACTTTGTTCATCAAATATGCTAAAATATTCATTAAAAAGGGATATGATCCTGTGGTACTACAACATACTGCATGTTTGGTTGTGATCCCTTTTACAGTTGGCAATCACGCTGGCCCCTTTGCATGTACGCCGACAAGAAAGGTTTAGTAATCTATGAAGGCGACCTCTTAAATCCAGAAATGGAAGGAGAACGTCGGATATCTGTACTATTTCGTTTTTGTTGTACCCTTTATTACTTTTCTACAGTTACTCTGTTTGCAGCTCAATCATTGAGTACACTAGCAATAGGTGGATACAGTTTGTTCACTTAAATGTTTTCGTTATACATGCACTTTACCACTGTATTTGCCGTCGCGGTTGTTAGTCGGAGAGGGGATACGTTTATTTACACTGTTTGTCTTTTAGGGTGGGGATGGAATAAGTGTGAGGTTGGTCGCCCATAAACCGGTTTTACCCCCCAGTGACTTTTGTCACTGACCGTTCCAAGGCGGTACTTCCATCTTCCCCTATTGTATGTTTGTTTTGTCTTTGTGCGTCTCTTGATGTTTTTATAGTTATGTACATTTGCTGTTTCCTTGTGTTGCTGTTCGGGCGGCTGTTTGTTCTGTATGTGGCGCTTCCTGCATGACTCATTTTTATACGCCCACCTAATAAAGGTGGTCGTATATTGTCAATTCCCTGTCGGTCGGTCGGTCCGTTCGTTCGTTCGTTCGTACGTTCGTTCGTTTGTTCGTTCGTTCGTTCGTTCGTCCGTCAACATTTTGTTTGTCCGCTGTTTCCTGGGAAAACTATTTGACAGATATTAATAAAACTTCACACACATGTTAAATGCATCAAGATCTGAAGCTGAGTTGATTCTGAGGTTCATTTGATTTTTCATTTCAGAGTTATGGCCCTTGTCCTTAAAAATTATGCAAATAGTTTTCCGCTGTTTTCTGGGAAAACAATTTGAGAGATATTAATGAAACTTCACACAAATGTTTAATGCATCAAGATCTGAAGCTGAGTCGATTCTGAGGTTCATTTAAATTTTCGTTTCGGAGTTAATGCCCTTTTACTTAAAAAATAATGCAAATACATGCAAATAGTTTGTCCGCTGTTTTCTGGGAAAACTATTTGAGAGATATTCATGAAACGTCACACAAATGTTTAATGCATCAAGATCTGAAGCGGAGTTGATTCTGAGGTTCATTTGATTTGTCGTTTCGGAGTTATGGCCCTTGTCCTTAAAAATATGCAAATAGTTTGTCCGCTGTTTTCTGGGGAAACTATTTGAGAAATATTAATGAAACTTCACATAAATGTTTAATGTAATAACGTCTGAAGCTGAGTCGATTCTGAGGTTCATTTGATTTGTCGTTCCGGAGTTATGGCCCTTTTACTTAAAAAATAATGCAAATACATGCAAATAGTTTGTCCGCTGTTTTCTGGGAAAACTATTTGACAGATATTAATGAAACTTCACACAAATGTTTAATGCATCAAGATCTGAAGCTGATTTGATTTTGAGGTTCATTTGATTTTTCATTTCAGAGTTATGGCCCTTGTCCTTAAAAAATATGCAAATAGTTTGTCAGATGTTTTCTGTGAAAACTATTTGAGAGATATTAATGAAACTTCACACAAATGTTTAATGCATTATGATCTGAAGCTGAGTCGATTCTGAGGTTCATTTGATTTGTCGTTTTGGAGTTATGGCCCTTTTACTTAAAAAATAATGCAAATACATGCAAATAGTTTGTCCGCTGTTTTCTGCATCAAGATCTGAAACTGAATTGATTCTGAGGATCATTTGATTTTTCGTTTCAGAGTTATGGCCCTTGTCCTTAAAAAATAATGCAAATAGTTTCTGGGAAAACTATTTGAGAGATATTAATGAAACTTCACAAAAATGTTAAATGCATCAACATCTGATGCTGAGTCGATTTTGAGGTGTATTTGATTTTTCGTCTCGGAGTTATTGCCCTTTTACTTAAAAAATGCAAATATATGCAAATAGTTTGTCCGCTGTTTTCTGGCAAAACTGTTTGACAGATATTCATGAAACTTCATACACATGTTTAATGCATCAAGACCTGAAGCTAAATCAATTCTGAGGATCATTTGATTTGTTGTTTCGGAGTTATGGCCCTTGCACTTAAAATAATAATGCAAATCTATGGAAATATGAGGATGGCCATAACTTTTTCATTTGAAATTATATTTACTTTATTTTTTATATGGTTAAACCTTAATGTGAATTGTCACATATATTGCGGGGGTTTTGATATGTCATTTTATTCTAAAGTTATGGTCCTTGAACTTTGTGTGTTCGTTGTTAGTCGGTCAACTTTTAGTTTGTCTTTTGTTTTCTAGGAAAACTATTAAAATGATATAAATGAAACTTGACACAAATGTTTTAAGCGACAAAACTTGATGCTGACTTTATTTTGAGGTTCATTCAGTTTGTCTTTACAGAGTTATGGCCGTTGCACTTTACAAAAATCTGCAAAAATGAGGATTAGCTGTAACCTTTTTATTTAGTAAGATATTCACTTCATTTTTTTAAAAAATAGTATCACCTTAATATGGAAATCAAGATCTGAATCACAGATTAGAAAATTTACACTTATAAGGCATGTTGAATCAGAGAAAGTTTGCAAGTGGGCGTATTATGTACCGTATGCGGTACTCTTGTTGTACTTTTTGTGTCATTTGGTTTCCAAAACTATAGCTCCAGCTCATTGAAATTTAATAATGTTGGCTATAGCTTAAAACCTGATACACAAATTGATATTGTTAATGTTTTTACTAAAACTTCTAGGTATTTTGAATTTTGATAACCTCATTTTGAAACTATGGTTTCTTCTCCTAAGTTTTATGTTTGCTGGGTGTCTTCGTATCTTTGTGCTTGTGCATTTGTTCATGTTTGATGTTTTCGTCACGTGTGTTTGTGTGTGGTCGTGTGAATGTGTTGCTTGCTTGCTGTCGGTGTTTTGGTGACGGTTGCGTTTTGTGCATATCTTTTTCTGCTTGACTTTAAACTGGTTTGAACCCCCAGTTTGTGTTGAACTAGTGTCTTTGTACTTGTGCGTTTGTTCGTATTTAATATTCCCATCTCATGTGTGTATGTGTGGGCGTACGTGCATTCGTGCGTGCGTGTGTGCGTGCGTGTGTGTTTTGCTTTCTATCGGTGTTTTGGTGATGGTGGCGTTTTGTGTGCGGCCTTTCCTGCTTGACTTTACTACTTTTTCATTTACTACTGTTTCGTATATTATAGGTAGGATACCGTGGCGGATCTTTCCTACATACAATGTACACGATGAGTTATTGACATTGATGATCCTCTTACAGAATAAAAACGTCAAATCTTCAAGAATGTTTTATTTTGCCATGATTAATTACTGACTACAACTAAACCATTATCCTTTCATATGTCTGTATATGTAGCATTTGACATCGATGAGTACTGAATGCAAACTAGTCAATACAAGAATACGGTAAACAAAATTTACTTTTAAATCACATTGCCTGTATGGCAGACAAATGAAGCACTGCTCCCATGCATTTCCTATATCAAAACTATTTTGATCAGTCGGTAATGAGGATTTTGCAATAAAACATTTAAGCAAGAACCATTTTCAGTTTATTGCAAAACAGTTTTTTTTATTTCTGCTTCTATTTTAATGGACAAAAGCTACGAAATGCATTCGTAATATTGCATTGATATTTATGAAGTCATCGTTAGTATTTAAACTATTGGTATCTGTAGAGTACTAACGTCATTTATTTCTCTTACGTGCAAAATAATACGCTTATACTGGATAGTGTTGCCGGTTTTGCGCTCGTTTATATATTACATGAACAGTTAATGGTGTTATATGCTCTGAATGCAATTTGGCCATGATTCAGTATCAGGAGTCTCTGTTAAAGTACAGTAATGTTTGAATTTGATGTTGAAGTGTCAAAACAATTTACAAAGACATGAAACGTACCATAGACTTTGAAATTGGAAAGCGCAATAAATTAAGACTACAAGTATTACATCTCAGGAGTACCACCTACCTTATGAATTGTATTAATTGGCAATTCTATTTTATACCTCATTGAACAAATTAGCAACACACATACTTATGCGAAGTAATTAATTTGCCTGCGAATCCAAAATGTTGGCTAAGAACAAACATTTTGTAACTACAATAAATCGGACCCAGATGCACACGACTGAGACAGAGATGAAATAAGTCTCAAATAACATATGTAAATTGAAACATTTTCAAACATTATATATTCTTATTTCTCCACTAAACCTTGTGTTGTGACTACTCTTTTGTCCATTTTCGTCTCGAAGAGACAATTCAAATGAAAGATCACAATATAAGGTTTGGTGTTTGTTTTGTGTAAGAAGATTGGGTTAATAAAGCATGGAGAATGCAGATACAGAACTGCATTAACTTTCGTTAGTCGTTCATGTGCTGCCCAGTATAAAGCATTACTTCTTTACTTGGACCCAGTCACATTATTCTGACACCAACCTATGATCTAGTCCCATATGCTTAGATCAGTTCTATGCGAACTATGTTGACTTTATTTACAAAGTCAACTGTATAAAACAATTTAGTAATGTTAGTTCAAAATTGATCGGAGGATGTCCACTTGACAGACTGAAATACACGTGTTCAGAAATATGCAATACCTCCATTAATGTATTGTAAGATAATGAAACCTTCAATCATTTGAAATCAGTATAATACGCCCGTGTGAACAAAACGTGTTAATTCAATGTACTTGTGTCCACTAAAGTATGTTTATTACCGTTTATTATTGATCAAACATGTTGGAGATGTGGTGCTGGCATGTGTTGAAAGTAGGAGATCCTTCGAAAGCAAAAGCAGCAATGCAAAAACAGAATGTTCATGAGCAGAACTTTAAAGTGCAACACTTTTCACGCCCCCTAGCACCGGCTTAAACTGTATTCAATTTTCAAAACAAACAACACCTATACTAAAGGTCCCGAAGGACCAGAAAGTATAACAACACTAAGCATGAAGTACGGGCGACTTTTTACGGCCGCCACAGAAACACTTAACACCGGCTGTTTTGAAGTACATACATTCTGAAAGTAGGAGATTCTTCGAAAGCAACAGCAGAAATGCAAGAAGAGAAAATTGCGGACTAGGTTTTATTGAGTCTGTTCATTACCAGTACTTTAAAGTGCAACACTACTCACGTCCCCTAGCACCGGCTTAAGTGGTATTCAATTTTCAAAACAAACAACATCCAAACTAATGATCCCGAACGACCAGAAAGTATAACAACACTGAGAAAAAAGTACGGGCGACGTTTTACGGCCGTCACACAAGCACTTAAAACCTGCTGTTGTGAAAGTAGAAGATTCTTCGAAAGCAAAAGCAGCAATGCAAAAGAGAAATACAGCTCCTTTCATGTCTATGGACTATAGCGCTCGTCAGTTTTATCCCGTCATGAATTGCTCTACCGTACAGATAAAGGGGTAACGTTACATAATGACTTTTTTCTTTAAACTATTGTTCAAAGTTTTATATGTGTAAAAAACAACAAAACACACAATATTCCACAGTAAAACAAAGATCAAATATTTAAGAATGAAATACAAGTAAAAAGAAAATCACTACAAACGGGGGCTTGTACTAGTCAACAGTTTTCCGCGTACCCAACTGAAATTATGCGGAACAGACATTTGTCATTCACCTTGTATATTAACTTACACACTAATGCAGGGAAAAACGAAATATTACTCCCTATTTCTTCTTCAGTTTATTTAATTTAACCAGGAACAGTATCAATCAATAACAATGCTGACTTATCCTAAATGAAATATTTTGAAATAATGTTCAGTTTTCCGTATTCCTTCTTCTCCGTATTCATTCTTGATTTGTCTTCTGCTCCACAATCAGCCTAATTTCTATTTGTAAACAAAATGTCAGATTTCGTAATATCAGCTGATTTTGATCTTTTAGACTTTGCGGCTGAATTAACAATAATGAACTTTCTGTCAAGATTTGAGATAATTTTGCTTGATTTTGACCAGGAAATAGGGAAAGTAACATGATCAACCAGCCATATGACATTAAGACAAACTCTGAAAATGTTGCAACAGCTGAATATACAGCTATTTTCAACGACGGTGTTCTGATATTCATACAAATTAAACAGAATCTTATTACCATGATAAAACCTCATCTCCATGTGGAAGAATATAAGAGATGTTGGTAAACCCAAATGAATCAGCAGAGGCCTTTTCACACTATTTCTTCAGAAGAATTTAATTATACAATTTTATCCTATCTGTCAAGAAAACTGATGAAACAGTGTATGAACCAATAACATCATCGAGAAATATGTTTGCAAGCCTTGACAGAAAACTAAGGGTAAGTAGTAGCCTTACTCAAATATGACAAAATCCTGCTTAGCAGGTAGTGATATTTACAGATACAATCATATACGTGCATGTAAATGCTGCCATATTACATTGATTGTCTACGTTTTCTGTAAAACGTAATGATCATAAAAAATACATGACAATCCTATATTCCTTTGCTATTGATATATAATTTTCAACAACACGTGAAAAGTTCCAGATTGAAAGCCTCTCAGAAGTCATTAGTGTTTTCTAGTGTTTACATATTGCATTAAGTTGATTATGTCTGCAAACCCATTACAACCATGTACTTGCACAATAAAACAATTGTTTGAATCACAAATTTAACAAAGACTATAGACAAAATTATATAACTAACAGTAAAGATTCACGCCATTATTGAATATACATGAAAGCAAATCAAACCTCACTGACAAAATGGAAATGGAAATAAAGCCAATGTTACAGGAGCTCTGAGTGATGAAGATATTGAGTTGTTTAGCAAGAGTTACTTCGCAACAGCAGCCCAACATCTGTAATTAATACAGTTAGGCTAAACACAACATACACTTTTAACTGAGAGGAACAAAACCGAAACACAGCTAAGGTAAATAATATGGATCATTTAAAAAGTTTATTTTAACGCACGCATACACACACTAGATGTATATATCTGCTAGAAATAATAATTCGTATATTTTGAAAAAATTGAATCTTAAATCAGTTAAATGTTTTCTTTTTTCTCTGGTTGTTCTTCTTCTTAAGGCACGTATTGTAATTGACATAGAACAAAATGCCAAGAAATACAAGATTCAATAAAGACACCGTTCTCTAAATATATAAGCATTAACCACTGTACATTATATTTCATTGATTGTTACAGACTGAAGATGTCCAGTTGTACAACCATTCTTCTGAAATGAAAATACGTATGTATAAAATACGAGGGGTGTTCAAATATTAGTACAACCAGGCCGATATCTCGCGTTTAACCACGATTTGCACGAAATAAATACATGTATCGATGATATAGAGAAATGTGTAAGCTCTCCATTGATACACTATATGTTTAATCCGTTCAGTCTAGCTTTGACAATAGCTCGATAAACACTGTCTACTCATGTACACTAGAGCTAAAATGGGTCGGAAAAGGTCTCCTTTCACTGACAAAATACGGCCCTATATCAAGCACTGCTGTAGTCTTGGTATACAGACAAACGACATGTTCAATGAAATATGTCATATTATGGGAACAATGAACTTTTTTTCATCTGCACACGGTGGTGTAAGAAATGTAAAAGCGGCATAGAATCAGTGAAAGATGCGCCTCATGCACGCCGTCCGAAAACTTCAACTTCGCCAAAAATAGTTGAAAAAGTAAAATATTTGATTGCAACCAATGCAAGAATTACATCTAGGCATATAGCTAAATGCGTATGTATATCAGCAGGGGCAGCTCATACAATTACCAGATGCGATTAAAAAATGACAAGGATAAGCGGCAGGTGGATACCCCATCTTCTTACAAAAGAGCAAAACTTGCTCGGGTAAAAATCTCAAAACAATTGTTGAAAAAGTTCCCTAATACAACAATCGATGCTTTGCAAATACCATTACAGGCGATGAGACATAGGTTCACTTTAATGAGCCCATGTGGAAGAAACAGAATAAAATATGGGCAACCAAAGGCAGTGAAAGATCTTGCATAGCAAAATGCACTATGAGCGTTAAAAAGGTAGCGTATGCAATGTATTTTCCACATCAAGATCCTGCTTTTCAAATTGCTGTATCAAAGAGTATATCTGCAAATGCCAAAAGTACAAAAATGAGTCATGCAGGAAACACCACATACAGAACAAACAGTCGCCCGAACAGCAACACAAGGAAACAGCAAATATACATAACTATAAAAACATCAAGAGACGCACAAAGACAAAACAAACAAACAATAGGGGGAAGATGGAAGTACCGCCTTGGAACGGTCAGTGACAAAAATCACTGGGGGTTAAACCGGTTTAAGGTCGCCCAACCTCACACTTATTCCATACCCACCATAAAAGAGAAACAGTGTAAATAAACGTATCCCCTCTCCGACTAATCTACAACAACCGCGATGGCAAATACAGTGGTAAAGTGCATGTATAACGAAAACATTTAAGTGAATAAACTGTATCCACCGATCGCTAGTGTACTCAATGATTGAGCTGCAAACAGAGTAACTGTAGAAAAGTAATAAAGGGTACGACAAAAACGAAATAGTACAGATATCCGACTTTCTCCTTCCATTTCTGGATTTAAGAGGTCGCCTTCATAGAGTACTAAACCTTTCTTGTCGGCGTACATGCATAGAGACCAGCGTGATTGCCAACTGTAAAAGGGTTCACAACCAAACATGCAGTATGTTGTAGTACTACAGGATCATATCCCTTTTTAATGAATTTTTTAACATATTTGATGAACAAAGTGAGAAAATGCGTATGTCCAATAATTTTACGAAGTTTTCAAATCACATCACCATAAAATTCAGTATGTGAAATACCGTGTCGCAGAAGCGCCTTGAGATTACATTGGTACTTGCCAATAAGCGAGAGATTTCGATAGTAACATTTAGAGAAAGTTTTTCTTAGTTTATGGTATCTATATCCTTGCTTAAGCAGTTTTTCAGTTAAAATGAGATTTCGACTGTTAAAATCGTCAATAGATGAACAAGCTCTAACAAAACGAATAAGTTGAGATATATAAACCCCGTAAGATGGAGCACGGGGAACATCCCCGTCAAGATGAGGAAAGTTTACAATAATTAAATTAAAATCATCTCTTTTGTCATATATTTTAGAAGAAATCATTCCATTATCAATTTTAAGGTCTAAATCAAGAAACGCTGCATAATTGTCGGACGGGTTAGCTTTATTCAAATTGAGTTCTTTAGAATAAATTGTAGGAATCAGAGCATCAAAGAAAGGGTTATCTAGGTTCTTGTGATTGAGGATTCAAACGCAACATGAAATCTCTCTCATAGCAGTACAAAAACAAATCTGCGACAAGTGGTGCACAATTCGTACCCATGGGAATACCAATTACCTGACGGTATATAGCATTCCCATAACGTACAAATATGTAATCCAAAAGAAAGCTTAGTGATTCGCAAACTTCTAAGCAAGTCCAATTGGTGTAATATTTCATTTGCTCGTCAGTAAAGAAAGCTTTTTCAGCATTACATGCCAAGAATGATTTTTTCCCGGGCAAATACTTCCAGGTTTTAAGTGGTTCCCTCTAAAACCCGTTAACGGAGGGAGGAAATTAGATATTTGTATTTTGCCAGTTCTGTCGTACCCCAAATGACTTCTCCACAGCTGCTCTGACCTCTGAATAGTCATCGAGTATATGTCTACGATGTAAAGTTTGTTCTTTTTTAAACAAATCAGTTGTGCATGTTTAATATCCACTAGTATTTGTATCTTCTTGCGATTTATTTTTTATAAAATGTCGGTGTAGAAGTGTTTCATATAGTTTTCCCGTACTTTTAAATTATGACGTCATTTAAATGATGACGTCGCTTGTTTACCTCTAACGTTTATTTTCAAATCATTTCATTTTAGACATCGTTATGCATGTTGTGGAGTTGTCTGGAGGGGGGATTTTATTTACATTTTGACTTTGGTGAAAGTGGGATAAGGACGAGGTTGGGTACCCGTAAACCAGGTTTAAGTCCCCCAGTAGCTTATTTTGGTTACTAGCCGTTCCAAGGCGGTACTCCTGCTTTCAGCTTATGGTAAATTTTGTTGTTTAATATGCGTAATGTTTAATATTTTTCGTCTTGATATGCGTCCTGTTATGTTTTGTCTTGCGGCTTTACCGTTTCTTGTTTGATGGTGTTTGGTGCGGTGTCATTTCGTGTGTGGCTCTCACTGTTTGACTATTTTTCAATATTTACAAAGACAAGGTCCTTCATAAATTAACGAAATAGTTTGCAAAGCGTCGACCAGCAATTGGTCTCCATGGTATCAGGCTGTTGCAGGACAATGCTTCGTCACACGAAGTGGCCATTGTACAATGCTTCGTCACATAAAGTGGCCATTGTACGTGAATATTTGTATCAGGAAAAGATTGTCGAGCTTCCTCACCCTCCTTTTTCGCCAGATCTTTCCCTTTATGACTGTTTCCTATTTCTGAGCCTCCAAAATACCTTCCTGGAAGAAAATTTCATACGCGCAAAATTCTCAGTTCGGCTACTTTCCAGTGTCTGAATAGTATAACGCATTTAAAAATTCGATTAAAAGACAGAAACTATGTGTATCAGATGGTGGTGAATTTTGAAAGTACTGTTGGTTTTTTTACATTGGGGTTTAGGAAACTTTTGAACCTTTTGGTAAGAATTAAGTTTAATTTTGGTCACCATAGTTTGGTTATATTTAGAAATGCTAAACAGAGAGGGCTGGTAGAGATTAGTCTGTCAATGCTTTAGCCGAGACTGGCATCATGTAGCCCCATAAATTTCAATTACTTTAGCCCAAGCGGCTAGTAAGGGATGCTAGCACTGATCAGTGGAGGTGCTATATTTTAGCATGCTGTTACCATATTTTGAAAGTTTAGCTATGCAAATTAATTTAGCCTACGTAGCATTTCTTTCTTTAGCATCTTATATAAACCAGGATTCCTTTGTTCACAGGGAGAACTTCAAATTTACTTACTGAGAATAGGGGGAACTTGGATGTTAGATCACTTTTAGGCCTTTTTGGAAAGCAAAATATTTCACAGTCGAATTAAAGAAAATTGCAGAAGTAAACTTAAGTATTGAGTAGAAATTAAATATTGTGCAGAAGAAAAAAGACATGAGTTTTCAACCACAGTAGCAGAGTCCCCGTAAATATACAGAGTACATTTGGCAGAGATTAAGCCTTTTTTGTAACAGTACTGAGATAATTATTTTGCCATTGTTTGTTAAGCACCTCGGAAAATTGACTGCGTTGCATTCATATATGAACACCACTCGTATATGCTATGCCAAACGTCCCTCTAGCTTCTCAAAACCAGAAAACCTATTTTGCATTAAGAGCAATGCTTTTAAGTACCAGTGATGACAATTGCCATCAAATTACATGAAGTTGTTAATGGGTGAAAGACATTTGGAAATTTCATGAAGAATATGGCAATGGCAGAAAATTGGACAATGGAAAGCGAGTTACTAATAACTCAACCAGAAACACTTGTTCAAAGTTTAGCAAACGCAGTCCCAACCAACATCAAATATGCAAATACGTGAACACGAAAATGGGCGATAAATCCTGAATTACCGTGACATTTAAGACAAGACAATGATCATAGACACTGTTCAAATATACTTTCAAATACTGCTGAAGACAATTGTATGATGTCTCTCATCACAAAAAGCACAACACCTACAACAAATCCTGATCAATGTATTGACTGCCTACTGTAAGTACTGCTTCAGATTGTGTTACTGACAATACGTGCAGTAATTGAATTACCATCCGATCATTTCTACAAATACCAGTTAAATTCTGAATATTAGAAATCAAAACTGCCTTCGGCCATTGCTCGCAGGGGCAGCATTGAAAGTACAAACAATGCATATTCACATGAAGTTAACGCTGTATGTTTACTTATTTGAGGCCAAATATATGACACGAAAACTAGTGAAATTTCAAACTAATTTTGAAAACAAACCAAGACAAGAAATAGAGAAACATATATTCAAATAAAACATACCTTATCAATATAAAACTATAAAAATGAGTCATGCAGGAAACACCACATACAGAACAAACAGCCGCCCGAACAACAAAACAAGGAAACTGCAAATGTACATAACTACAAAAACATCAAGAGACGCACAAAAGCAAAACAAACATATAGTAGGGGGATGGAAGTACCGTCTTGGAACGGTCAGTGACAAAAGTCACTGGGTGGTTAAACCGGTTTTTGGGCGCCCACTTCACACATATTCCATCCCCACCATAAAAGACAAACAGTGTAAATAAACGTTTCCCCTCTCCGACTAATATACAACAACCGCGATGGCAAATACAGTGGTAAAGTGCATGTACAGTAAAACCTCTCTTAACCGGCAGTTAAATTTAGTATGAATATCGGTCTTGGAGACAGGTGGCAGCTTAATGCAGGGTGAAAGGAGCTTTCTGCATGACTTTCACCCTGCATTAAGCAGCCACCTGCCTAAAAGTATCTAAATTCTTATCTACTAGAATTCCGGTTAAGAGAGGTTATACTGTATAACGAAAACATTTAAGTGAACAAACTGTATCCACCTATCGCTAGGTATGATAAAATTTCGTCCAAACTATACGATAATTAGAAGATTTTAATTTTAAAATTGTTAATTATCCTTTTCTAGATGGAGATGTGCCCCGTTCTACATCTTATGGGGTTTATATTTCTCAACGTATTGGGTTTGCCCGAGCCTGTTCTTTGCTTGAAGATTTGAACAGTCGTAATTTAGTTATAACTGATAAACTTCTTAAATAAGGTTACAGATATCAAAACATTCAGAAAACGTTTTCTAAATTTTATTATCGAAATTTACCACTCATTAGTAAATATAATTGCAATCTACGGACGTTACTGCAACAAGGCATTTCTCAACCAGACTTTTATGGGGTCGTTATCAACAAACTTAGGAAAATTCGGGTTCATATCCATTTTCATTATTCGTTTATAAAACGCATTAAAACATCTAAGAAGAAAGGTTATTATCCCATTATATTGCAACGCACTGCATGTTTGGTTATCGACCCTTTTACAGTCGGTAGCTACGCTTCCCTCTTTGCTTGCGCGATGACAGGCCGAGGGTAGTACTCTATGATGGTATACTCTTAAACTCAGATACAGGATGAGCTTACCAGACTCATGTATTAATTTTTCCCTGTCGTGCCCTTAACGGCTTCCCTGCAGGTGATCTGACTTCAGCTAAGTCATGAGTACATATTTGTCACAGTTATTATGCTTTGTTTTACAGTTGTCCTGTGTTCACCGTCGTCTATGTTGTGGGTAAGTCCGGCGGGGATACCTTTATTTACACTATTTGTAAAGCTAGGGTGAATTTGAGAGAAGTGTGAGGTTAGGACGTCCGTAAACCGGTTTAAACCCCCAGTGGTGTTTTTGCTACTGACCGTGCCAAGGCGGTACTCTCTTTGTCACCGGTTTACCCCCCCCCCCCCCCAGTGACTTTTGTAACTGACCGTTCCAAGACGGTACTTCCATCTTCCCCCTATTGTATGTTTGTTTTGTCTTTGTGCGTCGCTTGATGTTTTTATAGTTATGTACATTTGCTGTTTCCTTGTGTTGCTGTTCGGGCGACTGTTTGTTCTGTATGTGGTGTTTCTTGCATGACTCATGTTTGTACTTTGTCTGCTTGACTTTACTACTTTTCCTTCTATATCTTTGCTTAAGTAGCTTTTCAGTTAAAATGAGATTTCGACTGTTAAAATCGTCAATAGATGAACAAGCTCTAGCAAAAAGGAATAAGTTGAGATATATAAACACCGTAAGATGGGGCACGGGGAACATCTCCGTCAAGATGAGGGAAATTGACAATATTAAAATAAAAATCATCTCTTTTGTCATATATTGTAGAAGAATTCATTCCATTATCAATTTTAAGGTCTAAATCAAGAAAAGCTGCATAATTGTCGGACGGGTTAGCTGTATTCAATTTGAGTTCTTTAGGATAAATTGCAGGAATCAGAGCATCAAAGAAAGGGTTATCTAAGTTAAAAATATCATCCAAAATATCGACAAGTTTCATTGAAGTCTTTTATAACATTGATTGCGGATTCAAACGTAACATGAAATCTCTCTCATAGCAGTACAAAAATAAATCTGCGACAAGTGGTGCACAATTCGTACCCATAGGAATACCAATTACCTGATGGTATATAGCATTCCCATAACGTAAAAATATGTTATCCAAAAGAAAGGTTAGTTATTCGCAAACTTCTGAGCAAGTCCAATTGGTGTAATATTTCATTTGCTCGTCAGTGAAGAAAGCTTTTTCAGCATAACATGCCAGAAATGATTTTTTCCCCCGAGCAAATACTTTCTGGATTAAGTTTATCTTTAATTGAAATATGAGGAAAAGTTGTTTTAAACGAACATAAGGTTGAAGGGAAGAGAAATTAGAAATATTTTTAGGTACTTGTACTGATGACACAGAGTGCATATTTATAGATTTCAGTTCTATCAGAGGTATTTTAACTTTATTCATATGGGAAAGTGATAGAGGGGTACCTGCATTATGTTCATCAACATGTCAATACATTGGTGTAGCTACCAAGTACATAAAATTGTTGGTGAACACAACACCTTCCACGAAGGGCATGACATACTTATGATGATGTAAGAGGCGAATGAGAGTGGTGTATGTTACTTGCATATCCTGCAAGAGAATGATAACAACATCGATTACGTGTACGGCGAGACTTTTTACGGCCACCACACGGCACAAGCATGTTACTTACATATCTTGCAAGAGAATGATAACAACATCGATTACGTGTACAGGGAGATTTTTTACGGCCACCACACGACACAAGCATGTTACTTGCATATCCTGCAAGAGAATGATAACAACATCGATTACGTGTACAGGGAGACTTTACGGCCACCACACGGCACAAGCATGTTACTTGCATATCCTGCAAGAGAATGATAATAACATCGATTACGTGTACGGGGAGACTTTTTACGGCAACAACACGGCACAAGCATGTTACTTGCATATCCTGCAAGAGAATGACTCTTACGTGTATCATTATTGTTTTATTTGTCATATGCCACATGTTGTGATGTGTGTATCGAAGCCAGCTGTTTGCTATGATCCAGTTAACATGGCGAATGAAGGGCAACTTAAAGTGTCAAATAGATTAATTTAATGGTCACGATCTCGATTCAAATAAACTTATTATTGGTTGATGGACTATAGGTTTGCTCGATTCTGTCTGTCCGTCTGTCTGTCCCGCTCTGTCCGTCTGTCACGCCTTGTATTCGGGTCATATCTCCAACAAAGATAGGCTACATTAATTTCAATTAACACATGGAACAAGCATGATGAGAGAAAGTGTAATGCCGTATGGCCATAACTCTAGCAACAAATTATTCGGAGTTATTCTCCTTTTCATATTGTCTTGTCCGAAAAATAACTCTCTATTCACTAGTTCAATTGATTAGAAACTTCACATATGGAACGCACATGACGAGGAAAAGTGTCATGCACAAATGCCATAACTCCAGCATCAATATTGTTTAGTTATTTCCCATTTTTCACGCTGGGTCCGTCTGTCACGCTTTATGTCCGGGCCATATCTACCACAAATTCATTATAACGTCCACACATCAAATATGCATGATGAGTGAAAGTGTAATGTACAAGGGCCATAACACTAGCATCAATATTTTGGGAGTAATTCCCCTTTTTCATATTGTCTGCCTTATGATTATTATAAATACCATTCAGGTGTATAACATGGTCAACTACATCATAGGTCAGTGGGGTGGCGGAGGGGGTATTTAATCCGGTGGGGTACTCGTGTATTGCACAGCAATATGACATGCACTTGTTTGTTTTTTATTTAATTCCGCTTTATTTTAGTGTTATCTAACAACATCCTTAGAACTGCTTTCTTTCGCAACAACTTCCTTAACCTATTTTACCCAGTTGTACTGGTGGTGAAGCGTTCGTTATTTTGATTCATGTAAAATTGTAGTAAATTAAGTAATGGCTCAAAATTGTAGTTTTAAATGCCAGTGACGGGATAAATCTAATAACATGTTAGTGTCGTAAATCCGATTCGGAGAGAAAATGGTTCAGGCTCGGCATGCCTGGCCTCACCGTGTTCTACCTAATCGCATACCCCTCCCCCGTCGAATAAAGTTGCCCTGTCCTATCTACGACACTAGCATATAATTATCTACATGTTCAATTTAGGGGTACCTTATATAATGTATGATTTACTGTACTATTAAATATCGCATATATCGTAAGTCGACATATTGATGTGAAGTATACATATTAGAATGTCACTCTTGTTTTCTCTATGGACTAGAAGGAACGGTTTTTCGAAGATGTTATATTTATACATCAAACTTCTAGTCTCTAGGGATTATGGGATTGAGTTTAATCTAAACCTTATCAGGTCATATTGAATTAACGTACACTAAAATATTTATTTTTCTTCACATTGCTGGGCTACATTACGTTCCTGTGTGAGCCACTGGATTAATGTTACACATGTTAGAGGTTATATCGATTTAATGTACATGTACATAAGAATATCAATAATGATTTTCCATTAACTAAAATGTGACAACTACAGGTGTCACGATAACTATGTCCATAATGGGCATTCTGGGTGAATCAATTCACTAGGCTATGGGAATGACATTACGCGATACTTTTCACGTACGCGATATCGGCTCTAATTGCTTACATTTACATTAGTTTTAATGTATTTTTTCCTCGATGAAATAATTAAGGTTAATGGGTTTGAAGCGTGATTCATTTCTCTGGCAGTAATAACATACTAGATTAAATAGGTAACCTAAATTACACATACATCCATGGTTATCAAAGAATCAATGTACTACTTATAACCTGATGGACTGAAAGTGTTACACTGTCCTTTGTATCTTTAACTGTTGAATATTTATGTACAGTAAAATCCACCTAATACGACCACCAAAAATAGGCATAATTCTGGATGGCAGAGGCAGGTGGTTGCTTAATGCAGGACGAAAGTTATGCAGAAAGCTCCTATAGGAGCTTTCTGCATAACTTTCGTCCTGCATTAAGCAACCACATGCTTTAAACGACGCCAGTGTCTCTTTATTAAGTGGTCGCATTAGCGGGGTTTTACTGTATGAAATTGTAACATCATGAATACAGATTAGCTGATTTTATTTTATAATAGCATATGTACACGAATATGTTCGGTATTGGTAAATGTATTGTAATTCCATAATCCAATAGAGCAGGCTTGATTTGATAACTCCTAAAGATCATCTGAAAGGGGTCTACTGTATTTGTAAAGACGCGAAAAAGTGTTTGTATGAGGAACAGGGTTAAACATACATCTTAATTATAACGAGAATATTCAATGATGTACAAAAACATGCTTTGTTACTAAAAGGTAAATTAAATTTTAGTTATTGTAGGACGAATTTCATTTCTTGAGAATCCTACATTCAAATATCTAGGGTTGTACCAAGATAAGTTGTTCTTTAAACGACATTTCGAAGAACGTAAACAATCTAAGTCAAAATCTGATACTGTACTTAAAACTTTAACTGAATAGTTTTCTATCATTAGGGAAACAATGCTAGTATAGTAGAAAGCACGGAATAACATCTCACTATACATGTACCTAGAATTAATTTTGCAAGTTTTAGACCTATAAGATGCGTTTGTAAAATGTATACCTTTAAAGAGTCTGTTGAAAGAACCCAATTTTGTCTTTGCAATAGAAAACATTTGTCTAGTACGACGGTGATTATTATACACGTTTGTACAATAAAGCACGCTACTATACATTTAGTGCTTACAATATTACAGGGAGGGAATTTAAAGTCATGCTCATGGTCTGCACTTAACTTTGAACAGTGTCGAAATTGTCAAGTACAATTGTTATACAAGTACTATTGTTATGTAAACAATAGGAATGCGTTAAAGTTGTGTATCGTAAAATAATTATATTTAAATTAGCAATGTACTTAGATTGATATTTAAATCATAACGATTGTATTAAAGGTAAATTAAAGTTCAGCTGTACGAAATTCAGATAAGGAATTCATACATATAGTCCTGCGATACGGAAAAAATACAAAAATGATATAAAGCATATTAGTCAGGGAGCCAGTAGTGCCTACCGTGCACCCCCCCCCCCCCCCTAGACTTTTTTTCATGGGTACCAACATGTTCAGAAAAGTGTCCTGAATCAGAATCGCGAATGTACTCAAACTTAAATTCTTTTAGGCTATGTGTATTTTAACCGTTTCCATGGCAACCCTCCAGTTTTCGTAATGATGACCCATACCTACAAATTCGCCCATATCACAGCCACTTTTTGTCCTAAAACTATAAAACTGGTACCAAATGGAAGATAATACATTGTGCTTTTATTTCTAACTGTTTTATATAAAAAGTATAGAAATAACGTAAACCTTTGGGACAAAAAACTGGAAATAAAAGCACATTGTCCTATCTCCAATTTGGTACCAGTTTTATAGGTTTCAGACAAAAACTGACTGTGATATGAGCGAATTTGTAGGTATGGGTCATCATTACGAAAACTAGGTTGTTGCCATGGAAACGGTGAAAATGGTGCTTAAAATTAATGCTATGGTCCTCAAATTGGATATTTTGTTTCCTGGGGGGTTCGCCATCATGTTAAACTGCATTTGAAGTTCTTTTCTGATATTTGTAGGATAAAAAAATGAAAGGTTTACGTTATTTCTATACTTTTTTTACTATTTTTAATGTTCTCATTAATATTCATGAGTATGCAAATAAGGTAATTTAAAATAACAGTTAGAAATTAAAGCACAATGTCTTATCTTCCATTTGGTACCAAATTTATAGTTTTAGGACAAAAACTGGCTGTGATATGAGCGAATTTGTAGGTATGGGTCATCATTACGAAAACTGGGGGGTTGCCATGGAAACGGTTAAAATACACATAGCCTAAAAGAATTTAAGTTTGAGTACATTCGCGATTCTGATTCAGGGCACTTTTCTGAACATTTTGGTACCCATGAAAAAAAGTCTAGGGGGGGGGGGGTGCACGGTAGGCACTACTGGCTCCCTGAGTATATGGTGTTGGAAGAAATGATGGTTCCTACGTTGTAAAAACAGTGGAAACTTTATTTAAACGCATCTGTGCTCCTGGTGTGTTGCTGTGGAGTTTCGGCGTGGCATCTCCTGTCTGACATCTGTTCTATTCAACTCTTTCGGCGCCAATGTTGGCACCATTGAAAACAGTGCAGTCCCAGGTTCAAGGCGGCATCTGACCTGGGACTTCACTGTTTTCTGTATTATTTTAGCCCAAACATACAGGTTTTTAAAACACAAATGTTTTACTAATATACCTTTATTATTTAGTTAAGAATTATATTTAATATGCAATTATTATTGCAGACGACACTTTTAAATTTGGCGCCAAAAGAGTTAAGACACATACGTCTTAACTAAACATTAAAAACCACGAAACCAGCAAAGTTTTACATCGTTTTTTTATTGAATATATGGCTTTTTCTTTACTACACTTAAACGTGTTGTATGAATAAATATACCTGGGTAGACAAACTGTAATTGTATTTACACCGAATTCCTGGTAAGCACGACAGTTACCGTATTTCACTGAGGACTTCATGTACCGACATGCAATTAGTACCCACGCCATGTACTATGGATGAGTATTATCATAAAGTTTAGAATATTGACATATTGCGGAAATCATTTACAGATTGCCAACAAAGCAACATCCTCCAAAGCACGGACACCAGTACCATTCAGTAAAACAAGCTCTGCTAAAATGGACCGTCTACGTAACCAATTAGCATAAGTAAACATATTTGGAATTTAAAACCTGATAGATCTGTGTCTTTAGTTTCTAAAATGGCTACAATAGTCCATCCTTATATTTCATTATAACTAATATGTCTACGAATATTCAGTATGTATTGAAATTTGGAATAAATACAGAAAAGGGAAAGGGTTAACACACTGTTTGACTGACCCATTTTCCAATGACACTTGCGTACGTATTACTCACGAGTACATTGTCCGTAACAAAGACGGTAAATGAACCGACATCCACTCTTCAAAATACGTTAACTTGTCATTACCAGCTTTGTGTCATCGTACTTTAATGTTTCGGAACAATGGATGTAGTAATGATAAGATTGTAGGCTGCACAATTGTAATTGCTGCCGCTTGTAAGCTAGGAAAGACGAGAGCGGATAATTACATTATTTCAACACGGGGAATAGATCCATCATCATGTCCTCAAAATTTAATATCTGAAAGAAACTGAGAACCAGGAAAATATATTTGAAACATTATCGACTGGAGTGTCTGAGAATAGGTTAGTCATTTAGTCACTTTCTCAATAAAGAAATGCATATTACTATGTACATTAAAACCTCTCTAAACCGGACGTTAAATTTGGTATAAATATCGGTCTTGGGGACAGGTGACAGCTTAATGCAGGGTCAAAGTGATGCAGAAAGCTCCTCTAGGAGCTTTTCTGCATGACTTTCACCCTGCATTAAGCAGCCACCTGCCTAAAAGTATCCAAATCCTTCTCATCTAGAATTCCGTTTTAGAGAGGTTTAACTGTACACGGTAACATGATAAAATAACTCCTAACTTAGTGTATATAGAGACTTCTTCATATGGTCACCAACTGATTAATAATTTTCAACTTATATTATAACATTGTATTCCTTGTTTCTGATGCAGCTAGAGTGAACAGTTTGTTTATGGCTCACATTTTGTATATTCCTGCGCGTAAACAAATATTAACAAATATACATACGTGTCGTGGTTTCTACAGTAGTGTTAAAATACAAGGACAGACTATAAATTTACAAAGTAATCAGCAGTTTATCACATTAAGCTCAAGTAGTCGATTACACTTTATCAGCTATCTTTTTTTCAGATAACATACTAACTAAGAGGTCAGATATTGTCGGTTTAATTCTGAAATCTACATGAAGCTGTATTGATTTCGTATTTTATATGACAGTGAAATCCCATTTATGATCATATTAGACGTTAATTTAGATCTTTCTTCATTCAGTCTGTCGTTATATGATTATACTGCTTCCTGGATAAAGTTCAGACTGCTAATGATGTGTAAGTATAAAACCAACTATAAAACATGACATCGATAGAGGTTTATACAGTAAAACCTCTCTATAACGACCACTAAATTACATCAAGTACTTTGTGTTAAAGGCAGGTGGCTGCTTGAAGCAAGGTGAAGGTAAAACACAACACTCCTATAGGAGCGTTCTGTTTTATTTTCACCTTGCTTTAAGCTGACACCTGCTCTAAATACCAATTAATTAACATAATTTAGTGGCCATTATAGAGTTGTTTTACTGTTGGTGATTGCTTTGTACAATTTGTTTATCTAAATATTTGCATTCTAAGGAATGTCTCGTCTGCCATAATTGTCGTCTGCTTCAATTCTTAAAATATATTTTTTATTTCAATGTAAAATAGCGCAACAGGAGTGTCAAAACAGTTTTGATCCTCATAAGACGCCACATTATGCTGTTTGCATAGTTAATCATGGTTTCGCCGCTAACATGCAAAAAGTTAACCCATTACCTCATAGGCTATTTTTAGATACAACCTCTTTGAATAATCTACCGAAAAGGAGCATTAACTAGAGAAAAAGGAAAATGTTAGATTTTTTTAGTTTGAAACCATTGTGATAAATAGAGCGTTTGCTCCTATAGGAGCAAATGCTCTATTTATTACAATGGTTTCACAAAGTGACTTTTACAGAGTCGTCTAAAGTCGTCAATATGAGGTAATGGATTAACGTCATTTGTTATCTCATATTGTCACACAACCTCCCTTGTATTTGAGTTAATATAGCCATTACATATTTCCCTAATTCAAAGTAAAATTACGGACCTTTCAAAATTTATAATACGGAATTGTTCTAAAATTTATCCATACTCATATCTAGAAACACATGTGACAGTTTAATACAGGTAAAATAAAGAGTAATTCTGAAAGTTCCTACACTTTACACCTGCATTAAGCTGTGCACTCGAGATATTGTTCGGAAAAGATAAGAAATCGGATGAATCGATCCCCTGTTGTTTCGATGTAATTTAGTATGATCCCTTGAAGTTCGGGATATCGAAGTTCAACTGTAAATGCATCACGTATCTTATTTTAACCCTTTCCTTCATATAAACGTTTTTCATGCATTTGCAAACAGAGTAGACCCAGATAAGACGGCTCCGTTCAGAAATGGAAACAGAAAAATATAAAATATTTGTTTAACCCTTCCCTTCATATAAACGTTTTTTCACGTTTTGCAAACATAGTAGTCTATATCAGACGGCTCATGCAGTGATCATGTTGTCTAAGTCAAACACTTGAAATTTTGAACCTTATTAAACCTTCGCTTGCTATTCACGTCAATATACCTACCTGTAAATAGTGAAGACCCAGATGAGACAGCTCCTGCAGGAGCTGTCTCATCAGGGTCTGCACTATTTACAAGTTGATTGTGCAACCAGTGCACTCCACAGCAGTGATTGCACAGCGATATACTTGTACACAGTGAAGATATAGGTAATTATACAACAGGGCATGGGTAAAGAAGGAGAAATGTGTTTTAAAATTCAGCAAGAGAAGGGTTAAGTTGAATTGATTATAAATGTTAATTATGCTAAAGGGTTAAGTAAGCTAAAACTGGATTCTATTTATCCACCAAAGTGCATCGCGTTGTTCGTATTATATTCCTTGGCGTATTCATTCATATTTCGATTGCGAGCAATAATGTAAATTTATTTAATATCGACTGCATCCCTGACTTGGTATCTTTTATCAGCGACATATTTAGATAAGAAAATGAACGCTGTTAGTAATGTCCCCTTAAAGCTAGTATATATCATTGTTTATTGTTCCTCTCAGACGCATTTACATCTGATGACATTTTCGTACGAATTAGATTAAACACTTTCCGACAATCACTTAAATTCGGTCATTTTATCAGCGTGTTCGCCCGTTGCACTGAAATCTTCAAGCTGTTTTGACTTTCGGCATGGTGATTTAGAATATGCCAAACGGGGTCAATGAATGATGAGACGACGATGTCAGTGATGAACAGTTTGTCTAATCTCACACTCTCACACACTTCAACGGATATCCTCATATCTAAAATATCATCCTGTCATTGCTCCTAGTTCTTGCTGGAATAGATAAATTGTTTATATAGTAGTCTCGCTAGCGACCACGTGCTTCATTAACATAGCAGACTGTAAAAGCAGGCGATTGCTTAATGCAGAGCAAACGTTATACTAAAGGCTGCAATAAAAGCTTTCTGAATAAATTCTGTCCTGCATTAAGCTACCACCTGTTTTAAAATTCTAGAATCAAGACTTCTTTTGAGCAGGTGTATTAGCCAGACGTTACTGTAATAGCTCGTCCTGTATGCACTATTCTATCCAATTATTATGTCCATTGGTATCGTTGTTCTGTTCTAGCACGTTCAGCTGTTACAAGTTATATATTTCGTACAGAAGGTGTCCAGCATATGTCATTTTAAGTTCATGGCATTAGGCTGTTACACAAATCCCTTTATTTATAGGTAACATGGGGAAAGAAGAAATACCAACAGTACAATATTACAACAATACAAGTAAATTATCATAACATATATTTCTTACTATATGGATTACCCACGTTGCCAATATTATTGCCTGTGAATCAAAACTACCTAGGTTGTCATCTTTTCAGATGTGTTAGGAATGTAATACAGTAAAACCTCTCTATAACGGCCACTAAATTGTGTTAATTAGTTGGTATTTGGGGCAGGTGGCTGCTTAAAGCAAGGTGAAAGTAAAACAGAACGCTCCTACAGTAGCGTTCTGTTTTATTTTCACCTTGCTTTAAGCAGCCACCTGCCATTAACACAAAATACTTGATGTAATTTAGTGGCCGTTATAGAGAGTTTTTTACTGTATAACCCTTGCCACATGAATATCCATATAAGCAATTATCAGACCGTGACTATTAATTACCCGAACTTCAAGATAACTCGAAGTAAAATTACGGACCGTTCAGAATGTACAACACAATTGTATCCATACGCAGTCATGCATATCCGGGCATGTATATGAACACATGACGTTTTGGCCATCACAGAAACGGTAGAATGTACAGTCGGCTGAGCGGTCATTCGGACTGAAAGTAGACTATAACTAGGTACTTTACTTTTTAGAATCAGATTTATATTATTCCGTAAGCAAATATAGCGGATTCTGATACGACGACTTCTACAGTTAGTCGTCACTTAGTCTTATAGGTGTGATGATTCCGTTACACGTAATGCCCGCACTACAAAAGTCGTATCGTTGTGATATTCTCACAATACTTAGTCTTGTCGTTGTGATGATTCCATTACAAATAATCTTATTTTTGTAATGCTCACACTACACATAGTCTTTTCGGTGTGATACTCTTACAACACTTAGTCTTATAGCTGTGGTGATTCCGTTACACATAATACCATAGTATTATTGTTGTGATATTCTTACACCACTTTTATAGTTGTGATGAGTTCATAACACATTGACTTACAGTTGTAAATCCCGCACTACACATGGTCATACCGTAGTGATATTCTTACTCTACATAGTCTTATCGTTGTGGTATTTCTCACTGCACTTAGTCTTATCGTTGTGGTATTTCTCACTGCACTTAGTCTTATCGTCATGATATTCACACTGCATTTAGTTGTTGTTGTTTTTTGACATTCCCACTATAGCTGACCTTATCGTTTTGATATTCTTACTACATTTAGTCGTATTGTTGTGATATTCTCACAATATTTAATCTTGTGATATTTTAACTATACATGTACTTAGTCGCATATGTGTGACATTCCCACTATACTTAGAGTATCGTTGTGGTATTAGTAAATTATGCCAATTTCATATGAGCGGCTCTCTAGAAAAGTTTCTTGGCGCATTGCAAACGATGTAGACCCAGACCAAAAGCGGCTTCTACTGAGCAGGGCGACACTGGTCAGAAACTCGTTTTTTCTCTTCTTTTCATATACTGTGTTCTGCTTGATCAGATACACCATCATAGACACGACCTCTTATTCCCATCTAATACTTTGTAATACGTTAAGACTCCTTTCCTTAACATCTCAAATTATAATTCTTTGCCGAAGCGGAATAAAACCGGTCAAATCAGCACTTGTTGGAGAGACCCCTCAGGGTTGGAATTGGATGTCGGCCTATTCTGGAATGGTTTACAATTTATCTCAAGGAGTTTTGAATTGGGATAGTAAAAATAATATCGCCGTCTACCGGACGGGACGAGTTGTGGCTATTCGCATGCGCGAGTTTTGGTTATATAAAAATACGCAGTCAAACTATCACTAACCAATAAGGAGTTTGAATATTAAAGTATTTATAGAAAACGTGATTGAGTTTGAACAATAGGATCAGTTGAATCCAGATTGTCGATATTTTAATTCAAATGGACATGATTATTTTATCCCAGAACAAAGTGCGTATAAAATTCGAGTAACGGTCGGCTCAGTTTCTATTTTAAATTGACCTACTCATAAATCGATGGAGCTGAACATATTATTTAGGTCTATGCCATTTCCCGTCCCTTTAAGAACTTCTTAATCTAATTAGCATGCGAGTAGAATGGAAACAGGTACTTTTTATCCATTAACCTTTGCTTTCCGACTTGATTCTTATTAAACCGCGTTCCTTCAGCGGTGGATTAAGTTAATAACACTGATAAATCAGCACCGTTTACCATCGGTGGCGAATTAGCCGAACGGGCTAAGCCGTTGGAGAAAAGGCGTTTCAGTTTACGTTTTCTATGACCTGGTGTGGGTTCGAATCCAACTATAACCTAAACATTTTTTTTTCTTTTTTCTTTCTTTTTTTCTTATTTGTATAATTCTATTGGTAATATTCCATCAGCATATGCATATTTACAGAAAATTGAAATACATGTATATACATTGTTCTAAGGATCATTATGCCTTAGAAACGGTTAGTATTATCACTAATCTAATAAACCTTCTAGATACTACCGGAAGAAACCTAATAGGAGGATCTAGCTCACTTGGAAGTGCTTGCTAGATACATAAACCAATGTTTTGACTGGTATGTCCATGTGCCTTAGATCTTCACGAGGAAGCAAGATGAATAAAATGTATTGTTGTTATTATGTGATTTACCAATAATGTGCCTAAGATATGATACACATGCTTTAGTTTCATGTCAATTATGTTAATCATAAATGTTTTAGTATGCATTCATTTGTAACCCGAGAGGGTCCATGGTTGGTAAATAAAACCTGTTCTAATATATATTCTATTCTATTCTAAGAAACCTAAGTTTATCCGCACCCGTTTATTACGTCACTAGAGAAGCTTGCTGACTGGATAAATTCCAATTCAAAGAATACGTTTTTTCTCAACGAACTACATATACTTGCAACGATTAAAGCATTATATATCTCCTATAAGCGGTGGCGCTTGATATTCATCGTCTTCGTTCTATTTATAACGCACGTACATGTACTACTTGATATGCACAGTAGTTATTTATAGAAACCTATTTACGATCCGGTGCCTAAACCTTGTCAAACGGCCCCTGTATATAGCAAATGTTAGATAAAAAACTGCTTCAGGTCTATCCTTGGCTTCCTTTTAGAAGGAAGCCAAATTGTATATAGTTCAGCACTGATCTATTTCAATGACACCCATACAAAACAGGCCAATTTTCTGTTAACGCCACGCTGTATATAATGGTATTTTATCCAGCAGATCTGTCTACTACATTTATAGTTATAAGTCAATAATCTGACCCAGACGTAATTAGAATAAGAGTACTTTTACTAATATCAAACTCTGTTTGGTAAGTGCAAAGACCACTCAATTGACAAAAGCACAAGCTCAGACACATTTTATACTGAATTACATTTTCTACCAAACAAATCAAACACGTTTAATGCTGGTCTGCTAAATTAACCCTTATGGTTCTGTGTGAGATGTCTTCTACTTATCGCAAGTGACATTCATCTGTCTGGGGGATATTGCTATACGTAAATATTGCTCGCATATACAGTAGAACCTGTCCTAAGCGGTCATTTATCTATTGATCACATGAGCCTTAAAAAGCAGATGGTTGCTTAAGGCATGGCAAACGTAATATAGAAAAACCCTATAGTAACTTTCTGCATTACATTTGACCTACATTAAACCACCATCTGCCTTACTGATCAATAATCAGACATCTTGTCAATTGCCATTTAACACTTCGCTTGCTATTCACGTCAATATACCTACCTGTAAATAGTGAAGACCCAGATGAGACAGCTCCTGCAGGAGCTGTCTCATCTGGGTCTGCACTATTTACAAGTTGATTTGCAATCAGTGCACCCCACAGCAGTGATTGCACGGCGAAATACTTGTACACAGTGAAGATATATGTAATTATACAACAGTGCATGGGTAAAGAAGGAGAAATGTATTTTAAAATTCAGCAAGAGAACAGTTAAGATAGGTTATACTGTCCACGAATCCATTTAACAGGAAATAAAAGAAAATGTTAATCTGAAAACATATTCTTTCATTAATGCTTTTGAATCTGCTTCGATAATGAAAGGTCAGTCGGTAAATCGTTTTGTTCATAGAAATACGCGTATATATTAATCATTAGTTATTGCAATAGTATTTGCGTTCTCTGTCTTGGTTTCGATATTCAAATAAAGAAATACCAACGATTTGGCACGTGGTTCTCTCACTCATCAAGTGGAATTAGTTCTGAAACAATCAACCCAAATAAAACAAGTATGACTTTGAAGAGATTTCAAATCATTATATTGCTTTGCATGATACAAATGTACAACTACATTTAATACTAGTAACATTCGCTAGCATACTTGCTCTCAATTCAATAATTGTCCGACTGTTTGACACTCAGCCAATAGTTTCACAAAAAAGCTCAGTCGAATCGGAAGTACAGTAAAACCCTCTAAAAAGATATTCTAGTAGAGAAGAAGTTAGATGCTTTTAGGCAGGTGACTGCTTAACCCATTCCCTCATATTGACCACTTTTAACGACTCTATAAAAGGCCACTTTGTGAAACAATTGCGATAAATAGAACATTTGCTCCTATAGGAGCAAATTCTCTATTTATCAAAATGGTTTCAAACTACAAAATTCTAAAATATTCCTTTTCTTTTGTTAATTCTCCTTTTCGGTAGATTTATTCAGAGGTTGTATCTAAAAATAGCCTATGAGATAATGGATTAATACAAGGTGAATTTCATGCAGTAAGCACCTTGCATTAAGCTGCCACCTGTCTCCAAGACCGATATTTATAATAAATTGAACGTCCGGTGTAGAGAAGTGTTACTGTATTCAGTATGTACCAGATCCAAATTTAAGTAGACATTGGTTTACATCAGGATAAGTGGTCACTTCCGTGTACAGGTGCCTACCGAGTTTTTACACAACAGTCAACACAATAGTGTCGCTGGGATTCTCATCTGGATCCGAACAGTTTGTAAATGGCGAGGCCTGTATTTGTAGATATCACTATAAACATTGATTTGAACTAAATATACTAAAATACGGGGCTAATAATGAGTATAGAATTATAAGGTATGGCCCACAGGTGCGATCGTCCTTGAAAGCTTATTTGACCACCGATTTCCATAAACTGTGTCTCATTTATCAAAGAAATTACCACTCTTGATGAGCAGTCTACTATTTTTTCTCCGAATATTAACACGCTTTTACAACGAGTCACCAAAGTGACAACCAACCTCTCTAGGACACAGGTTGACTGTGAGGTTCGAAATAAAAATACGCCATAAATTAATTCAAGTCGAAAGACCATATGTCTATAAGGCATTTCCCCGGTCTGATAGCATGAATGGATATCGTGTATTCACAATTTCCTCAAATAATATTTTCTAAAAATCTCTACAAGCTTGATACTGATATCGATGAAAGTCACTACTTTCGGTTTGTAAGTCTTTGCTGTCGGTTTGAAAAAGAATGTAATGACTTTCACCGATATCAATATCAAGCTCGTAGAGATATTTAGAAGATTGAAATACACTAATCTAATTCATATTCATGATGTCATTATTACTTACATGAATAACCCTGGGAGTAAAGGGTTACATTAGATAAATCAAACAACGTTTTTATAGGGGGGTGTCAGGACAAAGGCATACATTACCTGTATAGCTACAAATTCGCAATATTACTATACATGTTCTGAGTCGTGATGCTGCGTTCCGTATCAGCTCGATTAACTTAATGATAGTTCACATCATAGACTGCTATCGATGCAATTTAGACAACATTAGATACTAGTTGTGGATATCGAACCTGATATGGTCAATGTTATTCTTGTATCATACCCCTTTCTCCTTTCTATCCTTGAAAGTAAATATCTCGTGTATGATACTTTCCTTTACCCCATACGCACGCTTTTCACGCATTTGCAAACAGAGTAGACCCAGATCAGACGGCTCCTGAGAGCCGATCAGTGTCTGCTATTTTTGCTTATGACATAATATATAAGTGATTCTACAGTTATAACCAAAGCTTAACCCTTCGCTTGCTATTCGCGTCATTATACCTACCTGTAGATAGTGAAGACCCAGATGAGACAGCTCCTGCAGGAGCTGTCTCATCAGGGTCTGCACTATTTACAAGTTGATAGTGCAACCAGTGCATTCCACAGCAGTGATTGCACAGCGAAATACTTGTACACAGTGAAGATATATGTAATTATACAACAGGGCATGAGTAAAGAAGGAGAAATGATTTTTAAAATTCAGCAAGAGAAGGGTTAATACTCGTTTGAAACATTTATATAATAGATACAGTTAATTAATATCCATGACGTCATTAGTTCTTTCATCGATATTAAACAGGTAAATGGTTAAAGATAATGCTTCATTGTTTTCCATATCATCTGCTTTATCGGATACCTGGTGATTGTTTGTTTGTCTATATATGGGTTTTACGTAACTTTAACCCTTTCCTACAAACGCGTTTTCATGCATCTGAAAACAGAATAGACCCTGATCAGACGGCTCCCTACAGGAACTGTTTGATCAGAGTCTGCTCTGTTTGCTAATGGAAAGTGGTAGATCTGTTTCCTTAGTTACTAAATTGCTACAATGTTCCACCTTCCATATTTCCTTATAACTATTTTATCCATGAATATTCAATAGGTATTGAAATTTGTACTAAATTTAGATCATGGGAATTGTTAATATCACGACGTCCTGCTAATCACAGGAGGGGAAAATTCATGTAACAAATACTGACATCAGAAATATTTATTCGATGAAATTTTATAATGGCCTTCGAACACAAGATATTTTGATTTTGGCTATAGCTGAAACACATAATCATGTAGAAATCGTCTGATCTGGGTCTACTCTGTTTGCAAAGCAGTTTTGAAAATGGAAAAGGGTTAAACAAATTAAAATATGTTATTATACAAAATGTTCAATTTAGTTGAAGCTGATCGTAGTTGAAGCAATGCACAGGCAGGCCCATTAGATGTTTAATCTGTCCGACATATCGATAACAATGCAAATGCAGGATCATATGCAGTACAGCAGAGCCTCCCTAATGCGACCACTTAATGAATAAACATGGGTGTCTTTATAAGCAGGTGTTACTTTTGTCCTGCATTAAGCTACTACCTGCATCTAGCACCCAGAATTATATCTCTTTCAGGTGGTCGCATTAGCGGGGGTTTACTGTATTACATTTGCAAAACAGTCGGGATACTTACATTGTGTTCGCATGCTTTCTCTTAAAATTGTTAATTATATTGCATCTAGATGTACTATTTTATTTTATTTTTCTGCATGAATTTATGTCAAATATGAACACGTAGTTATGATGATTGATAATATTCTCTATAACGTCCTTTCACATGACCGCCTAAAGTAAATAAACAATCGAACCTGCCCTAGACGGTCATTCATTTATTAAAAAGCAGGTGATTGTTTAATGTAGTGGAACAGTAATATATACAAGTCCTGAAGGAGCTTTCTGCATTACTTTTGACCCTAATTAAGCTACCACCTGCCTTAAAGGGGATGTCGCTACATTTGACGCGTTCCATAAACACTTAAAATATACAAAACTCATTTGTTTATATGCTGAAAAATAGTATATCGCAAAAAGTCCCATCCAATTACCGTTTATAATGACAAAACATCCATGTGTTTGATATCGCCGATCCCGATTTTTTCTCCCCGATGTTTCAGTTTTATTCGGGTTGGGTTTTAGTTTCGTAACTGTTCGCCCTATTCGCGATTCTCCGACCACTTCCGAGAAAACTATTACGTAAACAATGGAGGGATCGGGTGATCATCGGCAAAACGCGGAAGAACTTAACGGAAAAGGCCGATAATATTGTGTTGTAGAACAAAAATTATCAGTATTGATGACATCGGTTTATTTGTATTACAGGGGCATTTTTCAATATGAGTTCAAATTGGGAACCTTCATAATAATGACAGAGCATAACAAATACCAAGTGTTATGATATTATTGAAAATATGCGATCATTGTAGGGACTTCCTCTTTAAAAAACCCATAATTAAACCTCATTTTGACATATTTTGATCATATAGATACAGGGTGTTTCTTAATACCTGTTACCATTTCGCAGTCTCACATTTTTTCAACGATTTGAATATATGTAAAATGAAAGTCACTAAGTGATAGGAGACAAAACAAAGTTTCATTTGGTACCTAACAGCAACATGTTTTCACTAAATGATCACCTGATTGTCATATAAGAGTATATAGTACATGCTCAATGTCATATAATCATCAAACTCGTTATGTGATATCAAGATGACGTCCTCCCGTAGCAAAACGACATCTAAACGTTTCTTGAAGTTGTTTATCAAGGATATGCAGATGTCTGTCGAAATGTTTCTAATTTCACGTCTGATCGATAGTTTCAATTCTTCTATGGAAAATGGCGAAGGACTGTATACTCTATCTTTGAGATAACCTCAAAGAAATAATATCCAGTGGGCTTACGTCAGGAGAGTGAGGAGGCCACACGTTGTCTGTCCTGTAAGAGATAAAGTTTGTGCCGAATGTGATTTCCAGCCATGCGATAACTTTTCCAGATGTATGCGATGTTGCACCATCTTACTGGAACCAAATGCCATTAAAATCTTCTGCTTTTGTCAGAATCTTTCAAATGTTGTTTGATTGAAATAGTATATGGTGTCAGTTTCAAGTCATACCTGAGCATCCTGTATACACTGGAAACACTAGATAGCTTTGTTAGTTATATCACCCAAAACTCGGCGCACAGACTTCTGTTGTGTTTTCACCTGCTCCAATTACTCCGGTGATGTGACTGCTCTTGGTCTCCCGTCATTATCATGTCTTCTGTCTTTTACCGATCCTGACTGTTCAAATCGTTTCACTAGTCTATGTACTTGCATTTTGTTTAATTTCTCATCTTCAGGGTATCGCATTCGCATTGATCTGATAACTGTTATCGGTGAATAAGTCTCATAATACAGCTTAACTATTTCAGTGCGCTTTTCTGTGAGCAGCGTTATCTTGAAAATATAACTTATTTTGATGACGTCATAATGACGTCATGACGTTAACGTTCTCCCGTACTTTTTACAATACTCAAAACTTTGAAATGTTTCCTTATATTATAATATGACTGTGTTGTGTGTAATTTTTATATTGGTTTGTAATGGTAACAGATATTATGAAACCCCCAGCTAGGCAAAAACTGATGAACATCAACAAATGCTAATCTTATATTTTATTGCATTTTCCTTGTCTAATATCAAGAAGGTGAGATAAGAAAAAGGAACATATTTACATTTTGAACAGAAAGTATTGAATACAATACTAAACAATACAATACAAAACAATACAATATAAAACAACACAATACAAAACAACACACTGCAATGCATAACAAAACAATACAATACAACATAATACAATACAAACCAACATAACACAATACAATACAAAACAACACAATACAATACAACACAACACAATACAATACATAACAACACAATACAATACATAACAACACAATACAATACATAACTACACAATACAATACATAACAACACAATGCAATACCTTAAACACAATACAATACAATATATAACAACACAATACAATACATAACAACACAATACAATACAAAACAACACAATGCAATACCTTAAACACAATACAATACAATACATAACAACACAATACAATACATAACAACACAATACAATACATAACAATACAATACAATACATAACTACACAATACAATACATAACAACACAATACAATACATAACTACACAATACAATACATAACAACACAATGCAATACATAACAACACAATACAATATATAACAACACAATACGATACATAACAACACAATACAATACATAACTACACAATACAATACATAACAACACAATACAATACATAACTACACAATACAATACATAACAACACAATACAATACATAACTACACAATACAATACATAACAACACAATGCAATACATAACAACACAATGCAATACCTTAAACACAATACAATACAATATATAACAACACAATACAATACATAACAACACAATACGATACATAACATCACAATACAATACAAAACAACACAATACAAAACAACACAATACAAAACAACGCAATACATATCAACAAAATACAATACATAACAACACAATACAATGCAAAACAACACAATACAATACAAAACAACACAATACAAAACAACACAATACAGAACAGCACAATACAATACATAACACAATACAATATATAACAACACAATACATAACAACACAATACAATAAAAAACAACACAATACAAAACAAAACAACACAGTACAATACAAAACAACACAATACATAACAACACCATACAGATAAGATACAATAAAACCCCGCATCCTGCATTAAGCTATCACTTGTCTTAAAGACTGATAATGATACTTAAGGATACTTATGTTGACTGTTCGGGTTGGCGAGGTTTACTGTAATACAAAGTAACGAGTCGAACACACGGGCCATCTTTTAGATGTATTCATTACATTAAATATATTCAGAAGGTGGGAGATCCTTCGAAAGCAAAAGTAGCAATGCCAAAAGAGAAAATTGCAGACTCGGTTTTATTGAGTCTGTTCATGAGTAGTAATGAAAAGTACAACACTACCCACGCCCAAGTAATATTCAATTTTCCAAACCAATAACATCAACACTAATGACCCCGAAGGACCAGAAAATATAACAACACTGAGAATGGGGTACGGGGCGACATTTTACGGCCGCCACAAAAGCACTTAACACTTGCTGCTGTGAAGTAATTGTATTCTGAAAGTGGGAGGTCCTTCGAAAGCAAAAGTAGCAATGCCAAAAGAGAAAATTGCATACTCGGTTTTATTGAGTCTGTTCATGAGTAGTAATTAAAAGCACACACTACTCACATCCACTAGCACCGGCTTAAGCAGTATTCAATTTTTCAAACAAATAACATCAAAACTAATTATCCCGAAGGACCAGAAAATATAACAACACTGAGGATGAAGTACGAGCAGACTTTTAACGGCCGCCACACACAAGCATATATTCTAGAAGTAGGAGATCCTTCAAGTTGCAACATTTTATTGGCTACGCACATGTACCATTGTTGGTCAGTCTACATTCTCAGCATAGAAAATAATACGAGGGACAGGCACTTCAATGTACATGCAACCATTATTTAAACTATCATTTTAAACGTATGTTCTAGACAACCTGTGTGAAGCAGTTCTTATAAGAAATACTGAAAGTCCTATCTGTATCCAAACTGATTGCGTAGACTACAATAAAATTACTCTGCAAAAGATCTAGTATGGATATTTTACAACGGTCAGTATGATATTTCTACCTAAGATCCACATTGTTATAGATTAAAAGACTTCTAACATGCAATTGAAGATATTTTTTCGATTAACTCTTTATCTTAATAAATGAATTACAGTAAAACCCCTCTAATACGACCACCAAAAAGGGGCATAATTCTGGGTGGCAGATGCAGGTGGTAGCTTAATGCAGGACGAAATTTGTGCAGAAAGCTCCTATAGGAGTTTTCTGCATAACTTTCGACCTGCATTAAGAAACCACCTTCTTATAAAGACAGTTATGGTTGTTTTAAGTGGTCGCATTAGAGGGGTTCTACTGTATTAATTATATCATTATTTCTTACATGATCATTCATAATGTAAAAGGTTAGAGTGTGTGCCTCTTTACTGGTAATTCAAAGACGTTCGGGTCGTTATTAAAGAAACAACAATCATATACGGTGATTTATCATGAACTAGAGGCAATAAGATCGCAAGGTCAGTCGGTCGGACAGTCGTCATCTGCTAGACTAAATAGGTACTTATATCAATTGTAGACTCGTCTGTGATTTTTGTTACAGCAATCATTCCTTATACAGTAAAGTCTCGTCATTATGACCTCTCAAAATCAGTTAATTTCTGAGTTTCTAAAAACGGTCGTAGCTTAATGCTTAAATTTATAGGAGCTTTCTGCATTATTTCGCCGATCATAAAGCATTCATCTGCTTTTTTCAGATTCCTTTATTAACCCTTCGCTTGCTGAATTTTAAAATACATTCTAACGCAATCTGTCAAATTCCTGAAATCTGATTGGCTCATGTGACCAAATTTGCGGCATATACAAAGTGTTATTTCCCCTTTTTTCACCCATGCCTTGTTGCATAATTACATATATCTTCACTGTGTACAAGTATTGCGCTGTGAAATCACTGCTGTGGAGTGCACTGGTTGCACAACCAACTTGTAAATAGTGCAGACCCTGATGAGACAGCTCCTGCTGGAGCTGTCTCATCTGGGTCTTCGCTATTTACAGGTAGGTATATTGACGTGAATAGCAAGCGAAGGGTTAACAACTAGCGAAACATTAATTTTGCTTTTTCAGACACCTATGCTAATCAATTATGTGGTTGCATTAGCGAGACCGTACAGTACAAGGCAGTACACTACAGACGTAGGCAAACTCATCCCATACACTTTATCTCCTTGGCTATCGGGAGATGTGACAGTCAGACACAGCAGTATTAGGTCTGTAGCCTTCTACAATTTCCCCCAACTGACAGCTTGGCCTGTTACCATACAGCCTGAATGTCCAACAGTATGGCTCAAGATAAGATAACGCGTTATTCGGCGACTCGTGTGGTCTGTTGGCAAAGTGCAACACAAATGAATCCGTGGTCAGCTGAAGTCAAACAATAATCTTCGACTACAGTATACCCCTCTAAACCGGAATTCTGGTAGAGAATAGTTTTTAGGCATGTGGCTGCTTAATGCATGGTGAAAGTCATGCAGAAAGCTCCTGTAGGAGCTTTCTGTATGACTTTCACCTTGCATTAAACCGCCACCTGTCTCCACGACCGATATTTGTATCAAATTTAACGTCCGGTTTGGAGATATTTGCTGTAGAACCATTTTATAGAAAACGAATACATCAGTGCGCAACTAGCAATGGTTTGAAAATGATAAACCATTTACCTTATAAATTACATGTTGGAGAGAGAAAACAACTTTTACAACGAGCACGTGTAAGTTAGAAAATATATGTTTTTTCTCTATATTGTCTTTATACGAAAATTATCAACATCGTCTACAATATAACTTATCATAAGTGACCAGTCATTGATTTAACATAGGATTTTTCAAAAGCATGTGGTTGCTTAATGCAGGACAAACGTAATACAGAAAGCCCCCATAGCAGCCATTTCATTAATTGAACATAGGAGTCTTATAGAGCAGGCCGTTGCTTCAGGCAGGAAAAAAGTATTTAGATCCTGCATTTAGCTACCACCTGCTTTAGAGATCCATGATATGACACCTTTTTGATGGCCGCTTAAGGCAGGTTCTACTGTACTTCTAACTTTTACCGAAATAATATACAGTAGAAACCCTCTAATGCGACCACTTAATGAATAAGCATGGATGTCTTCATAAACAGGTGGTTGCTTAATGCAGGACAAAAGTAATGCAGAAAGCTTTCTGCATTACTTTTGTCCTGCATTGAGCTGCCACCTGCGTCTAGCACCCAGAATTATACCTCTTTTAGGTGGCCGCATAAGTGGAGTTTAACTGTATATCTTATGATGTTTTGCGATAATCTCTGCGTTTCAGCAAACTCCAACCTGGTGCAATAGCCATAAGAAGCCGTTCATCTTTAGCCTTGATTCAAATATTTCAATGTCAAATCCAAAAGCAAATTGTCTGTCTATAGAAAACAAAAACGTAGTTTTATGTTATATATCTGGCTACTGCGTGTCTACAGGATGCCTGTTATCTTTGCTAGACGTACATTTGAATATATACAATTTAATCCATTTCAGTTTCAAAGTGGCAAGTGCGTAGGTCGATATATCACTAGACAAACCTCGACGTTCTGAAAAGATAAACGTCTGAATAACCCTTTCTTCCATGAATATTAATTATAAAACTGATTACTACATGAATAGTCATGGACTGGTCTTTCTAAATGTTCTGTGATTTTCCGAATCACATCTGTATCACTCGATACAGAAAACAGAACAGACCCTGATCAGACAGCTCCGACAGGAATCTAATGTGTGTCTAATATGTTTTCAAATGCACCACAAGAGCTCTTATGTGAGGGAAAATGTTAAAGCATATTCTTATGAAACCGCTATGGAAGACCCATTTTACAGTACAATGAAAGGAAATGCATGTAGAACCAGAGCAACAGACAAATGTACGTACACTGATACTAAAGTCATCATCTTGCCACTAAACCATAAGTTATTACCACTCGTTGGAATCGTTTTGAAGAGAAAAGGGGTTTGGTGGAGAAATGACGGTTTTCGTTTCAGTGCCTGATACTAATTCCATCATTTCTCCACTAAACCCTATGTTGTGACTACTCTTTAGAATCGTCTATTCGAGCCGATTCTAAAGAGTGGTCACAACATAGGGTTTGGTGGAGAAATCAAGGAGTTATGCTTGAAAATGTTTTTATGTACATATCTTAGCTGGACCTCTGTATAATGTCTAATATTTATTTGCAAACATTATTCTTAAAGTTTATTGTAAATTCCAATGTTCTAAACTTTTGAATTGAACTCCGTTATCGTAAAAAAAACATACACTGAGATGTTTCTATTATATGTTTTGTTAACTTGGTTATGACGCAGTGAAGAGGCGCACTATAATACTTGCTCTAGTCAAGTTCCAATGTACAATGGTCAGGCAAAACACTAAGACATTAAAGTTAATCGAACATAATCCCGATATCGGTGTGGCCGAACGGGAACAACAATGTGATTATCGTATGCATGCGTTCTTTGATCATTTTCCGTATTAGTTAAACTAATTCCAGGAAAGCAAAAAATAAAGTTAATCTAAGTTTCTCTCGATATACAACTAAATTACAAATTCAACATCCGTACATCTTTTGATTATCTATTTTAAATTTCTGCGCAAGTGTGCGTTTTACCATTTTATCCGATAACTAGATGAAAATAGAAACTGTTTGTCTCAGCTGAAGTTTCGAAATTTATTTCAGTTTGTATCTCTTCTTATTGTTTTCTTCGGAAATATGCTGAAAATATGCGGCGAATGTTTTTGTTCTATGTGAACTCCTATCCATCTCTACTTTGTGGATTACGGAATTATAAACATCTTATTCCAATTTTTTGTCATGGCCAGAACCACTGTGTTCATGATTCATATGCCATTATAAAGTAATTCAGCAAATGAATACTCATGGTATCATTATTTTCTTACATGAATAATAATGTGATACAGGGTCAGGGTATTTCCTGGGTTTTGCAAGAAATGAAGACTTCGACAATCGGATACGACCTTTGATCTGGGCTTACCCCGATTATTCGGTTTTATCGTGACCTATATGATCTATAAACCAACCTCCATTTGGTGACGCATTGAATAAAATTGTTTCTTTATTTCATTTTTACTCTCTTGTTGGTACGTATTGTCGTCTTTACGGTGTATGTTCTGCTACTGTTGTTTTGCTGAGATTTCCCTAAGAACAGTAAGAATGTCGCATGTACCTCTCACACATTCATGCTGCAAACTTCTCGCTAATTTGAAAACACAAATATGTATCACCATCAGTCTTTAAGACACGTGAAAGCTCAATGCACGCAAAAGGGTATGCAGAAAGCTCCTTTGGGAGCTTTCCGTATGACTGTTACAATGTATTCAGCAACTACCTTTCTAAAATGTTCTGAGTTATTCTGTACTTAAATTCTGTTTTCGAAATATTACTGTAAACTCAGAGTGCCATATTTATACCAGCCCCTGCTTTTACATGGCTTCTCTTTTAGATCAATACTGTTTTATGTCATCACGAATGATACAAGAGCATTCTAATGACTTTCCGTGAAATGAATCATATCGGAGTTTCAGCAGACTGTTTTTATCACGTTGCCTGATGAATTATTATGTCAGAAATAATGACATTATCAATAATTATTAGCTGTATTTCTATATTGATATTTGAACACGTGAATGTTTTGCTATAGCTGACACTTTAGATTCAGATATATATTATGCCAGGACACAAATAGAGCAGAGCCTCTGATCAGACGACTTCTACAGGAGCCTTCTGATCTGGGTCTAATCTTGTTTGCAAAAGCTTCAAAAAGCATATCTCCCAGTTAAAAAGTTAGAGCAGACGGGTTTCCGCCATCAAATACAGTAAAACCTCTCTATAACGGTCACTAAATTGCGTTAATTAGTTGGTATTTAGGACAGGTGGCTGCTTAAAGCAAGGTGAACGTAAAACAGAACGCTCCTATAGGAGCGTTCTGTTTTACCTTCACTTTGCTTTAAGAAGCCACCTGCCATTAACACAAAATACTTGATGTAATTTAGTGTCCGTTATAGAGAGGTTTTACTGCAGATACAAAGTGTTAGTATATCTCGGCTGGATCTTGTAATGAGAGGTAGTTGACATAGTAAACAATCATAGTCACGGTGGTTACTGATGTTATTTTCGTGATTTTGCATGTTTCAGTCGTGCTTTATTAATGATAAACTTAGTCCGTTACTCATTCAAAGCTATACTCCATAAATAGACCTCTGTAAGCCTTTCCAAAACAGAGAAGATCCATATCAGACGGCTCATGTAGTAGGATCGGTCTGAGTAAGGTCTGCTCCGTTTGCTTATGACGTAATATACCTGTAGCTCTAGTTCTACAGTTTCTTTCTTCGCCATATATTTTTTTGTTCAAATACAATTATAAATAAAATAACCAAGTCAATAGTCACGATCTATTGATTTCTGATATGAATATTCATGGAGTAACGGGTTTAACCCTCCCTTTCCCTAATATAAACGTGTTTTCACGAATCTGCAAACAGAGTAGATCCAGACCAGACGGCTCCTTTAGGAACCGTCTGATCAGGATCTGCTCCATTTGCTTATGGAATTTAATCTGTTTCTTTACTTTCCAAAATGACTACAGTGTTTTTACTTTCCATATTTCGTTATAACTATTGTGTCTATGCATATTCAGTAGTTACTGAAATAAAGAACAAACACAGATCATGGAAAGGGTTTACTTAATAACAAAAATTGTGTTTAAGTAAAACTTGTTTTAACTCTTTACCTGGTGAATATTTAATGAATGTATGAATATTAATTAGCTGAATATTGATCAGCTGATTTTTTTTATTTTCTATTTTGGCAAAGAGAACATAGGAATTTTCAACAGGGCAGAAACTGTAGAATCAAAACTTAATTGTTTAACAAACAAACAGAGAAAATCTTGATCAGAAGGTTCCTACAAGAGTTAACTAGTCTTAATCTACATCATTTTAAATAGTGTGTTAAAATCTGCATCTATGGGGGATGAAGGGGAAAATTTACCATTTAATGTCTTAAAAAAACATAGTAGGCTGCTTCAAGCCTGGGGAAATGCAAAAGGAAATTCCTGTTTTACGTTTGCCCTGCATTAATATACCACCTGCCTTAAAGATCAATAAATCTACTTCTTTTGAGTAGTCGCTCTTCAAGAAGAGCTTTGCTGAATGGATTAGTCGTTCTCGTAATGTGTTTTCATTGTGTCGTCATAGTTGCCTTGTCGTAGTGTTACACGCATTGTGTTTACGTAATGTGTTTTCGTATTGCGTTGTCCTAGTGTGTTGTCGTATTACGTTTTCGTAGTGAGTTGTCCTAATGAGCCTTCGAAGTGCGGTATCGTAGTGTGCTATAATATGTTATTGTGGTGCATTATCGTAGTGTGTTGTTAAATGAAAAAGTAGTAAAGTCAAGCAGGCAAAGTCACATACAAGACGCAACCACCACCAAAACATCGATAGATAGCATGTCAAAATCACAATTACACACCCAAACACACGCACATACATGTACACTAGATGAACACAGAAAACCTTAACAAATACACATGTACTAGAGATAAATATTCCAAACATGAACAAAAGCACTAGTACAGAGACACAAGATAAACAAAAGTAAGGGTGACAAAGAGAGTACCGCCTTAGAACGGTCAGTGGCAAAATCACCACTGGGGGTTTAAAACGGTTTATGGACGTCCTTACCTCACACTTATCTCAAAGTCACCCTGGCTTAATAAATAGTGTAAATAAAGGTATCCCCGCCGGACTTTCCCATAACATAAAAGACGGTTAACACATGGCAAAATGTAAAACATAGCATAACAACTGTGAAAAATCCGTCAAATAGAATGACTTTGCTGAAGTCAGAGCAAATGCAGGGAAGCCGTTAAGGGCATGACAGGGAAAAGGTAATACATGAGTCTGGTAAACTCATCCCGTTTCTGAGTTTAAGAGTATGCCATCAAGGAGTACTACCACCGACCTGTCATCGCGCAAGCAAAGAGGGAAGCGTAGCTACAGACTGTAAAGGGATCAATAACCAAACATGCAGTGCCTTGCAATATAATGGGGCATAACCTTTGTTCTTAAGGTTATAATGCGTCTCATAAACAAATCATGAAAATGGATATGATCCCGAATTTTCCTAAGTTTGTAGATAACATCACCATAAAATTCTGGGTGAGAAATGCCTTGTTGCAGCAACGTCCGTAGATTGCAATTATATTTACTAATGAGAGGTAATTCCGATAATAAAAATTAGAAAACGTTTTCCGAAGTGTGTGATATCTGCAACCTTGTTTAAGAAGTTTATCAGTTATAACTAAATTTTTACTGTTAAATTTTTCTAGCAAAGAACAGGCTTGGGCAAACAGAATAAGTTTAGAAATATAAACCCCATAGGATGCAGAACGGGGCACCTCTCCATCTAGAAAAGGATAATTAACAATTTTAAAATTAAAATCTTCCCTTTTATCTTATATTTTGGACGAAACTTAATCATTTGTGATGGAGATATTCAAATCTAAAAAGGAACCTATAATGTCAGGTTGATTCGCTTTGTTTAAAGTCAGCTCTTTTGGGCAAATTGAAAAAATTATAGTTTCAAAATTAAGATTATCCAAATCTACAAGATCGTCTAAATACCTTGAAGTTTTATTAAAAGCATTAACAATATCGGCCTGTGTATCAGGTTTTAAACATAGCATAAAATCCCTCTCATGGCAATACAAAATCAAATATGCAACAAGAGGGGCACAATTTGTACCCATGGGTATACCAACAACTTGAAGATATATGGCATCCCCATACCGCACAAATATATTATCTAAAAGAATGATAAGACATCTACAATCATCAAGGCAAGTCCACATTGTGTAATGTTCAACTTCTGAATTCGAAAAGAATGAACGTTAAACATTACAAGCAATTAACAGTGTATTTCTTGTTTTCGTGGCGTGTTTTCACAGTGTGCTGTTGTAGTACGTTGTCGTAGTATGTTGTTGTATTGCGGTTTCTTAGGGTCGCATTCGTTTGTTATAGAGTGTTGTCACAGTGTGTTGCCGTAATGTAATGCCGTGGAGAATTGTCGTAGTGTGTTTTTGTTGAGTGCTTTCTTAGTATGTTCGTGCATGGTGGTGTCGCTGTGTTTTAGCGTAGTGAATTGTCGTAGTAGGTTGAAGCTTATTGTTGTACTGCGTTGTCGAAGTGTGTTGTCGATGGATATTGTGGTAGGGTGTTATCGTAATGCGTTGAGGTGGTGTATTGCCCTAATGTATTTTCGTAGGATGTTGTTATGGTACGTTGTCGTAGAGTATTGTCTACTGAAATAAATACTACAGTTAGATAGTACGGTTAACTACGCTATATAGCTACTTCTTTATTAATTGGCATGTGGTTGCTTAATGTAGGACAAAAATACAGACACATCGAAATTACCTTTCCGTGTAATTTTCTTTCAGCATTAAGCTTCCATGTTTCGAAACATCTCACATAAATAGATATGTTTTGAGTAACGATTGTAGAGAGGTTTTACTTAGCGGACTCTTCGCCTTTCATCACGCTTATTTAATCGCTAAAGTGATTTCGGTCCGAACCCCTGTTCACACTCTGATCAATACCTCAATACCGTTGTAAAAAAAAAGAGTAAAGTACCTAGTTATAGTCTACTTTCAGTTCGAATGACCGCTCAGCCGACTGTACATTTACTCCCTTCGTTGTCATGAATATTGGCAGAACAGAACCCTTTTTAACCCTTTACAACATGAATACGCCTTCCTATGCCTTTGCAAACAGTGTAGTCAGATCAGAAGGCTCCAATATGAGCGTATGGAATAATATGGACCTGATTCTACAGCTTTTACGTTGGTAGAACGTCCATGCGTTAATATGCCAATATAAGAATTAATCTAATTAATATGTATGACGTGATTCTTTCTTGCATTAATATTCAAGGAGTAAATGGTTAAATCTTAGTAAAACATTTTCACCCATATGTATCATGTTTCACTCAATAGGGATATAGGCAAACAATGTATGCCCTGATCTGAGAACTCTTATATGAGCCAACTGAGCAGGGTCTGCATTGCTTGCTTCATATATTTGACGCAAAAATATTACAATGTCGATCCTAATAATGATAGTCAGTTTGACAAAACCGCTTAAATATTATATTCCTTTTAGCTACCATTGACCATTACTTCATCGGTTTAGAGTTAGACCAATCAAATACATGTATATACATAATAAACTGTCTTAATTAAAGAATGTTTCAAGTCCACTATGCAAATTGAAAACTGTCTAGAGCAACGTCTTTTTCATAAGTTTCCAAAATGCTGATTTGCAGTTTATGATATTCTTTATTTCATTTCATCTCCGTGTGCTCACAGAAGCTAATAAACGTGAACAGAATATCTTTTTGTCTCGCGCGACTGCCGCGTCGTACTAAAATGAGTACAGTAACGAGTAAGTAAACCAGAAAATAAATGAATCCGTGATAAACTGGGCAACAGTTTGGATCCAAAGAGTAGGTCGACGTAAATGGGTCTTCTTTAGCAGAATCATGCAGCAAGGTCACGATTGACGAACATTCGTGTCTACTGAACTATTTCCGGATACAGAGTTTCTTGATGAAGGTGCTCCGATTCTGTCGAGCGTATGGTAGTCAAGCGGGAGATGCGACGTTGTATTGTGTGTGTTTAAGAATGGCAAATTCAAATTCCTATTTGGGTGACGGAAGGTCATGCAAAAATGTATTTTACGAAACAATTCATACCTGCTTCGTGGACAATAAGTCTCTAGATCAAAATGTACAATGTAATTCGACCCATCTGAAAAACGGGATGTGTAAGGATATATCCAAACTTATATGGGTATAATTGTATTGCTTAGTTTATATGCATGAACTTCAAATTGATCTATTCTGTTACCCAAATTTCCAGCAATATTTTATGTGTAGTGTTGTATGCCAAAAAATGTACCCAATTCTGTTGGGTCTGGGTCAAAACTGTGTGACTTACTGGCACTGTGCATAGAATGTTACATTCAAATTTTGTTTTTAAGATGTGAGTGCGTTGACACAATATCATAGAGCATAATATGGCACAGGCAGATAAACTTACGGAAAGGATGGGGTTGGTTTACCTATGTTCTAAATAAATTCTTTTTTATTATTATTCTTATCTATATATAAGTATTAAATATATTTTATTTTAAATGTTCTATAATTACACATTGAATATACCCTATTTTTTATGTAAAATGTATCTATGTGAAGCGCTTTTGAACGCACATATCCTGTGTGAAAAGAGCGCTATATAAATGTGGTATTATAATAATAATAATATGGGTAATTATATTGAGTTGAATTTCAATGGCTTTTAAACTCACTGGGGGGAAACGTATCCCGGATATTGCTAATAAATGAGCTGTATTTTGACGCAACGGAGAGAACAGGAGTGCAACGAGGGTAAGTAAATGTGTATTTTCTCTTAATTAGTTCTTTTTCGGCAATTGACAGTTGGTGCTTTAGATTCACCATACTCATATTATACACGCTATATACATGATTTGGAATCAAACAATGCAAACGTTGGGGAAAATCACAAAATGAACGCCGTGCTCGCGAAAGAATGCATAACCATCTCCCAGATTTTTTTATGTTACTGAAAGATGGAATCAAAATATAAAATTCTGAATTGAGCGATCGCTTTGAATATCATTTAACTATGTATAATGAAAATTTCAGTCATATTGGTTCAAGTTTGACCAAAATATGGCCACAAACGAAAAGTCGGCTAGTCACTATTAGTGTACTGGGGATTGATAAACGGTGTACTGGGTATTGCATATTGTCAAAATTTGGTGTACTGGGGATTGCACATTACACTTTAGTTGTTTTTTTGCTTATTCACCAGCATAATAATTTGAAAAGACCTCTGAAAAGTTTATTCTGGCAATATTCTTCTATTTTCATCATAAAGTAGTGTTTAAAGGTCTAGTTTTGACTTGATGGGGTGTTAATTGGATTGTTTATTGTGGTTGGGTCCCACCATGCTTGATAGTTACTGCATCATATTAACCCATATCCTCCAGTACTTTCGTCTGCTTTGAAATTGCCGTCTGCAAAACAATATTTAGATCTAAATACGATTTGTACATACATCAGATGCTCTATGCTATGCTACCTCTGATCTGGATCCAAACTGTTTGCAAATAACAGACAAGTGGCCACCAGCAGGATAAGGATAAATTGCAACTAACCCTTATCCTGTTGGTCGTGCCTTGACTGTTATTTGCAAACAGTTTTGGATCCAAATCAGATGCTGCATAATGCCGCGTCTGATCTAGATCCAGGCTGTTAGATATAAAATACATTTGTCTCTGAGACCTTTTGATTTAAAATATGCACATATATTGCTGCATGATATGGGTTTAGCATCTATCAATTAGAACCCTACTGTGCTAACTGGCTTGCGGTAAAGGGGTAGTTATGAACCCCTATAATAGGTATTTAAGCGTTGTTAAAATATGCCCTATCCATCGATGTAATTCAGCAGGGATCGGATAGCCTGAAAACGTTAGTTGTAATATTCTAGCAATACATATTCTTTATGTACAGTGTCATATTGAGACAGAAAATGATTTTCAAGCTATTTCATATGAAAAAAATGCATTAAAAATTGTTTGTTTATTTGTTTCAGATATTACGCCTCTTTAACAGTTTTTCAGTCATATTGCGACGTCCAGCTAATTACTGGTGGAGGGAGACACCAGATACCCTTTATACACCTTTTCAGATACAAATCAGTAACTGGGTAGAAGTAACTGGTATCAGAACACCAATTAGCCGCAAATGCCCCATGGTGTAGTCAAAAGTTACAAGTCCACTGAGAATTAGTGTCAAATATTTTGCCTCAAAATAAAGTACGTGATGTAGCACTGTTTTCATGGGATTTTCATCATTTTATGTTTATCATGTAGATATACATGGTTGTCAGAGAATAGATACAATGCTTGTCTGTTATTCTAGAAAGGGTTTGTGAAGAACTTGTGTGAACCTAAGTAACATGTCCCTGTTTAGTCAGTGCCTCTGTCAGAAGTGTCAAGAAACTGGAGTGCAAGATATTTTTCTTACATAACACATGACACCCCAGTGTTTGCATCTTTCAGTAATGCATGAACTTATCTTTGAGGACAATACAGACGGATTCCTGTGTTGGGTATACAAGTTGACATTTCTTTACCTTGTACTGTAGTTGATGCAGTTTATATGAATCATTCAATGATATAGGGCAGCCTATTTGGTGGGGACCCATTCTAAAAAATGGACAATCAATGTCGCCGTTATAAGTCAACTGATATTTCGCCAATTAAAAGCAATTAACGTCGTGTCATTGTTTTTCTCTATTTTTCATTATATTAGGATTATTTCATAAACATTTTTATGGTATAAAATGCTGTTCTGAATGGATTTCCAGGCCTTTAAATCTGCACGGGGTGGCGGAATTTGTATTTTCATTGTACCCATAATATAGTGTAGAATGTAATCATTCCCGATTTAAGCCCCTGCATTTATTTATTATTAATGGATGTTTTTCACGAAGACAAAACGGCGCTAAAGCAACCAAACATTAAAATACACTGACATGCTAATGCAATGTCGCCAAACCTGACCTAATCTATGAGGCTAAACTATAACGGTAAATAGAATATCACATACTGCACGATAATTCTGCAATGCCTTATTCATTCACCCTTTAATAATGTATATCATGTGTATGAAAAAAGATTTTTACCAAATTCATCTATGGAAAAAAAATTCAGAGGCCAAGTTTCTAAATTACACTTCGGGAATTTAGCTTTCTAATCTACGAGTCATCACAAATAAGCATATTCGTTTCCCCATGAAAAACTTTTTTTATGGATGTTTTGCCAATTTTGTGTACTAAATAACCTATTGTTTATCAAAATTTAATGAAAAGTACTTTGAGAAAGCATATAAAATTTTGCTGGCCAATCAAATACAGCGGAAAAGAAAAAATCCTAATCTACGAGGCCTAATTTACGAGACAAATATCTTTCTTGAGTTGCCCCTTCCATCATTCCCGAGTGTCGTGCCACTCAATTACATCTTATTCAATACTTAAACCACAGTCACATGTAAATAATTCATGGAAGATGTCAGTCTGCTACATAATTCGTCTACACAATTCCCTAAGAAAGCGGTGAGTTATTTGACATTTTGCAGAAATAGCTTACAGGATTGCCTTCTTGAATTTGTATACATATTATTTCATAATTATGATTTGAATACCGAATTATCGACGTATGAACAACATAACTTTTCGCATTGTTTAAATATTCCACATGAAAGTTCGGACTCGTAGCTTAGATTAAATTGTCCCGTAGATGAGGATGCCAATATCAAAGTATTTCTACACAATTTTTCAAACGTAAAGTAAGTTTAAATTATGCCAGTATAATACAAATCTATTCAGAAATAATAAATGGTTCAATAAAAACAAGATTGGCAATATATTAATGGCAATTATTTGTAGAATTTTTAAAAAAAAACTTTTCACTACTATATTTACTTTTATTTTTGTTAAGTCACGAACATGTTTACTTGGTATTTCTTTTACAAAAAGAGCAAACATTCACTAAACATTCACTTCATTGCATTTATTCCTATTGCCCAATCTACATACAAATATAGTCAAGTATGTCTCCTTTCAAATAGGCATTTACAAAGCCACACATACAGTCACCAAAGTGTGCCGTAAAATATAATCTCTTTTGTCCCGTAAATTATAGTAATATTTTTATTCACATCAACAGGTTTGAATCCCATTAAATAGCTGAATTGTTTTGTTCGTCCATCCCTACTTTCGTCTGTCTGTCAGTATGTCTGTCTATTCATATGTTGTGATAGTGTTTATCCGTCTCGAGGTGTTGTGTGACTCATTACTCAAACACTAATTGAAGCGGATTGTTGAAACGTGCATTATTTGAGCATGTGTACCTTAAGTTTCGGCCCATGAGTTAGCAAAGCATTGGTGACAGTGTGATAATTTAAAGCAGCAATAATTTAAATAAGAAAGTACAGCCAACCTTTGATAAATGTATACTTGTCATTGAAAATATATAGCGATGTATCATCAATATGAAAGATATAGATTCAATGACAGCTGGGAGGAACATATATCTGTTTCAAATGACTCAAAATGAGAATTTATTCGCACTTTGAGCTGTTTGAAAAAGATAATATAGACTCGTCAATAAAGAGGTGAACAATTAAGTGTAGTTTTAGTTCTAATTGAAACTTTGAATTACGAGTATGTAGGAAATCGTGTTAATAGACTTATTAATGTTTGACTGTACTATAAAATATAACAAACTTAAGGCCATCTAAAGCAGATGAAATTGATTGAAAAAGAAAATGTAATGCGCAAGACAGGCGTCCTGGTACCTACAGGAAATGGGAGAAGAATGTCCACTGTCCCTGAAAAAGTTTTCAACTTCACGTCTTTTACCAATAGTCCTTAAACATAATTTTATGATTTAGGGGACAACCCAATGACACACTTTTCCCCCAGCAAATGGCTGGTTCTGAGTTATGTGAACGCAAGTAGTAATCAGTTTTGTTATTTTTATTAGTAACTCTTGTAAACAGTTAACAATGGATTGTTCGACTGAATCAAACTATTTTCATTACATACATTTGTCAGCGGTCAGTGCATAGTTCAGTCAAAAGGGATGTTTTAACTCAGACAGTAAAATTACAGAGTTGAACACGACATACAGAGTTGAATTTGAAATTTTCGGTCTATTTGTATACTCCTAAATGCTCGTTTTGATGAATGCTGCTGTTTATAAAGCAATGTACAGTAAAACCCCGCTAATGCGACCACCTAAAAGAGGTATAATTCTGGGTGGCAGAGGCAGGTGGTAGCTTAATGCAGGACGAAAGTTATGCAGAAAGCTCCTATAGGAGCTTTCTGCATAACTTTTGTCCTGCATTAAGCAACCACCTGCTTTAGACGACATCAGTGGCTGTTTATTAAGTGGTCGCATTAGCGGGGTTTCACTGTATATCATATTATTTGTCAGTCTAATTTACAGGATACATTCCTATAATTTACGGGACTGTGGCTTTCGAAAGAGAAATTTTCTTACAAATTGTCTTAACGATTTTGTGTACTTATGTATGAGTTTATAATACATCGGGAACGTTTCCTGACCCTCAAATTGTTTTTTTTTTGTTTTGCACTAATTTTAACTGTGTAAAAGTTCAATACAACATTCATGAAACTATATTTTTATGAATGGAAAAGTAGTAAAGTCAAGCAGACAAAGCCACATGCAAGACGCAACCACCACCAAAACACCGATAGACAGCATGACACACACACACAACCACACACCCAAACGCACACGCACACACACACACACGAAATGAACACAGAAAACACCAAAAGACACACAAGAACCAGGGACAAACGTTCCACAACATGAACAAACCACAAGCACAAAGACGCAATGCAAACAAAAGGAAGGGTGACAAAGAGAGTACCGCCTTGGCACGGTCAGCAGCAAAAACACAACTGGGGGTTTAAACCGGTTTACGGACGTCCTAACCTCACACTTCTCTCAAAGTCACCCTAGCTTTACAAATATTGTAAATAAAGGTATCCCCGCTGGACTTACCCACAACATAGACGACGGTGAACACAGGACAACATGTAAAACATAGCATAATAACTGTGACAATCCGTCAAATATGTACTCAATGACTTTGCTGAAGTCAGAGCACCTGCAGGTAAGCCGTTAAGGGCACGACGGGGAAAAAATAATACATGAGTCTGGTAAGCTCCTCCTGTATCCAAGTTTAAGAGTATACCATCATAGAGTACTACCCTCGGCCTGTCATCGCGCAAGCAAAGAGGGAAGCGTAGCTACCGACTGTAAAAGGGTCGATAACCAAACATGCAGTGTGTTGCAATATAATAGGATCATAACCTTTCTTTTTAAATTTTTTAATGCGTTTTATAAACAAATCATGAAAATGGATATGACCCCGAATTTTCCTAAGTTTGTAGATAACATCCCCATAAAATTCTGGTTGAGAAATGCCTTGTCGCAGTAACGTCCGTAGATTGCAATTATATTTACTAATGAGAGGTAAATTTCGATAATAAAATTTAGAAAAGGTTTTCCGAAGTTTGTGATATCTGTAACCTTGCTTAAGAAGTTTATCAGTTATAACTAAATTACGTCTGTTAAAATCTTCAAGCAAAGAACAGGCTCGGGCAAACCTAATAAGTTGAGAAATATAAACACCATAAGATGTAGAACGTGGCACATCCCCATCTAGAAAAGGATAATTAACAATCTTAAAATTAAAATCTTCTCTTTTATCGTATACTTTGGACGAAACTTTATCATTTGTAATTGAAAGATTCAAATCTAGAAATGAAGCATTAATGTCAGATTGATTAGCTTTGTTTAAAGACAGTTCTTTTGGGTAGATTGAAGAAACCATAGTATCAAAATAAGGATTATCTAAATTCAAAATATCGTCTAAATACCTTGAAGTTTTATTAAAAGCATTAACAATATCGGTCTGTGTATCAGGTTTTAAGCTAAGCATAAAATCCCTCTCGTAGCAATACAAAAACAAATCTGCAACAAGAGGGGCACAATTTGTACCCATGGAGTGAAGTTGAGTGTGGTGTTCAACTCCTAATTTTCATACTTAATATCAAAATGTTTCATCAGAAATGGATAAATGCATGCTATATAATCTCAGTTCATACACATAACCCGATTCTTTGAATTATATAACTGTCCGAGCTCTATGTATAACTGTTAAAAATCAGGTTATGGGTACTGTGAACACAAGGAATAAATTTCTATAGCTTATACATTAACCACAATGGTTAATAAATATTAGAACTATTTCGGAATAAGGTCAAAGATACATTAAACATTTCAATATTCACAACTTTTCAGACATACGACGTAGTTGAAATTTAACGTTTTCATTCGGTGAGTTGACCAATTTATTTGAGAATGGGTCGTTAAAAACACGTGCCCCTAGCTATATCACTTCTTATATCACAGTACTATTTTGACCACTGCGCTAAAGCCGCTGTTATGTATAACAGCGTTCATTAGCATTTTTGGAAAAACTGAGTGATATAGATCTAATATTTCTGAATGTTTATGCTATTAATAAAAGCCTATTACATGTATATGTTTATACAGTACTATTATATTTACATATTGGCTCGACCTTTGATTACAGTATGTTTTGCATCAGTCAGTACTCAATATGGTACTGAGCCTGTTAACTAGAGCTACACATAGATCTACATGTTATGTCATATCAATTAACTGAAGAGTAAACAACAGATCTATTAAGAAATAGGTAAAAAGACTATTATGATTGATGGATGGATGAGTTGGATGTTACGGCACTGCTACACAAAAACTATTATTAACAGGTACTTATAGATAATGGCTTTTAATAAGTCAGTGATCATCGAGTATTTCAATACAGATGCATATAGATCTATCTAGAATGTGCGATTGACTAGAAACAGTATTTATCACGACAGAAATATATCTGAAATATCTAACAACGTTCAATAAAACGGAAAAAAGAGAACAAATGAAATGCAATACCCAGTACACTATCATGCAATACCCAGTACACTAAAATCTTTGGAGCTACCAATCCCCAGTACACTAACAGTGACTAACCGACTATTCGTTTGTGGCCATATTTTGGGCAAACTTGAACCAATATGACTGAAATTTTCAGTATACACAGTTAAATGATATTCAAAGCGATCGCTCAATTCAGAATTTTATATTTTGATTCCATCTTTCAGTAACATAAAAAAATCTGGGAGATGGTTATGCATTCTTTCGCGAGCACGGCGTTCATTTTGTGGGTTTTCCCATCGTTTGCATTGTTTGATTCCAAATCATGTATATAGCGTGTATAATATGAGTATGGTGAATCTAAAGCACCACCTATCAATTGCCGAAAAAGAACTAATTAAGAGAAAATACGCATTTACTTACCCTCGTTGCCATCCTGTTCTCTCCGTTGTGTCAAAATAAAGCTCATTTATTAGCAATATCCGGGATACGTTTCCCCCCAGTGAAACTACGGTAGTCTAACTGATTAAGACATACCCTACACATTCTCGACTACTTGCCCACTAAATGCCCTGTCCAGGATGGTCAATGAAATAACGTTTGTATTATTAATGTTAATTGATGTCTGATAAATTTATATATAAAGACATTGCAAACCAATACTTAAAGACTATGCATATATACAAAGCTATTCTTTACATAATTATAAGAGACGACACCATATACACATTACATATTCATTTCGTTGTCACAGTAATTTATCTTACACATAAAGTCAAATACCACCACTGTTAATCTGATATTTAAAAACTGCACTAAAATGTCTAACGTTTGTAATATTTCACAGGTAGTTTCACAGAGCTACAAATGATTGCGAGTACCCATGTACTAAACTCGTCATTTCTCCACCAAACCATATAATGTTACCACTCTTAAGAATCGTCTCGAAGAGTAGTCACAGTATAAGGTTTTGTGGATAATTAAAGGAGCTTTTCTTGAAAATGTTCAAATTTACGCATCTTATCTGGATATGCAGGTATTTATATTACATCAAAATTGTTAATTCGGTAGATATCCGTTTCTTTTCGCAGTCAGATCGAAAATTTCACCATTATGGGCTGTATATTGTCGGAAAGATTTTTCATATCATCATTGATAATGTATTAACCATATGCGTTTGGCCAGGTGGATTGACTTACATCAGGTGATATATGTGTGACACGACATTTGTCCGAAATGGGTGACAAATAGCCTAGATCTAATCAGTTTATACATACCATCTGATAAGATATCCCAATATATATTAATCAGCAATTTCGGTTTATAATTTGGTATTCGTCCAGCAACATTGTGAGAAGCAAAATGAAATCGCTAATTGTATTAATCCTATGTGTTTTGGCGGCCCAGGGACAAGCCGCTTGGTTGTTTGGCTTCGGATCAGATCACGGCGAACAACTGGATGAAAATGCCATTGTTACTGAAAGTGAAGGTTTGACAAAATATTCTGTTCTATCGTCTTTAATATGCATTCTTGTTAATATTTGCAATGTCTGTAAATTGATTGTGATTGATAGCTGAAAAGCGGACCTTTAAGTTTCAGTTAGCACAACTACTTAATGAATTATATTTAAGAAATAGCTCGGCATGATAAATAATTACTACAGTAGAACCTGTCATAAACGTATATTCATTTATTGAATATATGAGTCTTCAAAAGTAGGTGGTTGCTTAATGCAGGTCAGAAGTAATGCATTACATAACCACCTTCTTTTACGACTCCCATGTTCAATAAATGAATGGCTGCTTAAGACAGGTTCTAGTGTGTGTTAACTTGATATGTGCTTGATGAATGTAAGTTGTTGAGTAATTATGCAAGATCAGTCCTTTCAGTTCTACATGTAACCAATGCATATACATATGTCAGGGATAATTACGTCATGAATATTAAATACCTACTGTAGAACCCCTCTAATGCGACCACTTAATGAATGAACATGGTTGTCTTTATAAGCAGGTTGCTGCTTAATGCAGGACGAAAGTAATGCAGAAATCTCCTACAGGAGCTTTCATCATAACTTTCGTCCTGCATGAAGCTGCCACCTGCCTCTGCCATCCAGAATTATGCCCCTTTTTGGTGGTCACATTAGATATTTTTTCTGTATACCATTATCATAACATATGAAAACATACATGTATATGGTCATGACAGGAACTGAAGAATCAGATATCTTCTAACCTATAAGAAGATAGAACAGACCCTAGTCAGACGGCTTCTACTGGGTCTATTCTGTTTGCAAAGGCGTTAACCCTTTCCTTCATATAAACGCGTGTTAACGCATTTGCAAACAGAGTAAACCCAGATCAGACGGCTCCTATAGGAGCCGTCTGATCTCGGCCAACTTTGTATGCTAATGGAATTTGATATATCTGTTTCCTTAGTTCCTAAAATGGCTACAATGTCCCACCTTCCATATTTCATTATAACTATTTTGTCCATTGTTATTCAGTAGGCACTGAACTTTGGAATCATCATAGAACAGGGAAATGGTTAAAACGCGATTACACCAGGTTAATGGTGTAACGGATTAAGTCAAATGCTAAATTCCGAAACTTAAGAGCAGGTGATGCATGTGTAAGTGTGAATCTAAAACGCGTAACATACATCGCGTGAAGCGACGAACAGTGTCCATATCACTGGTATATGTTCACGCTTACTACTGATGTTCATGATAGAACTTTTAGATCTTCATCACGATTTCAACTTTACCTGCCAAAGCCTAATACTGAGTTCTTTCAAAATTCTTTTAATTACTCTGGTTCACATATTTCGAACAGTCTTCCATATTACATGTATGTCAAGAACGCTTATTCTGTGAAACGTTTCAAAAGATTGTATCTGCAGTGGACCAGACAAAACAATATCCGTTGAACCAAGTGCGCGTTTTGTACTTCTAGTTTCATATTTAACAATGCACTATGTATGGCACATGTTTTTCAAGAGTGTTAAACAGTGTTCTTTTGAGTGCCAAGCAGCCTCGATCCCGTTAAGGTACTGAGAAGTGAGGCGACTGATCTTAATCTAAGCTGTTTGCAACACCGTTAAAATTTGTGCATTTTAAAATCACTTTAAAAATCATTCTTAAAATAGTTTAGTATCTACCAACGGTGATCTATATCTAATGCCGAATCATAATTATCTGTATCAACGCTAATTGCACGACTCAGCTGGCAATGATCAACGCTGTTTGCACGGCTCAGTTGGCAATGATCAATGCTGTTTGCACGGCCCATTTGGCAATGACCAATGCTGTTTGCATGGCTCAGTAGGCAATGATCAACGCTGTTTGCACGACTCAGTTGGCAATGATCAACGCTGTTTGCACGGATCAGTAGGCAATGATCAACGCTGTTTGCACGGCTCAATTGGCAATGATCAAGGCTGTTTGCACGGCTCAGTTGGCAATGATCAACGCTGTTTGCACGACTCACTTAGCTATGCTTTTTTAAAATTGTATTATGTGCATGACCCTAAACCTTCGTCTGCTGTTCGCGATAAAATGGCTTTTGCAAACAGCTTGGAATCAGAACTGATGCCGAATAACTCGACGTCTAATCCGGATCCATGGTGTTCGGCACTCGGTCAATTGTTTCCCAACATTGGATGAGTTCGGACACTTTTTAAATGAAGCTGATGACACTTGCAGCAGGCGATGGGTTAATTACTTTTAATTACTTGTTAATTCTAAGAGCCCCGAATGGACTTACATTGTACTTCCAACACTGACGGGGTATTGTATATAGTGTTTTATTGCATATGTGTTTTGGATGCCTCACGGTAGATTGACCTGGTCAACTGAGTTCTCTCGTTATTATTATTATTATTTATTATTATTATTATTATTATATAAACCTTTATCTGATGAATATTCTTCTAAAATATTATGAACAAGTGAATATTGTTATTATTTCAAAAGCAAATAGAACAGGTCCTGATCAAGCGGCTGCTATAGGAGTTGTCTAGTTTATTATGTCTTCTCCATTTGAAATTGACTTGTAATAGACCTATACATTTAACATGGTGTTGTTATTTGGATCCAAACGTGAGGCATAGGTAACACATTCAGACTTCTCCTGGCATGAGACGTGACCGTGTCTACTCAGATAATCTGCTTTGTGCAGCTACCTCCAAACCATATTTATTTTCTGTTAATAAATAGCCACTGAAGTATATTGAAGTTTTTGAAAACTAAATAAAAGTATGGAGAGTAGAAGTAGTAGTAATAGTAGTAGAAGTAGTAGTAGTAGAAATAGTAACAGTAGTAGCAGTAGTAGTAGTAGTAGTAGTAGTAGTAGCAGTAGTGGTAGGAGTAGTAATAGTAGTAGTTGTTGTTGTGTAGTAGTAGTTGTAGTTGTAGTAGTACTAATGGTGGTGGTAGTAGTAGTGTAGTAGTAGTTGTTGTTGTTGTGTAGTAGTTGAAGTTGTAGTAGTAGTAGTTGTAGTAATAGTAGTAGTAGTAGTAGTAGCTGTAGTAGTAGTAGTAGTAGTAGCTGTAGTAGTAGTAATAGTAGTAGTAGTAGTAGTTGTAGTAGTAGTAGTAGTAGTAGTAGTAGTAGTAGCTGTAGTAGTAGTAATAGTAGTTGTAATAGTAGTAATAATAACAATAGTAGTAGTAGTAGTAGTAGCAATAGTAGAAGTAATAGTAATAGTAGCAATAGCAGTAGTAGTAGTAATAGTAGCAATAGTAGTAGTAATAGTAGCAATAGTAGTAGTAATAGTAGCAATAGTGGTAGTAATAGTAATAGTAGCAATAGTAGTAGTAGTAGCAATAGTGGTGGTGGTAGTAGTAGTAGTAGTAGTAGTAGTAGTAGTAGTAGTAGTAGTAGTAGTAGTAGTAGTAGTAGTAGTAGTAGTAGTAGTAGTAGTAGAAGAAGAAGTAGTAGTAATAGTAGTAGTAGTAGTAGTAGTAGTAGTAGTAGTAGTAGTAGCAATAGTAGTAGTAGTAATAGTAGCAATAGTAGTAGTAGTAGCAATAGTAGTAATAGTAGTAGCTATAGTAATAGTAGTAGAAATGGTAGTTGTTCTTGTTGTAGTAGTGCACATCGTATATACAGCTGTGACATATACAAAAAGTAATAACGCTTATTGGCTATATAAATGATACGGTGAAAAATGCAGACAAAACCGAGATAGATGATGGGGACCATGTTTTGATGTTTACGCCGTTCGCTTATCGTTTTTATATTACTCATCCATTAGATACAAACTGAATAATGCTCGACCTTGGTTTCTAATCGAAAATAAACATAGGTTTTTATTACCGTATTACTGGGTTAGCCAGGTGATAGATTATACAGGATTTTCTATTTCATTTAACTCTTTCCTTCATATATAAACGCATTTCACGCCTCTGGAAAACAGAGTAGACCCAGATCAGATGGCTTCTATAGGATCAGGGTCTGCTCTGTTTGCTTATGACTTGGTATAGATCTGATTCTACAGTTTCTGTCAAAGCAAAACCTTTCCTTGTAAGTCTCGTTGGGAATACTGGCAGAGCCTCCAGGTTGGATCAGTTGTGTTAATCTTGTAACTCACTCGTGTATTGTCGACGGGCAGTTACACAGCCACTACCTGGTCTACTGTAGATACCCGAGTTCACGTGAAGAAATTTTTATTTCTTTAAATAAGAAATTTCTTTTCTATAAACTATAAAGAAAAAAAATCCTAGACGCCAAGTAATTTGTCGTCCGCATGAATGATCTTCTCCTGTGATAATCGAAATAAAGCTGCCTTCCATATTATCAGATGATTTGTATTTGCCGCAGCAGGCCGACCAGGGTCCAAGGTTATAACATTTCTGAGTATGGGTCTGAGCTCATTCTCAAGTACAGTAGAACCCCTCTAATGCGACCACTTAATGAATAATCGTGGATGCCTTTATAAGCAGGTGATTGCTTAATACAGGAAAAGGGTAATACAGTAGGAGATTTCTGCATTAATTTGTCCTGCATTAAGCTACCACCTGTATCTAGCACCCAGAATTATACCACCTTTAGGTTGTCACATTAGCGAGGTTTTACTGTATCTGATTCTTCATATACTGATCAAGCTCAGAATCTGACCAAGCAGATCCCAGGCTCATTTTAAGCTTGCGATATATTTCCATAAGCAAACAAAACAGACCCTGATCAGAAGGTTCCTATAAGAATCATCTGGTCTGCATCTACTCTGTTTGCAAAGGCGTAAGAGGGTAGATGTTGATGGCAATTATTTAAATTCCCCTGATTCACAAGCATTCATAGTTAGCCTTAACCCATTACCTAATAGGCTATATTTTTTAGATACAACCTCTTTGAATAAACCTACCGAAAAGGCGCATTAACTAGAGAAAAGAGAAATTTCAGAATTGTGTAGTTTGAAACCATTGTGATAAAAAGAGCATTTGCTCCTATAGGAGCAAATGCTCTATTTATCACAATGGTTTCACAAAGTGTCTTTTACAGAATCGTCAAAGGTCTTCAATATGAGGGGATGGGTTAAAGATATCGTAGCAGTAAGGTCTCGCTAATGCGACCGTATAATTTATTAACATAGGAGTCTGTTAAAGCTGGCGGATGGCTTCTGCGAGGCAAACGTAATGCAGAAAGCTCCTATAGGACACCTGTGTTGAAAACTCCAGAATTATACTTCTTTGAATTGGTCGTATTAGGGAGACTTTGCTGTACTTCGTTCTCTCTCTTTGAATTTTTTTCCAAATTCGTGGCGTCTCCTGTGCACCAAATATTATCGTAGATATCTCGAAACGATAGTTAACCCTTCGCTTGTTGAATTTTAAAATACATTTCACCCATGTCCTGTTGTATAATTACATATATCACTGTGTACAAGTATTTCTCTGTGCAATCACTGCCGTGGAGTGCACTGTTTGCACAATAAACTTGTAAATAGTGCAGACCCTGATGAGACAGCTCCTGCAGGAGCTGTCTCATCTGGGTCTTCACTATTTACAGGTAGGTATATTGACGTGAATAACAAGCGAAGGGTTAAGGTTGTCGTACGAATATGTATCGATATCATTAAGACTCAGTTATAACTCATATTCTTATTCGGGTGAACACCGTTAAAACATTCTCGCTTATCCTTCAACCAGCCATGCTTTCAGTAGAGATGTAATTTGTCTAACGTTTTGTAGGCTAGCTCCTAGGCTAAAATATGACACAGTATTGCATAGGGTTACAGGCACTCTCGGTGTGTATAGCATAGTATTACATGTATATACAGGCAAGTGGACTATCTCTAATTTCGAACGATTACCAATAAATGTGGACGTTACTGGACCCACGGCACGCACATCCGGGTCTCACAGTCGCGTATTCAGTAAAAGATAACGCCCACAGTTATTATTACATTAAACATTTCGCAAATAAAACTGCTATTAGTCTCTTTTATATACGAGTGTGGATCTCTATTAATTTAAAGAGTGTGTTATTTCTCCTAAGCCTAGTAACCATTCAACGCATACAAATGTAGCAAATCGGCCTCGTCGGGATAAGACGAGGATTTCCAATTGGTATCACATCTGGTTCAATAGAATAAGGTATGGTAGCCAACAATGTATAATGACCTCACATTGCTGTAGCTATCAGCTGAGGATGGGTGTCACATCTATTCAAATGCTGGTATAAATTACAGTCAACTGTTATCTGGGTAACCCTTCAATCCGATCATTGACCTGCGGATACCCCAATGTGTTAGTCCTTTACTCCATAAATACGCTTCTATGTCTATACAAACAGAGAAGACCCAAATCAGACGGCTCCTATAGGAGTCGTTTAATCAGGGTCTGCATTATTTGCTTAATGGAATAATACAGAGCTGATTCTACAGTTTTGTTTCTGCAAAACATTTACGGCATTATATAGATATGGTTCTACAGTTTTTGTTAAAGCAAACATGTCCTTGAATGTTTGCATTATTAAGCTTCAGCTAATGAATATTTATACTGTCATAATTTCTTACATGAATTTTGAACAGGGAAAGGGTTAATTGATTGCATATATTCAAACGCTCCTTTTTCACGGTACAGTAAAACCTGTCTTAAGCGACTATCAAAATGAGGTGAAGATATGGTTCTATAAGGCAGGTGGTAGCCTAATAGGCGTTTTTGCATTACTTTTGCCTTGTATTAAGCGATCACCTGCTTTTCAAGATCCCTATGTCCAATTAATATAAGGCCGCTTAAGACAGTTTCTACAGTACCAACAAACATGTACATTGTACCGCTGTTTAGCAATAAAAATACAATAATATGTAATATCGTGCATTTTGTTTTGTCCAGCGGTGAGCCAGGAATGTCTTGACCTAGCAGCTCAGGGACAGTGTGCTTTCTACGAATGCATGGAAAGGAGATTCTCGTGTGGGAGACAAGGCTACAATCAGAGAATCAGTTCGCATTTCTGCTCCAAAATTGAGGAGAACTTTGATGAGTTCGATGAATTTGTGAGTCACATTTGATCGACCGTTTACCATTTAAACTATTAACCCTTTCAACCTCGGACACGTACGCATTGTCATTCGCAAGCAGCGTAGACCCAGACCAAAGGGCTCCTAGAGAAGCCCTCTCATCAGGTCTACACATTTTGCCATTAAAATCCTCTAGTAAGTTTAAGTCTTCCATACTGAGTGGACTAGATAAATACAGTAGAACCCCTCTAATGCGACCACTTAATGAATAAACAGGGGTGTCGTTATAAGCAGGTGCTTAATGCAGGACAAAAGTAATACTGAAAGCTCCCCACCTGCCTCTATCACCCAGAATAATTCCTCTTTTAGGTGGTCGCATTAGAGGGGTTTTAATCTAGTTAAACATGTTTAACCCATTCCCTCATAGGCTATTTTGTATATTCAACCTCTTTGAATAAATCTACTGAAAAGGAGCATTAACTAGAGGAAAGGAAACTTTGTGTAGTTTGAAACAATTGTGATAAATAGCGCATTTGCTCCTATAGGAGCAACTGCTTTATTTACCACAATGTGGTCAACATGTGACCATTGCAGAGGCTTCAATAGACGTCGATATGAGGTAATGGTGCAAAGACAATTCGTATTGTATAGATACATGGATTATGAAATCAATACATTCTAGTTATAACAGATCTCTATATATAATTTCATTAGCAAACAGAGCATTCCTTCGCCAGACTTCTGCTACAGGGGCCGTCTGGTCTAGGCCTTCTCTATTGCAAGACGTAAAAAGGCATATCTATGGAACATGATATTAACCCTTCGCTTGCTATTCGCGTCAATATACCTACCTGTAAATAGTGAAGACCCAGATGAGACAGCTCCTGCAGGAGCTGTCTCATCAGGGTCTGCACTATTTACAAGTTGATTGTGCAACCAGTTCACTCGGCAGCAGTCATTGCACAGCGAAATACTTGTACACAGTGAAGATATATGTAATTATACAACAAGGCATGGGTAAAGGAGAAATGTATTTTAAAATTCAGCAAGAGAAGGGTTAAAACCTTTAGATTATACAAGAAGTTAAATCTATCTTTTATCATTTCCTAACAATTTACACACTGGTTGGAGTGTACAGTAAAAGGCCTCTAAACCGGAATTATAGTTGAAAATAATTTAGGTACTTTTAGGCAGGTGTCTGCTTAATGGGGGTGAAAGTCATACAGAAAGTTCCTAGCGGTGCTTTCTGCATGACTTTCACCCTGCATTAAACTGTCACCAGTCTCGAAGACCGATAGACATACTAAATTGAACGTCCGGTTTAAAGAGACTTTACTGTATTACTCCAAACCGGGATTCTAAACCGGGATTCTAATCCGGGATTCTAAATTGGGATTCTAAACCGGGATTCTAAACCCTGTATACTCTAAACCGGGATTCCAGTAGAGAAGGGTTAAGATACTTTTAGGCAGGTGACTGCTTTATTCAGGGTGAAAGTCATGTAGAAAGCTCCCAGAGGGCTTTCTGCATGACTTTCACCCTACATTAAGCTGTTACCTGCCTCGAAGATCGATAATTATACTAAACTGAACGTCCAATTTAGAGAGCTTTTACTGTATTACCTGTTAGAGCTTGCATCACCAACCATTTCCCTAATGCTGACAACTTGGACACGTTTACGGAGTAGACCAGTATCAGATAGCTCCTGTAGTAGAACCATTTCAGATAGCTCCTGTAGTAGACCCATATCAGACATAGACCCATATCAGACAGCTCCTGTAGTACATGTAGAACCATATCAGACAGCTCCTGTAGTCGACCTATATCAGACAGTTCCTGTTACAGTAGTAGACCCATATCAGGCATAGACCCATATCAGACAGCTCCAGTAGTAGACCAATATCAGACAGCACCTGCAGTAGACACATATCAGACTGCTCCTGTAGTAGACCCATATCAGACATAGACCCATATCAGACAACTGCTGTAGTAGACCTATATCAGACAGCTGCTGTAGTACACCCATATCAGACATAGACCCATATCAGACAGCTGCTGTAGTACACCCATATCAGACATAGACCCATGTCAGACAGCTCCTGTATTAGACCTATATCAGACAGCTCCTGTTGTAGACCAATATCAGACAGCACCTGCAGTAGACACATATCAGACTGCTCCTGTAGTAGACCCATATCAGACATAGACCCATATCAGACAACTGCTGTAGTAGACCTATATCAGACAGCTCCTGTAGTACACCCATATCAGACATAGACCCATGTCAGACAGCTCCTGTATTAGACCTATATCAGACAGCTCCTGTTGTAGACCTATATCAGACAGCTCCTGTAGTAGACCCATATCATACATAGACCCATATCAGACAGTTCATGTAGTAGACCCATATCAGACAGCTCCTGTAGTAGACCCATATCAGACAGCTCCTCTAGTAGACCCATATCAGACATAGACCCATATCAGACAGATCCTGTAGTAGACGCATATCAGACATGTGCTTAGTGTCCCTAATATGGACTATACACTGCCAGCAAATATTAATATGGGACGAGGCGAAGCCTCGTCCCATATTAATATTTGCTGGCAGTGTATAGTCCATATTAGGGACACTAAGCACTGCATAACGAATTTATCTTACCGACTACCTTTAATTTCAAGTATTTACACGCATGTTTGCATCATAGGCCTGAATTACCTGAATTATGAATTACCTCCCTTTAACAGAATTAAAGTAAATATTCTTTATTTACCTCAAATCTCGTTTATATATTTTATTTTTAATTCTTAACATTTGTAAAACTAATTAATGTTTATATTTTACTCCAACTAAAGCATAAATTATATTTATGCATATTTTAAAACTATAAGGATAAGCATAAATAATTATTATATAATCAATAACACAACAGTTTGAAGTTTGTTTAAACTAACTTTAATAATGAACAACAGAACAAATAATAGACGTTTCAACATTGTCATATTTTTAAAGAAAATAAAATCACTTTCACCGACTCTAGAGAACCTATATACATGTACGGTACTTCCATATATCACGGTTAATCATGAAATGTTGACATTTCTTATATCATATTCATTTACCAAATCACTTTAATAGTTATAATATCGCAGTAAAGTATAAACTCTGTATTGTTTGACAGTTATCTAATAATGTCATATTATCACAATCATATGTCAGAGCTTTAGATCGGAGAGATACTGTATATTGATTTACTAAAATCAACGTCTATCAAACACATGTTATGACTACTCATAAGAATTGTCTTTTCTAGATGATTCTAATGAGTATTCACAACGTGGAGAATCCCAATGGACTAAAAAAGTGTTGGAAGTATCGTATTTACTGGACATCTCAAGATTATCTACAACTCCATATGACAGCCATATTCTTTTCTGTTAAATATAATAATACTTTATATTTATCACTACAATTTTAAAATATGCATACATAAAATTTATGCTTTAATTGAGTTGAAATATAAACATTAATTAGTTTTACAATGATAAAAAATAAAAAAGAAAATATATAAACGAGATTTGAGGCAAATACAAAATATTTTATTTAATTCTATTAAAGGGAGGTAATTCCCTTGCTTCCCTACGGCAAGACATATACGTAGGCCTATGATGTTTACATGCGTGTAAATACTTCGCCTCGTCCCATATAAATATTTGCTGGCAGTGTACAGTCCATATTATGGACACTAATCACTGCATAACTAATAATGATTATGATAAATGAGAGAAAAGCATTCCAACTGTTAAGCAAGGGAATTAACTCTTGTAAAGCCATCATAAGGATTTTTAATGATTTTAGTACCCCCATACGGAATCTATGGGGGTTTCTCGTGACCTCTATTGACCAATGGGAAGACAAGAATTTTGTAGGAGGTAAGATAAATACCTATATCAGACAGCTCCTGTAGTAGACCTATATCAGACAGCTCCTGTAGGAGTTTCTGCCACACTCAAACATAACATTTCATTCCACAAATATTGAAGCAGTAATAAATTGTTAACCCTTTTCCTCATATAAACGCATTTTCATGTATTAGCAAACAGAATAGACCAATATTAGACGGCTCCTGTAGTAGCTGTCTGATCAGAGTCAGTTCTGTTTGCTGATGGTATAATATATCTGATTCTACAGTGTCAGCCGGAGTCAAAATATCCTGTGTTCATATGCCATTATAAATTCTAATTAATATTCAGTATGGCATTATTCGTACCTGAATATTCATAAAATAAATGGTTAAATAACCATTTATGGAGGAAAATGTTAACAAAAATAGCACAACCTCTCTATAATGATCAAGTCATCTACAAGGAGCGTGTTCTGCTTACTACATGAGGCAGAAAAATGAAAAGGCCCCTTCGAGAGCTTTCTGCATAGCGCTCGTCCTGCATAAATCTACCACTTGGTTATAATAACAATAATTACACTTTATTGTATAGCAGTCGATGTAAAGAGGTTTTACTGAGATGCAGATGCTAATTAGTGACACACAATGAATGCCATGGTCAGAAGTCGCGATTGATTGGGTTAAAGACACATGGGCACTAAATACATCATGGAATTATGGAGATGAATTATTAATGATGATGATGATGATGATGATGGTGAAGATGATGATGATGGTGATGATACTGATACTGATGATGATGAGGAGGAGAAAGATGATGATGACCATGAAAACTACTAAGGTGTAGTCTAATGCATTGCACTGTAGGAGTACTCGGCTTTACTCGCATTCAGTTGTCCGCTTTTAAAGCAAAATGTGTTTATCGCTATTTCGCGGTCGGTGTAAAGAAAGTTGTTTTTTAAGCAATGGTTGGTTATTCTGTTTTTAACCCTTGTTTCCGTAAATACGCATGTCTAAGCCTTTACAAACACAGTAGACCCATATTAGACGAATGATCAGGGTCTGCTTTGTTTGTTCACGACATGATCTAGATCTGAATATACTGTGTTTATGTTCCATTATAAAACATCATCTGATTAATATTCACGATGTTATTATTTCTGATATTAGCACTCATGGAGTAAGGTGTTAACCCTTCGCTTGCTGAAGTTTAATACACATTCTCCTTCTTTACCCATGCCCTGTTGTATAATTACATATATCTTCACTGTATTTCGCTGTGCAATCACTGCTGTGGAGTGCACTAGTTGCACAATCAACTTGTAAATAGTGCAGACCCTGATGAGACAGCTACTGCAGGAGCTGTCTCATCTGGGTCTTCACTATTTTCAGGTAGGTATATTAACGTGATTAGCAAGCGAATGGTTAATAAATGGAAGAAACTTGGAGAGTCAAGATAGGCATACATGTACAAGTACTTACCACGCAAAGAGTTATCTTCGTGCTTCCTCTGAGGTTACATTTGCACAGTAAGTGCCAGAAGACTCCGTTTACAAGCACAGTGAAACTTCTCTAATGCGACCATTACAATGTATAGATATAGATCTTAACCCTTTCCCCTGTTCTTTATTCATTCCAAATGTCTATACCTACTGAATAGTCATGGTCAAACTAGTCACAATGAAATATGGAAGGTGGAACCTTGTAGCCATTTTAGAAAGGAAAGAAACAGATCTTTCAAAATATATTGGCAAACAGAGCAGATCCAGATCAGACGGCTCCTATAGGAGCCATCTGATCGCGGGGTCTACTCTGTTTGTAAATGTGTGAAAAGGCGGCGTTTATATAGAGGAAAGGGTTAAAGGCGGATGATAGGTTTTGGTTATGAAGAAAGTTGCGATATGAGCTTCCTGCATTACATACAACCTGCATTAAGCTGCCATCTGCTTTTAGAATCACCAATTGTTATTTTTGAGTGGTCGCGAATCAGTGTTTCTACTGTACATGGTTGTAGTTGAAAGTATATTCCTCGTTTAGCTCTTACCACTATAGGCGAATCCGAATTAACAAAGGTAAGCTGTTTGAGTCCATATTAAATGCTGCGTAAACCAGTTTTTCATCTGGATCCATACTGCGTTACAATCTGATTATGTGTGGTAATGTTAACTAATGAAAATAGCAGTAAAATGGTTAAAAGTGTTTATTTCATTTAAGGGACAACTGTGGTTGAATCGTACTAGCATCTGTTTAGTTAGTCACATGCTTCCAATTTACCGTGACCAGACAACAACAACTTGTGGTGACATCAAGGCAGCTGGAATTCAAGGAATAGTGGACTGTAACGCGGGTGAGTACAGTAAAACCTCTCTATAACGGCCACTAAATTACATCAAGTGTTTTGTGTTAAAGGCATGTGGCTGCTTAAAGCAAAGTGAAAGTAAAACGGAACGCTTCTGGAAGCTGGAACATAAAGTATGCAATATGACATCAGCGTAGCTATGTGGTATGAGGTATTTGGGTAATAGGACATGTTGGTGCATAGGTTGCATATGTGATATGAGGGCATGTGGACAATATGGTATGGGTTTATGTGTTATTGGGACATATTTTACATATGGATATGGGTATAGAGAACTGGGACATTGAATAATAACATGACAATGTGTGGGCATTTGAGAATACATGATATAGGTATATAGATGGGACATGACCATAAAGCATAGGGACTATATTGCAGAGATATACAGCAGAGCCTTCCTAAGCGGCTATTAAACATTGTTTTAAACTTACGATAATTGATGTCTTCTTAGCTTTAGATTATTTTTTGTATTGATTAACGTCCGTTTCTGTTCACCTTTAGTTTAAGAGACCAGACCCTGTGTAATGAGTTTCAACCTTATTCAAATGATACGACATACTAGGGGCTCAATCGTATACGATTTAGAAATATATAAATCCCGAAATATGCCAGTTTAACCCTTCGCTTGCTATTCGCGTCAATATACCTACCTGTAAAATAGTGAAGACCCAGATGAGACAGCTCCTGCAGGAGCTGTCTCATCAGGGTCTGCACTATTTACAAGTTGATTGTGCAACCAGTTCACTTCACAGCAGTGACTGCACAGCGAAATACTTGTACACAGTGAAGATATATGTAATTATACAACAGGGCATGGGTAAAGAAGGCGAAATTTATCTTAAAATTCAGCAAGCGAAGGATTAATAGCGTATCAAGTACATTTTAAATGTATTGACAGGCATTGTCAACGGACACGGCTTCTGCCACTTTCTCAACACAAACGGTGATCAATACAAGGCACTGATGGGTTCGCCAGAGGTCGGTCTGCTGGTGTCTCTACGAGATCGCAGGTAATGTCAAAACATATTCGACAATTTCCAACAAGTTTCGGTATTGGTGTCACTGGAGTGCGGGTATGTAAGGATTAAAAAAGCCTGGTACAGTAATTTGACCAAATAAGTCTTCAATTAAACTGAATTCTCAGAATTTTCGAATAAGATTGTTTTACATATTTAGCTATTTAATGCATGTAGATTGTAGAAGTGTTTTTGCTGACATAAATTTCGTATCAAGAAACATTTCTCTATAATCCTAATACAGTAAAAAATAGATAAAATTATGCAAGTGGCTGTTTCATGCAGGGTGGGCGTAATGTAGAAAGCTCCTAGCGAAGTTTTCTGCATGACACTCACCTTTCATAAAGCTGTCAACTGTTTCCAAGACCGATGTTTATGCTCAGTTTAACATCCAGTTTAGATGGGGTTACTCTATATATATGAGCGCCGCTGAACGGAAACAAACCTTTGGACTTTGTAAAAAGTGTAGAACCAGATATGCCTCAGTGTCTGGTCAAGTTCTTCGCTGTTTTTACACAAAGTAGCAGAGTGTAATAGGATTTGATGGGTAGCAAATTGTAAAGAAAATTATCAGGCATTACTTTTCAAACGCGATGACTGGTCTAGTTCTACACTTTTTGCAAAGCCCAAAAGTTGGTTTTCGTAAAGCTGGCCCAATTATATGCATTATATGGCAGACATACTGGTTACATTTTCAGGGTTTTCCAGAGTATGATCAGTAGCACCGTTCGCTGTAGTTTTGACAACTTCCGTGAATTCGCTGCCTCGGCCACACAGAGATTCATGTCTATGATGGGATCCCTTTGGAACAGCATATGGGGACAATAAAACATGAGCCAAGCCTCACAGGACTAGATGAATCAGACTTTATTCTCTGTAACTCTCACTGTCCTCAGCGAATGTGTGATCACCTTTATAAAAGGTTTGGATTCAAATAAGACGCCGAGTAACTCAGCATCTCATAAAGATCCAAATTGTTTGATACTTTGATATGTTTTATTTAAAATAAGATTAAAAATTGATTTTTTAAGACGGTAATACGTTGCAGCGACAGATTTAACGGTCAATGAAACACGAAGTATGGCATGAAATGTTTTGTCCTTGTGTTGTGCAATGAATTATATCAGAAAAAACTTAACTTTAATCCATTTAAATTGTTACTGTTAAACAGAAATAGAAAATAAATGTACAATATGCCCTACAATCTTATCACTTTAGCTACCATAGCTGCAAGAAAAAAAATTCTTCCTGAAAATGGAATTAAATAACTTGTATATAACACATAAATACTTGAATTGCTCTGATCTAACATTTTGACCACTAAGCATGTAACAAAATGTGACGTGTATTTTGACATGATAATTTTTGAAAAAAGGCCCTTATTGGTCGAAATGTTAGATCAGAGCAATCAAGTATTTGTGTATTATATTATTTCCCTGTTTTGGAATATTTTCTTCATTGGTAACTTGTATACTTAAGAACTAGCAATGTTTCAAATAAAGTAGCTACTATAAATCTACGATATAGCAGGATATAGCATTCCCGTGCTGATAGAATGCTAGTGCAGATAGACGGAGACTTTGTTTTGTGGGTTTTTTTCCGGGCACGGAACAAATTGCATTGTTTCGTGCACAGAGGAACCTCTGGGCAGAAACACAGACCTATCGCAAGCCGACGTGTGTACGGACGATGGTAAAGCAATGAAACATTCCATGTATGTCACTTTTGAAATCGGTGTATAGCAAACATGTTGGCAAAGAAATAGAATCGTGCTATTAGAATTTCATGTAGATTTGAAACATTTTTTTGCGATTTAGAACGTGTTAGTATAACTATAATGTTTCACTCAAAGTTGTTAAGTCGTAAAAAGGTTGTAATTCATCTACGTGAAACCAAACTTGAAATAGAACTGACTTCACCCGTTTTCCAGCGATTGTTAAATATTCTGTCGGAACTAGTTCAACGCTTAGATGACTTAGTGTAACTTTAGTGTAAGTTTATTTCTTTTAACACAAATAGGTCCGGGAACCTAGATAAATTCATACTACAGTAAAAATGTTCTATGAAATACTTAGTCATATACGACAGGACTTTACTATTGTTGTTGAACACCCCCTCCCCCACACACACACATATATATACACACAAACACACATACACAAAACGTAATAGTTGTGCCCTGTCTGTTACATATGTGTACTATTATATGATTTTATGTGCCGTTTTTCATGTATGACCTCAACAGACATTATCAGACCAAGTGTCTATTTGATCCGATGTTTCTCATGGTTTACCGGCCCGACGTGTCAGGAACAATACCCATATCGTCAATATGTTAAATCGATATCGTCAGTACGTTACATCAATATCGTCAGTACGTTAAATCAATATCGTCAGTACATTAAATCGATATCGTCAATACGTTAAATCGATACAGTCAGTACGTTAAATCGATATAGTCAGTACGTTAACACATTACCCACTAGTGACGCATTTTTGCGCTTCTATAAAATTCACATTGTGAAACCATTGTGATAAATAGAACATTTGCTCCATAGGAGCAAATGCTCTATTTATCACAATTGTTTCAATACTACACAAGTCTAAAACTCTTCTTTTCAATAGTTAAAGTTCCTTTACGGTATAATGTTCCTTTACGGTATATTAATTAAAAAGTATGGGGTCTAAAAAAGCCTAGGAGAAAATGAGTTAAATCAATATCGTCAGTACGTTAAATCAAACGAGAAGCATGGAAATGGCACACACTTGTAACACGCCACCATAAGCATTGCAATGGTCATTCAACGTTGTCCGTACGTCATAATCTGACGTCTTACTATTTGCAGATTACAATATTAGACGCAATAACCAAATAGAATAGTAAACTATAACCATAATTACCTTTCTGTAAATATAATGAGGTCGTGTGTGTGAAACCGTAACTTTGCACCAGCCGGTCAAGAAAGAAAGATATATCTATGCTATATCCGATGTTGTTTATCGTAAAACATTTCAAACGTGTAAAGTTTGGATGTAAAATACCACATATTCTCGTATCGTGGTGCACACTTACGTGTACAGAATGCGTACTTTTGCACCCATTGTGCAACAATCGGCCATACCGGGTTCCATACGGGATACTGCAAACTACCGCTATAGCATGTTAAAGACATGTTATTTTTAAGGTGTTGCCAGTGCCCCCTGTGTTCACAAGGAGCACTGGAATGTACCAACATGTCAACATAGTGTATCGTGTCGTACACTTACGTGCACAAAATGAGTACTTTTGCACTCATTGTGCACCCATGGGCCATGCCAGGTTCAAAACAGGATACTATAAACTACCGCATTGGCATGTTAAAGGCATGTTAAAGGTGCTGCCAGTGCCCCCTGTGTTCACAAGGGGCACTGGAATGTACCAACATGTCGCATTGAGTCCCACTTGACCTCAAACGGACTACATGAGCACCATCAGTCGGCATACCGAAAGCATCATTCAACGGAGACTGCTCTCCTGAAAGTTCAAAACGACATCCTTCAATCTCTAGATAAAAAAGAAATAACAGTTATGGTCGTGCTTGACTTATCGGCTGCATTTGACACTATCGATCATGAAACTCTACTAAAACGCCTGGGAAAAGACTTCAGGTTTATTGGAAAACCTCTAGAGTGGATAACCTCCTACCTGAATTACCGCTATCAAATAGTCTCAGTAGATGGAGAACTGTCCACCCAAGTTAAAATGGAATATAGCGTACCACAGGGTTTCGTCCTAGGACCAAAACACTACATAATGTACACGAAACCTGTCGGCTCAATCTGCAGAAACCATGGGCTTAATCACCATTTCTGCGCCGATGACTCACAGTTATACCTGGCCTTTAAGCCCAGGGGAATTTCCTGTCAACAAAAGGCTTTATCGCGAGTTGATGCCTGTTTCAAAGAAGTAGTCTCTTGGATGCATCAGAACATGCTGAAGCTCAATACTGACAAGACTGAGGTCATTCTGTTTCATACAAAAATACAAAAGTACCTGCAGAGGTTAGCGTGCAAGTAGGACCCTCTAAAATCAGTCCATCTTTGTGTTTAAAGAATCTCGGTGCATGGCTCGATTCACAAATCAATTCCGTGTGTAGGTCTAGTTATGCACAGCTCCGACAAATAGGCCATATAGGAAAGTACCTCTCACCTGATGCTACCAAGACTTTGGTAAGCTCTCTTGTTACATTGACTACTGCAATTCACTGATGCATGGAATTTCAAACAACTCACTGCGGAAATTTCAAAGAGTGCAAAACACAGCAGCCCGCATCATAACCAGAACTCCTCGATATAATCATATCACGCCGGTTTTGAAGGAACTTCACTGGCTTCCGGTTCAACATTGGATTGAATTCAAAATTCTGACTCTTACGTATAAAGCCATGCACAATGAATCTCCCAAGTACATTGTCGACATGCTTGACGTATACAGGCCGCGCAGAGAGTTAAGGTCGGCAAGTAGATCATTGTCGTTGGTTGTGCCAAAAAGTCGTAAGGTAAAATACGGTGAGAGAAGTTGCATGCATGCAGCCCCAAAACTTTGGAATGCTCTACCTTCAGGCATTGGAGACGCAATGTCACTGGCATGTTTCAAAAGGTGTCTGAAAACGCATTTTTCAACATTTATTACTAGGACAGTTTTTTTCAGAATAGGAATGGCTTTCAGCCAACCTATTAAGCTAACAGGTTACCCAATCGTCATGTGCAGTGGCAACTAAGCTAAGGATGGGAATGGCTTTCAGCCAACCTATCAAGATAACAGTTGACCCAATAGTCATATAAATGGAATTATTTTCAGTCAGCCCATTTATTCTAATTTATGATATTGATGAGCATGGCTTTCAGTCAACTTGTGTTGTATCAAGTTTGTTAATACAGATTATTCTAATTTGTGATATTGATGAGCATGTTTTCAGTCAACTTGTCTGTATCAAGTTTGTTAATACAGTTTATGCTATTCCTTACGGATAGCGATTTCATATCTATTGTATATCTTTTGCATATCTTTCACTGACCGGATGGAAAATCATGCAGTTCCTTCCGGCTAGCGATTTCATATATATTCATTGTCTGGATAGATAATTATGCGGATCGTTCCGGTTAGTGATTTCATCCATGTGAAGCGCTTTTGAACGCACATATCTAGTGTGAAAAGAGCGCTCTATAAATGTGGTATAATAATAATAATGTCAACATAGTATATTGTAGTGCACACTTACGTGCACAGAATACGTACTTTTGTACCCATTGTGCAACAATGGGCCATACCGGGTTCCATACGGGATACTGCAAACTACCGCTTTGAAATGTTAAAGGCATGTTAAAGGTGCTGCCAGTGACCTCTGTCTTCAGAAGGGGCACTGGAATGTACAAACATGTCAACATATGGTTTGGTGCTGCACACTTACGTGCACAGAATGCGTACTTTAGCACCCATTGTGCACCCATGGGCCATACCGGGTTCCATACGGAATACTGCAGACAACCTCATTGGCATTTTAAAGGCATGTTAAAGGTGCTGCCAGTGCCACAAGTGTTAACATGGGGCACTGGAATGTAACAACATGTCAACATGGTGTATCGTGGTGTACACTTACGTGCACAAAATGAGTACTTTTGCACCAACTGTGCACCCATAGGACATACCGGGTTCTATACGGGATATTGCAAACTACTGCTTTGGCATGTTAACCCTTTACCCAATAGCCTGTTTCTAGTTTTGAAGACATATGACCACTTAAAGCAGGTTGAAAGTAAAGCAGAATGCGCCTTAAGGCGCATTCTGCTTTACTTTCAGCCTGCTTTAAGCTACCACCTACTAGGATATAGAAAATATTTATTATGCAATATGTTCATGACTGATATCAAACACGCTAAAAGCCGCTTCTATCAGGTAAAGGGTTAAAGGCATGTTTAAGGTGTTGCCAGTGCTCCCAGTGTTTACAATGGGCACTGGAGTGTACCAACATGTCAACATAGTGTATCGTGGTGCACACTTACGTGCACAGAATGCGTACTTTTGTACCCATTGTGCACCCATGGGCCCATACAACTTCTCATCTACAGCTTTGATTGAGCTTAATGATAAAGAACCCTTGCGCAAATACCAATGCCTGGACGCTGTTTGTACAGCGGTAAAGTCTTAGCATAAAGTACATGTGACATTTAAAGTCTGTGGTGAGATTTTCATGGTTTGCGTGCATACTGTCATTTGAACAAAAACCGGTTTATAGCCTGAATGAAAGGAAATTGCAACATTTTAGTATTCTACTCATGGTCTGTCTGGCGTTAACCATTATCCTGCCGAAACATGATGTCAACACAAATTCCCGTTCACTGAATTATAAACGTTATGGCAAATTCGCTTACTTTTTGTGGGTGTCGGGTATTTTCGACCGTGTTGCAAATGCTTAAATCTCGATGAGACAAGTACAGTAAAACCTCTCTATAACGACCACTAGATTACATCAAGTATTTTGTGTTAAAGGTAGGTGGATGCTTAAAGCAATGTGAAAGTAAAACAGAACGCTCCTAAACGAGCGTTCTGTTTTACTTTCACCTTGCTTTAAGCAACCACCTGCACAAAATACTAACTAATTAACACAATTTAGTGGTCGTTATAGAGAGGTTTTACTGTACTTGAAACCTGAGAAAAGGGGGAAACGGGAAGGAAACTACATTGGCATAATGGCGTATGTATTGTGTGGCATTTGATGGTGTGGAAAAATGGTTTATTCAGTAGATTGATAAAGCCAGCTCAAAGGTTCAGGAGTATGCTTTAAGTTATAGCATGCCGGACCTATGGTACGTTTTTGTAACATTCAACGTATAATGTGTCAATATCATACAATACTATTAGGCTGTTAACCCATTTCCGCATATTGACGCCTTTTGGCGCTTCTGTAAAAGTCACTTTGTGAAACCACTGTGGTAAATAGAGCATTTGATCCACAGGAGCAAATGCTCTATCACAATGGTTTCAAAACTACACCATTCTGAAAATTACCTTTGCTCTAGTTAATGTTCCTTTTTAGTAGATTTAATAAAAGAAGTAGCCTAAGTTGGAATGGGTTAAATAGTCTGAATACTGCTTAAGCCTGTACTAGTGGGTGTGAGTGGTGTTGCATTTTAAATTACTTCTCGTGAACAGACTCAATAAAACCGAGTCTGCAATTTTCTCCTTTTGCATTTCCACTTTTGCTTTCGAAGGATCACCCATTTTCAGAATATATGCAGGGTTGCTCCACGTCTCACCTGGGTCCATGCTTATAAAGCTTTTAGTTGAGTCTGAGTTTCTTTCTTAAGCTTTTGATTGGTCAGATTTGAGTTCTCAAGCTTTTGATTGGTCAGATTTGAGCCAGAGGCTCAAATCTGACCAATCAAAAGCTTGAGAACGTACTCAGACTCAACTAAAAGTTTTATAAGCATGGACCCTGGATCCAAAATGGTTGCAGTGTGAATAATAAAGTCGCCCGCACTATGGTATTAATACGATACAGTAAAATCCCTCTCTCCGGAATTTAATAAAGAATATTTTAGGCCCTTTTAAGCAGGTGGCTGCTTAATGCAGGGTGAAAGTCATGCAGAAAGCTCCTAGAGGAGTTTTCTGTATGACTTTCCTCTTGTATTAAGTCTCCAAGACCGATATGTTTACTAGGTTGAACTGTATACTCTTTACACGTGACAGTGATTTATTTCCAACATTAACCTTTAGCCTGCTATGGGCGGATGAGTGAATACCTATGCAAGCAGTTTGGATCCAGATGAGACGCCTCGTAACTCGGCGTCTCATCAGGATCCAAACTGTTTGACACCCTAATTGCAATTTGGTAGATACATTGATTATAGCTTGAATTTCGAAAATGTAGTAGGTGAAATCTTTTGTAAAAATGATTTGCTCAGCAGGCTAAAGGTTAAAGTAAGGGGCAAACATTATGACAAATCATGACATAGAAATAAATCTACAGCATGACTAACAGTGCTATTATTGAGCTCTACTATACGAAACTGAGCTTTGGATTCTGCAAAAAAAATGTAGAACCAGATCAGACTTTTGCGTATAAAACAACCCAGTTGGTCAAGTTCTACATCGTTTGTCACTCAGGTGAGCAAACTATAACAATTTGTGATGGGTGATAGTAAACATTGCAGACCATGACCAAGTTTTTAGATTGCAAGGTCTAGTTTATGTTTCTTTACAAGGTTGCATCTTATTTAACCATTCAGTTATTTTATCGTTGTTTTTGCTATTGTTGTTATTGTTGTTGTTGTTATGGGAGGGTTTTGTTTATATTGGACAAACTTTCAAATGCCTGACTTTCAAATATCTGAATTATATTCCTGCTAATAAGAGACCTGACACGCATTTTTAAACAGCTTGTATCCAGATGAGAAGTCGGGTAGCTGTTTGACTTTCTGTGAATAGTTTATCAAAAGTTTATTGGAATCAGAAGTAAAAACCCTGGTCATTGAGTCATTCGCCTACAACATTTTAGCACTGCTAACATATGCGCAATCAAAGCAGCCGCAGTATCGGCTAGTGACTCTCACAAGTACCTATTTTAACCCCTGGGTGGAGAGGGGGTGCGGATGGGAGACACTGAAAAGCGTCTCTGAAGATTCCGGGAGGGACCGGGATTTGAACCCCGGACATCCGGATTGGTAGTGAAGCGCGTTACCACTAGCCCAACGCACACCGCAGAAGCAGTTACAATCGCACTGGGTCCTAATTTGAGCAGAACTTATGCGTTTTACAGTAGAGTTAGAGTTGACCCTTTACTCCATGAATATTCATGAAAGAAATAGTGACATCATGAATATTAATTGGCTGATTTTTTTTTATAATTTAATATTTGATTTGTGTTTGCCACGACAGAGTCTGTAGAACCAGATGTATATGATTTCATATAGGAAACAGAGCAGACCCTGATCATGCGACTACTATTAGAGCCATCTGTGTCTACTCTATTTGCAAAAGCGTAGAAAGGCGTATTTATGTAGTGAAGGGTTAAACGTCTTTGAGTTGGACGCATAATTTGACTTACGTAGATATAACTATTTGACACACATATACATGTATGCTCATGGTAGTTCTAAATATATGTGTCTAAAGGTAGTCTTGAATATTTAGTTGGAGATTATGTTTATAAATCTAAGATCACATGGTCCATGCTTATAAAGCTTTTTAGTTGAGTCTGAGTTTGTTCTCAAGCTTTTGATTGGTCAGATTTTAGCAAAACGCTCAATTCTGACCAATCAAAAACTTGAGAACGAACTCAGGCTCAACAAAAAACGTTTACAAGCATAAGCATGGATAATGACTTTGGTTTCCAAAACTTTAAACCAGCAGCGTTTCCTGAATTATGTTTTTCCGACTCTATAACAGATATGGGTTACACGTTTAACCCTTTCTCTCAAATAAACACATGTTCACGCCTTTGCAAGCAGAGTAGACCCGGATAGCAATATGGCAAGCCTGGTCAGACAGCTCCTACAAGAGCCATCTGATCAGGGCTGTTCTGTTTGCTCTGAGACTATACTCAACAAATGACTTCACAATTTCTACTAATACTAAGAAATGTGTGCATATGTCATTATAAAAAAATCAGTTAATAAAATACATAGTGCAATTATTTTTTGCATGTAATCCCTGTTCAACAGGGAAATCCCTATAACGATCTGATACAAGTAATCTTTTATTTCACAGAGACCCATATTATCGTATTTGTAACCAAATTATGAAGCGGGAAGACCCATGTCATATATCTGCTGTAGGAGGTGTCTGATCAGGGTTTGCTCCATTTGCATAAGGAATAATATCAGATACCCCGCCAAGGATCTGTATAATTAATTATGTAGACCTGATTCTGCAGCTTATTCCATGGCCAATCATTTTTATATTCATGTGACATGTACTAAAGTCAGTATCCGCGAGATAAAGGGTTATACACATGAACTCCAAATCGGATAGGTTTATTACTGACATATAGTAAAACCTCTCTATAACGGCCACTTAATTACATCAATTATTTGGTGTTAAAGGCAGATGGCTGCTTAAAGCAAAGTGAAAGTTAAACAGAACGCTCCTATAGGAGCGTTCTGTTTTACTTTCACCTTGCTTTAAGCAGCTACCTGCCCTAAATACCAACTAATTAACACAATTTAGCGGCCGTTATAGAGAGGTTTTACTGTATAGACAAAATAAAATATTTACCCCAGATTAATATCTTATCTGAGATTTTAACTCTTTAAAGGACATAGCCAAACGGGGTAGACCCAGATCAGAGGATTCCTTCAGGAGCCTTCTGACCAGGGTCTGCATTGTTTGCTGATCCCACCAATGTCAATTGCTTATACCAGCATATCGAGGGGTTAATGCCAGAACTCGCTATCTAGACAATTTTACGATTTTCACTTTTTCACATATTCTGATATAACTTTTTCTTCTGCATATTATGCTCTTTCCCCCATCATCAGATGATGTTTCTTTCCATACTTATTGATCAGGATCCAAACTAGCTATTAAATAACGCTATAAAAGTGTTCTGCAAGAACAGGCCATCTTTCAATAGCCCCCTTAACCTTACGCTTTATGCACAGTTTCACTGAGCCAGAACGTGCCATCTGTCAATAGCATCTTTTGGCATAAGGCTAACTTGCAGATAAAATGATTTTCTGTACTGCCAAAACATTCCACGAACAGTTATCCTTTTCTGGCAGAGCACATCTGTACAAAATATTCAAAAAGCAATGGGGCCAAAACTATCTATTAAAAGATAGCCGCTAAAATTTTCTTCTTACAAATATTTTCTTCACGCAAGAACCCGCTAATTTAGAATAGCCAGTTCTTGCACGCATGTTTCAGCACCACCGGATCTTAATTCTGTATCATAAACAAGATATCTAGTTACAGCCTGTTCTGGCATGTGATATCAATGCATTTATTTCTTAATTTGGTGAAGATAACTGGCTATAATACCCTTGGAAAGTACTTCAGATTATCATATAAACGCTAGTTTTTGTGGAAGATGTGACTTTACGTGGAGGCTTACATAAATAATTAAAGGTAAGAATTTTTCTAGTATATAGGTAGATTCTAAACGTAAACTATACATGTATACTAGTTTTATATTGTAAGAATTATTGAGTGTTACATGTAATGGTCAAACGTTCATCAAAGAGCAAACTGTGTTGGGTTTTTTTTTCAATGTATACTTTCCAAAATGTAGGGTTTGTATTATTCTAGCATGTTTCTGAGCTGCTTTGGTGTGTTTGGCATTTTACAATTAGGTTGTAATATATTTATCCCAAATACTAGGTATGACATAATTATATATGCATCTTATTAGCATTACAAAGGCGATTACTAAACTATATAGTCTTTGGTTAAAAGTCAAGGCCATATTTGATGTTAACACATGTTTAGATGGCATAAAACATTATTTTTCAGATGGAAGGGGAATGAATGGAATGGACTGAGGATGAAACAGTAACATTTGTTTCAAAAACAATATCACTCGAGACAGGTCATAACAAAAAAGCAGTACATGGACTAGCAGAGGATAATGACACTAACGGTATGGTGGAGTTGGAGTTACAGAATAAACAGGAACAAAATCACACTGAGGTTAATAGAGATAAAGCTGACCAACAGCAAGAGCATGACAACCACGCAACACAAATGTTCAAAGCCAATGAACACAGTGAAATATCAGAAAGTGTGAAGGAAATATATCTACTTGAAGAAAATCTGGATGTAGTAGTCCATGGTGAAGCAACAGAAAGTGTGGATGAAATAAACGTCCAAAAAGGAGACACTGCATAAAAAGAACACAAAGAATCAGCAGAGGGACAACAGATGCTTTGAAAGAAATGAACTTGCACACTGAATATATGGACGATGATGGACATAGTGAAAAAACAGACACTGTGCAAGAAACAAACTTTAAAAACGAAAATAGGGATGCAAATGACCACAGTGAAACACCAGAATGTGTGAATGAAGAACTTGTGCATCAAGCAGAAATAAATGAGATTGAGACAATAGATGGTGCCAAATGAACTAACTTTCAACACGAAAACTAAGAAACACCAGACGGTATTATACAAACCGATTCACAACAATAGAAAGTAAATGATTCGCGGGAAAGTGATATGACAGACACAATAGAAGAAAATGAGTCAAAACAACAGAAGCAGAGTGAAAATCAGTGTGTAAAAGAAAATAAAACTCAACAAGACAAATCAGATGGCCAAACTTTGAAATTATAGCATCACTCAGAGAAAATAACACACAACATGAGAAAGTAACAAGTACATGTGTAAACGATACAGACACACTTAGCTATGAACAAAACCAATGTGAAAACAAGTCTGAATACGGAGTAAAGGGATTATGCGAATTACAGGATCCAGTGAGAAACTTTAGAAAGAATAGGACAAAGAAAAGAAAAACTCAACAAAAGTAATAGGACAAATAAATGAAAAATTGAAGTACCCCGGTATCTAAATTCTTCTAGTTCAGATGAAGATGTTCCATTGAGTCATTACATGCAACACACTTCAGGTTTGAAAAAGAATGTCGCAGAAAACGAGTCTGAGGATGAACTCTGATCCGCTGCAAGACGCCATAAATTCTACAGATAGTGAATGTGAACATTTACTTTAAAGAAAACGTCGAGATAGAAATCAAAGCGTGAAAAACAATTCAAAAGGATCTGGGACAAAACAGTGAAACTCATACAAAAGAGAAAAAGTAAGGCAAGAACAAATGTCATTCATGATGTACTGCAATGCAATACAAGAAGAAAACACTGCAACACCGATTGTAGGCATAAGATGTGAAGAGAGAAGCCGTACCTATGCAAGAGTGTTCCTCAAGATAGCACATCGCCGTCAAGAAAAATCAACACCAAGGAAAAAAGCAATATTTTGTCTACTCCCGTATATAGCTTAATTTAAATTATACTTGTAAATTTTTTGTTCGAGTGCCAAACACCATTGATTCGAATGATATGCACAGTTACTCGGAGTCTCATGTGGATCAAAACAGTTTGCCTATGTTATTTCCCTCAGGGTAAGACAGTAATTGGGCTTTAAATGATATGGGGAAGGATAGGAGTTTGTTGCAAATTATATATGCACTGTTGCATGGTTCCTGCTGTAATAATTGATCCCAAACAAACAAGACACATTTTTTCTATCGGTCGTTTACAGTTAAACTTGGCTAATCCTTTACTTTATAAATTATAATACGCATTTTCGTGCATTTGCAAATATAGTAGACCGAGATTAGACATCACCTGTAGGAATTGCATGATCAGGGTCAACTCTGTTTTGTATAACATTGTTGTCTGGACTTTTCATAACTGCTTACATCAATAAAAATTCTTATGTTAGACAAAAGAAAACAATAGAAAAAACTACTGAAATATGCATAATAGGCAGACTTTGCATAAATACAAATTAGGTAAGGGATAATTGCAGTACCTATGGTGTTTTTGACTTTTACACTTTATGCTTCTGTATTATTTTCAGCGAGATGAAAACTAAATGTACTTTTATCATACAGAGATAGCCCTTTTTGATCCTAGATTTGTTCGTTTGCAGCAAAATCATGTCTGCCAAAACTGCCCACCAACACTTAAGACCCTTTTATATACATTTGTGTTACATCAAACACAATTGTCAGTCCAGTCAAAACAGGCCATCTTTAATTGGTCTGTTCTGGCAGGCAATTGGAATATTTTATTGTTACGTTTCGTTTTCGCCAAAAATCGCTATCGACAGTTGGCCTGTTCTGGCACGTGTAAAGTGATGTTGTACTGCAAAAATCTTCACTGCCTGAACAAGCTATATTTCGTTAGCCTGTTCTGGCAGAACGTAATGGTGGTAAAATGGAGGAATTTTGAGAGCCAGAACATTTTTTTCATTTTTTGAACCAATTACTCATTATAATAGAAAAATATACATATAGTATAATAAAGCACATAAAAGTCAATGCTTTTTCTGATTTTGGCTCGAAATCCTATGTTTTTATCTATTTGAGAAAGAAAAACGTGTCTCCTGTAAAATTTGAAAAAGTAGAGATGGCGAGTTCTGGCATTAACTGTTTGATCAGAGTCTGCTCTGTTTGCTAATGGAAAGTGGTAGATCTGTTTCCTTAGTTTCTAAATTGCTACAATGTTCCACCTTCCATATTTCCTTATAACTATTTTATCCATGAATATTCAATAGGTATTGAAATTTGTACTAAATTTAGATCATGGGAATTGTTAATATCACGACGTCCTGCTAATCACAGGAGGGGAAAATTCATGTAACAAATACTGACATCAGAAATATTTATTCGATGAAATTTTATAATGGCCTTCGAACACAAGATATTTTGATTTTGGCTATAGCTGAAACACATAATCATGTAGAAATCGTCTGATCTGGGTCTACTCTGTTTGCAAAGCAGTTTTGAAAATGGAAAAGGGTTAAACAAATTAAAATATGTTATTATACAAAATGTTCAATTTAGTTGAAGCTGATCGTAGTTGAAGCAATGCACAGGCAGGCCCATTAGATGTTTAATCTGTCCGACATATCGATAACAATGCAAATGCAGGATCATATGCAGTACAGCAGAGTCTCCCTAATGCGACCACTTAATGAATAAACATGGGTGTCTTTATAAGCAGGTGTTACTTTTGTCCTGCATTAAGCTACTACCTGCATCTAGCACCCAGAATTATATCTCTTTCAGGTGGTCGCATTAGCGGGGGTTTACTGTATTACATTTGCAAAACAGTCGGGATACTTACATTGTGTTCGCATGCTTTCTCTCTGCTAATTATATTGCATCTAGATGTACTATTTTATTTTATTTTTCTGCATGAATTTATGTCAAATATGAACACGTAGTTATGATGATTGATAATATTCTCTATAACGTCCTTTCACATGACCGCCTAAAGTAAATAAACAATCGAACCTGCCCTAGACGGTCATTCATTTATTAAAAAGCAGGTGATTGTTTAATGTAGTGGAACAGTAATATATACAAGTCCTGAAGGAGCTTTCTGCATTACTTTTGACCCTAATTAAGCTAACACCTGCCTTAAAGGGGATGTCGCTACATTTGACGCGTTCCATAAACACTTAAAATATACAAAACTCATTTGTTTATATGCTGAAAAATAGTATATCGCAAAAAGTCCCATCCAATTACCGTTTATAATGACAAAACATCCATGTGTTTGATATCGCCGATCCCGATTTTTTCTCCCCGATGTTTCAGTTTTATTCGGGTTGGGTTTTAGTTTCGTAACTGTTCGCCCTATTCGCGATTCTCCGACCACTTCCGAGAAAACTATTACGTAAACAATGGAGGGATCGGGTGATCATCGGCAAAACGCGGAAGAACTTAACGGAAAAGGCCGATAATATTGTGTTGTAGAACAAAAATTATCAGTATTGATGACATCGGTTTATTTGTATTACAGGGGCATTTTTCAATATGAGTTCAAATTGGGAACCTTCATAATAATGACAGAGCATAACAAATACCAAGTGTTATGATATTATTGAAAATATGCGATCATTGTAGGGACTTCCTCTTTAAAAAACCCATAATTAAACCTCATTTTGACATATTTTGATCATATAGATACAGGGTGTTTCTTAATACCTGTTACCATTTCGCAGTCTCACATTTTTTCAACGTTTTGAATATATGTAAAATGAAAGTCACTAAGTGATAGGAGACAAAACAAAGTTTCATTTGGTACCTAACAGCAACATGTTTTCACTAAATGATCACCTGATTGTCATATAAGAGTATATAGTACATGCTCAATGTCATATAATCATCAAACTCGTTATGTGATATCAAGATGACGTCCTCCCGTAGCAAAACGACATCTAAACGTATCTTGAAGTTGTTTATCAAGGATATGCAGATGTCTGTCGAAATGTTTCTAATTTCACGTCTGATCGATAGTTTCAATTCTTCTATGGAAAATGGCGAAGGACTGTATACTCTATCTTTGAGATAACCTCAAAGAAATAATATCCAGTGGGCTTACGTCAGGAGAGTGAGGAGGCCACACGTTGTCTGTCCTGTAAGAGATAAAGTTTGTGCCGAATGTGATTTCCAGCCATGCGATAACTTTTCCAGATGTATGCGATGTTGCACCATCTTACTGGAACCAAATGCCATTAAAATCTTCTGCTTTTGTCAGAATCTTTCAAATGTTGTTTGATTGAAATAGTATATGGTGTCAGTTTCAAGTCATACCTGAGCATCCTGTATACACTGGAAACACTAGATAGCTTTGTTAGTTATATCACCCAAAACTCGGCGCACAGACTTCTGTTGTGTTTTCACCTGCTCCAATTACTCCGGTGATGTGACTGCTCTTGGTCTCCCGTCATTATCATGTCTTCTGTCTTTTACCGATCCTGACTGTTCAAATCGTTTCACTAGTCTATGTACTTGCATTTTGTTTAATTTCTCATCTTCAGGGTATCGCATTCGCATTGATCTGATAACTGTTATCGGTGAATAAGTCTCATAATACAGCTTAACTATTTCAGTGCGCTTTTCTGTGAGCAGCGTTATCTTGAAAATATAACTTATTTTGATGACGTCATAATGACGTCATGACGTTAACGTTCTCCCGTACTTTTTACAATACTCAAAACTTTGAAATGTTTCCTTATATTATAATATGACTGTGTTGTGTGTAATTTTTATATTGGTTTGTAATGGTAACAGATATTATGAAACCCCCAGCTAGGCAAAAACTGATGAACATCAACAAATGCTAATCTTATATTTTATTGCATTTTCCTTGTCTAATATCAAGAAGGTGAGATAAGAAAAAGGAACATACTTACATTTTGAACAGAAAGTATTGAATACAATACTAAACAATACAATACAAAACAATACAATATAAAACAACACAATACAAAACAACACACTGCAATGCATAACAAAACAATACAATACAACATAATACAATACAAACCAACATAACACAATACAATACAAAACAACACAATACAATACAACACAACACAATACAATACATAACAACACAATACAATACATAACAACACAATACAATACATAACTACACAATACAATACATAACAACACAATGCAATACCTTAAACACAATACAATACAATATATAACAACACAATACAATACATAACAACACAATACAATACAAAACAACACAATGCAATACCTTAAACACAATACAATACAATACATAACAACACAATACAATACATAACAACACAATACAATACATAACAATACAATACAATACATAACTACACAATACAATACATAACAACACAATACAATACATAACTACACAATACAATACATAACAACACAATGCAATACATAACAACACAATACAATATATAACAACACAATACGATACATAACAACACAATACAATACATAACTACACAATACAATACATAACAACACAATACAATACATAACTACACAATACAATACATAACAACACAATACAATACATAACTACACAATACAATACATAACAACACAATGCAATACATAACAACACAATGCAATACCTTAAACACAATACAATACAATATATAACAACACAATACAATACATAACAACACAATACGATACATAACATCACAATACAATACAAAACAACACAATACAAAACAACACAATACAAAACAACGCAATACATATCAACAAAATACAATACATAACAACACAATGCAAAACAACACAATACAATACAAAACAACACAATACAAAACAACACAATACAGAACAGCACAATACAATACATAACACAATACAATACATAACAACACAATACATAACAACACAATACAATACAAAACAACACAATACAAAACAAAACAACACAGTACAATACAAAACAACACAATACATAACAACACCATACAGATAAGATACAATAAAACCCCGCATCCTGCATTAAGCTATCACTTGTCTTAAAGACTGATAATGATACTTAAGGATACTTATGTTGACTGTTCGGGTTGGCGAGGTTTACTGTAATACAAAGTAACGAGTCGAACACACGGGCCATCTTTTAGATGTATTCATTACATTAAATATATTCAGAAGGTGGGAGATCCTTCGAAAGCAAAAGTAGCAATGCCAAAAGAGAAAATTGCAGACTCGGTTTTATTGAGTCTGTTCATGAGTAGTAATGAAAAGTACAACACTACCCACGCCCAAGTAATATTCAATTTTCCAAACCAATAACATCAACACTAATGACCCCGAAGGACCAGAAAATATAACAACACTGAGAATGGGGTACGGGGCGACATTTTACGGCCGCCACAAAAGCACTTAACACTTGCTGCTGTGAAGTAATTGTATTCTGAAAGTGGGAGGTCCTTCGAAAGCAAAAGTAGCAATGCCAAAAGAGAAAATTGCATACTCGGTTTTATTGAGTCTGTTCATGAGTAGTAATTAAAAGCACACACTACTCACATCCACTAGCACCGGCTTAAGCAGTATTCAATTTTTCAAACAAATAACATCAAAACTAATTATCCCGAAGGACCAGAAAATATAACAACACTGAGGATGAAGTACGAGCAGACTTTTAACGGCCGCCACACACAAGCATATATTCTAGAAGTAGGAGATCCTTCAAGTTGCAACATTTTATTGGCTACGCACATGTACCATTGTTGGTCAGTCTATATTCTCAGTATAGAAAATAATACGAGGGACAGGCACTTCAATGTACATGCAACCATTATTTAAACTATCATTTTAAACGTATGTTCTAGACAACCTGTGTGAAGCAGTTCTTATCAGAAATACTGACAGTCCTATCTCTATCCAAACTGATTGCGTAGACTACAATAAAATTACTCTGCAAAAGATCTAGTATGGATATTTTACAAAGGTCAGTATGATATTTCTACCTAAGATCCACATTGTTATAAAGATTAAAAGACTTCTAACATGCAATTGACGAGATGTTTTCGATTAACTCTTTATCTTAATAAATGTATTAATTATATCATTATTTCTTACATGATCATTCATAATGTAAAAGGTTAGAGTGTGTGTCTCTTTACTGGTAATTCAAAGACGTTCGGGTCGTTATTAAAGAAACAACAATCATATACGGTGATTTATTATGAACTAGAGGCAATAAGATCGCAAGGTCAGTCGGTCGGACAGTCGTCATCTGTTAGACTAAATAGGTACTTATGTCAATTGTAGACTCGTCTGTGATTTTTGTTACAACAATCATTCCTTATACAGTAAAGTCTCGTCATTATGACCTCTCAAAGTCAGTAAATTTCTGAGTTTCTAAAAACGGTCGTAGCTTAATGCTTAAATTTATAGGAGCTTTCTGCATTACTTTCGCCGATCATGAAGCAGCATTCATCTGCTTTTTTCAGATTCCTATATTAACCCTTCGCTTGCTGAATTTTAAAATACATTCTAACGCAATCTGTCAATTTCCTGAAATCTGATTGGCTCATGTGACCAAATTTGCGGCATATACAAAGTGTTATTTCTCCTTTTTTCACCCATGCCTTGTTGCATAATTACATATATCTTCACTGTGTACAAGTATTGCGCTGTGAAATCACTGCTGTGGAGTGCACTGGTTGCACAATCAACTTGTAAATAGTGCAGACCCTGATGAGACAGCTCCTGCTGGAGCTGTCTCATATGGGTCTTCACTATTTACAGGTAGGTATATTACAGGTAGGTATATTGACGTGAATAGCAAGCGAAGGGTTAACAACTAGCGAAACAGCAATCATTAATTTTGCTGTTTCAGACACCTTTGCTAATCAATTATGTGGTTGCATTAGCGAGACCGTACAGTACAAGGCAGTACACTACAGACGTAGGCAAACTCATCCCATACACTTTATCTCTTTGGCTATTGGGATATGTGACAGTCAGACACAGCAGTATTAGGCCTGTAGCCTTCTACAATTTCCCCCAACTGACAGCTTGGCCTGTTACCATACAGTCTGAATGTCCAACAGTATGGCTCAAGATAAGATAACGCGTTATTCGGCGACTCATGTGGTCTGTTGGCAAAGTGCAACACAAATGAATCCGTGGTCAGCTGAAGTCAAACAATGATATTCAACTATAGTATAACCCCTCTAAACCGGAATTCTGGTAGAGAATAGTTTTAAGGCAGGTGGCTGCTTAATGCACGGTGAAAGTCTAGGAGCTTTCTGCATGACTTTCACCTTGCATTAAACCGCCACCTGTCTCCACGACCGATATTTGTATCAAATTTAACGTCCGGTTTGGAGATATTTGCTGTAGAATCATTTTTATAGAAAACGAATACATCAATGCGCAACTAGCAATGGTTTGAAAATGATAAACCATTTATCTTATAAATTACATGTTGGAGAGAGAAAACAACTTTTACAAAGAGCACGTGTAATTTAGAAAATATGTTTTTTCTCTATATTGTCTTTATACGAAAATAATCAACATCGTCTACAATAGAACATATCATAAGTGGCCATTCATTGATTTACCATAGGATTTTTCAAAAGCAGGTGGTTGCTTAATGCAGGACAAACGTAATACAGAAAGCCCCTATAGCGGCCATTTCATTAATTGAACATGGGAGTCTTAAAAAGCAGGTCGTTGCTTCAGGCAGGAGAAAAGTATTTAGATCCTGCGTTTAGCTACCACCTGCTTTAGAGATCCATGATATGACCTCTTTTTGATGGCCGCTTAAGGCAGATTCTACTGTACTTCTAACTTTTACCGAAATAATATACAGTAGAACCCCTCTAATTCGACCACTTAATGAATAAGCATGGGTGTCTTCATAAGCAGGTGGTTGCTTAATGCAGGACAAAAGTAATGCAGAAAGCTTTCTGCATTACTTTTGTCCTGCATTGAGCTAACACCTGCGTCTGGCACCCAGAATTATACATCTTTCAGGTGGCCGCATTAGTGGAGTTTAACTGTATATCTTATGATGTTTTGCGAAAATCTCTGCGTTTCAGCAAACTCCAACCTGGTTCGATAGCCATAAGAAGCAGTTCATCTTTAGCCTTGATTCAAATATTTGTATTTCAATGTCAAATCCAAAAGCAAAGTGTCTGTCTATAGAAAACAAAAACGTAGTTTTATGTTATATATCTGGCTACTGCGTGTCTACAGGATGCCTGTTATCTTTGCTAGACGTACATTTGAATATATACAATTTAATCCATTTCAGTTTCAAAGTGGCAAGTGCGTAGGTCGATATATCACTAGACAAACCTCGACGTTCTGAAAAGATAAACATCTGAATAACCCTTTCTTCCATGAATATTAATTATAGAACTGATTACTACATAAATATTCATGGACTGGACTTTCTAAATGTTCTGTGATTTTCCGAATCACATCTGTATTACTCGATACAGAAAACAGAGAGCAGACCCTGATCAGACAGCTCCGACAGGAATCTAATTTGTGTCTATTGTGTTTTCAAATATGCACCACAAGTGCTCTTATGTGAGTGAAATTGTTAAAGCATATTCCTATGAAACTTGTCGCTATGGAAGACACATTTTACAGTACAATGAAAGGAAATGCATGTACAACCAGAGCAACAGACAAATGTACGTACACTGATACTAAAGTAATCATCTCTCCACTAAACCATAAGTTATTACCACTCGTTAGAATCGTTTCGAAGAGAAAAAGGGTTTGGGGAGAAATGACGGTTATAGTTTCAGTGCCTGATACTAATTCCATCATTTCTCCACTAAACCCTATGTTGTGACTACTCTTTAGAATCGTCTCTTCGAGACGATTCTAAAGAGTGGTCACAACATAGGGTTTGGTGGAGAAATCAAGGAGTTATGCTTGAAAATGTTTTTATGTACATATCTTAGCTGGACCTCTGTATAATGTCTAATATTTATTTGCAAACATTATTCTTAAAGTTTATTGTAAATTCCAATGTTCTAAACTTTTGAATTGAACTCCGTTATCGTAAAAAAACATACACTGAGATATTTCTATTATATGTTTTGTTAACTTGGTTATGACGCAGTGAAGAGGCACACTATAATATTTGCTCTAGTCAAGTTCCAATGTACAATGGCCAGGCAAAACACTAAGACATTAAAGTTAATCGAACATAATCCCGATATCGGTGTGGCCGAACGGGAACAACAATGTGATTATCGTATGCATGCGTTCTTTGATCATTTTTCCGTGTTAGTTAAACTAATTCCAGGAAAGCAAAAATAAAGTTAATCTAAGTTTCTCTCGATATACAACTAAATTACAAATTCCACATCCGTACATCTTTTGATTATCTATTTTAAATTTCTGCGTAAGTGTGCGTTTTACCATTTTATCCGATAACTAGATGAAAATAGAAACTGTTTGTCTCAGTTGAAGGTTCGAAATTTATTTCAGTTTGTATCTCTTCTTATTGTTTTCTTCGGAAATATGCTGAAAATATGCGGCAAATGTTTTTGTTCTATATGAACTCCTATCCATCTCTACTTTGTGGCTTACGGAATTATAAAGATCTTATTCTATTTTTTGTCATGGCCAGAACCACTGTGTTCATAATTCATATGCCATTATAAAGTAATTCAGCAAATAAATACTCATGTGTCATTATTTTCTTACATGAATATTCATATATCCATGTGATACAGGGTCAGGGTATTTCCTGGGCTTTGCAAGAAATGAAGACCTCGACAATCGGATACGACCTTTGATCTGGGCTTGCCCCGATTATTCGGTTTTATCGTGACTTATATGATATATAAACCAACCTCCATTTGGTGACGCATTGAATAAATTTGTTTCTTTATTTCATTTTTACTCTCTTGTTGGTACGTATTGTCGTCTTTACGATGTATCTTCTGCTACAGTTGTTTTGCTGAGATTTCCCCAAGCACAGTAAGAATGTCGCATGTAGCTCTCACACATTCATACTGCAAAAATCTCGCTAACCCTTTCGCTGCCAAACTCTGTCGTCTGCTAACTTTGTCGTCTGCTACAAATTTTCATTCTTTTGATTTTCTTCATTTTTGTTTCAAAAACATAGTAACCGTAACAAACAGTGTCTCATCTGGATCCAAACTGTTTGCATAGGTAATCACAGGTCCGGCATTGGCAGCGAAAGGGTTAATTTGAAAACACAAATAAGTATTACCATCAGTCTTTAACCCATTACCTCATAGGCTATTTCTAGACCCAACCTCTTTGAATAAATCTACCGAAAAGGAGCATTGACTAGAGAAAAGGAAAATTTTAGAATTTTGTAGTTTGAAACCATTGTGATAAATAGAGCGTTTGCTCCTATAGGAGCAAATGCTCTTTTTATCACAATGGTTTCACAAAGTGATTTTTACAGAGTCGTCAAAAGTCGTCAATATGAGGGAATGGGTTAAGACACGTGAAAGCATAATGCACGCAAACATGTATACAGAAAGCTCCTTTGGGAGCTTTCTGTATGACTGTTACAATGTATTCGGCAACTACCTTTCTAAAATGTTCTGAGTTATTCTGTACTTAAATTCGGTTTTCGAAATATTACTCTTAACTCAGAGTGCCATATTTATACCAGCCCCTGCTTTTACATGGCTTCTCTTTTAGATCAATACTGTTTTATGTCATTGCGAATGATACAAGAGCATTCTAATGACTTTCCGTGAAATGAATCATATCGGAGTTTCAGCAGACTGTTTTTATCACGTTGCCTGATGAATTATTATGTCAGAAATAATGACATTATCAATAATTATTAGCTGTATTTCTATATTGATATTTGAACACGTGAATGTTTTGCCATAGCTGACACTTTAGATTCAGATATATATTATGCCAGGACACAAATAGAGCAGAGCCTCTGATCAGACGACTTCTACAGGAGCCTTCTGATCTGGGTCTAATCTTGTTTGCAAAAGCTTCAAAAAAGCATATATCTCAGTTAAAAAGGTTAGAGCAGACGGGTTTCCGCCATCAAATACAGTAAAACCTCTGTATAACGGTCACTAAAATGTGTTAATTAGTTGGTATTTAGGACAGGTGGCTGCTTAAAGCAAGGTGAGCGTGAAACAGAACGCTACTATAGGAGCGTTCTGTTTTACCTTCACTTTGCTTTAAGAAGCCACCTGCCATTAACACAAAATACTTGATGTAATTTAGTGTCCGTTATAGAGAGGTTTTACTGCAGATACAAAGTGTTAGTATATCTCGGCTGGATCTTGTAATGAGAGGTAGTTGACATAGTAAACAGTCATACATGTAGTCACGGTGGTTACTGATGTTATTTTCGTGATTTTGCATGTTTCAGTCGTGCTTTATTAATGATAAACTTAGTCCGTTACTCATTCAAAGCTATACTCTATAAATAGACCTCTCTAAGCCTTTCCATACCAGAGAAGATCCTTATCATACGACTCATGTAGGATCCGTCTGATCAAGGTCTGTCCTGTGTACTTATGAAGTAATATAGCTCTAGTTCTGCAGTTTCTTTCTTCGCTAAATATTTCTTTGTTCAAATACAATTATAAATAAAATAATCAAAGTACAAAAATGAGTCATGCAGGAAACACCACATACAGAACAAACACTCGCCCGAACAGCAACACAAGGAAACAGCAAATGTACATAGGTAGAAAAAACAACAAGAGACGCACAAAGACAAAACAAACATACAATAGGAGGAAGATGGAAGTACCGCCTTGGAACGGTCAGTGACAAAAGTCACCGGGGGTTTAAACCGGTTTATGGGCGCCCAACCTCACCCTTATTCCATCCCCATCCTAAAAGACAAACAGTGTAAATAAACGTATCCCCTCTCCGACTAATCTACAACAACCGCGACAGCAAATACAGTGGTAAAGTGCATGTATAACAAAAAAACAACAACATTTTATTGAAAATACTGTATCCACCTATCGCTATTGTACTCAATGATTGAGCTGCAAACAGAGTAACTGTAGAAAAGTAATAAAGGGTACGACAAAAATGAAATAGTACAGATATCCGACGTTCTCCTTCCATTTCTGGATTTAAGAGGTCGCCTTCATAGAGTACTAAACCTTTCTTGTCGGCGTACATGCAAAGAGGCCAGCGTGATTGCCAACTGTAAAAGGGTTCACAACCAAACATGCAGTATGTTGTAGTAATACAGGATCATATCCCTTTTTAATGAATTGTTTTATATATTTGATGAACAAAGTGAGAAAATGGGTATGTCCAATAATTTTACGAAGTTTGTAAATCACATCACCATAAAATTCCGGATGTGAAATACCGTGTCGCAAAAGTACCTTGAGATTACTTTTGTACTTGCCAATAAGCGAGAGATTTCGATAGTAAAATTTAGAGAAAGTTTTTCTTAGTTTATGGTATCTATATCCTTGTTTAAGCAGTTTATCAGTTAAAATGAGATTTCGACTGTTAAAATCGTCAATAGATGAACAAGCTCTAGCAAAACGCATAAGTTGAGATATATAAACCCCGTAAGATGGAGCACGGGGAACATCCCCGTCAAGATGAGGAAAATTTACAATATTAAAATCAAAATCATCTCTTTTGTCATATATTTTAGAAGAAATCATTCCATTATTAATTTTAAGGTCTAGGTCAAGAAACGCTGCATAATTGTCGGACGGGTTAGCTTTATTCAATTTGAGTTCTTTAGGATAAATTGTAGGAATCAGAGCATCAAAGAAAGGGTTATCTAAGTTAAAAATATCATCCAAATATCGACAAGTTTCATTGAAGGCTTTTATAACATCTTCTTGTGATTGAGGATTCAAACTCAACATGAAATCTCTCTCATAGCAGTACAAAAACAAATCTGCGACAAGTGGTGCACAATTCGTACCCATGGGAATACCAATTACCTGACGGTATATAGCATTCCCATAACGTACATATATGTTATCCAAAAGAAAGGTTAGTGCTTCGCAAACTTCTGAGCAAGTCCAATTGGTGTAATATTTCATTTGCTCGTCAGTAAAGAAAGCTTTTTCAGCATTACATGCCAAGAATGATGTTTTTTCTCGGGCAAATACTTTCTGGATCAAGTTAGTAAGCTTATCCTTAATTAAAATATGAGGAAGAGTTGTGTACAGAGTAGAAAAATCGTACGTGCTTACAGTGGATGCAAGATACCTTTTGTTCTTAAGTTTGTTTAAGACTTCTGAAGAGTTCTTAATAGACCAGAAGAGATTTATTCCAGAATTTTCATAAGTCTTATCACAGTAAAATTTTACATGTTCCTTTACCTTCGTTAAACAAGAAGTCAAAAGCATAGACAATTTAGTAGTTGTACATGAACTAGAATTTGCAATGAAACGCGCTTTATATGGTTTTTTATGTAGTTTTGGTAACCAATACATAGTAGGAAAAGTACAAAAAGTTTATGTTGTGTAATTTTAATATCGGTTCCAAATTGTTCACACTTTTTGACATGGTCTGAAATGATGGTCTTTTCGTCAGTGGTAACTGAAATGTATGACTTGGTATTAATAATTTCCTGCTTCAAGACATCGATATAATGTAATCGTCAAATAATAATCACATTATTTGATGCCTTATCAGCAGGAACAAAAACGTATTTTGAATGGAAATCCTGTAAACCCTTTTTAAGATGTCTAAATGAAGTTCTAGGTTTAGGTGGAAGAAGGTGTTTATTAGAGCTGTAAAAGGAAATGCGTTTATCAATTATATCAAAAATTAGTTTTTTCCAACAAGAAAGGGCATTAGACTCAACATGTTCTCTTCGACACCATTTAATACTAAAATTTTGTAAAGCCTCCGCAATCTGAACTCGACAAGAGTTAAAATCTATCAAGGATGGTATTCTATATTTGGGACCTTTATTCAAAAGAGATCGTAGACGTTTATCTTTAATTATCTCAAAATTACCAGTAATCACATGACCAGCCGGAGAATAGCAAAATTTTGAGGTGGCGCAAGTCATTATGCACCATATACTTTTTTTCTTATATGAATATTCATGGAGTAAAGGGTTTAATAACTAAGATTGTGTTTAACCCTTTCCCTGTTCTATATTTAGTCCATATTTCAATACCTACGGAATATTCATGGAGACAATAGTTATAATGAAACATGGAAGGTGGGCCATTGTAGCCATTTTAGAAAGAAAAGAAACAGACCTTTCAAATTCCACTAGCAAACAGAGTAGACCCTGATCAGACGGCTCCAAGAGGAGCCGTCTGATCTGGGTCTACTCTGTTTGCAAATGCGTGAAAACACATTTATATGAGGGAAAGGGTTAAGTAAAACCTATCTTAACCCTTCACCTGGTAAATATTCATTTGGGCTTAATGAATGCATGGATATTAATGAGCTGAATATTCATCAGCTGATTCATTATAATGGCAAAGAGAACAGAGGGATTTTCAACAGGGTAGAAACTGTAGAAACTGTAAAACTTATTTAAGGAATAAACAGAGAAAATATTGATCAGACGGCTCCTACAAGAGTCGTCTTGTCTTAATCTACACCATTTTAACCCTTCGCTTGCTGAATTTTAAAATACACTTATCCTTCTTTACCCATGTCCTGTTGTATAATTACATATATCTTCACTGTGTACAAGTATTTCGCTATGCAATCACTGCTGTGGAGTGCACTGGTTGCACAATCAACTTGTAAATAGTGCAGACCCTGATGAGACAGCTCCTGCAGGTAGGTATATTGACGTGAATAGCAAGCGAATGGTTAAATAGTGTGCTAAAATGTGCATCTATGAAGGATGAAGGCTAAATATTTTAATTTACCATTTACGTTTGCCCTGCATTAATATACCACCCGTCTTAAAGATCAACAAATCTACTTCTTCCGAGTAGTCGCTCTTCACGAAGAGGTTTGCTGAATGGATTAGTCGTTCTCGTAATGTGCTTTCATTGTGTGATGCCGTGGTGCCTTGTATTGTTTTAAACGTATTGTATGTTCGTAATGTCTTTTCGTACTGCGTTGTCCAAGTGGGTTGTCGTAGTACGTTTTCGTAGTAAGTTGTCATAATGAGTTTTCGAAGTGTGGTATCGTAGTGCGCTATAATGCGTTATCGTAGTGCATTATCGTAGTGCATTGTTATAGTTCAATGTTGTCGTATGTTGTCGTACTGCGTTTTCGTAGGGTGTTATCGCATTCGTTTGTTTTAGTAGGGTGCCGTCGCAGTGTGTTGCAGTAGTGTGTTGTCGTAGAGTATTGTCGTGGTGTGTTTACGTTGAGTGTTTTCGTAGTATGTTCGTGTAGGGTGATGTCGCTTTGATTTGGCGTAGTGCATTGTCGTAGTGGGTTGTAGTGTATTGTTATACATGTAGTGCGTTGTTGTAATGTGTTGTCGACGGATATTGTTGTAGTGTCTAGAGCAACGTCTGTTTCATAAGTATCCAAAATACTGACTTGCAGATTATGATTTTTTTTTATTTCAGTTCAACTCCGTGTACTCACAGAAGCGATTAAACGTGAACAGAATGTCTACATCTGAGAGGTGTTTGTCTCGTGTGACTGTCACATCATGCTAATATGGACGAAGTACAGTAAAGAGTTAGTGAACCAGAAAATAAACAAATGTGTTTGTTGAAGAGTCTAACCTTTAGCACATAGCGTACGAATCCGTGATAATCTTGGCAACAGTTTGAATCAAAATGAGTAGGTCGACGACTCATTCGTAGAGTTCCAGATAAAAGGTATAAATTAAATCATTTTCAAGAATAATTTCACCGCCAAACCTTATGTTGTCACCACTCTTTAGACACGTCTCGAAGAGACGATTCTAAAGAGTGGTTTCAAGTTCACAACACAGGGTTTGGTGGAGAAATGACGATTTTAGTGTTTGAATTCGCACCTTTATCCAAACCGCTGACACTCTGATTATATTTTTGTAGAAAATATATATTGATTTTTTTATGGACAAGAATTTGTGTATTAAACAGTTGCCTTGAAATGAGCCTTATGTTTTATGCTGACTAAGCCCAGGGAGTTATAAGTATTGTTTCCATCGTGACTACGTTGACACTGGGATTTTACCAGAATCATGCAGCAAACACACGACTGAAGAGGAACATTAGTATCTACTGGACAATTTCCGGATATAGCCTCAGAGTTCATGGTCCGAGTTTGTCGAGCATAATTATGATATACAAGCGGTAGTGGTGACGTCGAGTGTCTATTAAAGAAGGGTAAATTCAAATTCCTATATGGATCGCGAAAACTCATACAAAACCCTATTTTACACAACAATTCATACCTGTTCGTGGACAGTAAGTCTCTAGATAAAAATGTACAATGAGAAGGCGACCCTTCTGAAAAGCGGGGTGTAAGGACAGATCCAAACTTATATGCTATTGGGTAATCAGCTCGAGTTGAATTGCAATGTCTTTAAAATTACGGTAAGCCTGACTAACTAAGACAGGTCTTTACAGTTCCGTCTACTTGTCGATTACATGCCCTGGGATGGTCAAGGGCATAACGTTTGTAATATTTCACAGGTAGTTTCACAGAGCTACAGATAAATGTGAGTACCCAATTATTAAAATCGTTATTTCTGCACCAAACCCTAATATGTGACCACTCTTTGGAATCGTCTCTTCGAGACGATTCTAAAGATAAGTCACAGTATAAGGTTTGGTTTAGAAATAAAGGAGCTATTCTTGAAAATGTTTAAATTTACGCATCTTATCTGGACTTCTGAATAAGCGAGTATTTATATTACATCAACGTTGTTCAATCAGTTGATATCCGTTTCTTTCCGGAGTCAGATTAACTATTTCACTATTTTGCTGTATATTGCAGCCGCGTTTGGCCAGGTGGATTGACTTACATCAGGTGATATATGTGTGACACGACATTTGTCCGAAATGGGTGACAAATAATCTAAATCTAATCAGTTTATACATACCATCTGATAAGATATCCCAATATATATTAATCAGCAATTTCAGTTTGTAAGTCGGTATTCGTCCAGCAACATTGTGAGAAGCAACATGAAATCACTATTTGTATTAGTTCTTTGCGTTTTGGTGGCCCAGGGACAAGCCGCTTGGTTGTTTAGCTTCGGATCAGATCACGACGAACTGGATGAAAATGCCATTGTGACTGAAAGTGAAGGTTTGACAAAACACTCTATTATTTCGTCTTTTATATGCATGTTTGTTAACATTTGCAATGTCTGTAAATTGAATGTGATTGATAGCTGAAAAGCAGATATAAAAGTTTCAGTTTACAAAACTACTTAATGAATTATATTTAAGAAATGTCTCAGTATACCAAACAATTACTAAAGTAGAACCTATCCTAACGGTTTCTACTGTGTCTATTCTGTTTGCAAAGACGTTTTTACACATTTGCAAGCAGAGTAGACCCAGATTAGACGGCTCCTATAGGAACCGTCTGATCAGGGTCTGATCTGTTTGCTAATGGGATTTGATAGATTTCTTTAGTTTCTAAAATGGCTGCAATATTCCACCTTCCATATTTCATTATAATTATTTTTTACTATGAATATTCAGAAGATACTGAAAATTGGAATAAACACAGAACAGGGAAGGGTTAAAATTCGTTTAAACTATGTAAATGGTGTAACGGATTAAGTCAAATGCAAAATGCCTAGTAACTTTAGAGCAGGTGATGTCCATGTAAATGTGAATGTAAGACGCGTAACATGAAGCGATGAACATTGTGCAACCGCTGATATATAACCCCTTTATCTGATGAATATTCGTCCTGTAATGGAATTATGAACAAGGGAATGTTGTTGTTATTTCAAAAACAAACAGAACTGGCCCTGGTCAAGCGGCTGCTATAGCAGCCGTCTGGTTTATATCTTCTCCGTTTGAAAATGACTTGTAATAGGTAAATTTAACCCTTCGATTGCTATTCACGTCAATACACCTACCTGTAAATAGTGAAGACCCAGATGAGACAACTCCTGCAGGAGCTATCTCATCAGGGTCTGCACTATTTACAAGTTGATTGTGCAACTAGTGCACTCCACAGCAGTGATTGCACCGCGAAATACTTGCACACAGTGAAGATATATGCAATTATACAACAGGGCATGGGTAAAGAAGGAGAACTGTATTTTAAAATTCAGCAAGCGAAGGGTTAACATTCTGTTGTTATTTGGATCCAAGCGCGAGGCATAGGTAACACATTCAGACTTCTCCCGACATGAGGCGTGACTGTGTCTACTCAGATAATCTTTGTGCAGCTTCCTCTATGATATATATTGTTGTTAATGTAACTTCATATTTCTGTTAATAAAAAGCCCCTGAGGTCTATTGAAATTTCTGAAAACTAAATAGAGTAGAAGTAGTATAGTAGTAGTAGTGGTGGTAGTAGTAGTAGTGGTGGTAGTAGTAGTAGTGGTGGTAGTAGTAGTAGTGGTGGTGGTAGTAGTAGCGGTGGTAGTAGTAGTAGTGGTGGTAGTAGTAGCAGACGGAGTAGCAGTAGTAGTTGTTGTTCTTGTTGTTTTTGTTGTTGTTAAGTAGTAGTAGTAGTAGTTGTTGTTGTTGTTGTTTTTAGTAGTAGTTGTTGTAGTAGTAGTTGGTAGTAGTAGAGTAGTTGTTGTTATTGTAGTAGTAGTCGTAGTAGCAATAGTAGCAGTAGCAACAGTGGTAGTAGTAGTAGCAATAGTAGTAGTAGTAGTAATAGGAGTAGTAGTAGTAGTAGCAATAGTAGTAGTAGTAGTAGTAGTAGTAGAAGTAGTAGTAGTAGTAGTAGTAGTAGTAGTAGTAGTAGTAGTAGCAATAGTAATAGTAGTAGCAATAGTAGTAGTTGTCGTTGTTGTAGTGGTGACGGTGGTGGTAGTAGTAGTAGTAGCAGCAGCAGTAGTAGTAGTAGTAGTGCACACCGTTGCTATATATACAGCTGTGGCATATACAAAAAGGAATGTCACTTATTATCTATATAAATGATACGGTGAAAAATGCAGACAAGATATATGATGGGGACCATGTTTTGGTGTTTACGCCGTTCGCTTATCGTTTTTATATGAGTTGGCCATTCACTCATCCATTAGATACAAACTGCATAATGCTCGACCTTGGTTTCTAATCGAAAATAAACATAGGTTTTTATGACCGTATTATAGGACTAGCCAGTGATAGATTATACAGGATTTTCTATTTCATTTAACCCTTTCCTTCATATATAAACGCATTTTCACGCCACTGCAAAAAAGAGTAGACCCAGATCAGACGGCTCCTATAGGATCAGGGTCTGTTCTGTTTGCTTATGACATGATAAATATCTGAGTCTACCGTTTTTGTCAAAGCAAAACATTTCCTTGGAAGTCTCGTTGGGAAACCTGTGAGAGTCTTCAGGTTGGATCAATTGTGATGATCTTGTAACTCACTCCTGTATTCTCGACGGGCAGTTACACAGCCACTACCTGGTATACTGTAGATTATTTCTTTAAATAAGAAATTTCTTTTCTATAAACTATAAAAATTATTTTCCTCGACGCCAAGTAATTTGTCGTCCGCATGAATTGTCTTCTCCTGTTATATTCGAAATAAAGCTGCCTTCCATATTCTTCGCTATAAATGGCCAGAAAAGTCAGAAAGTGTGCATGTGCCGCAGCAGCCCGCCCGGGGACCAAGGTTATAAAACTTCTGAGTCTGAGCTCATTCTCAAGTACAGTAGAATCCCTCTAATGCGATCATTTAATGAATAATCATGGATGCCTTTATAAGCAGATGGTTGCTTAGTGCAGGAAAAAGGTAATGCAGAAAGCTCCTCTAGGAGCTTTCTGCATAACCTTTGTCCTGCATTAAGCTACCACCTGCATATAGCACCTAAAATTATACCACCTTTAGGTTGTCACATTAGCGAGGTTTTATTCTATCTGATTCTTCACATGCTGAGCAAGCTCAGAATCTGACCAAGCAGATGCTTGAGGATGATCTCAGGCTCAAGCAAAAAGCTTTATAGCCCTGGGACCAGATCTACTATATACTATAGCCTATGTACCATGAATAGAACAGCTTGACTAACCTTGTACCTCATGAATATTCATGCACGAAATACCTCCATCGGGATGATAATAACCTGGACGTTTATAATAGTGCACAAACTCAGGATTGGTAGTAAAAATTCAAGAGTTTTTAAGCTTGCGATATATTTCCATAAGCAAACAAAACAGACCCTGATCAGAAGGTTCCTATAAGAATCATCTAGTCTGCATCTACTCTGTATGCAAAGGCGTCAGAGGGTAGATGTTAATGGCAATTATTTAAATTCCCCTGATTCACAAGCATTCATAGTTAGCCTTAACCCATTACCTAATAGGCTATATTTTTTAAATACAACCTCTTTGAATAAACCTACCGAAAAGGAGCATTAACTAGAGAAAAGAGAAATTTCAGAATTGTGTAGTTTGAAACCATTGTGATAAATAGAGCATTTGCTCCTATAGGAGCAAATGCTCTATTTATCACAATGGTTTCACAAAGTGTCTTTTACAGAATCAAAGGTCTTCAATATAAGGGAATGGGTTAAATATATCGTAGCAGTAAGGTCTCGCTAATGCGACCGTATAATTTATTAACATAGGAGTCTGTTAAAGCTGGCGGGTGGCTTCTGCGAGGCAAACGTAATGCAGAAAGCTCCTATAGGACACCTGTGTTGAAAACTCCAGAATTATACTTCTTTGAATTGGTCGTATTAGGGAGACTTTGCTGTACTTCGTTCTCTCTCTTTGAATTTTTTTCCAAATTCGTGGCGTCTCCTGTGCACCAAATATTATCGTAGATATCTCGAAACGATAGTTAACCCTTCGCTTGCTGAATTTTAAAATACATTTCACCCATGTCCTGTTGTATAATTACATATATCACTGTGTACAAGTATTTCTCTGTGCAATCACTGCCGTGGAGTGCACTGTTTGCACAATAAACTTGTAAATAGTGCAGACCCTGATGAGACAGCTCCTGCAGGAGCTGTCTCATCTGGGTCTTCACTATTTACAGGTAGGTATATTGACGTGAATAACAAGCGAAGGGTTAAGGTTGTCGTACGAATATGTATCGATATCATTAAGACTCAGTTATAACTCACATTCTTATTCGGGTGAACACCGTTAAAACATTCTCGCTTATCCTTCAACCATCCATGCTTTCAGTAGAGATGTAATTTGTCTAACGTTTTGTAGGCTAGCTCCTAGGCTAAAATATGACACAGTATTGCATAGGGTTACAGGCACTCTCGGTGTGTATAGCATAGTATTACATGTATATACAGGCAAGTGGACTATCTCTAATTTCGAACGATTACCAATAAATGTGGACGTTACTGGACCCACGGCACGCACATCCGGGTCTCACAGTCGCGTATTCAGTAAAAGATAACGCCCACGGTTATTATTACATTAAACATTTCGCAAATAAAACTGCTATTAGTCTCTTTTATATACGAGTGTGGATCTCTATTAATTTAAAGAGTGTGTTATTTCTCCTAAGCCTAGTAACCACTCAACGCATACAAACGTAGCAAATCGGCCTCGTCGGGATAAGACGAGGATTTCCAATTGGTATCACATCTGGTTCAATAGAATAAGGTATGGTAGCCAACAATGTATAATGACCTTACATTGCTGTAGCTATCAGCTGGGGATGGGTGTCACATCTATTCAAATGCTGGTATAAATTACAGTCAACTGTTATCTGGGTAACCCTTCAATCCGATCATTGACCTGCGGATACCCCAATGTGTTAGTCATTTACTCCATAAATACGCTTCTATGTCTATACAAACAGAGAAGACCCAAATCAGACGGCTCCTATATAGGAGTCGTTTAATCAGGGTCTGCATTATTTGCTTAATGGAATAATACAGATCTGATTCTACAGTTTTGTTTCGGCAAAACATTCACGGCATTATATAGATATGGTTCTACAGTTTTTGTTAAAGCAAACATGTCCTTGAAAGTTTGCATTATTAAGCTTCAGCTAATGAATATTTATACTGTCATAATTTCTTACATGAATTTTGAACAGGGAAAGGGTTAATTGATTGCATATATTCAAACGCTCCTTTTTCACGGTACAGTAAAACCTGTCTTAAGCGACTATCAAAATGAGGTGAAGATATGGTTCTATAAGGCAGGTGGTAGCCTAATAGCCGTTTTTGCATTACTTTTGCCTTGTATTAAGCGATCACCTGCTTTTCAAGACCCCTATGTTCAATTAATATAAGACCGCTTAAGACAGTTTCTACAGTACCAACAACCATGTACATTGTACCGCTGTTTAGCAATAAAAATACAATAATATGTAATATCGTGCATTTTGTTTTGTCCAGCGGTGAGCCAGGAATGTCTTGACCTAGCAGCTCAGGGGCAGTGTGCTTTCTACGAATGCATGGAAAGGAGATTCTCGTGTGGGAGACAAGGTTACAATCAGAGAATCAGCTCGCATTTCTGCTCCAAAATTGAGGAGAACTTTGATGAGTTCGATGCATTTGTGAGTCACATTTGATCGACCGTTTACCATTTAAACTATTAACCCTTTCAACCTCGGACACGTACGCACTGTCATTCGCAAGCAGCGTAGTCCCAGACCAAAGGGCTCCTAGAGAAGCCCTCTCATCAGGTCTACACATTTTGCCATTAAAATCCTCTAATAAGTTTAACCCTTTCCCTCACATAAACGTGTTTTCACGCATTTGCAAACAGAGAAGACCCAGATCAGACGGCTCCTAGAGGAGCCGTCTGATCAGGGTCTGCTCTGTTTGCTAGTGGAATTTGATAGATCTGTTTCTTTACTTTCTAAATTGGCTGTAATGTTCCACATTCCATATTTTGTTGTAACTATTTTGTCCAAGACTATTCAGTAGGTATTAAAAGTTGGAATAAACATAGAACAGGGAAAGGGTTAAGTCTTCCATACTGAGTGGACTAGATAGATACGGTAGAACCGCTCTAATGCGACCACTTAATGCAGGACAAAAGCAATACAGAAAGCTCCCCACCTGCCTCTATCACCCAGAATAATTCCTCTTTTAGGTGGTCGCATTAGAGGGGTTTTAATCTAGTTAAACATGTCATGTTTTATAGGACCCCGTTGGAAATAAGTTGAAAAACTTTACGGGTTATCCTGTGTATGTATAACATGTCTTTTTTTTATATAAATAACAAGAAGTCGATAACTGTTATGTCAAATTGTATGACTGTAATTGTATTGATGACATATATATATATACACAAATAAATCTATCTATCTATCTAACCCATTCCCTCATAGGCTATTTTTATATTCAACCTCTTTGAATAAATCTACCGAAAAGGAGCATTAACTAGAGGAAAGGAAACGTTTGGAATTGTGTAGTTTGAAACAATTGTGATAAATAGCGCATTTGCTCCTATAGGAGCAACTGCTTTATTTACCACAATATGGTCAACATGTGACCATTGCAGAGGCTTCAATAGACGTCGATATGAGGTAATGGTTCAAAGACAATTCGTATTGTATAGATACATGGATTATGAAATCAATACATTCTAGTTATAACAGATCTCTATATATAATTCCATTAGCAAACAGAGCATTCCCTCGCCAGACTTCTGCTATAGGGGTCGTCTGGTCTAGGCCTTCTCTATTGCAAGACGTAAAAAGGCATATCTATGGAACATATTAAAACCTTCGTAACAATTTACACTCTGGTTGGAGTTACAGTAAAAGGCCTCTAAACCGGAATTATAGTTGAAAAAAAGAATTTAGATACTTTTAGGCAGATGTCTGCTTAATACAGGGTGAAAGTCATGTAGAAAGCTCACAGAGGGCTTTCTGCATGACTTTCACCCTGTATTAAGCTGTTACCTGCCTCGAAGATCGATAATTATACTAAACTAAACGTCCAATTTAGAGAGGTTTTACTGTATTACCTGTTAGAGTTTTAATGCTTGCATCACCAACCATTTCCCTAATGTAGACAACTTCGGACACGTTTACGGAGTAGACCAGTATCAGATAGCTCCTGTAGTAGACCCATATCAGATAGCTCCTGTAGTAGACCATATCAGACATAGATCCATATCAGACAGCTCCTGCAGTAGACCCATATCAGACATAGACCCATATCAGACAGCTCCTGTAGTACATGTAGAACCATATCAGATAGCTCCTGTAGTCGACCTATATCAGACAGTTCCTGTAGTAGACCCATATCAGGCATATACCCATACCAGACAGCTCCAGTAGTAGACCAATATCAGACAGCTCCTGCAGTAGACCCATATCAGACTGCTCCTATAGTAGACCCATATCAGACAGCTCCTCTAGTGTCAGACAGCTCCTGTAGTACATGTAGAACCATATCAGACAGCTCCTGTAGTCGACCTATATCAGACAGCTCCTGTAGTACACCCATATCAGACATAGACCCATATCAGACAGCTCCTGTATTAGACCTATATCAGACAGTTCCTGTTGTAGAACTATATCAGACAGCTCCTGTAGTACACCCATATCAGACATAGACCCATATCAGACAGTTCCTGTAGTAGACCCATATCAGATAGCTCCTATAGTACACCCATATCAGACAGCTCCTCTAGTAGACCCATATCAGACATAGACCCATATCAGACAGCTCCTGTAGTAGACCTATATCAGACAGCTCCTGTAGTACACCCATGTCAGACATAGACCTATATCAGACAGCTCCTGTATTAGACCTATATCAGACAGCTCCTGTTGTAGACCTATATCAGACAGCTCCTGTAGTAGATCCATATCAGACATAGACCCATATCAGACAGTTCCTGTAGTAGACCCATATCAGACAGCTCCTATAGTAGACCCATATCAGACAGCTCCTCTAGTAGACCCATATCAGACATAGACCCATATCAGACAGCTCCTGTAGTAGACCTATATCAGACAGCTCCTGTAGTACACCCATGTCAGACATAGACCTATATCAGACAGCTCCTGTATTAGACCTATATCAGACAGCTCCTGTTGTAGACCTATATCAGACAGCTCCTCTAGTAGACCCATATCAGACATAGACCCATATCAGACAGTTCCTGTAGTAGACCCATATCAGACAGCTCCTATAGTAGACCCATATCAGACAGCTCCTCTAGTAGACCCATATCAGACATAGACCCATATCAGACAGCTCCTGTAGTAGACCTATATCAGACAGCTCCTGTAGGAGTTTCTGCCACACTCAAACATAACATTTCATTCCACAAATATTGAAGCAGTAATAAATTGTTAACCCCTTTCCTCATATAAACGCATTTTCATGTATTAGCAAACAGAATAGACCAATATTAGACGGCTCCTGTAGTAGCTGTCTGATAAGAGTCAGTTCTGTTTGCTGATGGTATAATATATCTGATTCTACAGTGTCAGCCGGAGTCAAAATATCCTGTGTTCATATGCCATTATAAATTCTAATTAATATTCAGTATGGCATTATTCGTACCTGAATATTCATAAAATAAATGGTTAAATAACCATTTATGGAGGAAAATGTTAACAAAAATAGCACAACCTCTACATAGTGATCAAGTCATCTACAAGGAGCGTTTTCTGCTTACTACATGAGGCAGAAAAATGAAAAGGCCCCTTCGAGAGCTTTCTGCATAGCGCTCGTCCTGCATAAATCTACCACTTGGTTATAATAACAATAATTACACTTTATTGTATAGCAGTCGATGTAAAGAGGTTTTACTGAGATGCAGATGCTAATTAGTGACACACAATGAATGCCATGGTCAGAAGTCGCGATTGATTGGGTTAAAGACACATGGGCACTAAATACATCATGGAATTATGGAGATGAATTATTAATGATGATGATGATGATGATGATGGTGATGATACTGATACTGATGATGATGAGGAGGAGAAAGATGATGATGACCATGAAAACTACTAAAGTGTAGTCTAATGCATTGCACTGTAGGAGTACTCGGCTTTACTCGCATTCAGTTGTCCGCTTTTAAAGCAAAATGTGTTTATCGCTATTTCGCGGTCGGTGTAAAGAAAGTTGTTTTTTAAGCAATGGTTGGTTATTCTGTTTTTAACCCTTGATTCCATAAATACGCATGTCTAAGCCTTTACAAACACAGTAGACCCATATTAGACGAATGATCAGGGTCTGCTTGGTTTGTTTACGACATGATCTAGATCTGAATATACTGTGTTTCTGTTCCATTATAAAAAATCATCTGATTAATATTCACGATGTTATCATTTCTGATATTAGCACTCATGGAGTAAGGTGTTAGCCCTTCGCTTGCTGAATTTTAAAACACATTTCTCCTTCTTTACCCATGCCCTGCTGTATAATTACATATATCTTCACTGTGTACAAGTATTTCGCTGTGCAATGACTGCTGTGGAGTGCGCTGGTTGCACAATCAACTTGTAAATAGTGCAGACCCTGATGAGACAGCTCCTGCAGGGACTGTCTCATCTGGGTCTTCACTATTTACAGGTAGGTATATTGACGTGATTACAAATGTAGCAAGCGAATGGTTAATAAATGGGAGAAACTTGGAGAGTCAAGATAGGCATACAAGTACTTACCACGCAAAGAGTTATATTCGTGCTTCCTCTGAGGTTACATTTGCACAGTAAGTGCCAGAAGACTCCGTATATACAAGCACAGTGAAACTTCTCTAATGCGACCATTACAATGTATAAATATAGATCTTAACCCTTTCCCCTGTTCTTTATTCATTCCAAATTTCTATACCTACTGAATAGTCATGGTCAAACTAGTCACAATGAAATATGGAAGGTGGAACCTTGTAGCCATTTTAGAAAGGAAAGAAACAGATCTTTCAACATCTTTTGGCAAACAGAGCAGATCCAGATCAGACGGCTCCTATAGGAGCCATCTGATCGCGGGGTCTACTCTGTTTGTAAATGTGTGAAAAGGCGGCGTTTATATAGAGGAAAGGGTTAAAGGCGGATGATAGGTTTTGGTTATGAAGAAAGTTGCGATATGAGCTTCCTGCATTACATACAACCTGCATTAAGCTGCCATCTGCTTTTAGAATCACCAATTGTTATTTTTGAGTGGTCGCGAATCAGTGTTTCTACTGTACATGGTTGTAGTTGAAAGTATATTCCTCGTTTAGCTCTTACCACTATAGGCGAATCCGAATTAACAAAGGTAAGCTGTTTGAGTCCATATTAAATGCTGCGTAAACCAGTTTTTCATCTGGATCCATACTGCGTTACAATCTGATTATGTGTGGTAATGTTAACTAATGAAAATAGCAGTAAAATGGTTAAAAGTGTTTATTTCATTTAAGGGACAACTGTGGTTGAATCGTACTAGCATCTGTTTAGTTAGTCACATGCTTCCAATTTACCGTGACCAGACAACAACAACTTGTGGTGACATCAAGGCGGCTGGAATTCAAGGAATAGTGGACTGTAACGCGGGTGAGTACAGTAAAACCTCTCTATAACGGCCACTAAATTACATCAAGTGTTTTGTGTTAAAGGCATGTGGCTGCTTAAAGCAAAGTGAAAGTAAAACGGAACGCTCCTATTGGAGCGTTCTGTTTTACGTTAATCTTGCTTTAAGCGGCCACCTGCCCTAAATACCAACTAATTAACACACTTTAGTGGCCGTTGCAGAGAGGTGTACGATATTCAGAATACTAACCATTATAATGCTTAATTTTCAAATGGACTATTCCAAAATATTCAAACAGGTCAAGTTTACGGTAACGAGTGTAACATGACAAACAGTGAAGACCCTGATGGGAGGGCTCTTCTATACTGTTTGCAAAGGACATTTATGACTCGTGTCCCACATTGTTAGGGTTATCCATTGTCCTTATGTGTGCGACCGTGTTACCATTTGCAAACAACTCGAGTTGTCCAGAACCCAGCGCCCCTTAGGATCCAAATATTTCACCCAGTCAATAGTATTGTTATAATGCTTAAACCCTTCAGTGCCATGTAAACGGTCGTCGATATCACACTGCAACAGTTTGAATCCTGATGAGACGGGGAAAAACTCGTCTGGATCTAAACTGTTTGAGAAAGTTTATCTTTATATAATTAGATTGAATTCAAAAGCTTGAAGACAACGATAATGTGTTCAGCAAACGACAATGATGGCAATGAAAGGAATCGAAGTAAAGTTAGAATTCATTGCATTACAGTTTGACTAACAAAGTTTTTAGATAGTGCAGTAAGAGTTCGGGTATGGAACATGAAGCTTCTGGAAGCTGGAACATAAAGTATGCAATATGACATTAGCGTAGCTATGTGGTATGAGGTATTTGGGTAATAGGACATGTTGGTGCATAGGTTGCATATGTGATATGAGGGCATGTGGACAATATGGTATGGGTTTATGTGTTATTGGGACATATTTTACATATGGATATGGGTATAGAGAACTGGGACATTGAATAATAACATGACAATGTGTGGGCATTTGAGAATACATGATATAGGTATATAGATGGGACATGACCATAAAGCATAGGGACTATATTGCAGAGATATACAGCAGAGCCTTCCTAAGCGGCTATTAAACATTTTTTTAAACTTACGATAATTGATGTCTTCTTAGCTTTAGATTATTTTTTGTATTGATTAACGTCCGTTTCTGTTCACCTTTAGTTTAAGAGACCAGACCCTGTGTAATGAGTTTCAACCTTATTCAAATGATACGACATACTAGGGGCTCAATCGTATACGATTTAGAAATATATAAATCCCGAAATATGCCAGTTTAACCCTTCGCTTGCTATTCGCGTCAATATACCTACCTGTAAAATAGTGAAGACCCAGATGAGACAGCTCCTGCAGGAGCTGTCTCATCAGGGTCTGCACTATTTACAAGTTGATTGTGCAACCAGTGCCCTTCACAGCAGTGACTGCACAGCGAAATACTTGTACACAGTGAAGATATATGTAATTATACAACAGGGCATGGGTAAAGAAGGCGAAATTTATCTTAAAATTCAGCAAGCGAAGGATTAATAGCGTATCAAGTACATTTTAAATGTATTGACAGGCATTGTCAACGGACACGGCTTCTGCCACTTTCTCAACACAAACGGTGATCAATACAAGGCACTGATGGGTTCGCCAGAGGTCGGTCTGCTGGTGTCTCTACGAGATCGCAGGTAATGTCAAAACATATTCGACAATTTCCAAGTTTCGGTATTGGTGTCACTGGAGTGCGGGTATGTAAGGATTAAAAAAGCCTGGTACAGTAATTTGACCAAATAAGTCTTCAATTAAACTGAATTCTCAGAATTTTCGAATAAGATTGTTTTACATATTTAGATATTTAATGCATGTAGATTGTAGAAGTGTTTTTGCTGACATAAATTTCGTATCAAGAAACATTTCTCTATAATCCTAATACAGTAAAAAAATAGATAAAATTATGCAAGTGGCTGTTTCATGCAGGGTGGGCGTAATGTAGAAAGCTCCTAGCGAAGTTTTCTGCATGACATTCACCTTTCATAAAGCTGTCAACTGTTTCCAAGACCGATGTTTATGCTCAGTTTAACGTCCAGTTTAGATGGGGTTACTCTATATATATGAGCGCCGCTGAACGGAAACAAACCTTTGGACTTTGTAAAAAGTGTAGAACCAGATATGCCTCAGTGTCTGGTCAAGTTCTTCGCTGTTTTTACACAAATTAGCAGAGTGTAATAGGATTTGATGGGTAGCAAATTGTAAAGAAAATGATCAGGCATTACTTTTCAAACGCGATGACTGGTCTAGTTCTACACTTTTTGCAAAGCCCAAAAGTTGGTTTTCGTAAAGCTGGCCCAATTATATGCATTATATGGCAGACTTACTGGTTACATTTTCAGGGTTTTCCAGAGTATGATCAGTAGCACCGTTCGCTGTAGTTTTGACAACTTCCGTGAATTCGCTGCCTCGGCCACACAGAGATTCATGTCTATGATGGGATCCCTTTGGAACAGCATATGGGGACAATAAAACATGAGCCAAGCCTCACAGGACTAGATGAATCAGACTTTATTCTCTGTAACTCTCACTGTCCTCAGCGAATGTGTGATCACCTTTATAAAAGGTTTGGATTCAAATAAGACGCCGAGTAACTCAGCATCTCATAAAGATCCAAATTGTTTGATACTTTGATATGTTTTATTTAAAATAAGATTAAAAATTGATTTTTTAAGACTGTAATACGTTGCAGCGACAGATTTAACGGTCAAGGAAACACGAAGTATGGCATGAAATGTTTTGTCCTTGTGTTGTGCAATGAATTATATCAGAAAAAACTTAACTTTAATCCATTTAAATTGTTACTGTTAAACAGAAATAGAAAATAAATGTACAATATGCCCTACAATCTTATCACTTTAGCTACCATAGCTGCAAGAAAAAAAATTCTTCCTGAAAATGGAATTAAATAACTTGTATATCCTCGATTCCTATATTTCCGTTCTTTCCTATAATTCCGTCCGCATCACAAAAGCGCTTGATATGGCGAGTGCGACCTCTCTACGTCATCGCTCAAAGTGTTTGTCGATTGTAAATAAAACACTTTTAGGTACAGAGCCGAAAAAATAGGGAAAAAACAGGTAAATTGAATGAAACTTTAAAGAAAAAGATTATTTTCAACAAAAATATAAAAATTCTCATCACGTGACACCATTTTTGTAACAATATTTCCCAAAAATAATCCGTTTTTCAAAGCTTAAAAAATTGACAGATGTCGCGGAAACGTTCAGGCAGGTCCTTTTTACGTGACCAAGCAAATAACACGTCACAAGTATACTGTTCAGCAAAACTTAGGGTTCATGTTATGAACATGACCCATGTCAAATTTTGTACAATGGAGTCTGTTATCAGGCGGCAAAAATACATTTCTGTACTAAATTAAATGCCCCAGTACACATCTAAATTGTAAATATGCTGGCATTTCTTTAATTTTAAGTGTTATCTGTTTAGCTGATTGTAATCTGTATATTTCAAAGTATTTGTTAAAATCAAATCTCAGTAAACATTTTTTGTAAAATAACATTTGAATTTATAAGGCTGATAAAAATTATTCTGTCTTATTTTGTTCACGATGCTTTTGAAAATGATTTCGATTAACACATAGTTCAACATGACTAAAAATGTTTATTAGGTATAGTGGGTGTCTGGGACTTAACCTTTCTTGTGCAGTATATATTTGACCCAATTGTGCTCAAACACCTTTGAGAGGGAGATTATGACGTCTTAGGAACGGCGATATAGGAAACATGGAGGCTGCATTTGCAGCATTGAGTGAGTTAAAAGAACCGACATTTGGTTCAATTGTAGGGTTATTTGTTTACTTAAAGTGTTATTTTCCGTTAGAAAAATATTTTTTCTCACTATTCCTTCAAAGAAGCTCCTTGTTGCATTTAAAGTAATTGTTTTCAGGATAATTATTTTGCTAAGGGGAACGGTAATACAGGAGAAGGGGATATAACACATAAATACTTGAATTGCTCTGATCTAACATTTTGACCACTAAGCATGTAACAAAATGTGACGTGTATTTTGACATGATAATTTTTGAAAAAAAGGCCCTTAGTGGTCGAAATGTTAGATCAGAGCAATCAAGTATTTGTGTATTATATTATTTCCCTGTTTTGGAATATTTTCTTCATTGGTAACTTGTATACTTAAGAACTAGCAATGTTTCAAATAAAGTAGCTACTATAAATCTACGATATAGCAGGATATAGCATTCCCGTGCTGATAGAATGCTAGTGCAGATAGACGGAGACTTTGTTTTGTGGGGTTTTTTCCGGGCACGGAACAAATTGCATTGTTTCGTGCACAGAGGAACCTCTGGGCAGAAACACAGACCTATCGCAAGCCGACGTGTGTACGGACGATGGTAAAGCAATGAAACATTCCATGTATATCACTTTTGAAATCGGTGTATATAGCAAACATGTTGGCAAAGAAATAGAATCGTGCTATTAGAATTTCATGTAGATTTGAAACATTTTTTTGCGATTTAGAACGTGTTAGTATAACTATAATGTTTCACTCAAAGTTGTTAAGTCGTAAAAAGGTTGTAATTCATCTACGTAAAACCAAACTTGAAATAGAACTGACTTCACCCGTTTTCCAGCGATTGTTAAATATTCTGTCGGAACTAGTTCAACGCTTAGATGACTTAGTGTAACTTTAGTGTAAGTTTATTTCTTTTAACACAAATAGGTCCGGGAACCTAGATAAATTCATACTACAGTAAAAATGTTCTATGAAATACTTAGTCATATACGACAGGACTTTACTATTGTTGTTGAACACCCCCCTCCCCACACACACACACATATATATACACACAAACACACATACACAAAACGTAATAGTTGTGCCCTGTCTGTTACATATGTGTACTATTATATGATTTTATGTGCCGTTTTTCATGTATGACCTCAACAGACATTATCAGACCAAGTGTCTATTTGATCCGATGTTTCTCATGGTTTACCGGTGTAACGAAGTAAAGTGACCCCCATAGAATACTGACTCCCCGGTCACTATTCTTCAGAAAAAGCGACCCCCTTTCTGAAAATATCGACTCCCCTCTGAAAAATAGTGACCCCCTCCGCGATATCTATAAAATATTGACCCCCGCCCCAACTATTACTAACAAATTAGTAACCATTACAAATACTTGAATACCTAATATTGTTGCGGCTGCAGTTTTGTTTTTGTTGTTGTTGCTGCAGCATCGGGTTGGTGGGTATGTGTGTGTGGTGTGTGGTAGCGGGGGGGGGGGGGGGTAAACGAAATTTAACGGAAACACTTTATTATTTAGAAACTGTCAATATTTTGAAAAATGTTGACACTAGCAGAAGAGTGACAGTGGGTGTGAAAGTAGTAGTAGAAGTAGTGGTAATATAACTCATTTTAAGGGGGCATTTACAATGCATTTTGAGTATAACAACCTTTTCTGTGCGATCTAATAAATGGTTCTATACTTCTAACAGCGACCGATTTTACTTGTCAAATCATGTTTTTAAATATTTACAGTAAGTAAACTCTTCTTTTTATAAAGGAAAATACTACTACTTGTGTATTTTATTTTGTACCCTTGAGTAATAATTCACAATATAAACGAACACAAACGCAAATTAAGTTCAATTGAATATAAAAGGGTAAAAGTTGACGATTAATCTCAGTCTGATTGGCAAACTGTTTTGAAACTCAACAGGTGCTGATATTTTCGATGTCATACATTTGACTTACTAGGCAGCCACAAATAGGTGACGAACACACAAGGAAAACTAAATTCTCCAGATTCGTGTTCGTGATTTATTTAATCTATTAAACTCGTCCTTTAAGACAAAAATAAACACGCAACAAATCCTTGCTGTGTGGTTTTCTACAAAGCTCGTTTAAAATATAAGTAAAAACATTATGAACAACTAATCTAATGTTTATTATCTGCAGAGGAAAATGGCCTGTTGCAAATGTACACACTATATTGCTATGGTATATTTTATATAAGAAAATCAACAGCATCTCTTAGACAATAATTGACACAATTCTCTATCAATGAAATTGTATTCCGATGTTGTGTAGGGGTGTGTGAATGTGTGGGTGCGTGCGGAAGGGTGTTTATTTATAAGTGATTGTGTACGTGCATGTGCGTGTGTGTGCATGCGCGCGCGTGTGCGTGCCTGCTTGCATGCGTGTATGTGCTATTCTGTACGAACAATGATTACAAGTCGTATTATCTGGCGTCCATTGCGCGCATTGGTCATGATATATTAAACGGGGCTCAAAATGATATCACTAGGGGTCACACATCTGTAACAATTATGACCAAGGTTAAATATTTTTTTCGAAATACGTGAAACCCTTTCTTTAAAGTATACTTGAGGCAAATTAAAGTTGCTGGTGTTGTTCAAAATATCACGAAGGTGGGCCAAAGCATTATTACCGGGTATCACTATTGTTTAAAAAATACTGACCTGGGTTCGATATTCTTCAGAAAAAAATGACACCCGTCCTTTCTACAACATACTTGAGTTCAATTAGCATTGGGCGCATTGGTCATTATATAATAAACGGGGCTAAAAATAATCTATTAAAGGGAGTCACTACATCTGTAAGAATTATAACCAAGGTTAAATATTTTTCGAGTAAAGTTAAACCCTTTCCTTAAATTATACTGGAGATAGATTTGAGTTTCAGGGAGTTGTTCAACATATCATGAATGTGTGTCAAAGCACTATGACCGGGGGTCGCTATTTTTTAAAAAAATACTGACCAGGGGTCAGTATTCTTCAGAAAATGTGACCCCCTATGTACAAAATGCTTGGGTTCAATTAACATTGTGCGTATTAGTCTAGTATAATAAACACGGTCAAAATGCAATGACCGGGGTCACTACATCTACAAGAATTATGACAAAGGAAAAAGTATTTTTCGATTAACGTGAACCCCCTTTTTAAAAAATAAATAAATACTAGGGGTTGTTTAACATATCATGAACGTGAATCATAGAGTTATGACCGGGTTCGCTATTTTTGACAAAATACTGGCCGGGGTCGATATTCTTCAGAAAATGTGACCCACTATGTATAAAATACTTTGGTTCAATTAGCATGGCGCGCATTAGCCACGATATGATAAACACAGCTGAACTTGCTATGACCGGGGGTCACTGTATCTGTAAGAATTATTACTAAGGTTAAATAGTTTACTCGTAAAGTTAAACCCTTTCTTTAAATTAAACTGGAGGTAGATTAAGTTCGCGGGAACTGTTCAACATATCATGAACGATTGAACGTGTGTCAAAGCACTATGACCGGGGGTCGCTATTTTTCAAAAATACTGACCGGGGTCGGTATTCTTAAAAAAATGTGACCCCCTATGTACAAAATACTTGGGTTCAATAAGCATTGCGCGATTTAGTCATGATATAATAAGCACGGCTGAAATTGCTATGACCAGGGGTCACTACAACTGTAAGAATTATGACCAAGGTTAAATATTTTACGAGTAAAGTTAAACCCTTTCTTTAAATTATACAGGAGGTAGATTAAAGCCGCGGGAACTGTTGAACATATAATAAACGTGTGTCAAAGCACTATGACCGGAGGTCGCTATATTTTGAAAAATAATGACGGGGTCGATATTCTTCAGAAAATGTGACCCCCTATGTACAAAAAAACTTGGGTTCAATTAGCATGGCGCGCATTAGCCATGATATAATAAACACGGCTGAAATTGCTATAACCGGAGGTCACTGCATCTTTTACCACTGTATTTGCCATCGCGGTTATTGTAGATTAGTCGGAGAGTGGATACGTTTATTTACATTGTTTGTCTTTTTTCAGGGTGGGGATGGAATAAGTGTGAGATTGGGCGCCCATAAACCAGTTTAACACCCCAGTGGCATTTGTAACTGACCGTTCCAAGACGGTACTTCCATCTTCCCCCTATTGTCTGTTTGTTATGTCCGTGCGTCTCTTTGTGTCTTTTATATTCATGTACATTTGCTGTTTGTCGTTGTGGTGCTGTTTGGGCGGTTGTGTGTTTTGTATGCGGTGTTTCCTGCATGCCTCATACATATACTTATATCATGAACGTGTGTCAAAGCACTATGGCCGGGGGTCGCTATTTTTTAAAAAATACTGACCGGGGGTCGATATTCTTCAGGTAATGTGACCCCCTATGTACAAGATATAAAATATAGTTTACGAGTAAAGTTAAACCCTTTCTTTAAATTATACTGGAGGTAGATTACGTTCGTGGGAACTGTTCAACATATCAGAAACATGTGTCAAAGCACTATGACCGGGTCGCTATTTTTTAATAAATACTTATCGGGGGTTCGATATTCTTCAGAAAATGTGACCCCATATGTACAAAATTAGTATTGCGCGCTTTAGTCATGATAGGATAAACACGACTGAAATTGCTATGACGGGGGTCACTAAATCTGTAAGAATTATGACACAGGTTCAATAAAATCGAGTAAAGTTAAACTCTTTCTTAAATTATACTGGAGGTAGATTAAGTTCGCGGGAGTTGTTCAACATATCATGAACGTGTGTCAAAGCACTTTGACCGTGGGTCGCTATGTTTTAAAAAATACTGACCGGGGGTCGATATTCTTCAGAAAATGTGACCCCCCTATGTACAAAATACTTGGGTTCAAATTAGTATTGCGCGCTTTAGTCATGATAGGATAAACACGGCTGAAATTGCTATGACCGGGTGTCACTACATCTGTAATATTTATGACCAAGGTTAAATAAAATCGAGTAAAGTTAAACTCTTTCTTAAATCATACTGGAGGTAGATTAAGTTCGCAGGGAGTTGTTCAACATATCATGAACGTGTGTCAAAGCACTATGACCGGGGGTCGCTATGTTTTAAACAATACTGACTGGGGGTCGATATTCTTCAGAAAATGTGACCCCCTATGTACAAAATACTTGGGTTCAATTAGCAAGGCGCGCATTAGCCATGGTATGATAAATAGGGCTGAAATTGCTATGACCGGGGGTCACTACAGCTGTAACAATTATGACCAAGGTTAAATAGTTTACGAGTAAAGTTAAACCCTTTCTTTAAATTATACAGGAGGTAGATTAAAGTCGCGGGAACTGTTCAACATATAATGAACGTGTGTCTGTCAAAGCACTATGACCGGGGTTGCTATTTTTTTAAAAAAATACTGACCGGGGGTCGATATTCTTCAGAAAATGTGACCCCCTATGTACAAAATACTTGGGTTCAATTAGTATTGCGCTCTTTAGTCATGACAGGTAGATAGGTAGATAGTTAGATGGTAGTAATATAAGTAGTAGTAGTAGTATAGGTAGTAGTATATGTAGTAGTAGTATATGTAGTAGTAGTATATGTAGTAGTAGTAGTAGGTAGTAGGAAGTAGGAATAGTAGTAGTAGCAGTTGTAGCAGCAGCAGCAGCGGCAGTAGTAGGTGGGTGGGTTTGTGGGTGGTTGGGTTTGTGCTTGAGTGGGTGGCTGGGTTTTGGGTGGGTGGGTGGGTGGTTTATTGGGTAGGTAGGTAGGTAGGTAGGTAGGTAATGTTATAGTAGGAGGAGGAGTAGGAGTAGTAGGAGGAGTAGTATGTGTAGTAGTGGGATTAATAGCAGCAGTTGTAGTAGTAGTAGTAGTAGTAGTAGTAGTAGTGGCAGTAATTTTAGTAGTAGTAGTAGTAGTAGTAGTAGTAGTTGTAGTAGTAGTAGTAGTAGTAGTAGTAGTAGTAGTAGTAGTAGTAGTAGAAGTGACGGTGATGATGGTGGTAGACGAAGCAAACACAACAGCAACAACAAATAGTATTTTTTTTAAGAAGTTTTTTTTTAGTTTTACAGTGACTGACACAATTTTCCATCCACGAAAGTTTAAGTTAGAACTTAGATTATTGAAATTTTAACAGCTATTTACGTCAGATAGAAGTCAATACAACACTTTACAATTTATTAAGTGATCTCTTTATATATGCATGCTGGTACATGTGCTCCTGCGTGCGCGTGAGTGCGTGCGTGAGTGTTTGTGTGCTTGCATGTATGCGAGTGTTTCTAAGTGTATGTGTAAGTATCGGTGTATGTGCGTGCGTGCGTGCATATGTGTACCGGTATGTGTGCGTGCATGCGTGCGTGTGTATAATTGTGTATTACATGCGTGTTGTGTGTGTACGTGTGTGCGTGCGCAGGCGTGTGGGTGTATGTTTTGTTGAAACAAAGACAGGGAGTCACTATTCTATGGGGGTCACAATTCTTCGTAAGGGGTCAGTTTTCTTCGTGTGCAGGGGTCGTAATATTATGACCGGGGGGTCAAAATACTATGACCGGGGTGTCACTATTTTTTAAAAAATACTGACCGGGGGGTCAGTATTCTATGGGGGTCACTTTACTTCGTTACACCGGCCCGACGTGTCAGGAACAATACCCATATCGTCAATATGTTAAATCGATATCGTCAGTACGTTACATCAATATCGTCAGTACGTTAAATCAATATCGTCAGTACATTAAATCGATATCGTCAATACGTTAAATCGATACAGTCAGTACGTTAAATCGATATAGTCAGTACGTTAACACATTACCCACTAGTGACGCATTTTTGCGCCTCTATAAAATTCACATTGTGAAACCATTGTGATAAATAGAACATTTGCTCCATAGGAGCAAATGCTCTATTTATCACAATTGTTTCAATACTACACAAGTCTAAAACTCTTCTTTTCAATAGTTAAAGTTCCTTTACGGTATAATGTTCCTTTACGGTATATTAATTAAAAAGTATGGGGTCTAAAAAAGCCTAGGAGAAAATGAGTTAAATCAATATCGTCAGTACGTTAAATCAAACGAGAAGCATGGAAATGGCACACACTTGTAACACGCCACCATAAGCATTGCAATGGCCATTCAACGTTGTCCGTACGTCATAATCTGACGTCTTACTATTTGCAGATTACAATATTAGACGCAATAACCAAATAAAATAGTAAACTATAACCATAATTACCTTTCTGTAAATATAATGAGGTCGTGTGTGTGAAACCGTAACTTTGCACCAGCCGGTCAAGAAAGAAAGATATATCTATGCTATATCCGATGTTGTTTATCGTAAAACTTTTGAAACGTGTAAAGTTTGGATGTAAAATACCACATATTCTCGTATCGTGGTGCACACTTACGTGTACAGAATGCGTACTTTTGCACCCATTGTGCAACAATCGGCCATACCGGGTTCCATACGGGATACTGCAAACTACCGCTATAGCATGTTAAAGACATGTTATTTTTAAGGTGCTGCCAGTGCCCCCTGTGTTCACAAGGAGCACTGGAATGTACCAACATGTCAACATAGTGTATCGTGTCGTACACTTACGTGCACAAAATGAGTACTTTTGCACTCATTGTGCACCCATGGGCCATGCCAGGTTCAATACAGGATACTATAAACTACCGCATTGGCATGTTAAAGGCATGTTAAAGGTGCTGCCAGTGCCCCCTGTGTTCACAAGGGGCACTGGAATGTACCAACATGTCGCATTGAGTCCCACTTGACCTCAAACGGACTACATGAGCACCATCAGTCGGCATACCGAAAGCATCATTCAACGGAGACTGCTCTCCTGAAAGTTCAAAACGACATCCTTCAATCTCTAGATAAAAAAGAAATAACAGTTATGGTCGTGCTTGACTTATCGGCTGCATTTGACACTATCGATCATGAAACTCTACTAAAACGCCTGGGAAAAGACTTCAGATTTATTGGAAAACCTCTAGAGTGGATAACCTCCTACCTGAATTACCGCTATCAAATAGTCTCAGTAGATGGAGAACTGTCCACCCAAGTTAAAATTGAATATAGCGTACCACAGGGTTTCGTCCTAGGACCAAAACACTACATAATGTACACGAAACCTGTCGGCTCAATCTGCAGAAACCATGGGCTTAATCACCATTTCTGCGCCGATGACTCACAGTTATACCTGGCCTTTAAGCCCAGGGGAATTTCCTGTCAACAAAAGGCTTTATCGCGAGAGTTGATGCCTGTTTCAAAGAAGTAGTCTCTTGGATGCATCAGAACATGCTGAAGCTCAATACTGACACGACTGAGGTCATTCTGTTTCATACAAAAATACAAAAGTACCTGCAGAGGTTAGCGTGCAAGTAGGACCCTCTAAAATCAGTCCATCTTTGTGTTTAAAGAATCTCGGTGCATGGCTCGATTCACAAATGGATATGACATCACATGTCAATTCCGTGTGTAGGTCTAGTTATGCACAGCTCCGACAAATAGGCCATATAGGAAAGTACCTCTCACCTGATGCTACCAAGACTTTGGTAAGCTCTCTTGTTACATTGACTACTGCAATTCACTGATGCATGGAATTTCAAACAACTCACTGCGGAAATTTCAAAGAGTGCAAAACACAGCAGCCCGCATCATAACCAGAACTCCTCGATATAATCATATCACGCCGGTTTTGAAGGAACTTCACTGGCTTCCGGTTCAACATTGGATTGAATTCAAAATTCTGACTCTTACGTATAAAGCCATGCACAATGAATCTCCCAAGTACATTGTCGACATGCTTGACGTATACAGGCCGCGCAGAGAGTTAAGGTCGGCAAGTAGATCATTGTCGTTGGTTGTGCCAAAAAGTCGTAAGGTAAAATACGGTTAGAGAAGTTGCATGCATGCAGCCCCAAAACTTTGGAATGCTCTACCTTCAGGCATTGGAGACGCAATGTCACTGGCATGTTTCAAAAGGTGTCTGAAAACGCATTTTTCAACATTTATTACTAGGACAGTTTTTTTCAGAATAGGAATGGCTTTCAGCCAACCTATTAAGCTAACAGGTTACCCAATCGTCATGTGCAGTGGCAACTAAGCTAAGGATGGGAATGGCTTTCAGCCAACCTATCAAGATAACAGTTGACCCAATAGTCATATAAATGGAATTATTTTCAGTCAGCCCATTTATTCTAATTTATGATATTGATGAGCATGGCTTTCAGTCAACTTGTGTTGTATCAAGTTTGTTAATACAGATTATTCTAATTTGTGATATTGATGAGCATGTTTTCAGTCAACTTGTCTGTATCAAGTTTGTTAATACAGTTTATGCTATTCCTTACGGATAGCGATTTCATATCTATTGTATATCTTTTGCATATCTTTCACTGACCGGATGGAAAATCATGCAGTTCCTTCCGGCTAGCGATTTCATATATATTCATTGTCTGGATAGATAATTATGCGGATCGTTCCGGTTAGTGATTTCATCCATGTGAAGCGCTTTTGAACGCACATATCTAGTGTGAAAAGAGCGCTCTATAAATGTGGTATAATAATAATAATGTCAACATAGTATATTGTAGTGCACACTTACGTGCACAGAATACGTACTTTTGTACCCATTGTGCAACAATGGGCCATACCGGGTTCCATACGGGATACTGCAAACTACCGCTTTGAAATGTTAAAGGCATGTTAAAGGTGCTGCCAGTGACCTCTGTCTTCAGAAGGGGCACTGGAATGTACAAACATGTCAACATATGGTTTGGTGCTGCACACTTACGTGCACAGAATGCGTACTTTAGCACCCATTGTGCACCCATGGGCCATACCGGGTTCCATACGGAATACTGCAGACAACCTCATTGGCATTTTAAAGGCATGTTAAAGGTGCTGCCAGTGCCACAAGTGTTAACATGGGGCACTGGAATGTAACAACATGTCAACATGGTGTATCGTGGTGTACACTTACGTGCACAAAATGAGTACTTTTGCACCAACTGTGCACCCATAGGACATGCCGGGTTCTATACGGGATATTGCAAACTACTGCTTTGGCATGTTAACCCTTTACCCAATAGCCTGTTTCTAGTTTTGAAGACATATGACCACTTAAAGCAGGTTGAAAGTAAAGCAGAATGCGCCTTAAGGCGCATTCTGCTTTACTTTCAGCCTGCTTTAAGCTACCACCTACTAGGATATAGAAAATATTTATTATGCAATATGTTCATGACTGATATCAAACACGCTAAAAGCCGCTTCTATCAGGTAAAGGGTTAAAGGCATGTTTAAGGTGTTGCAAGTGCTCCCAGTGTTTACAAGGGGCACTGGAGTGTACCAACATGTCAACATAGTGTATCGTGGTGCACACTTACGTGCACAGAATGCGTACTTTTGTACCCATTGTGCACCCATGGGCCCATACAACTTCTCATCTACAGCTTTGATTGAGCTTAATGATAAAGAACCCTTGCGCAAATACCAATGCCTGGACGCTGTTTGTACAGCGGTAAAGTCTTAGCATAAAGTACATGTGACATTTAAAGTCTGTGGTGAGATTTTCATGGTTTGCGTGCATACTGTCATTTGAACAAAAACCGGTTTATAGCCTGAATGAAAGGAAATTGCAACATTTTAGTATTCTACTCATGGTCTGTCTGGCGTTAACCATTAGCCTGCCGAAACATGATGTCAACACAAATTCCCGTTCACTGAATTATAAACGTTATGGCAAATTCGCTTACTTTTTGTGGGTGTCGGGTATTTTCGACCGTGTTGCAAATGCTTAAATCTCGATGAGACAAGTACAGTAAAACCTCTCTATAACGACCACTAGATTACATCAAGTATTTTGTGTTAAAGGTAGGTGGATGCTTAAAGCAATGTGAAAGTAAAACAGAACGCTCCTAAACGAGCGTTCTGTTTTACTTTCACCTTGCTTTAAGCAACCACCTGCACAAAATACTAACTAATTAACACAATTTAGTGGTCGTTATAGAGAGGTTTTACTGTACTTGAAACCTGAGAAAAGGGGGAAACGGGAAGGAAACTACATTGGCATAATGGCGTATGTATTGTGTGGCATTTGATGGTGTGGAAAAATGGTTTATTCAGTAGATTGATAAAGCCAGCTCAAAGGTTCAGGAGTATGCTTTAAGTTATAGCATGCCGGACCTATGGTACGTTTTTGTAACATTCAACGTATAATGTGTCAATATCATACAATACTATTAGGCTGTTAACCCATTCCCGCATATTGACGCCTTTTGGCGCTTCTGTAAAAGTCACTTTGTGAAACCACTGTGGTAAATAGAGCATTTGATCCACAGGAGCAAATGCTCTATCACAATGGTTTCAAAACTACACCATTCTGAAAATTACCTTTGCTCTAGTTAATGTTCCTTTTTAGTAGATTTAATAAAAGAAGTAGCCTAAGTTGGAATGGGTTAAATAGTCTGAATACTGCTTAAGCCTGTGCTAGTGGGTGTGAGTGGTGTTGCATTTTAAATTACTTCTCGTGAACAGACTCAATAAAACCGAGTCTGCAATTTTCTCCTTTTGCATTTCCACTTTTGCTTTCGAAGGATCACCCATTTTCAGAATATATGCAGGGTTGCTCCACGTCTCACCTGGATCCAAAATGGTTGCAGTGTGAATAATAAAGTCGCCCGTACTATGGTATTAATACGATACAGTAAAATCCCTCTCTCCGGAATTTAATAAAGAATATTTTAGGCCCTTTTAAGCAGGTGGCTGCTTAATGCAGGGTGAAAGTCATGCAGAAAGCTCCTAGAGGAGTTTTCTGTATGACTTTCCTCTTGTATTAAGTCTCCAAGACCGATATGTTTACTAGGTTGAACTGTATACTCTTTACACGTGACAGTGATTTATTTCCAACATTAACCTTTAGCCTGCTATGGGCGGATGAGTGAATACCTATGCAAGCAGTTTGGATCCAGATGAGACGCCGCGTAACTCGGCGTCTCATCAGGATCCAAACTGTTTGACACCCTAATTGCAATTTGGTAGATACATTGATTATAGCTTGAATTTCGAAAATGTAGTAGGTGAAATGTTTTGTAAAAATGATTTGCTCAGCAGGCTAAAGGTTAAAGTAAGGGGCAAACATTATGACAAATCATGACATAGAAATAAATCTACAGCATGACTAACAGTGCTATTATTGAGCTCTACTATACGAAACTGAGCTTTGGATTCTGCAAAAAAAATGTAGAACCAGATCAGACTTTTGCGTATAAAACAACCCAGTTGGTCAAGTTCTACATCGTTTGTCACTCAGGTGAGCAAACTATAACAATTTGTGATGGGTGATAGTAAACAATGCAGACCATGACCAAGTTTTTAGATTGCAAGGTCTAGTTTATGTTTCTTTACAAGGTTGCATCTTATTTAACCATTCAGTTATTTTATCGTTGTTTTTGCTATTGTTGTTATTGTTGTTGTTGTTATGGGAGGGTTTTGTTTATATTGGACAAACTTTCAAATGCCTGACTTTCAAATATCTGAATTATATTCCTGCTAATAAGAGACCTGACACGCATTTTTAAACAGCTTGTATCCAGATGAGAAGTCGGGTAGCTGTTTGACTTTCTGTGAATAGTTTATCAAAAGTTTATTGGAATCAGAAGTAAAAACCCTGGTCATTGAGTCATTCGCCTACAACATTTTAGCACTGCTAACATATGCGCAATCAAAGCAGCCGCAGTATCGGCTAGTGACTCTCACAAGTACCTATTTTAACCCCTGGGTGGAGAGGGGGTGCGGATGGGAGACACTGAAAAGCGTCTCTGAAGATTCCGGGAGGGACCGGGATTTGAACCCCGGACATCCAGATTGGTAGTGAAGCGCGTTACCACTAGCCCAACGCACACCGCAGAAGCAGTTACAATCGCACTGGGTCCTAATTTGAGCAGAACTTATGCGTTTTACAGTAGAGTTAGAGTTGACCCTTTACTCCATGAATATTCATGAAAGAAATAGTGACATCATGAATATTAATTGGCTGATTTTTTTTTATAATTTAATATTGGATTTGTGTTTGCCACGACAGAGTCTGTAGAACCAGATGTATATGATTTCATATAGGAAACAGAGCAGACCCTGATCATGCGACTACTATTAGAGCCATCTGTGTCTACTCTATTTGCAAAAGCGTAGAAAGGCGTATTTATGTAGTAAAGGATTAAACGTCTTTGAGTTGGACGCATAATTTGACTTACGTAGATATAACTATTTGACACACGTATACATGTATGCTCATGGTAGTTCTAAGTATATGTGTCTAAAGGTAGTCTTGACTATTTAGTTGGAGATTATGTTTATAATTCTAAGATCACATGGTCCATGCTTATAAAGCTTTTTAGTTGAGTCTGAGTTTGTTCTCAAGCTTTTGATTGGTCAGATTTTAGCAAAACGCTCAATTCTGACCAATCAAAAACTTGAGAACGAACTCAGGCTCAACTAAAAACGTTTACAAGCATAAGCATGGATAATGACTTTGGTTTCCAAAACTTTAAACCAGCAGCGTTTCCTGAATTATGTTTTTCCGACTCTATAACAGATATGGGTTACACGTTTAACCCTTTCTCTCAAATAAACACATTTTCACGCCTTTGCAAACAGAGTAGACCCGGATAGCAATATGGCAAGCCTGGTCAGACAGCTCCTACAAGAGCCATCTGATCAGGGCTGTTCTGTTTGCTCTGAGACTATACTCAACAAATGACTTCACAATTTCTACTAATACTAAGAAATGTGTGCATATGTCATTATAAAAAAATCAGTTAATAAAATACATAGTGCAATTATTTTTTGCATGTAATCCCTGTTCAACAGGGAAATCCCTATAACGATGTGATACAAGTAATCTTTTATTTCACAGAGACCCATATTATCGTATTTGTAACCAAATTATGAAGCGGGAAGACCCATGTCATATATCTGCTGTAGGAGGTGTCTGATCAGGGTTTGCTCCATTTGCATAAGGAATAATGTCAGATACCCCGCCAAGGATCTGTATAATTAATTATGTAGACCTGATTCTGCAGCTTATTCCATGGCCAATCATTTTTATATTCATGTGACATGTACTAAAGTCAGTATCCGCGAGATAAAGGGTTATACACATGAACTCCAAATCGGATAGGTTTATTACTGACATATAGTAAAACCTCTCTATAACAATTAATTAACAATTAACATCAATTATTTGGTGTTAAAGGCAGATGGCTGCTTAAAGCAAAGTGAAAGTTAGGAGCGTTCTGTTTTACTTTCACCTTGCTTTAAGCAGCCACCTGCCCTAAATACCAACTAATTAACACAATTTAGCGGCCGTTATAGAGAGGTTTTACTGTATAGACAAAATAAAATATTAACCCCAGATTAATATCTTATCTGAGATTTTAACTCTTTAAAGGACATAGCCAAACGGGGTAGACCCAGATCAGAGGATTCCTTCAGGAGCCTTCTGACCAGGGTCTGCATTGTTTGCTGATCCCACCAATGTCAATTGCTTATACCAGCATATATATTGTTGTTTGCCGTGAAACATGAAACATGGAAGGGTTTCAAATAAGTTCTGGACGGGACTTTCTTACATAATACGGGAATGAGTGGATTGATGACTTAAACCTTTCCTTCATATAAACGTGTTTTCATGCATTTGCAAACAGTGTATACTCAGACCAGACGGGTCATATAGGAGCCGTCTGATAAGGGCCTGCCTTGTGTGCTAACGGAATTTAATAGTTTGTTTTCTTTACTTTCTAAAATAGCTACAATGCCCCACCTGCCACATCTTATTATAACCATTTTGACTGAATTAGTACTGAAATTTGAAATCAACATAGAACAGGGAAATGGTTAAACTCGAATTCACATTTTACAGCAATCCTTCTGTGTCCATACACATAATATTATACAAATTCCAAAAATATCCATGACTGGTGTTAGTTGCAATTAATTGATATTCTCATTAGAACAGAAATCATTTGATATGGTAAATTATGCTGATAATAGAAGAGAGAAAAACGCCAGAGGATATTATTAAACACAACCGGATAATCCTAATGTGATCCCCAGAGAATTAGGTGAAAATGAAAACGCCCCAAGGGCTATTTCAATTCCGTTAATTGGATGTTCGGCTTAACCACGTGCAGAGTGAACTTAACCCTTTCAACCTGAATTTTCATAATTGAACAGTCCATCAGTGTTTAACCCATCGCTTGCTGAATTTTAAAATACATTTCTCCTTCTTTACCCATGCCCTGTTGTATAATTACATATATCTTCACTGTGTACAAGTACTTCGCTGTGCAATCACTGTTGTGGAGTGCACTGGTTGCACAATCAACTTGTAAATAATGCAAACCCTGATGAGACAGCTCCTGCAGGAGCTGTCTCATCTGGGTCTTCACTATTTACAGGTAGTTACATTGACGTGAATAGCAAGCGAGGGTTAACTATAGAATCTACTCAGTATGAAAGACTTAAAATTGCTAGAGGAATTTGTATGACAACAAAGTGCATACCCAGATCAAAGGGCTCATATAGGAGCCCTCTTATCTGGGTCTGCACTGTTTGCAAATGACGGTGGATGCATGTCCCGGGTTGAAAGAGTTAAACCCTTATTTCGAGGTGAAAAGAATGACATCTGCACATATTTGGATTGGTTGCAATGTTGACTAGTTCGATACGTTCAAGCTTCAAGAAATTATTGACAGAGTGTCCAACATCTTGGAACGATTGACCGAGTGTCCAACAGCTTGGATCCTGACGATACATCGAGATACACAGCGTCTCATCTGGATCTAAAGTGTTTGCGAATGCCCGCCAGGTTGTGGATAGCGGGATAAGGGTCAACTCTTAGAAATTATTCCTGTCAGTTCCATTCAATAATCGAAGGCTACAGCGCATGTTTCTGACAAACAAAAAGAAAAGAAAATCACATTGTGCAGCCTTGATCGCTGACGACAATTGTTTCGTGCGCTGATATTTTAAAGAAATGCTTGTTACATGCTCCCTTGACAGAGTCACTCCATTATATGACAAAGTAACTGTTGTAGACTGCAAAATATTGTCATTGAGGTTTTGAAATCCATTACCACAGTGCCAAACACTTTGGTCCCTGCTGAGACACCGAGTTAAATAGCGTCTTATCGCGATACAAACTTTTTAAGATAAGATAAGACTATAAATAAAGATTATCTTATCTTATCTTAGTTTAGTTCCTGCTGAGACACCGAGTTACTTAGCGTCTAATCGCGATACAAACTTTTTTAAGTTAAGATAAGACTATAAATAAAAAATATCTTATCTTATCTTAGTTTGGTCCCTGCTGAGACACCGAGTTACTTAGCGTCTAATCGCGATACAAACTTTTTAAGATAAGATAAGATTATAAATAAAGACTATCTTATCTTAACTCATCTTAGTTTGGTCCCTGCTGTGACATGGAGTTACTTAGTGACTTATCGCGATACAAACTGTTTAAGATAAGATAAGACTATAAATAAAGATTATCTTATCTTAACTCATCTTAGTTTGGTCCCTGCTGAGACATGGAGTTACTTAGCGTCTTATCGCGATACAAACTGTTTAAGATAAGATAGGACTATAAATAAAGATTATCTTATCTCATTTTAGTTTGGTTCCTGCTGAGACATGGAGCTACTTAGCGTCTTAACTGTTTAAGATACAGATAAGACTATAAATAAAGATTGTCTTAACTTATATTGTCTTATCTTATATTATCTCAGTTTCGTGCCTGCTGAGACACCGAGTTACTTAGCGTCTTATCTTGATACAAACTGTCTGCAAAGATATTCACATATTCGGGTATGAAAGCGAAATAATTAACCCTTTGAAGGTGGGAAGCGAGTTTACTATCATTTGCCAACAATGTTGTTCCAGATCAGAGAACCCTCAGATGAGCACTCTGGGTCTATGCTTATAAAGCTTTTAGTTGAGTCTGAGTTTCGTTCTCAGGCTTTTGATTGGTCAGATTTGAGTTCTCAGACTCAACTAAAAGCTTTATAAGCATGGACCCTGATCAGAGTCAGCACTGTTTGTCATTAACAATTCTCTCACAAATTATAGCCTTTCATACTATATGGCGTATATACACTGTATCTTTAAAAGATAGTGAACCACTCCACTTTGAAAAAGTCAGCACATTTGAAGGATAAAATTCTACAACGAGTTTATAGACTTAAGACTCGTTAAATCTCAGTTACGCTATTAAAAATCCATATGTTTCCGTCTTTAGAAATGAAAACATGAAAGGATTCTCATTACATTTAGAACATTTCTGTCATGGTATTTTATATGAATTGACATCTAATATGGGACTTCTTTCTGATAATACTAGTAACTCCTTAGACCACCGTGACTATTATTACAGTTACATGACAATTTATGTACATATTTCTAGCTTACGTTGCCTGCAACATACAGGACTTGTGCACTTTCAAATGATATGCTTCACGCTGCTTCATACACGTGCTCTACTTTATTGGACAGCTGATTTGTGATGCGATTCCTTGCCAACCAGTGTATTATCTGGTCAGATACCATGTAGTACCGGAGCTACATAAAAACTACAACCCTGTAAACCCCGCAAAATACATGATACGAGACACAAGAAACTTTATTAATATGGTTTTACTTTTTAGTTTTAGCTCACATGGGCACAAAGTGCTCAGTGTGAGCTTTTGTGATCGCCCGATGTCCGTCGTCCGTCGTCAACAATTTGAACCTTTAAAAATATTCTCCTCTGAATCTACAGGGTTCTCACCTTTCATCTTTGGCACATAACATCATCTTTAGGTCCTCTACAAAATGTATATAAATTATGCCCCTGTGGTCAAAATTGGCCCATCCCCAGGGGTGCCTTGTTTTCAATAGAAACATATAGTACAACTTTGAAAATATTCTCCTCTGAAACTAGAAGGTTCTCAGCTTTCATATTTGACACATAGCATCATATTTAGGTACTCTACAATAGTTATATAAAGTATGGCCCTGAGGTCAGAACTGGCCCCGTCCCAGGGGTGGGCAGTTTTCAATAGAAACATATAGAGAAAACTTTGAAAATCTTCTCCTCTGAAACTGGCGGGTTCTTAGCTTTCATATTTGGCACATGGCATCATGTTCAGGTCCTCTACAAAAATTATATAAATTATGCCATTGGGGTGGGTCAACATTGGCCCCGCACAGGGCCGGCCAGTATAGAAACATATAGTGAAAATCTTAATCTCCCCTGATTTCTGGTGAACGATATCAAGGCCATTCTGTACCTCCTGTTTACCTGCTTTCATTGATCAGAGACATATACAAATATGTATGTATATGTCTCTGTTTCATTATGGTACAAAAAACCATTCATGCTGTAAAAGGGTTTGTCATACATTCTTATTCAATTACATCAATTGTTGGCTAATTCAAAGACATATTCTCTGGATAATTGCATATAATTAACCCTTTCTATGTTCTATTTATTTATTTATTGACATTTAAGGTCAATCAGCATATATACACACACATGAAAATCACAAATCATAAAATATCACAGTAATCTATTTTCCTATATATATTATTGTTGGCCAGCTTATGCATGCATACCTTTAACAATTTAATATTGTGCATGTGCTAAGTACTAAATGTTTATGGCATATGGATAACCCATTAAGCTAAAAGCTTATTTCCAATGGGTCCATTTGTTAGAGGTTAGTAAAATATAAATATAACTTGAAGTAAAGTAGTAAGATTTTGGTTTAGAACGGGATTATTAAAAGTAAGCCTATGCATTTCAAATCCAATACAGCTCAGTTTTAATTAAGCCATGTATATCACAGTTAAATATATTATCACACATAACTATCACATTACTTATAACTTCTGAATTACTTAAGCTAGACAATTCATATTTGGTATGCAGATAGCTTGGGTAAAGGCCTTTTACTTGATATAAGGATACATGAAATCAGATCAAGGTCACTATTTCGAAAACTTTGCCATTTTTAACAAACTTTAATATTGCTATAACTTCTAAATACAAATGCTAGGCAATTCATCTTTGGTATACAAATGGCTTAGGTCATAAATATCATATACATGTATATGAATTATGCCCCTGGGTTCAAATGAAGCCCCGCCCCAGGGGTGGCCAGATATCTATAGAAACATAGTGAAAACTTTGAAAATCTTCTCCTCTGATCGTCTGGTGAGCGATATCAGGGCCATCATGGCCCTCTTGTTTTAGAATAGTATAGTAATCCGGTGGTCTAGGGTTCAAATCCCGGTCCCTCCTAGAAATTTCAGAGACGCTTTTCAGTGTCTCCTACCCGCAGCTCCTCTCCATCCAGGGGTTCAAATGGGTACCTGTGAGTGTCACTAGCAGGTACCGCGACTGCATGATTGCACCATATGTTAGCAGTGCTCAATATTGTAGGTGAATGAACCAATGACCAGGGGAGTAAATGTACAGTCAGCTGAGCAGTCCTTCGGACTGAAAGTAGACTATAACTAGGTACTTTACTTTTCTTTTTTTAAAAGTTTTGAAACCATTGTCATGAATAGAGCATTTATCACCATTTTTTCAGTAAGTTACTTTTACAGAGGTGTCAAAAGACATCAATATGCGAGAATGAGTTAAGCATTTAAATGCTATAAATGAATCATTGATTGAATTTCAAAGAGTTTGAATCCAGATAAATCCCTATTTCTTTCAAAACTGTTGACTTTTGAAGTTTTCAAGTGTATAAAAAGACAATTTTCAATTATTCATTGGTCTTTCAAAATTCAGTTTGTTGATAATTCTTTACATTATGTACTAATTTTATGTCTTCCTATGACAAGCATTATTTTATGAGGACCACAATGAAGATAAGGATTATGTAAATCCTTTGTGTGATATCTTGTATTTAATGTAACTGGCATATTAATAATTCTTGATCAGTTATGTGTTATATATTTATACCTTAATATCAATTTTATTACTATGACAATTTGTGCAATATATTTTTGACTTGGTGTTTTATTTGATGAATGTTGAGCCCATGTTTTAAATGCCCTGTAAATTTAATATGAATCTATCCATCCATCTATCTGTCTATCTCTCTATCTATCCATCCATCATTCCATCCATCCATCCATCTATCCATCCATCACTACAGTCATCCATCCATCTATAATCTGTATCGTATTTGTTTAAAACAGTCTGTAAATAGCATACTATATGATTATAAAAGGAGACATTTTCATTTATCCTTTTTAAGCCAGATTTTTTTTAGAAAAATCTCGGCTTATAGTGTGGCAAAAACTTGGTGGACGGGCGGCTGGGTGGGTGGTTGGGTCTCGGACGGACGGGCGACGTGCCATTGTTAACATTGCTTGTAACTTCTGAATTACTTAAGTTAGACAATTCATATTTAATATGCAGATAGCTTGAGTGAAGGCCTTTCACTTGATACAAGGATACATGAAATCAGGTCAAGGTCACTATTTCGAAAACTTTGCCGTTTTTAACAAACTTTAACATTGCTATAACTTCTGAACTACACATGCTAGGCAATTCATCTGTGATATAATGATGGCTTTGGTAAAGGCCTTTCAGTTGATTTAAAGATGATTGAAGGTCAAGTTCACTATTTTGACAAGTTGGCCATCATTGAAAAACTTCAACATTTTGTCTTAACTTCTGAACCACATATGCTAGACAATTCGTATATGGTATGGAGATGGCTTTGGTGAACCCTTTCAATTGATACAAGGATACATGAAATTGGGTCAAGGTCAAGGTCACTATTATGAAAATGTGGCTGTTAACAATACTGTGCTAATAAAACGTATTTGCCAAGAGTTTAATTTTACGCTTTCTATAATGTGAAGTATAGAAACTTATAAACATGGCACTAAAATTATAAAATTGCAAATACATGTACATAATTAATGTTGTATTATTAACCCTTTCCCTGTTCTATGTTTATTCCGAATTTCAATACCTACTGAATATTCATGAGCAAAATAGTTATAATGAAATAAGGAAGGTGGAATATTGTAGCCATTTTAGAAAGTAAAGAAACATATCTATCAGATTCCAATAGCAAACAGAGCGACCCTGATCAGACGGCTCCTCTAGGAGCCGTCTGGGCCCATGCTTATAAAGCTTTCTAATTGAGTCTGAGATCGTTCTCAAGCTTTTGATTGGTCAGATTTGAGTCCTCAAGCTTTTGATTGGTCAGATTTGAGCCAGAGGCTCAAATCTGACCAATCAAAAACTTGAGAACGAACTCAGACTCAACTAAAAGTTTTATAAGCATGAACCCTGATCTGGGTCTACTCTGTTTGCAAATGCGTGAAAACACGTTTCTATGAGGGGAAGGGTTAAACATTCATAGAATAAAGTCATGCAGATGCCCTCCAGCTGACTTGAGGATGGTCAGTCGTTCTACTCAGGTGCAAATTCTAACCTGAAATTGGATTCAGGTATAATGTTTTAGGTTTCAAATTGAACCTTGGGTCTTCCTCCACCTGTAATTAGTTTGAAGTCGTGAATTAACTGAAACCGTGTTGAAGCAACGTAACATCCTATATCACTAAAAATCATTAGCTAACACAAAAAAAAATCCGTTAATGCAGTTTCCTCATTTTCTGCATTTTCTGCTTGTTTAATTGTTCAATTATTAATTGTTAACCCCTTTTAATTCCTGAAGAATATTCATGTCAGAAATAGTGACACCACTAACATTAATTAAATTAATTTTTATAATGGCATATGAACACAGGAATTTTTTACCATGGCTGAAACTGTAGAATCAGATCAATATTGTCATGACCAAACAGAGCAGACCCTGATCAGATGACTTCTACAAGAGTCATCTGGCTCCATGCTTATAAAGCTTTTTAGTTGAGTCAAATATGGGGTCTGTAAGGCAGGTGTTAGCTTAATGCAGGTCAAAAGTAATGCAGAAAGCTCCTATATGAGTTTTCTGCATTACATTTGACCTGCATTACACAACCATATGCGTTTTAAGACTCCTATGTTCAGTAAATGAAAGGTCGCTTAAGACAGGGTCTACTGATTATGTGTTTGTCAAAATGGAATTAAAAAGCTGCTTTGAATTCTGAGGGTCAAAGGTTTTGGCACGTTACTTAATTGTTATAATAGCACTGGACATGGGGATTTTGGCCATGGCAGAAACTAATACTAAAGGGTTATGTGACTGTGAGATTCCAACATCCCATGGATCAAACAAATTCCTTCCAGGAGTTAAATGTTTTATTCTACACCTTGATGTATTAAACATTTTTGATCCAGTAATATTCTGCTTACAAATAAATGCAGACATAGGCATAATGTAGACTACATTATATGCCTAAGTCTGTCCAAATATTTAGGATACAGGTAAATGCAGACACAAGCATTATCACATATAAAAGGCTTATTTGTGATGACATTTTTCATATCGAACAAATATTATCATGATTTACATTTATTTTCTATACTCCTTATAATTATATACCGGTACATCTTTACATTTGATGGTAATAAATAATTCAACGATCAGAATAGTGTTGTTCTATTTAACCTCCCTGACTTAAATTTAGTCCAAAATAGATCAGTAACATCGCTGTTACAAACTCTGTGCTTTTGAATATACATTAGAACCTGTCTTAGATGCTCATTCATTTATTGAAAATAGGAGTCTTAAATGCAGGTGGTCGTTTAACCCTTTCCCTGTTCTGTGTTTATTTCAAATTTTAATACCTACTGAATATTCAAGGACACAATAGTTATAAAGAACTATGGAAAGTGGAACATTGTATACATTTCAGATAGCAAAGAAACAGATCTTTCAATTTCTATTAGCAAACAGAGTAGACCCTGATCAGACGGCTCCTCTAGGAGCCGTCTGATCTGGGTCTACTCTGTTTGCAAATGCGTGAAAACACGTTTATATTAGGGAAAGGGTTAATGCATGGCAAATATAATGCAGAAAGCTCTGTATTAATTTTGACCTGCATTAAGCTACCACTGCCTTACATATCCATAATAAGGTTGCTTAAGACAGGTTCTATTGTATTTCATTGTGGATTAATGACAACATCAGCAATCAGTTTTAACCAAGATTCAGAATTACTCTGCATCTCATCTGTGTCCATATTGAGTGACACTGGCTATGGTTTAGCTTGCCAAATGAAAAAAACTGCATTGCCTGTTAACTGCAGATACAAAATGTATGGTAGTACTTGTTAATTTCCATATTTTCTGCACCAGTTCCAGTTCATGTACTTAGTTGTGTATCAAACAAACCTTCATAAACTAGTGCTGGGCATTGCCGAATTATCTCCCCTTGAACTTTTGAGTATTTTTTGGTATGAAACATGGGGATTGGTATTACAAACTCCTCCTTCATTTTTAAAGTTATTCAATTGATACTTGCCATACATAATAAGCATAAAGAGATGTACATGACACAAATATCATGTGTATAGCTCTGGGCATTGCAGCTTTATCTCCCCTTGAACTTTGAGGGGTTTTTTTTGTCATTTTGCATGAAACATGGGGAGTTGGTGTCGCAGTTTGAAGGTTATTCAGTGTATAAGTGGTATACATAATAACCATGAATAGTAGATGAGCAACACTCAATTTTCATATGTTTAAGGCTAGGCAGTGCAGAATTATCTCCTGTTGAACTTTGTTGAGTAGTTTTTGTCATTTTGGCATGAAACTTAGGGCTTTTTGTTGTGAACTCATTCTTTTATTTTAAAGTTATTCAATTGATACCTTCCATACATAATAACCACAAAAAGCAGATGTGCAAGACACAATTTTCATGTGTTTAGGGCTTGGCATTGCAGAATTATCTCCCTTTGAACTTTGATTATATTTGTTTTTGGGTCACCTGTTACATGGGTAGTTGGTTTCACTTGGATTTGCAAGCTGCCGTGCGGGGGTATTTATCACCATTAGTGATAGTTCTAGTTCTTGAAAATATTTTAATTAGCGTATCTTATCTGGACCTCAGTGTAACACGTACCTTTTTTTCAACAAAATCTGAGGTGTATAAAAAGTGTGCCAGATCAGTATGCGCAAAAAATATTCTTTACAGTGAGATAAGAGTTACAATATCTATATACATGCATTGATTGTATGCAAAAGTAAAACTAGTGTATCCACAGGTTAAATCCAAAGATATATATGTGTTATCATAGGTCTTTGTTAAATCCAATAAACAAAATTAATCAAAGCGTTGAAGACACTGCAGTATTCTTTGCATGCATGGGAACAATGTTTCGAAAATCAAATTTCTAGCGGGTCTAGAAGGGGAATGATTAGATCTAACACTTTTCTAGTAAGTGATTCAGTTGCAGATGAAATTTCGACCGTGTCCCGCTATGCTTATCAAACTGACCACTCGGAGTTGCTTTCGAACTTACAGATCTGTGTGATTGCATAAGGTCATCCGACGGGTACTTCTTTATTCGTTAAGTATCCTTTGGGAGAATAATTTCATTCGTATTATGGTCACGTGATTTCGCCATGAGCCTAATATTTGTATACACGTGCGCACTCCTTATACATACACATGGCTATATTTTGTGGACTTTCTTATATATACTAAACCAAAGCTAACGCTGCGAAGCCTTTTCATGTCAGAAATAGTATACCTTGATTGTTTCCGGATGTCATGTTAATAAAGGCCTTTTGAATCTATCGATTGCACATCAATAACTTGTACTAGTCTGTCATGCGGAATGACGGTTGTCAGGTCGGTGAGAGTAGCATGTGGCCGACGCGAGAATACAACCTGTAACTTTGTATTCATTTGCTTACGCAAAGAATACAAAAACTGCACACGTGAGCTTCTAGCTTGTGGTGTGTCGGAACTCTCCAAGCAACTAGAACTTCATGTATGATTACCTGGCAAACAGTTTGGATTCAGATGTGATGTGAAGTAAATCTACATCTATTCAGAATCCAAAATACTTTGTACTTGCATTTTGAAAACAATAAGACCAAACGTTTGTGCAAACTAATTTGTTCAGCATGCTAAAAGAACATCACAGAAGTTGTAACAATATACCACAAAAACATTGGTTTGCCAACAGTGAAGATCGGACAACTGAAACCAGAGATCTGGTATCTAATAAGGGTACAAAATGTCAAGATGGATGTGCAGTAATGCAGTTGTTGATTGATGACAAATAGTGTAGATCCTGATTAACACTTTGCTGTACCGATTTACTCCTTTTAACAGTTTTAACCAACAGAGTGGACCCAGATCAGATGGCTCCTATGGGAAGATGTGGATCTGAATGTACAATTTCTTACATGGTCAAAAGTCCTATGTTTATCAATTAACCCTTCCAATCCTGAATTATCAGAGTGGAATAACCCACCAATGTTAACTATAGAGTCTACTCACTATGAAAGGTGTCAACCCTTTCGCTGCCAAACTCTGTCGTCTGCTAACTTTGTCGTCTGCTACAAAATTTCATTATTTTGATTTTCTTCATTTTTGTTTCAAAAACATAGTAACAGTAACAAACAGTTTGGATCCTGATGAGACGCCGAGTTACTCGGCGTCTCATCTGGATCCAAACTGTTTGCATAGGTAATCACAGATCCGGCATTTGCAGCGAAAGGGTTAAACTTGCTAGAGGAGTTGAATGGCAAACTGTGCAGACCCAGATCAGAGTACTCCTCTACGAGCCCTCTGAACTGGGTCTACACTGTTTACAAATGAAAAAACATGTATTTCGGGTTGAAAGAATCCACTCAAAACTGTGTTGGATCGTATATATTGGAGTAATAGCACTGATGTTGCATCGCTGTTCTAGAGTTTGCCAATTAAAACTATGTAAAATTTTGGAGATACCGCATGTGTAATTGTAGTGGTTCCATAAATATCTGGCAGCGCAGCTGGTTTTTGAAAACTTGCTCAGCTTTATATATTAATTTTTTTTTGCCAATGTACAGTCAAAACCGTGGACTTAGTATTTTAGCTGGGTCCTTACATTAGTGTTTATATTTAACCTTTTTATTTGAGAAAGGTATATTACGGACTGTTGCAATAACTGTGTGTTTTCTGTCATAGGGGTTTAGGGTGTGTGTGAAAGGAATTGGCCTTTATCATGATTAACTTAGCAAAAGCTATCAGTACCAGAAGCTTTGTTTTTATATATATATTTAAGCTGTTTCTTTACTCGTCCTCATTTATTGTGGCTGGGCATCATTGGATAGTTTTGTCGAGTATGGAGTTGTTTACAGGGCTGAGCCAAACTCAGTGGTTGAGGAAATTAAAAGTGTGTGTTTAGTATCTTTGCCTTGCCTTTAGCATCTATGAAGGTTTAGCCATCACTGTTAAAGATGCTACTCCATAATTGTCGGTCGTATTTGCTTGGACAACAGAATAAATATTTATTATTATTTCCTGGTTGTTAGTCATCAGAAAAATATTCCATTGCCGAAGTAGACCACTAAGCATTTCTAAAATAGTTCGTGATTTTGCCTCTAAACTAATTTACTAGGTCAGGGAGTGGATATTAGATAGTTTAATTTTAGGGTAAAGACGATCTCGTTTCTTAATTTGGTGTATAGTGAATGGCTTTATCCAGAGCAGATCATGGCAAAATTTAGTTCGTTTTGAGCAGATGTGGATACAGCAAAAATGATTTAGATCATATTAACCCTTATCCTGATCTATGTTTATTCCAAAGTTCAATACCTACTGAATATAGTCATGGATAATATCCTTATAGTGAAATATGGATAAAATCCTTATAGTGAAATATGGAAGGTGGACCATTGTACCCTTTTCAGAAATCAAGGAAACAGATCTATCAAATTTCATTAGGAAACAAAGCAGACCAGGCCTGATCAGACGGTTCCTATAGGAGTCGTATGGTCTGGGTCTACTCTGTTTGCAAATGCGTGAAAACGTGTATTTAAATAAGAATGAAAGTTTTAAATAATGATCAGACACTGTTTGAGCCAGAATGGTTACTTTCTATGAAGGGTTGTTATAAATTGTTAAATTAAATTGATAAATTATCTTTTGTATTGGTTGAGACTTGACCTATATGAACCGTCTGATCAGGGTCTGCTTAAAACATGATATACATCTGATTATACAGTTTTTGTCAAAGCAAAATAATTCCTTGAAAAGTTTACTTTACAAATAATTATGTCATTTATTCTTACATGAATGAACAGGGATAGGGTTAAACACAGCGTCGTGATCAGTAGAAGATTGTGGCCAATCTGTTATAAGTGGGTCAATAGAAATAGGAACAAGAAGTTGTCAGCCAGATGCTTAGTTTTCATACAGGACCAGTAACAGCAGAGTTTTAGCCACTGACTTGTCAAAATTGAGGTAATATATATACATATGTATGCCAAGACGATGCTAAATTTGTATCAGTGCCAAACAAACAACATTATATAGTGTTTCGTGGTTACAAACCACGTATATAAACTACAACCCTGTAAAACCCCGCAAAATACATGATACGAGACACAAGAAACTTTATTAATATGGTTTTACTTTTTAGCTCACCAGAGCACAAAGTGCTCAGTGTGAGCTTTTGTGATCGCCTGATGTCCGTCGGCGTGCGTCATCCGTCGTCAACAATTTGAACATTTAAAAATCTTCTCCTCCGAATCTACAGGGTTCTCAGCTTTCATCTTTGGCACATAGCATCATATTTAGGTCCTCTACAAAAGTTATATAAATCACGCCCCTTGGGTAAAAATTGGTCCCGCCCCAGGGGTGCCTTGTTTTCAATAGAAACATATAGTAAAACTTTGAAAATCTTCTCCTCTGAAGCTAGAAGGTTCTCAGCTTTCATATTTGAAACATATAGAGAAAACTTTGAAAATCTTCTCCTCTGAAACTGGAGGGTTCTCAGCTTTCATATTTGGCTCATAACATCATGTTCAGGTCCTCTGTAAAAGTTATATCAATCACGCCCCTGGGGTCAAATTTGGGGGATCTGGTCATCTCGTTACCTTGCCATTTCGTAACCGGCCAAATATGGTCACTTCGTAACCAGTTCCTTGGTCGTTTCGTAACCGGTCGAGTCATCTCGTAACCACTGTTTAATTATATTATCATAATGAAAGAAATGCTAATTGATCCCTTTGTGTCCTCCATAACTGTTCAAATTAGCAAGTTGCGCATATGATACAGCAGCGGAAAAACTACAAAGACTATTTTTTACACGATTAAACTTTATATCCTATTTGAGCTGTTTAATCTGGGTCTACACTGTTATCCTACATCTTGAGGTAGACCCTAATTCATTGAATATAGTTAGCGGAAATGAGCAATTATCATTAAAAGTGTCTAGTTCTGAAATCACTGTAACGAGTAGAGCATTTGCTCACTTATCACAGTGGCTTCAAAATGTGACTTAAAATATTGTCAAAAGGTGGCATTGAAGGAACGGATTACACACAGCAACAAAACATAAATAATATGAATAAATGTAAACAGCACACAGAACAGTAATAATATACATCAGTTAATAACCAATAGCCAGCCAGTCATTTGACAACAGTGTAAACCAAGATGAGATAGATCCTATTTGAGCTCTTTCATCTAGGTCTACACTGTTATCCTACATCTTTAGTTAAATCCTAATTTATAGAATATAGTTAGCGGAAAGGAGCATTTATCATTAAAATTGTATAGTTTTGAAATCACTGTAATGATTAAAGCATTTGCTCACTTATCAAAGTGGCTTCAAAATGTGACTTATATGGCGTCAAAAAGTGACATTGAGGGAACGGGTTACACACAACAACAAAACACAATTATTATGAATATTTAACAGCACACAGCACAGTAATCACATACATCAATTAACTCTTTCCCTCATATAAACGTGTTTCACGCATCTGCAAACAGAGTAGACCCAGATAAGATGGCTCCTATAGGAGCCGTCTGATCAGGGTCTGCTCTGTTTGTTTATGGATTTTGATAGATCTGTTTCTTTACTTTCTAACATGACTATAATGGTTTATCTTCCATATTTCATTATTACTGTTTTCTATGAATATTCATTAGGTATGGAAATTTGTAATAAACATAGAACATGGAAAGGGTTAATAAACAATAGGCATCCATTCATTTGATAATAGTGTAAACCCATGTCAATTTCTCTTCTAAATCCCAAACTAGTCGCTTTGAGCTTGTAGCAGTATTGCATTGCAAACTGTATTCTAAATCATGTTCTTTAACATTAGAATAACATTATAATTCCAGTTTTTACATTTTACACCAGCTTTACTGCTACACCAATCAAATGTGTATGTACTTTATCAACAATTCATTAAAGGATTAATTCGACCGCAATTAATAACAAGTTAACATGATTGTTTATGACAAATTTATTGACTTTTTTATTCCTGATTATAAATGCTTGCTAATTAACATAAGACGCCATTATATGCTATTGTCATCTTTTCCTAAGATTACGTACAACATCTTTTTAGGATTGACCATGAAAATATTAATAATACATACATATATTAATTCATATATATAACAGTGGTTACGATATGACCCGACCGGTTACGAAATGACCAGGAAACTGATTACGAAGTGACCAGATTTGTCCGGTTACGAAATGGCAAGGTAACGAGATGACCTGTATTCAAATTTGGCCCCGCCATAGGGGTGGGCAATTTTCAATAGAAACATATATTGAAAATTTTGAAAATCTTCTCCTCTGGAACTGGAAGGTTCTCAGCTTCCTTATTTGGCACATGGCACCATGTTCAGGTCCTCTACAAAAGTTATATAAATTACGCCCTTGGGGTCAAAATTGGCCCCGCCCAAGGGCCGGCTAGTATAGAAACATATAGTGAAAATCTTCTCCTCTGATTGTCTAGTGAGCGATATCAGTGCCATTCTGTACCTCTTGTTTACCTTCTTTCATTGATCAGAGACATATAGGCCTACAAATTTGTATGTATATGTCTCTGTTTCATTATGCTACAAAAAACACACATTCATATGGTAAAGGTTTTTGTCATACAACATTCCTATTCAATTCAAGCCTTAATTTACATCAACTGTTGGCTAATTCAAAGACATATTCTCTGGATCATTGCATATATAATTAACCCTTTCTCTGTTCTATGTCTATTCCAAATGTCAATACCTACTAAAAGTTCATGGACACAATCGTTATAATGAAATAAGGAAGGTGGAATGTTGTAGTCGTTTTAGAAAGTAAAAATACAGATCTTTCCAATTCCATTAGCAAACAGAGCAGATCCTAATCATGCGGCTTTAATAGGAACCGTCTGATATGGGTCTTCTCTGTTTGCAAATGCATGAAAACACGTTTATATGAGGGAAAGGGTTAAAAAAAGGCCAAAACAGAGACACATATATACATGTGTGTCTGTAATAAATGTCTCTGGTCAAAGGGAAACGTATGCTACTTATAGTGATTCTTATGTCAATTTTCGTTTCATGATACACCGTTAAAGGAAAAACCAAAGTAGCAAAACCTGAAATTGTGCAATACATTACCCTAAGATCAGGCTGACAGCTTTCTGGAGTGTTGCATTATATCTTAGTTGACATCATATCCGAACAAGAATTATATTTTGGAAGGTATGGTAGTGGTTTTGGTGTAAAAAAGCATGATGCTTATTGTTGTTATGGAACTTGTGACCGAAACAAGAGATTCGCTCCAGAGTAGATCGACACCAGCTTTTATTCCAGGGATAAGATAAAAAAAAAATCTGATTATTATAAATGAATTTACTGATTAAACCAATTTCTCGATAATAAGCAATTCTTTTTTATCCGTGTTGGCTTTACTCAGACGCTGATATATTCGGTTTGATATGTTATATATATATAATGTAGAACAAGAGTATAGCCAGTCATCCAGCATTCCCTAAAGTAATCTTCCTGTTTCCTGGTCATTTTCAACTGAAAGAAGTTTTCTGCAATAAAAGTTTACAGAGTACATTCTAACATATCTTACGTTGGAAAAGGTGGATAGATGTACATAAACAAGCAGACATGGGCGGTGTCTTAAAAAAATTAGGGCGGCGGCTGTGCCCTTCTCGGTAAACAGACATTAGCCCACCTGGATGACAGCCCACCCGGATGACAGCCCACTTTTTCTCTAAGGGCGGACATTAGCCCACTTGTGGTTTTGTGGGGGTGGACATTAGCCCACTCGTGGTTTTGTGGAGGGCGGACATTAGCCCACTCATGTTTTTTTTTATGGGGGGGACATTAGCCCACTCGGACAATAGACCCCTCGAGATGCATATTAATGAGGCAGACAGTAGACCCCTAGAGATTATAATACCGGTATATATTTATTCACACTCCCAATTAGGTGAAAATCATCGTAATTACTAATTACCCATGATTTATCAAATATTCTGCTACTCTTACTGGTTCTTTATGTTACGGGAAACAAGTCTCTTTCGGACCGGGGATGTTTGGGCCCTAATTATAATGTTTGTTTATATTTCTGTGCACTGCACTGTTTGACAAATCATGAATAATTAGCTACATTGATTGTTAGTGTTAAAATATAAACATGAAAAATACTGTACTGATACTGTAAATTGAACGACCTTTTTTCCCAAATTTATTTCTATTTAATAAACACGGACACTGCTTTCAATATGTTCACTTACGTTGCCAGGCAATGTATAAACCTTTAGCCAAATCCCTGAAACAATTGATGTGGGAATGTTAGAGAATGCAGTCGTCTGGGATTTTTTTTTATCCCAGGTCCGTAACATTTTTGACCATTATCTTGTAGTTCAACGTACTTGTTCGAAAATTACCGAAAAATAAAATTTGTGTAATATGTTGCTCCGATCTAAAGTCGAAGATATTATTTTTGCAGTCATTCGGCCTTACAGACATAGGTGAACAAATTACGAGGGGTGTACTGTCCAGGTGAATATATGGGGGGTGGGGTGATATGCATCTCGAGGGGTCTAGTGTCCGAGTGGGCTAGTGTCCGCCCATCAAAAAAATACGAGTGGGCTAATGTCCGCCCTCCACAAAACCACGAGTGGGCTAATGTCCGCCCCCACAAAACCATGAGTGGGCTAATGTCCGCCCTTAGAGGAAAATGTGGGCTTTCATCCGGGTGGGCTGTCGTCTGGATGGGCTAATGTCCTAGAACCGCCCTTCTCAGCTCTTAAGTTTCCAATCATTTTTTTTTTTTTAAAAAAACCCACTTGTTTTCAAAACACCCCTTATGGATGCACTTTTATGACTTAATTTGAGCTATTAAGTGCTTTTCATATTGATCAAATTGATGGTTTTGAAAGTATTGCTGAATATTGGTTAATTTTACTACCCTTACCATATATATAACATAGGTGGAATGAATGATAGATCCAAGACAGTTTGCTAAATTGGCCTTATTAACATGCTAAGCTAAGATTTTAACACAAACAGGTTATACATCATTCAATGAAAAAAATTCCCCTTTTGGCTCGTCCGTGCTACAACAGTGGGCATATAATAATCGCATTGTCTGTCCGTCCGTCCGTCTGTCCTACCATCCGTCTGCCTATAATTTTGTGCCCCTTCTGTAACTTTTTTATCTGTGAATGGATTTCAAAATAACATCGCACAAATGTTCACCACACAATGACGATGTGTCGCGTTCAACTCCCTGCATGGTCATTGGGTCAAAGGTCAAGGTCATCCTTCAGGGTCAAAGGTCGGGGGCCTAACTATTTCACAAACACACTCTTGTTTTTTTTATGCCCCCAAAGGCAGGCATATAGTAATCGCATTTTCCGTCCATCTGTCTGTCCGTCCGTCCGTCTGTCTGTCCTTCCATCCGTCCCAAATTCGTGTCCGGTCTGTAACTTCTTCATCTATCAATGGATTTCAATATAACTTGCCACAAATGTTCACAAGACAGAGACGATGTGTCTCGTTCAACTCCCTGGTCCATGGGTCAAAGGTCAAGGTCACAGGGTACAATTACTTTGTCACAAATTTCGTGTCTGGTCTGTAACTTCTTCATCTATCAATGGATTTCAATATAACTTGCCACAAATGTTCACCAGACAGAGACGATGTGTCGCGTTCAACTCCCTGATCCATAAGTCAAAGATCAAGGTCACAGGGTACAATTACTTTGTGACAAATATCGTGTCCGGCCTGTAACTTCTTCATCTATCAATGTATTTCAATATAACTTGGCACAAATGTTCACCACACAAAGACAATGTGTCGCGTTTAACTCCCAGGTCCATGGGTCAAAGGTCAAGGTCACAGGGTACAATTACTTTGTAACAAATTTCGTATCCGGCCTGTAACTTCTTTATCTATCAATGGATTTCAATATAACTTGCCACAAATGTTCACCACACAAAGACAATGTGTCGCGTTCAACTCCCAGGTCCATGGGTCAAAGGTCAAGGTCACAGGGTAAAATAACTTTGTAACAAATTTCGTGGGCGGTCTGTAACTTCTTTATCTATCAATGGATTTCAATATAACTTGCCACAAATGTTCACCACACAAAGACGATGTGTCGCTTTCAACTCCCAGGTCCATAGGTCAAAGGTCAAGGTCACAGGGTACAATGACTTTGTCACAAATTTTGTGTCCGGTCTGTAACTTCTTTATATATCAATGGATTTCAATATGATTTGGCACAAATGTTCACCAGACAAAGATGATGTGTCGCGTTCAACTCCCAGGTCCATGGGTCAAAGGTCAAGGTCACAGAATACAATTACTTTGTCACGAATTTCGTGTCCGGTCTGTAACATCTTTATCTATCAATGGATTTCAATATAACTTGGCACAGATGTTCACCAGACAAAGCCGATGTGTCGCGTTCAGCTCCCTGATCCATATGTCAAAGGTCAAGGTCACAGGGTACAATTACTTGTTTATCTGTGAATGGATTTCAAAGGAACCTGGCACAAATGTTCACCACACAAAGACGATGTGTCAACTCCCTGGTCCATGGGTCAAAGGTCAAGGTCACAGGGTACAATTTTTGGGGGCATTTGTCACGTGACTGTGACATCTCTTGTTTTCATGTAAAAACATTTAACACACATGAAAGATAAATCTATATTCTTTGGTGCGTCCCACTAATTACATTATATCAAGGCGTTTACATTAAGTGAATTGCTTTATTTCGCTGGCCTTTCCTTCATATAAAAACTCTTTCACACCTTTGCAAACAGAGACCCAGATCAGACATGCTTGTAGGGGATGTCTGGTCAGGGTCTGCTCTGTTTGTTTCTGGTATAATATATATCTGATTCTGTATCCTGATTTCATATATGCCATTATAAAAATTAATTGTCAAAAATATGAGTATAGTACATCTTTAATAACCTTTGCCAAAAGAAAACACAGTGTAATATGAAAATAATTTGGTTTAGATTGTTCATAGTTTCAGGTTATGATGTTTAAACTATTTTCTAGAAAAATGAATTGTCTTGCTTGCCGTTGCTAAGAAATCACTTAATTTTGATATGTATTTACTCTATATTGCAGAAACCTAAACAGCTATGGAGGAAAATAGCAAAGACATTCAGTGCTTAATTAAGCTGAAAAAACAGAGGCCATCATTTTCCCGAATGATTTCTTGGGAGATGAGCCAAACTACAGACATTCAGTACGGGAAGAAAGTGAGACAGAAAAAGAAACAGGTTTGTATATGTCTTGCTAAACATTTTCTCTCATCTAGACACATTTTCATGCCATTGCAAACAGAGTACATGTGTAGACCCAGATAAGATGGCTCCTGTCTTATTTGGGTCTGCTCATTTTGCTTTTGAAATGAAATTATTTAGTTCAGATTCTACAGCGTTTGCCATAGCCAGATACATGTATTCCTGTATTCATATGCCAGAACTTATTCTAATTAATATTCATGAAGCTGTGAATTCTTGCATGAATATTCATGTGGTAAAGGGATAATCAACTTTTAGCCACTCCATATCAAATGATACATTCTGCAAACAATATTCTTCTCTGAAACTGGAAGGTTCTCAGCTTTCATATTTGGAACATTGCATCATGTGCAGGTCCTCTACAAAAGTTATATAAATTATGCCACTGGGGTCAAAATTGGCCCCGCCCCAGGGGTAGCCAGTTTTCAATAGAAACATACATGTATAGTGAAAACTTTGAAAATCTTCTCCTCTGAATCTACAGGGTTCTCAGCTTTCATATTTGGCACATAGCATCATGTTCAGGTCATCTAGAAAAGTTATACAAATTATGCCCCTGGGGTCAAAATTGGCCCACCCCAGGGCCCGAGGGGTGCTCAGTTTTCAATAGAAACATATAGTGAAAACTTTGAAAATCTTCTCCGATGAAACTGGAAGGTTCTCAGCTTTCATATTTGGCACATAGCATCATGTTCAGGTCCTCTACTAAAGTTATATAAATTATGGCCCTGGGATCGGCTAGTTTTCTATAGAAACATATATTGAATACTCTGAAAATCTTCTCCTCTGATTGTATGGTGAGCACTCAGGCCCTCTTTTTATACGCCCGAAGGGACGTATTATGGTATGGCGCATGTCGTCCGTCCGTCCGTCCGTTAGCAATTTCTTGTGCAACTAACTCCTCCTTTATTTTTCAACATAATTTCTTCAAACTTTCAGGAATGATAGATACTGATGTGTAGTTGTGCATATCAGTGAGATAACTCTCATATCATTTTTCATTCTGGAGTTATTGCCCTTTGATAGTTTCGGGTAGCAATTTCTTGTGCAACTAACTCCTCCTTTATTTTTCAACATAATTTCTTCAAACTTTCAGGAATGATAGATACTGATGTGTAGTTGTGCATATCAGTGAGATAACTCTCATATCATTTTTCATTCTGGAGTTATTGCCCTTTGATAGTTTCGGGTAGCAATTTCTTGTGCAACTAACTCCTCCTTTATTTTTCAACATAATTTCTTCAAACTTTCAGGAATGATAGATACTGATGTGTAGTTGTGCATATCAGTGAGATAACTCTCATATCATTTTTCATTCTGGAGTTATTGCCCTTTGATAGTTTCGGGTAGCAATTTCTTGTGCAACTAACTCCTCCTTTATTTTTCAACATAATTTCTTCAAACTTTCAGGAATGATAGATATTGATGTGTAGTTGTGCATATCAGTGAGATAACTCTCATATCATTTTTCATTCTGGAGTTATTGCCCTTAGTTTTACTCTCCTTGCTATTGCCTTAGCCCTAATAGACATCATATGCGCAACTTCTGAAGGTTCACACATTGTGTAAATAGAACAGCCTTCGGGCGTATATTGCCCCGTCTCGCTGTGCTCTTGTTTGTTTTTAGCTCACCAGAGCACAAAGTGCTCAGGGTGAGCTTTTGTGATCGCCTGATGTCCGTCGTCCTTCTGCGTGCGTCGTCCATCCTTTAAAATTCTTCTCCTCTGAATCTACAGGGGTCTCAGCCCAGGGATTGCCAGTTTTTTGTAGCTGACTGCTTAAATAGCCCATGGGATCACTAGTTATGCATAGGAAAAACTTTAAAAATCTTCTTGTCAGAAACTACATGTCCCAGAGCTTAAATATTTGGTGTATAAACTAAAGCATAACTTAATGAATTTTATAAGTATCATAGTTATGGGATTAAAATTGGCCCTGCCCTGTGTGTATAGACTTCTTCACATCAGAAACTACAGTCTAAAGGTTTCTCCTTAATATCAGCCAGAGAGCCATTGTGAGTTCTGATGTAATCACCGTTAGCCTGATCAGTAGAGTAGAAATTGTGTTTAGACAAATAACACACACTCATTTTAGATTGAGAAAACTGTGGATAATTCTCAAAATGCAGAAAACTCTTAAATCCTTTTTTTCATACCTATGCTCTGCATTAAGCTGCCAGCTATCAATATAGAGCGTATCTGTTGTGAATTTCAACTTCACTCTGTGCATGCTGGGTAATTTTGTCATCTGCTAAATTGTTGTCTGCAGCATATTCATAAGTTATCCTAACTACACACTTTCTTTCTAAGTTTTTCAGAAGTTCAGTCTCATTGACAAACAGTTTGGATATCAGATCAGGCCTCACATTATGTTGGGCCTGATCTGGATCCAAACTGTTTGCATAGGTCATTAGTGGTGGGAGAATCCCACTACACACTTTCTTTCTAAGTTTTTCAGAAGTTCAGTCTCATTTACAAACAATTTAGATATCAGATCAGGCCCCACATTATGTGGGGCCTGATCTGGATCCAAACTGTTTGCATAGGTCATTAGTGATGGGAGACTCCGCCTCTAGCATCCAAAGAATTAATACAAGTTCCAGTGGTCTATGCTCTATCCATTCTTTCACTACATTCTTTCAGCATCATGTTCAGGTCCTCTACAAAAGTTATATAAATTGTGTCACTGGGGTCAAAATTGGCACCGCCCCTGGGGTGTTAAGTTTTCAATAGTAACATATAGTGAAGACTTTGAAAAACCTCTCCTCTGATTGTCTGGTGAGCAATGTCAGGGCCATTCTGGCCCTCTTGTTTTGTTTTGTTTTGTTTTTCCTGTCTGCGGCGTATTCATGCCTGAGTTTCGCCCGTCATCCACAATCACCTTCGCTGGCTCACCGCTATGTGTCGTACTCATTCCATGCCTCCTCATACTCAGTGCCATACATGGTTACTCATGATTTCGTCTCCACGATTTTCTCTCCGAGTTGTCCCTCCTAGTCATGGTTCCCCGAGTGTTTTCACACTCATGTTTGGATAGACTGCCTCTTCATATGCTGGTGGAATCTACTCAGCATTTATCGCACATACACAGCTCTTTTCCAATTGTGCTTGCTCTTTTTGACTCACTGTGACAAGCAGTGTCACAAGTCAATGTGGGCTACTGACTACTTTTCGAGTTTTTTATCATACTCCGTGGCGGTGGGAGACACAGAAAAGCGTCTCTGAAATTTCCAGGAGAGACTGGGATTTGAACCCCGGATTGGTAGTCGAGTGCATTACCACTAGAGCACTGCCCCACCCCCTAAGTTGTTAAGTTGTTGCTATAGAGTCTTGAGATGGTTTTAGCCAAAGGTCTGTAACTCAGTATCCACTGCAAATGACTTTTACCATACACCTCATTAGTAACCAAATTGGGTGAGATTAATGTACATGTAGTGATTATTTAAAGATGACACGTTTAAGCATACAACACATTGGCTAAAAGTTCATGAATATATTTTATGGCTTCCTTGATTTTTGTTTTCCATAGAAAGACAGAGATGAAACGGACCCAAACACTGTTGGTGATGACAAGATGGAGGATGTTAATGATGATGAAGAGACCAACAGTGGATCAGCAGTCAGCAGTGACTATGAGACAGCTAATGAAGATGTGGTTGATGAACTTGAACTCAGCCAGGCCTTTAGTTCTATCAACACTGAAACAAGTTTTGACACAGCTGATGTTGCAGATCAATCTGATTTAGATTCAGAAGGGGATGATGATGCAGATGATGCTTTTGAAAGTGTGCCAGCAAATGCTGCATCAGGTGGACTTCAGCCAGGTAGGAGAAGAAGACCCAGCAAACGTCAAAAAAGAAATAAAAGTAAACTATTTAGAGTGACCTATATAGATGAGTTTGCTAACCTCGGAGACTTGTTTAACATGGACAATGACATAGAAACAGCCTGCATAAATGTCAGTGAAAATCAGGACAACATAGACATATGTAGCCCAGTTCCTACACTGGCAGAGCTTAGCCTGAAAGCAACAAGGCAGAGGAGAAAAAGGAACCAGTCTGGACAAAGTACCACTACCAACACACCATTGCCCATCGGTATAAAGAGAATTATTACAGATTGGAGATATAATCAAAGGGCATTGGATAAACAGCTGTCATTCTTCCTGAACTTTGTGTTACCATCAACCTGTGAGAAAGATAATATCAAACAGAATGAGGTGTACTATCATGAGAAGTCAGATAAGTACTCACTCAAGTTTCCTGTAAGGAGTGTGTGGTGTTCAGTGGCACATCCTGTGGAAATAAACACAAATTTCCAATATCCTAGTGACAAGGCTACAGCTTTCCTGTACAATCCCTCCTTGCGGAAAGTTCCACCTGACATACTCAATCAGATAACCTGGACAGACGCAGAGACTTATGAAAAATTGCATGTATCATCAACTCATATTCAGTCAGGTAAATGGTGTTTTAACACTGCACTTAATAGAAGCACATATTTACACATTTGCAAACAGTGTAGACCCAGATTGGAAGCTCCTACAGGGTCTATTGAGTTTGTTTTGGAATAATATAGATTTGATTATACAGTTTCTGCCATGCTGAAGAATTACCTTGTTCATAGGTCATCGTAAAAATCCAGCTTATTAGTAAACATATGGTCATTATTTCTTAGAAGAATACTCCTTAAGTAAAGGAGGGTTAAACATAAACTTTTAAACATATTTCAGGTAATATATAATTATGTACATTTTGCAATAGCATCACCACAGTGAGGGAGACATGTTGGTTTAGCATTTACTGTCTTTCCCGCCTCTCTGTCTGTCTAGATGGCATTCTTTTCTCTTCAGACAAATTTCAGACAATAGATGTACCACTTTTAATAGGATGCAAATGTATGACTAGACTTCACCAGCTGTCACAGGGTTGATCTGTAGGTTACCCTTTGTAAGATTTATATAAATAGATTCAGTCTGCAGCATAATTAGGTCACAGAAACTAAAATTAGATTTTAACAAACAATTTCTTTAATCATTTTCCTCGTACAAACAAAGACCATAATACAGTAAAACCGCTCTATAACGGCCACTAAATTACATCAAGTATTTTGTGATAAAGGCAGGTGGCTGTTTAAAGCAAGGTGAAAGTAAAACAGAATGCTCCTATAGGAGCGTTCTGTTTTACTTTCACCTTGCTTTAAAAAGCCACTTGCCCTAAATACCAACTAATTAACACAATTTAGTGACCATTATAGAGAGGTTTTACTGTAATTGGGTTTCCACCAATTTTCACAAGAAAGATCTTCAGGTGATCCTCTATCAAAGTTGTATGAAGTGTTGCAGTCAGTCTACTGCATAAGTAGGTCACTGGAGCTAAAATAGGTTTGAACCGAAAATGTCATCATATGACATCTCCTAACCCACTGACTAGATTTTCACCAAATGGCAGTGGAATTTTCCACTATATTGCATTAATTGTTATGTACTGGTACATAAGTAGGCTACAGGAACTATAAATAGATTTTAAATGACATCTCCTGAACAATTGAATGGATTTCTACCAAATTACTCAAGAATGAGCTTCGGGTGAACCTTTATCAAAGTAACATAAAGCAACCCAATCCCCTGCTTAAGTAAATCATGAGCTAAAAATATATTTTAATTGACAATTTCTTTAAACAATGTCTCCTTTTAACCAACTATTAAAAATTTAAAATAGATTTCCACCAAATTTCGCAAGAATACGTTTTAGGTGACCCTCTGTCAAAGGCATGTTAATAATGCAACTCCATTGCATGAGTAGGCTACAGGAGCTAAAGTTAGATTTTAAACTAGACGCCCTCTATCATCATTATGTAATTGGTTCTGGTCTGTAGCATACAATTTTGCAGTTGGTCTATCAACCCTTTCCTCCATAAATACGCATTTCTATGCCTCTGTAAGTAAAAGTCCCTTCTTGAAACCATTGTTATAAATAGAGCATTTGCTCCTATAGGAGCAAATGCTCTATTTATCACAATTGTTTCAAACTACAAAATTCTAAACTTGTCCTTTTCTCTAGTTAATGCTCTTTTTTGGTAGATTTATTCAGAGGTTGGATCTATAAATAGCCTATGAGGGAATGGATTAACCAGGTGAGCAATACAGACCATCTTGGCTCTCTCGTATACTTAAACATTGGGAGGCGTGTCCACACTTAATCTCCAAAATGGCTGGCTGGATTTCAATAAAACCTTTAAAAAAGTATCGGTGTCAAGACTCATTATGCATATTATCAACGTATTGGGGTACATGTAAGCTAGTAAAGCTTGTCTGCAATTCGTCTCCAGTCTCCACCATTGTTGCCCAGATGAGTATATAGCCTAATTGTACCCATTGTTGGCACACTTTGCTTGGACATTCTTGGCAGAGTTATCACCTTTTCAAATAATAAAGCACTATAAAGCATACATTTAGTTTGTCGGCACTGCATTTCAAAAACTGCTGGTCGGCTTTCGATGAAACTATTTATGAGTCCGTGTTGAGCCTAGCTGTGCTTATTGTCGGCCTTTTCCACTTAGATTATTTTTTAGCTCCACTTTTTCAAAAAGTGGAGCTATTGTCATGACCCTCTCGTCGGCGTCGGCGTTGGTTAACCTTTTTGTTAAGGTCCTTTTCTCAGAAACCATCAAAGATATTTGGTTCATATTTGGTATGTATGTTTACTATCATAAGGGGAACCCATTTCACAAGGGTAGGTAACCCTAAAATTAATTTTGCTATAGTTATGTCCCTTTTTCGACTTAGAATTTTCATTGTTGGTTAAGTTTTATGTTCAGGTCCATGTCTCAGAAACTGTCCAAGATATTTGGTTCATCTTTGGTATACATAATAACTATTACAAGGGGACCTATTTCACAAGGGCAGGTAACCCTCAAGTTAATTTTGCTGTTGTTATCTCCCCTTTCTGACTTAGACTTCAACTACACTATCCAGCACCTTTTTGTTAAGGTCCTTTTCTCAGAAACTATCAAAAATATTTGGTTCATATTTGGTATGTATGTTTACTATCACAATGGGGAATCCATTTCACAAGGGTAGGTAACCCTAAAATTAATTTTGCCATAGTTATGCCCCTTTTTTGACTTAGAATTTTTATTGTTGGTTCAGTTTTATGTTCAGGTCCATGTCTCAGAAACTGTCCAAGATATTTGGTTCATCTTTGGTATACATATTAACTAATGCAAGGGGGACCCATTTCACAAGGGCAGGTAACCCTAAAATTAATTTTGCTGTTGTTATCTCCCCTTTCTGACTTAGACTTCAACTACACTATCCAGCACTAAAGAAAGTGGAGCGCGCTGTCTGCGGACAGCTCTTGTTTATGCAGAGTTATCACCCTTGTATATGCATATGCCTTGGATGATTTGTCCAAGACTGCAAGGAATTATATCAAGCATCTTAGGAAGCTATTTTATCAAGCAGAGATATGCAACTGTCACTTCATTCCATGATTTTTCTAGAGTTCTGGTCTTTGATATTTTGTACGCTTAGTTTACAAACAGATTAATGTCTGAACTTCATCTCAGAAAACCCTGGTTAGATTTCAAGGATACTTTAAAATTTCCAACCCATATCTAGCTTTCATGTTTGTGTTAACTTTCAGCCAACAGAAACGTTCGGCAGTTTACTTCAGCCACTTTCATCAACAGCTTCCTTTACTCCATGAATATTCATCTAAGAAAGAATCATACCATGAATATTAATTAGATTAGTTTTTATAATGGCATACGTACACAGGAATATTTGGCCAAATTAGAAACTGTATAATTATATCTATATAATTTCATACGGAAGCAAAACAGACCCTTATCAGAGGGCTCCTACAGGAGCCATCTGATCTGGGTCTACTCTGTTTGCAAAGATGTTAAACTCTTTCCTCCAATGAATAATTATGTAAGAAATAATGACATCATGAATAGTAATAAGATTCATTTTTAGCTCGTCTATTTCGAAGAAAAGTCAAGCTATTGTGATCACTGGGTCGTAGGCGTTGTCGTTGTTGTTGGCGTGCAAAAACTTCAATGTAGCTCATTACTCGAAAAGTATGAGGTATCAACATGAAACTTCATATGTTAGTAGATCTCATTGAGGGGAAGGCCCCTACATACGAACCATAACTCTTGATCTCAAAATTTTGGAGTTATGGCCCTTTATTGTTTTCAAGTTTTTTAAATTTAGCTGGACAAGCACCAAATCAGACAAGCGTTTGCATGCGGCTCTTGTTATAATAGCACAAGTACACAGGAAATGTTGGCCGTGGTAGAACCTTTAAAATCATATCTATATTATATCATAAGCAAACGAGCAGACCCTCGTCAGATGGCTCCTATAGGAGCCATCTGATGTGGGTCTACTCTGTTTGCAGATGCGTAGAGATTAAAGGGATAAGTACATTAAGTACATTTGTGAGTAAAGGCTTAAACCTGAAAAAACAACAACAAGACCAACACCGAGTCACTTTATGATTGATATTCTATTTCTTCCTGTTTTCATAGGATATGAACCTTGTTGAAGCTTCATACACATGCACACATTCCCTTCGTCTGTAATGCACGGGTGTGTGGATGGGTGGGGGGAACATTGACACCTGGTTTAAGTATACTTTAGACCTTAAATACTTTGATCAGATACTGCATTCAATGCATTAGCTAATCATGTTTTATATTTTTGGTAAACCCTTTATTAAGACGTTTTCTCTTAATTTTCTCAATTGTCAAAAAAATCCATTAAAACAAAACAAAATTTCTCTTCTTGCCTTCAAATATACAGCTGAACTTCAATATCTCGAACTTCAAGGGACCATACAAAGTACTTAGAGTTAAGAGATGTTTGAGTAATCTGATTTCTAATCTGGACAATATTCATATTCACACAGTACAACTTTGTATTGTAAATCTTAGAAGGATCCAACTTTTACTTTGTGTTATCTGGAAGTTCGAGTTATCCGAGTTTGAGATATCGAAGTTCAACTGTACTGCTTGAAATATATGTTTGTTCAAGATGATTTTCTTCATTGACAGCACTGGCAACTACAATAGATTTAATGTTATCTAGCACACTAAGTGACAGGATGAGACAAGGATCATCCAGCACTGACTCAGAAGCCATTGAAAAGGCAAGCAAGACTGCAATCCACAGAGTGAAAAATGCTCTTAGTTCAAGGTAAGCTTGTCACCAATGAGCCATTCCAATGAGAAATGGTACACTGTTGCTTTGTAAACACTAGACCCAAACCCACTGGTGTGTCATGAGATGCAGTGGCTGATTAAGCCTTTCCTTCATATAAACGCCTATTCACACATTTGCGAACAGAATAGACTTGGATCAGATGGTTCCTGTTGGAGCCATCTGATAAGGGTCTGCTCTGTTTGCTTATGAAATTATAATAGATTTGACTACAGTTTCTATCAATATCAAAACCCTATACTGTGACCATTTGTTGGAAATAGTCTTTTTGAGACAATTCTGATTTAAAGAGTGGTGACAGTATAGAGTTTGGTGAAAAAATAAAGGTGCAGTTCTTGAAAATGTTTAAATGTATGCATCTTATCTGGACCTCAGTATGAATATTCAACACGGAAAGTGTTAAGATCATAAGTGTTTTGTCTTGTTTGATGAGACCTCTATAGATAAAAGAAGTATTTGGGAAATCTTGGTTACATTTTTTCCCAACCATACTTGATCTTGTTGGTACAGTAAAACCCCTCTAAACTGAGATTTTAGTAGAGAAGAATGGTGGCTGGTGGCTGCTTAATGCAGGGTGAAAGGTGTGCAGAAAGCTCATGGAGGAAGCTTTCTGCATGACTTTTACCTTGCATTAGGCTGCCATCAGTCCTGTCTCCAAGACCAATATTTATACTCAATTTAACATCTAGTTTAGAGATTTTACTGTATTCATTTGAATGGCATCACCTAGGCGAATCTAATAAGTACATGTTTGCAATGTAGACTGGTGATGAAATATGAAATTTTGATCAGTGGGCCACTTTTCTACAGCATTGGGTTTGATAACATATGCCAGGCAATGTTTATAGGCACACATTTTTCAAATGGACTGTGTTGTTTGTAAAGCTCTGAAGGTACATTTTCTCATGGAATTGACAATGTCATAACACTAATGATACCCTCTGACAAACAAATTTGATTGTTTGCCCTTGAACTTGGGTTTGTTTGTTATTATGTTGTGTTAGGGGCTATATAGGTATCAACTTGTCCATCCGTTCATCCGTCAGTCCGTCCCTGGGGTCAAAATTGGCCCCACCCCAGTGGTACCTTGTTTTTAACCAGGTTTAACAAAAACCTGGTTATTAGATTGGTGAATTGCGGGCGGCGTCAAACAAGTGGTTTCAGGTTGATAACTTTAGTTTGGGTTGACTAATTTAGACCAAACTTGGTATGTAGGTAGCTCACATGAAGATCTAGCTTGGGATTGTATTTGGAGGTTCTCAGGTCAAGGTCACTTTTTCTAAAAGTAGAAAAAACAGTTTCCAGTCAATAACTTAATATGGGAATGACCAATTTTAACCAAACTTTGTATTTAGCAAGCTTACATAAAGACTTAGCTTGGGATTGTATTTGGGGGTTCTTGGATTAGGGTCATTGTTACTAAAAATAGAAAAAGGTTTCCGGTCAATAACTTAAGTTTTGAATTACCAATTTTGACCAACCTTTGTATTTAGTAAGCTTTATGATGACCTAGCTTGAGATTGTATTTCGGTGATCTCAGGTCAAGGTCATGGTTACTGTTTCTAAATATAGAAAAATGGTTTCCGGTCAATAACTTAAGTTTTGATAGACCATGACCAGACTTTGTATTTAGCAAGCTTACATGAAGGTCAAGGTCACTGTTACTAAAAATAGAAAAACTGTTTCCGGTTGACTGTTGACCGAATTTGACCAAACTTTGTATTTAGCAAGCTTTTTAAAGGCCTAGCTTGGGATTGTATTTTTGGGTTCTCAGGTCAAGGTAAAGGACATTGTTAATAAAATAGAAATATGGTTCCCAGTCAACAACTCAATTTTGGATAGACCAATTTTCACCAAGCTTTGCATTTAGCAAGCTTATATGAAGACCTTGCTTGGGATTGTATGTTTGTATGCATACATTTGTATAAGGCTTCATGCACAGTTGCACACTGCATTCATTTCTTCCATTAACTCATATGCAATATAATGTCTGGTGCCACTTTTTTTATAGGCTGAGCTCGTTGGTAAAATAATTTGGTGAAACTTTGAAAACCTGGTTTCGTGACATTGCCACATATTTTGTCTATAGAAACATATAGTGAAATCTTTGAAAATCTTCTACTCTGAAACTGAAAGGTTCCCAGCTTTCATATTTGGCACATAGCATCATGTTCAGGTCCTCTACAAAAGTGATATAAATTATGCCCATGGGGTCAAAATTGGCCCCACCCCAGGGGTGGCTAGTTTTGTACAGAAACATATTGAAAACTTCTTCTCTGAAACTAGAAGGTTCTTACCTTTTATATTTGGCTCATAGCATCATGTTTAGGTCCTCTACAAAATGTGTATAAATTATGCCCATGGGATCAAAATTGGCCCTGTCCCAGGGGTGTCAAATTTTCAATAGAAACATACAGTGAACACTTTGAAAATCTTCTCCTATGAAACTGGAAGGTTGTCAGCTTTCATATTTGGCACCTAGCATCATGTTCAGGTCCTCAACAAAAGTTATATAAATTATGCCCCTGGGGTCCCAGGGGTGGCCAGTTTTCAATAGAAACAGAAAGTGAAAACTTTGAAAATCAGGGCCATCATGACCCTCTTCTTTCTTGAAAACTATTTTTGATTCCACTTTCAAACTTAAAACATAAGTGTTTTGCGGGGACAGTCTTCTCCATGTTTCAAACTCTTGCACAAAATTTGACAGAATTATGCCACTGTTTAACTTCATATTTTGTCTCTTAATTGGAACATCTTTTTGGAACATGCCATTTTCTTCAAACCTATTTATGATATTGTCTTCAAACTTGGTACACATTATGAGTGTTGTGTTGAAACAGTCTTCTTTAATTCATAACTCTTGCACAAAATTTGACAGGATTATGCCCCTTCTTAACTTGTTCCCCGTAGTTACTTTTCAGAAGCATCTGAGCATAACCTCTCAAGTATTGTAGGCACAACTGTGAAACTTTATATATTGATAGCAGGTGATAAGAGGATGTGCAGTCGACAAGGGTTGTAACTCTAAATTAATTTTTGAGGGAGTTATTCCCCTTAAATACTTTTAAGAAACATTTTTTTTCCAGCGCATAAGTATTGTAGGCACATCTGTGAAAGGACAGGGTTCACGAAGGGTCAAAAATGGCCCAAACTCAGATTCGCATAATTATGTCTCCCCCCATATTTATATGGGGGAGACATATTGTTTTCGTGAGATCTGTCTGTCCGTCTGTCCGTCACACTTTTTGTCCGGACGATAACTTCAATATACCTGATGCCAGTTGATTGAAACTTCATATATGGAAAGAGCATAATGAGAGGAAGTGTCATGCACAAGGTCCATAACTCTGGCTTCACTAATATAGGAGTTATTGCCCCTTGTAAAAAAATATAACACTTTTTTGTCCGGACGATAACTCCTATATTTTTTTTATGGCTCATGCTATTGGATTGAAACTTCATATATAGAAAGATCATGACGAGAGGAAGTGTCATACACAAGGTCCATAACTCTGGCTTCACTAATAATGGAGTTATTGCCCTTGTAATTTTTTTGGACAATTTTTTGTCCAGACAATTACTCCTATATGGCTCATGCCATTGGATTTAAACTTCATATATGGAAAGATCATGACAAGAGGAAGTGTCATACACAAGGTCCATAACTCTGGCTTCACTAATAATGGAGTTATTGCCCTTGTATTTTTGTTTCACAATTTTTTGTCCGGACGATAACTCCTATATGGCTCATGCCATTGGATTGAAACTTCATACATGGAAAGATCATGATAAGTGAAAGTGTCATGCATAAGGTCCTTAACTCTGGCTTCAATAGATTGAGAGTTATTGCCCCTTGTACATTTGTTTAATGCTTTCTTGTCCGGATGATAACTCCTACATGGCTCTTGCCATTGTATTGAAACTTCATGGAAAGAGAATGATGAGAGAAAGTGACATAAGCAATGGCCATAACTCTGGCTTCAATACTTTTGGAGTTATTGCCCTTTGTTACATTTTTTGTCCGATCAATAACTCCTGTTCGACTGATGCTATTGGAATGACATTTCATTTATGGAAAGAGCATGGTGAAAGTAAGTGTTGTGCACAAGTGCCATAACTCTGGTGTCAAAAGTTTTGGAGTTATTAGCTGTTATCATTTTCTTCTTGAAAAATGTGGGGTGGAAAGCGCATAATGAGGGGGAGTATCAATCATCAAGTCCATAACATTTTTAGCGATTTCCCTTTACATATTGTTTTTATTAGAGGGGAGACATCCGTTTTTGTGACAAAAACCTCTAGTTCTTGTTAGTTTCTAACATTTCATACAGGAGTCATCTTCCCCTGAACTTGTACCATTTGTGTTGCTAGCCAGTAAGTCTGTGGAGTGAACTTATGCTGTTTTCAACATAATTCAATGAAAGTTGATACAGATGATTTCTGTGAAGTGTAGACGTGCATCACATAATTATACTCCCACAAACAAAGTTTTGGGGGTATATAGGAGTCAGCTTGGTGGTCTGACGGTCGGTCAGTCTTTTGACCTTTTTTGTGTAATTTTGGCTTGAAACATGGATATTTGGATTTGCGATCAAGGCTGCTGTGTATGCTGGGGTATTTATTCACCTTTAGTGATACATGTAGTTCTAGTTATTTATTTATTGTAAGCTATTTTCAGATCCAACCTCTTTGAATAAATGTTCCGAAAGGAGAATTTATCAGCAAAAAGGTAAATTTTAGAATTGTGTATTTTTGAAACCATTGTGAAAAATAGAGCATTTGCACCTATGTAGCAAATGCTCTATTTATCACATTGGTTTCAAAAAGTGACTTTAACAGAGGCATCAAAAGGCATCAGTATGAGGGAATGGTTTATAGGTGAGTATATGTATCTGTTACTATTTATAGATATCCCCACCTAGTGAACCATCTGTTTGAGAGAGTCCTTCCCTATGTGATGTGGGCTAGGGGGAACATCAGCCTGGCCACTCAGATGTTCCAGTCCATGGTCCAGAAAGAGACTAACAGTAAGTTCCATTTAATCCTATTGCCATCAAATAAAGTTTGCATGCTATGACTATCATCTCCTTTAGGTTGGAAATAGAATTTTCTTCATTTTTTAGCTCGTCTGTTTCGAAGAAATCACAAGCTATTGTCGACCCCGGCGTCCGCGTTGTCGTCATCGTCGTCCGAAATCTTAACATAACTTCTTCAATTTTTCATTTACAACCTTCATCATTTGTATGCATGTTCATCTTGACAATGACGACAGACAAGCGTTGCACCCACTTGTGGTGCTCTTGTTAAAAAACATAATCAGAGTTTGAGACAGCTAGGCTCCAGATAAGAAGCCAAATAACTTGGCGTAATATCTGGATCTACAACTGTTTGTAACAAATTGCGCATTGTATATTCCTGACATCTTAAACTTGTTGGACTATAAGTAATTTTTGATCTGCAGCAGTTGTTGTCTGCTTCAATTCTTAAAATGGAATTACTCTCATTTCTTCGCAAAAATATGGTCAAAGTGTCAAACAGTTTGGATCCTGATGGGATGCCATAGTATGCAGCGTATCATCTGGATCCAGACTGCTTGCATAAGTAATCACAGTTTTGCCACTAGCATTTTGTGGGTCCCACGGACTCCTATTTCCAAATTTTGGAGGTCCCATCTAAAAATCAGGGGTCCATTTATAAAATGCTTTAATTTAATCAATAAATATCTGTACATTTAATTTAAATGATCACTGCATAATCTGTTGTATGTACTTGTTACAAGTCTGCCTTCTGCAGAATGAGCAAACAACCTTGCTGCTTGCATAAAATCAACTGTTTCAATGTTGGGCCCTTCAAGCTTAATAAACATCAGCCTGTTCATTCAAATTTGTAGTGTTTAGAAACTGGCATCTGTGAGTCCCAATGGACACAGACTTGCATGATTTAGGGGTCCCAGGTGTCATTTTATGCATATAGGACGCAGAATATTGCGACCGGTAAAACCCTGCATGCAAAGAGTTAGAAGGTGGCATTTGAAAAGTCCAAACGTTAAAACATTGCACTGATCTGAAACATCAATCTGATATTTTGGTAGCTCTATTCCTACATTAACCCTATCTCCATAGATACGCCTTTCTACGCCTCTGTAAAAATAACCTATTGAAGCCATTGTGATAAATAGAGCATTTGTCCGATACACAGAGCATTTGCTCCTATATCAAGCAAATGCTCTGTTTATCACAATGGTTTCAAACTACAATATTATATTTGTTTTCCTTTTCCCTAGTTAATACTCCTTTCCGGTGGATTTATTCAAAGTGGTTGGATCTAAAAATAGCCTATGAGAGAAAGGGTTAGAAAATAAGCATTTGACAGAGGTATAGATAGGAAGACAGGTCTATCTACATAACTCATTTATTTCTCAACCAGAGCTTTGCTGATACTCATTAGAATCAATTCTTAGGAGTATCAGACAGGGTTTGGCAAACAAATACAGAACATGTGCTACCTACCTGTTTTGATACTGTAGAACATACTTCATTTCAGGAGTTCTTAATCCATTCCCTGTTGAATATTCATGTAAGAAATAATGACTTTATGAATATTTATTAGCTGATTGGTAACCCCCCCCCCTCCCAGGGGGGCCATTTGTTTTGCTCTGTCTGTTGGTTTTTGGTTGGTTTGTTCCCGACTTTAATGTTGACGGTAAGTTTGTAGCCATTGCACATACATACTTAACACTTGGCATGTATGTGCAACTTATGGAGGCAAACATTTTTAGGGGTGACTTACAACCATGGTCAAGGTCATACATCAAGGTCAAAGGTCATATCAAGGCATAGCATCTGTTTTACATGCACCTTGCTTTAAGCATCCACCTGCCCTTAACACAAAATACTTTATGTAATATAGTGGTCGTTATAGAGAGCTTTTACTGTACATTTAATATCAAAATTGAATTATTAATTGCAATAGGCAGTTTCTTGCATACATATTCCTGCAGTAAAGTGTTAAAACTTTGCATTCATTTCATTGATTGTCTTTCAGAGCAACTTATAAATCAATGTATTGATTGTCTTTCAGAGCAGTATAAAGCAATGTACCTCAGTGAAATTGGTTGCATGCACTCCATGTTCGGAGATAGCGGAACAGCCACCTCTTTCTACAAACTAGCCTCAGAAGTGATCATTTCTGAAGAGACTTTGTTAAAGGACAAGGTCATTGCAGAGGTCTCAGAGCAAACACAAATTCTTATGGCCAGTGCTTATGATTGTGGGTAGGTCCAGATTAGATGCATACATTAAAACATTTTCAAGAATAAGTCCTTTATTTTTTCACCAAACTTTATGTTGTAAAAACTCTCTAGACTAGAATCGTCTTGAAGAGATTATTCTAAATAGTGAACACAACAAAGGGTTTAGTGGAGAAAGGACAATTTTAGCAATTGAGTACACACCTTTATCTGTTGCTCAGATATTAGCCTCAACCCATTACCTCATAGGCCATTTTTAGATACTACCTCTTTGAATAAATCTACCAAAAAGGAGCATTAACTAGAGAAAAGGAAAATTTTAGAATTTTGTAGTTTGAAACCATTGTGATAAATAGAGCATTTGCTCCTATAGGTGAAAATGCTCTATTTATCACAATGGTTTCACAAAGTGACTTTTACAGAGTCATCAAAAGTCTTCAGTATGAGGGAATGGGTTAAGCATGTTACCCTTGCAAACAGTTTGATGAGGTGCTAATTCAATGTCTCAATAGTTCGTCACATGTGTGACTACATGCAATACGTTTTGCCATTTGCTCTGATTTTTGCACTCCATTAACAGTTATTTTAAAGAACATCTCCTCCAAAACTACTGACCAGATTCTTATGAATCTTTATCAGAAGCATAATTGGCTTAAGGGGAACATACGATATAGAACTGAATTTTGACTACATCATTATTCTGGTTGCCATGGGACTGAAACAAAAAACCTTTTGGTCTTTAATTTCTCAAGTAATTATGATAGGGCTTTTATATTTCACTTGTGTCTTTTTCTCGCTGATGGGCATGGATTTAACCAAGGTTCATAACTCTGCATCCATTATTTTTATGAGTTATTCCCCTGTAATTTCTAAACTGTTCATTAAAAAGGTTATTCTACATATTTAATGTGGTATATATATATATATACATGTATATATAATATATTCTTTCAGGGCTAATTCCTTTAAAAATAAGATTTAACATGGTTAATTTGGTAGATTTTGATTTAAACTGGTTGTAAGACCATCCTTATCTCATTACAGCCGGTTGACTCCAGAAAAAGCAGTCAAGTCCATTTGTCACTGGGAATCAGCAATAAAGCTGGCTACACCAAAGCAATCAACAGTGCTAGCAGCAGTAGACTCACTCCTTGGACTCCACATGGGACATCTATCAGGTAAAAACAGCATAAGTTAAGGTATAACATGCTGAGCTCCAGATATAATCAATCCATGATGTATGTTTTTATATTCTGTTTTCTAGACACTGTGCTATTGTTCTCATAGCAATCAGATTTTTTGATGTCATTTATTTCAGGTTTTGTGGGATTATAGTTTCATGGGGTTAATTTTCATACCTTCAAACAATGTGTCAAAATGAAGAGTCAAGTTCTGGATTGTTTATATAGAAGTTGCATTTTGCCTCCCATCACTGAACAGTTAACTTTATTTGCAATGTTGATCCTGCAGTCTGCTCTATTTCAAATTAAAAAATTCTACTGTAGAGCAAGTGGTATTCACAAAGTTTTTAATATGTTACCACTTTTAATAATTGGTGATGTGGGGTTTACATTGCTTTGCACTAGTTGGTTGGATGCCAGTCAGTCAAAATGGTTTCCAATCACTTAACAACCTTTTAAATGCGAGTTTTCGTTTTTTAGCTCACCAGAGCACAAAGTGCTCAGGGTGAGCTATTGTGATCGCCCATTGTCCGTCGTCCGTCGTCGTCCGTCGTCCGTCGTTCGTCGTCCGTCGTCAACAATTTGAACCTTTAAAAATCTTCTCCTCTGAATCTACAGGGATCTCAACTTTCATCTTTGGCACATAGCATCATATTCAGGCCCTCTACAAAAGTTATATAAATTATGCCCCTGGGGTCAAAATTGACCCCGCCCCAGGGGTGCCTTGTTTTCAGTAGAAACATATAGTAAAACTTTGAAAAGCTTCTCCTCTGAAACCAGAAGCTTCTCAGCTTTCATAATTGGCACATAGCATCATGTTCAGGTCCTCTACAAACGTTATATAAATTATGGCCCTGGGGTCAAAATTGGCCCCGCCCCAGGGGTGGGCAGTTTTCAATAGAATCATATAGTGCAAACTTTGAAAATCTTCTTCTCTGAAACTGGAAGGCTCTTAGCTTTCATATTTGGCACATAGCATCATGTTCAGGTCCTCTACAAAAGTTATATAAATTATGGCCCCTGGGTCAAAATTGGCCCCGCCCCAGGGGTGGGCAGTTTTCAATAGAAACAAATAATGAAATCTTTGAAAATCTACTCCTCTGAAACTGGAAGGCTCTTAGCTTTCATATTTGGCACATAGCATCATGTTCAGGTCCTCTACAAAAGTTATATAAATTATGGCCCCAGGGTCAAAATTGGCCCCGCCCCAGGGGTGGGCAGGTTTCAAAAGAAACAAATAGTGAAACCTTTGAAAATCTTCTCCTCTGAAACTCGAAGGTTCTCAGCTTTCATATTTGGCAGAGAGCATCATGTTCAGGTCCTCTACAAAAGTTATATTATTTATGGCCCCGGGGTCAAAATTGGCCCCGCCCCAGGGGTGGGCAGTTTTCAATAGAAACAAATAGTGAAATCTTTGAAAATCTTCTTGTCTGAAACTGGAAGGCTCTCAGCTTTCATATTTGGCACAGAGCATCATGTTCAGGTCCTCTACAAAAGTTATATAAATTATGGCCCTGGGGTCAAAATTGGCCCCGCCCCAGGGTTGGGCAGTTTTCAATAGAAACAAATAGTGAAATCCTTGAAAATCTTTTCCTCTGAAACTGGATGGTTCTCAGATTTCATACTTGGCACAAAGCATCATGTTCAGGTCTTCTACAAAAATCATATAAAGTATGGCCCCTGGGTCAAAATTGGCCCCACCCCAGGGGTGGGCAGTTTTCAATAGAAACAAATAGTGAAATCTTTGAAAATTTTCTTCTCTGAAACTGGAAGGCTCTCAGCTCTCATATTTGGCACAAAGCATCATGTTCAGGTCCTCTACAAAAGTAATGTAAATTATGGGCCCTGGGTCAAAATTGGCCCCGCCCTAGGGTAGGGCAGTTTTCAGTAGAAACAAATAGTGAAATCCTTGAAAATCTTCTCCTCTGAAACTGGAAGGTTCTCAGCTTTCATATTTGGCACATAGCATCATGTTCAGGTCTTCTACAAAAGTTATATAAAGTATGGCCCCGGGGTCAAAATTGGCCCCGCCCCAGGGGTGGGCAGTTTTCAATAGAAACAAATAGTGAAATCTTTGAAAATCTTCTTCTCTGAAACTGGAAGGCTCTCAGCTTTCATATTTGGCACAGAGCATCATGTTTAGGTCCTCTACAAAAGTTATATAAATTATGACCCTGGGGTCAAAATTGGTCCTGCCACAGGGGTAGTAGACAGTTTTCAATAGAAACATATTGAGAAAACTTTGAAAATCTTCTTCTCTGAAACTGGAAGGTTAATCTCAGCTCTCATATTTGGCTCATAGCATCGTGTTCAGGTCCCCTACAAGTTTTTCTAAATTATTTCCCTGGGGTCAAAATTGGCCCGCCCCAGGGCCGGCTAGTTCTCTATAGAAACATATAGTGAAAACTTTGAAAATCTTCTTCTCTGATTGTCTGGTGAGCGCTTCAGGGCCATTCTGGCCCTCTTGTTTGTAGGGTTTCATTATCATGTGTAGATGAACCTTGTAGATTTTTAGGTCAATAGATTAAGGTTAATTATCAAAGCTGGCTGCCATTAAGAGGCATATATATTTTACAAACATCACATTTTTCACTACATTTGCTATGTTTTGACAATGTTGGATGAAGTATGATTAACTCTTTTCACACAAAGTAATGGTAGTCAGTGAAATTTATGTGTTGCAACTTCATAACTCTTTCCCTGTTGAATATTCATGTGAGAAATAAGGGCAGCTGAATTTTTACAAAGGCATATGTACACACACATGTTTGGCCTTGGTAGAAACTATAGAGTCAGATCTCTTTTATATTTATAAATAAACAAAGCAGATCTTGATCAGAAGGCTCAGACAAGAGACATCTGATCTAAGTCTACTCTGTTTGCAAAGGTGTGGAAAGGCATTTATATGAAAAAAGTGGTACCGGTACATTGAACTTTTTCTATTGTTTTAGCTCACCTGAGCAAAGCTCAGGGTGAGCTTTTGGGAGACTTGAATGTCCGTCATGCGGTGTGCGTCGTCCGTCGTGCGTCGTCAACAATTTGCTTGTGAACACTAGTGGTCACAATTTTAGTCAAATCTTCATGAAACTTGGTCAGAATGAATGTCTTGATAAAATCTCGGACGATTTCGAAAGTGGGTCAAGTTGGGTTAAAAACTAGGTCACTAGGTCAAATAGTAGGAAAACCTTGTGAACCCTCTAGAGGTCATATTTTTAGCCCAATTTTCATGAAACTTGGTCAGAATGAATGTCTTGATAAAATTTAGGAAGAGTTTGAAAAGTGGGTTACGTGGGGTGAAAAACTGGGTCACTAGGTCAAACAGTAGCAAAACCTTGTGAATACTCTAGTGGTCACAATTTTAGTCCAATCTTCATGAAACTTGGTCAGAACGAATGTCTTGATAAAATCTCGGACGAGTTCGAAAGTGGGTCAAGTGGGTTGGAAAACTAGGTCACTAGGTCAAACAGTAGAAAAACCTTGTGAACACTGTAGGGGTCACATTTTTTGTCCAATCTTCATGAAACTTGGTCATAATGATTGTCATGATAAAAGCTTGAAAGGGTCTGAAAGTGGGTTATGTGGGGTTAAAAACTAGGTCACTAGGTCAAATAGTAGGAAAACCTTGTGAACACTCTAGATGTCACATTTATAGCCAAATCTTCATGAAAATTGGTCAGAATGATTGTCCTAATAAAATCTTGGACAAGTTTGAAAGTGGGTTATGTGTGGTCAAAAAGTAGGTCACTGGGTCATATCTTAGAAAAAATCTTGTTTACACTCCAGAGGCCACATTTTTAGCCCAATTTTCCTCAAACTCGCTCAGACTGTTTGTCTTGGTGATATTAAGGTTGTGTGTGATCATGGGTTGGATGGGAATAAAAAGTAGGTCACTAGGTCAAATCTCAGAAAAAATACTCTAGAGGGCAAATTTTTAGCCCAATCTTCATTGGTTAGAATCATTGTCTTGATAAAGTCAATATTCTAAATCTTTGAAAATCTTGTTCTGTAGAACCACTGCTCATGGTCCACTATCAACATTGTTCAAATATTGTCCCTAATGTCAATATTGGCCCTACCCATGGGCTACCTAGCAAAAATCTTAAATCCATGGTAATCAGGTGAGCGATTAAGGGCCATCTTGGCCCTCTTGTTTCAAAAGCTGTGGTAAGAGGGGTAAGATGTTTGGACCTGATGAGACAAAGAGACTCATCTAGATATAATTTTTGCGTATAGCTATTCAAGAAATTGTAGCTGGCCTGTCTCAGTTTAAGGGTACACATTCGACTTTTATGTCCAGTAGTGTATCTTTAACCTTTTCTGTGTTTATTCCAAACTACATTTCCTACTGAATATTCATGGACAAATTAGTTAAAATGAAATATGGAAGGTGGAATATTGTCGCCAATTTGGAAAGTAAAGACACAGATCTTTCCACTTCTACTAGCAAACAGAGCAGACCCTGATCAGATGGCTCCTATAGGAGCCCTCTGATCTGGGTCTACCCTGTTTGCAAATGTGTGAAAACATGTTTATATGAGGGAGAGGGTTAAAGTGAATAAACGTAACAATTCTTTTCCTTTATTTACTGGGTAAGAAAATTCTTGTAAGATTATTTATGAACATTAATTCATTAGCTGATGGTTTACATTGACATATGAACAAGGGGATTTGTTTGCCCTGGCAAAAGCTGTAGAATTAGTCCTACACAGTAAAACAGTAGATCCAGGCCAGACATCTGCTTCAGGACCTGTATGATCTTTGGCTCAAATCTGACCAATCAAAAGCTTGAGAACAAACTCAGACTCAACTAAAAAGCTGATTTTGACCCTCTCTGTTTGCAAGTGTTGGTCGGTGTCTCTATCATGTAAAGGGTTAAATTAATACTTTTGATTTGAGAGAATTTATGTTTTGATTTATATTATGTACTCTATTATGGGCCATACAGGTGATTGCTGGACGGAGGCTGAAGGACGTCTTAAGTCATGGCTGCCCTCAAACTCATATTTACAGTACTACCTATCCCTGTTGTTGGCATTGAGAGGCAATGGTCCAGATTCTACAAAAGAGTTCAGAGAATTCCGAACATTGTAAGTCTACCTAGCTGTAGGAAAGTGCCATGATTTTTAGCTCTCCAGAGCAATTTTGTGCTCAGGGTGAGCTTTTGTGATCGTCTGATGTCCGTTGGCGTCCGTCGTCCGTCGTCAACAATTTGAACTTTTAAAAATCTTCTCCTCTGAAACTAGACGGTTCTCAGCTTTCATATTTGGCACATAGCATCACGTTCAGGTCCTCTACAAAAGTTATATAAAGTATGCCCATGGGGTCAAAATTGGCCCCGCCCTAGGGGTGGCCGGTTTTCTATAGAAACATATAATAAAACTTTGAATATCTTCTTCTCTGAAACTGGAAGGTTTTCAGCTTTCATATTTGGCTTATAGCATCATGTTGAGGTCCTCTACAAAAGTTATGCCCCTGTGGTCAAAATTGGCCCAGCCCCAGGGGTAGCCAGTTTTCAATAGAAACATATAGTGAAAATTTTGAAATTCTTCACTACTGAATCTACAGGGTTCTCAGCTTTCATATTTGACACATAGCACTATCATGTTCAGGTCCTCTACAAAAGTGATATAAATTATGCCCCTGGGGTCAAAATTGGCCCCGCCCCAATTCAATTCAATAGTGAAAGCTGAAAATATTCTCCTCTGATTGTCTGGTGAGCGATATCAGGGCCTTTCAGGCCCTCTTGTTATGGATACCTTATACCTGGTGACATTTTTCATGTCAGAAATAATGAATGTATGAATATTAACTTTTTACCTCTGATAAATGCTTTTTCAGGCATTTGCAGACAGAGTAGACCCAGATCAGACGGCTCTTGTAGAGATTAATCTGATCAGAGTCAGCTCTGTTTGCTTATTAACCCTTTCCCTCATATAAACGTGTTTTCACGCACTTGCAAACAGAGTAGACCCAGATCAGACGGCTCCTAGAGGAGCCGTCTGATCAGGGTCTGCTCTGTTTGCTAATGAAATTTGATAGATCTGTTTCTTTAGTTTCTAAAATGGCTACAATGTTCCACATTGCACATTTTATTTTAACCATTTTGTCCATGAATATTCAGTAGGTATTGAAATTTGAAATACACATAGAACAGGAAAAGGGTTAAATGTCAGTTTCTACCAGTATCAAAACATCCTGTGTACATATGCCATTATAAAAAAAATCAGCTAATAATTATTCATGATGTCATTATTTCTTGCATGAATATTCAACAAGAAAAAGGTTAATTAGTGGAATCTTGATAATGACAGGTGATGAACACAAGACGTTTACTATGGCAGAATGTATAATCAGATCTATATTAGTCCATAAGCAAACAGAGAAGACCTTGACCACATGGCTCCTACAGGACAGACGGCTCTGATCTGGATCTTCTCTGTTTGCATAGGCATGAACAGGCAGCTCTATAAAGTTAAGGGTTAAAGTATGTTGATCCTTAGTTACACATACCCTCATAGGCTATTTCTAGGCCAGGTCTCTTTAAATAAATCTACAGAAAAGGAACATTTACTGGCAAAAAGGGAAATTTTAGAATTGTGTAGTTTTTAAACCATTATGATAAATAGAGCATGTTCTCCAGTGGAGCAAATGGTCTATTTATCACAGTAAATCCAAAAAAGTAACTTAACCCTTCACTTGCTATTCACGTCAATATACCTACCTGTAAATAGTGAAGACCCTGATGAGACAGCTCCTGCAGGAGCTGTCTCATCAGGGTCTGCACTATTTACAAGTTGATTGTGCAACCAGTGCACTCCACGGCAGTGATTGCACAGCGAAATACTTGTACACAGTGAAGATATATGTAATTATACAACAGGGCATGGGTAAAGAAGGAGAAATGTATTTTAGCAAGAGTATTCAGCAAGAGAAGGGTTAATTAGCTTTATATTTATAGTTAAATATGAACAAGATCTATATAATTCTATAAGCAAACAGATCAAGCCTGACCAAACAAAACCTGTGAGAGCTGTCTAATCTGTGTCTACTCTGTTTACATGTGTAGAAATGTATCTATGAGGTTATGGATTAATGGGAACATGTTGTATGGTCCTTCAGTCTGTCAGTAACCTAAATGATTTCTGACCTGACAGTAATTTAACAAACTGTTTTACTTTAAGCACCTATTGTATTTGGTTGAGAGTTTAGTGATGCTGAGTTAACCCATTCCCTCATAATGACCACTTTTGATGACTCTGTAAAAGTCATTTTGTGAAAACATTGTGATAAATAGAGCATTTGCTCCTATAGAAGCAAATGCTGTATTTATCACAATGGTTTCAAACTACAAAATTTTAAAATTTTGCTTTTCTCTAGTTAATGCTCCTTTTCGGTAGATTATTCAAAAAGGTTTGATCTAAAAATAACCTATAAGGTAATGGGTTAAATGACCATTATTGACTTTGAGGCTCAAGCTCAGAAGTAGCAAATGTTTATAGATGTTAAACAATTAGTTACAACAGTTTTGTGCTGAGCCCATGATTTCCTTGTCTCAATTACTTTTACAGCTGCCATACCAGTCTTCCAGGAGATATTATCTTTCCCTTCCTGGAAAAAAGTGAGAGGAAAAATCCATGGAATCCACTCATCACGATAGTCAAAAGTCAGAGGGTACCAGTAAAGCCACTCAAGGTTGTCTGGAGAACACAGCTACGGTTCCCAAGATTGACTAATGAAAAGTAAATACACCTCTTAAGATTGTCATAACTGTTTTATCCCCCTACTCCCTGCTGAAGGCTGAGCTTTATAGTTTTGGGGTTGTCTGTACTTCCATGCACCCAGGAGCCATATCTCAAAAACGGTTTGGAGTTTTCCTGTGAAACGTTATGTACATGTTTAGTACCAAAAATAAATGTGGGCCTGCAAGTTTCACTAACATTGACCTTGGAACACCAGAGTTAGAAGCTGTATGGAGTTTTTTCTATGGACTGTTGTGTTGATATTAAGTAGCATAGGGAAATCAGGCCAGGCAAGTATCGTTCACATTGACTTTGGAAAACTAGAGTTATGGCCCTTTGTTCACCAAAACTGTAACCTTTTTTTCTATCCGTCCATATCTCGGAAATGGTATGGAGTTTTTCTATGAATCTTTTCGTAAATGTTCAGTAGCATCAGGAAATGAGGTCCTGCTGGTATCATAGGTTCTTTGACTTGCGAAAAGCTTCATATTTCAGAAACCATACAGAAATGCGACTCTGCCAGTATCACTCTCATGGACATTGGAATACCAGAGTTATTGCTCTTTATTTGCCAAATCTTAACATTTATTGTTCGGCTGGTCAGTAACTCAGTTAAATACCGAGGTCAGCACTTGTTAACATAAATATATCTTATTAGGGTTCTGCATTGAAACATTTTCTGTCTGTCCATCCATCTGTCCATCCATGCGATCGAAAAGAGACTGGGGGCCTTTTCAGCGGTTGACAGGTATACTAAGGGCCTTATAGGTATCATTGGGGTATTGAGAAAATACAAGAATGGCCCTTAAAAAACCTTTCAAGTTTTGGTGTCATGGAAGTCCAAGGGCAAAATGGTACTTTAAAGTCGCCTGTCTGATGGGAAGGGGCCATATTGGCCCTAAAGTGGCCCTTTAATTTGACCAAATGGCCCTTTTGTATAACCGCTTAGTCGAAGGCCACCAGTTTCATTTTGATGTGACGTGATAACTCAAACAGTACTTCACATATTGGTTTTGTATTAAGGGCATATGCTTAGTATCATCTGAGGAAGTGCCTATAGTTTTGGGGTTAATCAGATAGCTGTGTCTAGAGTTATCTGCCCTTGATTCATTAAAAATGCCATCAACTTTTGTCAACACTTTTGATGTGACGCCATAACTCAAATAGTACTTCATATATTGGTTTCATATTAAAGGCATATGCTAAGTATCATCAGAGGAAGATGACTATAGGTTTTGGGTTGAATCGGATCACTATGTCTAGAGTTATCTGCCCTTGATTCATCAAAAATGCCATAAATTTTTGTCATCACTTTGGATGTTTCATGATAGCTCAAATAGTTCTTCACATATTTGGTTCATATTAAGAGCATATGCTTAGTATTATGAGAGGAAGACACTTTGAGTTTTTAGGTTGAATGAGATCACCATGTCTAGAGTTATCTGCCCTTGATTTATCAAAAATGCCATATTCAACAAAAGATCATCTGCAGGGCCCTCTCTGACTGCATCAGTTTTCTAGTTCATTATAAGTATTTGAACTAATTAATATTCATACATACATTAGTTCTTACATGGTGTGAAGGGTTGATTTGTGTTTACACAGGTCCATGGAAGGAGACATTATAAGTCCACCTCTGAATTTGTATATCAGCGAGAATGGGCACTTGACAGGTGACATACAGATGTTAATGCCACCAATAAGACAGGTGGAACTGGACCTTTATACAGGGTAAGATTCAAACCAGTTGAGTTATTCCACGAAAACATTACAAACAGTGCAAACCCAGACCGGCTATTGCTCAGAGGGATCCTGTAGGAGCTGTCTGATCAGGATCTGTTCAGTTTGCTTATGAAATTGTAATAGATCTGAGTTTCTACCAATACCAAAAATTCATGGATTCATGTACCATTATGAAAATTCTGCTGATAAATATCCATGATGTCATTATTTCTTACATGCATATACAGTAGGGTAAAGGTTAAGAGCAAAAAAAAGGTCTTCTCTAAATTATCCAACTTCAAACTCTGAGAACATTAGTGGATGCATTAATTACCCTTTCATCTGTGAATATTCACATAAGAAATAATCTGACCATGAATATTAATTAGCTGATTTTAATAATGACATATGAAAACAGGGGTATTTGGCTATGGCAGAAACTGTAGAATCAGATCTATAATACTCCATGAGCTAACAGAGCAGACCTGATCAGATGGTGCCTACTGAATCTTCTAATCTGGGTCTACTCCATTAGCATAAGGTGCCAAATGACACTTCTGTCAGGTAAAAGTTTAACCTGTTACTCCATAAATCCACCGTTCTACGCCTTTGCAAACAAGATCAACCAAGATCAGGCAGCTCCTGTAGGTGTCATCTGGTCAGGGTCTGCTGTGTTTGCTTTTGATGTTTAGCTCAAAGTGCTCAGGGTGAGCTTTTGTGATTGCCTGATGTCCGCCGGCATGCGTTGTGTGTCATGCGTCGTCAACAATTTGAACCTTTAAAAATCTTCTCCTGAATCCACAGAGTTCTCAGCCTTCATCTTTGGCATATAGCATCATCTGTAGACCCTCTACAAAAGTTATATAAATCATGCCCCTGGGGTCAAAATTGGCACCTCCCAAGGGGTGGCCAGTTTTCTATAGAAAAATATAGTAAAAACATTGAAAATCTTCTCCTCTGAAACTGGAAGGTTCTCAGCTTTCATATTTGGCACACAGCATCATGTTGAGGTCCCCTACAAAAGATATATAAATCATGCCCCTGGGGTCAAAATTGGCCCGTCCCAGGGGTGGCCTGATTTTCATAGAAACATATAGTGAAAACTGAAAATCTTCCTCTGATTGTCTGATGAGCGATATCAGGGCCATCATGGCCCTCTTGTTTATAGATATTGTTGTACAATTTCTGTCATGGTAAAATATTCCTGTGTTCACGTGCCATTATAAAAATCAGTATTTATATTTATGATGTCATTATTTTGTACATAAGTATTCATGGAGTAAAGGGTTAAACTTTTTTTTTTACACAGATTTATAAATAAATGTTGCTTTCTATTTATCTTTTTAGATCCTTGGTTTTGACAAATGTTCCCAGCTTTACTGGTACCTGGCAAATGGCATGGTGGCCTCCTCAGGAATATATATACAGTATGTATGAAACTTGAGAAGTTTTAATGACAGTGGTCCAATCCACACGGCACAGGTGGCAGTGGCAGAAGCTGAATGATATGGCTTTAAATTGTTGCCCCATGCCCATCAGATCTTGCACTTTCTGATTTCTACCTTTTCCCCAAACTGAAATGCCACATGTGTGGTCGCCACTTTAAAAGTGATGATGAAGTTCTTATACCCCCGCAAACGAAGTTTGAGAGGGGGTATATGTGTCAGTTGGTCTGTCTGTCTGCCTTTCTGTGCCTTTTGCAAACAGAGTAAACCCAAATCAGATGGCCCCTGTAGGAGCCGTCAAATCAGGGTTCGCTCTGTTTACTTATGATATGATAGAGATATAATTCTATAATTTCTGCCATTTTCAAAAATTCCTCTGCGCATATGCCATTATAATAATTTATCTAATTAATATTTATGATGTCAATTTTTAATACATGGAAATTTGCGGAGTGAAGGGTTAAATGCATTTTAATTTTAAAATACTAATTGCATAATTACACAAATATACTGCTTATTTACAACTCTGAATCTTCTTTTACCCCAATTTTTCAAAAGGGGATAGATGGGGTTTATATTGTTATGTACATGTCAAAGATGATGGTTAAATTTATAGGTCAAAACATCTATATGGAACATAGTGTTTCAAAAACACAACTTGTTTACTTTTGATGTTAAAGTTCTTCATGAAGTGCTTTTTAGCTCAACTGAGCCGTCATCCGGCGTCCGTCCACATTTTCAAACGACATCTCCTCTGAAACTGCTGACCCGATTATAACAAATTTTGTCAGAAGCATCAGTGGCTAGGGGGAACGAAATGTTGTTGACATTATGACCCCCGGACCAAAAATGGCCCCGCCCAAGGGCTTATCAGTTTTTCATAGGAAAATCTTTAAAAATCTTCTTCTCTGAAACTCTAAGGCCTAGACCTTTGATATTTGGTATGTAGCATGATCTCATGGTCCTCTTCAAAGATTGTTCAAATTATGACCCCCCGGGCCAAAAATGGCCCCGCCCAAGGGCTTATCAGTTTTTCATAGGAAAATCTTTAAAAAATCTTCTTCTCTGAAATTGTAAATTCTAGACCTTTGATATTTGGTATGTAGTGTGATCTTATGGTCCTCTACAAAGATTGTTCAATTTATGACCATGGGCCAAAAATGGCCCCGCCCAAGGGCTTATCAGTTTTTCAAAGGAAAATCTTTAAAAGTCTTCTTCTCTTAAACTGTAAGGCCTAGACCTTTGGTATTTGGTATGTAGCATGATCTTGTAATCCTCTACAAAGCTTGTTCAAATTATGACCCCTGGGCCAAAAATGGCCCCGCCCAAGGACTTATCAGTTTTTCATTGGAAAATCTTTAAAAATCTTCCTGTCTGAAACTGTAAGGCCTAGACCTTTGATATTTGGTGTGTAGCATGATCTAATGATCCTCTACAAAGCTTGTTCAAATTATGACCCCCGGGCCAAAAATGGCCCCGCCTAAGGGCTTATCAGTTTTTCAAAGGAAAAACTTTAAAAATCTTCTTCTCTGAATCTGTAAGGCCTAGACCTTTGATATTTGGTATGTAGCATCATATAATGGTCTTCTACAAAAGTTGTTCAAATTATAACCCTGGGACCAAAAATGGCCCTGCTCAAGGGCTTATCAGTTTTTCATAGGAAAATCTTTAAAAATCTTCTTCTCTTAAACTGTAAGGCCTAGACCTTTGATGTTTGGTGTGTAGCATGATCTAATGGTCCTCTACAAAGATTGTTCAAATTATGACCCGGACCAAAAATGACCCTGCCCAAGGGCTTATCAGTTCTTCATAGGAAAATCTTTAGAAATCTTCTGAAACTGTAAGGCCTAGACCTTTGACATGATCTATTGGTCCTTTACAAATATGTAGCTTTGGCTTGTGGTCCTCTGCCAAGAATGTTAAACTTACGACCCTGACCTCTGGGCGAAACTTGGCCCTGCCTTGGGCTTATCAGTTCCTCATTTCTCTGAAATCATAAGGCTTGGACCTTTAATTAATGGCATACTGCTTCGCCTTGTGGTTCTCTACCACGATTGTACAAATGATGACTTCTTGGTTAAAAGTGGCCCTGCCCCTGGGGTTATCTCAGGTGAGCGCTTCAGGGCCTCGTGGCTCTCTTGTTTTCAGAAAGTGTAGAAAGTATCACAAGGAATTTCACTCATTTGTTCATGTTAGTCAAATAACCATGAGTGTCAAGTTTGATAGAATACCTAACCAATTTTATTTTTGTCTTTTAACTTTCAAAGATTCTTTTACAAACCTGAAGCCTGTATTATAAGTGAAAAATGTTGCCCTGTATAGTTAAGCATACTGTCTTTCACTTAGCTCTTGTTTAAATATCTAATCACTAAATGTTATTCAAATAATTCCATTCCCTATAAAGATTGTTCAAACCATTGTAACTCCATGTCATTTCAGGTGACTTCATGGTCCCCACACCAAGTCAGATTTTCTCTGATGAGAATGGTGCTGAGGTCCACCTGGTGGCCCCAAGCCTATATCCCTGCAATAGAAGTTCATATAACGGATACCTGCCTAGGTGCCCAATGTTATTGACATGGAAAGGGCAAAGGGGACAGACGGCAAGGATCAACCTTATCACTGTGGCAAAAGAGTATTGCAAAGAGGTATTCTCTCAGCAATTACAGCTGAAATTGTAATTAATTTGATTCGATTCCCTAGACAGTGGAGTAAAATTATTTTAACCCTTTCCCTGTTCTACATTTATTTCAAGTTCCAATACCTACTGAACATTCATGGACAAAATAGTTATAATGAAATATGCAAGGTAATATATTGTAGCCATTTTAGAAACTAAAGAAACAGGCCTATCACATTCCATTAGCAAACAGAGCAGACCCTGATCAGACGGCTCCACTAGGAGCCGTCTGATCTGGGTCTACTCTGTTTACAAATGCGTGAAAACATGTTTATATGAGGGAAAGGGTTAAAATATTATTAGGAAAAACACCACAATCAATGAAGATGCCATTGAGGTCAAACATGCAAAAGCAACTGCTAGTAAGAAGCACAAAGAATAGCCAAAGTGCTGTGTGCTTATTCCATTATTTTAACCTCTTTGAATAAATCTACCGAAAAGGAGCATTAACTAGAGAAAAGGAAAATTTTAGATTTCGTAGTTTAAAACCATTGTGATAAATAGAGCATTTGCTCCTATAGGAGCAAATGCTCTATTTATCACGATGGTTTCTTAAAGTGACTTTTATAGAGTCGTCAAAAGTCGTCAATATGAGGGAAAGGGTTAAAGTATTCTTACAGATTAGAATTCTATGCCTGCCAAAAAAAGTGGAGAAGTTGTATTGCTATGCAATGTTGATTCCCCCATTAGAAAAGTAGTTTCGGATCAATAACTAATCAACCTTTCCACACAGAGTTGTGAGTTTATGAAAAGATGGCCCCTACTGACTTTGAGGTAAGTAGTTGAAAGGTCAATTATCAAGGACAAATATCAGATCTCTAAAACTTTTAATTTGGCAATACCTACTGAACTGTTAAAGGCAGATACTTCATACTTCAGTTAAATTGTTATAACTTTAACAGTGGCCATATTTTTAGCTCACCAGAGCACAAAGTGCTCAGGGTGAGCTTTTGTGATTGCCTGATGTCCGTCATGCGTCATCGTGCGTCATCCCATGTCAACAATTTGAATCTTTAAAAATCTTCTCCTCTACAGGGTTCTCAGTTTTCATCTTTGGCACATAGCATCATCTGTAGGTCCCTGAGGAAGCCAGTTTTTTATAGAAACATAGTGAAAATCTTCTCCTCTGAATCTGGAAGGTTCTCAGCTTTCATATTTTGCACATAGCATCATGTTCTGGTCTTCTACAAACATTATATAAATTATGCCCCTGTGGTCAAAACTGGCCCCGCCCCAGGGGTGGTCAGTTTTCAATAGAAACGTACAGTGAAAACTTTGAAAATCTTCTCCTCTGAAACTGGAAGGTTCTCAGCTTTCATATGTGGCACATAGCATCATGTTCAGGTCCTCTACAAAATTTTTATAAATTATGCCCCTGGGGTCAAAATTGGCCCCTCCCATGGGTGGTCAGTTTTCAGTAGAAACATGTAGTGAAAACCTTGAAAATCTTCTCCTCTAAAACTGGAAGATTCTCAGCTTTCATATTTGGCATATAGCATCATGTCCAGGTCCTCTACAAACGTTATAAAAATTATAGGGAATGGAATTATTTGAATAACAAAATTGGCCCCACCTAAGGGGTGCCTTGTTATCTATTGAAATATGTAGTAATAGTTTGAATATCTGGAAGGTTCTTAGCTTTCATATTTGGCACATAGCATTATTCAAAATGCACTTACATAAGGGAAAGGGTTATAGGGCAGTAAAAGGCTAAGCCACCATTGAAAAGAAATCTAATTCTTGGTCTGTAAGACCAGAACAAAAAAAGGCAGAAAACTTGCAATAGAGCTTTCTGCATTACTGTTGCCCTGCATTATGCACCACCTGCTTTAACCCTTTCCTTCATATAAACGCTTTTTCGTGTATTTGCAAACATAGTAGTCCCAGATCAAATGGCCAATGTAGGAGCCATCTGATCAGGGTCTGCTCTGTTTGCTTTAAATATGATATAGATCTGATTCTACAGAAACTGTTTTTGCCAGAGCAAAAATTCTTATTAAAATTTAGCTAATAAATATTCATGATATTATTATTTCTTGCATAAACATTCAACAGATAAAGGGTTCATGTAAAAATTGTATTGATATTTGTCTCATTAGAAAAAGGATATTCATTTGAAAGTGTATCAGATATTATGAAACACCATGTATATCTGCTGTATATCTGAACATGTATGTGAGAAGACCCTGAGCACAGGGCTCCCTCTGAAGTTCTTGGTCTGGGTCTTCACTGTTTTTAAAAATATTATTTACTTAGTTCCCTCTTACACTTCCAGTTTTGGCGACTGCAAACTTTTTTATCTGCTAGAATCTTATTTTTTTTGTTTTTCTTCAATTTAACAGTAATAGTTTGGATCCGGAGGAGACACAGAGTTACTTGGTGTCTCATCTTGCATAGGTTATCACATATGCAACATTGACAGATTTATTTTACATTTCTTTTCAGATAATTGACAAAGGATTGGCTGATAAGACATTGTTCACGAAGTATGACGGCAAGGATATGGATTTATTGAAGGCTTTGATTGATGTAGCATATGCCAAGAACTTGTCGCTCAATCATACTGTAAGTGTGCAGTAGGAGTTTTGATACTGATAGACAAGACTCATTACAGCCCTTTTCCTCTTGAATATTCATGTAACAGATAGTGCAGGTATTAATATCTATAAATTTTTAGAACGGAATATGGACACAGGATATTTTTCTCATGTAAAAAGGAGTTAAAGGGTACACAATTGTTAACCCTTTACCCAATAGCCTGTTTCTAGTTTTCAAGACATATGACCACTTAAAGCAGCTTGAAAGTAAAGCAGAATGCGCCTTAAGGCGCATTCTGCTTTACTTTCAGCCTGCTTTAAGCTACCACCTACTAGGATATAGAAAATATTTATTATGCAATATGTTCATGACTGTATGAATTTGAACTATTTTCTTCAGCGGAGGAATAAATCAAACACGCTAAAAGCCGCTTCTATCAGGTAAAGGGTTAACATATAAACTTGACTTTGTTTGAGAACAGCTCAATTGCTAACAAAGGTAAAAGTTTAACCCTTCGCTTGCTGTTCATGTTAATATACCTACCTGTAAATAGTGAAGACCCAGATGAGACAGCTCCTGCAGGAGCTGTCTCAACAGGGTCTGCACTATTTACGAATTGATTGTGCAACCAGTGCACTCCACAGCAGTGATTGCACAGAGAAATATTTGTAGACAGTGAAGATATATGTAATTATACCACAGGGCATGGGTAAAGAAGAAGAAATGCATTTTAAAATCCAGCAAGAGAAGGGTTAATATTAAGTATTGAAAAGGTGACTCTTCTACACCTTAAAAAAACAGAGTTGATCCAGATAAGATGATTTCTATAGGAGCCTTCTGATCAAGGTCTGCTCTGTTAGCTTATAATGTAATATAGATATGAGTCTACAGTTTCTGCCATCCCCAAAACTTTCTGTGTCCATATTCTATAATAACAATTATTCTTATTGATATTCATGATGTCATTATTTCTTACTTAAATATTCATGGAGTGAAGGGTTAAACATTTGTAGCAATTCAGACTAATAATAGCTGCTTTATTTCTCTTTGACCAAACTCTATGCCACAAATTACTAACCACCAGTCAAACATGTATTCAATGACCATACAGATTTTTGTCTATTAACACTTTCCTTCATATAAACGTGTTTTTATGCATCTGCAAACAGAGTAGACCCAGATCAGACAGCTCCTATAGGAGCTGTCTGATCAGGGTCTGCTCTGTTTGCTTATGGAATTAGATAGATCTGTTTCTTTAGTTTCAAAAATAGCTACCACATTTCACCGTCTATATTTCATTGTAACCATTTTGTCCATGAGTACTCAGTAGGTATTGAACGTTTGAATAAACATAGAACAGGGAAAGGGTTAAGGCAAAACTAATTTCAGATGCATTATTTTCATACACAAACTTAAAGGTCAAGTGAACAGATTGGATTTTCGTCAAATTCCGAAAGAATACAGTTAATTAAACACTAATATTTAAAAATTTCTTACCATTTTTAGCTCACCAGAGCACAAAGTGCTCAAGGTGAGCTTTTGTGATACCCCTGTGTCCGGCGTCCGTCGTCCGTCTGTCCGTCCGTCCGTCTGTCCATCTGTCCGTCTGTCCGTCTGTCCGTCAACAATTTCAAACGACTTCTTCTTTGAAACCGACTGCCCAATTGTAACCAAACTTGGTCAGATACATACTGTTGGTGGGTGCTTCAAAAGTTGTTAAAAGATAGTGGGTGGGGCCATCGGTCTTGTTGCCATGGCAACCGTACACAATATCTAGAAAAATCTTCTTCTCCAGAATGACTTGTCCGATTTGAATATAGTTTTCACCAAAATGTTTCTCAGTTGATAGACTTCAAAAGTTGTTAAAAGAATTTTGATCCGGCAAAAAACATGGCCGCCAGAGGGCGTGGTCATTTTTTCCGTATATGGTAATATGGAATTTTCATAGGAAAATCTTTAAAAATCTTCTTCTCTGAAACTATAAAGCCTAGACCTTTGATATTTGGTATGTAGCATGATCTTATGGTCCTCTACAAAGATTGTTCAAATTATGGCCCCCGGGCCAAAAATGGCCCCGCCCAAGGGCTTATCAGTTTTTCATAGGAAAATCTTTAAAAATCTTCTTCTCTGAAACTGTAAGGCCTAGACCTTTGGTATTTGGTATGTAGCATGATCTTATGGTCCTCTACAAATAATGTTCAAATTATGACCCCCGGGCCAAAAATGGCCCCGCCCAAGGGCTTGTCAGTTTTTCATAGGAAAATCTTTAAAAATCTTCTGTTCTCTGAAACTGTAAGGCCTAGACCTTTGATATTTGGTATATAGCATGATCTTATGGTCCTCTACAAATATTGTTCAAATTATGACCTCTGGGCCAAAAATGGCCCCACCCAAGGGCTTATCAGTTTTTCATAGGAAAATCTTTAAAAATCTTCTGTTCTCAAACTGTAAGGCCTACACCTTTGATATTTGGTATATAGCATGATCTTATAGTCCTCAACAAAAGTGGTTCAAATTATGACCCCCGGGCCTCAAATGGCCCCGCCCAAGGGCTTATCAGTTTTTCATAGGAAAATCTTTAAAAATCTTCTGTTCTCAAACTGTAAAGCCTAGACCTTTGATATTTGGCATGTAGCATGATCTTATGGTCCTCTATAAATAGTGTCCAAAGTATGACCCCAGGGCCAAAAATGGCCCCGCCCAAGGGATTATCAGTTTTTCATAGGAAAATCTTTAAAAATCTTCCTTCTCTGAAGCTGTAAGGCCTAGATCTTTGATATTTAATATGTAGCATGATCTTATGGTCCTCTACAATTGTTGTTCAAATTCTGACCCCCGGACCAAAAATGGCCCGCCCAAGGGCTTATCAGTTTTCTATAGGAAAATCTTTAAAAATCTTCTTCTCTGAAACTGTAAGGCCTAGACCTTTGATATTTGGTATATGTAACATGATCTTATAGTCCTCTACAAATATGTAGCTGTGGCTTGTGGTCCTCTGCCAAGAATGTTTAACTTACGACCCTGACCACTGGGCGAAACTTGGCCCTGCCTCAGGGCTTATCAGTTTTTCATGGGAAAAATATAAATACTATTTTTCTCTGAAACCATAAGGGTTAGACCTTTAATTAATGGCATATTGCTTTGCCTTGTGGTTCTCTACCAAGGGTGTACACATGATTTCTTGTGGTCAAAAATGGCCCCACCCCTGGGGTTATATCTGGTGAGCGCTTTAGGGCCTCATGGCCCTCTTGTTATTAGCTCACCAGAGCACAAAGTGCTCAGGGTGAGCTCTTGTGATCGCCTGATGTCCGGCGTGCGTCGTCCGTCGTAGGTCGTCAACAATTTGAACCTTTAAAAATCTTCTCCTCTGAATCTACAGGGTTCTCAGCTTTCATCTTTGGCACATAGCATCATATGTAGGTCCTCTACAAAAGTTATATAAATTATGTCCCTGGGGTCAAAATTGGCCCGGCCCCAGGGGTACATTGTTTTCTATAGGAACATACAGTGAAAACTTTGAAAACCTTCTCCTCTGAAACTAGAAGGTTCTCAGCTCTCGGCTGGCTTTCCTGTCTCATTCGGAACTGCTCATAATAAACTCTCCATCCCATACCTGTTTGCCTAGATGCTACTTCTCTTATTAATGCCATGTATTGAATAAGTTCTTGAGCCTTAGTTGGGTGCTTCATCACAAAAATGCTCATGAAAATCAAAAAAGCATCGGACCATTTTTCAATAGATGAGATTTTAACCTTGCAAGTTTGGACTTTTGCTTCAAGCTCTCCCTGCTCATTTAGTCTTATTAAACCCCCTGTTTCATTCATTGCTGATAGTTCTGAGCTACTTTTTAGCAAGCAGGCTAAATTAATGTATTTTCCAAAAAGGTTTTTGGCAGATCTGCTGTGGGATGTGAGCTGCTATTCCATCCCCACTACATCTAATCATTTCCACATCATTATCTGTGGAAATTTGCAGCAGATTTTTGTTGCATCATGATCAGGTTGCAAACAGTTTAAGTTTTCAGACTCTAAAAGTTTCTGAAAATCAATGAAATTGCCAATGCTATCTATATAACCTTTTGTTTGACCAGCTGCCTGGTCCACCTTTTAATCTAACTGAATCACTTCTGGCATGTCATCTGCATCAGTCTTCTTCTGCTTTGCATCTGCAGCCTCTGTACATGTACAGCTGCAATTTTCTTGAAACCTGATTATGATATTGTTTTCAAACTTGGTACACATTATAAGTGTTATGTTGAGACACTCTTCTTTAAGTTTCATAACTCTTACGCAAAATCTGTTTCGAAGAAAAGTCGAGCTATTGTGATCACTGGGTCGTAGTCGTCGTTGTTATCGTCGTCGTTGTTGTGCAAAAACTTTAATGTAGCTCATTACTCGAAAAGTATAAGAGGTATCAACATGAAACTTCATAGGTTAGTTGAGTGGAAGGCCCCTACATAAGAACAATAACTCTTGATTTCAGAATTTTGGAGTTATCGCCCTTTATTATTTTAAAAAAAACTTAATTTAGCTGGACAAGCACCAAATCAGACGAGCGTTGGCGCCACACGCGGCTCTTGTTGGACATGCCATTTACTCCAAAACCATATATTGTCAGTGTTATGTTTGGACACTCTTCTCCAAGTTTCATAACCCTTCCACAAAATTAGACTGGATTATGTCCCTTTTTAACTGTAAATTGACCAGGTTGGGACATGCCATTTTTTTGAAAACTATTTATAATATTTACATAGGTAGACATGATCAGTGTTATGTGGGAACACTGGGCATTTTCACTCAGTTTGACAGAATCAGAATTATGCCCTTAGTAATGAGCTTGACCTTCTAAAGAAACTGGCTTTAAATGATCACATTTCCTCAAAAGTAGAAACAAGCCATGGAGTAAAGGGTTAGATATGTAGCACATTTGACAATATTGAACGAAAGTACTTTATTTATTGAATATACAGTAAAACCTCTCTTAACCGGCAGTTAAATTTAGTATAAATATCGGTCTTGGGGACAGGTGACAGCTTAATGCAGGGTGGAAGTCATGCAGAAAGCTCCTCTAGGAGCTTTCTGCATGACTTTCACCTTGCATTAAGCAGTCACCTGCCTAAAATATATAATTTCTTCTCTACTAGAATTCCGGTTAAGAGAGGTTTTACTGTAGTAAAACCTGTCCATAATAGCCACTCTGTTTCAGTGTTTTAAATGATCTAGATGATGGGGATTCTTTTATGTAACTTCAAAGTTTCGCTGAAAACTCCTTTCTGCATAACTTTCAACTTGCATTAATTGACCACCAGTCTTACTAACTTAAACTATATATAAGTTATAAACTAAGTGACTGTTGTAGACAGGATTGACTGTACATGTATTCTGTTGCATTTTTACTAAAGAACATAAAGTTCAAACTCATTACATTTTTGGTGAACTTTTACTTGTTTTTATAACAGTATATGGGATTTGTGACAGGATGTTTTGATATGGGGGTATCAATCACCTTCAGTGATAGTTCTTGTTTCCTAAGCAAATAGTGCAGACCCTGATTAGATAGCTATTGCAGGAGCATCTGATCTGGGTCTAAACTGTGTACAAAGTGGTTTAAATGTGTCTATCAGGTAAAGGGGTAAACATATTTAGTTATAATTCTAAGACTAAAACAGACATTCCTTTCTGGTGTTGGTTTCAGAGCTTAGATAATGCAGTCAAGTCAGTCATCAGATCCAATAAAAGTAATGCCAAAAAGAAGAAAAAGCAAACCACTGCAAAAGAGCCAATCCAAGAGCAGAAGGGTGGTGATGCTAAACACATACGATCAATGATACCAAAACATCTGAACACCTTTTTGGGGCATATTGTTGTGCATCTCCGTGATAAACCATTCCAGTTTAGTCAAGGCGTAGTTGTGCCATTGAAAATTGAAGATAGGTCAGCTGTGATGGTAGGTATCAAGGAACTAGTCCATCTCAGTTTAGTGTCTCATAACCCTTTACCTTTTCCATGTTTACTACAAATTTCAATACCTACTGAATATTCATGGCAGAATAGTTATAATGAAATCTTGAAAGTGGAACATTGAAGCCATTTTAGAAACGAAAGAAACTGATCTTTCAAATTCCTTTAGCAACAAAGCAGACCCTGATCAGATGGCTCCTATAGGAGCTATCTGATCTGGGTCTGCTCTGTTTGCAAATACGCAAAAACATGTTTAAAACAAAATAGTTATGATGTAATATGGAAGGTGGAAAAAGCGTTTATATGAGGAAAAGGGTTAATTATACACCCCCACCCCCAACACACACACACACACAACGAAATCATGATGTTGACTGGAATTGGGTTATCTGAATATTGTCAAAGGACTTCTACAGTTCTACCTCATTTAGTTAGTTACGAGTTTATTTGTAAGCCTTATGGTATGAATCTGTGCACTTGCAATTGTCATTAGGAACAAACTTTTATTTGAGGAGTAATTCCTGCTGAACACTCATGTAAGAAATGACATCATTAATATTAATTAGATAAATTGTTATAGTAGCACACAGACACAGGATTTTTTTATCATGGCAGAATTTGTAGAATCATAGAGCAGACCCTGATTAGACGGCTGATACAGGAGCCATCAGATCTGGATCTACACTGTTTGCCAAGGCATGAATAGGCATTTATATGAAGGATAGAAAATTAATCTAATTTATATTCATGAGGTCATTATTTCTTACATGAATATTCATGGTGGAAAGGGTTAAGTTTAGCATCCAATATGTTAAGTACCGGTAGTGGTTACCTTTGGAATGACCTTTAACCTTAATGAGATGTAAATTAGGGTCAAACTGTTTGACACTCTGATTGTTTTCTTAACCCATTCCTCCATAGGCTATTTTTAGATCCAACCTCTTTGAATAAATCTACCGAAAATGAGCATTAACTAGAGAAAAGGAAATCTTAGAATTTTGTAGTTTGGGAACCATTGTGATAAATAGAGCATTTGTTCCATAGGAGCAAATACTCAATTTATCACAATGGTTTCAAGAAGTGACTATTACAGAGGCGTAGAAAGGCGTATTTATGGAGGAGAGGGTTAACCTTTTCCCTCATACATTTATGAACACATTTTCATTTATTTGCAAAGAGAGTAGACTCAGATTAGATTGCTCCTGTAGGAGCTGTCTGATCAAGGTCAGCTCTGTTTGCTTATGGAATTCACAGGGGCCTATACCGCTTCATGACAGTCTATATAATACTATACAATAAACTTGTTATTATATAGTACATATAGACCCCCATGAAACACGGTACAGACCCCTGAGATGGAATTATATAGATCTGATTCAACACTATACCACACTCAAACATTCCTTTGTTAATAATGCTTTAAAATTGTTCTGGTCATTAATATTCATAATGTCCTTATTTCCTTCATGAATATTAAACAGGGAAATGATTAAAAAATAGTCTCTGCTATGAGAATTGAAGCAGAACTTAACTATTAATTAGGGCCCTGCATTGAAAATGCAGGAGCCCTATAGGAATCACAATTTCTGTCTGCCTGTCGGTCCGCCTGTCCGTTAACAATTTTGATGTGATGCAATAACTCAAAGAGTACTTCACATATTGGTTTCATATTAAGGGCATATGCTTAGTATCATCAGAGGAAGACGCCTATAGTTTTTTGGTTGAATCAGATCACTTTGACTAGAGTTATCTGCCCTTGATTCATCAAATTTGCCATAAACCTTTGTCAACATTTTGATGTGATGTGATATTAAACTCAAACAGTATTGCACACATGTTTTTCATATTAAGGACATATGCTAAGTATTATGAGTGGAAGACACCTATAGTTTTTGGGTTGATTGAGATTACCATGTCAAGAGTTATCTACCCTTGATTCATCAAAAATGCCATATTCAACAAAAGATCATCTGCAGGGCTCTCTCTGACTGAGTCAGTTTTCTAGTTTTGCATAATGATTAGCATGCTTAAAGTTTGTTGTTTCCTTTGCAGGTTTTGGACACCAGTAGCAGGGAGAGTTTCCTAGACTACAAGCTGCTGAAGTATAGTGTTGGTGCTGACTCTTTTGAAATTAAGAACAGGCCAGATGCAAAGTTCTTTATGGTATATAAGGATGGGTAAGGAGAGTTGGGAATATGTTAGATGAAAAGTCCTTATACACATGTAATTCCAAAACACCCAGTGTTGTGGCAAGGGCATCAACATGAGTTACAATGCTGAGTTTTCAAATGGACTATCGGTATTCCAAAATTCAAACAGGTCAAGCTTATGGTGAATATTTGGGGATTTTTCTAAAGAAAAGTGTAACATGACAAACAGTGCAGACCCTGATGAGAGGGCTCCTCTAGGAGCCATCTCATCTGGGTCTTCACTGTTTGCAAAGGACATTAGTGACTTGTGTGACCTGCACAGTTAGGGTTAAGGTAAATTGATGGATTGCTTTGCAAATATTGCCCACTTTTCAAACTTTTACCTCTTGAATATTCATTAAAACTAATGACTATATCTATATACAATGTAGTTAGCTGAATTGTTATAATGGCACTATAAACAATGACAGTTTTGGCCATGGCACACTGTTCAATTAGATCTATTTTTCATAAGTAAATAGAGCTGACTCTGATATGTTGGCTCCTACAGGGGTCAAATGATCTAGGTGTACTCTGTCTGCAATAGCAAGAAAAAGGCGTATCTATAAGATGAAGGGAAAAGTGGAAAGGGGGAGGTATAGGAATGGCCTCCCTCTGTCTGTCAGTCTGTCTGTTAAGTAGGATACTTACCCTTTATTTGATGAATATTCTTGTATTGAACCTTTCCCTCATATAAACACTTTTTCATGCCTTTGCAAACAGAATAGACCCAGATCAGATGACTCCTGTAGCACAAAGTGCCCAGGGTGAGCTTTTGCGATCGCCTGATGTCCCTCGTTCGTCCGCGTGCGTTGTCACTCGTCAACAATTTAAACCTTTAAAAATCTTCTTCTCTGAATCTACAGGGTTCTTAGCGCTCATCTTTGGCACATAGCATCATCTATAGGTCCTCTACAACAGTATATAAATTATGTCCCTGGGGTCAATATTGGCCCCGCACCAGGGGTGCCTTGTTTTCTATAGAAACATAAAATGAAAACTTTGAAAATCTTCTCTTCGGAAACTGGATGGTTTTCAGCTTTCATATTTGGCACATAGCATCATGTTCAAGTCCTCTGCAGTTTTTTTTTTATAAATCATGCCCCTGGGGTCAAAATTGGCCCTGCCTCAAGGGTGACCAGTTTTCTATAGAAACATATAGTGAAAACTTTGAAAATCTTCTCCTCTGATTGTCTGGTGAGCGATATCAGGGCCATAATTGCCCTCTTGTTATCTTCATATCATTTAATCTTTTATTCCTTGAATATTCATGATAATTAATTAGATTTATTTTGATACCCTACGCAACGAATTTGCATGAGGTATGTAGTTTTTTACCAATCCCTCTGTCCGTCCGTCTGTGTATCCAACAGGAGCCATCCGATCTTGGTCTACTATGTTTGGAAAGGCATAGAAATACAAATTTATGGAGTAAATGGATAATACATTTTTCTTTCAGTGGAGTACAGATCTTGAATGAGAAAGCAGTGGAGTGTGATTTTATTGACATTAAAGAACTGAACAGATGTGATCACCCAAATAATGATGTGCATCTTTGTATCCTGGGAGATTATGTGTTTGGAGTCAACAAAAGCCGACTAAAGTAAGACTATCTAGCTTGTACCTAACCCTAACCCTTTCCCTAATGATCTCTTCATGAATATTCATTACCTTAACCCTTTTCTATATTAAGCCCAAATTTCCATACCTACTGAATATTCATGGACAAAATGGTTATAATCAAATATTGAAGGTGGAATATTGTAGCCATTTTAGAAAGTAAAGAAACAGATCTTAAATTCCAGTAGCAAACAGAGTAGACCCTGATCAGACGGCTCCTCTAGGGGCCGTCTGATCTGGGTCTACTCTGTTTGCAAATGCGTGAAAACACGTTTATATGAGGGAAAGGGTTAATTACCTTAATTTTTGCAGGTAAAAAGTTATAAGGGAATTGTTGGCTTTTACAAAATCAGATCTTTATAATTTCTGAAGCAAACATAGCAGACCCAGGCTGTCTAATCTGATCTACTTTGCAAAGGAGGGAAAAGATGTTTGTTTGAAAAAAGGGTTAACCATTTCTTTACTAAATAACATTTTTTCGCTGTCTGCTATGATTTAAAAACACATCTTCCATTTTTTTTCAAACCATGGTTCTGTAAGTAGACTATGATGTTACACAGCTTTTTTTCCATGAATATTCATCTAAGAGAAAATGACATTATGAATATTAATTAGGTTTATTTTTATACAGATCATGAACTTAGGAATTCTTGGCCCTGGCATAAATGTTAGAATTAAATGTATATCATAAGCAAACAGGGCAGACCCTAATCAGACGACTGCAACAAGGGTCGTCTGATCTGGGGATACACTGTTTGCAAAGGCATACAAATGCGTATTTGTGGAGTAAAGGGTTAATTGTTGAAACAGAGTTGGAGGTAAAGAGACGTGTTTCAAATATCAAAATCTACATTTCTCCATCAAACCTTAAAGTGTGACCAATTCTCTTTAAGATGATTCTAAAGAGGTGTCACAAGATTTGGTAGTGAAATAAAGGGCTAGTCTTAATATTAACCCTTTACCTGATGAATATTAATTTAAGAAGTAATGACAATGAATATTAATTGGCTGAATGTTTTATAACGCCATATGGCTGAATGTTTTATACTGGCGTATGGCCACTGCAGAAACTGTAGAATAAGATATATACATGAGCAAACAGAGCAGACTCTGATCATACAGCTGAACTTGATTCATCTGATCTTGGTCAGCTTGTTTGCAAAGGCTTCAAAAGGCATCTGTATGCATATGAACGCCTTTTCACACATTTGCAAACAGAGTAGACCCAGATCAGAAGGCTCCTATATCTGTATGAAATAAATGGTGTTAACCCTTTCCTTCATATGAATGCCTTTTCACACATTTGCAAACAGAATGGATCAGGATCAAATGACTCCTGTAGGAAACCTTTGAATTCAGGGTCTGCTGTGGTTGCTCATGAAGCATATATCTGATTCTACAGTTGATGCCATGGTCAAAAAAGCCCCTTGTTAATGGCAACATTATAATGATTCAGTGATTAACTTTCATACAGTCATTATTTCATACATGAATATTCATGAGGTAAAGGGTTAAACAATCAAACAAATGCTTTGAATGCAGTAGACCATATGACCTATTGATTCCATTGTAAGTAATTGAGATAAGAAGCCAATGGTGGTCATTATGGTGATACCAGATGTACTGATAAGATGCATAAACTAAACATATAGCTACTTTATATCTCCACCAAACCCTATGTGTTGAAGACACAGTTCTTAAGAGTGATCACAACATGGGGTTTGGTGGAGAAAAGGCGATTTTAGTATTTGAGTATGCACAGTTATCTGTTGGTCGGTGATACAGTATTAAAGGTACAGTGTGGAGAAAGAGAGACTTCCAAAATTCAATGTAACTCATATATTTCTGCTTTAACAGACTTTCTGGAATAATTATTAGCTGCGTAGTAAATGATAATGTTTATTCACAGTGTCTGGAGACATACCATAGGCACAGAGTTTCTGGATTTCCACTTTGATATCAATACAGCCCCTTCACTGGCTCCTTATTGGGAACTTCCTGATGACAGAAAGCAAATAGAGAACCTCAAAGCCCTAGGTACACAGGAAAAGGGCAAGGGTCATTTCTTGTTCCTTCACTTGTCAGTGGGGTTAGGGTTTATGGATCCAGATACACTGGAGATGATTCCAATTTCTTTGCCTGATGATTGGTGAGATATGTTTTCTATATTTAGCATTTACATTGTTTAATCCTGATATATTTTGGAATGATATGAATCCTTTATTCTGTTAACCCTTTCCTTCATATAAACATGTTTTTACGCATCTGCAAACAGAGAAGACCTAGATAAGATGGGTCCTAGAGGAGCCGTCTGATCAGGGTCTGCTCTGTTTGCTAATGAAATTTGATAGATCTGTTTCTATACTTTCTAAAATGGCTTCAATGTTCCACCTTCCATATTTCATTATAACTATTTTGTCCATGAATATTCAATAGGTATTGAAATTTGGAAAAAAATACAGAACAGGGAAAGGATTAATGCAAACAGAGTAGACTCAGATCAGATAGCATCTGAAGGAGCTCTCTGATCAGGGTGTTTTCAGTTTCCTTAGTTTCTGTTTAATTGAATCTGATCCTACAGTTTCTGCCATGGCAAAAATTATCTTCCTCACTGTGCCATTATAAAACTTCACCTAATTATTCTTACTGTAAAATTATTTTAAATACTTCTGACATGAATATTCATGGAGTAATGGTTAACCCTTTGCTCCATAAATACGCCTTTCTACGCCTCTGTAATAGTCACTTCTTGAAACCATTTTGATAAATAGAGCATTTGCTCCTATGGAGCAAATGCTCTATGTATCTCAATGCTTTCAATACTACACAACTCAAACATTTTCCTTTTCTGTAGGTAATGCTCCTTTTTGGTAGATTTATTCAAAGAGGTTGGGTCTAAAAATAGCATATGAGGTAATGGGTTAATAACCATTGAAACTGTTAGTTAGGTGTTAGTTTCGGAGGGTTGAAGTAGAAGCGGATATTTGATGTATTGGTTAAAATTACGTGTTTTACCCTTTCCCTGCTCAATATTCATGAAAGACTGACAATCATGAATATTAATTTTGCTCAATTGTTTTTGCAGTGCATGTACACCGGAGTATTTAGTATTTCTTGAAACTCCAGAATTAGATCTATTAGATCTATTACAGTTTCATAAGCAAACAGTAGACCCTGATCAGACGGCTCCTACAGGAGCCATCTGAATTTGGTCTACTCTGCAATTGCTTGAAAAGGCGATTACATGAAGGAAAGAGTTAATGTCCTAATCAATTATTCTGTTAACGCTATACTCCATTAATACACCTTTCTACATCTTTGCAAACAGAGTAGACCCAGATAATACATCTCCTACAGGAGCTGCTTGATCAAGGTCTGCACTGTTTGCTTAACCCTTTCCCTCATATAAACGTGTTTTCACGCATTTGCAAACAGAGTAGACCCAGATCAGACGGCTTCTAGAGAAGCCGTCTGATCAGGGTCTGCTCTGTTTGCTAATAGAATTTGATAGATCTGATTCCTTGCTTTCTAAAATGTCTACAATGATCCACCTTCCATATTTCTTTATAATTATTTTATTAATGAATATTCTGTAGGTATTGAAAATTGTAATAAACATATAACAGGGAAAGCGTTAAGAATAAATATAGATATGATTCTACAATTTCTACTATGGCCATCGCTTCCTGTGTTCATGTGCCATTTTAAAAAATAAACTAATTAATATTCTTGATGTCATTGTTTTCCCCATGAATATTCATGGAGTAAATGGTTAATGATAAGCATACTTGTGCTTGAAACATAGACTAGTCAAGAATATCACGAACATTTTGATTCAAGTGTTTTCGCTCATGGTGAGGCCATATATAGCTTGTTTATTTAAGCTGCTTATTCCTTTACTCTTAAAGTGATATACATATATTCCAAAACTTTCATTAGATAGAAATGTCTTAGGCTAGCTCACCTATAGTTAATTTTGGAACAAGAAGCCAGATATCTCCATACCATTACAAAGCAACAGATAAATATGCATACTCAGATAATAAAGTCATCATTTCTCACTCTTTGAGACTATTCTAAAGAGTGGTCACAGCATAGTGTTTGATGGACAAATAAAGATGTTATTGTTGAAAATGTTTTAACCCTTTCCTCCATAAATACACCTTTCTACGTCTCTGTAATAACCACTTTTTGAAACCATTGTGATAAATAGAGCATTTGCTCCTATAGGAGCAAATGCTCTATTTATCACAATGGTTTCAGACTACCAAATTCTAAAATTTTACTTTTCTTTAGTAAATGCTCCTTTTGGGTAGATTCATTCGAAGAGGTTGGGTCTAAAAATAGCCTATGGAGGAAATGTTTTAATTTACACATCTTGTCTGGACCTCTGCCATTAGTACACGTGTACTGGTTGTAGCAGTTTGGTTTGGTTTGGTTTTATCAGATTTTTCGTCATTTTAACAGTATTTCAGTCATATCATGATGTCCGGCTAATAACAGGTGGAGGAAGACCTGAGAGGTTCTTCTGTGCACGGAACAAATTCCATTGTTTCATGCACAGACGAACATCCGGGTAGAACAACCGACCTACCGCAAGCCAGCTGGAAGGCCTCCTCACATGAAAAATCCAAATGACCAGACTTGGATTCGAACTACAGCGGTGAGGAACTAAGCGATTGTCAGTCGAAGACCATAACCACTTGGCCGCGGTTGTAGCATTAGACCTGTTAATCACAATTGCTGCTAGTATACACATATTAACCCTTTACTTCTTACAAATTCTCTTTTATGCCTTTGCTCTGTCTGCTTATGAAATTTAATAGATCCCACTAAACAGTACCTAAAAAGTCCTTTGTATAATATAGATCATTATAAAAATTCAGCTAATAAATATTTGTGATGTCATTATTTTATACATGAATATTCGGCAGGGAAAGAGTTAATCTATGTATTAGATGCATATTTGTGTAACTTGTTACACCTTGATATTGGTCTACACTGGTTGCATATGCCTTTTAAGGGACACCAAGCATAAATTGGTTGTGACAGATGGTAGATTAATACAGAATGAAAGTGATACAAGAAGAGCTTAACCCTTCACCCGTTCCATATTCGTGCTACAAATAATGACATCATATGAATATTTATTAGCTGATTTTGTATAATGGCATAATCATGTACACAGGATATGTCAGTATTGGTAGAAACTGTAGTCAGATCTATTATTGTATAGTTTCATAAGCTAACAGAGCAGACCATGATCAGATGACTTCTAAAGGATCCCTCCTGTGTCTACTCTGTTTACAAAGGCATGAAAAAGCCTTTGTTTGAGGGAAAATGTTAAAAGGCTTTCTGCATTATGGAACTGCCTGCTTTTATTGGCTTTAATGTTTATAAAGATTTCGCTCTTTAGAGGTTCTGCTGTATATCAAATATGTTTTGTTCTTTAGCACTCAGAAGCTGACAGATGATGGCAAACTTATACTGGGAAGTTTCCGAGAGTGTCAAGTGCATCCAGAGAGGTTCTTCACAGAGGATGAAATTGCAGTTTGTCGGTTTGCAGTGAGCACGGAGAATAAAGTGTTCTTGTTTGATATGAGACACAAGCTGGGTTCAGATGAGTTGCAGGCCTCATTGATTGCCTACCTATTTCTACCAGGCATAGTGAAGGAGGTCTGCATTGTTGGCAAAGAAGGTAAGACTAATTGGCTGTTGGACATTGTATGCAATGTTCCTCTGTTTCTTATGGCCCCTGGACCACATTGTATATGGGGACATGTACTGCTGGCAAACATTTTTCTCCCATCCTCAATTCGGAATACTCGGCAATTTTCGGCATAAAAAAAGCTATTAAATGACATAGAAGAAACGAGTATCTTCCATGTAGGGCTGTCACGGTTAGACAATTCTTGAACCGGTTAATCGGGAACGGCAAACGGAACATAACGGTTAACTGCCATGTTTATCATCATCTCAGACTGTATATAAGATAAAGCATGATACGCTATATATTTGGAAATTTAATCATATTTGGGCCAAGATAAGACTTGATAACCCTGTTGACATTCTGCTCGATTCATGTATTGAACGAAATCATATAACCATTCATTTCAAAGTTAACTTCTGGTAGATTTATGATGAAAGTTAAAGTAAGAATCATATTTACCCTTCGAGTCTCAACTTCCGCTAGACTGGTCTACTGTAAAATTATCTACTAACATTATGAATGTGTACTGACTAAAAGTGCAGGCTTGAATGCCCTTCCACTTTAACGTAATGCTTGTAAAAGTAATAATACACACTACACAGACATGAAGAAAACTGGATAAAATTGAGAATGAACAAACATTGGTTTATTGGTAGACTAGTTTACATGATAAACCAACATTAGGCATGTGAAAGACTGTGTCACCTTTCAATTAGGTTTGAGAAATAGTGACATTTTTTTTTTCTTTAAATTACGATAAGCATGCAAAAGCGATACATAGCTCTACGTGTGTTCTTAAATAAGAATTGTTTACAGAAGATGATACGTATATGGTTTACAGCCCCGAATAATCAGATGCCTGCGCTTTTCTCCATTATAGTATGTTGAAGGAAACAAGATAAAATATGACATGCTGGCCCTCTTGTTTATTATTATTCTTATCTATATATAAGTATTAAATATATTTTATTTTAAATATTCTATATGCATTGAATATACCCTGTTTTATACATAAAATTTATCTATGTGAAGCACTTTTGAAGGCACATATCCTATGTGAAAAGAGAGCTCTATAAATGTGGTATATTAATATAATAATAATAATAACATGACAGTATAAAATAATATTTTTAGCGTAATTTACTTCCCCAAATTATTACAGGTGGTTCACGGTTAGTGAAATTTTGAACCGGTTAGAACAACAAACTGAAAAGTCAACGATTAACGGAGTAACTGCGACAGCCCTACTTCCATGTCACGTGACTGTAACAGTGACTTCAGCAATGATGTCAGAATATGCTTATATTGTGTAGTTTCATGCGACCCAATTACTCAAGTTCATGGGTTAACCCATTCCCTCATATTGACGCTTCTGTAAAAGTCACTTTGTGAAACCATTGTGATAAATAGAGCATTTGCTCCACAGGAGCAAATGCTCTATTTATCACAATGGTTTCAAAACTACACAGTTCTGAAAATTTCCTTTTCTCTAGTTAATGCTCCTTTTTGGTAGATTTAATCAAAGATGTTAGGTCTAAAAATAGACCAAGTTGGAATGGGTTAAATTGTATTGATGGACGCTCAGTAATTTTAGCATACTACTTTGAGGTAACAGAATTCCACTGGCTGACATACTTTTCATTCTTTGGAACATACTTCGTATGTACTTTAAAATGCTGATTCTGTTGAAGATATGGATGTTTTAACACCCAAAGTGGCCAGAAAATGAGCTTTAAATTTACACCGAAATGGAGGGCCATTACAAGGCTATCTAGATCTTCTGGTAAATCTTTATTTGGTGGAAGAAAAAAAAATCTACCATTCGTTAATTCATGAAGGATAGAAATATCTTGCCTTCGGGATCAGAAATTCAAGAAAGGCCAAGGCTTCAAGCTTTATTTAGTGTTAAAAAACATTAAAACCATTTTAAGTATGTATTTACTTTCAACCCTGTACCCAATTGAGACACCTTTAGACTTATTGAATCATATAGGTCTGTTTCTACAGTTTCTACATAAGCCTAAACATCATGTGTTCATATACAATTATAAAGAATCAGCTACCCCCGGTAATAAAACATTCATGTCAGGTTGTCATAAGTGGTGACCTTTAGCACACTATGTATGAAGTCTTGATAGCCTTTGTAAACAGTTTGGATCCAAAATATTTTATGTGAGATTGTGTTCCTTACAAGAAATACTGTAAAACCCCATTAGCCCAAACACCAAAAAGAGGTCTTGTTCTGGGTCTCGAGGGAAGGTGGTAGCTTAATGCAGGATTAAACTTATGCAGAAATCTCCTACAAGAGCTTTCTGCATTACATTCATCCTACATTAAACATCCACCTGCTTTTAAAAACATGTCTTTATTATACCCTCACCACCTGTGGTGGGGGCTAAATAGGAATCACCTTGTCCGTCCGTCTGTCGGTCGTCTGTCCGTCACTCGCGTTTTCCCGGGACATTTGCTTTTTTTAGCTCACCAGAGCACAAAGTGCTCAGGGTGAGCTTTTGTGATCGCTTGATGTCCGTCGTCCATCGTCGTTCGTCGTCAACAATTTGAACCTTTAAAAATCTTCTCCTCTGAATCTACAGGGTTCTCAGCTTTCATTTTTGGCACATAGCTTCACCCTTAGGTCCTCTACAAACATTATATAAATTATGCCCCTGGGGTCAAAATTGGCCCCGTCCCAGGGGTGGGAAGTTTTCAATAGAAACATATAGTAATACTTTGAAAATCTTCTCCTCTGAAACTGGAAGGCTCTCAGCTTTCATATTTGGCACATAGCATCATGTTCAGGTCCTCTACAAATGTTATATAAATAATGGCCCTGGAGTCAAAATTGGCCCCGCTCCAGGGGTGGGCAGTTTTCAATAGAAACAAATAGTGAAAACTTTGAAAATCTTCTTCTCTGAAACTAGAAGGTTCTCAGCTTTCATATTTGGCATATAGCATCATGTTCAGGTTCTCTACAAAAGTTATATAAATTATGGCCCTGGAGTTAAAATTGTCCCCGCCCCAGGGGTGGGCAGTTTTCAGTAGAAACAAATAGTGAAATCTTTGAAAATCTTCTCCTCTGAAACTGGAAGGCTCTTAGCTTTCATATTTGGCACAGAGCATCATGTTCAGGTCCTCTACAAAAGTTATATAAATTATGGCCCTGGGGTCAAAATTGGCCCCGCCCCAGGGGTGGGCAGTTTTCAATAGAAACCAATAGTGAAATCTTTGAAAATCTTCTCCTCTGAAACTGGAAGGCTCATAGCTTTCATATTTGGCACAGAGCATTATGTTCAGGTCCTCTACTAAAGTTATATAAATTATGCCCCTGGGGTCAAAATTGGCCCCGCCCCAGGGTTGGGCAGTTTTCAATAGAAACATATAGTGAAATCTTTGAAAATCTTCTCCTCTGAAACTGGAAGGCTCTCAGCTTTCATATTTGGCACAGAGCATCATGTTCAGTTCCTCTACAAAGGTTATATAAATAATGGCCCTGGGGTCAAAATTGGCCCTGCCCCAGGGCTGGGCAGTTTTCAATAAATAGTTTCCCTGAGGTTAAAATTGGCCCCAACCCAGGGGTGGGCAGTTTTCAATAGAAACAAATATTGAAATCTTTGAAAATCTTCTCCTCTGAAACTGGAAGACTCACAGCTTTCATATTTGGCACAGAGCATCATGTTCAGGTCCTCTACAAAAGTTATATAAATTATGGCCCTGGGGTCAAAATTGGCCCCGCCCCAGGGGTGGGTAGTTTTCAATAGAAACAAATAGTGAAATCTTTGAAAATCTTCTCCTCTGAAACTGGAAGGTTCACAGCTTTCATATTTGGCACAGACCATCATGTTCAGGTCCTCTACAAAATTGTTATAAATTATGGGCCTAGGGTCAAAATTGGCCCTGCCCGAGGGGTGGGCAGTTTTCAATGGAACATATAGTGAAAACTTTGAAAATCTTCTACTCTAATTGTCTGGTGAGCGCTTCAGGGCCCTCTTGTCTTGAAAACTATTTTTTATACCACCTTCAAACTTAATAATGTTATAAGTGTTATGTGGGAACAGTCTTCTCCATGTTTCATAACTCTTGCACAAAATTTGACAGAATTATGCCCCTTTTAACTTCATATTTTGTCTCTTAATTGGGACATATTTTTGGGATATGTCATTTTCTTGAAACCTGTTTATGGTATTGTCTTAAAACTTGGTACACATTATGAGGGGGTGAGAGTAAATTCATTTTTGAGGGAGTTATTTCCCGTAGTTACTTTTCAGAAACAATATTTTGTTCAGAGCATAACTTCTCTAGTATTTTAGGCACAACTGTGAAACTTTATGTATGGATAGAGGGTGATGAGAGGTGCAGTCAACAAAGGTTGTAGCTCTAAATTAATTTTATGGGAGTTATTCCCCTTTGATACTTTTCAGAAGCATTTTTTTGTCTGGAGCATAACTTCTCAAGTATTGTAGGTACAATGTTGAAACTTTATATATGGATAGCGGTGGATGAGAGGATGTGCAGTCAGCAAGGACTGTAACTCTAAATTCATTTTTGAGGGATTATATTCCCCTTTGTTACTTTTCATGAGTATTTTTTTGTCCAGAGCAAAACTTCTCAAGTACTACTTCTACATTTCTTCACCATTGAACCTCAAATTTTGCATATGCAGTTATAATGATGTGAAGATGTGAGTGACATAACTTTGATATGAGTCATTCCTTGATTGGACTTAAAAAATATTCTTTCAACAAGTGTGGATGAAAGGATTATTGAGCTATTGCCTCTTGTATTGAAGTCATTGGCTGTTGTGACAAGGTGGTGGGTGGGGGTTTCAATCACCTTCAGTGATAGTTCTAGTTCATATAGTAATCTTTTCAGTTGGATTTTATTGCCAATACAAATAGAATCTCTCTATAATGACCACTAAATTGTGTTAATTAGTTGGTATTTAGGGCAGTTGCTACTTAAAGCAAGGTGAAAGTAAAACAGAATGCTCTTATAGGAGCATTCTGTTTTACTTTAACCTTTCTTTAACCCTTTCCCTCATATAAACCTGTTTTCACGTATTTGCAAACAGAGTAGACCCAGATCAGACGGCTCCTAGAGGAGCCGTCTGATCAGGGTCTGCTCTGTTTGTTAACAGAATTCGATAGATCTGTTTCTTTACTTTCTAAAATGTCTACATTGTTCCACCTTCCATATTTCTTTATAACTATTTTGTTAATGAATATTCATCAGGTACTGAAAATTTGCCTAAATACAGAACAGGGAAAGGGTTAAGCCGCCACCTGCCTTTAACACAAAATACTTGATGTCATTTAGTGATCGTTATAGAGAGGTTTTAGCACTGAAGTAGCACATTTGCCAATGACAACTACATGTACATTATCTGTTACAGTTGGACTGTTAGTATCATTCACTCAACTTGAAGAGACAGATACAAACTACAGGGAACATGTATTTCACTTTCGTACTGACGGCTCTTTGAATGGAACCCTGCTGTGTCTTGGCCAAGGTCCTCGTTCATTTTTTCCCTTCTATCTCCGTGGAAATGAGGATGGCAGTAAGGAGCCAGGCTGGTATGTGTACATGCGAGATGGGCACGATGGAATTCTTGGAGTTAAACTCTTTTAGATGTAAAATTAGATACAGACTAGAAAACTTCAATGTATTTATGGATGTAGTCTAACTACACTGGTAACAGAGGAAGGCAAATACAGGGATGGAGTTATTGTTTCCACCATCTATTATGTCCCAACCTCTTTGGAGGTGGGTTGGTGGTATTTAAATTTACCCCAACCCGTCAGTCACACTTGATGTGCTTAACTCTTTCAGCAAGAGTTTTTGTATAATATCGTCTAGTTTTCAGACAGAACTTGTCTGGTAGAATTTTACACCAAGTTGTGTTGGTTAGATAGATTTTACTGGCTGTGTAGTTATGTTGAGTTTGTTTTTTTTCTAATTCTGGTCTAGATGATAAAATAGAAATGACATCCAGTATAGTTGTTCTCTATTATTAAGATGTCAACATGGGTTGGGGTCACATACATATTAAATTATTATAAATAGTAAAACAAAATTGAGATTTGTTACATGACAATTCTTAAAATCAAAATCTCATTCTGTAAGCTTTATATAGGTAATTAACAGATACCGGTAAATGTTTTTTAAATTTATCACATAACTTTGCTTGTCTCCGGGTTAATTAACCATCACATATTTGTTTATATCTAGCATGTGTATTATAAGATATGACATCACACAAGTCCCATTCATGGGAAAAATAAAAACAAACATGTACATTTAAATCAAAAGTGTTGCGGTTATGTGATAAAAAGAATCTGACACTCGTTTTCATTTTAGAAAAACTTTTCTTAAACTCGTTCAGAAAAAAAGTTATTAAGCTCGCCAGTGGCTCACTTAATAACTTTATTTTCCAGACACGTTAGAGAAAAGTTAATCTCAACTGAAAACTCATGACAGATCATATATATCTTCGATGGCCCTGTTTCGGTGCATGCCCTAATTCGGTGCACTTTACTTTGGAAATGATATCTTCTTTAAGAAGAGCTGAATTACGTCATCACTTTTTGCAATCCACAAAATAAAAAAATACCTGTCATCGCTGTCAAAAAATCTAAAATGTGCTGCAAACAGTTCAGTTATTTACTATATTTGATAAAGCATAGCAATTTCAGCCATTTTCCTTATGTCTGTTTTCACTTGGATAACTTTTGTTCCAAAAAAATACTGTCCTGAAAACGTTTCTCTCAATTTTGTAGAGATATACATTTGTTGCCATATGCTGCAGCAAAGTCACATGACTTTGATGTCTCTGCTCACTGTTTTTCAAGTACAGGCTATGTCCGAAAGTATATCATTCACTATTTTTCACATAGGAGAGAGACCTTACAGAACAGAGACCTACTTTAGTTCATTCATACAGGATAGAGACCTAATTTAATTCATATTGGAGAGATACCTACTAGATTTTAATCAAATAATATTTTACAGGAAAAAACGCCTTACCAGAGTAGTTTTTAGTCAAAATGCACAAATTCCAGAGAAAAAATGAGTTTAAACAAGGTAAGAAAATTGACAATAAATGGTTCTTGTTATAAAAAAAATACTTTAAACTCTTTACAGCATGCATAATTTGTTTGATATGCATTTCATTTTGTTTTAACAGTTCAAAGTTAAAAATTAAGTTACAGACCTACTACTTTTAATTTACAAATGTAGTCATACACTTTTGTTGTACACTGTATTTGGATAAAAATAAGCCGCACCGAAATAGGGCAGATAAACACAAAATAACACAAAAATGGCTATGTCATTAAAAGGGTTGCAACCGCATTAAATATGGAATATTTTGGTAAAGGGGTCATTTCACCGAGAAATCTTCCCGGAAGACTGAGCTGCGATCTCAGAGCGTGGCTTGATCGCCGCAGGTCGCACGTAGTCGACAGTTGACCGAGGGTTGGTCGTGCCTTGGTCTCCCGTGGTCGCACATGGTCGAGGATTGGTCTCCCGGAAAAACAGATCGTAGCTCGGTTTTTTGACATGTCAAAAAACCGAGCCTCGACCTAAAAGTCGCACGGCGAGCGTCGAAAGAGCGAGCAAGATCGAGGAAAGAACGCATTGGTCGTGGGACGATCGAAACTAGAGCGGGGATGAGCTAGGCTCAGTCTTCTCGAGCGAGAATTGGTCGCGCGAATGGTCGTGCTGCTCGACCCCTGCTCGATCCCCGCTCGATCCGTGCGATCTATCTTCGCTCTTTTGCGATTAAGCCTCGCTCCGCGAGACCTGTCCCAGACCTTCCCTAGACCCGTACGTTCCATATTATTTCCATTGGCGACCTCTGTGCGCTTAAGCTTTAACCAAATAAGATCGACCCTCGCTTAACTTGCGGTTCTATAGATCTTCTATAGTTAGTATCCATCTTTGCAATTCTAGGCCCCACCCTGGCCAAAAGTACGTCAAACATCTCCGGGGCATACGGAGATAGGTCCGGTAGGTAGCTTCATCTCCCAGTCTCAGTTCTGTCATGAGGGAGGTGTACTGACCATAATGTTCCCTCTGGTGTTCACGAGGCTCCTTTTCAGCATGGTTAGCATGGCCAGGGAGTCTTGCTGCAATTTCAGGGCATGGTGCTGTAATACATGTACAAATGTACACTAGCATGATGCAGGGCGATTGGGTCCATGTTATCCCTTCGGAGACTGGTCAAAAACTAATGGTCGGCCAACGATCGCCGGGTATTGTATAATGATCGCAGTGGGTCGCGCGCAAATCCGTGCAACCAAAACCAATGTGCGCGTAGCTCGGGCGAGACTCTGTCGAGAAAAGATCGAGAATTGGTCGTCTGGGCGAGGCTAGAACGTTCGAGATCGCATCTAAATCGTATTGATCGAGGGTACATTGCAACTCGTACGTAGCTAGATCGGTCGGGAACGAGTCTTGGTCGGTCGAGGTCGCGCGCTTGCAAAGATAGATCGCCGAGAGATCGAGGCAATGTCGCAGATTGGTCGAACAGAACGAACCTTGGTCGTGTCAAGATCGCTTCAGATCGAGTGGATAGACGTAGGTAGAGCGTATACAGAGCGTGTGTAGAGCGTATAGGACGTATATAGAGCGTACACATCGAAGGTCAAACGAGCTTACATCGAACATAGAGCGTGCACAGAAAATAATGGGGCAGGTCGCACGGTTTTTGCCCGCGACCATGGGAAAACCGAGCTGCGATTAAGGTCGCGCGTGGTCGCGTGCGACTTTTCCAGGTCGTACTCGGTGAAATGACCCCATAATATTAGTTTTTTTCATACAATTTTAAGATTTGTAATCACCGCGATCAGTTTGATTTCTAAGCGCACCGAAACTGGTCAATCCACGATATATTTGTTGAATCATTCATAACCATAGAGACACTCATTTACATTGTTTGAGGACAATTTATAACTGAAATTCTTTTTTAGACAATCTGTACTATTTTATAGACATTAGACACTTACTTTACAGAACCAACATAACATGAGCATAATCACATATTGAACATATTAACCTACAGTAAAGCAACGTTTAACCAGACTGCTTTTTATGGACAGTAAATCCTCTCAAATGTGACCACCAAAGTGGTTCATATCTTGGGTTTAGTAATATTAGCTTTATGCATGACAAACATTATGCAGACAGCTCCCAAAGGAGCTTTCTGCATTACATTCATCCTGCACTAATGCATTCCCTCCTATTGACGCCTCTGTAAAAGTCATTTTTGAAACCATGGTGATAAATAAAGCATTTGCTCTATTGGACCAAATGCTCTATTTATTTACCACATTGGTTTCAAAACTATATATTAATTCTAAAAATATATTTTTTTGTTATAAAGACTCCTTTACTGTAGAATTATTCAAAGAGGTAGGGTCCAGGAAATGGGTTAAGCAATCACCTGTTTCTAAAATCACACATTGTTATTTATTAAGTGGTGGCATTAGAGAGGTTTTGTTATTTATTAAGTGGTGGCATTAGAGAGGTTTTGTTATTTATTATTTGGTGGCATTAGAGAAGTTTTATTGTATATATGCAGGTAATAATATTGAAAATTCATAAAATACTTGGTTCACTGTTCAAATCAAATTGCAGAATAAAATCATTCCCAATTTACCTAAATAATAAAATAGAAATGATTTCTAGTATAGTTGTTCTTTATTGTTGATTGTCAAAGATGTTTCTACTGTTTATACTGGAATCATCATACAGTAAAACTTCGATTATCCGAACACTAAAATACGTATTATTATCGATCTTTAAGACAGGTGGCAGCTTAATGCATGGTGAAAGTCATGCAGAAAGCTCCCCTAGGAGCTTTCTGCATGACTTTCACCATGCATTAAGCAGCCACCTGCCTTAAAGGGTATAAATTCTTCTATACCGAAAATTCGAATAATCGAGGTTTTACTGTATCATGTTAATTAACCCTTTCCCCGTTCTGTGTTTATTACAAATTTCAATACCTAATGAATAGTCATGGGCAAACTAGTTATAACGATACAAGGAAGGTGCAACATTATAGCCATTTCAGAAAGTCTATCAAACTCTATTAGCAAACAGAGCAGACCCTGATCAGACGGCTCCTCTAGGAGCCGTCTGATCTGGGTCTACTCTGTTTGTAAATGTGTGAAAACACGTTTATATGAGGGAACAGGTTAAGTAGGTAATCAATAGTAGGAAATTAATGAAAAGCAACACTACTAGTGCATTATTCATGCCACAAGTCTGACATATTCAACATATTTGGAGAGCCAGATGTTCAACGGATCCGCTTCTAAATAACCTGGTAAAATCTAGCACATTCTGTGACATACATTGTTCATGTATGTTAGTTATTATTTATCAGTAAGTGAAAATTATTTTAACATCATTACAGTATACCTTGTATGTTTTTATGCCCCCATTGATAAGTCAGGGGGCATTGTGTTTTGCACTTGTCCGTCCATCTATGTGTCACGCTTGCACATGCAGTTGGTTGTCAGTTATTTCATTGTCAAGCACCACCAATGGGGCATCGCTGTGTCTTACAGATACAATTTTCTAGTTTCCTTATGATATGTTATACTTAATTGGGAAACTGTGGGATATTTTTCTTTGTGAAAACTCCAGATGTTTTCAGCTTACTTGATATAGTTGGTAATTATGTGAACATTACAAGGATATATTTATGATAAGTCAGTAAACCCTTTACCTCAGGGACACCTTTTAACGCCTTTGCAAACAGAGAAGACCCAGATCAGATGGCTCCTGAAAAAGCCATCTTATCAAAATCTGCTCTGTTTGCTTATGAAATAATATACAAATGTGATTCTACAATTTCTGCCACATTAAAAGTTTCCCTTGTTCATTATTCTGTTATAAACATTTAGCTAATTAACCCTTTCCCACATATAAATGTGTTTTCACGCATTCACAAACAGAGTAGACCCAGATCAGACGCGCTGTCTGATCAGGGTCTGCTCTGTTTGCTAATGGACTATGATAGATCTATTTCTTTACTTTAAAATGGCTACAATGTGCCGCATTCCATAATTCATTATAAGTATTTTGTCCATGAATATTTAGAATGTATTGAAATTTGGAATAAACATAGAACAGGGAAAGGGTAAATATGTATACATGCCGTATATTTACATGAATATTGGTCAGGTGAAGGGTTAAGCAGAGTTATTGCCCTTGTCATAATCAGACTTTAGTTCAGGCATGTATGTCATTTGTATACATTTCTACTTTATTCTGTGATAATTTTGATAGTTAACAATACTCTGCAGTTTATTTGTCTGTTTACGCATTTTTCTAACACTTGTACATGTACTTCATTGATTTTCTTGTTTTGTTATAATTATTTGTTAAGTAGAGCAGAACCTCTCAAAGCTGCCACTTTATAAAGGAACATGGAAGTTTATCTAAGAGAAGGTACTACTTAATTCTGAATTAACTCTTTATACGTACTCCATATACGTCTTTTATACCTTTGTAAACAGCTAGACCCAGATCAGACAGCTGCTATAGGAGCCACCCGATCAGGGTCTACTATGCTTGCTTATAATATATTATTTCAATTTCTGTCATGGCCAATATTTCCAGCTGCCATTATAAAAGAATATTCTGAGTAAAGGGTTCAACAAATGTGCAGTATTTTTATGCCCCCAAGATCAGATCTGGGGGCATATTGTTTTGCCCTGTCTGTCTGTCTGCTTGTCACAAACTTTAACATTGGTCATAACTTTTGAGCCAGTACAGATAGAGACTTGATATTTGGCATGCATATGTATCTCATAAAGCCGCACATTTTTAGGGGGTGACATTCAAGCTATTTTCAAATAAGGGTAAGGACTTGATTAGCTACATAAGGGTGAAGTATCCACTTTAATGACTGATATTTTAACACTAATGTCATCTTTAGACAGGCTTTACTAAATGCTTGTAGATATGTGATGTGATGTGATGCAAGTATTTGTGATAAAATACGTATGTATATATACTTTTAACTGTTAAAAACAATCTGTATGTAGTATACTATGTGATTATAAAGAGGACATTTTCATTTATATTTTTTGATAAAGACGACATTGTTCAATGATTACTTGTTAATCCCTTTACCTGAAGCTTATTCTTGTTAGAAATGGTAATGGCATATGAACACAGGAATGTTTGGCATTGGCTGAAATTGTAGAATCAGATCAATATTGTCATAACCAAACAGAGCATACCCTGATCAGATGACTGCTACAAGAGTCATCTGATCTTGGTCTACTTTGCAAAGGTGTCTCTATCAGTGCTGTTCCATTTAAATGTGTATGGGGGTGCAGGAAGGCACTTTCAAATTCAGCCACCCACCCATAGAAGTTGTTTACTAATGCACAAACCAATTTGTACCATTTTGCCACGAAACCCATCCATGCATAGCGTTTTTTTTAAAGTTTATTCCTGCCCCAAATACACATTGGGTTGAGTTACTTTTTGCAACACATCATGGATCAAACAAATAAGAAATTCCTTCCAGGAGTTGATGTTTTATTCCAGACCTTGATGTTAATAAAGTGTGGATCCAGCAACATTCTTCCTGTAATAATGCCATATAACCTATACCATTCTAGACATTCCGCATTTACTCAAACTCTTTGTATGTTAATAAGGCTTATGAGATGTGTTGAACAGCTTGGCTCCTGATGAAAGTCTTTCGAGTTATTTTATCTAGATCCAAACTATGTAATAAGTTTTCACTGCAAGCTTATAAAGAACTAATACTTGGACATATTCCATTTCCACTTGATTGTAAAACAGGATAAACCATTCAGTACCATTTTGGTACTAATCATTAAATGCAAGTACAAATAATATACAGTAAAGCCTCTCTATAATGACCACTAAATTACATCAAGTATTTTGTATTAAAAGCAGGTGGATGCTTAAAGCAAGGTGAAAGTAAAACAGAACGCTCCTATAGCAGCAACCACCTGCCCGAAATACCAACTAATTAACACAATTTAGTGGTCGTTAAAGAAAGGTTTTACTATAGTAACAAATAGTGTAGACTACATTATATGTCTAAGTCTGTCCAAATATTTAGCATACAGGTAAATGCAGACACAAGCATTATAATGTGCAAAAGGACTTATTTGTGATGACATTTTACATATTGAACAAATACTATCATTATTTATGACATTTATTTTCTATACTTCTTACAATTATATACATCTTTACATTTGATGGTAATAAATAATTCATCTATCAGAATAGTGTTATTCTATTTAACCTCCCTGACTTAAATTTAGTCCAAAATAGATCAGTAACAACACTGTTATACACTTTGTGCTTTTGAATATACATTAGAACCCATCTTAAGTGGCCATTCATTTATTGAGCATATGAGACTTAAAAGCAGGTGGTTGCTTAATGCATGGCATATGTAATGCAAAATTAATTTTGACCTGCATGAAGCTACCATCTACCTTACAGACCCATACCGGTGATAAGACCTGTTTTTGATGGTTGCTTAACCCTTCGCTTGCTGAATTTTAAAATACATTTCTCCTTCTTTACCCATGCCCTGTTGTATAATTACATATATCTTCACTGTGTACGCGTTTTTCGCTGTGCAATCACTGCTGTGGAGTGCACTGGTTGCACAATCAACTTGTAAATAGTGCAGACCCTGATGAGACAGCTCCTGCAGGAGCTGTCTCATCTGGGTCTTCACTATTTACAGGCAGGTATATTGACGTGAATAGCAAGCGAAGGGTTAAGACAGGTTCTATTGTATTTCATTGTGGAATAATGACAACATTATGCAAACAGCTTTAACCAAGATTCAGAATTTACTCTGCATCTCATCTGTGTCCACCCTGACCATGGTTTAGCTTGCCAAAGGAAAAAACTGCATTGCCTGTTAATTGCAGATACAAAATGTATGGCAGTACTTTTCGATTCCCATATTTTCTGCACAAGTTCTAGTTCATTTACATGTACTTAGTTGTTTATCAAACAGACCTTCACGAAAAAAGTCAAATAGTGCAACTTATTACTTTGGGTCATTCTCTTGCTTAGATCCTTTGCCACTTCAGATATCCTTATGCCTTTTGTAGCAACAGATTTGTTGTTTTTCGCCAAGATTCACTGAGATTCACCAATGTATTATCAACCCTTTGAATTCTAAATGTATGCCTTTGCAAACAGAATAGACTCAGATCAGTAGGTTCCTACAGGAGCTGTCTGACGAGGGTCTACTTTAAATGCTTAAGGAATGATGTATATTGTGTCATGGCCAAACATAATTAGAGTGTCAAATAGTTTGGTTCCTGATCACGATGAGACACTAATATGATCTGTCTCATATGAATCCAACAGTTTGTACAGTTAATCATGGATTTGCCTGAGTGTGCAAGTTATTTAGATATGACTGAGCACACTTTACAAAGTTTACACAGTCCATACTTGCAAATCCCACCCTGAGATCAGGTGACTTGACTTTTGCAAAAGATTCAGTGTTAATCTTTCAGTATCACAGTTACTTGGATTTACCATCATCTCGACTGTTTTTCAAGTCAGTGCCATACCATTGGCCTCCATGTCCACCTGAAAACAAATACAAAGTTTACAAATTGTAAGTTCTTAACACATTGCCCCATAGTGACACATTTTTGCACCTCTATAAAATTCACATTGTGAAACCATTGTGATAAATAGAGCATTTGCTCCTATAGGAGCAAATGCTCTATTTATCACAATGGTTTCAAACTACAAAATTCTAAAAAAAAAATCCTTTTCTCTAATTAATGCTCCTTATCGGTAGATTAATTTAAAAAGGTTGTGTCTAAAAATAGCCCAGGAGAGAATGAGTTATAGCGATCTACAGATTAACCGGTACCCTGCTCCAATGTGACCTGACTGGCATCTGCAGTTTAGATGCCAAGTATCTCAAAAGGATCAAAGCTATTTGATACTTTGGTAAAAATGTTCTCAAAAGCTCAACCTTTCTCATGGTAACATATCTTGGCTCCTATCTACAAATGGCTTGGATCCAGATGAGCCACTAAGTAACTCCTCTGCGTCCATTCAGGATCCAATTCAGGCTAAACATTCTGTTTTGTGTAAAAATGGCTTATATATAAATAAATGTTTACAGCTCAATAAGAGTTGACCCTTCACTCCATGAATAATCATGAAAGAAAAAATGATGACATCATAAATACATGTATTAATATTACAGAATGTTTGGAACTGTAGAATCAAATCTATATTTTATCATAAGCTAACAGATCAGACCCTGAGGAGCCATCTCTAAACTGATCCTGCAGGAGCCATCTGATCTGGGTCTACTCTGTTTGCAAAGGCATAGAAAAGCTTATTTATGGAGTATAAGATTAAAACATTTACATATGACTCATATTAATTTATGATTTACCTGGCAAACAGTTTTGATTCAGATGAGATGCCAAGTGAATCTACATCTATTCAGAATCAAAAATATACTTTGTATACTTGCATTTAGAAAACAAAGAGACCAAAATTTCGTGCAAACTCTAATTTGTTCAGCATGCTAAAAAGAACATCATAGAAGTAGTTATAATGTACCTGTGAATGTACAAATACCACTGAAAGCATAACATTTGTTGGTTTGCAAACTGAAGATCGGACAACTGAAACCAGAGATTTGGTATTTGATAAGGGTACAAAATGTCAAGATGGATTGCACAATAATGCAGATGTTGATTGATAACAAATAGTGTAGACCCTGATTAACCCTTTGCTGCACTGAGCACTATTGTCAACAGAGTAGACTTAAGATCAGATGGCTGCTATAAGAGCCCTCTGATCAGGGTCTGATCTGTTTGCTTATGGAAATATGTGGATCTGATTTAACAATTTCTTACATGGTCAAAAGACCTGTGTTTATCAATTAACCCTTCCAATCCTAAATTATCTGAGTGGAATAACCTATTGGTGTTAACTATACAGTCCACTCACTATGAAATAACCCATCAGTGTTAACTATACAGTCCACTCACTATGAAATAACCCATCAGTGTTAACTATACAGTCCACTCACTATGAAATAACCCATCAGTGTTAACTATACAGTCCACTCACTATGAAATAACCCATCAGTGTTAACTATACAGTCCACTCACTATGAAATAACCCATCAGTGTTAACTATACAGTCCACTCACTATGAAATGACCCATCAGTGTTAACTATACAGTCCACTCACTATGAAATAACCCATCAGTGTTAACTATACAGTCCACTCACTATGAAATAACCCATCAGTGTTAACTATACAGTCCACTCACTATGAAATAACCTATCAGTGTTAACTATACAGTCCACTCACTATGAAATAACCCATCAGTGTTAACTATACAGTCCACTCACTAAGATATAACCCATCAGTGTTAACTATAGAGTCCACTCAGTAGGAAATAACCCATCAGTGTTAACTATACAGTCCACTCACTATGAAATAACCTATCAGTGTTAACTATACAGTCCACTCAGTAGGAAATAACCTATCAGTGTTAACTATAGAGTCCACTCACTATGAAATAACCCATCAGTGTTAACTATAGAGTCCACTCAGTAGGAAATAACCTATCAGTGTTAACTATACAGTCCACTCAGTAGGAAATAACCCATCAGTGTTAACTATAGAGTCCACTCAGTATGAAATAACCTATCAGTGTTAACTATAGAGTCCACTCAGTATGAAATAACCCATCAGTGTTAACTATAGAGTCCACTCAGTATGAAATAACCCATCAGTGTTAACTATAGAGTCCACTCAGTATGAAATAACCTATCAGTGTTAACTATAGAGTCCACTCAGTATGAAATAACCTATCAGTGTTACCTATAGAGTCCACTCAGTATGAAATAACCTATCAGTGTTAACTATAGAGTCCACTCAGTATGAAATAACCTATCAGTGTTACCTATAGAGTCCACTCAGTATGAAATAACCTATCAGTGTTACCTATAGAGTCCACTCAGTATGAAATAACCTATCAGTGTTAACTATAGAGTCCACTCAGTAGGAAATAACCCATCGTTGTTAACTATAGAGTCCAATCACTATGAAGAGCGTAAACTTGCTAGAGGGTTTGAAGGACAAGCTATGATGACACAGATTGGAAGTCTCCTCTAGGAGCCCTCTGCTCTTGGTCTACACTGTTTGCATATGACAATGCATGTATTTTTCGGGTTGAAAAGTTAATCTGTATGATGTCATTATGTGAATATTCATGTGGTAAAAAGTTCCATATTTTCAAAACAGCAGCTGCAGCTGTTCTGTTTGCAGATTAGGCACCATTTTGCAGCTCACCATGCTAGCAAAAGTGTGATTAAAAAGGTATGAAACAAAATACATGACAGATAGACAGATGGAGAAGTGATCCCTATTTGACACCCTGCTACAGTAGTTGACACAACAATCACATTTTTGGCTTTGTAAATAGTTTAGAACCAGATCAAACACCATAATAAAGTGTAAATTATAATCAGGTTCTACACTGTTAGCTAGCCATCCTAGAATATGCTGTTTTGCCAACTTGTGTCACAGTGTCATGCCTGTTTTCATAGAACTCAGCTTAAATTCAGTTAATTATGTCATTCTGAGTATGTGTTGGATAGTACATTTGTATTATTCTCTGCATCTCATCAACAGCCTGGATAATGTGCGTACATTATAACATGTTCATTAATAGTTTAACCCTGTTCTACCGGTATATTTAGTCCAAATTTCATTACCTACTTAACATTCATGGACTAAATAGTTATAATGATATTTGGAAGGTGGAACATTACAGCCATTTTTGAAACTAAAGAAATATCTATCAAATTCCATTAGCAAACAGGGCATACCCTGGTCAGATATGATCTGATATGGATCTATTCTGTTTGCAGATGTGTGAAAAGGTGTTTGTATGAAGGAAAGGGTTAAAGTTAAACATTGCATGTCATAAAATGTATACATTCAAAATAAAATCACCTCGTCAGGAGAGTCTCTGTCATCTATCATATCTGTGTCAAGTTCATCATCATTAGTGTCACTTTCATCATCATCATCATCTCCATCATCATCTTCTTCCTCTTCATCTTCATCAAAATGCTGTAAACAGTTAAAACAATCAACTGAGAAGAATCTTGTCTAAATTTCTTTTCATCCAGTTTGGATCAAGGTCAGACAACAAGTAACAAGGTATCTGAGCAGCAGGATCAGATGGCTCCTACAGGAGCTGTCTCACCAGGGTCTGCTTTCTTTGCTCTCTATGCTTATGGAATTAATAGATCTAACTCTACAGTTTCTGTGTTCATAATACCATTATAACTTTCACAAATATTCATGGTGTCACCAGGTAACGGTTTAAAGTTATTACATGTATTTTAATAGTTCTGCTATTAAATTATACATTTAGTATGACTAATTTGTCTAGCCTATATTTCAATAGCATGTTATATTTCATAAGAAAATTTGTCTTCATTGCAAGATATTTTTCTCTGAAAACATTTGAAAAACAAAACTGCCACACTGATCACTTGAGACCTAATGATACATGCTTTACATAAACATTTAATCCATTAAAACTAAACTGAAATCTTTCCACACAACAGGCACAATGTGAGTACCTATGCAAACATTGAACCCAGACCAGATGCCAAGTAACTTGGCTCATCAGGCTCCAAACTGTTTGACAAACTGACATCATTTCTGAACAGATAAGGAAAAAAAACTCTTCTTCTATAACTGAAGCTGACAACAATCAGCAATCTACAACCTGACAAAAACACCTTTTTAATGCCTTTGCGAATAAAACATACCTAGATCAGATGGCTCCTATTCTGTTCTGTTTGTTTTTGAAATATAAAAGATCTGATTAATGTTCGAATTCTGTTATTCATAATGCCACTATCATTAATTCAATGAATTAATATTTATGATGGCTTATTTCTTACATGAATATTCATCAGGTAAATGGTCAAAGAAAATATTTTGCACAACCACAAGTTCTTACCTCTGATGCAGTTTTTCCAATGGGAACTATGTTGTCATCCTTTTTTGAGATACTCTCAATCTGAGAAAAAAAGAAATCCAAAGTAAAGAAAAATTTACGGTTCACAATGAATCCGAGACTTTCATTGAAACAAACTAGGAGGGATCATATTCACTGAAATTCGATATTTTCTTCGAACTTAATGTCTTTCAGTGCCAAGAATGTAAAGCTCTATATTTAGAATCAAACAATCAGGAATGACAACTGCAGATATATACAATGCGCAGAAAAAAATGGTAAGCTGGTAAGCAAACATCAAAACCTTTTCATCAGAGAAAAACTTAAGATTTATTGGAAAGCTCAACTTTAAAGATTATGATATATTGAAAACTCAAAGTATATTGAATGATATTTGCATATGTGGATGAAGATCCGTTTCCAACTTATATCAAACCTTTGGTAAGATTTTTCTTATTATTTTGATATAATATGGTTTACTTGTTGGTATCCATACAGTACATGCACTAAGCTTGTGTCAACCGGAGCTGTCTGATCTGGGTCTACTCTGTTAACCCTTTCCTTCATATAAACGTTTTTTCATGCACTTGCTAACAGCATAGACCCAGATCAAACGGATCCTATAGGAGTTGTCTGATCAGGGTCTGAGCTGTTTGCTAATGGAATTTGATAGATCTGTTTCTTTACTTTCTAAAATGGCTACAATGTTTCACCTTCCATATTTCATTGTGACTAATTTGTCCATGATTATTCAGTAGGTATTGAAATTTTGATAAACACAGAACAGTGAAAGGGTTAAGAGATTTACAAGAGAAACATCAACAAAGCTCTAAGGGCTAAGAGAGATTTTGCTAAGAATAAAGATGAAAAGTGAAGTTATGTGGGTAAATTTTCATAAATACTTGAAATGCTCTAATCTAATATTTCGACCACTAAGGGCCTTTTTCAAAGATTATCATGTCTTTGAAAAAGGCCCTTAGTGGTCGAAATATTAGATCAGAGCATTTCAAGTATTTATGTTTTATATTAATTCCCTATTTTGGAATATTTTCTTCATGGTAAATTTTCGGTCTGAAAATATATGACAGCCATCACAAAATGAACATACCATCTTAACACCTCAATGCTGAGATTCAGCAATATCCTAAAACATTACATACACTGTAAAATTGAAATCATCACAAAGCTATTATGCCCACTGTTTAAAAAGTAATATTATTAACAAGTGACTTCACTGATGGAGATCTATACAAGAAGCTTTATTTTCAGTTAGGTTTACAACAAATAACATTAGCTATAGCAGAAGCTATTTGCCGACTACAGTAACATAAAACAATAACACTTTAAAACAAAAACAACCTGTAAATATAGGATAAAGTTTTGCATGCATGTATATTGAAACAATATATATAACATATATAGATATATTTAAAATCTCAAGTTTAATTTAAATAGTTTTCACCATTTATGATTCTAAAAAAGTTATCAAAGACAATATTGTCTTTAAAATAATTTATGCCTGTATGTTAAAATTGTTAAAAGATCATATTTAAATAGATAAAGGGAGACAATGCTGACATAGTAACATGAGAGCCATGATGGCCCTGATATCGCTCACCAGGTAATCAGAGGAGAAGATTTGCAAAGTTCTCACTATGTTTTTATAGAAAACTGGCCACCCCTGGGGCGGGCCTCATTTGACCACAGGAGCATAATTCATTTAACTTTTGTAGAGGACTTCAAGATGATGCTATGTGCCAAATATGAAAGCTGAGAACTTTCCAGTGTCATGAGAAGATTTTCAAAGTTTTCACAATATGTTTCTATAAAAAACAAGACATCCCTAGGGGGGAAAGCGTTGGGATAAGTGAGAACCTTCCAGTTTTCCAGTGAGAACCTTCCAGTTTCAGATGAGATTATTTTCAAAGTTTTCACTATATGTTTCTACTGAAAACTAGCCACCCCCAGGGCAGGGCCAATCTTGACCCCAGGGGTAAAATTTATATAACTTTTGTAGAGGACCTGAACATGATGCTATGTGCCAAATATGAAAGCTGAGAAGCTTCCAGTTTCAGAGGAGAAGATTTGCAAAGTTTTCACTATATGTATCTATATAGAAAACAATGCACCCCTGGGGTGGGGCCAATTTTGACTCAAGGGACATAATTTATAATAACTATTGTAGAGGACATACAGATGATGCTATGTCCCAAAGACAAAAGCTGAGAACCCTGAAGATTCAGAGGAGAAGATTCTTAAAGGTTCAAATTGTTGACGACTGGCGACGGCCGACGCATGCCAACTGACATAAGGCGATCACAAAAGCTCACCCTGAGCACTTTTTGCTCTGGTGAGCTAAAAAGGTGTCTACACAGATTTGCCTCCCTTAATCATATGTATAACAAGCTTGTATCTAGTGCCATAATTTAAGATTATTAATTATCACAGTTTAAGCAAGTACTTATATTATCATATGTCATACGGTCATATAGCGATGGAGAGTTCTGAAGTCGCCTGTTAAAAAAGAAACAGAAAGCCCACAAACTAGTGGGTGTAGCATTATGCACATAAGATTCCAGCTGGGAAACCAAATATCCTACAGGTACAAGCTGGCAAGCTACCTGGCCTTTTTTTTACTATGTTTAAAACAAGTGAGTTGTGCATACCAGGGCGAAGCTGACGTGAAAAGGCATGTTGCGTGCAAATAGCACAAAGACCAGTATGCATCTCTGGGAAATCAGCCTACCATTAATTTTCGTCCTGTAAATGATCCCCTTGCGTACAAAGCTCTCAGGTAAAGGCTTTTCACGTCTTTAAAATGGCAATATTTCAAGAGCTTTATTTCTGGCCCCACAACCAGACCATTGCCATGGACCGAACGTGGCCCTTGGTCCTCAGCTATTAATGCCACACTCATTTATCAAGTGATGCTCTGATGCCGACCCGCAACCGCAGTGAAGGATAACATATATTCATTTCAAGAGCACCAAATGTACAAGAGCAACATGAACAGTTTTGTTGTCAGAAGTGTTAATCCCTGCCTACCCAATGTGTTATGTGATACAGTGAATGCTTTAAAAATATGCTCTAAATGCTCCAGAGGGGTTTTGCACATTAACCGGAAGAAGAAGAAAAGTAATTTGAACAATGCATGGAAAGGTAAATCCAACAAGTTTTATTACGACTTTTAAACTTTGCGCATGTAAATATATTCTGATTCATGGATATAAATTGATCACTACAAGCTGAACCAGCTTATTCCAGACCTGACGTAAAAGGTAAATTTAAATTATCGCGAAAACTAGTGATAACAATTATTTCTTTCTATAGCTTAGTCATTTACCCAAGATTGGTATTCTTCCTCTAATTCAGACAGTTCATTCTCATCGTCGCATGGTTTATCTACAGTAAACCACAGCGAATCGGTTGCAGAGGGGATTAACTTCGGAAACAGTGGTGCAGACATAATTGCTAGCTCTGTAAGCCGAATACTCGAAAACATATTGGAATTATTAACATCTTGAATATAATTATTCTCCGGTCGAAACCAATAAAAATGTATGAAATACATTATCTATCACAAAACCCAATACGTAAGATACCGTATAATCATATTATAGTAAATACGAATCTTAAATTTATTTTTCCCTTGTTTACTTCCGGTTTATCTTCACGTGTTGTCAAAAAATCATCATGACAGACAGAAATCGAAATAAACTTCCAAACAATCTTCCACAACTTCAGAATTTAATTAAACGTGACCCAACGTCTTACAAAGATGAGGTTTGTTGTGACTGTTCAATATTTAAGTGTAAAATAACTTGATGAGAGACAGAGACTGTCATGACTGTATTCATTTCAGACATTTGCAATGTCCCCTGTTTCATCATTATGTTTACCTTTGATTTACCTTGATCCTGATGGTCTTCTGTTGGGCTGATACTCGTCTTGACCCAAATTAACAAGGTTGTGCTCATTATGGTAAAAATATGTCCTTTGCATGCGCACATGACCACATTTTCTAATACTACTGATATGAGAATTTATCGTCCTTATATGTGTGACAGGCAGGGTACAGGTACTGGGTGAAAGACCGTAAGCGGTTCGGATAGCTCAGTGGTTAGAGCACTCCTCTTGTAAGTGAGAGGTTCCGGGTTCAATCCCCGGTCTGGCTGCATGTTTTTTCACCAGTCCTGTTACAATTGGCGCCCAACTTGAAAATCGGACCCTGTGCACGCCCATGAATTCTGCTGCAGATTCGGCAAGAATCTCAGGGAAAAAGGGGGAGTAGTGTGACAGGCCGGGTACAGGTACTGGATGAAAGACCGTAAGCGGTTCGGATAGCTCAGTGGTTAGAGCACTCGCCTTGTAAGTGAGAGGTCACGGGTTCGATCCCCGGTCTGGCTGCATGTTTTTTCACCAGTCCTGTTAAATATGTTTCCAATCACTTTATAGTTCTGATTTAAAAGCATTAACACTTAATGCAGCAACAGTACCAGAAGATAGACTGCTGTTCCAGTTATTTACAGATATTAATGAGAAACGGTTCTGACCAAAGGCTGTCCATGTATACTGTTTCTGAAGTTTTAAATTATGCCCTCGATTTGTATTAGAGTTCATAATGACTATGTTGTCTATGTTCACAGCTTCGTACTTGTGAAGAATTTTAAATAGCTGGATCATGTCAGCATGTTGATGGCTATATAAAAGGGTTGGCAGACCCAGAGTCCTGAGACGATCTTCATAAGTTTTATCTTTCAATCCAGTTACCATTTTCGTGGCTCTACACATTTTCAATAGATAGATTGTCTTTTTTACATTTTGGTGACCGAATTACACTGACATATTCCAAGTGAGGACAAACTAATGCCTTAAAAAGTGGTATAAAAATGTCAGTGCACGTAAAGGTCTTTCTTATCATTCCAAGGGCCTGGTTAGCTTTCTTTCCTTTCAATGCAATATGCTCACTGAAATTTAGTTCGTCGTCAAACAGCACACCAAGGCCGTTCTCTTGTTTGTTGTCTTCGATGACGGTTTGTTTCCATTTTGTATGAATACTTTGGGTTCCTTCTGCCAAGGTGCATACATTTGCACTTTGATGCATTAAATTTAATCAACTAGTCCTCTGACCAGCTGTGTAATCTGTCTATGTCCTGTTGTAGGCTTATTATATCTGAACTGTCAATTATATTTCTATATATTTTCGTATCGTCTGCAAACAATTTTACTACATTTGAGACCACCTCTGGCAAGTCATTAATATATACTAAAAATAAGGTTGGTCCTAAAACGCTGCCTTGAGGAATTCCGCTCTTTATCTGTGTCCAATCTGAATATGATGTAGCAACTTTCTTTTGCTGTTGACGATTACTTAGAAATGATTTAATCCAGCCCAGAATGTTTCCCCTGATGCCATATGCTGACAATTATTGAAAAAGGCGCTTGTGGGGAAGAGTGTCGAAAGCCTTTGCGAAATCTAGGTAAACACAGTCGACACTGCCTCCCTGCTCCAGTATTTCAGTCCAGTGTTCTACCACTTCAATTATTACAATTAACTGTGTTACACACGAATGTTCAGAGAAAAAAGTTATTTTGTTCCATATGGGACATAATTTTGTCCCTAACAAATGTTTCTAATAATTTGCAGACAACCACGGTTAAACTCACTGGCCGATAATTCCAACTTTTGTATTTCTCTCCTTTCTTAAAAAGTGGCGTTACTTGCGCTTTTCTCCACATTTCAGGAACCACTTGTGTAGACATGTAGACAAATTAAACAACTCCGACAGAGACATGGATAGTTCATCGCTGCACTCTTTTAAAAATAACGGATAAATACAGTCATGTTTATTGAAATCTAAAGATTTATAATAAATAAAAAACAGTCACAGTCATTGTGTCAAGCAGTTACCGATAGAAACTGCCGTATTTATTCCTTAAATATCCGAATTGTCCCTTTCTTTTTCTCCATCCTACTGTTACTATTTATAGAATGCATGTGGGAAAACCCTGGTGAAGCTGCACACGCCCCATTACTTTAGCCCGCCCCAGTTTACATTGCGTATATGTCATAAGTAGCAGATCAAAACGGGGTACCAGTATCGCTTAGCAACTGTATGCGACCATTTTAGCTGATGGAAACCAGACACGATATCAAAACGAACAAGTGATTTGTTTTTTTGTAAAACCTAACCAAGACATTAAAAGAAAATAGACATGAAGGAGAAACAAAAATAGATCACCATTTAATAAATATTTTTAGCGTTGATATACGAAGCGATCTGTAGGCTGTACCGAAAATCATTAATTCAGGTAGAAACAGCCTATAACACAGTTTTATAAAATTCATTGTTGTAATAACTTGTAGCCCAATCCCTTTGCACATGTTACTATGCAAATAAATATGTTTAAACTATAAAATTCATTTTATTTGCAACTTCCACAAACAAAACTATACATAAAAACAGCATGTGAAACATTTGAATAACATTAGAACAAGACAAGTAATTAATCTTCAAAACTTTTCTGTATTACATACATGTAGTAGATTCTACACTTGTTACACAGTAACCGATTTCGATTATAATCAAAACTTAGTTGGTTGGCATGATCCAATTTTAGATTATGAAAATCAAGCAGATTCCCATCACTATTTCAAAGCACTTGAACCACTTTGCCAAAAAGCTAGCTCCCAAGGCAAGAAGAGTTTATTGTGCTTATATACCGAAAAGCCTCACTGTTATATTAGTGTTATATTATGTTTGATTTCAGTTTATGCAGCAGTATAGGCATTACCAGTCCACACTGCAGATCTTCCAACTCAAACCATCACAGTACTCAAAGACTATGGATGAACTTCTCATGTTTCTAGCTCAGGTATTGCATTTTATTATTTTTTAGCTCCACTTTTTCAAAAAGTGGAGTTATTGTCATGAACCTCTCGATGGCGTCGGTGTCGGCATTGGTTAACCTTTTTGTTAAGGTCCATTTTTCAGAAACCATCAAAGATATTTGGTTCACATTTGGTGTGCATGTAAACTATCACAAGGGGAACATATTTCACTAGGGTAGGTAACCTTAAAATTAATTTTGCCATAATTATGCCCCTTTTTCCACTTCGAATTTTCATTGTTTGTTAAGTTTTATGTTAAGGTCCATGTCTCAGAAACTGTCAAGGATATTTGGTTCAAATTTGGTATACATGTTAACTATTACAAAGGGGACCCATTTCACAAGGACAGGTAACCCTAAAATTAAATTTTTTACACTATCCAGCACTAAAGAAGTGGAGTGCGCTGTCTGCGGACAGCTCTTGTTTAATTCATGTAATAGATATACATGAGAAAAGTGCATTTGTAAAGGGTAGGGTGTTTTGCAGATAATTAAAGTGGGATAGTGTAACTATAGATGAGAAGCCTTTTCAACCCTTTACTCCATAAATACGCGTTTCTACGCAAGTTGCAAACAGAGTAGACTCAAATCAGATGGCTCCTATAGAAGCCATCTGATCAGGGTCTGCTCTGTTTGCTGATGAAATAATATCGACATGATTCTACAGTTTCTGTCATGGCCAAAATTCTTTTGTCTATTTGCTATATTATAATTTGAATTAATTAATATTCATGCTGATGTCAATATCTTTACATTCATATTCATGGAGTAGAGGGTTAAAGTGGTAATAGCATTGACAAAACCTAGTTGGACCGTAATATTTTCATCGTTTCTAGTATACACATATACTTCAAGGCAATGCATTAGAGTTATTCATGTTAACCCTTCGCTTGCTGAATTTTAAAATACATTTCTCCTTCTTTATCCATGCCCTGTTGTATAATTACATATCGCTGTGCATTCTCTGCTGTGGAGTGCACTGGTTGCACAATCAACTTGTAAATAGTGCAGACCCTGATGAGACAGCTCCTGCAGGAGCTGTCTCATCTGGGTCTTCACTTTTTACAGGTTCGTATATTGACATGAATAGCACTTTGTACTTTCTTGAGTGGCAATATACATAATTCTGCAAACTACATTACTTCACATTTATAGTATAGTCTAAGTTATGGTTATTTGTTACATATGATAACACTTAGATACATTATAAAAAATGTCAATCTTAGTATATGTTTTGTGAATTTTCTTCTGGAGCTCTGTCACTGACTTGAGTTTAGCAGATAATTTAAAATGTAACATCTTTGAAGAGAATTTATTTGAAACATTACGGATCCTTATTAAATGCAAACTATCTGATGTGGATCCTTCTTACTTGACTCTCAGTACCAATTTAAAAAAAATAAATAATCGGAATGTATATGGTAATTGCTTTTATCCAAATTGGAATAGACAAATTTCTTTTGTGATATATACATCTTTCATGTTATTAAAGACAAATTGGATTTCTCTCCAGGTGTCTCACTGTTATCCTGATGAGATGAAAGATTTTCCTCAAGAGTTAAAGGACATCCTCCAACGGCATTCTTCTGTTTTAGACAGGACGCTGAGAATGGTAAGTTGAATTTGGTGTTTTGATGCATTTATCATCCCTGGTATATTTACTTCTGGATGCATGAAACTTGTAAGTGAGTGATTGATTGATACTGGTTCACCCAAATTAAACTAAGTATCCGGCCAGTAAAACTCCCTAAGGAGCAGTTGAAATAGAGTCTGCACTATTTGCTGCTATGTCAGTCTGATGTAAGTAAGTCCTTTGACATGCAATATAGAAACAAAATAGAGTTTCATACACCAATTAAGGGGAGAATAAAATATTGAACCTAAAAAAATAAATAAAAATAGGTTTTCATAAAAATTTACCAAAATTCCTCCTTAATTCTTTACTTCATATACAGTAAAACCTCTCTAAATCAGGCATTACAATTGTTATAAATATCGGTCTTGGAGACAGATGGCAGCTTAATGCAGGGTCAAAGACATGCAAAAAGCTCTTAGAGGAGTGTTCTGCATGACTTTTACCCTGCACTAAGCAGCCACCTGCCGTAAAGTATCTAAATTCTTCTCTGCTAGAATTGCGGTTTAGAGAGGTTTTACTGTAAATGTCTTTGCAAGCAGTAGACAAAATTAGATGGCTCTTGTAGGAGCAATCTGATTTGAGTCTGCTCTATTTTCCTTATGGAACTATTTAGATCTGACCTTACAGTATTTGCCTTGTCCAAACATTTCCTTGAAAAATTTATATTAACACTTCTCTTGCTGAATTTTAAAACACATTTCTCCTTCTTTACCCATGCCCTGTTGTATAATTACATATATTTTCACTGTGTACACATAATTCGCTGTGCAATCACTGCTGTGGAGTGCACTGGTTGCACAATCAACTTGTAAATAGTGCAGACCCTGATGAGACAGCTCCTGCAGGAGCTGTCTCATCTGGGTCTTCACTATTTACAGGTAGGTATATTGACGCGAATAGCAAGCGAAGGGTTAAAACAACTTAGTATAAGCCTTAGTAAAACAAAATAATTAATGAATATTCATGAAGTAACAGTTCGTACATGAATATTCATTAGGAAAAAGTTAATCAACCACATGCCATAGGGACCAAACTTTGACAGCTTTTAACAGCTGCTTAATCTGATCAGGGTCTGCTCTGTTTGCTTATGGAATAAGATAAATATGATCCTACGTTTAAACCAGCACTTCCAGTGTTCACATGTCATTTTAAAAGCTCATTTCATTAATATTCATAATGTCATTATTTCTTACATGAATACTGATGAGGTACAAATGAGGTACAACGATAAAGTTTTTACAGTCTCTGTACATGTATGTATGTATTAGACCTTTTAGCATATCCAACGGCGTAAAACTAATGGATATTTATATGAGACTTCTTTGGCTAGATCATTATAATGTATAGTGTAATATTTATGGTGTATTTGTAAGTTTCCAGGTCCAAAGTTTCCAAAGTTTTAATTGCTAGACAAAGAAATAGTTTCTCTTATATGCATGTATATCCTGATGAGAGTTGGTTGTAAGGTACAGTAGCTTGCATGACAAGGAAAGAAAGTAATATTTTTTAAAATTTATTTTGTTTCACTGTTGTTGCATACATAGTTTCTACTCATTTTACAGACACTTTGCAAAGCTTTGATTCAGTTGAGAAACAAAAGTCTAATCCCTGCCACTACAGTACTGGAATTGTTTTTTGAGATGTTCAGATGCCAGGACAAATTACTGCGCAAAACACTATACCATTATGTGGTCAGTGACATCAAGAACGTCAACCACCATCACAAAAATGCAAAACTGAATACAGTAAGTTGAAATTCATTTTTTTTGTACATTCATTGATATTTCCTATAGGTAGACTGTGCATAATTTTCTTAAAGGAAGGCTGATACACTATAAAATTTTATAATAGCATATAACCACAGAAACTTTAGGCCACTGCAGAAACTGTAGAATCAAATCTATATAATTAAACAAAGCAAACTCTGTTCAGACGGTTCTTACAGGAACTGTCTCATCTGAGTGTACTCTGTTAGCAACAGCTCATTTGTGAAGTAAATTTAAACTGTTAACCCTTTCCATCATATGAATGCATTTTCATGCATCTGCAAGCAGAGTAGACTCAGATCAGAGAGCTTCTATAAGGGCCGTCTGGTTAGGGTATGCTCTGTTGCTAATGGAATTTGATAGAGCTGCTTCTGTAGTTTCTAAAATGGCTACAATGTTCAACCTTCCGTATTTCGTTATAACTATTTTGTCCATGAGATTGAGCAGGTATTGAAATTTGGTATAAATATAGAACAGGGACAGGATTAAGGCAGATGAACATATTGGCAGATGAAAGTTACTTATTGTGCAAAGTGTTGTTCATTAGAAACCAGTGAAACTGCATTAAGTTGAGATTTTGCTGGCTATTCCTTTATAATACATTGTTATAGGATGTAAATCTTTGCATAAAACATTTTATTATACCCCCGCAAACTAACTTTGACAGGGGGTATATAGGAGTCAGTGTGTTGGTTGGTCGATTGGTCTGTTTGTCCGAAGCACGTCTATCTGTCTGTCCGTGGCACAACCTGGCACAAATGTTATTTGATTAGCGATCACGGTATTCCATTCCCTTTAGTGATAGTTTTAGTTTTTAGCTCCACTTTTTCAAAAAGAGGAGCTATTGTCATGACCCTCTCGTCGGCGTCGGCGTTGGTTAACCTTTTTGTTAAGGTCCTTTTCTCAGAAACCATCAAAGATATTTGGATCATATTTGGTATGTATGTATACTATCACAAGGGGAACCCATTTCACAAGGGTAGGTAACCCTAAAATTAATTTTGCCATAGTTATGCCCCTTTTTCGACTTAGAACTTTCATTGTTGGTTAAGTTTTATGTTCAGGTCCATGTCTCAGAAACTGTCCAGCATATTTGGTTCAACTTTGGTATACATGTTTACTATTACAAGGGGGACCTATTTTACAAGGGCAGATAACCCTAAAATTAATTTTGCTATAGTTATCTCCCCTTTCTGACTTAGACTTCCACTACACTATCCAGCACTAAAGAAAGTGGAGCGTGCTGTCTGCGGACAGCTCTTGTTTATAGAAAGTACCTCTATTTCAGTAAGCAGTTCTTATAATGTAACTTGTAGCAAGTCTTGTTCTAGTTTGAATGTAGACATATGATTACCACTGTTTTTTCTACAGACACTGCAGAACTTCATGTTTTCAATGACGAAAGACAACAATCCCGTTGCTGCCAAGATGTCGCTGGTAAGTTGGAAATATGAGCTGCACCATGAGAAAGATAAGATGTCACAAAACAATGCAATTTGTTCTGTGCACAGAAGAACCTCAGGGGTCTTCCTCCACCTGTAATTAGCTGGATGTTGCAATATAACTGAAATACTGTTAACACTTTCCCTAATTAATATTCATGTAGGAAATAATGATGTCATGAATATTAACAAGATTATTTTTTATAATGGCATATGAACACAGGACATTTTGGCTCGGGCAGAAGCTGGAGAATCAGATCGTTATTACACCATAAGCAAACAGAGCAGACCTTGCAAAGGTGTGAAAAGGTGTTAATATGAAGTAAAGGGTTAACCAGTTATGCCTAATGTCCTAACAAGGACATAGACATTCAGTATAGATAACAGATCAAAGGGCTGCTAATGATGCCCGCTAATCAATCAAGAATTTATATGCGTATATTTGTGTGACTGATATTTTATTTTGTACTTTATTATTCCATTCACTGTAGAGGAAGGGCTTTATCTATTAAGTTGGAAGAACTTGTTGCCCAACACCATTTCTGGTTATAATGACATAAAATATGTTTAAACTGTCAATCAAGATCTACACTGATTGCTTGGCAATTTATCTCAAAAGTTCTTGCAGACACTCCCCTTCATATGAAAATAAGATTAATTCATAATACAGTAAAACCCCGCTAATGCGACCACCAAAAAGGGGCATAATTCTGGGTGGCAGAGGCAGGTGGTAGCTTAATGCAGGATGAAAGTTATGCAGAAAGCTCCTATAGGAGCTTTCTGCATAACTTTCGTCCTGCGTTAAGCAACCACCTGCTTTAGACGACATCAGTGGCTGTTTATTAAGTGGTCGCATTAGCGGGGTTTCACTGTATATATTTGGACAAGTTCACATGGAAAATAAGGTTTAAATGGGTTAACCATTAATGTGTGTATGTCATAGGAGTTGAAAAATGTATTGAGTACATAATACATAAATCTTTAGCAGACATTATGTTCAGCATTGTACAGGTTGTTTGTTTTCACACAGTGTTTCTATTTCAGGATGTAATGATAGAGTTGTACAAGAGGAATATCTGGAATAATGCTAAAACAGTGAATGTCATCACCACATGTTGCTTCTCCAAAGTTACAAAGGTATATTCCACAATAAAACTAATGCATTGAGAATAACTTAACACTGATCTTGACAATTTTTTCTCAAATTTGCTTTCAAGAATAATAGCTTGGATCATTGGGAGTCACTTTTTTTATCTCTGACAATGTGGGATATGCAACTAAAAAAAGCACTTGATAGTTTGTATAATTTGTTTTTGCTGGTTTGAATGAGACATTTTAGGAAAACCTTCCTTGAACTTGATTTGGATGGATATGTTGATAATTTATTGAACCCTATTGATGTTGGATATTCATGTAAGAAATAATGATATTATGAATATATATCAGCTAAATTATTATAATGGTAAATGTACACAAGATGTTTTTGTATTGGTAATAACTAGTGTCGGCCCTATTATAGTTTCATAAACAAACAGAGCACACCCTGATCAGGGAGCTTCTGTAGGGGCTGTTTGGTCTGTTTCTACTTTGTTTGTAAATGCATGAAAGTGTTTATATGAGGAAAAGGGTTAAGGGGTGAAAACATACAAAAACAATATGGTAAATGCTGGAGCTCAACTCACTAGAATTGATTTCACATGAAGTCAGAGCTGTAGATATTAAGGTAGGTACTTATCTATCAAAATATAGTACGTCTTGGTCAAACAAATCTAAACACACAGTAAAACCTCTCTATAATGACCAGTAAATTACGTCAAGTATTTCGTGATAAAGGCAGCTGGTTGCTTAAAGCAAGGTGGAAGTAAAACAGAACGCTCCTATAAGAACGTTCTGTTTTAATTTCACCTTGCTTTAAGCAGTCACCTGCCGTAAATACCAACTAATTTACACAATTCAGTGGTAGTTATAGAGAGGTTTTACTGTATAACTTCTCAGTTAGACCCTCTTAAAAATATATTACTTCAGTCAAACCCTATAGAAACAGTTGTCTCTCTGTAAGGATTCAGCAATATATAGCAGCAACATAGTTTTTTGTGTAGAAATATAAACAATATTTTAATTAGAATCTTAATACACCTCTTATTTATGTCTCTTAGAAGTGCAGCAACTCTGATTTTATCATTGATATAGAGATTTTGACATTATTTTTTTCAAGGACCATAATGTATTTTGTACTGTGATGAAACATTGACTTTTTGATTTTATGTGATATAGATTCTGGTGGCGGCCCTGAAGTTTTTCTTGGGGAAGGATGAAACAGAAGACAAGGACAGTGACGACAGTGAATCAGAGGTAGACTTAATACATGAAAAGGCATTTATATGAGGGAATGGGTTATTCCACTATCAGTGACTCATATTTGCAAACAGCTTGGATACAGATGGGATTCCAAGTAATGTGGAGTCTCATCATGATCCAAGCTTTTGACACCCAGTCAATTTGTTTCTTAAACTGACAAAATCCTAAATTTTGAGTAGAAGCTTTATTATACCCCCCTTTTGAAAAAATGGGGGTATATTACTTTGCACATGTCGGTCGGTCGGTCGGTCTGTCGGTCGGTAGATCGATGGTTTCCGAACGATAACTAATAAACGACTTGACCTAGAATCTTCAAACTTGCTGTGGTGGTCAAAGGTCAAGGCCACCATGACCTAAAATGGTGAAATAGTTTCCGATCAATAACTGCTCAAGGGTTTGGCTTGGGATCTTCAAACTTGCTGTGGTGGTTATTCATGACCACTAGATGACCCCTATTGATTTTGAGGTCATTAGGTCAAAGGTCAAGGTCACCATGACCTTAAATGGTTAAATGGTTTCCAATCAATAACTGCTCAAGGGTTTAGCTTAGAATCTTCAAACATGCTGTGGTAGTTGGTCATGACCACTGGATGACCCCTATTGATTTTTAGGTCAAAGGTCAAGGTCACCATGACCTTAACTGGTAAATTGGTTTCTGATCAATAACTGCTCAAGGGTTTGGCTTAGGATCTTCAAATTTGCTTAGGTGGTTGGTCATGACAACTAGATGAGTCCTATTGTTTTTTAGGTCACTAGGTCAAAGGTCAAGGTCACCATGACCTTAAAGGGTGAAATGGTTTGCGATCAATAACTGCTCCAGGGTTTGGCCTAGGATCTTCTAATTTGCTGTGGTGGTTAGGAATGACCACTAGATGACCCCTATTGTTTTTTGGGTCACTAGGTCAAAGGTCAAGGTCACAATGCTCTGAACTGGTCAAATGGTTTCCGATCAATAACTGCTGAAGGGTTTGGCTTAGAATCTTCAAACTTGCTGCTGTAGTTGGTTATGACAACTGGATGACCCCTATTGTATTTGAGGTCACTAGGTCAAAGGTCAAGGTCACCATGACCTTAACTTGTAAAATGGTTTCTGATCAATAACTGCTCAAGGGTTTGGCTTAGGATCTTCAAATTTGCTTAGGTGGTTGGTCATGAAAACTATATGAGTCCTATTGTTTTTTAGGTCACTAGGCCAAAGGTCAAGGTCACCATGACCTTAACTGGTGAAATGGTTTGCGATCAATAACTGCTCAAGGGTTTGGCTTAGGATCTTCAAACTTGCTGTGGTGGTTGGTCATGACCAATAGATAACACCTATTATTTTTGAGGTCACTAGGTCAAAGGTCAAGGTCACCATGACCTTCACTAGTGAAATGGTTTGCGATCAATAACTGCTCAAGGGTTTGGCTTAGGATCTTCAAACTTGCTGTGGTGGTTGGTCATGACAACTAGATGACCCTATTGAATTTTAGGTCAAAGGTCAAGGTCATCATGACCTTAACTGATGAAATGGTTTCCAATTAGTAACTACTCAATGGTTTGGTTTGGGATCTTCAAACTTGCTGTGGTAGTTGGTCATGACCACTAGATGACCCCTATAGTTGTTGAGGTCACTAGGTCAAATGTCAAGGTCACCATGACCTTAATATGTGAAATGTTTTCAGATCAATAAATGATCAGTGGTTTGGCTTAGGATCTTCAAAGTTGCTGTGGTGATTAGTCATGACCGCTAGATGACCTCTATAGTTGAGGTCACTAGATCAAAGGTCAGGGGGTCTGGGGGGTATACATGTTTTACAAACATCTCTTGTTTCAATAGTGGGATAAGGGTTAACAAAGTGTGTGCTTTTAACCCCAAGTCTTTGTGTATGTAGACTGATTTTTATGATTTGGAAATAACTGTTTAAAAACTTAATATCTATGTCTTGCAGAATCAATATAATAATTTAGTATACATTCATTCATTTATTCTGTGCACTTCTTTTATGAACCCTATGCATACAGTTTGGATCTAGATTTTATGCTGAGTAACTCAAACATCTTATCAGGGTTAAATGTTAAGTTGATTTACACTTGGAAATGGAACAAAAAAATAATTTTTTTTAAAAAGTGAAGCAGGGAACAATTTATGGGTAGTATTACCAAGATGAACACATGACAGACATAATTTTATCATGTTTACAGTAATGACAGCATGGGAAATGATGTCACAAAAACGTGGCTTTAGGTTGTGTGTGCATCTACCTGAATCTGGATCAAAAGGCATTTATGCAAATATTTTCAACATCATTCATTCATTCACATTTTCATTCATTCATCCATCCGTCCATCCCAGGCCCTTGAGCAAGCCATGTTTGACCCAGCCGTTCTATATTATATTCAATTAAAAGCAACTTTGACCAGGCCTCATGTAAGCCATTGTACTTGGCCTAGTGATACTCAAGATAAGCTATTAAACTTTTACTTTGTGTGTTTTTTATCTGCTGGTGCTGTCTGTTGGTAAGTCCACATTACAGAACTTTTTATTCATGTTTACCATGAAGAAGACTGTCGATATTGTGTATTTGAATGAACAAGTCCAATTTAACATTGTGACTGGTAATTAATAAAAAAGACAATTTATCACCATATATCTTCTCCAGCACCTTCATTTCTTCACCATTTTCTTTGGAGGAGAAGGATGGGTTTGCATACAGTACAAAGATGTATTTGTTTTGTCAAACAGGATGAGAAAAAAGCCTCAAAAGACCTGGCACTTGGTTTTAGGGTAGGGAAGAAGACCAAGAAACGGCAGAAAAAGTTGGACAGAGCACTTGCTAACCTAAAGGTATTATATAGAGGATCTGTTGCGAGTTGTCTTTTAAGATCACATGTTCCTAAACGAGCCTTAGAAAATGTCATTAAGCGAGCCTTGGCGAGCTTAATAATATTTTCTTGGTGAGTTTAGGAACATGTGATCTTAAAAGACAACGAGCATCAGATTCTTTTTCTCGCATATCAAAATGTATTTTCGCCGTTTAAATGACATGTAAACATAAGTTTCCATAGCTTGACGTCATATATGACGTCATACATTCTAAAGTGATCTTACACGTGTTACAGATAAGGAAGTCTTAACCTGTTGTTCTAACTCAGAGATAAGGGAAGGTATGTGAGAAAAAGATATCTAGAATTGTTGAAGGTTGGTAATTTGAGCAGCAGATTTCATATACCCGCTCCATCTGAAATGCAGAGTGTCATACCTACTTTATTCGTGAATTGCACCAATCAATAACTTGTGAAAAGAACATAAACCATTCTATTGTACAACCTCTCTATAACAGCCACTAAATTACATCAAGTATTTTGTGTTAAAGGTAGGTGGCTGCTTAAAGCAAGGTGAAAGTAAAACAGAACGCTCCTATAGGAGTTTCTGTTTTACTTTCACCTTTCTTTAAGCAGCCACTTGCCATAAATAGCAATTAAATAACACAAATTAGTGGCCGTTATAGAGAGTTTTTACTGTACTGCTAAATGCGACCTGACTAACATTTGCAATCTGATCAGCTTGGCATGTCATCAGTATCCAAACACTTTATAACTTCTAAAAAGCTTAATGGATCGAAATTAAGTTAAAATTGCAACAGATCTACAAAAACCATTTGATCTTGGTCTACTCAATTAGCAAAAGCAGTAAAAGGCAAATCTATCAAGTAAAGGGTTTTAAAGATATCAAAACAGCTGCATTTTGCTTAATATCTGTGTTTGGGGAAAAACAGTTGAGAAATACTATCATTGTAAATGTCTTAGTGTTGTCCCAGAGTCGGTGTAATATGCAAAAACATCGAAATGTATAATTTCTTCAATATTTTTATAATTAGTCCTATCGGACGTCAAATGTTTATTCATTATTTTAAATTTCTTAATACATGTAATGAATACTTAGCATTCTGTCCCTTTGAACAGTTTTGACCTTTATAGGCTGACAAACAGCTGCAGTATCCATTTCCAATGCTCTTGTTTCAATTCAAATAGCAAGGATGAATCAGTAATTTGCCATCACATAATTCTCTGTATGCTGACTTACGTTTTATCTGATTAACCCTTTACCTGTTCTATGTCTATTTCAAATCTCAATACCTACTGAATATTTATGGTCAAAATGAAAAAAGGTGAAATATTTTATTCAAATCAGTCTGTCAAATTCCATTAGCAAACAGAGCAGGCCGTGATCAGACAGTACCTGTAGGAGCCGTCTGTTCTGGTTCTACTCTATTTGCCAGTGTATGAAAATATGTTTAGAAGGATTGGGTTAACAGTACTTGGCATCTTATAATATCTAAACTGTATTCGTAGGTAAACACTAATCCTAAGTTTGCAGCATTTAATAAGGAAGCTAAAAATGTTTATTGTTCTTTATTTGTTAAATAGAGAAACAAGAAAAAGAAGAAGAAATCAGAAACATTTAACTTCTCTGCACTACACTTGGTTCATGACCCACAAGGTTAGTATTACTTCTGAATCATTTTCACCCTTTACTTCATGAATATTCATGTAAGATTTTGAGCTAGTGCTACTGATAACGGTGCATACTCAAATACTAAAATCCTCATTTCTCCACCAAACTCTGTGTTGTGACCACTCTTTAGAATGAGTGGTCACAACATAGGGTTTGGTGGAGAAGTAAAGAAGTTATACTGGAAAATAGTTTAATGTGCGCATGACTGGCAACTTATCTGGAGCTCTGAAGACTTAATGACTTATAAATATTAATTAGTTCAATATTAGTTTATTAGTACAATATAGTAAATACATTTATAGAATAGATTTTTAATGTTTTACAGACAATCATGAATTTGGAATCATGTTATTACAGAAAGTGTTTGTTTAGGTAACAGCTGTGTCTATGGGAATGGGCTAATTATACCCCACTACCTGTGGTGGGGGCTATATATGAATCACCTTGTCCATCCGTCCTTCTGTCGGTCGTCACTTGCGTTTTTTCGAGACATTTGCTTTTTTCTAGAAAACTATTTTTGATAACTCCTTCAAACTTAATACATGTTATAAGTGTTATGTGGGGACAGTCTTCTCCATGTTTCATAACTGTTGCACAAAATTTGACTGGATTATGCCCCTTTTTAACTTCATATTTTGTCTCTCAATTGGGATATATTTTTGGGACATGCCATTTTCTTGAAACCTGTTTATGATATTGTCTTTAAACCTTGTACACATTATGAGGGTGATGAGAGGATGTGCAGTCAACAAGGGTTATAACTCTAAATTAATTTTTGAGGGAGTTATTCCCCTAAGTTACTTTCAGAAGCAATACTTTGTCCGGAGCATAACTTCTCAAGTATTTTAGGCACAACTGTGAAACTTTACTTATGGATAGAGGGTGATGAGACGATGTGCAGTCAGCAAGGGTTGTAACTCTAAATTCATTTTTGAGGGAGTTATTCCCCTTAATTGCTTTCAGATGCAATACTTTGTCCGTAGTATAACTTCTCAAGTATTGTTGGCACAAAGTTGAAACTTTATGTATGGAGAGAGGGTGATGACTGGAATTGCAGTTAACAAGGACTGTAACTCTAAATTCATTTTTGAGGAATTTATTCCCCTTTGTTTCTTTGCATAAGTATCTTTTTTTTGTCCAGAGCATAATTTCTGAAGTACTGCTTCTACATTCTTCACCAATGAACCTCAAATTTTGCATATGCATTTATAATGATGTGAAGATGTGTGTGACCTAATTGTGATGTGAGTCATTCCTGGATTGGACTTTAAAAAAATTCTTTCCATGAGTGTGGATGGAAGGATTATTGAGCTATTTCCTTTTGTATTGAAGTCATATTGGATCTTTTGACAAGATGGTAGGTGGGGGTATCAATCACCTTTAGTGATAGTTCTAGTTAATTATGTCTCTCCTATATATAGGGGAGACATATTGTTTTTGACAGAGTTGTCCGTCAATCCGACTGTCTGTCACAAACCTGTGTTGTGAGTATCTCTGAAACTGCTAGGGATAGAGTTACCAAACTTCACAGGAATGTTCACCAGTATGAGTTGTTGTTCACCTTGTGTTTTTGAATTGTCTGCCCCTGATAACTTTGGAGTTAGTGCCCCTGATGATTTAAAATTAGACAAACTTTGTGTCATACGTATCTCTGAAACCGCTAGGGATAGCAGGAATTTGAGCAACATGAATTGTTGTGCACCAGGTGTTCTTGAATTGTCTCCCCCTGATGATTGTTGAGTTATTGCCCCTGATATGATAACTTAAAATTAGAGAAACTTTGTGTCGCAAGTATCTCTGAAACCAGTAGGACTGGAGTCACTAAACTTCACAGGAATGTTGAACAGCATGAGTTGTTGTGTGCCTGGGTTTTTGTGTCACCTGCCGAAAGGCAGTGTGTCACTTAGGGATCACTTTTACATCATCTGTCTGTCTGTCTGTCTGTCTGTTCATCTGTCTGTCTGTCCCGTCACACTTTCTTTTTTTTTGCTGCCATTTCTAAACTAATCATTATAGAGCTTTCACATTTCGCATGTGTCTTCCTCTCATTGAGGACCATTGTTATTGAGATTGTTATTACCACAAAATTATGAGTAAATTTATAAACAGTGTTTTAATGTTTATACATCTTTAAACGAAAATAGATAAGTATAATGATATCATTAGTTCTACATGTTTTATGCCACCTTGGTCCACAAGATGAGTTTTGGTTTTTCTTTAACCATTTACTCCATTAATATTCATGTATGAAATAGTGACATCATGAATATGTATTAGCAAATTAAATGCAAATTAATATACTGTTATAAAATATTGCTTTGAAGCTATGTTTATTTTTCTTGAAATGTCTTATACATATTTTATGTTTTTGTACATATATAATTATTTGTAGTCATGTTATCATTTGGTGACTCAAGAAGTATAACTTTTATCACATTCTTTCACAGATTAAGCCCCATTTACATCAGTCACATTTAGTGACAGCTCTATGTTTTCTTGTTGCCCAGGTTTCAGTGAGAAGCTGTTTCGTCAACTGGAGACAACCACAGAGAGGTATGAGGTGAAGGTCATGATGATGGACCTCACGTCCAGGCTAGTGGGCATACACCAGGTCAGTAGTTCATTATTCAGACCTGCTGTTACATTTTCAGCTTGTTTGTTTTAAGATAATTATTTTAAAGACATTAGCCTTTGATTCATAAGTAATAATAGACCAAGAAAATGATATAAGATGACTGAATAATGAATTTATAGTTTCATTTTTATATCCATTGTAAAAATGTTTAACCCATTAAGATGTCTTTTGATGCCTTTGCAAACAGAGTAAACACAGATCAGATGGCTCCATATAAAAGCCGGAGGGGCAATAAAAATTATCCTTGTTAGAGAGATTAGCATGACAACTAATGTAATCTTTATAACTGAATTTCTAAACTTTTCAGTCTCACATACAAATTAATTTGAAAGCATACCTGGAACTTCCATCAAAATAATATAATCTTGTTTGTATTTTAACACAGCTTTTCTTGTTCAACTTTTACCCGTACATTCAAAGATACCTTCAGCCACACCAGAGAGGTAAGCTAATCATTGGAGCTAAGACTTACTCTTAACACCTTTTATCTTTTGCTCATTGAAGATTCATCTAAGAAATAATGACATCATAACTATTAATTAGATTAATTTTTATAATAGCACATTGACATGCGACTTTTGGGCCATAACAGAAACTGTAGAATCATATCTATATTATATCATAAGCAAACAGAGCAGATCCTTGGTTTACTCAGTTTATACAGGCATAGGAAGTCGTATTTATGGAGTAAAGTATTCATTTGAATGGGGGAAAATAGTGTACATATTCACAAATAGTGTAGAACTAGATGAGAAAACTCTTAGAGGAGCCCTCTGATCAGGATGTGCGCTGTCATTCAAAGTCCTCCCTGAAATTATATCATGTATAGTACATCATATATCTATTCTTAAATAGTTATAGACCATTCCTCTTGAAAATTCATCATTCAAAGGGTTATCAACTTATCATCTTCCCATTTGCACTCTATACTTGGGGAAATTAGGACCAAATGTCAACTTGAGTTTGATCAGAGGTCAAGTTATACAAGCTCTTGGTAATAGGATTCTGATTATCAAGGATTAGCTCAATATAAATTATCATACAGTTTAACCCTTTACCAGATAGAGATGCCTTTTGACATCTTGGTAGACAGAGTAGACTGAGATCAGCTGGTTACTGTTGGAGCCATCTAGTCAGGGTCTGCTCTATTTGCTTTATGGAATCATGTAGATATGATTCCACAATTAAAGTTCATATAATGATTATTCTTTAGGCACAGAGTTTTAATCATTCTAACGTAGCATATGGTTCTTCATAGCAGTTACATTGAGTTATATTTTCATTTGTTCACAGAAAATTACTTTAGGATGTGGATTCATATTATTAACAAATACATCAGATGGTGGTGTGTGATAAGGTTCTGCACTCATCCACAGCTACAGTATTTTGTGTGCTGATATGGCAAACGATGTGGACTGTCATCTGTCATAATGACTGCTTTTCTTGGTCTACACTTTCTGCAATGTTTGGAGTTTTTCCCTGTGATGCGTTGTAAATGATTTTTTAATGAGAAAAAACTATTTTCTGATGTGTATTTCAAGCAGTTGCCCCAAATTTCATTTGTATGGACATTGCACAATATCTGTTTCAGATGTCACTCGATTGTTACTGTTTGCTGCCCAAGCAAGTCATGATCTCGTACCACCTGAGGTATGTACATGTAATGACATCATCAATATTAATTCAATGAATTTTTACAATGGCACATGAACACAGGATTATTTGTCCATCACAGAAATTGTAGAATTTGAACTACAGTAAAACCTCGATTATTCGAATTTTCGTTATAAACGAATTTTAATAGACCCTTTTAGGCAGGTGGCTGCTTAATGCATGATGAAAGTCATGCAGAAAGCTCCTAGAGGAGCTTTCTGCATGACTTTCACCATGCATTAAGCTGCCACCTGTCTTAAAGATCGATAATAATACGTATTTTAGTGTTCGGATAATCGAGGTTTTACTGTATGTTATTCAATAAACAGGAGCCATCTGATCTGAGTCTGCTCTGTTTTAAAAAGGCAGGTGAATGGTTAACCCTTTCAAGCATTTTCAAACAGAGTAGACCCAGATCAGACGGCTCCCTTAGGAGCCGTCTGATCTGGGTCTGCTCTGTTAGCTTTAAATGGTATAATATAGATCTGATTCTACAGATTCTGCCTGGACAAAAATGTCTTGTATTTATATATACCATTGTAAAAATTAATCTTATTAATATGAATGATATATTTATTGCTTATATTCATAGTGAACAGTTAAAGAGTTAAAATAATAATCTGCAACTTGAAGTTAATAATAAAACACTTGCTGAGACACTTTCTTACAATTAATTAGCTGTTACAGTGATGTAACAGTTTAACTGTACAGTAAAATAGCGATAATCCGAGGTGCGATTTTCCGAGTATATGGTCTAATCCAAGGGAATTTGTAGGCGGTAATTGTAAGTTCAACCTATGCGATGCATCGATTGTTTACTTATATATACATGATAACGGTAAACACCATTCACAGCTGCAACAGAAGTTTCACTGTAGTTTGTACGAGTCCGTTCAACAGACCCTTCACAATAAACCCAAAATTTGCTTCAAACTAATAGACATAGAACAGTCGTAGGTATGCTTACGGATTTTAGTTTTGCCTAATTTCCCATTCGTTGACATTTCATTTAGTTGTGGATGTTAACAAACAACATTGCTTTGCTCCCATGCCGTTTCGTGGTAAGGAAAATCAGGACGAGTTGACCCAGTTGTGAAATTAATTAATAATCGAAACACTCGGCTTTGTTTGTCTGAAATACTCTCTAAAGATTGTTTATCTCTCGTAGAAAGCGTCTGATTGAACGAGACTTGTCTAAAACTACGCAAACATATCAATTAACTGTTGAGCATTCTGTTGGCAAAAAGCACATGTACGTGCATACACTATCCGAGCATTTTCTCAGTTCCCGACAGTCCTCGGATTATCACCATTTGACTGTATGTTTCAAGGTCAACTGAAAGTCAGTTATTGCAAATTTTGTTTCAATAAACTTTGGTAGACTTAAAATAAGAAAAAGTAACTTTAACTCTCATCCTGCTAAGAATGGCCATATTGACATTTGCAAACAGCTTGGATCCAGATCAGGTACACAGTATCTCTGCATCTTCATGCTGTTTTAATAGATACTCAGTGAGTGAATCCGTGCATGTGACAATAGCAACATATCAGAGTTTGTGCAGACATAATTATAGGTGGATAAGGGTATAGATAACCTTGAGCTTACAGTAGAATCTGTCTTAACCCTTTCCCTCATATAAACATGTTTTCACGCATTTGCAAACAGAGTAGACCCAGATCAGACGGCTCCTAGAGGAGCCGTCTGATCAGGGTCTGCTCTGTTTGCTAATAGAATTTGAAAGATCTGTTTCTTTGCTTTCTAAAATGGCTATAATGTTCCACCTTCCATATTTCATTATAACCATTTTCTCTATGAATATTCAGTAGGTATTGAAATATAGAAGAAACATAGAACAGGGAAAGGGTTAAGCAGCCGTCAAAAACAAGAAGCTTTAGTTGCTTTCTGCATTATGTTTACACAGGATTAAGCCACCACCTGCTTTTAAGACTCCTATTTTTAATAAATGAATGACGGCTTAAGACAGGTTTTACTGTATTTGCAACTTCTTGAGATCACTTTAGAGCAGACATAGAGAAGGTATGATTTTAACAATGAGAGAAGAGTCCTCATAACTTAACCCTGTACTCCATGTACATGCATGTAAGAAATGATAGCATCATTATTTAGAATATCATTTGTACTAAATTAGTTTTTATTATCGCACATGAGCATAATAAGTCTTGACCTTGGTAGTAACTGTAGAATCAGATCTATATTATTTCATAAGCAAACAGCAGGTCCAGATGAGATGGCTGCTACAGGAACTCTCTGATCCAAGTCTACTCCGTTTGCAAAGACGTTAAAAGTAGTATTTGGAGTAAAAGGTTAATGATTTTAAAGCATTAAGACTGAGTATGTTTTCATTTCAGATTGTTGAAGGTGTCCTGAAAACTGTTGCAAATAACTTTATTACTGAGAGAAATTCTGGGGAAGTTATGGCTGTTGGGTAAGCAGGAATATTTATTGATACAGTAGAAACTGTCTTAACCATTTACCTGATCTATGTTTATTCCAAATTTCTATACCTACTGAATGTTCATAGACTAAATGGTTATAATGAAATATGGAAGATGGAGAATTGCAGCCATTTTAAAAACTAAAGGAACAGATCTATCAAATGCCATTTGCAAACAGAGCAGACCCTGATCAGACGGCTCCTCTATGAGACGTCTGATCTGGGTCTGCTCTGTTTGCAGATGCGTGAAAACACGTTTACAGGAGGGAAAGGGTTAACCCTTTACCTGATGAATAAAAATAATGAATTCACAAATATTAATTAAATGATTTTAATAATGGCATATAAACACAGGATATTTTGGCCATGACAGAAGCTGTTGAATCAAATCTATGATATTTAATTACCAAACAGAGAATACCCTGAATAGATGTCTATTACAGGAAGCATCTGAGCTGGGTCTACTCTATGTGCAAAAGTGTGAAAATGTATCTTTAAGGTAAATGTTTAAATGGACTTTTACCCTTTCCCAGCTCTATGTTTATTCTAAATGTCAATACCTTGAAACAGATCTTTCAAATTCCATTAGCAAACAGAGCAGACCCTGATCAGGTGGCTCCTATAGGAGTTTATATGAAGGAAGGGTTAAAAGAAGGGTAATTATTGGTCTTGAGATTGGTGATGGCTTAATGCTGGACAAAAGTATTGCAAAAAGCTACCAAAGGATATTTTCTCATTGCAATTTTCATGCAGTTTTTTAAAGACGCATTCGTTTGATCAGTAAGTGATCGCCCAAGACAGGTTTTACTGTATTTCTAGATTGAACGCTGTGAAGGAGATCTGCTGTAGATGCCCACTGGCTATATCAGAGGACCTGCTGCAAGATCTGACACAATACAAAACACACAAAGACAAATGTAAGAATATCTCTGACAGCATAAAGTGGCTAATTACTAGAGATGTCTAATGATGTCAATACATAGCAAGATTCTTTCATTTTGATACCCTTAGGCAAATAGTGCATACCCATATCAAACTGCTCTTGAAGGAACAGTTTGATCAGGGCCTTCACTGTTTGCTACTGTGTCAATCGTATTTAAAGTTATCAAAACAATACTAAATTAAATTATTTAGCTCTACAAGCTGGTGAAGAGAGGAGGCTGGGTATCTGAATATTTAGAATAAATACAGTACGATACAACATGTAATATTTAGAACTGTGTGAAGGATAAGTAGCTTTTGCTTAACCTTTTTTGTAGGCTAGCAGCAAACTTTTTATTTCATGTGTAAACAGTTTAGATCCAGATGAAACATATAGTATTTATCTCACCAGGATTCAAGGTTTTTGACATCCTGATTATATTTCTAAAAGTGGATGAAAAATTGAGTTTGGAAATTGTAGCAAACGACAATGTTTACAGACCCCAGTGATTATTAGTTAGTATGCAAAGAGTTAATACAAAATGAACCTTTTTTTCAAAAATACAAAATATTTTACCTCTTTTAGATTATTTGTAAGTAGAAAGGAGTAGAACAAACAGTCTAGGCACTTTCGATCCAGATGAGACGCAGAATAACACCAGGATCCAAGCTGTTTGACACTCGGTCAATAGATTTGATAAAATTGGAAGTAATGAAACTTGCACCAGATCCATTTTTTAGCAGCCGTTAATATTTTCACTGTAGGATAAGGATTAATCCTTTACCTGATAAAGAAACATTTTAATGCAGTTACAAACAGAGTAGACCCAGATCAGACAGTTGTTTTAGGAGCCGTCTAATCAGGGTTTGTTGTTTTGCTGATGGAATTACATTGGTTCAAAGCTGTTAGTAATTCATTTGCAACGAGGAAGTTGTTGAAAGATGTGTAGATAACATGTATTGTATTTTTACAGCTGTCATGATGGCTGCTAGAGCACTTATACAGTTGTTTAGAAAGTTAAATCCGGACATGTTGGCAAGGAAAGACAAGGTGAGCAAGTGATTGTACCCGCATGGGTCATATATATTAACCCATTACCTCATAGGCTATTTTTAGATACAACCTCTACCGAAAAGGAGCATTAACTAGAAAAAAGGAAATTTTAGAATTTGTAGTTTGAAACCATTGTGATAAATAGAGCATTTGCTCCTATAGGAGCAAATGCTCTATTTATCACAATGGTTTCACAAAGTGTCTTTTACAGAGTCGTCAAAAGTCGTCAATATGAGGGAAAGGGTTAAACACACTATCAATATCTGATAATAGTTCCTTTCAGAATATTTTTTATATGGGTTATCAGTCAAACCTGGTAAAATTGTAAAGTATTATCCCATTCCCTCATATTGACGCCTCTGTAAAAGTCAATTTTTGAAACCATTGTGATAAATAGACCATTTACAAACAGAGTAGACCCAGATCATATTGCTCCTATAGGAGCCGTCTGATTAGGGCTGCTCTGCTAATGAAATTTGAAAGATCTGTGTCTTTACTTTTTAAAATTGCCACAATATTCCACTTTCCATATTTCATTATAACTATTTTGTTCATGAATATTCAGTAGGTATTGAAAGTTGGAATAAATGTAGTACAGGGAAAGGATTAAATACCATCTTAATGACTCGACATTAGACTGACATAAATATAAATAGTGATCTGGGTCTGCACTATAGTATATCTGTTCCAATACTTAGGATTTAAAAATAATTATATTTTTTAATTACTTGGCTTGTGTTTTTTAGAAACAACTTTAAATTGTATAACCATGATTAGGAAAGCATTTTACACCTGTTTATGATAGTGAACTTTATTTCTGTTTCAAATAGGGTAAACCGTCGGAAGCTTCTCAGGAACACAAATTACTGCAGTATGGAGAGAAGGGTGCCAAATCCTTTATTCCAGGTAGAATAATACTTAAACCCATTTATTTTCACATTATTTGAAGAAAACTCATCCAAATGTTATTGTGGAAGGCTCCATTTTTCATGTTGAGGGGGGCACAGCTAATAAAATATTTGAACTTAGAAAGTGCTTTACAATTCTAAGCCACATGGTTTCTTAACTAAAATTTATATTTATTGACATTGTGTTTATTTTCATGAATTTAATGGTTTTGAATGTTAGTACACAAGATAACTCTTTTCCTTATATTTTTCCTCATATAAACGGCTTTTCATTCCCTTGCAGTCAGTGTAGACCAGATCAGATGGTCCCAAAGGAGCTATCTGATCAGGGTCTGCTCTGTTTGCTTATGACATGATATAGATCTGATTCTACAGTTTTTGTCAAAGCAAAAACTTCCTATGAACAGTTTACATTATCAAATTCAACTAATAAATATTCATGATGTCATTATTTCTTACATGAATATTTGAACAGATAAAGGGTTAAGGATTTGAAACATACAGGATAGATATTTCTCTGTAGTCTAGGAAGTTGTCTTGTTCAAATATAATATTTGGCTTCAATTTTCAAAGTACATGTAAACGTTTCTGCCATTCTTTTTCAACATGACTAAAATGTCAAATAGTCTAGATCTAAATTAGAAACCAAATTTCTTGCATTTTATGAATATTCATGAGGTAAATGGTTAATCTGGAAGCTATCTGTTTTCTAAGAGATTTATGGTTCTCGCTAGGTGCTGAGGTGCTTACCGAAACAGACAAGCTGGGAGAGGAACCAGCAGATCAGGAAGATTGGGAATCATGTAGTGAACACAGTGATGATGACAACAGTGATGGAGAGTGGATAAACGTACACCACTCCTCTGATGAGGAGCAGGTAAGAACATTTTGTTACTGTCACATTATTTCCCTGCTGAATGTTCATGTAAGAATTAATGATATCATGAATATTTACTAGCTGAATTTTTATCATTTTCTGGTTTCTGATATTGGTAGAAACTGTAGATTCAGATCTATTGTAATTTGATAGGCAAACAAAGCAGACCCTGATCAGATGGGTCCTATAGGAGCTGTTTGATCTGGGTCTACTCTGTTTGCAAAGTCATGAAAAAGCGTTTCTATGAAGGAAAGGGTTAAGAAAGTTTTTCAAAGAGAAGCAATAATTCTATTCAAATGGATCACTGCCCGTTTCAAATTTATTACCTGTTACTAAAAAAATACGGATGTACTTCCGGATCACTTTGTAAAGCTGGATAAGTCAATTTTGGATCATTTTCATAACCTTTAACCCCTTCTGTGCCATTATGACGGGTCTGTGATGTCATATGCAAACAGTTTGGATTCAGATGAGACACAGAGTAACTCGGCATCTCATCAGGATCCAAACTGTTTGAAACTCTGTTTATTGTTCCTTAAATATATTGAAAAACTTTCATCCGTCAACCTGAAGCAGAGGAAAATGGGCCAAACAGGCGACAATGCTGCCACTGAAAGGGTTAAATTAGACTGATATAGTAGGTAGCAAACACTGCAGACATTGATCAGTTTGCTTTTTTGGAAGCAGTTAGATCTGGGTCTGCACTATTTGCCTAAGTTTGTCCAAATCCTTAAGCAAATAAGGATACCAGATCTCAGACCCTTTTTCAAAGACATTGTGATAATAGAAATTACTTTTTCATAGTGACAGTATTATAACATTTCCTGCTTGAATTTTCTGTCATCCAGAACAGAAATAAATGATAGATAAGTAAAAGTAGAGAATTATGTAAATGCTACATTCTGTTTAATAATCTGTAGAATACTTTAACCCTTTCCCTCATATAAACGTGTTTTCACGCATTTGCAAACAGAGTAGACCCAGATCAGACGGCTCCTAGAGGAGCCGTCTGATCAGGGTCTGCTCTGTTTGCTAATAGAATTTGATAGATCTGTTTCTTTACTTTCTAAAATGTCTACAATGTTCCACCTTCCATATTTCTTTATAACTATTTTGTTAATGAATATTCAGTAGGTATTGAAATTTGGCCTAAACACAGAACAGGGAAAGGGCTAAACAAGTAAGGCATGACTCATCCATGCCTCTACCTGTATCAAACAGTTTGGATATCGAGTTACTTGGGGTGTTATCTGGGTCTAATCATAACTTCAGGTTCATGCCTGAATATTCATTATCAAAATCAGCTATGTATTTCTCATGTCATTGTTTCTTACAAGAATATTCCTTTAGTAAAGGGATAAACAGATCAGCAGCAACAATGAAATGTATCATCTGATCAAGGTCTACTCTGTTGGTCACTTATCAGAAATAACAATATTTCATCCAGTACAGTTAACGACTGTGCACATTCATATTAGATGTTGCCTTATAATGCTGCAGCTGATATGGGTCTACATTGTTTGAAAACATTAGATAATATCTGAATGAAGATAATGTTTGAATATTGTTTTTTTCTTTGACATTAGCCGTGTAAATATACAGTTCAACCTCTCTATACCGGACATTAAATTTATTATAAATATCGGTTTTGGAGACAGGTGGCAGCTTTATTCAGGGTGAAAGTCATGCAGACAGCTCCTCTAGGATGCATGACTTAAACACTGCATTAAGCAACCACCTGCCTAAAAGTATCTAAATTCTTATCTGGGTCTAAACTGTTCACATAGATAATCTTAACTTCATGACCACTGAGCAAAGAGTTGTAGCATTATTGTTCATGGAACTTGTATGTTTTGGTCAGTCTGTTTGGATGTTTATTATGTTCCAGGAGATTGATGAGTCTAACATACCAGAGACTGCGGAAGAAAGGGAGCAGAAAGCCACTTCAATATCTTCATCAAGGATTCTAAGTCAGGAGGAGTTCAAGAAAATTCAGCAGAGACAAGCAACCAAGGAGGCAGAGCCATTGAGGACTGGTGGTAGCAGGAAGAGAAATAGAGAGCCAGAGCAGGAGGAGGAGGAGAGGTAAGCTGGCATACTAAGTGACAGACTTGACAATAGGTTCAGTGACAGACTCGGTAATACATTCAGTGACAGGCTCAGCAACAGAATAAGTAACGGGCATGGCAATAGGTTCATTGGCAGGTTCGTCAATAGGTTCATTGACTGGCTCAACAACAGGTTCAGTGACCAATTCAGTGAAAAATACCAATACCTATTCAATGTAAAAAAACAATACTTATTCAGTGTGAAACACATTAGCTGTTTAAACCTTATAGATCTTATCCTTCATAAAACCAAATCTGTTATTTGCTCAAATCTTAATATCCTGGTTTATCCTTGTAACACTGAGTCACTCAAGGAAAGTTAGTCTTCCAACAGTTAAAAACAACCATTACTTTTAAACTCTGTAGTCCTGTTTTAAGTTATACCATTAATCCTTTCCTCCATAAATATGCCTTTCTACTCCTCTGTAAATTCTTCGTTTGAAACCATTGTGGTAAATAGAGCATTTGATTCCTATAGGAGCAAATGCTCTATTTATCACAATGGTTTCAAAACTACACATTCTAAAATTTTCCTTTTTTCTAATAAATGCTCCTTTTCGGTAGATTTATTCAAAGAGGCTGGGTCTAAAAATAGCCTATGAGGGAATGGGTTAAGTGACTTCAGGGGTATAATTACTTACTTTCCGTGATTAATCTCTTGAGTGCAGTATTGACACATTCAAAGCTATGATTGAATGCATTTTTCAAACAGTTTGAATTCAGGCGAGACATCAAGGGACTCGTGTCTCTTCAGGATTGGCATTGTTTCTCATCCTGGTCATTTATTTTAAAGAATATGAAAGGAATATGTTCCTTAAAAATATAAGAATACAGCAATTTTGGTACATGAAAGCTACTTGGTGTTCCAAAGGTTAATCACATGTAGTAACTTGTGTAGGTGTTTAACCCATTACCTCATAGGCTATTTTTAGATACAACCTTTTCGAATTAATCTACCGAAAAGGAGCATTAATTAGAGAAAAGGAAAATTTTAGAATTTTGTAGTTTGAAACCATTTTGATAAATAGAGCATTTGCTCCTATAGGAGCAAATGCTCTATTTATCACAATGGTTTCACAAAGTGACTTTTACAGAGTCATCAAAAGTCGTCAATATGAGGGAAAGGGTTATGATGTGATTGGTATTTACTGACTGATTTCTCTTTCAGGGGCGAGTTGCTGAAGCTGGCTATGATTGAGAACGTTCATAAGAAAAGGGCTCATGACAAAGACTCAAGACTGGAAACTGTTATGGTAAGTGTAAATACATGATATTAGCAGCCTCGGAGAAAAAGAGGCTCAGAACACCTACACCGCACTATCTTTGTACACCAGCAGATTCAGTATTTTGTACACTTATATGGTTACCCGAAATATAGGGCCAGGGAAACGGAGGCAAATAATGCTGACCCAAATCAAACTGCTCTTGATGCAGCAGTTTTGTTATAGTCTATTCCATTTTGCTACTCCTTTAGTTTCATTTATAGTTATCAATACAGTACTATTTAACCCTTTCCCTGTTCTGTATATTGGCTAATTTTTTAGTACCTACTGAATATTCATTAACAAAATAGTTATAAAGAAATATGGAAGGTGGAACATTGTAGCTATTTTAGAAAGTAAAGAAACGGATATATCAAATTCCATTAGCAAACAGAGTAGACCCTGATCAGACGGCTCCTCTAGGAGCCGTCTGATCTGGGTCTACTCTGTTTGCAAATGCGTGAAAACACATTTATATGAGGGAAAGGGTTAATCAATTTTGGCAGAAAGCTAAGATTGAAAGTTCATAAATTTATATTGAAATTTCCATTTTGTTCTGACAATAAATTAAGGAATGAAAGACTTATTATGACTAAAGTTTTGGGGAGGACATTGTATTGCATCTGTGTTGTCTTGGTTCAAGGTCAAAGTCACTGTTACTATACTTAGAAAATCTTGTTTAGCTAGATAAGATTAATAGGAAAGACATAACCCAATATGGTGTACATATAGTTTGCATAGAGACACATCTTTTATATCGCTCTTAAGGGTTCTTATTTCTAGGTCAGTTACTGCTCAATTACTTTAATTCTGAAAGACAAATTGTTACCAGATTTGATGTATAGAGGGTTTGCATGAAACAAAGCTTTTGATTGCATGTGGGGGTTATGGGGTCAAGGTAGGGCCACTGTTACTGAAAATAGGAAAACAACTTTAGTTAGGCTTGACATTTTATTACCGAAACTGTTGTATAAATATCTTGACTAGTGACAAAACTTGTATTCAGGACATCTGAGGTTCTTGGGTCATGATCAAGGTTATTGTTACTAAAAATAGATAATCAAGTTTTACTCTATAACTATATTAACCCTTTCCTCCATAAATACGCCTTTCTCACCTCTGTAAAAGTCACCTGTTGAAACCATTGTGATAAATAGAGCATTTGCTCCTATAGAAGCAAATGCTTTATTTTTTTGTCACAATGGTTTCAAACTACAAAATTCTAAAATGTTCCTTTTCTCTAGTTAATGCTCCATTTTGGTAGATTTATTCAAAGTGGTTTGATCTAAAAATAGCCTACGAGGGAATGGGTTAAGGATTGGTTTGTTTTACAGATAGTATGCACTGAGACAAAGCTTGGTATTGAACCTGGTGCATAGTGGGTGGGGTTTCTGAGGGTTTATTGTGTCCTTGAAAGTTTGCCACAGAAAAACCTGGTTTGATTATTAGATTGTACATTTCAGAAAGGAAAACAGAAATGTTAGTCTTCAAGAATGAAAACACGGAACTGTAAATGGCTATGTGTATAAGTTTATTTATATTACAGGCGGGGAGAGAGGGTAGGACAAAGTACACGCATGGTCACCAGAAAATGAACCCGAATGCTAGCACATCTAACAAGCAAAAGTCCAGAAATAAGGCATACCAGATGATAAAGCATAAAGTTATGAACAGAAAAAAGAAGAGATCTTTCCGAGACAAACAGGTATCATATCTTAAAACTGTAATTGCTAGCAATTATGTTTATGCTTTTTGTCGGCACCAGTTTTGTTCTTATTTTTAACCCTTTCATCGCTGATGTCGCATAAATGCATCACGACAAACAGTGCAGTCCCAGATCAGATGCGGCCTTTTCAAGGCGGCGTCTGATCAGGGACTTCCCTTTTTGTCTCAATCTCTATTTCTATATCTGTGCTTTATTCATTTGAAAGTTGTATTTATATATCTCATTTCCTTGTGGTACCGAATGATTCAACAAACATTTATTTGCAGACGACAATTAGAAATTTGGGGCCGAAAGGGTTAAAAAGATATGCATATGCAGACAGTATTTTCTACCAATGAAATTTTGCTCAGCAGGATAAAGCTAAAGATTATTGTGTTTATTTCAGATTGCCCTAAGAAATTCCTTGTTGAAGAGGGAGAAAGCAAGAAGATGAAAGGGAGATAACTGATGGTTGTTATTTTATTGTAAATGAAATTAAATGAAAATTAAAATATACTTTGGAATGCTAATTGTTGCAGCTTACTATGTATTTCCCAATAGAAGATTGTGAATGAAAAAATGATATCTAAAATTAAAAAGATGATATCTAAAATTATTTACCATGAGAATTCAGCATGCCTAAGATCCTCTTGGAGCTTTCTACATGACTTTCATCCTGCATTAAGCTGCCACCTGGGAGCTTTCTGCATGACCTTCATCCTGCATTAACCCTTTCCTTTATATAAACGTCTTTTTACGCATCGACAAAGTAGACCAAGATCAGACTGCTCCTATAGGAGCTGTCTGATCAGGGTCTGCTCTGTTTGCTAAAGGAATTTGATAGATCTGTTTCTTAAGTTTCTAAAATGGCTACAACATTCCACCTTCTATATTTCATTGTAACTATTTTGTCCATGAACAGTATTGAGATTTGGAATAAATATAAAACAGGGAAAGGGTTAAACTGTCACCTGTCTGAAGATTTTGATAATGATACTTATTTCAGTGTTGAAGTTAGCAAGGTTTAACTGTATAATGCACTCGTTTTACTCAAAGCATTTAGTTACTTGCTTTTCATAGACATTGATTTGTTCAATAAACTATTGTTGTTTTTATGCCCCCATTGACGATAGTCATGGGGCATTATGTTTTGCACCTGTCCCTCTGTCCATCCGTCACGCTTTTACGTGCAGTTGGTACATGCAGTTGGTTGTCACAGTTTTTCATGGTCTTATATATCAGTAACCACTATAGCTATTGGCATGAAATTGCATATACACATTAACCAAGCCCGAGGTCAAGGTCAAATGACTTGGAAATTATATGTGCAGTTGGTTATCACATTTACGTGCAGTTGGTTGTTACAGTTTTTTCATTGTCTTATATCTCACTAACCACTATAGCTATTGGCATGGAATTGCATATACACATTAAAACACTATCCATACTTTCATTGCGCACCCACTCCATGCTGCCCGCAAGCCCAAGGTCAAGGTCAAATGACTAAAGAATTTTACGTGCAGCTAGGCAAGCACCACCACGGGGGCATCGCTGTGTCTTACAGACACAATTTTCTAGTTTATCACTAGTACACATATTAATTTGATTGTGCAATATGTGTGACTGAGATCCAAACTAGTTATGAACACTGAACATTGCTTCACTGTTCTGTCCTTTTTATACGCCCGTCTTCAGACAGGACGTATTATGTTGTGGCGCTGTCCGTCCATCCATCAGTCCGTCTGTATGACCATCCGTGAACTTTGCTTGTCCACTCTCTAACTGGAAACAAATGCAATCCAATCCTTTTCAAATTTTGTCAGCATGTATATTACCATAATGTCTCGGTCAAGTTCGATAACCAGCAAGATTACTCAAGACGTTCCAGAATTATCTCCCCTTACTTGATGAATTTGTTTGCTTGTCTATTCTCTAACTCAAACAAATATAATCCAATCCTTCATAAGAGCAAATACTCTATTTATCACAATGGTTTCAAAGCTACAGAATTCTAAACTTTTCCTTTTCTGTAGTAAATACTCCTTTAATGTAGATCTGTTTAAAGAGGTTTGGTCTAAAATAGTCTAGGAGGGAATAGGTTAATCCTTCTTAGTGACACCTCTGAAAAAGGAATAGATCCGGATCCGTCTGCTCCTATAGATGCCGTTTGATGAGGGTATGCTATGATTGCAATTATAAAGATGTAGTTCTACATTTTCTGCCATGTCATTAATCCCGTGTTAATATATCATTATAAATTTTTAGCTTATTCATTATGTTTCTTACATGGTTATTCACGGAGTAAAAAGTTAACTCATTTAACCCATTACCTCATAGGCTATTTTTAGATACAACTTCTTTGAATAAATCTACCAAAAATATGCATTAACAAGAGAAAATGAAAGTTTTAGAATTTTGTAGTTTGAAAACATTGTGATAAATAGAGCATTTGCTCCTCTAGGAGCAAATGCTCTATTTATCGCAATGGTTTCACAAAGTGATTCAAAAGTCGTCAATATGAGGGAATGGGTTAAGTAGAACTCGCCATTTCAAATACATGTAATTTCAAAATCAGACCAGAATCGAACTGAGAATATGCATGAAGAATGGGACCTTTGTCTTTTAACATATTTCCAAACGGAGTAGACCCATATCAGATGGTTCATGTAGGAGTCATATGAGACTAGATCTGATTCTACAGTTTTTCCCAAGGTCAAACATTTTCTTGTTCATATGTATACATTTATAAACAGTAAGTTAATTAATATTCAGATACACGTTATTTCATATACGAATATTGGTTGAGTATAGGGTTAACCCTTTCCCTGTTCTATGTTTATTCCAAATGTTGATACCTACTGAATGTTCATGGACACAATGGTTATAACTAAATATAGAAGGTAGAAAATTGTAGCCATTTTAGAAAGTAAAGAAGCAAATCATTCAATTTCCATTAGCAAACAGAGCAGACCCTGATCAGATAGTTCCTATAGGATCCGTCTGGTATGGATATACTCTGTTTGCAAATGCGAGAAAATATGTTTGAATGAAGGAAAGGTTTAACCCTTCGCTTGCTATTCACGTCAATATACCTACCTGTAAATAGTGAAGACCCAGATGAGACAGTTCCTGCAGGAGATGTCTCATCAGGATCTGCTCTATTTACAAGTTGATTGTGCAACCAGTGAACCCCACAGCAGTGGTTGCACAGCGAAATACTGGTACACAGTGACGATATATGTAACTATACAACAGGCCATGGGTAAAGAAGGAGAAATGTATTTTAAAATTCAGCAAGCGAAGGGTTAAGACTCAAAAATGGTGCAGCTGTCTGGGTTTGCACTAATGTACGAATACCATTTTCCCAAGAGAGCGAAAATAAAATGTAGAAACTGGTGTTGACATATTCTTAACCATTTCCTTCATAAAATGCCTTTTCACGCCTTAGCAAACAGTGTAGACCCTCATCAGAGGCTCATGCTCTGCTTGCTTATAAATGAAATAATAATAGATCTGACTTCCGTGTCTACCAATACTAAAACATCACGTGTACATATGCCATAACAAAAACAAAAACAGCCAATAGGCATTCATGATGTCATTCTTTATCTGAATATAGATTAAAAAAGGGTTAAAGGGTCTAGCCACTAGAAAGCTGTATCATGTAGTGGAGTTTTACGGTGAGAATTGAGACCAATAGTCGCATCGGAACTAGGGCTTCTAGTCGACGTTTGTACTCCTTGCAATAGAAGTGTGATGTACATTCTGAATTTGCTGATGTGGGACTAATAGTTTACATGTAGAACATGATCTAATCTTGCGTTTCCACGCGAAAGATGATCTAGGTACACACTGATTGGATATTGCATGGTTACGCGGCTTCAGTATAATGACAGTCGATATTGAAACTTTTGTCATTAAAAAACACGTCGCCAATGGTAATCGGCTCCACAAAGCAGCCGAGGGCGACAATGCTAATATTGACCCAGTAATTAGAGTCACTTTTTACTGAGGATTTCCGAGAAATTGTCAATTTAACCAGCATGTTGTGGAATTTATTTTTAACGAGCTGGATAAAAGTGGTACTGTTCCTCGACCCTTCAGATCGTGTATATGGTTTTCTGTTTAATCCTTTCCTTCACAGAAACGCATTTTCGCGCATTTGCAAACAGTGTAGATCCGTCTGCTGTCGTTCTTAACCCTTTCCTCTATAGGCCATTTTAGACCCAACCGCTTTGAATAAATCTACCGAAATGGAACATTTAGTAGAAAAAAGGAAAACAATATAATTGTGTAGTATATAAACCATTGTGATAAATAGAGCATTCGCTCCTATTGGGCAAATGCTCTTTTTATCACAATGGTTTCGGGAAGTGACTATTACAGAGGCGTAGAAAGGCGTATTTATGGAGGAAATGGTCTGTCGTCAGTTTCTGTAGTCGGCTGTTACGTTAAACGCTTTACTAGCGTGCTTGGTCTGCTATCAGTACCACCCTCGGCAATTCGAGTCTGCTGTCAGTTGTTAGATTACTATTGTTTTATTTCTGTGTCTGATATAAATACTGTGGTCCGCAATTCATTCGTAAATTCCGCCTGCTATCAGCTACTATAGCAAGCTATTTTATGATATAATTAAGCGTTGTTTTATTTCTGTCGTCGGCAATTCGTAACTACGAAATGCGATTACATGTATATCCGGTAACTACGTACTCGTGCTTAGTAACATCGTTTCGGAAAGTACCAACTGCATAGATTAACCCATTCCCTCATATTGACGACTTTTGACGACTCTGTAAACGTCACTTTGTGAAACCATTGTGATAAATAGAGCATTTGCTCCTATAGGAGCAAATGCTCTATTTATCACAATAGTTTCAAACTACATAATTCTAAATGTTTCCTTTTCTCTAGTTAATGCTCCTTTTCGGTAGATTTATTCAAAGGTTGGGTCTAAAAATAGCCTATGAGGTAAAAGGTTAAGCTACGCTCACGGACTATGTAAAGTTTAAGTTTAAGTTTAAGTTGTTTAAGTCTTTACTTAACAGGGACCCTTTAACCATTTCCTCCATAAAACGCCTTTCTACGCCTCCGTAAAAATCACCTATTGAAACCATTGTGATAAATAGAGCATTTGCTCCTATAGGAGCAAATGCTCTATTTATCACAATGGTTTCAAACTACAAAATTCTCCTTTTTCTCTAGTTTTCGGCAGATTTATTAAACGTGGTTGGATCTAAAAATAGCCTATGAAAGGAATGGGTTTAAAGGACTTTAAACAAAGTAGACCTATATCAGATGGTTCCTATAGGAACCGTCTGATTAGGACATGCTTCGTGTTCTCATGATATAATGGAGGTCTGATTCTACAATTCAGTCATGGCAAAGTTGTCTGGAGGGGGAATTTTATTTACATTTTGACTTTGGTGAAAGTGGGATAAGGACGAGGTTGGGTACCCGTAAACCAGGTTTAAGTCCCCCAGTAGCTTATTTTGGTTGCTGGCCGTTCTAAGGCGGTACTCCTGCTTTCAGCCTACGGTCAATTTTGTTGTTTAATATGCTTAATGTTTAATTTTTTTTCGTCTAGATATGCGTCCTGTTTATGTTTTTGCTATAAACATTGTAATAATGTTTTATTTGCAATAAAGTTATTTGTATTGTATTGTTGTATTGTTTTGTCTTGTGGCTTTACTGTTTCTTGTTTGATGGTGTTTGGTACGGTGTCATTTCGTGTGTGACTCTCCCTGTTTGACTATTTTTCCATATTTATAGATATTCAGTTGATTAGTGTTCATGATGCCATTATTTTCTGTCTGAATATTCATGGCGTACATGGTTCACCATTTCCCTAATATAATCGCTTTTTCACGCACTTGCAAACAGGGTAGACCCAGATCAGATTGCTCCTATAGCAGTCCCCGATCAGACAGCTCCTATCAGGGTCTGCTCTGTTTGTTTGTGGATTTATATAGATGTGGTTCTACAGTATCTGCTAAGGTAAAAACAAATCCTATGTACATGTACATGTACCGTTTTAAAGGTTCAGTTAATAAATATTCATGAAGTAGTTATTTCTTACACGAAGTTTGAACAGGGAAATAGTTAACCCATTACCTCATAGGCTATATTTAGATACAACCTCTTTGAACAAATCTACCGAAAAGGAGCATTAACTAGAGAAAAGGAAAATTTTAGAATTTTGTAGTTTGAAACCATTGTGATAAATAGAGCATTTGCTCCTATAGGAGCAAATGCTCTATTTATCACAATGGTTTCACAAAGTGACTTTTACTGAGTCGTCAAAAGTCGCCAATATGAGGGAATGGGTTAAGCAAACTTATTTTTGTGAATGATAATCGCACATAATCACAACAGGATTAGACCGAAAGCTAAAGCTTGTTGAGTTCTTCTCCTGGTAAGGTTATGTATATTCTGTAGATTCATAAAAGGTTATAGTATTAAACATGAATGTAATCAAATGCAATCATACAACATCATAATTACTTTTACAGTTATAACCAATAGTGAAACTGATTGCCTTTAAACACATTGTAACCGTAATTTAACCGATTGCCTGACTGATTAAAGTAATCGTAATTTAATCGATTAAATCTCAGGTAATCCGACGTAAGTCTGTTGAGCAAAGCGTCGCATCAGGGTCTGCACTGTTTTCAAAGATAGCATAACAACACAGAGAATACGACGAATGGCAAATAGATCATGTTCGTTTAAATGTATATATGTATAATGTGTCGACACTGTTTGCAAAGTTTATACAGTACGTTTAGTGTTAATACTTTTATCATGTTGGAAACATGTCGGCTCAAACTGGTCTGGAACAATTGCTGGTTACTCCTGTCTCGTTCAAGCCATTGAGAAACTATTGATTAAGTGTCAAATAGTTTGGACCCCAAACTGTTTGCAAATGTCAGTAAAGTTGCGCTTAGCGTGATAAAGGTTATACAGTAAAACCTCTCTATAACGACCACTAAATTACAACAAATATTTAGTTTTAAATGCAGGTGGATGAGAAAGTAAAACAGAACGCTCAGGACTATAGGAGCGTTCTGTTTTACTTTCACCTTACTTTAAGCAGCCACCTGCCATAAATACCAACTACAATTAATTAACATAATTTAGTGGCCGTTATAGGGAGGTTTTACTGTAATTAAAACATGTTTGAAGGAAAGACAATCGAAATATTCGTAAAAGAACCAGAATAAATCGCCACAATTTCTTCTTTGAATTGTGAAAAACTTTCATAATCCAGTTATGCATTCTTTTGCAAATCGTTTTTAACCATTTAACTTAATTCATGTAAGAAATAGTTTGGTTTGGTTTTTATCGGGTTACACGTCGTTTTAACTGTATTTCAATCATATCCCGACATCCAGCTACATGTGGCCCAGAGGTTCTTCTGTACACGGAACAACTTGCATTCTTTCGTGTACAGAAGAGCATCCAAGTTGAATCAGAACCACCGACCTATTGCAAGCCGGCTGGAAGGCGTCCTCACATGAAACATCCAAATGTCCAGACTGGGATTCGAGTCCACAGCGGTGAGGGACTAAGCGATTGTTGGTCGAAGACCATAACCACTCATCCAAGGAGGGTCCTGCAAGAAATCGTGAATATCATGCATATATATTAAATAGCTGGAATTTTAAAACTTGTACATAAACACTAAAGTTTATGGCCATGGAAGTTTCTACATAATTCCATAAGCATACGGCTTACGACTGTGATCAGCCAAATCCTACCTGTACACGAGCCGCCTGGTTTGGGTCAACTTTGTTTTTAAAGGCACGAAAAAGGTTTTTATGTCGGGTAAAGAGTTAACCCATTCCCTTATAGGCTATTTTTAGACCCAACCTCTTTGAATAAATCTATCGAAAAGGAGCTTTAACTAGAGAAAAGGAAAATTTTAGATTGTGTAGTATTGAAACCATTGTGATAAATAGATCTATTTATCACAATGGTTTCACAAAGTGACTTTTTACAGAGTCGTCAAAAGTCATCAGTATGGGGGAATGGGTTAACCAAATATTTTGTAATTTAAATTCAAAAAACATTAAGGCGGTTATAATATATTTTGTACTACATGTATATAAGAATAAAAGCATACCAATAAGATTGCTCAAGTGCTGAGGGTGTAAGATGAATGGCATATATACAGTAAAACCTCTCTAAACCGGAATTCCAGTACAGAAGAATTTATATACATTTAGGCAGGTGGCTGCTTAATGCAGGGTGAATGTCACGTAGAAAGCTCCAATATAAGTTTTCAGTACCGTACGAGTCTCATCCTACATTAAGTTGCCACCTACCTCCAAGACCGATATTTATACTAAACATTCAGTTTAGAGGGGTTTTACTGTATTGTCTTTGAGAAAATGATAAATAGATTTGTACGGACGGACGGACGATCGGATATTTCCAAGCCGTAGGTCGATACCTCTCGTGTATTTCTCATTGAGAAATAAAATAAATGCAATACTTTAGTGAATGGGTCTTTTATATATGTAACTAATTGGAGTTATTGGAAAGGACTTTATTCAAACAACACACGAGAGATCTATATACTGGGTTAACCCTTTGTCTCCCTGTAGAACAGATGTCGGCCCAAACTCTGATCTTCATCAAGTTTACTTACTTCCATACCGTTCAAGGTTTGGAGAAATCTTTGACCGAGTGTCAAACAGCTTGGGTCCAGGTGAGACGCCGAGTTACTCGGCGTCTCACCTGGACCCAAGCTGTTCGCAACAAGCAGGTCACGCTGGGCATGATAAAGGTTAGCTGATGACAGTACTACTATTTAAGCGTGCTAGAATATTGATTTGCTATCCATATAAATACATATAGGCACACTGTCTCGGTGATCTAACAGATCGTCATCAGTCGTAATAGTTCTATTTTGATAAAATAAATCGCTTGCCCCGCTGTCGATGTTAATTCTTAACCCGCTGCAAAATGTTTGATCTGGTTTCATTTGGACTGTTCCTATTCGGTCAATCTTTTGAGAAACCATTGGCCGAATGGCAACAGCTTGGATCCTGATGAGACACCTTGTTACTCAGGATCTCATCTGGATCCAAGCTGTTTGCTAATGCTAAGCATTTATGAGATAAGGATTAAACCCGTTCCCTTATATATAAACGCGTTTTACGCATTTGCGAACAGAGTAGACCCAAATCAGACGGCTCCTACAGGAGCCGTCTGATCAGGGTCTGCTCTGTTTGTTAATAGAATTTGAACGATCTGTGTTTTGACTTTCTAAAATGGCTGCAATTCTCCACCTTCCATATTTCATTATAACCATTAAGATTGTCTATGAATATTCAGTAGGTATTAAAATTTGGAATAAACATAGAACAGGGAAAGAGGTTTAACAGATCGGTAATCTGGTGTCACTGTTACGAGACGGAGAAGCGGCTAGGTGTTTAACCTTTAGCACTAAGGGTCGTGTCCCTGTTCGAAATAATATTTGCATACAGTTTGGATACGTATGACACATGGATTGATTCGAACTCTAGGTATCATCAGAATACAAACTCCTGATGTTCTGGCCGTGTTCCGGTGAGGACGTTTTAGAACATTACTCGATAACTGAAGAAGGCGACAGTGCCAATGGATGGGGAATCATCTAGCGTGTTAAAGGTTAACGCTTATTCCAATCTGTGATAACCACTGCACACGGTATGGATACACATCCGACGTTGAGGTATTCGGTATAGCACCAGGACACCAACATTTAATGTTTTTGAAACGAAATTGAAAAAAAAATGAAACAGATGATATAAACTTGGCTAACGAATTATATTTGGCGACTGAAAAGTTAATGCTATTGTCGGTTATTATCGTGGCTCGAATTATCCGAGGATTAGAACATACTCGATTACCTATTCTGTTTTGGAAAGTCAGCTCTAATCATCAGGAAAACAACAGATGGGGATTAGGAGGATTAGTGCAACAATGATAATAATAAACTTCTTTAACTGGTCTGTAATCCATCGTGTTTGTTACTGGCTGGTTTCGAAGATTGGTATAAACATATCAAGGACAAACGTGAGGTTACACTAATTCGGAAATATGAACTATTCTTCAGGTAATTAATTTTTTAGATTTACATTTTAGTTTTATTTTGAACAATTTCCCTGTTGAATATTCATGTAAGATATAATCAAACCACGAATATTAAAAAAATATATGATGATTTTTGAGCTGAGCTGATAGCTGATTTTTTATGTCATATGTAAACAAGCTTGTCAAGTATTGATAGGGATTGTAGAGTTAGATCTATTATAATTTCATAAGCAAACAGAACACATCCTGACCAGATGGCTCCTATAGGAGCCGTCTGATCTGACTCTCCTCAGTTTACGAAGTGTATGAAAAGGCGTTTACATGAAGTAAAGGGTTATGTAATATTCAAGGGATGTTTTAAAACCCTTTTCCTGATAGGCTATTTTTAGATACAACCGTTTTGAATAAATCTACCGAAAAGGAGCATTAATTAGAGAAAAGGATTTTTTTTATAATTTTGAAACCATTGTGATAAATAGAGCATTTGCCCCTATAGGAGCCAATGCTCTATTTATTACAATGGTTTCACAAAGTGACTTTTACAGTGTCGTCAAAAGTCGTCAATATGAGGGAATGGGTTAAACCCTTTACCTGATAGAAACGCCTGTCCACGCCTTTGCAACTGGAGCAGATCCAGATTTGTCGGTGTCTGTAGGAGACTAGACACTTGTAATGGGTCTGTTCTATTTGCGTATGGAAGTAAATGTATAGGCCATACAGTAAAACCTCTATAACGACCACTAAAATGTGTTAATTAATTGGTATGTAGGGCAGGTGGTTGCTTAAAGCAAGGTGAAAGTAAAACAGAACGCTCCTATAGGAGCGTTCTGTTTTACTTTCACTTTGCTTTAAGCATCCACCTGGCTTTAACACAAAATACTTGATGTAATTTAGTGGTCGTTATAGAGAGGTGTTACTGTGTATATATATCTAACCCTACAGCATTTACCATGGCCAAATAGTCTTGTATATATGTATACCATTATAAAGATTTCAGCAAATAAATATTCATGATGTCATTTATTCTCACATAAATATTCATCACATAATTAAATGTTAGCATCCCATACACAACGCGTATTTATATGCAGTAAAACTACACAAGTTATTTCTTCTTCATTTACCTACAAATATGCAATCAGAGCGTCAGTATGAATTCTGATCAGACGCTGAATTTATTTGATTTCTCATATTAACCCAAACTGTTGCCACGGGTACTCAGTACTCACAAATTTGCCGCTAGCATACATAGATTTTCTTTGTCATTTTCGACTCTTTTATTCCAATTTCCCTTCTCTGCGTATACTACTTCAAGCAGTAAGATATTTCGGAACGACTATTCAACTGTTTCTATAACAATAGGAATGTGTGATCACCGCTGTCACAATGACTTCCAAATTATTATACCCCACCACCTGTAGTAGGGGCTATATATATAGGAATCACCTTGTTCGTCCGTATGTCCGCCGTCCGTCAGTCAGTCCGTGGCGTTTTTTTCTGGGACATTTGTTTTTTTTCTTGAAAACTCTTTTTGATACCATTTTCAAACTTATTAATTAATACATATTATAAATGTTATGTGGGGACAGTCTTCTCTATGTTTCATAACTCTTGCACAAAATTTGACAGAATTATGCCCGCTTTTAACTTCATATTTTGTCTCTTAATTGGGACATTTTTGGGGACATGCCATTTTCTTTAAACCTATTGATGATATTGACTTAACTTGGTACACATTATGAGTGTTACATTGTATATCGAGACACTCTTCATTAAGTGTCATAACTCTTTGCGCAAAAATTGACAATGATTATGCCCCTTTTTAACGTGTTCCCCTTAGTTACTTTTCAGAAGCATTTTTTTGTCCGGAGGATAACCTCTCAAGTATTGTAGGCACAACTGTGAAACTTTATATATGGATAGAGGGTGATGAGAGGATGTACAGTCATCAAGGGTTGTAACTCTAAATTTATTTTAGGGAGTTATTCCCCTTAGTTACTTTTCAGAAGCATTTTTTTGTCCAGAGCATAATTTCTCAAGTATCGTAGGCACAACTGTGAAATTTTATATATGGATCGAGGGTGATGAGAGGGTGTACAGTCAACAAGGGTTTGTAGGGACAAATATGAACCAATGAACCTTAATTTTTGCATATGGATTTTTAATGATTTGTAGATGTGTGTGACTTAATTTTCATGCGAGCCATTCCCTGTTGGACTGATCTTTTCACAAGTGCGAATGAAAGGGTTATTGAGCTATTGCCTCTTTATTGAAGTCATTGGATCTTGTGACATGGTGGTGGGTGGGGTATCACTCACCTTTAGTGATAGTTCTAGTTATCTATGTCAAGAGTAAAGTAAAATGAGACACTGTGGGGATAATGTATACGGAAAGGAGAGGGGGATAATGCGATAACGACAAGAAAATACGAAAACCGACAGTGATGAAAACAGTAAGAAAGAATAGTAAAACGAGAGAGAGGTGGTAGTGAATAGAGAGTGAGAGAGGGTGAAACAGAGAATGAGAAAATACGAGGGGAGAGAGAGAAGAAGAAGACGAGAAAGTGGTGAAGAGACAGAATGACTAGCGAAGATAATGAGACAGTAATTAAGCCAAATGAAGACAAGGGAAGACAGAGAGACAGAGAGAGATGAGGAGAGGAGAGAGATGAACGAACGAAAGGGTGGTGAAGAGTAAAACAGTGATGAAGAGAACGAGCATGAGTGGTGAACTTAGGGTATTCTAAAGAGAATAGAGAATGAGAAAGACCGCTAAAGTAAGATAGAGAGTAATGGAGAGAATGAGTGTCATGAAGATTACATAGAGACAGCGACAGACAGAGACAGACAGACATACAGACAAGACAGAGCGAAATGAATAGAATGAAAGATCTAGTGATGAAGGCAAACAGTGAACGATGAAGAAAGAGAATGATGAATAGAGAAAGGATAAACAAAATTTAGATTACAATATATTCAATTAAAACTTTAGTATATTTTGTCTTTATTTCTTATACACTGCCTCTTACAGTTAGACATAAACATTAAAAATCAATTAAATCTCTCTACTAAATCTTTTCAATTTGCCATTATTTGTACAAAGCCGCACTATGTCTAACCGTATTGTTATTCTGTCTAGTTTTCTCTTATATCTTTATTTAAAAGTCACTACATGAGTGGATTGTTATCAATACACAAATCCACTTGGATTAAGTGATTAGCCTTGGACATGCGTGTTTACTATTATCGCAAATATATAATCTCAAGTTCCACTTCAGACGTGAACCTATGAACTCGTCATGATTTAGACAATACACATAGGTATGAAACAGCTCGCTCACTGATTTTTATCACTATCACTATACTGTATTGGCCTTAACCCATTCCTTCATGTAAACGCCTTTTCACACATTTGCAAACAGAGTAGACACAGACAGCTTCGCGATCAGGGTCTGCTCTGTTTGATTTGACATGCTATAGATCTAATTCTACAGTTTTTGTCAAAGCAAAACATCATAAATAAACAGCTAATAAATATTCATAATGTCATTTTTACATGAATATTGAATAGGTAAATGGTTAAATACAGCAGAACCTGTCTTAACCCTTCCCTTGCTGAATTTTAAAATACATTTCTCCTTCTTTACCCATGCCGTGTTGTATAATTACATATATCTTCACTGTGTACACGTATTTCGCTGTGCAATCACTGCCTTGGAGTGCACTGGTTGTCCAATCAACTTGTAAATAGTGCAGACCCTGATGAGACAGCTCCTGCAGGAGCTGTCTCATCTGGGTCTTCACTGTTTACAGGTAGGTATATTGACGTGAATAGCAAGCGAAGGGTTAAGCGATCTTAAATAGCACGTGGTTGCTTAATACAAGGAAAAGGTAATACAAAAATATCCTATAGGAGCTCTCTGAATTACCTTTGACATGTATTAAACTACCACCTGTCTAACAGAAACATAATTAGACCTCTTTTTGATGGTCGCTTAAGACAGGTTACACTTTACTTGTAAATGTACCAGTACGGAACCAGATGCACCGTTACATTTGATCTCGAGCTCTAGTCAAGGTCTGCAACGTGGACCATTCTTAAGCTGCTTATGAGTGATGAACTGTGCAGAACCAGTTCATACTCGACATCTGATCTGGATCTACACTGTTGGCAAATGTCTTAGTATCCCGGCCAGTGATTGAGTGTTCACGGCGTGTAAACTCTAGCCCGCTTTATTGAACTAGATCCAGATGGAACGTCGAGTGCCTCGATGTGACAAGGAACCAAATTGTTTACTTCACGACTATCAATGTAAGAAACAATGACGTCATGAATATCAATTAGATTATTTTTTTTAATAATGGCACGTGAATACATGTACACGAAGTTCAGTTTTTTTTGTCATTGCACAAACTGTAGAGGTAGCTATATGTACAGTAAAACCTCTCTAAATCGGACGTTAAATTTGGTATAAATATGGGTCCTGTAGACAGGTGGCAGCTAAATGCAGGTTGAAAGTCATGTGAAAAGCTCCTCTGGGAGCTTTCTGTATGACTTTCACCATATATTAAGCAGCCATCTGCCTAAAAGTATCTAAATTCTTCTCTACTAGAATTCCGGGTTAGAAAGGGGTGGGGGTTACTGTAATTCAAAAAGCAAACAAAGCAGAGTCTGATAAGACAGCGCCTACTAGAGTCAGATCCGCCTGATCAGTGTCTGCTCTGTTTGCAGAGTCGCGAAATGTCGTTATATGAGGGAAAGAGTTGAGTCAATCAACCATCAAAACAAGTTTTCTGTTAGTTACGACTTGATATTAACCATTTACTCCATGAATATTCACGCAAAAAATGATGACATCATGAATATCAAACAGAACATTTAAAAAAAGGTATATTAACCCTTTCGCTGCCAATGCCGGATCTGTGATTACCTATGCAAACAGTTTGGATCCAGATGAGACGCCGAGTAACTCGGCGTCTCATCAGGATCCAAACTGTTTGTTATTGTTACAATGTTTTTGAAATAAAAATAATTTTTTTTTAAAAAAATGAAAATTTGTAGCAGACGACAAAGTTAGCAGACGACAGAGTTTGGCAGCGAAAGGGTTAAGTATTATTAACATATGCCGTTCTTGCCAAATCAGAGACTGTACCCTCATATCTATATTAGTCCATAAGCAAACAGAGCAGACCCGGATAGGAGCGGTCTGATCTGGGTCTACTCTCAGTCTGTTTGCAAAGGTTAAAAGAGGAATTACCTTTAACCCATTACCTCATAGGCTATTTTTAGATACAACCTCTTTGAATAAATCTACCGAAAAGGAACATTAACTAGAGAAAGGGATTTTATTTTTAGAATTTTGTAGTTTGAAACCATTGTGGTAAATAGAGCATTTGCTCCTATAGGAGCAAATGCTCTATTTATCACAATGGTTTCACAAAGTGACTTTTACAGAGTCGTCAAAAGTCGTCAATATGAGGGAATGGTTTAACCGTATTGCCTTTTGTCTGACAGAAATGCGCTTTGCGCACATGTACAGTAAACCCTTTCTAATGCGATCACCTAAAATAGCATTAATCAATCATCTGCTTATAACGACACCCATGTGTATTCATTAAGTGGTCGTATTAGAGGGGTTCTACTGTACTTGCAAACATAGTTGACACAAATAAGACAGCTACTGTTGGAACTATCTGATCAGGGCGTGATTGGATTGATTATAGATACTATAGATTTGAGTCTAAAGTCTAAACTACTGCGTTCTTCTGTGTGATTTACGGTGTCTTATAGGTCGAAAACGAGCAGATATCAGTACCAAATTATTAATCGTATAAAGTGTGTAGGTATGTAATATATAAATGGCCGTATTTGTGTATGGCACTTTAATAAACTATTATGTCAATATGTCTGGCTGTCTGTCTGCCAATCTGCATGTACATGTATGTCTTGTCTGTATTTCTGCCCGGCCATCCGTGTGTAAATCTGTCTGTCTGTCTGACGTCTGTCTGTTTGTCTGTCTGTATGTATATATGTCCATCTGTATATCTGTCTGTCTGTCTATCTGTATGTGTATATATATATAGTTTCATTATCTGTCTATCTGTATATGTCGATATATAGTTTCATAAGCAAACAGAACAGAATCTGATCAGACTCCTACAGGGAACGTCTGATCTTGGTCTGTTCTGTTTGCAAATGTGTAAAGGCGTGTTGATGGAGTAAATGGTTTACTACGGTTCTGGGTTAGTTTGTGAGGAAAGTTTGTGTTTTATGTATATTCTTTACTTTTATAAATATGTTTTAATTTCAGATGTCATCTGAAGCCGTTAAGGTGACCATTTAGTGAGCTGCCATATTCCTGTCTGAACATGGAGAGTCTTATCTCCGAGCGCCGTAAAAGCCCTATCAAAGCGGTGCGGCTACAAGATACTCCTGACTACATCCCCAATCTAGCGGGTTCTACGCTGCTTGACGCTACTAGAAACACCCCGGACGAACCTGTCAAAGAGCCTAAAAAACAATGGGGCAAGATTAAGAATATCGATCAGATACGTAAGGAGAGTGAAAATCAACTCAGTGAACTAGAGAAGGAAAACAAGAATCCAATAGGTATACATGAATTTCAAAAGACTGTTAAAATATTCATAAAGTCAAAGAAGGCCATTCAGAACGTTCGGTTGAAATACGGTACGAAGGTACGGAAAACTATACGGAGACAGCCAACGGTGGAGCCGGACTTGTTTAATTACAATTTGGTAGAGATGCATACACGTCTACGGCGACAGCGACATTTAAAACTGGCCACTCTGCAGAAGAAATTCTTAGACGAGCTTCCAGATCTTGCTGAGAAAACTGTACAGGCGAATCTTGCACGAAAGATTGCCATTTTGAAGAAAATCAGAACGTCCAGCTTCAATAACCTTGAAATTGAATCGGTCTTTCATAATAATCCATCGCCAAGTGAGCAACTAACTAGACGACAGAGCTTTTTGAGAAAGAGCATAGATTTAACAGATTCTCTGCCCTCCATATGTAAGACAGGCGAGTTGGACGCTCTGTGTTCATCAGCAGATGAGGTGGGACTCACTCCGGCTGAGGTCAATCAAGAATTAGCAATCGCCAAAAGCAGAGAAAAGATAGAGTCGAGACTTAATCTACCTGGAGACAGACTTGCAAGGTTCGCAGCCCTAAAGGCAAATGTCCATAAAATAAATTTCAAGTTTCACGATTTTATCAGCGGAAAGAAACGAAATTCGAAACGAAGTGACCATGGCGATTTGGACGAAGAACAGCCGTATTACGCACCATCCAGATTCGTGAAACAAGGCATGGTGAGTCTCACACTGTGTAGTTTAGAAACCCTTGTGATAACTAGGACATTTGCTCCATAGTGTTCCATAGGAGCAAATACTCTATTTACCACAAGGGTGATGTTACGACTTTTATCACAATTATAAAAGTGACTTTTACAGAGGTGTCTAAATGCGTTTATATAAGGGAATGGGTTAAATCTGTTGATTTGTTGTAAGAAATACTGGCATCAGCGTCTCATCTGCGAGTCATGTCATGTTTAGTATAAGAAGGATTGAAAGCATTTATAATCCTAACTGTTTTCCTAAGAGTGTCAGTTGATTTGTTTTTCAATGACCAGTAAATACAGAAAACAGAGCGTCGAACGGCTTGGATCCTAAAGAGTCGCCGAACTCATTCATCGTCTCATATCGATATAATCATTTGCTTCATATAAACGCGATTTCACGCATTTGCATTTGAAATGCTAAGTTTAACCCAGTTGCTCCCACGATCCGATATATGGAACGTAGGCAAACAGTGTAGACTCTGATCAGACGTCTGATCAGAGTCTACACTGTTTGCCGATAGGAAATTCAATATAAAACAAAACAAAAATGAAAATTTAGACCAGACATCCCTTAGATAAAAGATAGACTAATCCAATATATAAGCATAGAAGAATCCACTGGGAGCAAATGGGTTAAGATCGTAGTTAGCTAATGCTAGTATGAGATATAAATGTACACCCATTCCAACATTGTTTGGTATATGTATGAGTAATATTGTTGGAAATATTGCCCGAACAAAGTTAGGCAGAATGTTTCCAGTAGGGCTGAAGTTCAAGGTCACTGTAAAGACCAAGTATTAGTTCGCGACACATACACTTCCTTAGATGTATAAGCATGCCACGTTTGGTACATGTATATATGTAAGATGAACACTTTAGTACTGGACAAAGTTGAATATTGTAAGGGCGGAGGAACTGGCGGAAAGAGAGAAGGACGAATATACGAGGTACAAACCTAACATCCCCGGTTCTTGGCTGGGGCCTACTATAGTTAAAAACAGATGGGTGCTTAATGTAGAACAAAAGTAATGCGAAATATCTTGCATAGCCTTTGTCCTGCATACATATATCAAATACAGTAAAATCTATGTAAACCGGACTTTCAGATTCGTTCCAATGACTATCTTTGAGACAGGTGGCTGCTCAGTGCACTGCCAAGAGAACAAACATCGGAGGAGAAACCTTCTACATGACCTTCACCATGTATTAACCCATTCCCTCATAGGCTATTTTTAGATTCAACTACTTTGAATATATCTACCGAAAAGGAGCATTAACCAGAGAAAAGGCATGCTTTAGAATTGTGTAGTTTGAAACCATTGTGATAAATAGAGCATTTGCTCCTATAGGAGCAAATGCTATATTTATCACAATGGTTTCAACAGGTGACTTTTACAGAGGCATAGAAAGGCGTATTTATGGAGGAAAGGGTTAAACAATCGCCTGACTGTGAAGTTTCTTTAATTAAAGTGCGGTATAGAAGGGGTGTACTGTACCTTCATGATCATGCCTTACATACGCATACTTCTGTACAGTGGCCATTGTAGAGAGTTGTTTCTGCTGTTGATTTTGAGGTTTTTAGAATAAATAATGAATTGCCTGTACATGTATGTGGTATCTGTTCCTGTATGTTCTGTGCGAATGTACGTGTGTACTGTTTTATATATTGTAGGCAAAGGAATTTTTTAGAAGATACGCAAGAATCGTTGTTATAGTGTTACAGTGGATCTCAATGATAATGCAGTAAGTTGATAGTTTGTTTATCTTCAGTCTTATATGATACGTTATACAGTAGAACCTCTCTTAACCGGAATTCTAGTACAGAATAATATAGATATTCTAGGAGCTTTCTGCATGACTTTCACGCTGCATTAAGCTGTAACTTGTCTCCAAGGCCGATATTTATACTTAACCTTTCGCTTGCTATTCACGTCAATATACCTACCTGTAAATAGTGAAGACCCAGATGAGACAGCTCCTGCAGGAGCTGTCTCATCAGGGTCTGCACTATTTACAAATTGATTGTGCAATCAATGCACTCCACAGCAGTGATTGCATAGCGATATACTTGTACACGGTGAAGATATATGTAAATATACAACAGGGCATGGGTAAAGAAGGAGAAATGTATTTTAAAATTCAGCAAGCGAAGTGTTAACGTCCGGTTAAGAGAGGTTTTACTGTAGCAGAACCCCTCTAAAATAAAGGGCCGTAAAACACCATTCATTCATTCTAAAATAACCACTTATGAAAACACGTGCATTTAAAAGCAGATGGTTACTTAACCCTTTACTCAATGAATATTTATGTTAGAAATAATGACATCATGAATATCAATTAGATTCAGTATTATAATGACACATGGACACAAGAACGCGACAGAAACTGTTGAATCTATATCATTTCATAAATAAACAGAGCAGACCCTGATCAGAGGCCGTCTGATCTGTGCCTATTGTGTTTGCAAATACGTAGAAATGTGTATTTATGGAGTAACGGGCTAAAAAGGACATAGACAAATAGTGTAGACCCAGACCAGATGGTTCTTAAAGGATCCTTCTGGCCAGGATCTGCATAGTTTGAACTCATCACTGTGAATAGCTCATTCCAGAAACTATTTCGTTAGCTGTGCCTCCTCTATATGAAACATTGATGGGTTCTTAAGCACGATGTTTCTTTAAATGATATGGGAACAATTGGGTTAACACTTTCCCTCATATAAGCGCTTTTTTCACGCATTTGCAAACAGGATAAACTCAGATCAGGCGGCTCCTATAAGAGCCGTCTGACCAAGGTCTGCTTCTAGAATTGTATAGATCTGGTTCTGCACTCTCTGTCACAGTCAAAAATTGTTAATAATGCTTTGCAAACAGTAGACCAAGGTCAGGTGGCTCCTATAGGAGCCATCTGATCAGTGTCTGCTCTGTTAGCTGATGGAATTTGATAGTTCTGTTTCTTTACTTTCTAAAATGGCTACAATGTTCTAAAATGGCTACAATGGCTACAATGTTCCACCTTACATATTTCATCATAGCTATTCTGTTTTCATTATTATTCAGTAGGTATTGAAATTTGGAATAATCATAGAACAGGGAAAGGTTTAATCTAGAACGAAATTTCTTATGTAGGGTCTGATCAGGGTCTACACTGTCAGTCTGTGCCACGTATAAGAGTTCCAAGGCACACATACCATAAATGGGCGTTACTAGTATGAGGTCTGTTAAGTGATATTGATTCTGGTTTCGTTTTAGTTTCGTAACTGCTCGACATTGGTCGATAATATTTTGTTGTACATGTACAACAAAATACTATAAGTACATGTATCGACGAAAACGTTTTGTTTTGTATTACATGGGCATTTTTCGATATAAGTTCAAACTGACAATCTTATTATAATGACTGAACATAACAAATACCAAACGTTATTGAAAATATGTGTTTATTGTAGGGAGTATCACTTTAACTCTAGAGTCAACTCAGAATGGAATGCTTAAACTTGCTAGACGATTTGGAATAACACACGGGACAGACCCTGATCAGAGAGCTCCTCCAGGAACCATCTGATCTGGTCTGAGCTGTTTTCAAATTCCAATGTTTGCGTGTCCCGCAATAAAAAGGTTAAGTAATTTATGGCGATATCGCCTATTAATGTCGCTAATTGAATGGGGAGTATGGAAAGCGAAAACAGAGCTATGGTTGTGTGGAGCGTTTTATTGACTTCTGCCTCAGTTTCTGTTTACCAATTATCAATTATTACTGCACTATACCTAGGGTAATACGCGTGTGTAAATAAGATGTATATTTCTCTTGTCGATGCTGACTTTTATGAAAAGCGCTTTATGTCCAGTTCAAACTCTTCTTTTGAATTTCAAAACGATATAATATAAACTCGTTTATTCCGTCGCTAATAGCTTTTACACGTACGGGATACCTAGTAACCCGGCTTCTCACCAGGAGCTAAACTCTTGGACAATCTGTTTGAGAATTTGAAAGAAAATGCTTGAGTGTGCACCCTGTAGCTTGCCAAGTGTACTGGATGTTACGTTTAGGATTATACCGTAGCATCGCGTTAAAGGGACGCCATAATTTATAAATATTTAAGTCTTTAAAAGTGGGTGGCTGCTGAATGCAGGGCAAAGGTAATGCAGAAAACTTCGCCTGTTTTCAAAATCTAGAATAAAGTTTCTCTTGAGTGATCGAATGAAATAGATTTTACAGTATGTTGTGCAATAACCCTTTCTCTGTTCTGCGTTTATTCCAAATGTTGATACCTACTGAATCATGGACAAAATGGTTATAAACTTATACTCATATATGGCAGGTGTAGCCACAGCAAAGAATGGCAGGTGTAGCCACAGCAAAGAAACATATCTATCCAATTGCATAAGCAAACAGAGCAAACCCTGACGAGACGGCTCCTATCTGGGTCTACTCAGGGTCCATGCTTATAAAGCTTTTTAGTTGAGTCTGGGTTCGTTCTCAAGTTTTTGATTGATCAGATTTGAGCCTTTGGCTCAAATCTGACCAATCAAAAGCTTGAGTACACAAATCTGACCAATCAAAAGCTTGAGAACGAACTCAGAATCAGCTAAAAAGCTTTATAAGCATGGACCCCGTTTGCAAATGCGCGAAAGCACATTTATACGAGAAAAAGGGGTAAACAAATCAACAGTGCAGAAGATCATAGGAATCTTCTCCAAACACTCTTATTTAAGTTTACATAGCGAAGACATGTCTGGCTTTTTAAACATTTTTACATAACTTTAAAAGTGTCATTCATAAATTTTGAAATATACGAGTTTTCCCGCTGTTAATATTTAGTATGCATCAAAGCGAATGCCAGGCAGTTACGAACTTAGGACCCACATTTCTGAATTCCATTCACATCACATTCAGCCGTCTAAGGGAGAAATGATTGACGCCCATAGGTGTTAACATCTGTTTGTCAAATATTATTAACTGTTCCATAATAAACCCCGTGTCAAAGTATACAGTTTAACCTTTATAATGGCAGGGTATGGGCTAAGGTTAACTGAAATATAAAAAGAAGTGAACTGTATGTGTTTTGTATCTTATTTGTCATAATACTTGAAAGCACTATAGTGTCTACCAATTGTATCTGTTTACTACCCTTGAACGCTTAATAAATCGTTCTAAACTGCTGTTTGCAAACAGTATGGATTCAGATGAGTCGCCGGGTCACTCGGCGTCTCACCAGGATTCAATCTGCTTCACACTCTGTCAATAAATCTAAAATAAATCTTTGAAAAGTTTTTATCATGTTAAGTATGATCATGTTCAGTATACAGCAGACGAGAAACTGAGCAGAAGACATTTTTAACATTTGGCCAATGGTTAATCAAATAATGTTTTCAGTAGATCAGTGTGACATCTCACCAGGTTGGTTTGCTGACATAAACTATAGAAAGAAAAATGCATTATTGAAAGTATACCGATATTAAGCATGTAAGCTAATGAATGAAAGTGCAGACCACTTAACCCTCAATCATGTTGTTAATTTCTTTCGTTTGCTCAAATTCTCGTCTGATTTTTAACCCTTCTCTTGCTGAATTTTAAAATAAATTTCTCCTTCTTTACCCATGCCCTGTTGTATATTTACATATATCTTCACTGTGTACAAGTATTTCGCTGTGCAATCACTGCTGTGGGGTGCACTGGTTGCACAATCAATTTGTAAATAGTGCAGACCCTGATGAGACAGCTCCTGCAGGAACTGTCTCATCTGGGTATTCACTATTTACAGGTAGGTATATTGACGTGAATAGCAAGCGAAGGGTTAAGATTATTTCATCCAATTTGTGAACATAATAAGGACTAGCTGAATGTAGCTCACATGTGTTTTGAACCTTTGATCTCGGTCAACAGACAAAGTCTGCGGCTGATCTTGATCTACACTGCTTAACTCTAGGCATATCACCGCCCTAGATGAATCCGTGAAAACTTGAATAAACATAAAACGTCGGATAACTGGGCGTCTGATCAGGATCGAAACTGTTTGACATACTGGTTATGTTTTGTTTAAACAAAAATGAAATGAAAGAAAACTCTAATTTATAGCCTGAAGCAGACGATAATCTTAGCCAACGAATTTTAGTTAGCGATGAAAGGGTTACAATTCTTCTTACGTTCGCTCTCAGCAGGATCATGGCTAAGATTCTTTCCCACGGCCAATATATATACATGCACATGCATACAGTAAACCCTCTCTATAACGGACACTAAATTACATTAAGTATTTTGTGTTTAAGGCAGATGGCTGCTTAAAGCAAGGTGAAAGTAAAACAGAACGCTCCTATAGGAGCATTCTGTTTTACTTTCACCTTGCTTTAAGCAGCCACCTGCCCTAAATACCATTTAATTAACACAATTGAGTGGCCGTTAAGGAGAGGTTTTACTGTATATATGAAAACACTGCTAAACAATTCCCTCCTTTGTCATTTCTAAACCATTCCATCATTGGCTATGTTAAGACCAGATCGCTTTGATAAGGAGCATTTACTACAAAAAAGGAAAATTTAAGAATTGTGTATTTTTTAAACCCTTCTGATAAATGGATCATTTGTTCCTATGGATCAGATGCTCTTTTATCACAGTTGTTTCATAAGTGACTTTCACAGAGGCGTCAAAATGCGTCAGTATGAAGGAATGAGTTTTAAAGTAACATCTTTTGGTCATGTATAATTGTCAGCTGTCATTTCGTATAAATTTTTCGTCTAATTTCTAAAAGGAAATACACACAGAGAGTTAAACCGATCCTGATGAAAGGCCGAGTATCTGTATATATCTTTTTAGGATATGTACACAAATGGTTTTTAAAGGGCACAACGACAAAGAGTACTTACAGAAACGCCGCTTCAAAATAGTCTTAGAATGATTTTGGAAAATGCACTTGGAATATACATCCTAACCTGCACCTAATGGATATTCATGTAAAAATGACAATGTCGTAAATACAATATTTTACAAGAATTTCAATATCTCGAATTTCTAGGAGCCATACAAATTACTGCGAGATAACAGAAGTTCGAGTCATCCGATTTCTAATCTGAACAATTCTGAAGTTCTTAGGTTAATGCATGTCTAAAGTAATGCTTGAAAGCTCCTGTAGGAGCTTTCAGCATTACTTTCGACCTACATTAAGCTGTCACGTGTGTTTCTAGGTTTGCGTAGTGATACATTTTAGAACAATTCTGTATTGTAAAGTTTGGAAGGACCGAACTTTTACCTCGTGTTATTCCGGTGTTCGAGTTATCAGAGTTCGATATGTCGAGGTCCCAATATATTTGTTAACGGAATTCCAAGAATGGTAAATGAATACAGAACATTTAGCCATGGCTGAAACTTGATTTAAGATCTATATGAGTCCATAAACAGACTCTGATCAGACGACTCCTGATCTGGATCTACTTAGTTAGCAAAAGCGCTAAAAGAAGTCTCTATCAGGTAAAGGATGAAATAAATTAAGCTTTAGCTTCCTTCGATCCAATCGATTGACATTATACAAAGAGTATTGTTCAGATCGAGCTGTGTGACATTCAGAATGAATATTTAGAGAAGGCTGCTTCGGAACCGATGCCGATAACCGGTTTGTTCAGTGAGCTTAATCCTGTCAAAGTTCTGTGTTTATTTCAAATTTCAATACCTACTGAATATTCATGGCAAATAAGTTATAGTGAAATATGGAAGGCAGACCATTTTAGCTATTTCAGAAAGTAAAGAAATAGATCTTTCAGATTCCATTAGCAGACAGCGCAGATCCTGACCAGACGGCTACTATAGGAGCCGTCTGATCTGGGTCTACCCTGTTTGAAAATGCGTGAAAACACATTTATAAATATGATGGAAAGTGTTAATATTAATGGTAAGACATAATCGATATTAATTGGATGTTTTTGCACGAAAAGCTACACGATTAACGCCGGTCTCATTTGTGGGTAGTTGTCCCTTATAATCTAACTATAGATTCAAACCGGATGGTGCCACACATTATATTTCAAAGGCCTCATCAACAAAGAATTCCCGAAGAAACACCCGTCAAAATGAAAATATGTATTTGAACAAGTCGATTAACATAAGGATTGAAAAGGGTTAATACAGATGCATACTATACTATTACAGCAAGAAGTACGACTTTGAGAAGGAGCTGAAGTCATTTGTGGACATCGCCAACGACATCGAGGATCAGGCAATATCCTCCACCATGTTAGAGTTCGGCCTCACATTCGACAGAAAGTTTTACAAAGCTAATAAAGAGGTATATATAACCGTGAAACACAATCTTAAACATATTCGTCCATAAACACACTCTCCGATATTGATGAACAGATCCTGTCTTACGAAAGATTATCTACGACAAACACCACTACTCGCGTAACTGACATTGTCGCACATTTCTAATAAGTCGTATGCAACCATTAAGGCTAGCATTTGTACATCTTGTTTTATAGGTATTAACGTACGACTTTTGTAATTTCCGTGCGTTCGTCGTATGTTACAGCTTTAGATAATCTTTATATTCTCTTTTGGCATTGCTACTTTTGCTTTCGAAGTATCACCCACTTTCAGAATTTAGTAAGACGGGCGCCAAATATCAAAAGTTCACTTTCGAAGAGGGATTCCAGTCAAACATACTTTAGACTGTAAGCTGTTGATAGTGACTCCCTCTTGAAGTGAATATTTATTAACTAAAACGTTATGGATAAGTAAAGAACATGTAAGCAATGTAACTGACTCGTTTGCTGCCAATATATGTGAGTATCTCTCCAAACAGTTTTGCTCTAGATGAAAAATCGATGTTTCACCAGAATCCAAACTCTTTGGTGCTGTGATTATTAGTTTTGAAACAAAACAAGTATATTCAAACTTAAACAACGTCGGTAGACAACAAAGTTTGCAGACGACACAATTTGGCAGCAAAGAGTAACTAGCCGCACATTTATGTTCACGAGTATATGGAAAACATACAAAGAAGTGAATCTCGGTAACTGTTAGCCTACTGAGCAAACTATTTACAAAGGTAATCACCTTAACAGCAGACTAAAGATTAACACTTATTAATCTATTACCTCATAGGCTAATTTTAGATACAACCTCTTTGAATGTTCCAAAAAGGAGCATTAACTAGAGAAAAGGAGACTTTTGTAGTTTGAAACTATTGTGATAAATGGAGCATTTGCTCCTATAGGAGCAAATGCTCTATTTATCACAATGGTTTCAATAGGTGATATTTACAAAGGCGTAGAAAGGCATATTTATGGGGGAAATGGTTAATCAGAGTCTTTCCTGTTTCACACAGAATTTTCAATAGACATATGCTATGCATGCTACAGTTTGTCTGATTTTTCCTCTTCAGATTTCGCTCAGTGCCGAGGTACGCAAAATTCTCACCACTACATGGCAGTCAAGAACTCCCGCTATGGTAAAACAGGTAAAGTGTTTCTGCAATATGTCCAACCCCACACCACAGGACACTGTTGGTTTTGTTTGTTTAACCTTTAGCCTGTTATGGGCGGATGAGTAAATACCTATGCAAACAGTTTGGATCCAGATGAGACGCCAAGTAACTCGGCATCTCATCAGGATCCAAACTGTTTGACACATTTATTGCATTTTGGCAGACACACTGATTATAGGTTGAATTTTGAATTTGTTTTGTAGGTGTACAATTATGTAAAGATAATTTGCTCAGCAGGCTAAAGGTTAATCATCTTTCACTAAGGCTTATACTAAAAGTACAAAAATGAGTCATGCAGGAAACACCACATACAGAACAAACACTCGCCCGAACAGCAACACAAGGAAACAGCAAATGTACATAGGTAGAAAAAACAACAAGAGACGCACAAAGACAAAACAAACATACAATAGGGGGAAGATGGAAGTACCGCCTTGGAACGGTCAGTGACAAAAGTCACTGGGGGTTTAAACCGGTTTATGGGCGCCCAACCTCACCCTTATTCCATCCCCATCCTAAAAGACAAACAGTGTAAATAAACGTATCCCCTCTCCGACTAATCTACAACAACCGCGACAGCAAATACAGTGGTAAAGTGCATGTATAACAAAGAAAACATTTAATTGAACATACTGTATCCACCTATCGCTAGTGTACTCAATGATTGAGCTGCAAACAGAGTAACTGTAGAAAAGTAATAAAGGGTACGACAAAAATGAAATAGTACAGATATCCGACGTTCTCCTTCCATTTCTGGATTTAAGAGGTCGCCTTCATAGAGTACTAAACCTTTCTTGTCGGCGTACATGCAAAGAGGCCAGCGTGATTGCCAACTGTAAAAGGGTTCACAACCAAACATGCAGTATGTTGTAGTACTACAGGATCATATCCCTTTTTAATGAATTGTTTTATATATTTGATGAACAAAGTGAGAAAATGGGTATGTCCAATAATTTTACGAAGTTTGTAAATCACATCACCATAAAATTCAGGATGTGAGATACCGTGTCGCAAAAGTACCTTGAGATTACATTTGTACTTGCCAATAAGCGAGAGATTTCGATAGTAAAATTTAGAGAAAGTTTTTCTTAGTTTATGGTATCTATATCCTTGTTTAAGCAGTTTTTCAGTTAAAATGAGATTTCGACTGTTAAAATCGTCAATAGATGAACAAGCTCTAGCAAAACGAATAAGTTGAGATATATAAACCCCGTAAGATGGAGCACGGGGAACATCCCCGTCAAGATGAGGAAAATTTACAATATTAAAATCAAAATCATCTCTTTTGTCATATATTTTAGAAGAAATCATTCCATTATTAATTTTAAGGTCTAGGTCAAGAAACGCTGCATAATTGTCGGACGGGTTAGCTTTATTCAATTTGAGTTCTTTAGGATAAATTGTAGGAATCAGAGCATCAAAGAAAGGGTTATCTAAGTTAAAAATATCATCCAAATATCGACAAGTTTCATTGAAGGCTTTTATAACATCTTCTTGTGATTGAGGATTCAAACTCAACATGAAATCTCTCTCATAGCAGTACAAAAATAAATCTGCGACAAGTGGTGCACAATTCGTACCCATGGGAATACCAATTACCTGACGGTATATAGCATTCCCATAACGTACAAATATGTTATCCAAAAGAAAGGTTAGTGCTTCGCAAACTTCTGAGCAAGTCCAATTGGTGTAATATTTCATTTGCTCGTCAGTAAAGAAAGCTTTTTCAGCATTACATGCCAAGAATGATGTTTTTTCTCGGGCAAATACTTTCTGGATCAAGTTAGTAAGCTTATCCTTAATTAAAATATGAGGAAGAGTTGTGTACAGAGTAGAAAAATCGTACGTGCTTACAGTGGATGCAAGATACCTTTTGTTCTTAAGTTTGTTTAAGACTTCTGAAGAGTTCTTAATAGACCAGAAGAGATTTATTCCAGATTTTCATAAGTCTTATCACAGTAAAATTTTACATGTTCCTTTACCTTCGTTAAACAAGAAGTCAAAAGTATAGACAATTTAGTAGTTGTACATGAACTAGAATTTGCAATGAAACGCGCTTTATATGGTTTTTTATGTAGTTTTGGTAACCAATACATAGTAGGAAGTTTATGTTGTGTAATTTTAATATCGGTTCCAAATTGTTCACACTTTTTGACATGGTCTGAAATGATGGTCTTTTCGTCAGTGGTATCTGAAATGTATGACTTGGTATTAATAATTTCCTGCTTCAAGACATCGATATAATGTAATCGTCAAATAATAATCACATTATTTGATGCCTTATCAGCAGGAACAAAAACGTATTTTGAATGGAAATCCTGTAAACCCTTTTTAAGATGTCTAAATGAAGTTCTAGGTTTAGGTGGAAGAAGGTGTTTATTAGAGCTGTAAAAGGAAATGCGTTTATCAATTATATCAAAAATTAGTTTTTTCCAACAAGAAAGGGCATTAGACTCAACATGTTCTCTTCGACACCATTTAATACTAAAATTTTGTAAAGCCTCCGCAATCTGAACTCGACAAGAGTTAAAATCTATCAAGGATGGTATTCTATATTTGGGACCTTTATTCAAAAGAGATCGTAGACGTTTATCTTTAATTATCTCAAAATTACCAGTAATCACATGACCAGCCGGAGAATAGCAAAATTTTGAGGTGGCGCAATCTCAATTATCAGGAATATTATCATTAATATTAAGGTCGGCCACAATTTTATTATAGTTGAAAATTGTATTTCTGATGGGTTTGTTATATTTGTAGCAGATGATAGGTGGTTCTGTATTTTTAAAGTATTTAGGAATAGTGTCAATTACATTTTTGTCTCTAAAAATACTTTGGAAGTCAATAAAATCAATACCTTTATTAATAAAAGGAATTTTCAAGAAGAATCTTTGGTGTTCAGATAATTTGTCGATGTGCGGTCTGAGAACATGTAGAGTAAAGCTTTGTATCAAACTAGCCGTTCCTATGAGAGGATCTGATCGAAAAATAATTTTATCGGCTTGCTCGTCAATTTCTTTTAATGAACATATAGATAAGGAGGAAAGTCTAGAAAGCATGGCATGTTTACCCGAAGTTAGGCGTAAAGTATGTAGATCAAGAAGAGTCATTTTCAAACGAGATTTTCGTTTAATATTACCATTTTTGCGAATGCCATGCGATCGAGATTTGCGTTTTCTAATAGAAAAAATTGAAAAAATATCTATATCTGGTTCTTTTGAAATATTTCCAGTCTGGTAAATATTATCATTCAGTCCTAAAGGAAAAGGTGTTTGCAATTTTTTGATCCAATTTAATTCAGATATAAATCTAGCTTTCGATTTAAAGCTACTAGTCGCCTCCTTATCATATGTTATATGCTCAATAATTTGTACTGAAACATCTTTAAAAGAATGGCCAGATTTCCGAAAGTGTTGGTATAAAAAATTGTTTAGTTTACGATTTCGACACTGATATGCATGCTCACGAAATCGAGTTTTCAAAGCACGTCCTGTTTGTCCTACGTACTGTATACCGCAACTAGGCGCGTTTCAAGTTAAAACATAAATAACGTTAGTAGTAGTACAATCAACGTCTGAGTTTATCTTGACATTAAATGTTCTACCATTAACTGTAGATTTTATAGTGGAATTACAAGAAATGTTACTACAACATATGCACCTCTTAGCAAAGCACTTTTGGATAATTGGATACACTCTGTGTCGCCTGCATAAGGACCGTTTACGAATAGAAGAAACATTTTGGATAACAGATTTTAAAGGTGAAAGTACAACTCTTGGTCCATTGAAAAAACATTTATTAATAGAAAGAGATGGTATGTGAAAAGATGATGCCGACTGAAGATTAAGTTGTTTTAAACGAACAAAAGGTTGAAGGGAAGAGAAATTAGAAATATTTCTGGGTACTTGTACAGACGACACAGATTGCATATTTAAAGCTTTTAGTTCTATTCGAGGTATTTTAACTTTATTCATATTGGAAAGTGATAGAGGGGCACCTGTATTGTGTTCATCAACACGTCAATTACATTAGTGTAGCTACCAAGTGCATCAAATTGTTGGTGAACACAACACCTACCACGAGGTGCATGACATACTTATGATGATACAGGAACAGGTATTCATAAGTTGTTTTAAGAATATAAATATCATATAATATGACATTTAACGTCTGGACTTAGCGATATACTCTATAATAGTTTGAAAAAGAAAATAAGTTTTCTCAGATACGATATCCAATACAATACCAATTAAGCTGTTTCAATTTGACAAGTTCTTAAGTCAGGGTAGGGTTTGATTTTTATTTAGTCGTTCTGCAAATATCACGCGCTTGCAATTCCTTACCGTCAGCGTGAGGTGTTTTTTGTTTTTATTTCAATGAGTTATTATGATAAATACGTTTATAACATAACACGTGGCTTCAGCGTGACGTAACACTATCATTTATTTTTTGATAATCATGGGCATATAATCACTAGTGAATAACATTCGAACGACCGAATGACATTCGAACGATTCATACGCGCTGTCAAAACAAACAAACTGGCGGACGGTGGTCGACCTACCTGTCCACGATTGAGTCACGATAGATGGCAAAGGATTGTTGGCACTTGCGCCTTAATTTCGATAAAATAATACAAATTGTAATCGCTGTCAGGAATCATATACAAAATGTATGCCAAAAAAGACCTACCAGCTATTCTGACCCATACAATCAATTCTACATTTACTACAAAAAAAATGCCTCCTCAACTTTGCATTTTCTTCACCGTATGTCCTTTTGTTTATGCAGATTTCTACTCATACAAATATCTCATCAATCAACAACAATAGTCATCTGAATCCAGCACAGCACAAACATATTTCAAATATGCTATACTCACTAACTCAGCTGATCGCAAAAATCTTCCTCCTGTTCCAACACATTTTATGCAGCAGTTCGTACTGAATCTTTTGTCCATTTCAAACATTTTCACTGAACTTGAATCGAGATTTTTTTCTTGGAAATGTCCATGTCCATGTGTATACATACAACACTAATGAAGGGCTTAATATACCAAAACGAAGGCGCATTTCGAATCCCATTGACAGTGAGTGTCGGACGTGTCGGCGACTGTATGTAGGTCTTCATGTAAATGGCGCGCTTTACATAGACACATGTTGTGTACAATGACGTCATAATGTGACGTGTTTGTAACTATGTATGTCAAAACTGTAACTCAAAAATTATTTTGACGTGTTTCTGTATGTTTTTGTATCATAAACTATCACAGTTAAATTGAATACCAGAGAGGTCTGAATTAGATCCTGGTTGATATGACAGTAAGTAAAAAATAAAGTTGGAAAATTTGGACCTACTTTGTCCCAGTTACCTAGCGAACCTAATAACACCTTTCATTCATCATTTCTGTATATTTAAGGAGAATTTATAACAATCCACGTTACTGCTGAAATATTGGCTGCAAATAACATTTGTGTGTGTTATGTTATAAATAGGATCTTGCATTCGTGTTCATGATTATTGGATTTATTAAATCCAATAATCAAGAACACTCATGTAAGATCCTCTATATATTGCATGCATCGACAATGTTTTTATCCTAACCCTCTACTTATTCTGTTCATGTAAGAAATAATGAGACCATATGTATTCATTACATTATTTTTGATAATTGATTAAGTTATTAACACATTCCATTTTGACTCAAACAGAAACTGTAAAATCCTACCTTTATTACCCCATAAGCAAGCAGAGTAGATTATTGGAGCCATCTGATCTGGGTTTACTCTGTTTGCAAATGCGTGAAAATGCGTTTATATGATGGAAAGGGTTAAATTCAAAGAAGGCAATGCGAAAGGATAAATAATGGAGTGTTTTACATAGCAAGTCTGTATCACTTGTCATTATTATAGTTGTATGCTGTAACAGACGATATTGTTTCTTTTGAACAGGTTCTGAATGGTCTACAATCTCTCCGCTCATTGTCTGAATATCCCATACATACTCAAGAAAAACTTTGCAAAGTGGCATGGTATCAGATGTGAGTATACGTGTATTACAAAACAATGAACTACCTAAATGGCATGATGCCGGACAGACTAAAGTCAAGCACGGCGGAGTGGTACCATACAAAAGAGCGTGGTACCTTCTGGCATTGTATCAGACAACAAAAGTGGCGTATTTACCAGACCTAATAAAAGTGACGTTCTTTATAATTATTATATCGGGTGTAAAAACGAACATGTCGCTAAACCCTTTACTATATATAAATATTAGATATATCATTTTAGTTTGCCTGTTATACTACAATAAACAGTTGGCAGTTATTTGTTTACATTAATGTGTTAATTTCACGAGTCTGATCTGTAATCCATTTTTATTAACAAATTTTGACTGTATATATAAGAACTTATGAAATACTCCATTTTGTATTTAGTCATTAAATAGTGTCAATCTCCAATGCGCTTACCTTAATTAAACACACAAATAGGCTTAAAGTTTCTAACTGTTTTTTTGTAATTATTTACGATAAGTATTTTGGTATATACATTATAAATAAGAACTTTATCACCTAAAGTTGGCTCCCATGATTATATTTCTGTAATTGTTTACAATTGTCTTTTTTCTCTGACAGGATAGGATAGAACAAATTTTGACTGTATATATAAGAACTTATGAAATACTCCATTTTGTATTTAGTCATTAAATAGTGTCAATCTCCAATGCGCTTACCTTAATTAAACACACAAATAGGCTTAAAGTTTCTAACTGTTTTTTTGTAATTATTTACGATAAGTCTTTTGGTATATACATTATAAATAAGAACTTTATCACCTAAAGTTGGCTCCCATGATTATATTTCTGTAATTGTTTACAATTGTCTTTTTTCTCTGACAGGATAGGACCAAAGAAGGCTATAATTAGGCAAGGGCACCATGCGGAATCCTTCTACTTTATTCTATCGGGAACAGGTAAAAGTGCCGCACCACTCTAAGCCATTTGCAACTATATTTTATTGGCTTCAAAGTCTTATTTAAGACAAAGTCGTATTCCAAAGAGGAACAGAGAGGCGTAGACTTTGTTTCTGTTTCGAGTTCGCCACATGTCGTATACAGTAAAATCCCGATTATTCGAACACTAAAATACATATCATTATCGATCTTTAAGACAGGTGGCAGCTTGATGCATGGTGGAAGTCATGCAGAAAGCTCCTAGAGGAGCTTTCTGCATGACTTTCACCATGCATTAAGCAGCCACCTGCCTAAAAGGTTCTAAATTCTTCTAAACAAAAAAATCGAATAATCGAGATTTTACTGTATTTACAAACAGCAGAATAAGTTTACTGGTCAAAGAGAATATTATACTAATTTTAAGCTAGACATATATACACCACAACTTAAGGTATTTTGTGCATAAGTATTTATGTGTCTTGAAATATTTAAGTCATAACCACGGATCTCTGTTCTGCTTTCTTTACCGATTCCATTGATTTCAGCGTTTGTCAAGAAGATGGTACAAGATCCTGTGACAGGGGAGTCAAAGGGTCAAGTTGCAGCCCGTCTGACCAGAGGCCACAGCTTTGGGGTAGGTTTAATGTGTTGTTATAACTACAATTCAGCCATCCCTAGCGTATGTCACTCAAGGTCAACATCTAAATTGTTCTTCATAAACTTTCAAACTTAACCCGATGTTATTTATTTAAAATTAAACTGTGAAGTCTCGCTAATGCTACCACATAATTTATCAGCATAGGAGTCTGTAAAAAGCAGGTGCTTAATGCAGGGCAAACGTAATACAGAAATCTCCTATAGGAGCTTTCTGCATAACCTTTGTCTGTGTTAAGCTACCGCCTGTTTTAAAAATCCAGAATTATACTTCTTTTGAATGGACGTATTATCGAGACTTCGCTGTAAACCACCAAACCCTTGAGAATGAACTCAAATAAAGCAATTATAATCGTATAACATCGGACCATATAAAAAAGACCAAAATCAGCCGTCAAAGAGTTTGGATCCTGATATCCAGGCATTTTTTCGCCCACAGACTGCAAATGCTGAAAGTATATTGATAGTTTTGAAGTAGTATGGTGGCAAATATTTTAACTTAACTAATGCGTCACATATTTTCAGTTTAACCCATTTGCTCCCAGTGGATTCTTCCATGTTTATACATTGGATTAGTCTATATTTTATCTAAGGGATGTCTGGTCTAAATTTTAATTTTTGTTTTGTTTGATATTGCATTTTCTATCAGCAAACAGTGTAGACTCTGATCAGACGTCGCATTATACGGCGTCTGATCAGAGTCTACACTGTTTGCCTACGTCCCATATATGGGATCGTGGGAGCAAATGGGTTAATCTTACCGTGTTAGGGTTTGCCTTGAAAATGTTGCCTATGTTGAAATATTGCTTCGCAGCTCTCTTTGCGACGGTAGATATGAATAATTGACAAAGCAAAAGACTGCCATCATCACTAATGCATGGTAACTTCAAATGTTCTGTTTGTTTCAGTTTTCATGGGAGGATGGGGTAAATGAAATTGATTGCTATATACATGTAGCTTTTTTAGAATATAGTCCATACAATGCTTTTAGTGAATCTCCATGCACAGTACTGCAGACATATCAAATCCCACAAGAAGCATATTTGATATTCACTAGACATGTGATCGCTTGTCTTTATTGTATATTGTTTTCCTTTTTCAGTTGAATCTAAAACTTAGGTCATTATCTTCTGCTAGTCTATCGTAGTGGTCTAGTGCATTAATTGTTTACATATTCTGTGTGATTACTTTCTGTAAATGTCTCTTGGTCTTTGTATTGCATATGTCTAATGTGTATAAGTCCTACACCGTATGGTCCATTTATTCATTAATGATATATCGTGTAACTGGGAATGAGCTCGTTCGTATGCCATAACCATGGTGTCTGTAGTCGTCTTCTCTGGTACGAACTACCTTTAACGTATTGCTCCATAAATACGCCTTTCTACGCCTATGCAAACAGAGTAGACCCAGATCAGACGGCTCCTGTAGGAGCCGTTTGATCAGGGTCTGCTCTGTTTGCTTGTGATATAATAAAGATATAATGATTCTTCAATTTCTGACATGGCCAATGTGCTATTAGAACAATTAATCTGATTTTAATATTCGTGATTTCATTATTTCTTACACAAGTATCCATGGAGTAGTGTGTTAACTATGACTACCATTTCAATATTTTTAAATCTAGTAGATCTAATCAAACTCAACACACATGCACTTTTTCGCCATTAGAAAGTCCACTCTGAAAACAAAGGTTATGTGTTTATTAAACCTTTACTTCATGAATACTCATGTAAGAAATAATAACACCATGACTATTCATAAACTGATTTTTGATTGTGGCATATGCATGAACACGATGTATATTTGGCCATGGTAGAAACTGTAGAATTAGGCCTGTATAGGACCGTCAGCAAACAGAGCAGACCCTGATCCTTCGCCTCCAACAGGAACCCTCTGATCTGGGTCTACTCTGTTTGCAAAGGTGAAAAATTCATATAAGCGTAGTAAATGGTTACAAAACGAAAGCTTTCTTTTAGAATTGTTTAACATGATACCTATCGTTTACAAGCATTGATATTCAATTTAGTGCCTTTGCTGGGTTTATTCTATATGCAGATCTCCAGATGATATGTATACGTTAAAACCTTTTCAAGAATAATTACTTTCGTCTCTTCACTAAACCCTATGTTGTTATCACTCTTTAGAATCGTCTTGAAAAGACGATTCTAAATAGTGGTTACAACATAGGGTTTGGTGGAGAAATGAAGAGTACGCACATTTATCAGTAACTCTGTATATGCTTACCTTTTTGTCTTTTATTTATTTGTTGTCTTCATTTTCTTTTATTAAGCTGTATTTAGAATAAGGAATTAAGGACTAATCTTTAGAAACATTCAAAGTAACATATCGTTTTCATATTAATTTTAAGATTGTGCTTAAAAGTATAACTATGCAATTAGCAGTTCTAAATATATTCCAAAATATTCAAATAACACGTATTGTTATTTGTAAACACGATAACACGATAACATATACTGTTGACCCTTCGCTTGCTGAATTTTAAAATACACTTCTCCTTCTTTACCCATGTCATGTTGTATAATTACATATATCTTCACTGTGTACAAGTATTTCGCTGTGCAATCACTGCTGTGGAGTGCACTGGTTGCACAATCAACTTGTAAATAGTGCATACCCTGATGAGACAGCTCCTACAGGAGCTGTCTCATATGGGTCTTCACTATTTACAGGTAGGTATATTGACGTGAATAGCAAGCGAAAGGTTAAACACTTTACCTCATGATTATCATGTAAGAAAAAGCGACATCATAAATATGCATTAGCTGGATTTTATAATGTCATATGAACAGAGACATAGGGGTATTACTTTTCATACTGGAAGATAATCAGATTTGTATGATTCCATAAGCAAACAGGACAGACACTGATCCTGGGTCTGGGTCTAAATATTTTTTATATGATTGAAAGAGCAGTTGTATGATGTAAAGGGTTATTTTCTACACAGGGGTATTGATCAATGAGTATACATGTATTTATCGATCAGTCTGTAGCCTACAGTGTCAAATAACATGACGGAGGTGTTATGCAATATTAATGGCCGACAATGGCAATAGAAACAATATACATTATTCAGCTTTACTAAATATTGTTATAAACCAAGAACAACAATGTGCATATTTCATTTTCATAGCTTTCTCGCTATACTGTAGTGCAATTGTGCAAGAATATATCGCCATATAACATACACTGTTAACCCTTTCATTGCTGTATTTTCAGAGTGGTTTAGCCCGATAGTGTTTATCTATATACAGTGAAACCCCTCTATAACGGCCACTGAATTTCATCAAGTATTTTGTGTTAAGGCAGGTGGTTGCTTAAAGCAAGGTAAAAGTAAAACAGAACGCTCCTATAGGAGCGTTCTGTTTTACTTTCACCTTGCTTTAAGCATCCACCTGCCCTAAATACCAACTAATTAACACAATTTAGTAGTGGTCGTTATAGAGACGTTTGACTGTAGTCCACTAAGTATAAAATACTTAAACTTGCTAGATGATTTTGAATGACAAACAGCGCAGACCCGATCAGGTTGCTCCTCTATGAGCTATCTGTTCTGGGTCGACATTGTTTGCAAATTACATAACATACTTGTCCCTCATTCAAAGGTTTAAGCAGCAATAACTCTTTCGCTGCCACATGTTGTTGTCTGCAAACGTCTCGTCTGCATTAATGTTCAAGTGTTTGTCTTTCCCCATTTGTTTGTTAAAAAAAAACAAAAAAAACAAACCCCCCAAAAAACCGCACACAAAAAAGTTACCACAGTAACAAACAATCTAGATGCAGATGGAACACTGAGTAGAGGTAATTGCAGATTGACCACTGGCAGCGAGAGTTAACAGTAGTGAGAAATCGACAAGAAAGTTTAGAATTATATACTACTTGAATTTATTTTAAACCTGATCTCATATTTATTCATTGTGTGGACGATATAGACAGGTTCTAGTGTATAATATAAATCATTTCAACCTGATTTGGCTAACTAACTCTTTACTCCGTATTATACGCCTATTAACGCCTTCACAAACAAAGCAGATCCTGTAGGAGCCCTCTGGCCAGTCATGGCTCTATTTGCATTTGTTTAAACCCATTCCCTCATAGGCTATTTTTAGATAAGGAGCATGAACTAGAGAAAAGAATTTTTTTTTGAATGTTTTAGCTTGAAACCATTGTGATAAATAGAGCATTTGCTCCTATAGGAGCAAATGCTCTATTTATCACAATGGTTTCACAAAGTGACTTTTACAGAGTCGTCAAAAGTCGTCAATATGAGGGAATGGGATTCCGTTTGCTGTTGTGTTCATATACTATAATGTTATAGAACTAAAGCTGATCAATATTCATAAATAATTTCTTACGTGAATATTCATGGAGTAAAGGGATTTTTTCGTGTTTTGTAAAACCATTTTAAACCCATTTGTGATATGTTTTTAAAATGTGATTATATTGTCAACCATGTTTAAATCCTGACGTGCTACTCGGCGTCTCATCTGGATCTAATCTCACAGACTCGCACATAGCAAACTGAAGGTTCATTTGTCTAAAGATATCATCTTAGACTGCATCTTATTTACAATTTCTGGTAATTTGCAGTAATTTGTACTGTTATTCCCGAGACCCTGTTATATCATTATTTGCCGGATATTTAAGACATTTATTTCTATGAACATTTATTTCTTTTCACTCCATAGCTCTAATTCATGTCCGTTATACACTGTATCTTTCTTAAAGTATACCATGTAGATCTTCAATTGATTCAAGCAAATACTAGCTACAACACAGCAGTCACACTGTCTGATTTTCTTTTCAGTTGTAGCACAACCTCACAACCCCCTTGTCTTTTTGCATTTAGCAGCTTCCGACATGTAACAGTCGGCATCTAGTTTTTAACCGTTTGCGCTCAAATCCAGTTTCCTATGTATATCCTTAATTGCCTTAAATATATTCGGACACGCATGCTCTACTCTCCACTCGTTTGTACAGCTACATATGGTATCATTTTGATAACCTTGAATAGAGCAGACCCTGATTTAACGGCCCCTTCAAGAGTCATTTTATTTGGGTCTGCACTGCTTGCCTAAGTTTTTTCTGTCTAAACGAATACTTAGCGCAAATATAAATTTAGAAAGATCCAAAGGTGTCCGACGCATGCTTGGACTCACCAATGGACCCCCACCCACCCCCACCCCCCAAAAAATGTGATCCAAGTATGTAAAACTAGCCTAAAACTATCTATTTGAACCTTAAACCACTCTGAAAACAAGAAAAAAACCCGACTCGGATTTTTTTTCCTATCGGGTCTATATAATTATGTATTGAAAGTCAATAAATATATAGACCCGAACGGAATTTTTTCCGGGTCGTGTTTTTCTTGTTTTTTGGAGTGGTTTAAGGTTCAAATAGATAGTTTTAAGCTAGTTGAACATACTTCGATCACATTTTTGTTTTGTTTTTTTTTTGGGGGGGGGGGGGGGGGGGGCGGTCTATGGGTGAGTTCAAGCATGCGTCGGGCACCTTTGGAAAGATCCAAAACATTTCGCTATGCATGCACGAAGCACTTAAACAAAAAACAACAACAACGAGTTTTTACAGTTGTCACACACTTCCAATTTTTTTAAAAACTTCTCAGAATATTTGACCGAGTGTCAACCAGTTTGGGTCATGATGAGACAGGGAGCTACTCTGTGTCTCATGTGGACATAAACATAAATACGAGTTAGCGTAATAAGGTTTAACCATTTCCCTGGTCTATCATTCCAAATTTCTATTCAGGGACAAACGAAATATGGAAGGTGGAACATTGTAGTCGTTTTATAAAGTAAAGAAACAGATATTCCAAACTCCATTAGCAAACAGAGAAGACCATGATCAGACGGCTCTTATAGGAACCGTCTGACCTGGGGATAGTCTGTTTGCAAATGCGTGAACACATTTATATGAAGGAAAGGGTTAATACATGGATGGAACAGTTGACAAGCCCCAAAATAACTAGACATCGGTTACCTTTGTTACGACACAGTCTTAAGATAATATTGATAACCCATCTATGTATGGTGTCCCTTAAAATGACACATTTAAACAGTGCTGACCGAGATTAGAGGCCTGAAATTAACCATCTGGTCAGGAAGTACACTGTTTGCTAGACAATTACATTCCAAATAACAAAATAATCCTTACAGAATTGCCATACCTGGAGGAGTTCGCTAACAAATACGGGTTAAAATGAAATAACAAATGAATGCTGGCTGTTTCTGATCTAGCGGTTCTATCGATGCAGGAGATCGGTCTGTTGTTCGATACCCTGAGGACAGCTACTGTAGAGAGCGCTTCATCAATGGAGCTGCTGGTAATTGGGAAGGAAGACTTTGTCAGAATCTTTATGAAGGCTGAGAACCCAAGTGACGAAGCTGACCATATCAAGTTTCTCAGGTAAAACATATTTCACGACTTTACAAAAAACAGTTAACCCTTCGCTTGCTATTCACGTCAATATACCTACATGTAAATAGTGAAGACCCAGATGAGACAGCTCCTGCAAGAGCTGTCTCATCAGGGTCTGCACTATTTACAAATTGATTGTGCAACCAGTGCACTCCACAGCAGTGATTGCACAGCGAAATACTTGTACACAGTAAAGATATGTAATTCTACAACATGGCATGGGTAAAGAAGGAGAAATGTATTTTAAAATTCAGCAAGAGAAGGGTTAAACCCTCTAAAGCGGTCACCAAAACTGGACTTAATTCTGGGTCTTAAAGCCAGCTGGGAGCTTAATACACGACGAAAATACATGTATTGCAGAAAGCTCCTACAGGCTGTTAATGGGATACACGCATGTCAATTATGTTGTCAGTTTAGAGATGTTTCACTGTATTGTCGTCAGCTTTAATGCTTTGAGTATTGCGTACATGTTTTCTTGAAAACTTCCATCAAGGTTATAAAAAGTTCCAGTCTTGGTGACACGGTCAATTTAATACTTTTGTGATATTTTGGTTTAGTGTGGTCAGTTCTTTAACACTATTGTGATATTCTGCCCTTTCTTCATCGTATGTAGTCAAATTTGAACATGCGATATGTTCAAACATGGTATGAATTAGTATGTGTGTGCTTCAGAACCATAGTTGGATCCAAACTCTTTGCAAACAACATTAAACATTAAATAACCCTTTACAAACGCCTTTTCACGCATTTGCAAACAGAGTAGACCCAGATCAGATGACTCCTATAGGAGCCATCTAATCAGGGTCTGCTCTGTTTGCAGATGGAATTTGATAGTTCTGTTTCTTTACTTTCTAAAATTGCTTCAGTATATCATTATAACTATTTTGTCCATGAATGTTCATGCAGTAGGTCTTGAAAAATGGATTAGATATAGAACAGGGAAAGGGTTAATGTCAGTCAGGTCGGGATCTGCAAGATAATGGTTGAGACTTTATCACACATTTGTATAGTGTGTGTATGTAGCTTCATTCCTAGCTGGGGTTTTTTTGGCAGGAAAACTGGTGACACCTTTATGGTTAAACAGGGTTTAAAACTATTTTCAGCGGAGTATCTTTCAGGGAACACATTTCTAGCATCTTATGGCTTCTGCATCGGGTCTGTATTTAATAAATTTCATTTCTTACGTATTATCATGCTCTTGAAATGTATATGAAGTAGAGTTTCGCTATTGTAAAGCGGCCATATGATTTATCAACATAGGACACTGTAAAGCAGGCGGTTGCTTAAAGCAGAGCAAAGAGATACAGAAAGGTCTCGAAGGAGCCTCGTGTATCACTTTTGTCCTGCATTAAGCTATCACCTGTTTTAAATTTCCAGAATTAGATTTCTTTTGTGTGGTCGTATTAACTAGACGTTACGGCAGTTATTTTCACACATGCATTATATAATTTCAGGAAAGTTCCATTCATGTCTCAATGGCCAACAGATTGCTTGAAGGACGAACCAGGAGCCTGTCTTACCCATTATTTTAAGTAAGGTTTACTTTAACCCTTTACCTCATATGCTATTTTTAGATCCTACTTCTTTGAATAAATCTACCAAAAAGGAGCATTTACTAGAGAAAAGGAAAAATTTTAGAATTGTGAAGTTTTGAAACCAGTGTGATGAATAGAGCATTTGCTCCTATGGAGCAAATGTCTATTTATCACAATGGTTTCAGAAAGTGACTTTTCGCAGAGGCGTCAAAAGGCGTCAATATAAGGAGAATGTGTTAAGGTGTTACTCTCGGCCCGTATCTCTTTCGCCTCTATCTAAAGGCGTATTCGCGATAACCGGAGCAAATAAGTTGGGCCCAAATGAGGCACGGAATTACTCGTCGTCCCATAAGAATCCAACCTGTTTGATACTTGAAATATGCTAAAGTTGAAGAAATCTTTCCTTTTAAACTTAATTCAAACGATGATTATTGAAAACGAAATTGGTTTAGCAAAATCAAGTTTTTCTGACAAAAATAAATTCCTAACAGACAGACATGTTGTTGTGCACCGTTAGAACCCTTCATGGTGTATCAATTGTATACAATAAAAGATGTTTCTTAAGGTGTCTACTGTCATTTGCAAATCATTTGAATCAAGATTAAGTCTTTCTTTTCACTTCTTCTGGTTTTTATTCGTTTAAGATTATACATAGCCCCTTGTTAATATTTATCCATTCAGTATGATAAAGAAGATTTTGAACTAAACCAGAAACAGCGCAGAACCTGATCAGAAAGTTTGAAGTGTCCTTTAAATCGCTTCTTCGCAGCTAACGGGTTGATGAACTATTAAGCATCTCCATTAATCGCAACCTGACTCGCATTAGCAAAATCTGGGATCCACTCGGCGTCTCATCAGGGTCCAATCTGATTTGGCTAATAGTTACTAAAAATTTAATAAAATCGGAAGTAGTCAAGATTGTACCAGACCCAAATTTCAGCAGACATTAATTTTATACAGGGGGAGTGGGGGAGGGGTACAAATTTTAACATTTTCCTCTTTGAAAATTCATGTAAGAAATGATGACATCGTGTAATGAATCATATTAATCTTTCAAATGGTGTATTAAACATGATTGTTTTTGCGAAGTGGAAACTATATAGAATCAGGTCTATGTTATTCCATAAGCAAACAGAGCAGATACTGATTTGACAGCTCATATTGGAGCCGTCTGATGTGGGTCTACTCTGTTTGCAAAGGCGTTGAAAGACTATTTATGGGGTAAAAGATTAATTACGCTTCATCATGCATCGAATATTGAGATACTAAATAGAAACAACATTTATTTTATTTACTATGTGGGTTTGTTTCAGGCGAGGTACATTAATCACAGACAACGACAGACATAGTGAGTGGTTGTATTTCGTCATGACGGTAAGTACATACAAGAGAACCTCTCTATACCAACCCACACAATAAATAAACTTGGGTGTTTTGGACAGGTTGTTGTTTAATGCATGATGAAAGTAATGCAGAAAGCTCCCATGGAAGCTTTCTGTATATACAGTAAAACCTCTCTATAACGGACACTAAATTGCATTAATTAGTTGGTATTTAGGGCAGGTGGCAGCTTAAAGCAAGGTGAAAGTAAAACAGAACGCTCCTATAGGAGCGTTCTGTTTTACTTTTACATTGCTTTAAGCAGTCACCTGCCTTTAACACAAAATATTTGATGTAATTTAGTGGCCGTTATAGAGAGGTTTTACTGTATATATATTTCGTCCTGCATTAAGCTACCACATATCTTTATTACCTATAAGTATACCTCTGTTTGTTGTCAGTTTAGGAAGTCTCTACTGTACAGGTTTTCCATACTTTAATACATTACCCCCTAGTGACGCATTTTTGCGCCTCTATAAACTTTACATTTTGAAACCATTGTGAAATTTTATCACAATGGTTTCAAAACTACACAATTCTAATGTTTTCCTTTTCTATAGTTAATGCTCCTTTTCGGTAGATTTATTCAAAGAGGTTGAGTCAAAAAATAGCCATGGATAAAACGAGTTAACCTTTCCTTTATATAAACGAGTTTTCACGCATCTGCAAACAGACTAGACCCAGATCAGACGGCTCCTGTATCTGATCCGTTTGTGTATGGACTTTGTTTCTTTAGTTTCTTAACTGGCTACAATGTGTCATCTTACATATTTCATTATAACTATTTTGTCCGGAATTATTTGAACCTGAGCCTACACCATCTGTCATAACCAAACAGTAATATATAGTGTATTCATGTGCTGGTATAGCAATATAGCGTCTTAATATGTTTGATGTCATCATTTCTTATCATTTTAGTGGGATTACCATGTATTATTTTTTATCTCCAGGGCACCTGTGAAGTACTAAAGAGACTTAAAGCTGTAAAACCACGCAACGCAAATGAGATACGGCCTCGGTCTGACCCTCTCTCTGACATCATCTTGCCGGAACTGGGCACCTCAAACAATCGTATGTATTCCTACATTTTCCCCTCATATAAATATGTTTTCGCGCATCTGCCAACAGAGTAGACCCAGATTAGGGTCTACTCTGTTTGTTTTTATGAAATTTGATGTATCTATAGCTTTAGTTTCTGAAATGGCTTCAATGTTCCACCTTCCATATTTCATTATAACTTTTTTGTTCCTGAATATTCAGTAGGTATTGAAATTTGGAATAAATATAGAACATGGAATGGGTTAACCTTTTCACTCATATGGACACCTTTTTGAAATCATTGTTATGAAAAGAGCATTCAAAACAACACAATTTAAAGTTTTTTCTCTTTTCTAGTAAATGCTCCTTTTGAGTAGATTTATTCAAAGAGGTTTGGTCTAAAATAATCTATGAGGGAATGGGTTAACCCTTTATCCCATAGAAACACCTTTAAATGACATTACAAACAGAGCAAGTCTAGATCAGACCACTCCTGTAAGAGCCGTATTATCAGGGCCTGTTCTGTCTGTTTACATTAACACACAAGTTGCTATATATTTGTAGAGATACAATCAAGAATTAATTGTAGGCTGTCAGTGGGTTTTATTGCAAAACAACAGTCTCACGGATAACAAACATTGTGCTTTATTCGGTAACATTAATTGGAGTAAATGGTGGCTGTTATTGCAATGTTTCCTTTTAACAGCTCACTTAATTATATTTTATCATTTATTGATGACCATTTCCGACTTGTGACAGTCATAGAATCGATACTAGTCTGCCGCTTAGCTGGTCATAGCTAACTATCCTAGATCAATTCTCTTATTTTAGGTTTAATTTTCATGCATGTTTACCCGCATCAATTTATGTCTCAAGATACCGCCTCAGATACTATATAGTACATTGTATAGACTTGAATATGTAGGATATCAGCAATGGGCTTGTCCCTGGTGTGCTATGCATCGAATGCTGTGATTTCTGATCGAGGAAATATTGACTATATTTGCATAATCAAAATATATACAGTAAAAAATCGTTACTACGAAATTTTAGGAATGAAGAATTATGTCTTTGTAGGCAGTCGGCTTCTTAATGCAGGGTGAAAGTCATACAGAAAGCTCCTCTGGGAGCTTTCTGCATGACTTTCACTCTTCATTAAGCTGCCACATGTGTTAAAGATCAATAATGGTATTTATTTGTTTGAGTGTTCGTAGTATCGAGTTTTTATAGGAACATATTTTATTTGTTTCCTTACTCTATTTACACAAGTATCTGCTTTTGTGTATTACTGTGATCATTATGCATTCATTCATACAGAACCCTATCGTCGTATTTATGAGTTTAGTTAAATTGTATATTCTAAAGTTAGACAATTTATTTCAGGTCCTAAGATTGATACTGGGAAACTTAGATCAGGACGAACCGTTATTCATTCCGATGTGTACGAAGATATGACAAACTTCTACGAATCATTGAGACGGGTATGTAGTGTTTTAAGACACGTTAAACCACTAGAGTCTGTTGTCACTTAATAGGGGCATTGTAGCAGTGTAGACCCAGATCAGAGGATTCCTGAAGGACCCCTCTCATCAGGATCAGAAGTTTTTCACCTTAAATCGGCAACATAAATATTGCATTAACATCCCAAAAATGAAAATTAGAATTATTTTAAGCAATCAGAAATGTTTTACATCCAGTATATACATAATACATATAGGTACATGGAGATCGGGTGTTAGACGAACTAGCCGCCTGCTGCCTACCCCAGCTGCTGGGACACCCTCAGTAGATGACAAATAATATCAGGATCAAGTCAAGTCAATAGGCAAAACGAATATAATTTTATCTGTCTAAAATGGTAGCTTTCTTTTGGCACTGAGTAAAATACCTTACCAACATTTTTACTTTGGTCTAGTGTAATACATTTTATGTATCACGAATAAGTTCTTTATTTCTCCAACAAACCCTATGCTGTGACCACTCTTTAGAATCGTCTCGAATGCACACTCATGTAAGATCCTCTATTTATTGACTATACGTACAGTTGTCGACTTAATCCGAGATTATAAAATTTCTGAGTCTGCGTCTGAGTTAATTCTCAAGTATCTGACGACTGGTAAATGTTTGTGCTTGCTCAAGTTATGGCCAATGCTATGCTTGAGAATGAACTGAGACTCAAGCAGAAAGTTTTATAACCTCGGGACCTTCGCACTTTCTATATATTTTGACACGTTGTTTTGAAAGTTATGTTTTCATTCTGGTCTGGTGAATATACCCGGTATATATGTGCACCATCGAACGGGGATCACCAATGCCATTGATAAACTGAAACAAAGACATGTACATACTACAAAATTATTGGTTTGAATACACATGTGACAGATTCCAGTATGTTCAATAAATCCAGAAACAAGATGAAATGCAAGCCCTGCCCCCTGTACAAGAGACACTCCCGGAACAAGCCGACAAACAACTTCCCAAAATATTCGTGCGCGCTGCATCGGCTAGAGATCCCGTGGAGGAAAATAGTCCTCGAGTGCGATTTTTGGAAAAGAAGGAAAAGACTGACGGAGATATCTATAAAACAGAGGTCAAACTTGTCCCCATCGAACCCGAGGGAAAAAGGCGACCCGTATCACGTGCCAAATTTGACGAGTCCTCTCCCTTTGCAAACAGCGACAATTTCGTAAGAATGATAATATTAACCCACTTCTACGTTTGCGACCCTGCTTAGTTTCGTGGTGTGTATATTTTCCACCTTACCTGCGAAACAAATAACACCCATATTGAATGCTACACCCCTCCCATATATTTATAATTAACATTCATACTCTAACAAACGCCTTGTGGTTTGACATTGTTTCCTGCGCAGATAAATAACTACATGTATATTACTGTATTACTCAAAATATGTTTTTTTTAAAGTTTAGTCTTAACCCCAATTCACATGTATCATATCATATATACCCTTAAAATACACATAAGCGCATTTCTGTCATAGTATGTGCATCGCATGCGCCAGTTAAATTATGATACATGAGATTTTAGCAAGCCGAGACATTTATCTTAATGTTATAAAAATATTTAGAAAATGTTTCGAATGTCTAACTGTCTGGATGGTGGTGAGGCACTGGGTTACTTCATGTCTCCTCTAAGATCCGAATTGGATTCGGTTCCAGTTGTCTCCTGCATCACTGCTCAATGGACATTTCATTCAATATTTCTCAATCTCTTAACGATACAAAGAATACGGAATGTTGAAGCAAGTGGCACGCAAAGCATGTGCAGTATAACCTGTCCTAGACGGTCATTCATTTATTGAACATGGGGGTCTTAAAAGCAGGTGATTGCTTAATGCAGAGTAAAAGGCTCCTTTCTGCATTACTTTTGACATGCATTAAGCTACCACCTGCATTACATACCAATAATTAGACATGTCTTTGATGGCCGCTTAAGACAGATTCTCCTGTATACAACATGATGTATGTTTGTCAGTGCATCACGCAACATACACGTTGTGATCGGTTGGGTCTGCATCGTGTGTTATATTGCTTTAGGCATGTACTAACGACTGTATATATGTATTTATTTGTTTGAGAACAACTTGTACAATCACTTGAATATATTACACAGAGCAAAGTAGAAAGTTGTTCAATGAAATAAATACGTTAAATGAACTGATGTCACACAGTACTTTTCTTAAACAGAGGACCAGATCCAATATGGTAGTTCTTTTTCCAAACAATAATAATGCAAATACAACAAAGCACTCATGAATTCATGCTGGTATAATACTAATATGTTTGGTGTAGGTATAATTTGAGAAGCAAAAGAACAAACTCTCTGAATGCTTCTCAGTGACACAGTGACCAATTTCGTTTCAGTTTGTACCCTTTTGAGTACAAATTTCTCAATATGGTATGCAGTAAAATCTCTCAACTAAACCAGACGCTCGATTAAGTATCAATATCAGTCTTGCAGACAGGTGGCAGCTTAATGCAGAGTGAACGTCATGCAAAACGTTCATCTAGGAGCATTCTGCGTGACGTTCACCCTGCATCAAGCAGCCATCTGCCTAAAAGTATCAAGATTCTTCTCAACTAGAATTCCGATTTAGAGATGTTTTACTGTATACATTCTCTACAGCAAGCGAACTGCAGTAAGTACGAGCATGGGAATGCAAGGAAACGATACACATACTGATAATTTAACTTTCATAATGAAAACAATGGAACCAGCTAAATAACATTGATCAGTTTTCAGTGTCTGTGTACTTTGCCGACACCGTGACAGAACTGGAGATGAGAAGAGTACAGTAAAACTAATTAAAACCGGACGTTGGAAATACAGTAAAACTTCGATTATCCGAACACTAAAATACGTATTATTATCGATCTTTAAGACAGGTGGCAGCTTAATGCATGGTGAAAGTCATGCAGAAAGCTCCTCTAGGAGCTTTCGGCATGACTTTCATCATGCATTAAGCAGCCACCTGCCTAAAATGGTCTAAATTCGTTTATAACGAAAATTCGAATAATCGAGGTTTTACTGTAGTATCAATGCGTATTTCAGACAGGTGGCAACTTAGTACAGGCTAAAACTCATATTGAAAGCATGACTTCCACACTGTGTTTAGCAGCCATCTGCATAAAAAAGACGTAAATTGTTCATTAATAATTCTCCGGTAAAGATGGTTTTTACTGTATTGATTTGTCTAAATCTCTCACTTCACAGCTGCTCATTGTCTTGGTGCTAATCATTATAATCGGAGAAGATATTCAAATAAATTCTATCAAGATAGAGTTTGGCAGAGAAATCTAAAATATATTTCACATGACACAGCCTGAACATTTTAAACTACATTTCATGAGCATTTCTTTTACATGTATCTTCGGATATCTCAGTGACGCCCGGTGCGAGATGCACTACTTTCTGAGTTTAGTAAAATGTGTTGGTCTACCAGAGTCGTTTGACCAGATGTAACCTAACATGTTTGATGATTACATACATTAGATGCTAATTGGTGCATGTATTGTATAGCAAACATGTTATAAGCAGCCATTATAGAGAGGTCTACAGAAAGTTCCGACCAGGGTATAATCTGTTTGCTTTTGGTATAATATAGATCAGATCCTGCAGTTTCTGTCTGAGCCAAAATGTTCTGTGTTCATATGTCTTCATAACAAATAATCTACAAATGTAATTAGTATTAATGATGTCATTATTTCTTACATGGATATCCAACAAGGAAAGGTTTTAAACGGGGTTGACTGTACTCTCTGGTTAGGCACCAATGTTTCCACACGGTATCAGGGTCCATGCTTATAAAACGTTTAGTTGAGTCTGAGTTAGTTCTCAAGTTTTTGATTGGTCAGATTTGAGCCTTTGGCTCAAATCTGACCAATCAAAAGCTTGAGAACGAAACTCAGATTCAACTAAAAGCTTTATAAGCATGGACCCGGGTCATTTATTATAAAATTGCGTTTTCAGATGTACATCTGGAGGACCGTGATGAGACAATGCGAGACTGATGTAAATTATCGCACATTGTAAACAACCGCTTTTCGTTTAATCCTTTACTTCATACTTGTAAACGCTTTTAAATGCCTTTGCAAGTAGAGCAGACTCTGACCAAGCGACTCCTGTAGTAGCTGTCTGTTCAGGGTCTGCTCTGTTTGCTTATAGAAGCATACATATTTGATTTCACCATGTTTAGCATGGCGAACATTTTATCATTCATATGTCATTATAAAATATTAAGCTAATTAATATTCATACATGCATTATTTCTTATATAAATATTCATGGAGTAAAGGGTTAACTCTTTGCACGCTAGCTTCGAATATGTGATTACTTACATAAACACTATGGATGCATGCGAGACGTCGAACAACTCGGCGTCTCATCAGAATTCAAACTCGTAAACACATTCCGACTGAATATTTGAAGACAGATAAAACACGTACAAAAATATTTCAGAATTGCAGCAGACGAAAATGATTCCAGACGACAATTATTTAGCGTACAAAGTAATTTTATCACTCAAAACAAGACGCACATTGTAGAATGTTTCACTTTTCTTTTGCTTTGCTTTATTCTCTGATGACGGCGAGTTAACTGACTCTCGTTAACCATTTCCCTCATATAAACGTGTTTTCACGCATTTGCAAACAGAGTAGACCCAGATCAGACGGCTCCTAGAGGAGCCGTCCGATCAGGGTCTGCTCTGTTTGCTAATAAAATTTGATAGATCTGTTTCTTTGCTTTCTAAAATGTCTACATTGTTCCATCTTCCATATTTCTTTATAACTATTTTGTCGATTAATTCAGTAGGTATTGAAATTTGAAATAAACATAGAACAGGGAAAGGGTTAACCATTTACTCAATGACTACTTATGTAAAAAAAAATGATTACACCGTCAATAAGTATTAGCTGCATATTTTCATCCGCCATAGACAAGGGAAGTTTCGACTATATAGCACACACCAAGAAATCAGATTCTTCAATAGCCAAAACCATGTGTTTATATACATGTATATATATATTTATTATTATTCAGCTAGGACACATTTATGATATAGTTATTTCTTACATCAGTATTCATTTAAGTAAAGGATTAAGGGGTTGTCTTGTGTATGTTGTCTTGTGTATGTTGTCCATTTCTATTTGGCTTTCACATATTGTCGTCTGCAAGATTGATCGTCTGCTTCATTTTTCGTGTTTTATATTCAGTGTTTCATATATACATGTAGTTTCTGTCAAAATACATTATCACAACAACCAGTTTTTTATCCTGAAGAGATACCGAGCTACACCAAATTATTTGTATATGTAAACTAATCATAGATTTGCCAATGGCAGCGAAATGGTTAAAGGTGTTTTGTTTGTGTCGTTTTGTCTGTTTCGGCTTTAAGGTTTTTTGTTTGTGTCGTTTTGTCTGTTTCGGTTTTCGTATAGCATTTATAGATTAATACGCTGTTTTCACTGTAAATACTTAGTTATACTGTTCACTGCAAATATTTAGTTGACATTGTCATTGTAAACTGTTCGCATGCTTGACCGTTTGTATTCGTTTCTGAAGCTGTCCTTTCTTAACCCTTTACTCTATAAATAAGCTTTTCTATGCCTTTGCAAACAGAGTAGACCCAGATCAGACGGCTCCTATAGGAGCCGTCTGAACAGGATCTGCTCTGTTTGCTTATGATATAATATAGATATGGTTATGCAGTTTCTGTCACGGACAAAATAGTCTGTGTCCATGTGCTATTAAATAAATTAATATAATTAATATTCATGACGTCATTATTTCTTTCATGAATATTTATGGAGGAAAGTGTTCATTCTAGTATGACTTCATTAGTAACTTTACCCTTTACCACGTGACTATTAATGAAAGAAATAATGACATCATGAATATTCATAAGCTTAAGGTGTTGTTATATTTTCTGGTCCTTTGAGATCATAAGTTTTCATGTTATTATTTTTGAAAATTGAATACTGTTTAAGCCGGTGCTTGGGGGCTTGAGTAGTGTTGCACTTTTAATTACTACTCATGAACAGACTCAATAAAACCGAGACTGCAATTTTCTCATTCTGCATTTCTACTTTTGCTTTCAAAGGATCACCCATTTTCAGAATTTACGTTTTATAATTTTATACGAAAACAGACTTGTAATATCTCGGCAGAAACTGTAAAATCAGACATATATCAAGACATAAGCCAACTTAGCCGACATGGATCAGACAATTCCTACAGTTGCTGACTTGTCTAGGTCAAAGAGAGTTTGACGTATAAAAAAGTTGGCAACCTGATTGTAGGTACTGCTGTAAGGACTACAAACTGTTAGTAATTGTGTGTTTACTAATAAAAAAAAACCCCAATGTTTTCACAGTGTAGTATTTATGTAATTCATTTCAAATGATGTATGATTTTCACCGTAGATCAAACGAATCGTTACGTTGAAAGCAAATTATGTAATAACCCTGTTTATACATGAGTGTAAACCTTAAAATGCATTTGCAAAGCACATTCATCTATAAATAAAATAAATATATATATTGAGCTCGTACATTTGAGTACTACATGAACCTATATCTGATGACGTCATGAACAACAATTAGCTGAAATTTCATAATGTTCAGCATTATAAAATAAGGAACTTTGACAATGACAAAACATGTAGATATACAGTAGAACCTGTACTAATCGACCATCAAAGAGAGGTCTAATTATGGATATGTAAGGCACGTGGTAACCTAATGCACGTCAAAAGTGATGCTGAAAGCTCCCATGCCCTGCATTAAGCAACCACCTGTTGAACCACTCCTGTGTTCAATTAAGAAATGAATGACGTGATCCCGGTGTTCATGAGGTTATGCAACGCATAGCTTTACGAGCAAAGTTAGTGAAGCCCGAAGGGCTTCACGTAAATCTTTGCTCGTAAAGGTATGCGTTGCATAACCTAATGAACACCGGGAGCACGTCATTCATTTCTTATATTTATATTCCATTGTATTTCTTATATGCCAACGGATCGGGTATTGAAATGAACGTTCATGGGAAAATGCAACTTTCTTTTTAGAATAAGGTTATATAAGGACGTTGCAGGGCGAATGTAAATATTAAAAAATGGCCGCTTATGACACGTTCTACTGTATACTCTATAGGCATTATATATGGGCTAGATCATTATCTGATCTGGGTCTATTCTGTTTCCATCAGATAATGGGTTAATTATTACATTGCATTGTCGTGACTAATGAAATGCCCATGTATACATGTATCTGCTCTGTTACTATTTTCATTTACTCTCAATTCGTTCAAACTTTTGAGAAATGTTTTCAGATCGCGTATCAAACAGCTTGGATCCTGATGATATGTCGAGTTACTCGGCGCTTCATCTGGATTCAAGTTGTTTGCAAGTGCGGGTCGGACCGCGCTTTGCAGGATTGGAATGTCAGGACACCGTAAGATACTTGGACAATTCTAACCGTTGTTTTAACTCTTAACAGTTCATACCTTCCAAAGAGAAGCTGTCTGCGGCCTACCGACCAGTGTCACGTGACTCGGATGAAGTGAAGAAAAGCCAAGTGCCAGAGGAAGACGTGTTCGTGAAAGTGGAGCTGCTCTATCAGAAAGACTGCTTCGTAAGAATAAACTTAGTCAAATATTAAACGCAGTAGAACCTGTCTTAAACGACCATTCTTTTAATGAACATAGGAGTGTGAAAATGCCGGTGGTTGCTTAATGCAGGGCAAAAGTAAAACAGACCATGATCAGATGACTCTAACAACAACCGTCTGACCTGGATCTGTTCTGTTTGCAAAGGCTTGTAAAGTTGTTTATATGCAGAGAAGGGTAAAACCTTTAACTCCGATGCAACAGTGGGTATTCTGTTCAAATTAAAATTGAAAACATCCATATCTCAAAGCGGATAAATATATCCTCGGCCCAATGTTATAAAACTTCTGAGTTTCTGTCTGAGACCATTCTCAAGAATCTGATTGGTCAGATTTTGAGCAAGCCCAGACTCTGACCAATCAGATGCTTGAGAATGAGTTAAGACTCAAGCAAACAGTATTATACATGTAACCTTTGGGCTAGGTGACAACCTTTAGCATTGATGTATATAGCAAACAGTACTGACCCTTGTCAGTCAGAGGGCTCGTTCTGAAGCTCTCTGATCTGGGTTTACACTGTTTGCCTAAGTCCCATGTATACGATCAGGGGTGTTTATGGTTAAATGTTGATTGTATCCACTTATTATATCCTGTTACAGGGTTTGAACACACTTAAATACATCTTGGATGAGAACGACGAGGTGTTCGACGTGGAGGGCCATAATGACGTGCCTATACTCTCATTGGTAAGTACAAAGGAGGGGCATTGTGTGACCTATCAAACAGTTGTACTGTTTTCAGAGTGGAATAGCCAATCAGTGTTTAACAATATAGTCCGCTCAGTATGAAAGGCTTAAACTTAGTAGTGGTTTTGGAATGACAAATACTGTAAACCTTTATCAGGCTCCTCTAGGAATCCTCTGTTCTTGGTATACACTACAGTAAAATCCCTCTATAACGGCCACTTAATTGTGTTAATTAGTTGGTATTTAAGGCAGGTGGTTGCTTAAAGCAAGGTGAAAGTAAAACAGAACGCTCCTATAGGAGCGTTCTGTCTTATTTTCACCTTGCTTTAAGCAGCCACCTGCCTTTAACACAAAATACTTGATGTAATTTAGTGGTCGTTATAGAGAGGTTTTACTGTATTTGCACACGTGTCCAACATTCAAAGAGTTAACATTTTACTTTAGCAAAATCAAACCTTGCAGTATCATATACATGAAGATCGAACTGAAGGATACATTGTGAAAAACATGCCACCAGTCACTGCACTTACATAAGAAATACATAAGAAATACATCTCGTACATAAGAAATGTTCAACCATTTTGTTAAATGGTCATTTAACCCTTTCTCTGTTTAATATTCATGTAAAAATATTGGCGAAATGAATATTTATTAGCTGCATTTTCATAACGGCAACAGGATGTTTTGGCTCGGGTAGAAACTATAGAATTTGATCTATATTATTTCAAAAGCAAACAGCAGACCCTTATCAGATGCCTCCTATAGGAGGCATCTGATCTGGGTCTACTCTGATTGCAAACGCGTGAAAACACGATTATATGAAGGAATGGGTTGAAGTAGAATGTTCAACGGTAACATCAATTTAGTATGAAAGGGTAAACTTTCTTGAAATAGTTTCAATGACAAACTGTGCAGATCCTGATCAGAGGGTTTCAAACCTGTTTGCAATTGCAAGTTAACTCGATTACTGTACAAAAAAGATTAACTCATTACCTCATAGGCTATTTTTAGATCCAACCACTTTGGATAAATCTACCGAAAAGGAGCATTAACTAGAAAAAAGGAAATTTTTAGAATTTTGTAGTTTTAAACCATTGTGATAAATAGAGCATTTGCTCCTATAGGAGCACATGCTCTATTTATCACAATGGTTTCACAAAGTGACTTTTACAGAGTCGTCAAACGCGTCAGTAGGAGAATGGGGAATGGGTTAAATGGGTCAGAAAGTTTACAGCTACATGTAATATGTTTGTTTAGTCCATCATCGAATAGTCCATCATTGTTTAACAAGAGAGTTCATTCAGTATGAAAGGGTACTGCTGTAAAATCTCGATACTAAAGTAAAAACTCTATAACGGTCACTAAATTGTGTCTATTAGTTGGTATTTAGGGCAGGCAGTTGCTTAAAGCAAGTTGAAAGTAAAGCAGAACGCTCCTATAGGAGCGTTCTGTTTTACGTTCACATTGCTCTAGATAAGCAGTCACATGACTTTAACACAGGATACTTGATGTAATTTAGTGGCCGTTAAAGAGAGATTTTAATGTACGAAATTTTAGGAATGAAGAATTTATGTCTTTGTAAGTTTTAAGTTTAAACATACTTTATTTCATAATAAACAGAAATGGGGTTTTGGCAATAAGTTCTTCCAACTTAGATAAAGCCATTCCCCTACAGTGAATGGAATAATATAGTACGTTGTAGACAGATGGCTGCTTAATGCAGGGTGAAAGTCCTAGAAGCGCTTAAGAGGGCTGTCTGCATGATTTTCATCCTGCATTAAATGCCACCTGTGTTAAAGATCAATAATGATACGTATTTAAGTGTTCATGTATCGAGTTTGTTTCTGTATTTGCGTGTGTTTTTGAATGACTAACAGTACACGCGTTTCCCGCATTGATCAGAGGGTTCAAGGCTGGGCATCTAAATACAGTAAATACCCTTTAGACCGGAATTTAAGTAAAATCGAATTTAGATTTTTATGACAGGTTGCTGCTTAATGCAGGATGACAGTCATGCAGCAAGCTCCTTCGGGAGCTTTCTGCATGGCATTCACCTTAAACTGCATTAAGCTGCAACCAGTCTTACAGATCGGCATTTAAACTAATTTCTAACTTAAACTTTCGGTTTAGAGGAGTTTCACTGTAGTATTATCAGACATCAGAACGTGATATATGCTCTGAGTTAACCCTTTCCCTCATATTGACGAGTTTTGACGACTCTGTAGAAGTAACTTGTTGAAACCATTGTGATAAATATCGCATTTGCTCCTATAGGAGCAAATGCGATATTTATCACAATGGTTTCAAACTACACACTTCTAATTTTTTCCTTTTCTCTAGTTAATACTCTTTTTCGGTAGATTTATACAAAGAGGTTGTATCTAAAAAACAGTCTATAAGGTAATGGGTAAATGTAATTGCAGGTGAGTCGTGGTGCAGAGGTTATCATGCTGTCGAAAAAGGTGTTTCTAAAATATGCCGATCAGCGGTGTAGGATGCGGGTTCGAGACCAAATTAAAGTGTACCCAACCGAAACTGTCATGCAGGATAATATGCAGCTCGAAGCTGATTGGGGTTTGTACAAAGAGAATGTTCTATCGGACTATTTGGAAAAGCGGAAGAGGCGCCAAGACGGACCAAGGTGCAAATCTACGCCATTCTGAATAATCACAGCGCGGAATAATATACGAGTATAGGGCAACTTCGGAATAGTTCGTGAGTGACGCTGAAGCATATCATCGTATACATTCTCACTTCATTTCTGACTGAACTGTGACTTTTCAAACTAAACACTGTGTCCAAAGTATATGAATGTAAACCTGTGAAAATTGCCATTTTCATTATTACAATAGTAGAGCTACCATTTCCGAATATGAATTCGGCAAGAGTGTCTTCAACCTACTCCCTCTTATAGACGCCTTGGCAAACAGAGGAGACCCAGATCAGACGGCTCATATGGGATCCGTCTGATCAGGGTCTGTTCTATTTGCGTATGAAATTATACTGATCTGATCCTATAGTATTTTTTCCAGGTCATGAATTTCTTTTTAAAGTTTTACCTTATAAAAAACTAAGTTAATGTATATTCACGAAGCCTCTGTAATAGTCACTTTTTGAAACCATTGTGATAAATAGAGCATTTGCTCATTAGGAGCAAATGCTCTATTTATCACAATGGTTTCAAAACTAAAAAAATTCAAAAAATTTCTGTAGTTAATGCTCCTTTTCGGTAGATTCATTCAAAGAGGTTGGGTCCAAATATAGCGTATAGGGGAAGGATTAAGGAAATGGCTAACAGCTGTCTGACATTCTTCACCCTTATCCTACTGAACAAATAATGTCTACCAGGAGCGTGCATCATCAATGTGGAAGGTGACAACAGTATTATGGCCAAACTGGAACAAAAATTGAAGGCTAATCGGGATGCCTTTGATAAAAGCCCTGTCTTGTCATGTAAACTTTAACCAATTCCCTCACATTGGCGTCTTTTGACGCCTCTGTAAAAGTCACCTTTTTGAAACTATTGTGATAAATAGGAGCAAATGCTCTATTTATCACAATAGTTTCAAAACTACACAATTCTAAATTTCCCCAGGGGAGCATGCCCTCGGACCCCTATTGTTACTTTTGGATTCAGGTACGCCCCTGTTTACTCGCAGCAAACTCCAACTTGTTGCACTTTTACTTACGTTCTGTTCATTCAAGAGTTGAGTAACTTATGACAAAGTGTCAAGCTGCTTGGATCCTGATCAGTTACTCCACATCTCATCTGGGGCCAAACTATTTGCTAATTCCAGTCTGGACGAAATACGGGTTAATTGGGAAACTAAAAACAGTTATAGGTCAGACTGGAAATGGAATAATACATTATAATAGTTCTCATTTGAAGATGCATTTATAGTGAACAAATTAGCAAATCCTGTAGACCAAAATCAACCACTGCATTATAATTGTACAATAAAACCACTCTAAACCGGATGTTAAATTCTGTATAGATATCGGTCTTGGAGACAGGTGACAGATTAATGCAAGGTGAATGTCATGCAGAAAGCTCCTCTATGAGCTTTCTGCATGACTTTCACCTTGCATTAAGCAACCACCAGCCTAGAGTATCACAATTCTTCTCTACTCGAATTCCGGTTTAGATGGGGTTTAATGTTACACTTTGGTGTCTCTCATCTGTATATATCATGTCCATTATCTTTTGGCACGTTAGACACTTGGTGTCAATGCTGTGGCAGATCTTGATTTACAATTTGCTAAATCTTTATAATCTCGTGACAGTGCTCAATTTATTCATAGTGCACTTCTGTTACATTGTGAATGTCTTGTAATAATATACTCAACAAAAACGTTAAGGGTGTTTAATATTTGCCGTGGAATAATAGAAAAAAAAATCAACAAAACTCATTATTTTACTACATCGTTTCATTTACATCGGAAAATGATTCCTTTGACCATTTACATTTTAATCTGTGCGAGAAATTTTGAATGGAAAGTCATTTGGGCCACCAATGAAATGTCACACATTTACAGTCAAAATAACGTGTGTCCATCTGTTGCTGCTATGCAGGCCGTGTGTTCATCTGTCTATCCAGGCCTCACAATGACAGCGTATAATCATGGTGAATCTGGCAATGTGGTATCCTTTTCTGTTTCTCCTGCATTGCTGCATACAAAGCTTCAAATGTAAACTCTCGGTTTCAGAGTTTCAGATTCTATGATGTATTTTGTTTTTCTTTTATTTCACAGTAAATGTTAATATCCCTATTTTTTGTTGAGTACATTTTAATACACCAACTCACATGTAGTTTAGTGTTTATACTGCTTAGATTTGGTTTTCTCATACTTCGGGAGGGCCAGTATGAAATATATCATAGATGTTTGTGTGTCATTCTTGTTTATTTGCATTTAGTTTTCATTTATGTCTTTTATTATAAAGTTAAGCCTCATTGATCCGTTATTCGTTTATCTAATAACCTGTTTATCAAGCCAACAATGCCTGTTATAAGATTTCACTTTATGGATGACTATGTGTTCAAATTCCAGCTGCTTTAGTTTCCATTTGCAGCATTTCCATATTTGTGAACCAGTTCCCCTTTTTAGTGTAATATCATTTCTCATACTCCAGCCAGTCCCAGCATGAATGAACAAATATCGGACTACATACGTTCTTCGGGGCATGTCTTAATTATGCAATGATCCACCAAAGGTGCATACTCATATACTAAAACCGCCATTTCTCCACCAAACCTTATGTTGTGGCCGCTCTTTAGAATCGTATCGAAAGGGGCGGTTCTAAAGAGTGTGTCCAGCATAGGGTTTGGTGGAGAAATAATTTATTAATGAACATGTTTAACACATGCACCTGATCTGGACCTCTGACTGGTATGTATGTCTCATTGTTATTACATTCGTCAGGAATGTCGTTACATGTCCACTTCTGCTTTACTTATTTATTTTTTTAAAAAAAAATATTGTTTTATGTTTTGATATGGGTACACTTTAACACTTTACTCCATAAACACGTCTTTCTATGCCTTTGCAAACAGAAATACCCAGATCAGTCGGCTCCTATAGGAGTCGTCTGATCAGGGTCTGTTCTGTTTGCTTATGAAATGATATAGATATGATTCTGCAGTTTCTGCCATGGCTAAACATTCCTGTGTTCATGTGCCATTAAAAAACGTAATCTAATTAACATTCATGGTGTCATTATTGCTTTACACACACATACCGGGTACCGTATTCATGGAGTAAAGTGTGAAAGAACTGGCAAATCTTTGATCCGCAACTAACTGTATAAGCTGGTGTGTTAACATCATTCAATGCTGAGTAATAATTAAATCAAAATAAAAGTGTATGCAATTTTTTTTTATTCATTCCAAACTGTGGTTTCAACTCTGTTTCCGAGTGTATATCATAAGCATACCTAAGTTGCGAACATTTATGCACCGATCTGCCACCCTACCAAGTTTCATGACTCTAGACCAAACACTTCTAGATGTATAAACGATACAGCAAAGAGTAATTGGTAGATTGGCGGATAGACAGTCGGACGAGGGTAAATCTGCTCCGCCACGGTGTAGAAACTGAGGAATGGGCATATAATTAAGAAGTGATGGGTCCATATAACTCTTTGCTCCATGAATACACATTTGCATACAGAGTAGACCCAGATCAGACGGCTCCTGTAGGGAATTAAATAGGTCTTGACTCTACAGTTTCTGCTTTGTTTTCTGTTTCAAGCTCACATACCCCACGCCACCACATTGTCAAGGAAAAAAGTAGCTACCCATGACAAATTCCTCTGAGAATCGACCTCATCCAAGCTTTTATTCATGACAATTCTTGAAGCAAATTTGAGATAAATTAATCAAGAACGGAAAGTGCTAGATGAGCAACAACATATACACGGACAGACGCACTGACGGACGGGTCAAAAACTATATACCCCGTGCAACATTGTTGCTTGAGGTATAAATATTCATGATTTCTATATCTTATGAATATTGAACAGGGAAATGGTTGATTCAGAACTTGACTTCACTTGTAACACGTTTAACCCCTTCCTTCATATAAACGGGTTTTCACGCATTTTCAAACTGAAACAGATTAGACACAGATCAGACTGCAATGTCAATGGCTACAATTTTCCACCTTCCATATTTGCAGTTTCCGATTGTGGCGTTCTTCACCTGGTCGTCATGACAACTTACATTCTCGATATTGGACTGATTCTTATCTAACAGTGTCATTTGACCTTTATTGTGATTCACTCGGAAGCCATTTAGGCGCACGTTTTTCGTGCTTCTTCAAGTTTTTGCAATGCTCGATGTCTTTGTCTTCGGGACTGGATTCCAGTCCTCAATTTCCGGAGTTTTTACCATTGCACTCTGAATCATAACTAAGGAACTTCAGATCACTGACCTCGACGTTCTAGAATGCTCTTTCTGACACTCTAGACCTTTGTATTAGGCACTCCAGACACTGAGGTCATGGCTTAGGTCGTACCGTCAGCACTCCGGATCATTGTACTTGACACTCCCAATCGACCTGAATACACTCGATCAATGTCCTTGACACACTTGGCGCTCCTGACATTTGTTCTTGGTGACCTTGATCAATAGATCATTGCACTCGTTTCTCGAGATTGTCGTCCGTACTCTAGAATGATGTCGTCAATGACCTCCCTGCTCAGGATCACTGTCCATTTGCCTCGGCACTCTGGATCGTTCTCCTCAGCTCTCCAGTTTGATATCCTACATGCGCTGGATCATTGTAAATACAATTAGTTATAATGCAAATTCCCACCTTTTAAGTGTCATTATAGAATTCATATAATAAATTATGTGTCATTATTTCTTAAATATTCATAGAGCAAAGGGTAAAACAGATTTTTCTTTCTTTCAGTAACACAAAAAGGGGATTGAAAAGAATAGCCAACACTGTGCAAGAATGAAATTTCTGTGTATTATGAAAGAACACTATGTTATCACATTTCAATTCTAACATACACTTGCAACTAACAATACAATACTTCCACTCTACGGCAGCCACTCAAAGGAGGTAAAAGTTGAATAAAATGTGGATGTTAAGCAGAATGCTTCCACGCGTTAGGCATAAATATAGATATTATGCAAAACACTCTCATGTATTTAGCATACATATAGATGTTATGCAGAATGCTACCATGCATTTAGCATAAATATAAATGTTATGCAGAACACTCCCATGTATTTAGCATACATATAGATGTTATGCAGAATGCTACCATGCATTTAGCATAAATATAGATGTTATGCAGAACACTCCTATGCATTTAGCATACATATATTTGTTATGCAGAATGCTCACATGCATTTAGCATAAATATAGATGTTATGCAGAACACTCCCATGTATTTAGCATACATATAGATGTTATGCAGAATGCTCACATGCATTTAGCATAAATATAGATGTTATGCAGAACACTCCTATGCATTTACCCTTTCCTCCATAAATACACCTTTCTACACCTCTATAAAATTTACTTTTTGAAACCATTGTGAAAAATAGAACATTTGCCCCTTTTGTAGAGGACCATTAGATCATGCTACAAACCAAATACCAAAGCTCTAGGCCTTACAGATTCACAGAATATTTTGAAAGATTTTCCTATGAAAAACTGATAAGCCCCGGGGCGGGGTCATTTTTGGGGTCATAATGTGACAATATTTCGTCCCCCTAGTCATTGATGCTTCTGACAAATTTGGTTAAAATCGGGTCAATGGTTTCAGAGGAGATGTCGTTTGAAAATGTGGCCAGATGCCGTGCGCTGGACGGATCGCGGTCACAATAGCTCATCCTGAGCCTTCGGCTCGGGTAAGCTATAGAGGCTGAGCTGTCTGATCAGGATCTGCTCTGTTTGCCAATGGAATTTGATAGATCTGATTTTTTATAATGGCATATGCACACAAATAGCAGAATTAGCAAAACGCAGAAACTGTAGAATTTACATTGTTCCATAAGCAAATAAAGCAGACCGTGATCAGATGGCTTCTACAGGAGCCTTCTGATGTGAGTCTTCTCTGTTTTCAAAGGCGTGAAAAAACGTATATGCGGAGTAAAGGGTTAAAACTTGAAAAAACAAATATCACATAATGTGAAACAAATGCACAAACTGGAAAACAACAAGCAAATTCTAAAAAAATCATATCCCCAACCAAACTAGAGCTGTCACAGGACAGCGTGCTCAACTATTCTCAGTATTGTTAGTGTAAAAATGCTTGATGGTCGACTAAAATGGTGTCCAATGATACTAGAAGCAAGTATTCAAAGCCTCAGTAAAATATCTTTAATAGTATTCAAGATGCTGGATCTCTTTGAAATCTTTAACGAAAAGATAAACATATTAAAGTTAAAAAGGGCAATAATTCTGTCAAAAGGATTATGTAAATAAGTGAACTTTAACCAAAACCTTAACCAAAAATTCAAAGTTAAAAAGGGCCATAGTTACGTCAAAATGCTAGACAGAGTTATGTACTCTTGCCTACAGATGAGGCTTGTAATGGTGAACAATTGTTCCAAGTTTCAAAGCTTTGTTCCAAAGGTTAAAGGCAAAAAAGTAAGGCATCTCCACTATTCTTTGAATAGTCCAGCTAAAAATTGGTCTTGGTTTTATGACAAATAGAGGCCAATACAAATCTCATTACAACTTAAACAAGAGGGTCATGGTGACCCTATATCGCTCAACTGTTAATTGTAGCACTAGATATAGATGAACTAGTCACAACCATCTCCGGAAAATGAAGATAAGAGGGCCATAGTAGTTTTAATTTTTTCAACTGAAACTTATACAATTTGTTCAAAATGCATGTAGTCAAAAACAAATTCTCAATATGGTCATCAAAGGACTACCAAATACTATTCAAATTGGAGTTTTGGAGGAAAGGATTTTTAAAGGTATCTGTTTACATGTAGTTATATAAGGAAATCTAGCCCCACCCCTGGTGGCCATGTTTTTAGATATCAACATGATTTTAATAATTTTGATAAAGGGTCACCAGGCGACTATTCCTACTAAATACCTTTCAAATATTTGGAGAAGAAGATTTTTAAAGGTTTTCTATAGAGTCACGTATATGAGGAAATGTAGCCACGCCCCTGGTGGCCATGCTTTTTGAGATATCAAAATAATTTTAACAACTTTGATAAAGGGTCTTCAGGCAATTATTCCAACCAAATATCATTCAAATTGGGCCACTAGTATTGGAGAAAAAGCTTTTTAAAGATTTCTATATAGTTATACATGTATAAGGAAATCTAGCCCCGCACCTTGCAGCCATGATTTTTGAGATCTCAACATGATTTTTAACAAGTTTGATAAAGGGTCACCAGTAGACTATTCCTACTAATGCTATTTAAATTAGACAATCCGTTTTAGAGAAGAATAAAGGATCTATATTAGAAAATGTTTAAATTAACACACCTTATCTAGACCTCTGGAGTACACATTACTATTCTAAACATTTATACACATTTAAACGGTTTGGACCCAGATGACTCACAAAGTCTTGGCTTCTTATCAGCATCAAAACTATCATACCCAGAGTGTATGTTTTCAGAAAAAGGCAACATAGCATTTATCTATCCGATATGTGCCTAAGGTTATAAAACTTCCGAGTCCGAGTCCGAGACATTCTCAAGTATCTGATTGGTTGAGATCTGTATCAGATGCTTGAGTGATCTCAGACTATGGGCAAGAAGCAGGCCAAGTGTTTAAGTTTGCATAACATTTATTCAACACGCTAACATTCAACCCTTTACCTCAACTATTACTGTGCAATCAGAGTAGATCCAGATCAAACAACTCCTGATCAGGGTCTGCTCTGTTTGCTCATAAAATAACAAAGATATGATCTACAGTTTGTGTTAAGGTCAAAAATTGCCTTGTTCATAATGCCTTTATAAAAACTCAGTTAATTCATATTCATTAATTTTACATAAATATTCATGAGGTAAAGGGCTAAGTCATTACATGAAACCAATGAACCAATACCAAAGTGATGAAGAAGCTTGAACCAATATAACTAATATATTTGTTCATGGAAATTCAAAATATAAAACTGACACCCAATAAAACAAGATGTGTTTATGAAACACTATGCCCCTGATATGACCTTTGACCTTGATGTATGAACTTCACCTTAATAAGTCACCCCCTCCATAAGTTGCACATGCATGCCAAATTTGAAGTATGTACATGTATGTGCAATGACGACAAAATTATCGCCAACGTTAAAGTTGGTGATAAACAGACAAACCAAGCAACACTGAAGTTGTGACATACAAACCAACAGACAGAACAAAAACAATATGCCCCGATCACAGATCCAAGGGGGCATAAAAAAAGACAAAAAAAGACAATAATAAGAACAATTTTAACAATCAAAAAGGCAACGCTGTTCATGTTCACTGCTCATGTTCAGTATGGCCAACTTGGCAAGTGGCACTATTGCACATTGTATATTGTGTAGTTTGTACTCTATAATCGTGCAAAAATACATACTTGCTATTGATAAAATTACGAAATGCTTCATACGTATATTCTCACATTACAGTATACTGTAAAATCTTTCCAAAGCAACCACCAACAAGACACCTAGGCTACATCTGGCTTCTAACCCATTCCTTCATATTGACATCATGTCTGCACACTACTGTTCTCATATAGATATGACTATTTGTTTCTGCCATCACCAAGATTTCCTTTGTTCATATTTCATGATAAAAATGAATCTAATCAATATTTGTGACGTCATTATTTCTTACATGAATATTCATGGCATAAACAGTTAACTCTTTTGGGTGATCAATAATTACTCTTTGGCAGGAAAACAGCTAAGACATTCATTGACCATTTTAACACTTACCTCCATGAATGTTTATGTAAGATCTAATGACGTCATCAATATTGATTAGATTCATTTGTTATTATAGCAAATGTACACAGGAATGTTTGGCCATGATCTATATTATCTATATTATATCATAAACAAACAGAGCAGACCCTGATCAGACAGCTCCTATAGGAGCTGTCTAATCTGGGTCTACTCTGTTTGCAAAGGCGTATAAGGGCATATTTATGGAGAAATGGGTTAACTCAGCATGCAAAGAATTTAACCCTTTATCTGATGAATATTCATGTAAGAAAGAATGACATCATAATTATTAATTAGATTATTTTCAAAATGGCATATGAACACAGGATACTTTGGCTCATGCAGAAACTGTAGAATGAGATTTTTATTGTACCCTAAGCAAAAAGAGAAGACCTTGATCAGATGCTTCCTGATCCATATGAGCCATCTGATCTAGGTCTACGTTGTTTGCAAAGGCAGGAAAATGTGTTGATATGAAGGAAAGTGTTTAAGTCACATTTTTAGATGCAGCATCTATTGTGTTGTGACTAGATGGATACTGGTTCTATGCTGTAAAATGTAAAAACAAACACAGAACAGTTTCTAATGGAGAAACTCATTGGTATTAGAGCTTTTTCGCAATATACCCAAATACCCTTAGCATTAGGAAACACCATCTCCCCCTCAAAATGTATGTCAAGCTGTATAATTCGATTTGGCACCATTTTGACAGCTTTAAATTACAGAAATATTTAAATAGCTCTTATCTATTATTTTGACCACTACAGGCCTTTATCAAAGAGTATCATTACATTTATTCTCTTTGACTTTATGGCTGAATGCATGTACCAAAAATGTGACATGTATTTTGACATGATAATCTTTGAAAAGGGGCCCCTAGTGGTCGAAATATTAGATAAGAGCTATTTAAATATTTCTATATTATCTTAACTCCCTTTTTGGAATATTATCTTCATTGTGAACTTTAAATTAGACTGACACAGCAGTAAATAGTGAAGACCCTGATTAAACGGTTCATTAACCTTTAGCCTGCTGAGCAAAATTTGTTTGAAGAAAATGTCATCGATTTCAGTTGCCACAGTGGATTTTATCTTGCATTTCTATCCTGATGAGATGTCTCGGCGTCTCATCTGGATCCAAACTGTTTGCAAAGGTAATCACTCATCCGCACACAGCAGGATAAAGGTTAAAGTGCAGTTTGATCTAGGTCTGCACTATTTGTTTGTCTGTCCAAATAATTAGCTTAGTTAGGGTACCATACATACTGCATATCATTTAAAAACTGATGATTTTGATCATGAGGCTATCGACAGTGTTTATACCTTTTATCACAGAAGATCTCAAAGCTTTAAAAGCAAATATTGGAGCTTATATAATGTTGTAAACTTACTCAAAAAATAATAAAAGCATAAGCATGCTAAATCATTATGATTATGACCATAACTTTGATTATAGAAAAGCTTTATAATTATCTACAGATTAATATTTGACTCCTTAACCCATTACCTCATAGCCTATGTCTAGATTCAACCTTTCTGAATATATCTACCGAAAAGGAGCATTAACTACACAAAAGGAAACTGAGAGAAATATGTAGTTTAGAAACCATTGTTATAAATAGAGCATTTGCTCCTATAGAGCAAATGCTCTATTTACCACAATGGTTTCAAAAATGACTTTTAAAGAGGTGTCAAAAGGCGTCAATATGAAGGAATGGGTAAATGTCTGTCTTGCCAAAAAATCAAGGGCACAAAATCTGGCAGGAAACTAGCTAATTTTCTATATACATGTACATTAAGTACGTGTTAAGATTTTCCCTTGCATGAATTTATCAGCCAGAAAAAAATTAACAAGTCAAACTTAGAGATGCATATTTTTTTTATAAAACTTTAAATTATATAACAAAATTTCTTGTGGTAATAGTAATGTCTTAGTATGCACCAGTGTTTTATGAATGGAATTCTTTAATAATTTTGCTAATGTATTTACCAATGTCTGCCTTTAAAAGCAGTTTTGATTATTGAATATTCATAAATTTATAAAAGTAAAAACAAGAGTACAGCATGTGGATACCAATGGTCATCTGTCTGCAAATATCAATACTATAAAGAGACAAACGTCTTTAAAAATGCAGGACAGAGTAATAACCTCTTACCAAATGGTAGCCCATGTGATGGAAATTAGATAGGAAGAGTTGTACAATGTACTTATGTTGAAAACTCTGACAAAATGTCAGCTCTTTTGTACAACGACCACTATAACAATGTTGACAACAAATAAGGATGATGACGCGAACGCTATGGCAAAACCTCACCATTTTTCCGACAAAGCAGATGAGCTTATTATACAAATCATGAACATAGTAAAGAAGAATGCTCAAAGGAACAAATATGCATTTTGCTGTAGGCATGAAGAAAGAAGTTTGACAGACAGGAGCCACACAAAACCATAACAGATATATAAAAAGATGGAGAGGCCAATCTCCAAGTCAACACTTTCAACACTGAAATTTTCAATGCAAAATTCAAACAGGTCAAGGTGGCCATGAATATTCAGGGATTTTTCTTAAACAGAAATGTAACATGACAAACAGTGCAGACACTGATGAGAGGACTCCTCCAGAAGCAAAGGACACAAGTAACTTGTTTCCGGAATGGAAAGGGTTAATATGAACAAGTTATATCAATGAATACATGTATGTAATATTCACACATGATACATGTAGAATAAAATGGCACTAGTATCAATACAGTCAAAATTTTGATAGTAAAAAACATTATTTGTTTAACTTTTTCGCTGCCAACTTTTGTCTGCAAACTTTGTTGTCTGCTAAAATTTTCAGTTTTAATTTTTTCTTTAGTTTCGTTTTTTATCAAATAGTAACAGTAACAAACAGTTTGGATCCAGATGAGACACCGAGTAACTCGGCGTCTCATCTGGATTCAAACTGTTTGCATAGGTAATGACAGATGCGACATTGGCAGCGAAAGAGTTAAAAATAGCTAGATTGTCAATACAGTATGATTATGATTAAGAACCCATTATAACATACAGAAAGTATCTATCAAATTCGATTTTATTAAATACTCAATTCATATCAGATTTTATTTAATAGGTTCTTGGTAAAACTAGTCATCCTTTATCTGATAGAGACGCCTTTTGATGTATTTGCAAACGGAGTAGACTCAGAACAGACAGTTCCAGTAGAAGCAAACTGATCAGGATCTGCTTTGTTCGCTTATGGAATTATACAGACCTGATTTTTACAGTTTCTGCAATAGCCAAAACATCTTGTATTCATATACCATTATAGAAATTCAGCTAATAAATATTCATGATCTCATTATTTCTTACATAAATATTCAGGACGCAAAGGATTAAGAGAACTTCCCAGTGCAAGTCTTAGCATATTAAATGACAACAAGTGTTAGATTCTTTAATTCATTACCTAAACAAAAGCTAAATATACAGAATATGTGATTTTGTTTGAAAATAATAATTTAGGTTAATTATTTCCATGTTGAATATTCATGTAAGAAATTATGACATCATAAATATTTATTAGCTGAATTTTTAAAACGGCATATATAAACAGCATTGTTTGGTTTGGTAAAAACAGATCTACACATATATTATTCCATAAATAAACAGAGTAGATCCTGATCAGACGGCTCCTAATGGAGCTATCTGATCTGGGTCTACTCTGTTTGTAAAGGTGTGAAAAGGTGCTTGTACAAGTTTGAAAGAGTTAAACAAGAGCACCACTGTCACAAAATATGTCCATTAGGTGGACAAAGCCTATCTTGACTACTTTCTGCAAACAAAGAGCCATAACTCAAAAGTGACTGAAGCGAAATAATTAGTTGTCGAACTTGATTGAGATATTATGTCAATAGACATTACTTTCAGGTTTTGTTGAAATTGGACAATGCTTCCCAAGTTCAGAGCAGACAACTTTATAGGGCACCACCAGCATGTGCATCTACATGCCAGCCATAGATGGAATAATATATTCTGGTTTAACAGATTCTGCTTTTGCACACATTTCATGTGTTTATATGCTATTTCAAAGATAAATCTATTTAACCCTTTCCTTCCTAAATATGCCTTTCTATGCCTTTGTAAGTCACTTTTTGAAACCACTGTGATAAATAGAGCATTTGCTCCTGAGGAGCAAATGCTCTATTTATCACAGTGGTTTCAGAACTACACAATTCTAAAAATTTCCTCTTTTTTCTAGTTAATGCTCCTTTTCAAAGAGGTTGGATCTAAAAATAGCCTATGAGGGAAAGGGTTAATACTTGTGATGTCATCATTTCTTTCATGAATATTCATAGAGTAAAGGGTTACTATATAACAGGGAAATTGTTAATCTGGATACAAGCAGTGTCATGTCATAAATGTCACTCCAAAGTTTAGTTATTGCTGAAGCAAGGATTATGAGAACTTTGAAAATATATGAGATCTTGCAAGTAATACGGCTACAACAGATAACTATGAGTTTGTATTCAAAAGCACACTACACAATGTAACAAGAGCACTGTTTGATTGTAGCCCTTGTGACGGTGAACAATTGTGTTCAAAAGATTGGCATGAACAGTAAAAAGTAATAGCCAACATTAAAATTTCAGAAGACAACAACAACAACGCAGATTCCAAAGATGTAACAATGGCTCATGTTTTTTTCTTGTAAATATAGATGAGCTTATAAATGAATTTCTCTTAGAAAACCATCACTTGTGCATTGCAAATGATACAGACCTAAACCAGCCACCATATCTCATACACAGTAACTGATCTTGATTTTTACAGCTGTATAAGGTAAAAGACAAAGTTCTGCTACTCTGATGAAATACCAAAGATTGTAGGTCAGTGACAAGATGGGGCAACTGTTTGAAAAACACTAATATCAGTTTTCTAATAGAACAATATAAATAAAGTAGATTTGATCTAAATGCTGTTTATAACAAAATTAAGGCGACAAGATAAATCACATGTATCAATATTTCTACATATCATTGTAACAAGGACCTATACAATTATGGAATGCTACTCCCTGTTACTACAAGATAAACATGATTTAGTGTCTGTAGATATGAACTTCTGAGCGATGCAATTCTGATAACGGGTCACCTGCAGATCATTCCTTTGAAATTTGGTGAAAATTCTGCCAGTGTTTTAGAATGAGATGTTGTTTAACCCATTCCTCCATAGGCTATTTTTAGACCCAACCTCTTTGAATAAATCTACCAAAAAGGAGCATTAACTAGAGAAAAGGCGAATTTTGTAGTTCTAATACCATTGTGATAAATAGAGCATTTGCTCCTATAGGAGCAAATGCTCTATTTATCACAAGGGTTTCAAAACGTGACTTTTACAGAGGTGTAGAAAGGCATATTTAAGAAGGAAATGGTTAACAAAACTGTAGAAATGCATAGCAGGTGTGGAACAATGTAAGACTACTGACAGTCTTTGTGCCAGGTGAGCTCAAATGAAATGTCACAAATGCTGATAATAGCACCAAACAGTGTAAACTCTTGATGGTCTCTTCCACACTGTTTACTAAGCACTAAAGACATATTTCCTACAGTAATGAAGTATTTCTTGATGAACTAAGGCAGGAAATACTTTGGTGTGCTCATGTGAAATCTGTGATCCCTGAAGTAGCCATGGCCATGATGGAGCTTGCCAAATCTGAAAGATGACAAATATACAAATCTGAAATCAGAGGTCAAGATAAGGTGTGTAAATATAAACACTTTCAAGAATGGCTCCTTTATTTCTCCACCAAACCCTATACTGTGACCACTCTTTAGAATCGTCTTGAAGAGACGACTCTAAAAAGTGGTATAAGTTCATGGTCTGGTGGAGAAATGACAAATTTAGTATTTGGGTATGCACCTTTATCTGTAGGTCTGTGAAATAAAAAATGTCATTTTTCATGACATATCCTGTAATTGTCCTCAATATTTGGCCAGACAAGCTTATGCAAACCATTGAGACCCAGATTAAACTTACCCTGAAGGAGCAATTTGATCTGTCTATAATATCTGCTACTCTATTAGTTTGATTTAACCCTTAGCTTCATATAAACACTTTTTAACACATTTGCATTGCAAATAGTGTAGACCCATATCAGATGGCTCATATAGGAGTCGTCTAATCAGGGTCTGCTCTGTTTGCTAATGTAATTAGATAGATATGTTTCTTTACTTTCTAAAATGGCTACAATGTTCAACCATAACCATTTTGTCCATGAATATCAGTAAATATTGTAATTTGGAATTAACATAGAATAGGGAAACGGTTAACCCATTCCTTCATACCGACACCTTTTGACGCCTCTGTAAAACTCACATTCTGAAACCATTGTGAACCATTCTAAATTTTTATCAAAATGAATTAACAGTTTTACAGGCCAGAGGAGATGGGAGATTGGGTGTCCCATAATAGCATTGTCTGTGTCTACAGTTTTTGCTAAACAGCAAAACCAAAGAGCATCTTTTCAAGTCTGATACTCAATGTCTCTAAACTTCAGCGCAGGTTAAAATCAACAACTGTACAATGCAGCAGTTGAGAATGTTAAAAAAATGTGTTCTAACATTTCAGTGTTAAACATTTACATTGTCAGGTTTTAAAAGTAATAGTCCAATAATATTAAAGTACATCTGTATACATTTACCTCATATTTCAATTAAATAAATAGAAAAACTAAACTCTATGAGGCTAATTCATTATTATTTTAACATTAATTTCAGTTATCTCAAAGTCAAATCATAATTTACCTTAACATTGCTTTTAAAAAAGTGACAAACAGTGTAGACCTGATAAAAGGGCTCCTCTAGAAGCCCTCTCATCTGAGTCTACACTGTATGCAAAGGACATTAAGTGACTTGTGTCCCAAACAGTAAGGGTTAATCAACTAATGCCTTATTGAATCAGTTTACATCTTAATTAGGCTGCCCTGACATTAAACTATAATTATGTAGGAATATTTTCAGTGAAATGTTATACATGTACATTGACATTCAAAGCTAATAATCAGAAGAACAATGCATGTTTGTGACTTTCCTGTCCATCAACTTTGGATGGAAAACAGAGAAAGGAATCCAATGTAATTTATTAGTAAACCATGTAACATATTTTTTAAAGATTTGTCCTGAAGAAGAAAAAACGCAAAAATTAAAATCGCAAAACATTCACCCTCTTCTCCATAGATATATCTTATAACACCTTTGTAAACACAGAAGACCTAGATCAGACAGCTCCTACAGGAGTCGTCTAATCAGGATATGCTCTGTTTGCTTATGAAATCATATAGATCTGATTTTACAGTTTCTGCTATGGCTTAAACAAAAACCTGTATTCTTATGCCGTTATAAACATTCAGCTAATTAACCCTTCGCTTGCTATTCACGTCAATATACCTACCTGTAAATAGTGAAGACCCAGATGAGACAGCTCCTGCAGGAGCTGTCTCATCTGGGTCTGCACTATTTACAAGTTGATTGTGCAACCAGTGCACTCCACAGCAGTGATTGCACAGCGTTATACTTGTATACAGTGAAGATATATGTAATTATACAACAGGACATGGGTAAAGAAGGAGAAATGTATTTTAAAATTCAGCAAGAGAAGGGTTAATATTCATACAATCTTTATTTTCGCACATAAATATTCATAAATTAAAGGTTTAATATACCCATTGTTTGGCCCAACCCACAGAAATAACCAGTTATAAAGGTAATGTACTTCATTCAACCACAATCTTATGCTTCATTCATACACTCTTGGCATTATATTTACAAAAGTAAAAGAAATACTAGAACTACCACTAAAGGTTATGAACACACTCCTCATGGCAGTTTCGATTTTAATTTGCCACCCAACTGACCGGCCCACCAACCAACTGCCCGACTGACCAATAGACTGATTCCAGTACTCTCCCTCAAACTTTGTTTACAGGGGTATAATAATGCTTCAACTGAATATCAAAACATCCTTGTCTTACATATAATTTAGTCTTGACTTTAAACTGGACTGGACTTACTTTTTATTAAATTTAACATCCTGCGGTATATTTTCATCGTCAGTTGTGACCCTCTCATTGTCCTTGTAGTTGCTTGGGTCATCAACAATTTCAAATCTTGCCATCTGTACCTCTGTGTCGCTGATGCCACCATGGGTTACTCTTGCATAGCCAAGTCTGTAATGGTAAACAAATGCGACATCACTGTAAGTAGCATACAGTACAACCTGTTTTATCCTATAAGGCTATAACCCTTTCCCTGTTCAATAGTCATGTAAGAAATAATTTAGATGACTCTTTATATTGTAAACTTTTCATGGACAGTTTATACTTTGAGAAAAATGGTAGAGTCACATCTATATCATGTCTAAAGCCAACAAATCAGACCCAAGGAAGTAGTTTGCTTTTAGAAAAATGGTACATGTAGTCACATCTACATCATGTTTAAAGCCAATAAATCAGAACCAGATCAGATGGCTCCTATAGGAGCCCTCCGATCTAGGTCTATTCTGTTTGCAAATGTGTGAAAAGGCATTAATATGAAGGATATGGTGAACCTTATAAATAGTCATGTAAGAAATAATGACATCATAAATATTAATAGATAAGTCTTTTAAAACGGTATATGTAGATAGAATTTTTCAGGCCCAGCAGAAACTGTAGAATCAGATACATAAGCAGACATGGCAGACCCTGATCAGATGACTCCTCCAGGAGCTGTTTGATCGGGGTCTACCCTGTTGGGTCTGCTCTGTTTGCTTATGGTATAATATTGATATGATTCTACAGTTTCTACCATGGCCGAAAATTCCTGTGAACTTGTGCTATCGTAACAAATTAATCTGATTAATGATGAATATTCATGATGTCATTATTTCTTACATGAATATTCATGGAGTAAAGGGTTCAACATGGAAGTTTATCTGGTTCTACATTATGCAAAGCCTAACATTTGGTGTTTGTATGGCAATACAGTAAAACATGTCTTAAGCGGCTATCAACAATAACTCCTTTATTTCTCCACCAAACCCTATACACATGTACTGTGACCACTCTTTAGAATCGTCTTGAAGAGACTACTCTAAAAAGTGGTCACAGTTTATGGTCTGGTGGAGAATTGACAAAATTAATATTTGGGTACGCACTTTTATCTATTGCTCTGTGAAATAAAAAATGTCATTTATCACGACACATCCTTGTTGAAGCGGCTATCAAAAGTGGTCTAATTATGGTTTGTAAGGCAGATGGTAACTTAATGCAGGTCAAAAGCAATGCAGAAACCTCCAAAAGGAGCTTTCTGCATTACTTTTGCCCTGCATTAAGAAACCAACTGCTTTTTAAGACTCCTATGTTCAATAAATGAATGGTCGCTAAAGACAGGTTCTACTGTACTAAAATAATTACAGAAAACATTCAAAATCTTGAACCTTGTTTCATAATACTCTATATGATTTCCCTTTTTCTGCTAATGATAGTCTTTAAAATTTCTCTGCTGAATATTAATGTAAGAAATAATGAAACCATGAATATGTACTAGCTCAATGTTTATAACGCCATATGGACACAAGATGTTTTGATATGGTTCAAACTGTAGAGTCAGATCTACAATTTCATAAGAAAACAGAGTAGACCCTGACTAGAAGGATCCTGTAGGAACCGTCTTATCTGGGTCTACCCCTTTGGCAAAGGTATGATAAAGAGTTAAGAGGAAATGTTTAAACCTTTCCTCCATAGGCTATTTTTAGACTCAACCTCTTTGAATGAACCTACCCAAAAGGAGCATTTTCTAGAGAAAAGTAAAATTTTAGAATTTTGTATTTTAAACCATTGTGATTAATAGAGCATTTGCTCCTATAGAAGCAAATGCTCTATTTATCACAATGGTTTCAAGAAATGGTTATTACAGAGGCGTAGAAAGGTGTATTTATGGAGGAAAGGGTTAATAAATATGATATTAAGTCACAGAATACATAAACCCCTATTATGATATTGTGTCACAGAACACATAAACCCCTATCACATCATTAGATATGTCACTATCCAAACAGCAATCAAACTACTTTTAATTTCATTAAATTCCCACTTAATCCATGCTGTTTGTCTATGATATGACAATTATTGACAGTGTGATTTATCTAAGTTTAATCAAAATCGTAGTTTCCAGACATGTATTATTTTACTATTTACTACAAATTCTAGTGATTTGTTAACCCTTTACTCTATACATATGCCTTTCTATGCATTTGCAAACAGAGTTGACCCACATCAGACAGCACATATAGGAGCCGTCTGATCAGGTCTGACTTGTTTGAATACAGAGTGATATTGGTCCGATTCTACAGTTTCTGCTTTGGCAAAAATTTCATGTGTTAATATGCCACTAATTAAAATTAATATAATTAATATTGATGATGTCATTTATTCTTTCATGAATATCCATGGAGTAAAGGATAGACTGAACACACTCAAATGGTCAACACTTACTTCTTCAGTCCCCTGTACATGATGTATTCACAAAAGCGACCTTTGTCTGTATCGTCAATGTCGTTAACCTTTCCACTGTTAATTAGCTCCCAGTATTCTCGGCTGCCTGGTTTGGATGTAACATACCCCATGAACACCACAGGATTCTGACTGAAAACATATGAGCCTTGCAATGACAGAAGGATCAATCTGAGTCTTGTAAACAGCGCAGATGTTGACAAGCAACATAGTCCACACTGTTTGACACATGTCAACCAGATGTTCAGATTACAGTAAAAACCCTTTAAACCGAAATTCTAGTAGTAAATAATTAAGATACTTTTTATGCAGGTTGGCTGCTTAATGCAGGGTGAAAGTCATGCAGAAAGTTCCTCTTACATGAATATTCAAAAGGGAAAGGTTAAATATGCACGATAAAATAATGGCTAAAAGCCAGATTGCATCCATTCTGACAGTGAACACAATGAGAGGTTTGGTAGGGGTGGCAGTACTGATGAAAGTTAAGTATTCCTTACTTGCTTTTCAAATATGAATCCTGACATGACACCATGTTACATGACATCTCATCTGGATCAAAACTGTTTGTTTAACCCTTTCCCTCATATTGACAACTTTTGACGACTCTGCAGTCGTCACTTTGTGAAACCATTGTGATAAATAGAGCATTTGCTCCTATAGGAGTAAATGCTCTATTTATCACAATGGTTTCAAACTACAAAAATCACAAAGTTTCCTTTTCTATAATTAATGCTCCTTTTCGGTAGATTTGTTCAAAGAGATTGTATCTAAAAATAGTCTAGGAGGTAATGGGTTAAGTTATCACAAATTTGCAGCTAGTGTGCAGAGATAAAACAATAATTCTGATGATAATGAGTGGAAAAAACAGTCAGGTAAACCACCATGTCTTTACTGGTGCAAAATGGTAGTAGTGTACAGACTAAACCTTCTCCCAAAAGAACATGTTCCCACAACATTGCTAAATCATAAACCTGCTGCTATTTGTCAAATACACCCTAAATACTGTGAGTATTTTGAACAAGAGGGCCATGATGACCTGATATATCGCTCATCAGACAATCAGAGAAGATTTCAGAAGTTTCTATTGAAAACTGGCCACCTCTGCAGCAGGGACAATTTTGACCCCAGGGGCATAATTTATAAACTTTTGTAGAGGACCTGAACATGATGCTATGTGCCAAATATGAAAGCTTAGAACCTTCCAGTTTCAGGAGAAGATTTTCAAAGTTTTCACTTGTTTCTATTGAAAACTGGCCACCCCGAGGGCGGGGCCAATTTTAACCCAAGGAACATAATTTATAAAACTATTATAGAGGACCTGAACATGATGCTATGTGCCAAATATGAAAGCTCCGAACCTTTCAGTTTCAGAGAAGATTTTCTCTAAATCCTTTCTATAGAAAACAAGACACCCCTGGGACGGGACCAATTTGACCACAAGGGCATAACTTTTGTAAAGGACCTACAGATGATGCTATGTGCCAAAGACGACACACACTGACGGACGACACACACTGACGCACGACGGACATCAGGTGATCACAAAACCTCACCCTGAGCACTTTGTGCTCTTTTAAGCTAAGAACATTCTCCCGTCTCCATAGCTTTGAAAAGCAGAATAAGTCAAATTTACATTATTTCGATACATTTAAAATAGACTGACAAAGTAGCAAACAGTGTAGACCCTCATCAAACTACTCTTCCGATGTCTTCACTATTTGCTTAAGTTTGTCTGCCTGAATACTTACAGTAATTAAGATATCATCCAAAAATAATTTTACCTGTTTCTCAATTCATTGGCAAGAAATTCAGCCTGCAGTTTGCGGTCCAGTACATCTCTATCATTGCCCATGTGTACAACAACAAAGTCCACCAGACTGCCGGACATGTTGACAGTAGCAGTCACTCCTGGAGCAAGCTCCCCTACAAACCAGCGAGAATATAACGCTTAACCCCATGAATATTCATGTAAGAAATAATTAAATATTGATTAGCATAATTTTTATTATAGTACATGGACACAGGAATGTTTGGCCATGACTGAAACTGTAGAATCGTATCTATATTATACCATAAGCAAACAGAGCAGACCCTGATCAGACGGCTCCAACAGGAGTTGTCTAACCTCGGTCTACTCTATTTGCAAAAATTGTAGAAAGGCATATTTATGAAGCAGTACTTAACAAACATTCTACTGCATTTTTGATATCAAGCGCTTGCTTCACTGACATGTACATGTACTTTATAATTGTTAAATTCTCTTTTCAAAGAAAATAAAATAGCAATAAGCCCGAAGCATGTGATTTTACTTATGAATTTACCTTTGACCATGAAGTTTGGCCTTGACCGTGACATGTCACCATTCAAAATGTGCAACTTCATGAGATGAATATACATGCTAATATTGAAGTATATATCTCTTATAAAATTATTAAAATTACCACTTTCACATGTAGAATGTTTTTGAGTTTTTTTTGTTTTGTTTTTGTAATTGCTTATGAGAACATTATTTTCTACAAAGCTTGGTAATGATTACTTGGGCAAATGCATGGCTGGAAAAACATAACTCTTTGCAAGCAGAAAAAAATATTCTGATTCATTCAAACTCACTGGCTGTGTTCCCTTTCTTAACCCTTTACCTGATGACTGTTCATGTAAGAAAATTTAATAATGAATCAAGAACGCTATTAATTAGATAGATTTTGATTATGGAATATAGGCACACGAATGTTTGGCCATTGCAGAAATTGTCGAGTCAACTCTATATTAATTCATAGCAGACCATGATAAGACAGTTCCTACAAGAGAAGTCTGTTCTTGATCTACTGTATACAATAAAGCAGAATACTGTTTATCAGTATTCCATGTTATTTTAGTGACCATAAATCAGTACAAGGGAAGTAAGTCTTGTCAATCAGTACAAGGGAAGTAAGTCTTGTCAATAGTAGAAGTCTAAAAATAGATTTAATCTGCATCAGCAGTTGTGACGTCATGGAGTCATGTGACCATAAGTACATGTTTTGAATTGTATACAGAGTGATAGAAACAACTATGGGAAAGAACTAATCTAGACTCCTGATTGGTCCATAGAATAATCTCAAAATGTCATTGGTCAGTTGGTAAGTATATATAGAAGCACATGCTAGCACATGTTCAGTTTGCCCTTGAAGCTTCTGAAGAGACTTAGAGATTTTTAAGCATGTTAATTAAATTTTAAAGTTTAGATAAGAAAGCAGACAGTGCAAACAAATTTTAAAGCATTGTTTAGAAGAAGCAATATGCCAGGAAGGGGCAAAGTAACAGAAAGAGTTGAGGAAAGGAGAGGAAGCTGAAGGAAGTGAACAGAGCTAAATGAAAGGAGAAATACAGCAGGGAAGAAAATGCAGTGGAAACAAATTCTCTTTGTGGGCCAGCCTCTGAGAGCCAGAATGCAGGTACTAGTGATGCAGACCTATATTATTGCAGTTGATTCTACTTTTAAGCAAATAAATTGTGAAGATGCCAGAGAAACAAGGCAATTGGACATTGATCCAGTTAGGTGTGGTGGGAATGCCCCTGCTTTGAATGTGCTGTACCATAACAAATTAAAGATAAAATCTGGAGAAGTGAATACACAATTCTGCTCCTCCTTTTAAAAGGCAGTATAGAATTGAATATCTGTTCATGTGGTCCGACGCATATATGAATGACTCTGCATGGGGCTCTAGAAACTAAGCCTAAAACTTGCAAACAGTTGGTTATATCATTAGATGAATGGACTATATTCTAATGCATTTATTGGCTGAAATATTTGGAAGCTGCACAAGGTATGCTGAAATACATGTCTGTTATAAGGGAATCTGCAAAAAGGTTCTGTACATAAGCTTGGCGGACAGATGACCAACAATTTAGACGTGGGCAGAGAATTACAAGGCAGTCTATGGGCTTCTTTAAATAGTGAGCTGCGGATCAGACTTATGTTACAGTCAGTGCAAAATAGTGAAATACATGTTATCAATTAGCCTCTAAGCCTTATGCAGTAAAAGATTTTAATTGCAATGTCTTCAACTTCAGTTTTTTGTACCAGAGTACAATGTAGATTCAAGCATGTTTGTGCCATCTGCAATTCTTTCAAGCATGGAAAGGCCCAATGTTCCAATTTTAAACAAGGATTCAGTCACAGCCAGCAATACTCGAAAAGTAGCAATTAGGGCCCAACACCTTGGTGTGGGTGCCCTATTGTAATCTCCCTGTCCGTCCATCCTGCTTTGTCCGCTCTCTAACTCAAGCAGTTTTTCATCTGATCTTCACCAAACTTCCAGAGAATGTTCATAAGTGTAAAATTTTGTCCAAGTTTGATTACCACCTAAATCGCATGAGAGACTTGGTTATGGCTTTTGATTCAGTCAAAATTGGCCGTTTTAGCCTTGTCCGTTCTCTAACTCAAACAGTTTGCATCTGATCTTCACCAAACTTCCAGAGAATGTTTATAGGTGCAAAATCTTTACCAACTTCGATAACCAGTCAGATCGCCTCAGACACTTGACTCAGTCAAAATTTGCCGTTTAGTCTTATCCGTTCTTGTATTCAAATAGTTTTCATTTGATCTTCACCAAATTTGCAGAGACTGTTTATAGGTGCAAAATCTTGACCAAATTCAATTACAAGTAAATCCGCATGAAGCACCTGAGTTACAGCCCTTGATTCAGTCAAAAAATTGTTTTAGCCTTGTCTGCTCTCTAATTCAAACAGTTTTTCATCAGATCTTCACCAAATCTTTAGAGAATGTTCATACCTGTAAACTCTTGGATAAGTTCGATTAACAGATGAATTGCATGACACCTCTGAGTTATAGCCCTTGAATTAGTAAAAATCTGCTGTTTTAGCCTTGTCGGCTCTTTGACTCGAAACATTTCTCATCTACATCCAATATATATACACCAGAATGTTTATAGGCCTCGGCCAAGTTTTATACCATGTGGGGGCTCTTTCTGACTTGGTCAGCATTCACTTCTAGTTCCTTTCTAGTTTGGCTGCCTCCTCTACAGTGACATGTTTGTTCCAGTCAGGACAAGTCAATTGTACCAAGACTGGTTTGACAGAACAATGAAATTTTGAATATCAAAATGAATTAAATAATGAATTGTGCCAAAAGGGATGGGCGATATCTTGTACATCAGGTCCAACCAATAGCCCCAATATTCCGCGGTTTATCCCAGAGTGGTTCTATGTTGACCACATCAATTTGTCTGAATTTGGTAATATAGTACAATGTATTACATACAAACTTTCCTCAACCCACAGCCACTAGAATTTGGGGGAAAAATATTTCATATTTTCTGTGGCGGAAATTCTAGTGAAGCTTTGGCCTGCTGAAGGGAGGTAACCCATTATAATAAAGTTCCATAACAATTTCATGCTAATAATAATTTGCCTTTCCTTGATAGAGGGAATAACAAACCATCTCAAGGAGCTGCACGGCAAATTGGTGATAGCAAAATTTCATGGCTGCATAGTCTGCCTTCCTAGATGGAGGGAATTGCATAACGGTTGCTACGTATAATGGTTGCATACAATATATACGTTTGGTTGCATGGTTGCAGGTTGCAATTAGGAGGCAGGGTGTTCTTGTCCTTACTTTTAGTGTGCATGCACCCGCGTACCCTCCTAATGTTGGTTGCTGAATATGATGCTTGCATACAGTAGATACGTTTGTTTGCAAAATGAAAATCAAGGTAACGGTTGCTAAGTCTGATGGTTGCATACAGTATTTACGTTTGGTTGCATGGTTGCAATTAGGAGGCAGGGTGTTCTTGTCCTTACTTTTAGTGTGCAGGCACCTGCGTACCCTCCTAATGTTGGTTGCTGAATATGATGGTTGCAAGCAGTTTAAACGTTTGCAAAATGAAAATCAAGGTAACCGTTGCCTAGTCTGATGGTTGCATACAGTATATATACGTTGGTTGCATGGTTGCAATTAGGAGGCAGGGTGTTTGTGTGCAGGCACCTGCGTACCCTCCTAATGTGTGTAAAGTTTACGCATGACTGGTGGTGAAAGACAAAACGTGCTTGCAGCAGTTAATAGTATACCAGTAATACTGTACTGAATAATTGTCTCTTCAGGTAACCTCCTTTCCGTGGCCAAAGCTTTGCTAAATATAGTCTGATCTGGACTTAACCAGGCAGACTCTTTCCGTCACGGCCAAAACTTCCCATCCAATATGTTGGTATAATAAGAAGTGTAAAATAAAGAAATAATCAATACCTAGTATATAGATGTTTGTGTTTGTATAATGGTCATCTTAAAATAAAGCAGAATACTGTTTATCAGTATTCCATGTTATTTTAGTGACCATAAATCAGTACAAGGGAAGTAAGTCTTGTCAATCAGTACAAGGGAAGTAAGTCTTGTCAATAGTAGAAGTCTAAAAATAGATTTAATCTGCATCAGCAGTTGTGACGTCATGGAGTCATGTGACCATAAGTACATGTTTTGAATTGTATACAGAGTGATAGAAACAACTATGGGAAAGAACTAATCTAGACTCCTGATTGGTCCATAGAATAATCTCAAAATGGCATTGGTCAGTTGGTAAGTATATATAGAAGCACATGCTAGCACATGTTCAGTTTGCCCTTGAAGCTTCTGAAGAGACTTAGAGATTTTTAAGCATCCCACCCACCACACCCTCCTTTATCACATTCATAGTCATAATTGGTTCTTTCAGAGTGAATGTAGATATCAATTAATAACACTCTTGTTCACACACAAGATAAACAAGAGCACTGTGTGCTGGTGCTGGTTCTCGTCTGTCGAGAGATCTTAAAATTTTATTTATTACGGCCACTAAGGGGCATAATTTTGATAACAAATTCTGAGCTTAGGAGATATAGCAAGTTTACAGAGTTACTTACAAAGTTTATAAGAGTTGTGGCCCTTTGTCAGTTTGTAGCCTTTGTGATGGTAAGCAGGTGTGAGATTTCATAAGATTTGCTTAAATGTTTTTAAAACAATAGCAAATATAAGTATTTTTGTTCATCTTTTTTAAAATTCGGTTAAAAGTTCAGAGGTCAAGTTCAAACGTTCAAAAATCTAACATTGATGGAAAGGCCTGGCAACAAAGGATTCAAAGTTGAAATATGAGAGCCTAGTTGGTTACAGTTTCAAAATGACAAACATCAAAAATATAAAAAAAGAAAAAAGTTTCCCCAAGTCTATAAAGGGGCATAATTCAAAAAAGAGCTGACACGGGACAGCCCATCCAACTATTCTCAGTATTGTTAGAGTAAAAATGCGCGATGGTGGACTGGAATGGTGTCCAAAAATACTAGAAAGAAGTAATCAAAGCCTTAGCAAAAAATGTCTTTGATGTTATTCAAGATGTAGGACCTCTTTACAATCTTTAGAGAAAAGAAAAACCCAAGTTAAAGAGGCCAATAATTCTGTTAAAAATTCTGTTATGGGTTATTTTCCCAGTTTCAGGGCTTTATGTTCAGGGGTTGTATAAATAAGTGGACCTTGTGAGGGGCTTTAACCAACAATTCTAAGTTAAAAAGGGCCATAAAACCTTAACCAAAAATTTTAATTTAAGAAGGGCCATACTTCTGTCAAAATGCATGACAGAACTATGTACTCTTGCATACAGAGTACAGATGAAGCCTGTGATGCTGAATAGGTGTTCCAAGGCTCTAAGCTTTATCTCAAAGGGTTATGTAAATAAGTGGACTTTAACAAAAACTTTAACCAGGGATTCTGAGTTGAATTGGGCTATGGTTCTGTCGGAGTGCTTGACAGAGCTATGTGCTATTGCCTACAGATGAAGCTTGTGATGCTGAACAGATGTTTGAAGTTTCAAAGCTTTATCTCAAAAGGTTATGTAAAAGTTGGACCTTACTCTTTGCTTAAGAAGTTCTTACATTTTGTAAACAGATTTAACATTGAGGAACTTAAGATTCTGCCAGGATTTTGTATATAATTTCAGAATGTACACATGGAGGTCTGATGGACAGTATTTCTACCAAGCCCGGGCATCACTTCCTTTCCAAGGCCAGCGCTGACAATGCAATTCCATGGATTAGGACCATACAGAAAACAGAATTATTCTAACATTGACTGATCTGAGCTTTTTAAGTATTTGTTTGTGGAAAGCAGAGAAAAAGTTTAATTAGCTGCCTAAGACATTAAGAACTTATAAACATTCATACTTGGCTGAAGTTTTCAAGAACAAGAAGTGACTTTATACTATAGATGCATTACCTACAAGGCTGAACTCGAATAAATAGTCTAATATTTAATTTTTCATATTGTCGTGTCGGAAATTCTAGTGAAGCTTTGGCCTGCTGAAGGGAGGTAACCCATTATAATAAAGTTCCATAACAATTTCATGCTAATAATAATTTGCCTTTCCTTGATAGAGGGAATAACAAACCATCTCAAGGAGCTGCACGGCAAATTGGTGATAGCAAAATTTCATGGCTGCATAGTCTGCCTTCCTAGATGGAGGGAATTGCATAACGGTTGCTACGTATAATGGTTGCATACAATATATACGTTTGGTTGCATGGTTGCAGGTTGCAATTAGGAGGCAGGGTGTTCTTGTCCTTACTTTTAGTGTGCATGCACCCGCGTACCCTCCTAATGTTGGTTGCTGAATATGATGCTTGCATACAGTAGATACGTTTGTTTGCAAAATGAAAATCAAGGTAACGGTTGCTAAGTCTGATGGTTGCATGCAGTATTTACGTTTGGTTGCATGGTTGCAATTAGGAGGCAGGGTGTTCTTGTCCTTACTTTTAGTGTGCAGGCACCTGCGTACCCTCCTAATGTTGGTTGCTGAATATGATGGTTGCAAGCAGTTTAAACGTTTGCAAAATGAAAATCAAGGTAACCGTTGCCTAGTCTGATGGTTGCATACAGTATATATACGTTGGTTGCATGGTTGCAATTAGGAGGCAGGGTGTTTGTGTGCAGGCACCTGCGTACCCTCCTAATGTGTGTAAAGTTTACGCATGACTGGTGGTGAAAGACAAAACGTGCTTGCAGCAGTTAATAGTATACCAGTAATACTGTACTGAATAATTGTCTCTTCAGGTAACCTCCTTTCCGTGGCCAAAGCTTTGCTAAATATAGTCTGACCTGGACTTAACCAGGCAGACTCTTTCCGTCACGGCCAAAACTTCCCATCCAATATGTTGGTATAATAAGAAGTGTAAAATAAAGAAATAATCAATACCTAGTATATAGATGTTTGTGTTTGTATAATGGTCATCTTAAAATAAAGGCATCAGAATGTATCTTGCTTGTATCCAAGTAAATATAATGAGTTCGTAAATTTTTATGATGAACATGTGCAATATAACATCCAAATGACAAACACAATTTGAATATAAAAATAGGAAAAAAGCACCTGTATTTCAAGCTGTTTGTGTCATACGATAAAAAGACATTTGTGTTCATTTGCTATTGATTATTACCATAAAACAAGTTGACTACAATAAATATGGACACTCGACAATCCTAGTGTCTTATTATCTTACTCAACTCAATAAAAAATCAATAGCAACTAAAAACTCCTGTAATGTTTATCATGTAAGAATTAACACAAACTCAACCTTAGAGTCAAACAGTTTGGATCAAAGACATTAGTAAAGGCTAGCATGATTTTTTGTCACAGCTTACTTAACTCTTTGAACCATTACAGAGCAGCTGATAAAGGTGCATACTCAAAAACTAAAATCATCATTTCTCCGTCAAACCCATTGAAGAGACAATTCTAAAGAGTGGTCACAACATAGGGTTTGGCGGAGATATAAAGACGTTATTCTTGAAAATGATTTCATTTATGCACCCTATCTTGACCTCTGACCATTAGTAACTGTTATTTGTAAATTCAGTTTTCTCCATTTCTCTTCAACCCTTTCCCTCATATTGACGACTCTGTAAAAGTCACTTTGTGAAACCATTGTGATAAATAGAGCATTTGCTCCTATAGGAGCAAATGCTCTATTTATCACAATGGTTCCAGACAACAAAATTCTAAAATTTTCTTTTTCTCTAGTTAATGCTCCTTTTCGGTAGATTTATTCAAAGAGGTTGTATCTAAAAATAGCCTATGAGAGAATCGGTTAAATATAAAGTCAGAGTGTCAAACATCTGCGTCTACATGAGATGCTGAGTAACTTGGCATCTCATCAGGATCCATAGTGTGTACAATTCCCCAATTTGCTGACAGCATGCAAAGAGACACAATAAGGCATTCTATTTTAATATATAGTCACCATAGATGAAGGGTATAAAAATGTCCATGTTCTTACCATGTGGAGATGGCAATAAGTGATGAGTAGATTTCACAAATGGGTACTTAGACAAGATAAGGTTTCTGAAAAAGAAATGGAAGAAATAATCATAAAAGGCCAAAATATCAATATTTTTGTGATTCAAGCATTAATTCTTTACCTTATGAATATTTATGTAATAAATAAATGAATATTAATTTTTATACTGGCACATAAACACTGGAGTGTTTGGCCAAGGCAGAAACTGTAGAATCAAATCTATATTATATCTTAATAAGCAAATAGAGCATACCGGTACTCTGATCAGACGGCTCCTACAGGAGCTGTTTGATCTGAGTCTATTCTGTTTGCAAAGATGCAAAAAGTCATCTATTTGAGGGAAAGGTTTAAGAAGAAAATATTCCATAACACATTACTGCAGTCAACCAACAAACATTTTGTGCAGGTGATGTTGGTCAAAATTTGGATGAAACCTAGAGGGTTTGTTTTTTTAAAGTTAATGCCTTGCCTTCTTTTTTTAATGTTATAATGACATATCAAAAGAACCTGTTATGTTCTACATCTATTTGTCCCAATAAGACCATTTTAAGTACAAAATGCTAATTATCAGCACTCAAGCTTCTAATGAATAATTTGTCTACATTTTGTCATATTTGCTGCAGTTCTAATAGCTCAAGTACTCACCCCCATGTATGGTCTTTGGTGGATGGGCCAAAATCGACATACATGCCAAGTCTCTCTTCCAGCCACATGCCTAGGTCATTATTTCCCAGGAAAGGCTTTGAGGCATCACTCTCCAACAATGTTATCACATCAGCTTCTGCAAGTGCCACAGACTATTTATAATTTACATGTTCAGTAAGTGACATCACAAATATTTATTTGCTGAAATTTTTTAATGTAAAATTTTCAAGGAAATTTTCAGAAAAAAACCTAGAATCAGATCTACTAACAGAGCTATAGGAATGGTCTGATCTGGGTCTAACCTATTTGCAAAGGCATGGAAAAAACATTTAGGGCTAACACTTTACCGCATTAGAGTTCATGTATTAACCCTTTCCTCCATTAACTATTTTTAGATCCAACCTCTTTGAATAAATCTACCCAAAACGAGGATTAACTAGAGAAAAGGAAAATTTTAGAATTTTGTATTTTTGAAACCATTGTGATAAATTGCTCTATTTATCACAATGGTTTCAAAAAGTGACTTTTACAGAGGTGTACAAAGCCTATTTAAGGAGGAAAGGGTTAAAGAAATAATCACATCATGAATATTAATAAATTGAATTTTCTTTTGATGGCATATGAACACAGAAATATTTGGCTATTGCAGAAACTGTAGAATTCATAAGACAGAGTAGATCCTGATCAGACAGCTCCTTCAGGATCTATTCTGTTTACAAATGTGTTGAAAGGCATATATCTATGTGAGGTACTCGTAATGAGTTAACAAAGAATTGTTAACCCTTTTCCCTCTTACAGACACCTTTTCACACTTTTGCAAAAAGGAAGACACAGATCAGATGGTTCCAGTAGGAGCCGTCTAAACAGGGTCTGATCTGTTTGCTTATAAAATTATAAGGGGTCCGACTGTACAGTTTCTATCTATAACAAAATCTTCAGTGTACATAAGCCATTATTGAAACTCGGCTAATAAATATTCATGATATCATAATATCTTACATGAATATTCAATAGGGAAAGGGTTTGGTAAAGCATTTTATCTGCAAGAGTTTAAGTTAATACTATTACTATGAACAAAGACACTTTGTTTGATTTGACAGAATGAAACATTTCCAATTCAGTATGGACCCTCTGAATACAGTACAACCTTTATAAACCAGGCTGTACATTCAGTATAAATATCAGTCTTGGATACAGGTGACAGCTTAATGTAGGGTGAACGTCATGAAGAAAGCTCCTCTAGGAGCTAGCCGCATGACTTTCACCCGGCATTAAGCAGCCACCTGCCTTAAGGAATGTAAATTCTTCTCTACTAGAATTCCGGTTTAGAGAATTTGTAACATATATATATACCTGTGTTGTTTAACAATTCCGCTGTTCTTTCTAAGCTCGGCCATCCCTTATTATCATAGCCAAAGTGATATGTCCAGATGGCAGATGTTAGCTGTTTGGGGGTTTTCTGAAAACAAATGAGTATGATTCTTCAACAGTTTAACATAAGCACATTGTTGAGAAATCCAATCCAGAAACGGGCTTCATTATAGCACCCAAGCATATGGTCCTGCTTTGTTGACCAAGTTAAGAAGAGGCCTGGAAATCTAATTAATATTCATGATGTCATTATTCCTTACATCAATATTCATAGAGTAAAAGGTTAATGAATAATCACATAAAAATGATTACTTATAAATATTATTTAGCTGAAATTTTATAATGACATATGAACAATGAAAGTTTTGGTCATCACATGCAGAGTTTAAAAGAAAAAAAACACTTTAACTCTTCACTTCATGAATATTGATGGAAGAAATAATGACATCATGAATATTTATTAGATTGATTGTTAAAACAGCACATGGACACAGGAAATTTTGGCCTTGACTGAACTGTAGAATCATATCTATATTATATCATAAGCAAACAGAGCAGACACTGATCAGATGGTTCCTACAAGAGCTGTCTGATCTGGGTCTGCTCTGTTTTCCATGTAGAAAGGTGTATTTATGGAGTAAAACATTAAAAAGCTTGTACTCACCTTGACAGGGTGGTTGTATCTGTTGGGGTCATACCTCACTCCAAAACCCAGTAGTCCAACACAGAGGATCAGCAACAGTACTGCAAACAATAACCATCAACTAATACTCATCATTTGCCCTTTATTCATGTAAGAAATGATGTCATAAACATTTTATAATGTTATATGAGCACAGGAATTTTTAGCCCTGTAAAAACTGTAAATCTGTAAATCTGGGTCCATATTTATAAGCTCCATAGGAATATTTTAGCCTTAGGATAACCTAATGAGAAATTATTTACATTTATAGCCAAACTATTGAGTAATTTTTTATTCAATGACTTCTAGAATATATAGTTAAGTATATATTTTATGTAAGCTTTATTTCTCTTAAACAGCTTTACTTGTATTAATTTTATAAGGTTAATGAATACTCAAGAAACTAATGAATTTTCTTAAGTTTCTCCTGAGGAGTTTAATGAATATGAGTCCAGAATTAAATAATTCCAAAAAGCAAACTGAATAGACCAATGATCAGATGGCTCCTGCCATCTGATCTGAGTTTACTCTGTTTTCAAATGTGTTAAAAAGCATGTTTAGGAGTAAAAGGTTAAGTCTTCAGTATTATGAATGTACATTTATATACTTTGCAACTTTCCAAATTTCAATTTTTCATATGTTCCTGAACTCTGTTTATTTTTGCCTAATGTATCTATTATCAAGATGAGTGAGTGAATGAGTGAGTGAGTTGGGTTTTACGGCATTGCAGCATTTATCAAGATGAGTAAGTGATTGAGTGAGTTGGTTTTTATGGCACTGCAGCATTTATCAAGATGAGTGAGTGTGTGAGTTGGTTTTTATGGCACTGTAGCATTTATCAAGATGAGTGAGTGAGTGAGTGAGTTGGTTTTATGGCACTGCAGCATTTATCAAGATGAGTGAGTGAGTGAGTTGGGTTTTATGGCACTGCAGCATTTATCAAGATGAGTGAGTGAGTGAGTGAGTTGGGTTTTATGGCACTGCAGCATTTATCAAGATGAGCGAGTGAGTGAGTGGGTGAGTTGGGTTTTATGACACTGCAGCATTTATCAAGATGAGTGAGTGAGTGAGTTGGGTTTTATGGCACTGCAGCATTTATCAAGATGAGTGAGTTGGGTTTTATGGCACTGCAGCATTTATCAAGATGAGTGAGTGAGTGAGTTGGGTTTTAAGGCACTGCCGCATTTATCAAGATGAGCGAGTGAGTTGGGTTTTATGGCACTGCAGCATTTATCAAGATGAGTGAGTGAGTGAGTTGGGTTTTATGGCACTGCAGCATTTATCAAGATGAGTGAGTGAGTTGGGTTTTATGGCACTGCAGCATTTATCAAAATGAGTGAGTGAGTGAGTGAGTTGGGTTTTATGGCACTGCAGCATTTATCAAGATGAGTGAGTGAGTGGGTTGAGTTTTATGGCACTGCAGCATTATCAAGATGAGTGAGTGAGTGAGTGAGTTGGGTTTTATGGCACTGCAGCATTTATCAAGATGAGTGAGTGAGTGAGTTGGGTTTTATGGCACTGCAGCATTTATCAAGATGAGTGAGTGAGTGAGTTGGGTTTTATGGCACTGCAGCATTTATCAAGATGAGTGAGTGAGTGATTGAGTTGGGTTTTATGGCACTGCAGCATTTATCAAGATGAGCTGTTAACCCTTTCCCTATTAAATAAACATATAAATACAATTTTTATTAATTTAATTTTTATACTGTAAAATTTAAAAGACTGTCTGAACACCGGACAGGGTGATTCCAGTATACCTCCTAAAACAAGCTTGCAGGGGTATAATAACACAACTTCAGTGGAAGTAGTAAATGAACAACATACCTGTATTAAAATTACTTGAAGGCATCTTCCTGCCATTGGTGGTGACATATGCTGTGTGATCACCTTTTGCTGTAGTTCCTCCTTCAAGACAATGGAAAGGTAGATAAGAGTTTACTACATGAATATTCATGTAAGAAATAATGACAGAATGAAATATAAAATTAGATAAATTTCTATAATGTCATCATAAACACAGGAATGTTTCGCAATGAATAAAACTGTAGAATCATATTCATATTGTTTCATTAGCAAACAGATCAGAACTTGATAAGACAGCTCCTACAGTTGCCCTCTGATCTGTGGATTCTCTTTTTTGTAAAGGTGTTAAAAGACATATTTATAAAGTAATGGGATACAATTTAAATTTCAAACATAGTTAGACCCAGATGAGAGGACTCCTGTAGCAGCTGTCTGATTAGGGTCTGCTCTGTTAGCTTATGAAATTATAAAGATTTGACTCTACATATGCAGAGTGAGTACATATGCAATTATAAAAATTCAGCTACATTGTATTTAATATTTATGATGTCATTATTTCTTACACGAAGCACTGTATCATAATGTGTCACCATTTTCTAAGCAATTTGACACAACAGTATTTTTTTTTAACAGAAATGGAAGAAAAATATCCTTTGAGACATGAAGCAGGCATCAACTGTTGCACAAAAAGGTTGGTCAATTAAATCTCCAAAGTTCAATGTTACATTTTTTAAGAAATGTCTATGCTACCTAAGAACATCTTACCTAAGAACAGTCCAATGAAAATGCCAAACATGGTCATCAAGATAAGTACATCAGTATGCTCTCGTGTATATACCCCTAATGGAACAAAGTTAAAAGCCACCGTCCACACCAGGAAGAATGTCAAGAACATGAAAACTGCAATGGTTAGGAACAGGGTCCTGGCTGGGGGACATCTTGTGGCCCTGTCCATCATCTCAGGTAGTACCGACATGGCATACACTGCAAGCACAAGGCCACCTGGAACAGCAAAACATCTGCTACACAGGGACAGTCAAGTATATGTACAGTCAACCCAATTTGAATACATTTCCTAATATTGAGACCTTTTGGTGCTTCTGTAAAATTCACTTTTTGACACCATTACAATGAATCTATTTATCACAATGGTAATTGTAAAATGAGCTAAAAAGCAGGTGACTGCTTATCCCATTACCTCATAGACTATTTTTAGTCACAACCTCTTTGAATTAATCAACCCAAAAGTAGTGTTAATTAGAGAAAAGGAAAAATTTAGAATTTTGTAGTTTGAAACCATTGTGATAAATAGAGCATTTGCTCCTTTAGGAGCAAATGCTCTATTTATCGCAATGGTTGCCAAAAGTGACTATTACAGTCATCAAAAGTCATCATTATGAAGGAATGGGTTAATAGAGATCAAGAGCTTTTTGGATTACTTTCATCCTGCATTAAGCTACTTCCACCTGTCTTAACAAATGTCAAATTAAATTATGTTCATACAACTCCATTTTCCAGTTTTTACAAATAACAAGCACTACCGATACATGTTTGCAATACATATTGGAAGTGAAATTAAACTAGAAATAGTTGGAACAAGCTTTACAACAAACATGAGCCAAATATTAAATTGGTCAATTTGTTACTCAAATGTTAATATACAGGCTAAGATAGTGATCAGCAAATTATTTCACTAGCATACCTGCATTTGCACTGAATATCCTATTTTACCTAAGTATTTGGGCAAACAAACAGGCAAATATTGCACATCCAGATCAAACTGTTCCTGAAGGAGAAATTTGGTCAGGGTTTTCACTATTTGCTACATAGTCTGTATAATTTAAAGCTACTAAAATGGTGTCAAATTGAATTATTTAGCTTTACAAGCTGATGGATGGAGAGGGAGATTGGGTATCTGAATATTTAGGGTAATTGGGTGTATTGGCAAACGCAAATTAATGGGCAATAATGATGCTAATGCTTGAAGCTTTCAACTGGCCAGATTCAGTTTTGATGATTATTTCTCATTTGATTCTACAGCAATAAAAGAATGTCTGTCTCAAAGGCAGATCTATGGAAAATATTGAAAAATGCACCTACCCTTCTTACATTTAAACAAATAACAGTTCAGTGCATATAGCTAGAAACATGTTTTGTTTAAAAATGACATTTATAAACAAGAGGGCCATGATGGCCCTAAATCGCTCACCTGGTTACTATAGACATATGCATACACTGTATTTCTATGTAAAAATAAGTAAGCTTCAGATTGGGGCTAATATGAAACCAAGGGCCATAATTTTAGGCCTTGAGTTTCAAATTTGAACAATCTAAATAAAGGAACATTAGATGATGCTTCATATAAGTTTCAAAGTTCCGGGCCTTACAATTTCACAGAAGGAGATTTTAAAGATTTTCCTATGAAAAACTGATAAGCTAGGGACGGGGCCATTTTGGTCCAGGGGTCATAATTTGAACAATCTTGGTAGAAAACCATCAGATGATAATACATACTAAATTTCAAAGGTCTAGGCCTTACAGTTTAGGAGAAGATTTTCAAAGATTTTCCTATGAAAAACTTATAAGCCTCGGGGTGGGGCCATTTTTGGTCCGGGGGTCGTAGTTTGAACAATCTTTTAGAGGACCAATAGATGATGCTACATACCAAATATCAATGGTCTAGGCCTTACGGTTTTAGAGAAGAAGATTTTTAAAGATTTTCCTATGAAAAACTGATAAGCCCCGGGGCGGGGCCATTTTTAGTCCGGGGGTCATAATTTGAACAATCTTTTTAGAGGACCATTAGATGATGCTACATACTAAATACCAAAGGTCTAGGCCTTACGGTTTCAGAGAAGAAGATTTTTAAAGATTTTCCTATGAAAAACTGATAAGCCCCGGGGCGGGGCCATTTTTGGTCCGGGGGTCATAATTTGAACAATCTTTGTAGAGGACCATTAGATCATGCTACATACTAAATACCAAAGGTCTAGGCCTTACGGTTTCAGAGAAGAAGATTTTTAAAGATTTTCCTATGAAAACCTGATAAGCCCCGGGGCGGGGCCATTTTTAGCCCGGGGGTCATAATTTGAACAATCTTTGTAGAGGACAATTAGATGATGCTACATACCAAATATCAAAGGTCTAGGCCTTACGGTTTCAGAGGAGAAGATTTTTAAAGATTTTCCTAAGAAAAACTGATAAGCCCCAGGGCGGGGCCATTTTTGGTCCGGGGGACATAATTTGAACAATCTTTGTAGAGCACCATTAAATGATTCCACATACCAAATATCAAAGCTCTAGGCTTTGTGGTTTCAGAGAAGAAGATGTTTAAGTAAATTGTTGACGACGCACGACGCACATACGCATGACGCACATACGCACGACGCACGACGCCGGACACTGCCCCCTCACAATACCTCACCTGTCACTTTGTGCCAGGTGAGCTAAAAACACACAATATTCCACATTAACTCTTACAATGCCATGAAATAATTGTTTTGACCTTTATAAATGACTGGTGGGAAAATGCACTTTTTCAAACGTTGCACATGAAAGTGTTAAATAGCTTCATTCCAATACTTACCTATTTAAGTCTTCAGTAATACCTTGCTAACCTGAACACTCAAATAAGTGTCATTATCTGTCTTTAACCCTTTCCTCCATAAATACGCCTTTCGACGCCTCTAAAAATCACCTGTTGAAATCATTGCGATAAATAGAGCATTTACCTTATAGGAGCAAATGCTCTGTTTATAACAATGATTGCAAACTACAAAATTCAAAATTTTTCCTTTTCTCTAGTTAATGCTCCTTTTCGGTAGATTCATTCAAAGTGGTTGGATCTAAAAATAGCCTATGAGGGAATGGGTTAACATAGGTGGCAGCTTAAATGAGGATGAAAGTCATGCAAAAAGCTCTTCTAGGTAATTTTTGCAATGAAAGTTTACCCTACATTAAGCAGCCATCTGTCTAAAAGAATCTGACTTTTTCTTTACTAAAAGTTGAGTTTAGAGAGGTCATACTATACTTAGTATGAACTGATTTACATACCACAATAGCCCTGCCATGTAGGAAGATAATAAAGTGTTCCTAATGAGATCAATCCTATCAGCCACCAGAGTTTGCTGACAGCCATGTGTCTGCATGCTGACATATATGCTCCAAATACCAATGCAACAAGTGTGCCAACCCTGTATAAAACAAATGAAACTGTTTCTAAACAACAGCCCAAAAAATTAATTACCAATGGCGATCTTTGCAACAGATAACACAAACCAAGATTTTGTCCCATCAGAGTCTACCCTGTTGGTCAATATTGGAGATGGCTGCAAGTGTGATACACCCCAATCAGACAATATCTATAACAAAGATACTAGTTAACCTTTTCCCTTATAGACATTTTTGAGCAATTTGCCAATTCATGAATATTCATAAACTTAATTTTTATAATGTAAAATTTTCAAGGGCATATTTTGCTTTGACAAAAACTGTAGGATCAGATCTCAGGGCTACAGATAAAGGTGCATGCTCAAATACTAACATTGTCATTTCTCCACCAAATCATATGTTGTGACTGCTCTTTAGAATTGTCTCTTCGAGGGGATTCTAAAGAGTGGTCACTACATAAGGTTCGGTGGAGAAATGAAGAAGTTATTCTTGAAAATGTTTTAATTTAGGCATCTTATCTGGACCACTGAGATCTATACAATTCCATAAGCAAACAGAGCAGACTATGATCAGACGGGACAAGGTTATCTCTTTATTTCTTATACACAACTTAAGACACTTCTGCAAACAGAATAGACAAAGATCACACAGCTCCTGTAGAAGTCATTATATAATATCTTAGATCTGATTCTAATACTATGTATCAACCTGTTTTATATAACCATTTAAGATAATTATTACAATAATATTCCTCATGCGTTGTTTCTGACATAAACTCCACGGACTAAAGGTAAGCAATAAGTACAACAAGAGCACCGCAAGCGGGTGCCATTGCTCGTCTGTTGTCATTGTCAAGATGAAATGCATACCAAAAATGAAGGTTGTAAATGAAAATTTGAAGAAGTTATGGTCAATGTTAAGATTTCAGATGACGACAACGCGGATCTTCATTTCTCCACCAAACCCTATACTGTGACCACTTATTAGAATCGTTTCCACACACATATGTGTAAAGTTTGGTGAGGACTAAGGATTGGACAAATACTTTCCAAGAAAGAGTGCAGACAAGATATTTTTTAAAGTCATTTTTGCAAATAAAAGGCCACAACTTGTAAACGACTACAGCGATTTACATGGCTTTTAGACTTGACTAGGATACAATGGCCACTAACATATGTGTAAAGTTTGGTGAGGATTGGACAAATACTTTCCAAGAAAGAGTCCGGACAAGATATTTAAAGTCATATTTGAAAATAAAGGGCCGCAACTCCTAAACGACTCAAGCGATTTACATGGCTATCAAACTTGACTAAGATATAATGGCCACAAACATGTGTGTAAAGTTTGATGTGGATTGAACAAATACTTTCCAAATTCTTCTAGATGTGCGTACGGATGTCCATATGGAGGGACGGACAGACAAGAGCAACCCTATATGCCATCACTTTGTGGGGGCATAAAAATTCGACCCTCTGAATGAAGGACACATGCTTTACCCTTTCCTCCATAAATACGCCTTTCTATGCCTTTGCAAACAGAGTAAACCCAGATCAGACAGCTATAGGAGCTGTTTGATCAGGGTCTGCTCTGTTTGCTTATGATATAATATACTATAAATATAGATATGATTCTACAGTTTCTGCCAGTGCCAACAATTCCTGTGTCCATGTGCTATTATAACACATCAATCTAATTAATATTCATGACATCATTATTTCATACATAAATATTCATGGAGGAAAGGGTTAACTTGATTCTCTATCTGTTTTTGAAAACAAAACATTCAGAGACTCTGATAACGTCTTTGAAAATTAGGAAGCATAATAATATTTGCCTCATAGGATAATAATAATATTCGCAGGAAAAATCTGATCAGCCTGCTAGGAGATAAATTTGAATGAAAATCTGTCATTGGATACCTGTGTAACAGGGGAACTACTATGACCTAGAACTATAAGTCAAAGGCTACCAAATACCCACCTCCATTCATGTCTCTGAACCCCATGAAGAAAATAGGGATTTGCTATTTGTATTTGCAGTAAAAACCTAACAAGTGAACCCTTTATCATGTAAGAAATAACGACCTCATTATATATTCATTAGATGACTTTTTATAGTGGCACAACTGTACAGCCAGTTTTATATAATTCTATAAACAAGCAGAGCAGACCCTGATAAGACAGTACCTACTGGAGCTGTCTGATCTGGGTCTACTCTGCAAAGGCGAGAAAAGGCATATGTATGAGGCAAATGGTTAAAGTCAGATTAAAATTTACCACTTACAGTAGGACTTGTCTATAGCAAACACATAATAGATAAACACTGGGGGGTCTATAAGTACAAATGCTTGCTTAACCCTTTCCTCCATGAATATTCATGTTAGAAATAATGATGTCATGAATGTTAATTAGACTAATTTCTTATACAGTAAAACCCCTCTAATGCAACCTCCAAAATGAGGTATAATTCTGGGTCTCATAAGTTGGTGGTAGCTTAATGCAGGACAAAAGTAATGCAAAAAGATCCTACAGCTTTTCAAAACAGTAAAGTCTCCTCATTAAGTGGTCACTTAACCCTTCGCTTGCTGAATTTTAAAACACATGTCACCTTCTTTACCCATGCCCTGTTGTATAATTACATATATCTTCACTGACTACATGTATTTCGCTGTGCAATCACTGCTGTGGAGTGCACTGGTTGCACAATCAACTTGTAAATAGTGCAGACCCTGATGAGACAGCTCCTGCAGGAGCTGTCTCATCTGGGTCTTCACTATTTACGGTAGGTATATTGACGCGAATAGCAAGCAAAGGGTTAAGAGGGGTTTTACTGTATTAGCACTGTCTGCACATGGTCACTGGATTTTGGCCTTGGCAGAAACTATAGAATCATATCTATATTATGTCATAAACAAATAGAGCAGACCCTGATCAGACGACTCCTACAGGAGCCATCTGACATGGATCTACTCTGTTTGCAAAGGCTTATTTATGGAGTAAAGGGTTAATGCAGGATGAAACTTGACTTGATCCTGATTTTATTTTTCATCTGCTGCGGGTGTCCCAAAAAGGTAATGCAGAAAGCTCTTAGAGGAGCACTAAGAGCTTTGTGCAAAATTGTTGTTCAGCGTGAAGCTACCACCTGTCTCATAAACCTGGAATTATTTTGGGTGGTCAATGTGGACATGTTTAACCAATTTGCCTTAAGATCAATGAAAAGAAGATGCCTACCCCCATGGATTAGGGTCAGGTCCATGTTCTGGGTAGGCCCTAACCGTCCATCTGGTGATGGTGGACACCTCTCCAAAGGTCCAGCTGAGCAAGAAGAGCAGACTACCCAGTCCAACACCAGTGGACAGTGTCGGTGGATGCTCAACACTGGCTTGGGATGGTTTGCTAAGGCCCTTGCCATTGTATACATCTGAAATACATATGGTAAAAGCTCTCTATTATGACAACCCGAAGAGGTATACTTCTGGGGTTTCCAATAGGAGCTAGCTGATCTGGGTCTACTCTGTTTTCAAAGGTGTGGATATTTATATGAAGGAAAGAATTAATCTTTTATTTGATCAATATTCATTAAGAAGTAATAAATGTACGAATATTGAGTAGTACATCTTTTATAATGGAATTATACAAATATTTTTACGCCTTTGCAAACAGAGTAGACCCATGGTAGATTAAGGTAGGAACTCTCTGATCAGGGTCTGCACTGATATAATATAGATATGATTCTACAGTTTCTGCTGTTGCCAAAACTTCCTCTGTCATAAATTAAAGGGTTAACACTTTCGCTGCCATTCTCGACTTCCGCCGAGCTACCTGGATAATGCCGTTCTCGACTTTTGTTGAGAAAGACAACTTGTTTTACTCTCGCTATCGTATCACTCTGTTAAGGGGGGCAAATCTTGCTTGATTAGCTTGTTGTGCAGCAGAGTGACTGGTCGTTTATTTACAATCAGATATGTTTTTGTTTTCGGTCTTTATCTTTGTCTAAATGAAAACCGAAAGTTGACAATTTCTAGTAAAAAGTATGGGTGCCTAAAAACTGTTCTAAAATGTCTCCGAAGAAAAGAATGAATACAGACGAGGCTATTGTCACTATTATCTACTATTCTGGCTCCGAAAGTGATGGTAATTTGAATGGAGAGTAAGTAAACCAGTTTTTGTCAGAAAACAGAGACGAAATACTCCACCCACCACCTAGGCCAGCTGTACTTTGTGAAGGTCGTTCCGGCCGTCCTGTTGCTCATTATAACACACATTTTGGTCAAAATAGAAGGAGAAATGTTGAAGGCAATGCTGATGGGGATTTTGATTGGGAAATTATGATTTTATGGGTCCAGATATATTAGACTGGCTCCCACCATTCAGAGGAAGAAAGGGTATTTTGGTAGACACTAGTGATCATAGACCCATGGATTGTTTTCATTTGTACTTTATTAATAGCTTTTAAAAGAATTTCACCATAAAATGCTGTTTTGAACAACCAATTGAGATGTTGAAATACATTTTCAATGACTAGTTAACATCTTTTTTATGTTTTGTTGACCAAAATATTGTTAGAGTATAAAGCTACATCTACTTTTTTATCAACAGAAAGGTTTTTTACAGAATGCTATCAGATTTTATGCAACTTAATAAAATTTCTAAATTGTCAATATTTATTTCAATGCACAGAAGATCTATTGATAGATAAACAAGTTATACATAAAACAGTACTGCTTGGGGAATTCGATGAAACATTGTATAAAATGCGTGGCATTTAGACAAACCGTAATAGTAGAGTGCCTGGCAGCGAAAGTGTTAAAGGTTAACAAGCAAGGGCAGATCTTGATGAAACTTTACCTGATCTTAGCTGGTCTACCAGAGCCACTGTTGCTATGGCAATTACCACTGAATTAGAGGTGTTGGACCACCACGCTGGTACAAAGGACACAAACCATATCCGGCTGGCAATAAAGCCTACATAGCCCAGCATCAGCCCCCAAACAGTGAGGCACCTGAACAAGACAAAAAGAGTATTTGGACGTGGGTTGTCAAAATACAGTTAAACCCCACTAATGCGACCACCAAAAAGGGGCATAATTCTGGGTGACAGAGGCAGGTGGTAGCTTAATGCAGGGCGAAAGTTATGCAGAAAGCTCCTATAGGAGCTTTCTGCATAACTTTTGTCCTGCATTAAGCAACCACCTGCTTTAAACGGCGCCAGTGGCTGTTTATTAAGTGGTCGCATTAACGGGGTTGTACTGTACAGTAGAATCTACTAATAAACACCTAAAAATGAATAGACATGGGCATCTTTAACCCTTCACTCCATCAATATTCTTTTTAACGCCTTTGTAAACAGAGTAGACCATGATTAGACAGCTCTTACAGGAGCCGTCTGATTAGATCTACTCTATTTGTTTATGAAATAACAAAGATATGATTTACAATTTCTGTGATGGCCAATTTCTGTGATGGCCAAAAGTTCCTGTGAGCATGTGTCATTATAATAAATCAAACTAATTAATATTCATGATGTCATTATTTCTTATATGAATATTCAAGGAGTAAAGGGCGGTTAAACCCTTTCACCTGACACAGACGCCTTTTCATGCCCTTGCAAACAGAATAGGCCCAGATCAGACGTCTCCTAAAGGGGCCATCTGATCAAGATCTGCTTTGTTTGCCTGTATAGATTCGATTCCTTGGCCATTCATTCCTGTATCCTTAAACATGTACATGTACTATTATAAAAATAAATCTCAATTAATATGCAAAATGTCATTATTTCTTAAATGAATATTCATCAGATAAGGAGTTAATGCAGAATTAAAGTAAAGCAGAATATGAAAGCTTTCATCCTTTTGTTTTGGTCCTGCATTCAACAAACCCCTAAATCGATGTGGTGAAGATCATTGCCAAGTTATTAAAACAAGCGGGCCAAATTGGCCCTGATATGGCTCACTAGACAATCTACTCAGGGAGCCAATAGTGCCTACCCTGCACCCCCCCCCCCCCCCCCCCTAGACTTTTTTACATGGGTACCAAAATGTTCAGAAAAGTGTCCTGAATCAGAATCGCGAATGTACTCAAACTTAAATTCTTTTAGGCTATGTGTATTTTAATCGTTTCCATGGCAACCCCCCAGTTTTCATAATGATGAACCATACCTACAAATTCGCCCATATCACAGCCAGTTTTTGTTCTAAAACTATAAAACTGGAAGATAAGACATTGTGCTTTTATTTCTAACTTGTTTTTTTTTAATTACCTTATTTGCATACTCATGAATATTAATGAGAACATTAAAAATAGTAAAAAAAATATAGAAATAATGTAAACCTTTCATTTTTTTATCCTACAAATATCAGAAAAGAACTTCAAATGCAGTTTAACATGATGACGAAACCCCCAGGAAACAAAATATCCAAATTTGAGGACCATAGCATTAATTTTAAGCACCATTTTCACCATTTCCATGGCAACACCCTAGTTTTCGTAATGATGGTCCGTACCAGCAAAATCGTCCATATCACAGCCAGTTTTTGTCCAAAACCTATAAAACTGGTACCAAATTGGAGATAGGACATTGTGCTTTTATTTCATGAATATTAATGAGAACATTAAAAATAGTAAAAACAATATAGAAATAATGTAAATAGTGTAAACTATTCACTTTTTATCCTACAAATATCAGAAAACAATTTCAAATGCAGTTTAACCTGATGACAAAATCCTCAGAAAACAAAATATCAAATTTGAGGACCAAAAATTTAACTCTAAGTAACTTTTTAACTGTTTCCATAGTAACCATTCATTTCACTCTGTTCACACATTTTTGTTAGTCGACACCCACCTGCAAAAATCTTCCATATCAATGGAAGTTTTTGTGCTAACTGTATAAAACTGTAAAAGACATTGTGCTTTGGTTTTAAGACTATACTTAGGAATTACCTTATTTGCATACACATAAATATTAATGAGAATAATTAAAAAATAGCAAAAAAATACAGAAATAACGTAAACCTCTCAATTTTTATCCTACCAATATCAGAAAACAACTTCAAATGTAGTTTAAATTGATGACAAAATACTCAGAAAGCTAATCATTTTAATTGATACCCAAACAATGAACTGTAAGTAAGATTGTAACGGTTTCCATGGTAACCGATCCTTTCACAAATTTTGGAAATTTGACATCCAACTGTAATACTCCGCTAGATCTCAGTTATTTTTGATGAATCATGAAATCAATCAAAGGAGAAGAATTTAAAAGTGTTCACTATATGTTTCTATTGAAAACGGACCACCCCTGGGGCGGGGACAATTTTGACCCCAGGGGCACAATTTATATAACTTTTGTAGAGGACCTGAACATGATGCAATGTGTCTAATATGAAAGCTGAGACACTTCCAGTTACAGAGGAGAAGATTTTCAAAGTTTTCCCTATATGTTTGTATTGAAAACTAGCCACCCCTAGGGCGGGGCCAATTTTGATCCCAGATGCATTATTTATATAACTTTTTGTAGAGGACCTGAATATGATGCTATGTGCCAAAGATGAAAGTTGAGAACCCTGTAGATTCAGAGGAGAAGATTTTTAAAGGTTCAAATTGTTGACGATGGACGACGACGGACAACAGGCGATCACAAAAGCTCACCCTGAGCACTTTGTGCTCAGGTGAGCTAAAAAGTTACAGCCTGCGCATTTTAATATGCCTCCCTTTGATGGTATAAAAATGATATATTTCTCTACAGAAATTCATTGAAATGTTTCAAATGAAAACTAGAACTATCACTAAAGGTGATGGAATACCCCCACTCAGCTGCCTTGATCACAAATCAAAAGTTGTGCCACAGACAGACAGACAGAAAGTTGTGCCACAGACAGATTTGCAAAGGACGGACAGACAGACAGACAGACCAACCGACCAACATACTGACTCCTATATACCCCTCTCAAACTTCATTTGTGGCGATATAACTAGAACTATCACTAAAAGTGATGGAATACCCCCACTCAGCAGCATTGATCGCAACAAACACACTGACTCCTATATATTCATTTGCGGGGGTATAATGACTGGGAATTTTAATCCAGTTTGCACTCAGGAACACAACCCTGCTGATCAATCTACACCTTTGCAGTAAAATTGCCTTATGTGGTTTTGTCCTGCATTATGTTACCACCTGTCGGAAAGACCAACAATAAAATGTTGTTTTAGACATGTTTTGCTGTAGTTACAAATTATTACCACAAATGTACATGTTTACAGGTTAACAGCTGTTGCTGAATATACATTAAACCCTTGCTTATCCAAACACTCAAATATAGTAGAATCCGTCTTAACCCATTTCCTCATAGGCTATTTTTAGACCCAACCTCTTTGAATAAATGTACTGAAAAGGAGCAATAACTAGAGAAAATGACAATTTTAGAATTTTGTGCCACAGACAGATTTGCCTGGACCAATTAGTGAGGCTTTACTGTACATGTACTTGTTGTGTGGTTGTGCTCAATTCAATAAATAATATTAACCCTTTACTCCATAATTATTCACGTAAGAAATAACAACATCATGCATATCAATTAGAATAATTATTATAATACTAATAGCACTCGGACACAGGAAATTTGGCAATGACAGAAACTGTAGAAGCATATACATGTATATCTATATTATATCATCAGCAAACAGAGCAGACCCTGATCAGATGGCTCCTACAGGAGCCATCTGATCAGGGTCTGCTCTGTTTGCTGATGATACAATATGCATATGATTCTATAGATTCTTCCATGACCCAAACTTTCTGTGTTCATATGCCATTAAGAGAATTCATCTAATGTGTATCCATGGTATCATTATTTCTTAATGAATATTCATGGAGGAAAGGGTTGACTGCAGTTTTGTATCAGCTTTTATTCTGTTAACCTTTCACTCCATGAATACTTATGTAAGAATTTGATATCATGAATATTAACCCTTCGCTTGCTATTCACGTCAATATACGTACCTGTAAATAGTGAAGACCCAGATGAGACAGCTCCTGCAGGAGCTGTCTCATCAGGGTCTGCACTATTTACAAGTTGATTGTGCAACCAGTGCACTCCACAGCAGTGATTGCACAGCGAAATACTTGTACACAGTGAAGATATATGTAATTATATAACAGGGCATGGGTAAAGAAGGAGAAGAAGTATCGCTAGATAATCTATATCAGGAATGTGGATGGGAATCACTAGCCAGTCGAAGAAAGTTACAAAAGCTCTGTTTCGTTTATAATGCCTCTCATAACATGGTTCCATCTTATATTAGTGATTTGATACCACCCTACGTAAGGGAGCTATCCCACTATCCATTAAGAAATAGCAATGATATCGAAGTGCCTTTCTCACGTACGTCAGTCTCCAAGAAATCATGCATTCCGTCTTCAATAGCACTATGGAACAACATCAGCCCAGATAGCAGAAATTTAAATACATTAAGCTCATTCAAAAACTCATTGCGGAACAATTTTAGCAATTATAACGTTCCATCTTACTACTATTTTGGAGATAGGTATTTGTCAGCTATACACGCCAGAATTAGGAACAACTGTAGCAATCTAAATAGTGATCTTTTTAAAAACCACCTTAATCAAAATCCTTTATGCGAATGTTCACATGAAATTGAAAATGCCGAACATTACTTTTTTCAATGTAGTCTTTTTCAAAATCAGAGACTTAACTTATTTCGTACAACACAAAGGTACCATCCTCTAAATACCGAAATGCTGTTGTTTGGCAAACAAAATCTAAATGATGAAGACAATAAAATCATATTTGCTGCCGTGCATTGTTATATAAAGCAATCACGGAGGTTTTAGCCTCACGTATTGTACAACTATCGATGTACTAACTCTTAGTTTGATATTATATTTTTTTAAGATTATGCTAAGATGTCTTACTTATAACGGTATGTTCTTATGCTAAGATGTCTAAGTGTCCTCTGATCGTATTACTATAGTTAGGATATATGTCGCCACATGACTCTCTCTCTCTCTCTCTCTCTCTCTCTCTCTCTCTCTATCTCTCTCATCTACTATCTCTCTCACTCTATATCTTTCACAAACATTGTATTAAGTTTCATATTTTGTTTGCCATTACATGTATATATGAATGCTTTGTATGGGGAGGGTCAAATCTAATGTTGTAAGAACTTGTGACCCGACCCAATTTCCTCTAATATGGAAATAAAATATGTTTAAACTAAAGAAGGAGAAATGTATTTTAAAATTCAGCAAGTGAAGGGTTAAATACATTAATTTTTATAATGGTCCATGAACACATTATTTTTTTTTGCCAGGGCAGAAAGTGTAGAATCATATCTATATGCAGAATGATATCTATATTAGTTCATAAGCAAACAGAGTAGACCTTGATCACACAGTTCCTACAAGAGCTGTCTGATTTGGGTCTATTCTCATTGTAAATGTGTAGAAAGGCAAATTTATGGAGTAGAGGGCTATGGGAGAATCTATGACTATCTTTGTAAATAGTTTCGATACCAATGAGACACAGAGTTCCTGAGAATCTCATCACAGTCATAAATGTTTGAGATTCCAAAACGCAATGGTTTTGAACCCTTTCCTCCCTCATATAATTGCTTCTTTATGCATTTGCAAACTGAGTAGACCGAGATCAGATGGCTCTTGGAGGGAGCCGTCTGATCAGGGTCTGCTCTGTTTGATGATATAAATCCGATTCTAGTTTTTATCAAAGCAAAATATTCCCTTGAAAAAAACATAATTATAAAAATTCAATTAACCCTTTCCTCCATAAATACGCCTTTCTACGCCTCTGTAAAAGTCACCTATTGAAACCATTGTGATAAATAGAGCATTTGCTCCTATAGGATTCTAAAATTTTCCTTTTCTCTAGTTAATGCTCCTTTTCGGTAGATTTATTCAAAGTGGTTGGATCTAAAAATAGCCTATGAGGGAATGGGTTAAATGATATTCACGATGTCATTATTTCTTACATGAATAATAACCAGAGAAAGCCGGGTTTGCCAGAGAGATTAGAAATTCATATCCGCATTTCTTGTAACCAAGCTCTGAAAGATTGAATAGCTACCTTAGAGCCTGGTTTTTGTTCCATAACGTGGCTGTCAGTGTTAACATGGCTATACCATTCCCTAGTGCCAGTACAATCAGCCTGGACAGCGTGGTAGGGGCTTGGAATGAAGCCAATGAGGCCACCGTAAGTCCTCGCAGTATGAACAGGACATGCCTCTTCTCAATCAACTGTCTCAACACAGGTATACCTAAATTGGATAGAAATAACTCTTTGCACACTAAATACTTGTCTTCTTATTAAAGTTCTCCATGTTATTTTCTATGTTACTTTTTAATTTTCAAATATTTACTCTATGTCTTATCTAGATCCAACCTTTTAATCCTTTTCCTGTTCTACAGTAAAAACTCAATACTACAAACACTCAAATACATGCCTCTATTTATTTATTTATTTATCTTTTATTTATTCAACACTGGTGGCAGCCTAGTGCAGGGTGAAAGTCATGCAGAAAGCTCCTAGAGCGTGACTTTCACCCTGCATTAAGCAGCCACCTGCCTACAAAGACATAAATTCTTCACTACTAAAAGTATCGTGTTTTTACTGTATATTCATGTAAGAAATAATGACATCAAAAATGCTTATTAGCTATATTTTTATAATGCAAACTTTTCAAGGGAATTATTTGCTTCGGCAAAAACTGTAGAATCAGATCTATATAATGCCAAAAGGAAACAAAGCAGACCCAGATCAGATGGCTCTATAGGTGCCATCTGATCTAGGTCTACTCTGTTTGCAAAATTAATGTGAAAGGCATTTATATCAGGTAAGAGGCTAAAATAACTGATCACAAGTTCACCTTCAGCATACAAAGAGAAATCATTGGAAATCATTATTCTCTACCAAACTCTATGTTGTAGGAACTTATAACCAGTAATGTAGAGTCAGACAAATGCTGAAAATAATATATATGTTTTATTTCCTTATCTCTAACTTATTGCCCTTAACCCTTTAATCCATGAATATTCATGTAGGAAATGATGGTACCATGATTATCAAAAAGATTATTTTTTAAAATGGCACATAAACACATGGAAGTTTTACCAAAATAGAATACATAGAATCAGATCTATATTATTCCTTAAGCAAACAGAGCAGACCCTGATCAGATGGCTCCTATATATTCTCATTTTGAGTTATTTGAAACAGATATACGTTCCTCCCAACTTTGATTATTTTACAGCTGTCATTGAATCTATATCTTTCATATTGATGATACATCGCTATATATTTTCAATGACAGCTATACATTTATCAAAGGTTGGCTGTACTTTCTTATTTAAATAATTGCTGCTCTAAATTATCACACTGTCACCAATGATTTGCTAACTCATGGGCCGTAACTTAAGGTGCACATGCTCAAATAATGCACATTACAACACCCAGCTTCAATTAGTGTTTGAGTAATGAGTCACACAACACCTCGAGACGATTAAACACTATCACAACATATGAATAGACAGACATACTGACAGACAGACGAAAGTAGGGATGGATGGACAAAACAATTCAACCCTTAAATGGTATTCAAACCTGTTGATGTGAATAAAACTATTACTATAATTTACGGGACAAAAGAGATTATAATTTACGGGACACTTTGGTGACTGTATGTGTGGCTTTGTAAATGCCTATTTCAAAGGAGACATACTTGACTGTATTTGTATGTAGATCGGACAATAGGAATAAATGCAATGAAGTGAATGTTTGCTCTTTTTGTAGAAGAAATACCAAGTAAACAAATTTCGTGAGTTAACAAAATAAAAGTAAATATAGTAGTGAAAATAATCTGAAAAGATTCTACAAATAATTGCCATTAATATATTGCCAATCCTGTTTTTATTTAACCATTTATTATTTCTATATAGATTTGTATTATACTGGCATAATTTAAACTTACTTTACGTTTGAAAAATTGTATAGAAATACTTTTATATTGGCATCCTCATCTACGGGACAATTTAATCTAAGCTACAAGTCTGAACTTTCATGTGGAATATTTAAACAATGCGAAAAGTTATGTTATTCAAACGTCGATAATTCGGTATTCAAATCATAATTATGAAATAATATGTATACAAATTCAAGGAGGCAATCCTGTAAGCTATTTCTGCAAAATGTCAAATAACTCACCACTTTCTTAGGGAATTGTGTAGACGAATTATGTAGCAAAATGACATCCACCATGAATTATTTACATGTGACTGTGGTTTAAGTATTGAATTACACGTAAATGAGTGGCATTGCACTCGGGACTGATGGAAGGGGCAACTGCAGAAAGATATTTGTCTCGTAAATTAGGCCTCGTAGATTAGGATTTTTTCTTTTCCGCTGTATTTGATTGGCCAGCAAAATTTTATATGCTTTCTCAAAGTACTTTTCATAATATTTTGATAAACAATAGGTTATTTGGTACACAAAATTTGCAAAACAAACATAAAAAAGTGTTTCATGGTAAAACGAATATGCATATTTGTGATGGCTCGTAGATTAGAAAGCTAAATTTCCAAAGTGTAAGTTAGAAACTTGGCCTCTGAATTTTTTTTCTATAGATGAATTTGGTAAAAATCTTTTTTCATACACATGATATACATAATTAAAGGGTGAATGAATAAGGCATTGCAGAATTATCATGAAGCATGTGATATTCTATTTACCGTTATAGTGTAGCCTCGTAGATAAGGTCAGGTTTGGCGACATTGCATTAGCATGTCAGTGTATTTTAATGTTTGGTTGCTTTAGCACCGTTTTGTCTTTGTGAAAAACATCCATTAATAATGAATAAATGCAGGGGTTTAAATCGGGCATGATTACATTCTACACTATATTATGGGTACAATGAAAACTAAAAAAGTCCATGGCGACACGCAAATTCCGCCACTCCTTGCAGATTTAAAGGCCTGGAAAGCCATTTAGAACAACATTTTATACCGTAAAAATGTTTATGAAATAATCCTAATATAATGAAAAATTGAGAAAAACAATGACACGACGTTAATTGCTTTCAATTGGCGAAATATAAGTTGACTTATATCGGCGACATTGATTGTCCATTTGATTTTAGAACGGGTCTCAACTGGTTTGCTATGTTTTCTACATATAGACATGTAAGGAAAACAGGCCATCTATCCCCCCCCCCCCCCCTTCTCCCCAAACGGCCAAGTTTTTAGATATTGTCACTATTTCAGCTTTTTTGTTAGAGGGTCACCTAATGTAATTCCCATCAACTTATTTTGAAATTTGACCATCGGTTTTGTAAAAGAAGAAAGATTTACAAGAGATTTTCTTTTGGTTGCCATGACAACAAGAGTTCTGCATGGATCCAGACCATTTTAGCTATTTTGGTAGGGGATTAAATAATGATTATTCCCATCACATTATTCTGAAATCAGATCATTGGCTTTGGAGAAGAAGCGATTTGAAGATATTGCTATGTTTTCTATACATGTATTGATATACATGTATAAGGAAAACTGGCCCAGTCCCATAGTGGCCATGTTGTTTTAGATATTGTCATGGTTTTATCTATTTTTGGAAGATAGTCACCTAATGATTATTCCCAAAAAATTGTTTTGAAATCTGACCATCAGTTTGAGTTTGGAGAAGAAGAAGATTTAAAGATTTTTCTTTTGGTTGACATGGCAAACAGCTCTACATGCATCCAAACCATTTTAACTATTTTGACAGAGGATCACCAGAAGACCATCCTTGGAAAGTTTCATTACATTTGACCTTGTATTTTTACAGGAGATGTCGTTATACAATGTTGAAGTAAGAAGCCAGACCATAGACGCCAATCGATGGACAATGCTGTACGACAGACACATGATGATCACAATAGCTCACCTTGGCGCTTTGTGCCAGGTGAGCTAATAAACCAGCATAACAAGAGCTGTCCGCAGACAGCGCGCTCCACTTTCTTTAGTGCTGGATAGTGTAGTGGAAGTCTAAGTCAGAAAGGGGAGATAACAACAGCAAAATTAATTTTAGGGTTACCTACCCTTGTGAAATGGGTCCCCCTTGTAATAGTTAATATGTATACCAAAGATGAACCAAATATCTTGGACAGTTTCTGAGACATGGACCTGAACATAAAACTTAACCAACAATGAAAAGTGTAAGTCGAAAAAGGGGCATAACTATGGTAAAAATAATTTTAGGGTTACCTACCCTTGTGAAATGGGTTCCCCTTGTGACAGTTAATATGTATACCAAAGATGAACCAAATATCTTTGACAGTTTCTGACACATGGACCTGAACATAAAACTTAACCAACAATGAAAATTCTAAGTCGAAAAAGGGGCATAACTATGACAAAATTAATTTTAGAGTTACCTACCCTTGTGAAATGGGTTCCCCTTGTGATAATAAACATACATACCAAATATGAACCAAATATCTTTGATGGTTTCTGAGAAAAGGACCTTAACAAAAAGGTTAACCAACGCCGACGCCGACGCCGACGAGAGGGTCATGACAATACCTCCACTTTTTGAAAAAGTGGAGCTAAAAATGTTAATTAACTATCTCTGGAATAAAGAACATCAAACCGGGGAGTAAAATAGGCAGCTGCTTCTAACTTCTTTTGAGGAATGGAATTGTAACTTACATCAATTATTCCCTATGACTGCAAATAAACTTTTTCCCTTATATAATGCTTTTTCACACATTTCAAACAGGGTAGACCCAGATTTGATCGCTCATATAGGAGCAGTCTGATCAGGGTCTGCTCCGTTTGCTTATGAAATTACAATAGATGTGACTTTATAGTTTCTCCAAAAATCAAACTCATAGGTGTAGGAGCGTTTTCTAAATTCAATATTGGGAGAGTGGGGGACAAACTTAGTAGGAAGGGAGGATATAAAATATTATACTCTCTAATCAATCACACTCACAATTGTGTCAAGAATACTTTTTTATATAAAATGTGACACAGTCAGGGGAATGGTAGAAATTAACAAGATGTGTTTGTGAAATACTATGCCCTCGATATGACCCTTGATCCTGAAGTATAACCTTGACCTTGACATGAAACCCCTCAAAATGTGCAGCTGAGATACACATGCATGCCAAATATCAAGTCTCTACCTCTACTGGTTCAAAAGTTATGGCCAATGTTAAAGTCTGTAAGTTGACCTATATATTTGACCTTTGACATTGAAGGATGACCTTGACATGTCATCCCTCAAAATGTGCGGCTTTATGAGATACATATGCATGCTTAATATCAAGTAGCTATCTGTACTGGCTCAAACGTTATGACCAATGTTAAAGGTGACAAACAGACAAACAAATAAACAGACAGATGCAAACCCCCCCCCCCCCCCCCGGATCCCGGGGAGGGGGGGGGGGGGGTTGATAAAGATCAACATGCCCAAGTTTTTTTTAGCATATGATAGGACTCTAATCTTTAGTTTTCTTGCAATAGCCATTTCCCTCATATTTATAATGCATTTTCACACATTTGCAAACAGAGTAGACCCAGATATAGGAGCGACCTGATCAGAGTCTGCTCTGTTTTTTTATGAAATTTGAAAGATCTGTTTCTTTACTTTCTAAAATGGCTACAATGTTACACCTTCCATATTTCATTATAACTATTTTGTCCACGAATATTCAACAGGTATAGAAATTTGGATAAGAATAGAACAGGAAAAGGGTTAAAGCAGCGTGTTAGACCACTCAGTCTAAGAATCTGACTCTGAGAAATCACATAGTTTTATCATATTAAACTTGTCAAACGAGCAAATTTCGCTATTTCCTGAAGATGCACATTTTCAGAAGAAAAAAAGATTAAAACATATTCAAACGAATAATTTCATCTTGTTGCATTCACATTTATACAATAATATGAATATTAAACCACATTTATACAATAATATGAATATTAAACGTTGAAGAACGCTGGTCTCAGTGAGAACTTGCGCATGTTCAAAACTTTTTTTCTGGACCAGCGTTCTCCACCGATTCCCGGCGACCTCAAACGTTCACTAGCGTTCACAAAACGCTCTTCTGGCGCTATCCCAGCTACCATGGGTAACTACCAACGTTTCCTCAAACATCATAGAACGCTGACCAGAACGTCATGGTGTGATGGACCCATAAAGAAACAGATCTATCAAATTCCATTAGCTAAAATAGCCTGATCAGATGGCTCCTATAGCCATCTGATCTGGTTCTACTCTGTTAGCCGATGTGTGAAAAGGCGTTTAAATGAAGGAAAGTGTTAACCTCAACAACATATAAGAAAAGAATAAGGCTGTAGAAAAGAATAATAGAAACATCTACGTAGAAAAGGTGGTGTTTTTTTTTAAATTCTCTACAAATTCTTCTGCTGTACTCAATACAATTTCTCTGCGGGACTCTTATAAGTACCAAATTGACTGATTTAGACAGATCAGTATGCCTCTCATCAGTCCTGTTGGCCGTTAGACAGTTGCTATGGACAAGTTATACCACTAATCAATTGAGCATTAAAACTTTTCCTGATTAATATTCTGGAAAGAAATAATGACATCATCAATATTGATTCTATTAGCTATTTTTTTATAATGGCATAATTTTGTACACATGATTCATTGGCATTGGCAGGAAATGTAAGAAATTTAAAGGCAGGCAGATCAGACACTGATCAGGCGGCTCCTATAAGAGCAGTCTGATATGGACCTACTGTATTTGCAAAGGCATAGAAAGGCATATTTATGGAAAATAGGGTTAACCCTTTCTCTCATATAAACGTGTTTTCACGCATCTGCATACAGAGTAGACCCAGATCAGACGGCTCCTATAGGAGCTGTCTGATCAGGGTCTGCTCTGTTTGCTAATGGAATTTGATAATTTTGTAGTTTCACTTTCTAAAATGGCTATAATATTCGACCTTCCATATTTCATTATAACTATTTTGTCCATGAATATCCAGTTGGTATTGAAATTTGTAATAAACATAGAACAGGGAAAGGGTTAAGACAGCAGATTTTAATGTATGGTATGTTACCTGAACTTAAAGTAGCCTGACACCACTGTAACGAGAACTAATATATGGTTTAGACACCAACCTGCCAACAGCTGTGTGAACCAGAGCCCTGCAAAAGCTTCATATCCAGATATTTCCAGCTCATTCAGTGGGTAAAACCAAATCATTGGCGCCAAGCCTTGGAACAAGCACCAAAACACATATCCTGCAAAATAATATTACAAAAAGTCTATCCAGTTGAACACTGATATCTCGAACTAAGATAGCTGTTGATCTTCGGGATAACTCGAAGTACATCTTTCAAATTCTATAATACAGAATTGTTCTAAAATGTATCACTACGCATACATCTAACACATGTGACTGCTCAAACAATGCAGGTAAAAGCTCATGCTAAAAGCTCCTACAAGTGACGTAGTGTTATTAGACTACTGGTGACGTAGTGTAATTAGACATTCTATTTATAGTACAAGGTTGGACTCCGCCTTCCCCAGGAAACCGATATAATTTCTACAATTGTTCTCGTGTTTTCAAACAAAGGATCTCCAGTTCCCTTTATAAGAGTTCTTGAAAAACTTGTTTCATTACGTGTTTTTCATAGTTTATCATTAATTACTTTCTATGTGTTTTGAGACTTTGAATGGGTGACTATCTACAGTTCATTAAAATTACAATGCAATGTTTTTCTGCTAAAGTTGAGATAAAAGATAGGCCAATGAATAATCTACAGGAAGCGAAATTCAAAATGAATTTTAAGTTTAACAGAGTATCCGCATTTTTTTCTTGTACAAATCTCTCAAATTGTCTCAAGTACAAGATGATTTCTTTTATATTACTAAGTCTGAGAAATGTCAAAATAAACCGATCACATTGAATGAAGTAAGGGAACCAACTCCATGTAACCGGTGCAATGGTAAAAATTGTCATAGTATGGGAAGTCGTGTTCACACTGCTTTAAATGTACATTTTCACATAGGCTCAAAGTCACACATAACATGTTATAACCGTTAATCTTTTTTTCGAGTTCCGAAAAGTTCAATCTAATAGGAAAATTAACTAACAGTATCACAATATCTAAAAATGGAAGTTAACTGTTTTTACAGTGTTGGCACTTTTAACTCATCACTTCTACGCATGACACGGACTCTAGAACATGTTTTCATGATCACGAAATCGCTCCATTATAGCGTGAAAAATATTTTCACATTAGAATAGCAGAAGTTACTAGTGCTTGACAAAGTTGAAAATTGGCAGGTGGCGAGATTTATATTTACACCGGTATCGTGAGGCCACCGGTATCATGGGGTGTTACAGTACTTTGATTAGTACTGCAAGCACACAGATCTTTCAAATTGATTAGCAAACAGATCATACTCTGATCTGCGTCTACTCTGTTTGCAAATGCTTCTACTTCACAACGGTAAGTGGGGTCAATTAATGTAAAGTGGTCAGCGAGTTAATATGAATAATGCCCAAAGGATTATGGTGGTTTCGTCAAACTACCGGTTCGTCAAACTGGACTTTATGAACAAAAGTGGTAGTGGTTTCGTCAAACTGTTAATAATGCATACTAATTATTACCGTGAGGTGATTTAGCCATTATTTATTTGGAAGTGGTATAAATTGTGGCACAAATTTGTTGGTAATATAATAAATGTCATAAATGTTATTTATTGATTAATTAATAATAATATTTATTTGATAGATTTTAGTGTACTTGTTTTAATGGTGAGTGCAATCATTTATTTCATTTATAAATTTTATACCGTCTTTTATTTTATTGAAATCTTAAATGGTAAATATGATGACGATATTATTATTGTTGTTGTTACATGAAATTATGATCATGATGACTAAATCCTGAGCTGTAGGAAAGGCTATTTTAACCATTTAAACCCCAGTAACACGTATATGCGTGATGTACAATTAGTATACCCAGTAACTAAATAGAGTACATTTGTCCTATGCATACGATGTAAACCAGATAAGAGTTGATAAGGTGATAATCCAATCAAATACAGCTATCATTAATAATTTTGTCCATAATTCAATCAGTGCTAAAGTATTAGTGACACTTGCTAGACCGAATCAACTGAAACAGTGGTCGCGTGTCTAATCGGATTATCAAACAAACACGCGTTATACCTTTGATTTGATTATCACACCTTCCGAAAGACATACACGTGCTATTAATTAATTTGCATTAACTAAACCATCAGTATGTTTCCTTAACATGTTTCCTTCATCTAGGGCTGAATGAGATCAATCACACCAATAGCCATTTTAACCATTGAAATTCTTCGTCACCATCGTTATATACAATGAAAACTCACCAGCTAACTGTAATCTTTAATTGCCCGCATGTGCAAACATGCCCGTTGTGTAAAGCATTCCGATTAAAGATTAAAGCAATACTTTGACGGCCTTTAATTGCCCGCGCATGCAAACATGCAAACGTGTAAAGTATTCCGATAAAAGCAATCCTTTGACGGCCTTTAATTGCCCTGACACAATGTCGCGTAAATTGTTAATTATGGGATTAATTGTTAGGTAATTGGTTTTTTTTTAACACATAAACAATATATTAAGAAAAAACAAATCTATTGCAAATAATCCTTTGACGACCTTCAATTGCATTTACAAAATTTCACGTAAATTATGATTTAATTATCACATAAACAGTTATATATTTTGATTTTTTAATATTATCACTTTTCATTACCGCAACACATATAATATATACAAACCTAACTATGCCGCGTTTTATACTGTACCCACAATATTTTATCAGTTTGACGAAACCACTTTTCGGTTAGGTAATATCAGTTTGACGAACCGGTAGTTTGACGAAACCACCAACACCCCATGCCCAAACAACAGAGTACGAATCGCCTTTAGCCGAAATCTACTTGTACAAAAGTGCATATGGTGTATTTACAATACTTAAAAGCGGATGTTACAAACCATTGATGCTCTCTCTTATTAGATCCCAGAGAGATCCAACACCACTATTGTTTCTGTCATATTTTCTCTCCTTCTCTGCAGATTCCATGACTTGCCGGTTCGTCTTTCCTCTAGCGTCGCCCTGTTGCTATTGTTTTTATCCTGTCCACAAGAGTGCACAGACTAAAACGTGGACAATACATAGCGCCGGAATGCGGGTCGAGACATGCCAGTTGCCATTTGCTGAACTGCCATTTGCTACAATGAAAATTATTACTGTGGTGCTCTTGCCAGATACTAAATATAAACATGTACAAAGAGAGAGAGTGTGTGTGTGTGTGTGTGGGGAGGGGGGGGGGGGGTGCTAGTTGCTCAATGCAAATTGTTGATTTGCCAGTTGTCAACGGGTATGACTAAAACACGAAAGGAGGATTTTTTGGCGAAAGGAGGCGAAAGGAGGCGAAAGGAGGATTAAAAATTAATGTTGGCTATTTATTAGTTATTACTAAGTTAGTTAAATGATATGGACATATATTTTAAATGTATTTGGCACTAATATACTGATTTAAGCCTGAATATATGAACACATCATTAATATATTGATGACATTTACAAGGAAAACGTATTACTTGCTCCTTTCGCCACAGTAAATACCGCGAAAGGAGCTCTTAAGTAATGTAATTGAATGTAGAACTGCGGGTTTTTAATAATATGTAATACTTAGTGTTTTTAATTAATATATAGATCTACACATATTTTAAGTATATTTGGCATTAAAATAATGAAATAAGCCTGAATATATTACCACATCATTAATATATTGATGACATTTATGGGGGAAACGGGTTACTTGCTCCTTTCGCCAGCTTTAAATATCGCGAAAGGAGTTCTATAATCGAATGAAGAACTGTGGATTACTTCATGTAAGTTGATTTGATAAAGCTCAATCCGCTGAAAATCCATGGTCTACAAGTTGTCGAAAGGAGGCTCCTTTCGCCAGCTGTAAATCCCGTGAAAGGAGCTCTTAATATAATTTGATGAAGAACTGTGTGTTACTACATTTGAGTTGGTTTGAAAAAGCTCCTTTCCCTAATTTAAATCCTTGGTCTGCAGTTGGCGAAAGGAGGCTACTTTAAATTGGCCAGCTGTAAATCCCGCGAAAGGAGCTCTTAATATAATTGAGTGAAGAACTGTGGGTTACTACAGGTTAGTTGGTTTGATAAAGCTCCATCCGCTGAAAATCCAAGGTCTACAGTTGGCGAAAGGAGGCTCCTTTCGCCAGCTGTAAACCCCGTGAAAGGAGCTCTTAATATAATTGAATGTAGAATTGTGGGTTACTACAGGTAAGTTGGATTGATAAAGTTCCTTTCGCTAAAATCCTTGGTCTGAAGTTGCCGAAAGGATGCTCCTTTCGCCAGCTATAAATCCCGTGAAAGGAGCTCTTAATAAATTTGAATGTAGAAGTGGGGGTTACTACAGGTAAGTTGGTTTGATAAAGCTCCTTTCACTAAAAATCTTTGGTCTACAGTTGGCCATACATGTATATATTTTAGACAGTATACATCTATGAAAAACACATTTTTACAAATATGCTCAATCTTTTCAACCTTGCAAACATCGTGATGTCCCTATTTCTGATATGAATATTCTTAGAATAAAGGTTTAATTGCATATACGCATGTAGCATGTTAAAGGTCAATAATGAATCGGGCACTAGAAATTTCACTGATTGGATAATGACCCATCAAGGATCTTTAATGGATTGTGGCACGTGTACACAATAGCGGTTTTTTAGTTTGTCCAAAGTATTACACTCTCCGACAATGCATTAATCTTCAGTATATGGCGTGTTAAAGGTTAGCAGTAAATCGGACACGTGCAATTTCACTGATTGGATTATGACAACTACGTTAATTTTGTAATTGGGTTTAAGACAAACCATTCAAGGGTATTTAGTTTTGCCGATGTGAATTGATACCCGGTAAAACCTGATCTTAGGGAAACAATTATAATCAAACTGCATAGATACCCCTACACCATCCAATGATCTGGGTCTACGCTGGTTTGCTGTGTTGTGCAAGTTATACAAATGTATATTTATATGATATAAGTATTTTCAAACTGTGATGTTACTGATTTAGGACAAAGCCATTCAATCTAAATCCCCATCGACCACTGTCAACGACGCACAGAAAATATAACCGTATAAACATTTAATTAATGTTCTCAATCACACCCAGCATGTGGTAATTAAAGGAATTAACACAGATACACAGCTACTTAGCCTATCACGCGTGCCGGAGAACCCTCGGGTAGACAATATGGCTAAATATCAGAACAGAACAGATAATTTATTAAAGACTTGTACATAGTACATCGCCACAATATACATACAAAACATCAAAACATTTTGAACAGTAAGAATATCAAAACGTCTTGATAGCAAAATCACAACAATCACGTAATCACCGAGCTTTGTTTCTTTTTATGATGTTTAATGGACGCAGGGAAATATTTTTAAAGTTCCAGTTTAACAGGGTCTAACCTGTTTACCCTTTACTCCATCAATACGCCTTTCTACGCCTTTGCAAACAGCGTGCACCCAGATCAGACTGCTCCTTTAGGAGCAATATAATCCGGGTCTTCATTCAATTATATTAAGAGTTCATTTCGCGGGTTTTACAGCTTGCGAAAGGAGCCTCCTTTCCCCAACTGTAGAACATGGATTTTCAGCGAAAGAAGTTTAATAAAACCAAATTACCTCAAGTAACCCACAGTTCTTCATTCAATTACAATATATGAGCTCCTTACGCAGGATTTACAGCTGGCGAAAGGAGCCTCCTTTTCCAACTGAAGACCATGGAATTTCAGCGAAAGGAGCTTTATTAAACCAACTTTTCTCAAGTAACCTACAATTCTTCATTCAAATACATTAAGGGCTCCTTTCGCAGGATTTACAGCTGGCGAAAGGAACCTCCTTTCCCCAACTGTACACCATGGATTTTAAGCGAAAGGGGCTTTATCAAACCAAGTTACCTCAAATAACCCACAGTTCTTCATTCAATTACATTAAGAGCTCCTTGCGCAGGATTTACAGCTGGCGAAAGGAGCCTCCTTTTCCAACTTGTAGACCATGGATTTTCAGCGAAAGGAGCTTTATCAAACCAACTTCGATTTACCTTAAGTAACCCACAGTTATTAATTCAATTACATTAAAGGCATCAATATATTAATGGTGTGGTAATATATGCAGGCTTATTTAATTATTTTACTACCAAATATACTTAAAATATATGTATATATTAATTAAAAACACTAATTATTACCTATTATTAATAACCCACTTAACTAAGAACTCCTTTCGCGGGATTTACAGTGACGAAAGGAGCAAGTAATCCGTTGTCCCTGTAAATGTTATCAATATATTAATGGTGTGTTAATATATTCAGTCTTAAATCATTATATTAGTGCTAAATATATTTAAATTATATGTCCATATCATTTATAATAACTAATAAATAGTCAATATTGATTTTTAATCCTCCTTTCGCCTCCTTTCGCCTCCTTTCGCCAAATAATCCTCCTTTCGTGTTTTAGTCATACCGGTTGTCAACTGCCAATTGCTAATTTATTTGTTCACATTATCAAATGCTAGATGATTTTTGCCAGTTGGTGAATGCAAAAAGAAAAAAAGCACTTAGCATTTGGCATTTAGCAATTGGCATGTCCCGATTCGCATTGGGGTTATATTGGATAACCGCTCCACGGTTTGATTTATTGGCATTTGTCCTTATACGTCATCATGACACAGCCGAATAAGTAGGCGCAATTCTGATTTACTATCTCGTTATCTTTCGATAGATTTGTTCAAAGGAGTACCGGTTCAAAGTGGTTGTTTCTAAAAAAAAATAATCCAGGAGGGAATTTTGTTAACACGCTTATCAACCACATGGAGCAACTTCTTTTCCTTTTTGCATATAGCCCTTTCCTTCATATAAACGCCTTTTCATGCCTTTGCAGACAGAGTAGACCCAGATCAGACCGATCCCACAGGAGCAGTCTGATCAGGGTCTGCTCTGTTTGCGTATGAACTTATAATAGTCCTGGCTCAGTTTCTATCATACAGAACAATTCTTTACCCATAGGTAATAGATGTGACTTTATAGTATCTTCAAAATATCCTGTATACTTGAGCAATTAACAAATTCTGCTAATATATATCCATATTGTCATTATTTCTAACCTCAATATTCAACAGGGAAATGGCTACTATTGATACAGTGTAAAATGTTCTGAATCAGCTGATCTACACACTGGCGCTAGCTCGAAAAAAAAACCCCACTATACATGTAATTCTATTTTTAACACCGTATATGCGCAATTATATATATAATACACATATTAATGTAATAGGTATTATAAATAGAATTACATGCATACTCTTTTTCGGTCTAGTGCCAGTGGATCTACAGTGTGCATTCAGATCTATGTATAAGAGATATTCTGAGAAGAAGCAATAGTAATAAATACAGTAGAGTTTCGCTAAAGCGACCTCGTCATACTCGTGATCTATTAACATAGGAGACTATAAAAGAACGTAGTTGATTATTGCTTAACCCTTTCCCTGTTCTGTATTTAGATCAAATATCAATACCTACTGAATATTAATTAACAAAATAGTTATAAAGTATGGAAGGTGGAACATTGTAGACATTTTAGACAGCAAAGAAACAGATTTATCAAATTCGATTAGCAAACAGAGTAGACCCTGATCAGACGGCTCCTATATGATCTGGGTCTACTCTGTTTGCAAATGCATGAAAACACGTTTATATGAGGGAAAGGGTTAATGTAGGGCGAACTAATATAGAATTTTTTTTAGCTTTCTGTGTTACTTTTGTTCTGCATTAGACTAACACATGTTTTAAGAATCCATTATTAGGCTTCTTTCGAGAGTTCGTTTAAGCGAGATTTTACTGTACCAAGAACAGTCGGCTTTGCGGAGAAATACAGGAATGATTAACGCAGACTTCTTAAAACCCCTTCCTATCCCGATTTTCCTACGTTATGTTGAACTTTGATTTTTCGAACTTCAAGGGACTATACAAATTACTTTGAAATACCATTAAGTTCGAGTCATCCGATTTCTAATCTGAGCATTTTCTTAAGTTCAAAGCTTAATGCAAGTCTAAAGTAATGCTGAAGGCTCCAATAGGAGCTTGCAGCATTTATTTCGAACTGCATTAAGCTGTCACATGTGTTTCTGTATATATGCGTATACAGTAAAAACCTCTCTATAACGACCACTAAATTACATCAAGTATTTTGTGTTAAAGGCAGGTGGATGCTTAAAGCAAGGTGAACGTAAAACAGAACGCTCCTATAGGAGCGTTCTGTCTTACTTTCACCTTGCTTTAAGCAACCACCTGCCCAAAATACCAACTAATTAACATAATTTAGTGGCTGTTATAGAGAGGTTTTACTGTATATATACATTTTCGAGTTATCCAGAAGTTCAAGTTATCCGAGTTCGATACATCGAAATTCAACTGTATTTGGTAATTCGACCCAGAGAAGAGATGATAATAAATACAGTTAAATCTCTCTATAACGGCCACTAAATTGTGTTAATTAGTTGGTATTTAGGGCAGGTGGCTGCTTAAAGCAAGGTGAACGTAAAACAGAACGCTCCCATAGTCACCTGCCTTTAACACAAAATACTTGATGTAATTTAGTGGCCGTTATAGATCGGTTTTGCTGTACCAACAAAAAGGGTTTGGTGTAGAAATACAGAAAACAATTATCCACATTCCTAAAATACATCGCTTTATTATATCGTCGCTGTGCTGACAAACCTCGTATAATGAAAATCACTACTTTTCAGGAGAAGCAAAAAAACTGATTATTTTTATGAATTCGTCTTTATGTGACAAATAAGGTCTATATTCTGGTACCATATTAAAACACAAATTAATAGATAAAACTTTATTTATTCTATCATTAATAAAACTTTATTTTTTCTATCATTTGGTATATCGATTTTTTTAAATATACGATATTTTTGTACCAAGTTTTGTCCATTTTATGTAGATACGAGCTTTTACCTCTTATACGATATTTCGTCGCTTATTTTTTATCCGGCGATCATGATATACGGCAATTTATATTTCACTTGAGTTTAAGCTTTATACCTTGACACACAAAGAAAAGGACAGACCCATGATCTATGTTCCACAATTCATGCACTGACCTAATCTGCATTTGTTTTGATATAATTAATGACATTGCTCCGCATGCTTGAAGAGTAAAATTTATACGAGGTTTTGATATTGACAAATTCAGACCAATAAATATACGAGGTTTAGTCACGGGCGAGTTTTGACACTTTTCATTGGTCGATTGGGCTGAGATTTTGACAGGATGTGGACATTGTACATTTAAATCAGAAATCGTGAAGAAACGATTTTCGGCCAAAATGGATATACGAGATTTTGTCAGCACAGCGACGATATCTACTGTAAGTATTCGGACAAACAAACGTAGGCAAATAGTGGAGACCCAGATCAAACTGCTAATCCAGGATCAGGGTCTTCACTATTTGCTACTATGTCAGTCTGATTTAAGGTTATCAAAATGACACCAAACTGAATTATTCAGCTTTACAAATTTAACTAATAGTAAAAATAAACATAATCACTGATAATAATTGACGTCTTAATACTAGGGCATCTACAACACGGTGTACCAGTACTTAGAGTAAGTAGGGCATTTACAGCGCGGGTGTCCCAGTACTTCGGGTGTTCCGGCAAGTATTTAAGAGTAACTAGGGCATCTACAGCGCGGTTGTCCCAGCCAGTACTTACAGTAACTAGGGCATCTACAACGCGGGTGTCCCAGTACTTACAGTAACTAGGGTATCTACAACGCGGGTGTCCCAGTACTTACAGTAACTAGGGCATCTACAACGCGGGTGTCCCAGCTAGTACTTACAGTAACTAGGGCATCTACAACGCGGGTGTCCCAGTACTTACAGTAACTAGGGCATCTACAACGCGAGTGTCCCAGTACTTACAGTAGGTAGGGCATCTACAACGCGGGTGTCCCAGCTAGTACTTACAGTAACTAGGGCATCTACAACGCGGGTGTCCCAGCTAGTACTTACAGTAACTAGGGCATCTACAACGCGGGTGTCCCAGCTAGTACTTACAGTAACTAGGGCATCTACAACGCGGGTGTCCCAGCTAGTACTTACAGTAACTAGGGCATCTACAACGCGAGTGTCCCAGTACTTACAGTAACTAGGGCATCTACAACGCGGGTGTCCCAGTACTTACAGCAACTGGATCAGTTATTATTATGTCGAGAGTTGTGTTTGCGAGTCAAACCAATTCTCTCATACATATTCCATGTCCCCCCCCCCCCAAACAAAAAAAATAAATAAAATAAAATAAAATAAAAAAAAAATGTGATCGAAGTATGTTAAACTAGCCTAAAACTATCTATTTGAACCTTAAACCACTCCGAAAAACAAGAAAAACACGACCCGGAAAAAATTCTTTCGTGTGCAGTGTCCGACAAATCCATTGCCCGGAGCCTGCGGGCTACCAGGAAATCTTGTCGGGCCATCAAATAATTTCAAAACAAGCCCGCCGGGCTAAGAGTAAAAGCAAAGATCAATAGCCCGGCTATAACAGATAATCTAGAACGTAGGGCAATTAATGCTGACATGTTAATTTCCCAGAGTTAGGGTCGGTATACATACAATTAATCTGGAGTGTGTTTTCTGACGCGTGTCCTGTTGTTAACTCACAGAGCGTGAAACCAGCGTGACAACCACTGACGCTGTATTGGCTATCAAGTCATTTAAATCGCCGCCCAAGTGATGCATGACTGACACTTGTTGGTTGAAATGTTTAATCTCCGAATCCCGCAGAGCAAGAATATTCCACAGGTAATCTAGATTTAAGCTCCGCCCATCGTGTGTGACAGTTTCAGTTGACTAATAAATTGGATCAATTACCGCTTCAATAGTGCGAGATTTGGAACCAAACTCGCAATTAACTTCCGGTCGCTCATATCATTAACAAAACCAAAAAATAATGGGTTTTCGCGGATCGATTCTCGGCGAAAATCTACAAATTTTCTCTCGCTACTCAACTTGAAAAACTTGATTTTTTTCACCTCGTCATTATTTATTCAAGATTGACGATGTTTGGCTCTGTTAACTCACGTTAACTCATGAATGTGTTATATCATATGGGGTAAAACAAGAATGAAACCTCGATCTATTTAGACCCGATTTTCTACCAGGTAAAAAGGATGACTTCCACAATATCTTCTTGTATGACTTACAGTGCATACCGGTACGCAGATAAAAGGGCTACACTACATTTGTATTTGAAAATTTCTTATTAACATCTGACACACACTGAAAGGTTAAAATAAGTGCAAAGGCCCTAAAATCAATGTTCTGAATTCAATTATTTAATTCTGCATTACTTAGAACAAGGTGAAAGTCGATTTTCTATTTCAAGCCATTTAAAACATGATATGACCAGACCTGTCAGTATGAAATTTTATTTAATTAATGACGAAGGTAATGACAAATAATGAGTATTAGACAAAATAGTAATAAATTGCCATTTAAAATTTGTGTTTATTTACTCATTTCAACATCTAGTGGAATGTTAGTATAACATATATTCACAGTCTGACAGTGCAAATTCATCATCTGATGGAACACATTTTGTCAGAGTCGCTTCAAAACCTGCCATAGCTAGCGCCCCTAGCAGTTAAATCAAGCGGAAGAATGGCAATTTAAAATAAAATAATTAAATTTAAGAAAAAATTAATTATAGATCTAGTTTTATGACTGTGTTGTCATTATTCTTAAGGGATATTAGGTCTGAATTAGTACATACACCATACACGGATGCAAGGTCTTACCATCTGGAAAGTGAAAAAAAAATATCTGGGCTACTAGATTTTTTTTTCTGGTAGTCACTGGGCTAGTACAAAAAAAATCTGGTAGCCCAGTGGGCTACCAACAAAAAAATAAATGTATGTATGTATGTATGTGTGTATGTGTGTATGTGTGTGTGTGTGTGTGCGTGTGTGTGTGTGTGTGTGTGTGTGTGTGTGTGTGTGTGTGTGTGTGTGTGTGTGTGTGTGTGTGTGTGTGTGTGTGTGTGTGTGTGTGTGTGTGTGTGTGTGTGTATGTATGTATGTATGTATGTATGTATGTATGTATGTATGTACGTACGTATGTACGTACGTACGTACGTACATATATAGACCCGATAAGATTTTTTTCCGGGTCATGTTTTTCTTGTTTTTCGGAGTGGTTTAAGGTTCAAATAGATAGTTTTAAGCTAGTTTTACATACTTCGATCACATTTGTTTGTTTGTTGTTGTTTTTTTTATGGGGGGTCCGTGGGTGAGTCCAAGCATGCGTCGGGCACCTTTGGTGCCAAGCAGTTTGGATTCAGATCAAACGTTGAGTAACTCGACATCTGATCTGGACCTAGGCTGTTTACAATCGCCCTGGATACACGTGCAATGGCCCTAGCTACACGTGCAATGGTCCTGGCTACACGTTCACGCTACTGACTCTAAACATTGTTTAGTGTATACGTGTAGCTTTATTGCCACGCTAACCCGAGGTCTCCTTTAAACATTAGGAACATTTAACCGGTAGCGAACAGGTTTCGCTACACTGGGTTTACCCTGTGCGCAGACATATTCATTACAACGTATTAGCAAACAGAGCAAACCATGATCAGACGGCTCCTACAGGAGCCGTCTGATCTGGGTGTTCTCTGTTCGCAAATGCGCGAAAAAGCGTTTATATGAAGGAATGGGCTTATGGATAATGGGTCAGCTAATAAAGTTTCAAACTACTGTAATAGTAATTTTATTCTATGTCACTTACTCGACTATCACTTATCATGACAATAGAACTTTTTGCTGATAGTGTCAGCAGTAATTTGATAAGACCAGCCCATCCAGTTTTAGAAGTTTGTCAACGTATGATTTCTTTTCAGGGCGATGACCTTGTTGGGGTGTTTTTCTCTCATTCTATCATTTTATATGCGACTTCACAAAGTACAGTCATGGATTATAGACAAGCTGTATCAGCTTTATCTGATTATGTTGAAACAACAGCAAAAATATCAGCTAGTCAAATCAGACTTTCAGAAAAATGTAACCAGCTTATGGAGCGTAGAATAACAAAATTAGAAGACAAAAAGAATAACTTAAGAGATCAAATTAGGCGATTAAAAATAGAATTAAGTGACAAGGATAGGGACATTGGAAACCTGCAAAAAGAGAGAGAGAATATCAGAACTGAATTAAGGAATCTCCAACAAACAAATAATGCTTTAACGCAAACCTTAGAAAACACTCAGCAACTTTTAAATATGAAACAGGAACTTATTTCTTCAAGACAAGGACAACTTCAACCGTCAACATCAAGTGCTGACGTCAGTTCTAAAGACAGTTGTATTGAAATTAAAGATGAAGACTAATTTAAAGAAATATGCGATTATTGTTTAATAATTGTTATTGGAGCGTTAATAAACACATTGTTAGAATATACATGTGTATTATTTGTGACTATAGATCTATTTGAAATTGAATATATATTCGAGTGATTTTAGTAATAAATGTGGTATACTGGGTTTTGGTTTGCCTTTCGTGATTTAATTCAGTGTAGATTAAAAAGGATTTATATTTAAATTGGATTATTAACTTCTAAAGGATATTATCAAGATCTATCAGTAAGTAAAACTTATAAAGTGTTATTCATGTATATTCATTATAACGAATGTAAAGTAAATGTTTTATCGCTGTACAAGGTGACTACATGTATGTGTCTGAAATTTAGCTTACATCATTTTTACTCAAGGGAAACTACTCTTTCCCTTCTCTTAGACGCTTTGAAAGTCTGGATTACCTCCTCATACACCGCGGAATCAATGTCTTCATATAAGGAGCAAATCTTCGTAAAAGGAGGAAAACATGAGATTTGTGAAGCTCCTCCTCCCCATCTGCTACTACAACTTCATGAAGTTGAAATGTTGAAACGTTGAAGTTATGAAATATTGAAATCTTCAAGCATGAAATGTAGAAGCAGGTTGACTCTATGTCAAGAGTTTTGTTTGCTTCAGTGATCTGAGCATGTATGAACCTCGTTAACCGTTTGAACACTGATTGACTTTCGTCTGCAAAATATTGTCGTCTGCCTCGATCATCATTAGAGAAAGTGCAATTTACGTCCACTTCTTTCACAGGAGTAAGATACTGAGAAGATCCTGACTTGCTCGGCATCTCATCTGAATCGAAACTGTATGCAAAGACAATGATCACAGTTTCCTCCATCGAGATTAACCAGTTGTGACTCGCATATGGAGTAGCTGTGTGTATCGAAACCTTTCTCCCGCTATCAGCGATCTGAGTAGCATTTGTAAACAGCTTGGATCCAGATGAGACCCCGAGTAACTCAACGTCTCACCAGTGTCCAAGCAGTGTGAGACTTGGTCACTCGAGATCTAGATCAAATTGAAAGTAGCCAATATTGCAACAGATCTGAATTTGAGCAAACAATAGTTTTGCCTCACAGATGGACAAAGGTTTAGAAACCTTTTGCATGCTTAGCTGGTAGGTTGTAATGTTGGTTTGAAAAGGTTACGTTATAGATGAGATTTTCTGAATATTTGTCAAAACAATGACCTGAGTAACAAACAGCCCGATTTAAAAAAGTCAAACAATGGCGTCGATTTACTCAGCATTTCATCTAGATCTAGCCTCTTTACAATAGCAGTCACAAATATAACCTTAGCCTGCCTAGGGTTAAAGTAGGTCATATGCGCGTGCATTGTTAGTGGCTTGTGTTCAAGGCATAAAAAGACACTTCAAGGTCTTGATTTAATAATTTGGAATTTCGTTCTTCAGGTATGTTTTTTCTGCTTTAATTGAGTACTAAAATAAGGATTGAAACAGGCTTGTAAACGATTAAACGATTTGGAGTCAAACAAGACTCTAAATAATGTAAAGACTGGTCTGACACGAGAGAGAGAGAGAGAGAGAGAGAGAGAGAGAGAGAGAGATTTCCAGTCGCTTATGATTCAAATATCAATGACATATAGTTGGCACTTTTATAGGTCCTTCGAGATCATTACTTTTGATATTATTAATTCTGAAATTGACTACTGCTTAGCCTGTGCTAGGGTGTGTGAGAAGTGTTGCACTTAATTACAGTAAAACCTCACTTAACCGGACGTAAAATTTAGTATAAATATCGATCTTGGAGACAGGTGACAGCTTAATGCAGAGTTTCTGCATGACTTTCGCCCTGCATTAAGCAGTCACCTGTCTAAAAGTATCTAAATTCTTCTCTACTAGAATTCCGGTTAAGAGAGGTTTTTACTGTACTACTTATAAACAGGGTCAATAAAACCGAGTCTGCAATATTCTCTTAACATTCGCATTGCTACTTTTGCTTTCGAAGAAGGATCTCCTACTTCCCATGTTGTTTGTCATTCGTTTCTCAAAGCGTTGAGTTAGTTTTATTATGTTGGTCGTTTCTCAAAGCGTTGAGATAGTTTTATTTTGTTGTTTGTTTCTCAAAGCGTTGAGGTAGTTTTATTATGTTGTTCGTTTCTCAAAGCGTTGAGTTAGTTTTATTACATGTATGTTGTTCGTTTTTCAAAGCGTTGAGTTAGTTTTATTATGTTCTTTAATCTTTTACTCCCTAGATATACGACTTGTAACTTTTTGCAAACAAAGTAGACTCAGATAAGACGATTCCTATAAGGGCCATCTAGTCAGGGTCTGCTCTGTTTTCTTATGAACTAATAGAGATCTGATTCTACTGATTCTACATTTTCATGATGTCATTGTTTCGTATGCGTTTGCAAATGCGAGTCAGATATGTACATGTATTATATCAGTGCCTGCAATACTTCTTGACTTTGACAAACAGTGAATATCATATCCGACCCAGATTGAGACAGCTCTTTGAACCTACGCAGTTTTTAAAGTCTTTCATAATATACGGCTCATATTATTTGACATAAGAATACACTGAAACAAATATTGCACGCAATATATTTTTGTTTTTATAAAATAAAATACATACTGCCCAAGTACAAAGTGATCAACAAAATAGTGTATTTATCTATCATCTTTATTTACTTATGTAAAAAATAACATCATGACTCATGAGTATATATATTAGTTATTTTTTTATGTTTTTGCTGTTGTTGTTTTTGAAGCTTAACCCTTTCCCAGATGAATAATGACGTCATAAATACTAATAAGATTATTTTTTTTATAATGGCTTTTGAACACATGACATTTTGGCTCAGGAAGAAGCTGTTGAATCAGATCTATATATTACACCATAAGCAAACAGCAGACCTTGATCAGACGGCTCCTATAGGAGCCGTCTGACCTGGGTCTACTCTGTTTGCAGATACGTAAAATGCGCTTACATAAGGGACAGGGTTAAGCGGAAACTGTAAACAGATATATATATTTTATACATACATGTTAGTCCATGTGCAAACAGAACAGATCCTGATCAGCCAGCTCATACAGGAGATGTCAGATTTGGATCTATCCTGGTTGCAAATGCGTTCAAGTGCGTTCAAAGGCGTCCCAATCAGGTACATGGTTAAACTACGTTTTGTTATCGCAGGTAAAAGATGGGAACTGCAGATGGTCCTATACCTGGGTGGATACGGAAATGGATGATTCTGACGGCTTTTGTATTTTTTGTTGATGGTTTGTTTTGTGTGCTGCGCCCTCATTCATTGCCTGACGGGTGTCTTGGTACCCTATATTACATTTGTGAGTATACTTTTCCAATCACTGAAAGTATTGAGGAATAGATAATACTTGTAAATTAAAACATTTGTAACAATAACTCCATGCTGTGACCACTGTTTAGAATCGTCCCTTCGAGATATAGGTGTTCGTGACCTATGCTGTGACCACTCTTTAGAATCGTCTCGAAGGGTTTGGTGGAGAAATGACGATTTTAGTAGTTGAGTACGCACCTTTATCTGTAGCCCAGTAAAGTAGAGTCTCACTAAATCGACAGCATGCTTTATTAACATAATTATGAGAATGACAACTCAAGCGATTGCTTATGCAAGGCAAAAGCGATACAGAAATCTCCTACAGCATTAAGCTACTATGTGTTTTAAAAATTCCAGGATTCAACTTCATTTGAGTGGTTGTATTAGCGAGCATTTACTGTACTATTAAAAGAGCTTGACACAGTCCTTGTAATACAGTAGAACTTGTCTTAAGCGACCATCAAAAATGTCTAATTATGAGCCTGTAAGGCAGATGGTAGCTTAATACAAGTCAAACGTAATACTGAAAGCTCCTATAGAAGCTTTCTGCATTAATTTTGTCCTGTATTAAGCAACCATTTGTATTTGTTTCTCTGTAAATCGCACACAATGATTGGATATTTTTAAGAGCTCTGGTTGTCGTGATTGATTTGAGACGCCATACCCAGTACATGTTACTTAGAAGTTGACCGATTTGTGCAAACGTCCAGATAAGATGCGTAATTTAAAACATTTTCATGAATAACTTCTTTATTTCTCCGCCAAACCCTATGCTGTGACCACTCTTTAGAATCGTATCTTTGTGGCAATTCTAAAGAGTGGTAACATGCAAGGGTTTGGTAGAGAAAGGACGATTTTAGTATTTGAGTACGCACCTTTATTTGTTTCTCTGTAAATTAAGTATTCTTTTTTTCCAGATGGCATTTACATACGGTTTGATAAGCACTATGCAGATACGAGCGACTCCTTTGTGTTCGCACAAGGGATGTAAGTATGTTTCTCATTGTTGTCAGTCGCGTCACAAGAAATGGGACCTGTACAGGGGTTTGCAAACTATCTTGATCCATACCAGTCATTGTGTCAGATACGCAGTGTCTGACTAGGATCTATAGGTTAACTTTGATAATAAACTATTGCATTATAAAAACTCACCTAATTAATATTCATATTGTCATTATTACTGACATGAGGTTATGGGTAAATGGGTTCAGTATTTCTTATGGATGCCGGAGTAGACTACAGTAAAACCCCTCTAAACTGGGCGTCAAAACTAGTATCAAAACTGGTCTTTCAGAAGATGGCAGCTTAATGCAGTTTGGAAGTAGTTCTGAAATCTCCAAAAGGAGCTTTCTGCATGACTTTTATCCTACCTTAAACAGTTACCTGCCTAAAATACAGTAGAACCCTTCTAATCCGATCACTTAATGAATAAACATGGTTGTCTTCATAAGCAGTTGGTTGCTTAATGCAGGACAAAAGTAATGCAGAAAGCTCATCTAGAAGCTTTCTGCATTCCATTTGCCCTGCATTAAGCTACCACCTGCATATAGCACCCAGAATTATACCTATTTTAGGTGGTTGCATTAGCGGGGTTTTACTGTCCTTTATTTGTTCTGTTATAAAATCCGGTTTAGAGGGGCTATACTGTACTGGTATATCTAATGTCATTTTTTGCTCCCGTTTTTCAGTGGAAGCATAATCGAGGCCACACTACACGTAGCAGTACTCGGGAACTTCCTGAGAAACTCTCGGTGGACCAAGTTGCTTGCTATCATCGCCAATGTGATGGTCTGCTGGAAGACCATTATCTTTGATCTCTACACCTTGGATGTACCACTCGGCGGTCCCAGTTTCGACGGCCACTGGTTACCATATTTCCTTGTAGTGATTGCTTCATCTTGGCTCTGGATCTGTTTCCCAGCTTATGCTGTTTTTACATTAGTGAAAGACATCATTGAACCACAGATAAAACAGCGATAGACAAAGGGAGCTGGGAAACAAACTGAACTATGTCAGTAACAGAGAATAATTGTCACTGGGGGCCAACTACGCATTATTATCAAAATGGTTTGCTACGACAATTTATATGAGTATTTTAATAGATTTGTTTTTCTACGATGGCACCTTTGTTATCGTAGGGAAACATTTCCCAATTGATACACTGGCTTCGTAGGAAAACAAATCTATTAAAATACCCATATAAATTGTCGTAGCAAAACATTTGATAGTAATACGTAGTTGGTCCCCAGTGATTGTGTAAACAATGAATAATAATTGTAGTTAAGCATCAAGGTGGACAGTGTGCAAATGTGGATAATGAGAATCACCGTCAAACTGATTCGTGTAGAAAACCAAACGGATGTGGTTGATCTTTTATTTGAGTACAGTAAACCGCTCTACACATGAAATGTAATAAATTCTGAAGGGTGGTGATCCCCCGAGAGCAAAAATTGCAACTCAAAAAGAGAAAATTGCAGACTCGGTTTTATTGAGTCTGTTCATGAACAGTAAAAAGTGCAACACTGCTCACGCCCCCTAACACCGGCTTAAGCGGTTCAGACCAAGAAATACTGAAATTCATGATCTCGAAGAATCAGAAGGTATAACAACACTGAGAATGAAGTACGGGGCGACGTTTTACGGCCGCCACACAAGCACTTAACACCTGCTGTTGTGAAGATTATAAGAAGAATTTGGATGTTTTAGGCATATGACTGCTTAACACAGTGTGAACGGGTGCAACGATATAATTTTCAAATATTGCGAAATTGAATCCATATTCAACTACTGTAAAGCGCCTCCTAACCGAAATTTTAGACAGGTGGCAGCTTAATATTGTAAAGGGACCACCCATAATAAGTCTTATTCTTGGATTTCTAAGATGGTTGTTCTGTAATGCAGGATCACAGTTATGCAGAATGCCCCTCTAGGCTCTGCTGTTATATAGACACCAGTGTACATTCATGATGTGGTTACTATAGAAAGATTCTTCTGTATACATGTATATGTTAGATCTAACAATATTCTATATTTTTTGTTTATGCAAATGTACACCATATACCACAGAACCTGTCCTAAGCGGGCATTCATTTATTGAACAAACTGTCTTAAAAGGCAGGTGGTTGCTAATGCAGGGGTAAAATAATGCAGAAAGCTCCTATAGGAGCTTTTGCCTTTATTCTGGCATGCATTAAGCTATCACATGCCTTAAATACCCATTATTATAATTATTTTGATGACCACTTAAGACAGGTTCTATTGTACAAATGTTTATAGTTTGTGTTTTTTTTTCAAATATAAACGATATATAAAGCTATAAACATATGATGACTACACTTGCATGGTGTCGTGTTTCCTCTATCATAGTCCATTGATGGACTTTTGGCAGACTCCTAGGTCTACATATTAGTTAATATAGAGAAAAGCCACAACTAAATCTATCGATTTTAAAACAAATCCGCATGCTTTACTATATAACCCTTTTATTCCATATATACGCACTTTAATAACTTAACAAACATAGTAGAACCAGATCTGAGGGCTACTGTTGGGCCGTCTGATCTGTGGTAATATGGATCCGAGTCTACAGTTTTTGCCATGGCCAAAAGTTCCTGTCTTCACATACTATTATAAAAAAAACACCTAATTGATAGTCATGATATAATCATTTTTACATGAACAATCATGACATAAAAGGCTGTTTATAACGAGGTTTACTTCTCCCATTAATGGAGGCCGAATCACTGAGGTGCATATAATTTTCATTAGTTTTACTGATATAACTCGATAACTGGTTATGGTGGAAATAAAAATCATTTGATCTTAATACGAATGTACATTTTTAACCTCTTCTTAATACATTTTGTTAATGTTTACGCTGAAGTTATTCATTCATTCATTCAAGAAATGTTGGAGGTAAACTTTTCCCCGTTTAGTTCTGTTCGTGTGCACCTTAGTGTTTATCCTTTACTCTATAAATACGCCTCTCTATGCATTTGCAATCAAGAGTAGACGTACATTGCACGGCGACGGACGAACGACGACGTAGACGCCTGACGACGGACGACGTATATTTCTGCATGACGAACTACGTGCTACGCACGACGGCAAACGAGATACACCGCAGGACGACGGACAACGTATGCCGCACAACGACGGATAACCTACACCGTACGCCGACGGACAATGTACACCGCATGACGACGGACAATGGACACAGCACGACGACGGACTATGCACACTACACGACGCGACGGACAATGGACACAGCACTATTCGATAATTTACATTGGTACCCCTTGTCTAGTGAGCTACTAAAGAAAATATAAAGATGGAAAAAAAAAATCAAGGAACGAAAAGATCGTATATTTCAAACATTTCATATAGAAGCTTTTGTACGAAATGTTTGAAATAATTTCTTCGTGAATAATCAGGTAAGATGTTTATAAGCTGATTTATTATAATGGCATTATGTTCAAGGAAATCCTTAACCAAGGTGTAAAGTGTAGAATCAGTATTATCCATAGGCAACCAGGACAGACCACGATGAGACGGCTCCTACATGAATTGTCTGATCTGGGTATATCCTGTTTGCAAATACCTTATAGAAATGCGTATTTAACCCTTTCCCTCATATAAACGTGTTTTCACGCATTTGCAAACAGAGTAGACCCAGATCAGGAGCCATCTGATGAGGGTCTACTCTGTTTGCTAATAGAATTTGATAGATTAGTTTCTTTGCTTTCTAAAATGTCTACAATGTTCCACCTTGCATATTTCTTTATAACTATATTGTAATTAATATTCTTTGGGTATTGAAATTGGAAATAAACATAGAACAGGGAAAGGGTTAATGTGCAGTTAATATGGGTTTTACTGTACCTAATTTATATACAGTAAACCCCCTCTAATGTGACCACCTAAAAGGGGTACAATCTGGGTGGTAAAGGCAGGTGGTAGTTTAATACAGGACAAAGGTAATGCAGAAAGCTAGATTAGCTTTCTGCATTACTTTTATCCTGCATTAATCAACCACCTGCTTATAACGACACCCATATTTATTCATTAAGTGGTCGCATTAGAGGGGTTTTACTTTACTGTATTTACACATGCGTTATAGAAAGGCGTATCTATGGAGTATGGGGTTAAACTTGGAGTTACCTCCTACGATGGATTCAGTCAAAGTCCAATAAGCATATTCAAGAGGTGTGAGTATATAAAGGATCTGTGAAAAGACCAGTTTCTAAGTCACTGTTAATAGTAGTCAATCTATACCGCTGTTTCTTGACAGGCCGTGCTGTTGGGTATGTAACCAACAAAGAATAGAAAACAGTATGCTGTTTTCGCATGAATTGAATATTTTACAAAGGGTCCAATAACCTTAAGTATGGTACGACTACGAGTAAATTGGTTATTCAGCAAAACCTCTTATTTGAGTAATTGGACTGGCGATGTTTTGCTCAAATGATCTTCAAAACAGTTGTGATCCAGGTGCGATTCTATATACCACTGCACATTATCTGGACAAACACCTATCTGGTACATATGTATAAAAGGATCATAACATATTGCAGTGATGTGTATAAGAAGCGCTTTAAAAAATCTAATCAATCCTTTACTCCATAAATACGCCTTTCTATGCCTTTGCAAACAGAGTAGACACAGATCAGACAGCTGTTGTAGGAGCCGTCTTAAAAGGGTCTGTTTTGTTTGCTTATGATATAATATAGATATAATTTATACTGGTCAACAGTTTCTGCCATGGCTAACTCCTGCATGTGCCCATTAACTTTTATAACAAATTTACCTAATTGATATTCACGATGTCATTATTTCATACATGAATATTCGTGGAGTAAAGGGTTAAACTATTTTCAAGTCGGCTAACCTTTAGCTTGGTGAATAATTATTTTGTACAAAGATCCAAAGTTCAAGATATACACTTTCCATTTCTCTGCAAAAAGGGAGTTGAGGTGTCAAACGGGTTTTATCGTACAAGGACACCTAGCTGGTATCCGGCGTCTCATCTGGGTTGGATCCTACAGGGAGACCTGGTACTCGGCGTCACATCTGAGTTGGGTCGTACAGGTACACCTGGTACTCGGCGTCTCATCTGGGTTGGATCGTACATGGACACCTGGTACTCGACGTCTCATCTGGGTTGGATCGAACAGGGGCATTTGGTACTCGGTGTCTCATCTGAGTTGGATCGTACAGGGACACCTGGTACTCGGCGTCTCATCTCGGTTGGATCGTACAGAGACACCTGGTACTTGGCGACTCATCTGGATCCAAACTGTTTGCAGTGTTTATCACTTCTCCTGTCACATACTAAAGGTTTATTCCTTTTACCCCATGAATGTTCATGTAAGAAATAAGACTGTTACACAAAACAGCAGATATAACGGTGCGTACCCAAATGTTAAAGTCGTCCTTTCTCCAACAAACCCTATGTTGTGACTACATTTTAGAATCGTTTCTTCCGAGACGATTCTAAAGAGTAGTCACAGCATAGGATGTTGTGGAGAAATGAAAAAAAAAGTCTTAAAAATGTTTTAATTTACGTATCTTATCTGGACCTCTAGCTGATGACATCATGAATATTAGCTCGGTTATTTTTTATAACTGCACATGGACATGGATTGGCTACAGTGTATGGACAAGTTTTGGCTATAGCAAAAACTGCAGAATCATATCTATATTATTTTTCATAAGTAAACAGAGCAGACCCTGGTCAGATTTCTCCTATAAAAGCCGTCTGATCTTGGTTTGCTAATGCGCCGAAATACGTATTTATGACGTGAAGGGTTAACGTAACTATGTAACCTCCTGACCTCTTTACGAGCTCAATATCGCAGAATTACTCCATGATATGGGCTCGTTTCAATAAAAGTTTATTTAACTCCATGATAGCGATGCCGTGATGGTTTTAGTACAGTAGGTATGTATATTCAACCTTTAGACTGCTGAATAAATGTTTGACCATTCGAAACTAGATCGTTATCGTATTACAGTAAAACCTCTCTTAACCGGACATTAAATTTAGTATAAATATCGGTCTTGACGACAGGTGACAGCTGAATGCAGGGTGGAAGTCATGCAGAAAGCTGCATGACTTTCACCCTGCATTAAGCAGTCACCTGCTTAAAATATCTAAATTCTTCTCTAATAGAATTCCGGTTAAGAGAGGTTTTACTGTATCTGCAATCATACAATCTTAGTGTCAAACAGTTTGGATCCTCACAAGACGTCGGGTTACTCGGTGGCTAATTAGGATCCGAACTGTTTACAAATGATATCACAGATTCGCATGTGACGTGCTATATACATTCGCTATAGGACAGTTCGTAATTAACTTAGTAAACTGTGTGACTTAAAGTCTCATCTCGGACCGATATGTTATATATTTTTTTACAAACAGAAATGGAAGACAGTTCTGTTGATGAATCAACTGGCAGTTTGCTTTGACAATTTACCAAGGTTGCCTACACGTTAAGGAAAACTATAATATACCAGTGATAACGATTACTTTGCTTTGCTATCAACCATCAACAAAGACATTTAACACTTGCCCTGCCGGTCATAACCTGCCTGTCTTTTGCAAACAAATTTGATCCAGATCAGACACCGAGTCACTCGGCGTCTCACCAGGATCAGGATCCAAGCTGCTTGAAATTCGGACAGTTCAAAAGTTTGAGCCAATAGAAGTAATAAAAATTACATGAGATCAGGGTTTCAGCTGACTTCATTTTTACACCAGGATAAGGTTCATGATGAACCTAAGTAGTGTGGATACATACATGACAAACTATTTAACCACCGGGTTTAACCCATTGCCTCATAGGCTATTTTAAGACAAAACCACTTTGAATAAATCTACCGAAAAGGAGTATCAACTAGAGAAAACGAAAATTTTAGAATTTGGTAGTTTGAAACCATTGTGATAAGTAGAGCAGTTGCTCCTTTAGGAGCAAATGCTCTATTTATCACAATGGTTTCAATGGGTGATTTTTACAGAGGCGTAGAAAGGCGTATTTATGGAGGAAAGGATTAACCTTTAAACTTAGGATCAAGGTTGATGACCTTTGCAAACAGTTTGGATTCATTTTAGAAAAGGAACGGAAGATAGAGTGTATATTAATGTAGTATTGAAGCAGACGACACTCATTGCAGACGAAAGTTACATATTGTTGACAGAGAGGAGTATATTATTTGGACTACATGTCTGACCATTTGCGCTTAAAACCCTAATCCTTTTCACAATATTTAGCAAACAGAGTAATAATAATAATACAATAACAGAAAAATAATACTGTTAACCCTTTACTCCGTAGACGCCGCAGACGTCTTTTGACAACTTTGCAGAGTATACCCAGCTCAGACGGCTGATCAAGCTCTACTCTGTTTTCCTATAGAATAACAAGTCTATTTCTAAACATCCTGCAATGGTAAAACTCCTGTGGTTAAATGCTGTACTAAAATTATAAAAAACAAAAACAAAAAAGCAATCAAAAACACCAGCTCGTTCATATCTATAGTCATTATATTCATGATAATTCATGGAGTAACGAGTTAAAGCGTTCTAGGCATGCTGGCGAAAGAAAATGTAAAACAAAGTATGCTTCGTTTGACTCGATTTGACCAGCTGTGCATGCTAAATACGGATGTTTTGAATTACAGTCGAACTTTGATATCTCGAACTCGGATAACGGGAACTTCCGGATAACTCGAAGTAGAAGTTCGATCCTTCCCAAATGTACAATATAGACTTGTTCTAAACTGTACCACTACGTATTTCTAGAAACACACGTGACAGCTTGATTGAGGTCTAAAGTAATGTTGAAAGCTCCTGTGTTTCAGCATTACTTTAGACTTGCATTAGGTGGCGAACTTGAGAAATCGTAGACTTCAAAATCGGATGAGATGGCATTCTGTTTTCTCGAAGTAACTTCTATGGACCCTCTGTATATCCAGATCTCCGTGCGACGCTGAGCTATTCGGTGTCTCATAAAGATCTCGATATATTGGACATCAATCTTCTGTTGTCGTTTTTTTAATAAAATGGGTTGAAACATAGTTTTAGAATATGAAGCAGACGACAACCTTTGCTGACGAAATTTCTTGTACACCCTGAATCACGTTATTTAAACCGTGTTTTCTGAAGAGCAACAAGTCACCTAGTGGCTCAAAACGCCTTGCTCACTTTATGCTTTTCCCCGACAGTTTGTAATACAAGAGACAGGGTGGGTTAGTGACCTGATGGGCCAGCTTATCATCCAGCGATAAATCTAAACACTATCGTGTTAGGTGATACTTTTGAGCAATCATAAGATGGCGGAGATTGGTCAAGCGAACAAGTACTACCCTATCTAACCATTATCCCGCAGTCCTACTTGAACCGCATTTGCAAACAGCTTGGATCCAGATAAGACGCCGAGTAACTCGGCGTCTCATCAGGATCCAAACTGTTTGAAACTCGGTCAGTAATTTCCCAAAAGCTAGATCGAATCAGAAGTACAGTAGAACCTGTCTTAAGCGACTTTTAATTGATTGAGCTGATATCTTAAAAACAGATGGTTGCTTAATGCAGGTCAAAAACAATGCAGAAAGCTCCTACAGGAGTTTTCTGCATTATTTTTGACCTGCATTAAGCTACCACCTGCCCTACTGAGTCATAATTAAATCTCTTTATGACGGTCGCGTAAGACAGTTTCTACTGTAATCGAAAATTGCCCTAGGTCTAAATATCAGCAGACATCATGTTCGCAGCAGGATAAGGGTTTGACTTGTTAGATTTGCCGTTTATAAGTAGGTTAAACACAATGAACGAGCAACCATGTTATCCGTTTTTGTAAAGAAAACATAGTAGTATGTGTACATTGAAAGATTTCGTCTTTATGATACAACAAAAGGATCGTAGGCAATATCTACCCTGTACCTGTCAAAGATCATATTTATTATCCCGCTACAGTATTTGCCGTAGGGTAAAGGGAGATAATTGGTTGACTCGTTGACTCAGGCGAATATAGGTCAACGACGCTATCCAGTATTTACGCTATAAAGCCTTAAAGCTCGTGTTGCAATTATCGGAACAATATTTAAAGATACAAACCTACATTTTCCATCAAGTGGATAAACTGAAAAGGTGAGTCTTGAATCATTGTTGAAATACATGTTAAAAAGAAAGTGATGTAGATTGTAGTGTTATTAGGCCTATTGTTAAAGCGAAAGTAGCGGTAACTACTGTTATTGTTTACTTTGTTCTGAAGACGTTACAACCTACGGCTAGCTTATTAGGCATTTTATAGATACACCAAGGGACAGGACGGGACACGCTTATTTTGACTCAGGTAACATGCAGTAGATTCATTCATTTATTGAACATAGGAATCTTAAAAGCAGGTGGTTGCTTAATGCAGCACAAAAGTAACACATGAAGCTCGTGAGCTTTTTGTGTTACTTTTTGTCCTGCATTAAGCTATCACATGCCGATCTGAATTACCAAAATTATACTTGATGGCCACTTAAGACAGGTTCTTCTGCATTAGGGGACATTACATGACACAGAGTATGCTTATTTTGACTCGAGTAACATACAGTAAAACGGCTACTAAATTGTGTTAATTAGTTGGTATTTAGGGCAGGTGGCTGCTAAAGCAAGGTGAAAGTAAAACAGAACGCTCCTATAGGAACGTTCTGTTTTACTTTAACCTTACTTTAAGCAACCACCTGCAATTAACATAACATACTTAATGTAATTTAGTGGCCGTTACAAAGAGGTCTTACTGTATTTACAAAATGTACGATGTAAACATGAGCCTCTACAGCTCATGTACATGTATGTAAATAATTAACTACTTACCCAAATACATACCCCTTTTTGACCCCTGTACCGCTTAATTCATGGCAGTGTATATATACTATAAAATAAATATAGTATTATAAAATCCCATGAAGCGGTACAGACCCCTATGCTTGTTTACACCTTTACAGAGTTGATCCTGATCAACCGACTCAAGATGGAGCCGTCTGATCAGTATCCGTTCTCTGTGCTTATGGATCACTTCTACATTTTCTGTCATGATCAAAGGTTCTCTTGTTCGCATGTGTCATTATGAAAAAAGCGTTCATATAGGGAAATGGTTGGTAAGGTATTTTGCGTGTTGTGGGGACTGAATAGCCCTTTGCTTCATGTAAACGTCATTTTCTGGCATTTGCAAACAGAGTAGACCCAGATCATATTACCCCTATAGGAGCCGTCTGATCAGGGTATGTTCTGTTTGCTAATGGAATTTGATATATCTGTTTCTTTACTTTTTAAATGGCTACAACGTTCCACCTGCCATATTTCATTATAACTATTTCGTCCATGAATATTCAGTAGATCTGTTTTGAAAGTGGGAATAAACATAGAACAGGCCTAGGGAAAGGGATAGACCATCATATATGGTTTATTAGTGTGTTTCGAAGACACCATGACTAAACAGCAAACACACATTAATTTGTTTCTCCAATATCTTGAACATTCCATTACTTGATTACCCCGCCATTTACGCCTTTGCAAACAGTGTAAACCGAACAAATTAGAGAGTTCCTGTAGATACTGGCCAGATCTGACCCTGAGAGGTCCTGTAGGTACTGGCCAGATCTGACCCTGAGAGGTCCTGTAGGTACTGGCCATGCAGATCTGACCCTGAGAGGTCCTGTAGGTACTGGTCAGATCTGACCCTGAGAGGTCCTGTAGGTACTGGTCAGATCTTACTCTGAGAGGCCCTGTAGGTAATGGCCAGATCTGACCCTGAGAGGTCCTGTAGATACTGGCCAGATCTGACCCTGAGAGGTCCTGTAGATACTGGCCAGATCTGACCCTGAGAGGTCCTGTAGATACTGGCCAGATCTGACCCTGAGAGGTCCTGTAGGTACTGGCCATGCAGATCTGACCCTGAGAGGTCCTGTAGGTACTGGTCAGATCTGACCCTGATAGGTCCTGTAGGTACTGGTCAGATCTTACTCTGAGAGGCCCTGTAGGTAATGGCCAGATCTGACCCTGAGAGGTCCTGTAGATACTGGCCAGATCTGACCCTGAGAGGTCCTGTAGATACTGGCCAGATATGACCCTGAGAGGTCCTGTAGGTAATGGCCAGATCTGACCCTGAGAGATCCTGTAGATACTGGCCAGAGGTCCTGTACGTAGGCTTTTCAGGATCTGCTTAGAAAATGCACATGTTACAAATATGATTCTATATTGCCGTTGTAATAAGTTCCTATTTAGACTTAGTAATTACTATTTATATATAATGGACGGAGTCTTGCATGAACATTCACCAGGTAAAGGGTTAAACCTACCAAAGCCATAGTATTGTATATGCGCACATTAATCGCACATAACCCCTCTACACCAGGTTGTAAAACTGAAGTATTCGATTTGATACCATTTTGATAACTTTAGACTGAAATAATAACAAATACTACCGAACCTGATCATACGACTCTTATGGGTCTGTACTCTCTGCTTGTCTGTGTCTTCACTATTTGCCTTTAACTGGGTTTGTTCTATTTAGCTATGTCTGGGTCTGCACTATTTACATATGTCTGGGTCTGCACTATTACCTATGTCTGGGTCTGCACTATTTACATATGTCTGGGTCTGCACTATTACCTCTGCACTATTTACGTATGTCTGGTTCTGCACTATTTACGTATGTCTGGTTCTGCACTATTTACGTATGTCTGGTTCTGCACTATTTACGTATGTCTGGTTCTGCACTATTTACGTATGTCTGGGTCTGCACTATTTACCTATGTCTGGGTCTGCACTATTTACCTATGTCTGGGTCTGCACTATTTACCTATGTCTGGTTCTGCACTATTTACCTATGTCTGGGTCTGCACTATTTACCTATGTCTGGGTCTGCACTATTGATCTATGTCTGGGTCTGCACTATTTACCTATGTATGGGTCTGCAATATTTACCTATGTCTAGGTCTGCACTATTTACATATGTCTGGGTCTGTACTATTACCTCTGCACTATTTACCTATGTCTGGTTCTGCACTATTTACGTATGTCTGGTTCTGCACTATTTACCTATGTCTGGTTCTGCACTATTTACGTATGTCTGGTTCTGCACTATTTACCTATGTCTGGTTCTGCACTATTTACGTATGTCTGGTTCTGCACTATTTACCTATGTCTGGGTCTGCACTATTTACCTATGTCTGGTTCTGCACTATTTACCTATGTCTGGGTCTGCACTATTTACCTATGTCTGGGTCTGCACTATTGATCTATGTCTGGGTCTGCACTATTTACCTATGTATGGGTCTGCAATATTTACCTATGTCTAGGTCTGCACTATTTACCTATGACCGGGTCTGTACTATTTACCTATGTCTAGGTCTGCACTATTTACCTCTCCACTATTTACCTATGTCTTGGTCTGCGCTATTTACCTATGTCTGGGTCTGCACTATTTACCTATGACTGGGTCTGCACTATTTACCTATGTCTAGGTCTGCACTATTTACCTATGACTGGGTCTGCACTATTTACCTATGTCTGGGTCTGCACTATTTACCTATGACTGGGTCTGCACTATTTACCTATGTCTAGGTCTGCACTATCTACCTCTGCACTATTTATCTATGTCTGGTGTCTATGTCTATGTCTGCACTATTTACCTTAAATACGTATGCATGGATCTGCTCTATTTACCTATGTCTGGGTCTGCACTATTTACCTATGTCTAGGTTTGTACTATGTACCTGTGTCTTGGTCTGCACTATTTACCTATGTCTTGGTCTGCGCTATTTACCTTAAATACATATGCATGGATCTGCACTATTTACTTATGTCTTGGTCTGCGCTATTTACCTTAAATACATATGCATTGATCTGCACTATTTACTTATGTCTGGGTCTGCACTATTTACCTATGTCTGGGTATGCACTATTTACCTATGTCTGGGTCTGCACTATTTACCTATGTATAGGTCTGTACTATTTACCTATGTCTAGGTCTGCACTATTTACCTATGTCTTGGTCTGCGCTATTTACCTATGTATGGATCTCCACTATTTACCTATGTCTGGGTCTGCACTATTTACCTATGTCTTGGTCTTTACTATTTACCTATGTCTGGATCTGCACTATTTACCTATGTCTTGGTCTGCACTATTTACCTATGTCTTAGTCTGCACTATTTACCTATGTATGGGTCTGCATTATTTACCTATGTCTGGGTCTGCACTATTTACCTATGTCTTGGTCTGCGCTATTTACATATGTCTGGATCTGCACTATTTACATATGTCTGGATCTGCACTATTTACCTATGTCTTGGTCTGCACTATTTACATATGTCTGGATCTGCACTATTTACCTATGTCTGGGTCTGCACTATTTACCTATGTCTTGGTCTGCGCTATTTACCTATGTATGGATCTCCACTATTTACCTATGTCTGGGTCTGCATTATTTACCTATGTATGGGTCTGCACTATTTGCCTATGTCTTGGTCTTTACTATTTACCTATGTCTAGGTTTGTACTATTTACCTATGTCTTGGTCTACACTATTTACCTATGTTTGGGTCTGCACTATTTACCTTTGTATGGATCTGCACTATTTACCTATGTCTGGATCTGCACTATTTACCTATGTCTTAGTCTGCACTATTTACCTATGTCTTAGTCTGCACTATTTACATATGTCTGGATCTGCACTATTTACCTATGTCTTGGTCTGCACTATTTACCTATGTCTTGGTCTGCACTATTTACCTTTGTATGGATCTGCACTATTTACCTATGTCTTGGTATGTACTACTTACCTATATCAGTTCAAGTACTTAGGACTATTCGTTTTTCAATGCACACCTTATATATACATGTACTCGTTTCCTGCTGAGTACAAACCATTACTTATTCGTTTTTACTACAATGCATTTAGGTTCGGTTCTTATTTCCTTAGTTTTGCTTGAAAACAATGCCTAGTTAAATGTGTATGTGTCATTAGGAGATAAATGTGTGACTTGAGGCATTAACATGATTAATATGATAAAATACAAATGTGAAACTATACCATTGTGTCACTTGACAGTCAGTGATGTTATCATGAATTGAAATTTATCATTTAAAGTTTAGACGTTAGTCTTAATTTTACCTTTTAAACTTCAATTTAGATAATATTTCTGCATACATTTCAACTTCGATTTCGAGTAGATGCCGAGAAATGTGGTTGTTAGTTGACTCCTGACCAACCATGCTTTTCATTCAATTACAAGTTAACAGGAAAACAGCTACAACAGATGACTCAATCAGCAGTATATTTTCGCGTAGTCGTTCAAAGGATAGATATCGGTCAATCTGTTTTGTATCAATGTCAATGTTTAACCCTTTCCTCCATAAATACGCCTTTCTACGCCTCTGTAAAAATCACTTTATGAAACCATTGTGATAAATAGAGCATTTGCTCCTATAGGAGCAAATGCTCTATTAACACAATGGTTTCAAAATTACAAACTTCTAAATTTTTCCTTTTCTCTAGTAATTGCTACTTTTAGTAGATTGAATCAAAGAGGTTGAATCTAAAATAGCCTATGAAGGAAAGGTTTAACCATTCACGTGCTAAGCGCGTGTTGGCGTCATTTGCAAATAGCTTGGATCCAGGTGAGACATCGGGTAACGTGACGTCTCATCAAGACCCAGCTGTTTGACACTCGGATATTTTTTCTCCAAAAGATGTCGATGAAACGTTTTGCAAACCAGAGATTGAATAGATATCAAACGCCAGCATGAGACAGGTTAAACGTAAGTTCACTTGAATAGACATCAAATGTCAGCATGAGACAGGTTAAACGTAAGTTTACTTGAATAGATATCAAATGTCAGCATGAGACAGGTTAAACGTAAGTTCACTTGAATAGATATCAAATGTCAGCATGAGACAGGTTAAACGTAAGTTCACTTCAACCGGGTAGTTCTCGGAGTTGGTTTTGCATGTGCGCATGTTATGTTGAAACCCTACGAAATAAGTGAAAGTTATATGCACAGCCACTGCGAAAAAACCAATTGGTGTTAACCCTTACAATGCGGGAAACGAGTCAGTAATTCCTTTGCAAACAGTGAAGATCCAGATGAGAGGTCTGCTTTGTTTGTCACGTTACACCTTTCTTTAGAAAAAAATCCCTTATTATTCACCGTAGGCTTGACCCGTTTCAAGTTTTGAAAAGTCCTTTTGAAATTTCAGCGTTGTAAGAGTTAACCGTTTGGATGGTAAACCCTTCGCTTGCTGAATTTTAAAATACATTTCTCCTTCTTTACCCATGCCCTGTTGTATAATTACATATATCTTCTCTGTGTACAAGTATTTCGCTGTACAATCACTGCTGCGGAGTGCGCTGGTTGCACAATCAACTTGTAAATAGTGCAGACCCTGATGAGACAGCTCCTGCAGGAGCTGTCTCATCTGGGTCTTCACTATTTACAGGTAGGTATATTGACGCGATTAGCAAGCGAAGGGTTAAAAATAAAGTAAATGTGCAAAGTCGACTGTTTCATCGTTGTTTAACCTTTAGCCTGCTGAGCAAATCATTTTTACAGAATCTTTCCCCTACTACATTTTCAAATTTCAAGCTATAATCAATTTGTCTACCAAGTGCAATCAGGGTGTCAAACAGTTTTCATCCTGATGAGACGCCGGGTTACTCGGCGTCTCATCTGAATCCAAACTGTTTGCATAGGTATTCACTCATCGGCCCATATCAGGCTAAAGGTTAGCAAAAGAATCCTATAAGTGTGAAAGAGTATTTTGAATGGCAAACGTTGCATACCCTGATCAGACTACTCGTATGTGAACCATCTACTATGGGTCTATGCAAATACAAGCAAGCCCGTTTCCCTTATTCAAAGGAGCAAACAAGCTTTTATTGACAGTTAGATCTCGACGTGCTGTAACATGCGCCCTATGGGGCATAACAGGCATACATGCTATTGTTTGCAAATATGTAGTTGCGATAATTTTAATGATTGTCAGTTCGTCAAGCATACCTCAAGGATATTTGTTCTTAACGGACTACTGTAGACTAGTGTACTCCGGTATGTAAATAGCATTGGTATTTTGAAACAATGAATAAGGATATAACGGGCGTAGAGAGATGTGTGGAGATAAAGTATAAATAGAGATATAGGTATCGGGAAGGGGAGCGGGACAGACATACAGACATACAAACAGAGACAGACAGACAAAGACAGAGACAGGACAGACATTCAGTGTGTGTGCGTGTGTGTGTTAGAGAGAGAGAGAGAGAGAGAGAGAGAGAGAGAGAGAGAGAGAGAGAGAGAGAGAGAGAGAGAGAGAGAGAGAGAGAGAGAATAAACATGGAGAGAAGAGAGTTTGAGATTTCTAAAGAAGTCTAACTTGGAAAAGTACTATCGTATTAATTTTGTGTACATGTGCGTGTATTGGTTTTGAAGTCTTGTCTTCTGTATGATAGATGTTTTACAAAAAATGACATTCAATGCGGAAGTTGATATAGCTTCAAGTACTCTTATAACTGGCTGTTTGCTTAACCCTTTCCCCCATAAATACACCTTTCTACGCCTCTGCAATAGGCAGTGTTTGAATCCATTGTGACAAATAGAGCATTTGCTCCATAGGAGCAAATGCTCTATTTATCACAATGGTTTCAAAACTACAAAATTCTAAACTTTTCCTTTTCTCTACTTAATGTTCATTTTCGGCAGATTTATTAAAAAAAGGTTGGATCTAAAAATAGCCTATGAGGTAATGGGCTAAATATTCGATATTTCTTCTAGTACTCTTATAATTGACTGTTTGCTTATATCACTAAACCCTTTACGTCACAGATACGCAGTTTGACGCAGAGTAGACCAAAACATATCTGAACAAGGTCCGCCCTTTTAGCTTATGGAAGTAAATAGATCAGAGTCTACAATTTATGGCAGGACCAAAATACCGTATTCATAAACCATTCTAAAGACTCATCTGATAAATAATCTTGTTGTCATTATTTCTATTGCATGAATATTCACGGAGTAAAGACTTAAACTTCACAATCTATATTTCACATGGGTGTTTGTACATGTATAACTATAAAACATAGATAGGTGCAGTCACATACCCAGGGTACACCCAGGGTTGGACAGAGTAATATTTCCCTACCCCCATGTTTCAAACAGCTAGAGCAACAGATAAAGGTGCGTACTAAAATCTTCATTTCTCTTCCAAACCCTATATGATTTAATCAACCTTTAACCCTTTCGCTGCCAAACTCTGTCGTCTGCTAACTTTGTCGTCTGCTACAAATTTTTATTCTTTGATTTTCTTCATTTTTGTTTCAAAAACATAGTAACAGTAACAAACAGTTTTGATCCTGATGAGACGCCGAGTTACTCTGCGTCTCATCTGGATCCAAACTGTTTGCATAGGTAATCACAGATCCGGCATTGGCAGCGAAATAGTTAATGATCCTATAGGAGCAAATACTCTATTTATCACAATGGTGTCAAACTACTAAATTCTAATTTCTTCCTTTCCTCTAGTTAATGCTCCTTTTCGGTAGATACATTCAAAGAGGTTGGATCTAAAATAGCCTAGGAGAGAATGAGTTAATAGGGTCAGGAACCCTTTACTCGCATTTCGAGTCTGCATTATTTACCTTTATGTCCATACTAACGGGCACTAGGCACACATGATCGGGTTAACACTTTACTCCATATATATATGACGTTCGATGTCTTTGTAAACAGAGAAGATCCAGATCAGTCGCCTTCTGTAGGAGCCGCCGTCTGATCAGGGTCTGCTCAGTTTGTTTATGGAATTATATAGAGTATCTGCCATATCCAGAAATTCCCGTGCCCATGTGTCACTATCATAAATCAGTTAATATTATATACATTAACATTTTCCCTCATAGGCTATTTTTAGGTGCAACCACTTTGAATAAATCTACCGAAAAGGAGCAGTAACTAGAGAAAAATATATTTTTTAGAATTTTGTAGTTTGAAACCATTGTGATAAATAGAGTATTTGATCCTATAGGAGCAAATGCTCTATTTATCACAATGGTTTCAATAGGTGATTAAAGGCGTTTTTATGGAGGAAAGGGTTAAGTCACTATGTTTTACATGCATATTCATGTAGTAACGTGTTAACTACGTATATCTCGGCAATCGCTTATATCTCGATATCGTCGGCCATACATACAAATGTGTTCTTTTCAACATATTCGAAGCTAAGCTTTCGTATTGACCCTTGATATTTCAGCCTTAAGACTGAATGGGCGTTTAAAGATTTTGTAATTGAAACTTAAACTGAACGCGTTACTAAATCGCACTGCCTTTAATGTTGAACTCATTATATCCTTATCAAGTGCCTATGCGTACATGGCTATACAGTATCAGAATGAAAGGTTTCTTTATGATGAAGGCAAAAGGTAAAAACGAGATCAGGCTTGGTGCCTATAAAACGTTTTGAGTTTGAGTTCGATTTTCTTAGTCATATTTTGACTAAAGCTTAAATGCAATTTGTTGTATATATAGCCTAAACACATTCCCTCCTAGTGACGCATTTTCGCGCCTCTGTAAAAGTCACATCTTGAAACCATTGTGATAAATAGAGCACTTGCTCCATAGGAGCAAATGCTCTATTTGTCACAATGGTTTCAAAACTACACGATTCTAAAATTCTACTTTTCTATAGTTAATGCTCCTTTTCGATAGATGTTTTTCCAAATAGGTTGGGTCTAAAAATAGGCTAGGAGGGAATGAGTAAACTTATACTCAAGCATACTATCGGTCAAATTTTGTCTGCGTCAAAATCTGTCAGATTTGGAGCTGTATGATATCATACTCAGACTCAAAAGGTTTTACAGGCACTAGGTCGGACCTTTTTATTATAATACTTCTAGTTAATTTGGGACTGAGTTCATTCTTAGGTATTTGCTGAACAGAACAGAACAGATCCTTTATTTTCGTCACAGTTTGCATAAAAGTAACAACATGTGAACTTATAGAGGAAAACATAAATCACAAAGAATAATACCAAATCTTAAGAATATTAATGTCGTGTACTGAGCGTCTCGGATAACCGCGTCACCGAATCCCTGACGACACTTCCCCGGCCCACCCAACGAAACTCGAAACCCACCCCAACAGCCCCAGGGCAGGAGACGAATCCCGAGGCCAAACCCCATCGAGCCCGACAACAGGCGCAAACCCTCACCAACCCCCACTGCAAAGAAATCTCCACCCTCGAGTATACATGATGTCGAAAGCGAGCGATCCCCACAATGGGGGTCAACGTGCTTCACCAGAGCTGGGCTCAAGTAAAAGGTTTTATTACCTCGGACTAGGTGTCACGTCAGAGACTCGGCATCGGAAGCTATACCCTTTTACTAAACCGGATCTCTGAAATAAAATATACAGTAAACCCCCTCTAATGCGACCACTTAATGAACAAACATGACTGTCTTCGTAAGCAAGTGGCTGCTTCATGCAGGACGACAGTTATGCAGAAAGCTCCTATAGGAGCTTTCTGCATAACTTTCGTCCTTCATTAAGCTACCACCTGCCTTTGCCACTGTGAATTGTGCCCCTTTTTACTGGTCGCATTAGAGGAGTTTTACTGTATTCTTATATGCAGATATCCGACTTAAGTGTAGGCCTTTATCAATGTCTACAATGGCTCAACTGCGTACGTTTTCTATTGGTGCGCCTAATACTTGGTCAAATTATTTGCAGTTTTCAGTCACCGCGTTAACAGACTTAGTTTTGGCTCGTTTGTTTTTGGAGGAAAAATACGAGCTCTGTCGTAACTCCGGCATCCGCGTTGTCGTTGTCATCGTCGTTGTCGTCCGAAAACTTTAACGTTGACTATTACTTCTCTAAGTTCTTTATTATTCCTGCATATCTTATGAAACTTAACACACTTATTCATCGCCATAAGGGCTGCAATCTGACAAAAGGTCATAAGTCTGTAAATCCTTTTTACGAAAGTATGCCCCTTTATGGACTTAGTGAATAAAAAAATAATTGAAGATGCCCGCCAGTTAGAAACCGTAACTAGCAGGTCGCTGGTATTCCATATGTCCACCAATGTTACATTGTTTGACATGTAACCTTGACATTTGAACTTTGATCTAGTTTTTAAACTCTAACAAAGAACGTTAACGTTGCCTATTACGTATTCAAGCAAAATTTATGAAATGTCACACACTTATTTATCTTCACGGGGGCTACAATCTGACCAAGACCACAACTCTATAATGCCTTCTTTTACAAAATGATACCTCTCTATGAACTCAATCGAACAGACGAGCGTATGCGCCCACATGCGGTGCTCTTGTTAAGTATGCATGCTGTCATAACATGTCAAGACAGTATAAATATTCAAAGTCTTCTACATTTATCTATTCAAACACCATGTGCTTCAGTCAGATATAAATTATATATACTTGCCTAAAGTGATCACATAACGAATTGGAATGGGTGTGTTTACAAGCAGGTCTTTGATGTCATGACACCGCAATATTGAACATAAAATATATATTATATGGTGCCAATATACGAGATTTATATGGATCTGTGCAACTCTCATGCAGAGCTCTGAAGACATTACTATATTACAGGGACCCAGATAAGATGCGTAAATTCAAACATTTTCAAAAATATCTTCTTTATTTTTTGGTGGAGAAATGCCGAATTGAGTATCTGAGCACGCAACTCTTTATCTGAAGCTTTGAATTATAAATATGGTTTATATTTTGTAGATAAACATGGGTAAACCTGACAGCGCCATACCATCATGGATCCGGAATTGGATAATATTTACGACAGTGATAGAGATCTATGACGGTCTGTTCTGTGTGTTACGGCCACACTCGCTAGGGGATGGATGGATAGGCAAGGTGTACTACCTCTGTAAGTAGATTGATCATGTTTCTGTATTAACCTATTCCCTCATATTGACAGCTTTTGACAACAGTTACTCTGTAAAAGTCACTTTGTGAAATCATTGTCATAAATAGAGCATTTGCTCCTATAGGAGCAAATGCTCTATTTATCACAATGGTTTCAAACTACAACATTCTAATAGTTTCCTTTTCTCTAGGGAATGCTCCTTTTCGGTAGATTTATTCAAAGAGCCTGTATCTAAAAATAGCCTATGAGGTAATGGGTTAATGTATTTAGCCTATAATCTGCTATGTGGGGATGAGTGAATACCTATGCAAACAGTTTGGATCCAGATGAGACGTCGAGTAACTCGGCGTCTCATCAGGATCCAAACTGTTTGACACCCTGATTGCATTTTGGTAGACAAATTGATTATAGCTTGACATTTGAAAACGTAATAGGTGTTTATTTCACGATATACCACCATTTACGCCTTTGCAAACAGAATAGACCCAGATCAGACAGCTTCTATAGCACCTGTCAGCTCTGTTTACTAATGTTGCATGTCTGATTATCTATTGTTTGTAAGCGCGAGAAATGTACTTCTATTATACTTTAGTAAATAATCAACATATCCAGAACAGGCGGACTGTTGAATACATGAATATTCATTTGGTAAAGTGTTAATGTAGATACTGTGCAGTTTAAATATTTAGCAGCTGATTAGTGAAAATTCAAAAAGACGAATCTGAAAGTGACTCGATTTCTCCATGGTACCCAATGGTTTGCACTGATTAAAGCGAATTGACCGGTTTGATATAAAGAGGAACCTCGATATCTCGAACTCGGATAACTCGAACTTCGAGATAACTCGAACGTTAAGGTATTTCCAAAATTTACAATAAAGACTTTCACCATGCATTAAGCAGCCATCTGCCTTAAAGTATATAAATTCTTTTATACAGAAAATTCGAATAATCGAGGTCATCTTATTTCTCAGCCAAGCCATATTTTACTGAATAGCGTTTAGAATCGCACCCTATTAGAGGCGATTCTGTGTTGCAGCAAGATTGGGTTTAGCGGGAAAATATAAACGTACAATAAAACTCGATACTACGAACACTCGATACTACGAGCACTCCAGTACGTACCATTATCGATCTTTAACACAGGTGGCAGCTAAATGCAGAGTGAAAGTCATGCAGAAAGCTCCTCTAGGAGCTTTCTGTATGACTTTCGCGCTGCTTTAAGCAGCCACCTGCCTACAAAAAACATAAATTCCTCTTTACTAACATTTCGTAGTATCGGGATTTTATTTTATAGTTCACCTCTTTATCTTCAACTTCTAGAATTGCGATTTGTGTTTTATTACAGACGGGTATTATGTGGAGACTGACAGGCACTACGGTAATGTCAAGGACTCCTTTGTCTGGGCACAAGGATTGTAAGTATTTACAACATAGGGCTAGTTACACGAATTTACATACAGTGCATTCTTTTAAATAGAAGACAACCCTCCTAGAAAATCGTAAATTATTTCACTCTAGAAACAAATATCATATCCCACTCCAAAACTATTTTATAATAGTGATTATTTCACCAATAAAAAATGATAACCGACATAACTCGTCATTAGGTGTTTGTCTGCCTTTCCAAACATGTGAAAGATTATTCAAAAGTTATGATCTTACTGAAATCTTGATTACATGTATTAGACGTCATAACTACATTCGTAGGTTCAAACTGTTTGCAAATGCAGTAGAACCTGTCTTAAGCGACCATCAAAAAGAGGTATGATTATGGGCCTATAAGGCAAGTGGTAGTTCAGTGCAGTTCAAAAGTAATACAGAAAGCTCCCATAGGAGCTTTCTGCATTACTTTTGCCCTGCATTAAGTAACCACCTGCTTTTTAGAACCTCCTATATTCAATAGATGAATGGTCGCTTAAGACAGGTTCTGCTATGTTTATGTCACAAATTCGTCATATACAGTGCTTGGAACGGCATAATATCAGAGGTAATTTAGTTACGCTCAGACATTGGTGCTTTTAACCCTTTCGCTGCCAAACTCTGTCGTCTGCTAACTTTGTCGTCTGCTGCAACTTTTCATTGTTTTGATTGTCTTCATTTTTGTTTCAAAAACATAGTACACATGTAACAGTAACAAACAGTTTGGATCCTGATGAGACTCCGATTTACTCGGCGTCTCATCTGGATCCAACCTGTTTGCATAGGTAATCACAGATCCGGCATTGGCAGCGAAAGGGTTAATCATTATAATAAGTGCGTTTAAGTAATGCATTTATTTAGCTATTTCCTCCATAGATACGCCTTTTCACGCCTTTGCAAACAGTGGAACCCAAATTACTCTCCTGGAGGAACCGTCTGATTGGGGCCTGTCATGTTTGCTTATCATTCTTCGTTACTGGTAACCAAAATAGCCATTGGCTGCTAAACTTTCTATTTTTGAAAGCGTCTTTTTAACAATTTGTAGAAGAAATACATGTATTTGAAAATGAGGTTATTTTCCCAACAAATCTCACTACTTGGCTATTTCTTTTTAAATTTTAGCGCTAAACTAGGTTTTGGAATTATACAGATCAGATGCCACAGTTTCTGCCATGGCCAAACGATCCTATATCCATATACATGTAGCGTCAGATAATAAATATTCATGATGTCATTATTCCTGACATGAATATTCATGAAGTACAGGGTTAATGAATTCCATGCACTAGCCTGACCTTCATCACCGAATGCAGATTTATGATGGTTAGGAATAGGGTAAACTCATTCCACCCTGGGCTGTTAGGATTAGGGTATACTCATTCCACATTGGGCTGTTAGAATTAGGGTAAACTCATTCCACCCTGGGCTGTTAGGATTAGGGTGAACTCATTCCACCCTGGGCTGTTAGGATTAGGGTATACTCATTCCACCCTGGGCTGTTAGGATTAGGGTATACTCATTCCACATTGGGCTGTTAGGATTAGGGTAAACTCATTCCACCCTGGGCTGTTAGGATTAGGGTGAACTCATTCCACCCTGGGCTGTTAGGATTAGGGTAAACTCATTCCACCCTGGGCTGTTAGGATTAGGGTAAACTCATTCCACCCTGGGCTGTTAGGATTAGGGTAAACTCATTCCACACTTGGCTTTTAGGATTAGGGTATACTCATTCCACCCTGGGCTGTTAGGATTAGGGTGAACCCATTCCACTCTGGGCTGTTTTAGAAATAGTCTCTTTGAATAAATCTACTGAAGAGGAGCATTTACTAGGTAAAGGAATCATTGTTGAAATCAATGCGACCAATAGAGCATTTGCTCATATGGAACAAATGCTGTATTTATTACAATCGTTTGAAAAATCACTTTTACAGAGGCGTCAATGGGGTGGAATAGGTAGCCAACGATTGGGAACTATAAGTACATGTAGTCATTGTGCAGCGCAGACAGATTCTTCAAGCACTCTAGAACTCAGTGTTTTTAGATAAACAGTAAAACCCCTCTAATGGGACCACCAAAAAAGGGCATAATTATTGGTGGCAAAGGCAGGTGGTAGCTTAATGCAGGACGAAAGTTATGCAGAAAGCTCCTATAGGAACTTTATGCGTAACTTTCGTCCTGCGTTAAGCAACCACCTGCTTTAAACGATGCCAGTGACCGTTTATTAAGTGGTCGCATTAGCGGAGTTTCACTGTACTCAAGATATATGCGTACTTTTCCAAATAAGCAGATAATAGTTGACTGCATGGCTGATTTTAAACAATTTATGGACATTCGAAGTTTATACCGTTGCAACCATCTAGCTGTCTAACTGATTACAATATAGGACAAGACTTCTAATAATAACATGTTTTCAATTTTTGTATTCTTCTCAGCGGGAACATAATTGAAGGTGCGCTGTACTGCATGGTCATTTTCAACTGCCTGCAGGACGCTCGTCTGACTAAGATTCTGGCCATCGTGGTCAGCATCATGACCTCATGGAAGACTGTCATCTACGCCCTGTTCGCAATGGATATTCCGGAAGGAGGTCACACTGTACACAGCTGGCCTTTGGAAATAGTTCTGCTAGTCCTGCCATCACTTCTATGGATTTGTGCTCCGGCTTTGTCTGCATACACCTTGTTATTGGACTTTGCAGGACCGAGAGCCAGTCGTGGTAGCCCACTCAAAAATGACAGGTCAATGGACGAAAACAGTGGAGGACGTACCTATAACCTACGAAACCGCCGGTCATAAATTAGTTACCAAGATTTGAATTACAATCACTCTGCTGTGAAACCTTCATGGAAATATAATCCTCATAAAATGACAATCTGTTCTTAACTCTAACCATGCTATGTGCGACGTCGAACTGACCTCTGAACTGACCTCTGAACTGACTTCTGAACTGTCTTCTGCAAACAGCTTTGATCCAGACATGCGCTGGACTGTTTGACATCTTGATCATTGTTTTTAACCCTTTACTCCATGAATATTAATATGAGGAAAAAATGACGTCATATACATGTAATATTATTTAGATTATTTTTTATCAGGGCACAGAAATATTTGACTCTGGCAGAAACTGTATATCGAATCATATCTATATTACTTCATAAGCAAACAGAGCAGACCCTGACCAGACAGCTCCTATAGGAGCCCTCTGATCTGGGTCTACTCTTTTTGCAAAGGCATAGAACGTTGTATTTATATTGTAAAGAGTTAACCCATTTACTGCCATGGTCCAGTCATTATGACACAGCAACCTGTGCACATCCATATCAGAGGCCTTCTGGAGGAGTCGCCCTCTGACAATGGTCTGCATTGTTTGCTTTAACAGTTAATGTCCAAAGTTTTCACCTGGTTATATTTCTGTTGCATGATCCCCTAATGTGTAAAATGGATAGATTAAAAAAATTGAATGTGGACGAGTTTACTGTAAAAAAACCCATAGGTTTAAATGGGTTAAAAATAATGAACAAACTACATTTATTAACTCTTTCGCTGCCAATGTCGCATCTGCGATTACCTATGCAAATTCTTTGAATCCAGACAAGATGCCGAGTAACTCAGCGTCACAGCAAGATCCAAACTGTTTGTTACTGTGACTCTGTTTTTTTAAACAAAAATGAAGAAAAGTAAAAACTGAAAATTACAGCAGACAACAAGGGTTGTAGACGACTATAGGCTCATTCTCTCCTAGGCTAGACCCTAACTTTTGAATTAATCTACCGAAAAGGAAATTAACTAGAGAAAGAAAATTAGAATTTTGTAGTTTGAAACCATTGTGATAAATAGAGCATTTGCTCCTATAGGAGCAAATGCTCTCTTTATCACAATGGTTTCACAATGTGAATTTGATAGAGGCGTAAAATTGCGTCACTAGGGGGTATAGTGTGTTAATGCACTAACTAGTATTAAACTTCAGCTAATACAGATTCATGTAGTCATTATTCTTACATGAATAGTCATTAGTTAGAGGCCTACTTGCAGAGGACCAGGCATCAGGGTTCTTTTACAGCAGGCTAAAGGTGTATTATTCATTCATTTCTGTATGGCAGCTTCAGTTGTAAGTGTCAAGTATAACAGCGACATTTTCCTTCAGTTAGTAAAATGCTTCAGCCTTCTTTTTGTCAGTGAACTTTATTATATGGGTTTGTGCCGTTTGAAAAGAGAAAAATAAATTCCACCCTTTTAAGTCATAGGTTCACCTTTCTATACCCTTGCAAATCGGATAGACCTTGAACAAACTGTATTTCTATTCTATCTTTATAACGAAAGTTTGTGCTGGAGATACTTTTTACATCAAATTCTGAGAACATGTCTAGATTTTTGTTGTATTTATTTGTATTGATAAAATGAGTGTTTTTTTTAATCCAGAAGGTTGCTGAAATTTATAAACTTGTAAATCTCTCTAAGTACAATAAATGTAGTGATTTGAACATTTATAGTGTCTTCACAATTTGCACAGTCAAACAGCATCTTCTCTGAACCACTACAGTACTGCATTGCAGATTGGTTAGATTGTATATACACTGATTCTAAATTGAAATCTTCACGAGGTGTGCGAATTCGATGATATCATTACTTCTTTTTTTATAGAGCACGCACTTGCTTAGGTGTTTTAGCTGATACTGCTGCTTCGAATAAAGAATGTACACTAAAACTCAATAATTCGAAATTTTAGTAATGAAGAATTTATGTCTATGTAGGCAGGTGATTGCTTAATGCTGGGTGAAAGTCGTGCAGAAAGCTCCTAGAAGAGCGTTCTGCATGACTTTGACCCTGCATTAAGCTGCTACCTGTGTTAAAGATCAATAATGTTACGTATGTAAGTGTCTGTAGTATCGTGTGTTTACTGCAGTATATGTAGTATAGCTTGCCACATCCGAAGAGCTTTAGCACTGATTTGAAGTTAATACATTTATTTCAGCATCTTGGAATGACATATTGCTTATGTCTTAGTTTATTCTTATGCACCTAATATGGCAGATTTCGAGTTTCACTCATAATCTTACCTATCAAATGCTTGAGAATGAACTCCGACATAAGCAAAACAAATCATAACCCCTGGCACAGTATGTCGAGGAAATAACATTGCCGTTTTGAGTAAATGAATTCATTAACCCTTTCGCTGCCAATGCCGGATCTGTGATTATCTATGCAAATAGTTTGGATCCAGATGAGACGCCGAGTAACTCGGCGTCTCATCAGGATCCAAACTGTTTGTTGCTGTTACTATGTTTTTGAAACAAAAATGAAGAAAATCAAAAAAATGAAAATTTGTAGCAGACGACAAAGTTAGCAGACGACAGAATTTGGCAGCGAAAGGGTTAATATTCCGTCACCTGTCATTATTTTGTGTTTGTGTTTTTCTCTGGTGTATAGACTTCTTATTTATTCCTTGTGTGTCTAATGTTTAATTATGTAGAAAAAGTAACAAAGCGAGTGAGACAGGTGTACATCTGTAAACAAATTATATTTTGACATTAAAATGATAATCACAAGTTGTATATTTTTCATTGCTCGAACCATTGTGTATGGTAAAATACCATAACCCATTACTCCATAGACATGTCTTTTAATGCATTGTAAACAGAGTAGACCCACATTGGAATGCTCATGTAGGAAGTTAGGAACCAGCTGAGTCGAGCTGACCAGGGTTGGTTCTGTTTAATTATAAAAAAAAAGTAAAGTACCTAGTTATAGTCTACTTTCAGTCCGAATGACCGTTCAGTCGACTGTACATTTACTCCCCTGGTCATTGAGTCATTGGCCTACAATATTGAGCACTGCTAACATATGGCGAAATCATGCAGCCGCAGTACCGGCGAGTGACCCTCACAGGTACCCATTTTAACCCCTGGGTGGAGAGTATGTGCGGGTGGGAGACACGGAAAAGCGTCTCTGAAATTTCCGGGTGGGGCCAGGATTTGAACCCAGGTCCCCGTTTCACGAACATTCTTAAGTAATTCCTTAGCTAAGCCTGTTATTTAAAAGTTTCACAAGAGCATAACTTTTCATAAATTAGTGTTTATTGTGCCACAAAGGGGTAAGAGGTTTGATCCGTTATCATTTTAAGAACAAATATTGTACTTGATACTAACTAAAGGTGATCTAAAGCAAAAACAATATTTAAGAATTTGTAACAGACTTAAGAATTTTATCAAATTCATTTTGGGTTTAACTAGCTGTTCCTTGCAAAAAACGGTATTTTCTATTAAAATATATAACAGAATATCTCTAAGGTTTCTGTAAAGATAAAATTATTTGACATATCTTCTCTAAATATAAATGTAATACCTCTAATAAGTTAAGCCTGATACTAAGTAATTACTTAAGAATGTTCGTGAAACGGGGGCCCGGACCTCCGGACTGATAGTCAAGCGCGTTACCACTAGACCACCGCAACCTAATTATCCCTTTTCTCCATAGCTATTTTAGTCCCAACAACATTGAATGAATCTACCCAAAAGGAGCATTACTAGAGAAAAGTAAAATTTTAGAATTATGTAGTTTGAAACCACTGTGAGAGCATTTGCTCTTATAGGAGAAGGTTTCAAGAAGTGGTTATTACAGAGGCGTAGAAAGGCGTATTTATGGAGGAAAGGGTTATACAGTAAAACCCCTCTAGTGCGACCACTTAATGAATAAACATGGATGTCTTTATAAGCAGGTGGTTGATTAATGCAGGACAAAAGTAATGCAGAAAGCTCCTCTAGGAGCTTTCTGCATTACTTTTGTCCTGCATTAAGCTACCACCTGCATCTAGCACCTAGAATTATACATCTTTTTTGGTGGTCGCATTAGCGGGGTTTTACTGTAGTATGCACCCGATTCTACAGTTTCTGTCGTAGACAAACAGATCTGTGTTCATAATATGTCATGATAGAAACTCTAATTAACCTTCAGCCTGCTATGGGCGGATGAGTAAAACTCTTTTCAAACAGTTTGGATCCAGATGAGACGCCGAGTAACTACTAGCATTTTTAGCTCGTCTGTTTCGAAGAAATCACGAGCTATTGTCGTAACCCGGCGTCGTCGTCGTCGTTGTCCGAAATCTTAACATTGACCATAACTTCTTTAATTTTTCATTTACAACCTTCATTTTTGGTAAGCATGTTCATCTTGACAATGGCGACAGACGAGCGTTGCACCCGCTTTCGATGCTCTTGTTTTATACATACATAGGTAGACACAAGTTAAAATTGTGTACAATGTACTTTTGTGCAGTTTTTATGATAGTAGATCTTTTTTTACTTTACTGTTTGTATTCTGGGATTTTTATTCAAAAGACGCTATTTTGATCAGCAAACGTGCCCTCCCATTGTACTTCCCTGGACTGTTTTAATTAGGATTAATGGCATGTACTGAGAGGGGACGAAATTATGACCCCGGACCAAAAATGGCACCATCCAAGGGCTTATCGGTTTTCATGGAGAAATCTTTAAAAATATTCTTCTCTGAAACTGTTAGGCCTAGACCTTTAATATATGGTATGTAGCATGATCTAATGATCCTCTACAAAGATTTTCAAATTATGAACCCGGCCCAAAAATGGCCTCACCCAAGGGCTGATCAGTTTTTCATAGGAAACTCTTTAAAAATCTTCTTCTCTGAAACTGTAAAGCCTAGACCTTTGATATTTGGTTTGTAGCATGATCTAATGGTCCTCTACAAAGATTGTTCAAGTTATGGCCCCAGGACAATAAATGGCCCAATCCAACAGCTTATCAGTTTTACATAGGACAATCTTTAAAAATCTTCTCCTGAAACTGTAAGGCCTAGACCTTTGATATTTGGTATGTAGCATGATCTAATGGTCCTCTACAAAAATTGTTCAAACTATTACTCCTGGGCCAAAAATGGCCCCGCCCAAGGGTTGTCAGTTTTTCATAGGAAACTATTTAAAAATATTCTTCTCTTAAACTGTAAGGCCTAGACCTTTGGTTTTTGGCATGTAGCATGATCTAACAGTCCTCTACAAAGGTTGTTCAAAGTATGGCCCTGCACAACTTGGGCTTAATTATCAGTTTTTCATAGGAAAATCTTTACAAATATTCTTCTCTGAAACTGTAAGGTCTAGACCTTTGATATTTGGTATGTAGCATGATCTAATGGTCCTCCACAAAGATTGTTCAAATTATGACACCCGGGCCAAAAATTGCCCCACCCAAGGACTTGACAGTTTTTCATAGGAAAATCTTTAATAATCTTCTTCTCTGAAACTGTAAGACCTAGACCTTTGGTTTCTGGTATGTAGCATTATCTAATGGTCTTCTACAAAGATTGTTCAAATTATGACCCACTGACCATGAAGGCCCTGTCCAAGGGCTTATCAGTTTTACATAGGAAAATCTTTAAAAACCTTCTTCTCTTTCTTTCCTACCTAAATTGACGATTTGACGCCGAAAATATAAAGTTTGGGGCGTTTTGAGACAACGCTGAAATTTCGTATATTCTGTATTAGATTTTCGGCTCCAGATGTTACCAAACGTCAATTTAGGGACATTTTAATTTATTTTAGACACATTTCATGAGCCAAACGCCTGTGCATGAACAGAAATTAACAGTGCAACACTACACATGCCCCTAGCGCCGGCTTAAAAGCGGTATTCAATTTTCAAAACATCGGAATCTCGAAGGACCAGAAAGTATAACAACACTGATTCATAATGAGATAATCCAATAATTAGGTAGATAATACAATATATATTTCTTTTATATTTCGAATGAAATGCGCTATGGAAGAGCACAATTTAGCCAAGTTGTGATGTAAAATCGGACAGAAATCCGCTATAGAAGAGGCAAAATGAAAGTTGATGGGAAAAAATTCCGCCCTTAGAGTGGGGCAAAGTTCCGTGTGTGGAAAAATAGGATGGTGCAGAAGCATGATGTGGCAAATTTCCGCTATGCAGTTTTTAAGAATGGGGCAAAAATCCGCTGGACCTTTCTTCCGGCTACCTACGATGCCATTAATCCTAGTTGAAACAGCCCAGGAAATTACATCGGGAGGGCATGATTGCTGACCCAAAATTGTAAAATAGCGTGAAATAAAAAATACAATATTACAAACAGTGAAGTTAAAAAAGATCTCCCATCATGCAGACTGCACAAAAATAGACTGTTTAAATAGTACTTACTTAAGAATGTATAAAACCAGAGACGTAACCGGACTTTCAAATTATATGCGCACACGTACTGGTGTTTGATAAGTATTTTTCCCTTGTGTTGAAACTTCATCATGTAACATGCATGGGTGTTCATTGACAGAGTCAAAAACAATTGTGATGAATAAAACTAAAATATAGACCGTAACGGTGAAAAAGAAACAAAAACATGACCATATTTATCGGTAATATTAAATATTTATATGTACCAACACTTCCATTACTCCCATCTGACGACGACGAAAATGTTTTAGACCTTCTTCAGACAGCGTGTTATTAGTTAGGCCGATTCTATTACCACGTAGTTTCACTTTTATCTCCGGGAAATTTATTTCATTATTAAATCGTTTCATCTTTCTTCCACCCAAATGCTAAATATATCGTCTGCACAGAGACTGTGCAGAAAAATACTTTTGCATATAAGAAACGAAATTTACTATATTTTAGAGTCTGCATACACTCGTGAAACTGTGTTATATGTTTTACTTATCTAGCTGTTTATTAATTAATCAAAAGCATTTTAAGAATGTTATCAGAATGCAATCGGAATTTATGTCAGTGTTGTGTAATTCTCACGAGGCGGGCGGTTTTTACACTCACACCGGTTAAAAAATACGCTGCAATAGTTATCTCCCTTGAAAATGGCTAGTGACAAGCAGAAAATAAACAGAGAAACTTTTATTCCAAGAACATTGAAACTCCTTGAAAAGGAAAGGGAAACAGAAATTGAAGAAACGAGGTAGTATCTATATACATAGCTCAATAAATACAGAATGCGGTTATTGAATTAGGCTCCGTGTCCCTATATCATATGTTTTCGCGTTTGTCACTTGAGCCCCCACCCACCCATCTACTATAGCCCCCAGTTTCAGGCTGTATTTGTTTCAGTGACTTTCTGTCTGACCATCTATTTCTATCAATGGCTATGTATTCCTGACTATATGTCTCTTTCAGAGGATGTCTTACAGTCTATGTCTGGCTATTTATCAATAAATCTTTCTTTTTTATCCATCGCTCACATTGGGTGGGGTGCTGGTGAATTCGCCTAATGACCAACTCGCCTACAATTAGATATATAGTAACCCAAATGGTGAATTCGCCTAGAAAGCAATTATATAGCGATTGTATTTCACACCTTATATTACAGGTAGATCTACCAGTAAATAACCAAGAAATAAAGCTGTTTGTGACAAGAACAACTTGCCTTGTTGTTTTCTTATCCAGAAGTTTTTTTTAATTAAACCGAAATATCAGTGTAGCCCCTAATCACTACACGCAAATTTGACAACCTGGTGGAAAAGGGTGGGGTTTATACTGATTGCACTGACCAGTGTTCACCATATGATGCCAGTTTGCATCAACACCAAAGGGCTCAACTTTTGATTATTGCTACTGTATAGATAGTACACAGATCATCTGACAAAATCAATCAAATTGTTCATTTTTTCATTCCGAATCATTTAAACATTTGCACAAAATAAACAACTATTAACGCCCCCTCCCCCCTCAAACATTTCCATTGTGTGCTTTCAACTTTCAAATGCATATAATTTAAATAAATGATGATCAGGGGCTACACTCAAAGTTCAATCTTGGTCAACACTACCTGAAAACACGTTTTGTTATGTTATCGATACCTTACAATAGGTGCGAAATACAATCACTATATAATTGCTTTCTAGGCGAATTCACCATTCGGGTTACTATATATCTAATTGTAGGCGAGTTGGTCATTAGGCGAATTCACCATAAACCATTGGGTGATGGTGGTTTCGTCACAACTACCGGTTCGTCAAACTGATATTACATAGTAACCGAAAAGTGGTTTCGTCAAACTGATAAAATATAGTGGGTACAGTATAAAACGCTGCAAAAGTTAGGTTTGTATAGTATAAGAGTTGCGGTAATGAAAAGTGATAATAATAAAAAATCAAAATATATAAATAATAATAAAAATGGTAAGAAAAAAATCTGAAGTGAATTATTATACAATAGATTTGTCATAATTTACGTGGACTTTTGTAAATGCAATTAAAGGTCGTCAAAGGATTATTTGCAATAGATTTGTTTTTTTAATCTATTGTTTATGTGTTAAATAAACAATTATCTAACAATTAATCCCATAATTAACAATTTACACGACAAGGCAATTAAAGTCCGTCAAAGGATTGCTTTTATCGGAACACTTTACACATTTGCATGTTTGCATGCGCGGGCAATTAAAGGCCGTCAAAGCATTCTTTGGCGAATCTTTAATCGGAATGCTTTACACAACGGGCATGTTTGCACATGCGGGCAATTAAAGGTTACAGTTAGCAGGTGAGTTACAGGTGTCAAAAGTATGATACTATTATAAAAAATAGCCAAAAATGCAGCCACACGTCAAAACCAATCATGGCATCGTACTGTATACTCTGTTCCAAGGTGGTGACACGAAGAATGCATGCCCTACAGTGTGATGGCTGCGATCTATGGCAACATAGAAAATGCAACACAGGTACGTGGTATATTTAACTTATAAAAATTTGAAATAAAATATAAGTATAAGTATTATAAAATATAAAAAGTACAATCAACACAATTATATGATATTGTATAACATAATTATTATATATATTTATGAAATAAACTTGAATAAAAAAGAAGTGGATCTTCATACACTATTAACCCTTTCACCTATAGCACGCTTTCAATTCAGTATTTCCCTGTTCAAATGTTTATTTCAAATTTTATAACCTACTGAATATTCATGGCTAAATAATTATAATGAAATATGGAAAGTAGAACATTGTAGCCATTCTAGAATATTTCTAAGAAGTCCATAAGCAAACAGATCAGACCCTGACCGGCTCCGTCTGGTCTGGTTCTACTCTGTTTGCAAATGCGTGAAAACACGTTTATATGAGGGAAAGGGTTAAAGCAGAATGAAAGCATTAATAGATTTATGAAATTCTATTAGCAAACAGCAGGCCCTTGTCCTACAAGTCTGTAACAAGAGCCGTCTGATTTGGGTCTACTCTGTTTGCAAATACGTGAAAACACGTTTATATGAGGGAAATGGTCAAAGCAGAATGAAAGCATTAATAGATTTATGAAATTCTATTAGCAAACAGCAGGCCCTTGTCCTACAAGAGCCGTCTGATTTGGGTCTACTCTGTATGCAAATACGTGAAAACACGTTTATATGAGGGAAAGGGTCAAAGCAGAATGAAAGCATTAATAGATTTATGAAATTCTATTAGCAAACAGCAGGCCCTGGTCCTACAAGAGCCGTCTGATTTGGTTCTACTCTGTTTACACGTTTATATGAGGGAAAGGGTTAAGCTAACAGGTGTATATTCATGCCAGTATATTCATGACTTTTTAAATGGAAATATTTTATTGAATTTAGGAGTAAATTAAATACGATAAAATAAGCAGGGTTATAGATAATGTAATGATGCAATTGGATATTTACTCCTTGATTATTTACAGATTTCGTAATTGGGTATTATTCATATTCTCATTAAGTATTCTGAAAAAAAATTGCTTTTTGCTAAATTTATTTGCTTTGTGTTACTCATTGCTTTAAAAAAAACCAATTGCTTTTTCCACTTTTAAATACTCCAATGAAAAAGTAAATTGACCTGATTACAATCAAACCATTCTAATGTATTATACATGTATACATGGACACTCGATGTGAATTAAGAAATATCAACAGGTACAGTGAACGAATTATGAAATACGTGTATATGAAATATTTATTGAAACCGGGGCTGACTTTTAAAAATATTAAATGCAAGTAAAATAATAGCAGTTTTTGTCCCATTTTTACAGGTGTTCAACAGTCTGCGGCATATATTAGGAGAGACGCTAGTGGAGTGGATGATGTTGGATTTTGAAGCTGGTGAGTAAACCGCATTTGTTGCAATAATGTATAGTTCATATAAAGTATTCAGTGTTATAAAAAATACATTATTATATCTTATACTCTTTATTTCCCCTGTTTACAGAGATTTACATATAAATTATGATATCAAATAAACTAATCATCTGCATGCAATAAAAACGAACAGGTTTTAACAGTGAACTATTGAAAGTGAACAGTATGTACATTGATAATACTTACATAATGAAAAATAAACCGAGTATACTGTAAAGCAAAGGCATGTCTGCATTCTACCGTTCTTGAGTAGAAAAACGTTTCAAATTTCAGCAGACGCTATTATGGAATTGATTGTATTATTTATTTAATTGATCTTTGATATTTTTTCAGCTGCATGGCAGGCCCTACGCGAAGTCTACCCTGGTGTTCTGCTGAAGGGCTGCGTGTTCCACTGGGCTCAACGAGTGTATAGGAAGATCCAGAACAAGGGCCTCGCTGTCGCATACCAGGAGAAGGAAGACAAACACCGGTTCTTCAGGAAGCTTATGAGCCTGCCGTACCTCCCTGCAGAGCAAATCCGCCAGGCGTTTCACCATCTTCATCAACAGGCCATGGAAGTCGGAGGAGCCGTGGAAGAGGTTACTACCTATGTAGGCCATACCTGGATAGATGGCAGTCTTTGGCAGCCGGCCAATTGGAGCGTCTTCAGAGAAACAGTGAGGACGAATAATGACGTCGAGGGTAGGTACATTATTTTTACTGAAACTGAAACTAAACATCAATATTAATAAATAGATTCTAATATAAAACTCGAACTCGACATAAAACAAGTTCTAAGGAAACAAAAAAAAAATACCATGAAGTGAAACAAAAAATATATAATTATATACATTGTGTTTCGTATATATGTTTGTTAAAAAAACCAAGTAATATCCACAGTATGTTTGTACAAGTTTTTCATGAAAAATTCCTATTTTTTTTTTTCAGGCTGGCACCGCAGGATTAACTCCCGAGCAGGCCGAGCAGATCTCGGATTATACGTTCTCGTGCCTTTGCTTCGGGGCGAGGCTGAGACCGTTGATCTGCAGATCCGCTTAGTGTCGGCGCATCTACTGACGAGGCTCCACAGGGCACGTTATCAGAGGATACATGGAGAACTTTTCAAGTCCTGGGACAAATACGAAGATGGAGATATGACGACCGCTCAACTACTACGGAAATGCAGTTACATCGCAGGACTGGCACCGACAGCCCCAACCGACGGAGTGTACGACGAGGATGATGAATGAGACTCGCATTGGGGCTTTTTTCCACTGTACATAATATACCAACTACATCAGACTCGCATTGTGGACTATTAATGTGCTATTTATGTGAATGAACAGTGTATCAACCCATTCAACCCTATCTTTAAAATTCAACATATTTATGATTACTTTTGATTCACAAACAGTACAGATCCTGATCAGAGGACTCCACCAAGAGTCTTCTGATCAGGGTCTATTCTGTTTGCATGAGACAAGTTTACTCGTTACCGTGTTAAACTGTTTGTACATACGGTTTAATGTGTTAATACACTTTTCAATGTATATAACGATGGTGATGAAGAATGAGACACTACATTAGACTCGCACTGTGTTTTTCCAATAGTTAAATGTGCTATTTATGTGATTGAACACTGTATCAACCCATTCAGCCCTATCTTTAAAATTCAACATAATTTTTAATTACTTTTGATTCACAAACAATACAGATCCTGATCAGAGGACTCCACCACGAGTCTTCTGATCAGGGTCTATTCTGTTTGCATGAGACAAGTTTACTCGTTACCGTGTTAAACTGTTTGTACATACGGTTTAATGTGTTAATACACTTTTCAATGTATATAACAACTTACGACTTGTATATAACGATGGTGACGAAGAATGAGACACTACATTAGACTTGCACTGTGTTTTTTTCCAATATTTAAATGTGCTATTTATGTGATTGAACACTGTATTAACTCATTCAACCCTTCGATGACGAAGAATGAGATACTATACATTAGACTCGCATTGTGGTCTTTTGCAATGGTTAAATGTGCTATTTATGTGATTGAACAGTGTATCAACCCATTCAGCCCTATCATTAAAATTCAACATATTTATGATTACTTTTGATTCACAAACCGTACAGATCCTGATCAGAGGACTCCACCAAGAGTCTTCTGATCAGGGTCTATTCTGTTTGCATGAGACAAGTTTCCTATTTATAGTAGTAAACTGTACATAAGGTTTAATGTGTTAATACACTTTTCATTGTATATAACGATGGTGACGAAGAATTTCAATGGTTAAATGTGCTATTGGTGTGATTGAACTCCATTATTTAAATTCAACAAACAGTGCAGATCCTGATCAGAGCACTTCAATTTTGCATAGGACAAGCTAGATGAAGAGATCCTCATATCAGGGTCTATACTGTTTGCATAGGACAAGTTATTGATTTGTGTTTTTTTCACTGTGAATTATCCCCTTATGATGTGCTAGATGATTAAACTATGATGCAAATGTTACATTGTTGTCTCTGTTGACTTATATCCTCCCTGAAACTTCAAAACTTCCGAGTTTACAAACAGTGCAGACCATGATCAGACGGGTTTACATTCTTTAACCCCTTCCTTGTTCTATATTTAATCTTAATTTTGATACATACTGATCATTCATAACAAAAAAATTATGATAAAATATTGAAGATGGAACATTGTTCATACACTTTTTAGTAAGCAAAGAAACATATCTATCAAATTCTATTAGCAATTTCTGATCAGGGTCGACTCTGTTTGCAAATGCGTGAAAACGCGTTTATATGAGGGGAATGTTTCAATTACTGCATGTGCCTGATTTATGGTTCAGTTAATGCAAATCAATTAATAGCACGTGTGTGTCTTTCGGTAGGTGTGATAATCAAATCAAAGGTATAACGCGTGTTTGTTTGATAATCCGATTAGACACGCGCCCACTGTTTCAGTTGATTCGGTCTAACAAGTGTCACTAATACTTTAGCACTGATTGAATTATGGACAAAATTATTAATGATAGCTGTATTTGATTGGATTATCACCTTATAAATTGGTGAAAATGATCATAAATAATTTCAACTCTTATCTGGCTTACATTTCCAACAAATGTACTCTATTTAGTTACTGGGTATACTAATTGTACGTTTAAATGGTTAAAATAGCCTTTCCTACAGCTCAGGTTTAAGGCATCATGATCATAATTTCATGTAACAACAACAATAATAATATCGTCACCATATTTACCATTTAAGATTTCAATTAAAAAAATGACGGTATAAAATTTATAAATGAAATAAATGATTGCACTCGCCATTAAAACAATTACACTAAAATCTATCAAATAAATATTATTATTAATTAATCAATAAATAACATTTATGACATTCATTATATTATAACAAATTTGTGCCGCAATTTATACCACTTCCAAATAAATAATGGCTAATCCACCTCACTGTAATAATTAGTATGCATTATTAACAGTTTGACGAAACCACTACCACTTTTGTTCATAAAGTCCAGTTTGACGAACCGGTAGTTTGACGAAACCACCATAATCCCTCACATTTGCATATCTTTCTTTATGACTTCTTACAAATATGAGGAAAAATCATCTCCAGGATTTGTAACAGATGACAATATTTTTTATCAACAATGATTTTACAGTGCAAAGGGTTGTTCCACAGTCTAACTCCCCTATAAAATACTGCTACAGTACAAAGGTGCCCGACGCATGCTTGGACTCATCTGCCTGGATGCATAGATGTATATAGGGGGTTCTGTATTGACTATTCGTTAAACTTTTCAGCAGAAACGCGAATTATGGTGAAACTATATTGAAAAACATTTAACTCACCGCAGTTAAAACGGCGCTGGCTATTTCCAGTCTGCTACTAGACGCCAGTTTTCGTTCTCCTAGTTTCCTTTTAAACGGAGGTGGCCATTTCGCTGTTAAAACTGGTGCCTCATAGCAGACTGGAAATAGGAAGAGCTGTTTTAATTGAGTGAGTTTAAGATAAGATAAGATATAAGATAAGATAAGATTTTTTTGAGTCGGCAAGACATTTACAAATAACATAAGCTCTGAAGAGCTTTTTAACCGACTATATAACTAGTGTATGTTAACATATATGTAAAGGAAGCTGCAAGTATAAAAGAGTAATATGCATCATAGCATCTATGAGAAATATGCTAATCTTACAAATAAAAGAACGGAGAGGAACTCAATACTCCGTTTAGATTTACAAAAGTTTTGAAGCGTGTGATTAGCACATTTTTCATAGAATAATTGTTTAAAGCTATATTAAATTTAGTTAAGCACATATAAAATATGCAAATGGAAAACATGCATTGTAAATTTTTAGTAAATATTTCTAAAACATGTTTAATGTTTTTCGATAGTGTTTCACCATAATTCGCGTTTCTGCTGAAAAGTTAAACGAATACAGATCCCCCTATATACGTCTATGCATCCTGGTGGGTGTCACATCGTTTCACTCTAGCGGTTTTTCAAATTCGCGGTCTTGCAGCGACAAGACAGAGCAATATTTAAGGAAAACACTAACTGTGCTGCTTAGCATACCGGTATGTAATTTGAAACAGATCAAGACCAAAATGATTGAAATTGGTGTTCAATTGGCTTTGCTGTAAGACTTTGAAAAACATGACTGTTGTATTTTCCGCCCCTGATCTGACGTAGTTAGGTACCTTTCAATACATATATATATAGACCCCGTTAGGAAATATTTTTCCGGGTCGTGTTTTTCTTGTTTTTCTGAGTGGTTTAAGATACAAATAGATAGTTTTAGGCTAGTTTTACATACTTCGATCACATTTGTTTTTATTTCATTTTTTTTTTTAATTTTTTTTTTTGGGGGGGGGGGGGTCCCCAGGGTGAGTCCAAGCATGCGTCCGGCACCTTTGCTACAGTACAGTGACCACTCTTGTGTTGCACCATTTGCAGTTTATAATAATACTTCATGTAACTCAATCCAATATCTGATGAATATGTACATGTAAGATGACATCATGATCATGTATTGGCAGAAGTTTCATAATGGCATATATGAAAACAGGATATTTTGGCCATGATAGAAAGTGTAGAATCAGATCTATAGATGCTATTTGATAAGCAAACAGCAGACCCTGATGAGATGGCTCAAACATGAGCTGTGTAACCTGGATCTACTCTGTTTGCAAAGGCATGAAAAGGTTTTTCTTTCTGGTAAAGGATTAAGTTGATCTTGCATGTTACTCATAAACATCATACTCATAATAGAACTCTTGGTTTTCTTAAAAGGAACTTAAACATCAGCTCCATTTCAGTCAGTTAAAGAACAGGCATACAAATCTCTAGTCTGCCCATCCTTAGAATATGCCAGTTCGGTCTGAGACCCATACATAAATGAAGACAAAATTAACATAGAAAAGGTGCAAAGGAGAGCTGCTAGGTTTGTCACCAATAGATTTAGGAATACCTCTAGTGTTGGCGACATGCTGAACAGCTTAGAATGGAGAAGGCTGGCTGACAGACGGACAGATGCACGCCTCATGATGTTATATAAAATTTCGTACCATCTAGTTGCCATTTCAAATAATAACAGACTTCTACCACCACTCAGACAGTCCCGCAATATGCACACTCTCGCCTATCAACTTCCATCATGCAGAACACAATCAAGACAACTCTCCTTTTTCCCCTCGGACTATTAAGGACTGGAATGGCCTGCCTTTGACTGTAGTTGGGAGTGATTCTATTGAATCATTCACAGCTGCAGTCAAAAGCCACACCTACACCCATTAGTTTATTCGCCAGTGTAAATAGTTTTAACTTTTACTTTGCCCTTATTCGTGGTGCATTCACCACCAGTGACATAAACTTCAGCCAGTTGAAGGTGGTCACTAAAACATAGAAACATAGAAATAGAAAACATAGACATAGAAAACATTGCCTCTCTTTCATTTCAGGGTACTGACAGAAAAATTGCCCGCCAAAGAGTTGCAAAGAAGAGGGGTTTGTTTACTAAAACTTCACATTTCAAGTCGGCAGACTGGGTTATTTGGTAGAACTGTGATACTTTTTGAGACTCACCTGGATTCCCTACCTGCTCACAGTTTCACACCAGGTAAGTATGCATTAACCGCTCTATGTCTATGTTCATTTTTACAGAGAGGTTTTTAGTTTACCATTTACTCCATTAATATTCTGTGGCCAACATAATTGCCCAGATTAGATGGTTCCTATAGTTGCCATCTGATCAAGGGCTGCTCTGTTTGCATATGAATTAATACAGATATGACTTTACAGTTTCTGTCATGGCCAACATTTCCTATGCTCATATGTCATTATAAAAACAAATCTAAATCAGGACTTCATTATTTCTTACATGAATATTCATAAGTATAGGTTTATACCTATGGTTAGAGTTTAGGAAAATACATTACTAAACATTTATAAGCCTTTTCTTCATAAACTTGTCTGCTGATTTTTCATTCATTTCTATTGAGAGAAAAAAATTGGAGTGTCAAACAGTTTTCATCCTGATGTTTTCTCATCTGGATCCAAACAGTTAGCATGTTTATCAAGACTTTGTCCCATGTATTGTAGTTTGTAGTTTCAGCAGTTTTGTAATGAGTAGCTGATTTAGTATTACCCTTACATGTATATGTAACAATCCCTTACCTCATGAAAACATAACCCTTTCCTCCATGAATATTCATGTAAACAATAATGATGTCATGAACATTAATTGTTATAATGGCAATTCCACACAGGTATTTTTAACATGGCAGAAATTGTAGAATCATATCTATATAGTATCATAAGCAACCAGCAGACACTGATCAGACGGCTCCTATAGGAGCCGTCTGATCTGGGTCTACTCTGTTTGCAAAGGCATATAAAGGCATAATTATGGAGGAATGGGTTAATGTAAGGAATAACGACATGATGAATATTAACTTATATAAGTAGCCAAATTTTAATAATGATATATGAACACAGGATTGATTTACCATGTAAGAAATTGTTGAATCAGATCTGTATTTATAATAATACATTCCATTATTCTCTTTGATTTTATGGCTGAATGCATGTAACAAAAATGTGATGTGTATTTTGACATGATAATCTTTGAAAAAGGCCCTTAGTGGTCGAAATATTAGATCAGAGCAATTCAAGTACTTATGTATTATATTAATTCCCTACATTGTATTTTGGAATATTTTCTTCATTCCATAAGCAATAAGAGAAAGCCCAGATCAGATGACTCCTACAGAAGTAGTCTGGTCTGGATCCACTCTTTTTTAGGTGTCAAAAGTCTTTTGTATGAGGGAAATGAGGGAAAGGGATAATGTTTATCCCTTTTTAATTAAGTTTTACTTTTAGCTCAAATTAAATCAAGAGAAAGTAATGCACCCTTTGGATTATGGGAGTATTTAGTATAGTAGAAGAAAAAGTACAAGGACGTGGAGCTAGGGTTACAAAACTTCATATAGATATTTACTTAATGAATATTCATGTAGGAAATAATGACGGTCTGGATATTAATTAGCTGATTTTTAGCTTGCCTGCTTCGAAGAAACGTCGGGCTATTGTTATCACTGGGTTGTAGTCGTTTTCATCGTAGGTGTTGGCGTCGTCGTCCTTGGCATGCAAATACTTAACTCGAAAAGTGTGAGGTATCAACATGAAACTTTATAGGTGGGTAGATCTCATCGAGGAGAGGTCCCTAATTAAGAACAATAACTCTTTATTTCAAAATTTTGGAGTTATGGCCCTTTATTTTTTTCCCAAAGTTTTAATTTAGCTGTACAAGCACCAAATCAGATGAGTGTTTGCTCTTGTTTATAATTGTATTATGATCAGTGTAATATAAGATCATCACACAAACTGTGGAGCGTAGAATCAGATGTACAGTAAAACCCTGCTAAAAGAGGTATAATTCTGGGTGCAAGATGCAGGTGGTAGCTTAATGCAGGACAAAAGTAATGCAGAAAGCTCCTAGGAGCTTTCTGCATTACTTTTGTCCTGCATTAAGCAACCACCTGCTTATGAAGACACCCATGTGTATTCATTAAGTGGTCGCATTAGAGGGGGTTTACTGTATATTATTCTGATATTTCATAAGCAAACAGAGCAGATCTTCTTCAGATGGCTCTTGTAGGCTCCTATTCTATTCTTTTCTATAACGTAAACCAAAATTTATTGCCATTGAAACAGAGAATTAAATCTGTATTATGTAAGCAAACAGATAAGTCTATGATTAGACATTGCCTACAGGAGCTGTCTAATATGGTTCTGTTCAGACATCGCCTACAGCAGCTGTCTAATATGGTTCTGTTTGCAAAGGGGTTAACTCTTTCCTTCAAATAAAAGTGTTTTCACGAATTTGCAAACAGAGTAGATCCAGATCAGACAGAACCTATAGGAGCCATCTGATCTCGGTCTCCTGTTTGCAAATGCACGAAAACATGTTTATATGAAGGAAAGGGTTAATCCTTTAATCCAAAGATGCACTTTTTAACATCTTTGCAAACAGAATACACCAGGTAGGGCTGCTCCTGTAGGGGGCCGTCTAATTAGAATCTGCTGTATGCATAAGGAATTGTGTAGGGCTTAGTCTGTAGTTTTATCAGGGCCAAAACTTTTCTTATTCATATGTTATTATTATATTCATGCATACACTTATTTCTTACATGAATTTTCATGGAGTTAAATACATAATGAAAGCAAATCATACATTCAATGATTGTTTTTCAGCAGTGTTACTTGAGTCATGTATCAGGTGGTTTGTTCTCTTTTCCAGGTGACATAATTGGATTGAACTATTCTCAGAGTGATGCTCAGAGTGAAAGCTTGGGGTCAGGCATAGTGACAAAGGTCAGTCAGACTGGGTTAAGTGTAGCTTTTGACGATACACAGGACCTCTACTCACTGGCTGATGGGTTACATGACTACTACAAGATAACAAAACTAGCCAATGATGTCACATACAAGCGGCTTAAAAGGTTCGTCAGTCTTCAAGTGTGCTTTCATTGTCTAATTATGGAAAATATTTCTAGTATTGTATCAGATTTCTTTCTGATACTCCAGTAAATAGAAAACATACTGTATTCTCCCTAATGAACAGAACATCTAATAAAAACCTGTTATAGCATGAAAAATTTGACCTTAACCCTGGCCCAGATGCAGAATACATAATGAGAGAGATGATGCTGTATAAATAAAACACCATCGGTAAATCATGAAGTCTCTTCTGAAATTACGGGAGAGCAATAACCCGTGCATATGCAAACCAAACAATCATGAGTGTGTCCATGCATAGTTGTTTGCTGGGACACATGCCAAGGATAAACCTGTGCAATGCCAAGGATAAAATAGAAATGTTACGAATTTTGATTTATGCAAAAGTATGTTAGGGTCCAGGTCAAATGTTCAAAGCTAAACAATTAATGAAACAACTTAAACCCTGTATAATAACCATTAAATAAAGAGCTAGTTTTTCAAGATACAAGTGGTAGCTTAATGCAGACTGGAACCAACTGCTTGCATTCTGCATTAACTGATTCCTCCATAGGCTATTTTAGATCCTACCTCTTTGAATGAATCTACCGAAAAGGAGCATTTACTGGAGAAAATGAGCATACATCATGTATTTGAATTGTGTAGTTTAGAAACCATTGTGATAAATAGAGCATTTGCTCCATAGGAGCAAATGCTCTATTTATTACAATGGTTTCAAAAAATTTACTTTTAGAAATGTGTAGAAAGGCGTATGTATGGAGGAAAAGGTTAAGCAATCACCTGTGTACAAAATGTAGGAACCTCCTTTTAAAAGTTTTGATAGCTCCCATGAGTTTTTATTAGAGGTAGCATGTTATAGTTGTGTAGAAGAACGACAACAAATTCTTTCCTTCTAATGCAGAAGTCTACCATAGTAACTATTGACCCATACTTGATAGAAAGGCATTTTAACCTTTTTGCAAATAGAGTGGACTCAGATCAGATGGTCCCTATAAGAGTTGTCTGATCATGGTCTACTCTGTTTGTTTATGGACTTGTATTGAACTGATTACATGTATACAGTTTTCAACCATGGCCAAAAATCCTGTGTTCATCAACCATCATGAAAGTTTAGCTAATGAATATTCAAGGTGTTATGAGCTCTTGTATAGATAAAAGGGATGGCAATGATTGCTCAAATTACCATCTGAATATTCGAACCCAAATCACCTACCAACCTAGTCATGTATGTGTATTGACATGTAGAAACTACTTTTTGTATTGACATGTAGAAACTACTTTTTATGCCCCCCCCCCCACTCCCCTGTTTGTCCCCGACACTTTAATGTATATGATCTTATCCTAACAGTTATCGGGCATAATTGGGGCCCTTTTAAAATCTGATCTGAGCCTTGTTCTGTTTGAACAAGTGCTTATAATTATAAACTTTATCTGAAGAAAAGTGTTAAAAAGGTTCCCTTGAGTTTAACAACCGTCTGATATAGGACTCCTCTGTTTGCAAATGCGTGAAAACATGTTTACATGAGGGAATGGGTTAACAAAGCATCGCACAAACTGATACTTGTTTTGATTGCACAACTACATGTACTATATCCCTCTGTCACCTAACTGCGTACATGTATGTGTCATGGTTGCAATGATTAGCCAGGTTTACTTTGTAATCTACTAATTTTAAATGACTGGGGAAAATATGACATGACATTTTATTGATTTATACACATATGTGTATATATACATGTGCATGTATTATTTTGTCATCTTTACTATTCAAAAAGTAAACTGGAATTTTAGAATATTTGTCTGAAATCCGAATCTTCAATATCCAAATAACCATTGCCATTATTAATTCATATTCATGAACTTAGGGGTTAAATCTATATACTAGTACAGTGCTCCCTCTGTACAACGGCCCTCTCAATAACGATTCCCTCCTTACAACAACGCATGTCATTGTTTCCGAAATAACAAAGCTCCAGACACAACTTTTTTCCATCGTATTTTCTTTATGCCTCTATCAAACCCTATGTTGTGACCACTCTTTAGAATCGTCACCCTGTGACGATTCTAAAGAGTGATCACACCATAGGGTTTGATTGAGGCATAACGGTTTTAGTTCTCGAAATACACCTTATCTGGGGATCTGCAAACAAGCTAATTATGTTTGATTTTCCCTCCCTATAACAACTCCCTCTGAACAACACATACAATCTTCGTATCCCAAAGGGTGTTATTGTAGAGAGGGAGCACTGTACCTGTTTCTCATAGGAATCAATGTATGAGCTGAGTTACAGAACAAGTCTGAACTGTATGCATTGTATTCATATGTTTCTAAGGAAGTGAGTGTAGCAGTTCATATAACACTCTCTTCATACAGAGCCCTGGGACACCTGGATAAGAACCAGCATAACGCGTGTGCTCATTTAGTGGATGTGCTATTTGGAGAGACAGACCTGCTTCCACCATCTGAAAAACAAGGTAATTTCTTTATTAAATGTCTGTAACTTTTAGCTTGTATGGGTTTAACCCGTTATCTGATAGAGATGTCATTTCATACCTTTGCAAACACAGGAGATGCAGATCAGGTAGCTTCTGTAGGAGCTGTTTGATCAGGGTCTGCTCTGTTTGCTTACGAAATTAATTTGATATCATTCTGCAGGTTCTGTCATGGCCCAAAACGTCAGTAGTGATATATAGTAAAATTGTGATGATTTGAACACTAAAATGCGTATCATTATCGATCTTTAAGACAAGTGGCAGCTGAACGCATGGTGAAAGTCATGCAGAAACCTCTAGGAGCTTTCTTCATGATTTTCACCATGCATTAAGCAGCCACTTGCCTAAATTTTAAAATTCTTCTATACAAAAAGTTCGATTAATTGAGATTTTACTGTACCAATAATAAAAAAAAGAGCTGGGTCCATGCTTATAAAACTTTTAGTTGAGTCTGAGAACGTTCTCAAGCATTTGATTGGTCAGATTTGAGCCTTTGGAACTCAAATCTGACCAATCAAAAGCCTGAGAACGAAACTCAGACTCAACTAAAAGCTTTATAAGCATGGACCCAGATTTATACTCATGATGGCATCATTTCTTACATGGATATTCATAAGGGAAAAGCCGTCTGATCTGAGTCTTCTCTGTTTGCACACATTCACTTCTGTCCTTTGCAAACAGTGTAGACCCAGATGAGAGGGCTCCTAGATTTGATGGAATGCATTTCATGATATTAAAATGTTACAATATTTATTTTAATTTCCTTGAATATCGTTACAAGTGAAGTTTACTGTATCAAGGTCATAAATTATTATAATGCTTAACTTTCGTATCTTTATTTCTTCACATGATAAATATTTATACAAGACTCAATCCATTATGACTACTAATTAAATCAAATGAAATCCAGTAGCATAAATATAGTACATTGTAAAAGGAAATTGATTACCTTTGAAATCGAGAATTAGATCTGTAATATATCAGAAATCAGACAAGATCCTGATCAGACAACTCCCACAGGAGCCGTCTTTTCTAAGTCTGCTCCGTTTGCAAATGCATAAAAAGGGGGATCATGAAGAAAAGGACTAATCTATTGTAGGTAGGGGTGGGGAATATTCTGATTTTTGCAGATTGAATCTCATCAGGATACAATCATACTGGTTGACTCTTTGATGATTTTTTTTTCAAACGACTTTGGGAAAACTAGGAATATGTCCAACACAGATACAGTGTGTCCACCAGTTTTAGTTACTAGAGGTTTTTATATAACTCCTGGAAGTTGAAGATAGGGGTACAGTGACAATGCTAGGGGTACAAGGTCATTTTACAAAGTAAATGGTTGTCTTCATCTACTTTAAACTTCAACCAGCCTATCCAGATTTTCAAAATTTCCTTACTTTTGATTTGGTTTGAAATTTTGATGACAAATCACATTTTATGCTGGAGTTTTCAACAGTATGTGTTTCTGTTTGAGCAGTTGATGAGTTGAAGATTTTGACATTGAGTCAGTCACCACATGTAAACAAGATTCTTATGTTTTAGTATGAGGTGGTTTCAGTACCAGCATTAATTGTGCTCATGGGCGTTTGTTTAGATCAGACAATTATACTGTTCATGGATGATGCACTGGTTCTGGAGCATGCAACTTTAAAAAGCTTATATACTACGGCAGTCCTGTTGAATATTACAACGGTCATGTGTTTTTTACATATCCCTGATGACATGCAAGTTTAGAATAAGAAAAAACAATAAGGTTTAAAATAAAATAAAATAAAATTTAAATACAAGCACAGTTCAAGTTTTAATCACAACAGACATCATTCTTTGTACATTATAGCACATCTTTAGATATATAGGATCTGGGTCCATGCTTTTGAAACATTTTAGTTGAGTCTGAGTTCGTTCTCAAATTTTTGATTGGTCAGATTTGAGCCTTTGGCTCAAATCTGACCAATCAAAAGCTTGAGAACAAACTCAGACACAACTAAAAAGCTTTATAAGCATGGACCCTGTTACTAGTTGTCATTTGAGATAAAATTTTCTTAGACGAGTCTAGAAAATTTTTATTAAGCAAGCTTATGGGGAGCTTAATAACTTTTTTGTGGATGAGTTGAACTTGAATTCTGCTTGTAGGTTTTTAAACTTGTTGCAGATTCTTTTTATCACGTAACTGACTCGTTCAACTTCGATATTTAGACAAAAGGGGGCAGAAGTTTGCTTCATATTTGCGATGCTGGCTGCCAATGTGGAATGGTTATTGAAAATTAGTTACTATTCAAACAGATGCGGGAAAAATAGATTGTGTACCTGTCTACATCTTATATTACACATGTTATATATAAAGAAATATGTTATGGTTATGTTAATCTGGAGACAAGCAAAGTTATGTGATAAAAATAAAAATGTTTCCATATATATGTGATTAATGTTGACTTTTACTTTATCGGACACACTGCAAAACAAAACTATCTGATTGAGTCCAACTGATATTCAATCATCAATCAGATAAATCACCATCACATGATGAAATCGACAAATCCACATTACTCATCATAAACAACAACTCTATTCTTCAAAAATATACATGTATGCATGTGAGCTATGGATAAAATATATGATAATAATACATCAGGTTGAAATGACAAAAACTGCTGTCTGCTACAACAAGCTGTTATCAAAATGAATCTAATTAATGTTCATGACGTCTTACATGAATATTCATGGAGTATAAGGTTAATATTTAGATAACTGAATTCTAGATTATGAAATCAGAATAATTGAGGAAGACAGCCTTATCCTTCTTATTTATATATCATGGATATTTACATACATGTATATGTTAACAAAGACAGTCCAAAGGAAAGCTAAATCAGCTGCCGCCACCTGAATTAAGACATAAAGGGTTAAACCTTTCCCTCATATAAATGCCTTTTCACGCTTTTGCAAACAAAGTAGAGCCCAATCAGATGGCTTCTATTTAATCTGTCTGTTCAGGATCTGTCCTATTTGTTTGTTTTTGATATAATATAGATAAGAATTAACAGTTTTTATCAAAGTAAAAAAAAATAAAAAAATCCTTGAAAAGTTTACATTGTAAAAATCTAGCTAATAAAATAATACTCATGATGTCATTATATGTTACATGAACACTGAACAAGGCAAGGGTTAAAACTCCAGAATAGGATTCTTTGGCTTAAATCTGACCAATCAAAAGCTTGAGAACAACCTCAGACTCAACTTAAAAGCTTTATAAGCATGGACCCCGATGTGGGAAATTAAATTAATTTTCATCCATCTCATCTGAATCAAGCAATAATTACTCATAATATAATCTGGATCATAAAACCAATTTGCGCCCAGCTTATCTGGATGAAAACATTAAATATTTATAATTTGGTCTGGAAGATAAAATCAATTTATACCCAGCTCATCTGGATCAAAACCATGTTTCATCATCTGATCTGGATCATGAAATTAATTTTTGCCAAGCTCATCTGGATCGAAACAATAATGACTGGCCATCTGATCTCGATCATAAAATCAATTTCCACCCAGCTCATCTGGACCAAAATAATAATTATTCTTCATCTGATCTGCATCATAAATCAATTTCCACCAAGCTCATCTGGATCAAAACAATAATTATTCTTCATGTGATCTAGATGATTTTTATCCTGCTTCATTTGGATCTTCAATGGATCTTGATATTTTAAGTATAAGCTGATCTGTGTTTGACAAATATCAGTTGATCACAATGCTCATTCTTTACTCTTACCTTCATACAAACACCTTTTTTATGCTTTTGCAAACAGAGCAGATGTGTTTAACCCTTTACTCCATTAACCCTTTCCTCCATAAATGCGCCTTTCTACGCCTTTGTAATAACCACTTCTTGAAACCATTGTGATAAATAGAGCATTATAAGAGCTTTCCTATAGGAGCTTTCTGCATTACTTTTGACCAGCATTAAGCTACCACATGCATTACCAACACCATGATTAGAGCTCTTTTTGATGACTGCTTAAGACAGGTTATACTGTAGTTAAATAAATCTGGTTATTTTCTGATATGACTGTTTATATATTTCCCGTATTTATATCCTTTTCTTGCAGATATACACTTCATCAATCCTGGCTTGGATGTATCCCAGCGTGATGCTGTGGTGTTTTCTCTGTGCCAGAGAGATGTTGCAGTGGTCCATGGCCCGCCAGGAACTGGAAAAACAACCACAGTGATAGAAATCATACTGCAGGCGATAAAACAGGGCAATAAGGTGAGCAACGGACATTAATAATGTTCTTTTAACGCTTTCACTCTAATACATGCCTTTTAAAAACAGAGTAGAACCAGATCAAACAGCTCCTGTAGGAACCATCTGTTCAGGTCTGCTGTGTTTGCATATCACATAATATGGATCTGATTCCACAGTTTTTGGTCAAAGCTTAAAATTCCCTTGAAAATGTTACATTACAAAAATTACACTTATAAATATTCATGATGACATTATTTCTTACATAAATGTTGAACAGGTAAAGGGTTAAAGGCCGACATTGGAGTAGTTACCTAAAATTATGCACTTCAGTATATTGCTCTGTATATTTGGTACCCTGATGAAGACCTAAATGTAGGTAAAAAACGTTTGATAATATAATTAACAGTCAAAATTATAACCCCTTAGATCATTAGTTCTACTTTACTTTACCTTTTATGTAATAACCTTATCAATATTTGACTTGTTAACCCTTTCCCTCATATAAATGTGTTTTCATGCATTTGCAAACAGAGTAGACCCTGATCAGACGGCTCCTAGAGGAGCTGTCTGATCAGGGTCTGCTCTGTTTGCTTACAGAATTTGATAGATCTGTTTCTTTACTTTCTAAAATGTCTACAATGTTTCTCCTTCCTTATTTCTTTATATCTATATTTTAATGAATTTTCAGTAGGTATTGAAATTTGGCCTAAATTTCCCCTTTCCCTGTTCTATGTTTTTTCCAGATATCAGTACCTACTGAATATTCATGGACAAAATATTCATAATGAAATAGGGAAGGTGGAACATTGTAGCCATTTCAGAAATTAAAGACACTATCAAATTCCATTAGCAAACAGAGCAGACCCTGATCAGACCGCTCCTATTGGAGCAGTCTTATCTGGATCTACTCTGTTTGCAAATGCGTGAAAGCACGTTTATATAATTGTTGTCTAGGCATTAAAGTCAAGCTTCGGAAAATGTGGCATTATGAAAATTCTGCTGATTACTTTATGAAGTCATTAAATTGACATGAATATTCATTAGCGTAAAGGATAAAGCAATCACATGTTTTGGAAAGTGTATAATCTGCTAGTCAAAGTGAGTTAAATACTGATTTTATTGATGGTTTGTTTTGCAATTCATATGTTTACAAGGATTTATGTGGATTTAAGTATGTGTAGATGGTAGTATGTGACACATATCTGCACATACAGTAAAACCTCTCTCACTAATTTACATCAAGTATTTTGAGTAAAAGGCAGGTAGCTGCTTAAAGCAAGGTGAAAGTAAAACAGAATGCTCCTGTTTTACTTTCACCTTGCTTTAAACTGTCACCTGCCCTAAGTGCCAACTAATTAACACAATTTAGTGGCTGTTATAGAGAGGGTTTACTGTATATCATCTTGAATTCTTATCCAAAATTGTATTAACCCTTTCTCTCATATGGATGCCTTTGGAAACGGATTAGACCCAGATCAGATGGTAGGAGCCATTTGATCAGGGTCTGCTCTGTTTGTTTGTTTCTACTAAACATAGGTACATATGCCTTTAAAAAATCAAATCAACTAATAGATATTCATGATGTCATTATTTCTTACATGGTTGTTCAACAGTGAAAGGATTTATGTGTTTTTAACCCTTCACTTGCTATTCACGTCAATGTACCTACCTGTTAATAGTGAAGACCCAGATGAGACAGCTCCTGCAGGAGCTGTCTCATCAGGGTCTGCACTATTTACAAATTGATTGTGCAACCAGTGCACTCCACAGCAGTGATTGCACAGAGAAATAATTGTAGACAGTGAAGATATATGTAATTATACCACAGGGCATGGGTAAAGAAGGAGAAATGTATTTTAATATTCAGCAAGAGGAGGGTTAATGTATGGTTATAATTGCTTTGTTTTATCTAGATTTTAGCCTGTGCTCCATCAAACATTGCTGTGGATAACTTGGTGGAAAGGCTTGCATCTGGGAAGAATAGGATAGTGAGACTGGGGCATCCAGCCAGGCTGCTGCCCCACCTACAGAAATACTCCCTTGATGCCATTCTTTCTGCCAGTGATGAGACAAGATTAGTGGAGGATGTGAGGAAAGACCTTGACAAAGCCCTGGTACATGTACATTAAATCCCTCTAAACCGGAATTCTAGTAGAGAAGAATTATGATACTTTTAGGCAAGTGACTGCTTAATGAAGGGTGAAATTCATGCGGAAAGCTGCATGACTTTCAACCTGCTTTAAGCTGCCACCTGTCTTCAAGACCTATATTTATACTAAATTAAACATCTGGGTTTTATTGCACAATGATGGTATACTATTGTGTCAAAAAGAATTCGGTGCAAAAGCATATATGGGAAGAAATAAAAAGTGGATGACACATTCATTGAAACTGTATCACATGTTAGGAAGTATAACTTGTACTCTTTTTGAATGATGAGATTTATACCCTCACTTCCGAAAAGGGAAGGAAGAATTAGATTTGTGCATGCCAGTCTGTATTCTTCCTTTGGACAATCCATCCATCACACTTTTTTATGCCATGCATATCCTAAAAAATAGTTTACCTAGGGTATTGAAACTTTGTAGAATGGTTGATGATCCCTTTACTCCATACATACAATTTTCAATGCCTTTGCAAACAGAGTAGACCCAGATCAGACAGATTCTGTAGGAGCAATCTGATCAGGGTCTGCTTTGTTTGCTTTTGGAATAATATTGCCTGTGAAATGCCTGTGTTCAATTGCCCATGAATATTCATACAGTAAAGGTTTATTTTATGAACTTCCATCCACCTAGGGTATGGCTAAACTACTTAACCCATTCCCTCATATTGACACCTTTTGACGCCTCTGTAAAAGTCACTCTCTGAAACCATTGTGATAAATAGAGCATTTGCTCCATAGGAGCAAATGCTCTATTTGCCACAATGGTTTCAATACTACACTATTCTAAACTTTTCCTTTTCTCTAGTAGATGCTCCATTTCGGTAGATTTATTCAAAGAGGTTGTGTCTAAAAACAGCCTATGAGGTAATTGGTTCAGTTCTAGCTCTTGCTGTGGGCCACACTGTAGTGACACAGTCAGTGTATGTTGGGGCTTCACATCCATACAGTAGACACATTTCTAGTTATTTTTATTTGCACTACTAAATTGTGTGTAAGTTTTACCCTTGGCTGTCGTTCATCTACTTCCTGTTTGCCGACTGGGGCATGTGTCCCATGGACACCTTTTCTTTTATTTATTAAGACAGATGCTATAGAAATAAATCTATTATATTTCATAAGCAAACAGCAGACCCTACAGGAACCATCAGGAACCATCTATATGCGAAAGCTTAAAAAATGGCATATTTATAGAGTAATGGATTATAATAGCATATGAACAAGAAATTTTTTTGGCCATGGCAGAAACTTGTAGAATCAGATCATTTTAATTCCATTAGCAAACAGAGCAGATCCTGATCAGATAGCTCCTTCAGGAGCCATCTGATCTTTGTCTGCTCTGTTTTGCATTTAGTCTTTTAAAGACATATCTATGGAATAAAGTGTTAAACAATACATTCTTACAGTATTTAAGAATATTTTCATAATGTTCAATATTAGTATAGTAGCAAACGTATTGTGATAAATTAAATTGGTTACATGAAGTTTGTCAAATTGTCAATCAGAGTGAAGTTGTGCACTTAAAACAGATATTTTTGATGTCAGAATGAAATTTTGCAAACAAATAAGTTTGAATGGAATGCATTCTTAACCCATTACTCCATAAATATGCCTTTTAACACCTTTGCAAACAGAGTAGACCCAGATCAGACAAGCTCCTATAGGTATGATACGAGTATCTTGGTCAAGTTCGACTTCAGTCAGTTTATAGTAATTCTTACTGGTGAGTTTTGCCTCAGATAGATGTATTTAGTGTGAGTTAGGCATTCATGCTAAGTTATACCATTTTTCCCTGCTTGTATTTTAGTCTAACTTAAGAAAGCAAAGGGACAAGGGCAGCCGACAGAAGTTCAGAGAAGATATGAAGCTCTTGCGAAAGGAGTTACGGCAGCGAGAGGAGGCTGCAACTAGGGACATTCTAAAGCGGGCTGATGTTGTCCTTGTCACCTTGACCAGTGCCACAGATGATGGTCCACTTAAACTGCTGGATGAGACTCATTTTGATGTGTTGGTGATTGACGAAGTGTCGCAGTCAATGGAGGCTGCATGCTGGATTCCACTACTAAGGACCAGGAAGTGTATCCTAGCTGGGGACCATCTGCAGCTTCCACCGACTATCCTCTCCAAGGAGTAGGTCCACTGGCATACTTTGTTAGAGCTGTGCATAATAGGCGCTTTGATCTAACAAATTAACAAACTATGTTATGCCTTTCCTTCATGTAAACGCATTTTCACTCATGGAATTGGATAGATCTGTTTCTTCACATTCTAAAATGGCTACAATGTTCCACCTTCCATATTTCATTTTAACTATTTTGGCCAAGTATATTCAGTAGATATTGAAATTTGAAATAAACATAGAACAGTGAAAGGGTTATTGGTACTTATTACAAATATACAAAAATGTTTTTCCTAGATTACCTAAGTACACCTCTTACCCAGGGGCTCTGTTTTCAGGGGAAAAAGGACCCTAAAACATTTGAAACTGTATAGGCCCTGAGCCCATCTTCCAACTGAAATTAACCTCAATTCTAATTTATATCAATCACAAATATAGTCCAAATAAATTCACCTGACGTTGACCTTCATGAATGAATAAAATAAAGTGAATTACACAGTATAAATCAATAATCGCCAGGGAAGGATGACAAAATAAGATAAACGGGTGACACAATCTTCTCACTATTTTCTTACCACATGCCATCCGATGCCACATCATACGATTTCAAAGTGTCCCGAAGCTATATTTAGAAATGCAACAAAGTGTGAAGTCTATACTATACATTCCCTAATATATGCCCCACCCTAATGAATGTCCCCCATCTTCTGAGTAGGATAGACAGGAAATAACTATCACTAAGACAACAAATCCCTATATATTAGCCATTAAATAAAAAAATATTAGGTTTTTCAAAATATAGATAGTAGCTTAATGCAGACAGAAAGCAATGCAGAAAGCTCACCTAGGAGCTTTCTGCCCGCTTAATGCAGACAGAAAGCAATGCAGAAAGCTCACCTAGGAGCTTTCTGCCTCGCTTTCATTTTGCATTAAGCAATCACCTGTGTACAAAACGCAAGAAACTCCTCTTAAAACATGAAACTTACCCGTTTATTTAAGATAAAACTTTCGAATGTAGCATCTTGTTAGGATCTGTAATGTTTACAACAGTAGTTAACAAAACACAGTGGATTCTTTAAAGTGACAAACAGTGAGGGTCCTGAATAACCCTTTCCTCCATAAATACGCCTTTCTACGCCTCTGTAAAAGTCACTTAATGAAACCATTTTGATAAATAGAGCATTTGCTCCTATAGGAGCAAATGCTCTATTTATCACAATGGTTTCAAATTAGAAAATTCTAAACATTTCCTTTTCTCTAGTTAATGCTCCTTTTCGGTAGATTTATTCAAAGTGGTTGCATCTAAAAATAGCCTATGGAGAGAAGGGATAATCCTTATTCTACTGTATGTATATCTTACAGTTATACTACTTAACTTTTTACTCCATAAATAACTCTTTACTCCATAAATACGACTTTCTATGCCTTTGCAAACAGAGTAAATCCCAGATTAGGCAGCTCCTGTAAGAGCCATCTAATCTGGATATTCTATTTGCTTATGAAATAATATAGATATTTCTACAGGTTTTGCTATGGCCAAAATTCTTGTGTCCATGTACCATTATAAAAATGATTCTGATTAACGTTCATGATGTCATTATTTCATACCTGAATATTCATGGAATAAAGGTTAAATACGACTTGCTCGAGCTTTTGAGAAAATACTGATAGTGTCAAACAGTTTGAATAAAATTGAGACATAGAGTTACTTGTATCTGGATCCAAGTTGTTTCAAATGTGAGTTAGGTACTGCTTTATAGCAAATTAAGGTTAAACAAATACTAAGACAATTATTACAGTTGTGAATGAAGAGTTCGAATACTGAAGAGGTTTAGATGAAAAGAATAAAATGTTCAAAAAGTAGGTCTGTGGAGTCCTATTATGAATAATTCAAAATCTCTAAATATTCATGTAAGATTACATCATCAATATTTATTAGCTGAATTTTTATAATGGCATATTTACATAGGACTTTTTGGTCGTGGTAGAAACTGAAGAGTAATGTCTATGATATTTTCATAAGCAAACAGTGATCAGATGGCTCCTATAGAGAAAGTGTTAACCCTTTCCCTCATATAAGCGTGTTTTCACGCATTTGCAAACAGAGTAGACCCAGATCAGGGTCTACTCTGTTTGCTAATAGAGTTTTGATAGATCTGTTTCTTTGCTTTCTAAAATGGCTACAATGTTCCACCTTCCATATTTCTGTATAATTATTTTGTCAATGAATATTCAGTATGTATTGAAATTTAGATTAAATACAGAACAGGGAAAGGGTTAACCGTTTACTTGATAACCCCATCTTTACAAACAGAGTACCTCCAGACCAAACAGCTTCTGTTCTTTGTTTGCTTGTATGTTGTAAATATGATTCTTTGCTATTTGCCATGGCAATCAAAAACAGTAAAACCCCGCTAATGCGACCACCAAAAAGGGGCATAATTCTGGGTGACAGAGGCAGGTGGTAGCTTAATGCAGGACGAAAGTTATGCAGAAAGCTCCTATAGGAGCTTTCTGCATAACTTTTGTCCTGCATTAAGCAACCACCTGCTTTAAACGGTGCCAGCGGCTGTTTATTCAGATTGAAAGTGTTGGAATGATTTATTTTTCTCAAACAAACATTCATGGAATCTGCACTTGTTTTGTGTGTAAGATAGTTATGTTTTATTTTGTGAAGGGCAGCTAAGGAGGGTTTGGAAGTGACCTTGATGGAGCGTGTCCTTGACCTTTATTGTGACCAAGTTATGAGAATGCTGACCACTCAATATAGAATGAACAGAAAAATAATGCAGTGGTCATCTGACCAGCTGTATGAGTCCAAACTGGTCGCTGATAACTCTGTTAATGACCACCTTTTAAGGTGAGTGTGAATCTCTTTGTATGCCATGCTATGCAAATGTTGTTGTTGTAAGTTTTCTCCCATTTCATTTAAAGAACAAACATATCTAGTGTCATTCTCATTCTGTTTGTGTAGGTTTCCTAGGATTGCCTTTAAATAGTTTGCAGAGAAAATAAACCTGTTTAATTGATTATATTTCCCCAAAATACTGGGGAGAAACATTGCTTTTGCCAGAGTTGTCTTTCCATACATCTATCTATATCTGTATGTCACAAGCTGTGTATGCTCCGTATCTCCCAAAGAGTATGAAGCATTTGTATAAAACATAAAATGTTCAAAAAAAATTATTTAGAATCCTGCACCCAAGGGTTAAGGTCAAAATTCTAGGTCAAAGCCCTGACTTTATAGTCAACAATAATAAATAAATGAACATGTTTTTAGCTCCCAAATGGTTAGGATTTTCATTATAATTATGACAAAAAGTAATCTCCTGCAGCATTATACAGTTTGTGTTCCAGCATTCTACTCCCTGTGCTAAGATCATATCCTTTTCCAAATGTCAAAGTCACAATTCAAGGTCAAGGTTTTAAACTTTGAACTTTGTCGGCTCCATATCACAAAAAGAGATTGAAGGAGTTCCATCTAACTTGGTTCAAATATTCATCTCCCCAAGATGTTGTTTAGAGTCAAAGGTTAGTTTTATGGAGTTTTTAATCTTAATCATCCAAATAATTTCAGAGATCTGCCTGGTGTTGAGGACAATGAAATCACCTCAGTACCACTATTGTACATAGACACAGCTGGCTGTGACCTGAACGAGCTGGACCTTCCTGAGGAGATATCCAAGGGCAATGAAGGTGTGTAAATACAGCTCATATAATTTGTACTCAGTAGTTCAGTAGAACCTGTCTTAAGCGACCATCTAAAAGAGGTATAACCATGGGCTGAAAAGGCAGGTGGTAGCTTAATGCAGGTCAAATGTAATGCAGAAAGCTCCTATTTGCACTGCATTAAGCAACCACCTACTTTTAAAACTCCTATGTTCAATAAATGAATGGCCGCTTAAGACATGTTCCACTTTATAAAGTAATTGATTAACTCTTTGAATGCTGAATTTTCAAAGTAGAAATGCCCCATCTTTGTTTGATGACAGAGTCCATTCAATATTGAAGTGTATAATTTTTGAAAGCAATTGAATGACAAACAATACAGACACTGATCAGAGGGCTCCTCTATGAGCCCCCTTTATCTTGGTCTACACTGTTTGCAAATGATGGTACACTGGTACCCAGCATTTAAAGGGTTAAGCTATCAACTGCTACATATTTCTTCTGAATGTCAGTGTCAAACAATTTGCATTCCGACCAATGGTAGTAATGTTGATCAGCTTCCACGTTTAAATGGTGGTGTCTGGATTAGACATACAGTAAAACCCCTCTTATGTGACCACTAAAATGGGGCATAATTCTGGGTGGCAGGGGCAGGTGGTAGCTTAATGCAGGATGAAAGTTATGCAGAAAGCTCCTGTAGGAGCTTTCTACATTACTTTCGTCTTGCATTAAGCAACCATCTGCTTATAAAGACAGCTATGGGTATTCTTTAAGTGATCGCATAAGAAGGGTACTACTGTGTTTGAAATATGGTGGCTGAACTGGTTCTTCACTGTTTGTAAAAGTTAACCCTTTCAATGTGGAATTGCCCATCAGCGTTTAATAATAGAATCCACTCTGATAGTATGAACGGTTTAAACTTGCTAGAGGAATTTTAATGACAATCAGTGGAGCCTTCTGATGTGGGTCTGCACTATTTGCAAATGCCAGTGAATGCGAGTCCCACATTCAAAGAGTTAACCCTTTCACTGTTCAGTATTCATGTAAGAAATAATTACATCATGAATATATATTAGCTGAATTTTTATAATGGCATTTGTAGGAAGGATTGTTTTAGTATTGGTAGAAACTATAGATTCTGGCCTGTTATAATTTCATAAGCAAACAGAGCAGACTCTGATGAGACGGTTCCTATAGGAGCTGTCTGATCTGGGTTCACTGTAAAGGCATGAACACACGTTTATAGGAGTGAAAGAGTTAAAAGATTTGTTTTGGTATAGCAGGGCTCAAGTGTTAGTTACATGTATATTGTAAGTTATATTGTAGGTGAGGCTGATATAGTAGCTGCCCAGGTGGGTAGGCTGGTGACCAGTGGACTCACACAGGACCAGGTTGCTGTTATAGCACCCTATAACTTACAGGTATAGTGGTACTCTAATTACCCTAAGTGTTGGGATTCCCGATATCCCATCTCCACAGGTTTGCTTAACCCTTTCCTTCATAAATACACCTTTTTACGCCTCTGTAAAAGTCACTTTTTGAAACCAGTGTGATAAATAGAGCATTTTCTGCTATGGAGCAAATGCTGTATTTATCACGATGGTTTCAAAGTTCTAACATTTTCCTTTTCTCTAATAAATGCTCAGTTTTGGTAGATTTATTCAAAGAGGTTGGGTCTAAAAATAGCCTATGAGGAAATGGGTTAAGCTGTATATATATATAAAGTCAATTTAGCACCATTTTGATATATTTAGATTAGGCTGACATAGTAATTAGTGTAGACCCTGATCAAACTGCTTCATCAGGAGCCATCTGATCAGTGTCTCCTCCATTGGCAAAGACATCAAAAACATATCGATTCCTGATTGGCTTTGTTTTAGCTTGACTATTCGCAGAAAAGACCATGCAATAGCGATTACCTATTCTTTGTGTTTGTGTCCGCTCCAGCATTTTCCAACAATTTCTTGTCCAGAGCATGTCAATTGGTATTGTAGACGTTCCAATGAAAGATTAACCCTTTACTCCTTCATGTAAGAAATTATGTATGAATTTTAATCAGATTAATATATTTAGTGAACAAGAAAAAGTTTGGCTAAAATTTACAGAATCAGATCTATATAATTGCATAAGGAAACAGAGCAGACCCTGATCAGATGGTCTCTACAGGAACTGTCTGAACTGGATTTACTCTGTTTGCAAAGGTGTTAAAAAGACATATTTATGGAGGCAAAGGTTAAGTATCATGGATGCAAGACATCAAGAGGAAGTGCATTGTAGTAGTACCATAACTATTTTCAATAAATACTGAGTTTGTAGCCATGTTCATTTTTCTTGTCCAGAGTATAAACGTAACATTAAAGGTATTGTAGGCAGTCCAATGAACAGCCATATATTTTTAAGACAGAGATATTGCAGTGTACAAGAACAAAACTTTTATTTTCAATAATGTTGAGTTATTGCACTATTTCAGTTTTTCTTGTCTTTAGCATAACTCCAGAAGTACTACTGTACATATATTTCATATTCTAATGAAAGTTAATACATATATGCAGAACATTGAGAGGGATTGTGGTGTGTAAGATCATATAGACCTTATTTGGAATAAAAATGGCTTTATTTCCCACATTATTTTTTTCTGTAATTTGGAACTTATTGCTGCAGGAAAACAAACTTAGATGTTTGAAAACAGTATTTAAATAGTTATTAATCTGAGTTTTTCATGATATCAAAACCAATTCATAAATTACCATTAGTAACAAGTTTGCCTCATTAAAAAGATCTGTTTGAATAGTAGAGCGAACTGCAGTCTGACAGCTTTTATTAAATATTGTTGATCACAAAGCAAACAGCTTTGATCCTGATGAGACACTGAGTTACTATAATAGAGTGAAAGTCAGGCAAGAAATGCCACATGAAGTCCAAAGCAACCTCAGAAGTACAAATGAAGTATGCACACCAAAATACCCACCCATCCCCACAGCCTTCACAGAACTCATTCTCATAGGCCTGACCTGTTTTCTCCATTTAATCCAAACAGGTTGAGCTCATCAGACTTAGGCTTGCACAGAATTATCCGAAGGTTGAAGTGAAGTCAGTGGATGGGTTTCAGGGGAGAGAAAAGGAAGCAGTGATAATCTCCCTTGTGAGAAGCAACCCAAAAGGTGACCCACTTGTTAATCATTTTAACTCTTTCCCTGTTCTATGTTTATTCCACAAGTAAAGGGTTGAATAAATACACAAAGTATCTCCCTTTGGAACTGAAGCAGATGAAAATTTTGCAAAAGGCAAATTCATTAATTTATATTGTCTGGTTTGTAATTTTTTTCTAAATTGTTTGTATAAAAGAGAGGTTCTGATCATGAAAGAATCAAAAGAACAAGGATCTGAAAAATTAAGTAATATTTATGTACAAGGTGGATAAGTAGTTTGGTATAAAACGTAAATGTATGGATAAAAGTTAAGAAAAAAATAGGTTGAAATAATGACATCATTGAATGTTTATTGGCAGAAAATTTAAGATGGTATGTTTATTTTCACCATGGCAGAAAATAGAGGATCAGATCTGCATGTATATACTACTTCATAAGCAAACAACAGGCTATGTTCTGATAACTCAAACTTGGGCTGTCTGATCTGAGTGCACTGAGTTTTTGCCAAGGTGTTAAAAGAAGTATCTATGAAAAAAAAGTTAAAGAGCCCATTATGAATGTCCATACATGTGCTCTTTTTAGAATAGTGGTAAATTGAAACACTCATCTTCGTATGGGTATGTATAAGGTTGAACACTGTTTGAATAGGCTGGTATATTTATAAGTTTGTCTTTGTAAACAGAGTAGACCCCTATCATATGGCTCTTGTAAGAATAATGTTGATGATATTCTACAGTTTCTGCCCATGTCAAAATATCTTATGTCCATATGCCATAATAAAAATTCATTTAATTAATATTCATGATGTCACTACATCTTACATAAATATTCATGAGGTAAAGACTTAAACATGTTTATATTGTGTATATGTGTTTACTTGGTGTTGTTTTTTTAACTCAGGAGAGGTTGGCTTTCTGTCAGAAAGGAGGAGAATAAATGTGGCAGTGACACGTGCTAGACGGCATCTGACGGTGATAGGCGACAGCGTGACAGTTAGCAAAGACTCGTTCCTTAAATCTCTAGTCGACTATCTGAATGCTGCAGGGGAAGTCCAGACTGCTCAGGAGTATATTGATGGTACTTTGAACAGCTTTAACCCGCTGCGTTATTTCAATGCCTTTTCATGCCTTTGCAAACAGAGTATGGCCAGGTCAGACAGCTCCTGTAGGAGCCATCTGATGAGGGTCTGCTCTTTTTTTATGTGAAACCCATCGGCGGGTGGGTGGCCTTTTGTCTCGATTCGTTTACGGACGATAACATTAGTTCTGTATGTCCGATCTTCATGAAACTTTACATGTGCATTGATATCAATGAGGGCAGGAACCCTATTGATTATGGGCTTTACCAGACCAAGGTCAAGGTCACTTTTTCTAAAAATAGATTGTTTTTCAGTAGTACTTTTTCGTTTCCGGACGATAACTTTAGTTCTGTATGCTCGATCTTCATGAAACTGTATATGTGCATTAATATCGATGAGGACAGGAACCCTATTGAATATGGGCTTTGCCCGACCAAGGTCAAGGTCATTTGTTCTCTTAAAATATTGTTTTTCTGTAGAATTTTCCCGTTTCCGGACGATAACTTTAGTTCTGTATGTCTGATCTTCATGAAACTTCACATGTGCATTGATATCAATGAGGGCAGAAACCCTATTGAATATGGGCTTTGTCCGATCAAGGTCAAGGTCAGTTTGTTCTAAGAATATAGTTTTTCTGTAGAATCTTCTCGTTTCTGGACGATAACTTTAGTTCTGTATGTCCGATCTTCCTGAAACTTCACATGTGCATTGATATCAGTAAGGGCAGAAACCCTATTGAATATGGGCTTTACCAGAGCAAGGTTAAGGTCGCTTTTACTAAAAATAGATTTTTTTCAATAGTATTTTTCCGTTTCCGGACAATAACTTTAGTTCTGTATGCCCAATCTTCATTAAACTCCACATGTGCATTGATATCAGTGAGGGCAGGAATATGGGCTTTGCCCGACTATGGTCAAGGTCGTTTTTTTCTTCTAAAAATAGATTGTTTTTCTGTAGAATTTTCCCATTTCCAGACGGTAACTTATGTTTTGTATGTCGGACCTTCATGAAACTTCAAATGTGCATTGATATCAATGAGGGCAGGAACCCTATTGAATATGGTCTTTGCCTGACCAAGGTCAAGCTCACTTTTTCTAAAAACAGATTGTTTTTCAGTAGAATTTTTCCGTTTCCAGACAATAACTTATAGTTCTGTATATCCAATCTTCATGAAACTTTACATGTGCATTGATATCGATGAGGCAGGAACCCTACTGAATATGGGCTTTGCCCAACCAAGGTCAGGGTCACTTTTTCTTAAAATTGATCGTTTTTCCTTTTTCGTTTAGGGACTTATATAGATTAAACGTAAAAAAAAGATTAATTTCCGTGAACTATTGCCACCTGATATGGAGTAATGGCCTTTCAACTGAAGACATTTGACGGATGTATTTTGTGACATTTTGGCACTCTTGTTGCCTGTAAAATGATTAAAATATAATTTTCCAGTTTCTGCCATGGTAAAATATTTTCTTAGTCATAATGCAATTATAAAAATCTGGCTAATTAATATTCATGATGTCAGTATTTCTCACTATTAAAATGATCATGAGGTAAAGGGTTAAAGATGTATTACCGGTATGTGCATTTTTCGTATTAATCAATCAATGCCAGAAGCTGTACACGTATACATACAATGAAATTGATGCTTACAACTCATTTTCTGACAGGATATATTTGTTCAGTTAAATATTATCGCTATCCGAATACTACTAAATTCTTTAAAAGGAGCCTCCTTTTAGAAATAGGGATTTTGAACGGAAATCAGCAGACATCTTCAGCCAAGTTCTGAATGACTCCGATTCTATTTTGGAACAACACTATGAATATAAATTAGGTTGTTATATCACATGTACAATGGCTGACACTGGTTGTTGACCTACATATACATCAAATGATTATTTCCGCTTTGTAAATTTAAATCTTATGACAGATTCCGGCCAATGGCAAATGCTGTTCCGTTGGTTTCCGTAGCAATCTATTTTTCTGACACAAATAACTATTTACTAATTGTGCTGTTTAGTGTTGAATAAGTGTTAAGGTACATAGATTCCAATGCTGAAGTCAGTTTGAAACACAAAAGTTTTGGAAATTAATTAAATTAATTATAGCTCCCCTATTTATCATGGGGAGGCATTGTTTTTGCAAGAGTTGTCTGTCTGTGTTCATATGCCATAATAAAAAAATGTAATTGATATTCATGATGTCATTATTTCCCTATGAATATTCATGAGATAATGGTTTGAAATAAGTTTCATAAAAAATTCTTTTAGATGGAGTACTACAGGAGACTATGGCCAATCGTCCAGAACACTTAGATGGCCTGATGTCCATTTCAAAACAAGAATCTAGTAAGGGAGCCAAGCCAAAGGTGCCCAGGTCCGCCAAATCTAGCACTAAACAGTTGGACAACCAAAATCAAAGAGTGCAGAAACCTCTTAAAGAACACAGAGTGTGAGTATATAACAGTATAACCTCTTTATAATGACTACATCAAATGTCTGCATTTTTAGACAAGTGATATCTTAAACTTTTACTCCATTACTGGCCATGTCAGAAACTGTAGAAATATATATATGTATATCATAAACAAACCGAGCAGACCCTGATCAGATGGTTCCTACAGGAGCTGTCTGGTCTGGGTCCACTTTGTTTGCATTTAGGCATAGACAGGTGATTTATGGAGTAAAGGGTTAATACAGGATGAAAGTTATGCAGAAAACCCGCTTTTTTGTATTACATGTACTTAAATTCTGCATGAGGGAATCAATTGTTCTTATAAAAGCTCATGTTTATTCACTGAGTGGTTTTACGTTTGAATTGGGGTGGCATTTGGGAAGAGATTTGAACATGTGATCCTAGTTTTGTCTCTTTGCCATATGACAGAATGTAGATCCAGAAGAGTTGTCATCATAGAAATGGCTTCTGGTCAGGATCTGCACTGTTTGACACCTAATATTTGCAATGTTTTGGTTCCCAACTGCCACAAAGAGTAGATCATGATTATATGCAGCTACTGTCTTGGCCTACTTTATTTAATCCTTCCCCTGTTGCATATTCATGTAAGAACTTATGACATCATGAATATTAATTAGATTGTTATAAAAGCACATGGACACATGTTTTTTTTACCATGGCATAAAATATAGAATCATATCTATATTATACAGTAAGCAAACAGCATATCCTGACCAGATGGCTCATATAGGAACTGTCTGATCTGGCTCTACTCTGTTTGCAAATGCTTGAAAAGGTGTTTACATGAGGGAACTGGTTAAATCCTCTTTCATTGCTACAGCTCATAAAGAAAGACATGCTGGGTGTAGCGATTTATTGTACAGTAAAACCTCTCTTTAACAGCCACTAAATTACATCAAGTATTTTGTGTTTAAGACAGGTGACTGCTTAAAGCAAGGTAAAAGTAAAACAGAATGCTCCTATAGGGGCGTTCTGTTCTACTTTCACCTTGCTTTAAGCAGCCACCTGCCCTAAATACCAACTAATTAACACAATTTAGTGGCCGTTACAGAGAGGTTGTACTTTAGTACATTTTTAGTTCTTCTGTTTCGAAAAAAACGTTGAGCTATTGTGATCACTTGGTTGTAGTTGTAGGCATTGGCATAGTTGTAGGCGTTGGTGTCGTCGTCGTGCAAAAACTTTAATGTAGCTGATTAATAATGAAACTTAATAGGTTCGTAGATCTCTTTGAGGAGAAGTGTATGCAGTGGAAAAGCACAAAATCGACGAGCTCTTATTGTGCATCTATAAAAAATAAGTATACTGTTTATGAAACACATAATGATCCACCATCTGTACATGTATGCTATACAGCAGAGCAATAGGTGGGTATTTAGATACTAAAATAGTCATTTGTTCTCCAAAACTTATGTTGTGATGGCTCTACAGCCAATTCCAAAGAGTGGTCACAAGATATGGTTTGGTGGAGAAATAAAGGAGCTATTCAAACATCGCCTTTTCTTATTTCTAGAGAACAGTTAGAGACTGAAGATTCTCAGGTACAGGAGATCCAGACTCAACTGGACCAGTTTCTGCTCAATAACAATGCAGACATGTTGGAGTTCCCGGCCACATTAACAGCACATGATAGATTCCTGGTACATGAGGTAAGTGTTTTTTATGCCACCATACGGAGGGCATATAGTAATCTCATTGTCCATCCTTCCATCCCAAATTTCGTGTCCCTTCTATAACTTTTTTATCTGTTATGGATTTCAAAATAACCTTGCACAAATGTTCACCACACAAAGACGATGTGTCGCGTTCAACTCCCTAGTCCATGGGTTAAAGGTCAAGGTCATCCTTCGGGGTCAAAGGTCGGGGCATAAGTGTTTCACAAACACACTCTTGTTCTATGTTTGTTCCATACTACAGTTGAAACTTGTGTCAAATTCATAGGGACCCGTTAAAAAGTTCAACTACACAAGAGTTTTTCTCAAAAAATCATTTGACATTCTTTACATTTCTATCTGAATTCTTTGATAGCTAATTAACTATTGTCTGCAAAAATGGTCTTGTTCTAGTCTAAAATTGCATTGCTTGAAGTGCCATTTCAAAAGTTTAACCCTTTCCTCCATAAATATGCCTTTCTACGCCGCTGTAATAACCACTTCTTGAATCCATTGTGTTAAATAGAGCATTTTCTCCTATAGGAGCAAATACTCTATTTATCACAATGGTTTCAAACAACGAAATTCTAAAATTTTACTTTTCTCTAGTAAATACTCCTTTTGGGTAGATTCATTCAAAGAGGTTGGGTCTAAAAATAGCCTATGGAGGAAAGGATTAAGAGTTTAAAACACTTTTAAATCATAAAGGAGATGCCGGTTAATAATCTCAGATTCATAGTGTTGAAAGGATTCATTCAGCTACCATATTTAAAGTCATGCTGGTACTTGTAAATTTTACATCGTTTGCGCATGGTGTATAAGAAATGTAAATGTATTTATATTTACAATATAGAATTTATGTCTTTGTTCAAACTTGTTTTTTAAGATGAGTAGCAAGTCACTAAGGTCACCAAATTTGTATTATACTGCAATAAGACTATGTTACAAGTTTTAGATTCATCCTGGTTCTGACCGAACATTAGATTGGACACAGGTCATTAGAGGACTAAAGAAGCTATTGTGTTAATAACAGGCATGAAGAGTGACAGGAAATGGGTCATTTTACACACAAAATACTCGCTGTCTTGAAATGCTGTTAGTTTAGTCAGTTTATATAATTGGCAGGCTTTAGCATCTCAGCGACTAATTGTTTATTTGTTTGTAGCATTAACTCTTTTCATGCTAGCGGAAAAACTGTGATTACTTAATATGCATACAGTTTGGATCCAGATGAGACGCCGCATAACGTGGCGTCTCATCAGGATCCAAACTGTTTGTCACTTTGACCATATTTTTGCAAAGAAATGAGAGAAATTTTAGTTTTAGAATTGAAGCAGATGACAATTGTTGCAGACAAAAAATTACTTAGCGTGCAAAGAGTTAAGCTGTGGCCTCCTGTACAAACACTGTAAATAACATGTAAACATCTACTTTGAGGATGGGAAATGACTGACTTATTGAAAAAATGATATCACAGCTTCAGCCATGTCCAAGAATTCCCTTGTTCAGATGCCATGATAAAAATTCATCTAATTAATATTCATTATTTCTCACATAAAATATAAATTAGGCAAAGAGTAAAGTACACTCTTCTTTCATTTCTTCTCAGATTGTTGGCAAAGTGTAACACCAGTTGAATTATAATGAGATAGATAGTCACTTGACATCTCATCTGGATCCAAACTGTTTGCAAAAGTGATCACAGTTTGACCTGAAGAATCTATCAAACGTTTTCTAAACTTATATTGAGGAATTGATATGTAATCAGCATCATAAGAAAAGATGTCTTTACTTCTTCTTTCAGTTGTCTGAAAAGATGGGCTTGGGTCATGTCAGCAAAGGTGTTGGTGAAGAAAGATACATTGTAGTTACAAAACCCTCAGTGTCCAAATCTTCTGATGATCAGTCCAGTGTTGCAGAGCATTGGGACAAACCAGCGCACAAAGATAAATCCATAGCTTCTAATCAACTGTTTGGTGATGCTAATGGCAAGAAGGATGCAGAGATCAAAGTGTCAAACTCTCTGAATGTTGAGCCTAGTTCAAAAGAAGAAACTGCTAAATCAGTTACAGAATCTGCATGTGTTGATGCACCTGTAAATGTGCAAAATAACCAGAGTGGTGATGGGAAATTACAGTGCAAGATCTGTGGCAAAGATGTAATAAAAGCAAATATTGATCTTCATGAAATTCATTGTGCCAGGAGGACTAATCAGGCTCAAGCTCAATCTGCTAAAACAAATGACACAAAGAAAAGCAAAGTGTCCAAGTCTGCAAAACCGAGACAGTTTGACAAGGAGCTAGCTAAGAAAGTAGAAAATATAGCCGACGATGATCTGGATACATTGTTAGAAACAGTTAAAAAAATGGACAGTGTGTGTTGCTTTAAGAAGTGTAAGACCAGTGTGCAGACACTATTTAATGTGTGTAGTTTTTGTGAAGGAAGATATTGCATTTCTCATCAAATGCCTGAGGTCCATGGGTGTGGGGATGCAGCAAGGGCACAAGCCCGGGCTCGTATTAGTAAGGATGGGGTACTGTACAGGGGAAGTGGAACTCCAAATAAGAAACCTGATGATGCAAAAAAAGCTCACTTGCAGCGTAAACTTGATAGCAAGCTAACAGATATGGCCTCCAAAAGAAAAGGCAAACCAAAGAAATAACTAATGCATTTATTAGGAAGTTTTGGTCATAGACAATAAGTCGTGAATACATGTTTGTTTCTAGTAGGATCTCCTATCTCCTGTGATATGATAATAAAGAATCCTTCACACACAATTATCAAGAGCAAAGGGTTAAGCCATGCAGTCAGAGAAGGTGGTGTATAGATAATAAACACAATGAAGCACCAGTACAGATAATGTTATCTGATTTGGGACTACACAGTCTGGCCTTTTTTCAAAGTGCAAGCCATTTGTCATGTCAACAGAGTTGTATGAAAATGTCATTGCTACAAAGAAATTAAATGATTTCACATATAGGTAATTCACTTTTGTATTTGATATTTTGTCCGCATGATTGTTATATTAAAACAAAGAGTCTCAATGGCTGAGTATTTATTCAAGAATATAATATTTTGAGCTAAAGTTTCTGTTTCTGTGTTAATATGTCAGTTTAAAAATTAATCCAATTAATATTCATTATATCATTGTTTCTTACATAAATATTCTTTGAGTAAGGGTTTAAACATTAACCCATTCCCTCATACTCAACCACTCTGAATGAATCTACCGAAAAGGAGCATTTACTTGAGAAAAGGAAAATGTTATACATGTAGTGTAGTATAGAAACCATTGTAATAAATAGAGCATTTGCTCCATAGGAGCAAATGCTCTATTTATCACAATGGTTTCAAGAAGTGACTATTAAAAATGTACAGAGGCATAGAAAGGCGTATTCATGGAGGAAAGGGTTAAGTTAAGTTACCAATGGCTATATGAAAACCACAAGGATATTTTAGATGGTGAAATACATGGATAAACAAATCTGAACAGCAACTTTTGTTTTTGTTAAGAAGTCGTGAACTTGTCATTCCATCACCTTTTTCAAACTAATCTGAGTGTTTACTGCTTGCAAAGTTCCAAAGATAAGTTTTCCTTTTATCAGACCCTATGGTTATAGAACGTGTTTTGCTTTAGACCGAGCTAAGTATCAAGCATCTGATGATCAGTTTTTGAGTTCACCCACCATTCAGATACATAAAATGAGCTCAGACCCAAACTCAGAGGGTCTATAACTATAGAGAATGATATTTTGTAACCGGATTATCTGAGGTGCAAATGCTCTATTTATCACTATGGTTTCATAAAGTGACTTTTAGAAAGGCATATTTATGGAAGAAATGGTTAACCCTTTACTCCATGGATGTTCATTTCAGAAATAATAACATTGTGAGTATTAGTTAGGTAATTTTTAAAATTACATATAAACACAGGAAGTGTTTGCCATGTCATAAACTGTACACTCTGTATTATTCCATAAGCAAACAGTTTAAACCTTGATCAGGGTCCATGCTTATAAAGCTTTTAGTTGAGTCTGAGTTTCGTTCTCAGGCTTTTGATTGGTCAGAATTGAGTTCTCAAGCTTTTGATTGGTCAGATTTGAGCCAAAGGCTCAAATCTGACCAATCAAAAGCTCGAGAACGATCTCAGACTCAACTAAAAGCTTTATAAGCATGGACCCAGACTACTCAAGAGCTATAAATAGAAAATGCATGTTGAGAAAGACATGGTACTTAGTGTTCTAAGTTGTCGCCAATACTAGCAGGATTGATGTTAATCCTTTCCCTAAACCATGTTCATTTCAAAACCTACGGAATATTCATGGACAAAATTATAATAATTAAATATAGAAGGTGAAACATTGTAGCCATTTTAGAAAATAAAGAAACATATATCAAATTGAGTTGGCAAACACAACAGACCCTGATCAGATGACTCCTGTTACATTCTGTGGGAGCTGTCTGATCTTCTGATCTGGCTCCACTCTGTTTGCAAATGCGAGAAAACACGTTTATAGCATCTACTGCAACTATTCCAGAATGCAAAATGGCCAACATGGACCGTAATTATACTGGATTGATGCTGCTCAGTGGAAACTCATTCTATTTGTGACAGGTAATCTAAACTGCTCTGATAAACACGGAGTTCTTATTGTTTATTAATCCTTTGCTCCATATATACGCATTTCTACGCCTTCGCAAATAGAGTAGACTTAGAACAAACGGTTCTGGGAGAAGTCGTATGATCAGGGTCTGCTCTGTTTGTTTATGATATAATATAGATACAAAATGTATGAGTCTACAGTTTCTGCCATGGCCAAAACTTCATCTGTCAATGTGCTATGACAATAAATAATCTAATTAATATGCATGATTTTGTTATTTCTTACATGCATATTCTTGGAATAGAGGGTAAGAACAACATTATTGAGAACCAACAATTAGTAGGATCTACATTCTACACATAGAGAAAATGAATATACATGTATCTACATAACCGTGGATCCAAACAATCTGAATCAAGCAGCCAGTTGAACAAATCGATAGCATGAAGAATTGTACTTGGAAATTAATCAATCTGTAAACTTGCGCTGGTGTGCTCCACAAACTACTTTACTGACAAAGGACTATACTAAACGTTATTCCGGTAAGAAAATGTTTTTAAAGAAATACTATGAGTTTTCTTGGTGCAGTTATGTTATTGCTTAACCCTTTCCCTGTTCTATGTTTATTCCAAACAATACGTACTGAATATTCATGGACACAATAGAAGGTGGGACATTGTAGCCATTTTAGACGGTAAAGAAACAGATCTTTGAAACTTCAATTAGCAAACAGAGCAGAGTCGTCTGATCTGGTTCTACTATGTTTGCAAATGTGTGAAAATATGTTTATATGAAGGAAAGGGTTAAAGTTCTGAGTCGGTTTATACTGTAGTCATATAGCTTGCACATTGGGTTGCATGGAGGGCCTGCGGTCAAGGTCACTGGTACTTATGTATATGTCTCTGGATAGATGGATTAGTATATCTAGACTGAGCTCTTCAGCTTGTATGAAGATCCATGAAAATGCAGCACAAACTGTGCAAGCAGTTCGATTCACAAGTAAATTCAAAATGACCAGTCGGCCATCTTGAATTTATTTGGGAAAATAATTATATTATGCACAACTGCATATCATTACATATACCTAGAACGTCTGATCATTCTGCAAAGTTTCGTGAGATGCCTCAAAGTAGTTCAAAAGACCGACGACAATAAATAACAACTGCATGCCGAGTCCTATTACATGTATATACATGTAGTTATATATATACCATCTTCAAACGCTCATTATGTTCAAATAAGAATTAGCAGCCATTTATACTTGAAAAACTGGTATCATTGTTTAACTGCGATTATTGTTATTCCAATAAATTCTCTGGCAAATACCATCCGTTCCTACTGAATGGATTCTAATGTAAAACAATAATGAACATTTTAGAGCGAATATTCGGCATTCAAACGATTAAAATTTCCCTGCATAGCCAGCAGGAAAGGCAGAAGCTTGTGGTTGTCCTTGGAGCTGCTGTGGTTGTCCTTGGAGCTGCTGGGTGGGGAATGTATTCAGTGTGAGGTTGTTTGCGTTCGCTTGTGTTCTCCGGACTGAGGTATTGTTTGTTAAGCGGTATTGGCAATACACCCCTCCAGACACTGTTGTTAGTACAGCAGCCGCAAGGCACAGGTATGGAGAGTAGCCAACGCTTGCTATCGTATCAAGCTCGGTGCTTACAATGAAGAACACTGTCCAGCCTAGTAGCGCCATGCCTGAAACAGAGTAATTAAATTATTGTTAGAAGTTTATTATACATATAAGCCTGGTCAGCCTTTTGCTAGTAGTCTTTTGCATAGCAAATATTTACATTTGTATAAAGTATATCGTGCTTGGCTACACCATGCATCGACTGAATTGCTAGATAAACCAGAAAAGAGACACAACACGCCTAGGAAATCATATGAATACGTGTATACGGTAAATCCTCTCTAAACCGAAATTCTAGTAGAGAATAATTTAGATATTTTAGGCATGCGGATGCTTAACCCTTTACCCAATAGCCTGTTTCTAGTTTTGAAGACATATGACCACTTAAAGCAGGTTGAAAGTAAAGCAGAATGCGCCTTAAGGCGCATTCTGCTTTACTTTCAGCCTGCTTTAAGCTACCGCCTACTAGGATATAGAAAATATTTATTATGCAATATGTTCATGACTGTATGAATTTGAACTATTTTCTTCAGCGGAGGAATAAATCAAACACGCTAAAAGCCGCTTCTATCAGGTAAAGGGTTAATGCAGGGCGAAAGCTCCCGTAGAAGCTTTCTGCATGACTTTCACCCTGCATCGAGTTACCACTTGTCTCCATGGCCAATATTTATGCTAGATTTAGTTTAAACATATTTTATTTCATTAATGTACATAAATCCACATATCACTATATATACATTAAGGATTGGATCGGAAGCAACATGCTTATTTGGATCCTCTCCTTGACGCATTATAACTACACTGGTGGACATTGTATAACATATCATGACACAACTATGTCGGTGAGTACAACTCGAATAACTAGGAGAAAAACATAAGAAAACGGTACATGAATGTGTCTACAACATAATAGTGTCTCGGTAGACGTACAGAATGGAATGTTATATATTGGATGGTACTTCTGTTACATGTACGTTTGAAGAACACAATGGACGTAGAACATCATTCATGACCAATATCATAGAAACAGCTGGAAAGAAAATAAAGAGAATGGAAATAATGTTGGTCAACATGATGGAGGTCAAGGGCCGGTGAGACAAGGAGTGCATATGACTATGGTCACCCTACTTAAAAGAAGTCAAATAATGGAACTTAACCGAATCTTTTAGTTTCTAAAATGAACTTCTGCACCGCTTGAAATATGATAGTGTTACTATGTGTATCAAGTGATAGATCACCGTAAAGAAGGAGTTTCACTGTAACAGGCCGTAAATAGCTAATTGCATGTTTTAAATGAGTACGCTGGAAGTGGTAAAGCGGGCATATAAGACAGAAGTGTTCAGTACTTTCGATATCACCACAAGAGCATAGCGGAGAGGCAACAATGTTTTTCTGAAACAATGGAAGGTTTAGTGCGCTACAATTTGTTCTCAACCGGGTATGGAGTATTTGACCCTGTCTTGTACCAGCATAGAAGTATAAGGGAACAGGGGTGGTGTCATTGTGGTCAATCGCGGATTTGAAGGATGACTTTGAAACAGAGCGTCTGACTTCTAAGGGGAGTGAGTTCCATTCACGAACAACTGAGGGTAAGAAGGAATCCGAATACAGTTTTGTCTTGGATTGCACAGTCTGCACATTGTTTTGGTTTCTTAAAGGATAATGACTTTGGTCGCCAACAAGTGGGGGAACAAGTGAGGATAGGAAATCAGGTGTTTCTTTATGAATCATTTTGTAAAAGAGAAGTAGTTTGTGTTTTCGCCTTCTACAATCGAGAGATGCCCATCCTACTTCTTGTTCAAGATTCCGAATGGATATAAGTTTAGTTGCTCCTGTGGCGATTCTTGCAGCCTCGTATTGGATCTTTTCAAGTTCATACTTCTCATTGTTTGTGCAATTATCCCACACGACATCTGCATATTCCAGCAGTGGTCTAATAAGACTTAAGTATATTTTTTCGAGTGCTTTCCTATCTAAAACATATTTTAATTTACGCATTATGTTAATTCTTTCCCAGGCTTTAGATTTTATATAATCGATATGAGAATGCCATGATCCATCGTGTGATAAGTGTATTCCGAGATGCCTATGCATATCAACCTCAGTAATTTCTTTGTTTAACATTGATAAAGGAGGATGTACAGGCTTAATGGATTTTCTAGAAATTTTCAGTGATTCGGTTTTAGTTGGATTAAAAGCAACTAGCCAAGATTTTGCCCAGTCTGTTATTTTACTGATATCGCTATTCAAGGTACTTGCAGCAGTATCTGCATGTTCTACGATTAAATAAAGACTTGTGTCGTCAGCAAAAAGGCGAATATTAGAATGTATATCTGTTACTATGTCATTAATGTATACATGTATCAAGAATAAGAGTGGTCCAAGTATAGAACCCTGTGGTACCCCAGCATTTACAGGTAGAAAATCAGACTTGGCACCCGGAATTACAACACATTGTCGACGTTTATATAAGTAGTTAGAGAACCATGTACAAAGACGGTCTGATATACCAGTCGCTTTGAGTTTGACCAAGAGTCCCGCGTGCCATACCCGATCAAAGGCTTTGCTAATATCAAAAAAGACAGCTCTGATTTCTTTTCCATCATCTAACGCTTTACAGAAAGCATTATACAGAAACGTTAACTGGTTGACGGTTGAGTCCCCTGGAATAAAACCTGACTGAAAAGAGGAAATATACTTAATATCACGTAAGTAGTTAAAGACATGCTTAAACACGAGTCTTTCCAGTACTTTGTTCAAGTTACTAAGAAGGGAAATAGGACGATAGTTACCCACGTATGAAGGATCACCTTTCTTAAAAATAGCACATACATGAGCTTCTTTCCAACTCTGAGGCACGGTACCTTTAGAGAGGGATGTATTATAGATATCACAAAGAGGGTGGGAGATCTCTTCAGCCAGTTCGCGGAGGATGCGATTGTTAACATTATCAGGTCCAGCTGCTTTACCTAGAGGAAGACAGGCGAGTACCGACTTGACGTCGTTAGGACAAAGTTGAAAGAAAGGCATCGTGTGATCAGCGCGTGTAACACGAGGAGGCGTTGCATTACATTCACCAAGAACAGTTTGACCTGTAAAGTAAGTATTAAGTAAGTTTGCCTTATCGATGTTTTCAACGACAACTTCATCATTATTAGTCAGAGGAGGAATAGAGTTCCTGTTTTTAGATGTTATGAACGTCTTGAGAATCTTCCACCAGTCTTTGGGAGAGATATTGTTATTGTGCAGTTTTAAGGACAAATTTTCAAAGTACAATTTCTTTGAGTTACGAATAAGATTGACAACTTCATTTCTGAGAGATCTAAAACGGACCCAGTTACTATTTGTATTGGTGACTTTTGCTTTTTTATATGCTCTTTTCCTTTTTCTTATTTTACTTTTGATTGTTGAATTCATCCAGGGCGGTTCGTAGGGCCTAATTCTAATAATTTTATTAGGGATGCATTCTTCTGATAAGTGTAAAAGTTTATCTGTGACATTTCTAGTATAAGTATCTAAGTCATCGTCTTTAAGGTCAGTCCAGTTTGTCAGTCGTGCTTTTTCTCTTAACTTGTCATAATCCCCTTGTTCATATTTCCAGATTTTCCTGATGTATGACTTAAATTTAGGCTTTCAGTATTTAAATAAACCATATATTGGGCAATGAAATCGTTGGTCTTGTAGGAGAAAAGGTTCACCTACACCACTTAAGGACAAGTTATTTCTATTGCTCACGAGTAAAATATCAATAATTGAAGATGAATGTTCGGTGAAATGAGTAGGTTCTTTAATGACTTGAGAGAATCCGAATTGTTGACAAAAGTGATCTATTTTACGTGCACTGGGTGGATGTAGCATATTGTAGTTAAAGTCTCCAGTGACTATAATATCATCTATACCCGTATCTACTGCCAAGTGGAGGGAATCTTCTATCAGTGAGTAGTAATCAGAATTGGAGTTTGGGGGTCTATAAAATACACCAATTAGCACATGTTTGTGATCTATGAGGAGATCTACCCAAATACACTCTAACCCTATCACTTCAATATCCATACGGCGAGAGTACTTAATATCGTCTTTAACATACATTATGACACCACCGTGGTTGTTGTGGTTACGGTCTTTACGTTCGGGTGGGTGAAATGAAGGTATCAACAGATCAGCTGGTTGAACAGATTGACTCAACCAGGTTTCAGTACAGGCAACAACGTCAAAACCATGGAGTTCCGTATTCACAAGATCTAATTTCGGTAGTAAACTTTGAACATTGTAATGAACTAGTGAGAGATTATGGGCATTACTAAGTAAAGACAGTACACTGTGGTCGCTAGAGCTAGTTGATTGAAAGGATATGTTATTAGTTTCGGGGCCTGGGTTTGGATGAATGTCACCAGAGAGTAATATAAGAACTGACAGCCACATCAAAAATGTAGTAAAGAACTGTACTCTCATCAAGAGTTTAACATACGCAGCATTACTACAAAGCATCGCACTTACTGCATGCTGACGTCTTCTTTGGTAAACGATATTTGCACATAAATTTGAGGTTGATTTAACATACTTTGTAACCGAGTAATCTTCAATTTGTGAAGTACTTATCCATGATAATATCAAGCAGTGCAGCAGTATCGGGAAAGCAAATCGACAGTTGTAGGACGGCATGATAGCGACTGATCTATGCATGGACTTCAACTTACTTTCAGCAACAAGAACAGAAACAGGATTATCGCTAGCATACCGACACACCCTGCCGAAGTAATGTCATTACAATTTTCCAGCATGGGTAATTCTAAGTCATTAGCACAACTACCCCGGCCATCACGCCCGGGCACACCATCAATATGACCAATACAGTTAAGACAGATAAGAGAAACAAAATGAAAAAGCAGTTGGAACATAGAATAAATATTGATAGGACAAGGTTTGCTTGTAATTACTGAATATATGCACAAAAAGAGATATTTAGACTATAACGGAAGGGTGTACATCTTTCTTACAACACTTTACTTATTGTTGCATTCAGTGCGCATTTGTTTGCATAGAAATGACAATTTCATATTGATTTTTCCCTCATTCGAGTGCCTTTTCCTACATTTTGCTAACAGAGCAGTCCCAAAACAGGCGGCCTCCGAAGACGCCATCCGGTCAGGGTCCGACGTGTTTGCTTATGAAACTACAACAGATCTGAGATATAAACAATACGCATACAAGCATTACAAACAATATATCTATCAAGGTACACTGCAAATACAAATCGCCTGGTAAATGGTGATCGTATCTAATACGTCGTATGTGTACACTTTGCAGCCCGAAAAAGCCATTGCAGATAGAAAAACACTATTATGAACATCACATATCAAACAGACAGGACAGACCCCGGCCGGACGGCTCCTATAGGCGACGCCCGATCCGGGTCTACTCAGTATACAAACGTTTTGGAAAGCGTATTTACTAGGCAAAGGGTTAGTGTACATGTACCAACCTCAAGTCGTATGAAATAAGCTCCACTTGCGGATGCAATGCAGTATTTATATTGGTTTGACCAATACAAGCATTTGTAATACAACTAATGAGAACACATTGTGATAAGCTTCTCAAAACGAAACACAAGTTTTATCATTTAGATTGGAATTAAACCATAACTATCCGAACATGACAAGTTTCTTATACCTTTTCGCCATGACTATTCATGTACGAACGTGTTACATCACATATATTACTATACCAGTTTTGATATTAGCACTTAGACATACGAATGTCTCGTCATACAAGAAATTACAGATTCATATATAAATAACAATTCATGAGTTACGTCCATATTATACCATAAGTAGACAGGGCAGACCCTGACCAGACGAGCGGCTCTTTCAGGAGACGTGTGATCCGGGTCTACTCAGTATGCAACAGACTGTTTTAATAGCAAATAGAAACAGTACTTGTGACCATTGCAGAAATTGTTGAGTCATGTCTATATTATATCAAAAGCAATCAGTGCAGATCCTGGTCAGGCGTTCCCACAAGAGACGTCTGATCCGAGTCTACCCAGTTTGCTAACGCGTTGGAAGGCGTATTTATTAGGCAAAGGGTTAGTGTACATGTATTAACTTCATGTCGTATATTATCATGAGAACCAAGGTTCACTTGCGGTGGACTATGCAATCTTTATATTTGTTTGACCAATACTAGCATCTTTGGCACGACTCATGAGATCGTCTTATGAAACTTCATCCAAATTGTGGTAATCTTATCGGAACGAAAAAAGAGCCTTATCACTAGGCTGGGGAAAATATAACTAACCTAACACGACAAGTTTCTAAAGCATTTGCTCCATAAATATTCGTGTACGAAATAGTAAGACCATGAATACCTATATTACCACATCGATTCTGTTTTATGATGGCGAATGGACATAGGATATTTCAGCCATTAGGGAAGCCAAAAGCAAACAGGGCATTCCCTGGTCAGACGCCCCTACAGGAGACGTCTGATCCGGGTCTACATAGTATGCAAAGGATTCGGAAAGCGTATTTATTAGGCAAGGGGTCAGTGTACATGTATTAAACCTCTTGTCGCATATCCTTATAAGAACAAAGCTTTACTTACGGGGTACATTATGTCATTATTATACCAAGAGTAAGCAGGGCAGACCCTGATCAGACGCCCCCTACAGAAGACGTCTGATGCGGATCTACACGGATCTACAAAGGAGTTGAACGGCGCATATATTAGACAATGGGTTAGTGTACATGAGTTAAGCTCATGCCGTATATTATCATATGAACTAAGCTTCACTTGCGGTGGACAATGCAATACTTATATTAGTTTGACCAATACTAGCACATTTGACACAACTAATGAGAACAACTTATGAAACTTCACGACAAGTTTCTAAACCATTTACTCCAAAAGTATTCGTGTACGAAATAGTAACATCGTGTATTATACCTATACTACCACACCTTTTCTGTTTTATAATGGCGAAATGGCATTAGAAATTTTGGTCATTATAGAAGCCACAGTCATACATGTATCCATAACATTTCATAATGCAAACAGAGCAGATCCCGACCAGACGACTCCTACAGGAGGCACCTGTTTTGGACCCTCTCCGTTTGAAGAACCGAGGGGCGAAAATATAGAGTAAATGGCTGAATCAAACAAACACGTAATGCTAGTCTTAAAGAATTGATCCGTTTAACACGTTTGAGATCAATAGAGCCATATTAATACCTCGCACTAAAGTGTGTTACGATAGACCCTGTACATCACTAATATTCATGAAAGAATGACATGAATAGTAACTGAATTGCCTTGATAACAATGGACACAGTAACTTTTGACTAGAGCGTAAGCTGTAGAGTTACGTCTATATTATATCACAAGCAAACTGAGCAGATCATGACCAGACGGCTTCTATGGGTGGCGTCTGACCCGGGTCTACTCGGCATGCAAAGGCTTTGAAGAGCGTATTTATTATGCAAATGGTTAGGAGTACATGTAAATTAAACCTCTTGTTGTATATCTTTACAAGAACAAAGCTTTACCTTCGGGTCACACTATGACTTGTCGTATATCATTACAAGAACAAATATTTACCTTCGGTACACACTATGTCTACATTTATCAAGTTAAACAGGGCAGACCCTGGTCAGACGCCCCTACAGGAGACTTCCGACCCTAGTCTACCCAGTATGCAAAGGCTTCGGAAAGCGTACCCACTAGGCAAAGGGTTAGTGTACATGTATTAAACCTCTTGTCGAATACTATTATAAGAACAAAGCTTTACTTACGGGGCACATCAAGTCTATACTATACCAAAGCAAACACGGCAGACCCTGGTCAGACCCACCTTACAGGAGACGTCTGATCCGGGTCTACTCAGTGTGCAAAGGCTTCGGAAAGAGTTTTTATTAGGCAAAGGGTCAGTTTACATGTATTAAACCTCTTGTCGCATTTCATTACAAGAGCAAACATTATTTACGGGGCACTTTATGTCTATATTATACCAAAGCCAACAGGGCAGACCCTGGTCAGACGCCATCTTCGGGAGGCGCCTGATCCGGGTCTACTTAGTATGCAACTGCTTCGGAAAGCGTATTTATTAGGCAAAGGGTTAGTGTACGTGTATTAAACCTCTTGTTGCATATTATTATAAGATCAATGCTTTACTTGCGGGGCACATTATGTCTATATTATACCAAAGCAAACAGGGCGAACCCTGGTCAGACCCACCCTACGAGAGACGTCTGATGCGGATCTACCAAGTACTCAAAGGCGTTGAAAGGCGCATTTATTAGGCAATGGATTAGTGTACATGTATTAAACCCCTCGTCATATATTATTATATGAGCTAAGCTTCACTTGTGGTGGACAATGTAATATCTATATGTGTTTGACCAGTATCAGCATCTTTGACACAACTAATGAGAACAACTTATGAATCCTCATCCAAATAGTGATAATCTTGTCGAAACTAAACAAAAGTGTTATTATTTGGATGGGAAATATATTATAACTATCCAAACACGACAAGTTTCTAAACCCTTTTCTCCACAAATATCCGTGTACGAAATAGTAACATTATGTATTATACCTATACTACCACACTGCTTCTGTTTCATAATGGCGAAAGGGCATTAGAAAGGTTGGTCATAAAGAAGCCGCAAAGTCATATCCATAACATTACATAAGTAAACAGAGCAGATCCCGACAGATGTCATAAATTAGCACACACACACACACACACACACACACACACGCACACTCATTGTTCAATCAACTTTCACACTTAATCTTTAACCTGCTGCTTACACGTTCATATACAAAACACATAGTTTTAAATGCAGCATAGTTGTACAGATGTTTTTATCCTCATAAAGAATTCAACTAAATTATGGCAAACAAAATACATATAGCAAACTAGATACTGCTAAACACAAGGCATTTTAATGCAAATACTAGGTGCGGGATAGTTTGGATCCAAATTAGATGGGTTAAATACTACACACAAATCATATGTAGCAAGCTAACCCATACATCAAGTGCTAGATTCCTTACATATTCAAAATGCAGACCACGTGTTAAGCTATCAATAACACGACAAAACAAACATGTAACCCCTTACTCATTAAAACACATTTAAACATATCTGTAGAGCAAGCCCAGAGCAGTTGTCCGATTAGAATCTGCCCTGTCCAAAGTTGGCATAATACCGATGTAGAGCTACAGCAATTCAATACCTGCCATTATCCCTTTCGCTTACATATACGTGTCTTCGCCCATTTGTAAACAGAGCAGACTCAGACCCGTTGGCACCTATAGAGGAAGTCTGATCAGGGTCTGCTCTGCTTGCTAATGGAATTTGAATGATATGCTCCTTTACTTTCTATAACGACTACAATATTTCACCGTACGTATTTCGTTGAAGCTATTTCTAAAATGACTATCCTGTAGGCACAGACATTTGGAATAATTATAGAACAGGGAGAAGGTTAATCCCATGTCCGCACTTCATTTTAGAATGCAGCAAACTGATTATCCCACATGTGAATGCTCATTGAGTATTAGGTTAAAGGTCGTTTCATCGGATAATGTAATAAGATGTTGGAATTCCGCACTCTCACCAAATTTAAATTCTAGAAAGTCACACGTATCATTACCATTTTAGACGATACATTTGACTGTAGAATTCATCGTATTCCTATATGTACAAATCGCTCTTCACAACAAGTTTGGACCCTGACGAGGAGGTCAGAAATGACCGTTTCGTCTGGACCCAGATAATTTTTACCACAATATAAAAACCGCTACAACAAGCGCATCAGTATGTGATTGGAACGAAGTTACATCTTCAATACAGGTAGTAGTTGTTATATTTACACATTACTACATCAGTTTTATCCGGCCGAGGTTTGGCTCCTCTGATCAGGATGCACAATGCTTAATAACCTAAGCAACAAACAGTCTGGAGTCTGAAAGGACGGATTGTAACCAGTCAGTCCATCCAGATCCACACTGCGTGCAGATGTCATAAATTAGCACACACACACACACACACACACGCAGTGTTCAATCAATCATCAGCTTAACCTTTAACCTGTCGCTTACACGTTCATATACAAAACACAGCGTATTGAATGCAGCATAGTTGTACAGATGTTGTTGTTTTTTATCCTCATAAAGAATTCAACTAAAATATGGCAAACAAAATACATGTAGCAAACTAGATACTGCTAAACAAAAGGCATTTTAATGCAAATACTAGGTGCGGGATAGTTTGGGTCCACATTAGATGGGTTAAATACTACACACAAATCATATGTAGCAAGCTAACCCATACATCAAGTGCTAGATTCTATACATATTCAAATGCAGACCACGTGTTAAGCTATCAATAACATCTAACAAAATAAACCTGTAACCCCTTACTCGTTAAATACACATCTGTAGAGCAAGCCCAGAGCAGTTGTCCGATTAGAATCTGCCCTGTCCAAGGTTAGAATAATACCGATGTAGAGCTATAGCAATTCAATACCTGCCATTAACCCTTTCGCTTACATAAACGTGTCTTCGCGCATTTGTAAATAGAGCAGACTCAGACCAGGTGACACCTATAGAGGAAGCCTGATCAGGGTCTGCTCTGCTTGCTATTGGAATTTGAAAGATATGCTCCTTTACTTTCTATAACGGCTACAATGTTTCACCTTACGTATTTCGTTGAAGCTATTTCTTAAACGATTATCCAGGCATCAAACAATCCGGAGTCTGAAAGGACGGACTGTAACCAGTCAGTCCATCCAGATCCACACTGCGTGCAGATGTCATAGATTAGCACACACACACACGCACTGTTCAATCAACCTTCAACTTAACCTTTAACCTGCCGGTTTGCACATGATTACCTTGCAAACAGTCTGGATCCCTATGTAACGTTGAGTAATTCAGCATTTTATTGTGATCCAGAATGGTTACATTGTGTAGAAAAATGAATAATCCTCATGTCTGGAAAGGGAATGTGCGAAAAACTTGGAGTGCTAACGAAAAGTTGCCCAACAAGGGTCGACTTTCGGGCCTATACAGTATACGTAAAGAAACCACTATCACTACAGTGTACACAAAAGTTAAGCTCAGCCTGATGACTGGGCGTCCGCTTTAACTTCGTCAGACTTCCCTGGAGACCTATCAGACACCGCGGTCTGGTACGGAACCAAATCATCTTCCGAATCAACCTTCAGGGTGGTGTTCTCCTTGTCTTTTATCAGGATTGTTCCATCACTAGACCACGCCCCAGCTAGGTCTTTAGACTTAACGAGACCCCTGCACTTATAGAGTAAATTACTTCTAAACTTGGTTAGATCCTCATTCACGTAAACATCGGCGTATTCCGCTGTATGCTTAGCTCGGGCTCTAGCAGAATAAAACTTGGCGCGGGACCGATATGTAGAGAACTTGACGATGATTCCCCGCGTCTTGCCTGGAGATGACTTCCCTGTACGATGCGACCTATCGATTTCCTCTAGTGACAAAGTCACACCCAGCTCAGATGCCATGTCTAAGATTAAGTTATCAGTGGACTCAGTTTTGGACTCCGGTATGCCAGTAACACGCACTGAGTTACGTCTACTGTACTGTTCCGTGGCATCGGCAACCTGCTCGAGCTTCTTAACTCGGACCTGCAGCGATGAGTTAACAGACTTCAGCGTTGCATTCTCTTCCCTCAGTTCAGCAACTTCGCATTTAAGTCCCTCTATAACCCCGGAAGTTATACGTTGGATTAAGGCGTCTGACATGCCCGTCACCATGTCACTAAGCTCGGGCCGAAATGATTCGCGCAGAAGCTCCGCAATACACTTCAAATCCTCAGCCTTGAGTGAATATTGCGGAACTGACACAGGATCCATCACCACGGTAGCTTCCTCCATTGTCTCCTCTAAGGACACGGAAGATTCGGATGGTCTATTCTTCTTTAATTCTGCCAAATAGTCAGGAGAGGACAAGTAGCGCTTTTTCGTACTCTGATTTGGCGTAGATGTCTTAGACGATGCTGCGGCGGCTTTTTTCCCGCTGGCACCAACCTTTCTTCCGCTCATACTAACAACCCTTAATAACTTAACAACTTTGAGCAGTTTACTCAAAGAATTCCGTAGCGTAACCTATACACAGAGTTGAGTGAAATGTACTTCTCGTACTTCTCGTGCACCACGTGCAGTGTGTAGTTATTTACAATTCACAATGGACAGTGAACTAAACAAGCAACATTTTCTCAATAAAACACTCAAAATTTTCAGCAACTTTAATTTCAGCTGGTAGTTCAAAGTTTCATACCTTATTTCCTTGAGTTACAAAACCTATAAGTCCCCATAAAACACTAAAAATTCACATTATTCACAGGAGCGAAAACATCCGGTTATCCACCATAACTGATCACGTGAAAAAAAAAAAAAAAAAAAAAAAAAAAAAAAATGCTAGATTTAACGTCCTGTTTAGAGAGGTTTCACTGTATGTGTAAACAAGACCTATACTCATCTACATAATTTAAAGTCCCATTATGTTTACAGTTTTAGCATCACTTTTCCATGTGAAAAATTAAAAAGATAGATTTTTTCGTCAAAAGATGGTTTTAAAACACTAGCAAACAAGTCGCGATCTCTAAAACTGTTTCATTTCGAAGAAATCAAAGGGATCAGATCGTCCGCGATATGTTAATGAGCTTCTGCAACGTGATCGTCACGTGATTTCCGCTTAAATGAAGAAAATGGGGAATATGGAACCAGCTGCTTGTATTTTTTATTCAGTTTCAGTTTCACTTTTGTTGTTTGGTCGCACTTATGGAAAGATTAAAAAAAATAGGACCAGAGTTTCTATATTTGTAAGTTACTGTCCATGGTCCCTTATAGATCTAGTTTATACTGTTCTGATTGTAACGTGATATTTTCCCGTGTCCGTTTTTAGCAAAATAAAAACAAAACCGTAAAATGATCTTATTTATCACATTTAACCTCATGAATAGCCCATTAATTTTGGGACGGAAATTAACCCATTATCTCATATTGGCGACTTTTGACGACTCTGTAAAAGTCACTTTGTGAAACCATTGTGATAAATGGAACATTAAATTTTGCTCTTATAGGAGCAAATGCTCTATATATCACAATGGTTTCAAACTACAAAATTCTAAAAAAAAAATTCCTTTTCTCTAGTTAATGCTCCTTTTCAGTAGATTTATTCAAAGAGGTTGTATCTAAAATACCCTAATCATGTCTACTAAACCCTTAACCCAACAGTAAAATAATCATGTCTCCTCTAATTCAAATCTGCTCCTATTTTGACTACTAAGGATTCCACCAAACTTTTCAGAAATTGTTTGCAAAGGGTTAACCCCCCCCCCCCCCCCTTGTATATTAAAGCAAGAAATAATGACGTCATGAATATTACTTTTTTATAATGGCATTTAAACACAGGACATTTTATGGCTCAGACAGAAGCTGTAGAATCAGATCTATATTGCACCATAGACAAATAGAGCAGACCCTATAGGAGCCGTCTGATCTGGGTCGTCTCTGTTTGCAGAATGATGCGTAAAAATGCGCTTATATAAGGGAAATGGTTAAACAGTTTGGATCCGGATGAGATGCCGACTCGGCATCTCATTTCGATTAAACCCTTCAACTTAATCCAGCCATTGATACCTGTCAAACTAATATACAGAAAAACTTCTCTATAACACCTTGCTTTAAGCAGCCACTTGCCATAAATACCAATTAATTAACACAATTTAGTAGCCGTTATAGAGAGGTTTTCCTGTATTTTGTACAATACAGATATGCTTGAAAGACATGACCACCATCTGTAATGTTGAAGATGCTGATGCTTTTAAATGCGGTTACACAACCAACGTCAGACAATTAATTATTAGATCAGTTAGGAAACCCTCGGGATTTCGACGTTACTTTTCCAAGTTTTTCGAAAACCGGCCGCCGAGTAGAACTTTGCGATTGGAATCATCGTTGGCTAAATGTTTGACGTGAATATAATAACTGAGGCTTAAAATGATTGTCGATACTTGCAACGTGTTTTGAAAATGCATAAAAAATACATGAATTATTTGTTCATATGCTGAAAAGGAGTATATCTAAAGAAAACCACTTTCATGATGTTATTCGGAATGTATTAGTATTTATTCGTGTTGCGTTTTAGTTTCGTTAACTGTTCGACTATGGAATGCGGGTTGGGACATGCCAATTGCCATTTGCTAAACTAATTTGCCAAATGAAATATTTACGTGTTCTTCTCGCGTACAGATGTACATAAATTGGGTATATTATTGTTTTGATAAGGATACAAAACATATTGTAGAATGAAGTCCGTCGATCTGTCTAATCCTTGGACCCACCAAACACTCTTCAGAGAAAATAAACTAGAATTAATTACAATATGGCAATTGGCATTTGGCAAATTAGCAATTGGCATTTTGGAAAATTAGCAATTAGCATATGGAAAATTAGCATTTGGCAAATTGGCATTTAGCAACTAGAAATTAGCATTTGGCATTTAGTAATTGGCATTGCCCGATCCGCACGGTACCGACGAAGATCCTAAGATCTTATTTCTATAAAAGATCTTATTTCTAGAACACAAAACATATTGTGGAATGAAGTCCGTCGATCTGGATACCGAAAAGGCAATGCGGTGGTACTAAACTGGCAAATTAGCAATTGGCATTTAGCAACTAGAAAAAAGGAATTAGCATTTGGCAACTGGCAAAGTAGCAATTGGCATGTCCCGACCCGCCAATATTATTTTGTTGTAGAACAAAAATTAAAAGTATCGATGAACACGGCTTATTTTGTGTCACATGGGCATTTTTCGATATATACATGTAAGTTCAAATTGACAATCTTCATAATAATGATTGAACATAACAAATGACCAACTTTTATGATGCTATTGAAAATACAGTAGAACCCTGTAATGCGACCACTTAATAAATAAACATGGGTGTTGTTAAGCAGGTAGTTGCTTAATGCAGGAAAAGGGTAATACAGAAAGCTCCTGTAGGAGCTTTCTGTATTACTTTTGTCCTGCATTAAGCTACCACCTGCCTCTACCACCCAAAATTATACCTCTTTTAGATGGTCATATTAGAGGGGTTATACTGTATGCGTTTAATTTAGGGACTATCACTCTAACCCTTTCCCTGTTCTATGTTTATTCCAAATTCCTATTGAATATTCATGGACAAAATAGCTATAATGATATATGGAAGGTGGAACATTATTTAGAAAGTAATATCGACCTAGTGGCATGGCATAACCTTTGATAAAACTATTGTTCACATGTCAACCAGCTTGAATCTTGATGAGGTGCCTACTTACATCTGGATCCAAGTTGTTTGACACCCGGTCAATGGTTCCTCAAAGATTTGATCGAGCCGGAAGTAGTCCAAATTGTATCATATCAAAATTTGCGCAAACATTATCATTTCGCAGTAGGGTAAGAGTTAAGAATATTCTGTGATAAGAACATTAACAAATAACAGTTCTGCACTATATTTACAATTCTGAGTTGTTTCTCTTTGTATACAAGAATGTAGTATGATGCGCTCTGTTGTGTAAGTCTAATAATTAACACATCAAACATATTTGGCATTGACATTTACCATCATATAAGGATCCCGTTGGAAATAAGTTGCAGCACTTTAATACGAGGGATGTTCCATTAATTATGTCAGTGTACAACTATTTCGTGCCAAGCGTGCTTTACGTGATAAAAACCACCGCGTGTAGATAGAGTGATCCCTCAAGTGTAACACACGTGAATGTCGCGTTTATAACTTCACTGACCTTGCTACAGTAATGGCTGGGAAAAGAGCACACAACGTGCTTGAAATTTGGGCCTATATATATATTTGTACGACAGACCCCCAGCAAAGCTATTGAAAAGGTGTCCTGATAACGGGTGTAAGTGGACACTTTTGTACGCCCGTGCTTCTTGTGGCTAAAACCTATCTACCTAGGATTTGAATTGGGTGAACCAAGGGGAAAACATTTTGTACTCATTTATGAAAAATTCATTTTTAATCAAAATTAAAAGTCTACAACGTACTGTCGTACAAGTAAGATACATGTACTCGTCTTTCTACCATAGTGTCTTCTTACAACCGTTATCAGGACGGTTTGTTCGCATGACCTCAGACAAGTGTCCTCGGCTACGCCTCGGACACGTCTTCGGTCATACGAACAAACTGTCCTGATAACGGTTGTAAGAAGAAACTTTGGTAGTAAGACTCGTACTGTATCTATTACATATATATATAAAAGGTAGGTCACAGCTTGGCATAAAGCCTTTAGATATTCACCGCGAGGTGTGCGATATCTATGGGGATGATAAAATGTCTTATAGGACTATTTGCAGGTGGGTGGCTAAACTTAGGAGTGGGCTGCAGCAACTTGAAGATGCTGCTCGCCCTGGCAATCTGCAACAACAACAACAACAAAACAAAATATAGATAAAATACGCAAAATACTCCAGAACGATGCAAGATTCACCGTGAGACAACTAGCTAGGTTGACCGACTTGTCGTTAGCACGTGTTCACGGAATTCTGAAAAAGCATTTACAACTTAGAAAAATAAATGCAAGACAGATACCCAATTTGTTGACGGATGAGCAAAAGCGAACCCGTGTTAGAAACGACAAAGCTACCCGAGCTATAACAAAAAGGCTTTCAACAACTTAGTAGGTGATGCGATCTGGGTATACCATTTTGAGCCCAGGCGAAAGTGTTCAAATCGAACTTGGGCCACCAAAAATACACGACGCCAGTGTATTGCCAAACGAACACGGACAATCAAGAAGGTTTTGTATGTCATTTCTTTGACAATAAGGGTCCACGGACACTCAAGAAGGTTTTGTATGTCATTTTCTTTGACAATAAGGGTCCAGTCTTGCAAATTTCTGTGCCAAAAGGTAGAACTGTGACAGCTTCGTTCTACAAAAACGTTGTACGAAGGAAACTAAAAAATGTTACACCAGCCGCCGCCCCAAAACAGGCTTCGGCATCTCAGACTCTTGCATGGCAATGCACCTGCTCACAAAACACGCATTGTGACCGAGGTTTTGGAGTCTGAGAAGGTTCAAAGTCCTCTCACAGTGACACCCTCCATATTCTCCAGACCTCGCTCCCTGCGACTTCTATCTTTTTCCAAAACTGAAAACTATCTGTCTGGAAAGAGATACAACTCCAGAATTGCTCTTGGTTCTGCTGTACATCAGTATATGATGGGTATCCTTCTTGAAGACTACGAGAAGTGATTCAAAAAGTGGATTAGTCGCCTGAAACGGTGTATTCAGGTAGACGCAGAGTACCTTGACGGGCAAAGTAATAAAACATGAAAAATAACGTCCAAAGTAAAGGAGAAACAATGTTGATAACATTATTATTGGAACACGTACCCATCGTAGTGGGTTATTCTGTGATATATACGAGTAGATGTGTCAAATATTTATTGTTTTGTATAAGCATGGTATTAATTCTTGGGTATAAAATAGAACCTGTCTTTTAAAGCGACCATCAGAAAGCGGTCTAATTATGGGTCTGTAAGGCAGGTGGTAGCTTAATGCAGGTCAAAAGTAACGCAAAAAGATCCTAGTATAGGAACTTTCTGCATTACTTTTGCCCTGTATTAAGCTACCATCTGCTTTTTAGCACTCCTGTATTTAACCCATTCCCTCATATTGACGACTATTGACGACTCTGTACTTTGTGAAACCATTGCGCTAAATAGAGTATTTGCTCCTATAGGAGCAAATGCTCTATTTATCACAATGGTTTCAAACTACAAAATCCATTGTTTTCCTTTTCTCTAGTTAATGCTCCTTTTCGGTAGATTTATTCAAAGATATTGTATCTAAAATAGCCTATGAGGGAATTGGGTTAACAAATGATTAGCCGGCCGCTTAAGACAGGTTCTATTGTATAAATCTAGGTAATAACATTTCATGCGATAATACATGTACATTATTGATTCATGTCATAGTAGAATCTATGCCTTTTATATTTTGTTTAAAAAAACATAACATAGATCTATATTTTCACAGATAAGTCCATCAGTTTAGATCTAGATCTATATTTATTATTAGTTGACATGGAGAAAGAAAACAAAACAATAAAACAAACAACGATGAATTAACTTTAACTGATACAGGGCACAGATTGAGGTGTTTACCTATTACTCCGGCTGAAAGATCTGCTGACCTATAAGGTCTACCTGTCTTCCATGTTGACCACGCATTGGCAACAAGAACACCGAGCAATACAATGGTGAAAACATACATTACCAGGGGATATCGCAGCCCTTGTATGACCCCTCCTGAAATGATGTATATTAAGAACCTCATACATTTTCGACAAACGTATACAAGACTCGGTCATGTAAAATATATTTATATTCACTGTTTATTAATAAAATATAGTAGAGCAATGGCACCTAAATCCGACACGCCCCTTAATTCGACACCTTTTAATAACCATAGGCCTATCCATTTCTCCTAATTAAATGTTTTAATTAATAATTTAATTGATGATTTCATAATGTCAAATTTAAATATTGACTTCAGGAAGAAACTCTGATCACACATGCGCATTTTTGTTGACATTGGTTGGTCTGAAAAAAAAATTGAAATTTTTCAGACCCGAAGAAATTGTGTCAAGATTACGGAAATTGTTAAGGAGCATCATAACGGAAGGTAAATGCGCTGCTTTATTTTTTGTAAAATTTAGTCATTATGGACACTAGAGAATAAATCATTTTGACAAAATGTGTTTGTGCTGTTTTTCATGTAGAATGATCCTGGTTTGTCTGTTGGGCGATTTGACCTTCAAATTAGGGTTGTCGAAATAGGGTGGCAAACTATTTGAATGCTCCTTAATGTTCGACATGTCTAAATTTAGATTAAGATTTATATATAGATCTAACTAAAATTCTCTTATAAATAACATTTGTGTCCGTGGCCGAGTGGGTAAAGATGCTAGATCTAATAGTGAAACATATTTTGGTATTCATGGTTGACGGCAGCGACACATTATTGTTTTTCTTTTTCTTTTTATCTTTTGATAAGTTTATTTTGGGGATTACTTTTCTTTTTATCATTGTAAATAAACAAATAAATGTTTTGTTTTGGTGTCGAATTTGGGGTCCCCCTGTCGAAATAAGGAACCCAAGGCAGTAACGTTATAATTACGTCTGCATAATGTACACTTTCTTTTAAAAGTACAAAAATGAGTCATGCAGGAAACACCACATACAGAACAAACAGTCGCTCGAACAGCAACAAGAGGAAACAGCAAATGTACATAACTATAAAAACATCAAGAGACGCACAAAGACAAAACAAACATACAATAGGGGGAAGATGGAAGTACCAATTCAAAAACGTTGGTAGATCTAAATGTACGTCTTTCTTTGTTGCCATGTCGAAGTTAGGACAACAACAAACTCATCGTTGCGACGAATATGTGTCTTAATGTGTCGAAATAAGGGTCCTTAAATACTCTATAATAGGTCTATGTTTTAAAAGACAATGGTACATGTACATTAACAAATGACGATAAAATAATTAAAACTCGCATATTGCAAACAGCTTGGATCCAGATGATATTCTGTTTAATCAAGACATTCTTTTGTCAAAAATCAAATTGCACCAAATTCCGACTTGAACAAACATTTCAATTTCTTTGTCATTTCAGGTCTAAAAACAATGTTTTCCCGTTATAAACATGTTCATTTCAAAATGCAAATGGTGGACGAATGACGTCGAGTGGAATGTTCGATTTTTTTTCTGAGGGTAATAATAGCTCTTAAAAGTTGACGTCATGCATGAAATTACGTCATTTAGTATGCAATGAATTGCTGCTGAAAAATGATACGCTCCACTATCTATAATGCGGCGGCCATTTGCAAGGAAACAGCTGTTCGAATTAGCAATGTAGAAAATGCATTTCGGCATTGTTTTCCTTGTTACTGCATGACATTGAGGGATATTCGTGAAAAACGATGCAATCAGATGAAGTAGAGTTAAGTTCAGTATGACTCGAAATAAGAAAAAAACATCGATTCAAATTCAGTGACAAAGTAATGGATCGAAATTTGAGCCACTCTACAGTACGGCAATACCTTCACATCTTTCATCTGAACAGTCAATTCCCAAAAAGTGATGGAGACCAAAACCCAGTTTTCCATCCTTAGTCTCGTACACTATCCAAGAAGGAGTAGCCGCGCCAACAACCTGAAGAACGGTGGCCGCCAAATTCATACACACAGCAAACTTCAAATTTTCTGGTATATCCGCTGACATCTTCACTCGAAAGTCGGCACATATGACGTCACTTACTTGTCAGTGTATTAATACGTCACGACTCATTGAGTCTGTTTCATGTCGATATCGCCCGGAATCATGTCGTCCCTACGAGCGTGTGACCAGTTAACTAGATATATTTACTCTTGCTTTGCACATACCCAGGTGGAATGGATGACTTCTATTTAAATCTTGACCTGATGATTATTCATGTAAGAAATAATGACATGAACAATTATTAGATCTAGCTGACTTAATGGCACATGTGTAGATCTACACAAGATGTTAAAGGTAGATATAGATCTCGTGGTAGAAACTGTATATTATTATACTGTATAACTACAGGGCGTAGCGCCCATTACGCACAATACGCACAATACGCACGTGCGTATAAAAAAATTTGAAAGCCAAACTTTTCAAGAGCCATTTTTGCTTACATTGTATTTATTTTGAAATTCAAGTAATAAAATTAAAATTATAAGTTTAACAGAATCTAGACCATCTATCTGGAAAACCAAAGTTTAATGTTCATGGTGCGTCATAATAGAAAAAGCTTTAATAGTCATATAAAATTATGACATCATAAATCAATAATTCGTCGTGTGAGTATTACAACGTTCTATGTCCATTTTGTAAACAAATAGAGTTCTATATACCGTTGGAAAGCTTATTTCAAGAGCTATCTCCTAGTGCAAACCATGTGTTAATTTGAGCTTTCTATTTGAAGTTATCGCCAGTATTACAAAGTTCTATCTCCATTTTTAACGTTCTGTTGAGTCTTACAATGATCTATGTCCAATGAACCAGTCAATGATTTCCATTTGATCACGTGACAGAAAATTCCAAAATGGCTGCGCCCTGCAAGTTTGTCCAGACGCTGTCCAGGTAAATACGATTATGTCAATTTTATACTTGTTTAGTGAACAATATTTAGTTTAAATACAAGAAAGCATTACCTACTGTTGCATGGCTGAATATTTTGTCGTAGACAAGTTTCATTATAAGCTGTATCTAGTGAAAATTGATCTAGAAATCCGATTTCCTCTAGTCTGTTGGTTCTGTTTTGGCGCAATCATGACCGAGTGTATTATGATAGGGCTCCATGCTTTATCAGTATCAAAACTAGATCTCTTTAAGGTTTCTAAATTTCTATACAATCTCTTTGTTTTAAAGTTACTATTGACATAACATGTCACATAAGGGGTGTTAAAACAATATAATTATAACATGACAAACGATGCAGACCCTGGTCAGAGGGCTTAGAGGCCTCTGACCAGTTGATGCACTGTTTGCATAGAACAATCATATTCTTAACAGATACACCGTTTCTAAATGACGAGTTATCGGAGACCGTGGCTAGTTGGTACATATTTTACATTTTGTGCATTTTTTCATCTAATTTGGAAAAGACAAAAACCAATGGTACAATTCTGAGAGTACTAAACACGCTTTAGATAAAAACTTTTAAAATTGTGTCTGAGATCGTTCTCAAGTTTTTGATTGGTAAAATTTGAGTATTTCAGATTTGAGTATTCGTCTCAAATCTAACCCCTCAAAAGCCAGAGAACGATATCAAAATTCGACTTAATAGCTTTATAAATTTGGGACCAGGTGAATCGAAAACTTTGTTGTTACATTCAAAGTGTCTGTTTACACCCTCCATTGCCAAGCTAGACTACATTCGCATTTGCAAACAGTTTAGACCCAGATCAAACAAAGCGTATCATGGCGTCCAATCTGATTTGCAACCATATCAGGGTTTCACAATTAAGAGATGCCAAAAAATGTTTCACAAGTCAAAAATGCAAAATGATGTTTAAATTTTGTTTAAAAAGGGAAGCAAACGTAAACATTACGCGAATATGGCTGTCATACCTCTGAGATAGGCGGTTAAATACGTCAGTGTGGCATTGAAAGGGTTAAAGTAAGCTGAAGCTAATTAAAGCCGTGGTCACATTACGGTCACGCATGTAGTTGTCCGTAGTACATTTGTACGTAGTTAACCGTTAATTAGGATGGAGTAGGTTCGAAGTAGGGTCACGTTTAACTATCTACAGCATAATCAGGGTTAACTAGGGAGAACTACGTGTAACTACGGTAAACTACAGCCAAGTAGGGTCAGCTACGATCATTCATTAGCAGGTGTGCTGTACCATCTAGCCCCATGTATCAACTAGCCCTATTCTCTCCGACTTGTCGTTAGGGTTGAAGTGTTAAAAAGGATATTTACAGGGAACTAACAGTGTCGCTTATTTGTTTCAGATGAGATGACCTTACTCCTTTTAATGCCGGACAATGTATTAGTAGCAATACTAAGAAAACTCCATCTCTTTGAACTTCTGCAGGCTGTTAACAATTATAATTTTTAATAGTGTCCTGTTTGAGGACTTTGATTTTGACAGCCAGTTAGAGCTTAATGAATCTTCACTCGCAATCACTCTTGAACATAGTGTAGGGCTGAAACGATTCTTTATTCACGGGGCTGAGATCCACTGTTCGGTTCCGAAAATTGACCTGTTGACACAGAAACTTGCATCAGAAAAACTGTACTGGTTAGATATTTCAAACATTCCGGTGTCAACACTGTGTTTCCTGACAATGAAACATAATTTGGAAATTTTAAACGTTTCGAACTGTTCAAATCTCAAGGATGTTGACTTTACAGTTATTCCATGCTGTAAACAGTTAGACCAGCTCTATGTATCCTTTACTGTTATCCATCTGCTCTGCAGTGCAATTAACTACCTTGGACATATGTTGCATTAAAATAACAATCAATCAATCAGTGTGATTGCATCCTGAAAGAAAGTTTTAATACGTTGCTGTTTTTGAATCTCTCTTTGGACAACACCATAAATAGACTTCTTTTATATGACCATTATAAAGGAACTAGAATATACTGTTGTCTATAAGACGTATCTTTACACTCGTATTAATGGCGTTGTCAAAGGTGGATTTTGAAACTGCCAATGACATTTTTAAAGGTGAATTGTGTGAATTACATGTGGCATAGAAAAGTGTTAATTGAAATAGTTTCATAAATGTTACTGTTGCATAACAACGGTGTATAATGCTGTACGATTAGATTGATAGAATTGTTACTCAAATTATACCCATTCAGACCTGGTTATTCGTACATTTTGATACACCGTGGTAAAGTTTCAATTTGAACAAGTTTACGTAATAAAGGTTACTAAAAGAGGTTTGTTGTAATGGTCTATCTCCAGCTTTGGTAAAGAAAATACTTTTTTTCAAGACTGAAACATGTTCTATGTCCATAGAGTGGACATATAACATTGTAATATTTAATGCAGTTGTCTATTACAATTCTGATAATGTTCTATGTCCAGGGAATGGACATAGAACATTGTTATAATAAGTGAAAGAGAAGGTAGAGTTTGTAAAATGATCTATCTCAAACCGAAAGTAAAATATATCTAAAAAACCATGCTTACAATCCACACAAAATTTGAATTAAAACCTATTGCCTTCATAATGCATCGGGTAAAGTCAAAAGAATTTTTAAAATCCATGAAAATCTTGTTGTTCAGTGGGTCAAAAACTTTACAGTCGATTTTCTCAAAGCAGCCCTAATGTGAGATAGAACGTTGTAAGACTCACACGACGAATTGTCACGCGAACAGTCTCATCATCCTGTAAATTTACGTCATCATCTTGCAAACGTCATCTTGACAGCATAGTTTACTCATTATAATATTGAATGGAAAAGTAGTAAAGTCAAGCAGGCAAAGCCACATGCAAGACGCAACCACCACCAAAACACCGATAGACAGCATGACACACACACACAACCACACACCCAAACGCACACACACACACACACACGCACACGCACACGCACACGCACGCGCACGCGCGCGCACGCGCACGCACACACACACACACACACACACACACACACACACACACACACACACACACACACACACACACACACACACACACACACACACACACACACACACACACACACACACACACACACACACACACACACACACACACACACACACACACACACACACACACACACACACACACACACACACACACACACACACACACACACGAAATGAACACAGAAAACACCAAAAGACACACAAGAAACAGGGACAAACGTTCCACAACATGAACAAACCACAAGCACAAAGACGGAAGGCAAACAAAAGGAAGGGTTAATTATAGTGCTGAATTAATCGGGAGTAGTAACCGCGATTAACCGGTTAATCGGAGCTCTGTCACACAATCATTCAAACACCGTAAATCTTGGTACGAAAATGCGACTGCATTATTATGGCGAGCGGTCTTTTAGTGGCATGAAGAGGATATGCAAACAAGAGTGCCATTGGGCACAACATACCCCGTCGAGGCTTTGTTTAACATAAACTGAGGTTAACATATTTGCTAAACGCAAATTCTAAGTCCAATTGTCCGACATTGGCCGTATGATATACATACCAGGACACATCCATGCTACTGTAGCATGTCCAGATAAACATTGTGGTGTAATTTGAGAAGGATCCAAAAAGCAGAACTTGAGTTAGAGATGTTACAGACGGACATACAGACGGACAGTGCCATTCCATAATTAACGCCCCGTTTTGTCCAGCGGGCGTATAAAAACTATCTACATACCACAATTGGAATGGATAGACTCTGGCTTGGCCATACTGCGTATTCATAAGCATATCGACATTGATGTTGAACGAGTCATTTTACACATTTGCATTACGCAGATGTAGAAAAATGGATATTTTTCTGAATGAAATAGAGACAAGTGAAATAGAGACAGTTAACACTCATTCTCAAAAGAATTATACATTTGGGGAAATAAAAATCTGAAAACTGAACCTATTTTGAGAACAGTTAAAATTTTGTTTATTAAAATACATTCTTAATACATTGAAGAAATTATATCTAAAAAAAATTGAACATCATATAAAGTATTTAAAAATGACGCTATGCAGAACTTACAGTTAATGATCACTATTTTTGTACCCTGTAATGTACGCTACAATGGTATATGTCATCTTTCATGAGGTACTGTTTGCATCCTAATGTATTTATGAAAGAATATCAGGATGAGAAAACATGTATGATAATCCATGTACATGAAAATGTCTAGTTGGTAGATAATTAATATATGATATCGACTTATCAACTTTATGAAAATTGATCTTGTTTAACAACAGATGACCGAGACCAGTTAAAATCCAAGTACTTACTAATATCAATTTTAATATTTAAAAAAGTATTGCCCAAAATCATTGCATATTTACTCCAGGTTTTAATGACCCATTTTGACACATCTTTTATGCAATTCCAACTGAGAAGTTTTTCTTCTAGTATTGTTATATTCAAAATTATAGGCCACGTGCAATGTGTCGTACATTACACACTTAGTAAGGAAATCGGAGGGTGAATATTTTAAGCTAAACATGGAACAAGAAGTGTTTCTGGTGATAAGGTCGAGTACATGAGATGACAAACATGTATTATGTGATGTATTTAATGCAATTGCATGTTAAAAGATCAGACAGTAACCGCCCGTGGACTATTATTTGATATCATAAATGGAAATTAATAAACAATCATTTGTATTGAGTAATGCATTTTATTAGTTTTTAATTAATTATTTCCAAGAATGTGTCCATGCAGTACTCATTAAAGATTAAAAAAGAAAGTGCAACTTGAACTACTTATGTCAAGTTACTATATCATCAGTTTTTGCTTTCACATAAATGTACCGAACATTACAGTTTTACATTGGCATGCAATAAAAATAATATGCAGTAACACAGTCTTTGATTTTCTAAGAAAGTTAGTTATGAATTGAAATAAAACAGTTTCAGTGAAATATATATATACTCTACAATGTCACGATTATTAATATTTATTATTATTACTATTATTATTATAATTATTATTATACCATATTTATATAGAGCTCTTTTCACACAGGATATATGTGTTCAAACGTGCTTCACATGGATAAATTACATGTACAAAACAGGATATATTCAATGTATATCGAATATTTAAAACAAACTACATATATATTTAATACATATATATCGATAAGAATAATAATGATACAGCATTGAACAGATAGAAACTACATGATTGTCTACCAAATCAATGCAAGTAATAACAAATCAATGACCAAAAGGGACACCATGATCACCTGTCTGATCAATGAGATATGGAAAAAAACAAGCACTGAACAGAAACCACATGATCGTCTATACAGTAGTTGTAAAAATACAATAGCGATAAAATCACTAACCGGAAGGAACCGCATGGTTATCCATCCAGCCAATGAAAGATATGCAATAAATATGAAATCATTATCCGGGAGGAATCGCATGAATGTCTATCCGGCCAGTGAAAGAAATGCAATAGATATGAAATCACTAACCGGAAGGAATCGCATGAAAGTCTATCCAGCCAATGAAAGATATACAACATATCGTTTCCTAAACTGTTCTAGTAATAAATGTTGAAGAAATGCGTTGTCAGACATTTTTTGAAACATGCCAGTGAGCTTAACTATCTTATGGATGTATACTTTGGGCCTTTTAAACAATTTGAAAACAAGCAGAAAGCTTGTATACAAGTACAATCCTTTCATCCTGCATTTAGCAACGAAATGATTTTAAAGGAAAACATTCGGTTTTATGTGGTCTTAATAGCGAAAATTCACTATACTATTTACTATTTACAAAATCCATTATACTGTTAAGGCATTTAAGACAGATGGCAGCTTAATGCAGGGCAAAGCAATGCAGAAGGCTCCTGTATGAGTTTTCTGCATTACATGAACTTTCTGTATTGCTTTCATCCTGCAATTATTCGTCAAATGATTTTAAACATTTGTTTTTATTTATTGCCGTAATAGCAACGTCCATTTGTATACAGAAACACAACTATTACAGAAACGTAACGTCCGCTACATTATCACGTAATGTTCGTTACAATATTTAGCGTCAGTTTTAGGCAGTTTTTAGGTATTTGAAAATATGCGATGAAACATACAATGTTAGATCCCACAGCAAGTATATTTCACCATTAAAATAAGATCAACACATTTAAATGAATGTCAGCGATGTTTGTTGAAGTTTTGGAATAAATTAGACTTATATGATAACGCGTATTTAATTTCTGTTTATGTTGGATCTCGTTACACGATAACATATATTTATGCCAATGATGTGTCTAAAAGAAAAACAAAAACTTTCAACCCATACGTAAAATAACTAGTTTGGTATAAATGAAAAATGTTTTAAAATTCAATAACTAATATATCAATAGGGCATGTTAGAAATAAGTCAAGGGTAAAGTGTAATGTTCGCTACGGACCTCCCCTGGGACAATTTTGAAACCTAGATCGCAAATCCTGTATTCTGAGGTATTCTGGATGACAAATGACAGAATAAAATTAGACTATGTTTCTCCATGATCTGATTTTCTTTTGAAAGAATTACAATCTTGGTCACTAGGCCGTCATCTCGTAATTATCATATGTCGACATTAAATTACAACTTTAAAACATACAAAACATACAACCAACAACCAAAATCGACATTGATGTTGAACGAGCCATTAATGCTGTAATACATGTATAAGCCCAAGCTGGTTTAGAGAGCAAAGATATTATGTTAGTACCCAAATATAAACCAGCTAATGGTGATTCTTATAATATTGTGAAATATTAAGTGAAACTGCTACATTAGCTGATATTTATATACAAAACACAGAAAAACTCCTATTTACTGTTTTGAACAGATGTGCAGTAAAACTGCTGAAGTATATGAATTTGTTTTAAAATTATTTATGTGTTGGTTGTTCTAGTAAGCACACCAAACCGATTGATGATCCTTGTTCAAAAAGATTTCAAAAGAATTGTGATGGATATACAAGCTTAACTTGATTATGATAAGACGCTATAATAAATATTATAATATTAAAATATGTCATCAATTTCTTTTCTCAAGTTTGAATTCTGAAGAGAGGTGATCCCCCGAAAGCAAAATTTGCAACACAAAAGGAGAAAATTACAGACTTGAATTTATTGAGTCTGTTCATGAGCAGTAATTGAAAGTGCAACATTGCTCACGCCCCCTAGCACCTGCTTAAGCGGTATTCAATTTTACGAACCAAAAGTACTGAAATTCATGATCTCGAAGGATCAGAAAGTATAACAAGTCGCGTTCGGTTTATGAACGCTTCCCGCAATATAGTATTTTGAGAAGGTCTCTGAGCTATACTGTAATGGCAGAAATACATGTGCTTGCAGTTTGAACATCTGTCACCCGTCTTGTGCACAGAAACATATCAATATTAGCACCCAGGTAATTATCATGTGTATATATAAATGCATCCAGGTAATTATTATGTGCATATATTGATGATAACAAAAATGGTCCTCTTTGCTCTTTCATCATATGGTAATATATGCCATGGTAGGGACGTAGCTTGAACTTATTTAATGTGTGCTCATAACAAGGATCATCGATCGGTTTGGTGTGCTTACTAGAACAACCAACACATAAATAATTTTAAAACAAATTCATATACTTCAGCAGTTTTATTGAACACTTTTAGGATATATTTACTTCACAACAGCAGCAAATGTTACTTAATTGTGAGGCGGCCGTAAGAAGTCGCCCCGTACTTCATTCTCAGTGTTATATTTTCTGGTTCTTCGGGATCATTAGTTTTGATGTTATTAGTTTTGAAAATTGAATACTGCTTAAGCCGGTGCTAGAGGGCGTGAGTAGTGTTGCACTTTTAATTACTACTCATGAACAGACTCAACAAAACCGAGTTATCAATTTTCTTTTTGCATTGCTACTTTTACTTTCGAAGGATCTCCCACTTTCAGGATATAAAAATAAATTTAAAAGTCTTTTTATGACCGTTGTAACCTTTAGCACTCTACTGACAAACTGAGGTAAGTAACCAACCCGGTTAACCGGTTACGCATTTTGAAACCGGTTAATCGCCATTTCGTAAACGGCAACAGTTAACCGGATAATTAATCGTTACAGCATACGTTCCTACACTGACAGATCAAATTTCAGAACATTTAACTGAGTGGAGATCTATTCGTAGAAAGTTAAACAGCAGCGAGCCTAGATCTTACTGTAAGTCACATGTAGGTTCAATTGCTCACTATTACATGTCGGTGTTTTGTTTCATTTTGAGTTTTTATTTCAAAGATCTAGATCTACTCCTGCTTTTATTTAGATTTAAATTTAATAAGATCTAGCATTACTTAGATCCTACAGATCTAGATTAAGATATGCTTAAAAGTAATGTAATTATAGATCACCGCTTACAGGAGTAGATCAATTGATGTAGAAATTTAAACTTCAGTAGTATTAGATCTATATGCGCAACCACTTTGAAAGAAAAAAGTATCTAGCCTAGATCTAATGATCTAGATCCAAATAAATCTAGTCGTCGTTATCTCAGGATCGGCAATGACAAGAAACATTCGCCAAATACTACGACAATCCACCATGTTCAAAGTCTTGAAAAAGTATACCTCTCAGACTGAGACGGAAGTGATAAAATATTCAATAGAAACATGAACAAATCAAAGTTCCTCTGAGACCATGTGACGATTTTCAAAACAAACTTTCAGTCACTCATGCCTCTTCTTCTCATGCTTCTGAAAGGGTTTGAACTGTTTCAGGTTCTCTTGGGGCACGTTTTCTAGATATATGAACACTCTCGAGATCAAAAGCAGACTTAGGATGTCAGATTCCTAGAAGTTGACGGTTCTCTGTACTTAGTACACGATTTGAACCACTGAGGGATTTGGTCGCGCCTCTATAGCTCATCTCCGCCTGACGAGACCTCCTGGGGGATCCATACAGTTAATTTACACACTATTAAGTATTACCGAAACACCATATGGAATATTCTTTATCGTAACTTACAAATTTGTGGATGATGACGAGGTTGGATTGTGCATTCGAAGTGAAACTAGGCACTTAAATGTATTCCGAAACATCCTGAACTTCCTATGAAAAGGGGTATATGATAACAAGACTGTCCAAAATAGATCTAATTTTCCAAGACATGCCACAGTCCACCATTTGACATCTAAATTTCTATGTTTTCCCGGAGCGGGTGTGTGTGTGTGTGTGTGTGTGTGTGTGTGTGTGTGTGTGTGTGTGGGGGGGGGTCCACGAATCCCCGCCGTGGGAAGGGAACACCCTCGCACACACTCTCCCCCGCTCGGCACTTCGTGCCTCGATGTGCGTATAATTTTTAAAGCCCTGGCGACGCCTATGATATGTATGAAACATATAAATATGTATACATATGGAGCCAGATATTTTTATAAATTCATAAGCAAACAGAGCAGACTCTGATCAGACGGCTCCTACAAATGCGTGAAAATGCGTTTATTAGAGAGGTTAATAGAGAGGTTTCGATTTCTTACTTGTACGTACACGTACACGTTCCTGATTTTTCAAAATCATGTTTCGAAATCAGAAAACGTGTACGCGTACGGGTAATTTGCCTTACGATACGACTTCTTGCGGGACATAAATAAATGAGATTAGGAAGAAAACATGAAATTGTATAAAGTTGGGGAATTAGGCCGCAAAGACGAACATAGAAAGAAAATATATATACGAACGAACAGACAGACTAACAGGCATGTAAGGAGACATATAAGACAGATAGACAGACTGATCGACAGACAGGCAGATAGACATATAGATAGACATAAAGATAGACAGATCGATAGACAGATATGAAGTAATTCTAAGGGGGAAAATTACTGGCTTCTAAGAGGATTCGAATCCCAGACCGCTGGTCTACAAGTCCGACACTCTAACCATGTTTGGTAAAGGATTAACCCAACAGTAAAGCTGTTATAGAGATGCCTTACATAGGCCGATCATTACAGCTAGTCCCCTCCCTTAAGCGACTGGACAGAAACTGCATAATCATTTCTATATTATACCATAAGCAAACAGAGCAGACCATGATCAGATGGCTCCTGCAGGAGCTACATGTCAGTTCTGGGTCTACACGGTTTGCACTAGGCATAGAAAGGCGTATTTATGGTCGAGAAAAGAGTTAAAGATGCTGCATCGTGGGATGCATAAGCACACCAACCACCAAGTCTTCATCTCTACTACATGTAGTTTAACCTTTCTAGCCACATATAGATTAATGGAGAAAATACCTTTGATTTGACTATACATCGTACGCTACACCGTTCTATATTTAGTTAAAACTACTGAATATTCATGGACAAAATAGTTATAACGACATATGGAAGGTGAAACTTAGCCGTCTTAGAAACTTAATAAACGTCTGATCTGGATCTACTAGGTTTGCCAGTGCATGAAAGGGCGTTTATTATTATATGAGGAAATGGGTTAATCCATCCAGCTTTATGAGATGCATGAGCACGTAAAATATGATTGAAGTATTTGGTCTCTTCTGGTTCAAAATGAATAGCCAAAGTGACGGCTGCAGTTTAAGTTACAGAATGACACTTGACCTTTGACCTTGACTAGGTAACACTTAAAAGATGCAATGTAATGAGATACATACAAAGTCTAAATTAGTAACAAAGTCAAACATTAAATTTAGGAGAAAATTACCGTTGACACATAACTGACCTTAACCAATACATCCGATCAGGGTCTGCTTTGTTTGCATATGGAATTACAATTGACCAGACTCTACTGGTTAACCATTTCAACAGGGAGATTGTTAATATTAATTGCATGGTTTGCTGCAAACCTAAGTGACTATGACTGATACAGGTGGTATGTTAAACAACTTAAATGTAACATTTAGTTGTGACAAAAATAAAGTTAAGCGGATGTTTTTTTTTATTTCCCCATACTAACAAAGTTAAAAGAAATCATTTGACATAATTCTACTGCCAAACTCTGGTCAACTTTTACATTTCTAGTCCTTCTACTGTAGTAATAACTGTGGTCAAAGGCAAACAACATCTACCGTCTGAGTGCTTTCATCAACTAAAGTGGGCTTGTTACCAGTATCTGTGGTATCAGGTTATTCCACAGACTCTTGTGGCTGAATAGTAAGAGGGTTGCTGAAAGCAAGGAAATAAATTGTAATAATCCTGTTTTAGAAAAAAAACAATATTGATGTTTGTACAATTACATTTTATGGGGAACTTCTATGTATATGATGATAAAAAAGTGTTTAACCCATTCACTCAATTTGACTCCTTTTGATGTCTTTGTAAAAGTCACTTTTTGAAACCAATTGTGATACATAGAGAATTTGTTCCAATGGAAAAGATTCTCTATTTATCACAATGCTTTCAAAACAACACACTTCAAAATGTTACTTTTCTCTAGTAAAATGCTTCTTTTGTGTAGATTTGTTCAATTTGAGGCTGGGTCTGAAAATAGCCTATGAGGGAATGGTTTATAGGGGGAAATCAATAATTCAATATAAACATGTATATCTAACTTCTAACAAACCACATTTAGAGGTATTTAGGTAAATATGTATAAAGGATAATAATATTTTGACCATGTTTGATCAAAACTGTTCAAGATAATTATTCATTGTATCTATGTATTCCGGAGCTTTATATTTAGCTATTTTTTTGTTTTTAATGATAAGTTTGATATTATTGAGAGTTTTCCTTTTCTTTTTGGTCATGTATACCGCTGCATCGTGCTTTATCTCTACTCTCTAGTAAAATAGTCATGTCAGCCTCTGTATAGGAAGTATTTAAATCGAACATATATTTTTTTCCATTCTTAGAAATATTATATTTTGCTAATTTCAAACACTGCTGAACGTTTGTCAAAAATAATTGTATATAAATACTTGAATTGCTCTGATCTAATATTTTGACCACGAAGGGCCTTTTTCAAAGATTATCATGTCAAAATACACGTTACATTTTTGTTACAAGCATTCAGCCATAAAATCAAAGAGACTAATGTTGATCCAGCGTCATGGTAACATTGGGTTGTTATTTAAAATGTCACGACGTCATCAAACTGACGTCATCAAATGATGTCATGGGTGCAACGACGTCATACATGCATTAGCACATTATCCCCCTTGATGTTACAGCCAAATGGTCTGTCAGTTCTCAGCCTCCATATCCAATCAGTTTCATGGATCTGTCTTTTAATTCTACATGCATGGAACATCCGTTTCAAAACTACAAATCTCACATCATCACTGCTATGACCACCGACTCCAAAATGTCTGCTTATTGGCTTCTCTCTCTCTCATGCCTCACATCACTCAAATGTTCTTTCATTCTCTCTCAAATTTCTCTCTCAGTCTCGCCAACATACACCATTATATCACATTTACTGCATTTAATTGCATATACTACATTTCTTTCTCTACAGTTAATATTGGTAGACACATTGTGAACTGGTTGCCTTTTTGTGTCACTAATACTTGACATTTCAAGAATACTGCAAGTAGCACAACACTGTGAACAAACTGTATTGCTTGGTCTAACTACCCTGTTAGTTTTTGAATGCACCAGTGTGTCACATAGCTTTTTATCACGCCTGGATGCTACAATTGGCAGTTGTTGAAATACTTCTTTAAGCCGGTCTGGTTGGTGCAAATATTTTGAATGGTTTTTTTTACAATGTCGTGTATATTCGGAAGCAGATTTGAATATGTCAAAACTAAGGGGACCCTATTCATTTTCCTATTAGATATGTTTGTTTCTTTACTAATTGGCAGATCTGTAAAGTATATCTACCCTTACCAACTGATTTTCTATCATCCTGCCGCTATATCATCTCTTCCTCAACTGACCCTTGAGTTTATTTCTTTCTCTAATATAGTCGGATTCTCTTTCGCATATACGCTTAATTCTTAGTCCCATCTTATTTCTATACTGGTGTTGTACTTAAATACGTTTTATTTTTTTCTTTCCAATCTTCATTTTAAATCAGAAAAATCAAGATTCCAACTTGTCACTGCAGTACCGCTAGGGTTTTCATTATTGTTTTTAATAGTATGTTATATAAAACAAGAGTACCGCATACGGTACATAATACGCCCACTTGCAAACTTTCTCTGATTCAACATGCCTTATAAGTGTTGACATTTTCTAATCTGTGCTTCAGATCTTGATTTCCATATTAAGGTGATACTATTTTTTTTAAAAAATGAAGTGAATATCTTATTAAATAAAAAAGTTAGAGCTAATCCTCATTTTTGCAGATTTTTGTAAAGTGCAACGGCCATAACTCTGTAAAGACAAACTGAATGAACCTCAAAATAAACTCAGCTTCAAATCTTGTTGCTTAAAACATTTGTGTTAAGTTTCATTTATATAATTTTAATAGTTTTCCCAGAAAACAACAGACAAACTAAAAGTTGACCGACAAACAAAGCAACGAACACACAAAGTTCAAGGACCATAACTTTAGAATAAAATGACATATCAAAACACCCGCAATATATGTGAAAATTCACATTAAGGTTTAACCATATAAAAAATTGAAGTAAATATCATTTGAAATGAAAAAGTTATGGCCATCCTCATATTTGCATAGATTTGCATTATTTTTTTAAGTGCAAGGGCCATAACTCCAAAACAACAAATCAAATGATCCTCAGAATCGAATTAGTTTCAGGTCTTGATGCATTAAACATGTGTATGAAGTTTCATTAATATCTGTCAAACAGTTTTGCCAGAAAACAGCGGACAAACTATATGCATATATTTGCATTATTTTTTTTAAGTAAAAGGGCCATAACTCCAAAACGACAAATCAAATAAACCTCAAATTCCACTCAGCATCAGATCTTGATGCATTAAACATTTTTGTGAAGTTTCAATAATATCTCTCAAATAGTTGTCCAAGAAAACAGCTGACAAACTATTTGCATGTATTTGCATTATTTTTTAAGGACATGGGCCATAAATCTGAAACGAAAAATCAAATGATCCTCAGAATCAATATAGTTTCAGATCTTGATGCATTTAACATTTGTGTGAAGTTTCATTAATATCTCTCAAATAGTTTTCCCAGAAAACAGCGGACAAACTATTTGCATGTATTTGCATTATTTTTTAAATACAAGGGCCATAACTCTGAATCAACAAATCAAATGAACCTCAGAATCAACTCAGCTTCAGATCTTGATGCATTTAACATTTTTGTGAAGTTTCATTAATATCTGTCAAATAGTTTTCCCAGAAAACAGCGGATAAACAATTTGCATGTATTTGCATTATTCTTTGAGTAAAAGGGCCATAACTGCGAAACGACAAATCAAATGAACATCAGAATCGACTCAGCTGCAGATCTTGATGCATTAAACATTTGTGTGAAGTTTCATTAATATCTCTCAAATAGTTTTCCCAGAAAACAGCGGACAAACTATTTGCATATTTTTTAGGACAAGGGCCATAACTCTGAAATGAAAAATCAAAAGCGATATAAGTTATAGTTTTGTCTTCCTGTTTACTGTTATATCAAGACTCTATCCATACACAATCGGTTACGCTTTACACGGGAAGTCATGCTACCGACTTGGGATTTCTGCAAGGCAGGACCGACATATTCAATTATGTGATATTAAAATGCTTGCCTTTGAGGTGCGATTGATTACTACTGCGCGATTACATACAGGTGTTCGACTCATGAAATTTGTCTGAAATGAGTTAAAATATGCATAAATTGACGTTTTGTAACAATTGGACCCGAAAAATAAAGTTTGGGGCGTTTTAAGACAAAGCTGAAATTTCGTATATTCTATATTAGAGAATATACAGAGACTATACGAAATTTCAACCTTGTTTTTGTTTCATGAGCCGAAATCCTGTGTGGAAATCCAACGGTGACTATAGATAGGTTCAACACGTTGAACCCATCAAAAACTATTATCTAATAATAAATTCAGTTCGTTCAGCAGTCCTAACGCATCGGGAGATACTCGCAACATTATAGTTCCAATACAAATTAAAACGTTATTGACTACATAATGCAAAGAAAAATATATACAGACAATGTTTAAGCAATAATGGGTTTAATGCATATAGGAGCATAAGTTGATCACTGTAGACTATGAATAGCAAGTATATGTGTTAAACCTTCAAACGGATATGACTGGCTTATCTGATGAAAATAAAATCATGTTTATCCAGTCACCAAGCTTCTCCAGTGACTGACTTAATAAATGGGGTGCAGATAAACTTAGGTTAGGAGGTTAGTAGATGTTTCTAAGGCATATATTGACGGAATATGTTGCCGCAATAGAATTATACAAATAAAAGAAAAGAAAAAAAGAGAAGTAAAGAATTTGGCTAACGGGTGATTCGAACCCACGCCGGATCATACAAAAGTGCAATTCATACAGTAAGAAACTTGTTAACTCTCTAGGCCACAGCCACTTAGACGATAAACTCTGCTGATTTGTCGCTTTTATGAGTAATCCACCGTGGCGGGAAAACGTACCTGCAGCATAGACTGGCTGTATGTCTACAACGCACCAGCAGGAAATACTGCATATTGACAGATTTTCACCGCATCGTGTATTCACGTTGTATTCACGTGACACTTTTGCTAATTATGTTTATAAACTACCAAAACTAATAAATATTGTTATCTTTAATTACCTGGTCTTGTCTACCGACATACACCAATACCCCGCATCACACATTGTTATTGAAATAAGTCGGTACATGTAGACAGTCTATCCCCAATTATTCCTTTAGAGGGACTAACAAATTGTGTGTGTCCCTGCTTTTATTGCTTTTGCGATTGTTTTGTATTGCTTTAATACATTTTTTTGTATATTATAACATCTTGTTGACTTAAAAGACAAACAAAACAGTCATGAACAAAACAGAATGTTTGACATCGTTGTATTGCAAACACCAATCATATGATCTTTGTACTCAGTCAATGACTTTTCCTCCCATAGACTTTTCCAAAACAAAATAAAAATGAAGGGTCGCCGTTTAATTCTTACAATAGCTGTTAAAAATCTGGCATATTATTACGGGTCACACACGTGCTGGTATTAAGAATGGGACACGTGTTCCATAATTACGTTCAGTACAACTTTCAGTTTATTTTGTTGCCTCACTCCATACCTACGACAGAAACTAGTAGTAGTTTGAATCTTCTGTCAGGCCTAAAACATCGATTCCATACTCTCAAAAGCACTTATTGTTTTCGATTAGGAACAGTAACTGCAAGTTTGGATGTAGATCATGAACGTAACACCCTCTGGTACAAGCCTTAACAATGCGGTTTTGAAAAAATGCATCCGATTTGCCTTATAATCAGTCAAAAGTGAGAAAAGTTGTTATGAAAATGGTGTATTATTAGTTTTGGATTATGCTTGTACATAACATTGGTGTTTGAAACTGATATTCAAAAGACTATGCCATTTACTTTGCAATAGTCCTAACGATATACATTATCCTCTATAAAACGATGAAACCAGAAGAAAATCAAACGAAAAACACCAGAGATAAATCAAATGCCAGTAATAAGACTTAACAGGTATTTAAAACTTGAAAAAAATCTTACTAATTACCTGATAATGTAATTTTATTGCCCCAGCTCGCCTCGCGCTGCTGCAAATATGGGCAGACACCTTAACACATTGGACAGGCGCCTTAACATTCTCTTTACCAAATCTTAACATGTCTTATCGCAGGCGCACCCCTCATTGTAACACAGTCGATAGGGAGTGAAAAGAGTTGGTCTGGTAGATCGAAGATTTTAACATGATATACCAGCTGCATCATTCCATTATTTAAAGTTAGAGCTATGCAGGACTTTTATGTAAAGCAGAAGATGAAACCCTAGATACGGTATAAGCCATCTGATGAATACCTTTAGAAGGGATGAAACAGTTAACCCTTTCCCTCATATCCATATAAGTGTGTTTTCGCACACTTGCGAACAGAGTAGACCAAGGTCAGACGTCTCCATTAGGAGCCATCTGATCAGGGTCTGCTCTGTTTGCTGATGGAATTTGAAATATCTTTTTCTCTACTTTCTAAAATGGCTACAGTGTTCCACTTTCCATAGTTCATTATAATTATTTTGGCCTTGAATATTCAGTAGGTATTGAAATTTGGAATAAACAAGGAAAAGAGAAATGATTACACCCTCAATAAAATCATGGTCAGAAGTCAATAAATAAACTTGTCAATATTCCACTAACCAGCAATAAAAAACAGCCTTTATAAAAACAAAAACAATTTCAAGAAATAATATAAATTCCACCTTCTCTAGAGTATTTGCCAGTAAATGCCAGTATTTGCTATTTAGGGAACATGCAAGTTTGTAGACAAATTACCCAAAGTTTAACAGCAATATGGCCACCGTTTTGTAATTCTTTTTACAGAAACAAAATAATATTTCCTGACAGTTACAGATTTTCAAATGTGTCAGAAGCCAAAGTACTGAATTACATGAGCTCCCCTTGTTCCAAAAAAGCTACTGGCTTAGATTGCATACCTTCCCGTTTCATTAAAGATGGTTCATGTGTTATTGTTGGTCCTATAACCCACATAATAAATTGATCCCTCATCCAATGTATTGTTCCTGATGAGCTTAAGTCTGCCAGAGTTATCCCCTTTTTTAAGAAGAATGACAGATTACATGCTGGAAACTACAGACCTTTTTACCGGAAGAAGGATTTTCTTACACAACATACTAAAAAGCTGCCTGTAATGGCTCTAATTCAGTGTCATTATGATTTTGCTTGTGCTGTTTGGTTTAATGGAATATCAAATCTCTTAAAACTTAAATTGCAAATGACACATAACAAGCTGATTAGATTTATATTCAATCTTGATTCAAAAAGTCATGTTGGGTATCAGCATTTTAAATATCTCGATTGGCTGCCTGTTGACAAGAGAGTTGATCATAATTATATTATGACATGTGTACAAAATTAAACATAACCTATCACCTGATTATATGCAGGATTATTTAACATTGCAAAATTCTGTACACTCTTATAATACCAGACTAAAAGAAAGAGGTGGTTTCAGTTTGCCAAAAGTGAAAGGTGCTGCATCAAACTCTTTCTTTTATACTGGATCTAAACTTTGGAACAGCTTACCAGTTGAATTTACTGAGATAAACAACTTATCTTCCTTCAAGTCAGCAATCAAGAGGCACTTAATAAGCAAAATTATTTCTTAGTACTGTTTATATTTACACAACATTTTAATTCGCTCGACTGCTTATGATGTTTAGCTCACCAGAGCACAAAGTGCTCAGGGTGAGCTTTTGTGATCGCCTGATGTCTGTCGTCTGTCGGCGTTTGTTGTGCGTCGTGCGTGGTGTGGTGTGCGTCGTGCGTCGTCAACAATTTGAACCTTTAAAAGTCTTCTCCTCTGAATATACAGGGTTCTCAGCTTTCATCTTTGGCATATAGCATCACCTATAAGTTATATAAATTATGTCCCTGGAGTCAAAATTGGCCCCGCCGAGGTCCCAGGGTGGCCAGTTTTCTCTAGCTGATTGTTGTTCTGTTCTCTGTACAAGTAGCAGAATGCTGGGTTCACTTAGGTTAGGCATGGGGAAAACTTTAAAAATCTTCTTGTCAAAAACCACATGTCACAGAGCTTAGATATTTGGTGTATAGATTTACTTAGTATACCTTATTGCAATTGGTTAATATCATAGTTCTGAGGTTAATATTGGCCCTGTCCTGCTGGTTATGCTTTAAAATAGACTTTTACACTATAATGGTTCCCCTGAGCTAGAAGGACTCAAGATACTCAGTCTGTGTTGTGCAATCACTGAAGAGGTCAAAACCCTATAAAGTTGTCTGCTTCAGCATTAGTGTCTGTTTGTTCACACTGTTTTTAACCCGTTCCCTTATAGGCTATTTTCAGATCCTACCTCTTTGAATAAATCTACTGATAAGGAGCATTAATTAGAGAAAAGGAAAATTTCAGAATTGTGTAGATTTGAAACCATTTTGATAAATAGAGCATTTACTCCTATGGAACAAATGCTCTATTTATCACAATGGTTTCTGAAATTAACTATTACAGAGGCGTAGAAAGGCGTTTTTATGGAGGAAAGGGTTAATGCATATCAATCTTACAATTAACTCATGTACAAACCACATAATTATGAAGTTACATACAGGTATGCGTCTGATCAGAATCCAAACTGTGTGCTAATTTCAGTCAAGTCATGCTAAGAAATAAAGCCCCACCACAGGGATGGCCAGTTTTCTACAGAACATAGTGAAAACTTTGAAAATCTTCTCCTCTGATTGTCTGGTGAGCGATATCAGGGCCATCATGGCCCTCTTGTTATAAATTTCGGCAAACGACTTGTTCTGCCATGCACTATTATCACTTACTCTACTGGTGCATAACTTGTTTTTCTTACGATTTAAATTAAGGGACTGCGATACTACAATTGTGTACCCATTTTTGTCTGCGACTGTGATAGCATTTATAAATGTAACTGCTTTTGATGCCAATTTTAATATTCTATAATATAGCATCCACTTGTGATAGTATTCATATTATATCTTAACGCCTCCCTATGTCATGCCACATGCGATAAGGACCACAATGGAAATAAGAGCATACTCTTTATTGTGTTATCCTTGGTATAGAAAGCATACCATATTTTTTCACTATGCATCATTTTACGAATTACTGTTTATTATGATGTGATACATGTTTGTGAATAGCAATAGCAATAGCAATAGATTTTATTGTGATAAAGGCCTCCGGCCCCAAACACATATACAACATATAAACAGTACATGCATGAGTGTTTAACAAGAACAATTGAAGCATAAACCCAGTAGCAACATGTAAAAGTATATGATGATCTAATCAATATATGTTGAGACAGTTATCTGAATAAGAGTTAATAAGCAAATCAGATACTCAAAATGAGCGTACTCCTGTAACATTATTATTCACTGATTCTGGATTAATATACTACGAAGATGTAAGATATACTGCTACATCAATATACACGGAATAAAGAGGTAGAGTAGTATACTCTCTTGCCTCCAATATTCATAGGGAAGAACCCAAACCTTTGCTGTTTACACATGACTACAGTATATAGTATATTAGTTTTCACCAGCTAATAAACATTTCCTTTCCTTTAAACCATAGAATATAAATGCAGCTAATTTTCTTATAATTGTTTCATTTCTACTTGATATTAGAATTTTAAAATGTTGAAAGGTTGGACACTTGTAGTATTTTTCAGAAATGTATTTTTCCCAGAGTTCTTTATATAATGGACATATCAATAAAAAGTGATATTCATCTTCAATACATGATTTACAGTAAAGACAAATTCTTTCTTCTCTTTCTAAACCAATGTATCTACCTTTTTCTATCATTAACTCATGAGATGAACATCTGAAGGAAGCAAACGAATAACGGAATTTCTTAATGTTAAGACAATTTAGATATGGCTCAAGCTCAAAATGTGATTTAAAATGAACGTAGGTTCTTAGTTTAGAGCTATTATTACAAGTTTCTGTCCAATTTTGAAGATACTGATCTTTCAGCCGTTGAGTAAACTGTGCCAGAAATAAGTTTTCATTTTTAACCGCCTGATTCTCCCAAACATAGCCAAAACCATTTTTATATAATGTTTGCCTTACGTTTGATACCCAATTTGTTTTTCCTGATGAGTCAAGCATTTTAGAGCATTATTATTGTTATAGCATTTGTTATAGCATTTACGCACATATTTGCTGTCAGGTAAATGTAAAATATGTAACCAGTATTTAATGCATCTCTTTGTCGAAGCGATATACATTGGGAATCGTCCACAATCACCCATAATTGCTGCATTGCAAGTCTTCAAAGGAATATTAGCAAAACGTTTACATGCATAATACTGCACTTGTTCTATACATTTCATGTAGCTGGATCCCGCTGCAGTCACTATTTTCTAGCAATACACTTAAATCATTTATAAACGATGCAAACAATACAGGGCTCAAATTACAGCCCTGCCTCAATCCAACAGGGCAATAAAAAATGCCGCTTACATCATTACCAACTCTAACCGCAGCTTTGTCACACGTGTATATGGATTTTATTGATTTAAATAAATTACCTTTTATACCTTTTCTTTGTAGGACTGCAAATAAATTGCTTCTGTCGACTGAATCAAATATTATGTTTTCTGTTTGCCGAAATAAATCTACCTATTTGCCAGTCCGGTAAATACCGGTATTTACCAGCGGTATTTTCCGCCCCGGTATTTACCGCCCCATCCTGAAATGACCTCCAAAATGATATTGTGTTAGAATGGCAACGTATTCCTAACGCGCTCGTACAGCGTTACGTGAACCTGTGTGACCTCCACTTTTTACGAATGCATTGCAGTAAATACGGGCGGTAAATACCGGGGCGGAAAATACCGCTGGTAAATACCGGTATTTACCGCCCCTACCTGATAAATGACCTCCAAAATGCTCTTGTGTTAGAATGGCAACGTATTCCTAACGCGCTCGTACAGCGTTACGTAAATTCAATCAGGCGACGTATTGTGCAATGCATTCGTAAAAAGTGGAGGTCACACAGGTTACTGATGATTTTTATAATATCCCTTTAAGTATGCAGTCAGAATTGTTTTCCAAATGCTGTGTGATCATTTTAATTTTTAAGAAATTTTATTCCGACCCCTCTTAACTGAATAATTCATTAAACATATGCAATATCTGAGTTTCGTCCAATTAATTACACAGAGACATCAATATAGCATCGAAGCTTGGCTTACAAAAAAGTTAACCCCAAATATAAATTTATCATCAAAATATATACTTTTGAATTCTATTTAAAGTTTTCATTTTGGATCAGTGTAGAAAAAAATCTATTAACCCTTAGCCATTACATACTTTTTATCACTCCGCCCTCGTTGAATATTAATCAGCCAAATCTTTACAGAAATATACAGGATATTTTTAAATGACTTTCCTAGGCAAAAGCATAAAGCATGCGGGCATGGGTTTTAATTGGTAAACAGTGCAGACCCAGATGAGATAGCTCCTATAGGAGCTCTCTCATCTGGGTCTACACTGTTTGCAAATGCAAGAATAGTTGTGACTGACAGGCTATGGGTTACGCCTTGCCTGCTAGACATGCTCTGTCATTTAACCATGGTTTGGATCCAGATAAGCCGCTGAATAATTCGGCGTCTGTTCAGTATCCAAGCTGTTCGACACCCTGCTATTAGAGAGATTATTTATTTATCTTCTATTAGGTTGTTTTCTGTTTTCCACTTTCAACATCAAAAGGTTGCGCCAGTAATAGAATAGAACGGAACAGAGGCGGGGTAACGGCGGTAAAAGATCGGTATTAGCTCGTTCATTTTCAAAAAGAATCTGAGGTACTGTAATCTGTTATTTCTCCTGTATCGTTGACGCCGTCAGCGTTTGTCGTCCTCGTGAAAAATAATTTAACCTTGACAATAACTTCTTAAATATTTAATCTAATCTAATGAAACGTAACACACTTGTTAACCATCAAAAGGGCTACAGTATGATAAAATGACCACTACTCTGTAAGACTTTTTGGCATTATTATTCCCCTTTATGGACATAGAAATAAGAGAAAAAAACCTGGCCGTAACTTTTTTACATTTCGAGATACAGTGCTCCCTCCCTACAACGGCCCTCTCAATAACGATTCCCTCCTTACAACAACGCGTGTCACTGTTTCCGAAACAACAAGGCTCCAGAAACAACTTTTTCCATCGTATTTTCTTTATGCCTCCATCAAACCCTATGTTGTGACCACTCTTTAGAATCGTCACTTTGTGACGATTCTAAAGAGTGGTCACAACATAGGGTTTGATTGAGGCATAACGGTTTAAGTTCTCGAAATACACCTTATCTCGGGACCTGCAAACAAGCTAATTCTATTTGATTTTCCCTCCCTATAACAACTCCCTCTGAACAACACATACAATATTCGTATCCCAAAGGATGTCGTTGTAGAGAGGGAGCACTGTAGTCCCATGAATCTTCACATACATGCTAATCATTCAAAGGGATATAATATGACAAAATTTGACAAAATTATTTCCCTTTGTGGACTAAGGAAATAACAGACGAGGGCTTTATTTCGCATACGGGGCTCCTGTTTATATTTTCAATGTGCTTGTATGCTTATTTCTCCTCTTCTTAGTTTGTGCTGTTGGAGGGTTGTCTAATGTATATGTTGTCTTCTTTGCTGCATAATCTATATATTTACATTTAGATATTTTTCTTTCGTGTGTGTGTGTGTGTGTGTGTTTGCGCTACATACGTTCCGAGGTTTAACATATAAATACACAACAACATACCGAGGTACCTTGAACTTCCGAGGTACATTTTTCCATTACCTCGAAATGTTAACCCCGGAATGTCTTTGTAAAGTTGAAACAAAATATCCCAGCTAAATGTTGACTGTACCTCGGAACATAACTGATGTGCATACGTGTGCGATGTGTGTACTTGCACACAGTCATGTTTCATATCTGGGCGTGTCCACAAATTTTGTAGAGCATGCGCAGTTGTAAACGCTTCATCACACGCATGCCTGACTCAACCTTCATTTGCACTGCTCACTACGATAAGATACTATAAATAAATACTGTGCGAGGAGATTGCTTCCGAGTCCGAGTATCTGCAACATTGCACTGGGCGAAAACAATATTTATTTGGATAGTACGAGAATAGGTTTGTAGAGACATTGTTTTAATATAAAAATATTTTAATCACTCCTGAATCTTTAGCAGACAGGTGTTCTGGTAATCGTGCATTCACTCTTTATGTTGCTGGTGTTGGAGCAGAAGACAGGTATTTCGGTCATCGCGCATGTGCTCTATGCGTTACTAGCAGAGGAGCAGCGAGTTAAGCACATGTGTGTAATAGCCTATTGCCGCACTTTAAACCATGTCCTGGATAGTATTTATGTTATACCCCTGCTTCTGCATTTAGACGCCGGATTGTTCGCAATCTTATTTGGATCCAAACGATCTGCATACATTTCAAACATTTATGTGTGGTACACTGAAATCTAAGGCGTCAAAAAATGTTATTCAACTGAAATATTTCAAAATGCTAAAATATTAGCAAACGCATCGACAACTTTGAGAGAACGCTAGTTTTACCAGTTTTCATGTTTATTTGCTCTCCCCAGCATACTACACACCGGCTTATAGGGGGTGTGTTTAACCCTTTCCCCGTTATATATGTTGTTGTTTTTTCGAGATGTTAATACTTACTGAATATTCATGGCCAAAATGGTTATAATGTAATATGGAAGGTGGAACATTATTGCCATATAAGAAACGAAAGAAACAGATCTATTAAATTCCATTAGCAAACAGGGCAGACGCTGATCTCACAGCTCATATAGGAACTGTCTGGTCTGGATCTACTTGGTATGTAAATAAGTTAAAATGCGTTTATATGAAGGAATAGTAAAACGTATTTAGATGATTCATTTCCGTGTGAGAATACTTGACGATTTGAACAAAAGGGATATGACGGTCCCGTATCGCCCACGTGAGAGATGGCAAAACAATGTAAATCTTTGTGGAAAATCTCTAGATGATGTTGGAAGCGTGCCAATATTGACCCTTTGTAGAGACCCTCTAGATGATATTCCGTGCAAAGTCCGCTGTTTTCTGGGAAAACTATTTGACAGATATTAATGAAACTTCACACAAATGTTTTATGCATCAAGATCTGATGCTGAGTTGATTCTGAGGTTCATTTGATTTTTCATTTCAGAGTTATGGCCCTTGTCCTTAAAAAATATGCAAATAGTTTGTCCGCTGTTTTCTGGGAAAACTATTTGAGAGATATTAATAAAACTTCACACAAATGTTTAATGCATCAAGATCTGAAGCTGACTTCATTCTGAGGTTCATTTGGTTTGTCGTTTCAGAGTTATGGCCCTTTTACTTAAAAAATAATGCAAATACATGCAAATAGTTTGTCCGCTGTTTTCTGGGAAAACTATATGACAGATATTAATGAAACTTCACACAAATGTTTAATGCATCAAGATCTGAAGCTGAGTTGATTCTGATGTTCATTTGATTTTTCATTTCAGAGTTATGGTCATTGTCCTTAAAAATATGCAAATAGTTTGTCCGCTGTTTTCTGGGAAAACCATTCGAGATATATTAATGAAACTTCACACAAATATTTAATGCATCAAGATCTGAAACTGAATTGATTCTGAGGATCATTTGGTTTTTGGTTTCAGAGAAATGGCCCATGTCCTTAAAAAATAATGCAAATACTTTGTCGGCTGTTTTCTGGGAAAACTATTTGAGAGATATTAATGAAACTTCAAAAAAATGTTTAATGCATCAAGATCTGATGCTGAGCCGATTTTTCGTTTCGGAGTTATTGCCGTTTTACTTAAAAAAGCAAATATATGCAAATAGTTTGTCCGCTGTTTTCTGGCAAACCCTTTTTGACAGATATTAATGAAACTTCATACACATGTTTAATGCATCAAGACCTGAAGCCGATTCTGAGGATTATTTGATTTGTTGTTTTGGAGTTATGGTCCTTGCACTTAAATAATGCAAATCTATGCAAATATGAGGATGGCCATAACTCTTTCATTTGAAATTATATTTACTTCAATTTTTTTATATGGTTAAACCTTAATGTGAATTTTCACATATATTGCGGGGGTTTTGATATGTCATTGTATTCTAAAGTTATGGTCCTTGAACTTAGTGTGTGCGTTGCTTTGTTAGTCGGTCAACTTTTAGTTTGTCTGTTGTTTTCTGGGGAAACTATTAAAATTATATAAATGAAACTTAACGCGAATGTTTTAAGCAACAAAATTTGAAGCTGAGTTTATTTTGAGGTTCATTCAGTTTGTCTTTACAGAGTTATGGCCGTTGCACTTTACAAACATCTGCAAAAATGAGGATTAGCTGTAACTTTTTTATTTAATAAGATATTCACTTCATTTTTTTAAAAAATAGTATCACCTTAATATGGAAATCAAGATCTGAAGCACAGATTAGAAAATGTCAACACTTATAAGGCATGTTGAATCAGAGAAAGTTTGCAAGTGGGCGTATTATGTACCGTATGCGGTACTCTTGTTTGTTCTGGATTGCCGTACTTCCTTGATGTACCGCATTTGTCTCTACAAACTTATTGCTCTAAAAGAACTGTTTGCAAATATCGTTTTCATGCAAATATGCATGTTGGTAAACTTGTGTTGACAATATTTGTACTGCAGAATGTTAGGAAATGAAAATAGTGCTTTATTGTTACCTCGGAACGTTCACGATTTAACACACAGTTTGTTAGCCTTCCCAGATGAAATGTTTTATTCCACCGATTGCATATTAGAGGTTCTCTGGCGATGTAGAGACAATAATTTGCACTGATTAGGTAGAGAGTAGCTATTTTGTTTGTAACATTCTAGATGAGATATGACAATTTAGAAACAATTTTCAAAAGTCATGTTTGTAAACTGAAATTGGTATTGTAGTTTAAATGAGTGGAAGTATAAAGGCGTTGCCTAAGACTGTATTCCTAAACATACTTAAGTATAGCTCAGTCTTCTCAGTCTTAATTTTTAACCGGCCAGCGTTTAGATAGCTTACAACTGTGTTTCATATGACATTTTTATAACCATAAACCTTCAGTAACTGATGTTTGACGCTTGTAACTCATAATGTTTGCACCGCATCTGTGTATGTGTGTGTATAAATCTACCTCAGAACGTCTATGTATAGTAAAGATGGTATGTTTATTTATATACGTACATCAGACAGGTGTTAATGGATATTTAAATGCAGTCTTTGAGTGACCTGTTTTGTCCTGTTTGTTTTCTAGCAACTTAAACCCTGACTCCAACTTTTGAACTAGATGAAATAGAAACTGCATGTTAGTGTACACACCAATCTGTTCAAGCTTTATCTATTTAGTGGGATTAGGTCAAAGTCAACGTCACCTTTCAAGATCAATGTTTGCGTACACATGCATTTTTTAAGGATGCAATTATTGAGTGGTTTAAGGTGTAGGTCAATATCACTCTCAAAAGGTAAAGCACAAAATCTGTATAATTACATGTATAATTATAACGCAGACTGTTATAAAAGAATTGTGAGCATATATCGTTTTTAAGCAAATATGATTTTCATGCAAATATGCATGTTGGTAAATTTAGGTTGACAACAGCCTTCCCACATAAAGTGCTCGATTCCACCGTATGCAGATTGGATGTTATATGCCGATGTAATGATATGCACTGATTATGTAGGGAAAAACTATTATGTTTGAAACATTTTATATGAGATATGACAACTTAGAAACAATTTTCAAAAGTCGTGTTTATATTCTGAAAAGTATTGCGGTTTAAATGATTGTAAGTATGAAGGCGTTGGAATTTGATAATTCGTATGTATTCAGAGTGTAGGAAAACACATTTCATTAGAGTAAGTCTTTTCATTGAGTTATGTTCACCTGCCTAAGACTGTATTCCTAAAACTACTTAAGTATAGCTCAGTCTACTAGCTAAGCATAATTTTGAACAGACCAGTGTTTATATATCATATAACTGTGTTTCACAGGACATTATTACAACGTATAACCATAAAACGTCAGTAACTGGTGTTTGACGGTTGTACCTCATAATGTTTGCACCGCATCTGTGTATGGCATAAATCTACCTCAGAACGTCTGCGTAATATATTGATGGTATTTGTATTGTATGTTAACCCTTTCCTCCAATAATACGCCTAACTACGCCCTTGCAATCGGAGAAGACACAGAACGTCAAAGTATAGTATCTATAGATGGTATGTGTATTTATATACGTACCTCAGACAGAGGTTTTAATACATATTTAAATGCTGCCTTTGAGTGACCTGTTTTGTCCCATTCGTTTTATATCAGCAACATTAACATTGGCTCAAAATTTTGAAATAAATGAAATGGAAACTGCTTGTTAGTGTACACATGCATTGAGTCAAGGTCAACGTCAAAACGATATTGTTTTTGTACAAATGCAGTTTTTGAAGCTGCATCTATTGAATGGGTTAAGGTCTAGGTCAAAATCATTCTCGAAAGGTAACACGCACATTTGTATAATTACATGTATAATTGTAACGCAGATTGTTATAAAAGAAGTGTTAGCATATATCGTTTTCATGCAAACATGCATGTTATAAGTTGTGATGACTACATTTGTACTGCGGAATGTTAAGAAATGAAAATAGTAACTGTGATTACCTCGGAATGTTCATGATGTAACACACATTTAGTTAGCCTTCCTAGAATGTGAATGGTTCTCACCGTAGGAAGATTGGGTGTTATATGGTGATTTAGAGAAAATAAGCTGCACTGATTATGCGGAGAAAAACTATTTTGTTTCAAACATGTTAGACGAGAAACGACAGAATAGAAACAATTTTACAATGTTTGACCCGTGTACCTCATACTGTTTACACAACATCTGTGTATGTATGTGCATAAATGTACCTCAGAACGGCTATATATAATATTGATGGTATGTGTATTTATTACGTACCTCAGACAGAGGTTTTAAATGGATCACAGAATATTTGTATGTTAACCCATTCCTTCTTGAATATGCCTTAGTAGGCCTTTGCGATCGGAGAAGACCCTGACTGCTTCGGTAGGAATCGTGTGATCATGAACTACTCTGTTGAATATATATGCTTTATATTTTGTTTTCTCATGCATATTTACATGCTGCCTGTGAGTGACCTTTTCTGTTTGTTTTCTGTCAACAACTTTAACCTTGGCTCAACATTTCGATCTAGATGAAATAGAAACTTCATGTTAGTATATACATGCATCTGTTAAAGCTGTATCTATTTAGTGGGATAAGGTCAATGTCAAAGACACCCTTCAAGATCAAAGTTAGTGTACAGATGCAGTTTTCAAAGATTCATCTATTTGTGGGTTAAGGTCTAGGTCACAATCACTCTTTGTGATAAAAGATCAATGTTTGCATAAAAAGAATAATGTTGGCTTTTGCTTTTTAGCATGCATCTCAAAGAGTTACATCATTTAAGTGAGGTCAGGTCAATGCCATGTCTTAAGTAAAACGCTATCTTTGGGGGGAAATTAAACTGTCTAGTATTTTGTTATGTAAAAGTACAAAAATGAGTCAAGCAGGAAACACCACATACAGAACAAACAGTCGCCCGAACAGCAACACAAGGAAACAGCAAATGTACATAACTATAAAAACAACAAGAGACACACAAAGACAAAACAAACATACAATAGGGGGAAGATGGAAGTACCGCCTTGGAACGATCAGTGACAAAAGTCACTGGGGGTTAAACCGGTTTATGGGCGCCCAACCTCACACTTATTCCATCCCCACCCTAAAAGACAAACAGTGTAAATAAACGTGTCCCCTCTCCGACTAATCTACAACAACCGCGACGGCAAATACAGTGGTAAAGTGCATGTATACCGAAAACATTTAAGTGAACAAATTGTATCCACCTATCGCTAGTGTACTCAATGATTGAGCTGCAAACCTAAAACAAACCTAAAACTACTCTGTTAAATTGCTATGTGTTAGATGCTGACAGTCTTACAGCAACTATACAAATATTCTGAAAATATGTGATCTTTCGAAAGCAAACGTAGAAATACAAAAAGAGAAAATTGCAGACTCGGTTTTATTGAGTAGTAATTAAAAGTGAAACACTATTCGCGCCCCTAGCACCGGCTTAAAGTCTTGAATTTGTGTGTGCAAAAATCTACCTCAGAACGTATGTGTATAGAATTGATGGTATGTGTATTTATAACGTACCTCAGACAGAGGTTTTAAATCGATCGCAGACTATTTGTATGTTAACCCTTTCTTCCATGCATACGCCTTACTAGGTCCTTGCAGTCAGATCAGTGTCTACTCTGTTTGCTAAAGATATATTTTTGTGTTTTATATTTTGTATTCTTATGCATATTAAAATGAATGCTGTATTTGTGTGGCATTTTTGTCCTTTTTCAGTGGGTGTTCTAGTTTCCCCAATCAGAAAATATGTTACATTGTAATTTGCATATGACCTACTAGTATTTAGCAGTAAACTGTATTTTCATTAGTTAATACATTGACTGGCATACAACTTTTTTTTATAATGCCTCTACACATGGCCAAACTATGTAAAATCCAGATATACAGTCTGCTAACGTTTCGAAATTCCTGGGATCATATTAGATTGGGATTTAAAGAATTTAGACAAACGAAATTGTTATGTGTCGAAAATTTAACAATTGTTGTTAATAATAACTGGTGATAGATCTAATATAACTAGAAGTCATAAACTTCAACAGTATGAAACAGTATGAGTATAATGTAGTAAGAAACAATATTTAGACAAAATATAAACAACAGGATCAGTATTAATTATCTTCAAATACAGTTTTATAAAGTTATTTGGCTGAATGTAGTAAAATATTTATTACAAATGTAAACAGATCCATGAATTTGAAGTCACGGGTGCTGGAGAAATCGCCTAGTGAAGAAATCGCCTACAATTAGATATACAGTAAACCAATGGGAGATTTCGCCTAGAAATTATATAGTGATTGTAGTTCGTATGGTACAGGTAGTGATAATTTGACAGACATATAACGAACGTTTGTAACAAGAACAAATTGTCCTGTTGTCTTGTTTTATAGATCAAGATGACCCAGATTGGACGATCAGTGCAGCCCCTGATCACTACCTGGAATTCGACTGCCCATTAAATTACAGGGTTGATAATCATATACCGATTATTAGCAGAAAATGAAAATGTCATGCACGGAACAAGTTATAATATGAGTCTTACTTCTTGTTAGATGATCTGGATCCAATAAATGTTCGAAAAGCAATATTAGTTTGTACAAAGCGTCGGTTACCACAGTAATAAGTAAAATTAATATTAACCGATCCCCGGTACGGCACTTTTTTGGAAATGGCTAATTCCACAGACAATTTATATATATTTATACAGAAAGACAGAATAATATCTGCAAAGGAACATCCATGTCAAGTGTTACAATCTTCCATCTAGTGATTTAGGTCGGATGTCTGACTTCAGACAGTGAACAGGTACAATACAGCCCACCTTAAGCAATAGCTAAAACATTAGCTTATTATAATCTAGCAGATTGACAAATTCACGAATGATGATGGAATCAGTCTATTTAGCGTAGCAGCGATGCAACAGCTGGATTGATACAAGAAACATATACGAGTGTATAGCCTATGCACCCCAGTAAAACGAGCTTGTTTACCACCAATAGCATTTGGAACGGGATGAAAATACAATAAATACCGACATCGATCATAGGCTGGGCTTGTGAAATTAAACACGCATGCTACATTACAACCTTTATTGTGCCTAACAATAAATAACTTATGAAGTTTAAAATCCTGATCAGAACCACTGAAATCATTATGTCAGTTATATCAAATCAATGTTCACATGTCCTATAAGTCTCTTTAAATATCAACAGAACAAATATCTTTCATAAAGTCCACAGATACCAGTATTATGACGAGACCAAAGCGTTAAGCTGGAACATGAAAACATACATGCTTTATTAGTTTTGAATTATTGACCAACTAAAAGCATGCATACTTCAAAGGTCTACAACATGAAAATATCACGTTGCCTGGCAACATCTGGATGTTAGATGCAACGAAACGTGCAATGCAATGGGTCTGCTCTGTTTGCTTATGGTGTAATATAGAATTGATTCTACAGCTTCTTCCTGAACCAACATGAGGGAGATAGAGAGAGAGAGAGAGTATATTAGAGTAGTGGCATTTATAGTACTAATTACTTTCCCCAACCACAGCAACGGGGCTCTGGTTGTTGGCTCACTGTGATATAAAGGTACTTACTGAAGGCTATTGCTACGGCTCTATCACCTTGTGGTTTGGATCGTGGAAGTAGGCTGAGGTTGCTAACTTCATATTGTTTTAAAATATATGTAGATTCAGTTAATGATGTCACTAATGATGATACACAAATCGTTTAATGCGTTGATCTAGGCTAGGTAAATACCGTTCTTTAAGTAATTACAGACTCTGCACAAACAAAAACTTAATTCTATATGCTTTAAAGTGTATTCAATTTGTTATCTTCACATCAATATAAATATAGGCGTTTTCATGTACATTTTTATAATAGGTAAAATGAAGAACTAATTAGATATTAAAAAAAACACTTTGACATTGTACAGTTTAATAGTGATTTCCTATAGAAAAGTAACTTGAAATATTTCAATAATGGCTTCTTCTACTCCAAGTCATTTCCATTGCATACATCTCTGCTAGTATAATAACAAGCAACCCTTCATAGATCTAGTTCCCTGTACTAAAAGAATCTCTAAACGTTTAAATTAATATGGCAGAGATTTAATACTATTATTGTCAATATTTGAATGCCGTTGAATATTTTTAAAAAAATATATATTTCTTGTTGTTTCTGTCATCAACTTTAACCTTGGCTCCAACATTTGAAATAGATGAAATAGAACTTTCATGTTAGTCCACACATGGATCTGTTAAGGCTGTATCTATCTAGTGGGATCAGGTCAAGAGCAAAGACACCTCTCACGATCAAAATTAGTGTTCAAATTCAGGTTTTAAAGATGAAACTATAGAGTGGGTTAGTGTCTAGGACGAAATTACTACTTGTGATTAATATTTGGAAAAAGATAATAATTTTAGCTTTTGCTTTTAAGCTATATACAGGGCCTTAAGTTTGACGTGCTCATGCATTTCAATGAGTTGCATCATTTGAGTAAGGCCAGGCCAATGCCATGTCTTAAAGTCTTTTGAACAGTCTGTTCAATGGAGAATTAAAATTACCTGAGAAAGATTTTGCGTTTTCGAAACCGAATTGTTTTTATAGATCTAGTAACCGGTGACATGAACATGGAAATGACAGACAGGGAAGGTGCTGATTTGAAATCCGCTATTGAATCCTGTAGATAATCACGGTTGATTTGTTCTGCCTAGTGTCACTGTTGATGATGGCATCGAGTAAAACGGCATGAATTTGTTGTACTTCAAGGCTTGTACAGTAGATTCGGTACAGGTGTTTGGTTTAATTTATAAATCTGAACTTAAAATCGATTGCTGGAAAGTTTAAAAATTAAAAAAGCAAATAGCAGTACTACATTTCGTCCAGATGGTCTAATGAGAGGACGTCTTGTCATTTATTGACAGCAGGTCTGGGTTTGAGTCCCAATTTGGATTTTATTATGTACTGTTTTTGTTCCATTTGTTATCAAATGTATTCCCTGCGAAACTATTTTGAAAAATATAACAAAACATTGCAAAACGACCACATAAGATAAGAACAGTATTGGGTTACTAAACATTTGACTGCTTAGTGCAAGTTAAAATCCCGATGGGGGAACAAGTGGTCCGGTAACAGTGAAATTATCAAATTGGTAACTTCACTGTTCAAACAGTGAGTTTATCAAGTGATAATCCACTGTTATATCCTAGAAATCCACCGGAAAGCATGAAATAAATATCGTTTTCATGCAAATATGCATGTTATTAAATTTGTGTTGACAATATTTGTACTGCAGAAATGAAAATAGTAACTGTGGTTCATTGTTGCCTGGGAAAGTCCATGCTATAACACACAGTTAGTTAGCATTTCCAGACTGTGATTCTTGCCGTAGGAAGAATGGATGTTCTTTGGTGATGTAGAGAAAATAATCTGCACTGATTATGTAGAGAAAAAATATTTTGAAACGACAGTATAGAAACAATTTTTAACCGTAAAACTTCAATAACTGATGGTTGACCCTTGTACCTCATAATGTTTGCACGTAAGTGTGTGCATAAATGTACCTCAGCACGTCTATGTATAATATTGATGCTATGTGTATTTATTACGTATCTCAAACAGAGGCTTTAGATGGGTCACAGAATATTAGTATGTCAACCCTTTCCTTCATGAATACGCCTTACTAGGCCTTTCCAATCGGGGAAGACCCAGACTAGAATTGTTCGGTAGGAACCGTAAGATCACGAACTACTCTGTTGAAGATTTATGCTCTTTGCTTTATGTTTTGTATTCTCAAAAATATTTACATGCTGCCTTTGATTGACCTTGTTCGTCCTGTTTGTTTTCTGTCAGAAACTTATACATTGACCCCAACTTTAACTAGATGAAATAGAACCTTCATGTTAGTATACACATGCGTCTATTTAGCTGTATTTATTTAGTAGGATCAGGTCAATGTTAAAGACCCCCTTCAAGATCAAAGTTAGTGTACAAATGCAGTTTTTAAAGATTCATCTATTGAGTTATTTTCACCCATCTAAGGCTGTGTTGATACAATACTTAAGTATAGCTGAGTCTACTTAGCTAAGCATGTTTATGAACAGGCCAGTGTTTGGATATTTTATAACTATGTTTTATAGGACATAAGTATAATCGTAAAACCTCAGTAACTAATTTTTGACGCTTGTATTTTTTACGCTTGTACTTGATATTGTTTGCATAGCATATGTGTATGTGCAAAAATCTACCTCAAAACCTTTGCTTATAGTATTGATGGTATGTGTATCTATAACGTACCTCAGACAGAGGTTCACAATCGACTTCAGACTATTTGTATGTTAACCCTTTCCTCCATGAATACGCTTTACTACGCCTTCGCAACTGGAGAAGACCCAGACCAGATTGGTTCGGTAGGAACTGTCAGTTCAGGGTCTAATCTGTTTGCATAAGATAAATATATGCTTTGTGCTTCATATGTTGTATTCTTGTGCATATTAAACAGCTGCATTTTGGTGGTCTATTTTTTGTCCTGTTTGTTTTCTGTTAGCAAATTCAACCTTGGCTCCAACTTTTGAACTATTTGAAATAGAAAATTTATGTTAGTGTACACATGCATCTGTTAAAGCTATTTAGGAGGATCAGGTCAATGTCAAAGTCACCCTTTAAGATTAACGTGTAAAAATGCAGTTTTTAAAGATGTATCTATTCAGTGGAGTCAGGTCTATGTGACAATCACTTTTTGTGATAAAATATCAATACTTACAAAAACAGTATAATATTGGCTTTTGCCTTTTAGCTGTATATAGAGGCTCAAATTTTGGGATGTCCATGATATAACACACAATAAGTTCGCCTTACCAGAATGTGTAGGTAGATTAGATTTTCTATGGTGACGAATATACAATAGTCTGCACAGATTATTAGAGAAAAACTATTTTGTTTCAAACACTTGTAGTTGAGATACTTTAGAAACAATTTTCTTCAAAAGTGTTTGTATTCTGAAAATTGGTATTATAGTTTAAATGATTGTAGGTGTAACGGCGTTGGTATTTGAGAATTCGTATCTACTAAGAGGGTATAAAATATTGTGTTGGAATAAAATATTTCATTTAGATTTATTCCTTTTATTAAGTGATTTTGCTCTGTCTAAGACTGTATTCATAAAAATAGAAACTCAGGCGTTTTAGCTAAGCATAATTTCTAACCGTCCAGTGTTTAGATATCTTATGACTGTGTTTCATAATTGATGTTTGACGCTTGTACCTCATAATGTTTGCACAACATCTATGTAAGTCTTTGAAAAAAAAATCTACCTCAGAACGCCTGCGTTTAGTATTAATGGTATATTTATCTATAACGTCCCAATCGGAGAAGACCCAGATCAGGCTGGTTATGTTAACTGTACGCCAACTGGAGTCCGTTAAACGGAGGAGTTAATTTAAGAGGAATGAAAACCTTCGATCTATTATACCATCGGTAGATTGTTGGTTTTACCCGGTTGTACCGATCTCGTAACAATGCAATTTGCTCTGTTAATGGCAAAATGAAAAACAAATATCTTAAAAAAAAATAAAGTCCCGAATACAATAGTAATATTGGATATGATAATCGAGCTATGTATTTGAGTTGCGTCACATGAAATGTGCATCGAAGATACCACAGACCATAGCACAAACGCGCCAGGCTCTTTCGCTGCACTTACAGTCATTTGCATACATATAAATGTTATTTAGAATTGAATAAACTGTGCAGCACACTATCGGACAAAATTTTAGAATACTCGTATTTTCTAAAATAGATTGATTGAATACATCCATCGGCCATTGCATTTAAATGTTATAAGTTTTTTGATAAATAGTTGATTAGGCTTACTATAATACAAGTGCAATAAATCTGACAGCCATATTTGTTGATATATGCCACGACAAGAAACTATATAGATTACGTAAAAATAAAATTTGAATCTACTATAAAAAACGTTTCAATCTTAAGTTCAATGTTTATGCTATTTTATTGTATGTCTGGGAAATATTCTGGGACACGTGTAAGTCTGTTTTCTTACTACCATTTGATCAAAATGAGAACAAACTGTAAAGCAGATAATACCTGTTTAGTTTTTATGACATTGCTCTGAAAAGTGCCATTGAAAGAGAAACAAGCTATAGCTGACGGCTGTTTCGGTCATTGTTTACAAACAGCGTACAATGCAATACAACTGACAACGGTCATGCTGCGCTACTATTGGCTAATTATTATGCGTCATAAATAGGTCCTGTGCATTCTCTTTAAGATTAATTTTCGGCCTGATCACGTCGTTTATTTATACTAAAATGCACTAGTGCGTACCCATTGTTTAACGGAACTGTTTAAGCACTCCGTTGCCGCAGATTATGTAATAAAATGTTATAAGATAATATGATTTTTATTATTGTGACATGTGCATTGTACAGATATATATCAATGACAATAACTTAAATATACACTCACATGTTAATCAACGGTATATATACATATTTCTATGTTCACTGCCAGTATAGGATTGATTAACCTTTAGTATGCTTTGCAAGGTGGTGCATATAAACAAGTCCGACTCCATGCTCATAACACACATTTTTCCGTTTCTTTTGAATACCGGAATATTAGGAAACTTGGAGCCAAACTGGCTGCTGAATTACCCAACATTTAATCTAGGTCAGTGGTATTCACATAGGTTACCATGAATTCGCCCGCTTCATGCTAAATATTAACAAATTATTTCTTAAGAATGCTTGTACTGAACAAATTGACTGTCGTTTATGATACTTATAACATAGTAAATACAATAAAATCGGTCCTTCTCCTGGCTATCTGACAATCAAAACGTTCATAGACTTTGCGAGGTAGCTGTGTGCTAATATGCAAATGAGGTAATTACCTCTTAATGACATACCATATATATGTGAATACCTCTCAATAACAGTGAGAAGTTGAAGAAGAAATATTGAAGTTATTTGCATTATCTACTACGATTCATAATCCCCATCCTCTATACAGAATAAATGTGCAAACCTTATTGCTCTATCTTGAATGTAAAAGGTAGAACTCAGTATGTCGATGTAGAAATGATACCTCTAAAGTATAGAAAAGTAAACGTGTGTGTGTGTGTGTGTGTGTGTGTGTGTGTGTGTGTGTGTGTGTGTGTGTGTGTGTGTGTGTGTGTGTGTATATATATATGCACTTGGAACTGAAAAGTATGTTTTTTAATTATTCCGATTAAATCGCAGTTTTCAAAAAGTTGATGGCCTTGTTTTTCTTAAATGTGTTTTCATCTTAATGAAACTTAGGTAAAGAAATATCTTATTATCCGATACAGTAGGAAAGCTGGTTTTTACCGCTTAAGCGAAATGGAATTTCGAGCTGTGATCTTTGGAACATTTTTGGATCTTGGATCAGATGAGAGAACAGGACGTCGACGTACCATGGGGGTCCAACTTATATGACACTCTATATAATGGCTATGCTATGCAAAGAAATTCCAGAAATGCGCACTCTGAAATGTGCAGCTGACAGAATATTAGTAGACACAAAAATACTTTGGTGTCGAAAATACATGTAAGGAGCGGTCCCGTGATCTAGCCAGAGGTTGTTGGTTCGATTCCCAGTCTTTCGAATGAGACTTATGAGACACGTCTCCGTATAACCTTTCTGTGTTGGCGGCACGTTAAACCCAACCCAAACAACAAGATCTCGAAAATGTTAAATGATGACGACCCATTCACTAAACATGTCTCTGAATCGCTTCACTATGTCGTCTAACCTATACTTCGTTGCTTTTAAACTCAATGAGTGTCGCATTGTCGGCCTTTCAGTTTTGTTGTCGTTTTTCTGTTTGCCAAAACTCTTTCGCTGATTTGGCAGGTGCATTGCGGACCACGATTTCACTGGTTCTGTTACTTTAGTTGTCCGCCGGGGACTTAACCCAGTCATCCACTTCATACTGACACTGACGAACCAGTCGTAATACTATCCCTTATATCCTGAGGGCCAAGAAGGGAAGTTATTTCTTTCTTCTGCACCGCAACTCTTAGGCTATGCTGGCCGGTGGTTCACATGTTCAAACAGCCTGTATCGATATAAGACGCCGAGTAATTCATCGGGATGAAAACTGTTTGACACCCAATCAGCATTTCTATGAGAAATCAAATGATTTTTAAAATTTAAAGATGAAGCAGACGAAAGTCTGCGTATGCGCATATTTTAATGGAATGCTAAGTGTTACATAGAGCTGATGAGACACAATTCCCCGAACCCACATTGATATAAAACAAGTTAATGTTGTATTGCTATGCAATACATGAGTCTCCCACCGGATTAAAAAAACTTCATCTAACCCACCCACCTATGTGTAGTTGACCATGGTATATACATAATCAGCCTGAATGGTATTTGTAAAAATCGTAAGAAAAACAATATGAAAAAGGGGAATAACGCAATTGAACCAGTAGATAAAAAGTTATTGTCTGGACAAGAAAATAGGAAAAAGGTGAATAACTCCAAATATATTGATGCAAGAGTTATGGCCCTTTGTGTATGACACTTCCTCTCATCATGCTTGTTCCATATGCGAAGTTTCAAATCAATTCAACCAGTAGATAACGTTATTATCCGGCCAAGAACATATGAAAAAGGGCAATAACTCCAAAAATATTGATGCTATCGTTATGGCCCTTGTGCATGTGCATGATACTTCCTATCATCATGCTTGTTCCATAATGTGAAGTTTCAAATCAATTGAACCAGTAGATAAAGAGTTTTTTGCCGGACAAGAAAATATGAAAAAGGGGAATTACTCCAAACATATTGATGCTAGAGTTATGTCCCTTGTACATGGCACTTTCTCCCGCCATGCTTGTTCCACATATGAAGTTTCAAATCAATTGAACCAGTAGATAAAGAGTTAATGTCCGGGCAACAAAATATGAAAAGGGGAATAACTCCAAACTATTGATGCTAGAGCTATTGCCCTTGTAGGAGACACTTCCTCTCATCATGCTTATTCTATATACGAAGTTTCAATTCAATTGAACCCGTAGATAAAGAGTTATTGTCCGGACAAAAATATGAAAAAGGGAAATAACTTCAAAAATATTGATGCTAGAGTTATGGTCCTTGTGCATGACACTTTCTCGCAACATGCTTGTCCAATGTGTGAAGTTATAATGAATTTAGACTACCCTTGTAGGAGATATGACCCGGACAAAAAGCGTGACAGATGGACGGAATGACGGACGGACAGACGGACATACAGACGGAATAGAGCAAACCTATAGTCCCCCGACCGGTAACCGGTGGGGGTCTAATAAGCATTTTCACATTAAGAACAGATTTACGTGTCAGCAGCGATGCATATTGGATCAAGCTCTGCAAATTTAATTCCGAGCCATTCAAAAAGTACATCCTGCACAAGTACACTCGATAGTGACTATGTGTAGGAAGTTTCATTCAAATCTCTTTAAAACTGTATAAAAAAGCTTTTTTCTCAGGGCTATAACTCTGCAATGACGAATCTGACAGAGGCAAAAAGTATATATTACACGAGAATTTTTAAAGATTATAATGTGAATAAAGTTTCATTGAAATACATTAAAATAGATCTACAATAAAAAACTGTATCAGTAGTACATGCAATAATATTACATGGACCGACCAACTAATCGACCGACCGACACACCAACCGACTGACCTACCGACCGACCAATAAACCGATAAGTTGAATCCAATGTACTCGCGAAACAAAGTGTTTTGGGTATAATTTTAAAGGGGAGTAATTTTTTCTACGGGAATACATGTTCTACGTGAGGGGAGTCATACTAATGGGTCTCTTGCCAGGGAAGTACCTAAGCCGTAGAAAAATGGACTGGTGAGTACAACTTTTATGGGAGTACAAATTCGTCATAAACCACTGCTACATGGTGTAACGTGAATCATAAGTAAACACCCGGGATCACCCCATAAGTCTAGTAACCGCATACTCCGCTTAACTTCGCAATCGACGTCGCCAAAGAAATGGCATAGAGAGTTGATAGTGCTTAAATACTTAACAATCTCGCTGGTACACAACGAATTTGGCAAACTTGCCGATTCGAATTGTATACGGAATTGTTACGTACAATGTTTAAACATTGAATAATAGGGCACGATCATGTAAGGTCTTATTCCAATTTTGTGTAACAAACACTCAGATTCTCAAAAAGAGGTATAATCAAATAGTCTACCGTCAAAATGGACATCTGTCTGCTGCTTGTTGACATGTTTTGGAATGTCCACACCATGTCAGCTACTTGACAGTGATGACACGTGATAAGAGTAAGCTATATCATACTCTGTTTTATGCATTATTGCTTACTTGGATTTCAGGTGGTGAAGGGTGAATCTGCTACAGTTCATGATGAATTATCGAATCCTTGCAGTGTTTGTGCTGGCTGTGAACATCCTAGTGTTATATAAAATTCCCTTAAAAGCGACAATCTTTACCACCAGGCAGGACACAAAAGTGGAGGTATGTGATATACAGAAACTATTTCCATGCACAACTTGTCATTGTTAATGGAAGGAAACAGAGTTCAATAATTACCTCTATTTCTGGAAAAGAGAAGTGCATTTATATTTCGTTTTATAGCTTTTGAAGGGTTGTCATGTATCAGGCATTCTGTCGCAAAATATGCTTCCAAGGCGACACTCTCCTTGTCACCCTTAGTTTTATGTTTTTCTAGTGTCTTTGTAAACTGAAACTGTTTGATTTGATTAAACGCTTATTTCTACGATAAGTGCATATTTAATGGCGTTGTACATATAACATATGACATATAAAACACATATTAGAAATATCCAGGATTTTCCCATTTACAGAGCAAATTGCATAGTTACGAGATCGGTACAACCGGGTAAAACCACCAATCTACCAATCTACCGATGGTATAATAGATCAGACGTAACACATTCAGTCTGATTAAGACTCCTCGAAGGTTTTCATTCCTCTTAAATTAACTCCTCCGTTTGATGGACTCCAGTTGGCATACAGTTAACATAACCAGCCTGATCTGGGTCTTCTCCGATTGGTACGTTATAGATAAATATACCATTAATACTAAACGCAGGCGTTCTGAAGTAGATTTTTTTTCAAAGACATACATAGATGTTGTGCAAACATTACGAGGTACAAGCGTCAAACATCAGTTACAGAAGTATTATGAAACACAGTCATAAGATATCTAAAAACTGGACGGTTCGAAATTATGCTTAGCTAATACGACTGAGTTTCTATTTTTATGAATACAGTCTTAGACAGAGGAAAATCACTTAATTAAAGGAATAAATCTAAATGAAATATTTTATTCCTACATAATATTTTATACCCTCTTAATAGATACGAATTCTCAAATACCAACGCCTTTACACCTACAATCATTTAAACTACAATACCAATTTAAATACAAATTAAAATTGTTTCTAAAGTATCTCAACTACAAGTGTTTGAAACAAAATAGTTTTTCTCTAATAATCTGTGCAGACTATTGTATATTCATCACCATAGAAAATCTAATCTACCTACACATTCTGGTAAGGCGATACATCTTAAAAAACTGCATTTGTACACGTTAATCTTAAAGGGTGACTTTGACATTGACCTGATCCCCCTAAATAGATACAGTTTTAACAGATGCATGTGTACACTAACATAAAGTTTCTATTTCATATAGTTCAAAAGTTGGAGCCAAGGTTGAATTTGCTTACAGAAAACAAACAGGACAAAAAATAGACCACCAAAATGCAGCTGTTTAATATGCACAAGAATACAACATATGAAGCACAAAGTATATATTTATCTTATGCAAACAGATTAGACCCTGAACTGACAGTTCCTACCGAACCAATCTGGTCTGGGTCTTCTCCAGTTACGAAGGCGTAGTAAGGCGTATTCATGGAGGAAAGGGTTAACATACAAATAGTCTGGGGTCGATTGTGAACCTCTGTCTGAAGTACGTTATAGATACACATACCATCAATACTATAAGCAAAGGTTTTGAGGTAGATTCTTGCACATACACATATGCTATGCAAACAATATGAGGTACAAGCGTAAACAAAATAGTTACTGAAGTTTTACGGTTATACTTATGTCCTATAAAACATAGTTATAAGATATCTAAACACTGGCCTGTTCCAAAGTATGCTTAGCTAAGTAGACTCAGCTATACTTAAGTATTTTATCAATACAGTCTTAGACGGGTGAAAATAACTCAATAGATGAATCTTTAAAAACTGCATTTGTACACTAACTTTGATCTTGAAGGGGGTCTTTGACATTGACCTGATCCTACTAAATAGATACAGCTAAACAGATGCATGTGTATACTAACATGAAGGTTCTATTTCATCTAGTTAAAGTTGGAGTCAATGTATAAGTTTCTGACAGAAAACAAACAGGACGAACAAGGTCAATCAAAGCATGTAAATATGTTTGAGAATACAAAATATAAAGCAAAGAGCATAAATCTTCAACAAACAGAGTAGTTCGTGATCTCGCGGTTCCTACCGAACAAGTCTGGTCTGGCTCTTCTCCGATTGCAAAGGCCTAGTAAGGCGTATTCATGAAGGAAAGGGTTAACATACAAATATTCTGTGACCCATTTAAAACCTCTGTTTGAGATACGTAATAAATACACATAGCATCAATATTATACATAGACGTTCTGAGGTACATTTATGCACACACATACGCCGTGCAAACATTATGAGGTACAAGGGTCAACCATCAGTTATTGAAGTTTTACGGTTAAAAATTGTTTCTATACTGTCGTTTCAAAATATTTGTTCTCTACATAATCAGTGCAGATTATTTTCTCTACATCACCAAAGAACATCCATTCTTCCTACGGCAAGAATCGAACACAGTCTAGGAATGCTAACTAACTGTGTGTTATAGCATGGAATTTCCCAGGTAACAATGAACCACAGTTACTATTTTCATTTCTGCAGTACAAATATCACACCGTCCAATCGATTATGGTTACCCCATCGATAAAGCTGTGGTTACCTCGCGCAGCGAGAGTCGATTTAAAAGGTGAGTTTGTATTTTGCTCCTAAAGACTCTTAATTTCAGAAGATTGGCACTTCTTTGTATACAGCCGTAAAAAGAAGTGTTTGCTGAACATGTTGGTGTAATATTTTCCCAATAGCATGCAGAATGGTGTATTAAATCAGTGATTCAACGTGGATTAAGATGCCAAAACACCGTTTTTCTTTCTTTGGGACTGAATATCTCCGATGTATGACAAACTCACGTTAATCCAACGATGTTGAAGGTAAATCGAAGTATTTTTCTGTCCATCCTTTGACTATCATCTTGCTTTGTTTAAATTCAAGGTAGTTACAGGTGTTTTCGTGTACTGAGTTGATGCTCGAATGGCTAAGGTTACCCAATTTTGAAAATTTGTTGGTTAAGGTGCACCCTAAATCTGGGCGCATTAAGGCTAAGGTTACCCGGCAACTAACATATGTAGTATTACAGCATCTAAAGACACAAACGTCGTATGTTTTCCCTTGAACTTGAAAAACAAGAGCCAGAACTGTTATGTATATATTCTGTAAATTGTATTTAGCCAATTATGTTCACAACAATTATTATTTCTAACGTGTAAATCGAGTTTGTACAAAGAAAACATTCAATAACGTAAGTTCACCTATACAATTTTACAACTAGGTGAACTATCAACATGTATAAACGTATTTAACTCTATTGTAAGGACGGTTATTGATTTGCTAAAATTATTCTCAATGCAAACACGGTATCAAATGTGTATATATACACAAATCATTTTGAGTATGTATGGGTGAATTACTTTTAAAGCGCAAATAATCGATCCGTTTACGCAAACGGAATTACCTTTTTTTCTAGAAAAGGGTCCTTTCCGCTACTAGGAAATGCACATATTGAAGAATGTTTTGTAAATGTTCTATGTGGAATCATTAATAAACACTTCGTCCTTGAAAACATCTTCATCGTTACACTTTTCCAAGTATTTTTGTTATTCAGACAGTATAAATCGAGCTAGATCTAATACTTGACGCATTGGTTTGTTTCTTCGAAGACAAAGTGTTATATCTACATTTTGAAACTGATTTTGCTATGTATCATATGTGTGACATATGCGAGTATATCCAGAGACTGTCGAGCATCGTATAAAAATTAAAAACAAGACACGGAAATGGATTCGGTCCCGACGTTTTCGTACTCAGAGTGACTCGGACCAAATTAAGTCAGTCCTATGCTCCTGTGATTTAGGTCTACGCCTCCATGAAGTGTTGGATATCTGGTATATGATGAAGAAAGAAAGAAAGATATGTCCGTGTAGATCTATATCAATTTCCGTTTGACGATTAATATCTATAATTATCTTAAAGAATTAAGTTTTACACAGTTCAGATCTTAGAATTATTGTAGTAATTTAATTTTATTTTATCAGTTGCTCCTATAAACATACAGAATCGTGTGCTTCAACTAGATGATCGATGATATCTGGTAATGCATTGTGTTTCATATAGCAGTAATAACATTGGTACATGCAGCGCTCCATGGTTATGGTTGGTGACCTAAAAGCAATTGGAATTTAGTAAATGCTCAATAGATTTTGGTGGTGTTGTTTTGCCGATTAACTTTCATTTTGTAAACTATTAGCACGGGAATGATGGATCTATTCAACACTAGACAAACTCCTTACAGTATAAATACATTATAAGGGGTTAGCGTAGTTTTGCGTGTAGACCCAGGTTAAACGTCTCCTGACTGTTTGCAATGCTATGCACAATGAAGATATTTTAATACTAAAGGAAAAAATAGATATAATAAAGATATGCAGTACCGACACAAACCAAGTGTCACATGATAAATATAGCATCCAACCTGTGTTTACATGTTTTGTGCTTCAATACCAAGAATGTTTTTTTCAAACAATAAACAGGGAAATATTTACTGTGAGAAATCGATCAGGTTGTACGTCTTTGTACAAACTCGATTTACACGTTACAAATGATAATTGAAGATTGTGAATATAATTGGTTAAACACAAGTAACAGAATATACATGACAGTTGTGCGTCTTATGTTTCAAGTTCAAGGGAATAAATACGACGTTTGTGTCTTTAGATGCTGTAACACTACATATGTTAATTGTCGGATAACCTTAGCCTAAATGCGCCCAGAATTAGGGTGAACCTTAACCAACATATTTTCAATATTGGGTAACCTTATCCATTCGAGCATTAACTCAGTACACCAAAACACCTGTAACTACCATGATTTTGAACAAAGCAAGATGATAGTCAAAGGATGGACAGAAAAAAATACTTCGATTTACCTCCGACATCGTTGGATTAACGTGAGTTTGTCATATATCGGAGATATTCAGTCCCAAGGAAAGAAAAACGGTGTTTTGGCATCTTGATCCACGTTGAATCACTGATTTAATACACCATTCTGCATGCTATTGGGAAAACATTACATCAACATGTTCAGCAAACACTTCTTTTTACGGTTGTATACAATGAAGTGCCAATCTTCTGAAATTAAGAGTCTTTAGGAGCAAAATACAAACTCACCTTTTAAATCGACTCTCGCTACGCGAGGTAACCACAGCTTTATCGATGGGGTAACCATAATCGATTGGACGGTGTGAATATTGTCAACACAAATTTAATAACATGCATAGTTGCATGAAAACAATATTTATTTCATGCATTCCGGTGGATTACCAGGATATAACAGTGGATTATCACTTGATAAAATCACTGTTTGAACAGTGAAATTACCAATTTGATAATTTCCCTGTTACCGGACCACTTGTTCAACCCTATGAGGATTTTAACTTGCATTAAGCAGTCAAATGTTTAGTAACCCAATACTGTTCTTATTTTATGGGGTCGTTTTGCAATGTTTTGTTATATTTTTCAAAATAGTTTCGTCGGGAATACATTTGATAACAAATGAAACAAAAACAGTACAAAATAAAATCCAAACTGGGACTCAAACCCAGACCTTCTGTCAATAAATGACAAGACGTCCTCTCATTAGACCATTTGGACGAAATGTAGTACTGCTATTTGCTTTTTTAATTTTTAATATTTCCAGCAATCGATTTTAAATTAAGATTTATAAATTAAACCAAACGTCTACCAGTACAGCACCTGTACCGAATCTACTGTACAAGCCTTGAAGTACAGCAAATTCATGCCGTTTTACTCGATGCCATCATCAACAGTGACACTAGGCAGAACAAATCAACCGTGATTATCTACACGATTCAATAGCGGATTTCAAATCAGCACCTTCCCTGACTGTCATTTCCATGTTCATGCCACCGGTTACTAGATCTATAAAAACAATTCGGTTTCGAAAACGCAAAATCTTTCTCAGGTAATTTCAAATTCTCCAGTGAGCAGACTGTTCATTCCATTGTTTTCCGACAGTGACAGTAAATATCCAACACGTGACATTAACCATTAGTATTTCCTGATAATGTTGGCTCAGTTAAAGTCCACAACGTACATGATTTCTGTTATAAAGTCTCAGTTTCGCTCTTTGTTAGTTTCCCCATCGCGTTTGTTTCAGATAATTATGGCGGACGTCTGACTTATGACGCATATACGATGCTTCCGGTCTTCTTGCGCACCTAAGCATTTATCGTTTTATTTATTACAGATCAAAGAGATGCAATTTATTCATTATTATCAATCTGTTTAAAAAATACTTACCAGGCATATAATGACATGAACATTTTTAAATAACTGTTTGAACCACTAAGTACAACAGTGTAAACATGCTTACCTACGTTTTATATCAGCATTCAACTGTCCGGTTATCTTGTGCACATGATATTTGCAAGGGGGGAAAGAGATTGAATATTATTTTAGCACTTGGAATATCGTTTTAAAATGTGTTATATTGATCTTTCCTTCTGACTGTATGCAAATTCTGGAATGATTGTTAGACACAGGTACTCATGGGAAAATAGGTCAGTGGGTGTGTTTATGCATAAGTAATTAGGATGACAAAATATATAAATAAGCGTGTTTGACAAATACTATTTTTAAATTACATTGCTGGAGTAGTTCACTTGAGTTCAGAGTAAGTCCGAATTATTCACTTTGTTGAAATGTTCATCCATGACCGTAAACTAATGACCAAATATACTAGTGCGCAAGATGACGGGATGCGCAAGATTGCCGGAAACGACAGTAATACATATGATTTGTGTCGTCAAAATGACGCGCAGTAATACCAACAAAGTTTTCTTTTAGTTTTGTTATCAGATGTACAAAAAGAAGTCAATATAACTCCTTTGTGTTAATCATTTTGAACTTATAAAATATATTTTTATGGACATTTTCTTAGACGATTACATGGAACTATAGGGGAGCGAATTGTACTTTCGATTTCGTTAGGTCATAAAACCGTTGAAAAAAAGTATTATACAGTTGAATAAAAGCATGAAATAAATAGAATATTTGTTATTTTCGATGGAAAATCGACATTTGTTTCATCTCGTGAACACCAGACAGTCATATGTTCACTCCTGGCTTCGCTACTCGTGAAAATATAACGTCTGATGTTCACTCGATGAAATAAATTTCGATCTTCCATCGAAAAAAACAAATATCCTCTATATGCTAACACTTCTTTTATAACAATCTGCGTTACAATCATACATGTAATTATACAGATTTGTGTTTTACCTTTTGAGAATGGTTTTGACCTAGACCTTAACCCACTCAATAGATGCACCTTCAAAAACTGCATTTGCACACTAACTTTGATATTGAAAGGTGACCTTGACCTAATCCCACTAAAATATAAAGATGGAGCAGATGCATCTGTACACTAACATGAAGTTTCTATTTTATCTAGTTCAAACATCGTAGCCAAGGTTAAAACTGCTGATAGAAAACAAACGGGACAAAACAGTTCAACCAAAGACAGCATTTAAATACCCATTAAAACCTCTGCCTGGAGTACGTTTATAATTACACAAACAATCTATACTATACATAGACGTTCTGAGGTAGATTAATGCACACACATACACAGATGTGGTGTAAACATTATGAGATACAAGCTTCAAACATCAGTTACTGAAGTTTTATGGTTATAATTATGTGCTATGAAACACAGTTATAAGATATCTAAACACCGGCCGGTCCAAACTTATGCTTAGCTAAGTAGACTGAATTTAAGTAGATTTAGGAATACAGTCTAAGGCAGATGAAAATCACTCAATGAAAAGACTTACTCCAAATGAAATGTGTTTTCCTAAACTCTTAATAGATACGAATTCTCAAATACCAACGTCTTTATACTAACAATAAAGTATACTACAATAACTAATTAAACTACAATACAAGTAATGAACCACTATTTTCATTTCTTAACATTCTGCATTAATTATGTTGTCAACACAAATTTAGCAACATGCATTTTTGCATGAAAACGATATTTGAAAACACTTCTTTTATAGCATTCTGCCTTACAATTATACAAGTAATTATACAGAATTATTGTTTACCTTTGTGAGAATCTGCAGAGTGTCATTTTGATAATGATAATGAACCTGAATGTTCTTAGGCTGACTTTAAGACGTGTATAGTTGCTGTAAGACTGTCATCTGTATAATAGGTTTGCTTTAAATAACAAAACGATATACTTTTATTTACCTCGAAAGATAACGTTTTACTTTTAGAAATGACATTGACTTGACCTCACTCAACTGATACAACTCTTTGAGATACATGAGCATACTAAACATTGGCCCTCTTTATACAGCTAAAACAAAAGTCAACATTATTCTGCTTTTGCAAACACTGATCACCATAGCATGTCAATCTGCCTACGGTGAGAATCGATCACATTCTAGAATTCTAGAAGGCTAACTGAATGTGTGTTATGTCATGAACTTTCCGAGGTAACAATGAACCACAGTTACTATTTTCATTTCTTAACATTCTGCAGTGCAAATGTTGTCAACACAAAATTTAAACATGTATATTTGCATGAAAATGATATATGCAAACACTTCAATTATAACAATCTGCCTTACAATTAAACATGTATTTACACAGATTTGTGTATAACCGTTGTGAGAATATGCAGAATATCATTTTGACAATGAATTTTCTTCGACTGGTTGCAAATGTGTATAGTTGCTGTAAGATTGTCAGCATCTGTATAAATAACAAGTTCACAAAGAAAAGTTAGATTTGATTTAAATAACAAACAAATAATTTACATCGAAAGATAACGATTTTACTTTAAGACATTGTACTGGCCTGAACTCAGTCAAACGAAGCTTCTCTTTGAGATGCATGAGGAGAACAAAAATTATGTTATTAATTTAAAACCTTTCTCTGAGCTACGTTATAAATACACATACCATCACTACTATACACAGACGTTCTGATGTACATCTATGCACAAACATATACACAGATGTTGTACAAACATTATGAGATACAAGCGTCAAACATCAGTTACCGATGTTTTACGGTTATAAGTATGTTCTATGAAACACATAAAATATCTAAAAGTCGGTTCAAAAGTATGCTTAGCTAAGTAGACTGAGCTATACTTAAGTAGTGGTAGGAATACAGTCTTAGGCAGATGAAAATCACTGAATGAAAATAATTAATTTAAATGAAATGTTATATTCTTACACGCCTAATATGTACGAATTCTCAAATTGCCAACGCCTTTATACTTACAATCATTTAAACTATATTACCAAGTTTCAGAATACAAACACGGCTTTTGAAAATTGTTTCTATACTGTCGTATCTCATCTTAGATATTTGAAACAACATACGTTTTCTCCGAATAATCAGTGCAGAATATGTTCTCTATATCAACATAGAACATCCAATCTGCAAACGGTGAGAATCGAACACATTCTGGGAAGGCTAACTAACTGTGTGTTATATCATGAACATTCCTAGGTAACAATGAACCACGGTTACTATTTTCAATTCTTAACATTCTGCAGTACAAATGTTGTCAACACAAATTTAACAACATGTATATTTGCATGAAAACGGTATTTGCAAACACTTCTTTTATAATAACCTGCGTTATAATTATACATATAATTATACAAATTTGTGTTTTAACTTTGTGAGAATCTGCAGAATTTCTTTTGGATGTCAGTATCTGTATAAATAACAATTTCACAAAGAGAGTCTATGTTTGATTTAAGAAATTAAATGCTAAGCAGTTTTATTTTACCTCGGACGATAACGTTTGACTTTAAGACATGGCATAGGCCTGGCCTTATTCAAATGATGCAACTCATTGAGAAATGTAAACCCCATAAGATGTAGACCGGAGAACATCTCCATCTAGAAAAGGATAATTAACAATTTTGAAATCGAAATCTTCCCTTTTATCGTATATTTTAGACGAAACTTTATCATTAGTGATGGAAAGACTCAAATCTAAAAAGGAAGCCTGAATATCAGATTGGTACGCTTTGTTTAAAGTAAGTTCTTTTGGGTAAATAGAAGCAACCATATTTTCAAAATAAGGATTATCCAAATTTAAAATATCGTCTAAATACCTAGACGTTTTATTAAAAGCACTAACAATATCAGATTGTGTATCAGGTTTTAAACTAAGCATGAAATCCTTCTCATAGCAATATAAAAACAAATCTGCAGCAAGAGGGGCACACTTTGTTCCCATATGTATACCAACAACTTGACGATATATGGTATCCCATAGCGCACAAATATGTTATCTAAAAGAAATGTTAAAGATCTACAAACATCAAGGCAGGTCCACATTGTGTAATTTTCAACTTCAGAATTCGAAAAGAATGAACGATGAACATTACAAGCAAGGAACATTTTATTTTCTCTGGTAAAGTTTTTTTCTATCAATTTAATCAGTTTATCCTTTTTTATCCTGATTTTCAAGTTTAGTTAAATATTATGGACCAAAAACATTAATACCAGACTTGTCATATATTTTATCACAGTAACGTTTAACATGTTCTTTGATAGTAGTAAGACACGACGTTAAAAGTTTAGATTGTTTAGTAGTAGTACAACAACTCGAGTTAGCAATAAAATGCGCCTTATACGGATTTTATGTAGCTTAGCAATCCAGTACATAGTCAGGGGCGTAGCTTGGGAATATTTAATGTGTAGGCACCTGAGTCCTAGCAATGAGCGGGGGTCGGAGGGGACCTCCCGCGGACCTCCCCCGGGAAAAAATTGAACCTAGATCGCAAATCCTGCATTCTGAGGTATTCTGGATGACGAATGACAGAATAAAATTAGATTTTTTTTCTCCATGATCTGACTTTTTTGAAAAATTACCATATTGGTCACTAGGCCTTGTCTACGCTCGACATTAAAAGGGTAGTTCTAGGACTGGTCGGTCCGGTGTCAGGATAATGTGACTGTGTGGGGTTACCCTTGCCATGTCCCCGCGGCAGAGGCATTCCAGTGAGGCAGCACTATAACTTGTCTGAAAGCAGTGGGTGCCGTCTGCAAATAACTGAAATACTGTTGGTCAGACGTAAAACCCAACTCACTCACTCACTCACTTGGCCGTCATCTCGTAAGTATCATATGTCGACATTAAATTACAACTTTAAAACATCCAAAACATACAAACAACAACCAAAATCGATCTAGATGTTGAACGAGCCATTAATACTGTAATATAAGCTGAAGCTGATTTAGAGAGCAAAGATATTTATGTTAGTATCCAAATATAAAACAGCTAATGTTGATTCTTATAATATTCTGTTGCTATATTGTGAAATATTAAATGAAACTGCTACATTAGCTGACACTTATATACATATATAGATAGATAGATAGTTTATTCATACATAAGGCCAAAGGCCCAACAGTACACAAGCATACAAATATACAATGCATATGGTGGTCAACGGCATGTACTATATTATGCTAATACGTACTAGAACTTATTCGTAACACCAGCATTGATTATCTTAATAATAAGAAGTACCCGTCTTTACGAGGTGAAAATGATGAAATCATAATATATATATCATTGTACACGGTGGAGCAAATACATCAGGCCCGTAGCCACGCTGAGGCACACCGAGGCACTTGCCTCGGTGAAAAAGTGCCTCGGTGAAAATTTCCGAAATTACAAATACACAAAATCAAGCAATTTTCCGAACACGTATTAAAATCGCTTAAGCTCCATTCATTCATCCATCCATTCCTTCACGTATGACCTCTGCTAGAAGTACATGTATACTGTATAGTACTTAGTGCAATTATGTCATAGGATGTGCAACGTTATTGCTAGATTTTATACACGCATACCGGTTTCAGCGCTGGGCAGATAAACATGGCTGATCTGGAAACTTATCGATCCGAATCGGTCTTTTTAATGGCCGTTCGGTCACGTTAATTGATATGGAAATGCTGCGGATTGTTGGAGTCATAGGCGGATCAAAGGAGTGTGTGGGAAAGGGGGGGGGGGCGCGTACGACCCCCTAAAATCGCCAAAGTAAAGTAGTGTGTGCCCTTGAAATTCATTTGTGTATCTTTGTACAATAATGTAAAAGTCCTTTTTCTGCGAGCCATACGCGCAATTCACATCATCACGTGCATGGATAATTCCCCACTCATATTTGCGTTAATATCTATTCACAATCGGTACATAGTTTAGACTCTCATCCCGTTATTCAAATCGAATTTTGCGATTCAAACGTAGCAAAATGTTTTTCGGCTTATGTATCCAAACATATACACCATCTTGCACATGCTGTTACTTACTTCAGTTAGATCTACATCAAGTTCTGTGGAGAGAGCTAACTTGGCATTAAAACATATAAAAAACAAATCGAGGTCCGCGATGAAAATAAATAAATTTACATGTAATGCACTGGCATTAATACAATGACATAGATATCAAGGAGGTTATAAATCTCTATGCTACAAGAAGTGCTGAAATTATTACCCGGTTAACCGTTTACGAAATGACGATTAACCGGTTACAAAATCCGTAACCGGTTAACCGGACTGGTTACTTTCCTTAGTATAGTAGAGTGCTAAAGGTTACAACAGTCATAAAAAGACTTTTAAATTTGTTTTCATGTTCAATAAAATGGTTGAAGTACATGTATATGTATTTGTTTCAAAACTATTTTATTTGTTGGTTGTTCTATTTAGTACATAAAACCGATCAATTTTATTCTTTTTCATCTGTAGTAGTTTCTAAAAGTGGTTGGTCTGAAAGAGTTCGAAAGATTTGTAATGAAATATCAATTTAACTTTATTATGATAAGACGTTATAATGATAAAATATGTCATCAAAATTCAAGTTATTTTCTCAAGTTTGAGGTCACGCTCGGTTTATGCATAACACAAGCCTGAGGACTTCCCGCAATACATGTATACGTAGTATTGTTAGACGGTATCTGCAGCCAGGGCAATTAACTGTAATGTACACTCAGCTGATAGTTGTAAACAATGCAGAAATACATGTGTTTTAAGTTTGAACATCTGTGACATTTCCTGTGCGCAGAAACTTATCAATATTACCACCCAAGTGATAATTATGAGCATAAATTATATCCATAATGACAATGGTCATTTTCATTGCACTTTCATCATATGTTGATATATGCAGTCGCATTTAGTACAAAGATTTACGTGGCACATTCTGCTGAAATAACTGATTTGGTTATTTCATTGCAATTATTCTAGTTTAATACCTTGCATTCAGTTCTGTATAAAGCGAGTGTAGATGATCATGATACGGTGTTTGGAGAGGAACCCAATAAGCAATTTTGCCGTCGTGTCCCTTTTCTTTTGTGTTTGTACAATATTCATGCAAATAATTACAAATAAAATATGTCTACACCAAAGATTTATGGTGTACCCAGGTTTTAATGATTGTGTGACAGAGTTCCGATTAACCGGTAAATCGCGATTAATAGTTCCGATTAACCGGTTACAAATTTCCAGTGACCGTTTCAGCACGAGCGACAGGACATCCTCCTAGGCTGCAGTTTAGTATAATTGAAAATAAATAAACGCAATTTTTTAGGTGATCGTGAGACTGTTAGAAAGTGTCAGACTGTGTTCTATACTCTTTGTCCTTCAGCGTGGCTGATATAATTAATAAGTTCAATGAAATTATGTCTTCAGCTTGGTCAATATCTTAGATCTACTCCAATTACCAATAAATGTCCTGAAATGGTCAACATTTAATGAGTGAAAAGTCCATCCAAACATCACCAGAAACCGCCAAAGCACACGAAATTTCCAAACTTTTCTCGGGGAAGACCTCCCCGACACCGACGAGAAGGGGTTCTGTTTCCTCTCGTGCTCTCTCCTCCTTCCTGCCTTCGGCACTTGGCCCTTGCCTTCGGTGCGGGCTTCGTTATATCATTTCCTCTGGCTAAATCGATCAATATGTACTGTTTATAAAAGTCCATGCACTTTTAGCATATTACTTTGATCTAAGCACATAATGCTCGACATACGCGAGGGGTGCTTGTCTAAGCATTCAAATTCACTAAATTAAAGGAGCTTCCGAGGGGGCTTTGTCCCCCTGGGCCCAACAGGGAGTACTTGCGGCCCCTTGACTCCAGCTTACCTTTCACGTTTACGCCAACCCCCTACCCTAACACTAAATCCTGGATCAGCCCCTGGGAGTTGTAGGTTTTGTAGGACCACTGTTGTTCATGACTTTCATAGAGCAAAACAAACTTTTTTCCGAACATTTCGGTTATTTTAAAACTGTTGATATTACTACCAGTAGGTTCTTGTTCGTGTGAGCAGCATTTTTAGCGCTTTGCGTAGACTTAAAACTTGGTTTAGGATTCTGTACAATGGTAGAAGAACGTCTTATACGTTATAATTACATAGCTCTAATGCATATTCATGGACATGTCATGTCTATCGATATACTTATTTTTTGCAGATGTGGAACAGTGCAGGCAGGCGCAGAATAAATATAGCATTTGAAAACAAGAATGGTTGTAATGCTTGATAAATCGGTTGAATTAAATGCCATGTCCAGAGTAATATTATTTCTTTTTTTCAGTGACCATGCTAAATTTCGTCTGTTTAGTACAAGAATTCACAATTTTTTAAGCTTGCATTTTTAAGAAAAAAACCCACCCCAGATATAAGTCAAATCGCACACTCAAAAAAACTTTTTCCGGGTGAGCATGCCCCCGGACCACCCCACCCCCTGCTCTTTACAAAAGGTTTGCCTCGGTGCTTTTTCGTCTCTGGATATGTACATGTATGTAGTTGTTTGCTCTTAGTTTTCCACCCAACCATTTATAAAGCGACCACCTATTAGCGGAGCTGTCTGTAATTCAAATTCAGGCGGGCGCTAAATGCATGCAAAAACAATGCAGAAAGCTCCCTTACGAGCTCTGCATCGTTCTCGTCCCACACAAGCAACATTCCGTACCCAGTGATTTCCACACTACTTCACCCAGGCAGTGGTCGCTCAACACAAGAATCACTATAATACTATACATGTACATTAATTCAAATTAGTTTAATTATTATCAAAGAATGTGTCGCTTCTTAACTTGAAGCATTTATATACATACGTAGATAAATTTCAAAAGACAGAAAAAATCCTATTTACTGTTTTGAACAGATGTTCAGGTAAACGGAGATACTAGATCCAAAGTGTTGATGTTCTCTATTTTACTTGTCTCTATTTTATTCAGAAAAAAATCCATTTTTCTACATTTGCGTAATGCTAATGTGGTATAATTGCTCGTTCAACATCAATGTCGATATGCTTATAAATATGCAGTATGGCCAAGCCAGACGGTCTATCCATTCCCATTGTGGTATATAGATAGTTTTTATACGCCCGTTTGACAAAACAGGACATACTATGGAATGGCGCTGTCTGTCCGTCTGTCTGTATGTCCGTCTATAACATCCCTAACTCAAGTTCTGCTTTATGGATCCTTCTCAAATTACACTACAATGCTTATCTGGACATGCTACAGTAGCATGGCTGTGTGCCGGTATGTATATCAAACGTCAATGTCGCACAATTTGACTTAGAATTTGCGTTTATAGCAAATATGTTACATCAGTTAATGTTGAACAAAGCCTCGACGAGCGTATATTGTGTCCACTGGCACTCTTGTTAATCCTTTTCATGGCACTAAAGGACCGCACAGTTATATTCTCTGAGTTGTTAACTTACGTCTGCTACTTTCACAAAGTCTGCACTGGTATGATATTGATAGTGCTCTTTAACACCCCCCTCCCCCCTGCATTTTATTGTCTTTTTTAGGGCTGTCATGATACACTAACGTATTCAAATTATTCGAATATCGTTTCTGGCGGTGAGTGTATTATATTCGCTACCCAAAGAACCGAATATTGACGAATACAATTAGATATATAGGAAATTAACAGAATTAAAAGAAAAATGAGCGAAACATTCCAGCTGCGAAACGTCTTTTCGCAGTGACACCAAGGGAGATGACTCTTGATGACTTCTTATGTTTACAAATCACGACACCGTGTGTTGGTCCTGTTGGATTCAACAGGCTTAATAATTGTACTCTTGCATTCACTTTTTGCAGAAAAGTAGTCAAATGGTTCAAATACACGAAACAATTACCGAAAACAAGTTTGTTTTGATAGGACTAATTCTTAGTTTTTACGACAACCGCAAACTGTTGTTTCATAACAATGTCGGGGCCGAAAGAGATTTTCAGACTCCAACCAAATATAAAAGCACCGCCTGGAATCATTTAGGGTTTCTGAAGGGATCAGAAGGAAAAACCAACAATGAAATCACTGTTTGTAAAGTGAGCCACCATGAAATGAAGTAATACTGCTAGTTGTTGGCTCTAGCGGTTAGTTATCGGAGCGCCCCAATGTCTGAACGTACCCAATATTTATTGACCAAATTTATTTGAGTTTGTTCACGATTCACCAGAATGGACGAAACCAGCCGGCTATATTAAATTAGATGTAATGCACTGTATTTTGATGGTGCTTGAAAGGTTCTTGAATTTGAATTAGTATTATTTTTATGCATATTGCCTAAAGAGTAAAAGACTACAATAGGACTGGACCAGTTTACTTTTGAACAAGTTTCTTTTCAGTGTTTCTAGTTAATTTGACTTTGCCAATTAAATATTTATAATATATATAATAACTCATACTTTTCCCTTGCTTATCAGCACATGTCCAGTAGCATTTTCATTATAAGCTTAAAAATTCCTAATCCTAAATATGGACTCAGTCTGGACATGCTTTGGCTTAAGTAACTCTTATTAGCTTATGCCATAGCATGTTTATGTAACTGTATTCGTATTCGTGAATATTTATTCGTATTCGCTATACTGTATCGTGATACGTATTCGTATTCGCTACATGGGCGTATCGTTGCAGCCCTAGTCTTTTTGGCGTTTTTAATTTTTTTCACATTTTTTATCAATCTGTAGGCACGTGCCTAAAGTGCCTATAGGAAGCTACGCCACTGATAGTAGAAACTTTATGTTGTTTCACGGTAGGATTAGACTTAAAAGTATTGCACATTTTTACATGTTCCGTGACTATATCTTTTTTCAGGGGTTTGCACTGTAATACATGTTTGTGAACCAGTTAATTCCTTCTTCAAAACATCAACATAATACAATCGTCATATAATTATTACATTATTTGATGCATTGTCAGCAGGAGCAAAAACATAATTAGAATGAAAATTCGTAATGGTTTTCTTCAGATATCGAAATGTAATTCTAGGTCGAGGTGGTAATAGATAGTAATTAGATTTATAAAAAGCAATACGTGTATCAATAATGTCAAAAAATGTGTTTTCCAATCCGAAAGGGCATTTACATCAGCATGTTCTCGTCGACACCATTTGATGCAGAATTTTTGAATAGCTTCAGCAATATGAGTACAAGTGTCAAAATCAATAAGGGAAGGTAATCTATTGGGTCCTTTAGTAAGGAGGTTCCTGAGACGTTAATCTTTAATAATATTAAAATTACCAGTAATACGTGACCAACTGGTTTATAACAAAAGCTTGAAGTGTTACAGTCTCAAGAAGTAGGGGTATTGACATCAATATTTAAGTCGGATACAATTTTATTGTAGTTAAAAATAACACTCCTTATTGGTTTATTGTATTCATAACAGATGATAGGTGATTCAGAATTTATGAAATATTTAGGAATAGTATCGATTACATTCTTATCACGAAATATACTTTGAATATCACTGAAGTCGATACCTTTATTTATGAATTGAAGTTTAAGAAAATGTCTTTTATGTTCAGATTCTTTATCAATATGAGGACGAAGAACATGTTGGGTGTAACTTTGTATAATAGGGGCAGTTTTGATCAGTTGGTCTGTACGCATAATTGTTTTTATCAGCGTCCTCGTCAGTGGACTGAATACAAGAAAATGGCAAAGATGATAAACAAGAAAGCATAGCATGTTTGCCAGTTTCTTTAAGAATAGTATGTAAATCGTGAACTGACATATTAAGACGTAATTTGCGCTTAATATTACCATTTCTACGTTTACCATGCGATCTGATTTTACGTTTTCGAATTGAAAATATTGAGAAAATATCGATGTTACGATCTTTAGATATATTACCACTTTGGAAAGTGTTGTCATTCAAACCCAAACGGAAAGGTGTTTGTAATTTTTTAACCAAGTCTAGCTCTGTGATAAAACGAGCTTTAGATTTCAAACTACTGGTAGTATTAGAATTATAATAAATTTGCTCCACTGGTTGAACCGAAACATTTTTAAATGAATGTCCTGTATGACGAAAATGCTGGTAAAGAAAATTGTGAACTTTTTTTTATACGAGAATGGTAATTATGTTCCCTAAACCTTGTTTTTAAAGAGCGACCCGTCTGACCTTCATACTGAATACCACAGCGTGGCGCATTTCAGGTTATAACATATATAATATTTGACGATTTTCAGTCTACATCAGAATTAATCTTCACACTAAACACTCTACCATTTACAAGAGATTTAATAGTTGAACTTGTAGAAATAAAATTGCAACACATACGCCTCTTACTATTGTACTTTGTAATGATTGGATATACTATATGTCTTTTGTTCAAATAATGAGAATTTAAATTAGCTTTAGTATAACGAAGGATAGATTGCTTTAAAAGAGAAAGCACTATTTTAGGTCCATTATGAAAAACGTTATTTATAGCAGACGAAGGAACATGAAAATACGAAGCCGAAAATAGTTTTAGAGGTTTTATACAAACAGACGGCTGTAGAGATTAAAAATTAGCCAGATTATGAGGAATCTGAACAGAAGACACAGAGTGTAATTTTATGTTTTTGAGTTTTATTGTAGGGAGACTATTCATAGTTTTTGTAGTAGTTGTTGAAAAAAAAATATCTTGTTTTCTGTTCTTGTTTGGTTCTGCTTTCTGTTTTTTGACAGAAGTGTTGTTGGGGCAAACAAGAAAAAGAAAAAAAAAAGATTTGACTTATGTGGGTTTCGAACCAGGTACATTTTGATTCGGATAACAGCAACTTTATCCACTCGGCTACAAACTCCCCACGCATACCATCACAATCAAATAGTTACAGTCTTCTCTTTTAAAAAATAACATGTCATATGAATATCCAGGTAAACTAATTATGACGTAACTGTCAGGAATTCCTTGTCGGACTAGTCGAAACCCACATACGTCAATTTGTTTTCGCTTTTCTCTTTTACCTCAACAACACATGTCAAACAACAGAAAGCAGGACCAAACAATAACATACAAAAATATAAAAAGAGAATAAATCCTATAGAGAAAATGTATTGACAAAAGTATTTAAAAATATGAAATCAACAAACAAATAAAAGTACGAACGCCGGTGAGTTTCGAACTCGGGTAGCGCACGCAAAGCCGCATACGTGTCCTTTAGACCACGGAATCGGATATCCACTGGTGTGTAATGTTTGTCTTATTTATTAATTATCCCATTCACATCATATATTGAGGAAACCCCGTCTATTTTTAGCTTTGTTATTGTGCTGACGTAACTGCCAGACCTAGTTTGTTTATCAATAGATGGAGGCATAAAGAAAATACGATGGAAAAAGTTGTTTCTGGAGCCTTATTGTTTCGGAAACAGTGACATGCGTTGTTGTAAGGAGGGAATCGTTATTGAGAGGGCTGTTGTAGGGAGGGAGCACTGTATGTACAATGACACAATCAAAGATGTTTAAACCAGTCTCTACATCTATGGTGGCCGTGTAGCCGAGTGGTAATATCAGTCGCTATGATGACACAGAATATTGAATATTTTTGTGGTTGTTGGTTCGAATCTCACTGTAGGCAAAAACTTATTTATTTTTTTTAATTATTATGTTTACTTTTATTTCATTTTATATCTTTATTTCCTTTGTCTGTGTATTTAGAACGGCTCTCTCTGAGTGTGCTTGGTCATAGTTGCAAGTCAAATGTGCTATCTCAAGAATTACCACACGGCACAAACCCAGCATGAATTGTAAAAAATGTATACACCCACCCTAAAAAATATATAAAATGAAAACACAATTTAAGCCCATTCCAAATATAAAACAAAGAGATGTTTGTAAAACATGTATACCCCCAGACCCCCTTACCTTTGATCTAGTGACCTCAACTATAGAGGTCATCTAGTGGCCACGACTAATCGCCACATCAACTTTGAAGGTCCTAAGCCAAACCACTGATCATTTATTGATCTGAAAACATTTCACAAGTTTAGGTCATGGTGACCTTGACCTTTGACTTAGTGACCTCAACAACTATAAGGGTCACCTAGTGGTCACGACAAACTACCATAGCAAGTTTGAAGATCCCGAATTAAACCATTGAACAGTTATTTATCGGAAACCATTTCAACAGTTAAAGTCATGATGACCTTGATCTTTGACCTAGTGACCTAAAAACAACAGGGGTCATCTAGTTGTCATGACCAACCACCTAAGCAAGTTTGAAGATCCTAAGCCAAACCCTTGAGCAGTTATTGATTGGAAACCATTTCACCAGTAAAGGTCATGGTACCCCGGACCTTTGACCAAGTGACCTAAAAAACAATAGGGGTCATCTAGTGGTCATGACCAGCAACCACAGCAAGTTTGAAGATCCTAAGCCAAACCCTTGAGCAGTTATTGATCGCAAACCATTTCACCAGTTAAGGTCATGGTGACCTTGACCTTTGACATAGTGACCTCAAAACCATCAGGGCTCATCTAGTTGTCATGAACAACCACCTATGGTGATCTTGACCTTTGACCTAGTGCCCTCAAAAGCAATAGGGGTCATCTAGTGGTCATGACCAACAACCACAGCAAGTTTGAAGATCCTAAGCCAAACCCTTGAGCCGTTATTGACCGGAAACCATTTCACCAGTTAAGGTCATGGTGACCTTGACCTTTGACCTAGTGACCTAAAACAATAGGGGTCATCCAGTGGTCATAGCCAACTACCAAAGCCAGATTGAAGATTCTAAGCCATACCCTTGAGCAGTTATTGATCAGAAACCATTTAACCCGTTAAGGTCATGGTGAAGTTTGAAGATTCTATGCCAAGTCGTTTATTAGTTATCGTTCGGAAACCATCGATCTACTGACCGACCGACCGACCTACAGACCGACCAACCGACATGTGCAAAGCAATATACCCCCATTTTTTCAAAAGTGGGGTATAAAAACTATCAAGACAAAAGTTTTGCATACAGTGAGATTCGAACCAACAACCATCAAAATATTTCACTATTCTGTGTCACTTTATTGCAACTGATATAACCTCTCGGCTACACGGGCACCATACCTGATTTAACAATGATTTAACAATCTTTAATTGTGTCCTTGTACTTTCAGTGTTTTACCTGTAGTGTTTGTAAACATTGAGAACAATAGGTGTGCCATAAGATCTAATTTGGACTGTACAAAAAAGGGTTTTATTGACCTGTCAAATGTGAATATTCCTACGTCACTGAAGGGATATATTTAGTTTGGGTAAGCCTTTGTTTCAAAAAGCTTTTATTAGCGGAAACTATCGATATCAACCGAAGCTATATATTGCGTGTTCAGCAAGCGTATAATTATTTAAATTTTGACAGGTTAATAAAACAGGACAATACATATATTATCCTCCAAATTTGATCTGAGACTAATGCATATTCCATTTATTACCGTCGGCAATATTCGGATAAATTTACGAAGGTATAAGAATGCGTTATAAGAATACAATCCACGTGGAATATGATTATTTCCGGTTTTTGTTCTGCTATTTTTTGTCACAGAGTATTACGAACAATCCCGATAAACACGCCGAAGATTAATCAAGTCTCTGGTCGAATTGGGAGGATAATATCGCCACATTAGTGGTAAAAGGTCGTATCTGACATTTTTTCAGAAAATGACTTTTTTTCATTTTTCAAATCTAATTTATCTGTAGCAACTTCTGTAAAAATAGCTAACTTATATTCAAAATACTTTTTGAGATATTGATAAAAATCAAAGGTCTTATCTGCAAATATGAAAAATACTTTGTGGTAAAAAGTCGTATTTGATGTAAAGTTTGTGGTAAAAGGTCGCATCTGCCAAATACGACATTTTCTTTTTAAGATTTTATTGAAAATCCTTACAGTTCAGAATGAAAAGGTCATATATGACAGATAAGACCTTATATCTCTAAATGGTTTTGCATAATGTAATATACGCAACCTTGTCATCAATCTTGTAAATTAGAGAACTGTGTGTGTATTGATGCCTGTTTTTGTTGGATTATCGCTGAAGTCATTATTTACAAAGGCCCTGTTTTGATAACACTAGATTGGTGTTCCAACAATGTTTTTATCGTTAATTTAGCAAAACAAAGTGGTTCATAACTGGCCATGAATAAAAGTATTAAGATATAGAAATTGCCATTTTATCGTCTTAAATTTAAGAAAGAGGAGCTAAGAAAGTCAAATGGTGACTATTATGACCACTACTTGCCCTTTGTGACACTTTGTAGTACAAAAATGAGTCATGCAGGAAACCCCACATACAGAACAAACAGTCGCCCGAACAGCAACACAAGGAAACTTTAAACACGGGAACAAATAGAAGTGTTTTATTTTGAAGAAGAGACCAAATTATGACAAAGTGGACACTGGAAGGCAACTATTGCTGATGCCTGCCTTTAGCAGTGGCAGACAATTTCAACTGTGCTTTGAGAATTTATTCCAGTTTGATTTCGACCCTAGTAATCAGTGTTAAACCGTCTGGTTGGGAAGAGGGCAGTTCCTATGAATTTGTTGAGTTGGTATATATTGCAATTCGACAGGGTGAGCATTATGACGCAGCTATACCTATGACAAATGTGTCCTTCCAATTTGATACCTCAAATCCGCAGACAAATGCATCATGCTCTGACTTTAACCAAGCAACGCCATATAAACGATCCAATCAGGAGAGTCCGAAAAAGAAACTCTCAAGCTGAAAACGTAACGAAATGAAACTCTGTGCATAAACGACAGAGATGCCAAGACAAGTTCTAATTATCAAAGACTGGTAAATCGGTCAAGAAAAGAAACAAGACTGCGATCGTTGTAGATTCAGATGTGGCAATAGAGTTAGTAAGTAAAATAGGCTAAATATATTTTACATGTATTATGCACTTCCAACCTATGAACGACTTTGTTAAAAAAACTAGCAAGTCGAAAGGGAAGAGAAAACTGGATAGACACACTAGACATGTTGGATAGAAAACAACAAGGTGTATTTCAAAGTAGAGAATGCGGTCCCGTCGACGAAAATAAACTGTGACAGGGTAGACCTAGTATGCGGGAATATCAACATAATGGACCTGCATTACACGAGGGAAGGGACGCAAAACCAATACCTGTCTCACGACTTGGATATTAACAAATATGTACAGCCTATATACAGACTGTTGCAAACACCAGTTAAGCAAATGATGTCAGACAAATATTCTGCAAGAAATTCAGCTTATCTTTTTTCAAGCCCAAAACGACCAATGTTCATTGAGTGCCAAGTATGAGAAGAATAGACTAACCGGAACTGTCACAGATACGATAAAGGCAGACGTTGACAATACATTTGACGAGAGTCAGTTCATCACTGTTGACACATTGCAGAAATTGTCAACACGCAGCCAATGTCATCCATAGGTTTGGCCCACTAAAGACTCGGACATGGACATGTATTACTTGTCTCGCCTTCCAATATCGAAGGCAGATTTGGTAAACATTTGTAATAAGGAAATCATACCGCATGGTTTTAGCATGTACTTCACGTGGAAATGGTTATAAGGAAATATGGAAGGTGGAACCTTGCAGTCTCTTTAGAAAGTAAACAAACAGATCTTTCAAATTCCATTAGCAAACAGATCATACCCTGATCAGACGGCTCCTGTAGGAGCCGTCTGACCTGGGTCTACTCTGTTTACAAACGCGTGAAAACACGTTTATATGAGGGAAAGGGTTAAGCAAAAACGAGTGATAGTTGTTGCTTTCAAATCATGTTTAGAGTTACATGTACATGTATTAAGGCACATGTTGGCTGGCAAAAATAAGATATTAATAATTGTTATACCATTTTTAACGGTGTTTTGTGTGACTATACCCTTCTGACAAACTCATTACACAATGATAGTAATTTAGACATTTTGTCTAAATCAGGTATTATAGAATGCATAATCAGTTACAATCAAAGATTCATATTTGTTTGACCAGGTAGGTTTTTGAATTATTATTGTTGATACGGTATTGATAGTTCAAAAGTTCATCTTCCTGAAATCATCCCTCATGATCATGTCATCTCATCATTTATTGGCGCTATATGACCTATTCAGTGTCGCACTGCCGTAAAAGCAAACTTACTCACTCAAAAACTGCTGAAATGCACATTAATGTATTTACATTAGTATAACAAATGCATATTCCATTTTGAATACAGTATTTATTTTGAATTTAGACACTATTATGCATTGTTCGGCTGTATGAATGGGCATAATTGTTTTGTAGTAAAACAATTTGGTGGTCACTTTATATAAATGTATTAGGCTAAAAGTAAATTTCAAGATCCGGTGTACATCTTGAATCCATTATTTAAATACAAATGCCACACCGAGATTTAGAATAACACAGGAAAAGGGTCATAATTCAATATTTTTCACAAGTCTTGTTTATCTCTGACATATCAGTGAAAACTTAAAAGTATCCGGTTAAGTTTTGCTTAGAAACGACTTTTATATGCTATTTATTTACATACATTTGACATTAAATTGTAACGGGAAAAGGTCGTATTTGCCAAATACGTCCTTTTACAAACTACAAATCGATGAAATCTTTGAAATGTGTTTGTGGTAAAAGGCCGTATTTGACAGATAAGACCTTTTCATTTTTCAATATATATATCATGAAAAGATGTATGTGGTAAAAGGTCGTATCTGCAAATTTTATTATAATTAATGACGTAGTCATGTTTTGGTGTTGAAAGTATTATCAATATCGAGTTTTTAACATTACACACTAATAATTAAAATGTCATTTGTGTGACTTTCATCCCTGATTTTTCATAAGCAACCAAACCTTTAAACTCAATTTTCTCGAAAATTTGAAAACTGCACATACGACCTTTTACCACTATCGTGGCGATATCCTAAATGGTATATTGTTAAACACTAATATCGACTGGCTATTGTTAGAAGACAATGCGACATTTCACGACCATAGAGATAGCAGTAAAAGTAGATAAACACCGTCGTGTAGGGGACACGCTATATTTAAAACAAACTAAATAGTCTGAAACTTGGCGATCCTTCGAAAACAAAAGTAATAATACCAAAAGAGAAAATTGCAGACTCGGATTTATTGAGCCTATTAATGAGTAGTAATTAAATAAAACACTACTCACGCCCCACCCCTCGCAAGGCTTAAGCAGTATTCATGTTTCAAAACTTATAACATCAAAACTAATAATCCCGAAGGACCAAAAAAATGTAACAACACTGAGAATGGCTTGATTTTAAACGTTGCAGAATATGATTCTGCAATTTTGCGAGTAACTGCAAGAGAGTCATTTTAGAGTGTGCTACATGGGATCATTGTAGAGGTCGCCCGAGAGCCTCATTTCAATGATCACAACCGACATGTTTGGGTACCCTAATAGGCCTAATGACAAACGTTGACAAATAGTGCAGACCTAGATCATGCTGCACCCGAATGACCACATCATCTAATCATTCTAATATATTCTAATAACCTAAGTATTCCGACAGATTTAGGCAAATAATGTAGATCCAGATCATAATGCTGTGGAAGGCATTTATTCACCGGTTCAAATAAACTAGAAAATTAGCCATAGGTTTGAAACATTGTTATTGTGACAACCGAACAAGAAACAAACCAAAACCATAGGCGAATTATTTTGAGTGTTACATGGAATAGGATGTTCAGTGTTTGTCGTAGTAGAATATATACCCGCAGTTGAAGTTGGGAATCAAGAGCAGTGTGTAATGATTTGTTCAAATGTCGGCCTCCTGTGTGTTTTCTTACAGGACTTCGCGGGCATAACATAATTTTGACATTCTGTTGTCTGAATGTATTTTTCCAGGGTAAAGTTTACTGAGATGCCATTACTGTGGAATGCTTGCACTGGTTCCGTGTGTTGTTTGTATAACAATTGCAGGGAAATCTACCTATAGAGACACAATTTCTGACGGCACCTATATTCTCGACATGACCAAACAGCTTCTCTGTTACAGTGCTTTCCCCACTCGAATATTAGCGCGGGTAAGGCATTACCAGTACGACAATTGTTCCCATCCTGTCCACTGCTACACTGTGTTACGTGTGTCATCGGGAAACTTTTGGAAATGTCCATCTTTTTACAGACCATACCTTCCGGTACTTAACTTTACAATCCAAGTAACCAAATACATTGTTAAAAACTACATGGTTTATGATGCTTAAATACTTAAAATACTTAACAGCCTCGCTGTTACCCCTCGATTCATGGACGACTCTTCGAATCGAATTTATAACAGGCTTGATACGTACACCGCATTGGTTCAGAATAAATCATAGATCTGATTCTGAAAAGTGGTTTAAGGCAAAGATTCATCCGTCAAAACGGACACCTACCTGCAGCTAATTGACTTGCTATCTTGGAATAACCACACCGTGTCAGCTGCATGACAGTGATAAAGCACGATAAATCAGTTAACATTTAGCCTGCTATGGGCGGATGGGTATATACGTTTGCAAATAGTTTGGATCCAGATGAGCCGCCGAGTGACTCGGTGTCTCATCGGGATTCAAACTGTTTGACATCCTGATTGCATTTTGGTAGAAAAATGATTATAGCTTGAATTTTGAAAATGTAGTAGATGAAAAAGTCTGCAAAATGATTTGCTCAGGAGGCTAAACGTTAAAAAAAATATGCACTGAGTCATTCCTTCTTACATGAATTTTCATGTGGTATATGGTTCATCTTTAAAATGTTGTTGCAGATTTTTTTTTAAGTACAAATTACGAATGCTTGTAGTAGTGTTTTGATAGCTGTGACTCTCATAGAGTTAAATACTCATGAGATAAAGTTGACAATCTCGACCCCTAGGCAGGAGGAACAAGCGAAGGTATGTGATTGATAACGCGAGGTTTACAGGCACCAATTGTCATTGCAAAACTGTCAATGTTAATGGAAATAAACAGGGTGTGATAATCTTCTGGAATAAAAAGTGTCTTTTATTACGTTCCATACTTTTACAGGGTTGCCGTGTCTTATACATTGTGCCAACAATTAAAGGAACTTGAAAGAGTGTGCAGGCTTACTAGAATACGTCGCTGATTTGTAGGTATTATATACAAAACGAACGGTTATTGTAAAATTTGCTTTATTTACAATATATTTTGACATTTACGACTTGTCTTTATTCTCGCTTTGACGAGTGATTAAACATACAGACAGAGTGTAATAGTATGGCGGGTCAGACGTTGCATAATTCAAAACCCGTATATTCATGTGATAAAATCGCATATATGTGTCCTATAAAGTTAAATTCGTATGGGAAAATTCTAAGACGTAAGAGTCTAGGCCGTGGTTGTAAACACACTTTAAGACTTGACAGTCTATATCATGGTTGCCAACACGCTCTATGACTCGAGATTCTACACTATGGTTGCCAACACGATCTAAGACTTGAGAAGTCTGTGCCATGGATGCAAACACACTCTAAGACCTGAAAGTAAAACCTTGGTTACCAACACGGTCTTAGACTTGAAAGTCTATATATCGCCTACAAACATATTTTAACACTTGATAGTCTTAGCTCGTCAACACACTTTAAGACGTTATATCTATATCCAGGTTACCAACACACTCTAAGACTTGAGCGTCTACCTCTTAGTTAGCAACAGACATGAATACTTGAGAGTCTATATCTACACCACGCTCTAAGACTATTGTCTATATCGAGGTTAAAAAAGTACAAATATGAGTCATGCAGGAAATACCACATATAGAACAAACATCCGTCCGAACAGCAATACAAACACAGCAAATGTACATAACTACCAAAAATGTAAAGAGACGCACAAAGACAAAACAACATACAATAGAGGGAAGATGGAAGTACCGCCTTGGAACGGTCAGTGACAGTACTCACTGGGTGGTTAAACTGGTTTAGGGGCGCCCAACTAAATTCCATCCCCACCCTAAAAGACAAACATTGTAAATAAGCGTATACCCTCTCCGACTAATCTACAAGAACCGCGATGGCAAATACAGCGGGTAAAATGCGTGTAAAACGAAAATATTTAAGAGAAACAAACTGTATCCACGCTAGTATACTCAATGATTGAGCTACAAAGTAACTGTAGAAAAGTAATAAAGGGTACAACAAAAACGAAATAGAGATATCCTACATCTCCCTTCCGTTTCCGGATTTAAGAGGTCGCTTTCACAGAGTACTAACCCTTTCTTGTCCGTTTATATTCAAAGAGGCCAGGGTGGGGATGGAATAAGTGTGAGGTTGGGCGCCCCTAATCCGGTTTAACCCCCCCCCAGTGACTACTGCCACTGACCGTTCCAAGGCGATATTTTCATATTCCCCATATTGTTTGTTTTTTGTCTCTTTGTGTTTTGGTAGATATGTACATCTACTGTTTTCTTGTTGTAGTGCTGTTTGGGTGGCTGTTTGTTTTGTATGTGGTGTTTCCTGTATGACTCATATTTGTACCTTTGATAAACAACATACTAATTAAATTATCTAACTGTCAAAAGGAAGATAACCCTGTATAGTCAATACACATATAACTCAAATAGCTTACCTAGCGGTATATACTGCAGGTTTTGTTTACATATATGATATGTTTGAGCAGTACGGGACTAAATGCACTAAATAGGAGTATCTTTTAGGCCCTAAACCGTTCGTCTCGCTGCCATTGAAATTTCCGCGCACAATAAGTAATCTCTCATACAATAAGCACTATTTCTTGTTAGAATAAACCAATGCCCTAATTCTGCCAAGAAGACTTTCCAAACGCCGCTAGAAGGGTGATATCATCAACTTTCAGACTCGGGACATGAGCCGGACGCATGCTTCGTGTGTTGTTGCAGTCCTAATTAAAGTTGAGATGTGAACAACGACATACATAAATGAAAGACGAAGCAATCCCATCAGCTCCGTCCCTTTATCCACCATCCCTATCCGACACGGAGCACGCTTACCGCCTGCAGGAGATAACCCGCATACAGGCAGAATTGGCACGTTAAGCTGAAAAGAGGTACATCCTCTGCAAAAAAAAAAACTACAAGCGGTGTGTGAAACTCATGGATGACGCTGATGCTGCTCTAGTATTCTTCGGCGCCGGACTTTGCATCGAAGAGGTTGGGTTGCTATCAACAGTTGTACCGATTCCTGTTGCAAACGCCCTAGAAGCCGAGCCTCTAGGCTGTGCTGGTCTCTCTGTCATTGGAAAGGTGGCTGGGTGTCGCCTATAAGCAAGTCGCTCACGGACAGAGATATATCTGAGGTCGAGGGCCATCTAGTTCTTAAACAGGTCCAGAAGTTTGAAGACCTCAAACAAGAGGTATCTGCCATGAAAGCGCCCGCAGAGAGCATAGACTGCCGACTAGAACAGGATCGACAAGAAACGCTGACGGAACTCGCGTAAAATGAATACATCCTGAGATTTGTAAATATTAAATATTTAGACCCACTTCATACATACTAGATACATATGCTTCCTACTTACGTTGATCTAATCCAGATTAGCCTGCCTGACATGTCTCTTGAGTAAGGTCTAGAGATTGAGAATATCACCAACCATGGATATGCCTAACCAGGACGTAAAGCAGGAATCATATAAAAAAAACTTAAAATCTCTAAAAGACTCTAAACATGAATGAAAGGCAGATCCGCTGGGACCGTGGATCCAGATTTTAGATCTCTCAATGAATTCTGGTCTAGGGCCGTGCGGGAGGGGCCTGGCAGTCATGGATTCCGTTTTTAAGGGCCTACAAGATATCGCTATTTAGTACATTCAGTCCTCCCGCTGCTGTTTGATCTTTCTTGATATCGGAGAATGCGTTACATAATAACAATCAACCACAGTTTCCATAGACAAATGCTCATCCGGATTACATTGCACATTCCAAAGGGTATTGTCGCTAAAAGTGTTACATGTACATAAATATCACTTTCGCTGTCAAATAGTTTTATCTGCATATTTTTTCGGCTGCTACAGTTTTCTTCTTGTTTTCATTTAAAATACAATGTAGCTTGGGTCTTGATGAGACGTCGAGTTATCCATGATTAAATCTGGATCTAAATGGTTGGAGAGTATTCTCATACTTATTTAATCATGACAGCTTGTTTATTCGAAGAAGCCTTGTGTATTTAGCAGGAAAAGATATTTGTATCCGAGGATGAAGAAAAGAACAAGGGGAAGATACTTCTGATACCTGACGACAATGTTCTACATGGAATGAGCGAAGACGATATGTACCGACTTTTTAACAGGTATAACTTTCCAGATGACATTTACATAAATGTATAACTTTAAGATGACATCTATATACAAGGATACCTTTTTAGGTGGCTTTGATATACAGGTATAACTTTCTTAATTGCATTTATATACATGTATAACTTTTAGAATGGTATTTATGTAGAAGCATAATGTTCTCGCATGATATTAATATACAGGTATAATATTTGTGAGCGGTATTAATATACAGATAGATTAGAAATGTTTACAACAGAAACAATGATAAAAGACAAATTATTATTATATTAAATGTATCTTATATATATATCAAACCATTTGTTCCCACGATCCCATATATGGGACATAGGTAAAAAGTGTAGACTCTGATCAGACGCCGTATAATGCGGCGTCTAATCAGAGTCTACACTGTTTGCTGATAGGAATATCAATATAAAACAAGACGAAATTGAACATTCAGGCCAGGCACCCCTTAGATAGAAAATGGACTAATCCAATGTATAAACATCAAAGAATCAACTGGGCGCAAATGGGTTAAAAGTAGTGTTGATATTTCTTATTTTTTATAAAGATTTATGAATAAAGAATTTAGTTTGCAGACACTTATGATAAAATTAATATAAAATAATTTAAATATATAAGCAGCCGTGGATTTAGTTTCACGCCCCTAGATGTCTCTGTTGATCGGCAACGTAGAAACGTGCAATTCAAATTCAGCCAGCCTTAGGGAAAACAAGACACAAGATATGACACCATAACTTACACAAGGGAAAGAGAAAACAGCGATTTACTTAAAAGTACTGAATCTAAAGCATTTGCGTAATGAATGGAATGGTCATATAATTAGAGACAGTGCGACACTGAACAAATAACGTAGCGTCACATGATGATAACTGTCAAGGAACTCCACAAGCACCGAGTCAGCAAATGAAGAGTGTGCACATATACCTATATCATACGCATACATATCATGCACGCATTCATATGTTCAAAAGGATAAATACGATATAAACATAGAAAAAGATGGAAGACAGGAACTATCAATGGTAAAATGACCATTGGAGGTTTAAACCAGGTTATGGAAGTGTTCAACCTCACACATATCCCATCTTTACTAAATCAGACGAAACGATTAAACAAATATAGCCCACAAAACTGCACGACCACAAAAATGGCAGGTAACACAGTAGCGTAAACACACCAAGTGGAAATTTACCAAATAATCGAAGCACGTTGTTTCAACGAACCAAATTGTGTCACTCTGAAGCCGTTCATAAATGTACTCGATGCCTATTTCTGAAGTCAGTGTTGTTGTAGTGAAGCTATTATAATGGGTTACAGCAGAAAAATGTAACACATTGGACGTCCTCCTTCCGTCTCCGGAGTTGGTAGTTGATCATTAAAAGTACTATGTCCTTCCTTCCATCGCACAGTTTAAAACAGAAGTGTGCTATCGATTGTAAAGGGGTCAACCACCAATCATGCAGTGTGCTGGAATATCATTGGTCTTAATCTTTTTTCAGAAATTGTTTGATACGTCTACTAAGCAGATTCCCCAACTATATTGCGGCATAAAATTTCGTAAGCCAATTGATTTGTCTAGGGCAACTTTAAACTACTTTTGTTTTGCTGATTAGTGTGAGCTTTACGGGTTATGGCATACCTTTATACATGTTTAAGATGCTTTTCACGAGTGCAAATATTGAAGGTACAAAAATGAGTCATGCAGGAAACACCATATCCAGAACAAACAGCTGCCCGAACAGCAACACAAGGAAAGGCAAATGTACATAACTATTAAAACATCAAGAGACTCACTCAGACAAAACAAACATACAATTGTGGGAAGATGGAAGTACCGCCTTGGAACGGTCATTGACAAAAGTCACGGGGGGGATAAACCGGTTTTTTGGCGCCCAACCTCACATTTATTCCATGCCTACCCTAAAAGACAAACAGTGTAAATAAACGTATCCCCTCTCCGACTAATCTAAAACAACCGCGATGGCAAATACAGTGGTAAAGTGTATGTATAACGAAAACATTTAAGTGAACAAACTGTATCCACCTATCGCTAGTGTACTCAATGATTGAGCTGCAAACAGAGTAACTGTAGAAAAGTAATAAAGGGTACGACAAAAACGAAATAGTACAGATATCCGGCGTTCTCCTTCAGTTTCTGGATTTAAGATGTCGCCTTTATAGAGTACTAAACCTTTCTTGTCGACGTACATGCAAAGAGGCCAGCGTGATTACCAACTATAACAGAGTTGACAACCAAACATGCAGTATGTTGTAGTACTATAGGATCATATCCCTTTTAATGAATATTGTAACATATTTGATGAACAAAGTCAGAAAATGGGTATGTCCAATACTTTTACGAAGTTTGGAAATCACATCACCATAACATTCAGGATGTGAAATACCGTGTTGCAGAAGCGCCTTGAGATTATATTAGTACTTGCCAATAAGTGATCCTCTATATAAAAACCGATAAGTTGTGAAATGTCAACCTCATAATTATGTAGCACGGGGACTATCTCCAGCTAGATAATGGAAAAGTAGTAAAGTCAAGCAGGCAAAGCCACATGCAAGACGCAACCACCACCAAAACACCGATAGACATCATGACACACACACACACACAACCACACACCCAAACGCACACGCACACACACATACGAAATGAACACAGAAAACACCAAAAGACACACAAGAAACAGGGACAAACGTTCCACAACATGAACAAACCACAAGCACAAAGACGCAAGGCAAACAAAAAGAAGGGTGACAAAGAGAGTACCGCCTTGGCACGGTCAGCAGCAAAAACACCACTGGGGGTTTAAACCGGTTTACGGACGTCCTAACCTCACACTTCTCTCAAAGTCACCCTAGCTTTACAAATATTGTAAATAAAGGTATCCCCGCTGGACTTACCCACAACATAGACGACGGTGAACACAGGACAACATGTAAAACATAGCATAATAACTGTGACAATCCGTCAAATATGTACTCAATGGCTTTGCTGAAGTCAGAGCACCTGCAGGTAAGCCGTTAAGGGCACGACAGGGAAAAAATAATACATGAGTCTGGTAAGCTCCTCCTGTATCCAAGTTTAAGAGTATACCAGGCTAATTAACTATATCAAAGTAACGTCATCTTGTTTATCATAGATTTGTGAATATTTAATTCCAGTAGAAATAGAAAAACTAAGTCTAAAACGTGCTGACATATTGTGGTATTTAACTGACGTTCTCCCAGTTTTATCTTCCAAAGTCACGGAAGGAGGACGTTGGATCTCGTTTTTGTCGAACCCTGTATTACTTTATTACTTTTCTAAAGTTACTCTGCTTGCAACTCAACCATTGAGTACACTATCGATAGGTGAATCCAGTTTATATCACTTAAACATGTTTTCTTTTTTACATGCAATTTACCACTGTAATTGACATCGGGGTTGTTGTAGATTAGTCAGAGAGGGGATACGTTTATTAGTCCCCCACCGGTTACCGGTTGGGGGACTATAGGTTTGCTCGATTCCGTCCGTCCGTCCGTCCGTCCGTCTGTCCGTCCGTCCGTCCGTCCGTCCGTCCGTCCGTCTGTCACGCTTCGTGTCCGGGCCATATCTCCTACAAAGTTAAGCCAAATTCATTATAACTTCACACATTGAAGAAGCATGATGAGGGCTAGTGTCATGCACAAGGGCCATAATTCTAGCATCAATATTTTTGGAGTTATTCCCCTTTTACATATTTTTTTCTCCGGACAATAACTCTTTATTTACTGGCTCAATTGATTTGAAACTTCACATATGGAACAATCATGATGAGGGGCAGTGTCATACACAAGGGCCATAACTCTAGCATCAATATTTTTGGAGTTATTCCCCTTTTTCATATTTTCTTGTCAGTCCGTCTGTCACGCTTCGTGTCCGGGCCATATCTCCTACAAAGTTATACCAAATTCATTATAACTTCAAACATTGAAGAAGCATGATGAGGGCTAGTGTCATGCACAAGGGCCATAACTCTAACATCAATATTTTGGAGTTATTCCCCTTTTACATATTTTTTTGTCCGGACAATAACTCTTTATCTACTGGTTCAATGGATGTGAAACTTCACATATGGAACAATCATGATGAGGGGTAGTGTCATACACAAGGGTCATAACTCTAGCATCGATATTTTTGGAGTTCTTCCCCTTTTTCATATTTTCTTGTCAGTCCGTCTGTCACGCTTTGTGTCCGGGCAATATCTCCTACAAAGTTAGACCAAATTCATTATAACTTCACACATTGAAGAAGCATGATCAGGAGTAGTGTCATGCACAAGGGCCATAACTCTAGCATCAATATTTTTGGAGTTATTCCCCTTTTTCATATTTTTTGTCCGGACAATAACTCTTTATGTACTGGTTCAATTGATTTGAAACTTCTCATATGGAACAAGCATGATGAGGTATTATGAGTGTCATGCACAAGGGCAATAACTCTAGCATCAATATTTTTGGAGTTACTCCCCTTTTTCATATTTTCTTGTCGGGACAATAACTTTTTATTTACTGATCCAATGTATGAAAGTAGGTACTAATACCATTCAGGTGGTCATGTATATACCATGGTCAACCACACCATGGGTGGGTGGGGTGGGGAGAGTGGAGGTTTTTTTCAGTCCGGTGGGGGACTCATGTCTTGCATAGCAATACAACATGCCCTTGTTTACACTGTCTTCTAGGGCAGTAATAGAATAAGTGTGAGGTTGTGCGCCCCTAAAGCGGTTTAATCCCACTTACTATTGCCACTGACCGTTCCGAGGCGGTACCATCCACTCCCTATTGTTTGTTTGTTATTAGTCCCCCACCGGTTACCGGTTGGGGGACTATAGGTTTGCTCGATTCCGTCTGTCCGTCTGTCCGTCCGTCGTCTGTCCGCCCGTCCGTCTGTCCGTCCGTCTGTCACGCTTCTTGTCCGGGCCATATCTCCTACAAAGTTATGCCAAATTCCTTATAACTTCACACATTGAAGAAGCATGATGAGGGCTAGTGTCATGCACAAGGGTCATAACTCTAGCATCAATATTTTTGGAGTTATTCCCCTTTCACATATTTTTTTGTCCGGACAATAACTCTTTATCTACTGGTTCAATTGATTTGAAACTTCACATATGGAACAATCATGATGAGGGATAGTGTCATACACAAGGGCCATAACTCTAGCATCAATATTTTTGGAGTTATTCCCCTTTTTCATATTTTCTTGTCAGTCCGTCTGTCACACTTCGTGTCCGGGCAATATCTCCTACAAAGTTAGGCCAAATTCATTATAACTTCACACATTGAAGAAGCATGATCAGGAGTAGTGTCATGCACAAGGGCCATAATTATAGCATCAATATTTTTGGAGTTATTCCCCTTTTTCATATTTTTTTGTCCGGACAATAACTCTTTCTCTACTGGTTCAATTGATTTGAAACTTCACATATGGAACACGCATGATGAGGGGTAGTGTCATGCACAAGGGCCATAACTCTAGCATCTATATTGTTGGAGTTATTCCCCTTTTCATATTTTCTTGTCCAGTTAATAACTCTTTATGTACTGGTTCAATTGATTTGAAACTTCTCATATGGAACAAGCGTGATGAGATGTAGTGTCATGCACAAGGGCAATAACTCTAGCATCAATATTTTTGGAGTTACTCCCCTTTTTCATATTTTCTTGTCGGGACAATAACTTTTTATTTACTGATTCAATGTATGAAAGTAGGTACTAATACCATTCAGGTGGTCATGTATATATATATAGTAGCATATAGAAGTATATATACCATGGTCAACCACACCATGGGTGGGTGGGGTGGGGAGAGTGGAGGTTTTTTTTAGTCCGGTGGGGGACTCATGTCTTGCATAGCAATACAACATGCCCTTGTTTCCTTGTGTCTTTTCATATGTATGTGCATTTACTGTTTTTGTTGTGGTGCCGTGCGGATGGCTGTTGGTTTCCTGCCTGACTCATATTTGTACTTTTAGTACATCCTGTCCACAACCTGGACACAAGAAGGCTGATTATACACAAGGGCACCCCGCGGGTAATCCCGGGTTGTCTGAGACATACGATTTGCCCCCTAACAGAACCAGGTCGAATTGAGCGATTCCGAACCATCACAATCAACTGATATACAATTACCCGTAGAAGCACGTGCACCAAGCGATCAACCACAACACACGGCTAGGTGTATTCGGCGACATACGAAATAAGATTCGTGTAATTTAACCGTGCAAATGACACTCGCCAGTTATGTTAAACTATTCGACAAAGAAAGACATGCCCGTTCGGCAGTACGCCGGCTGAGCAACTCCATGATAATAGCAAATCAAAAGCAAAAACGTGAGATAGACACTTTGCCTTTGCATGATAATATCGCCAACATACCGGTCTTTGCACGCTAGTAACACTTCCTCGGTTACCTTACAAAACAGTGTGGATCATAATGAGACAACGAGAAACACGGCATTTATACTTGATTCAAGCTGTTTTGACTACTTGTCACTCCAGTGCTATGAATGTAACCTGTTAACTTTATTGAAAAGTTCAGCAACGTTTCGACGCAAACAACGACAAAGCTTGATGCAACGTTTATTTTGCATTTAGATGGCAGCCCTTTCAAGTTAAAACTTTGAAATGAAATACAGATGTGGCTTCAAGAAAGTAGATGCGGAGAAATAAAGTAATCAACCGAAGTTATGTTGCCGTTATTATCTACCACCGTATTACAACGGATCATTTCATCAGAACTTTACGTTCAGGCATGTTCAATAGCATATCCAAGTATATCCAACTAAACATGAAACATAGGAAACAACTGCCCCTGTGATTATTTCCTCATAATGGGTTTCCATCTAGACTTCACAGCAATTAATGATCGAACTTCATATCTTCATTAATAAGACACTGTGTGAAATTTGTTCAACTATTAACCCTTCGCTTGCTGAATTTTAAAATATATTTCTCCTTCTTTACCCATGTCCTGTTGTATAATTACATATATCTTCACTGTGTACAAGTATTTCGCTGTGCAATCACTGCTGTGGAGTGCACTGGTTGCACAATCAACTGGTCCTTCGGGATCATTAGTTTTGATGTTATTTGTTTTGAAAATTGAATACTGCTTAAGCCGGTGCTAGGGGGCGTGAGTAGTGTTGCAGTTTTAATTACTACTCATGAACAGACTCAAAATCGAGTCTGCAATTTTCTCATGTTGCAGTTTTGGCCGGATTGCTCGCAATCCAGGCTTATAGATTGGCGAATGCCGTCCGGTCGTCCGTCCGTCCGGTCGTCCGTCCGGTTGACCTTTTTGTTTAAGTTAGTTATAGCCAAAGTATAATACCTACAGTAACCAAACTTGGCATGTGGGTTCAGAATGATGGTCCCATTACATGTCATAGGTTAGCAGGTTACTATGACCACTTTTTGACCTAGTTTTAACGCTTCATTGACTTAGAGAATTTCCAGGTTGACCTTTTTGTTTGTGTTAGTTATAGCCAAAGTATAACACCTACAGTAACCAAACTTGGCATGTGGGTTCATAATGAGGCTCACATTACATGTCATAGGTTAGTAGGTTATTATGACCCTTTTTGACATAGTTTTTACACTTCATTGACTCCAGAAATGGAAGGAGAACGTCGGATATCTGTACTATTTCATTTTTGTCGTACCCTTTATTACTTTTCTACAGTTACTCTGTTTGCAGCTCAATCATTGAGTACACTAGCGATAGGTGGATACAGTATGTTCAATTAAATGTTTTTTTGTTATACATGCACTTTACCACTGTATTTGCTGTCGCGGTTGTTGTAGATTAGTCGGAGAGGGGATACGTTTATTTACACTGTTTGTCTTTTAGGATGGGGATGGAATAAGGGTGAGGTTGGGCGCCCATAAACCGGTTTAAACCCCCGGTGACTTTTGTCACTGACCGTTCCAAGGCGGTACTTCCATCTTCCTCCTATTGTATGTTTGTTTTGTCTTTGTGCGTCTCTTGTTGTTTTTTCTACCCATGTACATTTGCTGTTTCCTTGTGTTGCTGTTCGGGCGAGTGCTTGTTCTGTATGTGGTATTTCCTGCATGACTCATTTTTGTACTTTTAGAGAATTTCCAGGTTGACCTTTTTGTTTCCGATCGATAACTAATAAACGACTTGGCCTAGAATCTTCAAACTTGCTGTGGTGGTTGGTCATGACAACTGGATGACCCCTATTGTTTTTGAGGTCAGTAGGTCAAATGTCAAGGTCACAATGACCTTAACTGGTGAATTAGTTTCCGATCAATAACTGCTCAAGGGTTTGCTTGGGATCTTCAAACTTGCTGTGATGGTTCGTCATGACAACTAAATGAACCCTCTTGCTTTTGAGGTCACTAGGTCAAAGGTCAAGGTCACCATGACCTTAACTAGTGAAATGGTTTCCGATCAATAACTGTTCAAGGGTTTGGCTTAGGATCTTCAAACTTGCTGTGGTGGTTGGTCATGACAACTAGATGACCACTAATGTTTTTGAGGTCACTAGGTCAAAGGCCAAGGTCACCATGACCTTAACTGGTGAAATGGTTTCCGATCAATAACTACTCAAGGGTTTGGCTTAGAATCTTCAAACTTGCTGTGGTAGTTGGTCATGACCACTGGATGACTCCTATTGTTTTTAAAATCACTAGGTCAAAGGTCAAGGTCACCATGACCGTAACTGGTAAAATTGTTTCTGATCAATAACTGCTCAAGGGTTTGGCTTAGGATCTTCAAATTTGCTGTGGTGGTTGGTCATGACAACTAGATGAGCCCTCTTGTTTTTGAGGTCACTAGGTCTAAGGTCAAGGTCACCATGACCTTAACTGGTGAAATGGTTTCCAGTCAATAACTGCTCAAGGGTTTGGCTTAGGATCTTCAAACATGCTGTAGTGGTTTGTCATGACCACTTGATGGCCCCTAATGTTTTAGGTCACTAGGTCAAAGGTCAAGGTCATCATGACATTAACAGGTGAAATGGTTCCCAATCAATAACTACTCAAGGGTTTGGCTTAGGATCTTCAAACTTACTGTGGCGGTTGGCCGTAACCACTAGATGACCCCTATAGTTGTGGAGGTCACTAGGTCAAAGGTCAAGGTCACCATTACCTTAACTTGTGAAATGTTTTCAGATCAATAAATGATTAGTGGTTTGGCTTAGGATCGTCAAAGTTGCTGTGGTGATTAGTCATGACCAGTAGATGACCTCTATAGTTGAGGTCACTAGATCAAAGGTCAGGGGGTCTGGGGGTATACATGCTTTACAATATCTCTTGTTTTTTATGCTTCAATGAATTTCTAGATTGACCTTTTTAACATGTGGAGTCATAATGAGGACCTCATTACATGCAATTGGAATATGTTTAACTATTTATTATGCCTTCAGCATCTGCTTATGCAGAAATGTATAATGAATGACTGTTCATCTATATCACTTTAATCGGCAATCCGGCCATACCGACATTGGCGGTTTCTTGTTACTTTTGCTTTCGAGGGATCACCCATTTTCAGAATATGTGTAAATAGTGCAGACCCTGATGAGACAGCTTCTGTAGGAGCTGTCTCATCTGGGTCTTCGCTATTTACAGGTAGGTATATTGACGTGAACAGCAAGCGAAGGGTTGGTCACTTGGTCGTTTATATTTTCAGATACATAAATACTCATCAGGTACTGTGTCGAAATACTTCGAGGTTCGGTCCAATCAATGACTTTGGAAAGGATGTCTGTATGGACGACAGATACTTGCCCCAGAAACCCTGTATCGTGTACTCATTTGGGTAAGCAACTTTAACCATTTATTCAATAAGTACTCATTTTACACCTTTCTCAGAAAGGTAACGGAACACGCAAAGGCTTTACATTGTGTATATCTATTTGCCCTTGAGAGTTTTCCAATGGAAACATTTCACAGTGTTACATATAGTTACATGTAGTTGCAATCATAACGTGACCGTACATGCTGCCATGTGTCTTATATGTAGACTTAAGTAAAATATATACTATGTTATGTTTATGTATATATGTACTATCTGATCAAGGTCTACTCTGTCTATGGAATAATCTGCAGTTTCTTCCATGGCCAACCAGTTTCTTGTTTATCTGCCATCGTAAAAGTCCAGTTATATTTATAATCATGACGTTATTATTTCTTACATAAATATCATACATATTGTATATCTAACTAAACTTCTCCAGACGGATATTTTGGAAGAATCTATTGTACAACTTTCGAAGGATTTCATGCTTAGTTTAATACCTGATAAACAATCTGACATTGTTAGTGCTTTTAATAAAACGTCTAGGTATTTAGACGATATTTTGAATTTGGATAATCCTTATTTTGAAAATATGGTTTCTTCTATTTACCCAAAAGAACTTACTTTAAACAAAGCGAACCCATCTGACATTCAGGCTTCCTTTTTAGATTTGAATCTTTCCATCACTAATGATAAAGTTTCGTTTAAAATATACGATAAAAGGGAAGATTTCGATTTCAAAATTGTTAATTATCCTTTTCTAGATGGAGATGTTCCCCGGTCTACATCTTATGAGGTTTACATTTCTCAACTTATTCGCTTTGCCCGAGCCTGTTCTTTGCTAGTAGATTTTAATAGTCGTAATTTAATTATAACTCATAAACTTCTTAAGCAAGGCTACAGATATCATAAAATTCGGAAAGCTTTTTCAAAATTCTATTATCGAAATTTACCCCTCATAAGTAAATATAACTGCAATTTACGGACGTTAATGCAACAAGGTATTTCTCGTCCAAATTTCTGTGGTGATGTTATCTACAAACTTAGGAAAATTCATGGTCATATCCATTTTCACGATTTGTTTATTAAACGCATTAAAACTTTTAGGAAAAAAGGTTATGACCCTATTATATTGCAACACACTGCATGTTTGGTTATCGACCCCTTTATAGTCGGTCGCTACGCTTTCCTCTTTGCTTGCACGATGACAGGCCGAGAGTAGTACTCTATGATAGTATACTCTTAAACCAAGAAATGGGATTAGCTTACCAGACTCATGTATTACCCTTTCTCTGTCGTGCCCTTAACGCCTTCCCTGCAGCTGCTCTGTCTTCAGCAAAGTCATTGAGTACATATTTGACAGACTTTCACAGTTGTTATGCTATGTTTTACATTTTGTACTGTGATTAGTGTCTTCTATGTTGTGGGGAAGTCCAGCGGGGATACCTTTATTTACAATGTTTGTTTAGCTAGGGTGACTTTGAGATAAGTGTGAGGTTAAGACGTCCGTAAACCGGTTTAAACCCCCAGTGGTGATTTTGCCAAGGCGGTTCTCTCTTTGTCACCTTACTTTTGTTTGTCTTGTGTCTTTGTGCTTGTGTTTTGTTCATGTTTGTCTCTGGTGCTCGTGTATTTGTTGGTGTTTTATGTGTTCTTCTCGCGTGTTTGCGTGTGTTTGGTTGTGTGTGTGGCATGCTGTCTATTGATGTGTTGGTGGTGATTGCGTCTTGTATGTATGTGACTTTCTACTGTATGTGTGTGTATGAGTATAAATTGCTATGTTTTCTGTAGGTGTTTTGGTGATGGTGGCGTTTTGTGTGTGGCTTTTCCTGCCTGACTTTACTACCTTTTCATTTGTATACAGCGGCCATCCAAAACAAGTCTACATCTGGATGTAAGACGCGAGGTATCTAAATGAGGGGAATGCCTGTAATAGTTTTCCTAATTTCTTTCGTCCTGCATTAAGTAACTACGTGATAGATTAATGTAGGGCAAACGTTATGCAGAAAGCTGCAGCCTCACTTATAGACGACCCCCTTGTTCATGTGGTATCTAGTAGCAGGTTTCACAGTAACGTCCATCTGTATCAGTTTCTTTGCGCGTAACATAGTAACCCTTTTGCTCCAACGATCCCATATATGGGACGTAGGCAACCAGTGTTCAGAGACTACACTGTTTGCTGATAGGAATTTCAATATAAAACAAAACGAAATTGAAAATTTAGGCCAGGAACCTCTTAGATGTGTGGACAAATCCAATATATAAACATGAAAGAATCCACTGGGAGCAAATGGGATAAAGAGTGCTGCACCTGATATATGACTATCTAAAGACATAAAAAGAGGCACACATACATAACAAACAAAAGATAGGGGGAAGACAGAAGTACCGCCTTTAAGCGGTCAGTGACAAGTGTCACTGGGGGGGGGGGGTTAAACCGGTTATAGGGCGCCCAGCCTCACACTTATTCCATTCTCACCCTAAAAGACAGACAATGTAAATAAACATACCCCCTCTCCAATTAATTTACAACAACCGCTAAGGCAAAAACAGTCATAAATTGTATGTAAAACGAACAAATATACAAGTGAAACAAACTGGATTCACATATCGCTGGTGTACTCAATGGTTGTGCTGCAATCAGATTAACTGCAGTAAAGTAATAAAGGGTACGACAAACACGAGTTTGATAATGTCACATGAAATCAGGGTATTTTGCTGATCAGAAACTGTAGAATCAGAGCTTAATAATTCTACAAGTCGCACGGACATACCCTGATTAGACCGATCCTTTATGAGTTGTCTGATCAGGGTATACTCTTTATGCTAATGCGTTAAAGGGTATATCTACAATGTAAAAGTTTAATGGTAGACATCGGAATTTGATGGTGCAAAATTACTCGGCAAATAACATTCATGAAACGAACAAGCATGCTACAGCATTGATATTACCACTTACAAATAGTGCTACAGCATTGATATTACCACTAACAAAGCATGCTAAAGCATTTGATATTACCACTAACAAAGCATACTACAGCATTGATATTACCACTAACAAAGCATACTACATCATTGATATTACCACTAACAAAGCATACTACAGCATTGATATTACCACTAACAAAGCATACTACAGCATTGATATTACCACTAACAAAGCATACTACAGCATTGATATTACCACTAACAAAGCATACTACAGCATTGATATTACCACTAACAAAGCATGCTAAAGCACTGATATTATCACTAACGTTGGATTATGAAATGACGCAAGTATCGGTATGACGACCGTATAGAGTCACGTGACAACATGAATCAAAACGAAAATTTGCCATAGCGTAGATAGAGATCAAACTCATCAGTATATCATACAAAATTCATACAGGACAACAATAACAACATAGAAATAGAGTGCAACATAACATTTCAAACTTGATTGGAAACACAGGGGTCTGGACCGCTTCATGGGGGTCTATATGGATACTATATAATAACAAGGGTTCAAACTAGCAGAACGGATATCCGTGTACCACGAGTACAAATATGACTGTAACTCTTACAATTTAAATGATAATTTCGTAATTCTTTCGGCTATTGAAAGCTAATATATTTTTCTGTCAAATAAATATAATGTTATGACGGTAACTTATGAACAAGTATCTATCCAACAATGATTTTCTAAAGATTTCATGTGTTTTTGGGGTCATTGACAAACGTTCGTTCACCCCGGTTTCACTATATCAAAGCAATAACCTGACAATTTGCAGTTAAAATGGCGTGGTTCAATAAAACGAATCAATTCTATAGCCGAATCAATAGCCGAAAGAATTACGAAATGATCATTGATATTGCACCAGTTACATTCATATTTGTACTTTTAGGGGTTGCGGCCCTTTATTTGCGAAAATTACTTTAAAACTGACCCTTACTTTCCGTGACAAAAAGTCTGAAGTGGGGACATCAGTGTCCTATGGACACATTTCTAGTTTAGTAAAAGCTGCTGTTCAGTAGATTTATTGAAAGTCTGATCTAAAATCGCCCATGAGGTCAATGCTTCAAACAGAAAACATTTGTGATGTAAAAAATATGGCATTATTAAATTTTGCTTTTTAAAAATTGGTAAATTGCGGATTCTTTTTTTTAAACGAATCGGGCGTTTCTCTATTTAATGCTTACAGTGCGGGACAAGAGTCACTTATGTCCATTGCAAACAGTGTATACACAGATGAAAGGGCTGCTAGGGGAACACTGTTTGTCATGTAACACTTTTCTTTAGACAAATCCATAAATAGGCACCATATGCTGGATCTGTTTGGATTTTGGAATAGTCCATTTGAAAATTCACCGTTGCAAGGGTTTAAAGAAGATTCTCTCACGTGACAGTATTAATTTCGATTTTGATATAATAAAAAATTATTCTGATTATGTTAAAATGTTGACATTGTTAAAGGTCCTGCATATATACACACCCATGAGAAAATATATATTTATAAATAAACTCTTTTCACTTTCAGCCATTAATTAACCTCTCCAGTGCCATGAAGACGGGTCTGTGATATATTATGCAAACAATGCATATGTACCGAGTAACTCGGTATCTGATCAAGATCTAAACTGTTTGACACTCTGTTTATCATTTTATAAAACCATAATCAAGCAGCCACTCTAAAAATTGAAGCAGACTACAAAATGTCTAGCAGACGACAATGCTGACACTGAAAGTGTTAAGCATGATTTGTTTTCATTTTTATTTCAAGAATATAAGCCGACGAAAATTATTACAGAAGAAACAGTACTTAGCGTGCAAAGAGTTTAACGTTATGCAGACGTTTTATATGCATCCCACTTTTCTGTAAATGCTAGGTTACTCTTCCACTTCTCTATCATATAAGTGGTTATAAGGTACTAATATACGCATATATAGAATCGACTACCGATTGATTGATGGCTCTGTTTATCATTGAAACGAATGATTTATGACTGTATACTGATCAGCTTAAGAGTATCTATATTCGACCTGTATACTGATCGGCCTTAGAGTATCTTTATTTGACCTGTATACTGATCGGCCTTAGACTATATTTATTTGACCTGTATACTGATCGGCCTTAGAGTATCTTTATTTGGCCTATATACTGATCGGCCTTAGAGTATCTATATTTGACCTGTATACTAACCGGCCATAGAGTATCTATATTTGACCTGTATACTAACCGGCCTTAGAGTATCTATATTTGACCTGTATACTAACCGGCCATAGAGTATCTATATTTGACCTGTATACTAACCGGCCTTAGAGTATCTATATTTGACCTGTATACTGATCGGCCTTAGAGTATCTATATTTGACCTGTATACTAACCGGCCATAGAGTATCTATATTTGACCTGTATATTAACCGGCCATAGAGTATCTATATTTGACCTGTATACTAACCGGCCTTAGAGTATCTATATTTGACCTGTATACTGATCGGCCTTAGATTATCTATATTTGACCTGTATACTAACCGGCCATAGAGTATCTATATTTGACCTGTATACTAACCGGCCTTAGAGTATCTATATTTGACCTGTATACTAACAGGCCATAAAGTATCTATATTTGACCTGTATACTAACCGGCCATAGAGTATCTATATTTGACATGTGCACTGATCGGCCTTTGAGTATCTATAATTGACCTGTATACTAACCGGCCATAGAGTATCTATATTTGACCTGTATATTAACTGGCCATAGAGTATCTATATTTGACCTGTATGTATACTAACCGGCCATAGAGTATCAATATTTGACCTTTCCTTTACACATTTGCAAACCGAATAAACCTAGATCAGGTGGCTCCTGTATGAGTTATCGGATCAGAGTCGGCTCTTTTGCTTCGGAAATAATACAGACATTAGCCTACACTTTCTGCCATTGCCAGCCTGTTTCCGTATGTCATTATTAAACTCAGCTGATACATTATTGTAAAGCCATTATGGCTTGCATTTTCATTCATTGAGTAAACAAAGCGCATATTGTCTCGCTCGACTCAGCTCATGCATATATTTCCCTCTTAATAGTATCCCACTTGATGAAGCTCAGACACAAATTAATAAGTGGTTGAACTTATTGTGCCGCTATTTTAACTACATGTATTAAAATTTATTTTGCAGATCAAACCTTGAATTTCAATTTGAGGAAGCCGTGCTGCGATCGTGCGGTTGTGAGGTCCATACCTTTGACCCAAGGTAATTTACAGTTTATAAGCAGCAGAAGTGTCGTGTAATATTATGGATCATATTTAAACTGTTTCTTTGATATTCTTAATCCTTTGAATACGGGAAAACAGTGCACTGGCATTTGTAAACAGTGGAGGCCAAAATGAGTGGATTCCTCGGCCAGGGTATGCACTGTTTGTCAAATTTACCCACTCTGTCGTAAGATAGTAATGGTCCATTCCACTTTTGAAAAAAAGGTATTTAAAAGGGGTTAACCTCAATATTGAATGTTGCACATAGAAACACATTTTTATCCGTTTGAAATGCCAGTCGGTCTTTCTATCGATAAGGCGATCCGTCGAACGGTCGGCATAATAAATAGTTTCGAATCAATAACCTATTTACTTGGTTCTGATGTAAGCCATGGTGAGTAGATGGCCTATACCGATTTTGTAGTCGGCAAAAAACCCTTTGTAAAACTTCAAGGTCAAAGGTCACAAATGTTTTCTGATCAGTACCTCATCCACCTTTCTACATAGAGTCATCATAATAAGTATGGTGGTAGGTCGTGATCAGTAACTGATCTCGGTTGAGTTTTAAGTCAGCCAATGAAGGGTCAAACTTAAATGTAAAATTGTTGATGATCAATAAATTCTGAAAGTAGAAGATCCTTCGAAAGCAAAAGCTGCAATGCAAAAAGAGAAAATTTGAGATTCGGTTTATTGAGTCTGTTCATGAGCAGTAATTCAAAGTGCAACACTACTCATGTCCCCTAGCACCGGCTTAAGCGTTAATCATTTTTTAAAACAAATAACATCGAAACTTATGACCCCTAAGGACCAGAAAGTAAAACAACACTGATAATAAGTACGGGGAGACGTTTTCGGCCACCACACATGCACTTAACACCTGCTGTTGTAAGGACTTAAATCTCGAACCTTTCACCAACAGTCTTCATATTTAGTAGAGAGTTGGTCATGATGATTAGATGCCTTCTATTGATTTACAGGTCAGTAAGTAATGATCAAGGTTAAACGCCAAGGTTACAGGTCATCCTTCTAAAAGAATACAAACATTGGCCATAAGTTTTTGAAATGTTAGAAATCGAGACTTTATACGTGGCACATGAACTCATTTATCTCATAAAGCTACAACCTTTGAGAGTCACTGTCAATGTAAAACTTAAAGGTTTTAAATACAATTAGTTGCATGTAAATGACAAGAGCAACTCCGAGCGTAGCATCTCCCGGAACGACATAAATTTTAGAGTAAATGGATGTAAGGTTTCTGAACACCAAATACCAAAATATAATGCAGTCATATGCCGTGCTGGAAATCTTTACGTCCTACGTTATATTCATCAGGTAACTGGTTAAAGACACCACTACTATATATAGTGAGTGTTCCAAATTTCAAAGTATTAGTATACACCTAACAGTTGTTGCTAAATTTCTTTCATTCAAAATAAAATACATAAATCCATTTAGCATCACTGATAACGTTGGATAAAGCATGTAAGTGCTGGTGAATCTGTGTATCACGGTGTGTTCTGTATGGTATTACAAGGTGTGAACGAGCGGACGGACGAACAGAAATCAGCATTGATACCACACCCTTCACATCTTTATTACGAAGTAATAATGATTATTATTGTATGATGTGTATGGCACTGTAATACGACGAATAACGCATGAGTCCATGGGAATGATATTTAGCCTCTCCCACTCCTCCAATGTTATTGTTCGTAATAGAATTAAAATCATTAAATCATCCATCTAAAATGTTTTGCTAATTTTGACCTTGATGTATAATTGATAGATTAATGAGCTACACTCGGCCTCTCACCAGAACCCAAACTGTTTAATACTCTGGCCGTATTGTTGAAAAGAAATGCAAGATAAAGAAACTGCGACAACTGAAATCGATGAAATTGTTAGCTAAGCGGACTAAAGGTTAAATATGTTTACCTAGTCTATGAACCTGGCTAATGTGATATTGTGTTATCGCTCTCGGTCAATATCACATTGGTTAAGTCCATAGACTGGGGTATGTATCTTATAATCACAACATATAATAACGGACGTGTTGTCTTTTTACTTTTTCTATATAGACTGGGGTTCGATCCTAATCATCGCCATGTATAATAACGGGCGTCTTGTTGCTGTGTCTGTGTGGACTGGCACTCATTCTTTATCATCTACATATATATAATAACGGATGCTTTTTTATAGTTTCTATTTAGACTGGCGCATGTACCTCATCATTACCATACATAATATTGGATGTATTTTTATTGTACTATTTCTGTGTATACAGTGTTCCCTCTCTACAACGACACCCTTTGGGATAAGAAGATTTTATGTGTTGTTCAGAGGGAGTTGTTATAGGGAGGGAAAATCAAACATAATTAGCTTGTTTGCAGATCCCCAGATAAGGTGTATTTCGAGAACTAAAACCGTTATGCCTCAATCAAACCATATGTTGTGACCACTCTTTAGAATCGTCACAAAGTGACGATTCTAAAGAGTGGTCACAACATAGGGTTTGGTGGAGGCATAAAGAAAATACGATGGAAAAAAAATTAAAAAAAATGTTTCTGGAGTCTTGTTGTTTCGGAAACAGTGACATGCGTTGTTGTAAGGAGGGAATCGTTATTGAGAGGGTCGTTGTAGGGAGGGAGCACTGTATTGAGGCATGTACCACATGATCACCATATACAATAACGACTGTCTTCTTACTGTTTCTGTGTAGCATTCCAATTACTGACAAAAATAGAGGCAGAATTCCAAAGGGTGTCCACTATCATGAGATTGGTATCGATGGAAGAGATTTCGTCAACAACCAGGGCTGGACCATGCGGTCCTTACAGAGTGTACTCAAAGATCTACGTCATGAAAATGTAAATAGTTTGCTCTATAATAAATCTAGTTTAATCACTGTTTAGTAAAGTCTCGGTACAATGACCAATTAAAAGACAAGTGCGGGTCATTAACTATTTACTTCATGGTTATCCATGGACCATAAAGTTGATTAACTTCTATTATGACATTCGAACACATAATCAGTTAGCCATAGCAAAAACTGTAACATAATGATCTACATTATTTCATAAGAAAACAGAACAGGGTCCATGCTTATAAAACTTTTAGCTGAGTCTGAGTTCGTTCTCAAGTTTTTGATTGGTCAGATTTGAGCCTTTGGCTCAGATCAATCAAAAGCTTGAGAACTCAAATCTGACCAATCAAAAGCTTGAGAACTCAAATCTGACCAATCAAAAGCTTGAGAACAAAACCCAGACTCAACTAAAAGCTTTATAAGCATGGACCCAGACCTGATGAGACGGTTTGAACAGGAGCCGTCTAATACAGTAGAACCACTCTAATGCGACCACTTAATGAGTAAACATAGATGTCTTTATAAGCAGCTGGTTGCCTATGGAAGGACAAAAGTAATGCAGAAAGCTCCTCTAGGATATTTCTACATTACTTTTGTTCTGCTTTAAGCTACCACCTGCATCTAGCTACCAGAATTATACTTCTTTTAGGTAGTCGGAAGTCGAATTAGCGGGGTTTTACTGTATAATATTAGTTATACAGTTCTTTCCCTGGGTACATGACGATTTATTCCCGGCTGAGGAAAATCATGTTGCCCGAGCCGTTAGGCGAGGGTTACATGATTTTACCAGCCGGGAATAAATCGTCATGTACCCATGGGAAAGAACTGTATAACGAATTTATTATACTGCAAAGTTTTACGGTTCGGATAATTTATATAAATCCATGTTGGCATGCTGAATCACTAAACGCGCTAATTCCCCTAAAAGCGCCCCAATACATTTATTTCTACCCGAAGGTATCCGAAGTGGTGTGTATTGTATTTCATCGGCGTTCGTGTTATTATAGATGGCTGGACGATATAATAACTCCTCTAAAAACTGTTTTATTGGTCATTTCAAACAATGATGTTTTTTTAATTCATTCCTGCATTGTTTTCTTTACGTATCAATAGTTGTCTATTATGAATTTTGCCATTGTTTAGCCGAGTCGAGAAGTCGGTCTTTTGGTTTCTGACCATAATATTAGGGGCCTGCCATGGAGAATTTCTATGTACCCTGTCAGCTCACAGGGTACATGGACTCATGTACACGGCTGGTTAACCAATCAGAAGTGAGGATTTTACTTTGCAGTATAATAATAATCTGCATCTACTCCGTGGCAAAAGCGTTACAAAGCGTATCAATGGGAAATGGTTAATGCAGATGATAGCCTATTTAGATGGAAATAATATAGAAAATTCATTTAGAAGTACCTGCTCCTCCCATTCGTTGATCATTTCGTAAGCCCATAGAGGCGCCGCGCTAAATGCGCGGGCGCCAATGACAGCATATTTCTGTAATACAAACATTTTAATACAGTATATTTTAAGGATAAGTATAAAATGCATATTACAAAAGGTAACCTAAAAATGCCTATTGACTTTCTGACACTTACAGTCATTGTTTTACATATAATACATACAAAACTAAAATTACATATGCAAAAAGGCAAGCTATCACCTATCACATAAGAAAACATCAATCAGTAACAAACGGTATTACATACTCATCGGCCGGAGTTCAAACTGCTACTGGGACTCAGTTGCACTCTGTGAACTTTGAAAAATGTAGTGCGTGCAGTTAACGACAAATTTTTCGAGGGCTTGGTGCAAAACTATTCTAACTCCTTCACAAAGTGAAGGAGTTAGAATAGTTTTGCACCAAGCTCTCGTAAGTGAGCTTGACAGGAATGAACCAGTATAACTGGTTGGCGGCTGTACAACAAGTAATAATCAAAGTAATGAAGGTAGTGATGATGGATTCAACGTAGACCGAATTAAATGTAGCTTTGGGCGACTGGACAAATATACCATCTTAAAGATGCTGCTTCATGGGATGCATAAGCACACCAACCACAAAATCTTCAACTCTACTAGTTTTATAGCCAATATTAGATTTACGGAGAAAATACATTTGACCTTGACTATACATCACTTAACCCTTACCCTGTTTTATAGTTAGTCACATTTTCAATAACTATTGAATAATCATTGACAAAATAGTTACAATGAAATATGGAAGGTGGGGGCATTGTAGCCATTTTTAAAAACTAAAGAAACCGATCTATCAAATAACATTGGCAAACAGAACAGACCGTAATCAGACGGCCCCTCTTTGAGCCGTCTGATCTGAGTCTATGAGGTGGGGCAAATGCATGCAAAGGGCATTTATATTAGGAAAAGGGTTAAACCACCCAGCTCAGCCTTATGAGATGCACGCAAAATATGAAATATTTGGTCCCTACTGGTTCAAAATGTATAGCCAATGTTACGGCTGCAGTTAAAGTTACGTTACAGGAAAATGAAATTTTACCTTGACATCTGACCTTGATCAGGTACCACTTAAAAGACGCAGTGTTATGAGATGCAAATGCAAGCTAAATGTGAAGTCTTTAACTGCACCAAAGTCAAAAGTAATATCCAACATTGGACCTTTGACACGTTATATGACCTTAACCCAACACATCTGATCAGAGTCTGCTTTGTTTGCATATGAAATTACAATGGATGAGACTCTATTTGTTTACCAATACCGAACAATCCTGTGTATATGTGCCATTTTGACCGGACATGACTGACATATGTGTTATGCACAATGACTCTCTGTAGCAGGTTTCAAGAAAAATATTCCAGTGTTATAAAAGATATGAGCGGACAGAAAACTGTTACGGAAAAATAGACGGACAGACTAAGGCCATTCCTATAACCCCACTCCCACTCGGCAGCGGAGGGTTGATAAAAATGTATGACATTTTAAGTTCATCCGAGTCAAAATATTTAAATACCAGAGAGTTTAATGACATACTGTTTAGCCATACTTCAAAATCAATGCCATAACTATTTTTTTTTCAGAACATTATGAAAGCAAAACAACTGTTCTGGTAGCCATTGTTTAGACTTTTCATTCTGGAATAAAATCAAATCTTGGGGTGCTAAGTACTGATGAATAAACAAACTTCTGGATATAGACAAGATTTTTAACTGTACAAGTTTTTCATAACCAAACTACATGTATATTCTTTGAATAATTGTTGTCCCGTATATCCAGGTTAACCCTTTCAATCAAATAAAAAAGTAAAGTACCTAATTATAGTCTACTTTCAGTCCGAATTACCGTTCAGTGCAACCATGCAGCCGCAGTACCGGCTAGTGACCCTCATAGGGTCCTATTTTTACACCTTGGTGGAGAGTCGGTGCGGGTGGGAGACACTGAAAAGCGTCTCTGAAATTTCCGGGACGGGTCGGGATTTGAGCCCCGGACCTCTGGACTGGCAGTCAAGCGCGTTACCACTAGACCACCGCCCGCACGTCACAAATGCACGAATATAAATGCCCTTTCACATATTTGCAAACAGAGTTGGCCCAGATCAGACAAATTGTGTAGGACCCATCTGATCAGGATCTGATTGCTTATGGAATAATATTGAGATCTGGGTATATGCTTATAAAGCTTTTAGTTGAGTCTGAGTTTCGTTCTCAGGCTTTTGATTGGTCAGATTTTCGTTCTCAAGCTTTTGATTGGTCAGATTTGAGCCAAAGGCTCAAATCTGACCAATCAAAAGCTTGAGAACGATCTCAGACTCAACTAAAAGCTTTATAAGCATGGACCCTGATTCTACAGTTTCTTCCATCGCAAACAATTCTGTTTTACAAAATTTAAGCTTATTGATATTCATGATGGCATATTTTCTTGCGTGAATATTCAACAGAGAAAGGGTTTATATAACACAATGAGTACATGCCACCAAAAGTATCCCTTAACTTCATAAAGATGCCTTTCTATGCATTTGCAAACAGAGTAGACCCAGATCAGACGGCTCCATAAGAGCCATCTGATAAGGGTCTGCTCTGGAAATGCGTATGACAAACTAAATATATGATTCTACAGTTTCTGCCATGACAAAAACTTCCTGTATCCATGTGTTATAATTAGGTAAAGGTAAGGGTTAGGTTTATTGTCTGGAACTATATACTGTGTACATATTCTCCCGACTTAACAGTTATTCTAATTAATATTCATGAAATATTTATTTCTTACATGAATAATAATGGAGTAAAGTGTTATATTTACAAGGAAAATTGGGAATGGCTACCAGTGATACCAGAGTTGATTTTTAAATTGTAATTTCAATCTTGTTCACATGTACATATTTATTTTATGACATCTAAGGACAACAATATACTTACAAACACAAGAAATTCACAGTTCTAATATATCTCAGTAGTAATGATATAACCAAATTATAGATATGTGTTTATACGAAGAGTTTTTAAACTATTTTGCGATATTATTAATGGCCAGCTTATACATGCATACCTTTAACAATTTTAACATGGTGCACGTGCTTAAGTAATGAATGCTTGAGGCCTAAGGATAACCCATTAAGCTAAAAGATTATATCCGTATATGGGGTCCATTTGTTTGAGGTTAGTAAAACCAAATTATAGACCTGAAAATTTTATACTGTAGCAAGAGTTCATAACGGGATTATTAAACATATGCATTTACAATTCAATATAGTTCTGGTTCAAGCTATATATATAATCATAGTCTAATATATTATTACACATAATAATCACAGACATATAGATCGAAACATCGCAGACCAAACTCACGGTATATGTATCATGCTAGAAATGGTTCAGCTATGTCCACAATCTCTACCACCAGTTCAATTCAATAATATTAAAAAGAACTTTATCAATGAATCACACATATTGCATAAAACAGGAATTACAGAAATCATTTAATTCGACTTTGATGGTGGTATTATGGACATTTTCATGTTGATAAGTCTATGATTTCATGAGCATGATGGCCCTCTCATCATGTATACACTTTCTCCTCAAACAACTAGGCCTGTTCCGTCATGAATGCTCATATGTTTAATTTCACTCTTCTGGTGCAAAGTTCTTCACTGATAGCAAATCTGCAATCTGCAATTATCTCGTCATCTGGCAAGAGGTATTCCGAAATATGACATGTTTTAGATGTAATTGCCAATTGGAGCAATTGCTATGAGAAATTTGCCTGTGTTCCATGCTTGTGCTCGTTGTTCCAAAATATGAATGAAGAAATGCCGCTCATCTATTGCCTTGAAAATTTCCGTCTTCTTTCTAAGTCTTGAAAAGTAAGCCCTAATATTAATCCATCAGATTAATCTATCTTAATATTATCCATCTTAACATAAACATCAAATATCTGAATCTCGACATTCAGTTTTTAGGGCACTTTTTCTTAATATTTAGACAGGGTTGTGAGAAATGTGTGAAACACAGTCAAACTATAGGCCAGTACAAAGTCTTGATTCGGAGTCACTTGCCATATTTTCAGCATCAAACTTAAATGAACTTTGCTGACAGCTTAAAGTTCTAGTCCTTCGTCTGTAGTAGTAACTGTGTTCCAAAGCAAACAAGATCCACCGTCTGAGTGCTTGCATCAACTAATGTGGGTTTGTTATAAAAACAAGTAGGATCAAGTTTGCAGCATGTAGATGCACATTTAACAGTACTCGCTGTATCAGGTTGATCCATAGTCTCAGGTGGTTGAAAAGTAAGAGGGTTGCTGAAAGACCACAGAGGAAGTAAGAGATGTACTTTCTCTTTTTTGTGGCATCCTTGATATTGATGTGACTGACATGGTTCATAACACGCATATTACACTATCATTATCAATTTTTATATTGTTATAATATTTAAATATTTATGTGTTTTTAACCTATTGTTTTGTTGCTCAATATTGAAATAAATCTATCTATCTAAAGCAAGGAAATCAATTTTAATAATGCCTTTTGGTGGAAAACACAACAGTATTATTTCTTTAATGTACTTGTACAATTACATTTTGAAAAAGAATTTCTTTGTATTTGATGATACAAATGTTTTGACCCATTCCCTCATATTGACGCCTTTTTATGCCTCTGTAAACGTTGGATCTAAAATAGCCTATAAGGGAATGGGTTATAGGGGAAATACATGAAAAATATCTTAAATACTAAATCTGTTCAATAGCTGCTGACATTACTTTTTCATTAGAGACAAAGCACTATGTATACTTGACCAAAAACGAAAAGGAAAACTCTCAATAATATCATTAAACAACAATCAAATAGCTAAATATAAAGCTCTGAAATGCATTGCTACAAATGTTCATTAACTTGAACAGTTTGATCAAATGGTCAAACTATTGTTATCTTTTATATCTGTCTAAATACGTCTAAACTTGATAGGCTTTAGACTGGGTGACTTGATAGCTCAGTTGGTAGAGTTTTGGCATAGTAAGTCAAATACCCTGCGTTCGAGCCCCAGTCGAGTCACAACTTTTTCACCATGTTACATTTGGCGCACAACGTGTGACCCACAGTGTGACTGTAACCGGATTGGTCTGTATACAGAGTCTTGATAGAAAACTCTGGAAAAGATCATCTGCAGGGCCTCTGACTGAGTCTGTTTTCTAGTTACTTTTCATATATAGTATTACTCCCTTTCTACTATAGAAGTTGAATAAGACCTATCTAATCCTTTACTGATTACCTCTTCAATATGTTTTAAGTAATAACAACATCATGAATATTAATTAGCCAATTTTATAATGTAAAATGTTCAAGGGAGATTTTTGTTTTGACAACAAAAAAACAACAACACAAAAACGAGGGCCACAGAGGCCCCGGTCGCGACCCCCGTATTTTGGTCAGCGGCGAATTTGGGCCACGAGCTCTATTAAGCCTTCATTGTCCGCCGCTCATCGATGATCGGAACCGCCACTCTAATCTCTTGGTGTCAAATTTAAAATGATAATTGGTAATATGCAGTGATTTAATTAATGACCTTATTGACACATGCTGTTACTGACCGATCCACTGAAGGCAACTTTAACCATTGTTACCCTACCTTTGTTCTGTTCTATTACTGGCGCAGCAATTTGATGTTGAAAGAAGAGAGAAACTAATCTAAAAGATGGTAATTAAAGCAAAATAAATAACGTACATTTCATATATATATATATTGCGTATGTTCAAAGTAAAATATAACACATATGCATTCAAGTTCTGATAGTCAGTCTCAAAATTATTTTGAAATGGACGCACCAACTCAACCAATTGTGGGTTTCAAAGGTTCTTATCAGATATTGTTTAACCCGTCTCTTGCTGAATTTTAAAATATATTTCTCTTTCTTTACCCATGCCCTGTTGTATAATTGCATATATCTTCACTGTACAAGTATTTCGCTGTGCAATCGCTGTTGTGGAGTGCACTTGTTGCACAATCAACATGTAAATAGTGCAGACCCTGATGAGACAGCTCCTGCAGGAGCTGTCTCATCTGGGTCTTCACTATTTACATGTAGGTATATTGACGTGAATAGCAAGCGGAGGGTTAATCCTCAGTGGTTCATGTTGCGCCCTTCACTATAACGAGAGACTTACGAGGGGATATCAAAAAGTTTTGAGCCTCGGGCATTTTTTTTCATTCAGATCGATTAATGTTTTCACACCTGATGTGCATCAGTGTGTAAACTACTGAGTGCATAACGGATTATCTTGATTATTGTAATCATTTAGTCTCAGCACTTCGGTAAAGAGAATACCCCTAGTGAGTTGGCCAAAAATGGACAAAACTGAGTACAAAGCGCTGATTAAGTTTTTGTCCTGGAGGGTCAGTCAGCAAAACAGGTTAAAGAGCGATTGATGGCTGTTTATGGAGAGTCTTCTCCTTCTTCTGCAACTATCAAACCCTGGGTGAAGGAATTTCAACGTGGCAGAGAGAGAGTTTAGATGATGACATCCGGCCAGGATTGCCGACCACCAGTACCCACCCTGAAAACACCGAGCTATTCATCGGACTTAGCCGAATGGGGATTATTATGCCGACTTACTGAAGCAGGTACGCCGATCCATCAAGGAAAAACGCCTAGGGAATTCCATTGAGGGATCCTGCTCCATCAGGACAATGGGCCAATTCACAGCATCTGAGTTGCGATGGAAGCGGTGTGCGAGTGTGACTATGAACGTATTCCTCACCCAACCTACTCACCATACCTAGTCCTCAGTGACTTCCCCCTCTTTCCTAGGCTGAAAAAAATTCCTTCGAGCCAGAGATTTGATGATGACGATGAGCTGATGACTGCTGTGGAGGGGTAGCTAGGGGACCAAGATGCTGACTTCTACCGTTCAGGTATAATTGATTGGAAAACTAGGTTGAACTAGTGTGTGGAGTTGGAAGGGGACTATGTCGAAAAATAACGAAGTATTGTTCAACGTTATTCCCATTGCTTTGGACCAGTTTTTCTGACATGAAGGTATAGATGATTAATTCATTCTCTACCAAGATTGTACAAATTAAAAACATGTGGCCAAGAAAGGCCCCGCCACGGGGCCTATCAGTTTTTCATTGGAAAAACTTTATAATTATTCTTCATATTATATGTTTATCTCAATCATATCCGAAACAGGCTATGTTTTCTAGGGATATTGAGTGGGCGAGGAAAATCAGAGGGTACATGAGATGATTTAGAGATCCGAAAAAATAATAAATTGCAATAATCATATGTAAGGTAAACTTCTGTCTGTCTTCCATATGTTTGCTATGAAAAACTATAATCATTCTTTATTCTGATTTAATTTCTTATAGTAGATGTAGTTGTAATGTGTAGCATCTTCTTTCCTGAAATGGATTTATTTAACTCATATATTATACTGTAGAGCAATAAAACTCTACTAATAAGCCCATCTGTTTGAATAATATACACCAAACCTAATGGAGAGCAACCATGTTACTGGTAGCAAATTGTTTCCTGAAATGGATTTAATTAACCCATACTTTTTATGCGATAACGTAGAGCAATAAAACTCAAATAAGTCCATCTGTTTGAATCATATGACTCTACAGTTTCTGCCAATACACATATGCCATTATAAAAATTCAACTGATACATATTCATGGTCTCAATATATCCTACATGATTATTCTAGAGGGAAATGAAGAACGTTTTGGTGTCTAGTTTCTAATTTTGTCCACCCCTTATTACCTGCAACGTGTGCATACAGTTTGATTCCAGATCAAACGCCATAAACATTGGGCCTGATATGAGGTCCAAACTACTAGTCACTCAGAATCTACTTCTGAACTTCGAAGTTTCGAAGGATCACCCATTTTCAGAATATATATATTTCAGAAACTATTGTTTTACGGTAAAAATCAGGTAATAAGCATACATACTCAGACAACTTCATTTAGTGATTCAAAATTTTATTTCCAAAATTATTGAAAGCACAGATATGGTATTGTTTCTATGACATATTTGGTATTGTTTCTATGACAGATATGGTATTGTTTCTATGACAGATATGGTATTGTTTCTATGACAGATTTGGTATTGTTTCTATGGCAGATATGGTATTGTTTCTATGACAGATATGGTATTGTTTCTATGACTGATATGGTATTGTTTCTCTATGACAGATATGGTATTGTTTCTATGACAGATATAGTATTGTTTCTATGACAGATATGGTAGTTATAGTGCCGCGTTAATATATCTATAGTGCAAAGTGTTTCATGGCTTTATTATGATTTAATGATCGACATTACATGCTCATTAATTTGATGTTTGGTATTACCCTCTATTCTTATAGCTAAGTTTGTATTACTAGTTTGCAGTAACAATTATTACGGTTTGTATTATAAGAAGTTATTTATCTTATCTCCTTTGCTTTTTGTAACAAAGACTAATAAAGATGACAGATAACATTATGTTGATATTTCTAGTGAATAGTATTAGGTTGTCTTGTGTCAAATTTGTCACGACATTTTTCTCCATCTCCCAAAAGAGCAGTACAGATTTATATATAAGTTCAGCTTTATTAACCAAAATGCTCTACATGTATATCCAAAGAATATACATGTAGACATGTGACCTCTAAGTATGGCATTAACCTTTCAGCTACTGGCCTGGTTTTTGTGCGCGACACGCCGTACCTCTAGAGGAACATTTATGCCTAGTCATTTCACAATCCATCCATAGACTTCTGAGTAAGAACCAGGACCAGCAAAAATACATATCTTTGATCTCTAAATATGACCTTGACCTTTCAGTTACTGACATGTTTTTTGTGCGCGACACGCCGTGCCTTCTAGAGAAACATTTATGCCAAGTCATTTTTAACAATCCATCCATGGAGTTCTGAGTTCGAGTCCGGACAAGCAAAAAATACACGTTTTTGACATTTGACCTCTAGAGGAACATTTTTTGCCTTGTCATTTTACAATCCGTCCATGGAGTTTACAGATAGAGCCCGGACAAGACCAGACGGACGCACACAAGCACTCACGCACGCAGAGATGGACAGACACACTTACATATACCCACAATGTGAAGACATTGTGGCGACTATGTCGAGCTCACCCAGAAGCGGGCTCGACAAACTTTACTACACATTCAGTTGATATCGCAGGAGATGTTGTTGAATCGGAAATGTATTAGATACCTAGGCGTTTTTCTCGATGAATCATTGACCTTCAAAGAACACGTGAAAAGAAAGTGTCGCGTTGCCATGTTGAACTACTATAGAATAGAATGTATTAGGACATACTTGACAAAATAATTTGCAGAAATTTTAGTTCTCTCACTAATGATCTTTCATTTAGATTCTTGTAACTTCATCCTGTACGGAATTGCACAATGTGATATACATAAACTGCAGCGAATTCAAAATATGTTCCCTGAACTCGTTTTGAATAGCTAATGGTTAGACAGCTCCAAACAATCTCTTAAAGACTTATATTGGTTACCTATCAAGGCTAGGGTTACCTTTAAGAGATTGACATACATTTACAATTGCTCTCTCAACCACGCGCCCGTTTATCTGACAACGTCTTGTAAAGCCAGCACAAACCGCAGTCTGGGTTCGACAGACAGAGCTCAAGAGATGTATGCTGTGCCTTTCAACAAGAGAAATACCTTTAGTGGTGCTAGAAGTTTTAGAACAGTTGGTCAAAAACTTTGGAATGTGCTTACTAGCGAGATTTAAAGAGCAGAAACTATGTAACCGTTTAAAAGAATGTTCAAAATGCATTATTTCAGACACTTTGACTCGCTTTTTTTAATCTGTCTTGGAAACTGTCCGTGCGTTTTAGTTGTATAAAGTACTTTTATTAAGTCTGGACTTTAGTATATTATAACAGTGTTTAAACCATCGTTTCATGAATGTTAGTTTTTATGCTTATGCTTTCTTAGATGGATAATTGTGTATTATATATCCTCTCTCGATTTGTATTTCTTTATGATTTTATTTTGTCAATGTACAACATTATTTGCAAAAATAGGCGTTTCAAGTGTTTCAATACGAACGTGCAGATATAATGTCTACGTATTAATAATAAAAAAAGATAGATATATGATCCGTTAAAAGTTAAAACTTTGCGAGCCGTTTTCTCTAAAACAGAAAAAGGTAGACAGAGCATCGTTCCACTCGGCCACAACGGCGTTATTAACTTTGCACTTTTTTTTCACGTTTGAGTTCGCTGAGTACGACAGACGTCGTCAATTAACAAACATAATGATGTTTTATTGGTTAAATATTAAGAGCTATAACAACCCTTAAATAATGATAATAATCGTTTTAGAATACATCCAATTAGTACCAGTTTGCCCCTGCTCAGTCCTAATCCTCAAACTTGCCTACGCGCCTGGTTCAGTTATTGTTTCCTTTTTTTGTGGGGGGGGGGGGTTATTAAAATATTGCCACGTTGTTGTTGTCTTTAATAAATACTTATTTAGACAGGGAATCCTCTCAAAACATCAATCTTTTCAAAATGAAATGAATAAATAAATTCATTATTCATACATATATTTTAGAAGTATCCGAATTTCCTGAACGTCCGGATGCAGGCAACAGTATTTAACTCCCAAATTTTTCAGTCACAGAAATTCACTTACCACAGCTTTAGAAACGGGCTTGTTGTTTTTGCGGTTGATATGCTCTATCCCCAGCAATCGAATTTTTCATTGCGATGAATGGTGTACATTTTGTAGGGCTCAAAACAAGGGCAGTCTACGATTGATACAGTTTCTTCTGATTGTTATTGCAGTGAAAAGCTCAATGCTTCTCTAGCTACTTTCGTATAGCATTATGACGTATTAGTGTATACAGTTCCTGAAATAGCGCTCATAAAACAAATCCACACCATCCTAAATCGTTATTTAATCGGCGAAACTTAGCGATGGTCTCGTCGTTATGGCGGAGAATATTTACAGGGACAATTAACTCTGTAAGACATTGCGGGGGAACACACATGCGCATTATCATGTTGCAGACATCCGTCAAAACTGAACGTAGCTGCAACTGATGCTTAGCCGATGTGAAACGATATAATTTAAAGTTTTGTGTCTGTGTTTACTGTTATATCAGGATTCTATCCATACAAAAACAGCCACGATTTACATTATCAGCAGCACTACCGACTTGAACTTTCTGCAAGACAGGACCGACATACTCGATTATGACATATTGAATGCACTACTTTGAGTCGCAGTTGAATACTGTGTGTAAGTCGGAAAATCTAATGGTGAGTTTAGATGGATTCAACTACGTTGAATCCAGCAAACACGGACCATATGATTAGTGGCAGAGTAAACGTCTTAAAAGCTATTTGCTCCCTATCGAACACCATTGCAAAGCACAACCACACCAAAACCCATATGAAACGCACCAGTTACTGTGGAGCATATTGGTTCTCCAGTGATGGAGGGAAATATATATAACAGTAACAATGCGACACGTAGTGTGCGAATAGTTAACTCTAAGTTTGATAAAATGTTAATATATAAATTAATATAATATCTTGGTTGCCTTCTTGCAAAATAGCTTAAGTTCATTTTGCTGTTAACATTTCCGCTGCACGTACTAACAATTAGGAAACAAATATTGTAAATAGTTGAACAATACAGTGCTCCTTCTCTACAACGACACCCTTTGGGATACGAAAATTGTATGTGTTGTTCAGAGGGAGTTGTTATAAGGAGGGAAAATCAAACATAGTTAGCTTGTTTGCAGATCCCCAGATAGGGTGTATTTCGAGAACTAAACCCGTTATGCCTCAATCAAACCCTATGTTGTGACCACTCTTTAGAATCGTCACAAAGTGACGATTCTAAAGAGTGGTCACTACATAGGGTTTGATGGAGGCATAAAGAAAATACGATGGAAAAAAGTTGTTTCTGGAGCCGTGTTGTTTCGGAAACAGTGACATGCGTTGTTGTAAGGAGGGAATCACTATTGAGAGGGTCATTGTAGGGAGGGAGCACTGTATTGGAAATTACTAGAGAAGCGATATGACAACATCTACACTGTTCGCAGTGCCCGTCAACACATTTCCTTGATGCGATATTTATATTTTGTTTCAGAGTGTCGTAGATCTTCTTAAAATGGATGCTGAGGGAGGAGAATGGAGTGGATTTCAGAACAAATCTGATTTTAAAGCACTGGAGAACACAAAACAATTACTAGTGGAGCTTCACTTTGGCAGGACTACGTCCGGCGGATACTGGGGCAACACTTCCCTTGTCAACCAGCTAAGGGTGCTTAGATCGCTGTATGAGGCAGGGTTCAGAATCTGCATGAAGCGACCCGTGGATCATCTTTCTAGGCCGATAAGCTCATTTTACGGGCCGAAAGTGGCGACATTGGCTGAAATGTCATTCATAAACCTGAGATGGAAGCAGTAATGGCGAAATAAAGCCCGGTAACAAACCAGTCGGTGACAAAACGCATTTACCTTTTTGCTAATGACAGTGTACCCCGTGGCTTCAATGAATATTGACACTCTGGATTTTTATAATGGTATACACTGTAACTTGTCGGCCATCGAAAAGATATTCAATTACGGTACTGTAAAACAGATGGTGGTTTAATGCGTGTCAAAAGCTTTGCCCTGCATTAAGCAATCACCTGTTTTTAAGACCCCTATATTCAATAAATGAATGTCCACTAGGGGCAGGTTCTACTGTATTCTGTTTGCATATATATAAAATGCGTCACTGTGGGGTAAATGGTTAAATATATAGCTTAATTACTATCATTGCTATGGAAACAGTGTTTACAGATATTGTGAGACAAACAGGATATTAACAGGATCGGCACTCGTTTTTCCCTGGTCGTCATAGTAAAGCTGACACGTATGAGTATCCAACAGTGTAGGCTGTTATCAGTGTAATCAATGTATTTACGCCAAACGGAATCATACAATTCCATTGTTGTTCATCATCATCTTCAGTAATCACAGAACTCTTACAGAGTATAATCGCGATGAAAGATGAAATGTTCTCATGGTTTGACCATTGCTTGAGCTTTAATGTTGATTAAATGTAAGAAATTGGATTGAATGTAACACAAATATCCATAAAATAACACGTAACACAGATAGGTTGTGACTGCTCTTTATATTTGTCTCTAATATACCCTACGGGGTTTCCATATTCGTCTTTACCAAACCATATGATATGACCTTTCTTTGTGATTGTCCCTACCATGCCCTATGTTGCGACCATCTTCGAAGTATTGTGGCCAAATAAACTTAAAATTAATGGTTACTGCGGCCTGATTGACATTTTAAAACAACTTGATTCTAGATGAGACACTGGGTAATTAGGCGTCTTGTCAGGAGTCATATAGTTTTGCAATAGCTTGTACCAAATTACGGACAGGACGTAAGTTTCAATTGCAGTAAATCAGAGTAATGGCAGAGATACCAAGGATTAACCAATCAGTGACCAGTGTCCCTTAACCCTTTCCCTGATAAACTATTTTTAGATACAACTTCTTTGAATAAATCTACCGAAAATGGCCATTAACAAAAGAAAATGATTTGTTTTAGAATTTTGTAGTTTGAAACCATTGTGATAAATAGAGCATTTGCTCCTATAGGAGCAAATGCTCTATTTATCACAATGGTTTCACAAAGTGACTTTTACATAATCGTCAAAAGTCGTCAATATGAGGGAATGGGTTAAAAACGACATCGCAATGAGTATCGACCCTGATCAGATAGATCCTGACGGTGCCGCCTGATCAAGGTCTGCACTGTTTCCTGAACATATCAATGCCAACGCAATGGCTTATTCCAGCAATTGTTCATTGGCTGCGCCTCCTCCATATGACAAACTTGATGGGTTTAAAATGAAGAACGGGATGGACGGGGTCTCTTTTAATGGCGTGGGGTATAAATGGGTTAAAGCAATCACGCAGAGGACGAATGGATACGTAACTACATGAAAAATAGTCAAAGCAAATGACTACATAAATCTGCGAAAAGGAGAATGAATGTAGTGAAGAAATCTCGTTCTGCACAAAGTTATCTTCCATTGCCGGAAATATATTGGCAGGACTTGCTGCAGTGGGTGAATACTTGATTATTTTTACAAACAGTTTGGATCAAGAAGAGACGCCGAATAACTCGGCATCTCATCAGGATCCTAACTGGTTGACGTACCACTTATAGTTGAGAGAAGACTTTTAGAGAATTTCATACTAAAATTTAAAGCATACGGCCCGTCAATTATTTGGCAGCATCATGACACACAAGTTGTCGCGGAGGATCTGGGTCCATGCTTATAAAACTTTTAGTTGAGTCTGAGAACGTTCTCAAGCTTTTGATTGGTCAGATTTGAGCCTTTGGCTCAAATCTGACCAATCAAAAGCTTGAGAACTCAAATCTGACCAATCAAAAGCTTGAGAACGAAACTCAGACTCAACTAAAAGCTTTATAAGCATGGACCCAGAGTATGTTAACCCTTTACTCCATAAATACGCCTTGCTATATCTTTGCAAACAGAGAAGACCTAGATCAGACGGCTCCTGAAGGAGTCGTCTGATCACTCTGCTCTGTTTGCGTATGACATAATATCCATTGAGTAAAGGATTAAGTATACTCCCAACCCAGTAGTCTGTGTTTCTTTGACCGAAAGGGTTCTGATGATCATAAGAGAAATCAGTGGTCTACACGGCTATGTTTTTCTCTTTTATGTTTACATTGGTTTCGCTTCTTATGAACTTGATAATGGTATAATACGAATAATTATACCAGCTTTAACTTCTTGTTGTCTGCAAATAATGTCGTCTGCAAAATTTGTCGCCAGCTAAACACATTTGGTTGGTTTAATTGTCTCCTTTTTTCTTTCAAAAAATAGTTTCACTGTAACGCACAGTTTCGACCACGACGAGACTCAGCGTCTCATCTGGCTCTAAACTGTTTGTATAGACCCAGATGCGACATTGGCAGCGAGTGTCTATTAACCTTTAGCCTGCTGAGCAAATTATTTTACAGCATATTTCTCCTACTGTTTTTTTTTCAAATTTCAAGTTAGAATCAATGTGTCTACCAAAATGCAATCAGGGTGACAAATAGTTTGGATTCAAAAGAAAGTCCATTTCTTAGTTTTGCCAGCATGGGACAGCTGCATAAGGGGCGAAGTTATGCATTAGTCAATTCCGGCATAGGCTATTTTTAGACACACTCTCTTTGAATAAATTTACTCAATAGAGCATTTAGTGTGTAGTTTTGAAACCATTGTGATAAATAGAGCGTTTGTCGCCATGCTTTATTTATCACTGTGGCTTCAAATATGCCTTTTACAGAAACATCAAAAGGCATCAGCCTGAGGGAATGTGTTAACCAGTCACCTGTTTCTTTACTCTATATATACACGTTTTAACCCCTTCCCTCATATTGACGACTTTTGACGACTCTATAGTTGTCACTTTGTGAAACCATTGTGATAAATAGAGCATTTGCTCATATAGGAGCAAATGCTCTATTTATCACAATGGTTTCAAACTACTAAATTCTAAATGTTTACTTTTCTCTAGTTAATGTTCCTTTTCGGTAGATTTGTTCAAAGAAGTTATATCTAAAAATAGCCTATGAGATAATGTGTTAATGCAGATCGGACGGAATGTGGCAGAAACTGTAGACTCCGATCTATATAATTTTCAAGAGTTGGTCAGATGACTCATGCAGGTGACTTCTGGGTCCATGCTTATAAAACGTTTAGTTGAGTCTTAGTTCGTTCTCAAGTTTTTGATTGGTCAGATTTGAGCCAAAGGCTCAAATCTGACCAATCAAAAGCTTGAGAATTCAAATCTGACGAATCGAAAGCTTGAGAATAAAACTCAGACTCAACTAAAAGCTTTATCAAGTCATCAGAGAACAATTTTGTAGATCATTATCATTATTTCCCCGTATTGAACTTCTGTTAGCTCGTGGATTAAATGATTAGCTTATCGCTTTCAACGCTTAAATTTGAAATGGACTATTCCGTGATTCAGGCAGGTCAAGTAATGTGAATATTAGGGGTTTTTGTTTTAAGAAAGGTGTAACATGACAAACCGTACAGACCATGATGAGAGAGTTCCTGTAGGAGTCCTCTCAGCTTGGTCTGTACTGTTTGCAAAGGGCATAAGTGGCTCGTTTCCCGCACTGAAATGATTAAAATGACCTTTGTTTTAAAATAGTCCTATCGCTGTAAAGTATATGATGCATGACAAACCAGAAAGCTCAATACACAGGTAGTACCTCAAAATTAACCCCTTCCCTGTTCTATGTTTGTTCCAACCTACTGATCATTCACGGGCACATGATCATTCATTGACACCCTGTACGTGCTGCCTGGGTTTGGGTTGCTAGGTCTACATATATCTTACGGATCCGAATTTCGTTCTCATGCATGTCCATGACTTTGTTTATAACTCTTAAAACCCTTCTCTTGCTGAATTTTAAAATACATTTCTCCTTCTTTACCCATGCCCTGTTGTATAATTACATATTTCTTCACTGTGTACAAGTATTTCGCTGTGCAATCACTGCTGTGGGGTGCACTGTTTGCACAATCAACTTGTAAATAGTGCAGACCCTGATGAGACAGCTCATGAAGGAGCTGTCTCATCTGGGTCTTCACTATTTACATGTAGGTATATTGACGTGGATAGCAAGCTAAGGGTTAAAAGGTTATGGCACTTTTGTCGAAGAGCTTTTTAGATATCCATGTGTCTATATGGGACTCGCAGAAACTAAGGCTCTACCTGGGTGGGGAATTGTTGTTTCTGATGATTGCTAAAGTTCATGATAAATTTCTAAAATGTATTACATAGGCAACTAGTGTGGACACGGACCAGAAGTTTCCTTAATGAGTCCTATGATCAGAGTCTGTCCGGAGTTCATTAATTATATATAAATCTCCCCTCCCCCAACGTGGATGACGTGGTTTGCCGAGTAAGTGAGACGAATTACTACTTATGCAAAGGGAAATAGGTTAGCTCCGGGCAGTTAAAACGGAGTAATTGCCCCTGCTTGGACATTTAATTCAAACAATGACTAAAAGTTATCAATGACAGCGAGAGAAGATGTACATGTATTCATTTAAAAGAATGATAACTGAATGTAGAATAAATTGTCTTTTTAAGCGACCACTCTTCTACAAAGGACATGGGTGCTTAACCCTTTCCGTCATATCAACGTGTTTTCACGCATTTGAAACAGAGTAGACCCAGATCAAACGGCTCCTTACGGAATTTGATACATCTGTTTCTTTAGTTTCTAAAATGGCTACAATGTTCCACCTTCCATTATAATTATTTTGTTCATGTATATTCTAGGAGCGTTCTGTTTTACTTTCACCTTGCTTTAAGCAACCACCTGCATTTAACACAAACTAATTAATGTAATTTAGTGGCCGTTATAGAGAAATTTTACTGTATTAATAAACAGATACCGTGTAACTAGACGTCTCATCGGCATCCATTGTCTTTGGAACTCTGGTAAATTGCGGTAAAAATGACCTGTGAATACTGAAGTACATGGTAGTGTTTATGCCTTCCCTTCATGACCATTTGTGCGTGACCTGATCACTTCAAGAATATTAAATACTTAGTTTTATATGATAAATTTAAAATTTAATTGTTAGCTTAGACAAACACCACATGATCATATGGATATATCTTCAAAAGTAAATAGTGAAGACCCTGATCAGAAGCCGTCTGATTTGGGTATACGAGTATTCCGTTTGCAAAGGAACGAAAAGGCATTTGTTTATATAAGGGAAAGTATTTACCGTAGTGTGACTATATATAGTGTCATACGTTAATAGAGTTCGTAACCCTCGTCGTAATACGCAAGACCTTGTTGTTTGGATCCAGAAAGAAGGACTTGTAACTCGGTGTCTCATTAGGAGCCTTCCAACCAGAGCTCCAGATAAGATGCGTAAATTAAAACATTTTCAAGAATAATTCTTTATTTCTACATCAATCCCTATGTGTGTGATCACTCTTTAGAATCGTCTCGGAGAGAGGATTCTAAAAAGTTGTCACGCCATAGGGTTTTGTGAAGAATGACGCTTTTACAGTTTGAGTACCCACCTTTTATCTGTTGCTCTGATTCTGTTCCCAAACATTCTATATGTTTTATTTAACGCTCGAACTAACCTGGAATTGAGTGTAAATTGCAAGAGATCAAACTTTCAGGAGACGTAATTGTGTCCACATGATAGGGGCAAATGGTATTTGGATAGGGGATGCTTGAGGTGATATTAGGATAGGGGATGCTTGAAATGGTACTGGGAAAGGGGGTGCTTGAAATGGTACTGGGATAGGGGATGCTAGGAGCTTTCTGCATATCTTTCGTACTGCATTAAGCGACCACCTGCCTTTGTCACTATGGATTATGCCCCTTTTTGCTGGTCGCATTAGAGGGGTTTTACTGTACTATGTTTGCTTATGGAATAGAGTACATAATTTTATGCAGATGTAATTGTTGTGCAGTTTATGTGGTAGGAAACATCTCCCATTCCTCATGGCGCCATTATTAACGTTCAATTGATGTACCCGTATTAGTATTCACGCAGTCATTATATCTTATATGATTATTCATAAAATAAAATATTACGACATTTTAGTGTAACAGGTGTTTGCTGAGGATGATATTCGGTCCCTTATACCTTGTGTCGTCTGCAAAAGGTGTCTTAAATTCTGCCTCAATTTTTATTGTTCAATTTTCTTCAAGTTCTGTTTAAAGCATACACACATTATTAAACAGTTTGGATCCTGATCATACGGAAGGATGCTCGGTATCTCATCTTGGTACAAACTGCAAATATGATCACAAGTATATAAACTGTATACATGTAATTCTGTTTCTAAAACTCCAAACGTTAAACATAAAGCTTCAGAATCTACTGTCACGATTAGCAGAATACAAATATACGAGACACATCATAAACATGAGATAAAAATCGATTTTAAACTGGATTTCGATCGCCGACTTAAATGCAACGTTTAAACTCCAATTGACCTTCCCCGGGCATTTTATTGCAAGTAGTTGTGCGAGTTATTCCCCTTATTTTGAAAATCGGAAATGGTGACTGCGCCTGAAGCAGTGTTGAACTCTGAACCCGGACATGCTTTATTGCTTTACATGTACATAAAAGCTCTAAATACGTTTCGATTATTTTCCTAGGCATTAGGTGTACAGCACAGAGGTGAATGAAAGAAAGGAGATATGGTTCTGAGGCCGATAATCGCGACCTGTATGAAGACAGTATGTATTATATTTGCTATGTTCATCCGTAAGTTATGTACACATGCTGTACTCTAGGTACATTATAATTTTAACCTTTTAAGGAGCCAGGCATATATATATCCATGTCCTGCAAACCGAATGCCCCTTTAAGCCTTTACATGGTTCCCGCATATAAACCGAGTTATCCTCGTCGCCAATGAAGTACATGTAATTCTAAGGGGGATTAAGTTACTGGTCTTGGATTCAAAACCCACCTCTGGACTATAGGTCCGACACTCTTACCATGATACTAACGCGTTAACCAAACAGCAAGACTGTTTGAAATGTCTTACATAGACCGATCACTATGTACAGACAGAAAGATAGACGGGTAGATAGACAAATAGACAAATATATAGATATATATACAGATTGAAAGATAGACAGATAGATAGCAAACAGCTTCTGATAAAGTTAATGTTATTTGTTGTAAACCAGACTGAAAATAAAGCTTCTTGTATCTTGTATAGACAGATAGACAGACGGACAAACAGACAGGCAGAACGACAGACAGACATACATATCGTACATGCAGATAGACAGACAGGTAGGCAGACATAGACATTTAAAGACAGACGGATGGGCGGACGGAAGAACAGATAGGCTAAATCTACAAATTCACAAATTACGAAGCATACACAGATTTAGTACAAAGCCAAATTGACACGAAACACAGCATGACTCGGTTCAGATGAACTTTTCAACAGGGTAACGCTATATGATATTAAACACCTTTAATTTCATTTCTCAAGTAAATTACCTGTTGTGACATAAAGAGAAAGGTTGGTACTAACATTCTATCAACACATTTTACTACTGTGACAAATAGGCAAAAAACGATAATAAACTTACACGTTTTGTTAAAACGTCTAGAAGCAGTCCTACACGTTGAGAACGTCAAAGGCTGGTGATATTTACACATACATTGATGACGTTAGACTCAGAATTGATGACGCAATATGGCTTATACGTATACGTACACGTAGAAGTAAGGAATCGAAACCTCTCTATTAAACCAACGTTTACGTGTACGGGTACGAGTAGGTTAGACGTACATGTACACGTTATTGCATTTTTGAAAATTTAATTGAGTTACACGTAAACTTGTAGAGCTACGTGTAAATTTCCGAAACATGCCAGTGCTAAAATTAACTTGATTACGTTTTTGTCTTTACGTTATTTAGTTATCATAGCGAGATATTTATGTTCAAATTATGATTTTCGATTGCTTCCGAACATTGGGAAAAGTAGGAAAATGTACAGATAAAGTTATAAATACCTAAATTTTCCTTTTCAAGTGGCGAATGCACATCAATGTCTCGTTTTGAAAAGGATGACCTGCCAACGCTTATGATAATTTTTGGGACTCCACATCGCTTTGTTGCAAATTTTGTTGCGGCGATTGGCATACCCAACTATGCTGGAAGACCTAGCAATGGTATTTAAAAGGCCAGTTGACGAACTTTCTTATATATTCACTGGAATGGAGGACTGTTTATGACGAACATTCAAACGTACTGAGAAACCTAAATCAGTCATGGTTAAGTCAACTTAATTGAAGACAACCTGTGCTCATTTGCAAAATCTAATGCTGGATCTCCACTTGAAAATTGTTGGGGGTTTATTGACGAAACAGTCCGACCTATCTGCAGACCTGGAGCAAATCAAAGACTCGTATATAATGGTCATTAAAGAGTACATGGGTTAAAGTTTCAGTTTGTTAGCATCCCTAATGGTATTATTCCCAATTTGTTTGGCCCCGTGGAAGGTAATCGACATGATGCTGGAATGTTGAGAGAAAGTGGATTGATGGATCAGCTTGAACAACACATGACAACGACTGACGGAACAATATTCAGTTTGTATGGTGATCCAGCATATCCCATGCGGCCTCATCTTCTTGCTCGATATAGAGGAGGAATTATTACACCTGGTCAAGCCTTATTCAATAAACGAATGGCAGCTGTGAGAGTTACAGTAGAATGGGCATTTGGGAAAATACTGTCCAATGTCGCCTTTTGTTGACTATAAGAACCCCCCCCCCAAAAAAAAAAAAATAAAAATAAAAAAAATAAAAATAAATTGTACCTTCAACCTGTTGGGAAATATTATGGCGTTGCATCGATCTTAACAAATTGCCATACATGTATGTACGGGAGTGTGGCTTCGGATTTCTTCGAACTTGACTCACTTAGCCTAAGGGAATATTTACAGGGCTACAACACCAAATCTAAAAACAGACACTTATGCACAGTGAACTTTATTCTGCTCCATGGTAAAGACAAAATAAGTTACATATAACCTGTTGGAATTCCAATCCAAAATTAAATGTAAACCACTTATTTATTTTATTTTATTCATAAGTTCCATCATCAACTGTGCCTGTCGGTTCTGAAGCTCCGGTGACTGTCTCCTCTCCTCCATTTCCATGTCGAATCTATCCCTCTGTAACTGAAGCTCCTCTTTCCTTAGCTCTAGCTCAGACTTCTTTAACGTGAATTCTTTCTCTTGTTTCTCCTTCAGGAAGTCTAAAACATTATTTTATTCTTCTTTGAACAGGTTGCCTAATCTGAAAATGAGTTTAAAACAGTGTAGTTATCGTTTAGATATACGTGTATTATGAATGTTTGGGTATACAAGCCGGAACGGTTAATATAATGTCCATCTATATCGTCTTTGAAGGGGACTTTTTCTCATTTATATACTTTCTGTAGGTCTCAAATGGAGAGAGAGGGAGAGAAACGAGAGCGAGAGATAGAGAGAGAAACAAGAAAGAGAACTATAGACAGAGACAGATACACTGAGACACAGGGGGGCCATTTCGTGGGTCTAGATAGTCTAAAAAGTCAAATAAATTGATTGGGTCGATTTAGTGTTACATTATGTATACAAGGGTTCTAAATGTAACGTCCACGCATTACGGGTCTACCTTAAAACCCTACTCTGTTTCGATCTGGCTCACTTTCACCGAGCGTATCACGTAAACTCTAAAAATCAAAATAAGGCAATTAAAAGACTACATGGGCAGTTCTACATTTATACCATTTTGTAAAATGTAGAACTGTCCCATGTAGTCTTTTAATTGCCTAATTTTTGCGTCACCTGCCGAGAGGCAGTGTGTCACTTAGGAATCACTTTTCCGTCGTCTGTCTGTCTGTCCGTATGTCTGTCCGTCACACTTTCTTTTTTTGACTGTCATTTCTAAACTAATCGTTATAGAGCTTTCAAATTCAACAAGCATGGTGACAGGAAGTGTCCTGCACAAGGGCCACAACTCTAGCATCTATATTTTTTTAGTTATTCCCCTTTTTCATATTAACAATAAGTTTTGTGTCAGCTGCGAGCAGGTGACACACGTGTGCCTCCGAACACTCTTGTGTTATTTAAAGTTTAAGTGATATGGAAGGTGAATCAGAGTAGGGTTTTAAGGTAGACTCGTATCGTGTGAACGTTACATTTGGTCTGACAGAGAGAATGAGAGAGACGGACAGACAGTAAGCTATACTTTTCTTCTTCATTCCATCTAAAGCTCGTTTCCTCATCTCTTTGGCCACATCTTCATCCTTTGCTTTAGATTCTTTATTTGTCTGAATTTTAGTCTGCTCTTCTTTATGTAGGGCTGATACTTCTTGTGAAAGTATCATTCTTTCATCGTAATCTTCATCAACACCAGCCCTTTAATGAAAACAGGTTGAGAAATCTTAGTTACGATGCTTATAAATAAGAAAATTAATTAATAACGGATACGTTCTGGATGGATTTGGTAATTTTGCTATGCATTCAAAACGTGTGAAAGCTGTCTTGGATAGCATCACTTAATTTTATAATACTTTATCCCTCCTTTTTTAAAACAATTTATATTGAAAGATATGTTCAGTGTTTGCATATTAGGGCCTAGTCAAAATTTCAATACAGGTCTACTGAATATTCATGGACAAAATATTTATAATGAAATACGGAAGGTGGAAAATTGTAGCTATTTTAGAAATTAAAGAAACATACCTATCAAATTCCATTAGCAAATAGAGCAGACCCTGATCAGACGACTCCTCTAGGAACCGTCTGATCTGGATCTTCTCTGTTTGCAAATGCGTGAAAAGACGTTTATATGAAGGAATGGGTTAAACCAGTCTTGGGCTAACTTTATTTTAAATCTATAATTTATGTACATATAAAATAAGGAGGTTGTGTTGATATATTGGGTGATTGAGTGAAAGATTAAGGGTTATCTTCAATTCATAATCTAAAGCTACATGTAATGATGGTCACAATTGTGTTCGGGTCTTGAAAGTGCATGTTTACAAATGCAGATTAAATACGTCTCTAAATACAACTTGAATACAATGCTACAAAATAACGATGAAGAATTGCTAAACTAGAGTTAATTATCCAAAAAGCAATTTATGGCATAAAAACAAACGACTAAATGTACAAGTTAACACCTATTACGTGTAAACAGCCTTCGTCTAACCTACTTGTAGGAGTAGAAATCTACTCGAAAAGCGGTGACGTCATTATGACGTACATTTATACACACAATATGTTGGCCACACGTAGCCGTACACGTACACGTTGATTTCTCAACCTCTCTATAAATACGGTTCAAAAGTCATGTTCTGGGAAAGTCGAATTTTACACACGACAAAAGAGCATGCTTTTACGTAACTTGTATGCACCACAATTTGCGCTTTAATTTTTTTTTTTATTTTGCACTTTACATTTTGTTTGATCGTTAAAGATTACAGGGGATCCGATCAAGAAATGCAATTGTCGCTAAGACCATGACGTACATTGACGATTCACAGAGGGATTTGACAAAAACAACAAAAAACATGAGGTCCAGTAAAACCCCTCTAAACCGGTCGTTGAGTTAAGTATAAGTATCGGTCTTGGAGACAGGCAACAGCTTAATTAATGTAGGATGAAAGTCATACAGAAAGCTCCTCTTGGAACTTTTTGCACGATTTTCACCTGCATTATAGCGTCCATCTGACTAAAAGTACATAGGACTTGGTCGCTGTAGTTCTAAGATGGCGTCAAACGATAAACTGAAAGTTGGTATCTTGAGTTTTGGTTAGAATGAAGATATTATTCAAATTTATGCGTTATTTTGATCTTTGACAAAATTTAAGATCATTCACAGGTACTATTCTGATATGTACGGTGATGTACATTTTGTATTACATATTATTTTCGTCGTTAAAAAGATCAAGAATAGTGTTGTTTTTGTTTGTTCACATTTTTTGACAATAGTTTCGCTACACATGTTCACTTTCCACATTCATTGCGCATGTCTGCAACTTCTAATTTTAGCATTTAGCGGCATCTATGGTTGGAACTATATACCCAAGTGAAGTCGCTCACTGTTTCACAATCAGATTTAAATTCTAGTGGCGAGTGACGGTTTAATTTTCTGGCATCTTTAAACACCCCTCCACTTGTTCTTACAGACATCATAATCTGGAGGAAAACTTTAGGATTCATTGTTTTGGCGGATGGGGATGGGGTGAGGGTATGCTCGGATGGGAAGTTAATTTCCGAGGTGAACACCAGGTTTAACAGTAGCTAATAATGAGTGAAATCCTAGGACTGACAATTTACTGTGTCATCATATGTAATTATACAGATTGGGTTCGGTGAAAATGATTTGTAATGATTACTTGAGCGAATGTTTTTACCCAATTGCTTGCTGACTGGGGTGCTACAGTATAGCGGTATTCCATCATGTGACTGTTCTAGCAAGTACAGCAAGCTCCTCTAAAGCTACCGCTTAATCCTTTCGGCGCCAAATTTCTAATTGTCGTCTGCAATCCAAGTTTGTTAAATCATAATTATAGTAAAATAATGAAATAAGATAGATCTAAATAAATGCAAATTTCAAAGGAATAAAGCACAGAAATAGAAATAGCGTTTGAGACAAAAAGTGAAGTCCCTGATCAGACGCCTCCTTTAAAAGGCGGCGTCTGATCTTGGACTGCACTATTTGTTGTGGTGCATTTTTGCGAGCGGGTAGTGTCTTTCAAAACAGACGGTTGCTTAAAGATTATACTGCACAAATTTCCGCATTTTTTGCGTTTCAAACTGACTTCAGAATCGGAATCTATGTACCTTAACACTTATTTAACACTAAACAGCACGGTTAGTAAATGGTTGTGTCGAAAAATTAGAAAAATGGATTGCTACGGAAACCAACGAAACAACCTTCGCCATTGGCCGGAATCTGTCGTAAGATTCAAATTTACATACCGGAAATAATCATTCGATGTATATGTAGGTAAACAACCAGTGTCAGCCATTGTACATGTGATAATAACAAAATTAATACTCAAAGCGCTGTTCCGAAATAGAATAGGAGTCATTCAGAACTTGACAGAAAATGTCCGATGATTTCCGTAAAAATCCCCGTTTCTGAAAAGGAGGCTCCGTTTTAATAATTTTGCAATATTCGGATAGCGATAATATTTAGCTGAACATATATATCCTGTAGGAATATGGGCAGTAAGCATTATTTTCATTGTATGTATACGTGTACAGCTTCTGGTGTTAATTGATTAATACGGAAAATGCGCATAATACATCTTTAAGGTATTTACAGCAATGGCCGTTTGTTTACTTCCTTTCAATTTGACCTTCATATTAAAAATTGATTAAATCTATATTTTTATCAAGTTTTCAACAATTATTTAAATACAGTTATAAAGTAAAGGTCCTACTGTAGTTCATAAATGTTAAACAACACTTTTGAAGAGTTAAATAAAAACATTATTTTTTACCTGAAAATATGCAAAAAAGAGGTGTCATATAACTCACTTTTCCAGTAGACAAATACTTCCAAATATCTTCTTTAGTCCTGTTGGTGTTTTAATAAGTCCTTATTACTTGTATATGATAAATGTTTCAAATTAACTTTTTCCCCAACACCACTCTATTACAATCATAGCAAACATATGTTTTTTATTGGACAATTTGCTATGATTGAAAATAGTAGTGTTGGGAAAAGTGAAATTGGAAATTGGAACATTCATCATATAATAAGGACTTATTGACCTCTTGACTTTGAGTAGACGCTTTAGTGGGGGGGGGGGGGGGGGGGGGGGGTTAACTGTTGATGATATTGACAAAGTCCATCGTTTCAGAATGATCATAGAAAAATGAATTGAAATGGTGTTTCAGTGTTCGTCCGGGCACCATCTTTGTTTAAAACTTTGAAAGCGCCACAATGGGCATCTAAAAGAACTATATCGATAATAAGAGCAGGGAACCGCGTCCGGATTTCTCTGTATCCACTCCCCTTTCTCAGGGGTGTCCAATTCGCCTATAGTTGGCAGAAACGAGAGTTAATCAACACAAGCAAACCAACTAGGATTATAGGTAAAGATTGGTGTTTCCACTGATGGTTCCACGTTGGATGTTCAGCGATGTAGGCGTTATGTACAGTAAAAACGTTCTTAAGCGGCCATCAAAAAGAGGTCTACTTATGGGTCTGTAAGAAAGGTGGTAAGTCAAAAGTAAAAAGCACCTATAGGTGTTTCATGTATTCCTTTCGTACTGCATTAACCCATTCCCTCATATTGACGACTTTTGACGACTTTGTAGAAGAAGTCACTTTGTGAAACCATTGTGATAAATAGAGCATTTGCTCCAATAGGAGCAAATGCTCTATTTATCACAATGGTTTTAAACTACACAATTCTAAATTTGTCCTTTTCTCTATTTAATGCTCCTTTTCGGTAGATTCATTCAAAGAGGTTGGGTCTGATTTAGCCTATGAGGTAATGGGTTAAGCAGTCATCTGCTTTTTAAGACTCACGTGTTCAATAAATGAAACTACTTAGGACAGGTTCTACTGTACAATATCATCTCACTTGTTTTCCACGAATTCATCATGTTTATTAACTGAATTACTTGAATGCATCTCGTCCAACACAGAACAATAAATACACCTGTCACAAAGCCGCACTTATGGCGGATATTGTATGGCCAGTGCGCATTTATTGTGCTAGACTTTATGTCGCTAATGGCGAATTAACTTGCATTTCAAAACAGCCTGTATTCCGTGCATCAAGATCCAAGCTGCTTGATACTCCGTCAGTAATTTCTCCAAAGCTGGGAATTGAATAAAAACTGAGATCTGTGTTTGTTTGAACAGACGTAATATTTTACAGCGTGTTAAGGGATAAGCCGGATTTACTCTCAAACATTTCCCTGTTCTATATTTAGTCTTATTCTCAATACCTACTGAATATTCATGGAAATTAGTAATAATGAAACTTGGAGGTGTAACATTGTAGCCACTTTAGAAACTAAAGAAGCAGATCTGTCAAAATTAAGCTAGCAAACAGAGCAGACCCTGGTCAGACGACTCCTGTAGGAGCCGTCTGATCTGGGTCTTCTCTGCTAGCAAGTGCGTGGGAAGGCGATTGTATGAAGGAAAAGGTTATTGCTATCTGTATCAATTTAGATCCAGTTTATACGCCGAGTAACTCCTGACCAGATCAGTATCCAAGCTAGTTGACGCAGTGACTATATATTCTAGGCGACAAAAATGACAGACAAATAAAGTGTGAACAATTAGATCAGGGTCCATGCTTATAAAGCTTTTAGTTGAGTCTGAGTTTCGTTCTCAAGCTTTTGATTGGTCAGATTTGAGTTCTCAAGCTTTTGATTGGTCAGATTTGAGCCAAAGGCTCAAATCTGACCAATCAAAAACTTGAGAACGAACTCCGACTCAACTAAACGTTTTATAAGCATGGACCCAGATGCCTTTGTTTGGCAGACAATAATTGCTTAGTATGAAGAGGTTAACACTTTCCCTCATAGGCTATTTTTACATGCGACTTCTTTGAATAAATCTACCGAAAAGGAGCATTAACTAGAGAAAAAGAAACTTTTAAAGTTGTGTAGTTTGAAATCATTGTGATAATGAAGCAAATGCTCTATTTATCACAATGGTTTCACAAAGTGACTTTTACAGAGTCGGCAAAAGTCGTCAATATGAGGGAAGGGGTTAAACAATAACGACTTTAGTTTAATATGGAAAAATAGTAAAACAGGGAGAGCCACATACGAAATGACACCGCGTCAAACACCATCAAACAAGAAACGGCATAGCCACAAGACAAAACATAACAGGACGCTTATCAAGACGAAAAACATTAAACATTACGCATATTAAACAACAAAGTTGACCATAGGCTTAAACCTATTTTAATTTCAGCCTCATGTTCTACAAACATCCCCTACAGTTCATGATACATATGTATGAATTGATGCAATAAACAAGACGATACGACAATGTGATAAATATCTTTACTGTAGTGCATTCGTACTTTTTGTTTTGTTGTTGCAAACGGAAATGCATACGTTGTTTGTATTCATTGGGAAATAAATGTTTAATATCATGCTGCACATGGACGGATGAGTGATTGCCTTTGGATCCAGATGTGACGTCTAGTAACTCAGTTTTTCATCAGGATCCAAACTGTTTTATACTCTAGCAGTGGTATTGAAAAGATATGCTAGATAAATCAACTTTATGGTATTTTCTACTGACAAAAGATTGCTCAGCAGGCTAAAGGTTAATTATCATGATAAGGGTTATTAAAACGTGCCGTGTCTGACGTAGACAAAAGAAATATCATAACAGCCGCGCTTAGCCATGAACGAATAAACAAAATGTTTTGACCCGGATGAAACCTGGCATTTCAAAATGACGCGACAAGGTTATTTCTTCAAAGACACTGTGTGAAATAAACCGGTACCTCACTTATAAATGCCTTTTCAAGCATTTACAAACAGAGTAGACCCAGATCAGACGGTTCATATACATGTAGGAGCCGCCTGACCAGTGTCCTCTCTGTTTGCTTTTGACATGATATATTTGATTCTACAGTTTTGTCCTTGGAAAAAGTCTACAACGTAAATTATGCATGATGTCATTATTTCGTCCATGAATATTGCACAGGGAAAGTGTTAAATATAGAATGGACACTTAAACGGAACGTTTAACCCTTACAACGATGACTTTTAAAACAGACTATTCCGAAATTCAAACAGGTCAAGCTTATGGTGCATATTTAGGGATTTCTCTAAAGAAAAGTGTTACATAACAAACAGTGCAGATCCTGATGAGAGGGCTCCTCTAGGAGCCCTCTCATCTGGGTCTACACTGTTTGCAAAGGACATTAGTGACTCGTGTCATGTTAACCCTTATGATGCTGTATAAAAATGGATGCTCGCTCAAACTGGTTGGAAGAAAATTTGAATTGTTTAAGCTTGACAAACTACTTGTATTCACCGAGTGTCAAACGCCGGATTAATAGTGTTTCATGAGGATCCAAACTGTTTGCAAAATGCCAAAAATGTCGTGCTTAGCAAAATAAAGGTTAGATTGCGTGCATAAGTTAACCCCTTCAACGTTGCATTTACAAATGGACTATTCCAGAATGCAAAAAAGGGTCAAACTTATCGTGAATATTCGGGGATTTTTAAAAAAGAAAGTAGTAAATGACAAACAGTGTAGACCCTGATGAGAGGGCTCCTCCAGGAACCCTCTCAACTGGGTCTACACTGTTTACAAAGGACATAAGCGACTCGCGTCCCGCATTGAAAGGGTTAACTTTAACACTTCTTAGAAAAATAATTAATGCTTAAATTTTGGATGTGATGCGATTTTCACTCCTTACGATTCCATCAAGCTTTTGTGGAACAAGTTACCAAGTCAGAAGGGTCATGACACAAGTTTGAGAAACTATCAACCAAGTGTCAAACAGCTTGGAACCTGATGAGACGCTGATTTTACCCGGCGTCTCATCTGAATCAACGCTGTTTGTAAATGTATGAGACCAAGGTTGCGGTTAACATAACAAGGATGAATGAGTCACTGACAGGATATTATAGCGTATATAAACTGCACCGCTTCTCAAACCAACACATCACATAAAGTAGTGAACAGTTCCTCGTTAAAATGAAGACATCATTCGTGGTTGCTGTTCTTTCCGGCATTGTAGCGCTGGGGTACTGTATCAGTGTACCCCCTATCGGAGGGTATGGAACCGGCGGCACTGGCAGATCACCAGGCGGTATTCCAGGGGGTTTAACCGACGCGGACACGAACGATTTAACTATCGTGCGGATGGCCCGTTACGCCGTATCCGAGCTCGGCCGTGAATACAGTTTACAGAGTGTGAATAGTGCTCAAACACAGGTTAGTTACTGATGCATGATAAGCCCGACGTAGTGGACATTTGCAAAAAGCTTGGACCCAGATGAGACGCCGAGTAAGTCGGCATCTCATCAGGATCAAAGCTGTTTGACACTTGGTCAATGGTTTATTACCTTCTTTATAAAGGTAGTGAGTTTGATCCCCGGCCGCGACAGACCAAAAGTCGCTAAAAATTTATACTAGTAGCTCCATTGTCTACGCTTGACATTAAAATGGGAGTTCTAGGACTGGTCGGCCCGGTGTCAGGATAATGTGACTGGGTGGGGTGCCCTTGCCATGTGCCCGCGGCAGGGGCATTCCAGTGAGGCAGCGCTATAACTTGTCTCAAGCGGTGCCGTCTGCAAATAACTGAAATACTGTTGGTCGGACGTAAAACCCAACTGACTCACTCACTTATTTTTTCACAGCAGCATAATGGTTAACTTAATAACATGATACTGATAATTACAGGGATTTGGCTTATCCATACTGTTGCCTGTTTGGGGTACATGTATATACTTTGTGTATTTAATGTAGGTATGCATATTAATTAGCTTAACTTTTATGATGGCATAAGAACAAGATAAATTTTGGTCATGGCAGAAACTGGAATCGGATAAATACAGTAAAACCTCTCTATAACGGTCACTAAATTACATCATGTATTTTGTGTTAAAGGCAGATGGCTGCTTGAAGCAAGGTGAAAGTAAAACAGAACGCTCCTATGGGAGCTTTCTGTTTTAACTTTCACCTTGCTTTAAGCAGCCACCTGCCTTAGATACTAACTAATTAACACAATTGAGTGGCCGTTATAGAGAGGTTTTACTGTATATATACATTTATAATTCCATTAGCAACAGAGCATTTCCTCATCAGACGGATCTTGCACGGTTCGTCTAATCATGGTCTACACTGTTAACAGAGGCGTTATAGAAAGGCGAATCTATAGAGTAACCGTCTAACCCTTTCTTTCATATAAACGTGTTTACACGCATTTGCAAACAGAGTAGAACCAGGTCAGACGGCTCCTATCTTAAGCGGCCACCTACAAATCTAATTATGGGACTGGACTGTAAGGCAGGTGGTAGCTTAATGCAGGTCAAAAGCAACATGAGCTTTCTGCATTACCTTTGCTCTGCTGTAAGAAACCACCTGCCTTTTAACACGCATATGTTCAATAAATTAATGGCCGCTTAGGACATGTTCTGCTGTAATCAATATCATTACAATATTTAATATTCTGATCAGACTCCGCAAATTACAAAGCATTCGATGATCAAGTCATTTCTAATATAAGTCTATTTTTTCTATTCACAGGTCGTTTCAGGCTTCTTGTACCATTTAAATATCAGCGTTTTGAAGCGAAGACCGTCTAGTCAAAACAAAAGTTACACGTGTGACGTGAAAGTTCACGAACAATCATGGCTAAACTTCCTTGATCTGATAGAATTTCACTGCACTAACGCCTAAACTATTGGCGGGAATATTCACGAGGGAAGTGTAAGAGGAATGCACGAATTATGTGTTTTCTAAACGGTTCTGCAACAAAGAGGATTCCTAAACATTCAGTGAAACGTACTTATTTACATACACCTGTTGTAGATCTATAGAAATACATATACAACGAAGCAGACTTTCAATTTTCCTCCATAAATACACCTCTCTACGCCTCTGTAATAACTACTTCTTGAAACCATTGTGATAAATAGAGCATCTTCTCCTATAGGAGCAAATGCTCTATTTATCACAATGGTTTCAAACTACAAATTTCTAAAATTTTACTTTTCTCTAGTAAATGCTCATTTTGGGTAGATTCATTCAAAGATGTTGGGTCTAAAATAGCCTATGGAGGAAAGGGTTAAATAAGATAAGTTAAGCCCTTGTCAGTTATGAAATTCCGATATGTAGTGTTAAAATAAATAACTGACATATGATTCTTCGAAGCTTTTGAGAAACTATTAACCGAGTTTCAAACGGTTTGGATTCTGATGAGACGCCGAGTTACTCATGCTTTCAAATGATTTTAACATGACCAGATAGAAAACATACTTTGGTTCTCTCAAAAGCGACCACTAAATGACTAGACTTCAAATGCAGGTAATTGCATAAAACACAGGATGGTTGTCACATAGAAAGCTGCAGATGTAACCTTCTGTACACTTTTCATCGTACATAGCTATAATATACATCTCTGGGATAGTTGCTGTAGACAGGTTTCATCGTTATTGTATTTGTGTCCGCTTAGTTCGTAGACATCTTCGAAGTGTTCTGATTATTGTTGTTGAAGAACGTTTAAACGGGAGGTAAACTTCTACACCTTTTGTCACCTCTGTAAAATTCATTGTTTGAAACCATTGTCATAAATAGAGCATTTGCTCCAATGGAGCAAAATGCTCTATTTATCACAATGGTTTCAAAACTCCACACTTCTAACATTTTCTTTTCTCTAGTAAAATGTCCCTTTTCGGTAGATTTATTCAAAGAGGTTGGTCTAAAATAAGTCTAGGACGGAATGAGTTAAGCTTGTCATGATTGAGCATTGCTATGTTTACAAGTACAGATGAACTTCGATAACTCGAACTTGAGGGGACCATACAGATTAGTTCGAGATAACAGACGTTTGAGCAATCCTATTTCTAATCTGAACAATATCTCAAGGCCACAGCTTAATACAGGTCTAAAATAATACTGAAAGCTCCTTTAGGAGCTTTCAGCATTACTTTAGAATTGTATTAAGCTGTCACATGTGCTTCCAGATATCTGTAGCGATACATTTTAGAGCAATTATGTATTTAAGCTTTGGAAGGACTGAACGTTTTGGTCGAGTTATTCCGAAGGTCGAGGTATCTGAAATCGAGATATCGAAGTTCAACTGAATCTGTGTATTTACTCTTATCCGGCCAAGCACAATCTGACTGGCATTTGAAAATAGCTTGTATCCAGATTAGTTTAGCTATTAACCATTTCCCGCATATTGGCGCCCTTTGGCGCCTCTGTGAAAACCACTTTCTGAAACCATTGTGATAAATAGAGCATTTGACCGATAGGAGCAAATGCTCTATTCATCACAATGGTTTCAATAACTTTTAAAACAAATTCCCTTTTCCTACTAAATGCTCCTTTTTTGGTAGATTTATTTAAACAGGTTGGGTCTAAAACAGCCTATGAGGTAATGAGTTAAAACAGATATAATATTTGCAGCAGGATAAGGGAACATGTCAATTTAGTATTCAATGAATTAAATGTGCAATATTTTAAAGTCTTTGTACTTCTTTGAACGCCCCAAAACTAGAAACAGCATGAGTGCTATCCAATCACTGAGTTGAAAAGTTGTATTTACATTTACCTGATAAAATGCATGTACATAATAATACCTGAATGGCTGAAATTCATAACGGCAATGTGAACAAACACATTTGTGACCGAGTCAGAAATTGTAAAAACAGATCTATATTAAATCATAAGGAAACAGAGCAGACCCTATAGAAGTTGCCGGGGTCCAATATCACTGAGTTAACCTCTGAGTCTGTGTTAATGCTAAACCATATGATTAGTCAGATTTTGAGCAAACTCAATATCTGATTATAGTCAGATGCTTAAGAATGAATTCAAACTCAACCAAAACGTTTTATAAGTTCGATGTCTGATCCGGGTCTACAAAATCATTACAACGTCTCATTCAGGTAATTCTTAGAGCATGCTATGTTATTGTTACATATGATCTATATATTATTCCATGTGTTTATAGCTAATCAGTTTAGCTTTGATCTGACCAAAGGTAATAGAGGTTCCTTTAAGGCATTTTAAAATAAACACGTTTGTGTTCTTTTCCCGAATCAGGTTTTAACGAAACGATCATATTGCAGTTCTTCACACGAGAATAGTTACAATCACGTGACTATCACGTGACTTAACTTTCTGTAAATATGTGGTACTTTGTGCTGAGAAACATTATATATTGACGTGTACAGAGTTATATTGGTTGACAATATGCATTTGCAACTATTTACCTATGTACATGAATTATACTTCACTAAATATATTAATAATATAAGGTTAATGGTTAACCCTTTCCCTCATATTGACGACTTTTGACGACTCCTTAAAAGTCACTTTGTGAAACAATTGTGATAAAAAGAGCATTTGCTCCTATAGGAGCAAATGCTCTATTTAACACATCGGTTTCAAACTACAAAATTCTAAAAAGTTCCTTTTCTCTAGTTAATGCGCCTTTTCGGTAGATTTATTCAAAGAGGTTGTATCTAAAAATAGCCTATGAGGGAATGGGTTAATGAGCTGAACATTACCAATAGTGGAGAGAGAAGTTGATTTAAGAAATAATAAATGTATTAATAATATAAGGTTAATGGTTAAAGAGCTGAACATTATCAATAGTGGGGAGAGGAGTTGATTATTGGACTGAATATGGGAGGCTACTGTAGCGATCTTCGATTTAAGATCAGACCGCTGGTTGTCGGACTTGTCCGTTACAACTCAAATTTGCCGTGCTGGTATATTGAACAAAAAAAGAATAAAATTGAAAATTGATTACACACATACAACGTTTTTTTCAGACGACAACGCTTGGCATCGAAAGAGTTGAAAACGATATCCCATCGTCTTGGCATTAATTTACGTGAATTTAAATTGATACTAGACTTTCACATACAACTCACAATATATGGGATCTCATAAGTAACTTTGGAAACATTGAATTTTATTTCTTATTAAAATTCAATGGTGATTATTGTAGAACCTGTTTTAAGCGACCATTAAAAAGAGGTCGTATTAAGGGTCTGTTAGACAGGTGGTAGTTAATGCAGGTCAAAAGTATTGCAGGAAGTTCCTATAGGAGCTTTCTGTATTACTTTTGCCCTGCATTAAGCAACCATCTGCTTTTTAAAATTCCTGTCTCCAATCATTATCAGATCGCTTAAGACAGGTTCTACTGTATTATCAAATAATGAGCCAAGAAAAGCATACACAGCAATGAAAGTTATTTCCGATTCGAAACACTCGACCGAATGTGAGACAGTTTGGATCCAAGTTGTTTGCTGATGCGAGCCGGGTCGCGCGCATGGAGACTGGTTGAACAAACATACAATTGGATGCCATTCATACTGTGTTTAATTCCTTGCCTGCAGCCCGTCAACCATTCCAGTTGAATCCTGAAATAGACCCATATTTGAATAATCATTTATAAAATGAAATAGGTTCATATGGAAACATACATGTAATAGGTTATTGCGCATAATAGAGCATAATACGCTATTGCGCTGTATTGAATATTGAGCATAATGGGTTCAAAAGTGTGCTTATGCCATATTTTGGGCATCTTATATGACTCTTAAACATTTCTGTCACAGTACAGAACACTAGTCAGACGCCACTTCTAAAGCTGGTCTGGGTCTACGACTGTTGGTCGGGATCTACGGCTGTTGGTCTTGGTCTACGGCTATTGGTCTTGGTCTACGGCTGTTGGTCTTGGTCTACGGCTGTTGGTCTGGGTCTACGGCTGTTGGTCCGGGTCTATGGCTGTTTGGCTTACATATAAAGCGATACTACGTAAGATCAATCGAATAAGAATGTGCAGTGCATACCTAGATGATTGGATGATACGATAGTAGTATCTCACGACATGTAATATATATAATTGGATACATTTCGGGTAGTATCCCACGACATATATTAGATATGACTAGATACATTTGGTAGTATCTCACGGCATGTACTAGGTATGGTTAGATACATTTGGTAGTATCTCACGGCATTTATTAGGTATGGTTAGATACATTTGGTAGTATCTCACGGCATTTATTAGGTATGGTTAGATACATTTGGTAGTATCTCACGGCATGTTCTAGGTATGGTTAGATACATTTGGTAGTATTTCACGGCATGTATTAGGTATGGTTAGATACGTTCCCCCCGGGAAAATTTCCAATTGACAATGTAGTTTTTTGAAACCCTTGTGATAAATAAACCCTTTAGAAACCATTATGATAAATAGAGCATTTGCTCCAATAGGAGCAAATGCTCTATTTATCACAATGGTTTCCAAAGGTGATTTTACAAAGGCGCCAAAAGGAGTCTACCACACCTTCGAATTGTGTTTCATTTTGGCCATAATAATACTGCACCTTTCAGTTTGATGTTACGCACGTGCGTAATTACGTATCGCTAGCTACGCTCCTGATGGTTAGATACATTTCGGGAAGTTTTTCAATGAAGATATAATTAGATTCATTTGTGTAATATCCATGACGTATATTAGATACATTTGTGTAGTATGTCATGATTCAGGGTTGAAAGGGTTGTAACTAATACAAATACCACATAGATCTCAAATGTTAGACGGCTATAAATGCATACCAAAGCTACTCTAAGATGCGAGAGTGCTGCCCGTTTAAACCTTTCTATCACATTCGCAGCGAGCCCAAGTGGTGCACAATCTGCATTGGTCACGAGGATGATCATCAACAACACCAGGGAAACGAAAGTGGACAACTGCATTCTGAAAGTACAGTAAAAATCGCTCTTCTGAACACTCAAGTTAGTATCATTATTACCTCACAGGCTATTTTAAATACAACCTCTTTGAATAAATGGAGAAATGATGATCTTTGTAAGCACGTTTAACTGGTACTCTGTTAGTGTTTTCTGTTTATGTGATAAATGGAACCACACAGTTCGTTTGTATTAAATTGCATTTCGTCAATTAGCCTGATAAAATCACCAATAAATAAACACTGTACATAATAAATAAATTATCGATATTCTCGCAATAAGGTATAATGAATTAAATAGGGAATCCTACCTTGTACACAGTCACGTTGATTTGCCTAGTATGTCACGCTGCTAAGGAATAGTTGTTTATTTTCACCTACGGCCACCTGTTTTGCCTTTATCCATTTTCGTGTCTTGTTTTTATTTCAGTTTCCGTATTTGAAGATTTTTATTGAGAAATGATATTCACCCAAGGCTAGCAAGGTATGAATGTATATCAGATAGCTGTTTTAGCAGTCTATGTACATAACTGCCGTCTGCAAATATATTTTCCGCTTCAATACTAGAAGCAGATATTTTCTTACAATTATTGTCAGAAACATGATCGTACTAACAAACAGTTTAGGTTACGCCGAGTTACTCGGCGAGTCATCTGGATCCAAACTGTTTCCAGATGAGATCAGACAGTTGAGTGATGGCGGAGTGCATTCAGACATACACAGTGGGACCAAACCCACGACCTATGTCCATGTTTGCCTTTCACATAGCAGCACAATGTTAAATACGACATGTTTAAGCGACCACTAGCTTATTAACCCATTCCCTCATATTGACGACTTTTGACGACTCTGTTAAAGTTACTTTGTGAAACCATCGTGATAAATAGAGCATTTGCTCCTGTAGGAGCAAATGCTCTATTTATCACAATGGTTTTAAACAACGAAATGAATTAATGAAATGAATGAATGAATGAATGAAACGAAAGACTTTATTTAAAGAGGATTACCCGGTTAGTCAACAGACTAATCTACCCCAGGGCCATCTAACAGAAGCATTTCATACAAGATATTTAACGAACAGAAATATAAACAGTATCTATAATTTAAGAGACAGGACAGAGTAGCCATATAATGCATGTTTAAATCGATTAAAAACAAACAAGTTTGAAATGTGAAATATGACATTATAATTGCGTATACCAAGAACAGAAACTTTCACAGAAATTTTCCATTCTGGGATTACTCAATTCTTAACCTCAAGTATTACTCTGTTCATAGTCTGTACTCATATAACACATGAAAAAATCATAGTGATAGATATAAGAAAACATACAATGTATTCACAAAAGTGGTTTATCAACACAACACTGTATGTATATACTATGGAAAGTATAATATATTGTTCACACATTTCAAACCGGACAAATCCAACTCAGAAACTCTTGCAGGGCTTTTCTGATACAGAATAGCTTGTTTGTTAATGTACAAGACTAAATCTGTAAATCATCATTGTTAAATGGTGGTTGTTTTACACTTAATTAAAACAGAAGAAACTTTGACCTCACAATAGAAATGATTTCGAACAACAAGATGACTAAACATGGTACAATAATTCTATTTATCACATTACTTCCGGTCCGGCAGTGTTATAACTTGGGAACTATATTCGCGATATTGAAGGCTTGTTATACAACTCGTTGTATATTCTGACCAAACTTGTATTCATACGCGCTGTCAAAAATCAAAACAAACATGGCAAACACGGGAAGCAACCCTCGAGATACATATGCGTTTTGAAAACCAAAAATGTGGGTAACGCTGGATAATCCAAACAGGTGCCCAATACCAGTATACAGAGAGCATGCCAAAAGACGACACCCAGGTTATTCCGAGCCCGACTGTCCATTTTACAAAGCATCACCAATATATAGTTACTGTCCATTCATGATCATCTTCGCCGAACAACGTGTAAATACATGTATATAGTTCCGTAGAAGTCCTATCGTGTAAACATTGTCTGTAGTTCTGTACCATGATGAAACACATGGTCCAGCGCTCCGGAATCTCTACTAACAAACACTTGTCCTACCACAGCCCCAGAAAATACATGATTCCAAAGATGGATGACAACGATGTTCCCGCGAACCATGCAGATAATTCAAATATCTGGTCACAGGAACAGGGCTTCAATCAACAACTACAGTCGCATTAATCAGAACCAGTACAAAATGATCTCATCCATCCTCCATTCAACTGACAGCAATCATAACACCTCCCAAAACCAGGTCACAAGATCATGTCCAGTGCAGCTGAACTCTAACTCTCTACACGCTGCATCATCGTCAAATCTCCATGTCACTGGTGGTTTCCAAAGCATTTTCGCCGCCCCAATACATGGCGGAACCTTCTATGTACATATCCACCAGAATGACAATGCAGCAAAATCGAACAGTCCAACCAGAAAAGTTAGAAAACGAATCTAGATTGACCGATAGTGACACATTTAAATGTAGCCATTTATGGCGCTCAAAACTTATATGATTGTTGACCTACTTTGGTCGCGAGACGGTTGTCAAGAATGACGTCATCGCACTTGTAGGTGTTGCTTTATAAATACGTTTCTGATGTATAAAAAGACACTTGTTTATTTTCTAGGTTGCCTGATTATATAACTAGGTGTTTTCAACTATGAAACACAAGTATCAATTTGTTGTGGACAAAATAAATGAAATTTATTAGGATCTACTTTTTAACTGGTTAGACCGAATCACACACAACTGTGATCAAAGCACCCAAAGTACTAATAGTCAACTGTATTTGGATCTAGTAAATGCGTTGTCTTTGAGGTAATGTGATAAATAGAATACAGCATTCGTGGTCATTGAATATTCAAAATATTCAATGACCACTCATGTTGTATCCTCTATATGCACATGACGTTAACAATACTAGTTAATGAGATAAGTGTAGAGATAGTTTTAGTTGTTGTTGGTGAGTGTTAGAGAGTCACTATAAAATGTTTAAAAGAAAAAAAAGGCTAGAATGGATTTAAAACTAGAGTGACTTTGAAATAATAAGGAAAATGGTTATGATCAACAATCCAACAAGATATGTACGAATAGTGCTAAGCTTCATATAGTGACTCAGAACAGGCGATATTAACTCAGCACTCTGTATGAAAAAGACAATGCTGAATAAATCACACTTGTATTGTGAACATTAGTCTTTAAGTTGGAGAGAACACGTCAATTATATTAGACTTTAAAAATTAACCTCAAAAGAATTCACACTAATGTTTTACACGATATATTGGTGTCCTAAAACGCTAAAGCTTTACAAGATAGAGTTATATCTTGGTAAAAAGACATATATGTATTTTGTACTGCTAATTGTTAATGACTAATGAAAATGCTAACAAGTCATTCAAATTAATGTAGGGTTCAAACCTATTATCAGCAATATTTAAAATGAACTCTCCCAAAGGGTCTTTTTGAGAAATATCTATATTCCATTAGAATAAGAATAAGTTTGTCTTCAAATAGGTTTTGGTCTGAGTTTGCTAAAGTTTTAAAAAATAAGCATGTACAATAACAAGTTCTAACTATAAAATACATAACTACACAACAATATGTGAAAAATGGTATGCATACACCTCTAACTTTCTAAGTGCGAATTCTAAAGTTTTCGTTTTCTCTACTTAATGCTCCTTTTCGGTAGATTTATTCAAAGAGGTTGGATCTAAAATAGCCTATGAGGTAATGGGTTAAACATTACATGGTTGCTTAACGTTTGGCAAACGTAATGACGAATGCTCCTATATACATGTATATGAGATTTCTACATGACTTTCAAGCTGCTCTATGCAGCCATTTAACTGAACTATCTACATTCTCCTTTGCCGTAAGTTCAGTTTAGAGCGGCGTTTACTGCACTTGACCATGCTTTTAATGTACATGTTATATATAGGAGCCGTCTGATCTGGGTCTACTCTATTTGCAAATGCGTGAAAAGCACGTTTATATGAGGGGAAGAGTTAAACTTTACAGAAACTAAAGATGCTGATGAAACGCCAAGTTACATTGGTGCTTTCTGTGTTCCTTCTGCAATAAGCTATCATCCACCTTAACCCGTTGGATGCCAATGCCGGATCTGTGATTACCTATGCAAATAGTTTGGATCCAGATGAGACGCCGAGTAACTCGGCGTCTCATCAGGATCCAAACTGTTTGTTACCGTTACTATGTTTTTGAAACAAAAATGAAGAAAATCAAAAGAATGAATATTTGTAGCAGACGACAAAGTTAGCAGACGACAGAGTTTGGCAGCGAAAGGGTTAAAACCCACATAATTCGACTTCTTTAAAAGGATAGCTTAACCATTTACCTTAAGATAGACTTCATTTGACGTCATTGCAAACGGAGTAGACTCAGACAGTGTAATTCGGGTCTATTCTGTTTGCTTATGGAAGTACATGGAACTGATTCTCAAGTTTCTGGAGTTGCCAAAACGTTCCTTGTTTATTTATCATTATACAAACACAGTTAATAACTATTCGTGAATGATTGTAGGATATTCTTATTCATAAGATAAAGGATTAACCCTTCGCTTGCTATTCACGTCAATATACGTACTTGTGTAGTGAAGACCGAGATGAGACAGCTCCTGCAGGAGCTGTCTCATCAGGGTCTGCACTATTTACAAGTTGACTGTGCAACCAATGCACTCCACAGCAGTGATTGCACAGCAATATACTTGTAGACAGTGAAGATGTATGTAATTATACAACAGGGCATTGGTAAAGAAGGAGAATTGTATTTTAAAGTTCAGCAAGCGAAGGGTTAAGACATGGTTTTACTGTAGTCAAACTAGTCTCCTCTGTTTATAGATTTGTTTACACAGATTTTGAGATAATTTTATCTCATTTTAAACATCATTACAACGCTTCTAATAGTTAACCCTTACTGTGTGGGACAGGGGTCACTAATGTCCTTTGCAAGCAGCGTAGACCCAGATAAGAGGAATCCTAGAGAACCCCTCTCACCAGGGACTACACTGTTTTTCATGTTTCACGTTTCTTTAAAAACAGTCCCTAAATATTCACCATAAGCATGATCTGTGTGTATTTTGGAATAGTTTATTTCAAAAGTCAGCGTCGTAAGGGTTAAAGCGTTATACGTTTGTCAGGATTAACCCTTTCCCTCATATTGACGACTTTTGACGACTCTGTAAAAGACACTTTGTGAAACCATTGTGATAAATAGAGCATTTGCTCCTATAGGAGCAAATGCTCTATTTATCACAATGGTTTCAAACTACAAAATTCTAAACTTTTCCTTTGCTCTAGTTAATGCTCCTTTTCGGTAGATTTATTCAAAGAGGTTGTATCTAAAAATAGCATATGAGGTAATGCGTTAACTATTTCGCTGCCAATCACTGATTTGTTATCACCTGTGTAAACACTGTGGGTTCGGCCGAGTCGCCGAGTAACTAGATATCTCATCAGGATCCACACTGTTTGATGATAACTGTTTTTAATCAAATATGAAGATGATAATGGTGATTTTAATATTAAATTTTAGGCTGACGACAATTTTATAAACGACAATTCTTTGCAGTGAAAGGAGTTATAAGTTAGGCAGTGTGCTAATGGCTGCAGGTTTCGGATGCTGTAGACGCAGAAATGTGACTTTAAACAATGACTGGCGCCGGTGGCGGTCATTATAAAAATCGGCCTTTATCTCCAGAGAAACTCTAAGACGGGATGAAATCACATCAAAACACAAAGAATGACCTAGTGTGAACTTATTGTAGCCCCTTAAACGCTGAATCTCAAAGTGGAATGGTTTTATCATCATTTAATGATAATGCAGATGTATACTTTGCAACAGGAATTTTGAATGCCAAACAGTACAGACCCTGATCAGAGTGCTCCCCTAGGAACCCTCTGATCTAGGTCTACACTGTTTACAAATGACAGTACAATCGTTTCATGCATTCAAAGGTTAAACATTCACAAATAGAATATTTCTGATTGACACAAGTTGCCGTTTTCAACTATTCTCCAGGAAGTGCTTTCTCTCATTTGTTGTCAAAACAAGTTTGGAAATGTTAATGTTTAATACAGTGTTAATGGCAGAAATAGGAGGTTGGTGCTGCAAAACTTCTTAATAAATTACATCAACAGAACACATAAGACTGCTTAAACATTGTTAGTCCCCTACTGGCAATGCAGAAGAGGACTATAGGTTTGCACTCCGTCCATCGGTCCGTCTGTCCGTCAGTCAATCAGTCAGTCACATTTCAGTTTTCTGGATTTTTTCTAAACCCCTGCAGATATTTAAATGATATTTGGTACGTAGCTTTATTATAATGAGTTACGCTATATTGATTTTTCACGGAATTACAGCAGTTGGACTTATAATTCAACCGGTAGGTAACTATGACATTGCTTTCAATGCTTCCATAACTTGTTGTTATTATTAGTATTAGTTATTATTGCTTTAAATTTGAATATCAAATATAAGATTTTTATGGTTATCTGCATATCGATATTTGAATCTTAACCCATTCCCTCATATTAACGCCTTTTGACGCTTAAATAACAGTCAATTTCTGAAACCATTGTGATAAATAGATTATTTGCTCCTATAGTAGCAAATGCTCTATTTATCACAATGGTTTCAAACTATAAAATTCTAAACTTTTCCCTTTGTCTTTTTAATGTTCCATTTCGGTAGAGTTTTTCAAAGAGAGATGATCTAAAAATATCCTATTAGGTAATGAGTTAATTGTTGTCTCGATCAAACGTTCAAGGGTTGGATGTAGTTATTAGGCCATTGCCTTTATATTCATCCACGCCATTCAAGCTTTTACTGATATAAAAGTTATAAAGGCCAAACATTGGTAAGTATAATATTACAAAGCATATCAAACTACGATCGAATTACTACTAAAGACTCTGTGTTCCCAGACACTCTCCAAAGAGCCCAGGCCATTCCTATCCATAAAAAAGGACCCCTTCCTGAAACAGCACTACCGTCCTGTCAGTATCCTCCGCACCATATCCATAGTGTTACTCACATTACAGTAAAACCTCTCTATAACCACCACAAAATTACACCAAGTATCTTGTGTTAAAGGCAGGTGGATGCTTAAAGCAAGGTGAAAGTAAAACAGAACGCTCCTATAGGAGCGTTCTGTTTTCCTTTCACATTGCTTTAAGCAACCACCTGCCCACAATACATGTACCAACTAATTAACACAATTTTGTCAATAGATAGGTTTTACTGTACTTTGAACATGGAATATTTTATCAGCCTATAGAACTACATATGCCTTGTCAATCTATGTTGCTTATGCCACTGCAAGACTGGAAAGGTGTTTTGGACAGGCATTAGCAGTGCAGCCATACTAATGGATTTGTCCACGGCCTTTGGTTGCCTCCAACATAAGTTGATTTTCAAAAACAACAACGAAGAGCACATGACCTTCTAGAATCAGTAGCATTTTAGTAGATTATCTGTCAGGTCGCAAGCAGTGTGTCAACCTAGATGACTGTTATAGCAAATGATCAGTAATTTCGAAACAGGGTTCTATTCCTGGGCCGCTAATCTTTCAATATCTTCATAAACGATTTTGTTTACTTTACTGAAAAAAAACCCTGCTATATATGTAACTATGTGGATGGCCTCATATTCATATACAGGGATAAGAATATTCAAAATTTGAAGAAAATACTTAAAAATGACATCAACTACATGTAGGCTAAGCAAGATAATTTTCAATCTATAGGTATAGATAAATCAGCAGCACATCTTTCTCAGATCTGTATAAATAATATACAAGCGAGGTTGTAGGCAAGCATAAAATGACTGCGTAAAGCATGTTTAAGCAGGATAGAAGATAAAACACAGAGCAATATTATCTAGTAAGTTTGATTAAGAGATACATGGGAAATTTTAAAATGAGGAAAATGTTTTTTTTATAATTGAGCGTGAACACAGGATACAGTAAACCCTCTCTATAACGACCACTAAATTGTGTTAATTAGTTAGTATTTAGGGCAGGTGGCTGCTTAAAGCAAGGTGAAAGTAACAGAACGCTCCTATAGAAGCGTTCTGTTTTACTTTCACCTTGCTTTAAGCACCCACCTGTCTTTAACACAAAATACTTGATGTCATTTAGTGGTCGTTATAGAGAGGTTTATTGTAATTTAGTGGCCGTTATAGAGTCTTTATTGTAATTTAGTGGCGGCTATAGAGAGGTTTAACTGTCAATCCTGTTTTAAACAACCAATATCTGATTGAACGTAATACATGTATATATAAGTATACATGTGTTTATAAAACAGATGAGCAGAAAAAGGTATACAGAAATCTCCGTTGGGAGCTTTCTTCATTGCTTTGGTCATGTATGAAGCTATCACCTGCCTGAAAGGTCCATGTTTAGATTTCTTTAACAAGTTTAACTGTACACTTATTGGAAAAGGAATCATTATCACCAAGCCAGGACTCCTTTAGATGAATATGAATCATTTTATGTTTGTCGTGTAGCCCAGACAGATTCAAAACAAACATTCAATACACTCATTGACATATTTATGACTTCAATATGAACAGACTCAATAAAAACGAGTCTACACTTTTCTCGTTTCACATTGCTGGTTTTACATTCGAACGAACCTTTACATTCAGAACGTGTGTACTTCACATCAACAGATGTGAATTGCTTGTTTGGCGGCCGTAAAAAGTCGCCCCGTGCATCATTCTCAGTGTTGTTAAATATTTTCTGGTTCTTCGGGATAATTAGTTTCAATGTTATTAGTTTTGAAAATTGAATACCGATTAAGCCGGTGCTAGAGGGCGTGAGTAGTGATGCACTTTTAATAACTGCTCATGGACAGACTCAATAAAACCGAGTCTACAATTTTCTCTTTTTACATTGCTGCTTTTATTTTCGAAGGATCTCCTACTGCCAGAACTAAATGTGAGTCAAAATATAGTGGACTATAACTATAGTATTTAACCTTTAGCCTGCTATGTGCGGATGAGTGAATACCTATACAAACAGTTTGCATCCAGATGAGACGCCGAGTAACTCGGCATCTCACCAGGATCCAAACTGTTTGACACACTGATTGCATTATGGTAAGCAAAATGATTATAGCTTGAAATATGGAAATGCAGTAGGTAGAATAATTTTCTCAGCAGGCTAAAGGTTAATATTGTGATAACGTGTACAAACAGTCTGGATACAAATGGGAAACCAAGGCACGTTCATCGAATTTAAATTGTCATCTTGATTGTACGTTTAAGAGAAATGGAAGAAATACAAGGCGACAGTTTCTTCTAATGACCATTTGCCCAGTATAGTAAAACTCCTCTAAACCGGAAGTCTAGTAAAGAAGAATTTAGATACTTTGAGGCGGGTGGCTGCTTAATGCAGGGTGAAAGTCTAGAGGAGCTTTCTGGATGACTTAGACCCTGTATTAAGCTACCAACAACATAATTACTAATTTGAAAGTCCGGTTTAGAGGGGGTCACTGTACATGTATACAAAAGGGTCAAGGAAGGCTGTATGGATACCTAATAAAAATGACGCATCTCGGAGAGAGACTGACATATACACGTAATGGTTAGCCTTATATTAGTCACCACTTCACAATCTTAGCGTATACTAAGGATCTACATTGTCACACGTTGAGGCTAACACATTCCTTCATATAGACTTGTTTTCATGCATTTGCAAACAGAGTAGATCCAGATCAGAAAGCTCATAAAGGGTCTGTTCTGTTGTCTAGTGGAATTTGATTGATCTGTGTCTTTACTTTCTAAAATGTCTACAATAGTCCACCTTCTATATTTCATTATAACTATTTTGTCCATGAATATTCAGTAGGTAAAGAAAAATGCATGTGTCCATACATCATTTATAAAAATAATAATCTAATATTAATATAGTCATTATTGTGACATGACAATTCATCAAATAAATGGTTAAACATTTTCTACCATAAATATTAGTATGATTGGAACTATACGAGTTGAAACCGTCAGCACATTAACCCTAATTCTGCTGAATAATAATAGTTACTCAAAATATCTGACCAAGAGCGATGCTCACATAGTAACGATATACTCAAGGTTTTAAGAAATGTCAAATAGTTTAGATTCTGTTGAACACCAAGATACTGAGCGTTTGATTTGAATCCAAACTGTTTGCAAATGCAGGCCAGGTCGTACTGGGCAGCATAAGAGTTAATATGTCCTAACCCCCTACAGGTGTAAACATTAATACATTAATTTGTATGTCCGTAAACATTCTGGCATCCTTATAGATTGTGCGTCTAATTGTATGAAAATGGGCGACAAACCCATATCTAGACAAATTGTTGAACCTTATTCTCATACTTAATTAAAGGGATAACTTTAACCCTTCTCCAGATAAGCGCTATGAGATTAACTTTGCAAACAGCTTGGATCCAGATGAGACGCCGAGTAACTCGACGTCTCATCAGTATCCAAGCTGTTTGACACTCGCCCATAGTTTCTCAAATGTTTGATCGAAAATAACCTGCTACAGTAAAACCTCTCTATAACGGCCACTAAATTACATCAAGTATCTAGAGTTAAAAGCAGGTGGCTGCTTAAAGCAAGGTGGAAGTAAAACAGAACGCTCCTATAGGCGCGTTCTGTTTTACTTTCACCTTGCTTTGAAGCAGCCACCTGCCCTAAATACCAACTAATTTACACAATTCAGTTGTCGTTATAGAGAGGTTCTACTCTACATCTAAATTTGAGCTGACATATGTTTTTACAACAGGAATACTAGTTAATCTCCTAACGCATAGGTTTTTTTAGGGTTTCATTCTGAATCTGTTCCGAAAAACAAACCCTTTCTTCTGTAATAAAGTCTTCATTTCTTTCTAATCTAAAATGACCTTCGAATTATGATTCCAAATATCATGCCACGATCTCTAAATATCTATAAATGAACCGGCGTGTCTGAATTCTAAATTAGAATTACCATGAAATATACCAATATCTACATTAGGGCCATACATACGAGCGTATATATAGGGTCTGAACGTTTTGTAAATAGAATGTAGATCTTTTTGGGCTAGTAACTGCTTAATGCCTTGAGAAATTCACGCTTAACCCCTTCCCTGTTCTATTATTATTCAAAATTTCAATACCTACTGAATATTCATGTACACAAAAGTTCTGATGAAATAAGGAAGGTGGAACATTGTAGTCATTTTAGAAAGTAAAGGAACAGATATGTATATCAAATTCCATCATCGAACAGAGCAGACCCTGATCAGACGGTTCCTATGGGAGCCGTCTGATCAGGGTCTACTCTGTTTGCAAATGCGTGAAAGGGCGTTTATATGAAGGAAATGGTTAAATCTCCTTTGGATTTTCATCCTACATTAAGCTGGCACCTGTTTGAAAGATCGTCACTGATATTAATACTAATGTGAAAGTCCTGTTTAGAGAGTTTTAACCGTACATATGCCTTTTAAATTAAAATATTAACATGTTCAGTTGACTTAAGTACTTCCCTTTTGCCTTTTCAGCACGCCCTAAAAGACTTCTGCAAAAACAGCCTGGATCGAGGTGCGAGGCCGAGTAACCACGCGTCTCAATAAGAGATTGATGTTGTTTGAGGCTTGGTCAAAGTTTCACAATATGTTAAAACGAATCGAAAGTACATTGATAATAAAAATTGTAGTAAGTCACAGTTCGAACAGGATATTTGGTGACCCTTATCATGCTAATCTAGACCTGGCCCTTTTTTCAAACAGCTTGGATCAAGACGAGACGTCACATCAGGACGCCAGCTGTCTCTCCCTCGGACAATTTAGTTTCTCGAAAGCTATATAACGAAGCTGAAGAAGGTAACGTTTCAGCAGATTGCGAAGTACACAGACATAGAGTTTTTCGTGCGCATGATACGCGTTGACACATTATCTCTTTTCGATGTCAAACATTTGTCGTCTGCTACACTTTTCGTTTGCTTAATTTTCTCCCCCTTCCTAAAAAATATTACCACAATAACGAACAGTTTGGATCCTGAAATTGTTTGCAAATGCAACCACAGATGAGACATTAATCCTTACAATGACGAGTCGCTAATTGCCTCTGTAAACAGTGTAGACTCTACAAACTTAGTAGACCCAGAGGAGAGGCCCCCTATAGAGGAGTCCTCTCACCAGGGTCTGTACTATTTGTCATGTTACACTTTTCCTTAAAAAAAGCCCTAAATATTCACCGTGAGCTTAAACTGTTTGAATATTGGAATGGTCTATTGAAAATTCAGCGTTGTAAGTGTAAATGAATTCTATAATCACTGAGAAACTGGACCAACTCTTTATTATGTATATAAATCAACAGTAGCATAACCTGTATTGATTCACTTGCATAATTTCCCATACAGTAAAGCAATACAGATATGTAAATAAATTTCCTTTATATTACCCCAGACTCATCAATCTTAACGTTGAATATATCAGCTCCTTGGCGTCTTCTATTGTTATAAATTCAAAGAAAATGCTAATTTTGAATGCGCCCGTCAGCCACTAAACGAATTTTATCCGCACAAAACTATTTCTTAAGCAAAGTAGAAGAATACCAATAAACTAAGTTGAAGAGAGGATAAAAAGATGACTGTATGCCGTTTTATTTGAATTTATTACTGAAACCAAAAACAGATGAGGGAATCATCGAACATGACTGGTGATGCATTCCACTGTACGCATGAGCAGAGCGATTTGAACAGAGCAAATGAACAGAATGAAAAATGAGTCGAAAACGAGAGCAGAGAACTACTTATCTTTTCTCTGGTGTTGTTCCGTGTATATATCTCAACGTTGTGCTTCGGACATCTTTCATTTCCATAAACGAAGTTGAATAATTGTTCGAGCATGTGTGCACGCGCGCGTGAGCGCGCTCGCGTGTGTGCGTGTGTATTTGTGACTGTGGGTGTATTTGTGACTGTGGGTGTGTATGTGTGTGTGTGTGTGTCTCTCTCTCTCTCTCTCTCTCTCTCTCTCTCTCTCTCTCTCTGTATATGTGTATGTACGTGTGCGTGTGCGTGCGTGCGTGCGTGCGTGCGTGCGTGCGTGCGTGCGTGCGTGATTGCTTGCTTGCGCTTGAGTGTGTCTATTAGTTGTTGCTTGTTTGATAGATGACAGACATATACATTTGTAGATGGATAGGTAGTTATGTAGGTAGGTATGCATGTAGATAGGTACTACCTATACTATGTATGAATAACACTAATAACCTACAATAATTATTGAAGCTGGCGACAATATGTCCAGAAGAGGACACTGCTAGCACTTGTACTCATCTATCTGCCCATTCAAGTAATAACAAACACAAACTTTACATTACCTTGTACTTTAGGACTACCACACTAATAAAGTTTATTCGTAATAAAAGAGTACGCCCGCGGTAAAGGTCGAATCATTCTGGACCTTTGGGGGTATAAAAACGGAACGACATTACTGCCAGGGCCACTCCGCTCTAAATTGCCTGCTGAGATTTGATTATCAAATTCGATTTGCTATAACTATCAACGCTGATTTCTCAAATGGACTACCCCAACATTCAAAATGGTCTTATTTACTGTGATTATTCAGGGACATTTGTGCAGAAAAACTGTATCATGATAAACAGTAAATACAGTAAAACCCCTCTAATGCGACCACTTAATGAATAATCATGACTGTCGTTATAAGCAGGTGGTTGCTTAGTGCAGGACGAACGTTATACAGAAAGCTACAGGAGCTTTCTGCATAACTTTCGTCCGACATTAGGTTACCACCTGCCTTTGTCACTGTGAATTATGCCCCTTTTTTCTGGTCGCATTAGATGGGTTTTACTATACCCCGATGAGAAGCCTCCTATAGGGACATTCTTATCTTGATCCGCATTGTTTGTAAAAGACATTAATGCTGAGCGTCTAGCGCTGAAAGGATTTACACTTATCGCGCTGTGAAAGTATACTGTACCCTCAAATTCGGTTCTGATGTAATTTTATCTACCCCAGATTCGGTCAAGCCTTTGAGAAACCATTGCCCGAGTGTAAAACCGCTTGAATCGCCGAGTTACTCGGCGTCTCATCAGCAGCAAAGCTGTTTGCAAATTCGGATTAATTAAAAACTTATTTGACATTCTATAAATATAAACGAACATTTATGGACACGTGCTTAAGGTTTGTTATACATGTACATAAAAAAAGGGAAAAGCAACCCTACAATGGTTTCTCTGAGGCCTCACACTGAGATATCCATGGGGTATACAGTTAAGCCTCGGTAGTTCGAAATGTTAGTAAAGAAGAATTTACATCCTTTTGAGCAGGTGGTTGCTCAATGCAAGGTGGATGTCATACAGAAAGCTCCTCTGGGAGCTTTCTGTATGACGTCCACCCTGCATTTAGCTGTCACTGGAATTAAAAGATCGATAATGATATTATATGAATGTTTGAATAATCGAGGTTGTTTTACTGCACCTGCCTTTACAAATATTCCATTGGTATTATAACTTGTTCTGCCTAATAGACCACATTGGTCTAGCTTTTTATGTAAAGGTATTCATTTATGTGTTTGGCCAGTTCTTACCCCCAGGTGTTAAAGTAGACTGCAGTCAAACCTTGCTTATCCGAGCAATCAAATATGTATCACAAACCGGTCAGATGGCAGCTTAATGAATGGTGAAAGTCATGTAGAAAGCCCACAGAAATACTTACATAGGCGACGAGTATCATTATGTATCTATTCGTCCAATATTCTAAAATACTAGAATAAAATATATAGACGAATACTATAGGGACATGCCGTGTATGGCAAAACTCACTGTACCTATCGATTGTAGAGGTGTGTAAAATACAGTAAAACCTCTCTTAACCGGACGTTAAATTTTGTATAAATATAGGTATTGGAGACAGGTGACAGCTTAATGAAGGGTGGAAGTCGTGCAGAAAGCTCCTCTAGGAGCTTTCTGCATGACTTTCACCCTCCATTAAGCAGTCACCTGCTTAAAATATCTAAATTCTTTTCTACTAATTCCGGTTAAGAAAGGTTTTACTGTAATGCAATGTGTCAGCAAACAAACCATGCTTCATTTACAGGAGTAAAATATAACCTGTTTTAACCGGCCATTTATTTATTGAACATATGAGACTTAAAAGCAGGTGGTTGCTTAATAGAGAAGTTATTTGCATTATGTTTGACCTGTATTAAGCTTCCACTTGACCTACAAACCAATTATTAGACCTTTTTTGGATGACCGCTTAAGACAGTTTCTACTGTATATAGTTTTTGACAGATGAGAATATTTATACAGGAGGAACCCGCTATAATTCGATCACTCAAAAATGACTCAAGAGCTTTCTACGTTACTTCAGTCCTGCATTGGTCAGTTACCTGACTGTCTTAGAGACAGGTGGCAGTTTAATGCGGGGCGAACGTCATGCAGAAAGCTCCTCAATGAGTTTTCTTCATGATGTTCCCCTTGTATTAAGCAGCCACCAGCCTAAAGCGTCTAAATTATTCTATAATTGTAGACATGTATATATAGGTATATGTATATAAATATTCTTTCTTCTTTTTGCAGATGTATAAATGTGTACATGATTACATATATGTACAAGTTGCATAATTTCTGTTTTCTTTGTCTCATCGAAGCGACTATATAGCATGTTGAATATTCTAATGATTAGGTCTACAGCGTTTCATTTGTTGAAAGCGAATACAAATTGGTAACTTATAATAGGAGCCGCCTGACCAGTGTCTGGTTTGTTTTCTCATGAAGTAATATACAGTAAAGTCTCGCTAATACGACCACCTAAAAGAGGTATTATTCTGGGCGCTAGATGCAGGTGGTTGCTGAATGCAGGACAAAAGTAATGCCGAAAGCTCCTAGAGAGCTTTCTGCATTACTTTTACCCTGCATTAAGCAACCACCTGCTTATAAAGACATCCATGTTTATTCATTAAGTGGTCACATTAGAGGGGTTCTACTGTAGTTATCATTCTACAGTTTCTGTCATGGCCATAGCTTCCCGCGTCCACGTGTCATTATAAAACGTAATCTAATGAATATTCATGATGCCATTATTTCGTGCATAATCATTCATAGAGTACAATAACCCTTTCATTTTATCATATACCGGTACTATACATAGTTACAGGGATACAACATCATTAAGTATATCATACTGATTTAACACACTATCATTTTGTGTATTAAGTTCATGGACGATATCAGAATATTGACCTTTTCCCGAAGAACATGTCAGTGAAAAGGTGAATTGTCTGTATTTCAGGACTCGTTTTGATGCACGTTTCATACTCTCTTTCTTCGCAATGAACAATTATTTTTCCCAACAATTTAGACTTTTCTTTAACTCAGCAGTCTGTTTACAACAGTATTACCTACCAGCAATCAACACTTGCTATAATGTTACAACACTACTACAATACTCGTAGAACAAGAGAAAAAAACTCTGACAGAACTAAAGCCCGCTGAGTTAAGACCAGGATTGCTCTTGAAAATATTTCATAATACACAGGTCTGTTTTTTCATGAAAAAGATATTTCAATCGATTGCAAATCCATGCACCGCCAGCTATATTGGCATTAAAATATGTTGAATACAATTTCAACTGAACTATATTCTCAATTTGCCACTTGAAGGAAAATGCCCATTTTTTGCATATGCATCTAAGTAATGGAACAGATCACCATCTCTAAATCTCTAAGAACAACACGGACATCTGATAGAAATTCAAATATTTATCTCTCCCTACTTAAAATCATTTGCTGTGAAATATAAATGGAAGGTATAGAGGTTTTCTATTATAACGAATGCTGATACGACAGATACAAGCACTAAATGGGTATTACTGACATGTGGCAATTTTGCATAAACTTTACTCAGAACCCATAGGCTCTCTCGAGAATACGATATTGCATCCATAAAGCGAATTCCGCCGTTCACACCCTTACAATTAGAATGACAAACAGTGCAGACCCTGTTCAATCTGATCTGGATATACCCTGTTTGCAAATGATACTGCACTCGGTTTTCGTATTCAACTTATTTAAATGAATAAAGTCTCTACTGGTGCAGACCCAAACAAGTATAATTCTTGGTTTTTAACCCTTTCCTCTATAAATACGCCTTTCTACGCCTCTGTAATAGTCACTTCTTGAATCTCCTATGGAGCAAATGCTCTATTTATCACAATGGTTTCAATACTACACAATTCTAACATTTTCATTTTCTCTAGTAAATGCTAATTTTTGGTAGATTCATTCAAAGAGGTTGGGTCTTAAAATAGCCTAGGGAGGAAAGGGTTAAGACAAGTGATAGCGTAATGGAGGATGGAATTTATACAGAGAACTCTTCTAGGATAATTCCGTACTTCTTTCGATATCCATGTTTATTCATACATGTAATACTATCTTTATACGCCGAATCTGTTATACGTCAATTTTTCCAAAAACAAATGCTAAATTCTTTTTCAACCGTTTTCTTTTCTGTTTTGTTTTTCTTCCGCAGAAAATATTTTCAAATTCAGATTTCGGAGTACAATGTCTTCCTTTCTTTTTTAAAGATATTCAGAGCGTCAAATACTTTGGATTCTGATGCAACTACGGATTTACCTGAAACTTGATGGCAAGGGTCAATGTGTACTGTTATCTCATTTCCTACTGAATGTTCATGTAAGAAATAATGACATCACAAATATTTATTAGCTGATTTTTATAATAGCAGAAGTACACGGGAACTTTTGGTATTGGTAGGAACTATTTTAATTCAATAAGCAAGCAGAGCAGTCTCTGATCAGTCGGCTCCAACAGGATCCGTTTGATCTGTGTCTATTCTGTTTGCAAAGGCGTAAACGGGTGTTTATATGACGGAAAAGTCAAGTTCAAAATATTTTATTTCCATTCAGTACCTGACAATAGGGTTGGTACGCTATCATACATTTTGGTCATTATGTTCCTTTGGCAATGGAGAACTCTTTAATATCTGAACCTATACCCTCCTACTGACGCCTTTTTACGGCTCTGTAAAATTAGTTTTTGAATCCATTGTGATAAATAGTGGAAAATGCTCTATTTATCACAATGGTTTCAACACTACGCAATTCTAAAATTTCCAATTCTCTAGTAATTGCTTCTTTTCGGTAGATGTATTCACATAGTTTGGGCCTAAATATAGTCTAGGAGGGAATCTCTATCCCGCTGTTAAAACATAATGTTGCTCAACACTGAAGCTGGTTCAATCTTGACCACTCCAGATTCGATCAAGCTTTTGAGAAACTATTGACCGAGTGTCAAACAGTTTGAATCCTGATGAGACGCCGAGTTACTCGATGTCTCATATGGATCCAAGCTGTTTGCAAATGCAAATCGGGTCACGAATAGCGGAACAAGTGTTACATTATTTAAATAGGAGGATCTCTCGTGCGAACCGTTGTCATGCACAATTCTTGATAACCATGTCTTTCCTGCTCGCTTTTCATGCAAAATTAGAGAAACGTTAGAAATGATAACTGATACAGTATAACCTCTCTTAACCGGAATTCTAGTAGATAATAATTTAGATACTTTTAGGCAGGTGGCTGCTTAATGCAGGGTGAAAGTCATGCAGAAAGCTCCTCTAGGAGCTTTCTGCATGACCTTCACCCTGCGTTAAGCTGCCACCTGTCTCCAAGACCGATATTCATACTAAATTTAACTGCCGGTTAAGAGAGGTTTTACTGTAATTGCATATAGGATCAAAGTGGTGTGAACAGTGGAGCGTTGTCGCCACATGCCTTTCAGACAAAATCAACATTCGCATACATTTACATACTTAATTCGTAAAGGCATAATGCATAGTCGTCCTAATTGCATTATCTGTTTTCAAGGGCGCACAACTGAACAGTCTTACGAGTTGTTTTGGTTTGTTTGGTTTTAAACCCTTACATGAATATTTATGAAATTAAATGAAGGTATCATGCTTTTTATTGGCTGAATTTCTCCTTCTATAATGACAAATGAGCACAGAAAGTTTTGCCCAGGGCAGATACTGTACAGTCAGATTCATACAATCCATATTATCCAATAAGCAAGTGGAGCAGACCCTGGTCTTGGTAACCCCTGTTTGCAAAAAAGTTAAGAGGAGTATCTATGGAGTAAGTCAGAGGTCCAGATACTAATTAAAGCCGTTTCAAGAATAACTACTTTATTTCTCCACCAAACCCTTTGTTGTGACCACATTTTAGAATCGTCTCAAAGATTAGTACGCACCTTTATCTGTAACTCTGGCTGAGTGGTTAAACATTTAATTCCCAGTGGTAAATGGATTGGCTATATGGAGACTTTAGTCTGATTATAACTCATTTATGCAGATATGAAACAATGGTACATATGAGAACGGCGTTGATCTCATATATCTCTTATTTCTCAACCAAACCTTATCTTGCTGTACGCATTAGATTCGTATCTCCGAGGAGATTTTATGTTGTTATGTTAGGTGGAGGTTTTATTTCATGTTTTCGACCAGGTACTTGATACCTTGGCTGGATTTTTCCTTTAGGTTTAAACACATTTTATGCATATTATTGTTGAATCGTTGCTATCATTCGCAATTATTTACTGGTTAAAACTACATGCCAGAGTATCCGTCTTTTCCACACTGTTTGGTTTGATGTTTGTGGTGTGAACGAGAACATGAACCTTGTAGTGCACGAAGCTTTTGATTACATGTTAAAGTTTAAACTATATTCACTTAAACCGTGTTATATTGTTACATTTCAATTTGAAATTAAGCTTAGCACAGTAACATATTTCCGTTAAATCTAATTGACTGTTCTAGATACCGACTGATTGAAAATAGAAACTGTATGCATTTTAATGCATACTAATCTGAAATACTCCAAGATATGTTTCTTTAGACATATTCTTGAATGCTTCAAATCCAAGTGTAGTTTGTACCCAAACATATTGAATAATTTGACTCGTATTAAACTTTTCGCTGCCAAATGTTTCCGTCTGTAAACTTTGTTGTCTGCTACAATTTTCATTTTTTATTTCTTCATTTTGTTTTGTTTTAACAAATATAGTCACACTACCAAACAGTTTGCAGAACGAAAGCAATGCAGATATATGTGAAAATAATCAAACAGGGAGAGCCACATACGAAAAGACACCACACCAAACATCATCAAACAAGCAACGGCACAGCCACAAGACAAAACACTATAACGGGATGCATATCAAGACGAAACACATTAAATATTAAGCATATTAAATAATAAAGCTGGACATAGGCTGATATCAGGAGTACCGCCTTGGAACGGTCAGTAGCCAAACATGGCTACTGGGGCCTTACACCTGGTTTACGGGTACCCAACCTCGCTCGTATTCCACCTTTACCCAAGTCAAAATGTAAATAAAATTCCCCCTCCAGACAATTTCACAACATGAGTAACGATGTTTGCCAAGACTAAATGATTTTAAAATAAATGGAAGAGGTAATAAACAGAATATATATCATATATTCTGCACAATCCTGAATTTAGTTACTATTTATTGCAAACACCAAAATAAGACATCTTTTGAGAGGTCGTTAAAGAGAGGTTTAACTATATTAGGAATATGACGGAAAAAATGTATTAATTTTGTTGTAAAATGCTGTTTGTGACGAGGTAGCTGTATGACATCAAACTGGAAATAACGTTGTAAAAAGTTTTGGGACAAGATAAGTAGAACATGTAACCAGAAAACGCATGTTGTCACTTAATGCATTGCAAAAGTAATACACAGAGTTCCAAAAGGAGCATCTTGTATTACTTTGACCTGCATTAAGCTACCACCTGTCTTAGAGACCCTGTTTTATACCTATTTTAATGGTCGCTTGGCACACATTACGATTGCATGATATCAATTAGAACACTTTTGTGAAGTTTAGTTATATATATATTTTAATCGTCACTAGTATCATTGTTAATGCAGTATTACATTTCGCTCTATTGGGAGCTCAATGTGGTCTAGTCACAGCATCTATCTCTGATATTTTGTATTTGAACCCATCCCCTACTACTGATGCCGTTTGACGTTTCTGCTAAAGTCATTTATTGAAAACATTGTGATAAATAGACCATTTGCTCACAATAATTTCAAAACAATGTATTTCTAAGAAATGTTTTTTTCTAGTAAATTCTCGGTAGATTTATTGAAATAGGTCGAATCTAAGAGTAGTCTAGGAGGGAATGGGTTAAGGTAAATATGAGTTACACTCGTATTGTTCAAGTGTTGTCAAGATGTATGTACTTTGAAATGTCAAGTGTTAGATTTTGAAGAAGTTCAATTTCAATTTGTTCTTCCTAACTATTATCCTGCTACTCGCTACCAGACTCGGGTTTGCAAACAGCTTGGATCAGATGAATCACCGGCGTCCTCGGTGTCTTACCAGGATCTAAACTGTTTGACACTCTTTCAATATTTTATCAAAAGCTTGATCGAATCGGAATAAAAGTCAAAATAATACTGGAAACAAATTGGAGCAGACATTATTTTACAGCGGGATACACATTAAGAAAGTTTGTTAATAGAAATGTCTCGTTAATCCGGGCCGCAAGGATTTCCAGCACGTTCACTATAAAACTAGTTTTCCATGTAAATCCTTTTCTATGCAAGTACTAGAAATAACAGGTTTTGGTTCCATTCTATTTATATATTCACCGTATCAGAACAACACGCAGAACTCATCTTTCAGGGAAGCCGTGTTGAACCAAACTATTTACATATACGAATTCGACAAATGTGTGAAACTGTCGTACGAATTCCTCACAAATGTGTGACAAATACGTACCGATATGTCACATAATATTTTGTGAAAATATCGTTAGTATAAGAGGTAGTTAAAATAGGGCCCGAAAATTCCACAATTAACTACTTTTAATAAATTCGTACGTATTTGTCATTCATGAATGAGGAATTCTTACCAATATGTCGCTGGTATGACATATTCACGTATGTGAAATTTATGACTCAACAATGCATTCTTCTCTCATAACAAATTGTTTCTGTTTTTATGCAAATGTATATACATATTCAATTCCTCATTTGTTTTAAGAGTTTTAAATTCCCAATCAGTTACAGGTGTTAAGAGGCTTACAACATGTGTCATATGATATCTGTATAACGTATATGATATATGATTGGACATGTAGACGTAGAGGTCAACCATTTACTACACGAATATTTATATAAGACGTAATTACATCATGCATAATAATTAGTTATTTGTTTTTATACTTAACCATGAATACAGGAATTTTAGCTAAGGCAAAATGTGTAGTAGGTTCAGATATATATTATTTCATAAGCCAATAGAGCAGACTCAGATCAGATAGTTCCTTCAAGAGCCGCCTGACCGCAGTCTACTGTTTGCAAAGGTGTAGAAAAGTATATTTATGGAATAACCCTTTCCTCCATAAATAGGCCCTTCTACGCCTCTGTAAAAGTCACCTGTTGTAAACATTGTGATAAATAGTGCATTTGCTCCTATAGGAGCAATCACTAGAGATAATTATCACAATAGTTTCAGAAAGTGATTGTTTTCATAGGCTTCAAAAGGAATGGGTTAAACTGCTGAGGAAATCATGTCTTCATATACTGCTTCAAATTCGTTCAAAAATTATTAACCAAGTGTCAAACAGCTTAGGTCCTAATGCGTCTCCTCGGTGTCTGATGTGGATCAAAACTGTAAGGTCACACATAGCAGATTATAACTAGAGGTTTTTGTCACAAAAACGGATGTCTCCCCTCTAATAAAAACAATATGTAAAGGGAAATCACTAAAAATGTTATGGTCTTGATGAATGATACTTACCCTCATTATGCGCTTTCCACACTATAGTTTTCAAGAAGAAAATGATAACAGCTCATAACTCCAAAAATACTGATACCAGATTTATGGCCCTTGTGCATGATACTTACTTTCATCATGCTGTTTCCAAAAATAAAATGTCATTCCAATAGCATCAGTCGAACAGGAGTTATTGATCGGCCAAAAAATGTAACAAAGGACAATTACTCCAAAAGTATTGAAGCCAGAATTATGGCCCTTGTTCATTACACTTTCCCTCATCATGCTCTTTCCATGTATGAAGTTTCAATACGATGGCAAGAGCCATGTAGGAGTTATCGTCCGGACAAGAAAAAAATTAAACAAATGTACAAGGGGCAATAACTCTAAATTTATTGAAGCTCGAGTTAAGGATCTTATGCATGACACTTTCTCTTATCATGATCGTTCCATGTATGAAGTTTCACTCCAATGGCATGTGTCACATAGGAGTAATCATCCGGACAAAAATGTGAGATTTTTTACAAAGGGCAATAACTCCATTATTACTGAAGCCAGAGTTATGGGCCTTGTGCATGACACTTCCTCTCGCCATGATCTTTCCCTATATGAAGTTTCAATCCAATGGCATGAGCCATATAGGAGTTATCGTCCGGACAAAAACGTGTGATTTTTTTTATAATGGGTAATAACTCCTATATTAGTGAAGCCAGAGTTATGGACCTTGTGCATGACACTTCCTCTCTTTATGCTCTTTCCATATATGAAGTTTCAATCAACTGGCATCAGGCATATTGAAGTTATCGTCCGGACAAAAAGTGTGACGGACAGACGGACGGACGGACAGACGGACAGACAGACAGACAGACAGACAACTCTCACGAAAACAATATGGGGGGGGGGGGAGACATAATAAGGTGTTTGATTTGTTGAACGGGTTTGCTTTTTGATTTGTTTATTTCTCTATATAAATGTGAGTATTCCATACAGCTGTAGGTAATTTGTTGAAAAATGCAAAGAAGTTATTAAATTTGTTGCTGAGATGGTGTAAGATATATTCATCAATTCTGTGCAATATAATTACAATATGGTATATTGTTGTTAACTGTTTGTATTATAGCCAATAAGCTTATCAAAAGAGCTAAAATGTATGAGATAAACGTTTAGACTTGCAGCTTCTTTTCACCCACATAATTGGCTACGAAGAATTGTTTCATTAAATCGTTATTTTTAAATACGGTGTTCACTAGTAAAGAGGTAAATGTCAATCTTTTCAGACAGTACTATTTAACCCGTTCCCAATCAATATTTAACATTTATGTAAGAAATAATGACATCATCAGTTATTAGCTGATTGTTTTTATAATGGCATACGTAAACAGGAGGTTTAGGTATTGGTTGAAACCAATCTCATAAGCAAATAGAACAGACCCTGATCAGACGTCTCCTGTAGGAAATGTCTGATCTGGGTCTTCTCGGCTTGCAAGTGCGTGAAAATGCGTTTGTATGAAGGAAAGGGTTAAAACTTTACTTCATCCTTGAACTATGTAAATTGATATCCCGGTAATCTTGATCAAAACATACACGGGATAAACCGATGCGTGTATTGTAATTCCGTATCAAAATGGCTTCATCAGTTTGCTAACCTTACAGTTTTTGCTTATTTATATGATTTTACATTCCATTAAAATATATGGAATACTATTTTAGAAACGCATTGTATGTATTTTACACGTTTAGCTGCCCTGAAGGAGTGTTGATTACAGCCGTATTTGTGTGATTTGTATAATTCCTTGTAACAAAGAACAATTCGAATTCATTTCCGCGTGGAAACCGCGTCAAGACGTCACTATCCGGACATTATTGCCTTGGGATAGTCATCAAGTTTCATTTACAAGTATGTATGCAACAAAACCATGTAAATCAGAATTAAGATGGTTTTAAGCTGTTTCATGCTGGATGAAAATCACGTAGAAACCCTTTTGGGAGTTCCCAACTTGCTATTCACCTCTCGTTAAGCTGATGCATGTCTTTAAACCCGACTTTTGTATTAATAAGAATAACCGGTTCAGAGAGGATTTAAATTCTGAAGGGTGGTGATCCCCCGAAAGCAAAAATTGCAACACAAAAAGAGAAAATTGCAGACTCGGTTTTATTGAGTCTGTTCATGAGCAGTAATTGAAAGTGCAACACTGCTCACGCCCCCTAGCACCGGCTTAAGCGGTATTCAATTTTCAGAACAAGAAGTACTGCAATTCATGATCTCGAAAGATCAGAAGGTATAACAACACTGAGAATGAAGTACGGGGCGACGTTTTACGGCCGCCACACAAGCACTTAACACCTGCTGTTGTGAAGATTATAAATTCTGAACGTGTGAAGTATCAACATGGTTACATTGATTCACAATTTTTGTTTATTCTGACCGTAGTTCAACGAGGTGCATGGTTTCAGATAAATGAGAATTTGCTGACGTGATAAAAGTGAGGGAACTCTATTTTAAAATGATAAACGGTAAAGTATAAGAAGCATAATTATACAGTAAAAATCTCGATTATTCGAATACTAAATACGTATTATTATTAATATTTAAGACAGGTGGCAGCTTATTGCAGGGTGAAATTCGAGCAGAAAGCTTCTGTAGGACTTTCACCATTTATTTAGCTGCCACCTCCCTAAAAGGCATCAAACCATTACTAAAAATTCGAATTATCGAGATTTACTGTATTGGTTATTAAGTATAATGAAAAGCGATTATTGTAGTTAGAAAACTAGATTTAGATAATATGCAATCATTTGGATTTTATTGACATTTTTGTTGTAAATATCTCACACTTCTGGACAGTTCCATGTGGTGATGGGGCGTGTCGCGAATGCGAGTATTGTTTTTGTATTTTCCATTTATTGTGTAGTTACGTTGTTATTCCATTGGCAAAGGTCTATAAGTAAGACTTTTTTTCTTAGTTTTCAAATTGCAAGTTCAACTGAGCTCAACGGAGCTAAGTTCAACGGAGCAGCATGGTAGTAGTTGTGAAGTAGATATTTCTCATGTTTCTCATGACAAGTGTGTTTCCCGTGTAAATTGGGTATAAAAGGAAGAGTAAACGGCCTCGTGGCCACTTGACTACAGTAATCAAACGAAATGTTAATATTAGTTGATGTGGCAGATGTGTTCGCAACATTGTTTGGGACTGGAACATTAAAAACGTGGCCCATGATTAGCCCGTGAATTATGTGAAGGCTTAGTGAAACGTGGTGAATTTTCAGAGTTTAGTAACTAAGTTCGTCACACAGGAAAGAAGCAAAAATGGCATCTTATACCTGCGATACGTGTTCAAAAACGTTCAAATATAAACGGAATTTGAAAAGACTTATAATGGAGAGACATTAAGCGGCCTATCCAATATCAATATAATTGTCAATAATTTATTTTGACAATCTTATTGATAGTGAAATGGTGGTATTGAATACTTGATCAATATATTGAAGAATATCAGAGAGCTAAAATAAATATTGAAAACACCATACCAGCAACGTGGCAAATCGACACCTAAGGTGATGAATGGAAGTTTCTACTAGAATGCATTGAGTTTTACTGAGCGCATCCAGCTCTCTGCAAAGTGAAATGCGATTATTACAGCAAACGTATGAAGAAAACTGCTGCATATAATACTCATATAATATTTGCCATTAATTGTCATATAATTGTCAATGATGGTCGAAGCAGAAATGAACAATATATTAATCAATACGGAGTTGGGGGCGAAACATTATATCGTCAATACTATTGAGTCAATAATATTGACAATTATATTGGGTGTGGATTATATCAATAAAGTGTGGATTTGTAAGGAAACTGGATGCAGCAACAAAAAAGTTTATCCGACGAAGCTATTTGAACCGTCATGTAATGTACAAACATTTATTTAATCCAGTGACTACAAGTCAGGTTGCTTTGGAAGCTAGTGAAGACCAGCGTCAACAACGTCATGTTATGAAGATATCAGTTCTGATGAAAAAACGCTTGACATCTGTGTACAGATTGTCAGGTTAAAACAGACGGATATTAACAATAACGTAGTGGTGTACGCCAATGTAGATGCCAATCCCCGTCACTCAAGCCGGCGTGTAAAAAAGGACATAATATTAAATGAAAGTGTTGTGGGGGTTTGTCACGATAATCGATGCTAGTTGTGGTGGTGGCATGAATGAAGGATGTGGAGTTTTGAGTTACGCGATAATTGACGCTAGTTGTGGTGGTAATATGAATAAAGGAGGTGGAGTTTTGAGTAGCGCGATAATTGACGCTGGTTGTGGTGGTAACATGTATGAAGAAGATGAAGGGTTGAGTGACACGAAAATTGACGCTAGTTGTGGTGGTGACATGAATGAAGGATATGAAGTTTGGGGGAAGCGATAATTGTCATTAGTTGTGGTGGTGATATTAATAAAGGAGGTAGAGTTTTGAGTGACGCGATAATTGAGGTGAGGGTGGTGTAAATCAAGGAGGTGAAGTGAGTGACGCGAACAGTAATGATGGTGTCGATAGTGACGCGACTATAGGAGGTAGGGCGTTTGAAGCGAAAATTGACGTTAATGGGGGTGATGGTGTGATGGATGACACTGGCGGAGCTAATGATGTAATGGAGGACGTTGAAGGAGGTGATTATGTGAGTGATGATATTCGCGATGATGTGATCGACGATGATAGTAGAGTTAATGAGGTAGCTGTGACGTTGGAGATAAGGACGCTAGTGGTAATGGTGATGCTGTTGATGACTGTGGTGATGCTGGTGGAAGCAGTTATGGTGAAGACGGTTATGAATACGATAGTGGTGACAACGTTTATGGCGATGATAAGAAAAATAAGTGTAACATCAACTACGTGACAATCGTATCGTCTGCTGAAGAAAACTAAACCTGTTGACGCAATAGACAAATCGAAAATAATAACGAAGTTCCAATGTCCTACAGTGACAGTTATTAAAACAACAATGTTTCTAAATGATGAAGTCGTTGGGAATTCAAGGGAAGTAGAGCAGGACTATTATGAAATAATTAAGTAAAGGTAACGATGTCATTTTACAGTTTTTCTCTCTTCTCCAGGCCGAAGTGTCGCGAATGCGAGTATTTTCTATTTAGTTTGTAGTTACTTTCTCATGTTTCTCATGACAATTGTGTTTCCCGTGTAAATAGGGTATATAAGGAAGAGTAAACGGCCTCGTGGCCACTTGACTACGGAAATCAGAACGAAAAAATGTTAATGTTAGTTAATATAAGAAAAGAGTGAAAACAAGTTTGGAAACTAGATAAAACTTGCTGTTTCCTTAAATCACTTAATTAACATTACGATGTGGCCTATGTGATCGCCACAGGGCGTGCCTATGTGACACATAAGTTTTGGACTACTTGCAATTACTTTTAACTATGTGGTCCACTGGTCTGATAAGTGGATTTTCTACATCTCTGAATCTCCAACAGCTGTAGGTTATCTGGATTAATCACATACACTCTTTCAAATCGATGTAATTATGATGTGGGTCCAGGTTGTGTTTTTATCCAACTGACTTAAAAGCTGATTTGACACGATACCGTCAAAGTCAGATTGTGTCATCTTATTACTAAAGTACAATTTAATTACTGGTTAAATAATACTGTATTTGGAAGTGTTGCCAAAGTGCTTTCTGTGTGGGTTTGTACATTTGGCGTAAAACAGAGCTCTATTCACGTGTACCTCGGTCCATGCTTATAGAACTTTTAGTTGCGTCTGAGTTCGTTCTCAAGTTTGAACTCAAATATGACCAATCAAAAGCTTGAGAACGAACTCAGACTCAACTAAAAAGCTTTATAAGCATGGACCCTGGTTCCACAACCAATATGTGTTAGATGAATGTAACCAATAGTGTAGATCCAGTTGTTTTCTGTTAATTAATCTATTCCCTCCTAGACTACGTTTAGACCCAACCTCTATGAATAAATCTACCGAAAAGGGGCATTTACTAGACCAGAGAAACGAAACACTTTAGAATCGTGTAGTTTTGAAACCATTGTGGTGAATAGGGCAGTTAATGTATTGATCATAAAGATTTCAAAACGTTGGGCGCCAACCTGGTGAAAAATTTGTGACTCGAACCTAGGGATTTTGGCTGCTCACCTTGCCAACACCCTACCGACTGAGAGCTATCAAGCCACATATTCTAAAGCGTATCATTAGGCCATGAGCCAGAGGCCAAAAAATTGGCCATCGGTACCATCTTTGGGGAATAATGCTATCAATGCTTTTTGATAAGATATAAGTGTCTAGAATCAGAAAATATGTGATAGCAGTAAATCGGTGGTAGTTTTTTGTATTTTTTCACCAATTTTAACCCCATGGTAAAAATAGTGTTTTCTAAATTTAGCATTAAAGGAAAGACATCATTAAATTTCAAACTGATGTCTCTCTCTCGTTACTGCCTGTATCTACTTGAAAATTGAAATGCTTGTAGCTTTAGTTACACATCTTTCATTTATGTTGTTATTTTTTCACAAAAAGTGGTTTATATAATGTAAATTATTGCTCATACGTACATGGAATTATGCTTACACTCATATGTATTTTGCAGAAGTAAAGATTATCCGGATTTTTGCATACCTTCATCATCTTTATAAATAGGCTCATAAAACTTCATATGTATATTCACAGTAATGATGGCAATGAATTGACTTCAGGCTAGAACCCTTACATCTAGTATCTCTTAATGCAAATTGTAAGAGTTATGTCCCTTTTTAAAACTTTAATACACTCAAATTGTGCCAAAACTGAAATATCTTAAGAGTCTCTAATCAATGTAATTTGAAGTAAAACGTATTTTGTCTGACCATCTGTTAGTTTGTACAGAGGTACATGTTAAGGCCAGCATTTCAGTTAGCTCAGTCGGTTCAGCTTTCGCTTTCGGACAGGACGTTGTGAATTTGGTCGCTGATCGGGTCATACAAAAGACTTTCAAAATGGTACTAAGGTGGATTGGTTGGCCCGATGTCAGGTACATGTTACAGGGTATGTGTTGCAGGTATGTGTTGCAGTTTTCAATTCCATACACCATACACGTTAAAGAATCAATTAAACCAGAGTTGCTGTATCCCACCCTGTCTCTAATGCACCTATTAGCACATGATGACAAATGTCAAGGACTTAATAATATTTCATTGGGTACTGGTGATAAAGTTAGACAGCAAAGACAGAGTAGTGATAATATATTAAAACATTGAGTAATCAGCAAGTAATGCAGAGTTTAGTCAGGTGTGTTCTAGTTAAAAGAAGCTTCAGAATGATGTATTGCACGACATTCGTTTGGATTCATAAAATGTGATATTTAGTATGGATTTTTTAAAAGCAAAAAGCAATGACAAAAACATGAGAGGGAACCTCCAAATCAAAGTTTAACAATCTGTTATCTATTTGAAACATAATGGATATAAAAGAATTCATGATATGCTAGACATAAGCAACACTAACACATTAGTAAGTTTTGCAGAAGAAATTGACTAGTGTAAACAATGTCCAAGTACATGTTATCGTGCTGCAATAGTAGATAGGATAGAGTTTGCTCAAACAGAAATTAATTATCAATGTGGTATAAAATCTTTGTCCGTAAAAGAATATACATTATGTTTATATTATAAAGGGGGAAAATCATTCAAGAACTGTGGTGATGACATCGAAGTAGAGAGTCTGGTCATCAGATGCTAAGCATAACAATTAAACAGATTAGGAAGCATTTGGGGAGGTTTCTAAGTAAATAGAGTCAACCATAGCATTGACAATAGAAAGATACAGCAAACACTTTTAATGTCAGTGAGAGGGTCCCGGCAGTACTAATGAAGTAGATGAGCATCTGACTGAAGTACTAAATCAAGTTTGTATAACCTGGTCAGAGAATACAGAATACTTCGTAATGTATTTGGCTTTTCATGCTGATACATACACCAGCGTCCCACTATATTAGAGATGCGGGACTGGAGCAATGACTCCATGACACCAGTAAGATTACCATCACTATTAAAATATAAGTTCATGTGTAACTTCGCATTGGCACGCCCTTTATTATAATAGTAAGGCAAGCACAGTGGGATTCACGACCAGGAAAGAAAACCTAAGCAAAGTCCTTAAATTGGTTAGAAATAGGAGATACTTTGCATAGCGCTTGCAAAAATACAAACGACCAGGCTGTAATTCAGAATCCAAATTTTCCAAATTATTATAGTTTAGGCAATGTTATTTGTGCATTGGATGGGTGGTCAGGCAATTAACAATATTAAATTATTGGGATGTCCGTGTTTTAAACTTGTGAATGCCTATAATGACTATTTCTACACTTATGTCAGTAGCCGGTGAGATTACATGTATTTGTGAGTAGGGCGGTTGTTTGTTGTGTATATTTGCTTTACGCTAGTTTTATCATTCATTTGCCAAATAGGGCAATCAATGATCCAACAGGAGAGATTGGAGGAGATCAGAATAACGCTCTTGCTCTCTGGATCTTCAACATTCCCGCTCAGAATTACATTATCCTATCACCAGGTTAACATATCTTAGAGCTACCCTCATATGCCAAGTGTAAAGCCAATGCGAAACATGGATCATGTTAAAACCTTTTTAATAACCTTTGGGACAATCCTTTCAACCTCAGTCTAATGGGAATCATGTTGAAGAAGATCTTGCAGAACAATGACATGACATGTTTTCTGTAGCTTATGTGTCAGTGACCACGGTCAGAGAAAAACAAACGTTTTCAGAGAAAGGACACAGGGGTTTTTTGTTCACTTTTTAACTCAACCGCCATTTGTTCTAAATTTAAACAACATGTCATTCAGATGTGCCATTCACCAGCCTACATATTAAAATCCTGATTATAAATGCAAAAATGTAATTGATCTTTATTGTGTTGTAACCGTATTGGATACCTCCGTGCGACAATGAAATCACTAAAAGCATGTATGTTAGGTTGACACAGATGTCCATAAAGAATGACCCATAGTTCATCTAGGAATATTTAATTGTGTACGAACCAATACGGACACCCCGCCACATCCCATCTTACAGGCTACTATTTTTTGGGGATAAAGTGGAAACTGGACCAATAAATAAATAATGATCACGTCCAAATCAAGCTGGAATTGTTTTTATACAAAAACTGAATCCACCACCCCCACCCCGCGATGACAAAGTCTCCCATATACAAATTTCAAAGTCCTAGAACTGTGGAAAATCGTCGAACCACCGGAACAGAAATAATATAAGCACAACTAGGCATAATGAGATCAATCCTATTAAGTTTCATGAAAATCCGACATCTCTTGGGGAAACCGTTTGTGAAACACTATGCCCTCGACCTTTGACCCTGGAGGATGACCTTGACCTTTGATCCATTGACCAGGGAGTTGAACCCGACACATCGTCTTTGTGTGGTGAACATTTGTGCCTGGTTATTTTGAAATCCATTCACAGATAAAAAAGTTATTCAAGGGACACGAAATTTGGGACGGACGGATGGAAGGACGGACGGACGGACGGAAGGACGGACAATGCAATTACTATATGCGCGTCGTTGGAGGCATACAAAGTCCTATAACGCTGCAGAAAATCATCGAACCGGAACAGGAATAAGATAAACACAACTAGGCATAGTGCTGATCAATCCTATGAAATTTCATGAAAATCCGATAAAAGGTTTTGGAGAAACCGCACGGATAAATTGAAATCGGACGGACGAATGGAGGGACGGAGGGGGAGCAGACGTACGGACGGACAAACAGATGGACGCCGCACACAAAAACAATATGCTTCCCCCAGTATACTGGTTGGGGAGACATAACTAGCAGGTACATTGGTTACTAAAATAATAAGAATATCAAGTTTTAAGCAAACTTGCAGATTGGGAAACTTGCGTCTATAAATGGACAGACAGACAGACAGACGGATGAATGGACGGACATATAGATGGACGGACATATGGGGTGGACAGATGGAATGACAGTCAGACTGACAACCTGATTCAGGTATATCATCATAATTTCGTTGTTGGGGTATGATACCAAATGTTGTAAATCTGAAATCGTTAGCTTTACTTTTCAATGCTAATTTTGTCTCTAAAAGCGGATATTGTATAGCATAATATAAAACGCAATAACACATAGAAAGCTACCATCGATACAATGCTATCACATATTTTCTAACTCTATAGATGTATATGTTGTAAAAAATCACAATGAGAATTATTCCCCTGAGATGGTACCGACCAACCCTACTGGCTCATCGACTACATCTGTTTCACCACAATCTATACCCGGTTACACGTTTATGAAATTTACCAATTTTATCTTGCCCAGTAATGGATAGTTGAACATGTCTCAAGTTATACATTTTTTATCCAAATTGTAGTGTGTATAAGGTTAGAACGATTTAAATATTTCGAATTAGGGAAACTAGTGTACCTGGATTTAAATGCTAGAAACGAGTGGACTTGTACTTTACAGGGTAAACCCTGATCAGAGGGATCCTCTGGGCTCTCTCAACCCATTAGCAAATTGTAGCCTGTCATACTGACTTGACTCTGTAAAACAATGACGGTCCATGTTGCTTAACCCTTCTCTTGCTGAATTTTAAAATACATTTCTCCATCTTTACCCATGTCCTGTTGTATAATTACATATATCTTCACTTTGTACGCGTATTTCGCTATGCAATCACTGCTGTGGAGTGCATTGGTTGCACAATCAACTTGTAAATAGTGCAGACCCTGATGAGACAGCTCCTGCATGAGCTGTCTCATCTGGGTCTTCACTATTTACAGGTAGGTATATTGACGTGAATAGCAAGCGAAGGGTTAAGACATTCAGCAATCTAATGGTCGATATAAAACCACTGATGCACTTTGTACTTTTCTTTGACATGTATGAACATTTACTGACGTCATGAAGTCACATTTTCTGGGCGAAACCTGACTTATTGCCTACATTATTGCAATCTATGTAAGTAAGGTTACGCTAATTAGTTTTATAGTATTTAACCATTGTCATGCTAAGCGTGACCTAAGTGACATCTAGAAACATCAAGATCCAAGCTGTATGAAAGAAACATTGACCAATAGCAGCTATCGAAGCAACTATCAATACAGTCCGTAGCTATGGTAACATTTATCCTGAACTTTGATGACCTTCGAATGTTTTTATCAAGATGAAGGGATTGGTCCCGAACCCAGTTCAGATTGTACTTCTGTAATAGTCAATTATAGTACATGTATATATAATCAGATTAAAGCAAAGCAAGCACTGTTTTAACAGATGACCAATAGCGCATTGAAGTAATGATCAATGGTAATATACTTGGTTGTCTTACTAAAGATAGGGCGACTTATCGTAAATTCTGACAAACAATTGCTGCATACGAGACTGTGCCATATTTTCGGCAATCCTAGTAATATACGCAAAACGATAGATCGCATTTAGAGAATCTGGATTTAAAGTCAAGATCAATGCTAACAGAAATATGTTTTCACCGTTTTGACAAATTGCGACCAACACGCTGTTTGCTATACACCAGGTGAGTCATGTGCCATAGATATTAAATCATATACAACTATTTGATTTAGATGACAGTTGGTTGTGAATGAATGCATGCAATAATTTATTTAACGAGGGTAACTTTGAGTCCCTCGAATAAAACAATCTCATACAACGTACCAACACATTATTGATTAAACAAAGCAACAATCCATTTACAATATGCGAAAGAGCTGTTCTGTCCTAAACAAATAGTATGAAACTCGGGCAACGAGGGTTATGTTTACCATTAAGGGCCAGAGCAGCCACTGAAAAAACCTGTCGTCCCACACTGGAAATTTATGGGTGAAAGAAAACTCTTCCGTTATTGCAGACACAAATATTTATGAAACCTTTTTTTAATATAAATACAGTTGGCATAAGAAAACCCCGTGACTTCCAGCTTGCAGAGAATTTGTCTTGTGTTTAATTTTGTCAACTGCCAAATTTTAGAAATATCAGTGTCACACAATTAGGATCCTGATTATAAATCGAGTAACCCTATGTAAAATAAGGATCCAAACTGTACTAGAGGACGACAGATTCGTACACACTGAAAGATGGGTGTCAAAGTAAATGTAACAAACACTTAAAGCTATTGTTGATACCTGGCAATATTTACTTATAAGTCCTTATGGTAGAAACCATTGAGCAGACTCAATCCAGAATAGAAACTGAATTTTTGTGTCTTATCTAGATTCAAGCCATTTAACCTTCAAACTATGAGGATAAACATAAGCAGAATAAAGCTACAGTAATCATTTTAAAAGGCATACTATGGAATTATTATTATTATACCACATTTATATAGTGCTCTTTTCATACAGGATATGTGCGTTCAAAAACGCTAAACATGGATAAATTACATGTACAAAACGGTATTTTCAATGAACATTGAATATTTTAAACAAAATGAATTTAATACATACATATCGATAAGAATAATAATGATACAGCATTGGACAGATAGGAATCACATGATTGTCTACCAAATCAGTGCAAGTATATAAAATACCAAAACAATACATAAATAATCAATGACAAAAATGGACCCATGATCACCTGTCTGATCAATGAGATATGGAAACAAAACAGCCACTGAACAGAAACCACATCATTGTCTATCCAGTTATTGGAGAAATACAATAGAGATGAAATCACCAACCGGAAGGAACCGCATGAGGCCAATGTACAACATAACATGCTTTGGGCGATCTTGTAAGAAATTGGTGTCAGTGAGGTGGAGGGATATATTATTGGGCAAATTATCTATGTTTTATTGATATCATTGTCTCTAAGTTTGTAGTGAAACTATCAGTAGTATTCATACATCGAATGGACTCCGGTATTTTATTCCATACTGAAGGTCCTGAATAAATTGTTATAACCTTGGTCTAGGGATTTTATAATTGGTATTACATGAAGATCGTAAACAGGCATACACTTTGTTCTGTTTACTTTCTTTACCGTATATATATTGTGAACGTAGTGCGGTACTAGTCCAAGTGAGACATTGTACATAAATTTAGCATTTTGCAACAATATTCTGTAGAATATTTAGAGGACCCATTTTTCCATTGTGTCTGATAATGAGAAATTATCCTTTCCAAGAATGATTTTACATGCTCTTTTCTGTAAAATCAATAGTTTAGAAAGATAAGTAGTATTTGTCCCATCCAAAATAACGTTGCACAATGTGGCTGAATGTAGGCTTTATTAAATAAACTTCTAGCAGGAAGTGGAATGTACATTTTTTCTCGAGATAACAGCCATATATTAGTTGAGACTTTCTTTTTTACTTAATATATTAACATGATCGTCTCATTTCAAATTTTCATTTATATGCACGCCTAGCAATTTTTCTCCCATTGATGAGTTCAGTAGTATGTTTTATACCCCTGTGACGACAGTCAGGGGGCATTATGTTTTGCACATGTCCGTCCGTCTGTCTGTCCGTGCGTCACGCTTTGCTATAAAGTGTTATATGTCAGTAATGTCTACACTTATACACATGAAACTTCACATATATATCAATAACCATCGGTGCTATCATTTAGCACCCCAACCATGCTGCCCGCAAGCCCAAGGTCATGGTCAAATGACTTTTACATGCAGTTGATTGTCACATTTACGTGCAGTTGGTTGTCACATTTTTTCATTGACTTATATCTCCCTAACCACTGTAGCTATTCACATTGAAGTGCATATACACATTTAATACCATCTATACTTTCATTGCACAACCAACCAATGCTGCCCGTAAGCCCAATGTCAAGGTCAAATGACTTAGGAATTACTTGGAATTTTTACGTGCAGTTGGTTGTCACATTTACGTGCAGTTGGTTGTCACAGTTTGTTTATCGTCCCATATCTCCCTAACCACTGTATCTATTTGCATGGAATTGCATATACACATTAAATACTATCTATACTTTCATTGCACACCCAACCCATGCTGCCCGCAAGCCGAATGTCAAGGTCAAATGACTTAGGACTTTTATGTGCACTTGGTTTTCGCATTTTTTGTCATATCTCCCTAACCACTGTAGCTATTGCCATGGAATTGCATATTCACATTAAACACCATCCACACTTTCATTGCGCACCCAGACTGTCAAAAGGTCAAAGGTCAAGGTCAAAGTTCACGTGCAGTTGTTTGTCACAGTATTTTCATCGTCTTATATCTCACTAACCGCTATAGCTATTGTCATAGAATTGCACATTAAACATCATCCATACTTTCATTACGCATCCAGTCCATGCTACCCGCAAGCCCAATGTCAATGTTAAATTACGTGCAGCTAGGCAAGCACCACCACGGGGGCGTCGCTGTGTCTTGCATACACACTTTTCAAGTTAAATGTTAGATTGAATAAAGTAGCTGGAAACTTGGCTCTCTTATGGGGAGTTGTAATTAAAAACGGTTTTGTTATGCCCCTGTTGACGATAGTCAGGGGGCATTATGTTTTGCACATGTCCGTCCGTCTGTCTGTCTGTCCGTCTGTCACGCTTTTAGGTGCAGTTGGTTGTCACAGTTTTTTCAAGTGTTATATATCAGTAATGTCTACACTTACACACATGAAACTTCACATATACATCAATTACCATCAAATCTGCTATCATTTGGCACCCCACCCATGCTGCCCGCAAGCACAAGGTCAAGGTTAAATGACTTGGTTCTCACCTTTACATACAGTTGGTTGTCACAGTTTTTTCATCGCCTTATATCTCCATTACCACTGTAGCTACTCTCATGGAATTGCATATACACATTAAATACTATCTATCCACACTTTCAGTGCACACCCAACCCATGATGCCCGAAAGCCCAATGTCAAGGTCAAATGACTTAGGAATTTTACGTGCAGTTGGTTGTCAAATTTTTTTCATTGTCTTATATCTCACTAACCGCTATAGCTATTGGCATGGAATTGCATATACACATTCAACACCATCCATACTTTCATTACCCATACCGCCCATGCTGCCCACAAGTCCAAGGTCAAGGTAAAATGAAATAGGAATTTTAAATGCAGTTAGTTGTGACAGTTTTTTCATCGTCTTATATCTCACTAACAGCTATAGATATTGGCATGGAATTGCATATACACATTAAACACCATCCATACTTTCATTACGTACCCGGCCCATGCTGCCCACAAGCCCAAGGTCAAGGTCAAATGACTTTGGAATTTTATGTGCAGCTAGGCATGCACCTACACGGGGGCATCGCTGTGTCTTACAGACACAATTTTCTAGTTTTATTAGTATTAAGGGCCATTCCGTTGGTACGACACCAAGTTTCAAGTACATTTAAACAAGTCAGCAAATTGGCTTCTAGCGAGTGTTTGATCTATGAACCCCAGATATAGTTGAATCGTCTGCATACACGTCAGTGTTATCAATTACATTTGATATTGAAAAGGGAGATTGATAAATATAGAAAATAATAACGGTCCTAGGATTGACCCTTGATGAACACCACAGGATACTCTTTGCTCTAAGGATATACTACCATTTAGACTTACCTAATCGTTTCATAGTGTGTCTCTCCACATTTTATGCATTGTGTGTTGATTGTCCCACATTTATGAGATTCCTTCTATAGTAGTCTCCGTTGCTACGTTATCCAAATTGGCGTCTTCCAGTCACGGGTATGAACACAACATTGTCAAAGCTGCCAACAATTTCAATTAAGTTATTTATCGTATAAGCAATGGCCTAATGCCGGATGATGACGGATGAACTATGTCGCGTTGTTCCATATATTATGAACAGACCAATCTATTGTTATTAAGGAGAGCTGTAAATAAATCAACATATTCAACACCGTGGTGCGCACATAGTCTTTCAAAGGTACTGTTTAGTATTGAAACATCGACATCTCCTCTTGGAGTTAGTGCTATTTTACACAACATTATCCTGATCTTGAAATTAGACAAATTTAGTGATGTTATAAACTGTTATAAATCATAGTGTTCCTCAATTAATTCGGTGGCCTTCTTCTTTGCAATGTCATTACCTCCGATGTAAACGATGATTGTATCAAACATTGATAAGTTAGAAATCTGGACATCGTTTTGATGGTTGCACCAGGAATTTCATGCTTGTACACATTGTATTGCAGATCCCTTCGGTTTACTTTGTATACGATTGAGTCTCCTGTGAAGAACACATTCTTCTTTACGATGGCTATCTGTCCACTCTGGTTATTTGAAGTTTTACCATCTGGCTTAGGCCGTGTCTTCTGACAGGTGACAGCGGATTCTTTTCCTCTCTTTTTTGATGTGCCTTCAAATTTTGTTTTGGACTGTGGCTATTTTCCTTGACAGGAGTTTGGGATAGTGACGGATAATTCACAGCTCGTTGATTGTTTGAAGTGACCGAAGCATATTAATATTGTTTTTATCTCTCAACTCTTTCCTAAAAGTGTCACTCTGCTCCTTCTGTTCACTTATTGCTTTTAAAACAGCATCGTTACTGTTTTTTTGAATTGGGGCCTGACTTTCTTCTATCTGCTCATCTACAGTGACATTCACAGACTCCTCACTTGACTCAGCCTCAAACAATACACCACACTATTGGTTTGTTTGCTTCACAAACCGTACCAATAGGCTCGGTGAAGTCTTTTTCATCTGCCCAGGCTTTATGACCTGCTTCTGATACCTGAACTTTCTTGGCAGTTACGTCCAAGACATTGAAGCATTTAACCTTTTGTTTCCTCGTGCTAATATAAGTTTTTATACTTGTACATCAGCTGAGAGCTTGAAATCGGCTTGCCAAGACTTTCAGGGCAACAAAATACAATGTTGTATTTCGCATAGAAAAGAAACAAAATCAAACACCATGGCGGGGGTTCTTGGTCCGAATCGCTGTCCGGCAGTTATGCAGCAATGGCATCTCGACGATCTCCCGGATGAGGCTTCACGTACCGGTGCACCGCGCTCCTGGTTAACAGCTGGATGTGGGGATGCAGTCTATTTAAACAGCCTACATGGCGATCTTTGTTGGTCAGCGACTGGAGCTGCTAAATTTTGGGTCTATGCAATATTGTTACCATTGACGTCCTGTTGTCATTGGCGAGACTGTGCTTGGTTGACAAGCCGGTGTTCTTGCTGACGAATTTGGGGCTCCACAATGTTGTCACCATTTTATCTTTGACCTGCCAAGCCGGGATCTTTGATTAACACTTTCATTGCCTGCTCCCAACCGTAGTGACATACGCAGCAGCTTTGATCCAGATGATTGCACTTCGGCCTCCGACCCGGATCCAAACTGCTGGACACTCAGCGAATACTTTTTCTATTTGAAGTTTAAAAATGAAGCAAACGATTTATTGCGCATGCGCATAATTGCCGCAATCAGTAAATGGACAGTGCGACACCGGAAGTAAATGTTGCAGATGAATCCTTGGCTTTAAACAGTATATGTAGCTTTGGAGATTTTTGCTCAGAATAAATATATGCAGGGAAATCTACAGAAGTGAAAGGCCTGCATATAAACCGACCTTTTTCTTTCTATTTGGCCTTAACAAGCAAATACGAGTCACGCCCGAGATACACGTGCCGTTCAACGTCCTTTTATACAACCGCTGGTGAAGCATATATAGATGATTTAAAATGATTAATTCCATTGTATTCAATTTTCTGCTTTGTATACTTAATATACATGTACATACATTATAATGGTTCTTGCACCCCCCCCCCACAAAAAAGACCAACAACAAAAACAAAACAACAACAAAAAAACAAAACACCACAAAATGCCTCCCGTGATAACTATTGGCAGCACCGTAACACAAGTGTTAAGTAAATCATCTCTAGAGTTTTTAGGACAGTTAGTTGTTTAATGCAAATCAATGATAATGCAGAAGGCGTTATAAAGGTGTGGATGCAGATCAAATCTTCATGGTCGTCTACCCGGTCGTTCGTCCCTACCCCAAGAATACGCTCTATTTTTGCCGGTTTAGAAAGTTTCTATTGTACTATAACTCCCATGACTCGATGGCCATAACTCTTGTGATGAACATTTCAGCAGGCGACACGTGTGTTCCTATACGTTATAATGAAACAACCCTTAATGAATATTCAGTAGGACAGGAATAAATGACTCTACTTCCAGTCATTGTACCTTCCTCTCCAGATTATACCGTACAGATTAAGACGTACATACGGAGGGATGTGTACACTTTGCTTGTTAGAAACAGATACCCATCCTACCAGATAACAGGGAAAACGCCAGGAAATTTCATAGAACTACAAACATTAGAAGACATTTCCATAAATGAACGTGTTAAGTAAGCTATTTTATTATTTCTATAAATTCATTTAGGGTCTACCAGTCACACTTCGCCAATAATCAACACGCTTGAGATGCTCCCTTGTTAAACCTATTAAAACGTTGTCATGACCCGTATTTGCGAAGTTTTGATACAAAATGTGCCTTGGCTCGAAATTCATTATTACTTAGATATTAAAATCTGTGTCCGTTACATTTTCAATAACGTTTGTTATGATTGACATATAGTGACACATGTTATACATTGTACTGATAACTTGGAACAAAATCCAGTAATCAAGTGTATAAAATGTGTGTATAAAATATTTTCACACTTCTTTTGTCCAGACGATAACTCCTATGTATGACCCATGCTATTGGATTGAAAACTTCATATATAGAACGAGGGTGAGAAAGTGTCTACACTAGGTTCATAACTCTAGCTTCACTACGATTGGAGTTATTGCCCTTTGTATATTTCTTCACACATTTTTGTCCGGACGATAACTCCTATATGGCCAATGCATTGGATTAAAACTTCATTCGTGGAAAGAGCATGCTGAGGGAAAGTATCATGTAAAGATCCATAAATCTGGCTTCAATAATATTGGGAGTTATGGCCCCTTGCACATTTGTCTCACACTTTCTTGTCCGGACGATAACTCCTATATGGCTCATGTCATTGGATTGAAACTTCATACATGGAAAGAGCATGATAAGATAAAGTGTCATATACAAGGGCCATAAATCTGGCTTCAATTCTTTTGGAGTTATTGTCCTGTGTTACATTTTTTGTCCGCTCAATACCCCCTGTTCTACGTATGCTATTTGGAATGCCATTTTTATTTGTGGAAAGAGCATGATGAAAGGAAGTGTAATGCACAAGGGCCATAACTCTGGTATCAATATTTTGGAGTTATTAGCTGATATCAATTTTTTCAAATGTGGTGTGGAAAGCGCATAATGAGAAGTATATCATTCATCAAATCCATTACTATGGTAGAAACATTTTGAGTTATGTCCCTTTAGATACTGTTTTGGTTAGAGTTGTTTGTCTGCCTGTCACATCTGGTCCGGTCGAGGTCTCATGTACAGAAATTTGACAATATGTCGCATTTTTGTACGTGTGGGTGCGAGGGTTGGGGTGGGTTGGGGTGGTAGGGGACATCTGTTTTTGTGACAAAAATATCTAGTTCCTATTGTTTTTATTGGCCAGCTATGTTTATAATGTTACCCGCTCATGTTCAGCACAATTTGACAGGTATTTGCAAAGAGTTTAGATCACGAGAAGAAGCCAAGTAACTCGGATCTCATCAGGATCATCAGCTACCAGGCTGTTTCACACTCGATCAGTAGTTATTTTCAATACTTGAACGAATCTGAAGTCAATAGAAACACCAGCAGATAAGAAAAAAGTAGACATTATTTATTGTTAAACATACTCGGGATTGACTCCAAACTTTTAATGAAGGTAGGTTGCAGTCAGAACGAGAAGAATGCTCATGAAACGCCTTTCCGGTAGACGATACCAATTTCATTGTAATTACTTGGCAGTTGGCATCACATAAAGTTCACATAGAGACAGTAATTGTAGCAATTCCGTGCAATATTTGCCACTTTTTAGTTGCTTATCATCTAGATTTGTAGCGATGTATTGCAAACGCCGTCCAAGGTTAGCTAGCTGACTGACTGACGGTCAGGCAGTTTGGATTAAACCCATGGTATGAATAACGTAAACACTGTGAAAAATCTTCTTTATGAACATGATGAAGAGGCAGTCTATAAATTAACTATGCTACAGATATTACAAAATGGAAATAAACTGGACATATGCAACGTGTTGATAGTTCATTTCAAATATGATTAAAAAAACAACGTTTTTTTTTATTTACATAGGTTTTTGTCTGTGCATTGATGTGATAGTTTACTGTGTAAAATGGTATTTACTGAACTTAAGTACATAACCAAAACAAAACAAAGCAGATATGTTTTAGTTGTTCGAGCCTATTTCGAGATTACCAGTGACATGCCCTGCTTTTCGACGTAGCCGTGACTGTACAGTTTAACCCTTCGCTTGCTATTCACGTCAATATACCTACCTGTATATAGTGAAGACCCAGATGAGACAGCTCCTGCAGGGGTACACGTCAATATACCTACCTGTAAATAGTGAAGACCCAGATGAGACAGCTCCTGTAGGCGCTGCCTCATCAGGGTCTGCACTATTTACAAGTTGATTATGCAACCAGTGCACTCCACAGCAGTGATTGCACAGCGAAATACTTGTACACAGTAAAGATGTATGTAATTATGCAACAGGGCATGGGTAAAGAAGGAGAAATGTGTTTGAAAAATCAGCAATGGATAAGCATTTAATGTAGAAACTGAAGTGGATGAAAAATTGTGCTTAAAATATTTGATCCGCATTGTAATGGCTTGCAAAACAACTTTATTTTATTAATGATTCCATCTTATTTCAGGATTTGCCTGATCTGGGACTGCACTGTTTGTCGTGGTGCATATATGCGACATCTGCGGTGAAAGAGTTAACTTTTTAAAATACCGATGACAGTTCAGTTCAGGGTGACCGTCGTGTAGAAAGCTTCCAAGAAGCTTTCTGCATGACGTTCACCCTGCATTAAGTATCCATCTGCCTATAAAGACCTACAGTCTTAGTTATTAAAGCCTGGTTTAGAGGGTTTGTATTGTAGTTTCATTTCTGACTCTTATTTCGTGTTTTATTGTATATTTACCAAGCAAGTTGAACGACCATCCTCCAAATGTTCTTGTCTTATTTCTCCCTGGAGAGTCACATCATCTGGAGTTGCAGACAATGACATTTTCTTGGCAAATCCTGAAATAAGATGTCGTTTCTGAGTGGTTCGTTCAGTTTGTTAGAATCTTATAAGTAAACCCTTCTAAAGCTTACGTTCAAATTAGTATCGCTGCCTCACTGAAATACATATGGGAGCTTAATGCAAGGTGAAAGATTTTCTGCATGACATTCACTCTGCATTTAGCAGCAATATCCCTAACAGCATACATTCCTCTCTATTAACCAATTCCCTCATATCAGTTGACGACTTTTGACGACTCTGTAAGAGTCACTTTGTGAAACTATTGTGATAATTAGAGCATCTGCTCCATAGGAGCAAATGCTCTATTTATCACAATGGTTTCAAACTAGAAAATTCTTAAAATTTCCTTTTCTCCAGTTGATGCTCCCTTTCGGTAGATTTATTCAAAGAGGCTGTATCTAAAAACAGCCTATGGAGTAATGGGTTAAAATTCCGATTCAGAGACGATTTACTAATTCAACACTTTTGGTGACGCATTTTGCAAAACATTGTCTATTGGAATGGTTGTACTCATTAGGTTTCACGCTTTCAATAATTAAGGCATATTATAACGATAATTTCGGATGAACTTACACGGTATTCAAAATGAATGTGTGCCTTTGTAACTTAGTTAAAAACCAGTCACCAGGCTTGCAATATTTGTAGGTAGGATCGCGCTGTCCGTCAGTATTTCAATCTGTCATGATAAAAAGCGATGCTGACTTGCTGTAACCCTAACCCATTGTGAATAAATGATGGCTCCTTAGCCCTTTCCTCCATAAATACGTCTGTCTGCGCCTCTGTAATAACCACTTCTTGAAACCGTTGTGATTAAATAGAGCATTTGCTCCTATAGGAGCAAATGCTCTATTTATCACAATGGTTTCACGAAGTGACTTTTACAGAGTCGTCAAAAGTCGTCAATATGAGGGAAATGGTTAAAGTCATATTTGGCGCAACTTCGACTACTTACTTCCGAATTTATCAACTTTTGAGAAACGTTTGACCGATTATGAAACAGCTTTAGTTCTGATGAGATGCCGAGTTACTCGGCATGTCATCTTGATCACAGCTGTTTGCGATTGCGAGTCAATTCGCTAATAGCAAGACAATGATTAAATCATCATTAATTAATCATTTAGCATACTGAGCAATTCGCTCTGCGCAATACTATCAAACCCCTCTAAACCGGAATTCTAGTGGAGAGGAATTTATATACAGGTGGCTGCTCAATGCAGGGTGAAAGTCATGCAGAAAGTTCCTATATAGAGGAGCTTTCTGCATGACTTTCATCCTGCATTAAGCTGTCACCTGTCTCCTAGAGTACTGAATTTAACGTCCGGTTTAGAGGGGTTCCATTCCATTGTATTATTTTTATTTCAATTTTTCTATCAGGGATCACAGTGTGAATCCTTGTTAGAGACGTTTCTCATTTGCACCTTAACCCATTACCTCATAGGCTATTTTTAGATCCAACCTCTTTGAATAATCTACCGAAAAGGAGCATTAACTAGAGAAAAGGAAAAAATAGAATTTTGTAGTTCGAAACCATATTGGAGCAAATGCTCTATTTATCACAATGGTTTCACAAAGAGACCTTTACAGAGTCGTCAAAAGTCGTCAGTGTAAGGGAATTGGTTAAAGATGAAGTCCCTACAATGAACGCATAGTTTCAATAATATCACAAAACTTGGTATATGTTATGCACAGTCATTATTATGAAGATTGTCAATTTGAACTTATATAAAAAAATGCCCCGGCGATACAAAATAAACCGATTTCATGAATATTTATAATTTTTGTTCTACAACAAAGTATTATCGGCCTTTTCCGTTTAGATTTTCCGCGTTTTCCGATGATCACCCGATTCCTCCATTGTTTCTCGGAACTGGTCGGAGGGACACTAATAGCGCGAACATATACGAACTTAACACCCAACCCGAATCGGAATAAAACTGAAACATCGGGGAATAAAATCGTGATCATCGACATCAAACGCATGCACGTTTTAGTCATTTTCAACGTTTATTGGATAGGTTTTTTGGCGATGTACTACTTTTCAGCATATAAACAAATGAGTTTTGTATAGTTCAGGTATGTTTGAAACGTGTCGAATGAAGAGGCTACTCCTTTAATCCTTTTCCCCATAAATACGCTTTTTACGCCTCTGTAATAACCACTTCTTGAAACCATTGTGATAAATAGAGCATTTGCTCCTACATGAGCAAATGCGCTATTTATCACAATGGTTTCAAACTACAAAAATCTAAATTTTTACTTTTCTCTAGTAAATGCTCCTTTTGGGTAGATTCATTCAAAGAGGTTGAGTCTAAAAATAGGCTGTGGAGGAAAGGGTTAATTGTTTGCGGAAGGTTTCACGAATTTACCCACAGGGTGGGAAACATTTAGCAAAGGTAACTCTATTGAGACTTTTTCTACGAATGCATCCTAACCGAAATTAATTATCACCCTGCACTGTTAGAACTATTTTTTTCTCGATCTGTCAAAGTAGAACGAGTATACCGACACTTTACCATATATTTTTTTGTTTTGTGTGTTGCCTTATCATCATGGATATGAATTATATTCATTATTTAAGTAGCACATGGACTCAGAACTGTCTGGCCATGCCAGAAACTGGAGAGAGTCATAATTTTTATTTATTTGCCATACGCAAACAGAGCAGACCCTCATCAGACGGATCCTATAGGAGCCGTCTGATCTGGGTTTTCTTTGTTTGAAAAGGCATAGAAATGCATAATTATGGAGTAAAAGGTTATACAGAGGACTGTGGACAGTTAACATTATACATGTGCCGATCCGGTTGGATATGGCCTGCTCATGTCCCACCCTGTGTGTCCTGGTTGTCTGGTGTTATTGCTACTCTCACCAGTCTAGTGGTCCTGGTTATCTGGTGTTATTGCTACTCTTATCAGTCTAGTGGCCCTGGTTGTCTGGTGTTATTACTACTCTTATCAGTCTAGTGGTCCTGGTTATCTGGTGTTATTGCTACTCTTACTAGTCTATTGGTCCTGGTTGTCTGGTGTTATTGCTAATCTTACCAGTCTAGTGGTCCTGGTTGTCTGGTGTTATTGCTACTCTTATCAGTCTAGTGGCCCTGGTTGTCTGGTGGTATTGCTTCTCTTATCAGTCTAGTGACCCTGGTTGCCTGGTGTTGTTGCTACTCTTATCAGTCTAGTGGCTCTGGTTGTCTGGTGTTATTGCTACTCTTATCAGTCTAGTGGTCCTGGTTGTCTGGTGTTATTGCTACTCTTATCAGTCTAGTGGTCCTGGTTGTCTGGTGTTATTGCTAATCTTACTAGTCTACAGGGCTAACCTTAGTAATGATTGGCGTTCTATTATGTTACTTGACATATTTACGATGCTTTGATAAAAGAAATGAGAAACGAGAATTCATACAGTAAAACTCTAAACCGGGCGTTAAATTCTGGATAAATATCGGTCTTGGGGACTGGTAGCAGCTTAATGCAGGGTGAAAGTCATGTTCCTCTAGGGGATTTCTGCATGACGTTCACCCTGCATTAAGCAGCCACCTGTCTGAAAGTACCTAAATTCTTCTCTACTAGAATTCAAGTTTAGAGGGATCTAAATGCATTATACAAAATGTGTTTTGATATTTCTCCACATTTTATTCTATTGTTTCTACTCATTGACAGATTAAGAGATTTTGATTGATCAGTGCGCATCCTATCTGCAGCCAGTGAACTTATCCATTCCCAATGTTTCCTCTATACGCCCACACTGCTTGTAAATGTGACGAATTCGGTCATGGAATTATATGAATAAGGAATATGTTACCTTTTTATAACATTTGAAAGCATTGATGGGTTTGCGTGTGTTTCCGTGTCTTGACGTGCTGGAAAAATTGCCTGTTAAACTGCTAATATGCTGCAAATTGTAACTCTTGTTCGAAACAGTCTTTTTTAGAAACTATTGTCGGATACTAGTGACAAACATAATTACAGTAAAACCCCTCTAAACCAAAATTCTAGTAGAGAAGAATTTAGGTACTTTTAGGCAGGTGGCTGCTTAATGCAGGTTGAAAGTCATGCAAAAAGCTCCGAGAGGAGATTTCTGCATGACTCGGCCGATATTAAGCTGCCACCTGTCTCTCCAAGACCGATAATTATATTAAATTGAACGTCCGATTTACTGTTCATGGCATATCATATGTCGGAGTATCAAACACTTTCGACAATTAGTGACAAACCGAATTACTTTGCATATCATCTAGCTTCTCATTTGGTTTCGGTCGCGATGAATAAAAGAGTGTTCAGTAAGATCACATAACCGTTTCCCTGTCGAATATTCGTGTACAAAATGACACCATTTGTTTGTTTTTATCCGCTGATGTTTTATGATTGTATATATACACAGATTATTTTGATATTTGTAGTAGAAACTGTAATTTTAATATTGTAAGCAGAATAGACGCTGATCAGACGGCTCCAACAGCCTTTTTTGCACTAATAGTATAATACACCATGCATATATAGTTAAACACCCATGAGCCTTTACTGTGGGGGCACGAGTCACTAATGTCCTTTGCAAACAGTGTAGATTCAGATAAGAGGGCTCAAAGAGGAACACTCTCATCAGGATCTGCACTGTTTGTCATATTACATTTTTCTTTTGAAAAAATCCGTAAATATTCATCGTTTGGATTTGGGTATACTCCATTTGAAAATCCAGCGTCGTCATTACACATTGAATTCAGCATTCAATTGGGTTGGATAGCAGGAATGTACTACATACAGAGCTCAGCTATTGTTTTGTTTGGAAACATAGTAAAATCCCTCTAAATCGGAATTTTAGTAAATATTTGGAATCTTTTAGGCAGTCTGCTGCTTTTTGTAGGGTGGACGTCATGCAGAAAACTCCTTTTTGGAGCTTTCTGCATGACTTTCATCCTGCATTAAGATGCTATATATCTTAAGGACCAGCATTTAATGTATACGATTTCGTGAATAAATTCTTTCTCAAATGAAATGTTTCGCGAAATGTCATGTTGTAGGATTAATCCTTCTCTTGCTGAATTTTAAAATACATTTCTCCTTCTTTACCCATGCCCTGTTATATAATTACATATATCTTCACCGTGTACAAGTATTTCGCTTTGCAATCACTGCTGTGGAGTGCACTGGTTGCACAATCAACGTGTAAATAGTGCAGACCCTGATGAGACAGCTCCTGCAGGAGCTGTCTCATCTGGGTCTTCACTATTTACAGGTACGTGTATTGACGTGAATAGCAAGCGAAGGGTTAACTTACTGAGTGCAATATCTGTGCATTATATCCCCCATTTTCGCTTCAAGGCTTTGTTAAGAAAAAGAGAACACTGTAAATCGGGAAATACCACCTCCTACATGTTCCATCTCTATGTAACTAATATCCAAAATGTGACACACATTTACAAGAGTGTTCATACTTTCACAAAACAATCTGAAATTAGAGACCTTATAAGGTTTGACGGAAATTTCCGCTGACATGACAAAGACCTTCATTTTGTCAGTGTGTTGATATATCCCGAGTTGACTTCAGTGTTCGTATAGCTCTATATCAATGTATGTACAATAAAACCTCCCTAAACCGGAATTCTAGTAGAGCAGAATGTAGAATGTTTATGCATTTGGCTGCATAATGCATGGTGAAAGCCATACAGAATGTTCCTGCAGGCGCTTTCGGCGTAAGAGATGTGTTACTGTATTGAGAAATGAGTGCAAGCTTGTAGTAAACTACGTTACTCAACCTTTATAACCATTCACCATATCTCATGCTAGATATTCAATGTGAATCTATCCAGTATGGAAATTAATTAGCTGAATCATTTTAAAGTTAGATCAATATTAACCCCTGAATTAAAATTCCTCTCGGAGCTGTCTGACATTAGCCTACACTATTTGTACATTTGTAAATACAGTTATGCACACTTATAGCATAGGGGAGTTTAACCCATTCCCACTTAGTCTATGTTTAGACCTAACCTCTTTGGTTAAATCTACCAAAAAGGAGCATTACCTAGAGAAAGGAAAAAGTTCAGAATTGTGTAGTTTTGAAACCAGTGTGATGAATAGAGCATTTGCTCTTTTGGAGCAAATGCTCTATTTATCACAATGGTTTCACAAAGTGACTTTTACAGAAGTGTCAAAAGGCGTCAACATTAGTGGATGGGTTAAATAAGTATTTACCAAGGATTGTCTGAGTTGAATTTTCTTTTTAGTTCCTATTGAAAAAAAAAGCGTTCAGACAACAACGTGGTAATCCATCCTAAATACTCGTTTAGGCAGACAGTTTGTGAAAGGTTTTATTAGATAAGACTTTTAACGCCGTTGCAAACAGCGTAGTCCCAGATCAGACGAATATTGTATAATCCAGTTCGACCAAGGTCTGCTCAGTTTGCTAACTGAATCATACAGATCTTATTGTACAGGTACAGTAAAACCCCGCTAGCGCGACCACCAAAAAGGGGCATAATTCTGGGTGGCAGAGGCAGGTGGTAGCTTAATGCAGGAGGAAAGTTATGCAGAAAGCTCCTATAGGAGCTTTCTGCATAACTTTCGTCCTGCATTAAGCAACCACCTGCTTTAGACGACACAAGTGGCTGTTTATTAAGTGGTCGCATTAGCGGGGTTTCACTGTATATCAATTTGTTTCTAGTACGAACGTCTCTGATGTTTTCCACCACCTGTTATTTGCTAGACCCTGCGATATGACTGAAATGATGTTAAAGCAGCACAAACACGATACAAACAAACTTACACAACCAAACATTAATGTGCACATATTATTATTAATGATTAAAAATGTTTATTTTTATGATTTTATTATTTCTTACACAGAATATTCATGTAACTGGTTAATTTGATGTATATAATTTCCGACAATGTCGCATTCAATCAGAGTTTATATTTCTACGTTTGTTTTAGTTTGATAAACAAAACATATGACGTTCAACAAGTTTAGTACATTTAAACATCTAAAGGCGGGACAAGCGTGCACCATCATTTGCAAATAGTGTAGACTCAGAAGAGTGATCCTATATGAGCTATCTGATCAGAGTCTGCACTGTGTGTCGTTAATATTATCTAGCCAGTGTAAGTCTTTCATATTGAGTTGACTATACAGTTAAACACTGAAGAGTAATTCCACTCTGATAATTCAGCGTTGAAAGGGTTACCCCTTTACTCCATAAATATTAATAAAATCATTAATGTATGTATGAATATTAATTAGCTAGATATCTATTATAACATAAGGACAGAAAAAGCTTTGTTCCTGGCAGATGCTTTAGAATATGATCTATATCTTTGTCCAAAAGCAAACAGAGCAGACCCTGATCAGACGGCTCCTTTGGGAGCGGTCTGATATGGGTCTACTATGTTTGCAAAGGCGTAGAAAGGCATATTGATGGAGGAAAGGGTTAAACAGTAATTGTATGTTCAAGATTATATTATTTGAACGTGACAAGGGAGTACAATAAAACAACTCTAAACCTTACGTTCAAATTGATATCAATATCGGTCATTATGGTAGGTGGCATCTTAAGGCAGGGTAACAGTCATACAGAAAGATCCAAAAGGAGATTTTTGTGTGACTTTCATCCTGCACTACGCAGCCACCTGACCAAAAAGACATGCATTTTTTATATTAAAATACCGATTTAGACTGGTTTTACCGTATACTGTCGTTTGCAAACCAAACGGTATTTGACATTTATTAAAAGTAGCAAATTAAAACCTCTAATTATGAATGGCATCCGTAGTTGAGTACCTGTGGACCATTCCATTTTTATCATTCGGCATTTAAAGGGTTAAACAGACCGTCTGACCAAAACGGCCGTCTAAATAGGATCTGTACCGTGTTGAATATTGGACGGCACCAGTTTCCAAAATGGCGCGATCTGACTTACATTGTAAATAGTCAATAAATGCATAGATAGGTAAATAGGCAGCAAATAACTCGGGATTTCGTCGGAATTGAATCTGTAATTTAGCAAATATTGTACACACTCGACGTAAAAGTACAGCAGATTTGAGTTTAAAAAGAACTATATAATTTCTTAAGAGAACAGCAGATCCTGATCAGATGGCTACTACAAGGGCCTTCCGATCAGAATCTATTATATTTGCCAAGGCATGAAAATGATTAACCCATTTGCTCCCACGATCCCATATCTGGGATATAGGCGTCTGATCAGAGTCTACACTGTTTGCTGATAGGAATTTCATTATAAAACAAAACGAAAATGAAACTTAGACCAGACATCCCTTGGATAAAACAATGGACTAATCCATTATATAAACATGGAAGAATCCACTGGGAGAAAATGGGTTAAGGTATATGTCAAGGCAAGTACAGGACGAAAATTCTATAGCCAAAATTTATGCATTAAGTGGTCTAATGTACATGTATGTGTGTTTCCCTATGGATTACAAACAATGACAATGTCATCTTTCTTAATAGTTTACAATCCTAGATCAAATTTCATAGGTCTTTGCAATTACCACCTTCCAAAACAGTCAGATTGAGTCGATTCGCCACACACCATCAAATATTGCTGAAATGCAATAATTACAATGAACTAGGTCAAGCCAGCAATGCAAACTGATGGATTAGATTCTTAGGAAAGACAGGTCTGTAAACATTGTCAATTTGGGAAGATGCAATCATCTGTCGACGTCGGAAGCATGATGTGCAAAAACATTGTAGTCTCCAGTATTTCCTCTCCAATCAGTAACCCATAGCCCGCCAGTCACAACTATAGTTTCATTTGCAAACAGTGTAGACCCAGATGAGAGAGCTTCTATAGGAGCTGTCTCATCTGGGTCTGCACTGTTTACCTTGGAAAACCCATGCCTGTATGCTCTATGCTTTTGCCTAGGAAAACCATTTCCTTATATCCTTATGCTTTAGTAAATATTTGCTTAAATAATATTCAAAGAGGGCAGAGTGATAAACACCTCTCTTAACCCATTACCTCATAGGCTATTTTTAGATACAACCTCTTTGAATAAATCTAGCGAAAAGGAGCATTAACTAGAGAAAAGGAAACTTTTAAAATGTTGTAGTTTGAAACCATTGTGATAAATAGAGCATTAAAATTTTGCTCCTATAGGAGCAAATGCTCTATTTATCACAATGGTTTCACAAAGTGACTTTTACAGAGTCGTCAAAAGTCGTCAATATGAGGAAATGGGTTAGCCAGTGGGATAAAATATAACCTTAATCCTGTTGAGAAGGATCTCGCTGGCATTTGTCAACTGTTTGGATTTATATGAGACGCCGAGTGAATTGTCGTCTCATATTGATCCGATATTCTTGAATCTGGTCAACAGTTCCTCAAACGTATGGACTAATCGGAAGTAACAAACATGCAAGTAAGTTTCTGCAGACATCCTTTTTACAACAATACAAGGGTATATTGTTACTGATGAGAAATGCAATGTACCAAGTCAGTTTGAGTTGCTTATTTGAAAAATAATCGCTTCAAAGTATCAGTAAACCCTTTTCCTCACGTAAACAAAGTTTAGCGCCTTTGCAAACAGAGTAGACCCAGATCAGGAGCCGTCTGATCAGGGTCTGTTCTGTTTGCTAGTGGAATTATAATATATCTGACTGTACAATTTCTACCAACTCCAAAAACTGTGTACATTTGTAATTCAGCTGTAGAGTTAGATCTTATAGCTTCACATGCAAACATTGCATACCTGACCAGACGGCTCCTGTAGAAGCTTTCTGATCTGGGACTAGTCTGTTTGAAAAGACTTGAACACGCGTTTACATGTACAGTAAAGCCCCTTTAATGCGACCACTTAATGAATAAACATAGCTGTCTGAATAAGCAGGTGGTTGCTTAATGCAGGACAAAAGTAATGCAGAAAGCTCCTCTAGGAATTTTTGGCATTTGTCAACGGGTTTTTTATGAGACGCCGAGTGAATTGTTTTGAATATTTTGAAGAAAAGACTTTCTGTACCAAATCCTATGCAGTAAATCCCCTCTAACCCGGAATTCTAATAGAGAAGAATAAGCTACTGTTAGACAGGTGGCTGCTTAATGCTCATAGAAGAGCTTTTTTGCATGACGTTCACCCTGCATTAAGCTGCCATCTGTCTCCAAGACCAATATTTATACTAAATTGAACATCCTGTATTGTGACCACTATTTAGGATTGTTCCAGTGACGATTCACAGTATAGAGTTTGGTCGAGGAATGATTTTTGTATTACTTTTGATCTGCAATTATCTACCAACTGCCTTATGGACCAGTGACTAGACCTTTTTTGATGGCCCGTTAAAACATTTTCTATTTATCTGGATATTTTTTCAATTTAGCAGGGTCCATATTATTTGCATAATTAATCACAGATTCACCATTGGCAATAAAATAGTTAAATTATCCAGTCAGAGAAAAACTAGGAAGCACCGTGTTGGGCGGAAGAACAACATTTACAATCCACTGGTATAGCAATAGCTAAAGAATTCTGATCCATTCCTATATAGAAGATGCGATTTTAATGAGTACCAATATAATTAGGCTTAGCAGAGAATTGTAAAAATACGACGTTATATTCAAGAAAATGTTTCTTTTTATCTGGCATGTGTGTATTGACGCCTTTGAGTATATCAAGATCAGAAGCTTACTGTAGGAGTCGTCTGATAAGGGTCTACTCTGTTTGCTTTTGTAATCATCAAGATCTTATTCAACTCTCTCTAAAACATTATGAAAATCATTAATTGTCTTATTAATATTCATGATGCTATTATTTCTTACATGGATAGTCGTGAGGTAAAATCTTCAAGCAGACTAATGGTGACTTAATACAGTATTTCATAAATCCAGTCCATTAATCAAAATGTTTCCATGCAGCTGTATTGATTTGGAGTATAAATTTCACCAGACAGAGATCTGTGGATATGTAAATCAGTTTCACTTTCCTACTAGTAGCTCGTCAATCGAAGTGTCTGAATATATCCGTTATGAGACGCCGCTTTTGAAATGGATTTCAAGAAATCCCCATTTCTACCACAAATTTACCATTACATGCATTCTGCTATAGAAAATAATATCAGCTCAAACACTGGTCTGAGCAAGATTGACATACTACTACTCGTACAAGTATTTCTTACTACAAAGTACTGCACCAGTGCAAAAAGCTTGGATCTTGATAAGACGCTGAGTAACTCTGCTACAGGTCGCTTCTACGAATACAGTAAAAAAAACTGTAACCCGGAATTCTAGTAGAGAAGAATTTCAATACTGTTGGGCAGGTGGGTGCTCAATGCAGGAGGACTTTTCTCCCATAACTTTCACCCTGTATTAAGCTGTCTCCAATACCGATATTTATATTAAATTGAAGTCCTTAAGAAACAATTTGGATTCAAATCAGGGCCAATCGGTATTCGATAAGAAATTGAAGGAAGTCCACTCTGACACTTCGAGAAGACGATAATGTTAGAAAACAGAATTTATTTGGCACCAAACGCGTTAAGGGTTGAACTTTAAACATGCTGAGCAAGGGTTATTTTCGGTAGATCATATCACATTTGATTCAAGTAAAAACTTCTTCTAAACCCACGCTCATACAATAAAACCTCTCTATTACGGCCACTAAATTGCATGTATTAGTTTGTCAGGTGGCTGCTTAAAGCAAGGTGAAGTAAAACAGAACGCACCCATAGGAGCGTTCTGTTTTACTTTCACCTTGCTTTAAGAAGTCACCTGCCTTTAACACAAACTACTTGGTGTAAATCAGTGGCCGTTATAGAGAGGTTTTACTGTAGTGTCAAACAGCAGACACCCTGGTGAGTCACCGAGTGTCAAGCAGCAGACACCCTGGTGAGTCACCGAGTTACTCATTTAGATCCACACTGGTTGTAAAGGGACAGAAACTTGCTAGAAAACTTTCTGAAAAAAGAATAAACGAATCACCACTATTTTAAGTGATCCTTTGAAGTGATATTGAAATTAAGCTAAATTAAAGCCGATATGTCTCGTCGTATAAATAAAGGAATTACCTAAGGTAGTAACAGTGATTGATAGTGATTGAAAACAGAACAAGACAACCATTATAGAAACTCTTGCTAATAAACTAAAGATGTATTTTGTTCACATTGTCGTAAATTTTGGGATGAAGCTTTGAAATGAAATCAAAATCGGAACTGATATGATTTGAATATAACTTAGTGATATTAAACACACTTAGAGTAACGCTGTCTATATCGAATAAAAAGGGAAAATTTGATTGCTACATTTGTAAGAAAGCCAACGGAAACGCGCCCGCCATTTCCCGAATTCTGTTCTAAAATATGTGTGACAAGTAAACGACGTTTTCTTTCACTTAGACTAAGTTATGACAACCATTATTTATAAAGGCATACGTTTTTAATATCGAATGTACCTTAGCCGAAGATCTCCGGTGACTTCCGGAAATATTTACGAAGTTTTCCGTCTCTTAACGTCATGAATATTGATTGAATTAATTTGTTATAATAGCACATGGACAGAGGATATTTCGGCTGTGGTAAAAACTGTAGAATCATATCTGTATTATAGTGCTCCCTCCCTACAACGGCCCTCTCAGTAACGATTCCCTCCTTACAGCAACGCATGTCACTATTTCCGAAACAACAAGGCTTCAGAAACAATCTTTTCCCATCGTATTTTCTTTATGCCTCCATCAAACCCTATGTTGTGACCACTCTTTAGAATCGTCACTTTGTGACGATTCTAAAGAGTGGTCACAACATAGGGTTTGATTGAGGCATAACGGTTTTAGTTATGGAAATACACCTAATCTGGGGATCTGCAAACAAGCTAATTATGTTTGATTTTTCCTCCCTATAACAACTCCCTCTGAACAACACATACAATCTTCGTATCCCAAAGGGTGTCGTTGTAGTGAGGGAGCACTGTATGTCATAAGCAAAAAGAGCAGACCCTGATCAGACAGCCCCTACAGGAGCCGTCTGATCTGGGTCTACTCTGTTTGCAAAGGCGTAGAAAGGCGTATTTATGGAGTAAAGGGTTAACCCTTTCCCTGACGGTTATTAAAGTAGGAAATAATGAAATCATAAAGCTATTAGCTGTATGTCATATATGAACCAGTTTTTGGCGCGACAGACATCGTAGAAACTATTATAAAGTAAAAACTCGATACAACGAAATTTCAGTAATGAAGAATTGATGCGTTTTTAGTCAGATGACTGCTTAATGCAGAGTGGAAGTAATGCAGGAAGGTCCTAGAGGAGCTTTTATGCAAGGCTGTCATCCTGCATTAAGCTGCTACATGTGTTAAAGATCAATAATGGTACGTATTTAAATGTTCGAAAAATCGACATTTTACTGTACATATGATTCGATAAGCAAACAGAACAGACCTTGATAAAACGTGCTCCTACGAGAGTCATTTGTTCTAGGTATACTCTTTGCAAATGCTTGAAAGACGTCTCTGTCTAATGAATGTCACTGTCAAATTTTGTCGTCTGCAAACTTTGTCGTCTGCTACATTTTTTCGTTTTTTCAATTTTCTTTAATTTTGTTCCAAAAACATAATCCATGTAACAAACAGTTTGGATCCTGGTGAGAAGCCGAGTTACTTGGCGTGTCATCTGGTTCCAAACTGTTTGCATAGGTAATTATAGATGCGACATTGGCAGAGAAAGAGTTAAACGTCGGTGGATTTTCAAGTACAGTTGAACTTCAAAATCTCGAACTTCATGGGATCGTACAAATTACTTCGAGATAACACGAGTTCGAGTCTTCAGATTTCTAATTTGAACACTTTCTCAGGTTAATAGCTTAACCCATTTACGCCCAGTGGATTATTCCATGTTTATATATTGGATAATTCCATTTTTTAATCTAAGGGATGCCTGGCCTAAATTTTCATTTTCGTTTTGTTTTATATTGAAATTCCCATCAGCAAACAGTGTAGACTCTGAGAATGCGGCGTCTGATCAGAGTCTACACTGTTTGCCTACGTCCCATATCGTGGGAGCAAATGGGTTAATGCAGGTCTCAAGTAATACTAAAAGCTCCTATACTTTCGACTAGCATTCAGCTGTCACATGTGTTTATAGATATGCGTATTCATACAGTTTCGAACATTTCTGTATTGTAAATTTTAGGAGGACCAAACTTTCATTTCGAGTTTCCCGTAGTTCAAGTTATTCGAAATCGAAATATCGAAGTTCAGCTGTATTTAGCAGTATTCAGATTTCACTGGTATTCAGCTGAAGTAATATACTGTTGGGAAATGGGCTATATGCATTATTTCAATAATATGAATGTGTAAAATTTGTACGAAAAATGTTCAGAATATATCCAGTATATGAGTGTAACTGAACATTGAATCGATTCACGTATAGCGGTTTACTTTTGCTTTCGAGGGATCACCCATTTTCAGAATATTCTTTCTGTACTGTTGTTACAATGTTTAAACCTTAAACTGCTGTAAACAGAAGGTCTGCTTAACCCTTTCCCTGATGAATATTCATGTCGGAAGTAATGATGTCATGAATATTAATAAGATTATATTTTTATAATGGGGTATGAACACATAATTTTGGCTCAGACAGAAGCTGTAGAATCAGATCTTCATTACACCATAAGCATACAGAATATACCCTGATCAGATGGTTCTTATAGGAGCCGTCTGATATGAGTCTACTCTGTTTGCAGATGCGTCAAAATGCGCTTATATAAGGGAAAGAGTTAACTCATTCGCTCATATAGACGCCTTTTGACGCCTCTGTAAAAGTCACTTTTTGAAAACATTGTGATTAATAGAGCATTTGCTCCATAGGAGCAAATTCTTTATTTATCACAATGTTTCCAAAACTACACAATTCTATTTTTTTTTCATTTTTCCTAGTATATACAGATGCGTCAAAATGCGCTTATATAAGGGAAAGAGTTAACTCATTCCCTCATATAGACGCATTTTGACGCCTCTGTAAAAGTCACTTGTTGAAAACAGTGTGATTCATAGAGCATTTGCTCCATAGGAGCAAATGCTATATTTATCACAATGTTATCAAAACTACACAATTATAAAATTTTCCTTTTTCCTAGTAAATGCTCCTTTTCGGCAGATTTATTCAAAGAGGTTCCAGATCTAAAAATAACCTATTAGGTAATGTGTTAAACACAGATCTGTTTCAAGTGTTTTGTGCTTTCGATTCATTAAAACAGCTTTCATCCTGACGAGAAGCGAAGGTACTTGGAGTCTCATCCGGATCCAAGCTGTTTGCAAATGCCAGCAAAAATACGTTTTGCAGGGAATGCGAACATTCAACATTTTGTTTATTAAAGACAAACTGCGTATTCTGGTGTTAAATATAATAAAACACTCTCTTCGAATTTTGTTTCCAGCAGGTTGTAGCTTACTACAGGATGAAAGTCGCAAAGAGAGCTCCCATTTAAGTTTTTACATTACTTTAATTCTGCTTAAGTGGCTACTCATGTTGAGTAGGTTCCTGTAGGAACTGTCTGATCTCTGTTTGCTTATTAACCCTTTCCCTGTTCTATGCTTATTCCAAAGTCCCGATACCTACTTTATATTTATGGACAAAATAGTTATAACGAAATATCGAAGGTAGAACATTTTAAGTCATCTTAGACAGCAAAGAAATAGATATTTCAAATTCCATTAGCCAACAGAGTAGACCAAGATCAGATGGCTCTTATAGCGTCGTCTGATATGGATCTATCCCGTTTGCAGATGCGTGAAAACACGGTCCATGCTTATAAAACTGAGTTCGTTCTCAAGGTTTTGATTGTTCAGAGTTGAGCCTTTGGCTCAAATCTGACCAATCAAAAGCTTGAGAACTCAAAGCTGACCAATCAAAAGCTTGAGAACGAACCCAGACTCACGTTGATATGATTCTCTAGGTTCTATCTAGGTAACGGATTAAGGACACCCGTGTTTATACATAAAACGACCGCCATAGAGCAACGTCAATGTAGGCATAACGTTCTATAGAATGGTGAAAATCTCTCTAAAGCGAAAACAACAGGTCGTTATCTGGGTTTTAAAGGCAAGTTGTAGTTTAATACAGGGCGATACTTATTCACAAGCTCCCTATATGGACTTTTAGCATTACTTTCTGCACTAAGTCACCCTTTCCTTCTCATAAACGCATGCTCACGTATTTGCAAACAGAGTAGACCTAGATCAGACAGCCCATATAGGGACCGTCTGATCTGGGTCTGCTCTATTTGCTTTTGAAATGATATAGATCAGATTCTATAGTTTCTGTCAAGGCAAATGCAAATCATTGAAAGTTTACATCATAAAATTCCAGTTCAAAATATTCATGATATCACAATTTATTGCATGAATATTGAACAGGGAAAGGGTTAAAGCCATTTATATTCATTCATAAATTGGTCGGTTTAGAGGGGTATTACTGTACTATGAAAATTGTCATGTGACGTATAAATCTAAATAATGTAAGGTAAAACCTGTATTTAGCGACTATTCAAATACTGAACATAGGTGTCTTAAACCTTTCACTCATATTGACGACTTTTGACGACTCTATAAAAAAGTCACTTTGTGAAACCATTGCGATAAATAGAGCATTTGTTCCTATGGTTTCAAACTACTAAATTCTAAAATCTTCCTTTTCTCTAATTAATCTCGGTAGATTTATTCAAAGTGATTGAATCTAAAAATAGCCTATGAGGTAATGGGTTAAAGCAGGTGGTTGTTTAATGCAGCGCAAAGGTAATACAGAATATTCTATAGGAGTTAACTGCATTGCGTTTGGTCTGTATGAAGCTACAATATGCCTTACATACCAAAAACATGACCTTTTTTCCAACGCTTATTGCATGTTCTACTGTAACAATTGATCATAGTATTAACAGCTAATTCATGACACAAACAGACATTCTGAAGTATTGCAAGTGAAATTATCTTAATATCGTATTATGACAAATTATACGACCAAAATAACCGTAAAAGGTTTTGATTTACATTTCATACTACTCGTATAGCTGGTAATATTGCGTTCTGTAATATACAACAAACAAGGCTTAATTAGTAAAACAGAACTTTAACGACACGTGTAACATAATTATTGCATATTCAATTAACCCTTCGCTTGCTATTCACGTCAATATACCTACCTGTAAATAGTGAAGACCCAGAGGAGACAGCTCCTGCTGTCTCTCATCAGGGTCTGCACTATTTACAAGTTGATTGTGCAACCAGTGCACTCCACAGCAGTGATTTCACAGCGAAATACTTGTACACAGTGAAGATATATGTAATTATACAACAGGGCATGGGTAAAGGAGAAATGTGTTTTAAAATTCAGCAAGCGAAGGGTTAAGGCTAACTTCTTCGCACGACAGGAATTGTCGTAAATTCTAACATAGGCGATCGTAACTTGAAAGTGCCAACGCTGTACATGTATGTTAGACCTTGCGATTTTTCAGTCGTATGATCTTTCTTAATATGAAACTTTAGGCCATTTCACAAGAAATAGCCCTGTCAAGCCAGTGTTCATCTGTCGTTTCAGTTGCCAACCGACACATGACATGTGAAACACAGTAGTAACCCTTCTAATGAACACTGAGAAGAAATTGAATAATCAGCTGTTTTAACAATGATAGCTTAGCACAAGTTCTACTGTAGATTTTGTTCGATTGTTTTCAATATTTGATGTCGATTGTGTATTACTTCCAGTTGAATAAGTTGAAGAATGACAGTTGAATTAGCAGCCACCTGCTTTTCTATACCCTCTGTTTGTTTAAAGTATATTCTACTGTGTAAGTTTCAATTTATTTGTAGATGCACTATTGATTGTTTTGAGAATTGATGGAGTTTTGTGTAATACATTTTCGTCTAAATTTGATCCTAAGATAATTTACATTATAGTTTGATAGGAAATAAGAAAAAAAACCCGAAATAGAACCGTTATCACTACAACTCATGTTAGACACAGAAAAACAAATTGTTGTCCAGTAAAACCTTGCTTATCCGAACACTTGCAAATTAGAAAACTTGCAAATCAGAACACCCGCAAATCAGAACACTCGCTAATCCAAACGCTTGCAAACCTGAACAATTGCAAATCCGAACACTCACAAATCCTAACAATTGCAAATCAGAACACTTGCAAATCAGAACAATCGCAAATCAGAACACTCGCAAATCAGAACACGTACAAACAGAACACTTACAAACAGAACACTTACAAATCCGAACAGTCACTCGCAAATCGGAACACTCACAAATCCTAACAATCGCAAATCAGAACAGTCACTCACAAATAAGATCATTTGCAAGTCAGAAATTCGCTAATCAAAACACTCGCAAATCCTAACACTCGCAAATCAGAAAACTCGCAAATCAGAACACTTGCAAATCTGAACACTCGCAAATCCGAACACTCACAAATCAGAATACTTGCAAATCAGAACCTTCACAAATCAGAACACTCGCAATTCGGAACACTCGGAACACTCGCAAATCCGAACACTCACAAATCCTATCACTCACAAATCAGAACACATATAAATCAGAACATTCGCAAAACCAGAATACTCACAAATCAGAGCACTAAGAACACTTGCAAACCAGCACATTTGCAAATTAGAACGCTTGCAAATCAGAACACACACAAACACTCGCAACACACACAAATAAGAACACTCGCAACACTCGCAAATCAGAACGCTTGCAAACCAGAACACACGCAACACTCGCAAATAAGAACACTCGTAACACTCGCAAATCAGTACGCATGCAAACCAGAACACACGCAACACTCGCAAATAAGAACACTCGCAACACTCGCAAATCAGAACTCTTGCAAACCAGAACACACGCAACACTCGCAAATAAGAACACTCGCAACACTCGCAAATCAGAACGCTTGCAAACCAGAACACTCCCAACACTCGCAAACCAGAACACTACCAACACTCGCAAATCAGAACACTCGCAAATCGGAACACTTGCAAATCAGAACATTCGCATATCAGAACACTTACAAATATATATCAGAACACTTGCAAATCAGAACACTCGCAAATCAAAACACTCGCACATCAGAACACTTGAAAATCCGAACACTAGCAAATCAGAACATTTGCAAATCAGAACTGTCAAATAAGTACATTAGAACATGTATAAATAAATCTAATTATGGGAAGGTAAGGCAAGTGGTAGCTGAATGCAGGTCAAACATAGCTACGAAAACTCAAAAAGCTTTCTGCATCACCTTTGCCTTGCATTCAGCAATCACATGCATTTAAAGACTCCTGTTTCCAATAAATGAACGACTGTTTAGGACAGGCTCTACTGTATCATTATCTTTTCTAAGCAAGATGATAGCTTAAGTCGCACAGAAAGTTCTGGGAGCTTTCAGTATAATTTCCTCTGCACACGGTAGACATATGTCTTAACCCTTCGCTTGCTGAATTCTAAAATACATTTCTCCTTCTTTACCTATGTCCTGTTGTATTATTATATATATCTTCACTGTGTACACGTATTCCTCCGTGCAATCACTGCTGTGGAGTGCATTGGTTGCGCAATCAACTTGTAAATAGTGCAGACCCTGATGAGACAGCTCCTTCACTATTTACAGATAGGTATATTGACGTGAATACCAAGCGAAGGGTTAAGAGCTCTCAATTATTATTTATCAAAAGTATCAAGGTTTTACTGTACATTTATGTTACTGAAGCCGGGTGTTGAAACATTTATTTGTTTGACAAATTTATTATCTACTGGGATTATAGATACTTTTGATTAATATATCATCTAAAATTATGGGTTCAGTAACTCGTTGCTATTATCAGTTTTACTGTCAAAATTCAGTGATGATTGATCCTTTTATCTGAAGTCGTGGTCTCTTTGTACTCGTGTGTGATACAATAGATTAGTGAACTGGGAAACAATCTCCAAGCTATTTGCATGTTGCAGAAAGTGTTACAAGTTGATTCATACCACAGTAAAACCTCTCTATAACGACCACTAAATTGTGTTAATTAGTTGGTATTTTGGGCAGGCGGTTGCTTAAAACAAGGTGAAAGTAAAACAGAACGCTCCAATAGGAGCGTTTTGTTTTACTTTAACCTTGATTTAAGCATCCACCTGCCTTTAACACAAAATACTTGATGTAGTTTAGTGGTCGTTATAGAGAGGTTTTACTGTATCACAGCCTGTATCAGGTCATCTACAAAGTGCAGTAGAACGTTTCTATAGCGACCACATAACAACTGACAAAGTACGCCTTTCCCTGTTGCATATTCATGTAAGAAATAATGACATCATAAATATTTATGAGCTGAATTTTTATAACGCTCTTTATACATAGGAAGTTTTGGCCATATCAGAAACTGTAAAATCAGACCTGTATTAGTCTAGATGCAAACAGAGCAGACCCTTATCAAACGGTTCCTATAGGAGCGGTCTGGTCTGGGTCTATCCAGTTTGCAAAGGCGTGAAAAGGTGTTACTTGATATGAGGGAAAGGGTTGACTGCTTAACCCATTACTCCATTAATATTAACCCTTCGCTTGTTATTCACGTCAATATACCTACCTGTAAATAGTGAAGACCCAGATGAGACAGCTCCTGCAGGAGCTGTCTCATCAGGGTCTGCACTATTTACAAGTTGATTGTGCAACCAGTACACTCCACAGCAGTGATTTCACAGCGCAATACTTGTACACAGTGAAGATATATGTAATTATACAACAGGGCATGGGTAAAGAGGGAGAAATGTATTTTAAAATTCAGCAAGCGAAGGGTTAATGTAAGAAATAAAGACATAATGTATGTAAATTAATTTAGTTTTTATAATTACACATGAATACAGGAAGTTTTGGCCCATGCAAACACACATTCATGTTATTTCATAAGCAAACAGAGCAGACCCAGATCAGACGGCTCCTGTAGGAGCCGTCTGATCTGGGTCTACTCTGTTTGCAAAGGCGTAGAAAGCAGTATACAATGTACCAATGTGGTAAAGGGTTTACATAGAAATTGCAGACAGCTCCTATTGAGGTTTTCTAAAATACGTTCGTCCCACATTAACCCTATACTCCATAAATACGCTTTTCTATGCCTTTGCAAACAGAGAAGACCCTGGTCAGACGGATCCTATAGGAGCCGTCTTATCAGGGTCTGCTCTGTTTTCTTACGACGTTATATAGATTATGATTATGCAGTTTCTTCCTTGGGAAAATGTCTGAGTTCATATGGCATTTTAAAAACAATCTAATAAGATTCCTGGTGGCATTATTTCTTATATCAATATTTCGGGAGTAAATGGTTAAATTGCCACAGTGCCTTAAAACGCAGAATGTGACCACGTTTCAGGGGTCGTTTTAAGGCTTTACAGTAGTTTACTTTGATTATCCGTTGGCGAGTGAGTCGAAAGTTTGTATTAATTCAACTGAAGACCGGCTTATGGTAAAAATCAATACATGGTTTGGGTCTGTCTAGCCATGTATGATAATTTGTAACACATTATTCAATATAAATCCGTTTCATAAAAAATATTTCAATATTTTCTAGTAACTTTAATCCAGTTTATGCAGTTCTATACAAGTGGTACTTACTTTTGCTACGTTAGCGAAAACAACATTCGTTGGCAATCAATATGACGATTAAATGTGGTGTATACTCCTTATGACGCTTTTGTGAATGAGTACATCCAGATCAGATGGATCCTATACAACCATAGTTTGGCCCAACGCCAAATATTCATGTGTTTATATTCCATTATAAAAAAACCCAGACATACTCAAGATGGCAATATTTCTTACATTAATATTCATGAGGTCACGGGTTAATTTACCCGTATAAGGTCAGTAGATTAAGATAGTTTCTGTTTGCGAATGTCTACACTTAACCCTGTTCTCCATGAAAAATGACTTTAGCACGTTTAGGGTAAAATGATTACTTTTGCAAACCGTTTAGAACTAGATGAGACCCCGAGAGACTTGGCGTCTAATAAAGATCCATAATATACTCCGAATGACATGGCGTCTAATAAAGATCCATATTAGACCCAGAGTGACTTGGCGCCTGATAAAGATCCATATTTTCGACAATCTGATTGTACTCGTCTATTTGTAAAAAGGAAACTACAGATTTTATTTGGTATTCAAAGTTTAAACTAGAGCGCACAGTACAATTCAGGTTATTTAGGTTTCACTGCCACGCGTTGTTGTCTGCCAAAAATTGTCATCGGTTCAGTATTCAGTTTGAATTGTCTTCCTTTTTGTTTTAAAACCAATGATCACAGTATCAAATTGTTTGGATCCTGATGAGACGTCAACCTACCCGGCATCTCATCTAGATTCAAACTACAGTAAAACCTCTCTATAACGACCACTAAAATACAGTTAAACCTCCCTACAACGACCACTAAATTACATAAAGTATTTTGTGTTAAAGGATGGTGGCTGCTTAAAGCAAGGTGAAAGTAAAACAGAACGCTCCTATATGTTTTACGTTCACCTTGTTTTAAGCTGCTCCCTGCCTTAAATACCAACTAATTAACACAATTTAGTGACCGTTATAGAGAGTTTTTACTGTAGTTGCAAATGTAATTAGATATTCGCCCATATCAGCGAAGGGAAGAAATGTTCAGAGGGATTACATCATTCTTATATATTTCAGTACTATTACAGCTTACTACATTCACAATTTCTTACATCAATTTTACGATTTCAAGTTACTTTGAAGTCGTGAAATCTTGCGTGTTGAAATCTTCAAATATTACATATATATTTACAAGAATAGATAGCACCAGCGCGCTTTCGTAGCCGATCCCCGTGCAATAAGTATGTACTCAGACATTCTAATATGTCTCCCTAATGCGTCGCATTGTCTGATTTCTCCACTGTAACACTGAGGACGATTGTCGTGGATCGTATCACTGCCCTACTGACCCTTACCTCACGAACATTATATGTGAGAAATAACGACATCATGGATATTCGTTAGATGAAAGAACAAATATGAGTCATGCAGGAAACACCACATACAGAACAAACAGCCGCCCGAACAGCAACACAAGAAAGCACAGCAAATTGTACTTAACTGTCAAAAACATAAAGAGACACACAAAGACAAAACAAAACATACAATAGGGGAAGATGAAATTTATAATGGATTATGAACACAGAGTTTTTATTTTGGCAGAATCGGTAGAATCATATTTACATAACGGAATTGTCAAGCCTACCTAACCCTGGTCAGGCCGCACCTATAAAAGCAATGTGAGATGGGTCTGCTCTATTTGAAAAGGCATGGTGATATGCTTCCATCAGGTAAACGGGTTAACTCTTTGCAAGCTAGTGAAGAATTATTATGATTGTATATGCAAACATTTTGGTTCAGATGAGACGCTGTAGAATTTTGTGTTTAACCCTTCGCTTGCTATTCACGTCAATATACCTACCTGTAAATAGTGAAGACCCAGATGAGACAGCTCCTGCAGGAGCTGTCTCATCAGGGTCTGCACTATTTACAAGTTGATTGTGCAACCAGTGCACTCCACAGCAGTGATTGCACAGCGAAATACTTGTACATAATAAAGATATATAGAGGATCTTAGAATATCAAAAAATAAATGATAGTGTTACGTCACGCTGAAGCCACGAGTTATGTTATAAATGTAATTATACAACAGGGTATGGGTAAAGAAGGAGAAATGTATTTTAAAATTCAGCAAGCGAAGGGTTAAAGAGAATCGCAACTGTATGAACTTCGATAATGGGTATTGAAAAAATGCGGAAATCCACTATTATAATTTATGGCATTTTACAGTCGTTTAGCCTGTAAAGAGTTCACACTTTGGCCGCTAAATGAATTTTGTCAGATTAGATTATCGTCTGCTTCATGTTTCAAATTTGATCTCTCTTTAATTTATTTTAACCTTTAGCATGCTATGGACAAATTAGTGAATACCTATGAAAACAGTTTGGATCCAGATGAGACGCCGAGTAACTCGGCGTCTCATCAGGATCCAAAATGTTTGACACCCTGCTTGCATATTGGTAGACAAAATGATTATAGCGTTGAATTTGAAAATGTAGTAGGTGAAAAATTCTGTAAAAATAATTTGCTCAGCAGGCTAAAGGTTAAATACAAAATTAGAGTGCCAAACACTTTGTATTCAGTTACAAATGTACTCGGTGACTCATCTGGGTCCAAACTGAGTGCATACGTCATTACGATTTCATCAGCTATAGCAGTTAAGCGGTTACATTTAAGATAATGTTTTATAAATTACATTAGTTGGACGTTACACTCTAAAAGGATTCCATTAGAAAATCTAACTCTTTGAACGCTAAGTAAGTGTTGTCAGCATAATGACTGCTACACTTGTGAAAATTATATTTCGCCTTATTCTGTTTAAAATGTAGTCAGTACGTCACAGTGTTTGAGTTCTTATGAGACTCCGAGTAATCCGGTATTTCATATGAATCGAAACTTTAGGCATAGGTAATAACGAACTCGCCAAAAGCTTGGAGACAGTTAATTATGTTACATCAGTGAAATTCTCTCTCTGGGAAATTGAAGCAGTGGCACACGATTATGGTTTGTCGAAATCATCCTGAATATCCATGTTTTCTTCGTTTAACTCTTACCCCGCTGTCACAAAATAAGGTCTACTCAAATTTGGATCGTGTACAATTGTGACTACTTCCGATTCCACTGAGCTGTTGAGAAACTATTGACCGAGTGTCAAACAGCTTGGATCCTGATGAGACGCCGAGTTACTCGGCGTCTCATCAGGATCCAAGTTGTTTGTAAATATAACTCTGGTCTCGAATGTTGGAATTAGCGTTGATACAGAATCCGTTTTTACTTCAAGTAAAAATAAATATTCCAGTTCGCACGTACTCATACTACAGTGCAGAAACGTCAACATACTATGAAACAATATCAACATGCTGCCTTCAGCGAAAAGACTCAAATATTCATGGTTGGCAATAAGTTGTGTTGTATTTTATGATATCCTTTTTTAAGCAATGCATCAACCTGTCAAAATAAATGGAGGCTGTTTCCACTGTAATCCTTATCCTGTTAAGAGCGACATTGCTTGTATTTACAAATAGTGTAGACCCAGATCAGAGGTCGAGTAAATTGGCGTATTCTGAGGGTCCAGACTGTTGTGGCACCCGATCAGAAAATTCTCAAAAGTTTGAAAGAATCTGAAGTTAGTAAAGATTGCAATAGATCTGAGATTACGAATGCGTCAGTTTGAGAACCAGATATGGGCAAAAAATCCTAATGGCTCATAATGTCGAAACAAAGCATTAGCACGAAGTTTCTGTCTTTGATTTAGTATTTTATTGAAAGTCTTGTCATTCAGATTTAATATCGGCCCATCAATTTATTTCTCTCAAAGATATATAAAGGCAATTCATTTTCAAAAATAGTTTTAAGTAAATTCTTTTGTTAGCTTATTGTTTTTATACCCCCCTTTTGAAAAAATGGGGGTATATTGCTTTGCACATGTCGGTAGGTCGGTCTGTCGGTCGGTCGGTCGGTCGGTCGGTCGGTAGATCGATGGTTTCCGAATGATAACTAATAAACGCCTTGGCCTACAATCATCAAACTTGCTGTGGTGGTTGGTCATGACAAGTAGATGACCCCTATTGTTTTTGAGGTCACTAGGTCAAAGGTCAAGGTCACCATGACCTAAAATGGTGAAATAGTTTCCGATCAATAACTGCTCAAGGGTTTGGCTTGGGATCTTCAAACTTGCTGTGGTGGTTGGTCATGACCACTAGATGACTCCTGTTGATTTTGAGGTCACTGAGTCAAAGGTCAAGGTCACCATGACCTTAACTGGTTAAATGGTTTCCGATCAATAACTGCTTAAGGGTTAAGCTTAGAATCTTCAAACTTGCTGTGGTAGTTGGTCATGACCACTGGATGACCCCTATCGATTTTGAGGTCACTAGGTCAAAGGTCAAGGTCACCATGACCTTAACTGGTTAAATGGTTTCCGATCAATAACTGCTCAAGGGTTTAGCTTAGAATCTTCAAACTTGCTGTGGTAGTTGGTCATGACCACTGGATGACCCCTATCGATTTTGAGGTCACTAGGTCAAAGGTCAAGGTCACCATGACATTAACTGGTTAAATGGTTTCTGATCAATAACTGCTCAAGGGTTTAGCTTAGAATCTTCAAACTTACTGTGGTAGTTGGTCATGACCACTGGATGATCCCCATTGATTTTGAGGTCACTAAGTCAAAGGTCAAGGTCACCATGACCTTAACTGGTAAAATGATTTCTGATCAATAACTGCTCAAGGGTTTGGCTTAGGATCTTCAAATTTGCTTAGATGGTTGGTCATGACAACTAGATGAGTCTAATTGTTTTTTAGGTCAAAGGTCAAGGTCACCATGACCTTAACTGATGAAATGGTTAGCGATCAATAACTGCTCTATGGTTTGGCTTAGGATCTTCAAATTTGCTGTGGTGGTTGGTAATGTCCACTAGATGACCCCTATTGATTTTGAGGTCACTAGGTCAAAGGTCAATGTCATCATGCTCTTAACTGGTTAAATGGTTTCCGATCAATAACTGCTCAAGGGTTTAGCTTAGAATCTTCAAACTTGCTCCGGTAGTTGGTCACGACCACTGGATGACCCCTACCGTTTTTTAGGTCACTAGGTCAAAGGTAAAGGTCACCATGACCTAAACTTGTAAAATGGTTTCTGATCAATAACTGCTCATGGGTTTGGCTTAGGGTCTTCAAAGTTGCTGTGGTGATTAGTCATGACCACTGGATGACCTCTGTAGTTGAGGTCACTAGATCAAAGGTCTTGGGGGATATACATGTTTTACAAACATCTCTTGTTTTTATTTATGCAGGAATTCATATGAAGACCATTGCATGCAACTGTATACAGAAGAACCTAAATTTGCTTAGGTGGTTGGTTATGACAACTAGATGATCCCTGTAGTTTTTTAGGTCACTAGGTCAAAGGTCAAGGTCACCATGACCTTTACTGGTGAAATGGTTTCCAATCAATAACTGCTCAAGGGTTTGGCTTAGGATCTTGCTGTGTTGGTTGGTCATGACAACTAGATGACCCCTATTTATTTTGAGGTCACTAGGTCAAAGGTCAAGGTCATCATGACCGTAACTGATGAAATGGTTTCCAATTAATAACTGCTCAATGGTTTGGTTCGGGATCTTCAAACTTGCTGTGGTAGTTGGTCCTGACCATTAGATGACCCCTATAGTTGTTGAGGTCACTAGGTCAAAGGTCAAGGTCACCATGACCTTAACTTGTGAAATGTTTTCAGATCAATAAATGAACAGTGGTTTGGCTTAGGATCTTCAAAGTTGCTGTGGTGATTAGTCATGACCACTGGATGACCTCTGTAGTTGAGGTCACTAGATCAAAGGTCTTGGGGGATATACATGTTTTACAAACATCTCTTGTTTTTATTTATGCAGGAATTCATATGAAGACCATTGCATGCAACTGTATACAGAAGAACCTATCATAAGCGGCCATCAAAAAGAGGTCAAATTGTGCATCTGCAAGGCAATTGGTAGTTTAATAAGGGCGAAAGTAATGCAGAAAGCTCCTATAGGAACTTTCTACATTACTTTTGACTTGCATTAAGCAACTATTTGCTTTTGAAGACTTCTATGTTCACTAAATAAATGGGCACTTTGGACAGTATTTTGTATTATGAACGAAGTACTCGTACATTAAAATTTAAAGTATGTCCCTTTATCTCATGAACATGTGAGAAATGTCATCAGATGTGTATGAACGAAAATCAAGTAGCTGGTTTTTTTTATAATTCCATCGTAAATATATGAATACAGTAAAACCTCTCTATAACGGCCACTAAATTACATCAATTATTGTGTGTTAAAGAGAGGTGGTTGCTTAAAGCAATGCGAAAGTAAAACAGAACGCTCCTATAGGAGCGTTCTGTTTTACTTTCACCTTGCTTTAAGCAGCCACCTGCCCTAAATACCAACGAATTAACACAATGTAGTGGCCGTTATAGAGAGGTTTTACTGTATTTGATCATGGCAGAAACAGTAGAATAAGATTTGTATAATTTTTCAAGCAAATGCAGTAGATGCTGATCAGACGGCTCAGGGCAGGATTCATCTAGTCTTGGTCTCCTCCTTTTGCAAATTCGATAAATGGTTTTAAAGGGTTAAAGGCCATAGGTTATTTTCTCAAACATGTTACTTTGGTTTTACGGTGCAGCACAATGCCGTAATAGCGCCGAAGATAGATACAATAGTGATGAAGATGGCAATGATAACAGACCAATATGCGTGATATCGGCTAATCATGTTATACAACGCAGCGCATGGGATCAAATCGTCATTTCATTCCATCGCTTACATGTACATGTACCCAATTCCCTGTTCAATATTTATTACAAATTACAATACCTACTGAATGTTCATGAACAATGTATATAGTTATAATGAAATATTAAAGATGGAATATTGTAGCCATTTTAGAAACTAAAAACAGATCTATTAAATTCCTTAACATTTAGCCTGCTATGGGCGGATGATTGAATACCTATGCAAACAGTTTGGATCCAGATGAGACGCCTGGTAACTCGGCGTCTCATCTAATGACATGGGATTTCGATTTTCCAAATGTTTAGACCGTAGTTTTTACAAACCAGAAGAAAGTGATTTTCATTATTTCAATAATGCCTGATTTACAGTTTATTTTACAATGTCTTCGTTGATATCTACCAGTCTTAATTACTACGTTATGCGAGGGAAATCTAAATCTAGTTAATGCTATTCTAAATTTAATATCAACGCCAGTATCCAAAAACAAGAAGTGACACCTCCTCCAGCAACAATAAACTAAGAAGGACTTTCGATGCTAAGTAACTTTCCCTTGCATTGTCACCCCTGCTACATGTATAATTTTAACATGAATGTAAATGTCCTTCTTCTAACAGAATACAGTATTAACCCTTCGCTTGCTGTTCACGTCAATATACATGTACCTACCTGTAAATAGTGAATACGCAGATGAGACAGCTCCTGCATGAGCTGTCTAATCAGGGTCTGCACTATTTACAAGTTGATTGTGCAACCAGTGCACTCCACAGCAGTGATTGCACAGCGAAATACTTGTACACAGTGAAGATATATGTAAGTTTAATGTATACAACAGGGCATGGGTAAAGAAGGAGAAATGTATTTTAAAATTCAGCAAGAGAAGGGTTAACCCTTTACGTCATGAATGTTCACGTACTTTGATATAATGATTGTACAGTAAAAACCCTCTATAACGGCCACTAAATTGTGTTAATTAGTTAGTAATAAGGGCAGGTGACTGCTTAAAGCTAGGTGAAAATGTAAAGTGGACTGGCATTTTCAAAAAGCATATACAGTAAAACCTCTCTATAACGGCCACTTAATTGCGTTAATTAGTTGGTATTTAGAGCAGGTGGCTGCTTAAAGCTAGGTGAAAGTTAAACAGAACGCTCCTATAGGAGTGTTCTGTTTTACTTTCACCTTGCTTAAAGCAGCTACCTGCCGTTAACACAAAATATTTGATGTAATTTAGAAGCCATGATAGAGAGGTTTTATTGTATGACTATCATTCAGCCGAGGTTTTTTTAATGGCATTATAAATACTGGAAATTTAAGCCGTGACAACAACTATAGAATCAGTTCTATATAAATTTATTTAAAGCAAACAGAGCAGACCCTGATCAGATTAATCCTACAGGAGCCGTCTGATTTTATCTACTGAGTTTCAAAAGGGGTACATGTATCAATGTTTCTCTATGACGTAAAGGTTACAACTTTTTGGAATTTTGATGAAAAGCCAGGTTACACCAAGACCTAAACTATTAGCTTTGATTATTACGAACTCGTCGCTAGCATGCAAAGAGGTAAAACCAAGGTTAACTAGGCTGAATCCAGTTTATTAATGTTTGATGCAAATTTCAGGCAATTATCTTTCATCAATTTTTGATAGTTTTTATAGGAACGCTTGGTTTCAGGAAAAGTCACTTTCAGTTGTCCTACATAATGACAGACCTCCTCAATCTTAGCCCTTTTGTCGCTATCCGCGATCTGACTCGCATTTTCAAACAGTTTGGATCCAGATGAGACGCCGAGTAACTCGGCGTCTCATCAGGATCCAAGCTGTTTGATACCTTGGTAAAAAATTCTGATCGAATGGGCAGTAGTCCGAATTGCTGGATATCTCAGTTAGATCAGGCATTATTCTATTGCCAGCGTGGCAAGGGTTAATGTAATTTTGCCTCCGTAAAAATGACAGTAGCGAACTAAATGTGAACGATTGGTTGTGCAGTGTGTGACAAAAATGGAAATAAATCCAACCTGACAATTAATCTTCAACAGTTTTGCAAGACTAGTGGACTGATTGTTTCTATCAAACGTAATTCATGGTAATCGTCACATGTTAACGTTAGTATGCGTTAATCGCACCTTAATTTTATGTACAGAAGATCGTTATCTGGGATGTATTGGTTTTAGCCTGTTTGTTTATCTGTCTGTCCGTCTGAAACGTTAGCATCGACCATAACTGTTGCATACCCCCCCCCCCCCCCCTTTCCCACAGTTCCATGCCACAACTCATGTATTTACTGATTAAAAAAATATGTATTGGCTCATTTGTTACTTTATTCCTTTGCTTCATGAAATTGTATGTAAGAAATAATAACATCATGAATATTTAATTTTATAATGACATATGAACATGGGCTTATAGCAATAAATATTTATTAGCTGAATATCTATAATGGTACAAGAACATAGGAGTTTTTTGTCATGACAGAAACTGATGAGCCAGGCCTATTTATTCTTCCATAAGCAAACAGAGCAGAACTCTATTAAATGTTTCGTTCAGTATCCGTCTGATCTGGTTCTACTCTGTCTCCAAAGAACTTATATTCGGCGAAGGGTTAAATTCAACTATTCAAGTCTATAACTAGTCATTGTGACTATTCGGAGCAATGAACTGTACCCAGGAGACATGATGTGACTAAATTACTAAAGGGTTAACCCTTCCAGGTTCAATATTCATGTGAAAAATGTACCATCATAAATATTCATTAGCTGAGGTTATATACATGTATATCGTAAACTTTTCAAAGAAATTGTTTGTTTGCACAAATAGCTGTAGAATCATAATCTATATCATGTCAAAAGCAAACAGAGCAGACCCAGATAAGACGGCTCCTATAGGAGCCGTCTAATCTGGGTCTACTCTGTTTGCAATGCGTGAAAATGTGTTCATATAAAGAAAAGGGTTATTTACCAATTAAATCCTCAGCCTGTCGTAAAAATGAGCCCTGCTTCGATTCCGATCTGTATCAATTTTCACGCACTTTCGATCCGTCCAAGGTATTGAGAAACTGTCGACCGAATGTCTAACAGCTTGGATCCTGATGAGACGCCGAGTTACTAGGTGTCTCATTTGGATCCACACTATTTGCAAAATTAATGCTAGTCGGATCGAACTTAGCAGGTAATGAGTTTAATCTTGTACAGAAATTGAAGGAGAAAACGTGGGCAAATAGTACAGAAAATAAAGAACAGAGAAAATTATAGTGATACTTTTAATGATCGTAAACTGTATTGAATTTTGAAAGTTTTACAGCTCGGTTGCATTAGCTCCTTCGCTGCCAGTAACGGGGATTACCTATGTTAACAGTTTTATATAATACGTCGAGTTACTCGGCTTATCATCAGTTACCAAACTGTTTGTTACTGTGGTAATGTTTGTTTTTTTATAGAAAAAGAAACGAAAGTTATAGAAGACGAATCACGTTTTGCAAAAAAACCGATATTAATTTTGCCAGTGAAAGAGTTAAAAGGATGCCGTATATGAAATAATTTATTACATTTTCTTCATAAGGTAATTACATTTTGCAAATTATATACGTAAAGAGAAATGCGAATTTGGATCTCTCGTTAATTAAGGTCAATTTCATCAATTCGATCGTTAAATTACGATCAGTCAGAGGTTTGAGAATTCGTTCACTGAACTTTTCTTAATAACCTTTTACCTGATTAAAATCTTAACCCTTTCTTCCATATGTTATTTCTAGACCCAACCTCTTTGAATAAATCTACCGAAATTGTGCACTAACTAGAGAAAAGGGAAATGTTTTAGAATTTTGTAGTTTGAAACCATTGTGATAAATAGAGCATTTGCTCCTATAGGAGCAAATGCTCTATTTATCACAATGGTTTCAATAGGTGATTTTTACAGAGGCGTAGAAAGGAGTATTTATGGACGAAAGGGTTAAATAAGAAATGGTTAGTATCATATTATTCAATCAGATGCTGTGAATACAATATCTAAACCAGCAGAAATTGTAGAATTTTATCTACGTTATACATGTAACATAAGCAAACATCAGATCCTGGTCATATGGTCCATTTAAGAGCCGTCTGATCTGGACCAGCTCTGTTTAAAAAGGAGTCCACATGAAGTAAAGGGTTAAAGAAGATTGCTAAAGTTATTGAAATGTCTTTTGTACATTTGTTGATTGTTGGTATTAGTTTTAACTCTAATGGATCAAATATTTTTCTTTTGCTTTAAGTCTCATGGTTCACAAATTCCTTCAATTTTTACTTTTAAGTGAAAGCGGTTTGTCTAATAGGTTCAGTTATTCAAAGTCTCGTCTGGGTTCAAACTGTTTTCAAAAATAATCACAGATTCTGTGAGCAGATATAAGAAGTACATGTATATATTGTTTCTTATCTCAATTCCAAATTTCGAAGCAGAAAATCCAGTAAGCAATTATGGTGCAAGTCTAATTTCGTTTGAGGTTTAATTACAAAAAAATATACATTGTTTGCATTTCTCTCCATGATAAATCATTTTAACAGGTCTGACTGTATTTCCATATCGAAATATCATTTTTTTTATGTTAACCCATTCCCTCATATGCTATTTTTAGATCCAACGACTTTGAATAAATCTACCGAAAAGGAGCATTTACTAGAGAAAAGAAACATTTTTGAATTGTGTAGTATTGAAACCATTGTGATAAATAGAGCATTTGCTCCCATAGGAACAATTGCTCTATTTATCACAATGATTTCACAAAATGACTTTTACAGAGTCGTCAAAAGTCGTCAATATGAGAGAATGGATTAAGGGTACATGTAATAATAAAGCTCTCGTTATAAATATGATTCCTGCCGTTGACATTGTGGATTGGTTTTAGCCATTTTTCACACGTTTACTGCACCACCAAAAAGAGGCATAACATTGGGTCGTAGATCAAAATTATGCATTAGGCTCATAGAGGAGCTTTCTGCATTACTGTTGTCCCGCATAAAGCAACCACCTGGTTTTAAAGATTATTGTGTTTATTCCTAAAGCGGTCCCTTAAGAAGTGTTCTACTGTACATTAATAACACACAAAATTGTCCACATCAGTGGTCAATTGATTTTATCATCCTAGCGGTCAGATTTCATCAAGTGACAGTGAGATATTGTACAGTCTTGGTAATATATTCATTTTAAATCTATAGCAACAGAATGCTTACTCGTCAGGTATCTTATCCAAAATGTTATTATAATATTCACACGTCTACTAACTTAGATATACACTGTTATTCTTTATAAAGACATATATAAACAGTTTAGGCCTAGATGAGAGGGCTCCATCTGCTCAAGATCTACATCGTTAGCGTTCACATATCCTATTACCCCTTTCTCTGTTCTATATTTATTGCAATTTTAATACTTAATGTTTATGGACAACATAGTTATAAGGAGATATGGAAGGTGGAACATTGTAGCCAGTTCAGAAAGTAAGGAAATATACCTTTCAAATACCGTTAGCAAACAGAGAAGACGCTGATCAGACGGCTCCTATAGGAGCCGTCTGATCTGCGTCTACTCTGTTTGCAAATGCGCGAAAACGCATTTATATGAAGGAAACAGTTAATTCAAATTAGATCCTCTAAGGGTACGCATGTACTCTGGATATACGGGCTATTCAGGATATCACTATCCGCGACCTGAATGGCATTTACAAACAACTTGGATCGAGTCAAGGAAACGAGTTACACGGTATCTCATCAAGATCCAAGCCGTTTGACGCTCTGTCAAAACATTCTCAAAAGCATGATTGAATTCGAAGTAGTCACAACTGCACCCGATCAATAGTTGAATACAGTAAAACCTCTCTATAACGGCCATTAAATTGTGTTAATTAGTTGGTATTTAAGGCAGTTGGCTGCTTAAAGCAAGGTGAAAGTAAAACAGAACGCTCCTATAGGAGCGTTCTGTTTTACTTTCACTTTGCTTTAAGCACCCGCCTGCATTTCACACAATATACTTGATGTAATTTAGTGGCCGTTATAGAGAGGTTTTATTGTAGTTTGTTTTGCATCGGGAATAGGGTTATATTAACAAATAAAAAATGACAGAAAAAACCAAGTCCAAGTTGTAAAATACAGTAGAACCTGTGCTACGCTGACTCTTTGTTGAACATAGGAGTCTTAAAAAACAGGTGGTCGCTGTTAACGCATGACGAAAGTAATGCAGAAAGCTCATATGGGGGCTTTTTGTGTTACTTTTAATCTGCATTAAGCTACCAGCTGCCTAACAGATCCATACTTAGACCTCTTGTTGATGACCTCTAGAGACAGGTTCTACTGTATGACCCTTTGAAATGACAAAATAGACACAAATCCATATTTTAGGTGGCCAATTATGGAATAAATTTTTGCTGAAAAGTTTTCTTAGCACTGTGCAGTGTCAATAGTTTAATTACGATCGTTGGTCCGTTAAATAAGAGAGAAAATGCATGTAAAGCTTCGCCAAGAAATTATATTGTGTAAGATAATTAGTTTTCTCCACGAGTTTGTCTGACACATCAATGCATTACAATAATTAAATTCCGGTGAAATGTTTCATTTGAACCTTTAGCCTGCTTTGCGAGATTTCGTCAAAGGAAACATGTCATCTAAATCAGTTTTTTCCATTGTATTAACAATGCAATTCTTTTTCAAAACACTTCCGGAGATACCAACAGTTTTGATATTCATTGATCCAAGTTGTTTGTTAAGGACATAAGACATTCGTCTGTAAAGATTAACCCCTTAAAGTGCGGTAAAGAAGAATTCAAAATCTTTGAAAACCTTGTAGGTCTAGATTAAAGCACTTCTGTGAGAGCCCTTAAAATAGGGTATACGCTGTTTCGTCATAAATATAATTGTGTGAAAACAATTGATACACGTATTAGTTAAATTTATACTCAGATAGGAAGGATGACGTTTGAACTATCCAGCAGGTTAAGGATTAAAGAGAGAATTGTTTGGACCGATTATTTACGACAATTTGTAATTCTAGAGAAACCACATTACTCTATTTAATGCTCGTCTTATTTTACAACATTAAAATTCCGGAAATTTAGTAATCTGCCTGTTTTTCTGTTTTAGGTTGACTGTCCTGAATATGTACTTGGTGACAAAAGTTTGTTTTTCTTGAAGATTTGCTTTCAGAGATATACAGTAGAATGTCCCTAAACTGAACGTTCAAATTGGTATGAGACAGGTTCCATTCTTTAACCCTTTCCTCCATAAATATGCCTTTCTATGCCTCTGTAACATACACTTCTTGAAACCATTGTGATAAATAGAGCAACACTACACTACAATATCCACAACACTACAATATTCTAACATTTTCCTTTTCTCTAGTTAATGCTCCTTTTCGGTAGATTTATTTAAAGAGGTTGGGTCTAAAAATAGTCTATGATGTAATGGGCTAAGACAGATGGCAACTGCAATCAAGATGAAGTAATGCAGAAAGCTCCAAAATTGATCGTTCTGTATGACTTTTGCCTGCTTCAGCAGCCTACTACATAAAATGCTTAATAATTTATTCTTTATCAAATTTCCGAATTAATGGGAGTTATTGTATTATATACACAATGCATAATCGCTTCACGTACTCACGTAGGTAATAATATCTGGTTTAGACGTGGCTTTACTGCGCATGTCGGCGTGACCATTGAAGACATTTCTTTTATAGAAATATTAAATGGTTATTTTAACCAGCAGTTTCCCCCAGCATCTGGATCAGGATCTACAGGTATCTGTTTTTTGAAGAGAATATGTCCATTAAAATGATTATAACCAGATACTTCACGCTATCATTCAGCCTGGGTCTATATTGATCGACAGAATTGAAAACAAGGTACAGTTAGAGACATAAACATATATCTCTGGCACAGTAAAATCTTCTCTAAGGTGACCACTTTATGATTAAACTTAGTCGTCTTTAAAAACATGTGGTTGCTTAATGCAGGACGAAAGTTATACAGAAAGCTCCTGCAGGAGCTTTCTGTATAACTTTCGTCCTGCATTTAGCTACCACCTGCGTTTAGACTTAGACCTATTTTTGGTGGTCGCATTAGAGGGGTTGTACTGTACCATGAACAGGATATGGTAAAAACTCGATACTACGAAATTGTAGTAAGAAGGAATTTATGTCTTTGTAGGCATGTGGCTACTTAATGTAGAGTTAAAGTCATGCAGAAATTATGTTTTGAGAAATACAGTCATGAAAAAAAACTTTCAGAATTGTAGCAGTTGAAACTATTTCTGGAGTTCAATCACTGAGTGTGCAAGGAACTATACACATTGAAATACGATGTAGTGTCTGCATACACATCGCATGGATTGCAAAGCACAAAACATTTGTTTTCTATCTATTTCTAATATACGCATACCATCTGAATACGTGAAACGAGTGTACTAGCACTCATTATTAGCCAAACAGTGTATATCCTGACCAGATGGTATCAGGGTATGCATTGTTTGTCATCCATAATACACAATGACTCTAGCATGGCACAATGCTGTACCATTGAGCCTCAAAATTCAGTAGTCAAAGAGTTAATTCAACATGATGATATTAGTTTATATTACACTCGGAAACGTGTCCTCTTAGAAATGGGTTTGCTCTTTAAGGGGTCACGATGATTTGCAAAATGTTAACACCCCCATGCACACATTTCAAATCCTGAGGCCTTGAAACTATTCTTGGGAGATATTGAATATTCCTGAGGGTAATTTTTACACTAATGAATAATCTACGCACTGGATAAATTTATACTGAAATTCCCTAAAATGCAAATCCTTACATGCAATTCTAATGTGTCTGAGGTAACAAAAATATGTCGTGATTCATTCAAGAATCCAACTTGAAAATTTAATCGGAAATGCAAGTTTCAACGTTTTATCATTGCTTTCGAAGAATGCAATGTCGCGATCGTACTTTTCTTTTACGGCAAAGAGTTCACTATTTCTTGTAGTGAACATCCGCAAGTTCTCTTCAATTCTGCACTAGTTAAGTTGTAAAATGTACATGTATGTATTTACTTTTCATGCACTACTTCGCTTTGTAATATTACTGCTACTAGTCTACACATAATCAACTTTTCTAAAAAGCTTGAACTGAATAAACTAAAAAAAAACGCGAAAGAATATCGGTATGACAATACACCGGGTATGACCGGATAAAAAGTTCATATCCGCGAATTAAATCTGAGTCAGCCACAAAAGCATTCACTCATATCCGCGGATATGAACCTAATGCCCGGTGTTTAGTCAAACATTGTGTTCGCAACACATTGGCGTTTCTAAAGCAGCAATAGCTTGTCTATTTTTCCCCACTGATCAATTGCTTCTCCGCCGATAGCGAGGAATTCTCATCTAGAAAACCTGTTGTGTTTTTTCATCGATCATTTAACTTTTCGCCGATAGGAAGGGAGAGGGCAATTTTTATATCGACACCGTGTACCGGGCTAAATCGTGGACCGCATTTCTATACATTTGTCTTACCTAGAGATTCGAGTAATCCGTATAGCAATTCGCATGCGCAGTGTCTGTACTTTCGCTTGCATACCCACAGTACCGCAACAATATCTTTTCTCTTGCAGTGTTAACAGGCTAGTATGCGTGCGTATCACTCTCTACTATGGATTTAATTAGTTTTTCCACAAAACGAGATAGAATGGTTGCCATTCATGCCATTGTCATCGCAAAGATGCGAGACATACATGTATACCTCTTCATTAACACAAAATGCCGATGGTATATTTATCTACCAAAATGCCGATCATATTTGATGTTTCGGTTAATGGAATAGTCGGAAAAAAACGATTAATGTTGTCTGACAAACAAGGTATTCCATTAACAGGAACCTATAGTCATGCGAAAACGGATGTATCTATGACGTCATTTATTCGGGTTTGTAATGATTTCTGATTTTAGTGGGGTTTTAGCGCACCAGAGCACAAAGTGCTAAGGTTGAGCTTTTTTGATCGTCTGATGTCCGTCGTCCGTCGGCGTGCGTCGTGCGTCGTCCCGTCAATTTCAACCTTTAAAAATATTCTCCTCTGAATCTGCATGGTTCTCAGCTTTCATCTTTGGCACAAAGCATCACCTATAGGTCCTCTACAAAGGTCATATAAATTATGCCCCTGGAGTCAAAATTGGCTCCGCCCCTGGGATGTGAAATTTTCAATAGAAACATGTAGTGAAAATGTTGACCATCTTCTCCTCTGAAACTGAAATGTTCCCAGCTTTCGTATTTGGCACATTAATTCAACTTCAGGTCTTCTACAACAGTTATTTAAATTATGCCCCTATGGTCAAAATTGGTCCCACCCCAGGGATGGCCAGGTTTTTGTAGCTGACTGCTGAAACAGCCCATGGCGTCACTAGTTATGCATAGGAAAAACTTTAAAAATCTTCTTGTCAGAAACTACATGTCCCAGAGCTTAGATATTTGGTGTATAGATTTACCTAGCATACCTTTATGAGTTGTTTTATATACTATAGCTATTGGGTTTAAATTGACTCTGCCCTGTGTGTACAGACTTCTTCACATCAGAAACTACAGTTTAAAGGGTTCTCTTTAACAGTTGAGGCTAGTGTACTGAGACTAGCTTAGGCTAGCCAGTGGGAGTGTTATGCAATCACATCATATGCACTAGCATTCTTTAGAATTGTTGTCTGCTTGTTTAAGTTTGTTCACACTGTTTTTAATACATATCAATCTTACAATTAACTCTCTTCTTCACTTGAGGTCCTCTACAAAATTTACACAAATTATGCCCCTGGGGTCAAAATTGGCCCCGCCCCAGAACCGGCTAGTTTTCTATAGAAACACATAGTGAAAACTTTTCAAATATTCTCCTCTGATTGTCTGGTGAGCGGTATCAGGGCCTTTCAGGCCCTCTTGTTATGAAAACTCATAGATGAAATGTTTAAACTTTTAGTAATAGTCCAGAGTTATGCAGTTGTAGACAAAAACGCGCAAGAAAAACACCATTAAACTATCAGAACTGCATGAAATTCTCTAAATTGGATTGTACTATCACTTGATAGAGAAAATATGAACATGTTATATTTTCTGACTTTCTCCCCTAAAGCATTCATTTTGGCGCTTATTTTTCACTCCGAAAAGGCCAGAACCCCTCTCCCAAATCAGAGAAACGCCCTGGAAGATGTTGACCACAGCAAGGTACATTTGACAACAACTTTGATGTGAAATAGCCAGAGATTAGGGCATTCTTTGTCATCAACATCCTGGTGGAAATGAAGTTAGTTTTTAAAAAGGTGTTAAACAGTGTCTACTCCGACCATGTATATGTACAGGGGTTAATCTCCGTTTAGCTATTTTGAATAGACCCAGTTAGGATAGAACAATGATAGAATTCATTTGCAAATGATTTAACTGTAAGATGTTAATAACAAAATGCTGTCAGTCAAACTTTCAAGAATAAATTGGAATATAAAAGTTGGGAATCATATAATTTTATTATCAGTGGAATTCAGGATGGAGTTTTGATAGAATAAAGCATCATGTGGATTATTAGTAATTTACTGTTCATTTGATATATTGTGTGTAAATGTGGTTGTTCATTATAAATCAACCAAGATTTAGGATTGATTTGTGTGTGTGTGTGTGTGTGTGTGTGTGTTTGCATATATAACCCCCACAAAACATTACTTAACATTTCACGCTACATTGTCTAAACAGCAGTTGAAATTCTAGGTTTTGTAATTAATCAGGTAGTGCTTTGAAATACACAATTTATCAACATCATTTAATATTGCTTTGGTAGGAATTGAAAGATGGACACTGTCACTCAGCATTGCATGTCTGATTTGTTGAGGTCAAGAACTGTCTCAGTGTCACTAATAACCACCTTGCTTGTGGGTTGACTGTTATTACAACCTGTCATATTTTTAGCAATACATTAATTTATTCCAAAAAGTAAAAAAAATAATGATTAACATATGCAACAACTTCTTCTCTTGCACATAACATCCATATCAAATCGAAAGCAATTATGGCCCTTCAGGTCTTTGATTTTTTATAATCCGAAGTTGTTTCTGATGTAGGTGTGTTCTGTATATAGCAATATCTTGATTACCTTTTAAGCTGTAGTACATTAAACATGACCAATAAGACCACCTAATTGTTTCCAATCATTCTAGACTTATCTAATATCGAACTGATATTGAGACCACGTATGTATACTACTAACACACGTCTTATCATATTTTCAGGTGGTGACAGCAATTCTTTAAGACATCCGTTGAGAAAGCACGTTATACAGGGGTCCTAGATTCGTGAGGAGAGAGATGTGGAAGAATCTGAATCTTTTCAGCAGAGACAGTGGTAACAGGGTTTCCAGCGCAGTCGCTTTGGAAGAGGTTCAACACCCCTGTTGTCAAGGGGACATGGAGGAAAAGAGCAACAGGGAGCTCTCTTAAGCTGTCGAAATAGAAGCAAGATAGTATGGAGGAGAAGCATCCATTGATACATAGTGGCTAGTTGTCCGGAGAGTGTCGTGGAGACAGGTGAGATAGACATGTTAGTGAACGATCTAACGGAACAAACCACAATCATTATTAATAAACATGCTCCTGTGAAGGAAAGACAAATTGTCTGTATGCCAGATATCCCTTGGTATTCTTCTTACTTGAAGAAACTAAACATTGCAAAAGAAGTATAGAAAAAATCTACCTGAATCACAAATCTACCTTTACCAAAAACCTGTATAACAAAATAAAGAATCACTATACCAGAGAAGTTGCCGTTGCAAAATCAAGTTTTTACCAGTCAAAGATAAGTGATGCAGAAGGAAATATGAAAAAACTGTATACATGTAGTGTCATCTAAAAAATTACTGGGCATAGAAAAATAAAATCCCCTTCCATCATATTCCAATGATCAAGATCTTGCTAATGACTTTCTACATTATTTTGCTGATAAAATAAAACATCTCAGTGATCAACTTGACAATATACATGTTGAAACTGGAAATCAGAGTTTTAATGCTCAAAGTCAGTCATGTGCAAATCGTTTTAAAAAGTTTGAGTTACTATCCCAAACGGACGTGAAGAAATTGGTTTTAGAATCAAAGACAACGACATGCGAACTTGACTTCATTCCAACCACTAAGTTAAAAGAAAACATTGATTACTTTTTGCCTGCTGTCACAGATATTGTAAATAGGTCACTTGCTTCTGGCATCTTTCCTCAAACTTGGGAAAAGGCAGTGATAAGAACCATATTGAAGAAAAAAGTCTTCCTCTTGAGTTAAAAAACTACAGACCGGTGTCAAATGTATCATTTCTGTCCAAACTATTAGAAAAAGCTGCCATAAGTCAAATCCCTAAGCATATTAAAACAAACAGACTTTTGCCATCTTATCAAAGTGCCTATCGGAAAAATCATGGAGTAGAAACTGCTTTGATAAAAATGTATGATGATTTGTTGAAAGCTGTTGATGATGGTCAAATTACAATTGTAGTCATGATTGACCTCAGTGCTGTGTTTGATACCATTGACATTCCAATTGTACTTCAAATAATTCATGATGACTTTTGATTAGAAGACTCTCCCTTACAGTGGATTAAGTCATACTTAACGGATAGGTCTATGAAAGTAATAATAAACAATGACTCATCAAGACAAGAAAACCTAAGGTTTGGTGTGCCTCAGGGCTCCTGTGCTGGCCCAATAATATTTACGCTGTATGTTGCTGCATTGTTGTTGCAAAGTACCCAGCAGCTCAATTGCATGGTTATGCAGATGACCACAAAGTTGTTATACAGATTCAATCTGGAAACACTGAAAACGAGACTTATGTTCTTGAACAACTATCTGCTTGTTTGAATGACATTTCTTCTTGGATGGCAAGGTATAAATTGAAAATGAACAATGCAAAAACTGAGATTATTATGTATGGTACCTCACAGCAGTTAGCAAACGTGGATATTCCCGGAGTTAAAGTAGGAAGATATTTTGTCAAATGTGTTGACCATGTAAGAGACTTGGGTGTTTGGTTTAGTGCTAATCTAAATTTTGACAGGCATATACGGACAAAATGTCAGCTAGTCTATGCTCAATTGAAAAACCTGAAATCCATTCGAAATAATCTATCTCGGAAATCAACTGAAATATTAGTTCATGGTCTGGTTCATTCTCAAATTGACTTTTGTAATGGGCTGTTCGTTGAAATACCAACATATTAGATTAGTCGACTTCAAAGACTTCAAAATCAAGCTGCTCGGGTAGTGATGCATTTTTATGACCAACCTAGTACTAATCTTCTAAAAGCTCTTCATTGGTTACAAGTCAAAGCTAGGATTATGTTTAAAATCCTCGTACTTGTTTTCCTCATCATACACAGAACAGCTCCATCATATCTTATGACTTTGTTTACTACTGTGAAAAGGACATACAGTCTAAGATCAGCTGCTGATGATACCTGAACTCATTTTATTGTGCCAAGACGCAGAACCAGACTTGCTGATAGGTCCATCTCTTTTATGGGACCAACATGGTGGAATGCCCTACCAACAGACTTAAAGTGCACTGTATCAGAAACTGTATTCAGAAAAAGACTTAAAACGCATTTCTTCAAACAATATTATACATAACCAGTGTGAATTGTGTAAATAGTTTTAAGCTGTGAACAGTAACTTTGACATTGTAAAGCGCAACAGAATATGACTGCATAAAGTGTTGCGCTATATAAATATCCGTAATTGATTACAGAAACGCATTTTCATGCCTTTGCAAGAAGAGTAGATATTGATCAGACAGCTCCTGTAGGAGCAGCCTGAACAGGGTCTGCTCTGTTTGCTTATGTCATGCAATAGATCTGATTTTACAGTTTATACCACAGAAAATATGCCCTTTAAAATATTACATTTTAAAAAGTCAGCTAATAGATATTCATGATGTCATTATATCTTTCATGGATATTGAAAATATAAAGAACCTAACAATTAGTGAATGCGGCTTTCAGACAGATGATATCAGTGGCATAGTGTAGTGCACAGACTGTATTACAAGCGCAAGCACCTACACCGCACACGCGCACGCGTCGAAGTTTAATCCTGTCATACTGAGTGGAATGCATAGTTAACGATTTCCCTGTTCAATATACAGTTGAACTTCGATATCTCGGACTCTGATAGCTCGAACTTCAGAATAACTCGAACTAAAAGTTCGGTCCTTCCAATCTTCCAAATTTTACAATACAGAATTGCTCCAAAACGTATCACTACGATTATCTAGAAACACATGTCACAGCTTAATGGTGTTCTACAGTAATGCTGAAAGCTCCTGCAGGAGCTTTCAGCATTACTGTAGACCTGCATTAGGCTATGAACTTGAGAAATTGTCCAGATTACAAATAGGATAACTCGAGCTCCTGTTATGTCGAACTAATTTATATAGTCCCTTGAAGTTCGAGATATCGAAGTTCAAGTGTATATGTAAGAAATGATTACATCATGGATATTTAGTAGCTGTATTTTAGTAATGTAAAATTTTCAAGCAAAGATTTGGCTTTGAAAACACTGTAGAATCCGATCTATATCATGTAAGATGCAAACAGAGCAGACCCTGATCAGACGGCTCCTATAGGAGCCGTCTGATCTGGGTCTACTCTGTTTGCATATGCGTGTAAACACGTTATGCGAAGAAAAAGGTGATTTAATACAGGAAAAAGTTAAACACTGGTGGGCTATTTAGCTTTCATAATTCAGGGCTGAAAGGGTTACCATTTCGTCTTGATTGATTTGCATTCAGTAGGCATTATAGAATACAGCCGTCCGTCGATATTCAAATTGCTGAATGACGACATATTTGTCAATAGAAATGGATTTTGTACTTCATATTTCAATATCTCCGGATGTCTGAGGAGGCTTATGGAAAAAAGGTCATGCAACTGAAATGCCAGTGTAATTACCTTACTGTAAAAAAAATAATGACTGCTCAACTTTGTAGCTTGTACAAGTTTGATAACTTCCAGTTGGATCAAGCGTTTGAAAAACTATTGACCGTACGATGAACATTTTGGATCTTGGTGAGACGGCGGAGTTCCTGGCGACTCATTTAAATCCAAGCTATTCGTAAATATCCCAGTTAGGGCGTGCTTTGTTCGATAAGGGGAAACACTTTTGTAGCCAAATGCGAACCCTTGATAACATTTACATATACAGTAGAACCTGTCCTAAGCGACCATTCATTTATTGAACATAGGAGTCTTAAAAAAGCAGGTGGTTGCTTAATGCGGGACAAAAGTCATGCAGAAAGCTCCCATAGGAGCTTTCTGCATTTCTTTTGAACTACTTTAAGCTACTAATTAACTTAGATATCTATAATTAAAAACAAACTGATGGTCGCTTAAGACCGGTTCTACTGTAGTTTGTTTCAGGATCCAGCAGCTCGGATCTACAGTGTTTGACACACCATTTACTTCATGAATATTCGTGTTGAAAATAATGACATCACGTAAATGAAGTTCTTGATTCTTTATAATGATGAATAAAATGATAATAATGAAACACGAACATTTTGGCCATGGCAGACACTGTTTTATCTGTTTTTATTCCATAAGTAAACAGAGCAGAAGCTTATCAGAAGGTTGCTACATTAGCTTCTGATATGGGTCAACTCTGTTTACAAATGCGTTAGAGAGCGTATTAATGGGATAAAGAGCTAAATACAGTAAAACCTCTCTATAACAGCCACTAAATTGTGTTAATTAGATGGTATTTATGGGAAGGTGGCTGCTTAAAGCAAGATGAAAGTAAAACAGAATGCTCCTATAGTCTCTGATCTGGATCAACTCTGTTCACAAATGCATTAGAGAGCGTATTTATGGGGGTAAAGTGCTAAATATTCCTGTCACAAGAATCCGGAAAAAAACCATTCTACTTCGGAACCCGTGGCAGTCGCCATACCAATTCTTTCAAGCCTTGGAGAAACCATTGACCTAGCGTCAAACAGCTTGGATCCTGACGGGACACCGAGTTACTTGGCGTCTCTAACTCGACATCTCATCTGGATCCAATCTGTTTGCAAATGTATAGCATACCTCTTTTTGCGTATAACCCGATATAACATAACTCGACACATACTAGATTCATGTGTTTCATTTGGATCCAGGCTGTTTGCAACACGGATTCGCCTATGGTGGTGAAAAAGTTAGTCGCTTACTGTCGGATTGTTATGAACAGGGAAGGGGTCAAATTGTAATAAATATAGACAGTATTTAGTATGTCCATAAGGATCAGTCAGTTAATTTCAACTGAATCTATAAAACCAATGCGAGTAATAAGTAGGTGTGATATACAAATATAAAGCGATGAAAATGACTCGCCGAATAATTTTTAAAATTTTCACAACTTTGATAGAGATATGTCTATCAGACTATTCTGAATATATGTAAATGATTTGTCAAAACTGAAGAAAACACAGCCTTCCTTTTGCTCCCACGACCCCATATACGGGACGTTGGCAAACAGTGTAGACTCTGATCAGAGTCTACACTGTTTGCTGATAGGAATTTCAATATAAAACAAAACGAAATTGAAAATTTAGGCCAGGCAGCCCTTAAGATAAATTGGACTAGTCCAATATATAACCATGGAAGAATCCACTGGGCGTGAATGGGTTAAGCTCAAACCCTTTCATGCTAGTTTACGGGATATGTATTCCATTCTATTGACGTCTTTATCCTTTACTCCTTGAATATGTCAGAAATAGTGAGTTAGACGAGTTAAGTAATGGTTCATAACCGCCCTGTCACACTCTAGCGTATGAGAGGAACTTATGAATAGCATATGGGAATTTTCGAAAACCTGGTCATACGCATAAGTTTTGAACGTATGAACCCGAATATTCCACCACTATCTTCGATGAACATATTCGCAACGTATGAATAGCGTATGTGTACCGTATATCTGGTGTATAGGCCGCGTATATCAAGTTGTCAACGTATGCCATCGTTAGTGTAGCGTATATCAGTATATAAGTAGCGTATGCGAGCATATGATTAACGTATGCGTAGAGCATGTGGGCTTATGAGTAGCGTATGGATAGCATATGAATAACGTATCTCCAAGTGCCCCTGGACTTTCCCAAACCATTCATATCCGAACTAGACGTCAAGATGCTTACAAGGAGAAAATCTTCGTCCCAAGGGAAAGGGAAGGACAAGAGCTCATATGCTCGATTCTTAAAGTTTATTTTTCTCTCATAAATGCTTACATTCAGTAGTGTTATTCAGATGGTTTGCATCTAAAAAAAAGTCTATGAGGGAATGGGTTGATACTTTTCTGAAGCTCCTGTAGTAGCCTTTGGTCTTACTTTCCTCCTACATTAAGCAGCCACCTGCTTTTAAAACACACACACATATTTGTTTATTAAGTGGTTGCCTTAGAAAAGTCTTACTGTACGGTGGAACCTGTCTTAAGAGGTCATCAAAAAGGCGTATAAATATGAGTCTGCCTGGTAGGTAGTAGCTTAATGTAGGTCAAAAGTAATACAGAAAGCCACTATAGGAACTTTCTGCATTACTTTTGTCCGTATTAAGCAACCACGTGCTTTTAAAGATTCTTTTGTTAAATATATGAATGAGCGCTTAAGACAGGCTCTATCGTATGTTTATTGATTACTGTATTTCGCATATCTATCATTCTATATATTTTCAGAGCTCGGGGATTATGCACCTTGTGACCTAGGAGAAAATTGACTGTCGCAGCTTCATCAAAACCTTCAGTAACAGAGAACTTGTTGTCATACTTAAGTGCTCTCAAGGGAAACAGTAACGGACTGTAAATAGATTTCTTTAAAATATTGGTAGACAAGTATCCCCATGGCATATTAATATAGTCTTGTATTCAGGAGGCTTTGTTATTATAATTCGATTGAAGCTTTGGCTATTATTATGAGGTCAATAAAGAGATGCTTTCATGCCTATGAAATTATTGATCACAAAAAAGCACTTTCATGACAAAGTCTTAACGGAGGATATACAAGATTTGTAACCAACGGTAACACGTAACACTTTCCCTCATATAAACACCCTTCCATGCCTTTGCATACGAAATAGACCTAGATCCGTTTGCTTATGAACTCAAACCATAAAGATATGATAATGCAGTGTTTGTTTTTGCCAAAGTGTCCCTTGAAATCTTTACCTTATAAAAATATTCATGAAGTGGTCAATTGATGCATGGATGTCCATTTGGGAAAGATTAATTATTTTCAGTTTGGAAAATAGAAGGCATCATAACCAATTGCTCAATTCACTTTATACTTCCATGATCCAAAAATGTTTCTGCCAAGGTACATGTAGGACCAATACATGTACTATGTTCAAATACTAAAAAATAGCAACCATTATAAATCATAATACCATTTTCGCTTACTATTCTTAGATAAAACGTTCAATACGGTGAGAAAATACAAAAATTGAAACAGCAACTCTCTTACTAACATGCCAATGTTTCATTGTCACATATTGTCAGCTGCAAACTTTCAACTGTTTGTTTTCCTTTGTCTATCACAATCCATACTCGCATTATTAGATAGTTTGGGTTTGCAATGTACGTATTAACGATTAACGCTTTTGATGGCAATGGCGAATCGGTGATTACCTATGTCAACAGTTAACCCATTACCTCATAGGCTATTTCTAGATCCAACTTCTTTCAATAAACCTACCGAAAAGGAGCATTAACTAGAGAACATAACTATTTTAAAATTGTGTAGTTCTGAAACCATTGTGATAAATATAGCATTTGCTCCTATGGAGCAAATGCTCCATTTACCACAATGGTTTCAAGAAGTGATTTTTACAGCGGCATCAAAAGGCGTCAATATGAGGGGACGGGTTAAGGTTCAGAGGTTCATTGTTTAATATTGTCGCCAAATGTGTAGATGCAGCCTTTAACTTTCTCCATATACGCGTTTACCCTTATGTAAACAAAATAGGATCACATCGTACATGTTCTGAAATGTTGACTACTTTGTTTTCCAAACTACATGTACGTGTATAAACATTATCTCTTTCAACCACAGGGGTCTATACCGCTTCATGACAGTCTATTTAAGCTATACAATAAACAAGGGTTCTAGCTGACAGAACGGACACCCATTCACCTCAAGTACAAACACGTCTGTAACTCTTATATTTCATATGATAATTTCGTAATTCTTTCGGCCACTAAAAGCAAAGATATTTCACTACCAAGTAAGTATACTCTTCTGACGGTATCAAATACATCCAATGAACGAACATTTGTCAATGATCCAGAAAACACGTGACATTTTGAGAAAATCAGTGTTGGATTGATAATTGTGCATAAGTTACCGTCAGAAGATTATATTTATTTGATAGTAAAATATATTGGCTTTCAATCGTCGAAAGAATTACGAAATTATCATTGAAATTGCAAGAGTTACATTCATATTTGTACTTGTGGTACATGAACGTCCGTTCTTCTAGTTGGAACCCTTTTTATTATATAGTACATATAGACCCAAATGAAGCGGTACAGACCCCTGTGCTTTCAACATAAACCATTCTCTCCATACATTCATAATTTAACGCATTTATAAACAGAGTAGATACTGAATGAGCTGGCTGACCAGGATGGGCCCTGTTTGATTACGCAATAATATAAATAAGCAACAGTTTTACAGTTTTTCAAGGACCAAACATCCCACGTACATTCGCCACCATCAGTTAATTTATTAGCAATAATTTCTAACATGAATATTCATGATGAAAACGTGTAAAGAGTTCACTGTTCTGAGGTATCTCAGTAAACAAACAATATGTATTTTAACCGTTTTACTGTTGTGCACATTTTTGCCAGCTCAAAGCCTGATCCGGACATATTCTTACTTTCCTTTTCGTTCAAGCTTTTGAGAAACAGCCGAACGAGTGTCAAACAGCTTGGATACTGATTGAAAACGGACGCTGGGCGTCCATCTGAATTCAAACTGATTGTAACTGCCAACTTCGCAGAATAAGAGTTAGGGAATGTAAAACGCTTGGGCGAACCCTGAGTTCGTTTCCGTCCTTTTAACCCTTATCATGCCAAATGCGACTCTCTCACATTTTCAAACATCTTGGTGCCGGTGGACACGATGAATTATCAGCATCTCATCACTATCAAAGCTGTTTGTCACTCAGACAGATTCTTCTAAATGCATTTAGGAATCGGAGGTAAGTGAAAAATACAGCATATCTGAGAGTGAGCAGACACGTTTTCTTTCGACAGGATACATGTATAAGAGTTAATGCCAAATACATGTATTCAAAGAAGAGTCCAAGCGTTATGAAGCTATTGACCTAAAATGTTATTTGTACCATTATTTCTCTGAACACATTCCATATAAAACAACTTAACCCCTTCAACGATGAGTTTTCAAAAGGGCTATTTCAAAATTCAAACAGATCAAACTTGCCGTGAATATTCAGGGGATTTTTTATTAAAGAACAATTTAACATGACAATCAGTGCATATGCTGATCAGATGGTTCATCTAGGAACTCCCTCATCTGGGTCTACGCTGTTTGCAAAGTACATAATGTGACTCGGTTCACGTACTAAAGGGGTTGATTTCCATATTATTCAGATCCATGTGGCCATTTATAGCCTACTGCAATGGAAATAAATAGCAATTAGCCACGGTGAGACAAAAGTGCTTTAACCATTTAGCTCATATAAACGCCTTTCCACGCATTTGCAGAGTAGACCCAGATCGAGTATACCCAGATCAGACGGCTCCTATAGGAGCCGTCTGATCAGGCTCTGCTCTGTTTGCTAATGGAATTTGTAAGATCTGTTTCTTTACTTTCTGCATTGACTACAATGTTCCGCCTTCTATATTTCGTTGTAACTAATTTCTTCATGAATATTCAGTAGGTACTGAAATTTGGAATAAAAATAGAACAGGGAACGGGTTAACACATCCACATATGTTCCATTGTGATGACCTTTGCGAACGGTTAGGGTCCAGATCAGTCGCCGAGTAAACCAGTGTTTCAGTAGATTACAGACTGTTTGACATCAAGAAAAATATGTACCGGTATATACAGTAAAGAGGTATAATTCTGGGTGGTAGAAGCAGGTGTTGGGCTTAATGCAGGACAGAAGTAATGCAGCAAGCAACCACCTGCTTATAAAGGCATCTATTTATTCATTAAGTGGTTACATTAGAGGTATGCTATTATATATGATTTTAATGATTTAACCATTTACTCAATAAATTTGCATTTCTACGCCGTTGCAAACATAGTAGGCCCAGACCAGATGGTCCCTGCAGGAACCGTCGAATTTCTATGCCTTTGTAACTGAGTAAACCAAGATCAGACGGATGGAGGAACTGTCATATCAGAGTCTGCTCTGTGTGCTTATTAAATAATATAGATATGATACTAGAGTTTATGTCACTGATCAAACTTCCTGCGTCCATATGCTACTATAACAATTAATCTAATTAATAATAATGATGTCACGAGTTCTTACATGAATATTCATAGAGTTAAGACAGCATTTCCTTTTGCAGACAGAGTTTCATCACGTTTTACTTCATGAAGATTGTTAAGAGATAATGGCACCATGAATGAATCAATGCCTGAATAAATGACTGAATAAATGAATAAATGACTGACTGACAGACAGACACAGAGAGTCAGACAGACAGACAGAGACAGACAGACAGACAGACATACCAGACAGACAAACATACATACATACAGACATCAATACAGACAGACATACATACCAGACCAGACAGACAGATATACAGACAGACACAGAAAGACAGACAGACATACAGACTTACATACCAGACAGACAGAGAGACATACAGACACACAGACACAGATAAACAGAAAGACAGACAGACAGACTGACCGAATGATTGAATGAATGACTGAATGAATGTATGAATAACTCTATCTATCCATGCTAGCTCAATTGAGCACACTGACTAATCTACATTGAAACTTCTCAAACAAAAGCATTTCATAGAAGTACATACAGTAACACATAGATCTATATACACAAATAAAACTGATCAAATCAAATTAACTATTTGCACGCAAAAATAAAATGTTGCGTCTAAAATAATCAACAATTTTTCACTGCTTTTAAAGTAGATTCTTAAAGAACGCGCATTTGGAGCGTTACGAAAGCCCCAGTAACTTGGCGTCTAATCTGGATCCCATATGTTATCATGGTTTAGTCACTAGTATCCAAAGAGTTACTGTAAACCTATCTAAATTATTAAGTAATAAACATACAATATGAATGAATAAATTCCGCTTGACCCCGATTCATTTTCCCACGCTGCCATCACTGTAAACAAAGAATATGTTTTCTCACATACCTTCCCTTATCTCCGAGTTAGAACAACGGGTTAAGATTTCCTTATCTGTAACACGTGTAAGATCACTTTAGAACATATATGACGTCATACGTCATATATATGACGTCAAACCATAGAAACCGATGTTTACATGTAATTTAAACGGCGAAAATGCATTTTTTTTGATATGTGAGAAAAAGAATCTGATGATTGTTGTCTTTTAAGATCACATGTTCCTAAACTCACCAAGAAAATGTTATTAAGCTCGCCAAGGCTCGTTTAATGACATTTTCTAAGGCTCGTTTAGGAACATGTGATCTTAAAAGACAACTCGCAACAGATCCTCTATTTCTCACATACCTTCCCTTATCTCCGAGTTAGAACAACAGGTTAAGCTTTCCTTATCTGTAACACGTGTAAGATCACTTTAGAACGTATGACGTCATATATGACGTCAAGCCATGGAAACCTATGTTTACATGTCATTTAAACGGCGAAAATACACTTTTTTGATATGTGAGAAAAAGAATCTGATGCTCGTTGTCTTTTAGGATCGCAACAGATCCTCTATTTCTAATCCGCTAAATTGTCCTCTATTTCAATTCTGAATTGTGCAGTATTCTTCCATTTCTTTGACTGTAAACCAATCAAGACTCTGACGAGGCGTCGAGTTACCCGGCGTCAAGTCTGGATCCAAACTGTGAGAATGAATGAAAAACTTTATTTAACGAAGGCAACACAATAAGTCAAACGACCAATCCCCTTTAAGGCATTTCATACAAAATTATTTCAAAAGAATACTGTGAATTTAGAAAGAAAAAGAAGTAACAAATGCATTAAACCTGTAATGTTGTAAGTAATGCTTTTAATGAAACTTCTTCCCCATGTGAATAATGTAGATCTAATTTAAAATAAATCTTCTTTATAATGCCAAGTGAACGGATACTGATCGATACATACCAATTACTAGTGGTACTAGTGACTCCCTCGCTGTAACATTCTGCTGTCTGTTTCAAATCTCTTCCCATTAATTTGAAATTATAATCACAGTATTCGACAGTAGTTTTGAACCAGGTGAAACACAGAGGTACAATAAACTGCTTACAAAGGTGATCCAAGATTCGCGAAGTACAGTTATACAAGTTGTAATATTCATAATATACTCGACGTCTCATATCTGACCGATTACAGGGCCTGTAGCGTCATGGAATATTTTCCAAAGGACACATCGGTAAACTGTAAAACATCCAATTAAAGAAAACTGGAATGGTTTATAATATATTGTTATGTAAGTGCCCTTAACCCTTTCCCTTATGTTAGCGCATTTTGACGCATCTGCAAACAGAGTAGACCAAGATCAGGGTCTGCTCTGTTTGCTTATGGTGTAATACAGATCTGATTCTACAGCTTCTGCCTCGACATGTGTCCTTATGCCATTATAAAAAAATATTATTAATATTCATGACCTCATTATTTCTTACATACATATTAATCAGGGAAAAGGTTAAACAATTAGGGTTTACATATTCCCTTCCATTGACGCCTTTTGACGCCTCTGTAAAAGTCATGTTTTGAAATCATTTGAGCAAATGCTCTATTTATCGCAATGGTTTTAAAACTACACAATTCGTAAAATAGTCGATGAGTGAATGGGTTAAATGGGATAAATAGTTCGTGTGATATTCCCAATGGACAATTGGAGCTAACAATTTTATCATAGGCATGAAATCAAACAAAGGAGAGAAAATCTGGGACGTTGAATTTCATTTCATGATGACACAGTAATGTAGTTCAAGTTTTATTCTAGGGTGGGGATACAAATAACGACTTTGACCCATGAAATGTCAGTACAGAAGAGTTATCGGAGAGTGCTTAACCCTGTATCTCAAGAATGTTCATGTAAGAAATTATAACATCGTGAAAATAAGCTGTAATTTTATTAACACTTTCGCTGCCAATGCCGGATCTGTGATTACCTACGCAAACAGTTTGGATCCAGAAGAGACGCCGAGTAACTCGGCGTCTCATCGGGATCTAAACTGTTTGTTACTGTTACTATGTTTTTGAAACAAAAATGAAGAAAATAAAAAAAAATGAAAAATTATAGCAGACGACAAAGTTGGCAGACGACAGAGTTTGGAAGCGAAAGGGTTAACATAGGGTCGTTTGGCCATTGCAGCAACTGTATAATCAGATAAATGTAATTTCGTAAACAAACAGAGTAGATCCTAATCCTGCAATAGTCATGTGATCTGGGTCTACTCTATTCACATAGACGTTATTAATTGAACCATTTGTGCCCACGATCCCATATATGGGGCGTATGCAAACAGTGTAGACACTGATCAGACGCCGCATGATGCGGCGTCTGATCAGCGTCTACACTGTTTGCTGATAGGAATTTCAATATAAAACAAAACGAAATTGAAAATTTAGGTCATGCATCCCTTAGATTAAAAAAAGGACTTATCCAATCATGGAAGAATCCACTGGGTGAAAATGGGTTAAAATGATTTTCTAATGAGTTATATATTTTAATCGATAAAATGTAAAAGATGCCAAGACAAGTTTGAATAAATTGCAAATGAAATCGAGGGGAAATTAAAACAAACACACAAACAAGGTTTCATGTCAAGAGATGAAAAAAACCAACAAAATATTTATTATACAAGCCTCATGAATAGTATGAAGCGAAGACATAAATTGGACAGGCTGGATAATTGAATGCTGGTAATTGTAATTGCCTTTTCAACAACATTGTACTAACCTTATTCATATCCAGGTTTTCTACAATAAAAACATTATTTGGTCGTCTTTGAAGCCATTTTGACTGCCATATTTTATTAATTTTCTCCTAATGGAATGGGTATATAAATCATGTGCACTATCAATCTATAAATACAGTAAAACCTCTCTAAACCGGACATTCAAATTACAGTAAAACCTCTCTATAACGACCACTAAATTGTGTTAATTAGTTGGTATTTTGGGCTGGCGGTTGCTTAAAGCAAGATGAAAGGTGAAACATTCAGACTCGGTTTTATTGAGTCTGTTCATATAATAATAATAAGTCTTATTCTGATTCTTCAACACACGTGATAGCTTAATGTAAAACGAACTTCCAAAACAGCCGTCTACACTACCATTGCACTGTATCAGCCATTAACGCCATAATATGCATGTCTACACCTTTGTAAACAGAGTAGACCCTGATCAGACGGCTCCTGTAGAAGACGGTTGATCAGGGTCTGCTATGTCTGTTGATGAAATACTACAGATATAATTCTGCAGTTTTGGCCAAGGCTATGTGCAATTATAAAAAAATTCTAATTAATATTCAAGATGTCATTATTTCTTGCATGAATATTCATGGAGTAAAGGGTTATGCCTGGCAGTCGATACGTATAACAGTGCCAACGAACGTCCTTTACAACGACTAACATTGATATCAGAACAGTAAAATCCCTCTAAACCGGACGTTAAATTTAGATAAATATTGGTCTTGGAGATAGGTGGCAGCTTAATTCAGGCTGAAAGTCATGCACACACAGACATTTCCTTTAGCAGCTTTGTGCATGACTTTCACCCTGCATTAAGCAGCCACCTGACTAAAGTATCTAAATTATTCTCTACTAGAAATTCGGTTAAGAGGGGCTTTACTGTACTTATATTCATTTGAAATTCAAATTAAATGAATAATACGTCACTTCTAGGTAACTAATTTCAGCATTCATATAACAATGTAGCGGTAAGGTGTTTTGATAAACTATTTGTATCTGACAGTTTCCTAGACAACATAATTATACAATTTCATATTATTGATTACTTTACGGATTATGTTTGATTAAACTGGAGCCCAGTGTCCACTGAACAGGAGACAGTAACACAGTGTAGGGTCAGATCAGATGGCTCACGAGTTCAGGCACAGGGTTTGCTATTTTCGCTGAATCCATTGATGTTAATGATTTATACTATAGAGTAAAACGTCTCTATAACGGCCATTAAATTGTGTTAATTAATTGGTATTTAGGGCAGGTACCTGCTTAAAGCACGGTGAAAGTAAAACAGAACGCTCCTATACGGTGAAAGTAAAACAGAACGCACCTTTAGGAGTGTTCTGTTTTACTTTCACCTTGCTTTAAACAGCCACTTGCCTTTAACACACGCTACTTGGTGTAAATTAGTGGCCGTTATAGAGAGGTTTTACTATACCAGCAACTCTTCTGTTTGCTGTGGCCTCTCAATATGAAATATGGATGAGTACCAAAATCAGATCTGGACTAGTTTTCCTTAACCCATTACCTCATAGGCTATTTTTAAATATAACCTCTTTGAATAAATCTACCAAAAAGGAGCATTAACTAGAGAAAAGAAAACTTTTAGAATTTTGTAGTTTGAAACCATTGTGATAAATAGAGCATTTGCTCCTATAGGAGCAAATGCTCCATTTATCACAATGGTTTCCCAAAGTAACTTTTACAGCAGAGTCGTCAAAAGTCGTCAATATGAGGGAAAGGGTTAACCTTTACCCCATCCACCAATAGGCATTTCTAAATGTTTGCAAACAGAGTAAACCCACATCAGACGGATCCTACAGGAGCCCTCTGATCTGAGTCTGCTCTGTTTTATTACGATGTAATAAAGATCTGATTTTACTGTTTCTGTCATGGGCAAAACCTCCCTTGCCAATGTGCTATAATAACAATTAATCTATTATATATTAATGATGTTATCATTTCTTTCATGAATATATCTGGTGTAAAGGGTTGAATAATTGAGAATTAACGGGTTAATGTACAATGGTTTATGTCTTAACTTTCTTGTATAATTACAGTAAATCTTTGTAAATTTTACTTGCAATACCTCGGTTGACATTTTAAAAACAACATATTACATACAGCCTGTTTACGTTATAATTGCGATTATTCAATTTTTTTTAATTTCACTTAAGATAAACATATACATTTCTAAAGTGATATTAGTTCTATAATCTTATTGCGTAAATGAAGATTTCATTTGTGTTGCAACCTTACAAGAAAGACATCCGAAGTTTTTTCAGGATGTTTAAACACTCTAACAGTATCGTACATTTTGTTTTTAAGGTAATATGTCAGCGTGTCAGTTTTCGTTAAAATTAATAAGAAAACTCCCAAGAAAGACAAAGTTAAATACCTTTTAAATTGCTGCTGACTAAATACGATACGTACGACAAAACCTCTGCTCAGTGCACACAATTACCCTCTGTTTACAACACAAGTATTACAAGTTACGCCATATCTGCAATGCTTGAACAAAACTCGTAGATGCTTAAATACCTCTATCTGTTACCTTTTACTTCTAAGAAACTTTTGACACTTTTGAAAAATAGAACAGACCCAGGACCGACGGTTCTCGTAAGAGCCGCCTGATCTGTGTGTGTTCTGTTGTCTTATCGTGTAATAAAGATGTGAGTGTATACGTTCGTACAGTATCTCCAATGGCTAAAACCCCTGTGGTCAAATTCAGTAAATTAATAGTCTCGATGTAATGTCTCCTTACATATATATTCACGAAGTAAAGGGTTAAAAATATTTTATCAACATGGGTTTGAATTTATTTACATCAATGATACTGCTTGGAAGCAGGGGCGCAGCTTGGATTAAATGAATGTGTAGACAGGATTTAACCCATTACTCCATGAATAATCATGCAAGCAATATTGACATCATGCATATTAAATATATTAATTGTTATAATAGCACATGGATAAGGAAGTTACGCCGTAAAATAAAGTGTAAAACTCAGAAGAACTTATATCTATATTATGTCATCAGCAAACAGAGCAAACCCTGGTCAGACGGCTCCTATATATCTAGGTCTACTCTGTTTAAAACGGCAAACTGATGGAGTAAAGGGTCTTGCAGCCCAAACACACACAAATATCAAAGCAATAATTTCTGAATATTGCAATTTTGGCATATAGGAAGCTACGCCCCTGGAAAAGGAAAGCAGATGTTTCATTGACCTAATGGCAGACATCGGAGTTTCAATGTTGCAAAATCGCCCAATGCATGCTAAATTTGATTATAAATTGAAAGACTATATAATTATCTACATATCAATATTTGACTCTTTAATTTCAGACACGGTCAAACATTGAAGATCGGGAAAGGTTTCGAGCGAGACTAGCTTATTTCTTAATATACTGTACAGCAAACATCGAGATAACCGCAAGAATTTCCCGCTGTTGAGATAATGACCATGACAAAAATTACAAAGTCAAATATTGACATGTTAACTATTATAAAACATTGAATCTTGCATAAACAAACTCTGATATGCCTTTAAACTGCGTATCGCCATTAAATCAAATTTAAGTAAACATAATCTAAAAACGTCGTCGTGTTATTCAATTCCCCTTTTAGGAATTAAATGATCGGTACAGATATAATAAATACAGTTTAAGCCATTAATGCGACAAAAAAAGAACTCTACTGTTTTGGTATTGCGGTAAGTAGTGGCTTAATACAGGACAAGTGTTATCTAGAAAGTTCCTGTAGGAGCTTTCTGCATTACTTTTGTCGAACATTAAGTAAATACCGACCTTTAAGGACACTTAATTATGTTTATTCATATTGGGGTCGCTTTAGATGGGGTTTACTGTAATCCAATCAATTCAATAAAATGTCAATATATGTGCATTGAGTAAATTTCACTTGTTATATCAGGGATAAGCAATCCTTCCCGTGCCAATTGACAAGTAAGAAGAAATCCATTAAACTGGCCCGCATTGTAGCGTGGGTGAAACGTATTGACATTCTTACTTGATTTTGCACTTTCTGTTATTTAATAGGCATCTATTTCATAAATGATTGGAGCCGGTCTGTATTTATTGTGTTCTGATTTCTGTCAATTAAATGTAGGCAAATGCATGCAATTCGATAAGTTAAGGCGGCTTATAAGAACGAATTTGAACTGGTATCAATTTATCAAATGCCGCCAACGTAATAAAGAAGTATTTGCATATAAATTCTGAGACTGCTATATCAACGCCAAACAAATATACAGTAGAACCTGTTTTAAGCGGCCTTTCGTTTATTGGACATAGGAATATTAACAACAGGTGGTTGCTTAATGCAAGGCAAAAGTAATACAGAAAGTTCCCATGCTATCACCTGCCTTACAAACCCATAATCAGATCTCTTTTTTGATGGTCGCTTAAGCCAGGTTCTACACTAGTGTGTTTTACTAATTCAGTCCCACTTATGACTCATGCATGGATGCGATACTCAATGTTTGTAAGTATTTACTAACGTCTGTCCCGTATTGTCTTGTCACTGTGGACCAACACTTTGTTTTCAAGGTACCGAAAGCGATTATATGCACCAACATTGTAGAGCATGATCCGGAATGGCTTATAAAGAGGACAAGCGAGGTCTTACGCAAGCCTACTACACGTATGTCTGGAATCGTCTGTTCCGAAGTAAACAGTGTTAAATACATTCCAGATTGTTTGTAATCGTCTTCTGCATTTTTAGTGAAATCAATTATATAATAAGCAGGGAAATCGAAACCCTGTATGTCTTAAGAAGTGTTTGAAAGTTGTGGTGATGTAAGGGAATGTAGTAATTTTAAATTACTATATATTTCTGATGTCTTCAAACAAAATGTTGTATGTCTATGCAAAATATATGACTCCTGGTGCGGGGTCAACTTTGACCCCAGGGATGTACATGTTCATGTAATTTGAATAACCTTTGTACAGAACAACTAGATGATGCCTCATGCGAAATATTAAAACTGCAAGCATATAGATATAAAGGTATCGAATGTACATGTGAAGTATGTGACCCTTGTTGCCGGTACAGTATTGATCCATTCGTAAAAAATCTGACCTGAAAACTGACCTACAATATAGGTCAAAGGTCAAGGTCATGCAAACCTTAAAATAGTATACAGCACTGTGCCTTCCCAAGAACAACACCAAACGTTTAGTATCCCAGATTAAGTAGTACAGGAAACACGTACACACGGACTCACAAATAGACATTGCGATTACTATATGCCTCACCAAAGCCTAGCATTGGGGGCATAAACTGTTAAAGTATTTACATATGAAAAGCATATACAGCAAAACATTCCTTAACTGAAATGAACACTAAGGCTGAAGTCAAAACTAGACAGATAGTGGAGTAATGCTGGACAAAAGTGTTGCACAAAACTCAAGATTGCATGAACTTCTTGTAATGTTCTGTCCTGAATCATGGTTCCGGCCGAACGATCTGAATGTCTTGGCCGAGTTTGAAAGGTTTTGTTGTGTTTGCTTTTTCATTATGCAAAGTTAAGTTTGTGTTACATTGTAACCAAAATTTTGTGTTCAACTAGTTATCAAATACAGCTGACGGGTATTTAGTTATTGACGTAATTCCATCAGCCATTTGTGTAAGTTTGGAATACACATAGGTTGACGTATGAATTTAATATGCCTGGGTGTTAATATAAAATGAATTTAAAACAAAAGCAAAGAATGAAACAAACAAAACATGACATACGAAAAGAAGGGTCGATCCCACGATTCCTAGTACAACGTGTTACCCTTACATCACATCACCTAATGTCGTTGTGTTAATAAATTATAACTAATTGACTGTTATTAGCAGGACATCCTTACAAAGGGCAAAATCGAAAGTGCGCAAATGTTAGATTCCGTAATACAAGTTTAAATTCTTATTGAAATGAAGATAACACAATAAAACAAAATTTCATGATATCTAATTGCAATTATACAGTATAATATGTTTTTTTGTAATTATTTCCATTCGATTAAATCGCTTTCAGATACAGAAAGAACTCTTTCATAAATATGTTCATATAAAATCAAATTACAAAAACATTTTACGGAGTTAAAACAGTAATAAATGGGTACCCGCAATAAATTTGGAAAACATTGAAAACGTGAATTTTAAAATTTGAGCTAACAAAAACATCTGTAGCAGTCGGAATTTATAGAAACACAGGACAGTAAATCATGCGCACTATTCAAAACCGTATGAAATTGTGCTGCCGAAGGCATCATTACTCGAGCTTGTGTTTATCACTTGTATCTGACCAACATATCTGTATCTCTTTCCCTGACACCACATAATACGCAGTAACAAGACAAACATTCGTCTTTACCAGCCGCACGCTATTTACATATGATCATTCTCATCCTCACTTTGGCACACTTTTAGACTGATGTCACGAGGTATAGGTTACTAGTATCAACACATGTATATGTCATAGAGTACAGTTTGTTATGGATGGATCAAAGAATAAATACTTTGAAAATATACTTGTTTCTCGTGTTCTTTTCAGTTTCCCAAATACATTCTGTAGCTAGGGAAATAACAACTAACTTATAACCTAACTTTAATCACGGGAATCACGGGTCATTCGTATTTTCGACATATTCAGTTGACAGCCATTTTTGAATTCTGGCATGATTTTGATTAAATTCTGGAGGAATTCTATATTTTACCAGAGGTAACTATTTCTTCATTTCATCCATAACGATTCTTGTTTAACAGTTTATTTTCTTGAACGTTAATTATTTGGTTAAACTGTAGAATGACATGTAAAGGTTTGGTAACTATGCTACGTATTCACCGTGCCGTTGTTTTGTACATGTAAGTGTGTTTACAAATCGTCTCCGACGATCAGATATATTTGACTATCTGCATCTTTTATATATTTGATGTATGCCTTTTGCTTATAATATTTCTCATTGTTTCAGATAGTATACCAATAAATCGAGAACCACATAGACTTGTTACTTATACAGTAAGGAACCCTATGAAATATAGCCTTGGTGTGCAAGTCGGCTTTTATGGTGATGTGGTAGAGTGTTTGACCAGGGGTCTCGAGGTTCCGAGTACGGTAACCACAACCGACGGATATAAAGAAGCATAATTATAATTTCAGGAGCAGTTTGATTTCTTTCTGCACTATTGGTCTTAGATATCCGTTTTAATACTTGTAATAATCTTCATGTATCGTCATTAAAAGTATTACAGTGAAACTCGATACTACGAAATTTTATTAATGAAGAATGTTTGTCTTTGTATGCAGGTGACTGCTAAATGCAGGGTGAAAGTCATGCAGAAAGCTCTTAGATGCATTAAGTATCTAAGTGTCCGAATAATCGATATTATACTGTAATTGTATATTGTTTATTTTCTGCACGTCTATGGTTAGCACTGTTTAATCGTCCTTTTCACACATGCAAATTCGTCACATGTGTGAAAATTTCGTAGGAATTCATCACATATGTTTGACAAATACGTACGAAAATGTCATACATTTTTTAAAATTTAGTTATGTACGTTTACTCCACCAAAGCAGAAACGTATACTTCACATGTCAAGATTGTAGGAAAAATACATATGTAAAATATTATTTACACGAAAATTTCACACATTGCAAACAACAGTTTATGCAACTCAGATACATCAAGGACGTGTTGTTGTACTCTGCTTGGTAAAGCCCTAATATTTTAAAGAATGACAGAACATATGGAGCAGATGAACCATGCAGATCTTTGGGTCATAGGAACAACGGTCAGTGTCACAGAGGGGTAAATGTCATATGTCATTTTCTTCAGCTCATAGTATCTTGAAAATCATTTGATACTGATGACTCATACTTCGATTCAATGTCTATAACTCTTGATTTAACCCTTTTGCTGCCAAGCTCTGTCGTCTGCTAACTTTGTCGTATGCTACACATTTTCATTCTTTTGACTTTCTTCATTTTTCTTTCAAAAACATATTAAAAGTAACAAAGAGTTTGGATCCTGGTGAGACGCCGAGTACTTACTTGGCGTGTCATCTGGATCCAAACTGTTTGCATAGGTAATCACAGATCCGGTATTGGCAGCGAAAGGGTTAAACACTTTATAAAAAAAGTGGTTTAAGTCAACATCGAATGGGTTATATCATACATACCAAGACAATGTGAAATGTGGAAGATCAGGTCCATAGCACAAAGGTTAAGAGCACAGTGCACTCTGAACTTGTTGAATTTACAATATAAGACTTATGATGGTATTGTTTTGTGTCTGGGACAATACTTTGCCATGAATAGTAAGAATATAGAATGACCTAGATAGAATGTTTATAATAAAATGAATAGCTGTTGCGAGCAAGTAACAGTAAACGGAAAAGGTCACACTGCACTTTTGAACTTTATTGATTTTCACTATGTAACTGTAGTGATTGAGCTGCATATATATTGAAGTTCAAGGTCACAGTACATTTTGGAAATCTTCTATATGTAAAGTGTATTGATGGTACAGATTATGTTGACTTAACACTTCTCAGCAAGAATATTCATATAATAAAGGGTTAACAGAGCAGGATATCATTTTCATGAGAACACATACTGACAATATGATTGAGATCGATTTTAAATTAACCTATTCATTTCCATATTGGGAAAATCAGTCTAGTGGAGGGGGCACAGCAAACGCAATACTTGCTGGAATAAATCTTTGCCATTGATATAGCCCTCTGACATGGTCTACACTGTTTGCATATGTCCTTTTAAACATTTCCCTCATATAAAACGTGTGTTCACGCATTTGCAAACAGAGTAGACCCATATCAGATAGCCCATATGGGGTCCGTCTGATCAGGGTATGCTCTGTTTGCTAGTGGAATATGAAAGATCTGATTCTTTACTTTCTAAAATGGCTGCAATGTTCCACCTTCCATATTTCTTTATGACAACTTTGTGCATGAATATTCAGTAAGTCCTGAAATTTGGAATAAACATAGAATAGGGAAACCAGGCACTAATGTGTTAATGGTCATGTCATGTCGGTAAAGTTTAGCAAGATCGGTGCACAATATTGATCTGCATTTTACGATGTTATGTAAACGGTGGTATTCACATAAGGTTTGTCTGCCGAGAGACGATGCGCTAAATATGTGTTTATGGACAAGTTTTAAAGTGACATTTACTGCTCAAGGCCATTGTCTGCAGACACACGTTATAAGTACGTACCTATTACCAACCTTTACATGCTATAAGTGATGTCTGATTGACCCCGAGTCTGTTACAAGTTTCATTAAAACATTTACTTCCGATTATGACGTATTTGAGGAACTATTGGTCGAGTTTCAAACAGCATGGATCCAGATATGACGCCAATTTACCGGATTTTTCATCCGGGTCCAAGCCGCTTGAATGTGTCAGTAAGGTCGCGCTTAGCAGGGGTAAAGGGTTAATATATGTCACTTGTTCGTGCTCTAAACAAAATTAATTCAATACGTACATTTAACCCTTTCCATGTTCTACGTTTATTCCAATTTTCAATACCCACTGAATATTCATGGACAAATAGTTACAACCAAATATGGAAAGTAGAACAGTATAGCCATTTTAGAAAGTAAAGAACACAAATTTTCAAATTCTAGTAGCAAACAGAGTAGACCCTGGTCAAACGGCTCCTGAACTGGATCTACTCTATGAGCAAATGCGTGAAAACACGTACCCTGGGGGTCAATGGGGTCTACCGTGCACCCCTAGACTTTTTTCATGGGTACCAAAATGTTCAGAAAAGTCTACTGAATTAGAATCGAGAATGTACTCATTGACAAGTTTAATTTCTTTTAGGCTTTGTGTATTTTAACCGTTTCCATGGCAACCCCCGATTTTTCATAAAGATGACCCATACCTCCAAATTCGCCCATACCACAGAGAGTTTTTGGCCTAAATCTATAAAACTGGTATCTAATTAAAACTAAGACACTGTGCTTTAATGTCCAGGCTGGTTTCCTAAATTACCTTATTTGCATACTCATGAATATTAATCAGAACATTAAAAATAGTAAATAAAGTATAGAAATAACGTAAACCTTTTACTTTTTTATCCTACAAATATCAGAAAGCAACTTCAAATGCAGTTTAACATGATGAAAATATTCTGAGTAAACAAAAAAATCTAATTTGAGGACCGACAAATGACTTTAAGTATCGTTTTAACCGTTTCCATGGCAATCCCCCAGTTTTCGGAATGATGGCACATACCTGCAAAATCGTCCATATCATAGCCAGTTTTTGTCCTAAACCTATAAAACAGGTACCAAATTGAAGATAAGACATTGTGCATTTATTTCTAACTATTCCTTGAAATTGCCTAGAGAGTGTTTGTGTTAATTGTATAAAACTGGTACCGAACTAAAGCTAAGACCTTGTGCTTTTATTTAAAGGAATTACCTTATTTGTATACTCATGAATAATAATGAGAATAATAAGACAATAGGAAATAATACAGAAATAACGTAAACCTCTAAATTTATATCCTACCAGTATCAGAAAGCAACTTCAGATGTAGTTTAAATTGATGACAGAATATTCAGAAAGCAAAGTATCTAAATTGATAACCAAACAATGAACTTTAAGTAACATTGTAACTGTTTCCATGGTAACCGATCCTTTCACACATTTTTGAAAATTGACATCTACCTGTAATACTTCGCTAGATCTCAGTTATTTTTTATGAATTATGAAGTCAATTGTTACAAACTTTGTTGTATTAGTAAACATAACTTTTCTAACACAATGTATAACATAATTTACATATGTATGAATATTTATGAGAACTGTAAAATATGTTGAAATGTTCGAAAGACACCAGTCTTTCTCTTATAAACCAAACAAAAATCCAAAATGTTTAGCTAAAGTTTAAAATGAACGCTGAATATCACCAAGATAAATAAATAAATTTGGGACAAATTATATAGCACTGATGTTGATATATGCGTTTCCTAGGCAACCACTTTAACCTCATTGTGCATATAACATGTTTGGCAGTATGCCGAGCACAACATTAAACCATTGTCCAAATATAGATTGCTATGATAAATTTACCTTTTGGTGATGAAGTGGGGATAATCCTGCAATGCCCAGCGCTAAACACATGAAAATTGAGTCATGCACATCTGCTATTTGTGGTTATCATGTATGGAAAGTATCAACTGAATCTAAGTTCAGGGGAGAAAAATCTGCAATGTCCAGCACTAAACACATGTCAATTTGTTTCTTGCTTGCACATGTGTTTGTGGTTATAATGTATGGCAAGTATCAACTGAATAACTTTGAAATTGAGAGAGGAGTTCGTGATACCAATTCCAATGTTTCATGCAACAATAACAAAAACATACTCAAAGTTCAAGGGGAGATCATTCTGCATTGCCCAACACTTACGCATGAAAAGTGAGTGTTGCACATCTACTATTCATGGTATTATATATACCACTTATACAGTGAATAACTTTCAAACTGGAGGAGGCGTCCGTGACACCATCTCCACATGTTTCATGCCAAAATGACAGAAAATACTCTAAGTGCAAGGGGAGATAATTCTGCATGCCCAATAGTAAACACTTGAAGATTGTGTTTTACACATCAATCATTAATGGTTATTATGTATACCAAATATAAAGTCAATAACTTTAAAACTGAATGAGGAGTTTGAGACACCAACTAACCATGATAAAATGCGGACGGACCGACCGACTGACCACCCAACCGACCGACCGACCGCCCGACCGCTGGACAGGCTGATTGCGGAGGTGTAAAAAGTGAAACGGTTACATTATTTACGTTATTTCTATATTGTTTTTACTATTTGTACTGTTCTCATTAATATTCATGAGTATGCAAATAATATTTCAAGGAATAGTTAGAAATAAAAGCACTAAGTCTTATCTTCAATTTGGTACCAGTTTTATAGGTTTAGGACAACCACTGGCTGTGATATGGACGATTTTGTAGGTATGGGCCATCATTAAAAAAACGGGGGTTGCCATGTGAACGGTTAAAACGTTACTTAAAATTAACGTTTTGGTCCTAAAATTAGATATTTTGTTTGCTGAGGATTTTTCATCATGTTAAACTGCATTTGGAGTTGTTTTCTGATATTTGTAGGATGAAAAAGTGATAGGTTTACGTTATTTCTATACTTTGTATTACTATTTTTAATGTTCTGATTAATTTTCATGAGTATGCAAATACGGTAATTTGAAAAACAAGCAGTACATAGAAGCACAACGTCTTATCTTTAATTTGGTACCAGTTTTATAGGTTTAGAACAAAACTAGATGTGATATGGGCGAATATGCAGGTACATGCATGAGTCATCATTTTGAAAAAAAATTGGGGTTGCAATGGAAACGGTTAAAATACACATAGCCTAAAAATAAACTTGAGTACTTTCACGATTCTGATTCTATAGGACTTTTCTGAAAATGTTGGTACCTATGAAAAAAGTCATAGGGGGTGGGGAGGGGGTGCACGGTTGACCCCATTGGCCCCCTAAGTAACGTTTATATGAAGAAAATGGTAATAATATCCAAATAGCATCATGTTCGAATTGAATCACCAAATGCTTTTTGTGTACCGGTATATTGTAAATCACTTTTAATGCTGAGTAAGTGTTGAACATATTCTTTAATTGAGTGCAATAGGTCAGTTTAACGTCACTTCGTGAAATTGTAATTGATGGTTTGCAAATTAGAATTGAAAGAGCAATAAATTCCTGGAATCTGGGAACTAGAGTGCAAAATCCTTGAAAGCGGTGCTCTTCTAGTAACAGACTAATCATCAGGAAATTTCTCTGAAATTCCATTGTGTCATTTGACAAAGAAACATTTATATGAAGCGCATGTGACATTTTACTTTCGTTTGAAACAGCACAATGCATTTCGAATATCTTAATATTTTGAGGGGAAAATAAGTACAGTCAAACCTCTCTAAACCGGGCGTTCAATTTAGTATAAATATCGGTCTTGGAGACAGGTTGCAGCTCAATGCAGGGTGAAAGTCATGCAGAAAGCTCCTCTGGGAGCTTTCTGCATGGCTTTCACCCTGCATTTACAGCCACCTGCTTAAAGTATCTAAATTCTTCTCAATTAAAAATCCGGTTTAGAGAAGTTTTACTGTAGTTCACTTTTGAACACATTATATTTTTTTATATCTTTTGATTTATACATGAAATACGTGTACAGTAGAACCTGTCTTAAGCAGTCTTCAAATTATGTAAACAATCGGTATACTTATGTGTATGTAAGGCATGTGGTAGGTAGCTTAAAGCTTACTGGTTCGACAGGGTAATTTGCTGCATGTCAATCAGTTACTGTCCTACCTTTGATTTTGTCTCGAGTATGCGTTAGATTCGGAGATCATTTTCAGTTAGTGATTGTTGTTGGGTTTACTACTCTGTGTCACTTATATGTCAATACTATGGATTATAGTGTTTAAAATAACAATATAGCTTAACAATAGCGGCATATCAGGGTCCATGCTTATAAAGCTTTTTAGTTGAGTCTGAGGTCGTTCTCAAGCTTTTGATTGGTCAGATTGAGTTCTCAAGCTTTTGATTGGTCAGATTTGAGCCTAAGGCTCAAATCTGACCAATCAAAAACTTGAGAACGAACTCAGACTCAACTAAAGGTTTTATAAGCATGGACCATGGTTTAAACATATTTTGTTACTGAAATTTTACAAGGATACTAGCGGCATATTTAGAAAGAAGCAAATTGCTTCAGTTAACCATTCGTACCATCTGACAGACATTTTCAAACAGCTTGGGTCCAGAAGAGATGCTGAATAACTTCGCATCTCATCAGGATCCAAGCTGTTTGACACTAGACTAATAGTTGCTCCAAAGATTTAATTAACCCTTTCCCTGATGATTATTCATGAAAGAATGAATATTAATAAGATGTTTATAAAATGGCATTGAAACACAGTACACTTTGGCTCAGGCAAAAGCTGTAGAATCAGACATATATTACACCATTGGCAAACAGAGCAGACCCTGATCAGACAGCTCCTATATGGGTATACTCTGTTTGTAGATGCGTCAAAATGCGCTTACATAAGAGAAAAGGTTAATCGAAAGTAGGTAAAACTGGTAAAACGTTGGATTTTAGCAGACATGCTTTTTTCTGCAAGCTAATGTTTAACTCATTACCTCACAGACTATTTTTTAGACCCAACCTCTTTGAATAATATCAAACCGAAAGGAACATTTACTAGAGCAAATCAAACTTTTAGAATTGTGCAGTTTTGAAACCATTGTGATAAATGAAACATTTGCTCCTGTGGAGCAAATGCTCTACTTATCACAATGATTTCAAAATGTGACTTTTACAAAGGCGCAGAAATGAGTCATTAGGAGGGAATGGGTTAACATACGTTCTTTTGAAAAAAATACGTTTTGACCTCAACATTTGAGTGTAAAACCTTGGATAAAAGAGAAAAAACAAACACTTCATCACTAAGTTGCTGTATCATACGTGTATGTTTTACAAGGCCCCGTTACTTATCACTTTCCCTGTTCAGCATTCATGTAAGGAAAAATGGTATCATGAATATTTATTAGCAGAAATTTTATGATGTAAACTTTTCAAGGGAATATTTTGCTTTGACAAAAACTGTAGCATCAGATCTATATTGTGTCTTATATGAGCCGTCTGATCTGGGCCTACTCGGTTTGCAAATGCTTGAAAAGGTGTTTATATGAGGGAAAGGGTTAAATCGTTTTGTTATGTTTTGAAGCTGAAGGTGTCATACATGATCAAATGCATTTGCTAAACTTCCTTTGCTTAGCTGATTCAAAATAAGATTTACTCAGCGATAGACACGTACAGCACGTACAGTAAAACCTCGATTATTCGAATTTTCTATTTTATTCGAATTAAGATCCTTTTAGGCAGGGGGCTGCCTAATGCATGTTGAAAGTCAGGCAGAAAGCTCCTAGAGGAGCTTTTTGCATGACTTTCACCATGCATTTAGTTGCCACCTGCCTTAAAGATCGATGATAATACGAGTTTTAGTGTTCGAATAATCGAGAGTTTACTGCATTTTGTCCTATGTCCTTTAATACAACTTTGTATTGTAATATTATGAAACAAAAAACGATTTTTCAAGGACATCATCGAGAAATTAATTTGCTCTTCGCATTTGGCACATTTTGTATTGAAATTGATTTTGTAATACTGTTTTCATTATTCATGCACACTTCTGAAGGAGAGACCTTGTTTTGAGAGTAGTGCTGTCACAAATAACATGATATTTGAAACGACTCCAAATATCTAAGGAGTATTTCATGTATATGATAGGTTGATATTTAAATGTTACCAGATTAACCCTTTCGGCGCAAAATTTCTAATTGTCATCTGCAATCAAAGTTTGTTAAATCATTCAGTAAAATAAGAAAATGAGATAAATAAATGCAAATTTCAAAGGAATAAAGCACACATATAGAAATGGAGATTAAGCCAAATAGTGAAGTCCCTGATCAGACGCCGCCTTGAAAAGGCGGCGTCTGATCTGGGACTGCACTATTTGTCGTGGTGCATTTTTGCGACTGCGGAGGTGAAAGGGTTAACTGGATGTTATTGATTGATAGGAAAGCCTTTTTCTAAATCTGTAGAACATGTCTGTAGTAGTAGTACCTTTTTAAGCGATAATGAGATTACACGATTTATTACACAGAGCTAGTTTAAATATCCTCCGCTTTAGTAGTTGTAAGTTTTGCGAAGCAAGTGATGCTCGAGCAAGCCGCGTGGAGATTTAACAACACGTGGCATTATACATCAGGGACAATTTGAGCTTGCAACATAGAGGAAAAACGAGTTTGACCAGACGATGTTTTGTAAATTTTGCGCACAGCTCGGGTGTCCGTTGTTATAAATTCATGCTAATTTACAAAAGGTTTATGACAAAAAGTACTTTAAAGTACGTATAGTATAGCTTTTAACCCTTACAGTACGGGAAATGAGTCACTAATGTCCGACAGTGTAGACCAAAATGAGAGGGCCCCTGTCTATCATGTTACACATTTCATTAGAAAACATGCTAAATATCCACTATAAGTTTGGCCTGTTTGAATTTTGGAATAGTCCATATGAACATTCAGCATTGTAAGGATGAAATATGTGCAGGATTTTAGAGAGAGTCGGGAGTCAGTTGAAAATGACTTCGTAATCGTTGTGACGGGAAATGATGTTGCTGTCACAAAACAATTATCTAATGAAGATGGACGATATACAGTGCAATTTAGATTTCATCATACCCCTCAGATCTGTGATCGTGGATATATTGTTTTTGCCCTGTCTGTCTGTTTGTTTGTTGATTGGTTGGTTTGTCTGTCACGTCTGTTAACGTTGGCGATAATTCTGTCGCCATTGCATATACACACTTTAGGGGTGATTTATTAAGTTCAATAGCATACATCAAGATCATAGGACATATTGGGGACATAGTGTTTCACAAACACATATTGTTTTAAGATATTACGTGAACGGCTTAGGCTTCTGAAGGTCTACGCTGGAAGGGTTCCCAATTGCTCACAGGTGAGCAGAAACGAATTAGGGTTAAATTGGCATTATAGAAAGTATATGAAAGTACGAAAAGTGTGAGGTACATTGTCTGAAATAAAAGGTTACTGGTGAATCAACCTGGGTCCATGCTTATAAAGCTTTTTAGTTGAGTCTGAGTTTGTTCTCAAGCTTTTGATTGGTCAGATTTGAGTTCTCAAGCTTTTGATTGGTCAGATTTGAGCCTTTGGCTCAAATCTGACCAATCAAAAACTTGAGAACGAACTCAGACTCAACTAAAAGTTTTATAAGCATGGATACTGGATACACCATTTTGAACCGGTGTTTAAGACCAGGCATAAGGTTTAGATTGTGTATGAGGGTGAAATACCCATTCATTGGCCAACTATAGCATTAACTCCCAGTGAGATTTTTTTTTATTAATTGCTAGAGGTATAGATACATGTTTCTTTCCTTAATAATATAAAAACTGGTGTTTAAAGAAAACAACTAGTTAAACGACATGCTGTAAGAAACAGGAATTTTAAAGTGCTGGTATTGCTTCGTTTTAAAATATTGTTTGAGACTACTAAGTTTATTCAAACCAATTTGCTTATCTTCTTTTTGTCTTTTCCAAGCAATTAAGGACTAATTCTAGTTCAAAATGGAAGTTTTTCATGTGAAAGAAAGGAAAAAAGTATATATACCTCCTTTATTCGGCAAATCGTCATTTCCAAAATAAATAGTTCCTAGTGTGACATGTGGCTAAGTGAAATTAGAATGTCAGCCGGTCACGAGATCATATAATGACACGTAACTAAGAGAAGGAGGAGTATGACAGCCGGACATAAGGCCAGGTGGTTTACATGTGAGTGTATGACATTAAAATAGCAACTGAACAAGAGGGTGTGTTGTTAATTAGTTTAATTCAAAGAACACCTTTACAAAACGCATGTATGTCCATTGATGAATATTATTCACAAATATGTACGGCACATGACAATTATGGTTTAATGCTGTTGTCTACAAACTCAAGTGGCAGATACACATTGTATTGGTAGTGCTAGCATTGTTCTGAAATTACGTCGGTTGTAATATGATAATTATCGCAGCCTTTAATTTTCGCTTCACCTCGCCGTTTAAAATACAGGTAAAACCTCTCTAAACCGGACATTAAATTTAGTATAAATATTGGTCTTGGAGACAGATGACAGCTTAATGCAGTGTCTAAAATCTTATCTGTTAAAATTCCGGTTTAGAAAGGTTTTACTGTACACATATGTTTCCCATTTCAACGGTGAATAATTTTCTCATGATCACGCGATTGCCTTTAATATTTCTGTTGCGTTTTTGTAAAATTACAAGCTTCGGAGATGGACTAATTGAATCGTTAAATATGAGGTTCGAAATAATTGAGTCGTTGAATATGAGGTTTGCAAATGATGGGAGAAAAATAATTGGTTTCCTTTCGTTGAATTGCAAAATGTCTTGAATGATTCTAAAATTCAATCTAATGATGAAGAAATTTGCACTTTACAGTCTGTGAAATACATTTGATAAAATTGCGTAACTTTTAACTCTTTTCCTGATAGAGACTCTGGTTCCCATCTTTGCTAAAAGAGTAGACGCAGATCAGACCACTCATGAATGTAGGGGTCATGTGACCAGGGTCTGCTCTGTTTGCATATAAATTATATTGATGGGCTTACGTAAATACGAGCGTATATCAAAAGGATACTTGTGTTTTGCCTTCCTCAGGCACATATACTACTAGTCTAAGCTTTCCTTTTAGGAGGAAGTGAGTACATGTTTGAAATGGCGTTTTCTTCCTAGAAATAGTTTCAATGTCTGCAATTTATTTGTCAAGTCTTTGTACGTCTAAAATTCAATATTCATTTTTATTTGTGGAGGAGCTGGTTTTGAAACACTTTCATTTTATATCACACTCTTCAGATTTTGAATTCAGAATGAGTTTGTCAAAATACAATTGCGGAAAGTTCAGTTTGTATGTACATGGAATGCTTAAGGACAAAACAATCTTTACACTTACTTGCTGTGAAAAATACTGTCTGTTCAAATTTAGATAGGTTGCCCTGATATCAACCCCTGATTTGACCAAACTACTGGCCGAGTGTGAATCAGTATGGATCTGGTTGAGAGTGTCTTACTTGATATCTAGGATCAAAGCTATTTGCAAATGCGGGTCTCGTCGCGAAAAGCGGGGATAATTGTTACGAATCATGCGTACATTGAAACCATTATAAATAAGTTATTTTAGTATTTCATGAGTTCAAAAAGCACTAGTCCTCGAAAGCTCAGCATGTTTGAGTAAAACTTTAATAGAAAGTGGGGGCATTATATTAAAAAAATAAAACTGGTGACCTATCATATGTCATATATTAAGAGATAGCGATTTGAATGTCAAATGTAACCATCACCAATTTACAGCAGAAATATTAATTCAAATTCACATCCAATTCTTGTTTAATCTGTTTTAACAGAGGGGAAGATTTTGCATAACATGGTTAGAAAGTAAATTGTTTGCATAATTTGTCGGCTTTAACCATCTTTTCAAAAGACATTTGAATCTTTATTAGCATTTAGTTCTAAACGAACATGGTGAGCTGTACTTTACTGGGTATTTTGCATTCACTGGTTGAAGACTACACATGATCAAAGTGTCACGAAAAGCTAATGATGGCAACGAACATTCTTTAATTAACCCATCCAAATGTTAATGAGCAGCTAATGGTGAAAGTCTCATTTAAGTTTACAAAACAATCTGAATAATATTATCAAACTATGATGTGACGGCTATGATCTAATTATGTCCTCCACAATTTCATTTGCTGTTGTTAAAATGTCTCGTAATGGCTAATCAAGTTTCCCTTCAATCTGAAACTGTTTGTGTTAGAAACGGAAACATTCGTGGAACTGTAGACGACAGAGACGTCCTCGAGAGGATCATTCAGACGGCTCTAGTGCAATGGTAATACACCACGTACAGAAGTTCGGCCATTTTCCCATTCATGTGCTGTCAGAAGCGCATCCAATGTTACGTATACGCTCGTATTTACGCATGTTACGTATACGCTCATATTCACGTAACTATGTTTAGTGTAGTAAAATCAAATGTTACGTAAACGCTTGTAGCTACGCATGTTTAGTATCGTAAGCGCATCAAATTATACGTATGCGCTTGTATTTACGCTTGTTTAGTGTCGTAAGCGCATAGATTGATACGTATACGCTCGTTTTTACGCATGTTTAGTGTCGTAAGCGCATCAAATTATACGTATACGCTCATATTTAAGTATGTTTAGCGTCGTAAGCGCATCAAATGATACGTATGCGCTCGTATTTACGCTTGTTTAGTGTCGTAAGAGCATCGATTGATACGTATACGCTCGTTTTTACGTATGTTTAGTGTCGTAAGCGCATCAAATGATACGTATACGCTCGTATTTAAGTATGTTTAGTGTCGTAAGCGCATCAAATGATACGTATACGCTCGTATTTACGTATGTTAAGTGTCGTAACCTTTAAAATGCTGTTTTGTAGTCGAATAACGCAGTGGTTAACGCTTATAACGCTGAATTTTCAATTGGACTATTCCAAACTTTGAATATGACAAACAGCGCAGACACCCCTATCACCAGGGTCTACACCGTTTGCAAATGACTTTCGTTACTCGTTCCCTGCATTGTAAGGGTTAACTATTGAGCCCATTTAGTATGAAAACTTTAAACTTGCTAAATGATTTTGAATGTTGAACAGTGATACCCCTGATCAGAGGGCCTTTGAGCTGGGTCTACAGTGTTTGCAAATGACAGTGCTTAGGTCTCCCGCATTCCAAGGAGTAAAATTAATTTACAACATTAGCTATGTAATGGATTCAAAGTTTGTTCCGCTGTTATTATGAAATTAAAGACAGCACTGCAACATCAAACGTGGAAAAGCAGTCATACCAGGAGCGCCACGACACGACAAGGTCCACATAAAATACACTGCATAAGATACCAATAAAGGTCTCCTTTATTCTTGCCATATAACAAACGCCGTAAGAACACAGCCTTTCCAATAATTAGATCTGTTTTTATAGCCACTAGACAGGTTGTACTGTAGTTAAACATTGAATATATTTTGTCAGATTGTCTTGTTTGAGCGATATTGTGCAGCTTTCAAAATATTCCAATATAATTTCCAAGATGTAACGGCCCAGAGGTCCAGATACGATGCATAACATTTTCAAGAATAACGTCTTAGTTTCCTCACCAAACCCTATGATGTGACCACTGTTTCGAGACAATTCCAAAGAGTGGTCACAACAAAGAGTTGGTGGAGAAAAGACGATTTAGTACAGTGAACCCTCATTATACCGGCATTCGTTACAATGGCGCCCTCGTTATACCGGCAGTATGTATTGAAACAAAATTACTATTAAGTCTTTGAAACAACCACTGAATAATTAGGCGCAATGCCAATAAGACAGGTGATCGCTTAATGCAGACCACAGGAAGTGCACAAAGCTCCCAAAGGGTTCTGCATTAAGCGTTCACCTGTTGGTACTAGTTTAAAACTCGACATACAGTTCCTTTCAAATATAAACTCGTTATAACGGCAACCTCGTTATACCAGCAAAATGTCTGGAAACAAACACTTCCGTTGTAACGAGGGTTCACTGTACATGAGTACGCACGTTTGTGTGTTGCTCCGTAACCTTATCACACTGCTTTATAGGGTTCACTTGTATACATTTCATGGAATTCATGGTGTGTGATCTCTAACATTGGTATCATAACATGATACTCAACGGGATATCGGTTTCTTTTCCCCCATATCAACGGTCGTGACTTTGTAAATAGACGTTCACGTTTGGACAATTATCGTGTCCGTGTTCTTTGCAGTTGAATTTGTAATAATGACACATTACCAATAGTTACAAACACTCTCAATTAAATATTTTTTTCCAGTGCTTGATGAATTAATACATGGCAACTCGTATCGCAAATTTCAATAACACTGCACAATCAGATTCGCTAAAGACACACAAGCGAGTAGAACATGTTCCTCTGCAATGCAGTTAACCCTTTCAACATTGCATTTTCAGAGTTAAATAGCCCATCGGTGTTTGACTAAAGAGTACACACAGTTTGAAAGGCTGAATTGTGCTAGATGATCTGGTTCTACACTGTTTGCAAATGACAGTGCATGCATGTCCTACTTTGAAATGATCAATGCGTTTCAGGGGAATTTACCCATAATTCATGCAACTGAACTGTTAATGCTAATTGCATATCTAACAATGTATACTCTACCAGGGTAAGTAAAACCTCTCTATAACGGTCACTAAATTACAGTAAAAGCTCTCTATAACGGCCCCTAAACTACAGTAAAACCTCTCTATAAGGGCCACTAAACTACAGTAAGACCTCTCTACAACGGCCACTAAATTTCAGTAAAACCTCTCTATAACGGCCACTAAATTGCAGTAAAACCTTTCTATAACGGCCACTAAACTACAGTAAAACCTCTCTATAACTGCCACTAAACTACATTTTGTATATGATCGATAAATTATATTCACAAAACACATAAACATGCCAAATCATTACTGTAACTTCAAGGAATTATTGGTTATATTGTTTGATATTAATATACATATTAGTGTTTGTCTGTTTATAGTCTGAGTAATTTAATAACATCATACTCTGATGACTGTCTTTAAATATTAAATTTTAATCATGGATTACAGTAGACCAGAAAAAGGTCTAATTGTGTCCCGTATAGGCAGGTGGTAGCTCCGCCGTGACTGCATATTCTGACGTATTGTCATGTTATGTCTGTTCAAACTCTTATGTTAGGAGAACCACCTCTCTGCAGTGACTTCTTAAAAGTCGTTAACACATAACACATTAACCCCTTCCCTTGTGAGACATTGCAAAAAGAGTAGAACCAGACTAGATGGCTCATGTAGGAACCGTCAGATCAGGTTTTACTTCGCTTACTCAGTTTTTGATAAAAGGTATGGGGAATGGGTCTCCTAGAATCATATCTTGAGACGATATTCTATTTTAACCAGTTTAACCTGCTGTTGTAATTTATATTTTGACTGTAATCTGAGTTGGCAATTTTATAACTTAAATGATATCAATTTCACTTAGTAGGAGCCAATATCAGTTTTGCTCAACTCAAATGGTTTAAAACCTTGAACAGTCTACAAAATCAATAAATTATGAGGAGGATCATTCAACTTAAAACTATTTGATTATTAAGGATTGTTAGCTTAGTTTATTAATGTACAGAAGGCAACACATTTAGCTTATTCATGAAGATTTCATATGGATTGTATACAGTTTAAATTTGTTTACTGCTTAGGGTATGGAGTTCCCTTAAGTTCAACTTTTAAATATTAATTCTTTGAATACCGATATTAGGAAATGTCAGGAGACATTTAAATCTAGCCAGGGAGTACTATCCCGCATTAAGCAGACATCGGTCAAAAATCTAATCTAAATTCGTCTCTACTAGAATTCCGGTTTGGAGGGGTTTACTTATACAGTAAAACCTCTCTATAACGACCACTAAATTACATAAACTATTTTGTGTTAAAGGCAGGTGGCTACTTAAAGCAAGGTGAAAGTAAAACAGAACGCTCCTATGGGAGCGTTCTGTTTTACTTTCACCTTGCTTTAAGCAGCCACCTGCTCTAAATACAAACTAATTAACACAATTTAGTGGTTGTTATAGAGAGGTTTTACTGTATTCATGAGGTAGAGTGTTAACTAGTCGTTACGGAGAGGTTGTACTGTACAATACGAGTATCAAACGACGGTAATTGGTGGACAAGTTAGCGTATATCAGTGTTAGTGCGGCTGTTAGTGACATAATGAGTAACCCATTGAGTACAAACTGTGTAGATTCAGAGTTCATACAGTAGATGATCCATCAGTGTTTCACGATAGAACCAGTGTTTGACCTCATTAATATCTAGGAAATACAGACTGTATGAATACTACTTATCTAGATACAGTAAAACGTCTCTATAATGACAACTAAATTACATCAATTATTTTGTGTTAAAGGCAGGTGGTTGCTTAAAGCAAGGTGAACATAAAACAGAACGCACCTATAGGAGCGTTCTATTTTACGTTCACCTAGCTTTAAGCAGCCACCTGCCCTAAATATCAACTAATTAACATTATGTAGTTGCCGTTATATAGAGGTTTTACCGTATTTATAAGCCGTTATCATATAGATGGAAATGAGTAGTGCCATAGTTGGGAGTAGTTTAGTGTAAAATGTGATACAAAGTAAGTTTCAGACATGTGTGTACATGATCTCTTCTTAAGAATTGCAGAATCTGCTTTCGGGTGTATGTTTACGACTCTTGTGTCGAATGCATTATGCATTGTCTAGGCCGTTTAGAAGCATTTTAAATAGTTTAAGATCTCGAACAAATAATGTTTTCGTATAAGAAATTCAGTTCGAAGAGTTCAAACAACTATGTCTAGTTTTTGGAAACGAAGATTAGTGTAAACCTATCGCATGGAATGTTGGACAAACTCGTCTAGAAAATTAATCATTGACACTACATAGACCTTTTGATTAACCTGTCAATCACTTTTTCCCCTTGTTAACGATTCGTTTGTTGTGATTAAAATGCAACTGTATTACAATAAAATTGAACTGTATGTGTGCATAACGCACGATGTACTACTTTCGACAAAAATGCGTGCTTAATGTGTATAACGACACATCACAGAGTCCGTCTGATCTAGGTCTACTCTGCCTGCAAACGAGTTAAACGTCGTACAGAGTCGGGACGATGTAATTGACACTGCTCATCAAACATGAAGTAATGATTTATAAGGCTGAGTAACATGCAAACATATAACGAAGAAATTATACATTTTTAAACAATATATATATATTTATCACATTACCTGACATGTGGAAATGCCGTAACAGAGTGTCGTATTTCGGGGAAATACACTAGTGCATTTTTATGTAAAGTAGCAATCGTAGCGCTCATTCAAGCGTTAGCCAATCGTAGTGCTCCATGTGCGCCGTCCGGTGTATTACTATGCTGTTTGTAAGCAATGGCCGAAACAGCCGTCAGCTAGAGCCTATTTTATTTTCTTTGGCATTTTACTCGTTTACTATAATGACTATGACACTCGGTAAAGCTCGTGTCATATTCATATAGTAAACTCGTTTCATAAAAACAATTTGCAATGATAACTCATGTAGTTCCTCTATATAGTGAACCATTCCCGCATAGGCTATTTTAGTTCCAACCTCTATGATTAAATCTACCAAAATGGAGCATTAACTAGAGAAAAGGTATTTTTCAAAATTGTGTAGTTTTAAACCATTGTGATAAATAGAGCACTTTCTCCACAGGCGCAAATGCTCTATGTATCACAATGGTTTCACAAAGTGACTTTTACTGAACAGTCTAAAGGCGTCAATATGCGGGATTGGGTTAAATAAGAAATGTGGTCTTTGTGAGAAAGTCGACTGTTTAATACAAGATGAAAGAATGCATTGCAAAATACAAATGTTCCGTGAATGAACTGAAATATGCGACATAATTCATGGCCAGTGTTCTTAACTCTTACAGTGGCTCTTACGGTAACTCTTACACGAGTGACTAATGTCCTTTGGAAACAGAACAGACCCAGATAAGAGAGCTCACAGAGGAACCGTCTCATCAGGGTCTGCACTGTTTGTCATGATACATTTTTTATCAACAATACCTAAATATTCACCATAATCTTGACCTGTCTAAAATTTGGAATAGTTCCTTTAAAATTTCTGGGTTGTGGGAGTTAATGAACCTGCTTGTCACATTTGACAACAGATTTGGTCTACACGAGACGCTTAGTTAATCGGCATTTTGTTTGGTAAAAGATAAATCATTTCCCAAAAGACTGAATGAATCGGAATAAGTCAAAATTGCACCAATGTCATTAAGTTCTGCACGAATGAAAACCGGAGGTGCACCACAACTGATAGTAAAACAACTTCTAGAAAACTTCATTGATCGCTGAGCACTAAAGTCACCCACCCTTCACTCAACAGATACGACTTCAACGCCTTTGCTAATACAGTAAAACCTCTCTTAACCGGAATTCTAGTAGAGAAGAATTTATATATTTTAGGCAGGTGACTGCTTAATGCAGGGTGAAAGTCATGCAGAAAGCTCCTCTAGGAGCTTTCTGCATGACTTTCACCCTGCATTAAGCTGTCACCTGGCCCCAAGACCGATATTTATACTAAATTTAACTTCCGGTTAAGAGAGGTTATACTGTATAGTGGTTCAAGATCGGATGGCTCTTGTATGAGTTGACTGATCAGGATCTGTTCTGTTTACTTATGAAGTAATAAAGATTTGATTCTACAATTTCTGCTGAGGTGAAAACTGTATGTGTCCATCTGTCATTATAATTAATATTCACGATTGTTCCTTTCATGAATATTGATGCGATAAAGGGTTACAACATTGTTATAAATGTTTCCTGGAAAATACCATGACGACATTAAACTGCACGCCTAATGATTGCCGGAATGTGCCGTGCCTACAATGCTTTTGAATGCCATTATCCTTGTTTAGTCATGTTAACTATCATGATTTTCAGGAAGATATTTTTGGCAATACGATTATTATAAAATCACAAGGGAAACGTTTCAATCGGCTGAAACAGTAATCTTGTAATTCCAGTGCCAATATATAATTAGGGAAAACAGCATTGTTTATTTGTTCGGATTGTTACTAAAGAAACCAAGGCAATGGATTGTTAATTCCGATCCTTTCGCATTGCAGCTTGAATCACACTCGGATGATAGTACATTTGAACCTGTCGTATGTGGCCATAAAACAGAGCTCCAGATAAGATACATAAATTAAAACATTTTCAAGAATAACTCCTTTATTTCTACACTAAAACCTATACTGTGACGACTCTTTAGAATTGTCTCAAAGAGACAATTCTAAAGAGTGGTCACAGTATAGGGTTTGGCGGAGAAATGACGTCTTTAGTACCCTTATCTGTAGCTCTGAAAAAGAGATCTAATTATGGGTATGTGAGACAGTAGGTTGCTAAATGCTGGTCAAAAGGAGAGCAGAAAGATCCTATAGGAATTGTCTGCATAATGCAGGTTAAGTGTAATGCAGAAAGGTCCTATAGGAGTTGTCTGCATAATGCAGGTTAAGTGTAATGCAGAAAGGTCATATTAGATGATTTTTCTGCATTACGTCTGCCCTGTATTAAGCAACCACCAGTTGTTAAGAACTTAAGACTCCTGTGTTCAATGAATGAATGACCGGTTAGGACAGGTTCTATTGTGTTTCAAAAACATAAACCTCACAGCAGACCAGTGTTTAGATAGGATATGGTTTAATGAAGGCAAAAGTGTAAGTGCATTTTTTTCTGACTCCAAAACATTATTGAAATGTGTCTTTAGTACAATGTTTTTCAAATAGCATACCCTGTGAAAATAGAATTCTATAAATTGTGTAAATGATTGTACTAAAATGTTTTCTACTAAACTCCTCACCCCGATAAATTGTAGTTTTAACTTACTTTCGACTTCTACAATGTTTTAAGAAACTGTTGTTTGAATTTCAAACAGCAGGTATCATCATAATGAGACTCCAAGATACCCGATGTTCCATTTACACCCAACATGCTTGCTTATTTCATATCGTTTCGCGATTGGTATGATTAGGTTCACACTAATTAGAGCAGTCAATTACAAAACGTCTGAATACGTGTGCTTAATCATTTATCTATAAGAAATATCGACTTTATAGGCGTATTGTTATGATCTACAATTGATGAATACACGATGTTTTGGAATTTGCAGAAATTATGGAGTCATGTAAAAATAATTCTATCTTACAATCAGCACAGCTCAAGATGGATCAGACGGCCGTTTTAGGAGCCATCTGATCTGGGTCGACAATGTTTGCAAATGTATGCCATTTGGGTGAAGTTTGTAAATGTATGCCATTAGGTGAAGGTGTAAAGCGAAATTAATACCTTTTAAAATAGATCTGAGTAATAAAACTCATCATATTGTATTAACAAGGGGTATCTGAGAATTGAACATGATTTAGTAAGACAGGAGACAGGCAAAGCAAAGCTCACAGTCAATCTACATTCAATCTAAACACACTATACACGTTAAGCAATTGCCTGGTTGGTTGTCGATTGAAGGAAGTTGTTGCAAACGTAATTAGATTTACTGTCAGACAATCCTGTCTTATTTTGATTTTTTGTTAGCTTATTATGCTTTGTATCCTATGGTAATAACGACTGACATTGTGTTGGGATAGTCCAGAGTACCAGATTAGAAGCGTAAATTCAGAAATGATTCAAGAGCTCGTTTGTTTCTCCAGCAACTCCTATACTGTGACCAATCTTTAAAATCGTCTCAAAGAGACGATTCTAAAGAGTGGTGACAATATACGGTTTGGTGTAGAATGTGACCAATCTTTAGAATCGTCTCAAAGTGGTCACAATATAGGGTTTAGTACGATTTAATATTTGAGTACGCATCTTTATATGTATCTCTGGATACCATCGTTTAGCAAATATTTGTTCTTACAAAACACCTTTCAAAAGCGGCCATCTTATAAATAATTATAAGTGTTTTTAAAAGCAGTTGGTTGCTTAATGCAGGACAAAAGTAATGCAGAAAGCTCCTGCAGGAGTTTTCTTCAGAACTTCGTCACGCATGACGCATGAAGCTGTCCTTTGTTTTAAGGCACCGAATTAGACATCGTTTTTGGTTGTAGCATTAGAGGGGTAATACCCAAGTTGATACATATTAGTTCAAAGCTACATATTCCACGTGTTTGTGAGCCTTAACCTTTTCGCTGCCAAACTCTTTCGTCTGCTAACTTTATCGTCTGCTACATATTTTCATTGTTTTGATTTTCTTCAGTTTTGTTTCAAAAACATAGTAACAGTAACAAACAGTTTGGATCCTGGTGAGTTACTCGGCGTCTCATCTGGATCCAAACTGTTTGCATAGGTTATCACAGATCCGGCATTGGCAGCGAAAGGGTTAAGCATGCTACGACGATTGGTGAATGTCTAGAAAAACGGTTTGGATCCAGATTTACTATCTCGCTGCCAATGTCGCATCTGTGCTTACCTATGCAGACAGTTTGGATCCAGATGAGACGCCGAGTCACTTGGCGTCTCATCAGGATCCAAACTGTTTGCTACTGTCACTGTTTCTTGAAAGAAAATGAAGAAAAATAAAGAATATAATTTATCTGACGGATGCACTGCATGAGCGACTAAACGAAAGCACATAACTATTTACCTCATACAAATATGTCACTGGCGACGAGGACATGAAATTTCAAATAATCGTTGCTAATTAACCCTTTCCGTGTTTAATATTCATGTAAGAAAGGAAACCATCATTTTTATGTATTTCTAAGCATTGCTTGCTGGGCATTTTCACTTAAGTGTTCGTCCACTCAGCGCAGATTTTTAATAAGATGTGAAGTTATTCTTGTTTCTCATCTAAATCCAAACTGTTTACAAAGGTGATCGCCGTTATCTTTTTTATTATGGTACATGAACACATGATTTTTAACTCGGTAGGATCTGTAAATTAAGATTTATATGCTTACATAAGCAAACAAAGCAGACTCTGATCTGGATCCAATTGTTATGGGTCTACTCTGCAAAGACGAGAAAGGCGTTTAATAGAGAGATATGGTTAAATAAAAAACAGAATTAATGACTGTTGAGTCGAACACTGCAACACTAAAACTGTTATATAACATCGGTGATATTGAGCAGCTGGACCATAAACGGATGATAATTGTCAAAAATATGATATTAGATGCAGGCAGCGTGATGGAACAGCCTCCTCCCCTGTTAACCCGTCTCGTGCCGAGCGCAACGTGATTACTATTTGCGAATAGCTAGGAGCAAGATCAAACGCCGAGTGACCGGACATATCATACGGATCCAAACTAGTTGTTATTCGTTCAACAGTTTCTGCAAATCTAGAACAAATCGGATTTACGTAAACATTATAATATATGAAGATGTTAGCAGGTTTTATTTCTTTAGCATTAGAAGGGTGAACATCTGGAAAGAAGACAACAGCCAAAGCTGATTAATACATCACACGTTGGTTTCAGTTCTGTCCCTGTTGCCATTTAACTCATTCTCTCCTACTGAGGCATTTTTGCGCCTCTGTAAAACTCGTTTATTGAAACCAATGTGATAAATAGAGCATTTGCTCCATAGAAGCAAAATTAATGTTCTATTTATCACGATGGTTTCAAAACTACATAAATCTAAAATTCTCCTTTTCTATAGTTAATGCTCCTTTTCCGTAGATTATTTCAAAGAGGTTGGTTCTAAACATAGTCTAGGAGGGAATGAGTTAACTCGTTAACCCCTTTACTACACGAATATTCATGAAATATATAATGCCATCATGAATATTATTTCTGTTAAGTGTTTATAATGGCAAATAAATAAATGATGTTTTAGCCATGATAGAATGTGTAGATCCTGGTCAGACATCTCCTACACGAGACGTCTTATCAGGGTTTACTCTGTTTGCAAACAGGTTGAAAGGGCGCGTCTATGGAATAAAGGGTTAGTCCTCCTCATGCTGAAACAAAATGAAAACCCCAATCCGTTACAATGAAAACCCCAATCCGTTACAATGACAACCCCAATCCGTTACAATGAAAACCCCAATCCGTTACAATGAAAACCCCAATCCGTTACAATGAAAACCCCAATCCGTTACAATGAAAACCCCAGTCCGTTACAATGCTTATTTATACCTGATGAATATGCATGTAATGAATTATGCCATCTTGGGTATTAATTAGATTATGTTTTATAATGGCATACGAACACAATATTCTTTTGGCTTTGTAAAAACACCCTGTAGAATCATATGTAGAAACACCCTGTAGTACCATGGCATAAGCAAACAGAGCAGACGCTGATCAGACGGCTACTGTTTGGCCGTCTACTCTGTTTGCAAGGGCGTCGAGAGGCGTGCTGATGGAGTAAAGGGTTAATTGTTTTACTGCAACTATTGACCGTGTATCAATCAGCTCAAATCCTCAAGCGACGCCGATTTACTGGGCATCCCATCTGGATCTAAGCTGTTTGCGAGTGCAAGTCAGGTAGGCCTAGCACTAGAAAATTTAACCATTTCCCTGTTCTATGTTCATTCCAAATGTCAATACCTATTGAATAGTCATAGATAAAATATTTTTAATAAAACATGGAAGGTGGAACATTGTAGCCATTTTAGAAAGTAAAGCAACAGAACTATCAAATTCCATTAGCAAACAGAATATACCCTGATCAGATGGCTCACATAGGAGCCGTCTGATTTGGGTCTACTCTATTTGCAAATGCGCGAAAAGGGGTTTATATGAAGGAAAGGGTTAAATCATCGAATAAGACATCGTTTTTGGTTGTAGCATTAGAGGGGTAATACGGAAGTTTATACTGTCATATTGTTTCAAAGCTAAATATTCCACATGTTTGCGAGCCTCTAAGCGTGCTACGGTGCTTGGTGACGGTCTTGGAAAATAGTTTGGATCTAGATTAAAGAGAAAATGAGAACCGTTTGATCTGGGTCTACTCTGTTTGCAAATGCGCGAAAATATGTTTATATGAGGGAAAGGGTTAATAAATAAATGCAATTTCCGTCCTGAATTAGGCATGGCAGTTCAACAGGCAAATATTAATTAAAACAACACTGCATTGTTTTCGTATATAAACATATCCAATTATTTTGCAGGACATTTCATTGCTCTCTGAGCCTCGTAAACAAATTAAAACACGCAAGCGTCTCACACCTCTGTGCCAAGATTTCTCCTCACGCCATTCCGATTGATTTTCATGCTGTGTGGATTTGCCTGGTTGCGAGATGGAATGGAATAGTTTTTAAAGGAATCTGTTTGCATTAGCAATGACATTTTGGCATGAAGATGAATTGGTTTCTGTTCTTTGAATATTCATTTTAAAGATTCTGAAAATCAATAGCCTAGCCAGAGACGTTTACAAAGTTTGGGACACGCTTGTAGCATATTGTATTGTACTTTACCCGTTCGCCAATAAATACATTGTCTCTGCCTAGGTTTCAAGTGGACTTTATCCTCTATTACAAATATATAACGTGCGTTTCAAACAGTTTGGATCCTGATGAGACGCCGAGTTACTCGGTCTCTGACTTGGATCCAAATCATTTGCAAATTTTGTCAAGGTCTCATCTGTGGGGCGAGAAAATAAAACCGATATGATGGAAAGTAACTCATATTTGTTAGGTTTGTTTGCATTATGCTTATAGCAACTGTCGTTCAATTGTGCCTCTTTAAAAGTGGTATCAAATTCAATACCAAACCAAATAGTAAATAGTACACTTTCAAACCGCTGTCTTTCCAAAATCGTGGTCTAAAGGTTTTTTTTATATCCCATACAAAAAGGGTGATTCTGATGATCCTGGTAATTACCGCGGCAAATCGCTGCTGAGTAATTCCGGGAAACTATTTATAAGTGTTTTAACGAATAGGGTCGAAAAGTGGTTTGAAGGAAACAACTTTTTGTCTGATTCACAATTCGGATTCCGGACAGGTACCAGTAAAGTGGATGCTGCATTTGTCTTGCATAATATAATACAATATGTTATAAGTAAACACTTACGTTTACCTTGTGCATTTGTGGATTTTAAAAAAGCATTTTACTCTGTTTACAGGAATGCACTATGGTTCAAACTCTTCAAGATGGGATTAGATGTTAAAATTATTTTAATGTTTAAAGCGATGTATGCTGGTGTTAAATCATGAGTTAAACACAACAATTAGTTTTCAGATTTCTTCAGTATTTCGGTTGGTTTAAGATAGGGCCAAAATAATTCACCGACAATTTTTGCTCTATTTTTTAGAAGATCTTGAATTATATTTGCAAGATGGCGTTGATTGTGGTTACAACCTCTCTGAGTTATGTATTATTGTTCTTTTGTTCGCTAATGTTATGGTTATAATTGGCTCTTCACAACAAGATTTGCAGAACAGGCTAACATGTTGAATGAATATTGCAATTTATGGGGTCTTGAGGTAAATACTTCAAAGACAAAGGTTGTCGTATTTAGGCAAATGGGACGGGTAAAACCAAACTAACGTTAGTATTACAACAACGAAATTATTAAAGTTGTAGATGATTTTAACTACTTAGGGACAGTTTTTAATTATACCGGATATTTTGCCTTAAACAACCAATATCTGATTGGGAAAGTTCTTAAAGCTATGAATATGTTATACAGAAATGTTAATAAATTTGATATCTGTCCACGTATATCTATGCAACTATTTGATGCATTTGTTGGATCGATTATTAACTACGCCTATCCAGTATTGAGTTTTTCTAAGTCTAAAGACCTAGAGAGAGTACATTTGAAAATCTGCAAGATAATATAAGGCGTTAGACAAAATTCGTGTAACGACGCAATCTATGGGGAGCTAGGACGCTACCCGCTGTATATAAATAGATACGTTCAAATATTGAACTACTGGTTTAAATTATTGAATACAGATAATATTATTCTGAAAAATGTATATCATCAACAATGCCTAAAAGGAAAATATAATTTGGGTAAAGCGGGTTAAGTCACTGCTTGATGAATTTGTTTTTCAGATATCTGGGTACAACCTGAGAATGTACATGTTAAATCTTTATTGTTTAAACAACGAGTAATTGATAACTTTTTTTTTTTTTATCAAAAATGGTATTCTGAAATAGACAGTGCTTAACGAGAATCCGCATATCTTCTCATAACTTGTTTCACTCTTATATGGGTTTTAAAAGTCCTCATGAGTTTCTGCGGGATTAGTTTTTATTGAAATGTGTGATACAATATTCCAACTAGTATTTGATTTTATTTCATTTATTTACTGCATTGTAATATATTTTTCCCCAGCGGTCGCATATATATTTGGTGGAAATTCAAAATGGCCATGCTTCAATTTACTGCAGACATCACTCCAGATTTACACTCCAGAAATATGCAGGTCATTTGCTGTCCACCACTATGTGTTCCAACTTCTTTCTGCACTCTTAGCAATTAACTCTTTCAATGCCAGAATTGTCGTCTGCTAGACATATTTTCGTCTGCTTCAACTTTTAGAATGGCCGTTTGTTCAATGTCTTTGTAAAAAGATAAACAGTGTGTCAAACAGTTTGGATCCTAATGAGAGGCTGAGTTACTCGCTGTCTCATCTGGATCCAAACTGTTTTGCATATGCTATTATAGACCCGTTCATGGCACTGAAGGGGTTAATGTCTGTAAATATTGTCGTCTGCTGCATTTATTTCCTTCTATATATATTCAAAAATAAATATCAGAGTGAAAAACAGCTTGGACCCTGATCAACGTCTCATCTGGATCCGGAATGTTTGCAAAGGTTGTTATAAATGCTAAGAACCATAGCAAAAGCAGCTCGAACGAAACGCATACCTGTTCAGAGGATCGCAGAAAGCGATTCAAGGGCTTGTTGCATGTGTCGAATCTGTGATTACCTTCGCAAACAGATGAGATGCGATTAACCCATTACCCCATAAGCTATTTTTAGACCCAACCTCTTTGAATAAATCTACCGAAATTGAGCATTAACTAGGGAAAAGGAAAATTTTAGACTTTTAACTTGAAACCATTGTGAAATAGGGCATTTGCTCCTATAGGAGCAAATGCTCTATTTATCACAATGGTTTCACAAAGTGACTTTTACAGAGTCGTCAAAAGTCGTCAATATGAGGGAATGGGTTAATTACCACAGACCCCAAACGGTTTGTCACACACGCCACTTACGAGTTTATAGACGAAACGTATTTGGTGCCACAAGAGATAGAACTGATAGATAGAATCTTTATTTACATCTCATCAATACACATTCAGTAAATATAAAAACATAATTATAAATAAATATTTCAAATTGTGCATAGCCATTCCATAAACGAATTATGAGAGATGATAAAAATGACATTGCATGTCATATATAACACACATGTTTATATCATTACAATATGACACAAATAAATCGGACCACTACAAATTGAAATACTGATCCAATATACCAAAACGATCCAAAAGTGAGACTCAGTAAAAATGGAATAAGAATAATCAACAAAAGCAAGCTAAAGTACTCCGATGTTCAAAATCTACATCTGTTAAGAAAACTTAAAGATCAAAATGACATGGAAATATATCATATAAAAACATATCCGGAACATCAGATAAATAAAAAAAATAACTTTATTTACAAAGTTAAACTTGTCGTCTCTGTAAAATGTAAAAGCAGGTTTTGGCACAGTCCCTTATCATGTTTGTGTTGGAAAATAGAAACATATATTTACTATAATCATCTAAGTCTAAGAAATCTTGACTTAAAGTACACGCTTTTCTAAACAACACTTCCCTTAAATCACTGTACATATGACATTTCAAAATCACATGCATTTCACTTTCTACATTATTGTCGAGATAAAAGGGGCAAGCTCTACTCTCTTCACTAAGACCCTCATAACGGCCAGTTTCAATCCGAATTCGAGCAACGCCTAATCTAAATTTACAAAAAGCCGACGGTTGCAAAGGCGGGAATACCATTTTACAGTATTGTTCATGTAGAGAAACTGAATTTAAAACTATTGTACAATCTAAGCTATTACGACCACGGCCAGATATACCAACATAATTATTAATTCTACGTAGCCAGCTACTAATGAAGTTACCAACCGTTTTAGTCTCAACAATTTGAGAAAATGATCAAGCGATCGGATATTCTAAACGACAATATATAAGAGTATATCACAACACCTGTATGTGTTGTAGAGAATATAACGGCTCTCTAATACTTATTCACGTAATATGTCAATCCACTCCCGTGACAACCCAAAATTGTACAGACCATAATTAGAGTGATCCTGAACGTTTCATCTTTTTAAGAGTTGCACTGTTTGCAATACTAACGATAGCAAAGTTATCCGACATACTCTTCTTTTGCACGAACACCTTACCTGAACAATTGAAATGTTCCACTTTGGACGGAAGTATCTATGATATTTACTGTAAAACCCCACTAATCCGACCACCTAAAGAGGTTTAATTCTGGGTGCTAGATGCAGATAGAAGCTTAATGCAGGACAAAAGTACTTTTTTTTCCTGCATTAAGCAACCACCTGCTTATAAAGGCAAGCATGTTTATTCATTAAGTTGTCGCATTAGAGGGGTTCTACTGTATATAATATGGGAGAGAAAAACGTACATACAGTAGACCCTGTCAAAAAGAGGTCTAATTATGTGTGTGTAAGGCTTAATGCAGGTAAGATGTAATGCGGAAAATTCCTATGAGAGCTTTCTGCGCTATATTTGCCCTGCAACCACCTGCTGATTAGGACGCGTGTGTTCAATAAATGGATTGGCACATAAGACAGGTTCAACTATAGGAGCTTTCAGCATTAGTTTTGACATCCATTCAACCACCAGTCCATATGCCTTTTAAGAGTCCTACATTCAATAAATGAATGGCCGCTTAACTCATTCTCTCCTAGGCTATTTCTAGACCCAACCGTTTTTAATAAATCTACCGAAAAGGAGCATTAACTAGAGAAAAGGAAACATTTAGAATTTTGTAGTTTGAAACCATTGTGATAAATAGAGCATTTGCTCCGATAGGAGAAAATGCTCTATTTATCACAATGGTTTCACAATGTGAAATTTATACAGGCGCAAAAATGCGTCACCAGGGGGTAATGTGTTAAGAATGCTCTCCTGTATACAAAAGTTTCCCTATGATGCCTAGTTAAGTTTGTGTTGCATTGTAACAACGTACTTCGTTGAGAATCGACCCGCTATTCTCGAACTGACTCACATTTGGAAAGAGCTTGGATTCACAAGAAACGCTGAGAAACTCGGCTTCTTATCAGGTTCCAAGCTATTTGACTCTCATTCAATACTTTCATAAATGCTTGATCGAATCGGAAGTAGATGTAGTCAAACTTGCAAGGAATATTTGAATATACGCTCGTATCTCATAGAGTAAAATGCCATTGTTTTGAAAATAAAAAAATGCTACTGTAATAGTATGCAGCTGTAATGTATAATGAAGCATATTGAATAATTGCATATTTTCATCCTGTTACGAGCATATTTAACACATTTCTTAAACACATTTAATGTTCTAGTCCATATCGCCCAATAAATACGAACGTTGCATCCGTTAGCTCTAGTCTTGGTGACGAATTCCTGCAGACTGCTTTTGATTTTTTGTTCGGAAACATTATGCCTGTTTTTGCACAACAGATTCGCCATGTAGTACAAAGGTACCAGGTACTCACCTTCAGAATTGACATATGGAAATATCGCTTGAAAAGGAATCAAACGAAGACTACATATACAGTAAAACCCCAATAGAATGGACGTTAAATTTAGTAAAAATATCGTAATTGGAGACAGGTTGCAGTTTAATGCAGGGTGAAGGTCATGCAGAAATATCCTCTTGGAGGTTTCTGCATGACTTTCATCGTGCATACCGCAGCCACCTGCATAAAAGAATTTAAGTTCATCTCTACTAGAATGCAGGTTTTGAGGGATTTACAGTAAATTATTTTCAAAACAAACAAGAGTTTGTGTCGATTATGGAACCTTCAGAAATCTGTACTCAGAGAATTTGTTCGAATAACTAGCGAATTTAATGTGCGTTTCGCGCTATAAGTAACTTTCTAGCTTCATAGTGTTTGCCTTCAGTATGTTTACAATATAGTTAGACCATGTCCTTATTCAATTGAGATATTTACTGCAATGATTCCCCAGCAAATCCATACATAATGAATGTATTTTAGCAGAACTGTGCAAAAATTAGTCTTGACATAACGAAAATGTATGTCAAAATCTGTCACTAAATTGACAAGGTGTTGAAATTGTCTGTATGCCATATTTATCTTGTAGTATATATACAGTTCAATCTGTCTTAAGCAACTATCAATAAGATATCTAATTATGGGTATGTAAGGCAGGTGGTAGTTTCATGCAGGTCAAACGTTATGCAAACATACCCCCTATAGGATCTTTCTGCATTACTGTTGTCCTGTATTAAGCAACCACCTAATTCTAAAGACTCCTATTTCAATAAATGAATGACCGCTTAGGACAGCTTCTACTGTATAAATGTATACAACAAAGAGAAGTAGCGAGCGACAAACACATGTACAAACTTACATCAGCTAATATTTAAATACTGTTAACATAGATTAACGTCTGCATTAGATTAGATTAGTATGTATGACGCCTAAGATAGTTTTGATATATTCCGCTACTCATAAGAATTGCAGTTCCGACGGACCTCTAATATTGTACTTTTTGCAAACATTCTTTTTAAGATAAACAAAAAATGCATCTGTTTCAAATGTATATAGACAGCACACTACTACTAATTAAATTAAGAGGCATAGTTCGGTTTTAACTGTCGTATCACCCAGCTTCTCATCTGGATCCAAACTGTTTGTTACTGTGATACTGTGTTTGAAAGAAACGGTGATACATATAAACAAACTATACAGACGACAATATTTGTCAGTGAAATATTTAAAGGATGATGGTGCGTACACAAATACTAAAATCGTCATACCTCCACCAAACCCTATGTTGTGGACCACTCTTTAGAATCGTGTTGAAGCTTGAAATAACACAACACTTCTAAAGAGTGGTCACAACATTGGGTTTGGTGGAGAAATAAGAAGTTATTCTTGAACATAAGAAAACGCAATCTTATCTGGACCTCTGATAATGTCTGGCGTACGAAGTTAACTTTTATTGTTGCACATTAGAATCTGAGACCATTTCAGTTATCCGAGTACAGTGTTCCCTCCCTACAACGACCCTCTCAATAACGATTCCCTCCTTACAACAACGCATGCCACTGTTTCCGAAACAACAAGGTTCCAGGCACAACTTTTTTCCATCATATTTTCTTTATGCCTCCATCAAACCCTATGTTGTGACCACTCTTTAGAATCGTCACTTTGTGACGATTCTAAAGAGTGGTCACAACATAGGGTTTGATTGAGGCATAACGGGTTTGGTTCTTGAAATACATCTTATCTGGGGATCTGCAAACAAGCTAAATATGTTTGATTTTCCCTCCCTATAACAACTCCCCCTGAACAACACATACAATCTTCGTATCCCAAAGGGTGTCGTTGTAGAGGGGGAGCACTGTAGTAGCGATTGTGGTAAGGTATGACTTACGACGTGTCTTTAGTCGTTGAATCTTTAGTGAAATGGGCCCCTCGTCTTCACACCCACAGATAAACGTTTAAGCTAAACCTCTCTTAACCGGAATTCTAGTTGAGAAGGATTTTGATACTTTTAGGCAGGTGGTTGATTAATGCAGGGTGAAAAGCATGCAGAAAGCTCCTCTAGGAGCTTTCTGTATGACTTTCACTCTGCATTAAGCTGCCACCTGTCTCCAATGTCGATATTTATACTAAATTGAACGTCCAGTTCAGGGTTTGTATATGCATTAATTTCCATACGTCTGTCGGGGTTGACAAAGTAGGTTTTCCTGATTAGTCTGATGTCACAATACGAATGAATATACACTGATTCCATATTACAGAGCTACAGACAAACGTGAGTATTCAAATCCTAAACTCATCATTTCTTCACTAAGCTCTGTTGTGGCCACTCTTTAGAATTGTTTAAAAGAGACGAGTCTAAACAACATGGACTTTGGTTGAATAAAAGGAGCTATTTCTCAAATGTTTTAATTTACGCGTCTTATGAATGCCTCTGATGCTTGAAATAACATTCGAAACAAATGATTTGAAAAATGTGTCTGTGACCTATGTGCTCTGTCATTAATATTTACTCATTGTCATATTCACCACAGGCGTAATACAATAAACTTCGATTTACTTTTTCCATGTCTTGTTTGTCACATCGACTGAACTTTACATCTTTGTGTTTACTTACGTATACATTCACTGAATTTAATCCATCAGTCTGGACAACAGGGAGCTCAGTCGACAGCTTTCCGAGCTGGACAACCGAACGGCTAATGATCATACTGTAATGCAGCCACCTGCCTAAACGTACAGCAAAACCTCTATAAATCAGGCGTTTAATGTAGTATAAATATCGGTGATGTAGACCGGTGGCAGCTAAATGCAGGAGGTTTTATTTACACCCTGCTCTAAACAGCCATATGCCTTAACAGTACTTACATTCTTCTTAACTAAAATTCCGGTTTAGAGGGGTTCTACTGTATTACTTTGTAAGCCTGGTGCAAGGCTGGTTCAGGGCGGGCTGTTTAAGGTGTTTTATATTGGCCTCGTTAACCCTTTTCAGTTGATGAATATTCATTTAAGAAATAATGACTCGATACATATGTATTATATGTAGATGTATATAATGGCATGTGCAGTGTGGCGGTCGTGAAACGTCTCCCCGTACATTCAATCAATATTGTTTTCTTCCTCTTGCAGGAATTGTTCTACATCCAATGCGTTTCTTTGCACCTTAACACCGTACTTTGCACTTCATGGTGGCTTCGGTACTCACCGACATACTGTGTCACTTTCTTGATATCTCTTTTTTAATGCGAATTCCCCTTTTTGATCTCGATATTACTTTATCTTACTGGTTTTTTTCTTACTTTATACTGTTCGTTGTTTTCCTCCCACTCTCTATAGTCCACTTAATTACTTTCGTCGTAGCTGCTGGAATGGTTTTATTCTGTACTGGCTTTTATCTTTTACATGACTTTTCTTTTAGTTTGATATATTTATACTTATTTGAAGTCTACCTTTATGTCGCTTTTTACGGAAGGGTGCTCAAACAACTACTACAAAAACTATGAATAGTCTCCCTACAATAAAACTCAAAAACATAAAATTACACTCTGTGTCTTCTGTTCAAATTCCTCATAATCTGGCTAATTTTCAATCTCTACAGCCGTCTGTTTGTATAAAACCTCTAAAACTATTTTCGGCTTCGTCTTTTCATGTTCCTTCGTCTGCTATAAATAACGTTTTTCATAATGGACCTTAAATCGTGCTTTCTCCTTCAAAGCAATCTATCCTTCGTTATACTAAATCTAATCTAAATTCACATTATTTGAACAAAAGACATAGAGTATATCCAATAATTACAAAGTGCAATAGTAAGAGGTGTATGTGTTGCAATTTTATTTCTACTAGATCAACTATTAAATCTCGTGTAAATGGTAGAGTGTTTAGTGTGAAGATTAATTCTGATGTAGACTGAAAATCGTCAAATATTATATATGTTATAACCTGAAATGCGCCACGTTGTGGTATTCAGTATGAAGGTCAGACGGGTCGCTCTTTAAATCCAAGGTTTCGGGAACATAATTACCATTCTCGTATCAAAAAGGTTCGCAATTTTCTTTACCAGCATTTTCGTCATACAGGACATTCATTTAAAAATGTTTCGGTTCAGTGGAGCAAATTTATTATGATTCTAATACTACCAGTAGTTTGAAATCTAAAGCTCGTTTTATCACAGAGCTAGACTGAATTAAAAAATAAAAACACCTTTCCCGTTGGGTTTGAATGACAACATTTGTCCAAAGTGGTAATATATCTAAAGATCGTAACATCGATATTTTCTCAATATTTTCAATTAGAAAACGTAAAAGCAGATCGCATGGTAAACGTAGAAATGGTAATATTAAGCGCAAATTACGTCTTAATATATCAGTTCACGATTTACAAATTATTCTTAAAGAAACTGGCAAACATGCTATGCTTTCTTGTTCATCATCTTTGCCATTTTCTTGTATCCAGTCCATTGACGAGGAGGCTGATAAAAAGTTTATGCGTACAGACCCCACTGATCAAAACTGCCTCTACAAAGTTACACCCAGCATGTTCTTCGTCATCATATTGATAAAGAATATGAACATAAAATACATTTTCTTAAACTTCAATTCATACATAAAGGTATCGACTTCATTGATATTCAAAGTATATTTCGTGATAAGAATGTAATCGATACTATTCCTAAATATTTCATAAATTCTGAATCACCTATCATCTGTTATAAATACAATAAACCAATAAGGAACGGAAATTTTAACTACAATAACATTGTATCCGACTTAAATATCTGACTTAATCTATTACCACCTCGATCTAGAATTACATTTCGATATCTGAAGAAAAACATTTCGAATTTTCATTCTAATTATGTTTTTGCTCCTGCTTAAAAGGCATCAAATAATGTAATAATTATGTGACGATTGTATTATGTTGATGTTTTGAAGAAGGAATTAACTGGTTCTCAAACACATATTACAGTGCAAACCTCTGAAAAAGATATAGCCACGGAACATGTAAAAATGTGCAATACTTTTAAGCCTAATCCTAATGTAAAACTTTCTACTATGTACTGGATTCCTAAGCTACATAAAAATCCGTATAAGGCGCGTTTTACAGCTAACTCTAGTTGTTGTACTACTACTAAACTATCTAAACTTTTAACGTCGTGTCTTACTACTATCAAAGAACATGTTAAATGTTACTGTGATAAAATATATGACAATTCTGGTATTAATGTTTTTTGGTCCATAACAATTTCAAATGATATTTTAACTAAACTTGAAAATGAACAGTATAACATGTCTTGACTGAGCTCTTACGATGTCTCTACACTCTATACTACTCTACCTCACCATCTGATAAACTGATTGAATTGATAGAAAAAAACCTTTGCCAGAGAAAATAAAATGTTCCTTGCTTGTAATGTTCAACGTTCATTCTTTTCGAATTCTGAAGTTGAAAATTACACAATGTGGACTTGCCTTTTAGATAACATATTTATGCGCTATGGGGATACAATATATCGTCAAGTTGTTGGTATACCTATGGGAACAAATTGTGCCCCTCTTGTTGCAGATTTGTTTTTATATTGCTATGAGAAGGATTTCATGCTTAGTTTAAAACCTGATACACAACCTGACATTGTTAGTGCTTTTAATAAAATGTCTAGGTATTTAGACGATATTTGAATTTGGATAATCTTTATTTTGAAAATATGGTTTCTTCTATTTACCCAAAAGAACTTACTTTAAACAAAGCGAACCCATCTGACATTCAGGCTTCCTTTTTAGATTTGAATCTTTCCATCACTAATGATAAAGTTTCGTCTAAAATATACGATAAAAGGGAAGATTTCGATTTCAAAATTGTTAATTATCCTTTTTTAGATGGAGATGTTCCCCGGTCTACATCTTATGGGGTTTACATTTCTCAACTTATTCGCTTTGCCCGAGCCTGTTCTTTGCTAGTAGATTTTAATAGTCGTAATTTAATTATAATTCATAAACTTCTTAGGCAAGGCTACAGATATCATAAAAATCGGAAAGCTTTTTCAAAATTCTATTATCGAAATTTACCCCTCATTAGTAAATATAACTGCAATTTACGGACGATACTGCAACAAGGTATTTCTCATCCAGATTTCCATGGTGATGTTATCTACAAACTTAGGAAAATTCATGGTCATATCCATTTTCACGATTTGTTTATTAAACGCATTAAAACTTTTAGGAAGAAAGGTTATGACCCTATTATATTGCAAAACACTGCATGTTTGGTTATCGACCCCTTTACAGTCGGTCGCTACGCTTTCCTCTTTGCTTGCACGATGGCAGGCCGAGGGTAGTACTCTATGATGGTATACTCTTAAACCCAGAAATGGGATGGGATGTATTACCTTTTCTCTGTCGTGCCCTTAACGGCTTCCCTGCAGTTGCTCTGTCTTCAGCAAAGTCATTGAGTACATATTTGACGGATTTTCACAGTTGTTATGCTATGTTTTACATTTTGTACTGTGATTACTTCTATGTTGTGGGGAAGTCAGGCGGGGATACCTTTATTTACAATGTTTGTTTAGCTAGGGTGACTTTGAGATAAGTGTGAGGTTAGGACGTCCGTAAACCGGTTTTAACCCCCAGTGGTGATTTTGCTACTGACCGTGCCAAGGCGGTTCTCTCTTTGTCACCCTTACTTTTGTTTGTCTTGTGTATTTGTGCTTTTGTTTTGTTCATGTTTGTCTCTGGTCCTCGTGTATTTGTTGGTGTTTTCTGTGTTCTTCTCGTGTGTTTGCGTGTGTTTGGTTTTGTGTGTGTGACATGCTGTCTATTGATGTGATGGTGGTGTTTGCGTCTTGTATGTGACTTTGTACTGTATGTGTGTGTATGAGTATAAATTGCTATGCTTTCTGTAGGTGTTTTGGTGATGGTGGCGTTTTGTGTGTGGCTTTTCCTGCTTGACTTTTCTACTTTTTCATATGAGCACAGGATGTTTTGATCATGACAGAACCTGAAGAATCAGATACTCGTATATAGAATTCCATAATCAAACACAACGGATTCCAATCGAACGACTACTACAGGATTTGGTCCAATCTGTCTGTAAAGACCCCAATAGGCGCCTCTATCAGGTAAGGAGGCATCAAACAGGCATATATTTTAACCAACAGGTTTAAAGATCTTCTTGATGAACTATTGAATAAGGGGCTAAGTGTTAATTCCTCGTCTAACCCAGAAATTAAAGCACAGCGTGTCTGTTGAACTTAAGTCACAGTAACGGTTCTAACATCTGCTCACGGCGTTATCCACTTGGAGACTTCAAATCTGAAAATTGTTTTAAATAGATACCGAACGTTCTTTTCGAAGTGTCCAGTATGCTTCGAACTACTCACATGTAGATATATGATAGTATATTAAGGTAGTTTGTTCTCAATCTTGATTATACACATTAACAATGCTTTGATATATAACATTATGCCTGATGTTTTGTTTATCAGAACTTACAAACATTATCCGCGTCGTAAAAGAAGTGCTTTCGTAATACATGTTTGTATACTCTTTGAACATCTCCGAGATCAGTTATAAGAATTTATAACAACGTCGCTGACAAATTGCTTAAGGGACCATTTATCCAAGGTTTCCAAAACATAATGTTACACTGTAGGTGATGGTCAAGTCATTTTGAAAATGATAAGGATAATTTACCACTGGTTTCAAAGATGGTTTTCTGTAAGACATCTGGTTTCACATACTGTATGCACTCTCGATCACAATGGTTTATAGATGGAACTATCCAGATCTTCATGTATGCTCAGATTGCGACATTGAAACGTTATGGACGAAACATTACAGTCCTTTTGCAAAAGTATAAATGCTAATTTGTAATAGACGGTATATTGAAGAAACAAACAAACAACAACGGCCAAAAACAACAACAACAACAAGAAACATTGTTCACATGGTACAATGATAACGTTGAACATGAAATTTAAATTTCCGTACCTTATGTCGCATGGACGCAGTATTTGAAAATGTAAATATTAGTACAGAAGAATTAATTCTACTCACAGAGTCGCCTTCTGACTTTTACTCTGCATTAAGCTGTCACATGCCTTAAAGATCAATAATGGTACTGTATTCTATCATTATTGCAATTTTCTGAAGACAAGTAGAAACTTAGTTCCCTTTTATCGGTGATGTATTTTGAAATATTTTGCTTCATTTATTTGTGTAATGGTTTCACATAGAAACTTGATTCCAAACGCAATGTACAGTAAAAGCGGCCCATCCACAATCAATATAATTGTCAATAGTTTATATTGACAATCTTATTGATCGTGAATAAGCGATATCGAAGACCTAATAAATATAATGAAACATATCAGAGAGCTCAAATATTTATTGACGCACTGTCAATAATACCGATGTGTTTTTTTTGTCTCATCAATTGTATTGATCAATAGCACAGAGGAACTTCAGGTCTTCAAATGTGTTTCCTGTCGTCGCCAGATAGCACATTGAGTGATAGACGTTCCAGTGGTGTTACTGACCGACGCATATGATTGACTTTATTCTGTATTAAAGGTGTTAACATCTCCAAGAATTCATTAAATGATTCCTCATCCATCCATTCGAAGGCCGTTTTTATAATATTCTGGCTGGTTTGCACGAAGTGCATTTCGGAACGGTTTTGTAACACCAGCAACTAGAACTACCACTAAAGGTGATGAATACCCCCACTAGCACATTTGACACAGAGATGGGGGTTATATCTGCTACAGTTTAGAAAAAAACTCCGGAAAACCTGAAATTTCCTAAAATATTCTAAGTCAAAATGCTGTAATTCCGTTAAAAATCAATGTAGTGTAACAAAATTCAAACTTGATCTGTAACTCATTATTATAAAGCTACACACCAAATATCACATCAATATCTGCAAGGGTTTAGAAAAAAAACTCTGGAAAACCTGAATCTTCGGAAAATGTCTAAGTAAAATCACTGTATTTCCGTGAAAAATCAATGAAGCGCAACGAAATTCAAACTTGATCTGTAACTCATTATAATAAAGCCACATACCACATATCACTACAATATCTGTAAAGGTTTAGAAATGTGTCATATTCGTCTGCTCAGTATGGCAGTAAAACATAAACGTATATTTCACATACATTGTGATATAAAACCATTACCATCATTCACCATCACCACCATCATTATAATCTTCATTCACATCCTCATACTCATCCTCATGATAATCATCATCATATTCATCATCATCACCACCACCACCACGATCATAATTGGTATAATCAGTATCATGGTTGTCGTCATCATCATCATCGCGACCAGAATCGCGATCATTATCATGATGCCAACCATCTTCATCATCATCATCATCATCATCATCTTTGTCATCATCTTTGTCATCATCAGCATCATCATACACCATCAGCATCATCATTCACGATCACCATTGCCATCACCATCATCATCATCGTCGTCGTAACCAGCATCACCAAAACCATCATCTTCATTACGACATCATCATCAGCAACAACATCATCGTCACAATTTTATTTAGCATTCTTGTCGTTTCTGCACAACTGAAAGTGACTGTCAGTTCATGTTGAAAAGGGTATCTAATTCAGAGAACATGCGTAAGTTTCATTACACTGATACAGCTCTGAACTGGGATGTTAACAATAGATCAGTTGAGGGCAAAACATTATATTGTCAATACTTTTGAATCAATACTATTGACAATGATATTGTTTGTGGATGGGCTGAAACTTTGTGTATGTTTGAACGGCAATTTGCACCATTCGTTAAATAAAAGAGTAACTTGAGATAGTTTGCTTCTTCTTTATACATCAAATGGAACATTGTTCATTGATTTCAAGTGTAATTTTCTATAAGACATGATTTGAAACTCGTTGTTTCACTATCAGTAAAACATTGAATCATTTGTCATAGATAGTGGCTTTTGAAAAGACAAGGACTATTTCTGTGTTTTTTCAATGATAATCTTCTAAAGCAATGCTGGATTTTCACAACACTTTGCTATAAGAAATAGATAACCGATAAATGGAACGATCACAGTCCCAAGGGGTGTTTGGGCTACATATTGCAATGTCATTTAAATTGAAGTATATTCTTTTGAAAAGATAAGTAAATGAACACCGTTCAACAGTTGCACAGATTGTTGAAATAGAGTAAAAACTCGATACTACGAAAGTTTAGTAACAAAGAATGTATGTCTTTGTAGGCAAGTGGCTGCTTAATGCAGGGTGAAAGTCATGCAGAAAGCTCCCAGAGGAGTCTTCTGCATAACTTTCACCCTGCATTAAGCTGTCACCTGTGTAAAAAATCAATAATGGTGTTCGAATAATCAGGTTTTCACTGTATATGTATATTTGGACAGCAAATAGCAGGGATAGGGATTCTTTATGATACATACATAAATGCTGTTAGCATTAATAGCGAATATTGTCACGTACTGTTGATTTATTGAAACATTTACATTTACTTGATTGTCCTAACTCGCAGGCATCTTATCAAGAAACTTGCTTGTATCTTTGCTTGTTGTCATCATCATTGATAAATGTAACAATCGTGACTTTTAAGTACGTATTTAAAACAAATTGCAAATTTTATTCTTGGGAAAATGGGTATTAGGTTAGTAGGCCCTTCCTTTATTACTCCTGCTGCTGCAAAACATGGCAGCTATGGGCAAACATACCTTCTAAACCCTCTGGATATTATTTGTGGCAAAGTTCTCATCGCATGGTTCACAAAGTCTGTCGATTCACGAGAGCAGTGTAGACACTTAAAATGAAAAAACAACAACGAGAAATTAACTTTTTTTTCAAATCCCGTTAAAAAGGCGGACATCGTAACGAGAAATGAAAACGTTTTTCAAATCACATTAAAAATATTCGGTAATGTAACGTAATTTGAAAAAAACTCAAATTCCGTGGACCCTATACCTATAGTATTTTGTGTTCATTTAATACAAATTTTATAAAAAGTTAATACATGTATAAGATTAATATGTAGCAGCATATCGACTGAATAAAATACTAACAGAACTATTATTATACATTGTATATATTATTCATACATTATACTTTATATTAGTAATAATGAACTGAAACCGTATGTGGCATTTCCTGCATGACACTTCCGACACCTCTGTGTCACGATGCACATGCGATTTGCTCTAGAACAAGAAACTAGATATATATTGCATATGAACATGGGTCTGTTTAAAGCCGGGATTTAACATAGTTACTTGTTTTGTAGCTTCCCGATATGTACACATCTAATTATGCTCAGATTACATTTTTCTGATCCGGTGCCCATCCATCCGTCCATTCATCTTTTAGTCCGTACTTGCTTTAAACGGCACCTCCAAATGCACAGGACAGAATGTAAGCGAACTGTACATAAATGATCTTAATATCATGATCTAACAAAACTGCTAAATTAAAATATTGAATTTTGGTTGTTATGGAAACCAAAATAAATATTTAAATATTTTTTTGTCTAAAACCAGTATGTTTGAAAGGAATAGTCTTCTAGTGACCTGCCTAAATTGCTTAACTCATGCTGTTATCTCAAAACATATGACCGTTAGGGAACTGTGACTTAATTTTAGCAATTCTGAAACAGGGCCAATAGAGGACCAATTTCTACCAATTTCTTATCAGATTTGACCACCGGTTTTAGAGAAGGAGGTATTATCTCCTTTAGTCATATAATGCAATTTATAATATAATGCAATGTTTTTCAGGTATCGGCATGGTTTTAGCAATGTTGACAAAAGGTCGCCAAGCGACAATTTCTTCCAAATTCCATTCAATCTGGAACACCAATTTGGGAGAAGAAAGTTGTTAAAAGTTTTCTGTATTGTTATATATGAAAATATAGTCCTGGCCAGTCCTTATCATATTTTTTGAGATATCGACATGAGTTTAGCAATTAAGGTAGAAAGTCAATAGAATACTATTCCTTTAAAATATCGTTAGTTCTGACCATCGGTTTGTTGGTTTGTTTAAGATTTATATTGGTTTCCATGACAGCCAGGATTCAACATGAATCCAAATTATTTATCGGTTTGATAGACCATTATACTAAGACCATTTATGTACAGTTACATTCTGCCTTGTGAATTCGGAGGCCATGCCGTTTAAAGCACGGATGGACGGGCTGACAAACGAATGGACGGATGAACGGACGGACACCAGGCAATGGTCTAAAACTCATCTACAGCTAGGCAGTCTACGCTCGTATATCTAGTTTCTAGTGCAAAACGCATATGCATCGTGATATAGAAGTGTCTGAGCTATACACCAATTTTAGCTCATTATTACTAATATAAAGTATAATGTATATATAGTAATACATATAATTAAGTCTCTTTTAGTATTGTATTCATGTGTATGTTATTATTTCTTTTTATTTTATATAAAATCTTTTTTTTTCATTTTGTGTTAAATAAACACAATATTCGAAAGACACAGGGTCCATGGAATTTGGAGAAAAAAATCAAATTCCGTTACGCTGCCAAAAACGTTCAACGAGATTTGAAAAACTTTTTCATTTCTCGTTACGATGTCCCCTTTTTAACGGGAATTGAAAAAAAATCATTTCTCGTTTGTTTTCATTTTACGTGTCTACAGAGCCGGCCATTGTCCTCATATCCTCTATATCAGTGTATCAAGGTGTTATTTTGTAAGGATACATTAATTGGAATTGGTAAACTTGTTAATCAACAAAGCCCATTTCGTTCCTACAGATTGATATCTATTTTAAACTCTCTTTTAGTCCTATTCATGGCTTAGAGAGACAATCCTTTCAATAAACTCAGAGAGACAATATCGTTATTAGATTTAAAGACAATCTATTTAATATACTTAAAGTGACACAGTCTTAATTAGATACTTTCTGTAATGCATCTTATCATCTTACACAGTATGGTTCAACGTATTTCTGTTTCAAATTTAATCTCCGTTAGTTTAGGATCTAGTTGTATCACAAGTGAGAAATACAGTCATAAAAAACGGAAGCAGTGCAGAGAGCTCAGACAGTTCTGTAGAACCTTTCTGTATTACGTTTGCCCTACATAAAGCAAGCACCTGGTTTTATAGACATCTATCTTTATTCATAAGGTGGTCACTTTAGCGAGCAGTGCAACAGATAAATATGTGTACTCAGACACAAAACTCGTCATTTTTTTCGTCAGATGTCTCTTCGAGACGATTCTAAAGAGTGGTCACAATTAAGAGTTTCGTCGAGAAATAAAGGAGTTTTTCATCAATTAGTTTTAATTTAAGCATCTTATGTGGACCTCTGGTGGGATTTTACTGTCTTTGACAGATCGTTGAAAAGAGATTTGACCGTATCTTCGTTTTCCCGGAAACATCATTAGCACCCTACATTACCGCGGACCTTGCTCAATACACAAATCATTTAACACGGTCTTCCTGAACTCGAGGGTCTGACTTTACTGCGTCCTATTTTCTTGTCACGCGATTTCAATTGATTTTTCTTGTTTTGTCAAATTGCCTGATTTCTAGATGGAATGGCTTATTTTAAGAGGATGTTTGTATTTGTTGGGCATTCTGCCGTTAAGATGAATTGGTTCCGTTGAATAATGTGGTGGATTTATTTGATGGGTTCTTTAAATCAATGTCTGAATTAAAATGAATTTACTTCACGAAATGGTGGATATGCTCACTACGATTTGCAATTTTAAACCGCACATTTATGAATCGATATCTATTAGTGTTATACTATTTGAATTTATTAAGTACGTAATACTTATTTTATTTCAGATCGGTTTAAACTTAATTATAATATTACTACATGTATATACAATGGTTATTTAGTGATTGATAACTGTGCAAAACCATAAATAATGAATACATGCTGCGTTTTATTGATAGAGTAGAGTATTTATGTATTGTTTGGGTTTAACATCGCACCAACAATATGTCACTTATATGGAGAATGTGTGTTTACTTGATACAGATGTAGTACTGGTTCACTGGATTAGTGTGCCGTATATACATGACATGATATACGCAGTCACTTTAAAAGCAGACACAGTGCAGACAAATGAAATGTTTTCGTTTCTCTCGTGTTCGTGTTTATGTGGGTGCGGCTACTTCAACATGTAACATTTTAGTCTGTCGCGGCTGCTCCTTCAGGAGCTTTCTGCATGACTTTCACCATGCATTAAGCAGCCACCAGCCTAAAAGGGTCTAAATTCTTCTATACAGAAAATTCGAATAATCGAGATTTTGCTGTATTAACTTGACAGAACTAGTTCATTATCTATCCACAATTTTATAGTATTTTGATCCGATGACGATACATTTATTACATAATTAGGTAAAATATATCAACTTTAAATGTATTTCTCATATACATATATACAACGACTGTTTCCATGACAACTTTGTGAGTTTCAGTTCAGAATATTCAAGTGAAAAATTCACTTGACAGTTCATTTTGATACGGGTGTGACATTTTAATACAACTCTGATGCGTCGTTGTTTTTCAAATACTATCTCAATAGGCCCTGCCGAAACAACTGTTCTAAACAACTACTAGTGACCAAGTTATCTGATAAATACCCGAATGTCTGAGTAAATATGTTACATTCAGGCATGAGAGAAAGTCAATAAAATGCATCTTGAATGTGCAACAGTGCACAGTATCCCTTTAAAAAGACATAGCAAACAGAGTGGATTAAGATCACATGGCTCTTGAGAGAGCCCTTTAAAAATAACCAGGGTCTGCACTGTTTTCTGAACCCATCAGTGTCAATGGAGTATACCAACACATTTTTGTTTGCCATGTCCTCCTCATATGGAATATGGATTGGTTCCTAAGTGAGATATGCAATGTTTTCCTTTTATAACATGAGGGTTAATGGTTTAAAAGACTTGCTAATGCACCGTTCCCTAACAGTACTAAATATATCAAAAGAGCATATGTACAAATATATGCCTTTAATGGACATTAAAATGTGATGATACACATATTTAGGCCATTTAATCCTTTGAATGTACGAAACGAGTGTATCGACATCTTCAATGATGTGAATACAGTAGAACCCCTCTAATGCGACAACTTAATGAATAAACACTTCTGCCTTTATAAGCAGGTGGTTGCTTAATGCAGGACGAACGTTATGCAGAGAGCTTTCTGCGTAACTTTCGTCCTGCATTAAGCTATCGTCTGCCTCTGCCACCAGAACTTTGCCCATTGTTGGTGATCGCGCTAGAGGGGTGTTACTGTACGCAGTTAAATGGCCTCATAGAAGAGGACTTGGACCAGAGTCTGTATTGTTTGTCATTAAACATTTACAACATGCATATTCATGTAAGAATTAACGATGTCATGAATATCAATTAGAGTCAGTTTTATAATGCCATTCGAACACTTAAAATGTTAGCTATGACCGAAACTGCATAGCCGTATCTATCTTATTTCACAAGCAAACATAGTAGACCCGGACCAGACGGCTCCTACAGGAGCCCTGTGGTATGGGTCGTCTTTGTTTGCAAAGGCGTAGGACGGCGTATCAATGGAGCAAAGGGTTTAGTATCTTGTAGCAAATTTAAGCTTTACATACTGAATGGATTCTATAGGTAAAGACTGATGGACCATTCCACTTTGAATATTAACCATCCAAAGAAGTTTATTCGACCTTCGTATATCAGTTTAATGGCAGTCAGTATGCTTCAGCACAGGAAGAATGTCGCACTGACTAGACTGCATCTTCCCAATGTTTACAGATCTATCTTAACTATGGCTCTAATCAATCATACTGTACAGCGGTTTGACCTGTTATCATATCTACAGTTAATAAATACAAGATAATGTTATGGGTCTGCTTTTTAACCCTCTACTCCATAAATACGATTTCTGCATCTTTGTAAATAGACTAGACCCAGATCAGATGGACCCTGTAGGAACCAACTGATCAGGGTCTGATCTTTGAGCTTAAGCTATAATACAGATCTAATTATACAATTTTTGCCGGATCACCCACTTTCAGAATATATGTACTTCACAATAGCAGGTGTTAAGTGCTTGTGTGGCGGTCGTAAAAAGTCGCCCCGTACTTTATTCCCAGTGTTGTTATATTTTCTGGTCCTTCGGGATCATTAGTTTTGATGGTATACGTTTTGATAATTGAATACTGCTTAAGTCGGTGCTAGTGGTATAAGTAGTGTTGCACTTTTAAGTATTACTCATGAACAGACTCAATAAAACCGAGTCTGCAATTTTCTCATTTTTCTACTTTTGCTTTCGAAGGATCACCCATTTTCAGAATATTCATACTAACACATGAATACAAGAATTTTGGCCAAGGCAAAATGTATAGTAGATTCAGATATATATTTCATAAGTTAAACAATGTAAATCGAGTTCTTGGTTTTAACCCTTCGCTTGCTATTCACGTCAATATACCTGCCTGTAAATAGTGAAGACCTCATCAGGGTCTGCACTATTTACAAGTTGATTATGCAACCAGTGCACTCCACAGCAGTGATTGCACAGTGAAATACTTGTGCACAGTGAAGATATATGTTATTATACAACAGGGCATGGGTAATGAAGGCGAACTGTATTTTAAAATTCAGCAAGAGAAGGGTTAAATACAGTCGCAAACGATGTGTCAGAGAAGTTTGCGTTATCCCTTTCGGCGCCAAATGTCTAATTGTCGTCTGCAATCGAAGTTTGCTAAGCCATTCAGTAAAATAAGGAAATGAGATAAATAAATGCAAATTGCAAAGGAATATTCACATATATATAAATAGGGATTGAGACAAAAAAAGTGAAGTCCCTGGTCAGGGAGTGCACTATTTGTCGTGGTGCATTTATACGACATTTGCGGTGAAAAACTTGTCGTTTGCTACTATTTTCATTGTTAATATCTTTCTTCAATTCCGTTTTATAGTCACAGTAAAAGTTAGTTTGGACCATCGATGAAATGCCAATAAAGATTTGTACAGGGCAGCTGCTGTACTGTATGGAGCTGTCTGGCCAGGGTCTTCTCTTTTAGCTTATGTCACAATATAGATGTACAGTTGAACTTCGATATCTCGAACTCGGATAACTCGAACTACGGAATAACTCGAACTAAAGTTCGGTCCTTCCTATATCTTACAATACAGAATTGCTCTAAAATTTATCACTACGCATATCTAGAAACACATTTCACAGCTTAATTCAGGTCTACAGTAATGCTGAAAGCTCCTACAGGGGCTTTCAGCATTACCGTAGACCTTCATTAAGCTGCGAACTTGAGAAATTGTCCAGCTTATAAATCGGATAATTCGAACTTCTGTTATTTCGAACTAATTTATATACATGTAGTCCCTTGAACTTCGAGATATCGAGTTCAACTGTATTTCAGTTTCTGCCTTTTTAAACATACCCTTGTACATAGTAATCACATCAGTCATTTTTTTTATTTATAAGGACACAAGTGTTTGTATTTATTAGTTAATAGGTTAACCATTTATTCCATGGATATTCACGAAAGAAACAATGGCAATTTATTAGTTAATTTATTTGCTATAATGATACATGAATACAGAAAGTTTTGACCATGTCAGAAACTGTAGAATCATATCTACTCGTATGTTAATATAATATCATAAATAAACAGAGCATACCCCGATCAGACGGCTCCTAGGAGCCGTCTGATCTGGGTCTACTCTGTTTGCTAAGGCGTAGAAAGTCGTATTTATGGGGTTAAAGCGAAATATCCAGTTTAAATTCAAATAAATTTGAATGGCAAGCATAAAGTAGCATTAATTTGATTATAATTATAACAAGACGAATATATAATTAATTATATTTTAATCAGTCTACATATCTTGTTCAAAAGGACGTTTTACATCAAAATAATTCAATCTAACAGTGTCTGTGTGCCATTGCTTCGTACCATTAATAGATAGATTCTGATTGTATTCCTGCTATGTGAGCATCGACTATTTCTGTTCTATTCAGTCCCTGACTTATTTCCATCCTAGGATTAAACTGAATCAGACAGTAATCAATATGGTTTTGCATAGCTATGGCTTCGGCATATTAGAAACTATTGCATGTCAATATTTCATTTATACGTCTGCGAATAAACAGCACGAAAATGTTATAGCAAATAAGAAGAAAATTCTCGAAAGCCTGAGAAAGCTGTGTTTATGTATTGCTAAGACCTTATGAATAGAATTAGGGTAGTGTTTAACAAAGACACGTGCACATGTAAAAGGCATTTTCTCTCAGAAATAATTACTCGAGAGTCGACACCGAACCTATAACCTTGTAGTGTCGTCATAATTGTTGACAAACTACACATCATGCATTGATAAAAAACATGTTAAGCCAATCCACGAGGTTCCGTATCTGACTTAACATTTCATAGTTAAAATACGGATGTAGATCAAGAAGAAAGTGTACAGGATCATCATCACCAAAAACAAAATCATTTCAAATTGTAATTTAACTCTTTTGGCGTCAAATTTAAAAGTGTCGTCTGCAATAATAATTTCATTTTAAATATAATTCTAAACTAAATACTAAAGGTATATTAGTAAAACATTTGTTTTTAAAAACCTGTATGCTTGGGATAAACTAATACAGAAAACAGTGAAGTCCAAGGTCAGATGCCGCCTTGAAAAGGCGCCATCTGGCCTGGGACTGTACTGTTTTCAATGGTGCCAACAGGCGACATTGGCGCCGAAAGAGCTAAGAGTTAAACAGTTTGGGTTTGTTTTTTTCGGGTTTTACGATGGTGTAACAGTAGTTCAGTCATATCATGGTGTCCAGCTAATTACAGGTGGAGGATCTTCTGTGTACGGAACAAATTTGTGCACAGCAGAACATCCGTGTAGAAACATCCACCTACCATAATATAGCTGGAAGGCTTCTTCACATGAAAATTTCAAATGCCCAGACCGGGATTAGCAAGCAGCATTGATACCAATGAAATAAAATTGTTACCGATGTTACCCCATAAAATATGCTCATAAACCATTCTTATCTTCCAGCGAAGGCCATCCTATGTATTTTATGTAGATCAATAGCATCATTGGTATTGGTCTTCGAAAGAGTGATCTAACCCGTTCCTTCATATAAACGGATTTCCACGCATTTGCAATCAATGTAGACTGAGATCAGACGGCTCTTATAGGAGCCGTCTGATCAGGGTCTGCTCTGTTTGCTTATGGAAATTGATAGATACAGTATGTATTGAAATGTGGAATAAACGTAGAACAGGAAAAGGGTTAAGAGACAGATGGAACGGAAATAAAGTACAGTTAAGCCTATTATAAGTAAGCATTTAAAAGAAACCTATTTCTGGGTAATTAAGGCATGTTGCAGCTTGATATGGTTCGAAAGTATTTGAGAGAGCTCCTATATGGGCTTTCTGCTTTACTGTAGCCCTGTAGTAAACAATCAGCTGTTTTCTACTGCCTTGTTTGTTGGCTTAGGGTTTCTGTCAGGCAGCTCTGTTATTATTACCAAATTCTTGTGACAACAGAACTTTTCACAGCAATTTAAAAGTGCAACAAAAACAAAGATAATAAGAAACCATGGGTTGTTGAAGTTGTTAAATACTTCTAAATATTTGGCAACATAACCTATATGTGTCTTGCAAATGTGTTAACCATTCTCTCGTTGTAACATGAATTTCGCTTGGTATGATGCAAATTGTACTTACCTCTAATTCGTTTAAGGTTTTAAAGACTTATTGGCCAACAGTTTGGTGTTTGCGTGCCTTTGCGCGCGTGCGCGCGTGTGTATGTTTGTGTGTGTATGTTTGTGTGTGTATGTGTGGTGTGGTGTGTGTGTGCGTGTGTGTGCGTGTGAACGCGCACATATTGTTTGTTGTCATAATCTTTTGGTGGTACATGAACAGAACAGAACAGAACATAACTTTATTCACTCTGTCATACAAAGTACGAAACAAGAGGTTGATACAGTTCACACATACACAATATAATACATGACCTGCTCGCAGTGCTATAAACTCCCAAACATTCAATTCAGTGTCTCATGTGCCCTGACCCCAGACCAACAATAATGATACTGTGTTTTATGACTTTCTGTCTTATCGTACTTTGACCTTTTGAAAATATTTTTGAAGCAGTCAGTATAGACCCTACTCCGAGAACACGTTCATGAGCCCTCTTCCTTTGGTCTGAACTATTTCCACTGTTAAGGACACCAGGCACTGATGGGATAGTGTTAGTACGTAATAACCAATCCTACTTGACTAAATTTTCCGTGTAAATGTTTAGAATAGCTCGCTTTAGTTATTACAACACAACCTGGCAGCTTATAGCCGAAACGCTACTCCATTTTTCACTTTGTAATTTGTCTGGAAATACACAAGGTGACAATCTGAAGTCAGATAGAAACATGTATTTTGACGTTATTGAGAAAATGTTGCCTTTAAGTGATATCAATGTTTGAATGAATCGACCTGTATGTTTAGTTATGAAACATTGGCACATACGCTAAAAGTTGTTTTGCCTCTGTCATAAATACTGCAATATTTTGCCGAGATTCTGATTTCATTAGCCAGTATTAGTTTGCACAGTTTATATATATCTGGCCGGATGCATTAGCCGTCATCCATGCTGTGGAATTGTCGGGTGGGTTATATGTATTTACACTATTCGACTGATTCGGTGAAATTTTCCTGTAACCATAGTTAAAACCCAGTGTCTGTGTGCGCGCGCGTGCGTACGTGCGTGCGTGTGTGTGTGTTTTGTTATGACTCAGTGATTGCATCAACACAATTTTGTGGCCGTTATAGACAGGGTTTTTTGTATATATTTATATCATCCAGGACATAAAGGAATGCAGTGATGCAATTGCTGCTCTAGAATACTTATTGTTTCATTGCAAACATTGCAAGTTAGTTCATCGAAAATTATATTACATTGTAAGACGTATTACAGTGTATCAGAGGACTTTATTAAGCACTTCATACATGCGAACTCGTGATAATCTTTGCAAATAATACATATTTAATTGAGATGCCGAGCAAACGGCGCCTCATTAAAATTTGACACCTTAACTATTTTACACGCTGGTCATGTTAGAGGCGAAGGAAAGCGTTGCTCTTAGCAGTGAAACAGACAATGATAGCTGTAGACACTTGATTCAAATGCAAAGGGATTAACAAGCCTTCTCACATTGCTTGAATTATGCTGCGGTATTTTCATCCTTTATCCTATTAAACGTTTCCTGAGAAGTCTGCAAACTGTGGTTAATGCGGTGTTAAACCCATTACCCCATATGCTATTTTTAGATACCTCTTTAAATAAATCTACCGAAAAGGAGCATTAACTAGAGAAAAGGCATTGTTTTAGAATTTTGTAGTTTGAAACCATTGTGATAAATAGAGTATTTGCTCCCATAGTATTTATCAAAATGGTTTCACAACGTGACTTTTACAGAGGCGTCAATATGAAGGAATGGGTTAATCCTAATCTTTGCGTTTTGCAACATTACACTCACAGTATTCATTGTATTGCCGCTGTGACTGATGTGAGATGATATTATATGACATTGTCAGAATGTCCCAAATGCTTTTATGGTGGCTTATTGTTTCAGAAACGCCCGTTGTAGCTTCTATTAGGTCAAATTTATCACAAACATATCATTATTTTAAATACCACACACTATTTATATATACATATCCCAGAAGCAAAGTAAAATGCTTCTTTAATGGTTTTTGGTTCGTTGACAACGCCAGATTTTGTATGCTACATTTTAGCAGTTCTTACTAAAATGCACTTATAATAAAGAACTGTTTTGCTTAAGACTTTCCCTGTCTTATGTTTATTCCAAATGTCAATACCTACTTAGTATTCGTAGATAAAATAACAAAAATGAAATATGGAAGGTGGAACATTGTAGCCATTTTAGACAATTAGTAAAAACAGATCTATCAAATTCCATTGGCAAACAGAGCAGGTTTCTATAGGAGCCGTCTGAGGAAAGGGTTAAAATGTAATTGAACTGGTAACTACTCGGCGGTTTGCGGCAAGCTCATAAAAGTATGATTCAGTTATAATAGTCATTTTTTTTATCTGGGTGGTTAATTTCAATCTGTGTAAATGTATACAATGCTTATTTTATTTATACAGTAAGGTAAATAAGGAGAATAAACAAGGGCCCGTGAACACAAGCTGTTTAGGCCATGGCGGACACTTTAGAATCTGATCTGTATATTTCTATAAGCAAACAGACTCAGATCGAACTGTTTCTACAGCAGCTTTCAGACTTAGCAACAGCGTCAAAAGGCCTCACACCGGGGAAAGAGTTGCAAGAAAATACGGAGCGTTGTTCTGTACTTTGAGGCGTCGATTAGTAGTCTAAAGTTTAAATTATTTGTTTGATGTATATGTTTGCAATTATTGAATAAAGAAACAAAACCAAGTTTGAATCTACTAACATAGTTACTAAATATCTAAATCAGACTGAAAAAATATAGCTCTGTGTACTGAACTAAAGTCACAATAACGATGGTTTTACACCAACTGTTCATGGCGGTATTAATGTAGAGACATGACCCCGAGGTTATAAAATTATTTGCTTGAGTCTGAAATTATTGTCAAGCACCTACTTGTTTTGGCCCCTGCATAAAAACGAATGAATTGTGACACATACAAAATATATATTTGTTCAAACTTTTGAAAATAAAGAAACAAAAAATAAAATGACACGGCAGAAATGCGCTTAATCCCTTTCCTTTGTATATAAATGTATAAACAACTTTACACGCTTTGCAAACAGAGAAGATCTAGACAATACGGACCCTGCTCTTTGCACTTATGGAAAAATACATATATGATGCTACAGTTTCTGCCATGTAAACTACCCTCTTGTTCGTATTCTCCGTATAAAAATTAAGCTAGTATTTAATATTCATAATAACAGTATTTCGTGGTAATTACTCTTGAGGTACAGGATTAAGATATCCTATACCAAAATTTCCAAAAGGTCAGGAAACGTGATAGACAATGACTTTTAAAATGATAAGGAGCATGGTTAATGGTGTTTAGAATCGGTTTCTATTAGGCATCTGATTGCACACCGTGTAAGTGTTACGCAGTGGTCCAACTATAAGATGACAACATAGAGGTTTTGGAAACAAGAATATTGTTAATTTCTTTCCAAAATAATGTTTTATAAGCAATGTACATTTAAAAGTACATGTATGAACCATGCAGGAAACACCACACAGTCGCCCCGAACAGCACCACGACAAGGAAGTACAGCAATTGTACATGTCTATCAAAGGACAAAGAGACGCACAAAGATATAACCAACAATAGAGGCCGAGATAAAAGTACCGCATTGGAATGGCCACTGACAATTGTCACTGTGGGGTTAAACCGCTAAGGGGCGCCCAACCTCTTACTTCTACCAACCCAATCCTAAAACTCAAACCGTGTAAATAAACATATCCCCTCTCCGAGTAATCTGCAACAACCGCGATGGCAAATACAGTGGTAAATTGCACGTAAAACGAAAACCTATTTCAAGGAAACAAACTGGATCCACCTATCGCTAGTGTACTCAATGATTGAGCGGCGAACAGAGTAACTATAGAAAAGTAATAAAGGGTACGACAAAAATGAGAGTACAAAGATCCGACGTCCTCCTTCCGTTTGCGGATTTTCGAGGGCGTCTTTATAGAGTACTAAGTCTTTCTTTCCTGTCGGCGCACATTAGTAAGACACGTTATAATCAGTATATGTATAGAAACAAGGGATCCGACTTCAAAAGATCCAAATTACCCTGTCGTCTACTTTAAACCCTTCGTTCTGCCAGAAATGCACCGATTTCGATCAAATAAAAAGTTATTCCGTAAGCAAAACATTGTTTTATTCGAATATGCAAATGGTTTCCCGGTCAAATTAGGAATAAACTTAACACGGCGTCAGAAACATGAGCAAAATGGCCAAAATAAGTTAGTCGGACACGACCGCGTCCCCGAGTGCGAACCGCTGACAAAATTGAAACGAGTACTCATACATCAAACACAGTAAAATTTGGCGTTCATATCAACCGTTTCCGTTTGTACACATATGTTTGTACAACAATTTATGTCGAACATTTACAAATCATTAATCAACACAAACAAATCGAAAATACAACTCGAATACATACTTAGTCTAGTGCTTTTGCGAAAATAATCGGGCCATCAATATCTATGTCATGACAGTTACGTCTTCTTCAGCGTTTATTCGATTGGTTTTCTTGCGATATGCTTTTTTCAGCACATAAACATTTGATTCATGTAAACTTTAGGCCTTTTAAAAACGCGCTACAAGTAGAGACTAACAATTTAATGGAGTTTAAAACCTTTCTGCATACATCACTTTCACCCTGCTTAAAAACTGCACCAGTTTAAAAAATGATAATGATATTTACTTGAGTTTCGAAATTGCTGTACTGTGATACTATAGAATGTTGTTGAAGACAAACAGAAAATACTAATTAAACCTTCGCTTGCTATTCACGTCAGTATACCTACCTGTAAATATTGAAGACCCAGATGAAACAGTTCCTGCAGGAGCTGTCTCATCAGGGTCTGCACTATTTACAAGTTGATTGTGCAACCAGTGCACTCCACAGCAGTGATTGCACAGGGAAATACTTGTAAACAGTGGAGATATATGTAAGTATACAACAGGACATGGGTAAAGAAGGAGAGATGTATTTTAAAATTCAGCAAGAGAAGGGATAATACTGATTGATGATGTATTTTGAAGTACATTTGTGTGATGTCTGTGCAGGTCAGAACGATTGCACATGCGATTGGGATTTCACTTGAGTTTTGAAAGCTGCAATGTTAGTCAATTACAAATGATAATTTTGGTGATAATCCATCTATATAGCCCCCATAATTGCTTATTAAAGACTTCATCTTTCTCACTTAAAGATAAGCCATTGGTAAACACTATTCTATAGCTATCGTCCATCGAACATCGACGTCGTAAGCTGAACTACAAAACTTTAATGAATTAAAGTAATGACCTATTTGACCTATTACATGACCTATTTTATGAACTCTAAATTACGTTCTTAGCTTTAATGATTTCGTTTTAGATCCATATAGTAATACCACTCTATAGCGACCACGTAATTGATTAACATGGGGTCTAATTGAAACTTTGTTTGCTTATGGAATCATGACAATATATAATGGAGTTTTCATCATAATGTTTGTCCTGCATTAAACAGCCTCACGTTATGAATAACCCAAACATTAGACATACGAGGGTTGTCTATTTACGAGTAAATAGGTTAGGTCTTGCCTGGGTTTTCCTGAAAACATTGGCATCCTACGCCATTTAGGGTATTGCTTGATAGACAAATAACTTCACATGGCCGCCCTGAATTCTAGTGTCTTCTTCAATTGCTTTTTTCTCTTTTAGTCCATTTGCCTGGTTATTGGATAGAATGGCATATTTTGATATGATTTGTGTATTTGTTGAACATTCTGGTATAAAAACGAACTGGTTTACGTGAGCCTGATATATTGATACTACACTGTGATAGTATGTCGTAGACACATGACGCGAAACCACATCCAGTCATAATATGAACAGGCACCGGCTCTAGTTATTACATCTGTTCGTTGCATTCTTAGTCGCAACTTCTATTTTATAGCCTAAGTGGGATGAAACCCGAGACCTCTCACTTCGATAACCTGCGTTCTACATATTAAGATAAATTACGATCTAACCAGGTTAAAAGCTGGATGTTTGACGTGAAGGTCAGTAACAACTATTAACACATAAACAAACTTTAAGACGATCATACGGTGATTCCACCAAGATTGAACATTGTGTTACAATTTTGCTAATCCATCAAGTAAGAGTTAGAAAAGTAACCTCAATTTGATAGCATTGATCTTATTCTTGTTCTACTGGCAAACTGAGTTATATTTCGATTTGCCTTTCTTAACAAGCTGTCACATCAAGGATTGATCGGAAGTCTACAACGCAATATTTACATTCTTCTGCAGGGTTTACAGTAAAACGTCCCTTCCACGGCCACCCTAATATTTGGGGTTTACAGATAGGTGAATTTTTAATGCATACCGAAATTGTTATAATGATTAGAAATCGCATTGCTGATTAACATATCAGATGTATGTTCAACTTATTAAAAAAAGACGCCCAAAACAACTACTTATTGTTCGTTTTTACCTTTGAAAAAGGAGCTTTCTGTATTACTTTTGACCTGTATTAAGCAATCACCTGCTCTTTAAGATTCTTGTGTCCAATTAACATAAAGTCGCTTATGACAGGTTCGACTGTATTTATATTAAACCTGTATAGGAATTATGAAGACTCTTATTTACGTATTTGCTTATATTACTGACCCATAGTATCTTATTTAATGAAAAACTGTCTACTCAGAGTAGCCTCTGTTTGCTCAAGTAGTCATCTAAATCTATACCAGTTTCGGCTTTTGCCAAATATGCCCCTGTTCATGTAGCCACCTAGGATTAAAAGTATCAGACAGTAATCGATATTATTCTCAACTGACGTGGCCTCAGCATATTAGAATACTGTTGTATTTCAATATTTAATTTATTTGTCTGCGAATACACAGCAACACGATGTTAAATCTATTGGAGTGAAATATTCCAAAACTTTGGGGAAATGGTGTTTATGTATTGATCTGCACTTTTGTAACAGTGATTTTCCCCCGAGAAAATTACTCGTTTGGAGTAGGCATTGAGCCCACAAAATAATTCCGGTTTCCATATTGCAATAATCAAGATTATAAACGTGACGATACGTTTCTGTATATCATTCATAGTATATCATAAAAGTTATCTTACAATTTTTTTTCTACGAGATAAACAGGATATAAATAATAAGCCTGATTGTGGATATTGAATGCAAGTGATATTGCAGGACAGAAGTAATACAGGGGCTTCCAACATGTCAAGCCAAACTGTTTGTCATTCTGGAGATACCTCCTTTTGAACCTCTAGATAGAAGACATATTGGACAAATGACATTTGTTCAGCAGACAAACAAAAACTAAGTAATCTTACTGGACTCAGGAATGTCCCGTTGTCAGTGGTTGGAATTGCTCACTAAACTTAATTAAAGACGGCAGTATAACCGACATGCTACTCGATCTGTCAGTTTATAATTTGTCTGGAAATATACAAAGCGATAAACTGAGTTAGACAGAAACATGTATTTCTAAGTTAGAGATAACAAATGCATATATGGTAATATAATATATATTGATCCGTATTTATGTATTCAATGGCGAAAAGAAAAGGTTGTTGTAAAACCAAGTTATATCTATATGGAATAATATTACACTCAATGGTAAATCTGTCAAAGCTGAATCTAAATTTCGTTTGAAATTTTTGCATATTGGGTGTAACTTTTTGTATTGCATTGTGTAGTTTATATACAATAGCTACAGAACTGACCTACTCTGCTGTCCTACATATGTAATGCAATTTCTTATGTGTAGTGTTGTATGCCGTACATATACCGAAGTCAGGTGGTTCTGGGTCGTAACTGTGTTACGTACAGCCGCTGTACATAGAATGTTACATTTGACTTTTGGTGATCTGAGTGAGCTGACCCAATATAGTCAGAGCAAGCACCTTGATTGCCGGCATAAAAAGGAAAAATGATGGATTTGTTTTACTATTATTCTTAAATTAATTCCATTTTTATTATTCTCATCGATACATATATCTTAGATATGTTTTGGTTTTAAATATTCTATATGCATTAATATACGCAGTGTTATAAAGCAATTTTGTCATGGGAAGCACTTTTGAACGCACATATCATGTTTGAAAAGAGCACTATATAAATGTGGTATAATAATAATAATAATAATAATAATAATAATAATAATAATAATAATAATAATAATAATAATAATCCAAAATAAACAAAAGATTTTGGGTTAAAACAGAGTAACAGTTAAACTTTTGTACTCAAGTACTAATATAATTTCTCCATCAACCCTATATTTTGACCACTCTATAGAATCGATCGTCGAGACGATGCTATATAGAATGGTCACAACATAGGGTTTGGTTGAGAAATAAAGAAGTTATTCCTGAAAATCGTTTAATTTACACATCTTATCTGGACATCTGATGATACACATGAATAGTTTAGCACTCTTTGCAATTTTGGAAATGTGTAAAGCTTCATTAAACCTCATTTTTGTTACGTATTTTGTATTCACTGGTGAAACCCTGCGAATGAACAGAGTCCCAGGAACATTCATGAGAGGAAAGGTACGACAAACATCTTCCTTTAATACTTCTATGTGTTATTCGAAGATTTACTGCCGTTGCAGCTATTTGATCTGAATCTTACGCCGATATAAAACTTCTAATCAGAGTCAAACCCATTGTTATTCTTACAATAAATTCTTTGACGAACAATGAAATAACTTAATCCAAAACATAATGAAACTGAATTTCCAAACAGACATTTAAAGACGTTTAAACCAATTAAAACCGGTTCCTCCTTTCTTGAATATTAATGTAATAAAACGTTGTATCAAACATTATCCTTACAGAATGGTATTGTGATGACAAACAATGCAGAACATGAGCTTGAAGAACCCTTTGATCTGGGTCTAAACTGTTTGCAAGGGTATTATATGCTCGGTCCCATTAGGAGCTCTTTGATCTGTATCTAAACTATTTGCAAATGTATTATATGCTCGGTTCCGGGTCGTAAGGGTTACTGTTCAATGAAAGTATACTATTTGCAGGAACATCGTCTCTTGGATTCAACGAGTAATGAACAGAGTAGAACAGAGAGAGAGCAGAGAAAGAAATCCAAAATGAAAAGCAGGGCAAGACGCAAACAACACCAGCCAAACTAACAAAAGACAGGAGCAACCTCCCAAGAATGGGGAACATAACTGTTGGCCTGTTTTCTTTTATATTGTTCGTGTAATGAAACGTTTTTGTCGTTATTTAAACATTTCTCTGTGTGTTTTTCGCAAATAAAGTGCGTCTTAAATTCATTTTATTTCCGTTGAAACAAAATAAAATTTGCCAGTTTTTAGTATCAGAGGGGACTTTAACCTTTTCCCTCATACTAACACCTTTTTATACATCTGCAAATAGAGTAGACCCAGATGTATGAGCCTCTGATCAGGATCTACTCTGTTTGTGTATGGATTTGATAGATCTGTTTCTTTAGTTTCTAAAATGACTGCAATTTTCCACCTTCCATATTTTATTATATCTATATTGTCCATGAATATTCAGTATGTAATGAAATTTGGAATACATATAGAACAGATAAAATGTTTATTCAGATTCCTCTCGAAAATATCAGTTGTGCGTAAAACAGTTTCGATCCTGATGAGAAGCTTATTTTCTCGGCGTCTTACCTGGATCCACAATGTTTAACCCTTCTTTTGCTGAATTTTGAAATACATTTCTCCTTCTTTACTCATGCCCTGTTGTAGAATTATATATATTTTCACTGTGTACAAGTATTTCGCTGTGCAATCACTGCTGTGGAGTGCACTTGTTGTACAATCAACTTGTAAATAGTGCAGACCCTGATGAGACAGCTCCTGCAGGAGTTGTCTCATCTGGGTCTTGACTATTTACAGGTAGGTATATTGACGTGAATAGCAAGCGAAGAGTTAACATTCGCCAGTGTCTTGCTAAATGAATAACACGCGTGTGCCTTGAATTTTATAAACGATCAAATATATTTGATTATTTTTATGACAAAAAAGGCTTTATTCAGGAAAATATGTACCAGGGGAGTCATGGAATTTTATCATCTCTTTTGCTACTATGGTAATCACAGATTCGCCCTTTGCAGCAAACCCCGTGGGTCGCTTTTCGGCGAAGTGCGTTGAAAGAATTCCCAACACACATCCTTCTTAAGCCAGTGCCAATTGTAGCTTTGAATGCGCAAAACCGATATTGACTTCAAATCAAGTTTCAGATGCACTTGGTCTTTTTTTGCGTAAATAAATAACGTCTAATGAATATTTGGTTAATTTGCCCTAAATAATTGCGCCTTTAACCCTTTCCCTGATGAATATTCATGTCGGGAATAATGACGTGATGAATATTAATAAGAGTGTTTTTATAGGGTCATATGAACACAGGACATTTTGGCTCAGGCGGAAGCTGTAGAATCATTTCTCGCTTCTCAGCCGTGCTAGATAAGCTGGGTTACTAAAAATAGCCGTACTAGAAATCCTTATCTAGAACACCCCGTGACTAGTGTATTCATACGCGAAATCGGGTAAAATCAATACAAGGGAAGGAACTCTTACAGAATTATACCAACATTTCTATAGGCAACAACCTTATAAATTGAAATTAATATTAGTAATTAGCACGAATATGAAATTCTGTTTATCATATAAGCACTTTAAAAGACTATTTAATTAACCGAAGACGTTGTTTTGTAGTCACTCAGTCATTTGTATTTTACGCCAAAACGTAACGTTTGTGGTTGTCATAACAAATGACGTCATTTTGGTGTCACGCCTAAAATTATGCTGCGGTTTGTTGCTATTAGATATGGAAGTCGTATTACGCAATGTAAAGTAGTACTTCACAAAATTCGTTAATTTATTTGGTTTTAGGGCGTATTTCAGCGAGAAAAAGAATCAAGCATGGGATTTGTTAAAGCCGGGGGGTTCTATACCCTCGGTTAGTCTGTTCATATCGGAAACTCGCAAAAGCTCGTTTCCGACTGGAACAGACCAACATCAGGTATAGAAACCCCCGTCTTTAACAAAACCCATGCTTGATTCTATTAATCTATATTACACCACAAGCAAACAGAGCAGGTCCTGATCAGACGACTCCTATAGGTGCTGTCTGATCTGGATCTACTCTGTTTGCAGATGCATCAAAATGCACTTACATAAGGGAATGGGGTGAGTTAAAATATTGAGATATCAAAACGTTTAAATTTTTCAAAAAGACGTGTACTGAATCAAACCTATTATTTTGTTTTATCTTCCAAGTTTGTGTTATTGCTATATGGGAGTCTTGTACTAATATAAGTATGAATCAGTATAACTCTTTCATTGTCAGCAGTTTCGTCTGTTGGTCTTATATGAATCAACTCTGTTTGCAAATGTCAGCCAGTGTCCATGCTTATAAAACGTTTAGTTGAGTCTGAGAACGTTCTCAAGCATTTGATTGGTCAGATTTGAGCCTCTGGCTCAAGTCTGACCAATCAAAAGCTTGCGAACTCAAATCTGACCAATCAAAAGCTTGAGAACGAAACTCAGACTCAACTAAAAGCTTTATAAGCATGGACCCAGGTGTACAATGTTTATCCTTTACCTGACATAGATGATGGATTTTGACGCCTTTGCAACAGAATAGACCAAGACCATACGGACCGTATAGGAGTCGTCACGTCATTGTCTGCTGTGTTTGATTATGGGATGATATAGATCTGATTCTATTCCATCTGCCATAGCAAATATCCTGTTTTAATAAGGAGTTATGAAATACCAGCTAATACATACTCACGATATCGTTATTTCTAACATGTTCATCAGATAAAGGATGTAATGCAGAAAGCTCCTCTAGGAGCTTTCTGTATTACATGTGCCCTGCATTAAGCTACTACCTGCATATAGCACCAATACTTATACCTCTTTTAGGTTGACGCATTAGAGGGGGTTTACTATAATTTCTCACGACAGTATCATTTTTTCAAAAATATTTACCAATATCAAACAGCCTGATTCATCATAACTCCATGTCTAAATATCAACTGCTAGTACATCTGTCACCGAGTCATCTATGTATAGTAACTATTTCCGAATGTTCAATACGAACTAAATGGTATTTGTAAGCAGTATGAGCGCAGATCAGGTGGCTTCTGAAGGAGACCTCGGACTAGGGTCTGTATTGTTTATCATTTATGATACATTAACACATTTAATAAGTATGCACCATTTCAGTCTGGAAATCAGCATACTTAAAGGGGACAAGATATAACGTACAATTCTTACTCGCTAAGAATGCATATAACTGACTTAAGTTAAAGTCACGAGGGACCTGAGAGTCGACTTGCTCAATATTTGCTATTGAATTAGATATGCAGACGTGGGCATACAGAATTTTGCAAAAGCGGCCAGGGTGTATGTGGGCGTATTATAATGGGAATACATTTCGATTTAAATGATTAGAATTGCCAAATACATGATGTCAGGTACCTAAAGTTTGATATCGGAAAACTGACTTGGATACTACCAAACCAATCTGGCACAGTAAGCTTGTTAAGTACACTTTGTGTAAATCTCACTGAATGACATGATTTTGGGTTTGTCCTATCAATGTGTGCTAATGTGAACCTTTTACTATAGTCCGACTGGGAATTCCCGACAGTTACGTCATAATTAGTTTACTTTGATATTCATATTACATGTTATTTCTTAAAAAAGAAGAATGTGACTATTTGATTATGATGGTATGCTTGTGGAGTCTGTAGCCGAGTGGATAAAGGCGCTGTCATCCGAATCAAAATGTCAAATCTTTTTTTTCCTTTTCTTGTTTGCCTCAACAACATATATGTAAACAAAAAAAACAGAAAGAAAGACCAAAAAAGAGCAGGAAAAAAGATAAAAGAGAATAGATCCTATAGAGAAATTGTACTGACAAATGTATTTAAATTATTAAAACAACAAAGAAATAAAAGTGTAAACGCTGGTGAGTTTCGAACTCGGATAGCGTGCATGCAACGCCGTATATGCCTCCTTTAGACCACGGAATCGGATATCCCTTGGTATTTATTTTATAAATTATCCTATTCACATCATATTTTGAGGAAACCCTTCTATTTTTAGTTTTGTTATTGTGCTGACGTAGCTGCCAGACCTAGTTTGTTTATCTATACATAAAAATGCCTTTCTAAACATCTGAAAACATTGGAGCAGTCTGATCAGGGGCTATTCTGTTTGCTTATGAAATAATACAGATGTGGTTCTACAGTTTCTGCCAGGGCCAGATGTTCATTTGACATTGAATAAGTCTAATTAATATTGATTGAATAAATGGTCAAATCAAGAGGCACACGACGGTCCGAAGTTGCCTACCTACATATCAAAGACGAATCTTACTCAATGCGGGATGGGCTATACACCGGGGTACGCACAAGCGAGTACATGTATGTGATTGCAGCTCATGAAGATGCAGATTAGGCTCACCTAAGGACATTATATACGAAATAATAATCCAATTGGCCTTATGGTTTGGGAAAAGAATGTTTTAAAGTTTTACCGTATAAGGACAATTGACGACACCCATGGTCGCCATATTTATAGGCGGGCTGGGACAAACTGAACAAGGTTGGTAGAGGGTCACCCAAAACATATACACTAAAGTGTAACCAAATCGTATAAATGATGTTCGAGAATATGATTTCAAAGTTTTACTGTATAGTCTTATAAGGAACATTGCCACGGCCATGGCAGCTATATTTTTTGATCGATCGGAATAATTTTTAAAATCTTAGTAGTGGGTTACATCAGGAACATAATTATACATTGTATACCACATTATAATTGAATAGGTCAGATTGCTTTAAACCATACCATTATCAAAGCTTCACTTTAAATGGTCAACCCGGAAACATATATACCAAATTATAATCAAATTGGGCTGGAGGTTTTAGAGAGGACGATTTTGTAAGTTTTCATTTGATAAATCTTATTTATTTTAGATCCCATGACCTTCTTGTGTAATGGATCGGAAACACTTGAAAGAAAAACTCATAATGAATAAACGTGATTTGTTGTAATAATACACTTAAGGGTTTAGGAGGGGATATCTTTTAAAGAAAAATTGGATGGACAAACGACAAACACCGGGACATCACGGAACTTCACGTTGAAAAATGTGTGCCGAGGTGAACTATAAACGGTATTTTCATTGTAAGTAAAAACATTAAAAGTATGTAGAAGAGTTTCCGTGTTAGAAAATTTGACTGCTAAATACGATGCTAAAACATTGTTGCCAACGTTTAAAACTGTTTTGTTACTAGTATGTTCAAAACCGAAACGCTTGACGTTTTGAATACCCAGTTACTGTAAAACCTCTCTAATGCGACCACTTAATGAATAAACATGGGTGCCTTTATAAGCAGGTGGTTGCTTAATGCAGGACAAAAGTAATGCAGAAAGCTCCTCTAGGACACATAAGTATACCTCTTTAAGGTGGTCGCATTAGGGGAACTTTACTGTCCATTATTCGCTAATTATACAGACATGCATTTGCCGGATGTTATTCACGCAAGTACACGAAACTCTGGATAAGAAGTTTGTATATTCTATATCGATATATAGTGTAATACGAAACATCGCACGTGTTGTGCGAAATGCAGTCTGTACATATGGACCGAACTGTTGCGGTTTCAATGTCGCTTTTTTGCAGGTGACAGCAAAAAGACTGCTCACGTCGTCTGACGACTCAAAATAAATTCTTCGCCATCCACACGATATGAATTATTCTACCTACATATTTCGCCTGTACAAATATGTGGTGGTAGACAATACTTGTTTCAAGGGATTACTGATTTAGCCCTTACAACGGTGAGTCCTCTCATCAGTGTCGTCACTGTGTCGGCACTGTTTGTCATGTTACCCAAATATTCACCATTCAGTAGTGTAAGCGTTCATATATGTTTTCGAAGGTATGATAATTGATAACGAAACACAGATCACACTTTCGTTGTAAGTTATTGTCGTCTGCTAATGATTTCGTTTTCTTTTTTCCGTTCTTTCTGGTTGACAACATCAGATTACATCATCGATTAGTTTAGATCATGATTAGATACCAAGTCACTCGGTGTTTCATCTGGATCAAAACTGTTGGCATAGGTAATCACAGATTTGCTATCGACAGTGAAGGAGCTAGCTCTTTCGCAGCCAATATCGCTTCTGTAATTACTTATGCTAACAGTTTTATCGCCCCATCGGGATCCAAACGGTTTGTTACGGTGACAAAAATAATGACGAAATATAATAAAAAAAAATATGGAAGACGGCACACATCTTGCAGATTACAAAGGTTGGTGACGTAAGACTAAAGGCCAAAATGACACCATGAATTTAATCCATAAACCACATGTTTAACTCTTTCGTTGCCAATGTCGTATCTGTGATGATCAGGATCCAAACTGTTTCTCCTGTGACTGTTTTCTGAAACAAAAATAAAAATATTAACAACATGACATGTAACAGATGACAAAGTTTGCAGACGACAACATTTGACAGTGAAAGAGTAAGAAAATGTACTTCAAAGTACATTTAATCTGAATATCAATCACTGAAAAGTGCCGAAAGAGATACACCTGTTGTATATCATTTCTTTAAATTCCTTTAGCTCAAACAGGCACGGAGAGTCCTTAATGCGAACACCCCTTGGGGAAGTTAGAAAACCGTTGCGATAAGCAGAGTATTTACTCCTATAGGAGTGGATGCTCTATTTCTCGAAATTGTTTCCAAAGTGACTTTTACAGAAACGTCAAAAGTCGTCAATATGAGGGAATAGGTTAAATGTCACACGACAAGACAGAACTCTGTCAAAGTCTTCCCCATGGGGTCGATTTTTATTTTATTTTCTCATTAATAATGTTTCATCCTTCAGACTGGTGTTACACACGTTCATAGGTGCGTATCACTAGCTACGCTCCTGTCTGGGCGGATGGTGCTAGCGATACGCACATACGCACGTACGTAGAACCAATCTGAAAATTGAAAACAATATTAATGCCAAAAAGGAACAAAAATCGTTGTGTCTTTTTATGTAAGCTTTAACCCATTCTTTCATATTATTGCCGTTTGAAGCCTCTGTAAAAGTCACATTTTGAAACCATTTTGAAACCACTGTGATAAATAAAACATTTGCTCCAATAGGAAGCAAAATGCTCCATTTATCACAATGGTTTAAAAACTATACAATTCTATTTTTTCTGGAGTAGCATGCCTCTGGACTCCTTTAGCTGTGTTGCGTACGTTACATTTGAATTCAGCCATGCTTCGGCCTGTCTACCTTAGCCAAGCATTCCCTTCTTCATAATTGTATGCCTCTATAAAAGTTCGCATAATTAATATCAATAGTGCCATTTTTCTTAAATAAATTTCCATTGAGTAAAGGACTGATTTGTTTTTACTAATTTACTGTTATATTTATCCTTTGCCATTTGACCATGTAAATTGTATAGCCTATCATACATGATTCAAATAAAACACTAGTTATCTAGCTTGAGCTGTCACTATTTATAAATCAACACTGAGTACCGTTTTCTTCTAATAAATGTCTCGGGAATGCTGGATTATTTAAACGGGAGCTTCTTGCATTTTATATACATGTAATTGCATAATGAAGAATGAAAGCAAAATAACTCATACAATAGCTTTATGAATTGCTTCCAATCTGCATTAAAGTATCACCTGTTCCTTTGTTTAAAGTGTTATTATATGAAGTACTAGCTAGTTTATTGAATGTTCGTCCCCCCGCCTCCCAGAACTTAGGAGCATTTATACCAGTTTACGTGTTAATCTTTTCCCTGTTCTACGTTTATTCCAAATTTCAGTACCTACTGAATATTCATGGTGTAAATAGTTATAATGAAATATGGAAGATGGAACATTTTAGAAACTAAATAAATCGACCTATCAAATTCTATTAGCAAACAGAGCAGACCCTGATCAGACGGCTCCTCTTGGAGCCGTCTGATCTGGGTCTACTCTGTTTGCAAATGCATGAACACACGTTTGTATGAGGGAATGGGTTAATTTAGCGAGACTGTGGCACCTGTCGTTTGCTTAAACCGTTGGCGTACGCAACTTTCTTGATTTTTCACAGAAAACCTAAACAAGTGTTTTTAAAGGTTTGCAAGCGTTATCTTCTTACATAGCAAAACACCTGATTCCCTTTGAATATAGGAAAAGAGTGTACCGGTATTGGATATTGATTATACGCTGCTCAAGTGGATTTATCACTATTCTGATTGGTCTCTGTATGTTGAACGTAAATCCAATGCCCGTCAGCAACACCAACCAGATCGAGTGAGTTGTATAATTAAATTGTAGATTAAACTGTAGACTTTGTTATTACCATCTCCTAGTTATTTAAAAGCTTTTCATACTTTTCTCAACAATTTTTTATTGTACATTCCGCCATTTATGTTTATATGTACCATGGTAATGGACATGTTATGTTTATGCCAATAAAATATATATTATCTATTCTATTCTAATGTGTCTGCAAAACATGTCGTCTGCTTCACAAAAACGTTCAGGCCCGACAATGATTTGATATTTAAAGTACATGTAATTGACCTTGAGGCCACAGGTCAAGTTCACCTAAAGGTCAGAATGGTACTTGACACTTTGTCATATGATGATACATCCACATGTCAAATATATAAGCCCTTAGTCAAAAGACAAAAATGTTCTGGCACGGCAATAGTTTATTAGTCTATTTACCCAATTCCCTCATACGAGAAAAGGAAACTTTTAAAATGGTGTAGATTTGAAACCACTGTGATCAATAGAGCATTTTCTCCTATGGAAAAAGTAACTTTTACAGAGGCGTAGAAAGGCTTATTTATAAAGGAAAAGGTTAACCCCCTTCTCTGTTCTATGTTTATTCCGTATTTCAATACCTACTGAATATTGATGTACAACATGGTTGATATATGGAAAGCTGCGAATATGTAGGGATTTGTCAACCCCTACAATGCTAAATGTCTAAATGGACTATTCCAAACGTCAAATAGAACAAGCTTATGGTTAATACTTAGGGATTTTTCTACGAAAATTAAAGCATGACAAACAGTGCAGACCCTGATGAGAAGGCTCCTATAGGACCCTATCATCTGGGTCTACAGTGGAGTTTTCTGCATAACTTTCGTCCAGCATTCGTGCCTCTGGCACCTAGAATTATGACCCTTTTCAGTGGTCGCATTAAAGTGGTTTTACTGCATTCACAATGACATTATTTCTTGCACACATATTCATACTAACAATAAAGGAATTCTTCTTTGTCAGCAAAATGCATATTTGGAAATGTAATTTGAAAAACAACCAACAACACCAAACCCACAGCTACTGCGTTTGAGACACAGAGGATCTGTTGCGAGTTGTCTTTTAATCCTTCTCTTGCTGAATTTTGAAATACAGTACTCCTTCTTTACCCATGCCCTGTTGTATAATTACATATACCTTCACTGTGTACAAGTATTTCGCTGTGCAATCACTGCTGTGGAGTGCACTGGTTGCACAATCAATTTGTAAATAGTGTAGACCCTGATGAGACAGCTCCTGCAGGAGTTTTCTCATCTGGGTCTTCACTATTTACATGTAGGTATATTGACGTGAATAGCAAGCGAAGGGTTAAGATCACATGTTCCTGAACGAGCCTTAGAAAATGCTATTTTAAGCGAGCCTTGGCGAGCTTAATAACATTTTCTTGGTGAGTTTAGGAACATGTGATCTTAAAAGACAACGATCATCAGATTCTTTTTCTCACATAAATAAACAGTGTAGATCTAGATCTATTTTCGCCCTTTTAATGACATGTAAACATCGGTGTTTCCCACACTTTGACGTCATATATTTATGACGTATGACGTCACATATATTCTAAAGTGATCTTGTAAACACGTGTTACTGATAAGTGAATCTTAACCCGTTGTTCTAACCCGGAGATAAGAGAAGTTATGTGAGACAAATATGTTCCACTAATTAATCTTTAACATGCTGAAAAAGCATATCTTCTCAAACTCTCATATGCTTGAAAATGTCTAGCATTGTTAACCCTTCGCTTGCTATTCACGTCAATATACCTACTTGTAAATAGTGAATACCCAGATGAGACAGCTCCTGCTGGAGCTGTCACATCAGAGTCTGCACTATTTACAAGTTGATTGTGCAACCAGTGCACTCCACAGCAGTGATTGCACGGCGAAATACTTCTACACAGTGAATATATATGTAATTTATACAACAGGGCATGGGTAAAGAAGGAGAAATGTATTTTAAAATTCAGCAAGCGAAGGGTTAAAATGTTTGTGTTTAGATACTGATGACTGACCGGCAAACAGTTAAAACACTGATGAGACGCCAAGTAACTTGTTATATCAGCTGTATCCAAACTGTGTTCAAATGTCAATCAGAAGACTTAACACCCGTAAACATTTAAACCTTTCAGTACCAACATTGTCGTCTGCTGAACACATTGTCGTCTGCTGAACACATTGTCGTCTGTTGTCGTCTGCTAGATACATTGTCGTATTATTCACAGATTTTCGTCTGCTTCCAGTTTCTTATAGAAAGATAAAACAAAGTGTCAAACAGTTTGGATCCTGATGAGACGGCGTACTTCATCATTTAAAGCCATGGTTCTTTGCACGTTAAATAAATGTAGCCTGCAAAAGTTAAAATAGATGTTGTTCCAATTTCTGATTAGTCATTCTATTTTTTTTTTTTTATAATTGTAATCAGAAAGTCAAACAGTTTGAATCCTGATAAGACATCGAGGCACTTGCCGTCAAGAATTTGAATATGTTTTATCACGTTATATAGACCACCACACACATGTATAGTAAAACCTCTCTATAGAGACAATAACAACTATGTGCAGTAAAACCTGTCTAAAGAGTCCATAACACACATGTAGAGTAAATCCCTTCTAAAGAGACCATCGCAAACATGTAGAGTAAAACCTCTCTAAAGAGACTATCACAAATATGCACTGTAAAACCTGTCTAAATAGACCATCAGAAATATGTACAGTAAAACCTGTCTAAAGAGACCATCAGAAACATGCACAGTAAAACCTGTCTAAATAGACCATCAGAAATATGCACCGTAAAACCTGTCTAAAGAGACCCATCAGAGACATGCACAATAAAACCTCCCTAAGGAGACCATCAGAAACATGTACAGTGAAGCATGTCTAAAGAGACCATCAGAAACATGTACAGTAAAACCTCTATAAATAGACTATCAGAAACATGCACAGTAAAGCATGTCTAAAGAGACCATAACAAATATATACAGTAAAACCTGTCTAAAGAGACCGACACAACATATACAGTAAAACCTGTCAAAAGAGACCATCCGAAATATGTACAGTAAAACTCACCTAAAGAGACTAGAAATATGTCTAACTCTGTTTTTTAATGACAGGTGGTAGCTTAATGCAGGATGAATGCTTTAAAAAACCTTATAGGAGCTTTCTGCATTACTTTCATCATGCATTAAGCAAATCCTCTGTTTATCACAATAGTTTAAAAACTTCACAATTCTAAAGTGTTCATTTTCTCTATCAAATGTTCCATTTCGGTACATTTTTTTTCAAAGGGTCTTGGTCTAAAATAGCCTAGGAGGGAATGGGTTAAGCTACCACCTGCTCTTTTAAACCTACAAATGTACATGCGCAGTCATTAATCATTCCAAGGCTATCCTCTGTTAGTCTTACTGCAAAATTTATAAGTGTCACAAGGCTCTTCTTTGTTAGTTTTATAACAGAAGTTGTGAGTGCTCCAAGGTTCGTCTGTGTCAGTTTTACTGCAGCATTTCTCTGTTAGTTTGATAGCAGAAATTGTAATTGTTCAAGGGTTTTTCTCTGTTATTTCTATAACACAATTTGTGAGTACCCCGATGCCCTTCTTTGTTAATTTTATAACAGAATTTGTGACTGTCCCAAGGCTATTCTCAGTTTTACTGCAGAATTTATATGTGTCCAAGGTTGTTCTCTGTTAGTTTTATAGCAACATTTGTGAGTCTCCCTATGCTCGTTTCTGTTAGTTTTGTACCAGATTTGTGTGTGTCCCAATGTTATTCTCTATTAGTTGTACTGCAGAATCTGTGAATGTCCCAATGCTCTTCATTGTTAGTTTTATAGCAGAATCTGTGAATGTCCCAATGCTCTTCATTGTTAGTTTTATAGCAGAATCTGTGAATGTCCCAATGCTCTTCTTTGTTAGTTTTATAGCAGAATCTGTGAATGTCCCAATGCCCTTCATTGTTAGTTTTATAGCAGAATTTGTGAATGTCCCAATGCTCTTCTCTGTCGGTTTTACTGCAGAATTTGTGAGTGGCCCAAGGCTCTTTTCTGTTAGTTTTATAGCGTAATTTGTAAGAGCCGCAATGGTCTTCATTGTATTTTTTCATTAGTCTTTTCTGTAAGGTTTATAGCAGAATTTGAGAGTGTCCAAAGACTCTACTTTGTTAGTTTTATAGTAGAATGTATGTCCAAGGATCTTCTCTGTTAGTTTTATAGCAGAATGTGTGAGTGTTCCAAGACTATTCTTGTAAGTTTTATCGCAGAATGAATTTGTTTTCTGTTAATTTTATAACATAATTTCTGAGTGTTCCTAGGGTCGTCTGTGCTAGTTTTATTGCATAATTCGTTAGAGTCCCAATGCTCTACTCTCTTAGTTGTACTGCTGACTTTGTGAGTGTCCCAAGTCTTTTTTCTGTTAGTTTTCCTGCAGAATTTGTGAGTGTCCCAATGCTATTTTCTGTTAGTTTTATAGCGCAATTTGTAAGAGCCGCAGTGGTCTTCATTGTAGTGTTTCATCAGTATTTTCTGTAAGGTCTATAGCAGAAATTGAGAGTGTCCAAAGACTCTACTTTGTTAGTTTTATAGTAGAATGTGTGTCCAAGGCTCTTCTCTATTAGTTTTATAGCAGAATTTGTGAGTGTTCCAATGCTATTCATTGTAAGTTTTATCGCAGAATGAATTTGTTTCCTGTTAATTCTATAACATAATTTGTGAGTGTTCCAAGGGTCGTCTGTGCTAGTTTTACTGCAGAATTCGTGAGTGTCCCAAGGCTATTCTCTCTTTGTTTTACCGCAGACTTTGTGAGTGTCCCAAGGCTCTGTATTTTTTATATCAGAATCTATGAGTGTCCACAGGCTCCTTTGCTGTTCGTTTTGTAGCAGAATTGGTAAGAACCACAATGCTCTTCATTGTTAGTTTTAAAGCAGAATAAGTGTCCCAAGGCTCGTCTCTGTTGGTGTAACTGCAGAATTGCAAGTGCCCCAAAGCTCTTTTCCATTAGTTTTACTGCAGAATTTGATTTGTGCTTGTCCAATGGCTCTTTCTGCTTGTTTTACAGCAGAATTGGTAAGAGCCCCAAAGCACTTCATAACAGTTTTTCATACGACTTTTCTGTTAGTTGTACTGCAGAGTTTGTGAATGTCCCAAGATTCTTCTCTGTTAGTTTTATAGTAGAATTTGTGAGTGTCCCAAGGCTATTCATTGTAAGTTTTGTCGCAGAATGACTTTCTTCTCTGTTAATATTATAACATAATTTTTGAGTATTCCGAGGCTCGTCTGTGCTAGTTTAACTGCAGAATGTGTGAGTGTCCAAAGGCTCTTCTTTTATAGCAGAATTTGCAAGTGTTCACATACTCTTCTCTGTTAGCTTTACTGCAAAATATGTGAGTGCCTGACTCAACTCTCATTTACATTAAGATAAAATATGCGGCATGGATCCAGAAACTTAACACCTGTTGGAGAATCAGAGATGCCGAAGCTCCAGTTTAGTGAAACCAATCTTAGTTGCCTCTTACATGTAAGATCATGCAATGCGTGAGCAGTGGTCACCTATTATCAGAGAGAAAATATACCCGTCGAATGAGGGGATCGAACTCGAGACCTCGAAATTCCTTCACAAAGATTCTACCGCATCGTCAGAAAAGCAAGTATGTACCAAGTGTTGATAAAGTACATCACATACCAGTTCTGCAATTGTAGATTCAGGCAAACTACATGGTAGTACTACAATTGTTGATACAGGTCAGCAACAACATGTTATAGTACTAAAAGTATTGATACAGGTAAACTACAACTCGTAACGGTACTACAGGTTTTGATATATGTAAACTACAACACATGATAGAACTACAAATGTTGATGCTGGTAAACAATAGCACGTGACAGTACTACAAGTGTTGATACGGGTACACCACAGCTCGTGTCGGTACTACAAGTGTTGATACAAGAAAACTGCAACCCGTTGTACTACAGGTGTTGACACTGGTAAACTACACCACGTGATAGTACTACATGTGTTGATACAAGAAAACTGCAACCCATTGTACTACAGGTGTTGGCACAGGTAAACTCTACCACATAGTACTACAAGTGTTGATACAGGTAAACCATACACAGGTAAACTACACCCCGTAGTACTACAAGTGTTGGTTCAAGTAAACAGTACTACAGTTGTATGACAATTTTACAGACTTTCAAAACGCGTTTTAAAGACTATTTGCCTATAACAAATAACTTGCAGCGTTTTTGCACATTTTAGAATTAGTTTGAATATATATCTGAGAATCCGGGAAAGTCTGAGAAAAACTTAGTGGCATTCTAATACTGTAAGAATCGAAGCAGACGACATTTTCTGCAGCCTAATATGGAATGCGTGCAGTTGATTGCATGTACCGTATCACATCTAACCATTTACCAAACAAATATGCATTTGAACGCATTTACAAACACAGTAGACCCAAATCAGACAGCTCTTCTGTTTATTTATGGAAATATATGTCCGTTGTTTAGTTTCTGTCCTGAAAAAACTTACTACAGTACAACCCCGCTAATGCGACCACTTAATAAACAGCCACTGGCGTCGTTTAAAGCAGGTGGTTGCTTAATGCAGGACGAAAGTTATGCAGAAAGCTCCTATAGGAGCTTTCTGCATAACTTTCGTCCTGCATTAAGCTACCACCTGCCTCTGTCACCCAGAATTATGCCCCTTTTTGGTGGTCAATAAAACGCATTATATGATTACTTCTTACATAAATATTCATAGAAACATAAAGGAATATGGGTCGCTTATTGAGCCTCGTTTTGTCATGAGTGGCTGTGTAACTGTGTGGTATATAAAGGAGGGACTACAAGATGCGCAGTACTTGCTGAGTTCGCTGATTTCTTTCTCATCGGCGTTAGTTTGTGTTATTTCCGATATTGGTCCGAGTAAGCCAAGTAGTTACGATTTGGTTTCGAAGCTAAGATAACGTCACATTAAGTCTAAAACATTGCCATGGCGAAGCTTATGATACTGATTGTATGGATACTGTTAAGCTATTGTCATACAGGAACAATGAAGAAGATTACAGACGAAATTTCGTTGATAGCAACTCCCCTGGACAATCTTGAAATAAGAGTGAACAAAGGCGCGATGCAGGCTCAAGAATCTGTTGCAAATATCCGAAATGACTTGGACGCCCTGAAAGAAGAGCTTAGAACCAAAATTGGGCATACAACGAAATTCTTGAAAGTCTTAACATATCATGGTTGTACTGAACACTGGACTCGATTCGGAAATTTTTGCTACAGAGACTTTCCGCATTCACTCGAGAACCATTACTACTACACCCGTAAATATATTATCTCACGTTGTACAGGAGTCGATGCCTATCCGATAGATATACAAAATCGCAAGGAACTAGATTTTGCTCTGCGTCTTGTCAAAAGCCAGCCTTTTGCGCTAGGCCTATCTTCATCAATGATCGGGTGGTTATGGATAAGAACGCAGGAGAAGCCTATTTACACGTACGCTAAGTCACATTTAGCCTTTTGCTTTGTTATGGAATTATACAGATTTGAGTCTGCAATTATTGCGATAGTGAAACACTCGTCTGTCCTTACCTTATTTTAAAAAACCCATCTCATTTTTATTCAGGATGTTCCATATAACAGTTTTCTTTGTTTATATTTATGGAATTATACAGATTTGAGTCTACAGTTATTGTAATGGCCAAAACCTCAACTGTCCATACGTCAGTTTAACTCATTTGTATTAAAACAAGTCACTACCGTAGAACATCTCTATACCGGCCACTAAATTGTGTTAATTAGTTGATATTTAGGGCAGGTGGTTGCTTAAAGCAAGGTGAAAGTAAAACAGAACGCTCCTATAGGAGCGTTCTGTTTTACTTTCACCTTGCTTTAAGCTGCCACCTGCCTACAACACAAACTACTTGATGTAATTTAGTGGCCGTTATAGAGAGGTTTTACTGTAATTTAGTGGCCGTTATAGAGAGGTTTTCCTGTAATTTAGTGGCCGTTATGGAGAGGTTTTACTGTATTTTAGTAGCCGTTATAGAGAGGTTTTACTGTATTTCTTACACTATCTTCACCAGGTAAAGTTCTGAAAGTAGGAGATCCTTCGAAAGCAAAAACAGCAATGTGAAAAGTTAAAAACCGCAGCAAAAACAGCAATGTGAAAAGATAAAAATCGCAGACAAAAGGTTTCACCGTCATTAGCGAATCAGTAATAACGTTTGCAAACAGTTTGGATCCAGGTGAGACTTCGAGTAGCTCTTTCTTTAATCAGGATCAAAAATGTTTGACACTTATTATATTTGCTGTCAAGAAACTAAAGAAAACAACTTTTAGAACCCTGATGCAGACGATAATCTTAACGGATGAAAACATGGTTGGTACCGAAAGCGGAATAATAGGCGGAATATGCATGAGTTCAAATTGGAAGGATAATAACGAACGAAAACGCGAGTCGAATAAATACCAATACATTGCCGACTAAAAAATGTTTTGTCTTCTTCGGTGTTTATTCGACTGGTATCTTGCGATATACATGCACTTCTTTTCTGCATGTAAACAAATGATAAATGCTATTTTTAGACATTGTTTTAACACGTTGCAAGTAGAGACTATCACTTTAACCCATTACCCCATAGGCTATTTTTAGACCCAACCGTTTTGAATAAATCTACCGAAAAGGAGCATTTACTAGAAAAAAGGAAACAATTAGAATTGTGTAGTTTAGAAACCATTGTGATAAATAGAGCATTTGCTCCTGTGGAGCAAATGCTCTATTTATCACAATGGTTTCAATAAGTAGCATTTATAGAGGCGTCAAAAGGCGTCAAAAGGCGTCAATATGAGGGATTGGATTGAGCAGGCATATACTTTTCAAGACAGTCGTATTCATCATGTGACTGGTAAACTCATTCCCCCATGGTCTATTTTTAGACTCAACCTCTTTGAATAAATGCACTGAAAAAAAGTTTACTAATAAAATCTAGATTTGCGTAGTTTTGAAATCATTGTGATAAATGGAGAATTTGCTCATATATAGCAAAGTATCGATGTATCACACACTGGCACTACATAAAAAAAGACTAAAGGTTATTTATAACCTATACATTGATGTGTAGGTGATATAAATAAACCACATATCTTTTTTCGATCTAGTGTCAGTAGTATCACAATGGTTTAAAAATGGGACTGTTACAGAGGCGTAAAAAGGCGTCAATAGAGGCTCAACTGTTCCGGTTGCAGACCAAATCAATGCGTTTGAGATTTTAGACTACTGATCTCTCAATTCGAAGAACATTCCAAAAGGGGTCAAATTTATGCCTTCGCCTGCTGCAAAAATTGTTGACAATTTAAACATTTTTTTTCTAACTATGGATTGGTTAAACCATTGAGGACCTCCTAACTGAGAGTCAACAACTTTGATCCTTATGAGGTAGCGAACTACTATCATCTGGGTCCAAACTGTTTTAGTAGGTGAATGTTTTTTTAATGACACATAATAGAATATTGAATGAAACATTTAAATTATTGAGCATAAATGGGTATTTTGCAATGTCAATATTTATTGTTCAAGTTTATATTAAAGTCGGAAATTGAGGTAAAAGTGTCATTGAGACTACGTATTGAATTTGGTATTGAAAATACACGTTTACTAAACACAAACATGATATATTTTACATAGGTGTCTGTTTAAAGCAGGATGAAATGCATGCAGAATGCTCCCATGGTAGTTTTCATCATGATATTTACCATCCATTCAGCTGCCACGTTTCGTAAAAACAGACATTGATGTATAAGTGTTCAATTTAGAGAGTGTTCGGTTTAGAAAACGCTCTGTTTAGAGATTGTTTCATTTAGAGAGCGTTTGAGTTAGGGGTGTTTTGTTTGGAGAGTTTTCAGTTTATATACAGTTTTGTTTAGGGAAGTGTTCCTTTAATCCCATCTAAATCTACATCTAAATCTACTAATTGGCAGAATTATTCTGAAAGTCGTACGTGAAAGCTTAATGCAGGCTGAGACTAATGTTGAAAGATATGTGATAGCTTCACGGTGGCTGAAAGTAATCACCTCCATTCAGAATTTAAAAGGCCTGTGATGGTTTAATGCAGGCTGAAATTAATGTTGAAATATCGCTAAAGATGCTATCTGTTTTACATCTATTCTATGTAAAAGCGTCGCTCATTTTTAAAAAAAGTATCTTATTCATTTACAATTCATTAAAAATGTATGCTTTAACAAATTGTCAAATTTATTAATCAGTTATCTCATAGGGACTATCCAGATCAGATAGAGCTTCTGCAAGAGCCGTCTATTAAGTGCTTGTTCTGTTTTCTTATGCTATAACATAGACCTGATTCTACAGTTTTTAGCATTTAAAACATACATGTAATGTGTTCATAGATATGCATGATGTTACATGTATTAATTTGTTACATGAATAATCATAGTAAGAGAAAAGTTAAACCATTTTGATATGTTCAATTTCAGTAACTGGGCACCGAACCAGCCTCCTTCGTGGTTGTAGGAGATGATCCGAACAATCGTGACGAGTGGAAAGTTGTCAATGGATATTCACAACCATTAACAATCATATGCAAAAGGGAATTGATGACGATCGATTAATTGACCGATGACTTTTCCAAGCTGGACGTCAATGAATCTAAAGGTATTTATTTCTGTCAAATCCACTTGTTAAAACGTCTATCAAGTTCCAATTCTGACATTTCGACCAAATGAATTAAATGGATCAGAATACAACATTATATGCATTGAACATTATCCTGTTTACATGTAAGATGATGTGAATGCATAAACGTTTAGGGTATTATTACATGTATCTGTTTTGTTCCTTGAAACAAAGCCTAGAAGGATCGTAATTCAGCAGAACCTGTTTAAAGCAGTCATTAAAATACGTCTTAATCTGGATTTCTAAAACAGGTAGTTGCTTAATTCAGGATAAAAGTGATACACAAAACACCTATAAGAGCTTTCTGTATCGCATTAACCCTGTATTAAGCCCTACATTAAGACACCACCTGATTTTAAATAAAAAAAGTAAGATGGAACTATCCCACCTGCTCATTTTGTATTTGTGTTTATTTCGACTTAGCTGCCACAATGGTGGTTAAAGTATATAGCCGTACAGGCGTGGCGTACTTCTGTTTTCTGTTCGAGCAATAATTTAAGTTTACACGGACGGACTTGGACATAATTTGGAACATATTTCAATCCTTGTCCCACAGTTTGTGCCCTTGCATTTGCAAACAGTTTGGGGTACTACATTGGAGTGACTCGGCGTCTCTTCAGGTATACAGAGGTTTGAAACTCAAACAATAGTTTCTCAAATATGTGATCGATTCGGAAGTAGACAAAATTGCATCAGATTGGTCAGATTTGAGTTCTCAAGCTTTTTATTTGTCAGATTTGACCCAAAGGCTCAAATCTGACCAATCAAAAACTCGAGGACGAACTCAGCCTCAACTAAACGTTTTATAAGCATGGATACAGATCTAAATGTGTAGACCTTATTGTTTTAATAAATTTAAATAAGTATGAATACGTGTATATAGTTTCTGTCATGGTCAAGAACTCATTTGTTCATATGTCAAAATAAAAAAAATGTATCTCCTAATTAAAATCACGAAGCCATTTATTCTTTTATAATTATTCAAGAAACTAAATGTAAATTGATATATTTCATTGTTTTTATTTTTCAGATAGGTTTTAGCCCGTGGATTACTGAATGGTGATATTAAACTGGTGTAAAACGTGTAAAACTCTTTACTTAACCCTTTCCTTTATGTAAGCGCATTTTGACGCATCTGCAACACGGCTCCTATAGGAGCCGTCTGATCAGGGTCTGTTCTGTTTGCTTATGGTGTAATATAGATATGATTCTACAGCTTCTGCCTGAGTCAAAATGTCCTGTGTTTGTATGCTATTATAAAAAAATAATCTTATTAATATTCATGACGTCATTATTTCCTACATGAATATTCTTTAGAGAAAGGGTTAATACATACGCCTTTTAACGCCTTTGCAACCAACGTAGACCCAGATCAGACGCACCCTGTAGGTCTGCTGTGTTTGCTTATACAATATAATAGATATGAATCTATAAGTTCTTCCAGTAGCAATACATGCTGTGTATATATGTCATTATAAACAGTTAATTAATATCCTTGATGTCATTATTTCTTACACGAATGTGCAACAGCATATGGTTTGAATTGATAAAAGGGCAATCACATAAATCTTGCATTTATAAGACAATGTTTGTTTGTGTTTGTTTGTTTGTTGTTTATCTTCTTTAAACAATGTGGTCTAGAGAATTAATTGCAGAGTGAGACAGTCTTCAAAAGAAAAAAAATGGACTAGACGTGTTCTATTTTTTTAATTTGCAACATGCATAATCGCACATAGTTTCTAAGAAGGATTGGAATGAAAGCTTGGGGCGTATTAGATTCCTCTCCTTAGTATATAATATTTCACAAAAGCAGTTTTTCATTACAATGAATGACAAACATTAGTGACACATGAAAATTACAAACTTTTCAAAACGTAATTTGATCATGAAAGAAAAGGGAAAAGGAACATAAATGAAAAAGAAACTTTTAAAGACTGACACATTCTTCTAAAACGACATAATAAATAACCATGGAGATGGGGGGAATATTAAAGAGCAGATGGTTGCGTAATTTAGTTCTGTATTTAGGTAGTACCTGTGCGACAATCTCAGAATTAGACCTTTTCATGGTGTTTGTAGTAGTGAGGTAAACGTGAAGACGTGAACTCTGTTGGTGCTAGATAATATTCGTCTACACACAGTGTCGTCTACTTTAAGTGTTTGAAAATATTCACTCATGTATTTGCTTTCCCGCGACTTCGGCGATAAAAGTGTTGAACGTATAGAACCATCATATTTGGTCAAGAAATCAAGGTATATACAATGTCTCACCGTGCAGTATTCTATATAGCAATAGGGCACAGTATTCAGTTGTAAATTATCTCCGTTGACAAATTCAAAGGTACACAAAATAAGACGTAGGTCCTGTTTACTTGGATTACTCTGTTATTTTTTCTCGTATTTCAATACGATATTGTAGGTAATTGACTTGATATTAAAGGAAGGACCTTTTTCCTTATATTTTGACATTAAATACTTCAGTATAACTATAATCAAAATATTCACTTAACAAATGCCATAGTCATTTGATAATTCTTATACGAGAAATGCTCATCAATGCAAATAGATCTACGATAAAATCAGAGGGAAGCAATTAGTAGGACCTACAGCTTTTGAGAGAGATTTTAACGGATATTATTCAACAATAGTCACCGTTGCCTATGGGCGACAAGGAACTCTTTACCTAATGAATCTCCATAAAAGAAATGATATTTGTATGAATAATAAATCAGATGATTTGTAAATGGCATAAAACTATGCTCATGTTAAAGAGTGTAGAATCATATCTGTACAAATTCATAAGCAAACAGAGTATACCTAATCAGACTGCTCCTACAGGAGCTTTCCGAATGGGTATACTCTGTTTGCAAATGAGTGAAAAAAAGGCATATTAGGGACACTGGTAGTTTTGGCCATAGCAGAAGCCTTACATATATTTATTTTATCTCAATGATTTCATGCATTCCCGGCTAAACACACCTCTTCTAAACAAATCAAAGAACGCTCCACGGGCTTCTTATTAGTACAAATTATCTTCATATACTCTTCATATATATCACACTGTGGGTTATTTACGTTGGGGGCCAAACGTAACATTGTGAAAAAGTTGTGACACGACTGGGAATCGAACCAAGGGCCTCTGGCTTACCATGCCAACACTCTACCGACTGAACTACCAAACCACACAGTAAAGCATATCAACTTCTTTCCTCACAACTCTACCCGGCTACACACATCTTCGTATATCGTACATGTATCATAAGCATGACATATCCTGATCAAATAGTTTCTACAGGAGCCGTCTGATGTGGGTCTACTCTGTTTGCAAATGTATACAAAGGTATACTTTATAAAGTAAAGGGTTAATCCTTTACTTAATGAACAAGGATACAGAAATCTTAACTACTTCATGAATATTCATAAGCTCTAATTGAATGTTTATAATAGCTAATAAACAAGGGTTTCTTTGAGCAGTTTCAGATATTACTTTATCATTCGATAAGCAAACACAGAATACTCTGATCAGACATCTTTGGGTCCATGCTTATAAAGCTTTTAGTTGAGTCTGAGTTTCGTTCTCAAGCTTTTGATTGGGCAGATTTGAGTTCTCAAGCTTTTGATTGGTCAGATTTGAGCCAAAGGCTCAAATCTGACCAATCAAAAACTTGAGAACGAACTCAGACTCAACTAAACGTTTTATAAGCATGGACCCTGGTGTCTAGTCTGGTTACAAAGGTGTTAATGAAGGTATACATGACGTAAAGAGTTAAGCTAACAATCAACAACCATTTGAGTCCGTTTTTATGTCGAATGAGAAATCTAATTGTATTGGGGTTTTTTCACAATCACTGTTATACAGTTACACGCTTGTGTTGCGACTGTAAAATGTCGCCCCGTACTTCGTTCTCAGTGTTGTTATATTTTCTGGTCCTTCGGGATTATTAGTATCGATGTTAGTAGTTTTGATAACTCAACATCGCTTAAGCCGGTGCTAGGGGTGTGAGTAGTGTTGCAACTTTCATAACTGCTCAAGAACTCTCTTTTTGCATTGCTGCTTTTGAAGGATCTTCTATTCCAGAACTTAAATATCTCGAACTTTAAGTGACAATACAAATTACTTCGAGATACCAATTTCGATTTCTAATCTAGATATCTTTTCAAATTCACAGCTTAATGCAGATCTGAAGTAATGTTGAAAGCTCTGACAGGAGCATTCAGCATTACTTTTGACCTGCATTAAGCTGTCACACGTATTTCTAGATATGTGTAGTGAAACATTTTAGAACAGATCTATAGACCTTTTGTAAATTGTGAAAGGAACGAACTTTTACGTCGAGTGATCTCGAAGTTCAAATTATCCGAGTTCAAATGCTTTCAGCACTTTCCCTTGTATTTTAGGAATGGCTCTATAATATTAAGGCTTTCCCTGTCGCTGTTATATTTTAAGAATTTCCTTGAAATTTTGGATGGCTTCTCCCGTGGTTGTTATATTTTAAAAAGTTCCCTGTATTTTAAGTTTTCCCTTACTCTGTTAGATCTACAGTAATACATACCCAATGCGACTAGATCTACCAAGAATAAATCCATTTCCAGGGGTGTGCCTAGTCCTAATTCTTGGATACGCATCACTATTAGGAAATACTTAAAGCATGAACCCCCACCCTGTCCCGGGAAAAATTGTTTCTAGAATGGTTGAGGTACTATCCTGAAGGTATTATAGCAAATATACTGACGGTTTTTAAAGGTCATACTATCTAACATATGTACGGAACTGGCGGCCATGTCAAAACTTTGTGTTTGTAAAAGAAGATTATTGAGATAACAAAACATGACAGAAACCTATGCCTTACTTGTACCACTTTAGTATAGTTAGCTCACGTAGGCATGTGTACAAATTAAAACAGCAATTCCATAATCAGAAGGCCGACAAGGATTTCATTACAACTAATACAATATCAACAAAACAAACTCATTAGATGGGGATGTAATGGAAAGGAACAGAATCAATGCATGCATTAATTAGAATTTTAATTAAATGCATGTCTTTGTTCCAACTCCACTGTGTAGATCCTAAATTGGTGTGTAAAGTATAGCAACGACATTTAGCAAGAGCCTGTGCATTGTACATACAACTGTTACAAATGGCTATCAAAGAATCACCAGTATTTGCGTGAATATATATGAGGGCTTTAACAAGCGCATTTTGTTTTATTTTAGTTTAACCCTTTCCCTCATACAAACGTGTTTTCACGCATCTGCAAACAGAGTAGACCCAGATCAGACGGCTCCTATAGGAACCGTCTGATCAGGGTCTGCTCTGTTTGCTAATGGAATATGATAGATATGTTTCTATACTTTGTAATATAGCAACAATGTTCTACCTTCCATATGTCATTATAGCTAGTGTGTCCATGAATATTCAGTAAATATTGAAATAAGTAATAAACATAGAACAGGGAAAGGGTTAAGCTACTCAAAAGTTGGTCAACATCGAAATGGACGCGTACATTGTCGTCTGATACAATACAGAAGAACCAGTCAACCCATTATCGAGATCTCTATTGGTCACGTGATACAATATGGACGTGTTTTGTTCGCTCGGACGAGACAAGATGGTTTTATTTCGTTTTTGAGGAATTTACACAATCAGAAAGTTATAGTAAGAGGCATATATGTGATACTTGACAATGCACAAGTGGAAAGGAGGAAGAAAAGGGGGAAAATGCAATGAAAAGCGTAAGAAAAGCAGTGACAGTAGTGACATTCAGTGTAACACTTCACGCGTTGGAGGTTCTCCAGGGGGTCATGGACAGGCTAGTGTAAGTGACATAATAAAAGAGAGTAACGACGTTCTCTATAATAGTGACGCTTGTTTGGATGCCGGTGCTACAGTTGCGGAAGGTGATATATCTGGATCGTCGGTATCTTCTGTGTTTGAAGTGTCAGGAATGGAGGGTGGTAAAGAGGGAGACAAATGTAGCATGAGTGATGTTATGACACTGCTAAGGTCAATGAATTCTAAAATGGAGCAGATTGACAAGAAACTGGAGAGACTTGACGTTGTCGAAAAGAAGGTCAGTAGTTTTGAAACAGAATTAAAGAAACTCTGGATTTTTATCAATGATAGTCACAAGAAGTTAGAAGATAGGTTAGTGAGATTGGAAGACAGACTCGAATCTAATGACTATTCTGTCGGCATTGTCGGAGATAAAGTGGCCGAGATGGAGGCAGCCGCAAGTAAAGTTAAGGAAGACTTGTTATATGTCCAAAGCCAGTCCATGCGCAACAACCTTCTGTTTTCGGGTATCGCCGAAGATCCCAATGAGTCGCCAGCAGACACTGAGCAGAAAGTAAGAGAGTTCATTGAAGGAAGGCTAGGACTGGCACAGGAAGTAGTAGATTGGATCAGGTTCGAACGAGTGCATAGAGTAGGCCGTAGAAATAGTGGGGAATCGTGTAGACATATTGTTGCAAAGTTTTGTTACTTTAAAGATAGAGAGATAGTGAAAAAACAGAGGAGGAGGCTTAAGGGGACGAACTTTTTTGTAGCTGAGCAGTTTCCGAGAGAAATTGAGGAAAGGAGGAAAAGCCTTCTGCCTAAGTTGAAGGCGGCCTGGGGTGATGAGAAAGAGGCGTGGATCTCTTATGACACCCTTTATATCGAAGGAAAACCGCAGAAGAAACATAACAGATAGGGAGGTAGGAGAGATGACTTGAAGACATGTGCCTGGAATTGCCAAGGTCTTACTAAGCAAAACCTTGACTCTTGCAATTTTACAGATACTTTCAAAGACAATGATATTGTGTTTTTAACCGAATCTTGGACTCATGACAGCAGTAACCTTGATCTGAACGGCTTTAAAGCTTTCAATTTTTACAGACGTTTTCAGCATAGAAGAGCTAAACGCCATAGTGGCGGTGTAGTTATTTACATAAAAAGTTATTTAACTAAAGGTGTTTCTGTAGTTAGAAACCATTTCGATACTATTATATGGTTGAAACTTGATAAACAGTTCTTTAAATTTGATAATGACGTATACTTATGTGGTGTTTACATCTGGTGTGAAGACTCGCCAATGTATAATATTGAAAATGTTGATTTATTTAGCAAACTTGAAGAGGACGTTTTGCACTTTGGTAATCTAGGATCTGTTTTTATCACTGGTGATTTTAATGGCCGAGTTGGTAGTAGAAGTGATTTTATATTATGTGACAGTCTTATAGGTGATATTGATCCTGGTGAATATGTTCCGGACCGGCCTCTTTCCAGGGCCTCTCAAGACTCAGTGTGTAACACGCATGGTATGCGATTAATTGATCTATGCAAATCCAGTTCTTTGCGCGTAGCAAATGGTAGGCTTGGCGAGGACAATGCAATTGGAAAGTTTACCTATGTATGCACGAGAAGTTCGTCTGTAATTGATTACCTGTTACTACATGAGTCTCATTTTAAATATGTAAACAGTTTTAAGGTTGGTAGTTTCAATCAGTGGTCTGACCACGCACCGTTATATTTTTCATTATTGTGTTGTAAACCACCAGTTATACAAGACACTCAGGAGTTTGTTTCATACAAATGGGATAGCGCAAAGCGTGATGAATTTCGTAGAGGTCTTATTGCCAAACTATCCAGCTTAAATCGCGCTACTTGTAATATCGACTGTACAGATCGTTCATCTGTAAATAACTGTTTAAATGATATTGTTACAACTGTGCGTTCGGTTGCTGATCCTCTTTTTTTCAAACATGTACGCTTTAAAGACAATGATTTGAAAAAAGATAGTGAATGGTTTGATACTGAATGCAGACACACTAGAAACGTGTACCTCCGTGCTTTACACAGTTACAACAGTAAGCCGTCACCTGAGAATAGAATAGTATTTTGCGAAAGCAAAATAGCATACAAGAAATTAATTTCTCGTAAGCGTAATAAGTATAATAACATGAACGTTAAAAGGGTAGAAAATTTACGCCATTCCAAGCCGAAAGAATTTTGGTCGCTCTTCCGGAAGAAGTCACATGATACTAACGAAATAACCGTAGACGAGTTTTTTAACTATTTTAAAACAATGATGGGCTCTTCTACACAGAACGTAAATGAGGACGCAGAGTTGTTTTGCTCTAACCATGATTTTGATCACCCTAGTTGCAATTTTGATGAACTTAATTGTGCTATTACTGTTAAAGAAATTTTAGCAGTTGTTAAAAAACTTAAGTCAGATAAAGCGGCTGGGGTTGATGTTCTACTGAACTCATACTTCATTGAGTCAATTGATATTATAGCTTCACACTTGTGCGATTTATTTAACGCCATTTTGAATTCAGGATTTTATCCAGATTCATGGACCCAGGACATAGTTATTCCATTATATAAAAAGGGTGATCGTGAAAACCCTTCCAACTACAGGGGTATAACATTGATTAGCTGCTTTGCTAAAATATTTACAGGGGTATTAAATAACAGGATTTCAGCATGGTGTGAGGAAAATAATATTATATCAGAGGCACAGTTTGGCTTTAGATCGGGTCGGTCAACTGTAGACGCGGTGTTTATTCTTCACGCTATTGTACAGAAGACGATAGGGTCTAATAAACGTTTGTACTGCGCTTTCGTCGATTTAAAGAGAGCTTTCGATAGTATAAATAGAAATTCTTTGTGGTTCAAGTTATATAAGTTGGGTCTTAACGGTAAAAATTTACGTGTTTTAAAAGATATGTACGATAAAGTCAAGACGTGTATTAGAAAAGGAAATACTTACTCTGAGTTCTACGATAATTATATTGGACTCATGCAGGGGGAGATAATCTCGCCCATAATGTTTGCCCTTTTTCTTGAGGATTTAGAGTTAAATCTTCAAGATCCAGATCTTATAGGAATAAGTATAGATGATGTTATGCTTGCAATTTTACTTTTTGCCGATGACATGGTCGTCTTTGGTACCTCGCCACATGACTTGCAATATAAATTAGATAAATTAAATGAATACTGCGAAACTTGGGGGTTAGAAGTAAATTGCTCGAAAACAAAAGTAATGGTGTTTAGGAAAAGGGGTGGTTTAAGGGAAAATGAAAATTGGTCATACGGGGATGAGATTTTGGAAACAGTTAGTGACTTTAACTACCTTGGGACGGTTTTCAATTACACTGGGAGCTTTGTTTTAAATCAAGAGTTTTTGTAGGCAAAGGGCTGAGAGCATTGAATGCACTCATGGCCAATATTAAAGGGTTGAACCTGAAAGGTAGTGTTACATGTCAGTTATTTGATGCATTTGTTAGTTCTATCTTGAATTATAGCTGTGAAGTATGGGGTTATACTAAATCTAAACAAATAGAACGAGTACACCTAAAATTTTGTAAAAGGTTATTACATGTGAAGAGGTGTACATCGACATACAGTATATATGGTGAAATGGGTAGATATCCCTTGTATATTAATCGTTACTCTAGAATTATTAAATATTGGTTGAAACTAGTTTCAACACGGAATGTAATATTATCTACTGTATACAATACTTTATTAGCCGAGTGTTGGAATGGCGAATCAAACTGGGTTACAAATGTTAAAACATTACTAGTAACAAATGGTTTTGTGGATGTTTGGATGGATCCAATAATTGTAAACCCGAAATCCTTTCACAAAATATTTAAACACAGATTAGTGGATGGTTTTATACAAGGGTGGGATGAGAATATCAATAGAAGCGGTGTACTAGCAACATATATACATTATAAAAGCTGTTTCGGATTTGAAGCATATTTAGATACTTTGTCATATAAACTTAGATTTTATCTTGCTAGACTGCGTCTGTCGTCACATTCATAAAAAATAGAAACCGGGAGGTACGGTAAAAATAAAACTCCAAGAAATGAAAGATATTGTAGCTACTGTGAAACTCGTGATATTGAAGACGAGTTTCATTTTGTTCTTATATGTAGTTCGTACACAGATCTGCGTAAGAAGTATATACAAAAGTATTATTATTCTAGACCAAGCTTTGTAAAGTTTTGTCAGCTGCTACAAAGTCAAAACCGTCAGGAATTAGTTATAATTGGCTCTATATATATATAAAGTATTCCTTTTGCAGGAGAAACGCACTTGTAAATGCTTACATGTAAGTCATCTCAAATCTGAATAGTCAGCACTTTATGCACAACGTAAATGTCAGTTTCCTTTCAAGTAAAGATTTTGCATATAACTAAACTGATTGAAATTGTAATATACTGTCAATCTGAAAAATCGTTTGACCTATGTGACATATGCTATGTATATGTATTTATAACAACAATGTACATGCTTGTACACGTTGAATAAAGATATGTTCTGTTCTGTTCTGTTCTGTTCCGATTATCTCATAGGCTATTTTTAGATCCTATCTCTTTGAATAAATCTACCGGAAAGGAACATTTACTAGAGGAAAGGACATTTTTAGAATTGAGTAGTGTTGAAACCATTTTGATAAATAGGGCATTTGCTCCTTAGAGGCAAATGCTCTATTTATCATGTAAAAATGGTTTCAGAAAGTGCCTTTTACAGAGTCGCCAAAATGCGTCATTAGGAGGATGCAGAAATACCCTATATGATCTGCATTAAGCATTCGCCTGCTTTTAAGACTCATATTCAATAAATGCATGACCGCTTACGACAGGTTCTATTGTAGCTTGGAAATAAATAAACGTAAAAAGAAACTCGCCATACTATGTTGGTGGTAATTAGACCTGCACGATTAATCGACATATCATCACTAAGCAACCGTCTTCTGAAATATATTCTTGTCCCATGTGAGTTAATATTAACCTGTATGAATGTCAAACACGCTGAATTCACCGGTCTGTAATCTTGGTCCAATGTGTTTGAAAAGGGCGTCACTAACTAGACAATTGTATTAAAAGTTGACTCTGCCTGCATCCGTAGTCATGTGCATCAGTGTCTCGTCAAAATTAAAGCTGACTGCCATTTGGCCGCCATTAAAACTTCGACCATACCACGTAGTTCATAATTATAGGAGTCTTTAAAAAAGCAGATGGTTGCTTAAGAGCACTCTCCGACTGTCTATAAATAGCACTTGTGTTTAAAATAAAGCCTTTAGCATTGAAATGATACTATTTGGACCATTTTATTAAGATTTACCTGATCAACATATCATAATACGCATGTTTGAATCGATAATAGCGGTTTACAACGCCACTCAAAATTCCGTGTTCTGGAACAAAATATTATTGGGATATCGGGGATGTATACGGAATCAATAGAAACACATTGAGGTACATGTACCAATCGCAACACTGTCATCCACGGATTTCGTCTAAAATTCGGCGATATCAATACTTAAACATCCAAGTTGAATTTTCGCTATTTCAAATGGTTACTAACAAGTTGTATCCTCCAAACAAGTCACCATATTATTCCATTTTACAGACTTCTAAAACACATGACTTAAACATGCATTACCTTTTATGCAGGACCAAAGAAAAGCAGAAAGCTCTTATATATTTTCCTTGTATTAAATTATTACTTTTAATTAAATTAGACTTCCTTTGAACTGTTGTATGAGATATACTTTATGCAGGTGGCTGTTTAATGCAGAGTGGAAGCCATGCAGAAGGCTCCTGCATTAAGCTGCCACCTGTCTCCAATACCCATACCTATAAAAATTTAACGTCCGGTTAAGAGGGGTTTTAGTATTAAAGGAGTTTAACCCATTCCGTCATAGGCTATTTTTAGATACAACCTCTTTTAATAAATCTACCGAAAAGGAGCATTAACTAGAGAAAAGGAACATTTTAGAATTTTGTAGTTTGAAAGCATTGTGATAAATAGAGCATATGCTCCAATAGGAGCAAATCCTCTATCTATCACAGTGGTTTCAGGAAGTGACTTTTACAGAGTTGTCAGAAGTCGTCAATATAAGGGAATGGGTAAAACAATAAAAATTCGACTATGGTATTACATAAGCTGTTGTGAATTTGATTTGTCTTAACCCTTGTCCCTGCTGCGAATATTAATGACTGCTACAGTTTGGATCTGGTGCAAGTCTGACTACTTCCGATTCGATCAAGTTTCTACGAAACAAATGACCGTGTGTCAAACGGCTTGGATCCTGACAAAATACTAGATCCATTCTGTTGCAAGTGCGAGTTATGTCACTGATAGCGAGGTATGGGTTTTAAATGCTTACCGTATCCAGTGGCAACTAAAACAACAGTCTCACAGACACTAGCCCTTAGCCTGCTTTCAAATTATGTATGCTTAACCCATTACCTCATAGGCTATTTTTAGACCCCACCTCTTAATTCGGTCTACTGACAAGGAGCATTTACTAGAGAAAACAACAATTTAAAATGTGTAGTTTTGAAACCATTGTGGTAGATAGAGAAATTGCTTCTATGGAGCAAATGTTCTATTTATCGCAATGGTTTCAGAAAGTGACTTTTACAGAGACGCCAAAAGGCGTCAATATGAGGGAATAGTTTAATCCCCGATTTGTTACAATTTTCATTTACTTCTGATTCGCCTAAGCTTTTGAGAAACTAATGATCGGGCATTAAACAGCTTGGATCCTGATGAGGCGCCGAGTTACTCGGTGTCTCATCTTGATCCAAGCTGTTTGCCAATGCTAATGAGATTTGCGCATAGCAGGCTAAGGGTTAATTGTCATTATGGACTCAACTTCCACAAAACAATATTTTGTATTTGCGGAGTGTACAATTTAGGAATTTACAGTTCTGGTATTAACAAAACCACTTCACCGTACAATAGAAATATTGAGTTATGAATGCACTTAAAATATTATAAAATTTAATAGCCTCTTTAAAAGGCTTTTAACATATAAGTGTCAAGTTTACTGTCTCAGAATTGAACGCGAGTTTCGTGCCAGGCTGTTGGAAACACGCAATTCAAGTATCGGCAGGTACCATTAACTTGTTAACTCTGTCCCTGTTCTATGTTTATTCAAAATGTCACGGACAAACTGCAGTAAAACCTCTCTTAACCGGAATTCAAGTAGAGAAGAATTTAGATATTTTAGGTAGGTGAATGCTTAATGCAGGGTAAAAGTCATGCAGAAAGCTCCACTAGGAGCTTTCTGCATGACTTCCACCCTTCATTAAGCTGTCACCTATCTCCAAGACCGATATTTATACTAAGTTTAACGTCCGGTTAAGAGAGGTTTTACTGTAGTTATAATGAAATACGGAAGGTGGAATATTGTAGCCATTTTAGAAGGTAAAGACACAGATCAAATTCCAGTCAGCAAACAGAGAAGATCCTGATCAGACGGCTGTAATAGGAGCCGTCAGATTTGGGTCTACTATGTTTGCAAATGTTTGAAAAGCCGTTTATATGTAGGAAACGGTTAATGGTGAATTATTAATTGTTTCTGATAAACAGTTTGGATCCAGATGAGATGCCGAGTAGTCTAGCTGAAATTGTTTGGCGCCTTAAAAACTGGTGTCTTTCGAAAAATTCAACATCTTTTACTGTTCTCATAATGATTCATACATATGCAAATTAGTTTATATCAGAAAAGTAATATTTACTATTAAAGCAATGCCTCATATCTATGTTTGTAACAATTCATTTCATGATTCATCAAAAATAACTGAGATCTAGAGGAGTATTAAAGGTAGATGTCAAATTTCCAAAATGTATGAAAGGGTCGGGTACCATTGAAACAGTTACATTGTTACTTACAGTTCAGTTTTTGGTTATCAATTTAGATGCTTTGCTTTCTGGGAAGTTTGTCATCAATTTAAACTACATTTGAAGTTGATTTCTGATATTGGTCGGATTAAAATTGAGAGGTTTACATTATTTCTGTATTTGTTTTACTACTTTTTTTTATTATTCTCATTAATATTCATGTGTATGCTAATAAGGTAATTCTTAGTACATGTATATCATTTAAACAAAAGCACAAGGTCTTAGCTTTAATTCGGTACCAGTTTTATAGTTAGCACAAAAACTGTCTGTGATATGGAAGAATTTTGCAGGTAGGTGTCGACTAATAAAATATGTGTGAACAGAGTGAAATGAATGGTTACTATGTAAACAGTTAAAACGTTACTGGGGGTTTCCATGGTAACAGCTAAAATACACATAGACTTAAATAATTTAAATCTGAGTTTATTCGCGATTCTGATTCAATAGTCTGAACATTTTGATACCCATGAACAAAAAGGCTGGGGGAGGGGGTGCACGGTAGACCCCACTGGCTCCCTGGGTATAATGGAATCAGTGCAATTATCGTTTCATCCCTACTTGGCAAAAACAGTTAATCATCGCTAATCCGAACATTTGATAAAGAAACATGAACACTGTATGGGCATTATATTGCTTAATATAGGGTAACGGCCATTCAGAAAGCTCCGAAAAGGGAGTTTCAGTATGCCCTGCTCATTGCTTCAAGCTGCCACCTATCTTAAAGACACCTGTCTGAAACACACTGTTTAATCGAGATTGTTTTGTTCTGAACCTGATCGACCTCACAATTACACCGATCAACACATCGATTTGGTCGAAATAGTGGAACGGTTCTCATGTTAACGATTATAAACACAGGAAATACATTTCCTCGTTGTAAACATCGACAGCTGATATTACAAATTGTGATATTGTGACGTAAAACCATCGATGAAACCTTCCATTTGAAACCGTAAGGCTAAAACGGTAGCCATTTAACCAGTCGACTCATACAAACGCCTCCTGGCGGCTTTGCAAGCAGAGTATACCCAAACCAGATGACCTGTTTGGGAGGTTCTGCTCTGTTTTCATATAACGGTTTGCCGCTGATAAACATCACATTGTTCATATACCAGCTAATGATCTCCCGCAATAATAGGAAGCATATAGTTTTAGCGTTGTCCGTCGGTCGGCCTGTCGGTCGGTCCGTCTTGGAGTCATATCTAACATACTGTGGATTTGTTTTCTAAGAATCTTTGTGTAAAATGTATAATACCATACGGGAATGTAGCCCTAAAAGGTGGATGTAGTCCTTGTCATTTGAAAACCGGTATCTAAAACATACATTTTCAAGAATTTGGCCACATATATTTTCTGTAGAATATTCCAGTTACTGACGTGACGCCTGGATGTTCTAGTGACCCATATACGATTAGTTTAGTTTGTTCTTGGTTCTTAACAGTGCGCCACGTCTCATCGACCGTAATAAAATCTTCTGGCAAGTGTTTTTGAGAACATTCTGGATATAAATTCAATAGTTGTTTAGCTTTCAAACCACATTTTCTATTCGTGCTCTTCAGTCAATGCGCATGCTATCTATCAAACACATATTTGGTTAATTCTAGAATATTCCTCAAATAAAATGAACTCGGGATAAATCCAAGCCAGTAAGAAAAGCTAATTTACAAAACAGTCAATCTAGCATCTTTGATAAGCATTTCTTTAATTTAGTCTATTGTTTGTTTGACGCTGGTATTTTGGTCGACCATCTTCCTTAAACTTGAAACGTCGGATTCAACGAGTTACGGTTCTGTGTGACACCTCATTATTTTCTTAAATATCCCAGCTCTCTTTATATAATCGATTTTGGACTTAAACCAAGTTTATTTTCCATCTTTGATGCAGGCCACAATACAATCTTGTAATTTTATTTGCATTTGATAGCTAGTCATTTTATGGGAGAAATGTCTCTTTCAGTTCACATCGAAGCGTTGTTTAGAGACTTCATTCCATATTGCTCCTGACTTCGTTAGCCGTTAGCATGCTAAATCCGTGATTACTTTGCAAACTGTTTGGATCCAGATGAGACGCCGAATACCTATTTACTATATTGCATTCGGTGCATATTTATAGAAGGTGTTAATAAATACTGAAATTAAGAGATCCTGTGAAAGCAAAGCAGAGATGTACAAAGTCTCGGTTTTACAAGAGTCCGTTCATGAGCATTTATTAAAAGTTTCAAAGTATAAAAACAACCGACGAAATGAATTCATATGAATTTGAGGCTTATGCGTGTTTACCTAGCTTGTGACATATAGGCGAATTTATGACGAAATTATGTTCAAATCAATTGTACCTAATAAACAGAGGTCCAGATAAGATGCGTAAATTAAAACACAAAGGGATCAAAATGCGTATCTATGTAGCAAAGGATCCATTACGTATGTTGGTAAGTTTTATATCTGGGTCCATGCTTATACAACTTTTAGTTGAGTCTGAGTTCGTTCTCAAGTTTTTGATTGGTCAGATTTGAGCCAAAGGCTCAAATCTGACCAATCAAAAGCTTGTGAACTCAAATCTGACCAATCAAAAGCTTTAGAACAAACTCAGTCTCAACTAAAAGCTTTATAAGCATGGGGCCAGGAAGTTCTTGGGTTATCGGTATCAACATTATTGTGAGGAGACATTGAAATGGGTTATAAAATGCCAATATCAGAGCTGTTTGGTATATTATTGTTAATGCCACTAGAGCGTCTATAAAATCAAGAAGCCATCGCGTGTTGATTGAAAGTATGCTAGAAAATTGAGATAAAAATAATTATAAGTAAGATGAGTACGCACATATCTAGAGGGTACATTTGTCAGGGCATATAACGACGCAAACTAGGGTGAATAAGTACAAAAGGCAGACATGTAAAACCACTCAAATTGGCCGCTGCATTTTTTCCATTAAGTAATATGCACTCTTCACCTGAGATGCCTTTACAAATATAATCTTGCAAATGACCAAACAATTAAAATATGCTAAAATAGCTATAGTCATGTCGACATGAGTTAGCAGGGACAGTCTCTGATATAGGTATTTCCTTTGTGTATATATAACTATCATTGTAAATGCATTTAAGTGTATGCTCTTTTCAAGCAATGATTGATATTGGTGTACATTATCTTAACCATTTTCTTTTTACGCTTTTGCTAAATGAGATAAAATAAAATGGGACTATGTATTCTCTGTTTGTTTATATACGTCACGGGATTGATTATCTGCTTCTAGGCCGCTACATTTGGCGATTACTGTCCTCATGTTATAATCTTTAAAAATAATTTAATTAATCAATATTCATAAATGACAGCATCCGAATGGACTGGTCATTAAGTGACATGTTCTTTTCCTATCGATGAAAAATAAAAAAAAAGAAGCCAGTCTGTAAATATTGAAACAACACACAAAAGTCCACGGCAACATCAGAAGCACAACTGAAATGCACGCTAACACATACATGCGCGTTCATAGAAATATTCCTCGCCTGTTCCACACCGACATCATAGTATTAGCAGTGCCGTTAAACCAAACCTCAACCAGACTCATTGAAAACAAGCGACAAGATGTGACGCATACAATTAATCTAGAGAATGATAAAATATAAAAGTCACAGAGAGCCTTACTGTAAACGTTGGTCTGGGTCTAGAGCACTGCAACACAAACTTGAGGGCACCGTGACATGACACTGATAATGTTAACCCTCTCCTTCATATAAACGTGTTTTCACGCATTTGCAAACAGAGTAGACCCAGATCAGACGGCTCCTAAGGGAGCCGTCTGATCAGGGTCTGCTCTGTTTGCTAATGAAATTTGATAGATCTGATTTTTTTTCTTTCTAAAATGTCTACAACAGTCCATCTTCCATATTTTCTTTATAACCATTTTGTCCATGAATATTCAGTAGGTATTGAAATTTGTAATAAACATAGAACAGGGAAAGGGTTAAGCACTATTAACTTGGAATGTTGCGTTCAATGAGACTTGTAAAAATACTTTAAAAAAGATGCATTGTTTTATAAACCAAATCAACGCAATAATCTTTTCTCAGTTTTATTTTAAACAGTTTCATGTTCAAAACAAAATCATAGAAACAGAATAACAAGTGTTTAAAGACACATATACGTTAATAAGAGTACCAATGCATCGACCGAGCATTGCTTGTATTACCGCCGACGTCGAAGAAAACTTATCAGATATTGCAATCAGTAAAGATCCTAATCAGCCGCCACGTTTAATTACAATGTCTGCTGGGGAAATGTGCTACAGTAAAAGCCCCTCTAAAACGGACGTAAAATTTAGTACATATATTGGTATTGGAGACACGTGACAGCTTAATGCAGGGTGAAAGTCATGCAGAAAGAAGCTTTCTGCGTGACTTTCATCCTGTATTAACACATGTAAGCAGCCACTTTCCTAAATGTATCTTAATTCTTCTCTACTTTAATTCCAGTTTAGAGGGGGTTTACTTTATTTGCACTGACAGAACAGAAAACTGTTTATGGACAGTGAACACAGTTTATACCACAGTGGATGCCGTGTGTTGAATGAGCGGCAGATATGGAGCTTTGCTATTTGCAAGTTCCAGGGCTTCCCTATTCAAATGACATCGGCTAGGTAAAATACAGTTTGTCTATTTTTATTGATCATGGTCTAACTAAAGTTTCAATTCAATAAACTTGCAGCAGTTTCTATATTACAATGACATATCAATATTTTACACTATCAACATGACTGGATGCTGCTGTATAAATACTTGATATTAAACTCACGTGGCATCAGGAGAAATGTTGAGAAATATGGTTTGGAATTAAATTGCATTTATTCCACTGACGCCGTCGAACCTTATATTGAATGATGCATACTTAAAATGATCTACATATACAAATTACTCTGTGTTAAATGTACTGTAATGGATGTTTTCTAAAACACTGAGGTGTAAATAAACAGAATAAGTCTAATTGCTACTAGAAAGATGCCTCCAGTACTCATACATTGGCCACATAAAGTGTAAGAGTATCATATTTGAGTTCATATGTGATAGGTTTGCATGGCTATCATGTACTCCACGAGGGGTTCGCTACTAATATAGGTGCTCGTAAAACCGAAACATGGAGTTTACGAGAGCTCGCAGAAACTTTGAAAACGGGAGTGTTGTTAACAACTTGAAAGGGCCTCCTTAAGGCACCTTAAGAGCACAAAAATAGTATTTTAAGTTTCCATAATCGATTAATGAGCATACGAGCATCATATCATCTCGAACGAGTTAAGCATTGGGTTACTTGCGAGCTTCATGTGACAGGTATGTGGTGTAATTCAGTACTCCCTTTGAATGCAGGGGGTCTCAAATACTTACATTCCTATGGGCTATGTATAGGGTATGGGAACAGAGTCTGAACGGATGCCATTTAGATTTTCAAGAAATATGAATATTGTAATTCCATTATTTCTACAGGTATCGGACAGATATGTGGCTGATATATGTTAACACTTATCTGCGACCTGACTCATGTTTGCGAACATCATGGATCCAGACGAGATGCCGAGTAACTCGGCCTCTGATCGACATCCAAGCTATTTGATACTCGGTCAGTAGTTTATCAAAGCTAGGTCGAATGGGACGTTGTTAAATTTGCACCATATCCAAATTAGAGCTGACTTTTTTGTTCACAGTGGCGTAAGGGTTAAAAATAAGGTTAAGCAATAACCGTTGCTACATGTACAAACATAGTGTGTTATACAGTAAAACCTCTCTATAACGGCCACTAAATTATATAAACTATTTTGTGTTAAAGGCAGGTGACTGCTTAAAGCAAGGTGAAAGTAACACAGAGCGTTCTGTTTTACTTTCACATTGCTTTAAGCGGCCACCTTCCCTAAATACCAAGTAGTTAATACGATTGAGTGGCCGTTATAGAGAGGTTTACTGTATTTCCATACATGTTAGATGTTTTTATATTGAGACTATTGATTATTATTTACATACGCATTACAGTAAAATTAGTATAAAAGTCGGTCTCGAAGACAGGTGACAGCTTAATACAGGATGAAAGTCACACTAAAAGCTCCTCTAGGAGCTTTATGTATGACTTTCACCCTGCATTAAGCAGTCATCTGCCTGAAAGGGTAGGCTATAAACTCTACTTGAATTCTGGTTTGGAGGGGTTTATAATATTTGCCCCAAGGCGTGACCAATTAGCTTGTTTGTCTTAGATATCCAGGGAAATGGTTTACAATGACCACGGGAGGTCTAATTATGGGTGTTTGTGTGTGGTTGTGACTTATTGCACGTGACTGTTGTACAGAAAGGTTCCATAAAAGATGTTTACATTACGTTTGTTTTGTACAAAATCAGCTGCTTTTAACCCTTTCCTTGTTCAATATTCATGTAAGAAATTATAACATCATGGATATCTATTATATCTAGCTGAAGTTTTATAAAACATATTTCAAGGTTTTGATTGCTTTGACAAAAACGGTATAACCAGGTCTATATCATGTCAAAATCAATCAGAGCAGACACTGGTCAAACGGTCCTTTTAGGACATTTGTTCTGGGTCTACTCTGTTTTCAAAAGTGTGGCAATGCGTTTATATGAAGGAAAGGGATAAGTGAATGATATTTATCTTAAACTGTATTGTCATGTAGAACATAAATGCAAATGCAATCGATATACATGTACTTCATTGTGTATGAGAGAAGACTATTTGAACCGTATATCACTGTGTACACAGTTGGTACATGTGAAATGAATGCATAGTTCACATGATTCAGACCATGGTAATTGTTGGTCAAGTAGGCGTAAAACAGCATGATGGATTATAATTAGAATACAGAAAAAAATCGATACTACACATTGTTTATGTCTTTGTATGAAGGTGGTTGCTTAATGCAGGGTCAAAGTCATGCAGAAAGCTCCTAGAGGAGCTTTCTGAATAACTTTCACCCTGCATTAAGCTACCACCTGTGTTGAGTACCAATAATGGTATGTATTTGAGTGTTCGTAGTATCGGGTATTTTACTGTATATGGTTTATTAATATTAATTTAAGCTTTACCCCGCTGTGAACAATAATGTCTCCCTACATTTGTATCTGGTTAAATTTCGCCTACTTGCGATTCAATCAAGGTTTTGAGAAACTATTGACCGAGTGTCAAACATCGTGAATCCTAGTGAGACGACGTGTTACAGGCTGTCCTATATTGATCGAAGCCGTTTAGAAATGCGAGTCAGGTTGTGGGATAATGGCTGACCAAGGCGAGGCATAAGCTAACAATGATGTAACGGCAAGAAATATCATCCTTATTCATACTAAGAATAAATAAACTGTTGACTTCGGACGCGAAACTGTAAATCTTGAAGTGGTGTATTTAACCCATTACCTCATAGGCTATTTTTAGATCCTGCCTCTTTTAAATGAATCTACCGAAAAGGAGCATTAACTAGAGAAAAGGAAAAAAATAGAATTTTGTAGTATGAAACCATTGTGATAAATAGAGCATTTGCTCCTACAGGAGCAAATGCTCTATTTATCACAATGTTTTCACAAAATGACTTTTACAGTCAAAAGTCGTCAATATGAGGGAATGTGTTAATAATACCGTTACTGGTTTGCATGATCAAAAGTATTACTAGAAAGTAGTCATATTTGGGTTATATGCGGGTTCAGTCAGTTTGACACCAGAAAATGCCAGACTCGGCCAAATACGCCATGTCTCCATTTGATTTGTTTCCCTGCTTTATAAGTACAATGGTGCATGGTCAGATAGTATATCATATATATAATATATAGAGAATAAAACTTTAAAATAGACCTTGTAATGTACGTAGACATCAAATAAGTATTATACTATATTAAAAAGCCATAATAATTATTGCTGCTTACGTAAATTTAATATATTTAGGGAAATTGTGAGTTGTTATTCAACATTCTCGGATAGTATACTGGTTTGACAGCGGCCATTTCCGTGTGACTGGGAGTAAATAATTGTGCACCCTAATTATCCTAGATATTCGGACAGCCAATCACCCCGCTCCACCGTTTTGTAAAATGTTTCTCCGCTTCAATACATTATACTGCCATCTGGGTTTGCACTATTTTTCTACATTTGTTTGTCCGAATAGCGTCTAGGTCCGAACATTTGCAGTATTTACGGTACACTATGTTCCATTGATGACAAACTCTATTGTTAAATACAAACATCATATTGTTTTAGTCGATCGCTGCTTATTCTTAACAGCGTGATTCATACCACACGTGCAATTCCGAATTGTTTTTAAAACACGAGCGTATTGTTGGACCTGTATCTAATTGTTTCCATATGTAATTGTACACACCAGTATTATACATATACACTAACCCTTTACTTCATAAATATGCCTTTATATGTATTTTGCAAACAGAGTAGACCAAGATCAGACGGCTCCTATAGGATCCGTCTGATCAGGTTTGCTTATAGTATACACTTTAGTATAAATCTATTTCTACAGTTTCTTTCTGAGCCAAAATGTCCTTTGTTATTATGCAATCATAGAAAATATAACTAATATTCGAGATGTCTTTATTGATTACATGAATATTAATGAAGTGAAGGGCTAGTACAACTAGTACACCCATAGCGAATTGTTTATTTCGCTGCAAAATATCGTCGTCTGCAGAATTTGTCGTTTGCTATTATTTGCGTTTCTTTAGTTTTCTCACCTTTATCTTCCAAACATCGGTACCGCAGTATCGTACACTTTAGATCCTGATTGCACAGGTGCTCACGGATGCGACATTGACATGTAGAGAGTTACGCCTCCATTTTAAGTTCAAATGTGTATTACAGTAAAACACCTCTATAACGGCCACTAAATTACATGAAGGATTTTGTGTTAAAGGCAGGTGGTTGCTTAAAACAAGGTGAAAGTAAAACCCAGAACGTTCCTGTAGGAGCGTTCTGTTTTACTTTCACCTTACTTTAAACAGCCATCTGCCCTAAATACCAACTAATTAACACAATTTAGTGGCCGTTATAGAGAGGTTTTACTGTATATGTGTTGTTTCTGCAAGAGCTCTGATGCCGATGTGACCTTTCGAAAAACAGTGAACATCCTGATCAAAAGGGTTCTCTTAGAAGTTCTGTGACATGGGTCATTATTGTTTGCCAATGTCCCGTGGTATGGACTTAAGGTTAAACGTGGGTAAATCCATACTTATTCCTTAGCATTCTCAAAACACCGATTTGCGTACGTAATATCGGATCTGCAGTAGAACCTGTATTAAACGATCATCAAAAAGTCTAATCATAGATATGTAAGGCCGGCGGTAGCCTAATGCAGATCAAAAGTAACGCAGAACGCTCCTATAGAAGCTTTTAAAAATTACCTTTTACCCTAACCAGCCACCTGCTTTTTAAGACTAATAGGTTCACCAGAAGAACGACCACATATGACATGTTCTACTGTATTGAAAAACACATCGTATATCCTCAGTGTCCGGTTTATGGACATAATGACTTTGTTATGCCTATCATCCTTATTGGCCGGTTTATTGACATTTTGACCTTGTTGGACCTAGCATTTAATCACCCTTTCAAAACAGAATATTCATACATGTAGTGGAATTGGCCATCACTGTTAAACCCGTTCCTCCATGAATATTCGTGTAAGATACAATGGTATCATGACTATTAATGGATATATTTAGCGCATGAAGACGGGAAGTTTTGACCATGGCAGAAATTGTAGAACTATATCTATATTATAGCATAGCAAACAGAGCAGAGTCTGATCAGACGATTCCTATAGGAGCCGTCTAGTATTGGTCAAATGCGTGGAAAGGCGTATTTATGGAGGAAAGCGTGAACTGCAGAATCAATTCAGTAAGAAACGTTTATATTTAACCCTTCTCTTGCTGAATTTTAAAATACATTTCTCCTTCTTTATTCATGCCCTGATGTATAATTACATATATCTTCACTGTGTACAAGTATTGCGCTGTGCAATCACTGCTATGGAGTGCACTGGTTGCACAATCAACTTGTAAATAGTGCAGACCCTGATGAGACAGCTCCTGCAGGAGCTGTCTCATCTGGGTCTTCACTATTTACAGGTAGGTATATTGACGCGAATAGCAAACGAAGAGTTAAAGTAGGAGATCAAATGACAAACAATGAAGAAACTGATCAGAGGATTCCTGTATGATTCATTTGGAATTATACTGGTTAGACTACAAGTACACTCGTGCCCCTCATCCAAAGGGCTAATGTACCGAGAAAGGACAAATAGGCTCGTTAAAAATACTGTTCCTTGCAAACTTACACTACTTATTATTCATGCTAGTTGCTTTTTGCAGACGACAATTAGAAATTTGGCACCGAAAGAGTTAATGCAACATGAAAATATTGCAGAAAGCTCTGATGGTTATAACATTCGATCTGCATTAAGCCATCGCCCGCCTTCATCTCTCCCAAAATTAAAGATCAGGGCCGGTTTAGAGGGGTTGTACTATACAGTAAAACCTCTCTTAACCGGAATTCTAGTAGAAAATAATTTAGATACATTTAGGCAGTTGGCTGCTTCATGCAGGTTGAAAGTCATGCAGAAAGCTCCTCCAGGAGCTTTCTGCATGACTTTCACCCTGCATGAAGCTGCCACCTGTCTCCAAGACCGATATTTATACCAAATTTAATGTCCGGTTTAGAGGGGTTTTACTGTATTATTATGTCATACTTTTGCAATAAACCGTTCATGTTTTGTTCCTAAACAAATATCGCGGCACAGACATAAATAACCGCCTCAATACTGAATTTCCAAATGGACTATTTCAAACTACAAACAGGTCAAGCTGAACGTGAGTATTCAGGGATCTTTAAACCAAATATTAAACCAAATATATATAGGATAAACATTACAGACCCTGATGAGAGGATTCCTCTAGCACCTCTTCTCATCTTTGTCTACACTGTTTGCAAAGGAAATGAGTGACTTATTTCTAGCAATGAAGGGGTTAAAAACATCCGTTTAGCTTTTTTAATTGAGACTATTAAATAATTCATAATATGATTAAACCGTGTTAATATATTGTAATGGCACCCACTTTAATGTATGGTGTGTGTGTATATATATACAAAATGAAGCACTGAACCCTCACTCGAATGCCACGGTAAGACATTAAATCAATGTGCCATGTAGATATTTAGAGTTAAAATGTTAAATAGCTTCTACGTTTTAAATGACTACACTCTCAATTACTATTCAAGCAGTGATTCTATGGAATATTGAAATGCAATATCACTTTTTGAGATGCTGAAACAAATCTGATCACAAGCCAGGAATGCTGAAAATGTGAAATGCTCATGTATCCAAGAAGGACACATTTGAAACTGCGTCCGCGTCCTTGGGCAAAACTTTTTCTACGCGAGTTATTCGTTGCTTAAGTTTTTGTTGTGTTGAGTCAAAGTCTGCAAGCAGCCTAGCAAACCTGGTTTGGAGTGTATCCAGGCTATTTTCTATCCTGTCAAGTTTCTGTTCTGTCGTCTCCTGTTGTTGTTCCATCTTTTGCATCAACTCTTCATCTAACAGGTTGTCCTTTTTAAGAATTATCTTTCCCTTATCCATGAGGATCTTTTTGGCGTCAGGGTATTGATTAAGCACTTCCCATAGGTCATCTTTAGACAAGCAGAACAAATCTGAATAACCGACACTGCGAATATTGGCTGTACGTCTGTTGCCGTTTTTATTGCCAGCAATATTAAGTATACTTATTTCACCGAACACGCTGCCTTCACTTAACGTTGCGAACGTTGTCTTTCCATCATCTGATACTACACCAAGCGAACCTCGTTTGACTATGTACATTTCTTTTCCGATGTCACCTTTCCGACAAATATAATCCATCGGACTGAAGACTTGCAGCTTTAGTTTAAGCACCAACTCTACGAGCAAACCCGGCTCGCAATCTTGAAATAAGGCCACTCGTTTTAGCGTATCCAAATGAACGTGTATTGCTATTTCTGCTTTCAGCTTGTCCGGCAGAGCAGCCAACACCTCCTCTTCATTGAGAGATTGCTTGTTTATCCAGAGGTAGTCAAACCATTTTATAACTCTTTGCTCTAGTTCTTTAGACACTTTTCTAAACTCCATATACTGTTTAACACCATCCATTTTTTGTTGGAACTCGGCTCTGGTAGCATTCATATTGGTGATCATAGAGCCGACGTTACCGACAATGGTAGCAAAAATGAGCACACCTATTAGAAAATCAACAACGACGAACAGATACTCTAGATCTGCTTCTGGTTGTGGCGTTTCTCCGATGGTTGTCAGCGTTAACGTTGACCAGTAAAAACTATATATATACTTCCTCGTTAATGGTGCGTAAGTCGGATTATTAATGTCCGGATATACCCAACTGTCTGATCCAAAACCAATGGCATGAGATATAGCGAAATATATACACGCATTCCAGTGAATAATGATCAATATATACAAGACAAGGTTGAGGATTCTGAACATATTAGTAAAATTTGTTCGCGTTGCTGTTCTGTCAAAGAATTCTAGAAGTCTTCCAAACTTTAGTATTCGGTTGAACCGCACTTCGGGTGTGTCGAATCCTGTAAGTAGGTACAGTAAATCGGTTGGTATAATACTAAGCACATCCAATTTGAAAGAGGATTGTTTGAAGTAGTTCTTCCGGAGCTTTAGTGTGTTGGTGACCAAGAGACCATCTTCTAAATAACCTGTAAAACACGAATTTATCAATTGTAATGGAAGTAATATTTGAATCAAACCGCATTTCATTTTAATCCTTTCCTTCATAGATACGTATTTCTATGCCTTTTCAAACAGGGTAGACTCAGTAGGTAGGTTTCGTTCACACACCTTTCATGGAGTATAAACTGACTCGCATGTAGGTTTCTGTATGAGCTGTCTGATCAGGGTCTGCTCTATTTGCTTATGCAATAATATAGGAATGACTATATAGTTGTTGTCATAGACAAAATTTCCCGTGTTTATGTGCCATTATAAAACATTAATTTAATAAATATTCATAATGTCGTTATTCGTTAAATATATTCATGACGTAAATGGGGTAAATAAAACATCTGATTGATAGGTTAACAATTTACCTCATAGGGACGCATCTGACATCTTTGCAAACAGAGTAGACCCAGATCCCACAGGTCTATGTAAGAGCCTTAAGATAAGAATACAGAGCTACAGATACTCAAATACAAAAATCGTCATTTCTCCACTAAACCCTATGTTGTGAAGAAACGATCCTAAAGAGTAATCAAAGCATAGGCTTTGGTGGAGAAATAAAGAAGTTATTCTCGAAAATGTTTTAATTTAGGCATCTTATCTGGACTATCTCTGATAATGTGTTTTGACTGCTTATGAAATATCTACAAGTCTGTCATGGTTAAATTGTCCATTGTTCACAGTGCCGTTATACATGGAAATAATAAATATTCAAACAATCAAAAGATCTTGCTGTATTATATACATGTATATATAGAGAGAGCTACAGATAAAGGTGCGTACGCAAATACTAAAATCGTTATTTCTCCATCAAACTCTATGCTGTGATCACTCTTTAGAATCGTCTCGAAGAGACGATTCTAAAATGTGGTCACAACATAGGGTTTAGTGGAGATATAAAGAAGTTATACTTAAACATGATTTAATTTACGCATCTTATCTGGAGCTCTGTATATACAGTTGAACTTCGATATCTCGAACTCGGATAACTCGAACTTCGGGATAACTCGAACAAAAAGTCCAGTCCTTCCGAAACTAACAAAACAGAATTGCTCTAAAACTAACAATACACAATTGCTCTAAAATGTATCGGTACAGATATCTAGAAACACATGTGGCAGCTTAATACATGTACATGTCTAAAGTAATGCTGAAAGCTCCTGCGGGAGCTTTCAGCATTATTTTAGACCTGTATTAAGCTGTGGTCTTGATTCGGACATCTGTTATCTTAACTTATTTGTACGGTCCCTTGAAGTTCGACTTATCGCAGTTCAACTGTACATATAATGGGTTCAGCGTATTTGGCTGTACAACAAAACGATTCTTACCCCGCTATGAACATTTTATCTACTCAAATGTGGATATGGTGCAATTCTGACTACTTCCGATTCGATCAAGCTTTAAAACTATTAACCAGGTGTCGAACAGCTTGGATCCTGATGAGATGTCGAGTTACTCGGCGTTTCATATGGACCAAAATTGTTTGTAAATGCGAGTCAGTTTATACTCCATGAAAGGTGTGTGAACGAAATGATTATTGCGATTGTGCTTGGGTTGGTTTTCTTATGTTATATTATATTTTGAATTATTGATTTGATTTGATTATATCAACCAACGGGAATCTTTGAGTCAAACTATTTCTTAAATGTTTAAAGATAATAGAGAGAAATATGTGAACGAAATGTATTCTTTTAATTGTTTCACCGTATTATTTCACGTGTTTGGATATCATAGACTTTTAGGTGCGTAAATATTATACATACATGTACATGTATACAAGTAACGACGCGATGTTATGTAGTCGATCTAAGGTTTTGGTTCGATTGTTATAAATTGTAATATTTTTTTCATTTTTCTCTAAGGTTTTACAGTATAAGCCAATGGCATCATCATCACCGTCGTCGTCGACCTTGCCATTATCGTCTTCAAAAAATATACACTGATTGAAATGTTCCTGTCGCAGTGCCGATAAAGTCAACCAATTAACCCTTTCCTCCATAAATACGCCTTTCTACGTCTCTGTAAATGCCACTTTATGAAACCATTGTGATAAATAGAGCATTTGCTCCTATAGGAGCAAATGCTCTATTTATCACAATGGTTTCAAACTACAAAATTTTAAAATTTCCCTTTCTCTAGATAGTGCTCCTTTTCGGTAGATTTATTCAAGGTGGTTGGGTCTAAAAATAGCCTATGAAGGAATGGGTTAACGGATGACAAACATGCTTGATACTACGGATTCGAAAAAAGTGAACGTCAGTCAGAAATCAGTACGGGTTGCTTATTGTCGAAGGCATAATTTAGGAGGCTATTGGGGATTATTCATGTGATGTTTGCTTTAAATTACCAGAAGTGTATCGTATGTTATATACTGTAAATGATAGACGGCGACGAACGACGACGCACGACGCCCATGCACGGATGACATACACAATCCCAAATAGCTCACATTGGCATCTTGTGCCAGGTGAACTAAAATCATATAAAGTTAATAAAACAATCGCTGGAACAATTCAATAAGTAAATATACTGACTAAACTTATTTCCAAAATGGTGGATACAAAAATCTAATACAGTAAGATTGTTTCATGAACCATTAGAAATGTTCAAAAAGCTTTGGCTTAAACTCTGACTATAATTTAACTGTGAGCAAGTTAACTTAAGAGACCTGGGTCGTCCATGTTTATAAAACTTTTAGTTGAGTCGGAGTTCGTTCTCAAGTTTTTGATTGGTCAGATTTTGAGCCTTAGGCTCAAATCTGACCAATCAAAAGCTTACGAACTCAAATCTGACCAATCAAAATCTTGAGAACGAACTCAGACTCAAAATAAAAAGTTTTATAAGCATGGACCCTGAACTGAACAACTTTAATCCTTTGCCTGACAGAAGCTCCTTTTGCAGCCTTTTCAAACACAGCAGAGTCAGATCAGACATCTCCTGAAGGACCAGGGTCGGATCTGTTTGCTTATAGAATAATAAATAAAATATTATCCAGTTTCTGCCATGGTCAGAAATTCAAACCGTTCATATACTAAGAATATAGTATATACCGTTCATATACTACAGTATCTCTTACCTATGATAGGATGGGTTAACCCGTTACCTCATTGGCTAATTTTAGATCCAACAGCTTTGAATAAATCTACTGAAAAAAAGCATTTACTACAGAAAAAGAAAATTTTAGAACGGTGTAGTTTTGAAACCATTGTGATAAATAGAGCATTTGCTCTCATAGAGCAAATGCTTTATTTATCACAATGGTTTCAAAAATTTGAATTTTACAGAGATGTCAATATGTAGGACTGGGTTAGGTTATACGTACCAGTATGGGAAGATACAAACATATCCATGAGATAGACGACATCACTGATATAGTCCAAGGTAAGCCACAATGCCAGGTAATTGTCCTGAAGCTCCCAGAATACACTTCGCGTGATTAGGAAAAGAACGTTATACATCACAGCACAGGAAACAAACATGAGCCAGCGGTAGTAGAAAGTGTCTGAGGGATCCACCACAAAGCCCTTCCAGTACCTGCAACCATATTAAATATTTGCTTCATAAACATTATATATCACTGAAACTGAGTAAACCTAGACCAGACGGCTACTTTTGTTTGCGTATGAAATAATATAGATCCGATTCCGAGTAAACCTAGACCAGACGGCTACTTTTGTTTGCGTATGAAATAATATAGATCTGAGTCTACAGTCTCTGCCATGACCAAAAAATGTCATTAACTCTTACCATGCCGAAAACAAATACTGTCAGCCCCGGTTATTAACCAGAGCAGTTTTACATAGTTTCTATTAGATTATGCTTCTTAGAAAACAGGTTAGATCCTGATGAGACGTCAGTGAAATCGGCATCTCATCTAGGTCCAAATTGTTTGCAAGTGAGAATATGTTCGCGATCGACGAGAATATGGGTTAATTGTTTACATGCTAAATGATTGTCGTCTGCACATGAAGTTCGTCTGCTACAATTATCGAAGTGTGTTTTCTTCCATTTCTCTTTAACCCTTAGCCTGACAAGCACGAACTAGCTGATATTTGTAAACAGCTTGGGTCCAGATGAGACGCCAAGTAACTCGGCATCTCATCAGAATCCAAGCTGTTTGACACCCTGTCAATAGTATCTAAATAGCTTGAACGAATCAGAAGGAAGTGACAACAGCAACAGATCGGAGCTTAACCAATTCCCGCATATTGACGCCGTTTGACGCTTCTGTAAAAGTCACTTTGTGAAACCATTGTGATAAATAGAGCATTTACTCCACAGGAGCAAATGCTCTTTTTATCACAACGGTTTCAAAACTACACAATTCTGAAAATGTCATTTTCTCTAGTAAATGCTCCTTTTCGGTAGATTTAATCAAAGAGGTTGAAACTAGAAATAGTCTATGGGGTAATGCGTTAAGCAGACCTTATTTTCATAGCAGGCTAAGGATTAACTTTTCTGGCTGTGTATAATGCAGGTGGGATCCTTCGACGCTTGAGTTAGTGATAACCTTTGCAAACAGGTTAGATCCAGATCAGACCACGAATAAATCGGCGTCTCATCAGGATCAAAATTGTTTGACACACAATTGTCGTTGTAGAGAGGAAATTGAATGACAATCCACTGTGAAACTTAACCAATTCCCGCATATTGACGCTTTTTGGCGCTCCTGTAAAAGTTATTTTGTGAAACCATTGTGATAAATATTTATCACAATGATAAATGATAAAATATTTATCACAATGGTTTCAAACTACAAAATTCTATTTTTTTCCTTTTCTCTAGTTCATGCTCCTTTTCGGTAGATTTATTCAAAGTGGTTGGATATAAAAATAGCCTATGAGGGAATGGGTTAAAGCAGACGATATTGTTTGCAGACGAAAATCATTTAGCTCCAACAGATATTTCCCTATAACGGAATGCAATTTACTGTAATGCTTGCAATGTTAAACAAATTATTATTAATATTCCATTGACAAATTTATCAGGAGATTATTTGATGAAAGTCTGTTTGTCACATTCAATCCATCTTTGCATATTAGCTTAGAAATCTTTTTACCAGATAATGTGAAACTCTGAACTTGCCTGGCTGCTGAAAGACTTTTCAACACAATATAGCTAGAGCCAGCAGATGCAAGTATATCTTGAATATCTTTATTTCTTTGTATAAAACATGTTGAAATTAAAAATACAACACAACACACACTCCACCCCTAATCTTTATCCCACTCTCTGTAACCCTGCCCGATAATATCCGTCACTAATGTCTGTTTTAAACAGTTACATGTAATATCAATATATAAGAGGATCTTCTTCTCAGGGTCTGCACTATTTGCCACGTTACACCTTTCCTGAAAGTAAAATCCCTGCATGTCCATTTGAAAGTGTCTCAGTTATGTATATATTGAAGATACATACAGTAAAACCTCTCTATAACGGCCATTAATTTGTATTAATTAGTTGGTATTTAGGGCAGGTGACTGCTTAAAGCAAGGTGAAATTAAAACAGAACGCTCCTATAGTAGCGTTCTGTTTTACTTTCACCTTGCTTTAAGCAGACACCTGCCTTTAACACAAAATCCTTGATGTAATTTAGTGGCCGTTATAGAGAGGTTATACTGTATATTAAAAAAGAAACAAAAGCAACAGAAAATACCAGTAGCAGATTATATAGAACTCGCTCGAATGTGATCACCTTCGCAAACAGTGTGGATCCAGATGAAACACCGAGTAACTGTTTGACGTTTAAATGAGGCTCCAAACTGTTTGAAGCAGTGAAATAAAAAAGAAGGACAAAATAAAGCAGGCGACACATTTTGCAGACGACACTACCTACTTAGTGCTCAGCGAAAGTGGTACATGTAAAGTTTAGACTACATACAGTAAAACCTCTCTATAACGACCAATAAATTATGTGAATTAGTTGGTATTTAGGGCAGGTGGTTGCTTTAAGCAAGGTGAAAATAAAACAGAACGCTCCTATAGGAGCGTTCTGTTTTACTTTCACCTTGCTTGAAGCAACCACCTGCCTTTAACGCAAAATACTTGATGTAATTTAGTGGCCGTTATAGAGAGGTTTTACTGCATGTTGCTTTTTTGGTTAACTATCACCAGAACGCAACTCATAGGACTGACCGCAATGGGCGAATCTCGGATTACTTTTGCAAACAGCTTAGACCCAGATGCGTCTCCGAGTAACTTGGTGTTTCATCAACATCCAAGCTGTTTGACACTGAGTACATAGGTTCGCATGAGCTTGTTCGAGTCGGAAGAAGTCAAATTGCACCACGTCCAAATCTGAGCAGATATGTTTTTCACGGCGAGGTAAGGGTCATCGCTCATACACACAGTAAAAAACTCGATACTACAAACACCCAAATACGTACCATTATTGATCTTTAACACAGGTGGCAGCTTAATGCAGGGTAAAAGTCATGCAGAAAGCTCCTCTAGGAGCTTTCTGCATGACTTTCACCCCGCAATTAGCAGCCACCTGCCTACAAAAACAATGCCTCCTTACTAACGTTTCGTAGTATAGAGTTTTTACTGCAATTAAATATTCTAAACTGAAGAATAAATACCACTAGTATATAGAACATGTATCACATTCATGGAATTGCGTACTTTATGTCAGAGATTTTCCGCCTACGTCTGTTTGGAGTATGTGATCGTGACTCGTTCTGTCCTCCCATGGCCACTCGTTCCAGGAAGGAATCCGGTCGCTGTGGCAAAGGCCGTGTCCCCCGCCATCTCCCAGAAGCCCAGGCCTTGATTACCTAACAAGTGAAAAGGGTAGAAATGTGTGATTAACTCATGACCAATTACTTCATGAATATTCGTGTAAGAACTGGTGACCTAATGAATACCATTTTAAAATCACATACTAGTATTAACACATGAATTTTGCCAAATCAGAAACTGTAGAACAGTTCTACAGTTGAACTTCGATATCTCGAACTCGGATAACTCGAACTTTGGGATAACGCGAACTAAAAGTTCAAAAACTACTAAAACTATGCATATCAAGAAATACGTGCGGCAGCTTAATGCAGTTTTAAAGTAATGCTGAAAGCTCCTAAAGGAGCTTTCAACGTTACTTTAGACCTTCATTAAGCTGCAAACTTAAGAAATTGTCCAGATCAGAAATCGGATAAGTCGAACTTCAGTTATCTCGAACTAATCTGGATGGTCCCTTGAAGTTCGAGATATCTAAGTTCAACTGTATATCATTTGAAAAGCAACAGAGCAGACCCTCGTCAGACGGCTGCTATAGGAACAGTCTGATCTGGGTCTACTGTTTGCAAAGTCGTAGAAAGACTTATTTATGGGGTATAGGGTTAACCAGCTGTGAAAAACTAATGTCTACTCAAAATTGATTTTGTTGTTACTCTGATTACACCCGACTGGATAAAGCATAATACAGTAAAACCTCTCTATAACGGTCACTAAATTGTGTTAATTAGTTGGTATTTAGGGCAGGTGGCTGCTTAAAGCAAGGTGAAAGTAAAACAGAACGCTTCTATAGGAACGTTATGTTTTACTTTTACCTTGCTTTAAGCAGTCACCTGCATTTAACACAACATATTTGATGTAATTTAGTGGTCGTTATAGAGAGGTTTTACTTTAAAATATTGATCGAGGGTCAAACAGCTTGGATCCTGATAGGACGTCGAGTTTCTTATCGCCTCATCTGGATCTAAGCTGTTTTCAAATTGCGGGTCCTGTTTCAATTAACGGGCTTAACATGCTGGACAGTTGTAGAATTATTTATGATAAAGTATAAAGTGCACTAGTCAAATTTAAAGGGAAACTATTTGTTATTTAGTAAAATGCAGTAAAACCACTATAATACGAAATGTTTAAAAATGAAGAATTGATGTCATTGTAGGCAGGTTGAATGTTTAATGCAGGGTGAAAGTCATACAGAAAGCTCCCAGACTTTCACCCTGTATTCAGCTGTCCCCTGTGATAAAGATCAATAACTATAAGCATTTGAGTGTTCGTAGTCTCGGGGTTTTGCTGTAATGTGAATTTTGAAAATATATCATAAGCACTGAAATAGTAATGTTTGGATCTAAGCTGTTTGACACTAGGTCAAAAGCTTCACAAAAAGGCTTCATTGAATTAGAAATACAGTAAAACCCCTCTAAACCCGAATTCTAGTAGAGAGCAATTAAGATATGTTCAGGCAGGTGGTTGTTAATGCAGAGTTAAAGTCGTGCAAAAGGCTCATAGGGTAGCTTTCTGCACGACGTTCACCCTGCATTAAGCTGCCACCTGTCTCCAAGATCGATATTTATGCTAAATGTAACGTCCAGTTTAGAGTGTGTTTTTTTACTGTACTGTAATCCAGATCCATGGCCGCTGGAGGAGACATTTATCTTTTTGGCAGATGATCAGTGGAACACACAATCTTGTCTAGTTTGATAATTCATTAACATACTTCCAAGACATCATTATCAATGCTGAGGGTATAAAGAATCAACCATTTAATACAGAATGGAAAGATCCATCATCGTTTATCGATAGAGTACATGCATATTCAGTAAGAATGTGATTACACATTTCACAGGGGAGAAGAATATGATCATACAACGCAGACTCCTAGAATTATTCTCTGATTTATGTCTACACAGTTTGCTTTTTATGAGGAACATGTCTCCATGTGAGACATTGCCGTAGTGCGATATAAATGATATCCTTCCCTATTACCTCATCAATATTGATGCAAGAATTCATGACTTCATGAATATTAATTAGAATGATTATAGTACAGGAACACACACGTTTGACCATTGCATTGTAGAAACTGTAGCATCAGCTTTATATTACATGTATTTAATAAGCGAGCAGGACAGGCCGTGTAAGAGGGGTCCTTTCTGGATCTACTCGGTTTGCAAAAGTGTTAAATGCGTATTTATGGAGTAAATGATTAAAGTCAGACTGTCAGGATTTACCCAATAGTGTTCATACATGAAACACGGAAGCAAGCTAAACTATTACAATACAACTGTAGTAAACGGTAAAAGGGTAATTTCTCTGAGAGTTGGCGGCAAAATATGGTTCTGTTGACGAGTAAATTGTAGTCTTCCGTGTACACGTATACTATCTTTGATTATACAGTCGGTAAAAGAGATTAAGGCAATAAATTGAGCACAGCGTGGGTGGAATCATTGCACAAGGCAAGGTAATCACCCACTGTGATCGACTAGAAAAGCCGTGAAGCGCTATACATAGTTGTTTAATTTCATTAGTTATATAAAATATATATTTCGCAAGGTAGTTATCTTCTTTAGTTGAACACATACACGAGTCATTTAATGAAAATTAATTTACTGAAGTTTTATAGAGACACAATGAACAGGAGAATGATTTATCATGGCAGTAACTGTACATTCAGATCTACAGTAAAACCTCTCTATAACGGCCACCAAATTACATCAAGTAGTCTGTGTTAAAGGCATGTGGCTGCAGGTACTTTCACCTTGCTTTAAGCGGGCACCTGTCCTAAATACCAAACAATTAACACAATTTAGTGGCCGTTATAGAGAGATTTTACTGTATATCATTCCATAACCAACCAGAGCAGACCCTGATCTTTACAAACAAACGTCTTTGCAAACAGAGTAGACCCAGATCAGACGGCTCCTGTAGGAGCCGTCTTATCTGGGTGTACAACGTATTTATATAGTACAGTATTAAAAGCTTAAAATTAGGATTTACCAATAGTTTTCATACATGAAAACATGAAGCATGTTGAAACATTACTATTGCAATTAGAAAGTCACCCTTATAATTATCTTCATATCAATGTTGGACCATTTAGTTTTTGAATTGACCAAACATTTATTCTTTTCGCGCAAATTATATTCGCATACAGTGTTTCAAAGAGGGTATTCTTTATTTTAAAATTCTTCTGTAAATCGTTAGTGGTTTGTCAAACGGTTGGGATTCTGATTAGATGCTGAGTTACTTGGCGTCTCATCTGGATCAAAACTGCTTGTAAAGGTAGCCTAATCATAGATTGGCCAATTTCAGCATGCAACGCGAGTCAATTCCTGGCGACTTTGTTAATGGAATAGATAAAAGACGGGAGGATCTGGCTCAAGTAATTCTATCAAATACGTCCAAGTGAAAGACATGTAGTCAAATTGTTTATCGGACCAGGGACATTGGTTCTATGTATACTATATACATGTTTCATAGTGACTGGTGAGTATTTATATACTTAAGCATGAATCTTAATATAAACCCTTCTCCACCAACTCGCAACCTGACTCGCATTTGCAAAAAGCTTGGACCAAGATGAGACACCGATTAACTCGGCTTTTTATCAGGATTCTACGGTGGCACTGAGGTGACATATGCAAGATTTTTTTTCAAGTTTGTTTTCCCGAGATACTTTTTTTTATTATCTCGAGAATACGAAAAAAAGTTCGTTTTTTACGAGATAATTTTTTTTATTATCTCGAGAAAACGAAACAAAGTTCGTTTTCCTGAGATAATTTTTTTTATTATCTCAAGAAAACGAAGTAGTTCGTTTTCTCGAGATAATAAAAAAAATATCTCGTAAAAACGAACTCCTTAGTTTTCTTGAGATAATAAAAGAAATTATCTCATGAAAACGAACTTTTTTCGTTTTCTCGAGATAATATTTTTTTTTATCTCGTCAAAACGAACTACTTCGTTTTCTTGAGATAATAAAAACTATTATCTCAGGAAAACGAACTTTGTTTCGTTTTCTCGAGATAATATTTTTTTTATCTCGTCAAAACGAACTTGAAAAAAAAATCTTGCATATGTCACCTCAGTGCCATCGTAGGATTCAAGCATTTTGATATATTGCGAAATGATCACATTTTCTATGTTGCAGCAATCACGGCTTCCCTCGTACGACAGAAAGAATCGTAAATTCTAACTTACGACGGTCACAGCTGGAAGAGCTGCGATCATCGCATGTTAAAACATAATATTAAGATACAATAAAACCTCTCTATAACGGCCACTAAATTGTGTTAATTAGTTGGTATTTAGGGCAGGTGGCTGCAGGTGGCTGCTTAAAGCAAGGTGAAAGTAAAACAGAACGCTCCATTAGGAGCGTTCGTTTTTACTTTCACCTTGCTTTATGCATCCATCTGCCTTTAACACAAAATAATTGATGTAATTAGTGGCCGAGGTTTTATTTATTTTCAGTCGTGCTATATCCAAGGTACAGTATTTACTGTTTGCAAGGTCAAAACACATGTTTTTATGATCTACGTACTTCCGTGTATCTAACACAGCTTCTACTTCAAACTGACACAATGACTTTGAACTAACGTGTAACGTTTTACAAATGTAAAAACAAGAGTGTAATATTGTCTGCAATGGGAATCTGATGGATGTTATAGAACGAGAACCGTCCATTGCCAGAAGACACGTTAGAGCGTTTCGGTCTGTAATGTTCAAATCTGTTAACATCGCAAAACAATCCTTACCCTGCTATCGCCGACCTGACAAACATTTGCAAACGGACTGGATCAAGATGACACCCCGAGTAAATCAGTTAACATTTTCTAAAGCATTTGATCGAAATGGAAACAGTCGAAACTGCATCAGATTCAAATTTGAACAGACTTCAATTTTTTATTACAGGGGTAAAGGTTACACAGTTTTAGATAAACTAGAATGATATACTTAGCATGTCATTTAAAGCCGGTCATTATAGCACAGATATGCCATGCACCTAAGCAAAATTCAATAACGTTTATATGCACAATTATCCTTAATACCTGTTTGATATACATATAAGAAAGAATAGCAACACTAGTATTTACTGGCTGAATTTTTATAATTGTACGTGAGCACAGTACTATTTTACTATAGGTGCCGTCTGAGCAGGATCTACTCTGTTTGCAAAGGCGTCAAAAGGCAGTTATACGAGGGGTGATTGATAAGTACGTGGCCTGAGGCAGGGAGCAGCAGTTTGACTTCAATACATGTAGTTTCATTTCAACGTAGTCACTTTGCAAGCTTACACACTTTGCCCAACGGTGTTGGAGCATTTGGATATGGATTTTATTGATGGTGTCCTTTGAGGTGACAGTTGGTGGTCTGCCAGGACGGGGGTCATCTTCAAGACTCTCTCTACCGCGTTTAAATTCAAGGGCACATATTTTCACCATGCTATAACATGGGGCATGCTCCCCTAATGTAGCAACCATGTCCTCATGAATCTCATTAGGTGATACATTGTAAGCCTTTGAGGCCGAGGTATTGAATAATCGCTTGATGGCCAAAGTTGTCCATTTGCTTAGAAGTACTCATAGTAAGTAGCTTTGAGAATCAAATTCTGGCAAACAACAGAGAGAAAATAAATCCTTATATCCTTAAGGCAGATATGATTGTTTACTGACGACACAGAATACAGGAAGCTCCTGTTGTATCCTTTTAATAAAGTGAAACAGTTAAGCCACCCACAAGCAATGCAATAGGTCTTTTTAGCCCATTCCCTCATATAGACGCCTTTTGATTCCTTTGTAAAAGTCACTTTTTGAAACATTGTGATAAACAGAGCATTTACTCCTATAGAGCAAATTCTCTATTTATACAATTGTTTAAAAAATACACAATGCTAAAAGTTTCCATTTCTCTAGTAAATTTTCGGTGGATTTATTCAAAGAGGTTGGTTCTAAAATTAAGTTATGGGGTAATGTGTTCTAAAATAGCCTCTGAGGGAATGAGTTAAGATTACAGCTTACTGCAGAACCCAGGTAATACAGAAAGGTCCCATCATAGTATGTGTTCGTTCTGTATTAATTGTCAACAGGCTGGATGAATACAACTGGCTCACTCTTCTGAATATTGTTTAACCCTTTCCTTCATATAAACACATTTTCACGCATTTGCAAACAGAGTAGACCCAGATCAGACGGCTCCTATATGAGCCGTCTGATCAGGGTCTGCTCTGTTTGCTATTGGAATTCGATAGATCGGTTTCTTTACTTTCTAAAACGGCAACAATGTTCCACCTTCCATATTATCTTCCATATTTCATCATAACTATTTTGTCCATTGGACTAAATGTAGAACAGGGAAAGGATTAAAAGTTGGTGACGATAGTAATTATTCTGTCAAACAGTGCAAATCATGTCCAAAGGTTTCCCACGGTAACCCTTTGATCTGGGTCTACACTGTTTGCATAAGTCTCATATACGTTCGGTTTTCGCACTTTTGAGGGTTAAGCAGTCGCTTGTACATGTATCATGTATTACTTTATTTTATGGTTGCTATGGAAAATGCTGTATATTCCGCTTTTTACTGAAATGTTTCTTCCTAAAATGATCCCAAGTGATTCATCTCCATAATTCAATTTCAACTTTAATTCATCAGCATGTAACCCGCTTTTCGATAAAACATCTGTGCCAAATGAAAGTTATAAAGGTGATTTTATGTCGTTTCTCATGATGAACATCGTCATTTGTTAAAATACTGTTTATTAGGGAGCTTGGTGGGAAAGTGAAACTGAGTTAATAGTGAGATATTCAATCGACTGTATATTTATATTCAAGTCTCGTTTTATTTCTACTATATATGTTAGAGTTTCGCTCTTAACCTTTTCCCCTCATATAAACGTCTTTTCTCGCATTTGCAAACAGAGTAGACCCCAGATCAGGGTATTCTCTGAGCAGAGTCGTCTCTGTTTTCTTATGCAGTTATATAGGTTCTGTAGTTTTTGTCAAAGCAAAATCAACCCTTAAAAATAACATTTTTGATATTAAATTAATGTAAAATAATGCGACCACATACAATATGTATAATTCTGGGTGGTCGAGGCAGGTGGTAGCTTAATGCAGGACAAAAGTAATGCAGAAAGCTCCATTTGGAGCTTTTTACATTACTTTTGCTCTGTATTAAGCAACCACCTGCTTATAAAGACACTCATGTTTATTCATTAAGTGATTGCATTAGAGAGTATGGTCAATTATTGTATACATGTTCATTAGAGAAAGAGTTAACACATTTTACCTTTTTAACCATCTCGGTGCTGCAATCGAATCAATAATGTCCTTTGCAAGCAGTGTAGACCCAGATGAGATGGTTCCTCATCAGAGACTGCACTGTTTCTCATGTTACACTTTAATTCATCCCTGAACATTCGCAATAAGTTTGACTTGTTTAAATTCAGGAAGAGTTCATTTGACAATTCAGCGATGGATTGGTTACTCTCCGATCTGTGTCAGTGCTTACTCAGCTCCGATTTATTCAAGCCTTTAAGGAACTATTGAACATTGTCAAATAGCTTGGCCACTAATCTGGATTAGCTTGGATCTTGATGAAACGCCGAGAAACTCGGCCTCTCATCTGCATCAGTTTGGATCCTGCTGAAACGCCGAGTTACTCGGCGTCTCATCTGGATCTAATATGTTTGCAAATGCAAGATGGGTTGCGCTTAGCAAAATATTGATTCAGGAATGTCTAATGAATAAGAAAATAGAGGAAAACTCAGCGGTAAGTATAATTGAAATTGACACAGGCGTGCTAAACTAGATTGAACAATGACAAAAGGCGGGTGAATGTGCTGAGCATTTTAGACAAAATAACAATAACAGGCTGCGTGTAGGAATGCAATTACAGATTAAACTCGATTATTCGAAGACTCAAATACGTACTATAATTGATCTTTAACACAGGTTGCAGCTTAATGCATGGTGAAAGTCTTGCAGAAAGCTCCTCTAGGATGTCTTACAAAGACATACATTCTTCGTTTCTAAAAGTTCCTACATGTAGTGTCGAGTTTTTACTCTACATCGATAACATGATAAATTATATTTAACCCTTTCCTCCATAAATACGCCTTTATACACCTCTGTAACAGTCACTTATTGAAACCATTGTGACAAATAGAGCATTTGCTCCTTAATGGCTGATTTTAAAAGAAGTGTTTTGCAAACTTGATAGTTGGAAAATACAATGTATACTGATAAACAACCAGTGTAGACTGTGACTAGAGGACTCATGCGGATGCTCACTGATCTTTGACTTCAATGTTTGGCTGCGCTATGGTTTTCTATTAACTCTTTTGCTGCTGATGTCTCATCTTTGATTATGCAAACAGTTTGGATCCAGACGAGAAACCGATACTATTTGCAGACGACAATAGTTTGCAGAGACATAGTTAAAGGACATGAGTCATATAGGTATGAGTCATAAAGGTATTGACATATTAATAGTAGGTATTGTGCATACATCGTACTTATATGCTTATTCTGAGCCAATGGTGAATCTGTGATCATCTTTCAAGAGATTTTAAATTTAGATGATGCGCCAAGTCACTCACCGACTCGAGCAGACGGACGGACGCCGAATCTGTTGACGCCTTCACACTTTTCGCGCCAAGTGATTTTGTTGAATTCCGTCATGCATAAAGCATATGTGTTTTTATGATCAAAATTGATGCATGCGCCTATTTGTCTAGGCCTCCAATAGAAGCTTTCGGTATAAATCTCGTCTTGCATTAATCCTTACAGTGCGGGGCATGAGTCACTCATGTCCATTGCAAATAGTGTAGACCAAGATGAGAGGGCTCATAGTGGAGCCCTCTCATAAGGCTCTTCACTGTTTGTCATTTGGCAATTTTCTTTCGAACAATCCCTAAATATAAACCATAAGCTTTACCTGTTTGAATTTTGGAATAGTTCATTTGAAAATTCAGTGTTGTAAGGGTTAAGCCATTACCTGTTGTAAGACCTGCCATTTTAAATGCATTTCTTCTGTGGTTGTATTAAAGATAGTTTACTGCATCATTGTGTAATATTAATAATATCCTATATCTTCAACCAGTATATCAATCACTCATTCATAAATATCACAGTAGCAGATACATGTGCGTACTCAAATACTAAAATAGTCATTCCCCCACCAAACCCCATGTTGTGACTATCTCGAAGAGACTATTCTAAAGTGTGGTTACAACCTAGGGTTTGTTGGAGAAATGAAGAAGTTATTCTTATTCTTTTATTATTATTATTATTTACGCATTTTATCTGGACGTCTACATGTATAACATCCTATGCTTTCAGTCATCCAGAAATAAAACTGTTTAAAATCGTTCAGGGTAGACTTATAACATATTTGATATATTTCTCAGAAACTTTTTGAATTCAGCATTAAAATATAGACATATACTCACTCTTAACCCGTTATCCACGACATGACTTGGCATCTGCATACAACTTGGATCCAGTTGAGACGCTGGGTAATTCGGCGTCCCATCATGATTCAAGCTATTTGTGACTCTGTCAATAGTTCATCCAAACTATTTTATTCGAATCGGACGTAGTAAAAATTGCACCAGCTCCCAATTAGTGAAAACATTTTATTTTAACCCTTTCGGTGCCAGCATTGTCGTCTGCTGGACAGAGTTTCGTTTATTTTTAGTGTAAGTGTGTGCACTTCTTCCATCTTCTTTATAAAACAGTAAACAGAGTAACAGAGTTACAAACAGTTTGGATCCTGATGAGACACCGAGTTACTCGGCGTCTCATCTGGATCCAAACTGTTTGGATGTGATATCATAAACCCACCATTGTGGCACGGAAGGGATTAAAGCAGTGAAAGAGTTAAACATTCTAGACGAATATAACAGTTTTGAATAAAATACGTGTTTTTCAATATTGTTTACGAGACATAACCATATTAAGCATTCAAGTGATGGACCAACAGTGAGAAACAGGGCGACCTGAAGATTACTGGCTCATAATAAACGAAGATATCTTGAGATTTTCCGAGAACATATGGCAGCAAATTGACTGGCATGCCAGGAACTTGATATGATGAATTGGCACACTGATTAAAGCGTCAAGAAGAAAAGAATGTGTTGGCTGGGACAAACATCAAACACGGAAGCAGCTTACTCGATAAATGATAGGATGTAGGAAACAGAGCCAAGCGTCGTCATAACTGTTGAACCTTGTCAGATTAATTACTGATTAGAATGTGTCTTTCGTCCATAGGTATACAGTAAAATCCCTCTAAACCGGAATTATAGTAGATAACTATTTCCTTTTAGACAGGCGGCAGTTTAACCTTTAGCCTGCTGAGCAAATTATTTTTACCGAATTTTTCACCTTCTACATTTTCAAAATCCAAGCTATAATGAATTTGTCTACCAAAATGCAATCAGGGTGTCAAATAGTTTGAATCCTGATGAGACGCCGAGTTACTCGGCGTCTCATCTGGATCCAAACTGTTTGCATAGGTATTCAAACGTCCGCCCGTAGCAGGCTAAAGGTTAATCCAGCATGGAAATTACGAAGGAAGCTTTCTGCATGACTTCCATCCTACATTAAGCTCACATCGATAGTTATACTAAATTGAACTGTACAGTTAATTCGTCTAAACCGGGCGATAAAAAGGGTATCAGTGCCGGTATTTCAGACAGGTGGCACAAAATAGTACATTGATCTTTAACAGAGTTCCCTGGTCTTAACCCTTCCATCATATAAACGTCTTTTCATGCATTTGCAAACAGAGTAGACCCATATCAGACAGTCCCTAGATGAGCCGTCTGATCAAGATCTGCTCTGTTTGCTAATGCAATTTGAAAGGTCTGTTTCTTTACTTACAAATTGGCTACAATTTTCCACCTTCCATATTTCATAACTATTTTGTCCATGAATATTCAGTAGGTATTTGCAATTTGTAATGAACTAATAATATTATTACCGAGATTTTACTGTAATTGTACATTGTTTAAATAAATATTTAACCGTTCACCAAATTGAGGACATGGTATGATCAATTAAAGCAAATCAACAAGTAACTGGCTCATTATATTTGTTGCTATTGAATTTTAATTTAAGTCACCAATCAGACGTGAATTGTTCCTAGTGAAAGCTTCGTCACCCACTACCATAATATAGTAGAACCTGTCTTAAACAGCCATAACAAAGAGGTCTAATTATGGATCGTTAAGGCAGGTGGCAGGCAAATGCAAGTCAAAAGTAATGTAGAAAGCTCATTTAGGAGCTTTCTGCATTACCTTTGCTATGTACAGTAAAACCTCTCTATAACGGCCACTACATTACATCAAGTATTTTGAGTTAAATGCAGGTGGCTGCTTAAAGCAAGGTGAAAGTAAAACAGAACGCTCCTATAGGAGCGTTCTATTTTACTTTCACCTTGCTTTAAGTAGCCACCTGCCTTAACTACCAACTAATTAACATAATTTAGTGGTCGTTATAGAGAGGTTTTACTGTATTAAGCAACTACCTCCCTTTTCAGACTCTTATGTTCAATAAAGGAGTGGTCGCTTAGGAAAGGTTCTACTGTATTCCCTTATATCATTACTCATTACTCATTGACAGGAGCGTAGCTGAATCCAAATGTCATGTACGCACCGTGACTATAGGGGACCGAGGACATGCTCCCCGGGAAAATTTAGAAATGTGTGGGTTTGAAACCATTGTGATAAATAGAGCATTTGCTCCTATAGGAGCAAATGCTCTATTTATCATAATGGTTTTAAAAATTGACTGTTGCAGAGGCTAAAGGCGTCAACGCGAGGGAATGGCTTAGAGCTTACATGACAAGACAAAACGTTCATAACAGTTACTCCCTTCCTTAGCCTTCGATTTTTGCTCTAATTTTGCTATAATGGTGTTTTCACCTTTCAGGTTGATGTTACGTACATGTATGTGCGTATGTGCGTATCGCTAGCTACAACCCTGATTGCCCTAAAACGTTGGGAACATGCAGCTTTGGACCTGCCCTACCGCTCGTCTATTTTACAGACAATGATCATGTATATATCCCGTGTAACACCCATAACAACACGTTATAACCTCTTAGTCCTCATCCCTCTGTTACAAAATGTCAGCTCAAAGTTAGATGCGGTACAATTTGGACTTAATTTTGATTCGACCAAGCTTTTGAGAAGCTTTTGATAGAGTGTCAAACAGCTTGGATCCTGGTAAGATATCGAGTTACTCCGGACACAGGCTTTTTGTTACGATAAAGTGTTTGAAAGATGAAATATGAAAAAATAGTCAAACAGGAAGAGCCACACACGAAATGACACCGCACCAAACACCATCTAACAAGAAACGGTAAAGCCACAAGACAAAACATAACAGGACGCATATCAAGACGAAACACATTAAACATTAAGCATATTAAACAACAAAATTGACCGTAGGCTGAAAGCAGGAGTGCCGCCTTGGAACGACCAGCAGCCAATAAAAAAGGGCTACTGGGGGACTTAAACCTGGTTTACGGGTACCCAACCTCGTCCTTATCCCACTTTCACCAAAGTCAAAATGTAAATAAAATTCCCCCTCCAGACAACTCCACAACATGCATAACGATGTCTGCCAAAATGAAAATGATTAAAGCCTAAATCTTGTAAAAATGCCTACATGTACATATGAACTTTCCGAATGACTTTCACAGTGCATAAAGCAGCCTCCTGCTTAAAAGGGTCTATTGTTTCTTTACTTAAAGTTCGTTTTAAAGAAGATTTTAAAGTTGTCTATTGTACAATTTAGCAGTGTCATGCGATTTGAGGTCTTCGTGCTTGTGTCAGCTTTATACAGTGCTATGTTAGACCACATTCGTAACTAATCACACGCGTACATGTAACACGTGTTACGAGTGTGATCATATTCGTTAGATGTTGTGACGAATGTGATCGATGCCGATGCTTTATGTGACATACAGTCACATTTGTAACACGTCAAATGTCATACAGAAAAGGAAGCTAAAACTTGCATGTGTACAACTGAAATACATTTGTGAGCAATTGCATTATGTGTTATTTCCAGTCAGGTCATGATTAGTATCGGAATGAATCCATGCCCACCCCATCATCACCATCATCATCATTCTCATCATCATTCATCGCAAATATGAAACCTAGTTCAAATTTAACAACCAACTAAAACTATCAACAAAGGAAATGACTACGGGTTTCTTTCCTAAAAGTATATCATTAGATTTATAGTTGCTAAAATATTTGGCATTGTGAATTACTCTATTAACAGCTAAAAAGGAACGGAGAAGTAAATGATATCTTTAAAATGTGCTGCTAAGGTTGTGAAAAGTTGAGGCATGATCCTCAAGGAAATATAATAACATATACAATGATAATCCTATTAGGCTATTACTATTTACTAACTGATCATTGTCAGCCAGGAACGCAACCTGTTACATATGTGGTTCTAATGTCAACTACCATGTCGGACACTCACAGTTGTAACATATTTTACCTGTTACAAATCTGATCACATTCGTAACATATCTGTTACAAATGTGATCTGTTACAAATGTGGTCTCTAACAGTGCTATAAGTTCAGTCATGACATCAAGCTTACGTGACGTCTGGGGGTTTAATTTGTCTGGGCCGTACTTATTAAAAACAAATAAAGACATCCTAAAGCTCAATTCTCAGTTTCTAGATTCCTTGTCACGTGGCTTATATCTAGATTTATTTAACCCATTTGCTCCCACGATCCCTTATATGGGACGTAGGCAAACAGTATAGACTCTGATCAGACGCCGCATCATGCGGCGTCTGATCAGAGTCTACACCGTTTGCTGGTAGGAAATACAATATAAAAACAAAAACGAAACTTCAGACCAGACATCCCTTAGAAAAGATAGACTATTCCAATATATAAGCATGGAAGAATCCACTGGGAGCAAATGGGTTAACCGTTTATCTGTAATCAGAGCAACAGATAAATGTGCATAGATGCTAACATCGTCATCACTCCACCAAACTTTATGTTGTGACCTTTCTTTAGAATCGACTCTTTTGAGACGATTAAGAGTGGTCACAACACATGGTTTGGTGGAGAAACAAAGGAGTTATTCTTGAAAATGTTTTAATTTGCGTAATTATACTGGGTCTCCGTATAATGAATGAACAACTTGAGTTTATATAAAACCATAAGTGATTGGAGCCAGAATCCACCTTGATTGATACACTGTCGTTATTGTAAATTGTCATGCATTTGACGATGGTTGGAACAGACAACTGTGGCAGGCAACAATATTGTTCCACAGCCGGTTAAGGACAAACATTGTGTTAGACGCCAATATATTAACAATTTACCATCTGAAGTACAGTACAGTCCCTCTATTGCGACCACGTTGTGTATAAAATATGTGTTTTAGGGGTCGTGAGTAGTAACACTCAATAAAACCGAGTCTATAATTGTCTCCTTTTGCATTGCTGATTTTGCTTTCGAATTACCTCCTACATTCAGATATTTTAAAAGCAGATGGTTGCTTAAAGCATGATGCCATGCAATAGTACAAAAAGCCCATGAAGGAGATTTCTACATAACTTTTGTCCTTATAATAACATATGAACACATGGATATTTAACCATTGCAGATAATGTGTAATCGGATCTATATTATGTTACAAGCATACAAAGCAGACCTTGATCAGACAGCTCCTATAGGGACCGTCTGATCTGGGTCTACTCTGTTTGCAAAGGCGTAGAAAAACGTATTTATGGTGTAAAGGGGTAAACCCCAGAATTGGACATCTCTTTTGTGGTCGCTTTAACCTATTACCTCATAAGCTATATTTAGTTATATCCTCTTTGAATAAATCTACCGAAAAGGAGTATTAACTAGAGAAAAGGGAAAGTTTAGAATTTTGTAGTTTGAAACCATTTTGATAAATAGAGCATTTGTTCCTATAGGAGCAAATGCTCTATTTATCACAATGGTTTCACAAAGTGACTTTTATAGAGTCGTCAAACGTCGCCAATATAAGGGAAAGGGTTAAAGGGGTTTTACTGAATTAATTTAAGCTGAAAGTCCGGTTGAACAGATTTTGAGAAATATCAACAGTTTGTCAAACAGCACAGATCCTGGTGAGACGTTGAGTTACCTGGTGTCTCATATGCATCCAATCTGTTTACACATACGTGTCAGGTCAATATTAGCGGGAGAATAGATTTTAACGTTTGATTAGCCATTTCACCGCCGCAGTCGCATTAATGCTCCACGACAAATAGTGCAGTCCCAGATCAGGCGCCGCCTTTTCAAGGTGGCGTCTGATCAGGGACTTCACTATTTGTCTCAAACTCTTCTTCTATATCTGCGCTTTATTCCTTTGAAATTTGCATTTTATTATCTCAATTCCTTGTTAACAAACTTTGATTGCAGACGACAATTAGAAATTTGGCGCCGAAAGGGTTAGTCAAAGTGGACTGGTCCATCAGTGTTTAAATATAGGGTCCATTCAGTATGATAGGCTTAAATTTGTCTCAGAAATTCGAGTGTCATCTTGGATATCTCTGATTTGGGTCTACATTGTTTTCAAATACCCATACACACTTGTCCTGCATCCAAACCAAAGGGTTAAACACGGAACGAAGACCTATTGAAACGTTACCCAGACGATTAGGAAATTCTAGACACACAAGGTAAATATCAGCGAAATATGGTGGGGTTTGGCGAGACATCGTGGCACCTCATTGATTGGTATGACAGAGAATAAATAGAAACGAATTAGAAATCTGGTCAAAACGTCAAGTTTTATAAAGTATTGATTTCGAAGAACCATTTCGGAATAGACATCAAACATGGTATGTTATGCAGTAGGTGAATGCTTAGCCCATTCCCTCATATTGACGCCTTATGGCGCCTCTGTAAAAGTCACTTTCTGAAACCACTGTGATAAATAGAGCATATGCTCCATAGGAGAAAATACTCTATTTATCACAATGGTTTCGAAACTTCACAATTCTAAAAGTCTCATTTTCTATATTTAATGCTCCTCTTCCGTAGATTAACTAAAACAAGTTAGGTTTAAAAATAGTCTATGAGGAAATGGGTTAACCCTTTGCATGTGGTTAATAATTACACTATCAATTGCAAACACTGGATCCCTCTGATCTGGTTATACACTGTTTGTACATCTTTAGGCTTAGAAATTCTACTGTGTTATTCTTCTTTCGTCGCAGGTGTGTTTACAAGATGATCCACATTGTCCTAGGCTATATGATCAAGGCCAGACACGATAAGACATTACACCATTTAACTCTTAACTCCTTGCCTACTGTAACGAAATCATGTCTACTCAGATTTGAAATTGGTGCATGTCTGACTGCTTCCAATTCGATCAAGCTTTCTAGAAAATATTGACCGAATGTGAAACAGCTTGGACCCTGATGAGGGGCCGAGTTACTCGGCGTCTCCATCCGGATTCAAATTATTCACAAATGTTTGGCAAGTCGGATAGTGAGATAATGGTTTTAACAATATATAAGGTTACAGTTGTACAGTAAAACCTCTCTATAACGGTCACTACATTGTGTTAATTAGTTGTTATTAAAGGCAGGTGGCTGCTTAAAGTAAGGTGAAAGTAAAGCATGACGCTCCTATAGGGGCGTTCTGTTTTACTTTCACATTGCTTTAAACAGTCACCTGCCTTTAACACAATATACCTGATGTAATTTAATGGCCGTTATAGAGAGGTTTTACTGTAGTCACATTATACTTTCTTCATGTATAACGGAAGGACTACACGATGTGTTTTGAAACCCCAGAGACAACTCAGGGTCGATTTTACGAGATTTGTTGTAAAGTTTTGGCAGATACTTCATGTCTAGCCAGACAGGTTACACTGTTCCATATTCTAACCAATGGACGTTCTCCTTTTAAACAATATTTGACAGCTACACGATATGTTCTGAAACCCCAAAGACAACTCAGGGTCGATTTTACGAGATTTGTTGTAAAGTTTTGGCAGATACTTCATGTCTAGCCAGACAGGTTACACTGTTCCATATTCTAACGAATGGACGTTCTCCTTTTAAACAATATATGACAGCTAGAAAATGAGATATAACTGTATTATTATATCCATTATAACCCATACTAGTGAATGACATCACTGTTCTATATTTAGACCGAAATTCAAAACCTGCTGAACAATCATGGACAAATCAGTAATAATGAAATATGGAAGGTGGAACATTATAGCCATTTTAGAAACTAAAGAAACAGATCTATCAAACTCCATTAACAGACAGAGCAGATCCTGATTAGACGTATTCAACATCTGGGTCTTCTCTGTTTGCAAATGCGCGAAAACACATTAATATGAGGGAAAAGGTTAATACATGTAACATCACTGGTATCAATTGGATGCATTTCTATGATAACAGTTTTGGTCAATGCAGAAACTACTGCACAACCAGATTTATATTCTCCTGATCAGACGGCTCCGACAGGAATCGCATAATCCGGGTCTACTCTGTTAGTAAATACAGTAAAACCTCTCTATAACGGCCACTAACCTGTGTTAATTATTTGGTATTTAGGACAGGTGGCCGCTTAAAGCAAGGTGAAAGTAAAACAGAACGCTCCTATAGGAGCGTTCAGTTTTACTTTCACCTTGCTTTAAGCAGCCACCTGCCTTAAACACAAAATACTTAATGTAATTTAGTGGACGTTATAGAGAGGTTTTACTGTACGTTACTGTACGTTAACTGTTAGTAAATACGTTAAAAAGCATATCTACGGAGTAAATGTCTAAAACAATATTAACAACACTTTACAGGGCACTCAATGTGTACCCATTTTACGAAGTTGCAAACAGAGTAGATTCAGATAAGACATCTCCTCAAGGAGCTGTCTGATCAATGACTGCTATATTTGCTTATGACAAAAAAAAATTCTTTCTTCAGAATTAGCAATCTGAATTAAATACGCCACCTGAATTTGATATGCGATATAAGTCGTGTTCGATTATATACTACCCGGCTTTCAGATGCAGATTTTTTTTATCTGTTTAGTGGTCGATTCCGAGAGGTTTTACTGTACAATAAACACACTCAATTAAAATAGAAATAAATACAGTAATACCCCTCTAAACTGGAATTCTAACAGAGAAGAATTTAGATATGTTTAGGCAGGTGGCTGCTTAATGCAGGATGAACGTCCAAGAGGAGCTTTCTGCATGACTTTCACCCTGCATTAAGCTGCCACCTGTCTCCAAAACCGGTTTAGAGAGATTTTATTGTATACAGTTTTCCAAACGCTTTCATTTTAGGTGAGTCATACACGTTTGACAGAATGTGATACTGGATGTTGTGTCGAATATACATTCCTTTCCAAATTATCCGCAAAAAGAACTGAACTCAGATTTATCTGCAGTTCCAACAGGAGCAGTGTGATGGAAATTAAACTATTAAACATCCGCTGCCACGTACACATGGATTATGGGAGAACAATGTAAAACATATCAAAGGGAAATCCTGAAGAAACCTTTGAGTAGGATCAACATTGTTTTGCTGTTTAAACAATATGAAAAAATGAAATTAGTAACAGAAGACGAAGCTTACATACTACAGAATTTGGCAGCGAAATAGTTAGGAATACGGGACGGGATCTAATCTAACAACAGTACCACTGATTGTCGTCTTTGAACTACAATCGTCTGTCTCGTGGCATCTTTAACCCATTCCCTCATATTGACGACTTTTGACGACTCTGTAAACGCCATTTTGTGAAACCATTGTGATAAATAGAGCATTTGCTCCTATAGGAGCAAATAAGCATTTGCTCATATAGGAGCAAATGCTCTATTTATCACAATGGTTTCAAACTACAAAATTCTAAAATTTTCCTTTTCTCTAATTAATGCTCCTTTTCGGTAGATTAATTCAAAGAGGTTGTATCTAAATATAGCCTATGAGGTAACGAGTTTAACTATTTAAACCATTTGAACGTGAGAAACGAGTGTACTGGCATTTGCAGATCAGAAGATAGAAATAGTTCTCTGATGAGCGTCTGCATTGTTTGTCATTCAAACTATTCTCGCAAATTCATACTTGTCACGGGGTGTACTTTATCAAAAATTGTAAAACCGGCTTTTATGACGATGCGGTAGAGCGCTTGACTAGGAATCTTGAGGTCTCGGGTTCAATCCCCACACTCGACGGGCATACTTTCTCTCTGAAAAAAAAAACCCCGGTTACATAGATATGTACTGTATGGACTCTATATCCAATCAGTAATCTTTGGATATTCGGCATTCAAGGAGTTGCGTAATGAGAGGAGGATGATACAGTAATACAGCAGAACCTGTATTAAGCGACCATGAAAAAGGGGTCTAAACAAGGGTCTGTGAGCCAGGTGGTAGCTTAATGAAGGTCTAATGTAATGCAGAAAGCTTTCTGCATTACTTTGCCCTGCATTAAGCAACCACCTGTTTTTTAAGATTTCTGTGTCCAATCAATATAAGGTCGCTTAAGACAGGTTCTACTGTACTGTGTATGTAGAGTATAACTACTATCGGTTATGTACGTATGTCCTACATGTAATTATCCGAAGAGCTTGGAGACACAATCTTGCCTCTCAATGATTTATAAAGCTTTATCATTCAAATTTGGCGCCATTTTTGACAACACTAGATTAGACTGACATAGTAACAAATAGGAGCCGTTTGATTTGGGTATACTCTACTTGCCTACGTTTGTCTGGCAGAAAACCTAGAACAGTTAGAGTAGTCCAAGTGTACAAGAATATGAAGATTGAACCATTCCCTCCTACTGTGGCATTTTGACGCCTCTGTAAAAGTCATCTTTGAAACCATTGTGATAGAGCATTTGCTCCATAGGAGCAAATGCACTATTTATCCAAGTTGTTTCAAACCTAAACATTTCCAGACCTTCCTTTTTCTTTAGTAAATACTCATTTTAGGTACATTCATTCAAAAGATAGTCTAAAAGTGAGTGGATTAAACTCTTATTCTATTATGGCAATTGTCGTCAGCTTTAATACTCGTCTGCATCCTAATTAAGTCGTTTCCATCGTGTTATATTTCAACTATTTATCGAGAGGCAAACAGTCTTGGATCCAGGTTGCATTTGAAACTTTAGTAGCGATAAACACGTTACTAGAACAATTATTAACTATGACAAGAAAAGTACAAACGTACTGAAGCTCTTGGTTGACACTATTATACGATGAAAGCTTAAACCTCGTGAGAATAAATCTAAGATGTACAGTTATGTGACATTTAAATAATACAGAAAAAACCCTCTAAACCGGAATTCTACTTGAGAAGAATTTAGATACTTTTAGGCAGGTGGCAACTTAATGCAGATTGAAGCCATGCAGAAAGCTTCTAGAGGAGCTTTCTGCATGACTTTTACTCTGCATTAAGCTGCCACCTGTCTCCAAGACCGATATTTATACTGAATTTCACATTTTACTGTACACAGTTACATGAAACACATTTGACAGTAATACCTCTCTAAAGCGACCATAAAAACGGTGGTCTAATTCTGTGTCATAACCCTCTCACCACTGAAAGCTATGCTGAAAGTACAGATAGAAACATACTGCATTACTTTCGTCCTACAATAAGTATTAATCTATATTTAAACCATTACCTCATAGGCTATTTTCAGAACCAACCACTTTGAATAAATCTACCGAAAAGGGGCAATAACTAGAGAAAAGATTATTTTTAGAATTTTATAGTTTGAAACTACATTTGTATTGTGATAAATAGAGCATTTGCTCCTATAGGAGCAAATGCTCTATTTATCACCATGGTTTCAATAGGTGGCTTTTGCAGAGGCGTCAAAAGGCGTCAATATGTGGGAATGGGTTAAATACGCCCATTTTAAGCCAATATGATGGTCGCTTGATAGGGCTCCTACTGTAGACGTAGTAAAATGATAACCAGAATAAGCATATATACCAGTGCGCTGCTCTTTGTGACCAAGAAAGGTTATGCTCTGTCGCCGCCAGATACAGTTTGTCTGCTAATGAAATTATCGTCTGCTCCAGGTTTTAAAGTGGAGCTTTATTCAATCTATTGATCAAAACCGTGCCAAACAGGATCCTGATGAAATGCAGAGTTACTCGGTGTTTGACCTGGATTTAGTCAGTGTGCAAATGCCAATTAAAGTTTAGTATGCGGCGGGCAGGTATGTAATTTGTCATCTAAAGTGAAGAGACATGGCAATGACCTGCGCCTGTTTGCACAAACAGTGTATTTAGTTTTGAGAACAAATATGTAAAAAATAAAATATCATAACACAACTATTATTTAGAAATTCAAGCTTTCTTAGATTATCCTTTGTCATCTAACATGAAGAGACATGTCAATGAACTGCAATGTGATTCACGAGCAACTACATAAATATAAAGCATGCGCTAATATGCTCGTAAAACATTCTATTTCAATTTTCAAAGACGTAAATAACTATCCCGTATTTGCTGAAGCATTGCTGTAATCTGTGCACTCTGAAAGAAAAATACTCGATCTCTGTTTAACCCATTCCCTCATATTGACGACTTAAGACGATTCTGTAAAAGTCACTTTGTGAAACCATTGTGATAAATAGAGCATGTGTTCCTACAAGAGCAAATGCTCTATTTATCACAATGGTTTAAAACCACAACATTCTAAATGTTTCCTTTTCTCTAGTTAACGCTCCTTTTCGGTAGATTTATTCAAAAAGGTTTATCTAAAAATAGCATATAAGGGTATGGGTTAAGTATGAAAGCGTGTGATCTAAAAGTGGATTTCGAATGACAAACAATGCAGACAATGGTCAGAGGACTGCCACGGATGAAAAGGGAATGTTTCGTCGTGGCAGAAACCATAATCAGATCTATTTAACCATTTCCTCCAATGGCTATTTTTAGATCCAACCTCTTTGAATAAGCCTACCGAAAAATAGCAATAACTAGAGAAAAGGAAACATTTTAGAATTATTTAATTTTGAGACCAGATTTGATACATGAATTCAGATTTGTATACACGAATTCTGACTTATACCTCATTTATTTTGTCGCATTTGGGGGTTTTACTGTATCAGCGTTCTGGCTCTTTCGCTGCTTTTGACGATTCTACGATCACTCGTGCAAACAGTAGGGAAACAGTCCATCAGCGTCTCAAAAGCATCCACACCTGATATTGTGATTATGCTTTTAATAAGCAACAGAGGAATTGAACAACGACATTATAGGAGACGACCATTGTTGCAGACGACAAAACGCGACAGCAGCCAACAAGTTACATGAATGAAAATCTTATCCTTCGGGATCATTAGTTTTGATGTTAATAGTTTTGAAAATAGAATACTGTTTAAGTCGGTGCTAGCGGGGCGTGGGTAGTGCGGCACATTTAATTACTACTCATGAAGACTCAATAAAACCGAGTCTGCAATTTATTTTCGCATTGTTACTTTCGCTTTCGAAGGATCACCCATTTTCAGAATTTATATATTCAGCTGAAAAAGAACAACACAGAAATAAAAGCTTACACTATTCAGCTACTTTAGCAAAGTTTAGTCTGGAGCAAATAACGTCTACAACCAATTTAAAACGAGATTCTTTTCATTTCTGAAAAGGGATTATCTTTCAACGACTTTGGACCTTAGAGAGATTCTAGCTCACTTGACTTCTATCTGGATACCAAACAGTTTGCAGCCGTTGTTAGAATTTCGCGTTAGTTATAAAAAAATAAGGTTGAATCAGTCACTGTGTTGAACTGTTTTGGAGTGTTTAATCCTTTCCTCCATAAATACGCCTTTCTACGCCTCTGTAAAAGTCCCTTTATGAAACCATTGTGATAAATAGAGCATTTGCTCCTATAGGAGCAAATGCTATACTTATCACAATGGTTTCAAATTACAAAATTCTAAAAAAAATCCTTTTCTCTAGTTAGTGCTCATCTTCGGTAGATTTATTCAAAGAGATTGGGTCTAAAATAGCCTATGGAGTAAAGGGTTAAACGCATGTTTTCTACTTTCCAAGAAACATGCACTGAACTGTGGAATTAATTCAAAAAGCCAAGATAGATAAAATTATATTGTGTTTTCGAATGAAATACGGTCTTTCAATTTTCTCTAGGAGACAGAATCATACTTAATCATTATTCTGCTAAGCGCGTTCAGACTGGTATTTTCAAACAGTTTGGATCCAGATGAGACGCCGAGCAAATCAGCGTCTGATCAAGATCCAAACTGTTTGACACTCGGGCAATAGTTTGCCAAAAGCTTGATCGAATCGGAAGTAGTCATCCTTGTACATGATCCAAATTTGAACAATCACTTTTTTCACAGCGGGAAAAGGGTTAAAATCTAAGGGATAGACCAAATGGTGATAAACCTGGCGACATTGAGAATAATAGGCTTATACTTAACAGACCATCACGAGACAAAAGCGGGATATCTCGAGATTCCCCGTTAACATATGGCAGCTAAATAAATGAGATGGTATGAGGAATTGGCGCGCACTGATTAATCGTTAGCCTGTTGAATAACATTTCGTCGGTAGAAAATTCAATCTACAGTACCTTTAGTTTTCAAATTTATTTATGTTGAATGTACTACAAGATGTGTCGATTACAGTAAAACCTCTCTATAACGGCCACTAAATTATGTTAATTATTTTGTATTTAGGACAAGTGACCGCTTAAAGCAAGATGAAAGTAACACAGAACGCTCCTATTGGAGCGTTCTGTTTTACTTTCGCCTTGCTTTAAGCAGCAACCTGCCTAACACAAACAAATGATGTAATTTAGTGGCCGTTATAGAGAGGGTTTACTGTAGTTTAGTGGCCGTTATAGAGAGGTTTTACTGTAGTTTAGTGGCCGTTATAGAGAGGTTTTACTGTAGATTGGATGTTGATAAGACGCCGAATGACCCCGTGCCCCATAGTTAACTCTTTACTCAATGATTATTCATGTAAGAAAAAAGGATACAGTAATGTTTATACATGGTAGAACGTGTAGAATCAGACTCATATTATATCATAAGCAAACAGAGCAGACCCTGAACAGACGGCTCCTTTAGAAGACGTTTGATCTGGGTCTACTCTGTTTGCGAAGGCGTAGAGAAAGGCATAGTATATATGGAGTAAATGGTTCAGAAACCAATTGTATACAATGTACACAAGTAAAGGGGTTTTGGCATCACTTCGGTGAGAGAAATGCATTCGGGCTATACAACAATAGCCTTTACTGTCAGGTTTTCTTGTTATGTCAGGCAACTAACACAATAGATAATTCAAGTCCAGAATAATTTAGATACAGATGTAATAAAGCTTAGAGTTAGCTCTGTTACAACCACTTTTGCAATAATTACCAGAATTGCAATAAATTTATTGCAAACCTGGTTGGGATGTAAAGTGTGTCCAAATTTCCATTGCAATTACTTGACCACCACTTTTGCAATAGACACCAGAATACCAATAAAATGTTCTGGATCAACGAAACATAGCTCTCTACCGGGGAATATTAATGTAAGAAATAATTCCATCATGAATATATTGACTAAAGCTTTATATTAACAAATAATTTAATTTCCATGACAAAAACAATAGAATCAGGCACACTATTTCATAAACAAACAGAGCAGACCCTGAACATATGTCTCCCTAGAGTCGTCTAATGTATGTCTACTCTTTGCAAAGGCATGAACAGGCGTTTGTATAAAGGGACGGGGTTATGGCGTAGCGAGTCATGTTCATAACAATTTGAATACATTCCCAACAATGACTCAAAACATGAATAATGACTATACACAGAGACTACAGTAAAAACTGGATACTACGACATTTTAGTAATTAATGATTTATGTATTTGTAGGCAGGTGGTTGAGTAATGCATGGTGAAAGTCAAACAGAAAGCTCCTCATAGAGGAGCTTTCTGTATGACTTTCACCCTGCATTAAGCTGCCACCTGTGTTATAGATTAATAATGGTTCGTTTTTGAGTGTGCGTAGTATCGAGGTTTTACTGCACATGTCTGGTAAACAAAGTTATAGCATTTTGTTAAACAATATTCGTGTCCGCTGATCATGCGCAGAAGAATCTGTCTTAACCCTTCGCTTGCTGAATTTTAAAATACATTTCTCCTTCTTTACCCATGTCATGTTGTATAATTACATATATCTTCACTGTGTACAAGTATGTCGCTGTGCAATCACTGCTGTGGAGTGCACTGGTTGCACAATCAATTTGTAAATAGTGCAGACCCTAATGAGACAGCTCTTGCAGGAGCTGTCTCATCTGGGTCTTCACTATTTACAGGTAGGTATATTGACGTGAATGTCAAGCAAAGGGTTAACCTGCAATTCATCTATTGAACATAGGAAACTTAAAAAGCAGGGCGTCGTTGCTTAATGCAGGGCGAATGTATGACCTGTATTAGGCTACCACCTTCCTTACAGACCTTTATTAGTCATCTTGTAGATGGCCCTTTATTTGAAGCGGAAGCCAAATAATACACGCTGAAAAAGCTTAAGCCTTTACTACAGATATATTTTACACATTTTACGTTTTTGTAAAACAGAGAAGACTCATATCAGAAAGTTCAAACAGGAGTTGTCTGGTCAGGATGTGATACATTTGCTTATTGAATAACATAGATGTGATGTTTCTTCTAGAGCCAAATGTTCCTGTTTTTACATGAATATTTATCAACCCATTCCCTCATAGGCTATTTTAGAGCATCCACTTTGAAAAAAAGTACCGAAAATGAACATTAACTAGAGAAAAGGAAAATTTTAGAATTTCGTATTTTAAAACCATTGTGATAAATAGAGCATTTTCTCCTACAGGAGCAAATGCTCTATTTAGTATTTATCACAATGGTTTCAACAGATGACTTTTACAGAGGTGTATAAAGGCATATTTATGAAGGAAGGGGTTAAATAAAGAATTAACCTTCTGAATGTTGACAAATGATTCACAAATTCAGGTTGATTCAATTGTGTACCTTTCCCGAGCATTTAGAGTCTAGAAGAGACGTCAATTAACTCGCACTTTCACCAGCATCCTAGGCGTTTGACACATGGTCAATAGTTTCTCAAACGCCAGTTTATTAAACGCCATCTTATTAATGGCTTGACAGAAGACTAATAGGATGAGTTAGCGATATGATTGAAGTGTCAATATATCTCAGAAACAAGTGCAAAAGAACTTGGCTGGAACGGATATCAAACACAGACACGTGTTGAGTAGGGAAACACGCTATCTGAATGGTCTAGACTATTGAACCTTGTTAGGGTTCACTGCTGGTATCTTGTAGGCAAACATTAACAAGAAGAGTTATATTTTACATAAAATATTGTATGTTCCTTTTCTGTGATTCTTGACTTAACCATTTACTCCATGAATATTCATGCAAACAGCAATAGCATCAATAATATTAATTAGATTTATTTTTAATGTAGCGCATTGACTAGGAAGTTTTGGTCATTGTAAAAACTGAAGAATCACACTTATATCATAAGCAAACAGAGCAGACACTGATCAGACGGCTCATTCTGATCTGGATCTACTCTGTTTCAAAAGGCATAGAAAGGCGTATCTGTAGGGTAAAAAAGGGTTACAGTGGGTGTGTTTCGTTTTCTTTGTTTTCGGTGGGGTTGGGGTTATTTGTAAAATAGATATAGCAATTCGCCTCTTAGTCTTCTGTACTCTGAACAATGGCTGTCTGAAATATTGCCGCCTGCTTTAATGATAAAAGGATATTTGTCTTCCATTTTTTTTGTCAGGGTGCCAATCAGTCATTCGGCGTCAGATCTGGAGCCAAATGAATTCAAAGGTAAACAGAAATGCGTTAGTCAAACATTAAATGGCATAGACGGATAACCAACATAAACATAAAATGCATTGTGTGTTTATATTTTCCCCTATAGTAGTTGGTCCTTTCTTCCATAAAGACGAATTTATACGCCTTCGCAAACAGAAGAGACACAGATCAGAAGTCCCTTAGGAGCCGTCTGATTAGGTCTGCTCTGTATGCTTTCCGCCATGAATACGCCTTTTATACGCATTTGTAGGAGCCATCTGGCTCTGGTCTGCTTTGTTCGCTTATGAAATAATATATAGATCTGATTCTACACTTTCTGCCTTGGTTAAATAGTCATATGGTCATATAGTATTATATGAATACAATTACAGTAAATAAAACTCTATATAAACGAAATTATAGAAATGAAGAAGTCATGTCTTTGTAGGCAGGTGGCTGCTTAATGCAGGGTGAAATTCATGCAGAAAGCTCCTAGTGGGGCTTTCTGCATGACTTTCACCCTACATCAAGCCGACACCTGTGTTAACGATCAATAATCGTACATGTACCTATATCAGTATTCATACATTGTAGTATCGATTGTTTACTGCAATTAAGATGCATGATGCCATTACATGTTTCACGAATATGCATGTGGTAAATGGTTAATACAGTGCTGTTCACGTAATACTGGTCTTAAAGATGGCACATACATGAACTTATTTCCATCCCTGGTGAACCTTGAAAAAGATGTATATTTTAGATATCGTAAAGAGAGTAGCATTTCAAGACGGATGCGAAAGACAAGCAATATGGAGATAGATTAATTCAAAGAGGCTGGGTCTAAAAATAGTCTAGGAGGGAATGAGTTTATTCGGGTATACATTCTACTTTCCTTTATAACTCTTTCACCGCCATAGGCGAATCACCATTGAAGATAGTTAGGACCCAGAGGAGACACCGTGTTACTAGGCATCTCCTCATGATCCAATCTGTTTGACATTGTTGCATTTCTTTTGTAAAGATATCGAAGAAAACGTCACTTTGGAATCTGAAGAAGATGTTAATCTTAGCAAATGAAATTAATTTGGCACCGAAAGGGTTAAAACTTCCGCATTGATAGTCTGAGATAAAGTGCTTGTGATTACCGACAAAGTAACCGGACGCTAGGTTATTACTTGTTTGGCCTTAACTCCAAATCATAAGTGACAGTGAAAGCTTTTCCGTCTGTGGTTATGGTTCCCATATACGAACAAGTGTTTGTTTGTGGCAAGTAATGAGGACATAAGAAAATAGAACCGGCTTATTTAGTGACGGACGAGAATTGAAGACACTGGATCTCCACTGGATATACAGTAAAACTTCGATTATCCGAACACTAAAATACGTATTATTATCGATTATTCGAACACTAAAATACGTATTATTATCGATCTTTAAGACAGATGGCAGCTTAATGCATGGTGAAAGTCATGCAGAAAGCTCCTCTAGGAGCTTTCTGCATGACTTTCACCATGCATTAAGCAGCCACCTGCCTAAAAGGGTCTAAATTCTTCTATGCCGAAAATTCGAATAATCGAGGTTTTACTGTATGTATATTAGTCAGTTACCTGTACAATGTATGAATAATTTTACTAAGTTTTTGTTCTTGCATTACGTAATAATTAGTGTTTATTAAGAGATAATTTAACGATTAAGACGCCAGAACGAGCGTAGCGAGTGACGGCTTCTTAATTGTTAAATTCTCTCTTAATAAACACTAACTTAGAGTTTGGCACGCCCTATTATTACGTCACACCGCCATATTTGAAAGCTCGTAGTATGACTTCCAAATATAGACCGTGTTTCCCCTCTTTCGTTTAGTTGTTATGTAGTGAAACAGTAAGTCATGTTGATTTTTGAATTGGATAGTTTAGAGTTAGAATTTTCGTGTAAATCTATTTTGAAGATAGAATTTTTAGAAGGAGACTTCGTATTCAGTTATTTAGTATCAGTACTCAGTGACTGATAGACTTCTAAAGGTCATTACTGAACGCTTCTAAACACCGATGCAAGGTAACGTCATCAAAGCTAGAAACAATGAAGGAAAGATAATGGGTTATCATTATGTAACTAACAAATTTCAGCAAGCTGTGTCCCATTTTCACAGCATTTTGTGTACTATGTACGCATGCTATGGTTAAATGTGTTCACGAATTTTGTCTATGAACTATTCGTCTTGTTTCTTTTTCATTATACAAACCAAAACGGGTCTCGTCGCACCCCACTTGAAAGTGTAGTAAACATTGCAATATAAAGCTAACACGAGAATGGGTGGGTCTTGAATCAAATTCCTTGCATGCGCAGTGCCTCGTAAACACTAAATAATGAAATATCAAACTCTAAGTGAAGTAAGAATGGAAGTCTCGCCAAATCTCGATCTCTTAGCAACTAAATCAGGCAAATCTTTCAAATATCCGACTTGATGATTGGTCGAAAACCTTCGCCAAACACTTAGAACAAAGACTATTTTGACCGTGGCATACATTGTAGAATCAGATGCACGTTTTTTCAAAAGCAAATAAGCAGACTCTGGCCAAACGGTTCGTAAATGTGTTGTCTGATCTGGGTCTACTCTGCTGCAAACGCATCAGAAGGTGTCTGTATTATGTTGTCAATGTCTTCAATACAATATCCACCGATTGTTGATACAGTAAAACCTCTCTATAACGGCCACTAATTTTGAGTTATATAGCTGGTATTTAGGACAGGTGGCTGCTTAAAGCAAGGTGAAAGTAAATCAGAACGCTCCTATAGGAGCGTTCTGTTTTACTTTCACCTTGCTTTAAGCAACCACCTGCCTTTAACACAAAATATTTGATGTAATTTAGTGGCCGTTATAGAGAGGTTTTATTGTATAATGGTGTGTAGGGCTGTGTAATGTTGTCAGAAGTTTAGACTCGCCCCTTTCCAAGCATTATATGGGATTAAATATGGCTAAAACTGCAACCAAATCTCCATCGTTAGAAACAGACAGTTGCCATCATTGTTAGAAGAGATGCTCACAAATGTGGAATTGTCTCAAATCGGTTGTATTCATACATGTAGTGTCTGATTATCGTTGCATTTCTGATATTATTATAATCAACGAAATTATATCTGAAATATGTATTATCGGAAACAAGACTGTACACTAAACATTCATTCTGGATTTCAAAACAGTTGATATCTCAATGCATGACAAAAGTGAAACAGAAAGCTCGTACATGTATCACAATTGTTTTGCAATAAGCAAGCACATGCTTCAGTCTCCTATGTTAACCCATTCCCTGTTCTGTGTTCGTTCCAAATTCCAATACCTACTGAATATTCATAGATAAAATGATTATAACAAAATATGGAAGATGGAAAATTGTAGCCATTTTAGAAAGTAAATACACATATCTTTGAAATTCTATTAGCAAACAGAGTAGATCCTGATCAGACGGCTCCTCTAGGAGCCGTCTGATCTGGGTCTACTCTGATTGCAAATGTGTGAAAACACGTTTATATGATGGAAAGGGTTAATAAACAATGCGGTCGCTTTAACGAGACTCTAGTGGGTTAACCCTTCTCTTGCTGTTCACGTCAATACACCTACCTGTAAATAGTGAAGAACCTGATGAGACACCTCCTGCAGGAGCTGTCTCATCAGGGTCTGCACTATTTTCAAATTGATTGTTTAAACCAGTGCACTCTACAGCAGTGACTGCACAGAGCAATCTTTTTAGACAGTGAAGATATGTGTAATTATACAACAGCACATGGGATGTATTTTAAAGGGTCACGAACATTTGGTTGCTGAAATCCGGAAGTGACGAAACAAACGGTCCTTAATATGTGTAAAACAACAAACGGAATTGATATCAAAATTTTATTTGTGCATAAGGCTTAACCCTTTCCTGCATCAATATGCCTTTCTATGCCTTTGCAAACAGAGTAGACCAAGATCAAATGACTGCTATAGGTGCGTTCTCATCCGGGTCTGCTCGGATTTGATATAGATATACAGCGTGAGCCATTGTCAAACGTTCCTGTGTTCATATGCAATAAACAATCTAATTATAAGCCATGGTGCCATTGCATTATCATTTATGGAGTAAAGTGTGTATAAGCCTTTTTTCCTGTTGATTACATTATATTTAAAAAAATGAAAACGTAATTTCATTCTTAAATAAAAAGCACTTTTATTATATTAGTAACATAAAGTTATTTTATAAATTCATATAGCCATCATTAGGAAATGATCATTTTATCAAGAGCTTTGACATGTACAAATTATAAATATTACGTTTTATGCTACATGTGAATACTGTATCGTGCTAAACTTTCCTGTTTTGCAGATTCATCTTTGAGAATTACAGAAAATAAAATCGATGTGTGCTAAATCCTGTAACTAATCCATTTCACCCGTCTTTCCTGGCACATTTATTTGTATAATGGTGGGATGAATTGCTTTGCATTCATGTTAAATAGCATGTGTAAAAGTTTGCAATATATCCATTACGCAAGGGAATGCAATGATTATCATTGCACTCGTTCATGCGTTGGCATATGGTAATTACAGTAATAAACTACCCATAACAGCAGATGACGCTCAGGACACCTATATTGCTATCTGTCTCCATCTCTGTCTCTACAGTGCAGATAAGTTAACTAAATACAGCTACAAATTTAGATAAGTGTAATTCAAACCAGTTTTTGTACTGAGTCAATGTCTTGTTAAACCTTTTGAATACGGGAAACGGGTGCATCGTTATTTGCAAACAGTATAGTCCCAGAGCAAATGGCTCCTAGAGGAGCTTTCTGATCAGGGTCTCCACTATTTGTCATTCAAAAACCTCTCGCAACTTTTACCCTATCATACGGTATGGACTCTGCCAATAAACAATGATGGGCTATTCCACTCTATTTAATCAGCGTTGAAAGGGTTAAACCTAATTACTATACAGCGATAGGTTTTATCCTGAATTACACAAACCTCCGTATTTAGTACATTGGAATCTCTCTAATACGGCCTCTCAAGATAAGTCTAACTCTGGATTTTTAAACAGGTGGCAGCTTCATGAAGGACAAAAGTTGTGCAAAAGTCTCATACTGGAGCTTATTGCATTACTTTTGATCTGCATTAACCCATTTGCTCCCACGATCCCATATATAGGACGTAGGCAAACATTGTGGACTCTGATCAGACGCCGCATAATGCGGCGTCTGATCAGAGTCTACACTGTTTGCTGATAGGAAATTCAATATAAAACAAAATGAAAATTTAGACCAGATCGTGGGGTTAATGCAGAAAGGAGACAAGTGACATTTTTAAAGTTTTGAGAAAAATGAGTTTTAAAGTTTGAGCTATTGTCTCAAAGCAGGAATTGGAATGTAATGAAATGTGAAATTACCATTTTGTAGTTATATATCAGATATACGTGCAGACAAATTTGGACATGGTTTGGCACATATCATATGACCTTTTGACCTACTTTAGCACTTGTCTCCTTTCTGCATTTATATGATTGGGACGATTTGTGTATGCAGAAAGGTGTCATCTAACATCTCTATGTCAGAAAACCTTTGTCATAAATAGATAAAACGTTATATTCATTTGAAAATATATATCCAGAAGGAAGCAATTCATACATTTTTGTCACATGTAATCATAAAATGCAGTCTGAATTGTATCTGTTCCCAAAACAGAAAGAAAACATTTTCGTACTTTTATGTCGTAAACAAATTAAATATGGTGCTGAAAGTATCACATGCAGATACATTATTAAACGTTATCACAATCACTGTCCTCTTCCATTGATGGTGCAGGTAGCTTATCTTTCAATGATTTACTGACTTGCAGCATCTCATAGTATTGGTGGAACTATTCTGGCAATATTCCTTGTTTACAAAGATTCACCAGGTCATTCTTTCTCAGGACAGATACGGGTAACTTTGTTTGGTAACAATGATCCGACCATGTCAGCATCACACTTTGGCCATGGTGGTATGCGGCCGTTGCGCCTGTGCACTTCAGGCTGAGTGTTAATTTCAATAAATGCATTCGCATTGTATGTGCTGCTGACAAGCACAGAACGTGGATTTTCTCGCCTGACCTGGATCTATTTGACCTGTAGCCAGTTGATCTTTCTTCCATCCACTGACTGTTGGTATTTCAAGGACTTGCTCTTTACAAATGATACAAAATCAAGACATACTTGGATATATTTCAGGGGAATGGCAATGTATGGTTTACTCTTTCGAACTAAACACATGATTGTACTCCAATGAGAGGGTACAAACACACTTGTGCATTTTTTTGGCAACTTCAATAGAAGCATGCACACTGTCACATTCCATTTGAGTATGTCAAGACTGTAAGAACTTGTGATTAATACGTTCAAGTTGTGGTAGCTCTGACATTGCATACAAGTAAGAAGCTGCAACAAATTGATTCCTGTTCTCTCCACTACATGAGTCTGAATAGTAATTTATTTATTTCAAATTTTGGTTTAATGAACAAATTGATTCGGTATTTTTAAGGATACATGTGGCGATTTCTCATGAACCCCGTTTTCCTGTGGTTTCGTTCCACATGTGACAAAACACTTGCTTGTCAGAGAGAGAGAGAGAGAGAAAACCGTTAGATTGTAGAAGCACAACTTCAATGCATAGTACATTTCACTCACTAGTGAAGACGGCGTGGTCAAGACTGCCTGTAAGTCAAACGTGGCGGTATAAACTTCACTATTCTGCTTTGCCTTAGCTTTATCTTTTTCCTTTTCTTCACGTGCCCCCCTCTTACTTTGTTGGTGAGTTTCATACTCCTGTTTTATCTTGTCGGAAAGAGTATTATTTGCACTGTGGTGTTCAAATCTTGTGCAAAATGAACACTGATCTTTTTTTAGGTTTGGAAAATGACAAATTAAATTTCTCACAGAATTCTTTTCGGTACTTTCCTATTCCAACAGAAGAAATACCTTTCTTTTTGCATTGTTCACAATACAATGTGTACATCTTTTTAATGATTAGATCGTGTGCAAGGTACTGCTTTTTTTAATCTTTCCTCGAGTAATGAGATTCCATCTTAGGAAAGGAGTTCATAGGCCAGAAGTTAGGCCCGGTCACAACCCGCCGTGCTTGTTTTTAGCACGTACGTTTTTTAGGGAGGCCACGACCGCTACGTTTTTCTGAAAACGTGGGGAAGGAGTGGCAAGTACAGGGAGGAAGTACGTCAACGCACGTCACACGCACGGTTGCGCAAGGTGTACGTAGGAGATAGTGGGTTTGTCCAGTAAGAAACCTTGTTCAAAGATCTCGAACGTGAATCGTGGGGAGACTATGTCGGATACATCCGAATGGATCCCAATCTCTTCCCAATCTCTTCGCCGAGCCCCTGCTCTGAGTGACCCCTCGAGTCACCAGGGACCCAAGGTGTATGTGTCTTTCACAAATCCATTCTATTAATCCATTAATATTGCTGTCTCTATCTTAGAACAACAGCTGTAACAGGACAGTGAACCCGACTATTCACAGTATTGTTAGTGTAACATGCTTGATAGCGGACTAAAATGGTGTCCAATGATACTAGAAGCAAATATTCAAAGTCTCATTAAAATATCTTTATAAGTATTCAAGATAAAGGATCTCTTTGAAATATTCACTGTTGGACCTCTCTGGCCGTATCCTTTTGAGCTGCAGATGCAGCAAACCCCTTCTTAGGCGTCCTCCTATTTGGCATTTTGGCGACTAAATGTTGATACTCGTCTATCGGCTGGGCTTTTATATATATTGCAGAAATATGTGCGTTGTAACTGCTGAGCACGTGCTTACTCCGTACGGTCTATGTGAGCTCTGTCAGCTCACTGGACAGTGGAACTGTGGAAGTGCTGTGTGAGCACAGACCACGCACTTATCACGTGCGCAACATGCACGTGCTAAATGCGGAACATGCACGTGCTAAGTGCGCTGTTTGTAGAGCAAGTGACCGTGGGAAAAGATTAAAACACTCACGGAGTCAGTGCGTTGGGCGCACGTCGGCTGTAGAAGGCACGCACGTCATCCGTATGTTGGTGAATCCGTAGCCCGAACGCAGCGAAAGTTTTGCATGCACTAAAAGTGCTGCGGCGTGTCTGTGTGCTCCTAAATACGTACGGAGGGGGTACTCACCACGTACGGATCCCTTAAAATTTCCCCACGTTTTTGCACGTAGACAACACGCACTTGCATATACGGCGAGTTGTGACCACCGCTTTTCTGATACACAATTAATTGGATACATTTAACAATTGTCAACATCTCTGCTAATGTAAACAATAGCAGAACCTGGGTTTTAAATACACTTGACTCCTTTTTGCATGTTGCCGACTTCTGAACCAGTGATAGAAATGAGTATGCAGAAAGGAGACAAGTGCCACTTGACTCCTTTTTGCATAACTCCTAGTTCACTTGTCACCTTTCTGCATGTTCTGTTTACACTAAATGGTAGATGTTCCCTTTTGATTCTATATCATAACTCCAACAATTTAGGTAATATCATCTAGATTTTTTCACAGGATTTAGAAATCATCAAAACATGTCCAAAAATGTAAAAACATGAAAATCTCAAAAAATGTTACTTGTCTCCTTTCTGCATTAACCCCACGAGATATCCCTTAGATAAAAGATAGACCGATCCAATATATAAGCATGGAATAATCCACTTGGAGCAAATGGGTTAAGTAACATGCGTTGGAAGGTTCCAATGTAAACAGTATGTGGTCACATTAGCCGATCTTCACTGTATATAAACGAAGTATAGACTATTCTAAATATTTAAAACAACACCAAAATACACGTGCTACGTATATTTGCTTGTATTAATCTACTACCTGATCCAAATGTCATTTAGAATCTGAAACTAACATCTGTCATCAAATTGAAGTGCAGTAAACCCTCTCTATAACGGATACTAAATTACATCAGGTATTTTGTGCTAAAGGCAGGTGGCTGCTTAAAGCAAAGTGAAAGTAAATCAGGAGCGTTCTGTTTTGATTTCACATTGCTTTAAGCAGCAACATGATCTAAATACCAACTAATTAACACACTTTAGTGACCTTTATAGAGAGGCTTTACTGTAAGCCTTTACCAGACTGAGATGCCAGTGGATTTGACCCAGATCAGGCGGCCTCTATATATCTATCAGGATCTGCTTTGTTCGATAATAAATATCTGATTGTACGGTTCCTGTCATGGTCAAAATCCAAGTGTTCCAAGTGTCATTATAATCCCAATGCTCCAAATGTCATTATAATCCCGGTGTTCCAAATGCCATTATAATCCCAGTGTTCCAAATGCTATTATAATCTCAGTGTTTCAAATGTCATTATAATCTCAGTGTTTCAAATGCCAGTATAACGACTTACAGTAAAACCTCTCTATAACGGCCACTAAATCACATCAAATATTTTGTTTTAAAAACAGGTGACTGCTTAAAGCAAAGTGAAAGTAAAACAGAACGCTCCTAATAGAGCGTTCTGTTTTACTTTCACCTTGCTTTAAGCAGCCACCTGCCCTTAATACATTGTACCAACTAATTAACTTAATGTAATGACCGTTATAGAGAGGTTTTACTGTAACTAATTCATATTCATACATTCATTACTTCTTACATGAATATTCATCAGATCAAAGGTTACCCAGATTACTAATCAATTGAGAAAACTATTTGTGCAATTGGTGCTAATTCACTGTGTTTAAACACTTAGTATACAAATGATTTAGATCAGTATATTGGAAACTATAAGAATAAAATGACAACGATCAAAATTCATTATAAACCTCGATGAGTCGGAATTTCAAATTAACCCATTCCCTCATATTGACGACTTTTGACGACTCTGTAAAAGTCACTGTGAAACCATTGCGATAAATAGAGCTAGGAGCAAATGCTCTATTTATCTCAATGGTTTCAAACTTGAAAATTTCTAAAAGTTTCCTTTTCTCTAGGTCATGCTCCTTTTCGGTAGATTTATTCAAAGAGGTTGTATCTAAAAATAGCCTATGAAGTGATGGGTCAAAATCAGGTACAGTAAAATCCCTCTAAACCAAAATTCTAGCAGACAATGCATGATGAAAGCCGTGCAGAAAGTCCACAAAGGAGCTCACAAAGGAGTTCAAAAAGGAGCTCACAGTGAGCTTTCTGCATGATTTTGACCCCTGTACTTTCTTTTATACAGTTTTCCTCAACGTCTTTAATGTATAATATTGTAAAGCAGATCAGGTAATATGACATACATGAAAACAATGCACCCCTGGGGCGGGGCCAATTTTGACCCAAGGGACATAATTTATATAACTTTTGTAGAGGACCTACAGATGATGCTATGTGCTAAAGATGAAAGCTGAGACCCCTGTAGATTCAGAGGAGAAGAATTTTAAAGGTTCAAATTGTTGACGACGGACGACGAACGACGCACGACGCACGACGCACGCCGACGGACGACGGACATCAGGCAATCACAAAAGCTCACCCTGAGCACTTTGTGCTCTGGTGAGCTAAAAATACCATCTTCATTAATTCATTAGTAAGACATATAACTAAAAGCTATTCTACCGTAGACTGTCAGTTTACTCTAATTTAACCTTGTTTTCATTTCAGTATACTCTCAGTTTATTCTCAGTGCCCTGTCATATTTTATATATGTATATTTACAAAACATTCTTATCATCTACGTCGGTTTTAATTTCGGTAATTGGATAATTCCTTAAATCATAATTTCTGTTACCATATACTAAAGTACAGTCGACACTCATTAGCTTGAACTCTTTGCGAACATCAATATTAGTTCGACTTTAAAGAACTCTGAGATAAATGATCGTTCTACACACAATACACGGGTACCGCATTACTTTTTAAAATTTCTTTTTGGTCAAATACACATGCTTCATTTGCATTGTTGAAAATGAAAACAGAATCCCAAGCAGTTTATATACAGACCAGACGCCGTGTCGCTCTGTATCTGGTCTGGATCAGAATTGCTTGCAATTCAAATAACAGCTCAATTTGCAGTGACTTTCGTGGATTTCGGCATAAGCATGTATTCATCAATATATAATCAATATTCAAACAGACCGAAAACTCAGATCCGAAACGCCTTTACACCGAGACTGAAAAACACTTCTCTAAATATTTTATAGAATCCTGCAATACTCCCACACAGAGACAGAGCTTGGTATATTCTTTTTGTGTATGAAATACGACCTTTCAATTTGCTCTTGGAGACGTAACAATATCCAATAGCCGAAAGATAGACCAACAGATGAGAACATAAGCGACCTTAAGATTACCAGACTCATAATTTACATAAAAGCCAGGGATATCCCGATATTTCCCCGATATAACATACGACAACTTATTGAAAACGCTGTAGCAAACCGAAAAAAGACCCCAAAGAAAGAGAAGATAAGTTATTGTGTGAAGTCAGTAGATATGGATTCCAAAACTGGTTACAGAATATTCTGAAATACAGTAGAAGCTTTCTTAACCCTTTCCCTCATATAAACGTGTTTTCACGCATCTGCAAACAGAGTAGACCCATATCAGCCGTCTGATCAGGGTCTGCTCTGTTTGCTAATGTAATTTAACAGATCTGTTTCTATACTTTCTAGAATGTCTTCAATGTTCTTCCTTCCATATTTCATTATAACTATTTTGTCCTTGAATATTCAGTAGGTATTGGAATTTGGAATAAATACAGAACAAGGAAAGGGTTAAGCGATCATCACAAGAGGTCTAATAATGGATCGGTGAGGTAGGTGATAGCTTAATGTAGGTCAAACGCAATGCAGAAAGCTCCTATTGGAGCTTTCTGCATTATATTCGCCCTGCATTAAGAAACCACTTGATTTTAAGCACACATGTTCATTAAATACAGTAAAACCCCTCTAATGCGACCAATTAATGAACAAGCATGGATGTCTTCATAAGCAGGTGGTTGCTAAATGCAGGACGATAGTTATGCAGAAAACTCTAAATGGAGCTTTCTGTATAACTTTCGTCCTGCATTAAACTAACACTGTGAATTATGCCCCTTTTTACTGGTCGCATTAAAGAGGTTTTACTGTAAATGGCCGCTTAAGACAGGTTCTACTATTCGCGTACATATTGAATGGTTTACGAACAGCGTATTCGGGCATAACGAAAACATTTTTATTAACTCTTACTCAACTGTAAAAAGGTCTGCTCCAATTTGAATCCAGTTCAATATTGACCACTTTCGATTAGATCAAGCGTTTAACCCTTTCCCTTATGTAAGCATCTGCAAGCAGTGTAGACCCAGATCAGACGGTTCCTATAGGAGCCGTCTGATCAGGGTCTCCTCTGTTTGTTTATGGTGTAATATAGATCTGATTCTACAGCTTCTGTCTGAAGCAACATGTGCTGTGTGTATACCGTTATAGAAAATAATCTTATTAATATTCATGACGTCATTATTTCTTACATGAATATACAACCTGAAAAGGGTTAAGAAACTATTGATCGATAGTCAAACAGCATGGATCCTGATGAGACGACGAGTTTCGTTTTAATTTGGATCACAACTGGTTGAAAATGAGAGCTACGTACATTTGTATGTCGCGATTTGCGAGAGTCTCAGAATGCTTGAGAATGATCTCAGACTCAAGCCAAACGTTTCATAAGCTCGGGACCAGGTCCCGGACAGAGTAATAAGGGTTAAGTGAGAGCGATACGATTATGTTGTCAAGTCTTAAGAAGTACAAGTGTCCGAGAAGTGGCCAGAAGTAGACACGAGCCTCTCAGATGCGTTGTATCTGTGAATACACAACCAGGGATTGTCTAGACAACTTGAATTTGTCACGATTCATTACTGCTATTTGACAGAGTAATTTTGTATTTAGATGAAGCACTGAACTTATTTCCACAGTCACTCCATTGCGATTTACATCAGTTCTTGCTGCCATGTTGAGGTTGGAACAGTTTACCTACCAACCCTATCAGTCCTGAAATTTCAGAATGGAATTGCCCATTAGTGGTAAATCAGAGAGTCCACTCAGTCTGAACGGTTTAAAGTTGCTAGATGATTCTGATTGATGAACAGTACAGACCCTGATTCTCTAGTAGTCCTCTGATCCAGTTCTACACTGTTTGCAAATGACAATGCATGTGTGTTCCGGGTTGAAAGGTTAAACACATTCCCTCCAAGACTATTTATAGATCCATCCTCTTTGAATAAATCTACCAAAAAGGAGCATTTACTAGAGAAAGGGAAACTTTTTAGAATTGTTTAGTTTTGAAACCATTGTTATAAATAGAGCATTTGCTCCTATGGAGCAAATGCTCTTTTTATCACATTGGTTTTAAAAAATTGTTTTTTACAGATGCGTCAAAAGGCTTCAGTAGGAGGGTACGGGTTACAATGTAAACAGATAGAGGCGTCTTTTGATGGCTTTGTAAATAAACTAAGCCCAGGAGAGACGACCCTTACAGGGTCTGCTGTGCTTGATAATATAGATCTGATTCTACAGTTTCTGCAATGGCCAAACATTCCTGCGGTAATACGCCTGTATACAAATTCCTCCAATTATTATTCATGGTGTCATATGTTTTACGTCAATATTCATTAGGAAGAGATTAATGCCAGAAAAGAGATTCATTATAAATTCTGAAAGTAGGAGAAAGCAGCATTGCGAAAAGACACAATTGCTTACTCGGTTTTACTGAGGTCGGTTGATGAGCAGCTATTAACCCAATTGTTCCCAGCGGATTCTTCCATGCTTATATATTGGAGTAGTCAATTTTTAATCCAAGGGATGCCTGGTCTAAATTTTCATTTTCATTTTGTTTTATATTGAAATTCCTATCAGCAAATAGTGTAGACTCTGATCAGACGCCGTATTATGCGGCGTCTGATCAGAGTCTACACTGTTTGCCTACGTCCCATATATGGGATCGTGGGAAGAAATGGGTTAATTGTGCAATACTACTAACGCCCCCTAGAACCGGCTTAAGTGGTGTTCAATTTTCATACATGAAAGCACTGAAAGTGGTGATCCCGAAGGACCAGAAAATATAACAACACCGAGAATAAAGGCGACCTTTTACGGCTGCTACATGAACACTTAACACCTGCTGTTGTGAAGTACATCATGAAATAATATTCGCCAAAACACATGCTGATGATGAGTAACTTTTAACAATATTCATTTAAAGATGCATGCTAATACTAATCACCACGCTGTATTGGTTTAACCAGTTCAACGCCGAACATTCAAATGGACTGCTCCACATATCAAACAGGCAAAGCTTACTATGACTATTCAGGGATGTGGCAAGAGAAAAGTGTAACATAACAAATATTGTAGACTCTAATATCCCTCACATCTGTGCCTACATGGTTTGCAAAGGACAATAGTGACCCGTTTCGCATAATGAAATAGATAATCCTTTACTAAGAAAACCCCAGTAAAACCTCTCTATAACGGTCACTAAATGTTGCTAATTAGTAGGTATATAAATGTGAAAGTAAAACATCATCTAATCAATATTCATCTGTAATTATACCCTTCATGAATATTCACGGAGTCAATGCTTAAAACGATGTGAACTAATGAGGGAGGAGTGTATACCCCCCCCCCCCCACACACACACACACATACATAAGCGAAACAAAACAAAAAGCCCCGACGATTAACACTGCCGGTGCAATCTTTAACGGTCAATGTGCTTTATACATACAGTTGATCTTGGGTATATCGAACTCGGATAACTAGAAATTCGGGATAACTCGAACTAAAAGATCGGTCCTACCAAGACTTGCAATATAAAATTGCTTTAAAATGCATCACTACAGATATCTGGTTAATGCATGTCTAAAGTAGCGCTGAAAGCTCATACATGAGCCATCAGCATTACTTTAGACCTGCATTAATTGCCAAGATAAGAAATCGGATAACTCGAGTTTCTGTTACCTGGAGCTAATTGGTATAGTCCCTTTAGGTTCAACTGTAATTAAAACAGACTCCTCCGTTAATAAATATTAATTAAACAAAAAGTTGTATTGAAAACGATTGTAATGACAAACAGTGCATACCCTGACCAATGGGACCCCAAAGAGATCTTTGATCTGGGTCTACTCTGTTTGCAAATATTTATATACAGTAGAGCCCCTCTAATGCGACCACTTAATAAATACACATGGTTGTTTTTATAAGCAGGTGGTTGCTTAATGCAGGACAAAAGTAATGCAGAAAGCTCCTCTAGGAGCTTTCTGCATTACTTTTGTCCTGCATTAAGCTACCACCTGCATCTAGCACCCAGAATTACACCTCTTTTTGGTGGTCGCATTAGCGGGGTTATACTGTACTTCGCTGCGGCACATTTAGGATTAAACATTACCAATGTAAAATATTTAAATAAAACAAAATAGTTGCATCTGCTTTCATACAGTGTAAGTAATTATCCGGATATGGATTCTGGATACCAAGCCTATATTTTACATTTATAACGATACGGTTCTTATGGATAATTTCCTGTTTGAGTGTCAGATATGGGTTCATTACATGTAAGATCTTACATTCAAATGAAAGTGACAGTAAAAGCTTTCTTCGTCTTCCATTATAGGTTCCCCCAAGACACGGTATTGCGTTTTGCATATAATGAGAAAATACCAAAGTAGTCAAGGAAACGGATATCCACAGGAAATATACAAAGGGACGTGTTTGACAATCATTGGCTAAATAACCGTCGTTAGAAATCATCCAAGCCTTCTACTGTTTACAGATTCCATAGATCATTCACAAAAACCGTAGTCAATGGTTATCTGCGGAGGAGTGGTTGCCACAGATATGAAAGTAGACAAGTATCTTATTGTAATGATTTTAATAAAAAATAAAATATTTAAAGTTCCTTTATATCTTAGCATCACTCTTCCATATGAAAAGTTTAACAGAACAATTTGTTGGTCAAAATATTATTTTAAACCCCTAGCCAACAAGTCAGGTTACTCGAAAACTGTATCATTTCGAAGGAATTCCCTAGCTGAGTAGATCTGTGACGTCTGCTCTTAAAGAAAGTAAACACATATGACGACTAACGACGGAGTTCACGTTCAAAGCGTATATCAGAGGAAAATAGGAAATAACTGTAGAGACAGTGGTCAAAGTCGTGACACATCGTCCGCTTAGTTACATGTAACCCTTACCCTGTTCTATGTTTATTCCAAATTTCAGTACCTACTGAATATTCATGGACAAAATAGTTATAATGAAATATGGAAGGTGGAGCATTGAAGCCCTTTTAGAAAGGAAAGAAACAGAGCTACCAAATTTCATTAGCAAACAGAGCAGACCCTGATCAGACGGCTTCTATATGAGCCGTCTGATCTGGGTATATACTCTATTTGAAAATGCATGGAAATTCGTTTATATGAAGGAAAGGCTTAAACCAAGAAACGTGACGAATATGGAACCAGTTGCTTGCATTTTTGTTTCAGTTATAGGTTATCTTTTGTTGTTTCGTCGCGGTTATGGTTAGATTTAAAAAATAGAACGAAATTTCTGTAAAAATTACAGCCTATGGTAAGGTGATTCTCTAACAGCATACGCGCTAAATTTAGATTTGCTGGTTCCGCGATATGTTCTTGTGTCTTTTTTCAAAAACAAAAACAAAACAAAAAAAACAACAAAAAATAAATGATCTTATATTCTATGCTAAATCTCGTGTGTAGCCAGCCATACGAGAGCTAATTGAGCGCAGGTATTAATAAAATATATTTAATGTAGTTTTAATTTTTGTTACACTAATTCGTGATACTTTATGCGCATTGAGCCTGTTTTACTAAGGATTGTTCTTCTGAAATGATCGTCAACTTTTCTTAAAGACTTAAAGCCCAAGTCACACCACCAAGACTTTGGGTTGCGAATCACTACCACTTTACCCTTTCCCTCATATAAACGTGTTTTTACGCATTTGCAAACAGAGTAGACCCAGATCAGACGGCTCCTAGAGGAGCCGTCTGATCAGGGTCTACTCTGTTTGCTAACAGAATTTGATAGATATGTTTCTTTGCTTTCTAAAATGTCTACAATGTTCCACCTTGCATATATCTTTATAACTATTTTGTTAACGACTATTCATTAGGTATTGAAATTTGAAATAAACATAGAACAGGGAAAGGGTTAAGACATGGTGGGCGTGTCTCATGCATGGTTCATACTGGATTCACTAACATGAGCGGTAATTTCGGCTGACCCGTTGTAGCGATTGCTGGACATTTGGACTTAAAGGCCATGAGCCGGAGCCCTAAAAGTTGGCCAACGGTACCATATGGGGTACAGTGATTAATATCGTACGAAATTTATTAAATCAGGCACTAACGCGTTTTTATTTCTCACTGAAACTAACGATTTCTGCCTGTTTCACGAAGTCTTGAATTACAAAACTTTCATGAATGATGGTACATTTGTATGAAGAAATTTTATAATTCATGGTTCCCGTTTAGGTCTAAATAGATATTGATATTTTCTCATATTGAAAGAGATATGACGCATGCTCTTGTGTATCCGTTAAGTAGGAAATTTACTTAAGACCGCCAGTACCTAAAATGTAAGATAGCTTAACACATTCAAAGCTGAAATTAAAAAAAAAATCAAACGTCAACTTTACTGTGAATACTCAGATATGTTTTGAATGTGTAACAAAGTATGACAAACAGTGCAGACCCTGTTGAGAGGGCTCATCTAGGAGCCCTCTCAGCTGGGTCTGCACTGTTTGCAATGCCATAAGTGACTCGTTTTCAGAACTTTAATGGTTACATTGTATCATACCTTATCTAACTGTCTTTTTGTTTCATTCAATTACCACTGCAAACATACGTGATAATGATAAGGCTTTATGTCTGTGACAGCTTGCAAAGATCTTAATGCTTCAAGTGGTAGACGTAACCCATTGAATACGGGACATTTATACACTGTCATTTGCAAACAGTGTAGAACTATATCAGAGGTATCTTAGAGGAACATACTGATCAGTGTCTATACAGTGCGTCATTCAAAACTTTATAGCGAGTTTAAGTCTTTCATACTGAATGGACTCTATAATTAAACACTGATGGGCTATTTCCGTCTAGCAATTCAGTGTCGAAAGGGTTAAACACCATACCGATCATTTTCTCGGAGTATACTACATTGTATATTCATGAAACGCGATAAGATGTATCGTACAAAGTTTATAGTTCCACGACGCGAGCACATATACAGTCAAACCTCACTGATTGAACTTTTTGCACAGAAAGTATATAATACACTGGTAAGCGTCACAGATGAGCTCTCTGTACGACGCTCGTCTTGTTTTAAGCTGTCACCTGTCTTAACCCTTTACTCCATAAATACGCCTTTCTACGCCTTTGCAGACAGAACAAACACTGATCGGACGGCTCCTATGGGAGTCATCTGATCAGTGTATGCCTTGTTTGTTTATGGAATTATATAGGTCTGATTGTGCAGTTATTGTTTGTGCAAAATGTTCATATGCTTATATGCATATTTAAATACCAATCTAATTAATATTCATTTCTTTAATGTATATTCATAGAGTAACGTGTTAAAGGGTGCCGATATTAATTGTTTGAATGTTCGAATTATCGATGCTTTCCATATTATCTGGGTCCGTGCTTATAAAACTTTTAGTTGAGTCTGAGTACGTTCTCAAGCTTTTGATTGGTCAGATTTGAGCCTCTGGCTCAAATCTGACCAATCAAAAGCTTGAGAACTCAAATCTGACCAATCAAAAGCTTGAGAACGAAACTCAGACTCAACTAAAAGCTTTATAAGCATGGACCCAGATTTGTAATATCTGAATAACGAGAGTAATGATCTGGAGGTAGGTATACAGTTGTGATCTGATTTGTTTTACTCATTATCATGTAGTATTTCCCTGTATTACAAAACGTTTTTAAATGCAGTTCGAAGTCACAATTTCTTTCAAACGTTACACATCTCTTGACTATTGTTTGTAATTGCAATTCTTTACTTTCAAATATAATTTAAGGTTTTGAACGTATCGTATTCATGAATAATATGACCGTGATCTATAATCGAGAGTTATACATAATTTAGAGACATTATGACACAGACCTATATCCATGAGTAATATAACAGATACATTCTGACCAAAAACCATAGTCATGAGTAATATGATAGTTAGATACAGTCTGGCTGATAAACATAGCCATGAGTAATATAACATTTAAACACTTTCTGATCGAGAAACCATATTTAGGAGTAACATTTAGAGATATTCTGGCCAAGAACCATAGTCATGGGTAATATAACATTATGACGGGAATCATATTAATGAGTTATACGAATTTTAGAAATATTTGCCAGTGATACTTATTTTTCTTTTAGTTCACGCAATAAACAAGATTAAGAGGCAACTATGAATCGAACATTTAAATGTGTAACCACTCGCGCCAAACAATTGTTAGTTTCTTTCAATCTGAATAAAACAGAAACACGTGTTTCTATTTTCTGTCACTTATGAAGACAGACCTCTTTTGTCTATTAAACATATACCGGTACCTGTCAAATCCGTTGACAAGTACATGAATTTAGGTTCCACATAAGTGCTGATGGAAAATGAAACATGACAGAATCCCATAGATACTTTTATTAAATCCACGTCCTCGTATCTTCGAGACGATTCTTAAGAGTGGTCGCGCCATACGGCTTGGTGGAGAAATAAAGGATTTATCCTTGAATTTGTTTTAATTTACTCATCCTTTCTAGACCTCGGACTGCGAATGCCATGGCTGATACAGTAAAACCTCTCTATAACGACCACTAAATTACATCAATTATTTTGTGCTAAAGGCAGGTGGATGCTTAAAGCAAGGTGAAAGTAAAACAGAACGCTCCTAAAGGAGCGTTCTGTTTTACTTCTACCTTGCTTTAAGCAACCACCTGCCAAAAATACCAACTAATTAACACAATTTAGTGGTCGTTGTAGAGAGATTTTACTGTATTCCTACCTGAAACGTTCTTACGAATCTACCCATGGGACTGTTTCGTTTTCTTTCTTCTTGTTGAGCATCTTGTTCTATCCGCACTATTTCCGAGCAAGCGTCGTCGTCAGTTCTAATGGAGAGTTGTGGACTAACCCCTCCATTTTCTAGGATGTCTCCATCCTCCCCTAACCTGTTCGTAACCACTGTCAATTCGTCCTTCGCTTTACTCGTAGAAGCCGTCATGACAGACTACTTTCAGTGGCATCTGAAATAAAAGAGCAGTGATCAGGTATTACTTGGTGACATGAACAATTAACTACTTTTAAAACTGTGGTGCCGAATTAACTCACTTCCTCATATTGACGCCTTTTGACGCCTCTGTGGACGTCACTTTCTGAAACCATTGTGATAAAAAGAGCATTTGCCCATATGGAGTAAATGCTCTATTTATCACAAATGTTTTAAAACGTCACAAATCTAAATTTCTCCTTTTCTCTAGTGAATGCTCATTTTCGGTAGCTTTATTCAAAGAGGTAGGATCTAAAAAAAGCATATAAAGGAATTAATTAACACTACAAGAGAGTCTCTCTAATACAACCTTTCAACAAAGATATAATTCTGTTTTCAAACAGGTACCGGTTTTAATTCAATGCAGGTCAAAAAGGTAAACAGAAAGCTGCTACATGTATGTGAGCTTACTGCATAACTTTTGCCCTGCATTAAGCAAACACCTGTTTTACAGACACATGTGTTGGTACGTTTTCGAAGACTGTACTGTACTTCAATGGATATCCCTGTTGTAAACTTTGATACGTCATACAAAATGTATACAGTAAAACAACCCTCTGAAGCGAGATACTCGGCGTCTCATCTGGATCCAAATTGTTTGCATAGGTAATCACAGGTGCGAAATCGGCAACGAAAGAGTTAATGCAGGATAAAAGTAATGCTGAAAGCTTCTATAGTAGCTTTCTGCATAACTTTTGACTTAGATTAAACTACCACCTTTTTAATTACAAATCCAGAATTACCTTTCTTTTTGAATGGTCGTAATGTCGAGAGTTAGCTATATTGTTAGCTTTCAAAAATGTTGTTTTTTAATATTGTACTAAGCAAATATTTGCTTTTAATTAACCAGTGTTTGTTCATAAATCGGGAACATGTACCAGGAAATCATTAAACAGTGAGATATATTTTTGTGTTAGTTACTTAGTTTAATTCCATGACTACATCTGGAGATGGTAATATGTAGTACGTCAACCAGTAATATAGTAAAAACCCTCTTAAGCGACCACCTAAATACACATATTTCTGGGTAATAAATCTAGGTGGCAGCTTTACGCAGATGGAATGTAATACAGAACGCTCCTGCATTAAGCAACCATCTACTTTTAAAGACACCAATGTCTATTCATTAAGTGGTGTTTTTAATTAATTCCCTCCTAGACTATTTTAGACCCAACCTCTTTGAATTAATCTACCGAAAATGAGCATTAAGTTTAGAAAAGGAGAATTTTAGAATTGTGTAGTTTTGAAACCATTGTGATAAATAGAGCATTTGCTCCTTTGGAGCAAATGGTCTATTTATCACAATGGTTTCAATAAATGAGTTTAACGGAGCTGTAAAAAGGCGTCAGTATAGGAGAGAATGGGTTAAATGGGGTTCTCGTGTAACTAGTTTCTTTTATACGTTTGATGTTAACTGTCACTTGAAACGAGTTGTTGTTTGTTTCATATTTTAATTTTCAAATTTCATTTGCTTTTCATTAATATTCTCAGCGTCAAAATTGTTTGATCTCATCTGAATTAAAACTATTGACATAGATATTCACAAATGTACCACTGGTGTGCAAATTGTGTAGTCATTGATTTTTGTGCTCTCGTATTTTGAGAAACTGTGTAATCTTAACACTTTACTTGTTGAATATTCATGTAAGAATTGTTGTATGTATGACTATAAATTAGCTTAGTATTTATAATGACACATGTACAAGCATACTTTATGAGATCCAGATAATAATTCAGCAAACAGAACAAACCCTGATCAGACGGCTCCTATTGGACCATCTGAGTAATTATAGCGCTTAAGGGTCAAGCATGTTGAAGTCTATAATGGGTATAATCTATATTTATCACGTGACACTGTTCATATTTAAGTACAGTAGAACATGTCTTAAGCGGCCATCAAAATTATGTCTAATTATGGGTCTGTAAGAAATGTGGTAGCTTAATGCAGATAAAAGGTAATTCAACAAACTCCTATAGGATTTTTTTCTGAATTACATGTGTCCTGCGGTAAGCAACCACCTGCTTTTTAAGACCCCTATGCTCAATTAATGAATGGTCGCGCTTAAGACAGGTTCTACTGTAAATATAACGAGTTCATATTTTTATTCTGTACACGTGTATTTTAAAACGCAAATGACGTTAGCTAGTCTAAATATAAAGCGAAACTTGTATGTGTCATGTGCTAAAACGAATATCACATTCGTGTACATTTACTATTTATTTTTATCAAACTGGCTGACTAAAATAAATATTACACTCAGCATGCCTCGTGTCATATTGTATTCATCTCGTTTGGTAAAGATCAATAATAAATGAACACTCGTGTAATATCCTCTATCTCTTCTGAATATAAATTTACTTCGACTTCTTTTCGAAAATACGATCAAATTTGCTGAAACATATATTAGATCTAACCAAGATACAGTAAAGCCTCCTATAGGAGCGGTCTATTTACTTTTCACCTTGCTTTAAGCAACCGCCTGTTCTAAAATACCAACTACAGTAAAACCTTCTACAACGGCAACTAAATTACATCAAGTATTGTGTGTTAAAGACAGTTGACTGCTTAAAGCAAGGTGAAAGTAAAACAGAACGCTCCTATAGGAGCAATTTGTTTTACCTTGACCTTGCTTTAAGCAGCCACCTGCCCTAAATATCAACTAATTAACACAATTCAGTGGCCGTTATAGAGAGGGTTTACTATAATTAACGCAAATTAGTGTCAGTTACATTGTATAGAGAGGTTTTACTGTATTTGAACAGTTTGGATTAGTATCAAACGTTGAGTGGCAATGGTTCACTGATTATGGTAACAACTGAATGCCATCTGCCTAAAGATCCTGAATGATTCGGGTAAACTTTAAACATTAATTAGTAAAGAAGAATTTAGATCTATTTAGGCAGGTGAATGTCTCACCTGGGAGCTTTCTGCATAACATCCGCCCTGCATTAAGCTGCAACCTGTGTTACAGACCGACTTTGATAATAATTCGAACTTCCGGTTTAGAGGGCTTTTACTGTACATTTGAAACTCTCTAAACCGGATTTTTATTAAGAATGAAATAGGTCTTTTCAGGCAGGTGGCTGCTTAATGCAGGATGAAAGCTCTTTTAGGAGATTTCTGCTTGATTTTATAGCTGCACTAAGCTCACACCTGTCTGGAAGACCGGTTTTGAAAATATATTGAACATCCGGTTTAGAGAAGTTTTACCGAGTTTCGACGTCATTGACGATAAGTGAAACACATGCCCAACGACAGTCCATCATATGCCCGTTGCTATGGATACGTTTGCTGAGTAAGCGAAATCACACAGGTGTTATGAAATCTGATCGATATTAGTGTTATTGGATCAGGTATTCGTTGTTTGTCTAATGATAGGTTAGTCACGAAGGTTTCCATATAAACATTCAATCTCTTCTCTCTCTAGGTATCATTCATCATGATTTCACCACTAGACATCTGCGATTCTCATGCTGATAGAATAAAACCATTAAATCTCCATGGATATTCATGTAAGAAATAATAATCTCATGATTATTAATTACATTAATATTTATAAAACCACATCAAAGCAAGAGTTTATGGCTTTGTCGGAGACTGTAGAATCATATCTATGCTATATTGTATGTTACATGTATAGGCAAACAGAGCACACTCTGAACAGATGGATCCTAAAGGAGCCGCCTGATCTTGGTACATGTATACAGTAAAAACCCCTCTAATGCGACCACCTAAAAGAGATATAATTCTTCTACCATCACAGAGGATCAATGTATAATTGCATAACTTTATCTCTTATGGCTATGGACCCTGACTGGACACTGCAGGAGCACAGCTGGATATTGTGTATATAGGGGGGTCACTTATATAAGGACGTTTGAAATGCCTTTAATGCAGGACAAAAAGTAACACAGAAAGTTCTCTGCATTACTTTTGTCATACATTAAGTAAAACTCTACTTATAAAGTTATTAAGTGGTCGCATTAGAGGGGTTCTACTTTACTCTGTTTGCAAAGGCGGAGAAAGGTGCATTATGGATGAAAGGTATGTTACAAGTTTAACGTACACCCGATTCGTTCAAGCTATAAAACAAACTATTGACCGCGTGTCAAAAGCATGGACCCGGCGTTTCATCTGGATCAAACCTGTTATCATATGCTGGTCGTGTCGCCGATTAACACGAGAATAGTAAACATGGAATACAATAAACCCCCTCTAAACCGGATTCATGATAGAGAAGAATTTATAGAACTTTAGGCAGGTGGCTGCTTAATCTATTAAGCTGCCACCTGTCTACAGGACCGATATCTATACTAATTTAAACGTCCGTTTTAGAGGGATTTTACTGTAGTTATTACATGTTCTAATAATGTGCGGATTTAATGGTACATGTATGCCTCGATACAAATGCATAGCATAAATACAGATGTTTACGTCATAACTGTAATTTCAAGTACATCTGTTTACATGCACAATGTGTAATATGTAAATATAGACCTATACAGCTGTGCTAAACACGTATGTACGTCTTTTAGTTGAATAAGGACGCTTTAAACTGAATAGATGTGATTTCATCGGAGCTTTAAATGTCGAAGTAAATGTAATAACGCATATGGCTCACTATTATCTGAAGAAAAGTAAGCCAACGGTTACTGAAAATTCAAGCTATGGCTTTGCGCGAAATATTACTACATTACTTACATGTAACACATTCGCTCATACTGACGCCTTTTGACGCCTCTGTAAAAGTCAGTTTTGGCACTATTGAGATGAAAAGAGCACTTGCTTCATAGGAACAGGCAATTCTGAAGTTTCCTTTTTTTCTAGTAAATGCTCCTTTTCAGTAGATTTATTCAAAGAAGTTGAGTCTTAAAGTAGCCTATGAGATAATGGGTCTGAAATAGTTAATCAGGTAACGAGTTAACCATTACCCCAAAGGCTATTTTTAGATCCAACCTCTTTGAATAAATCTACCGAAAAGGAGCATTAACTAGAAAAAAGGAAACTTTTAGAATTTTGTAGTTTAAAACCATTATGATAAATAGAGCATTTGCTCCTATAGGAGCAAATGCTCTATTTATCACAATGGTTTCACAAATTGACTTTTACATCGTCAATATCAGGGAATGGGTTAACATATACATACATGTATATGCATTTGCAATTGTCATGTTCTTCCAAAAATGAAAAACAATGGCTTCTTCCATTTATTTCCAACTTCACGATGAGAGTATTAAACAGTTTAAATCCTAATGAGACACCGAGTCACTCTGTGTCTCATTTACAAAATGTCATCACTGCTCTGCCCCCATAGATACAGCAGCATTACACTAATGATTTGCACCTAATGAGGTATTAAATATATGGAAATCTTTAGGCGAAGCATATACAGCGAAGACTCGGTTATAACGACATTCGACATTATACTGACACGAAGTTTGGAAACATATACAGAAAAAACCTAAATCCTATTTTAGAAAGAAAAAATAGAGCATTTTAGGCAGATGGCTGCTTAATGCAAGATGACATTTATGCAGAAAACTACTTTGGGAGATTTCTGCACAACTCTCTCTATGCATTAAGCTGTCACCTGTATAACAGACCGGTATTGGTGTTATTTTGAACGTCCGATTAGAGGGCTTTACTGTATAAATCCATGTCCATTACAACGATGTTTTCAATACAATGACACTTTCTGTGGGAACGGACATGGTGGTTGTAATAAGAGCTGACTGTATCTGTCTATTTATGTGATAAATGCGAGATTTCTGACTTTTGCCTTAAGCTGGAGAATTTCGCATTTATTGTTCACTTAATCGTGGTTGTGATAAAATTTAACTTATTATAATTACACAAACATCACAATAATGTAAATATGTAAATGTATACAGTAACACATCTTTACCGGGCCTTCAGTTTAGTATTAATATCGGTTTTGGAAACAGATTGCAGCTTAATGCAGGTTGAAGTCATGCAGAAGGCTCCTCTAGGAGATTTCTGCACGACTTTCGCCCTGCATTTAGCAGTCACCCGCCTAAACGTATCTAAATTCGTACATGTATCGACTAGATTTCTGGTTTAAAGGGGCTTAACCGTACATCTGTGTGATTGACGTTGCATTGTCATTCAATTATGTCCAATATCAAACATAACTGTTTACTCCATGGCTATTCATGCCAACAAATGACACAATTGATATTAATTAACTGAACTTTTATAAAGTCACTATGAACAATGGAACCTGTGCGGTTCTCCTAGTGCGGTTCTCCTCTGTTTGCAAAGGGTTGAAAAGGCATATTTATAGAGCAAAGGTTTAACCCTTTCCTTCATATAAACACCTTTTCGCGCATTTGCAAACTCAGTATACCCAGATCAGACGGTTCCTGTAGGAGCCGTCTGATAAGGGTCTGCTCTGTTTGCTTATGGTGTAATATAGACCTGTTTTTACAGTTTCTGCCTGAGCCAAAACATCTTGTGTAGATATGCCATTGCAAAACTCAGCTAATAAATATTCACGATGTCATTATTTCTTACAAAGATAGTAAACAAGGATATGGTTAAAATACGGTGAAATGGGTCAGTTATAAACATTATATCATGGGACTGATGTAGAGAGGTTTTACTGTACATATACAGGCAGTAGAACTATGTTTGGTGATTGCAAACGAGAGTTGTTTTCTCTTTTTGCCTTTCTACTTTTGCTTTCGAGGGATCACCTTTTTCAGAATATATGTACTTCACAACAGCAGGTGTTAAGTGCTTGTGTGGCGGCCCTAAAAAGTCGCCCGTACTTCATTCTCAGTGTTGTTATATTTTCTGATCCTTCGTGATCATTAGTTTTGATGTTATTAGTTTTGAAAATTGAATACTGCTTAAGCCGGTGCTAGGGGGCGTGAGTAGTGTTGCACTTTTAATTACTACTCATGAACAAACTCAATAAAACCGAGTCTGCAATTTTCTCTTTTTGCATTTCTACTTTTGCTTTCGAGGGATCACCCATTTTCAGAATATTTGTTGTTCACCGCCTATTACAGGAAATACATGTACATAAAATGTCATATTTAGAAGAGGTTTTGCTACTAATATGACAGTTTCTCGTACGTTAATAACGTTTTAGGGCTCACTATTATGTTCAAACAGAGCAGATCCAGGTAGGACGGCTCCTATAAGATCCGTCTGATCAGGGTCTGCTGGTATATAGATCTGATTATACTGTTTCTGCTTTGACAAAATGTTCATGTGTTAATATGCCGTTATAAACACCAATCTAATTAATATTCATGATGTCACCATTTCCTTCATGACTATTCACGGAGTAAAGGGTTAATATACTGCGGAGCTGTATTGAAGGTGTATCATATTATACGATTAAACATGAATTATCATGAACTAGTGTACCTGTATTTAGCAATTTCGACGCTGGCTTTTCAAATTGACCATTCTAATCAAGCCAAGCTTACAATGGCCATCCAATAATTTGTTGTAAAGAAAAGTGCAACAAAACATACAGTGCATACCTAATACGAGAGTTCTTCTAAGAGCCATTTTATGTGGGTGTATCCTGTTTGCAAAGGATATTAGTGACTCTCTTTCCGCACTGAAAGTGGTGACAGCAAATGTTTTATATTCTACGGAGATGGAAATTACATTCTATTTTTATTTAGACAGAATTAAATCACAGCATACGCTTGTAAAAATAATTGAATGTCTCTTTAATATTCTCTATAATGTCGTTTGTAACACTTAGGGTGTGTAAAATAAAACAAATGGCATCTTCACGAATCTGACTAAAGAATTGTTTATGTCATTCTCCTTCTCATAGATGTTTGTAGAAATGACACTATCTGGATAATTAAATTATTTGAGTTGAGTTGAATTAAGACTTCGAAAACAAATTGTAACCAATAGCTATTTTGACACGTCCTTCGCCTGCTAATTACAAACGTCATTGCATTTATATTTCATTGAGATTCCACCGACGTTTAACCCTTATGAATGTTCACACAAGAAATAAAAACTATGAAAACAGTAAAGTCCCTCCAAACCTGATGTTTAGTCAGACAAAAACAGGTACAGTAAAACCTCTCTAACCCGGACATTCCGGTTTAGATTAGTCTTGGAGACAGGTGACAGCTTAATGCAGGATGAAAGTCAAGCAGAAAGCTCCTCTGGGGGCTTTATGCATGACTTTCACCCGACATTAAGAGGGGTTTTACTGTATATTCAAACATATGGCAACACTTAGTTGAGGATGAACGTCATGCGTAAAGTTCCTTTAGGCGATTTCTGCATGAAGTCTTCCCTGCATAAAGCTGCAACCTGTCAATACAGTAAAACCTCTCTATATCGGCCACTAAATTACATCAAGTATTGTGTGTTAAAGACAGGTGGTTGCTTAAAGCAAGGTGAAAGTAAAACAGAACGCTTCTATAGAAGCGTTCTGTTTTACTTTCACCTTGCTTTAAGCAGCCACCTGCCCTAAATACCAACTAATTAACACAATTTATTGGCCGTTATAGAGAGGTATTACTGTTACCTATTTAGAATTCTGGTTTATAGAGGTCTTTTACTATATTTATTGACAGGATTTAACGGCATGATGTATGAACATAAGATGTTCCAGACACAGCAGAAACTACAGAAGTTAGTACTCCATTAGCAAAAAGATCAGAACCTTATGCAACTTTTCCTATATAACCCGCATGATCGGCGTGTTTGCAGATGCGTAAACAATCTAGCAAAGGGTTTACCCATTCCAGTTTAGACTAATTTTAGATCCATCCTGTTTGAATAAATCCTATGGGACAAATGCTCTCTTTAGCACAATGGTTTCAAAACATTACTTTCACAGAGGCGTCAAACGACGTCAATAGGAGGGAATGAGTTGAGACTAGAATTAGACAAATTACAAGTGACCATTTTTGAAAGGTTTGTCTGTATGAGGTCATTGGCAATTCTGGTTGTAAACTAATTCCGTATTTGCCAGGAAACAGGAATACAAAATGAGCAGAATATATTTAATAAAGTGTCTTGTTACACGGTTGCCGTAGAAACGAATATTCGATATACTCGTATAATTCAATTAACACAACATAAATATTCCGCAATTGCGGCGCTGAATTCTTATCTGAAGACCCTTCCCTTCCCTAATACTGCCATTTGTGAATCTATGATCCCATTTGCAATAGGTTCAGACCCAGATTACACGCCGAAAAACTTGATGTCTCATCAGGTTCCGTATTGTTTGATGATGTGATTGTGTTTTTAAAAGAAAATGAAAGAAGAAGAAATAAATGAAAGTGTAGCAGACAATAATGTGTGGTGGATCTAAGAACGCTACCGGCGAGGCACTCACTGATGGCATGAAAACACTTCTGAGTCAAACGAGACAGCGAAACACTTGACGACTCGTTTGGATACAAAGTATTGGACGCTTATACTAACAACTGTAATAGCGGGATACTGATGAACTAGCGTTTGTAAACAGTGTAGACCCAGATCAGAGAGCTCATACAGGAATCCTCTGTTCAGGATCTGCACTGTTTTGATTTTCATAATCCTCTCGTAATCTATACCCTTTTGTACTGAGTGGACTATTGTGTTAGATAATGATGGACCGTTTCAAGTTGAAAGTAGTTAAGCTCAGGAAAGGAAAGAAAAGCACTGCGTACTTTACTCTTAAGCTGCCATATACAGTAAAACCCCTCTAATGCGACCAGCAAAAAGGGGCTTAATTCACAGTGGCAAAGGCAGGTGGTAGCTTAATGCAGGACGAAAGTTATGCAGAGAGCTCCTGCAGGAGCTTTCTGCATAACGTTCGTCCTGCATTAAGCAACCACCTGCTTATAAAGACAGTCATGTTTATTCATTAAGTGGTCGCATTAGAGGGGTTTTACTGTACGTGTGTTCTTGTTGTCTTAAATGTTCGTTGCCTAATATATTTCCCTTTTCTTTCAAACACATTGGCACAGTAACAAACAGTTTGGATTCTAATGAGATGTCGAGAATTACTTAACTGTCTCATCTGGATCCAAATTATTTGCAAAAGTAATTATTCATAAGTCAGTACCAGCAACATAGTATTAACCCTTACACTGAGGGAAACACGTTTCTAATGTCCTTTGCAAACAGTGTATACTTAGATGACAGGGCTCCCAGAGAAACCCTCTCACCAGAATCTGCACTATTTGCCATGTTACACATTTCTTTAGAAATAAATCCCTAATTTTTTGTCATAAGCTTGAACTGTTTGAATTTTGGAGTAGTCAGTTTGAAAAGTAAGCGTTGTAAGGGTTAATAAGATAAATTCTAGTCCGTAGCAAATTGTTCGGCAGACTGAAATATACATGTCAACCGTACCGACCTAGTATAGCTCACTTCTTCAGTGAAAATGTAAATGTTTTGAATACAGGAACATAATCTTCTTTCCTACATTTAGGTACGTATATCATAGAATTATAGGTAACGAATGGAGATAATTACTGATGTGTTGCCTTTTATTAACCCTTACAGTGTGGGACACAAGTCACTAATTTCCTTTGCAAACAGTGTAGACCCGGATGATAGGGCTTCTAAAAGCCACATCATCAGGGTCTGCACTGTTTGCCATGTTACACTTTTCTTAATATTTGTCATAAGCTTGACCTGTTTGAATTATGGAACAGTCCATTTGAAAATTCAGCATTGTAAGGGCCAAAGATTCTGGCAGCGAAATATTATAAGCCATTTTAATAAACCTATAAATCTTAAGCATTTACCCGACGAACACACGTGTAAGAATATTAAAACATAACTATTAATATGACGAAATGTTTAACAATATATATGAACAAAGAAAGTCTTTAGCCATGGTAGAAATTTGAAAAATCAAATCTATATAATTCTATGAGCAAGCAGAGAAATGCCTCTTTTTGCTATGCTGCGTCTTCTCTGTTTGCAGAGGTGTCTCTGTCATGTAATGTATTGATCGTTACTGGCATTCATCCAATGGAATAATGAATACGCTCACCAGAACACTAAACTATAGCCTCGAACTTAAGAGTTGAATAATATGCTCCAAGATGGTATGTTTGGTTACATGTACCAGGTTTCACATAAATGATGACGAGATGTAGATACTAGGCTCACATTTCTTTCTAAATTCCTAATTATAAACTCAATCTTAGTTTTAATCATTAGAATCCGTCTCTAATGGGTAGCACAAAGATAGAGTCTGGCAGAGACATATCCTACATATTTACGTATGTCCCGTTTACAAGTCAATTTTGATACCGATTCAACCCAGTACTTCATTAATAATGATGTAAGAAATAATGACATCATGAATATAAATTAGATTCAATTTACGATGACGATAGAAAACAGGAAAGTTTGGCTATGGCGGAAACTGAAGAAACACATCTATATTATGTCATAAGCAAACAGAGCTGAGCCCGATTAAATGGTTCATACAGGAACCGTCTGATCTGGGACTACCCTGTTTGCAACACGTTCAAATGTGAAACTATGTAGTAAAGAGTTAACCCTTTCCTTCATATAAACGCATTTTACGCGTTTGCAAACAGAGTAGACCCAGATCAGAAGGCTCCTATAGCAGCCGTATGATCAGGGTCTGCTTTGTTTGCTAATGGCATTTGATAGTTCTGTTTCTTTACTTTCTTAAATGGCTTCCATGTTCCACCTGCCCTAGTTCATAATAACTGTTTTGTCCATGGATACTCAGTAGTTATTGACAGTTGGACTAAATATAGAACAGGGATAGGGTTAACATTCTAGAGGGAATGTCCAATTAGGTACAGTGTACCGTTTTGCTTAACTCATTTGCTCCCAGTGGATTCTTCCATGCTTATACATGTATATTAGATTAGTCCATCTTTTATCTCAGGGATTTCTGGTCTAAATTTTCACTTTGGTTGTGTTTTATATTGAATTTCCTATCAGCAAACATGCGTCGTCTGATCAAAGTCTACACTGTTTGCCAACGTCCCATATATGGGATCGTGGGAACAAATGGGTTAAGCTCAGACGCGGTACAAGTCTATTTGATACCGGTACGTACATGTAGCCCTTTGAATGTGGGACACGCATGTACTGTCATATGCAAACAGTGTAGACCAAGATCAGAGGGCTCCAAGAGGAGCCATCTGATCAGGGTATGCACTGTTTGTCACTCAAATCCCTCTAGCGAGTTTAAACCTTTCATATTGAGGGGACTTTATAGTTAAAAGCCGATGGGATATTCCACTCTGAAAATACAGCGTTATCCTTGTTTGTGATGTAAACACGTCCATCAAATAATGTTCATATTCAAACATCGTAAATCTGAAACAGGGGAGGTTTATAAATCTAATATTGCAAAGAAACTGTCACATAAACATATTATTCATGGCTCTGCACAATCACTACTTTTCCATGAATATACAGGTATTGAATTTTGTAATAAACATAGAACAGAGAAAGGGTTAAAATTCAGCAAATAAATACGAACGATATCATTATTTCTAAAATGAATATGCGTGAGGTAAATCGTTACATGTCATATAGAAATGAGTCATGCTATACGAAGACCAACATTAACCCTTTCCCTATTGGATATTCATGTAGGAATAATGACGTCATGAATATTAATACGATTAATTTTTATAATGGCATATGAACACAGGATATTTTGGATCAGACAGAAGCTGTGGAGCCAGGTCTATATTACACCATAAGCAAACAGAGCAGACCCTGATCAGACGGCTCCTATAGGAGCCGTCTGATCTGGGTCTACTCAGTTTGCAGATGCGTGAAAATGCGCTTACATAAGGGAAATGGTTAAACATTTCAACGCTGAATTTTCAAATGGACTATTCGAAAAGTCAAACAGATTCAACCAGTAATTCTGTAAGATTTATTTAAATAAAAGTGCCACATGACAAACAGTGCAAACCCTGATGGCATGGCTCCTGCAGGAGTCCTTTCATTTGAATCTATGCTGTTTGCAAAGAACATTAGTGACTTGTTTCCGGTACTGAACGAGTGAAACGTGTTAACAATATTGGATGTGTCTGATAAGGTTTTACACTGTTTGTGATACACATCAGAAATCAAAATACAAAATGTACATGTATAATGAACAGTGTAAAACCTGATCAGTAGCCTCATTTCAACCCCTTCGTTCATATAAACGCATTTTCACGCAATTGCAAAACGAACAGACCCAGACCAGACGGCTCCTATAGGAGATCTGATCAGGATCTGCTCTGTTTGCTAATACAATTTGGTAGATCTGTCTCTTTTGTTTATAAAATGGCTACAATGTACCACCTTACATATTTAATTATAAGTATTTTGTCCATGAATATTCAGTATCTCTTGAAATGTGTATTAAATATAGAACAGGTAAACGGTTAAACGCAGTGACAGATGAAAATGTAAAATCTGACGAGACGTCTCGTTTTAACCCTTTCCATCATAGACTATTTTCAGATCCATCCACTTTGAATAAATCTACTGAAAAGGAGCATTAACTAGAGAAAAGGAAACTTTTAGAATTTTGTAGTTTGAAACCATTGTGATAAATAGAGCATTTGCTACTATAGGAGCAAACGCTCTATTTATCACAATGGTTTCATAAAGTGACTTTTACAGAGTAGTAGAAAGGCGTATTTATGGAGGAAAGGGTTAAACGATGTTTCTGATGGGATTCTGCACTATTTGCAAAGCCTAAAGTTTGGTTTGTCATAAAGTGGGCTCAGATGTAAAACACTGGATTCAGGAATTTTGTTTCTTACTGGATCAATAGACGGGTCTGTTAGATTTCCTACAGCTTTGTTGTTATTGATATTAATGTGAGATGTCCTTAGAAGTAATTCATTGACTTATATGACAGTATGTATTAGTTGCGTGATAGTAAAATACAAAACACAGAATTCCCAAATACCAATACTAAATCTTCATCAATTTTTATTACACTCTGACAAAAAAACAATAATTTATCTGTCGGATAAATATTGCTTTTCTTTTGGGCTATCACACTCGCATCAAATTCTTAGCATAGATGAATCCTGTACAAGATTTTTCATTATAAATTTTGATCCTAATCCGGCAAATAATATTGTTTCTGCTACGGATAATTTTGTCCTTACCCCTTTATCTGACAGACACGCTTTACGCATTTAGAGGAGAGTACAGCCAAATCAGAGAACTCCTCCTGACTGGGGTCTGTTTTGCGTCCTTACATGTTGTATGCAATCATTACGATTTGATTATTAAGTTTCTATCATAGTCAAACCTTCGTTTGTTCGTAATAATATTCCAGAAAATGAGTAATTCATAGTCATTATCTCTTACATTAATATTTGTCAAGTGAAGGGTGAAAATACACAGCTATCTGTCAGGACAGGAACACACCAACGTGACTAGATTGTTTAAGGCCTATAATTCTATTGATTCGGGAAAATATGTGATTCTATAAGAGAGGAAACCCTCACCCGCATCTCATATAGATCCAATTCGTTTGACACTAAAATGAGAAATCTGAAATAAAACCAATAGGGCGTGAATGTTTAGGGGTATCCGTGGTTGTGTGGTTATGACAACTGACAATAAGCACTTAGTCCATGACAGCTGTTGTTCGAATCTCTGTCTGGGTCAGAGCAACCGATAAAGGTACGTACCCAAACACTAAAATCATCATTTCTCCACCAAACTTTAGAATCGTCATTAATGCGACCAGCAAAAAGGGGCATACTTCACAGCCGCAAATGCAGGTGGTACATGTAGCTTAATGCAGGACGAAAGTTATGCAGACAACTCATATAGGAGCTTTCTGCATATCGTTCATCTTGCATTAAGCAACCGCCTGCTTATAAAGACAGCCATATTTATTCATTAACCCTTCTCTTGCTGAATTTTAAAATACATTTCTCCTTCTTTACCCATGCCCTGTTGTATAATACCGATAACATATATCTTCACTGTGTACAAGTATTTCGCTGTGCAATTACTGCTGTGGAGTGCACTGGTTGCACAATCAACTTGTAAATAGTGCAGACCCTGATGAGACAGCTCCTGCAGGAGCTGTCTCATCTGGGTCTTCACTATTTACAGGTAGGTATATTGACGCGAATAGCAAGCGAAGGGTTAAGTGGTCACATTAGATGGTTTTACTGTATGTTACCATAAGCAAATAGAGCAGTCTATGATAAGACGGCTCATATATGCGCAGAAAAGCGTGTTTGTGGAGTAAAGGGTTAAGGGACACACACATTACTTTGAGGTAAGAGAAGTTCGACTCATCTGATTCTTATCCGAATAATTTCTCAAGTTTTCAGTTTAATGCAGGTCTAAATGATGCTGGAGCCCCTGTAGGAGCTTTCAGCATTACTTTCGACCTGCATTAAGCTGTCACACGTGTTTCTAGATATGCGCAGTGATAGATATTAGAACAATGTGTATTGTAAATTTTGGCAGGACCGAACTTTTACTTCGAGTTATCCAGAAGTTCGAGTTATCCGCGTTCGAGATATCGATGTTCACTGTATTTAAAAAGTTCTAACATATTCAGCAGCAGCATGGTAATGGCTTATATTTGCTAGCTTCTTGTTGCTCAGACGATCAATATGAAGCCTTGTTTAACATGCGTTCGCAATCTATCTAAGCCTTCTCTAAAGACTACTGCTAACGATGGTCTAATGTAAAATCACACAAGAGCATATTTACAGGTCAGACCGCAATTGTTCAAACATGTATGTATTTCTTCAGGAGGCTCTTAACCTTTATATTGTCAAGAACAACCTGAAGGACATTAGCAAACATCTTAAAATCCTGATGAAACGCCGACTAATTCAGCATTACAGCAAGATGAAAGAGTTTTGTTATTCGGGCAACAGTTTCTTAACACTCTTCAGCGAATCAGAAGTAAGTGCATTTTAGATCAGTTTAGAGTTATACCAGTATTAGTGATGTTGGCAGGATAATGGTAAACAATGGTCGTTAATGGTAACGCCGTTTATAGAAAGGTGAAGAACATAAACAAATACTCTGGGTGAAATGAGAACCTAATTAGATAGCTGTTCAGTCTAAAATCCATTCCACTATACCCTATACATTATTGCAAATTACAAAATGACAGGCTGTTTTGCTGGCTTGAGAAATTTCAAGAACCTAATATAGAAACTTTAACCCTTTACCAAACTTAGACACATGCTAACCCTTTTGCAAACATGTTAGACCTATACCATGTTGGAGCTTTTCGGCCATGGTCTGCACTATGTGCCACTGAAACTATTTAAATCTGATTCTACAATTCTGCCATGGTCAAACATTCCCATGTTCATAAAATCAGTGTAAAATAAGCTGATTAATATTCATGGTGCCATTGATTTCTTACATGCTAAGTCTTAGATTTGTGTATAGTCGCTGTAGACAGGTTTTGCGGTAATTATATCCAAGGATTGAATATCAAGGACGGAAAAAAACGCCCATATATTATTGAATATTTATAAGAGTTGACAATTGTTGGCACTATAACATGTGGGAAATCATAATTAAATCTTAATACTGTTTTAAAAAGAGAAACAAATAGGATCCACTAGTAGCAATGGTTATTAAGATGTCGCTAGAAACAAATTGCATGAAATGGTAAAATAAAACGTTCAAACAAAATCTCGTCTGTAATTCAATTTGTTATTTTCAAGGACCAGCTTAATACATTGATTGCCTGAAACGAATTACCTGGTTTTTCAAAACAATGAAGACCCACATCAGAAGGCTCCTAGTGCATTCCACTAATCAGTGTTTGTACTGTTCGTCAAATACATGTAGCAAATTTAGGCCTTTCATACTGAATCGACTCTACATTTACAACTTATTCAATATTGAAAGGTTAAACAATTTACAACACCAAAAAGCCTTCTATACAAGTTTGAAAGATTTACTAATTTCTGAGGTATATTCGCTGATCTATATCTTTTATAAATGATTGTCTTTTTACACTAATCTGATATTCCTTGCTCAGGGCCTGGTTTCCCAATGTATTGTGTAATTCTCGGTTATATGACTCTTTACCTGATGAATATCCATGTAAGAAGTAATGACATATGAACTTTAATTCTTCACTTGCTATTCACGTCAATATACATACCTGTAAATAGTGAAGACCCAGATGAGACAGCTCCTGCAGGAGCTGTCTCATCAGGGTCTGCGCTATTTACAAGTTGATTGTGCAACCAATGCACTCCACAGCAGTGATTGTACAGCGATATACTTGCACAGAGTGAAGATATATGTAATTATACAACAGGGCGTGGGTAAAGAAGGAGAAATGTGTTTTAGAATTCAGCAAGAGAAGGGTTAATAACGTGCATAGGAAATTGTATAATGGCATGTGGATGCATGACGTTTTTGCAATGACAGACACGTTTTTGCAATGACAGACACTGTAGTATCAGAAATTTGTTATTCCATAAGCAAACAGGACATATCGTTTACATCATGCCACAGCTTTGTGCAACCAAATCGCGACCCTAAACATTGTGGTACAAAATTCGTGAAAACAAATCTATTACAAGTAGCGCCTTCTCCGGTGAAAACAAACATTCGTAGTTTTTACAAACAGTGCGTATCCTTATCAGACACTGCATGTCTGCCACGGCCACTGAATAAAGGTTCGTGTTTGTGTCCAATGGGTACATGAAAAAATATGGACACTGAACACACATTGAAATTGTGATACCCTAATAACTCTATAATATTTAAGTGAGACTTCTGTTTGAATAGAACTGAAACCATGAAGTGCAATGATTGTGAGTTGAAGTAGTTTGTACAAAAATAAATACATTTTATTTATCGCTGAACTATATTAGTATTCCCCTGCATAGAATGAAAAAAAGCTTAAACATCAACGTGTATGCAGCGCTTTGTTCTAAGGCTCTATTACTGTTCATCGACGGGTGTATGCAAGTATGAACTGACCCGTTTTTGAAATGGTATTTAGGTAACTTGAAAATGTCTACAACATTAAGAACGATACAATTTCAATGAGTCCCAAAATACTTCAACCATTTTGAGTTTACATTCTAGTTAACGTTAAGTGTTCCGTTCTCGGAAAACCATACTTGCTTTGTCTCTCTTAGCTGCGTACAGCAATATGCTTTTATTGGATCGCCTCGCTGACCGTAAATCTCTCCGTCCAATTTATTGTAACTGTCAAACAGGAAGATTTAACCATCACGCAATGATTACTTAGTTCTAGCAGAATCGCCATAATACCATATCTGTCTGAACAACCGGCAGTTGGACGTCTTAGGTCTTTACGGATGACTGTATACTGGTCTGAGAGAGATAACGTCCAATTGTCTCAAATAAGTAACTCGGTGATGAATCAATACCATAACCGCTTTTCCTCACAGACAGATCTATGGCTTTTAACGCCTTGTAGAAACCGTCTGATCAAGGTCTTCTTTGTTTTCCTATAAAATGATTCTACAGATTGGGTCATTATAAAAACAATCTCGTGTTCATTTAAAGATTGATTTACATGTTTGGCATGTTCGTCGACGTGTAAAGCTGGACCTGGGTTCATGCTTATAAAGCTTTTTAGTTGAGTCTGAGTTCGTTCTCAATCTTTTGATGGGTCAGATTTGAGCCAAAGGCTCAAATCTGATCAATCAAAAACTTGAGAACGAACTCAGACTCAATTAAAAGTTTATAAGCATGGACACTGACCACAGACAACTTGCATGAATTCCGAAAGAATTCACATAAAAAGGTGTATGATTACGTCTGGGTTTATAAATCGATGAATTCAACAAAAATGTAATTCCATATTTATAATTCCATCCATCTGTCCTTTTAAAAGGTATTACTTGTTGACATGAACACAAATTTGACCTTGCCTATTTTAAGAACCATGCGTTAATCTATAAGGAAACTTGATTTATAAAAACAACAATGAAAGAAGAATTTCAAAGACCGGGTGGAATTTTAGTGTATCGACGAGACCGATACGGTCGGCCATATTTGTTTACATAGTAAAAAGAAGTAGTTCCGTTGTATCGGCTACTGGTTAACGACTTCATGCAAATCATGGAACAACGGCAAAGAACCAGCTCTTTATATTCACTGTGAAATGGATGTAAAGTTTCAAACAATCAGATTCGGCGGTTTTGTGTAAACGTCACTGGATTGGAATCAGTTTATTTAGTATTAATATACTTTCAAGTGATTATGCATGATATCATGGTTTCTTAAATAAATATTCATAAAGTGAAGAGTTAACCGCATTTTGATGCGTCATGGCAATTAGTAACAGCTGTACCAATTGCATATCTAGACATATACATGTGTATATGAAGCCACTATACCGTTTGCATATGTAACTGGTAATGAAAAGCCAAACAAATATTAATAAAATAATATATACAATCTACTAACGATATATGAAATTTATTCATCGTTCACCTTACTTCACTTAACATTAACCCATTCCCTGATATTGACGAGTTTTGACGACTCTGTAGAAGTCACTTCGTTAAACCATTGTAATAAATAGATCATTTGCTCCTATAGGAGCAAATGCTCTATTTATCACAATGGTTTCAAACTATAAAATTCTAAAAGTTTCCTTTTCTCTAGTTAATGCTCCTTTTCGGCGGATTGTATCTAAAATAGCCTATGAGGTAATGGGTTAAGCCTTGCAAATAACGTAGAACTTAAACAGTTTCTGATCAGTTTGCAATACCAGTTACATTATCAAAACAGAACATGCTCTAATGATTGATAAACACTTTAGAAGCTGTGCCCAAACACTGCAGTTAGTTATTCTGGTTGTACACTGTTTGCATAGCCTACATGTTGATATTTTGTATAGCGTGGATCAAATATTAACGTGCAACTAGAACATGTACATTCCTGGTGCATTGTCCATTGAATGTTGTATTTCAAATATTTAAAATTTAATATCCAATACGAGAATGTTCGTTCTTACAATAGCCAGGGTCTTGCTTTCTACACTACTTAATGTGATTTGGTGCAGCGTTTGCACACTTCCGATTCGTTCAATATTTTGAAGTGTCGAACAGCTTGAATCCCGAAGAGACGCCGAGTTACCCAGCGTCTTATCTGGATCAAAGCTGTTTTCAAAACTTTTAATGTCAGCAGTCGCGCTTGGGCTGATATAAGGGAATAAGGTTTGATGTCGATACCCGTGTACGAGAACTGCTTCAATAGAAAGGTAAACAAATCGATACAGTAAAACCTTTCTTAACCGCACGTTATAAAAATTGGTTTCAGAGATAGATGATAGCTTAATACAGGGTGAAAGTCATGTAGAATATAGGAGCTTTCTGCATGACTTTCACCCTGCATTAAACATCCGCCTGCCTAAACGTATCAAACTTCTTCTCTACTAGAATTGCGGTTTAGAGGGTTTTAATGTACTCGATATTACAGTAAACTCTCGCTGATCCGATCACTCAAATACTGTCAGTATAATTCTTTAAGACAAACTTTCTGTTTAAATTTCACCATGCATTAACTTTCTGAAGTTCTGAGCAATTGTCGTCTGCAAAAAAGTTCGTCTGCTGAACTTCTAAAAATACATTGTTTTCTTTCATTTCTTCTCAAAAGCAGTGCCAGAGTATCAACCAGTTTGGATTCTGATGAATCGCCGAGTTACTCGTCGTATTATCTGGATCCAACCATTTTGAACAGTTATCACAAAGTCGCAAGCAGAGTACTGAAGGTTAAACAGTCACCGGCCTAAACAGTTCCCAATCCTTCTTTACTGAAAGTTCATATTATCGAATGTTTACCATATGTGTCTTTGGAGCAGACTTTGAACATACTTTGAGTTTTATAGATTCTGTCTGAAGATATTGATCCTGGGTCAAGAACGATTTGTTTAGTGATTAACCCATTCTAGACTATTTACTTTCCGCCCATGTAAACACTGAGTACAGTAAATACCTGTTATCCAAATATAGGCCCAACCATGGATCTGAAAAGCAGGTAGCTTAATATAGGTAAAAAATAATGCAAAAAACTATAGGACCTTTCTGAATTCTCTTTGCCCCGCATTAAACAACCATCTGTTGTTAAATATTGCTATGTTCAATAAATGAATGACCGCTATGGACAGGTTCTACTGCTTTTACTGTATTATATATACTCGGACATGCACGTGCAATATCAAAATCCATTGTTTATTTGCTCTTCTTTTGAAAACTTGACAGACAGTCGCAGAGTTTTGGGTCCAAATAGCACACTGGGCTATCTAGAAGCTCACCTAGATCAAACATAATCGCAGTATTATCAAAAGTACGTCATGGCTTGGAAAGAGTTAACTGTCAGTTCCAGGAATATTCATACAAGAAATACTGTGATCATGGATATATATCAGATTATTTTCTTTAATGACATATGTACACATAAAAGAATGGCCATAACAGAGACTGTATAATCAGACCTATATAACTACATAAGCAAAAAGAGCAGACCCCTATCAAACGATTCTGGTTTGTAATCTGTTACTCAGTGTATTTAAAAGAATATATATGGAATAAAGGGATCAATGACAAATATAAATAGACTAGAACTTTCATCACAAAGAACCCTATTTTGGGATTAACTTTGCCAACAGTTCTGGATTCTAATGAGACATAGAGGTACCTCGACGTTACATGCGGACTGGCTAGGACATTGTTGTTATAAAAACAAAATGAATGAAGAATTACACATCATATTTTCATATTTTATATCAAACGCTGACGGGTTATTTCACTGACTTCATATTTTGACAAAAGAGTTTCCTTGTGTTGAAAAGATTAATAGGCAGACAAGCACGTGGGACAATTAGCCAAGTTTATTGTTGGAGTAAACTGAAAACTAATACGTCTGATCAGAGGTCCAGATAAAATATTTTCAACAGTAGCTCCTTTATTTCTCCGCCAAACCCTATACTGTGACCACTCTTTAGAATCGTCTCGAGGAGACGATTCTAACGAGTGGTCACAGTATAGGATTTGGTGGAGAAATGACGATTTTAGTTTTGGGTATGCAGCTTTATCTGTAGCTCTGTGTCTGATAGTCCACTTTAAATTGATACAAGCAAAGCGAAAACAAATAAGCGTTCATATTGACATACAACTCAAGCAAGGCATGTCCCTGTTTGAATACGATCAAATGCATGGACTGTTTACAAAAAGAGCCCACATTACACACTAATTATTTCAAAGTGAAGCTCTATCTTAAACATGGCGTTATGCTTAAACATTTAAATGAGGAAAACACTTTAATCTATATTTAAACTGACAGTCACCGTAAGCGACCATTAACAAGAAGACTAACACTAGGTCTTAAAAGCAAACGGTAGCTTGATACATATCGAATTATTGCAGAGAGCTCTTATATGAGCTTTGTGCACCACTGTCACCCTGCATTAAGCAATCACCTGTTGTTTAAGACTCCCATATCCAATTCACCCTTTCAAACCCTGCAGTGTCGTTGGCAAATAGTGTAGACCCAGATTAGAGGGTTCCTAGAAGAGCCATCTGAACAGGGTCTGCCCTTTTTGTCATTCATAATCATCTAGCAAATACGCCTTTCATACCCAGTGCACTGGACTTCACAGTTAAACACAGATTAACTAGTCCACTTTGATTATTTAGAAACGGTTTAGAAACTGTCGCTTACTGCAGGATTCTACTGTATTCCAATGAACGTCTTCCAGTTCTAATGAGGAACTATGTGCATATTCGAAGCCCACCATTGTATTTTGGCACCTTAATTAACCCTTTCAACCCTAATATTTCAGTGAAATAACCCGTCAACGTTTAACTATAATGTCCACACAGTATGAAAGGTTTAAACTTGTTAGATTCTAAAGTCACAACATTGGGTTGGGTTTAGAAATTGCGAGTTTAGTATCTTATTACGCACATTTATCTGTTGCTCTGATATATAGTGTTAACCCTTCTCTTGCTGAATTTTAAAATACATTTCTCCTTCTTTACCCATGCCCTGTTGTATAATTACATATATCTTCACTGTGTACAAGTATTTCGCTGTGCAATCACTGCTGTGGCGTGCACTGGTTGCACAATCAACTTGTAAATAGTGCAGACCCTGATGAGACAGCTCCTGCAGGAGCTGTCTCATCTGGGTCTTCAATATTTACAGGTAGGTATATTGACGTGAATAGCAAGCGAATGGTTAATTTATTACAGGGTTGTCCCTATCTGGCATATTAAACTTTTGACTGATGCGACAGGATAAATGATAACCTACGCAAGCAGTCTGGATCAAGATGAGACAGGATCTAAACCTTTTGATACTCTGGTCGTGTTATTGAAAATAAATGCAAGACAAATAAACTGTGACAACTGAAGTCGGTACCATCGTTTACCAACATTTAGCATAAAAAGTATTCTAATTAATATTCATGATGCCATTATTTCTTGCATGGATATTTATTGAGTACAGGTTTATGGTAATAAGGACATATCCGCTGTGAATAGCACCGCGGTGGTGTTTCTACCTACATACACTGTCACTATAGTGATCTTTTTACGATTACGAGTCCAAGATGTATTGCCAAGAAGCCTTTCAAACAAGTTTCGTTTCGAGACTGTCAGTATTAGTTATATCTAACTGTTCCCAATGGTATGTAGTGGCGTGATCATGAATGTGTAGGATTAGTGTTCTTTGTTGAGAAAACACTGTCGCTACACTCTCTGATATTGTCATAAAACACAAACTGTTGGGAAAAATAACAAAATAATGGAGAAACACTGCAAATTGTGTAACACAACACAATACTCGTCTTTCCAAGGTCGAAATATAGTATATGCCTCTTTTATAGAAAAATCAATTAGAGAAACAAACAGTATTGCTGAGTTACCGCTCGACATCGTATAAGCTCAAACCTACATATGTGTGATAGTCCAGATGTATGTACTGTATGGCCTGACATTTTCATGTGCACAAAAACTTTAATTCATTAATATATACGCATTTCTACGCCTATGCAAACAGAGTAGAGTAGAGCTCCTATTGGAGCCTTCTGATCAGGGGACTCTGTTTGTTTATGTTACATGTATAATATAGATTATGATTCCACAATTCTTACCATGACCAAAGATGCCTGTGTTCATGTGACATTATAATTGTCAATCTAAATAATATTCATGATGGCCTTTTATAACATAACTCGTGGCTTCAGCGTGACGTAACACTATCATTTATTTTTTGATAATCATGGGCATATATTCACTAGTGAATAACATTCGAACGACCGAATGACATTCGAACGATTCATACGCGCTGTCAAAACAAACTGGCGGACGGTGGTCGACCTACCTGTCCACGATTGAGTCACGATAGATGGCAAAGGATTGTTGGCACTTGCGCCGTAATTTCGATAAAATAATACAAATTGTAATCGCTGTCAGGAATCATATACAAAATGTATGCCAAAAAAGACCTACCAGCTACTCTGACCCATACAATCCATTCTACATTTAAAATGCCTCCTCAACTTTGCATTTTCTTCACCGTATGTCCTTTTGTTTATGCAGATTTCTACTCATACAAATATCTCATCAATCAACAACTATAGTCATCTGAATCCAGCACAGCACAAACATATTTCAAATATGCTATACTCACTAACTCAGCTGATCGCGAAAATCTTCCTCCTGTTGCAACACATTTTATGCAGCAGTTCGTACTAAATCTTTTGTCCATTTCAAACATTTTCACTGAACTTGAATCGAGATTTTTTTCTTGGTGGAAATGTCCATGTCCATGTGTATACATACAACACTAATGAAGGGCTTAATATACCAAAATGAAGGCGCATTTCGAATCCCATTGACAGTGAGTGTCGGACATGTTGGCGACTGTATGTGGGTCTTCATGTAAATGGCGCTCTTTACATAGACACAATGTGTGTACAATGACGTCATAATGTGACGTGTTTGTAACTATGTATGTCAAAACTGTAACTCAAAATTTATTTTGACGTGGTTCTGTATGTTTTTGTATCATAAACTATCACAGTTAAATTGAATACCAGAGAGGTCTGAATTAGATCCTGGTTGATATGACAGTAAGGGAAAAAAAAGTTGGAAAATTTGGACCTACTTTGTCCCAGTTACCTAGCGAACCTAATAACACATTTCATTCATCATTTCTATATGTAAGGAGAATTTATAACAATCCACGTTACTTCTGAAATATTGGCTGTAAATAACATTTGTGTGTGTTATGTTATAAATAGGATCTTGCATTCGTGTTCATGATTATTGGATTTATTAAATTCGTCTTTTTAAAACGATAAAAAAAACTCGCTAAAGCTCGTTTTTTATCATTTTAAAAAGACTCATTTAATAAATCCAATCATCAAGAACACTCATGTAAGATCCTCTATATATCTTCCATAAATATGCATAGAGTAAAGGGTTAACATATGTACTGGTTTGTGATTGGTCTTGCAGTCTAATCTGAGCCTCATCAAGATCCAAACTGTGTGACATGCTGGTATTTTATGTACAGAAAAACAATATACAGCAAAACCCCTCTAGAGAAACCGGAAGTTTAACAAAGAAGAATTTAGTTTTTTATGCTTTTGAATGCTTAATGCATGGTGAAACTCGTGCAGCAATTTCATTTGGGAGCTTTCTGCACGACGTCCATCCTGTATTAGGCTATTATCTCTATTTAAAACCAGTACTGATGTTAATTTTGTTTGTCCAGTTTAGATGGGCTTTATTGCAAATATTCCTTGTATTGCATTTTGCCAATAAAAAGGGACAATACAATAAATATGCAAACAAAACTGTGCGCACAATGCTTAATCCTTTACCTCATGAATATTCATGAAAATAATAACGACATAATGAATATTTATCAGCTGCATTTTTAATGGTGTTTAAATGTAAAATGACATTTTGGCAAAGTCAGAAACTGTGGAATCAAATTCATATTATTTCATAAGCAAACAGAACATACCCTGATCAGACGGCTCGTACAGGATCTGATCTGGATCTACCATGTTTGCAAAGCGTCACACGGCTCCCGTTCCAGGAAACGGGTTAAGGTATTAACTAATTCTCTCCTAGACTATTTTAGACCCAACCTCTTTGAATAAATCTACCGAAAAGGAGCATTATCTAGAGAAAAGGAAATGTTTAGACTTGTGTAGTTCTGAAACCATTGTGATAAATAGAGCATTTGCTCCTTAGGTTTCAAAATGTGAATTTTATAGAGAAGCAAAAATGCGTCACTAGAGGGTAATGTGTTAACACATATTTTGCATTGATCAAAGTCAGAAACGACTGGAGGAGAGATTTTAGAAAACATAGATGAAATAGTTCTTGTAACATACACAAAACATTCGTTACATAATTTTCACATCTGTAACAAGATGCCTTCAAACTTTAGAGCTGAATGTGCATCTTTCGTAATATCAATTATTAGCCCTTACAGTATGGGACACGAGTAAACAATGTACTTTGCAATCAGTGTAGACCCAAATGAGAGGGATCACAGAGGAGCACTCTCATCGGGGTCTGCACTGTTTGTCATGTTACACTTTTCTTTAGAAAAATCCCTAAATATTCACCGTAACGTTGACCTGTTTGAATTTTGGAAGAGTTCATTTGAAAATTCAGCGTTGTAAGGGTTAACGATTAATGTAACAGAATTAGTGCTAGAAAATTCAATATGACCATGTTTGGAATTCAGTATATGAAACATGTTATTATATCTACGAAATGGTGTATCTTTATCAACCCTTAGTCTGATGTGAAAACATAATGTCTACTGATAATGCGATCTGGTGAAATTTTGACTGCACCAAACAGGTTGGAACCAGATGAGACGCCGAGTTACTCGGCATCTCATCAGGATCCAAGCTGTTTGCAGATGACGGTTATGTCTTGGATAGTTGAATTAGGGTTAAGTACGGACCCAACTGGAATTAACAGTTATGTGCCCAGCTCTACCGCAGCGTCATATAAATCATCTGTATCAAAACATTCATTCTTTATATACTTGTTGTTATGGCAACCGTGGCCGTACGAATAAAAACTCCAGAGATATTTAAAGTTTCGATCAATGCGTGTTCTTTTGATGGTGTATGATTAGATTTGTCACCGTCATATCTCAAACTAGTGTTTTGTCATTGTTTTTTGTATTGCATGAACTACATTCGAAAGCGGGATCGAGTGTTCTGGAATTTACAAATAAAACAATGCACACCCAAAGCAGATGGCTCAGAGAGGAGCCCTCTGATCAGGGTCTTCTTTTAATACTCTCAGTCAGAGAGCTTCATGTAGAACTTCCGTCCTGCATTTAGCTATATTCCGCCCTAACCGCTTACTCCATAATTATGGCTTTCTACGTCTTTGTCAACAGAGTAGACCCAGATCAGACGGATCCTATAGGAAATGTCTGATCTAATTCTGCTCTAATTGCTTATGATAAACATGTAATATAAATGATTATGAGTCTATAGTTCCTACCATGGCCAAACATTCCAGTGTCCATGTACGATTATAACAATCCAATTAATATCCACGATGTTATCGTAGCCCCATGTACAATGTAGTTCAAATTGAACATCGATATCCCGAACTCAGATAATTCGACCTTCGAGATAACTAAACGCTCGGTCCTACTAACATTTACAAAATAGAATTATTGTAACATGTGTCTTATTCGAATTTAGAAACACATGTGACAGCATGTAATGCAGGTCTAAATTAAAATAAAGGTACTGCTGAAATACATTAAGTCGTGGACTTGAGAAAGTGTCTAGATTAGAAATCGGATGACTCGATCTCCTATTATCTCGATGTAATTTGTATGGTACCTTGTAGTTCAATATACAATGTATAGAGGTTCAACTGTATATAGTCTCGATCAAATGTAGATGTACATGTATACACTATCTAATCTGTAATCCCCCATCCTCCAAAACACGCACTGGTTAATTTGTTCTCAATATTGTCTTGTTGAATTAGAAACAGTGTTTTTGTGGTTACATTGATCAAATTTTCTGGAGAATAAAGCATTTGGCACATGACTAAGCACGTGATTTATTGCCTAAAAATCATTTAGGCCGATATCGACCATTGGAATCTACACGCTACACTGCTCAAAACAATTTCAAGGGACAACACTGAACTTGAAAGAAGGGTTTATATTAATTGGGTATCATATAGCATATACTGTAGATATACAACAGAAGAGCAAATACGACTAAGTGCTTTTAGTAATTGGTATTCCGTTTCAAGCAAAATCCTTTACCTTGTGAATAGTTATGTAAAACTAATGACACCGAGAATATGCAATAGCAGAATATCTGTAGTTGTAGATGAACACTGTATTATTTACAGTAAAACCTCTCTATAACGGCCACTAAATTGTGTTAATTCGTTGGTATTTAGGACAGGTGGCTGCTTAAAGCAAGGTGAAAGTAGAACAAAACGCTCCTAGGAGCATTTTGTTTTACTTTCACCATGCTTTAAGCAGCCACCTGCATTTCACACAACATACTTGATGTAATTTAGTGGTCGTTATAGAGAATTTTTACTGTATATTATTTTATTAGTAAACAGAGCAGGTCCTCATAAGATTCGCTCGTGCAGGAGCCATCTGATCTGGGACTGCTGTTTGCAAAGGCGTTAAAACATCTACATCAGCTACATGTAAAAGTTTGATTAAAATTAACATTTACAGTAAAACTTCTCTAAACCCAGACGTTCAATTTAGTATAAATGTCGGTATCGGAGACAGTAGCAGCTTAATCCAGCGTGAATGACTCTCACCTAGCATCAGGCAGCCACCTGCCTAAAAATATCTGAATTCTTCCCCACTAGAATTCTAGTTTAGAGGATTTGTACTATACAGTAAAACCTCTCTGGAGCGGAATTGTAGTCAAATTCAGAATTGGACTAATGCCTGAGTAGGCGAACACAATACAACCTGTCTATAACGGCCAGTAAATTGTGTAAATTATTTGGTATTTCGGGCAGGTGGCGGCTTAAAGCAAGGTGAAAGTAAAACAAAACGCTCCTGTAGGAGCGTTCTGTTTTATTTTCACTTTGCTTTAAACAGTCACCTGTCTTTAACACAACATGCGCGATGTAATTTAATGGCCGTTATAGAGAGGTTTTAGTGTATTTGCGTGTAGAGTTATTTTACATAAATATTGTCAAGCCAGTGTTTCAATTATATTTATGCAAGTTTTTGTTAATACACAGGTTGCAGTAGTAACATATACATTAAATCCCCTCTAAACCGTAATTCTAGTAGAGAAGAATTTAGATACTTTTAGGCAAATGACTGCTTACATGTAATGCCGGACGAAAGTCATACAGAAAGCTCCTATAGAAGCTTTCTGCATGGCTGTCAGCCTACATTAAGCTGTCATCTGTCTCCTAGACCGATATTCATATCATACTAAATTAAACGTCCGGTTTAGAGGGTTTTTACTGTATGAGCATCTGTACTGTGTTTCCTGACTTATCGATTGTGGGAAACTCCTTTGCGAATTATTGGAAAATCGCTCGCTCTCGTGGAGTGAAATTGGGCGAGTGCATGCACATTTTGATTTGAATGGGGTTAAATTGGCCTAGATAATTTGCATGAACACTTAGTGGCGGTTTAGAAACTTGGTTTTGTATAGATACATAGTCTGCCTAAATCCGATGTTTCTTTTTCTTTCTTGAGGATTTGTAAGCGGAAACATAACTATTGAACTATCTTCATGCTTAGCGCGACCTGGTCCCGATGTTACAATACATTTGTTTGAGACTTTCAGTCTGAACTTATTCTCGAGCATCTGGGTCCAAGGTTATAAAACTTCTGAATCTGAGTCTGAAATCATTCTCAAGTATCTGATTGGCCAGATTCTGAGCAAGCTCAGAATCTGACCAATCAGATACCTGAGAATGATTCCAAACTCAAGCAAAACGCTTTATAACATCGGAGCCTGATTGGTAAGATTCTGAGCTTGATCATATTCAGACCTATCAGAGACTGGAGAATGATCTCGGACTCAAACATCAAAGTTTTATAACCTTGGGCCTAGACTGTAATAAGCAAACAGCTTGGAGTAACCCGGTGTCTCATCAGAATCTAAGCTGTTTGATACTAAGTTAATAGTTTCTAAGTAAATATGCCTTTCTACACCTTTGCAAATAGAGTAGACTCAGATCAGACTGCTCCTGTAGGAGTCGTCTGATCAGGGTCTTCTATGTGCGCTTATTATATAATATAGGTACATGTATGCCTCTGCCTTTGATTTAACCATGCATTAAGCCCCATATCATTTACAGTACACTCGTCCAAAAAGATTCGGAAGCCGTCCATTTGTTATCGCAAACAAAGAATTCAGTAAAAACCCGCTAAACCGGAAATTGAGTGAGCTTTCTTTTATCCTGCCTTAAGCTGCCACATGTCTTACATACCGGGAAAGGGGAGGGGGTATTACTGTATACTGGAATAAATTACTGACATCCGTGGGGTTATGGTTCAGAAAACAATATTGACTCTGATCAGAGGGCTCCTCAAGCAGCACTCTGATCTGGGTCAAGGTTGTTTGCCTATGTACCATCTATGTAATCGCGGGCGTTAATGGATTAATTCAATGTCCCATAGTATAATTGCTAACATTACCAGCATCAAATATAAAAATAAAGCACCTCAAAACGACCAACACGCATGCAAAACATACATATTTGCGCCTACAAGCACGCAAAAAAGCCACTTCCTATATGGATCAGTCAGTAGGTGCATATCATAGATTTCTGATAAAATACAATATCAAACGCAATTCTGCAATGGTAAATTTTGTCCTCCGATCAAACTTTAGTCGGCTACTGTTAACCCATTATACTATTTTTTCTTTCAACTTCTTTGAATAAATCTACCGAAAAGGAACATTTACTAGAGGAAAATGGTTGTTACAGATTAGAATTGTGTAGTTTTGAAACCAATGTGATAAATAGAGCATTTACTCCTGTTTTCCCAATGGTTTCAAAAAATGATATTTACATAGGCATCAAAAGTCCTTATTCAGCTATCAGAACTCTACTGGCATTTGCAAATACAGTAAAACCTCTCTATAACGACAACTTGTGTTAATTAGTTTGTATTTAGGGAAGGTGGCTGCTTAAAGCAAGGTGAAAGTAAAACAGAACGCTCCTAGAGGTACAGTAAAACCTCTCTATAACGACAACTTGTGTTAATTAGTTTGTATTTAGGGAAGGTGGCTGCTTAAAGCAAGGTGAAAGTAAAACAGAACGCTCCTAGAGGAGCGTTCTGTTTTACTTTCACCTTGCTTTAAGCAGCCATCTGCCTTTAACACAATTTTTTTATGTAATTTAGCGGCCGTTATAGAGAGGTTTCACTGTACCTTGGATCCAGATGAGACGCCGAGTATCACGGATCCTCATCAGGATCCAATCTGTTTGAAACTGTGCCAATACATGCAATGTTTTAAAATGCTAAATGGAATCGAAAAGTAGTCAAATTGCACAAGATCCAAAGTTGATCTTTTAATAGTTGATAAATCTTTTAGAGCAGGGTAGCGGTTAAAGTATATTTTGACTTGTTATTGGTATTTTTTAAAATATGGACAGATACAGCTTAGATCCAGATGATATGCACAGCAACGTCTAGATCCAAGGTAATGGGGTTTGCGAGACAGTTGAATTTGTTTCAGTGAATAAGTTCAGATAATCTGTCGGCCATTTTCTTGCTAAAGGTGACTTGCATTTGCGAATAGCTTGACTCTAGATGATATCAGGGTCCAATGTTGTAAAATTCTGAGTATGAGTCTGAGATCATTCAGATGCTTGAGAATGATCTCAGATTCAAGCAAATATTTTATAACCGCGGGACCAGAGCAACAGATGAAGGTACGTACATGTACATAAAAACTAAAATCGTCATTTCTCCACCAAACCCTTGGTGTGATCACTCTTTAGAATCGTCTCTTCGATATATTTTGTTAGATGTGTTCCATCCACATGCAAAATGGATGGGTCCCAAAGTAAGGCCTGGACGGGTTTTCCATAATTACAGTAGAACAAGTCTTAAGCGACCTTATATTGATTGGGTAAAGGAATCTTAAAAAGCAGGTGGTTGCTTAATACAGGGCAAAAGTAATGCAAAAAGCTCCTATAGGAGCTTTTTGCTTTACTTTTGAACTGCATTAAGCTATCACCTGCCTTACAGACCCATAATTATTCTTCATGTTGATGGTTGCTTAAGATAGGTTCCACTGTAATTTATGGAAATGAATGGTTTAACCGTCTTCAATGTACATGTATAGTAGGATGATTATTAGCGCTATTGATTGCTCTTCTCAATGAACCAATTCACTATTTCCAGTGATCGATGGTAAAAGTATCATTACAATGGAATACCATTACACCACAATTGAGTACTAAGTCCATCAAGTATTGCTTATTTAGCTTAAACCATTGAACCCTCTTTCCATGTTCTATGTTTATTCCAAATTTCATTACCTACTGAATATTCACGGAAAAAGTAGTTACAATGAAATATGGAGAGTGGAAAATTGTAGCCATTTTAGAAACTAAAGAAACAGGTCTTTCAAATTACATTAGCATACAGAGCAGAGCCTGATCAGACGGTTCCTATAGGAGCCGTCTGATATGGGTCTTCTTTGCTTGCAAATGCGTGAAAACGGGTTAGAATGATAAGTTTTATGATGGCATTTGTACACCTTCTGGCTATGGTAAAAACTGTACAAACAAATCTACATATCTTCGTAAGCAGACAGTGTAGATCCTGATCACGTTGGGAGTCGTCTCTCTTAGCAAAGACACCAGAAGGCGTCTGTTCCAGGTAAATGTACAGGATTGATTGCAAAACAAAACCGACACATTTTCTTTAATTTTCATCTTATTAACTTTTCATTTACATAAGACGCGTTTCAAAATGATAATAAATCAAAATCATTTTCAAAATTGCAATGGCAATCTGAAATTGATGTTTTGATTTATCTGTTATAGGCTTCATGCTAAGCTAACCAGAAAACAACCCAGGAGATAAATTTGCAAAGTAATGGAGTTTCTTCTATTTTAGTTCAAACCACGATAATTAAAAGAGAGTTAAGCAAATGAGATACAAATAACATTCAGTTACTCCATGAATATTCATGAAAGCAATAATAGCATCATAAATATTAATTAGATTAATTGTTATAACAGCACATGAACAGAGGAAGTTTTGGCCATGACAGAAACTGTAGAATCATAACTACAGTAAAACCTCTCTATAACGGCCACTAAATTGTGCTAACTAGTTGGTATTTTGGGCAGGTGGTTGCTTCCTATAGGAGCGTTCTGTTTTACTTTCACCTTTCTTTAAGCATCCACCTGCATTTAACACAATATACTTAATGTAATTTAGTGGTCATTATAGAGAGGTTTTACTGTATATTATTTCATAAACAAACACAGCTGATCCTGATCAGACGGCTCCTATAGGGGCCGTCTGATCTGAGTCTACTTGTTTGCAAAGGCGTATTTATGGAGTAAAGGGTTAGGGAAAGGCATGGAAAACGGGAACAGAGAACAGACATATTACGGGAAGATAGAACAGACATATTACGGGAACATAGAACAGACATATTACGGGAACATAGAACAGACATATTACGGGAACATAGAACAGACATATTACGGGAACATAGAACAGACATATTACGGGAACACAGAACAGAAATATTACGGGAACATAGAACAGACATATTACGGGAACATAGAACAGACATATTACGGGAACATAGAACAGAAATATTACGGGAACATAGAACAGACATATTACGGGAACATAGAACAGACATATTACGGGAACATAGAACAGACATATTACGGGAACATAGAACAGACATATTACGGGAACATAGAACAGACATATTACGGGAACATAGAACAGACATATTACGGGAACATAGAACAGACATATTACGGGAACATAGAACAGACATATTACGGGTACATAGAACAGACATATTACGGGAACATAGAACAGACATATTACGGGAACATAGAAAAGACATACTACGGGAACATAGAACAGACATACTACGGGAACATAGAACAGACATATTACGGGTACATAGAACAGACATATTCCTGTCGACTACGGTAAAACCAATGTAAAACGGATCTAGGTCTACTTTGTCGACAAAGGCGTGGGCATGCGTACAGTAAAACCTCTCTATAACGACCACAAAATTACATAAAGTATCTTATGTTAAAAGGCAGGCGGATGCATAAAGCAAGGTGAAAGTAAAACAGAATGCTCCTATATAGGAGTTTTCTGTTTTACTTTCACCTTGCTTTAAGCAACCACCTGCCCAAAATATCAACTAATGAACACAATTTAGTGACCGTTATAGAAAGGTTTTACTGTATTTATGGAGTAAAGGAAAATGTTACATCTTTATCTGATACCTATTCTTGGAAGAAACATTTATATTATGAATATAACTTCAGTTTAGAACAACATACATTGGCGCCAGCAACCCTTTATATTTAGATATATACTATTTCATAACCGAACAGACCAGACCATTATCAGACGGCTCCTAGAGAAGTCTACTCAGTCTTTAGTCTACTACTTCAGTCTACTCAGTTTGGAAAGACGTATTTATGGAGTAAAGGGTTAGGGAAAGGCATGGAAAACGGGAACAGAGAACAGACATATTACGGGAAGATAGAACAGAAATATTACGGGAAGATAGAACAGAAATATTACGGGAACATAGAACAGACATATTACGGGAACATAGAACAGACATATTACGGGAACATAGAACAGACATATTACGGGAACATAGAACAGACATATTACGGGAACACAGAACAGAAATATTACGGGAACATAGAACAGACATATTACGGGAACATAGAACAGACATATTACGGGAACATAGAACAGACATATTACGGGAACATAGAACAGACATATTACGGGAACATAGAACAGACATATTACGGGTACATAGAACAGACATATTACGGGAACATAGAACAGACATATTACGGGTACATGGAAAAGACATACTACGGGAACATAGAACAGACATACTACGGGAACATAGAACAGACATATTACGGGTACATAGAACAGACATATTCCTGTCGACTACGGTAAAACCAATGTAAAACGGATCTAGGTCTACTTTGTCGGCAAAGGCGTGGGCATGCGTACAGTAAAACCTCTCTATAACGACCACTAAATTACATAAAGTATCTTATGTTAAAGGCAGGCGGATGCATAAAGCAAGGTGAAAGTAAAACAGAATGCTCCTATATAGGAGTTTTCTGTTTTACTTTCACCTTGCTTTAAGCAACCACCTGCCCAAAATATCAACTAATGAACACAATTTAGTGACCGTTATAGAAAGGTTTTACTGTATTTATGGAGTAAAGGAAAATGTTACATCTTTATCTGATACCTATTCTTGGAAGAAACATTTATATTATGAATATAACTTCAGTTTAGAACAACATACATTGGCGCCAGCAACCCTTTATATTTAGATATATACTATTTCATAACCGAACAGACCAGACCATTATCAGACGGCTCCTAGAGAAGTCTACTCAGTCTTTAGTCTACTACTTCAGTCTACTCAGTTTGGAAAGACGTTACATGTATAAGGTTCCTTATGATGTAACTACAATAAAACCTCTCTATAGCGACCATTAAATTGTGTTATTTAGTTGGTATTTAGAGCAGGTGGCTGCCTAGTGCTTAAAGCATGGTGAAAGTAAAACAGAACGCTCCCATAGGAGCGTTCTGTTTTATTTTCACCTTGCTTTAAGCAGCCACCTGCCTTTAACACAAAATAAATTATGTAATTTAGTGGTCGTTATAGAGAGTTTTTTTACTGTAGTTAAACAAGTGAGATCCCAGTGTCATAATGAGACACGGTGCTATATTGTCCTAATTCGCTAAGTTTTACGTGATAGTTGCACCACAATACACATAGTAACCCATTCCCTCATACTGGCTCCTTTTGACGCCTCTGTAAAAATGTCATTTTTAAACCATTGTGATAAATAGAGCATTTGCTCCTATGGATTCTACATATTTTCTTTTTCTCTGGAACATGCTCCTTTTCGGTAGATTCATTTAAATATCCCGGTCTAAAAATAGTCTAAGAGGGAATGTGTTAAAGGGTTCATGACACATTTAACATTTAACTGATGATAAGAAATAATGACATCATGAATATTAAATAGATGAATATTTGTAATGACATATGAACACTGGAAGTTCCGGCTTTGTCTGAAACCGTGGAATCCTATGTACACATGTTCATGTATTATTCCAAACTCATAGAGAGCAGACTCTAATCAAACAGTTCATACATGTATAAGAGCTGTGTGATCTGAGTCTACTCTTTTTGCAAATACATAAGATGCATATCTACAGGATAAGATGCATCTCCACAATGGATGAAATGATTAACTGGTACATATTAATTGTCGTCCGCACAAAATGTCACCTACAACAATTTAAGTTTTAAGTATGTTTTCTCTTTCTTCAAATATACTTATGTTAAACAGTTTGGATCCAAACTTTTTGTAATAACAAACTCCCTGTTAGCGTGATGGAAGCTAGTATAGAAGGAGACAATCAATAACTTATGTAAGAAACTCAGGATAGTAATAATCAATACAGGGCAATGTTTGACATGCAATTGCAATTTGTGGAAACCATCATGAAGTGTGTCGCTTTTGAAGTTTGATGTTTAAATAACCAAATATTGTAGGGTCAATAAATCTTGTTCACGTAGAAATGTAATAATTTCAAGAGACTCTGAAAAATCTAAAACCCGTAGACGTCCATAAACTGTGCAAATAAATAAAAAATGAATACCATGGAATATAAACAGAGACTGGATTTCTGTTTTAACCATTTTCCTGCTCTGTATTCATGTAAGAACACTTTTAGCTGAAGTTTTATAACGTAAACGTTTAAAGGATTTCTTTTGCTTTAACAAAAACTGTAGACCCAGGTCTGTATCATGTCCCAAATAATCAGAGCAGACCCTGATCAGACGGCTCCTATAGGAGTCATCTGATCTGGGTCTGCTCTGTTTGCAAATGTGTGAAAATGCATTTATATGAAAGAAATGTTTAATATTTAGCCAGTTTTACAAATGATGCGCGCTTAAACTCACACTTGTTACAACTTTGACCTGCTTTCGATTTGTTACATATGTTCTCAAGATATTGACCGAGTATCAAACCGACTAAGTCCTGAGGGTCACGACGTAAAGCTGACTGGCATAGTAGTAAATGGTGTACAGTAAAACCCCTCTAAACCGGACGTTAAAATTAGCATAAATGTCGGTCTTGGAAACAGGTGGCAGCATAATGCAGGATGAAAGTCTTGCAGAAAGCTCCTCTAGGAGCTTTCTGCATGACTTTCACCCTGCATTAAGCAGCCACATGCTTAAAAATAGATAAATTATTCTGTACTAGAAATCCGGTTGAGAGTGGTTTCATTGTAAATCATGATACAACGGCTCCTTCAGATCTCGGTCTTCGCTATTTGTCTATGTTTACCTGTCCCAATTAGGGCAACTGCTGTATTATATGGCGAAAAAGGTATTTGGATAGAAATATAAAAAATGAGTTTGAGATATAGATTTAAAGACGCTGCAAGACTTAAACCTTTCCGTCGTATAAACGCCTTTTCACGCATTTGCAAACATAATAGAACTAGGTAAGACGGCTCTGTTTGCTTATGGAATTTGATATACATGTTTCTTTAGTTTCTAAAATGGCTACAATCTTCCACCTTCCATATTTCATTATAACTAGTTTGTCCATGAATATTCAGTGGGTATTGGGATTTGAAATGCACGTAGAACAGGTAACGGGTTAAAAAGCACTACCGTACATAAAGGCAGATAATGACGGCAAAACATGCATGTTACACACACAAGTAGCGTAATCCATCTGACTTGCAATGCTTATGTGTGTACAATAAACCCCAGTAAACCAGAACTCTAATAGTGACGAATTAATATACATTTTGACAGTTGGTTGCTTAATGCTGGGTGAAAGTCATGCAGGAAGCTCCTAGAGGAGATCCATGACTTTCATCCTGCATTAAGCTGCCACCTATCCCCAAGACCAATATTCATACTAAATTCAACGTCCGGTTTAGAGGGGTATTATTGTATACAAATGGAAAATTCTATTGGACCCCGCCAAGATGCGCTCAATTTCCTCTATATAACACGATTTATTTTTTCGTTTTTACCCATAATTTGAATCCATACAGTCTGGCAAGACATTAAGAAACATATTTAAAATTGACAGTTCGTGAATTACTGTAGTCCCAATGACGTCATATCGAGAAATATCTTAAAACTATAAGTCGGTTTTACCCTTCTGGCGTAAAACAAATTTCATCTGCTACATGTAGAAATGTCGTGGTCTTACAGAATTCAAAGTGGGGTTTTCACCACTTTATCGTGGTCCCTAGACTTTCAAAGTGGCGTTTTCGCCACTTTCCTTGCACATGAACAGAATGTCAAACAGTTTGGATCCTTTACTCTTTCGCTGCCAAATTTTGTCGTCTGCAATTGTGTCGTCTGCTACAGTTTTTATTTGTTATTTTTCTCCATTTTTTTAAACAATCACAGTAACAAACAGTTTGGATCCTGATGAGACGCCGAGTTATTCGGCGTCTCATCTGGATCCAAACTGTTTGTATAGGTAATCACAGATGCGACATTGGCAGCAAAACGTTAAAAAGACGCAGAATTACTCAGGGTCTCCTCTGTATCCAGACTATTTCCGGATACTTTCACAGATTTGCCTGTGACATTGACAGAGTTAAGGGTACCCGCGATACAAGAATGGACTTAACACTTGGCTTGCTATTCACGTCAATATACCTACCGGTAAATAGTGAATACCCAGATGAGACAGCTCCTGCAGGAGCTGTCTCATCAGGTCTGCACTGTTTACAAGTTGATTGTGCAACCAATGCACTCCACAGCAGTGATTGCACAGCGAAATACCTGTACACAGTGAAGATATATGTAATTATACAACAGGGCATGGGTAAAGAAGGGAGTGTATTTTAAAATTCAGCAAACGAAGGGTTAACATCGGAATCATTCAAGTGGACTCCCTCTCCACACATGTTCAACCTAAACTTACATGTAACACATGGTATTGAGAAAGGTAAATAACTGCAACAAGTGACATTAATCTGTACGTTTAACCTGACATTTAACAATGATATCTATGTTAAAAGGTTACCATACAGAAAACTAAACGCTGCCTCGATGAATTGAAACATGTACAGTAACCCCTATCTGAAGCATATGCATCTTTAACCATTTCGGCGCCAAATTTCTAAGTGTCGTCTGCAATCCGGTTTTGTTAAATAATTTAGTAAAATAAGGAAATGAGATAAATAAAATGCAAATTTCAGAGGAATAAAGCACAGATATAGAAATAGAGTTCGAGACAAACAGTGAAGTCTCTGATCAGACGCCGTCTTGAAAAGGCGGCGTCTGATCTGGGACTACACTATTTGTCGTGGTGCGTTTTGCGACATTGGCGAGGAAAGGGCTACAAACAGGTATCTGCTCAATGTGGAACTAAAACAATGCACAGAGCTCCTACATGAGCTTTCTGCATACATTTCGTTCTACATTAAGCTACCACCTTCCTCTAATTCCAACAACTAGACTTATTTTGGTGGTCGCATTAGAGGAGCTTTACTATACAGCCACGGTAGAACCTGTCTTAAGCGACCTAAATGGGCTTTCTGCATTAAGCAATCACCTGTTGTTTAAGACTCCTCTGTTCAATAATGACTGGTCGCTTAAGACAGGTTCTACTGCATTATTTGATAACCAAAACACCCGGACTATTTTCCCAAATCGCATAATCTCCTTATATATTGTATACTTCAGTTCAGAAGGGTTTACTAAATACCCTAATTACATAAGAGTACTCCCTCTGACCCCTCCACCCGGCCATTAACCCTTCCCTTGCTATTCACGTCAATATATCTACCTGTACATAGTGAAGACCCAGATGAGACAGCTCCTGCAGAAGCTGTCTCATCAGGGTCTGCACTATTTACAAATGGATTGTGCAACCAGTGCACTCCGTAGCAGTCATTGCACAGCGGAATACCTGTACACAGTGAAGATATATGTAAATATACAACAGGGCATGGGTAAAGAAGGAGAAATGTATTTTTAAAATTCAGCAAGCGAAGGGTTAAGTCTGCATGTTACATACACAGGCAGCGAAACCCATTTCGCATGGTTTAGAGTACTTTGCATTAGATCGCTGTATAATGTAGTACTGTATTTGTATTACTGTGAGTTACGCAGATTCCTTGTCTCCTTATGTTTAATCGGCAGTATTTGCACATTTGTCTTTTTCACTGAGAACTCCAGGCAAAACCACATTTAGCAGTCAAATAAATCATCTCAATGCATTGTTGTTGACACAGCAGAAGTGTTTCTGCGTCTTTATCAAAGAGCTTAGACAAAGCCATCATTACAGCTGCTTGAGGATTCAAGTGCCATAATAAAGTGTGATGCCTTAACTATTTGAGCTTTAACATTGAATAACTTGTTTCATTAGGGCGGTTACGGTACAGGCTCTGGTTCCGAGGTTGTAAACTTTTGAGTTTTAGTTTAATCTCAAGTATCTGATTGGTTAGATTTTGAGTTTACTCAAAATCTGACCAATCAGATGATTGACAATGAATTCAGACCCAAGCAACATGTTTCTTAACGTCAGGACCAGGTTATTTGCCAACCCAACAGATGGTATAGGCTTGCCATTGATAACAGCAGGTAACATTTATAACCACTCAGCAGCGATCACTCAACAGAATGCAAATGATTGCAGATGTTATAGGAAGCTTAATGCAAGCCATGCAGAAATACTTAAGCAAATGTAGGGTTTTAAAGACACCAATACGCAATCCATCACCAGGAAGAATAAACTGAAAGTTGACTGCAGATGTACACATGCCAGTGGTAAACTGGAGTCATCGGTGTCCAAAATGTTGTGGCTGCAATTAAATATGTGACATGATGTGATACATGTCAAAAACCCACAACACTAATAATTACTCGAAGCAGGTCCACGTGTATGCCGGTCGAATGTTTGAATGAATATAAAGTAGAAGCACGTTCTACAGGAGACCTTGGTCCAAGGTTATAACACTTCTGAGCTCAGAATCTGAGACCAATCAGATGCTTGAGAATGATCTCAGACTTAAGCAAAAAACATTATAACACTGGAGCCAGACATGCGGTCCACGTAAAATGTATCATCCAGTATTTATATATTAACCATAGGGTAGAAGTCACAGACAAAGAATTAATTGGAATTCAATGTTTTAATCCAAAGGAAAAAAGCATGCGACCAAAACCATGTATGCGCATTTAAGAACAAGGAATGCAGACAGCAGATAATATATATGCACAGTTTAGAACAATGAAGCAGACAAAAAAAAACATGTATGCACAGTTTAGGAGAAATAATGCAGACGCCCGAAAACAATGTATGCACATTTTACAAGAAAGAAGATTTTCGGCCGAAAACGTGTACATGTATGCACATTGTTTAAGAAAAAAGGTAGATGACCGACATTTTTAATAAATCAGTAAAACGAATAATCCTATCTGAAAATGTTTGTATAGAGTATAAAGAGTGCTCATGGCCAACGTTTAACTCTTTTGGCGCCAAATTTAAAAGTGTCGTCTGCAATAATAAGTTCATATTAAATATAATTCTAAACTAAATAATAAAGGTTTATTAATAAAACATTTGTTTTTAAAAACCTGTATGCTTGGGCTAAAATAATACAGAAAACAGTGAAGTCCCAGGTCAAATGCCGCCTTAAAAAGGCGGCATCTAACCTGGGACTGCACTGTTTTCAATGGTGAGAACAGGCGACATTGGCACCGAAAGAGTTAAACATGTCTAAAAATATTCATGAATATTTATGTTAGAATAATGACATTATGTATATCAAGTTGCTGAGCAAATGAACAAAAACATATTTGGCCATGTCAGAAACTGCAGAATCATATCTATATAGTCCTGTAAACACACAGACCACACTTAGACTAGATGCCTGTTTATGGAGTAAATGGTTCACCCTTCGCTTGCTGAATTTTAAAATACATTTCTCCTTCTTTACCCATGCCCTGTTGTATAATTACATATATCTTCACTGTGTACAAGTATTTCGCTGTGCAATCACTGCTGTGGAGTGCACTGAATTCACACTCAATTTGTAAATAGTGCAGACCCAGATGAGACAGCTCCTGCAGGAGCTGTCTCATCTGGGTCTTCACTAATTACAGGTAGGTATATTGACGTGAATAGCAAGCGAAGGGTTAACTGAATTTTTATAATGTAGGCGTTACAATGATTCTTTTTGCTATGACAGAAACTATATAATCAGATCTATATCATGTCAAATACAAACAGAGCAGATTCCGATCAGAGGGATCCTATATGAGATGTGATCTGGTTCTACTCTGTTCGCAAATGCATGAAAAAGGGAGAACTGTTCATGTTTGAACCGTATGTTGCTTATTACGTACATAACAATATTAAATCCATTTAGTTCGTGCTTCATGCAATTAAGTTATAATTGCAATCAGAAGAAAATGCAGAATTTGTTTTTATCCAAGAATCTTAATGGCGTATTTTAACCATCTAATCAGTCAAACAATCGCATTACAAACAGAGAATTGCTTGGCAAATTAAATGCCCTCAGCTATTATTGGACAAATCGTTCAATTTCTTCCCACAGTGGTTACTTCCAATTTTCTTCCTGATTAAAACATCTAACCAGAGAATTCGTAGATCCGTAAAGAGACAGCAAATGCTCGTATAGTAGAATTTATTTCATGTACGAATGTCCTGTCGGGATACCATGTAGGTTTGGAACCGACCTTCGACTTGTTTCTCCGTAAACTATATACATGTAGTGAACCATAGTCTCCCAAATAAACGACCCACCACGTTAACCTTTCGCTGCAAAACTCTGTCGTCTGCTAACTTTGTCGTCTGCTGCAAATTTTCATTTTTTTTTATTTTCTTTATTTTTGTTTCAAAAACATAGTAACAGTAACAAACAGTTTGGATCCTGATGAGACGCCGAGTTACTCGGCGTCTCATCTGGATCCAAACTGTTTGTATAGGTAATCACAGATCTGGCATTGGCAGCGAAAGGGTTAAACGTCTCCTTAATACTGGTAAAGGGAAACTATAGATGAATAAAACACTTAAACCTCTACACAATAAACATTAAATATAGACTTATAGTTGTTTTATCCAAATTCATGTGGTAGCTTAAATGCAGCCTGAATGCATTATAGAAAGCTCACAGGAGCTTTCTGCATTGCTTTCATTAAGCGACGGTTTACACAATGCAAGAAGTACGTTTTCAAAGATGGTGCGCCACCGGGGACATTTATAAAAGATACTACTGATTATATACAATCTAGTATATATGGTAGCACAAGCCACCAGACAACCATCCATCGAGTAAGTCTTGTATTCTTGGATTAAGCCTTTACGTCCTAGAGATGCATTTGACGTCTTTGCAAACAGAGACGACCCAGATCGGACGGCTCTTGCAGGAGCCGTCTGACCAGCGTATGTTCTATTTGCTTGTGCCATAATATAGGTCTGAGTCAACAGATTCATTCATGGTTCAAGCATCCCGTGCTCATAATGCAGATATAAAATGACACTAAAAGAATATAGTTAATGGATGGCAAACTTGAATAGAAACGGCAATCAAAACAACGGTAACAAAGGACATATAGACTATAATTATACAGATACATTTCAAACCGAGCATTATATAAAATCTAATTTAAGAAAAGATCAACGTAACATTCTAGCCAAGTTCCGTAGCTGTAACCTTCCTCTAGCAATTGAAACGGAAAGGTACGCCCGTTCTAAAGCCCCGGTGAATCAAAGAACATGTACACTGTAGAAATTGATGACGAAAATCATTTTTAATTAACTGCACCCTTTTCGACGATTTAAGATATATTCTTTTCCGTACAACTTCAGAGGGCAATGTTAACTTTAACACATATAACCCAGAGCAAAATCTTAAATATTGATGACTGCAGATCATTTACAACTTAAACTTGCATATGCTTACAGAAAATGATGACCCGTAGAAATACACCAATTGTATAACCCGTGTGTGCCCAAATTGCTAAATGAAATCGCCCGGTGTTTTTTCTACAGGTCAATTTGATCGTCAGCTGTATGGGGTATCCCTAAATTTCTTGTGTATTTCAGTACATGCCGGGGTATTTGGGCAACAACGAGCGGTACAGGCCCTGATCGGACGGCTCCTATGGAGGCCCTCGAACCAGGGTCTGCATCGTTTGCTTACATCCCAAATGAAAGACAATGGGCACTGATGGGTTTTCTCTATCTTGATAGTTTGTATTACTGTGTTTTTATAACATTTATATAAATAATCTAGTTTTATATGTGATATAAACATTTTTATCCCTCATTGTTTGTAGCGAGTGCTAATATGTTTATTTGGAATCTGATTCTAGATAATACATGATCTCATGAAAACATTTTTAGTCTATGCAGTTTGCACTATATACAATAATTTTAAAGATGATTTTCTGAAGAAGCATCTATATGGTTGGAGAACCATTAGAACGATTAGCGCTTGTTACAATGATTTGAAGTGTAATAGTGTGTATATACGTGGTAACAGTGTCGCATAGGTCGATTAATTAATTCATGGTATTTACCCTTCGCTTGCTATTCACGTCAATATACCTACCTGTAAATAGTGAAGACCCAGATGAGACAGCTCCTGCAGGAGCTGTCTAATCAGGGTCTGCACTATTTACAAATTGATTGTGCAACCAGTGCACTCCACAGCAGTGATTACACAGCGAAATATTTGTACACAGTGAAGATATATGTACTTATACAACAGGACATGGGTAAAGAAGGAGAAATGTATTTTAAAATTTAGCAAGAGAAGGGATAAAGTTTACTAAGAAATATGTATTGTTATTGAACACTGAAACCTTAATATGAGATACTTAAATAAACAACAAAATTGTATTGTAATTGTATAAAAATCAACTTATTAATATTGATTATATCATCATTCTTTACATGAACATTTATACCTGTTCAAAATATTGTTCATTAAGTCAACAGTGAGCAGAAACGGGCGTTAACCCTTTATGTGCATGAAGTTAGCTGCCAGTTGCCAGTTGACAGTTGCCAATTCAATTTTCAATACCTACTGAATATTCATGGACAAAATAGTTACAATGATATATGACAAATGCTAGCCATTTAAGAAAGTGAAGAAATATATATTTCAAATCCCATTAGCAAACAGAGCAGACCCTTATCAGACGGCTCCTATACACGTTTATATGAGGGAAAGGGTTAATTAACACAATCAATCATTTGTCTAATAAAACAAACATTTGTCAAGTATCATTTTTACCAGATCTCATCACAGTTAGCGTTTTTTGTATTACTATTTTCAGAACTCGTCACAGTTAGCGGTTTTCATTCAACAATATCACATTATCCTGATGAACGAAGCAGTTTATTGTTTATTGCAACCAGTAGAACATTTCGAAATTATAGAACAGATGTGCTTTCGCATATATATACACACGCACTGTTTCGAGATATGTCTCTTCATCAAAAGGAATCTGTGAAACTAATATAAATCAATAAAAAGGCGAATAAGGCAGTTTTCAGTTGAATACAACCAAACAGACAAACACTTACAAACATGTTGCATCTACATCAGATGCCGAGTTATTCGGTATTTGGTAAATATAGTAAAACCCCTCTACACCCGAATTCTAGTTGAGAAGAACTTAAATACTTTTAGGCAGGTGGCTGTTTAATCAGGATAAACGTCATGCAGAAAGCTCCTCTAGGAGCTTTCTGCACGAATTTCACTCTGCATTAAGCTGCCACCTGTCTCCAAGATCAATATTTAAACTAAATTGAGCGTCCTGTTTAGAGGGGTTTATGGTACAGTAAATCCTCTCTATACAGGCCACTAAATTGTGTTAATTAGTTGGTATATTAGGACAGGTGGCTGCTTAAAGCAAGGTGAAAGTAAAACAGAACGCTCCTATAGGAGCGTTCTGCTTTACTTTCACCTTGCTTTAAGCAACCACCCGCCTTTAACACAAAATACTTGATGTAGTTTAGTGGCCGTTAAAGAGAGGTTTTATGGTAGTTATTTCATAACTGGGTGAACATATTTGGGTTAGCTCTTTCGCTGCCAATGCCGCACATGTTATTATATATGCAAACAGATTGGATCTAGATGAGACGCCGAGGAACTCGGCAAATCATCAGGATCCAAACTGTTTGTTTACCATTATCTCTCTAATCGCGACCTGACTCACATTTGCATCTACAGTAAACCTCTCTATAACGGCCACTAAATAAATGCCTTTAACACAAAATACTTGATGTAATTTAATGGCCGTTATAGAGAGGTTTTACTGTAGCTGGGTCCAAGCCGAGACCCCGAGCAGCTCGGTGTTTTATTAGGGTCGAGGCTGCTTAACACTCGGTTAATAGTTTTTCAGAACATGAAGTAATCATAATTTCACCAGCTCCAAAATAGAGCATATTATTTTACAGTTGGATAAGAATTATCATACGACAGGCGAGATGTTAGGTTCACAACAATGCTATGATGTAATAAGGCCAGATAGTGGCATCGTTGAATCACTTGTGTACAGTAAATGCTCGCTAATACCACCACTCAAAAGAAGTCTAATTTTGGAGAAAAAAAATCAAAAACGTATTGCTTAGTGCAGGAGAAAAGGTATGCAGAAAGCTTTCTACATTACTTTTGCACTGCATTTACCCTTTGCCTTATATAAGCGCATTTTGACGAATCAGCAAACAGAGTAAACCCAGATCAGACAGCTCCTATAGGAACCGTCTGATCTGGGTCTGCTCTGTTTGCTTACATGTATTCATGGTGTAATATACGAGCCTGTGTTCATATGCCATTATAGAAAACAATCTTATTAATATCTATGACGTCATTATTTCCTACATGAATATTCATCAGGGAAGGGGTTAAACGCTCGCCTGCTTTTGATTTTTCTTCCCCTGAATATAGCAACCTACAGTAAAACCTCTCTATAATGGCCACTAAATTGTGTTAATTAGTTGGTATATTAGGGCAGGTGGCTGCTTAAAGCAAGGTGAAAGTAAAACAGAACGCTCCTACATGTATAGGAGCGTTCTGTTTTACTTTCGCATTTCTATAAGCAACCATCCGCCTTTAACACAAAATACTTGATGTAGTTTAGTGGCCGTTAAAGAGAGATTTTACTGTACTGATTGTACAGATTAATGTTTTGATAAACTATATGGTTGCTTTAGCGAGACTCTGCTGTATCTTTGCTTTTGGAGATAAAAGTCATATAGAATTAGTCTCAATATAAATAAGACAATGTCTTGCTCTAAATACCAAGGGGACACTGTACGCATCAGACAAAGTTTCTACTTTGAGTTCGAATTAAAATATCTCCACTTTAAATTACACAGTGTCTACAGAGTCCCATTTGAAAAAAGAGTAGACTTACACGATATTCAAAGGAGAACAGCCAGGCTTCGTGTCATTAAGGTTTTTATTACTTTTTCGTCTATGCAGAGTAACTTACAGCAAAATTATTCAAATATTTAACCTTTACATCGCGTTGAACAAGACTGTCTGCTTTTTTTAGATCAAGTTTTATTCTACATATAACTACCTATTCGATCAAGCCTTCGAGAAAATATTGCCCGAATATCAAACAGCTTAGATCCCGGTGAGACGCCGAGTTACTCGGCGTCTCATCTGGATCCAAGCTGTTTGCAAATGAGAGTGAGGTCACGAATAGAAGGATAAGAGATAAAAGCTTTGTATCAAAGTCATTTACAGTGTAATGCCGTTTACGTCCGCATTTATAGCCGAACAAAATCTATAGCGTCTGTACAGCTGCAATTAGGTTTCACTAGAACACGTACTCCTACTAAGCGCGACTTGGGTTGCATTTGCAAACGTCTCATCGAGATTCAAGGTGTTTGATGTGTGGTGAATAGTTTCTCAATAGCTTGCGTCATGACAAATACAGTAATAACCTCTCTATAACGACCACTAAATGGTGTTAATTAGTTGGTATTGAGGGCAGGTGGCTGCTTAAAGCAATTTGAAAGTAAAACAGAACGCTCCTATTGGAGCGTTCTGTTTTACTTTCATTTTGCTTTAAGCAGCAACCTGCCTTTAACACAAAATATTTGATGACATTTAGTGGCCGTTATAGAGAGGTTTTACTGTAGTCGCTAGTTTTTTAATATGTTTTTATAGATTCGGAAGTAGTTAAAACTACATCTGGTTCCATTGCTTATAAACTTTTAGTTGAGTCCGAGTTCGTTCTCAAGTGTTTGATTGGTAAGATTTGACCCTGTTGCTCAAATCTGACCAATGAAAAGTTTGAGAACGAACTCAGACTCAACTAAAAAGTTTTATAAGCATGGACCCAGATCTAAATTTGAGCAGACAAGTTTTGTTTTTTTTATTTTAAAAGGGAGATTAAGATTTGTACCTTCAATACTATACGTTGAATAAGGAAATAATCTTGCGATTTTCTCCTGATATATGGCGTCTCTGACTTCTATGTATGCCGTTTGGTCGTGCTGCCATGTTTGTGTTTCATTAGTCGTTTAATAGGAGTCTAATACAACTTAAATTTTGTTATTGTGGTTTTTTCTGTGACTGATTCCATGGCAACTATAATTCAGAGTAAATTAGCCTCCCAGATGCAAGATTAACACTGTCCTGAATATAAACGCTTTTTCACGCATTTTCAAACATAGTATCCCCAGATCAGACGGCGTCTGATCAGAGTCTGCTCTGCTTATGCTAAAATATAGACCTGACTGTACATGTTCTGCTTGAGCCTCAATGCCATGTGCTCATGTGACATTATAAAACAATCTAACAAATACTGACGATATCATTATTTCTCACATGAATATTCAACAGAGAAATGTTAAAGCATTTGTTGATGCATTTTACACACCAATATTTTACGAGAGTGTAGCTTAATCCAAATGTAATGATCTGAGACATGCTATTAAATTGTATAGGAGCAAATGCTTTATTAATCACAATGGTCGCAAATGGTGATTTTTGCAGAGGCGTCAAAAGGCGTCAATATAATATGAGGGAATGGATTAAAGCTTACATGACAAGACTGTATGTCTTGTCAAAGTCTACCCACTTAGCCTTCAATTTTTGTTCCATTTTGGAAATAGTCAATAGTTATTTAACCCTTTACTCCATAAATACGCATAACTAGTTAACTACGCCTGTGCAAACAGAGTAGAAACAGGATAGGGTCAGGGCCCGTTCTGATTGATTAAGGTATGATATGGGAAAATATCTACAGTTTCTGCCATTGCCACACTTTCCTGTATTTATATACAGTAAAACCTCTCTTTAACGGCCACTAAATTGTGTTAATTAGTTGGTATTTAGGACAGGTGGCCGCTTAAAGCTAGGTGAAAGAAAAACAGAACGCTCCTATTGGAGCGTTCTGTTTTACTTTCACCTTGCTTTAAGCAGCCACCTGTCATTAACACAAAATACTTAATGTAATTTAGTGGCCGTTATAGAGAGGTTTTACTGTACCAATATAGCAGTATCATCTAATTGGTATTCATGATGACATTAATTTTTACATGAATATTCATATAGTAAACGGTTAAGATCATCCATATTTATTTACTAAGCGGTTGATTCAGAGATGTTCTTCCGTAATCGTAATTGAAAAGAAAAAAAAGGCCGAAGACTACGTTTTGCAAACATCTTGGAAATTGATGATTACCAGCAAGACAACGCTGTCCTAATTCGTTTAACACTTTCAACGCGGATTTGTCTGAGTGGAATAGTCCACCATTATGTATTGGTAGAGTCAATACAAGTATGAAAGGGTAAACATTGCGAGATGAGTTTGAATACCAAGCAGTGCAGTCCCTAGTCAGAGCCCTTTGATCTGAGCCTGTGCTGTTTGCACATGAGAGTGCGGTCATTGACGGCATTTAAAGGGTTACCATGATAACAATTTGGTCATGAAGGAATTTCTGTGGTCTTAAACAAATAATGTCAATGCAGAAAAAATCAATACAATTTTCCCTTAAATTAACCCGTTATCTCAAAGAAATGCCTTTTTGCGTTTTTGCAAACATTGCAGACTTAGATTAAACAGTTCTTGTAGACGTCGCCTGTCTGCTCTGTTATGGGATGTTATATGTAGTGTTATGGAATGATATGATTCTATAGTGTCTGCCAGATCCAAAAACATCCCGCTCTCATATATTGTTATAAATATGTTTAATATAAAACCATAGCTACTAATGTCATTATTGCTTTACATTAATATCCACGATGTTTCATAAGGTAACGGGTTAAAGGCAGCGTGTTTATAGATGCCACGAGACAGACGATCATAGTTCAAGACGACAATCAGTGGTACTGTTGTTAGATTAGATCCCGTCCCGTATTCGCTGCCAAATATTGTAGTCTGTAAACTTCGTCTTCTGTTTCTAATATCATTTTTTTCATATTGTTCTTCATTTTATTTCACAAACAATCACAATCTCAATAACAAACAGTTCGGATCTTGATGAGATGCTGATTTACTCGGCGTCTCATCTGGATCCAAATTGTTTGCATATCAAGGCAAAGTACTATTCACAAACAAGTTATTTTTTATATGTATATTGATTTCCATTAGGCCAATGGTTAACTATTTCCCAGTTCTAGGTTTATTTAAAATTGCAATACCTATGATAGTTCATAGACAACATAGTTATAACGAAATATGGAAGGTGGAACATTGTAGCCATTTTAGAAACTTAAAAGATATATCTATTAAATTTCATTAGCAAAAAGAGCAGTACCTGATCAGGCTGTTCCTCTTTAGGCATCCCTAAATAAATGTTCGCAAAAGCAAGCCTGTCAATTTGTGAACCAATTGGTTGTTTTTACACACTATTCAAAACAATGTATGCGTAAAACAGTGTAAAACGTCTTGTATAAACAGAAGCATGTTTCTGTCAACAACTGTTATAAACCAAACCACACACGTTAGACAATGAACACATAACAGCTTACTTGAACATAAATCACCATTGTCAATAATTAATTGTCACTACGAACAGAACACCTGACAGTGATGTTTCAACCCTTTACTTCATTAATATTCATGTAAGAAATACGTTATGTATGAATATTGATCAGGTTACTATTTTTATAATGAGCAAGAGACTTTCTCGTATTTGTAGAGTCAGATCCATCTGACCTGGATCCACTCTGTTTGACAAGACGTGAAAAGCGGTAAACATGGAGTAAATAGTTAACGGCTGTGCATGTAAAAGACTGGCTAGAGTGTTTGTATTTATAAGTTTGCATTTTTTTTCGGAGAAATGGTCAAAGTGTCAACCAATTTGGATACATGCCGGGTAACTGTGTGTCTCACCTGGCTCCCAGCTCTTTACACATGTATTCATTATATCGGTCGTAGTGGACCAGGCCCAAGTTTCACAAACATTCTTAACTGTTTCCTTCGTATAAACGCCCTTTTTGCATATGCAAACAGAGTCGACCCAGGTCAGGGTCTGTTCTGTTTGCTAATGTAATTTGATAGATCTTGTTTCTTTACTTTTTAAATGGCTGCAATGATCCACCTTCCACATTTCATTATACATGTAACTATTTGGTCCATGAATATTCATTAGGTATTGAAATTGAAATTGGAATAAATAAATAAATAAATATAGAACAGGGAAAGGGTTCAGTAATTACGTAGCTAAGTACATGTATGTTATATAAAAATATACAAGAGCATAAGTTTTCATAACTTGATCTCGACATAAAAGGTAAAATGTTTGCCTAGATGTGATTTTGAGAACAAATATTCCTAACTGGATATACAGTAAAACCTCTCTATAACGGCCACGAAATGGTGTTAATTAGTTGGTATTTAGGGCAGGTGGCTGCTTAAAGCAAGGTGGAAGTAAAACAGAATGCTCCTACATGTATACAATGTAGGAGCGTCCTGTTTTACTTTCACCTTGCTTTAAGCAGTCATCTGCCTTTACCACAAAATACTTGATGTAATTTAGTGGCCGTTATAGAGAGGTTTTACTGTAACTTAAGATTTATAACAACACTTAAACTCTTAAAACATGCAGGCAAATAAAAATTGCAGGAACTGTGTTCGTGGGTCTTTGTAATGGATCACTTAATTTCGTTTTATCATATAACGTCACTTCTTAATTGATAACTTAAAAGTTATAAAGCATCATGTGCTATTGGTTCTAATTCCCTGTTCGCACATATAGCGTCCAGTATAATTGATGACGTAATTTATAATATGGAATTGACGCAATTTATATTGTGGCGTTCCAACGCGTATTATTCGGCAATAGCATTATAATAGATCGCTGTCTGAAAGACATCTGTTAAAACTCGGATCTGAGGAAATTTTGACTTATGCAAAATTTGAGAAACTATTGACCAAGTGTCATGACAGGAAGCTTTTGGAAACCTATTGACAAAGATCAGGTGAGGATCCAGAATTTCAGATTAGGGGAGGGGGGGATTATTATTTTTGGAGGGGGGGGGGGGTTGATTTTTATAAATAAATAGTGTGTTTGTACATGTAATACAATCATGTTGAAAAATAGATTAATTGGGTGAGGGAAATAAAACACTCCTACTGAATCATTGTTTTATTGATTTTTAGTAGATACAACGACCACTAAATTACATACATTATTTTCTGTTAAAGGTAGGTGGCTGCTTAAACAATGTGAAAGTAAAACAGAGCGTTCTGTTTTTCTTTCACCTTGCTTTAAGCAGCCACCTGCTCTAAATACCAACTAATTAACACAATTTAGTGGTCGTTATATTGAGGTTTTACTGTATATAGATTAAACTTTTACTATAAAATTGTTTTGGCAATTTTAGGGGGCGTACGCCGGCTCCGCCCACTCTAAATCCGCGCCTGAAGATGGATCGGAATGATACACCAGGGTCCAAGGTTATAAAACCTTTGCTTGAATCTGAGATCAATCTAAAGCATATGCTTGGTCAGATTCTGAGCGTACTCAGAATCTGACCAGTCAGATAATTGAGAATGGTCCCAGACTCATAAGTTTTATAACTGATATTGAGTTACTGATCTGGAGTTTTGAAAACAAAATCACCGCCAAACTCACGACCTTCGCCAACTGACATTGTGCGCCTTTTAACACATTTACTTACAGCGTAGACCAGGATCAGACGATTCCTATGGGAACCATCGGATCAGGATCTGCACTGTTTACTCGTAAAATGATACAGATCTGATTCTAAAGTTTCTGCTATGGCAAAATATGCCATTTCAATTCTTGATGTCATGATTTCTTACATGAATATACATAGCGACCCCGTTACGTTTCGCTAGGGTGGTGCTAGCATTATTTTGTAAAAAATCCAAACTGAACGTGATATATCTTCGTAGATAGGTTTGACCGTTTTCAATTTTCAAGGTGCTAATGACAGTGGTATGTTCATAACATGGAGTTATACCCCCATGCAACAGAGCAGCGGTTCCATTGCGCTCATGGCGATAATAGCGCTTCTCCAAAGTCTTCCAAATCGCCATAGAAGCGCCACATGTGCATAATTTTGGGACTTGTGCGTTTCCAGTACGCTTATAGTACGCTTCAATAACGATCTCGCTGCACAGTTTGCGATCCTGTCGAATTGTGGCTGCGCTTGAGGTCCCTCCAAGACGCTTCTACTACGTTTCCACTACGATACGGGATTTCAGGCTACGCTTAGTCTGCGCTTACATTGTACAACATTGCTGCTGCGACCTTGCCTCGACATAAGCGCAGGAGCTGCGCTTCTGCTGTGCTTTTGGAACGTTTCTATATAAAATAGGCGATTCGACTGCTTTCCAAACAGTTGACCGTCATATTTCGAAGAAAATGGATCAAATGTTTCCAGTAGCGGTGCTCCAGCTTGCTACTTTGAACCAAAGACTGATAAGATAGGAGAGAAAAGTCAGATGGAGAAGGAGGGCCAACATGTTCTGGGTCCGTCCATGGTTGTCTGCAGAGATTGTCTGCAGAGAAAAGGCTCGATTTTGGCGATTATACATGTAACCAACAGCAAATAATGAAGATAACGGTGGAAGTGTTTGCATATTTATACCCTGGTTGGCAAGCGCGTAGCGTAAATCGTCATGAGCGTGACTCAATCGCCAAGAACGTAGCAGAATCGCAGTGGAAACGCAACTTAAGTGCCAAGAAGTAGTGAAATCGTAGCAGAAACGCAGAATCGTAGACAAATCTTAAATGTCATGAAATTCAATGTTATCTATGGCGCCAAATACTTTTCTTCTGCAAAATAATGTCGTCTGATGTATGTTTCAGAGAGGACGTTCCTTCAAATTCTTCTCCAAAACAAAAGTTAATCGGCGTTTCAACAGGAGCAAAACTGTCTGCAAAGATAATCATGATTTTGCCCATTGGAGCAGGACATGTGGCTCGCTTTCCTTCGGCTTCGACGTTGAAAGGGTTAATGGGAAATTTCACCAGACATGTGTGTCTTAGCCGTTTCCTCAAGACGAATTTTACAATACTAGTCTATCTCCACGGACTCATTAATTGAAGATTAGGTGATTTGCAAAGTGATCATGTTTCGAGAGAAATACTTCGGCGGCAAATATCATCTTAAATTATTTCGTCGCCATAGATGAATCTGTTGTAAACAATTACTGGGCGCCTCGTCAGGGTCCAAACCGGTTTATTCTCTGATAAATGTAACATTCTTTGTAAAGAACAAATAATACAGACAATGTAACCCTTTCCCCTATGTAAACGCACTTTGATGCATCTGCAAACAGAGTAGACCCAGATCAGACGGCTCCTATAGGAGCCGTCTGATCAGGGTCTGCTCTGTTTGATTATGGTGTAAAAAAGATCTGATTCTACGGCTTCTGCCTGAGCCAAAATGTCCTGTGTTCATATGCCATTATAAAAAATAAGCTTACTAATATTCATAACGTCATTATTTTCTACATGAATATTCATCAGGGAAATGGTTAAACAATCAGTAGAGGCTACACTCAACAAACAAGATTACTTTGCGACGAAAATAAAGTTAGTAACTGAACCGTTTTGGGCCGAATGAGTTACAGTAGCAATTGGTCATAAGTTGAGGTTGTATTTTAGTAGTATTGTAGCCGTTTACTTCTTACATTTCTTTCTCTACCACATGTACATTGTAATTACAAAATTACCTTAGCAGACATTTTAAAACAAGATGAGACGATGGGTAACTCGGCCTCTCACCAGAAATCCAAGCTCTGTGATAATTGGTCATAACTTTCTCAAACACTTGATTAAATAGGAAATATAGTGAAAACTCAATACTACGAAATGTTAGTAATAAAGAATGTATGTCTTTGAAGCCAGGTGCTTGCTTAACCCATTCGCTCCCAGTGGATTCTTCCATGTTTATATATTGGATTATTCCATGTTTTATCTAAGGGGTGCCTTGTCTAAATTTTCAATTTCGTTTTGTTTTATATTAAAATTCATATCAGCAAACAGTGTCGACTCTGATCAGACGCCGCATCATGCGGCGTCTGATCAGAGTCTACACTGTTTCCCTACGTCCCATATATGGGATCGTGGGATCAAATGGGTTAATGAAGGGTGAGAGTGACGTTCACCCTGCGTTAAGCTGCCATCTGCCTTATAGATCGAAAATGATACGTGATTGAGTGTTCGTTTAATCCAGGTTTTACTGTAGTTCAATATCAACATACAGTTGAACTTCGATATCTCGAATTTCAAGGGACTATATAAATTAGTTCGAGATAACAGAAGTTCGAGTTAAGCGATTTGTAATCTGGACAATTTCTCAAGTTCATAGCTCAATACAGGTCTACAGTAGCATGATCTTTCAGCATTACTGTAGAACTGCATTAAGCTGTGAAATGTGTTTCTAGATATGCGTAGTGATACATTTTAGAGCAATTATGTATTGTAAGATTTTGGAAGGACCGATCTTTTAGTTCGAGTTATAATCGTAGTTCGAGTTATCCGAGTTCGAGATATCGAAGTTCAACTGTATCTAAAATGCACCAGCATGATCCAAACTGGTGCTATAATTAAGTTCTGGAAGAAACTTGTAAAATAGAAAAAAAGAAAGAAGACGGCACATTTTGCAAATGATCATGCTATTAAGTGATGAAAAAGAATAAGATGGATGTTTTCGTTTTAACCTTTTCCCTGTTCTATGTTTATTTCATATTTCAATACGCACTATTCTTGGACAAAGTAGTTACAAAGAAATATGGAATGGGGAACATTGTAACCATTTCAGAAAGTAAAAAACCCAGATGTATCAGATTACATTAGCAAACAGAGCAGAACCTGATCAGATGAGATCTATAGGAGCGGTGTGATCTAGGTCTGTTTGCAAATGAATGAAACCAGGTTTAAATGAAAGAAAGGCTTTAGGCCATTAGAGATTATGTTATGTTCCACTGACTTATATAAGTATGTGTTTTGTTTTTCAATAGACATTTGAAACTTTCTCCTTCTATGAAACTGTTAAATGCGTTAATTTAGGCTGATTAAGACATTTTGTACACTACAATAGATCGAACATCTGGGGTTTAACGTACATTAGCACTTTGCCAAATCTCAAACTGCTTTGTAATGACGATTTAATGTTCCAATTACCGACAGTTGTAATTAGAGACACATACGGGCAACAACTTTTCACCAGAAACGTCTCTTTAGGCATCTGTAAATAGTTGGGTATGTTTAAAGCAGTATTTAACCATTTGCTCAATGGATATGGCTATTTGGCACCTTTGCAAACAGAGTTAACCCAGATCAGACGGCGCATGTGGGAGAGGTCTGATCAGAGTCTGTTTTATTTGCTTATCAAGTAAATGTAGTTTTATTTCTACAGTCTCAGCTATGGTAAAACAGATTAAGCTAATTGGTATTTAGACAGTCATTTAATTTTCATGGAGTAAAGCATTAAGAGGCCCATGCCTTATTGCATTAAACCGTATGGTGTAAGAAGAGCAATTAATTACTCAGCATTTTAACGGTATTTGACGCCTTCGTAAGCCGTCAGATTTTGTTTATTTTACTCAAATAATATCTGAGATCGACTTCTTATATGTTTTTATAGTTATGTACATTTGCTGTTCCCTTGTGTTGCTGTCCGGGCGACTGTTTGTTCTGTATGTGGTGTTTCCTGCATGACTCATTTTTGTACTTCTATATCATTTGTCATAACAATGGAACCATTTGTTTTATACAATGAAACCCCTCTTAATCTCTTAAATATTGGTCTTGGAGACATGTGGCAGTGTAATGCAGATTGAAATGCAGAAAGCTTCTCTAGGCGCTTTCTGCATGTCTTTTACAGTGCAATATACAGCCCCTGTCTGAAAGTATCTAAGTTCTTCTTTGCTAGAATTCCGGTTTAGAGAGGTTTTACTGTATTACAATATAATAGTGTAGCAAACAAGACTAGGTATATTGCATATTTAGGGGAGTTCAAAATATAACAAGATGTGTCATTCATATATCAAAACGTTGGTCAAGGTCTATAGAATATGAAAACGATGTTCGTTAGTGCCAAAGTGGCTGGAGTCGAGAGCAATGTCTGAATGATTGGACTTAGGAACTAAACTGTCTGAAGAGTTTGTTGCGGATAGACTCGGTGAAAACGCAGACGGAACACAGTTACCAAAGCATTAACAAAACTTCGTTTCCCAAATGCCCCGTAATAAAGTAAAGACAATGACAGAGATAAAGAAGAAATCGGCTGGAGAGAAAAGAGCCAAGGCAACAATGAGTGAAGTTATGCTACGGCTATTGACACTTACAAAACAGTTTTCTCTGACAGCACAATGCATCCCATGAGTTTGTTCACTAAAATGGAAGGATGATCAAGTCTAAAACATCCTACTTCATTACAAAGCTTGAATACCTTCTTCCAGATGCCACGCCAAGGATTAAAACTGCTGATGCAATAATATTTGATGGCATAACACTTATACATACCTTACCAGTACAGAGTCAGCATAATATCTACAAGGATATGGCGTCATTATTTCTACAGCATATTTTGATGAAGGCTCGATGTACAGTAAAACTTCTCTATAACGGCCACTAAATTACATCAAGTATTTTGTGTTAAAGGCAGGTGGCTGCTTAAAGCAAGGTGAAAGTAAAACAGAACGCTCCTATAGGAGCATTTTGTTTTACTTTCACTTTGCTTTCAGTAACCACCTGCCCTAAATACAACTAATTAATACAATTTAGTGGCCGTTATAGAGAGGTTTTACTGCATATCGGGAGTGAAATCAGTACATGTTGTGTTTGACAAATACAGAGAAAAAAGTCTGAAGTCTGAGACCAGAGAAGAAAGAGGTGGCAGAGAAACATCCAAATGTATTCATGTACACACTGGTTTAAGTATTCCAAAAGACTGGAGAGAGTTCTTAAGCAACGGAGCAAACAGGAAAAGCGTGACACAGTTCTATACAGGGGGCATGAAGGAAAACAGACTTGTCATCACATGCGAGCCTCATTTTAAGTGGCGGCAGAAATGACACATGCTTACAAAATAACACTTGGCATGCGCATCGAAACCCCTTCAATGAAATCAAATCAAGAGGAAGTAGACGGTCTAATGATTCTACATGCCCAATACGAGGCAGATAAATGGTCTTCCTGTGTAGTTGTTCAAACGCCAGACTCATATGGTTTGGTTTTACTTCTGTATCATTACAGTAAAATCCCGCTAATGCGACCACCTGAAAGAGGTATAATTATGGGTGCTAGATGCAGGTGGTAGCTTAATGCAGGACAAAAGTAATGCAGAAAGCTCCTAGAGGAGCTTTCTGCATTACTTTTGCCCTGCATTAAGCAACCACCTGCTTATAAAGACATCCATGTTTATTCATTAAGTGGTCGCATTAGAGGGGTTCTACTGTACCAACAGATTGCTGCAAAGCATGTGTACATGTCCACTAGACGAATTACATCACATACAGATATGAGAAGATACATTCCAGTACACGCGCTGAGACATAAGCTGTCAGATGAACAGCTAAATATCCTGCTTGCAGTTTATTGTCTGACCAGCTGTGACACGGTAAGTAGTTTCTGTGGTAAGGGAAAGAAAACTGTGTTCAAGCAATTGATAAAACTTGCCAATAAGTATCAACAACTACAAGACATGGGAGAACACAAGTGTCTAACAAAACCACAGAAAATTGCTTGTATGACCTCTTTAGTGGACATGTATGGATGAGGTGACGCCGTTTCACTCAATCAGCTCAGATGCATAACAGCACATCTATTTACCCATCCAATTATGGATTTGGAAAAATGTCATGAATTCACCACATGACCTTCTCCAAGTCACAAGATTTGGATACGAATATTCGAAGATGACTCTGGAATTCGACCTCGAGTAATGAATCAGTCCTTTGAAGCGCTAGAGCTAGTGAATGATATGACATGTGAATGTGACATCTGAAGCGAAATATGCAAATGTTTTCATAACCAGCAGCCATATACAACAGCGTGTTCATGTACCGGCAATATGCAATTTGAGAACATAGCATGTGCGAATGTGTATACACTTTCATCTATTTACAGTCATGATTTGGACAGTCTTAAAAATGAATACTAAACTTTGGAGAATACAGAGCATATATGTGTCACGTCATGCGAAACTGGGCCTTAGGGCATATACAGACAGCATAGCTCAAGATCAGCCTTCGTATGTGTGCAGCCTGATGTAAGAGCTTCGCTTTCCGTTGACATGTCAATGTGACCCAATTACAGAGAATAGCGGACAGTGAATCTCTTAGATCAGACATGGAGCTACACTGTCGGCTTATGTCCAAAGGCCTTTTTTTCACGAGACGCGTCACTCATATTCAGCATTGTGAAAGTATGTTAATCAGTTTCTACGACTGTTGAAATTGTTTCAATGATATTCTTGATTCCAATCAGGGCAAAACACATATTTAATGATTCGCTGATGTTTTGCTAGCTTTGTCGCTTTACAAGATTGATGATGCAATCTTATTTGATACAGTATATTGCACTATATGTGACAAGCCAGCAACGGAATCATATGTCTTATTGCATATGCGTAAAGTTGCTCCAATGTCAACCTGCACATCTGCACAATCTGACCCGAGAACTACACTTTTTAAGTAAATATAGTCCTATGGTACAGAAATATGAACAGTGTAGCTCTCTGGTCAGACTCTCCGTATGCGCAGACTGATCTGGGGCGTCATTGTACATATATGCAATAAGACACACACTGTCGTGACACGTCACATATAGAAATATGACGAATAAAAATGGTGTCAATATTTTGTATGTATGTACTAGATCTACCGGATGGTAATGTTAAAATTGAAAGACCATACATCGCTTGATATTTTGATGTACATGTACCAACTGTTTTTCAAATATTTCATATTTGGATTAATTTCAAACAAGAAAATTTTGTCAGATGTCAAAATTTGACAAATTATGACCTTTGACCTCGAACTAAACTTTGATCTCTATGAACTAAATTTAATTCAAGTTAGACAGGTCAGTGATATTTAATGATTGGTTAAAACAAAACAGATTTGGTGTCAGTCGGTACAACAATAACACATTAATTAAGCAAATTAAAGATATTTGATTTTCTCTTAATAGACCCATGGCTGGCAACAACAACTATTATTTCATATATATAATTCAACGGTTTTAGTTAACAAAGTATATCTCATGTTATATATTATGCACAATGCTTGTTAAACTGGTTCATATTTAGAATGTAGGGAACAGAAAATATTTGTCAGAGGTCATATTTGTATGAATGTTGACCTTTGACCTTATTTTTAAGCTTAGCTTCTATAAGCTTTACAGCACGTTTGTTATTTTAATGATATTTCTTTATTTTTAGCCAAAATAAAACAGTTTGGATTCAGTAGGTACAGAAATAAATAAAATGTAAGACAAACTATTATATGTTTGATTTTTCTCAGTTTTGGACTTCCGCCAACTCTTACCACTTCAGTCCAATTGAATTTCAATTTCATATACTACAGACCCTGACCAACATTTTGATATATAACTTTGCTTGTTATATTTCATAGACAAGTTGGTTGGTCCAAACCTGGGGCTATTCGCTACACTATAAGACCATCCGTATATTAATAATCTTAATGAATGGATAGCCATTGGAGATTAAGTTTACCACAAACATGCAGGTCAATCATTCACTGGTTTCTTTTGTTTCAACACTTTCCATGCTTTTAATATGCTGTCTGATCTTGAGCAACTGTATTTCTGGTCCCGAGGTTACAAACGTGTTCGCCTTAGTCCGAAATCATTCTCAAGCATCTGGTGGCAATATATGAGAATGAACCCCGACTCAGACACGGATATTTTATAATCTCGGGCCTAAGTTAGGTCAAGCATTTGAGAAAATATTGACCTCCAAACAACTTGGACCCTGGGGAGACACCGAATTACTCGACATCATATTTGGCCTTTGGCTCAAATCTGACCAATCAAAAGCTTGAGAACTCCAGTCTGACCAATCAAAAGCTTGAGAACAAACTCAGACTCAACTAAAAAGTTTTATAAGAATTGACCCAGATCTTATTATAAAACCCACCCATGTTTCATGTTGAGGAGGCGCAGCACACAAACATCTGCTGGTAAATGACATTGACATCAATGAGTTCAGCATACAATGCATGCATTGATCATATGGCTCCTTCTAGCAAGTTGACTAAAACAACATGGGTCCATGCTTATAAATCTTTTTAGTTGAGTCTGAGTTTGTTCTCAAGCTTTTGATTGTTCAGATTTGAGCCAAAGGCTCAAATCTGACCAATCAAAAACTTGAGAACGAACTCAGACTCAACTAAAAAGTTTTTATAAGTATGGATACTGATATGAGGCTTATCGAGTTTCATATTTATTTTAGATAACATATTTTTGTATAATAATACGTGAACACACAATACTCTTTTTTATTCCATGACAAAAAATGCATTTTCCTCATATTTCAGTGACAGCTGTCAGCCAGACCAACTTATATTACACGAGTGCAATATAAAACTTACTAACCCGTTATATAAACTTGAATACAATCAGTGATATGTGATAAAAGGTTATAAAGCATTTTCATTGAGATATGCTAAAGGAAATACAATTGATTACAGTAAACCCCCTCTAAACCGGAATTCTAGGAGAGAAGAAGTAAGATAATTTTAGGCAGGTGGCTGCTTAATGCAGGGTGAATATCCTAGAGGAGCTTTCTGCATGACTTGCATCCTGCATTACGCTGTCGCCTGTCTCTAAGACCGATATTTATACTTAATTCAACTTCAGGATTAGAGGAATTTTTACTGTATATATTCTTACAGTCACCATCCAATTGAAGTACAAGTATGAGTCATGCAGGAAACACCACATACAGAACAAACAGCACCCCGAACAGCAACACAAGGAAACACAGCAAATGTATATAAGTATTAAAAACATAAAGAGACGCGCAAAGACAAAACAAACATACAATAGGGGGGAGATGAAAGTACCGCCTTGGAAAGGTCAGTCACAAAAGTCACTGGGGGTTTAAACCGGTTTAGGGGCGCCCAACCTCACACCCATTCCATCCCCACCCTAAAAGGCAAACAATGTAAATAAACGTATCCCCTATCCGATTGAACTACAACAACCGCGATGGCAAAAGTTTGGTATAAACAGCTGGCGAGAAAGTTGTACTATCTGCCTCATGAATAGAGGGAATCTAAAAAGACCTGGAATCATTTGGGTCGATAACGGAGATAAGCTTTTCTCTGGGCTGTATTATAATGCAAATGACTCTCTTTCAAAGGAATTTGCGACTAGGAAATATGTAATAGAAGTACCATTCCTAGCAACAATATGATTTAAATAAGACATTATTTGGTTATGCAGCAAATACCTCTAAGTGTAGCAAATACATCTTTAATTCTTTCCTCCATGAATAATTATGTAACATGACGTCATGAAAACTAATTAGATAAATTTGTTATAAAAGCATATGTACTCTGGAATTAGTGACCTTGGCAGAAACTGTAGAATCATATCTATATCTTGTTATTAGCAAACAGAGCAGATCCTGATCAGACGGCTACTACAGCACCCGTCTGGTATGGGTTTTCTCTGTCTGCAAATGCGTGAAGGTGTGTATATGAAAACACGGCTTAACCCTTTCCCTTATGTAAGCGCATTTTTACGCGTGTGCAAACAGAGTAGACCCAGACCAGACGGCTCCTATAGACGCCCTCTGATTAGGGTCTGCTCTGTTTACTTATGGTGTAATATAGATCTGATTCTACAGCTTCTGCATTAGCCAAAATGTTCTGTGTATATATGCCATTATAAAAATAATCTGATTAATATTCATGACGTCATTATTTCCTACATGAATATACAACAGAGAAAGGGTTAACCTTTTCACCGCTGAAGTCACCGAAAAGTGATCCTCTGGACTTGCTACGTTAGGCGAAGCTGTGATTACCTTTACAAACGGTTGCATACAGTTTGGATCCTGATGAGAACTCGATTTACTCGATCAAAACTGATTGACACATCGCTTGTGTTATAGAGATGAAACTGAAGGAAGGTCAACTCTGAAACTTAACGTGTACGACATTATTTGCAAACCATACATTTTTCGGACAAAAATGATTGATATTCTATACTTACATGTACATGTAAACCCGTTTTACGAATGTAAAACAAGTACATAAAGCATGTTTATATAATGTTGCTGGAATATATCTCAAGAAAATCGATGGCATAAACGCTGTAGAAGATCCGATTTACAGTAAAATCCCGCTAATGCGACCACCTAAAAGAGGTATACTTCTGGGTGCTAGATGCAGGTGGTAGATTAATGCAGGACAAATGTAATGCAGAAAGCTCCTCTAGGAGCTTTTTGCATTACTTTTGTCATGCATTAAGCAACCACCTGCTAATAAATACAGTCATGTTTATTCATTAAGTGGTCGCATTACGGGGTTCTACTGTATTAGTATTTATTTGGGTTGCGTTTTTGTTTGATAACTTTTTCGAAATAGGTCGATAGTACGTGTGTGTTGCAGAACAATAAAAACTAAAAGTATAAACGAAAACGGTTTATTTTTTGTAACAGAGGGGCATGCTTTCGATATAGGACAATCTTCATGAGAATAACTGAAAATAATAATAATAATAAAAAACATGGTTTATGAATTTATTAAAAATATGCGTGAATTGAGGAGCATATCACTTTAGTCCTTTCCTTCATATAAACATGTTTTCACGTATTTGCAGCGTAGACCCAGATCAGACGGCTCCTAGAGGAGCTATCTGATGAGTTTCTGCTCTGTTTGCCGATGCAACTTGTTTTTGTACATTTTCAAATTACTATAATGCTCCACCTTTCATCTTTCATTATACATGTAACTATTTTGTCCATGAATATTCAGCAGGTATTGAAATTTGGAATAAACAGAGAACAGGGAAAGGGTTAACTGTTTAGAATCTTCCTTGTCTTACTTTCCGTATTTCATATTTACTTATCAAATAATACCGTAGTATGAATTTTGCCCAGCAATGTTTTTAGTGTGATAGCAAGACGGGATCAATACTCACCAGGGACGTATTTACCCTTTCCCTGTTGAATAGTCATGGTAAGAAATAATGACATTTATTAATTTTATTTTATATATTATTATATTAGCTACATACAGTGAAACCCCGCTAATACGACCACTTAATAAACAACCACTGATGTCGTCTAAAGCAGGTGGTTGCTTAATGCAGGACGAAAGTTATGCAGAAAGCTCCTATAGGAGCTTTCTGCATAACTCTCGTCCTCCATTAAGCTACCACCTGCCTCTGCCACCCAGGATTATGCCCGTTTTTGGTGGTCGCATTAGCGGGGTTTTACTGTATTTATAATGGCATAAGTATACGCGATACTTTGGTATTACAGATAGTACCAAAACGTCATGTTTATATATGCCATTATGAATCTTTTGTTATTAAATATTCATGACGTAATTATTTCTTGCATGATATTTAACAAGGAAAGTGTTAACCCATTCTAACTGAACAGAATAGGTTTTACTTTTTAAGAACTTAATCAATGTGATTATTATTCATACACATATCAATTTATATTCCATATCAATATGATTAAACAGAAAACACATATCACATACCTGCAAGTATATATTTTCGAAACGAGAGAAATAACCAACTATTACATTCATCAAGAAAATTCATTCGTACTTTCATAGCACATTTATGTAACATGCCATTTTGTTTGTAGTAACAGAGGTCATAAACTTGTTTCCACGTTAATATAAACAACAGATTTATGGTTTTCCATATCAGAAGTCTTGGTTTAATCAGAAACACATATTTCAGCAAGCAATGCAGATCCTAATCAGATACCTCCTACAGGAGAGGTCTCATCTAGGTGTCCTCTATTTGCAAAGGCGATACGATGCACCAGTGTAGGGTAAACGGTTAATCGTTTTTCTTTAACCCATTCCCTCCTAGACTGCTTTAGACCAAACTGCTTTGAATAATTTTACCGAAAAGATATATTTACTAGAGAAAATGAATTGTTTTGGAGCAAATGCCCCATCTATCACAATGGTTTCAAAGTGTGACCTTTTTACAGAGGCGTTAAAATGCATCACTAGGAGGGAATGAGTTAAATGATCTACCTTATTCTCTTTAATAAACGCCTGTTCTAATAAACGTCCCTTTCTTTTTGTTGGGAAAACTAACAGTCAAATAAAACAACTAAAATGCTATAGTCTATACTATAGAATAACCATTAGATAAAGAAAATGCAGGTTTTGTTTTAAAAATACACGTAGTAGCTTAATTCAGACTGAAAGCAATGCAGAAATCTCCTTTATGTGTATTCTGCATTAAGCAACCACGTGCGTACAAAATACTACACACTCTTTTAAAAAATGTATCGCCACGGGAGTGTTTATTTGAGTGTACGCGTGATATAACTGGACGACTTTAAGGAGACTACTGTATGTTTTGTTTTGAGAAGAGTTTATGTAAGACGTTTCCCGTGGTAATCCGTTTGTGAAGTAAACTGTGTAGATCCTTGTCAGGTAATTAACCCCTCTGAACTTAGTATTCACTGTTAGCCAGTGTCCATGTCATTCCTTTACTCCATAAATACGCCTGTCTACGCTTTGCAAACAGAGCAGACACAGAACAGAAGGTTTATATAGGGTCTGCTCTGTTTGCGTATGACAAAACAATTTTAAGTCTACAATTTCTGTCTTTGTCAAACCTTTCTGTGGTGATGTGTCATTATAAAAACTAAACTGTTTTTATTGCATGAATGAATATTTAGAAGAGTTATACAAAACCTGGCACACAACAGACAGACGTGGAAGAGGCTGATGAGGTGCCCCCACGACACTTTTCAGAGTTAAAGAACAAAGGTGACCAGGTGATACGACAATACACAAATGGGCTAAGTCAACAAGTTGTTTACGAATAAAAAGTGGAGATGTGGAATATTCCGTGTTTACAGTCGAGGTGCGGGCACAGGGCTTGTTCAGTTTGTACTTTGTTTATTTGTCAAGCATTTGACGAATGTTTGTAACAAAACACAGCCTGTATGTCTGCTAGGTTGTTTAAAAATTAACCTACGTAGTTGTATGTATGTGGGTGTCTGTCCATCCTATAAACATACAGTAGAACCTGTCTTAACACGTTATCCCCTAGTGACGCATGTTTGCGCCTCTATAAAAGTCACTTTGTGAAACCATTGTGATAAATAGAGCAAATGCTCTATTTATCACAATGATTTCAAACTACAAAATTCTTAAATTGTCCTTTTCTCTAGTTAATCCTCTTTTTTGTACATGTAGATTATTTAAAAAAGGTTGGATCTAAAAATAGCTTAGAAGAGAATGAGTTAACCCACTCGCTGCCACATAATGTCGTCTGCAAAATGTGTCGCCTGTTACATGTTTTAATGTTCTCCCCTGTTCTTTCAAGAAATATAACCATGGCATCAAACTCGCCAGATCCTGGTTGAAGCCGAGTTACTCGACGTCTTATCTGGATCTGAATGTTTTGTTCGAGTAATGGCTGCGATTAATTGACAAGTCAATGGCCTCTGCCTCAGAAACAGGCGGTTGCTTAATGCAGGACATAGTTATACAATGAAGGAAATTTCTGGATATTAAAGATCATCTTGTTAATGGTCGCTTAAGGCACATCTTACTGTATTTAGAACTTAATAACGCGTAAACCCTTTACTCCGTGAATACTCAAGTAATACATAATGACATCATAGATATTAAATAGTTGATATCTTATAATGACATATGAACACAGGATTATTTGGTCGTTGCGCGTACTATATAATTGATGTTGTGGTTTCTTAATCCATTCCCGCATCTTCAAAAGTCACAGGTTGAAAACATTGTGATAAATAGAGCATTTGGTCCCATAGGAGCAAATGCTCTACTTATCACAATGGTTTCAAACTACAAAATACTTTTTTTTCCTTTTCTTTAGTTGATGTTCCCTTTCGGTCTATTTATTCAAAGAGGTTGGATCTAAAAATAGCCTATATGTAATGGGTTAACCCTTCACTCCATAAACACACGCCTTTCTACGCCTTTGCAAACCGAGACGATCCTGATCAGACTGTTCCTGTAGGAGGTGTCTGATCAGGGTCTGCTCTTTTTGCTTATAAAATAATATAGATCTGAATCTACAATATCTGCTTTGACCAACAATTTTCCGTGTTTATGTGCTTAAAAGATTAATCTAATTATGTTTCATGGTGTATATTTTTTCTTACATGAATATTCATGGAGTAAAAGGTTAAATCAAAGACGATTAAAGATGCAAATTGCAGATAACGGATTATCTTGATGATGATGATGATGATGTTATGTATCAGCGAAAGGGATATTTAGATTAAATAAAACATTCTCCGAAGATGAGGAGGTTTGCTATAAACATCATAATTATCTCTCCTGTTTCTGTATTAGCTATATCATGTCATCAATGCAAATCCCTTTCTATGAATATTCTTGTCAGAAATAGTTTGAATATTAATTAGCTGCAGTTTTATAATGGCATCATAAACAATGGAAATCTTACCATGCAAGAACCTTAAGAACTATATCTATACCATTCCATAACTAAACAGAGCAGACTGGTCATACGGCTCCTATTCTGTTTGCAAAAGTGACAATACATCGACTGCGTGGAGTAAAGAGTTAAATCTTTCTTTCCATGCTCCATGCTAATAAAACGTTTTAATTGAGTCTGAGTTCGTTCTCAAGTTTTTGATTGGTGCGATTTGAGCCTTTGGCTCAAATCTGACCAATCAAAAGCTTGAGAACAAACTAAGACTCAACTAAAAAGCTTTATAAGCATGGACCCAGGTCTCGCAATCCATTCCAATCATCCTTAGCAAGCAGAGGGAATAAACTTGGAAATAAATTGGAACACTATTGGACAAATGACAAAAACAGGCTTCTTTGACAATGAAGCTATTGATTTATCTGCTCCGTCCTGCGTCGGTGTGCACTCGTACAAGTGTTGCAATTTCTCTGGGAGAAAGAAATTTCCCTTGTTTGTTGGTTATCGAAATTTCCGCCGTTTCCATTACAGCTACTGGTTTTTAACCCTTTACCTGATAAGCTATTTTTAGACCGTACCTCTCTGAATAACTCTACCGAAAAAGAGCATTTACTAGTTAAAACGAAACATTATAGAAATGTGTAGGATTGAAACCGTTGTGATAAATAGAGCATTTGTTCCAATTGATCAAATGCTCTATTTATCTCAATGGTTTCAAAGAGTTCCTTTTTTTACAGAAGAGTCAAAATGGGTCAATATGAGATAATGGCTGAACCCTTTTACTGCCGAAGTCGCTAAAATGCACCACGACAAACAGTGCAATCCCAAATCAGGGACTTCACTTTTTGTCTCAGTCTCTATTTCCATATCTGTGCTTTATTCCTTTAAAATTTGCATTTATTTATCTCATTTTTTTTATTTTACCCTATGATTTATAAAACTTCGATTGCAGACGACAATTGGAAATTTGGAGCCGAAAGGGTTAACAATTAGACGTCGCTAGACGTCTTTTCAAATAGAGCAGATCAAGATCAGATGAAAAAAACCCAGTTAAGTCGCGCTTACATGTAACGGGATACGGATCAAGCCTTTCCCTGTTGAACAGTCATGTAAGAATATTAACATTATGAATATCTATTAACTGCATGTTTATAACATATGTACACAGGATGTTGTATTGACAGAGACTATACAGGCAGATCTATTGTAATTTCATAAGCAAACTACACAACTTGATAAGACGGTTCGTACTTGAGCTGTCTGCTCTGCATCTACTGTCTGCACATGGGTTAATTAAATAAGACTATAATTTGATCCTTTATATCATAAATCAGGGTCTGGTCTGTCTGTTGATGAAATAGGCCTGATTATACTGATTCAGCAATGGTCAAATAGTTCTCTTATTCATAATGCAATTGTAAAAATACAATAAGATACTATTAGTCATACAACCATTAATTTGCGTATGAATATTCATGAGATAAAGGGTGACTTGAAGCTACATGTAGTTAACCCTTGGCTTGATGAATTTTAAAATACGTTTCTCCTTCTTTACCCATACCCTGTTGTATATTTACATACGTATATCTTCACTGTGTACAAGTATTTCGCTGTGCAATCACTGCTGTGGGGTGCACTGGTTGCACAATCAACTTGTAAATAGTGCAGACCCTGATGAGACAGCTCCTACAGGAGCTGTCTCATATGGGTTTTCACTATTTACAGGCAGGTATATTGACGTGAATAGCAAGCGAAGGGTTAATATCAATATGGTATACATCCCATTCCTGCATAGGCTATTTTAGACCATACCTCTTTGAATGAATCTACCGAAACGGAGCATTTACTAGAGAAAAGGAAACAATAGAATTGTGTAGTTTTGAAACCATCCTATGGCCCAAATGCTCTATCTATCACGATGGTTTCAGACAGTGACCTAAACAGAGACGTGAAAATGCGTCGATTTGAGGGAATGGGTTAAAACGTTTTATCTTATTGTATGCACCGTACAAATAGTATGTATTCTAAAGATCAAAGTATATTCGATAAGGGTCCGAAGTTGTAAAACGTCTGAGTTTGAATTTTAGTTCAGTAAGCATGTGATTGGGTAGAGTTTGTGCTGACCAATCAAGTCCCGAGGTTATAAAGCTTTTTGCTTGAGTCTGAGATCATTCTAAAGCATCTGATTGGTCAGATTCTGAGCTTGACCAATCATATACTTGAGAATGATCTCAGACTCAGCCTCAGAAGTTTTATAACCTTGGACACAGTTGCTAGAGAATGAACTCAGACTCAAGCCAAACTTTTATAAGATCTGGTTATGGTTCGTTGTTTTGTTACATGTACATGTAACAAGAACATTAAATTTCAAGATCAACATTAAAGTTGTACATGTAGAGTCAAATATGTTTTAATTGTTATTAGACTCATTACCATATTCACATTAAAAATAATAACACGGTTCCTGCAGGATTTGTCTGATCAGATTTTGCTCTTAGTGGTTATATGTTACAGGTAGATTGCCGTGTTCCATGGTCACACACTTCCTTGTTAAAAGTAATGTTTTGAACCGTTTCCCTGCTCTATATTTAGTGCAACCATCAGTACCTACTAGATATTCATAGACAAAATAGTTATAAAGAAATATGAAAAGTGGAACAATGTAGCCATTTTAGAAACTATAGAAACAGATATATATTATTACATTAGCAAACAGAGCACTCTAGTCAGACGGCTCCTACAGGCGTATATAATTATGAAGGAAAGATTAAACTAATTATTAAAATGATTATTATAGAAAATGGATGGAAGTGGGTGTCAACATTTATAAAGTATTGGGTAAAAACGTCCATATAAGGCTAATTCGTTTGTATTGTAGCATTGGGATTCCTTACAACGTTTTATCACAAATCAGTCGTAGTGCAAGAATCTAAACCATAAAACTCCCCCAACACAAAGGCAAATACAACTGTTTTGGTATACGTTTAAAAAAATACAGGACATAAATCCTGGTAAGCTCAACCTGGCATTAGCAAACAGATTGGATCCAGTTCCAGAGTAACTCAGCGTCGCATTAGGATCCAAACTACATGTATTAGGCTTCTCCAAAATTTTAACGAATCAAACGTAAATACAACGTGTAGAAGATCACAGGTTGAGCAAACCTTTTTCCAGCAGGCAAAGGCTTAAGTATAGTTTGGGCAAACGTAAACATAATTCACTGTGACACTTCACGGTATTTTGCCATAATGAAGTTGTCAAAAACAGGCAATATATGCGTCTGGCTTATTTACCAAACCTGACTCTTTGGCGGCGTTAGCCCCTTAAGACTGACGAAAAAGTCAGTTCAATTCCTGAACTGCAACATTTTTACTCACTTTCGATTCCTGACCACATTTGAAAATATATTGATCGAGTGTCAAACAGTTTGGATCCTGATGAGACGCCGAGTTACTCGGTGTCTCATCTGGATCCAAGCTGTTTGCAAATGCGAGTCAGGTAAAAGTTTAGGGCATGAACTATTTGAAGATGCAGACAATGAGATGACGGTGGTAGTATGTTTCATGTTCAGTTTCAGACGGTGTTTGACTTTCAACACAACTGGCGAATGCAACCAATCCGGATTCAGAGGAGACGACGGGTACTTTGCTGTTTTAACGGGATTAAAACATTATGTCACTGAAGTTTGAAAAATGTATAAAACGTTAAACATTCAGCAAATTGTGTCGATGAAAGTTTGAAAGATTTGATCCTTTACTCAGTGAACATTTACAGCAAAAACACTCAAATGTGACCATCTAAAAGAGGTATAATTTTTGGTGCCATATGCAGGTGGTAGCTTAATGCAGGACAAACGTAATGCAGAAAGCTCCTAGAGGAGCTTTCTGCATTACGTTTGTCCTGCATTAAACAATCACTTGCTTATAAAGACACCCATGTTTATTCATTGAATGGTGGCATTAGAGGGGTTCTTCTGTATTTAGAAATAATGTATTAAACAACGTTATATTGATTATGACAAATGAAGAAGACCAGGTTCGAACCTGGTAATAAATGTAAAACCAGATATACAGTTCCACTAGCAAACAAAACAGACCCTAATCAGGCGTCTACCTAGGAATGGTCTGATCTGGGTCTACTACTCTCTTTGCAAAAGTGTTAAATCTGTGGAGTAAAGGGATACACATGTTTCGATACAACGGGCAAGACGCTGCCACAAAGTATGTAAAGGGAAATAGTATGATACAAGAATTATTTGCTTCATTTGAAAGAGGCATACGGGGGATGTTAAAAAACATTGTGTATTGTAGTGGCACGCCATTTTCAAGAGAAATTTCACTTCGAAGTTTATACAGCTGATATCCTCTGGTCAATATCTACACAATGGTTTATACATATATCCAATGAATAACCGTTTTAAAGAGTTGTCGCTATTTCAGTTTGGACAGTTGTTAACAACTGTAGTAAAAATGGTCGGAAAACGAAACACTTAGTCAAATTCTGAAGAAATTCGGTCATATACAAAAGTTCTTACTAAACTAGGTTATACTGTAAAAGAGTTTTGTGCCGAAATAACCCATGTTTATGGGTCTAGAAAGGTGTCTCATGAGGTGATTCGCAGATGGAAAACTAAATATGATTATGGAGTGGAGTCTATTAAAATGCCTCGAGCTCAGGTCGACAAGACAGCCACGTGTGACGGAAATGTTTTGAAAATCACAGAAATTCTTCAGTGATGCTCGATATATATGTACTGTGTGCGATATTGCTGGAACATCAAACTACAGCTATTAAAAGTTCATTTTATTCTAAAGAAAATCTTGAAAAACTGACGACCAAATATGTGCGTGTTAAAACTGCCAACAAATTGCTTAAAATGTTCCTAAAATACCACAAAAAGGTGTTTACAAATCTTCTTACAGATGATGAAACACGGGAAGTAGATACTACTGTGATGTTTTCATGAAGATAAATAACAGCCAGACACAAGACTCAGGGTTCATGCTTATAAAGCTTTTAGTTGAGTCTGAGTTTCGTTCTCAGGCTTTTGATTGGTCAGATTTGAGTTCTCAAGCTCAACCAAAAGCTTTATAAGCATTGACCCAGGTTTCAAATATGTTCAACTGTTGCATAACACGTTTTTTTTAAAGTCTGAGATGGCTACTGTGCTACCACATCCACCTTATTTCCTATATCTGGCACCATGCGACTCCTATCTGCTTCCAAAGCTGAAAAACATCCTCCCTGGTCGTAGATATCGATCGCGACAAGCTCTCGGTTCTGCTGTTCAGTCTACCGTGGCGTTTTCCGGAAATGTATCCATAGACTAAAATTATGCATTCCTCAACACGGGAGTATTCTGAGGGTGTGCAATAAAATTATGCACGTTTCTGTCAGTTATTAAGGTCGCAAACAACAATACACAACAGTTTTCTAACACCCTTCGTACAAGCCACAGAAAGAATAAGATGGGATATGTAGAAAATCATTGATGACGCTCATTATGATAGCTGGCCAGGGCACACATTGTTTGCAAACTATAACAGATATTTCAGTGACACATCTTGTTGTTCTTAAATACATGTATATATATATAACTCGTATAATTCGCATGGCCAAAGAATGCTTCTGGTTTAGGCATAATTAATTTTTATTCTATACATACATAGGAAATGGGGTTGGGTCACAAATTCTGACAACGTTAGTTTCGACCCTCCCCCTACAAAATTGTATACAATCACATATACAACTGTACGTTTTTCATGACATACAGCTAGTAAGTATATAACGAAAACCAATGTGAAAAACAGACCGACAAAAAGTGCTTCTACTTCATGTACCATTAGTTCCAAAGTATTTCTAGTCGTAATTACTCGGCAATTTCCGACAAGCTGGAAAGTACTACATAGTATAGAACTAAGCCATTTGACTTGTGTAATATGTCCCGGCGAATTTCTCATTACCTGTTGTTTAGTGTAGAACCGGAATGTGTCCAAATAAGTTTCCATTCCGCATAACGAAACTGCTTCAAATTGTAACATTTCAATAAATTTGTTTCAAAATACCTTACTAGATTTAAAAATACCGCAATGTCAAGTTGAAATAAGCTAATAAAGATGGCGGCCACCGTATTGTTTCCGAAGTATTTACTTAATTATCGGCATTGGAGACAGGTGGCAGCTTAATGTAGGGTGAAAGTCACACAGAAAGCTCCTAGATGAGTATTTTGCATTACTGTCCGAAGTATTTACTTAAATATTGGCAATGGAGACAGGTGGCAGCTTAATGTAGGGTGAAAGTCACACAGAAAGCTCCTAGATGAGTATTTTGCATTACTGTCCGAAGTATTTACTTAAATATTGGCAATGGAGACAGGTGGCAGCTTAATGTAGGGTGAAAGTCACACAGAAAGCTCCTAGATGAGTATTTTGCATTACTGCCACCCCGCATTAGCAGATTAAATTCGATACCTCAAAATTTTGAGATATCGAATAATTATTCCAACTGTATGTATATTCAAAAGGTCTTTCTTACCTCATGCTAAAGTGCAAATAGCCGATGCTGAATGTGTTATCAGGTTGCTCACAGACACAACGATTAACATGCGACACAGGACGTCATCTTGACTGCATACAAACGAGAGTACACGTCTCGTATTTCAAGTTACTTTATGTACGATGAGATGAACAGATAACGACTATGACAATTAAATGACGAACAGGAACACTTGCATTAGCCAAGTTTATTGTACTCGGTTATTTGAACCAGTACAACCCCACTAAATCGGGATTCTAGTAGAGAAGATTAGATACCCATAGGTAGGTGGCTGCTTAATGCGGGGTGACAGTAATGCAAAATATTCATCTAGGGGCTTTCTGCGTGACTCTCACCCTACATTAAGCTGCCACCTGTCTCCAATGCCGATATTTAAGTAAATACTTCGGAAACAATACGGTGGCCGCCATTGTTTTTAGCTTATTTCAACATGACATTGCGGTATTTTTAAATCTAGTAAGGTATTTGGAAATAGCTTGATTCAATAACATGTCCCTTTTAACTCTTTCGCTGCAAAATGTTGTTTTCCGCAAACTGTGTCGGCCTGCTGCAATTTTCTTTTTTTCTTCATTTTTTGTTTCAAAAACAGTCACAGTACAGTGTTCCCTCTCTACAACGACACCCTTTGGGATACGAAGATTGTATGTGTTGTTCAGAGGGAGTTGTTATAGGGAGGGAAAATCAAACATAATTAGCTCGTTTGCAGATCCCCAGATAAGGTGTATTTCGAGAACTTAAACCGTTATGCCTCTATCAAATCATATGTTGTGACCACTCTTTAGAATCGTCACAAAGTGACGATTCTAAAGAGTGGTCACAACATAGGGTTTGAAGGAGGCATAAAGAAAATACTATGGAAAAACGTTTTTTCTGGAGCCTTGTTGTTTCGGAAACAGTGACATGCGTTGTTGTAAGGAGGGAATCGTTATTGAGAGGGCCGTTGTAGGGAGGGAGCACTGTAACGAGTAGTTTTGATCCTGATGAGACTTCGAATTACTTGGCGTCTCATCTGCATCTAAACTAGTTGCATAGGTAGTACAGAATGCGATGTTGGCAGCGAAAGAGTTAACACTTTAAGTTTACCTGATAGAGACATTTTCCACATGTATCATGACATAACTGTTCTTTATTCATATGAGGTTATAAAAAAGCATCTCTCGATGTAGGCTACTTGTTTGTTACACGGCTATTCATCAGGTGAAGTGTTCATGCTATCAAAATATACAGTAAAACCTCTCTATAACGGCCACTGAATTACATCAAGTATTTTGTGTTAAAGGCAGGTGGCGGCTTAAAGCAAGGTGGAAGTAAAACAGAACGCTCCTATAGGAGCGTTCTGTTTTACTTTCACCTTGCTTTAAGCCGCCACCTGCCCTAAATACCAACTAATTAACACACATTAATGGCCGTTATAGAGAGGTTCTTTGTACTTTGCGGGTCGCACTGTCACGACTATTACTTATTACTCGAGATACACAAACCATTAGCCGCTGAGAAAAAACATAAGGTCTGCTCAGTGTTGGATCTGATGCAAGTTTGCCTACTTTCAATCGGATCAAGATTTTGAGTGACTATCGACCGAGTGTCAGTCAGCTTACATCCTGACGAGGTTCCAAGTTACTCGGCGTCTTATCTGGATCCACGCTGTTTGAAAATGCGAGCTAGGTCTCTAATGGCGGAATAAAGGTTAATTATCGAGACACACATTAATCGACACATAAACGGAAATGAGTCATTGATCGTCAGGTTTCGCAATATTGATAATCATGGTATCTCAATTTCATGTTAAACAATTAAACAACAGCTTAATCAGAGATCAAACATGCATTAGTCCTCTTCAAACAGCCCATTTCAAAGATCATTGTATACGCATACTAAAGTTGAATTCTTGAAAAGCATTCCAAAAACAGTTTGCTTCCCGATAGGTCTAGGAGTCACGCGCTGTCCCATCGTGGTCTACACTGCTTGTCATTCTGATTGCCTATACTATAATATGAGAAACTAATATCTCTTGCTGACCCTCCATAACGTATAGCGTGCTAATGGTGATGCTCTAACATCCGGGTAATGCTTTTAAAGAGAGGAAATATTGCCCCTCGAATCCCCAAAGGTTGTTGAAAGGCCATTCTGTACTGTGCAAATACGTCACAGTGTTACGCACAGGGGCGTTTACCATTTTAATCACGATGTTCGTCTATTGTTTGCTTCAGGTGTGTATTCCATGTCATTCCAAAATCACATGCAGTGTGGAAAAATTGTCAGAGATGCAGTGGCTATACTGGGTCTACATCGTTTGCAATTCAAGAAGCCTTTCTGCTAGAGATTTATTCGATTTATTTCCACTGCCAATTAAAACGTTTTGAAACCCGATAAGAATCCACGTCACAAGACAGCAATTTAAATGGCTTTAGTTTATACTGATCAATTTGATAATTCCAATTGTATTACTTCCATTTACGTAGTTCTATCGTTCATTGTCTCTTTAATCCTTACAACGCTGTAAATGGACTATTCCAAAATTCAAACTGTTCAAACGCATGGTTAACATTTAGGGATATTTCTAGAATAAAAGCGTAACATGACAAACGGTGCAGACACTGATGAGGGGGTTCCTAGAGGAGCCCTCTCATCTGGGTTTACGCTGTTTGTAAATGATAATAGTGACTCGTTTCCCGCACTGTAAGGGTTAACAACTTGGCAACTTTCGCATGTTTTCTGTCTTATTATCAATGTTAAATATTTTGTTTCATATCAAAAGCGCAGTAAAACCTCCCTAAGCCGGAATCTTAGTAAAGAACAGTTTCTGTCTTTGAAGCAGATGACTATTTAATGAAGGGTGAAATGCATGCTCATCTGGGGGCTTCTGCGTCATTTTAACTTGCATTACCTGCCACTGGTCTGAAAGACCAGCACCAGTACAAAGTTTGAAGTCGGGTTTAACCCATTACCTCATAGGCTTTTTCTACATAAAACTTCTTTGAATAAATCTACCGAAAAGGAGCATTAACCAGTGAAATTTTGTTTTTAGAAATTTGTAGTTTGAAACCATTGTGGTAAATAGAGCATTTGCTCCTATAGGAGCAAATGCTCTTTTTATCACATTGATTTCACAAAGTGACTTTTACAGAGTTAGCGAAAACGTGAAGTTGGTTGCAAGGAAAATTAGGCTTACATTTATTTGATTCCATGAGATGGATTAATGTTACGCTAGTGTCTGATACAAAGATCTTGTTTACATGCGAATCGTTACCCTTTGTTCTCATGCTGAAGACAATAGCTAAAATCCTTGATCTGTTACAAGATTTACTTTACATCCTGTTCGTTCACCTTACCCCTTTTCTCCTATCCTTTCTATGCGATAGCAAACAGAGAAGACCCAGGTCAGACGGCTCCTATAGGAGCTGTCTGATTGATCAGGGTCTACTCCGATTGCCTATGGAATAATATAGATGTCAGTCTATAGCTTCTGCTTTTGCAAAAATGCCATTTTAAAAATTAATCTAATCAATATTTATGTCGTCATTAATTCTTAAATAAATATTCATGACGTAAAGGATTAACTATTGACCGGGTTTCAAACAGTTTGGTACATGGTGAGACACTAAGTGACTCGATTTCTCACCTGGATGCAAGGTGTTTGCAAATGCCAGTCAAGTCGCGCTTAGCGTGAGACTGGTTTAAACATGAGTACTGCCAAACCTTGTTTATCGATTGTGAAACATGTAAATAATAAACTCTGGACTACATACTTTATACACAGTCATTTTATAAGATTCTAGACATCCCTTTCAGTATGTGAAACGAGTCACTAATATCATTTGCGAACAGTGTAGACCCAGATGACAACGATCCTTAAGCAGCCGTCTCATCAGTGTACATGTATGTACGGTTTGTGTTTCTTTTGATTATTCATGATGCATTTGACCTGTCTGGATTTCAGTGTAATACGTTATAACATTTAACTTTGAAACGTTAACCCTTCACTCCATGAATACACATGTAAGAAATAATGACATCATGCATATTAGAGGATTAATTGTCAAAAAAGCACATGGACTCAGGATAGTTTGGCCATGGCAGAAACTGTAGAATCATATATATATCATTATATCGTAGAGTCATTATATTATATCATAATCAAACTGAGCAGACTCTGATCAGACGGTTAATACAGGAGCCGTCTGATCTTGGTCTATTTTGTTTGCAAAGTCGCAGAAAGAAATTTATGGAGTAAAGGGTTGAACAATTCGTATGGAAGGCAACACAGCATTCTCCAAAGAGTCAAACAGAAGGCTCATTCTGGAAGGTTTATTGTACAGAGAATAAAAATAAAACCTGTCTATAGGGACAGTAAAACATAACTACAGTAAACCCTCTCTATAACGAACACTAAATTGTGTTAATAAGCTGGCATTTTGGGCAGGTGACTGCTTAAAGCAAGGTGAAAGTAAAACAGAACGCTCGTATAGGAGCGTTCTGTTTCACTTTCACCTTGCTTAAAGCACCCACCTGTCTTTAACACAAAATAATTGATGTAGTTTAGTTGTCGCTATAGAGAGGTTTTACCGTATTGTTTTCTGGGTTAGTAAAACAGTTGATAGCTTAATGCAGGAGGACTATTGTGCAGAAAGCTCCGCTAGGAACGTTCTGCATTACTAGCAACCACAAACTCTTATAAACCCATACATGTACATGTATGTTTAATCATTATATGGCAAAATATATTATAATTATACATGGTTTTCGTCATGCATTAAGCAACCTCAGTTTCTGTTCATTATGTGGTCATTAGAGACTGGTTCTACCGTATAGAATCTGTCTTTTACGAGACCATTTATTTATTGAACACGGTAGTCTAAAAAAGCAGATGGTCGTTTAATGTAGGGTAAAAGTGGTGCAGAAAGCTCCTATATGAGTTTTCTGTCTTTCTTCTTAACTGTATTAAGCTACATGTACCGCCTGCCTTGCAGTCCAATAACTATACATTTTATGGCCTCTTAAGACAGGTTGAACTGTAGACAAATGTTGTACATAGGTCTAACATTAACCACTTATACTGTTGCTCAACCGCCGATCTGCTGCAACGTTAGACTATAGGTCGAATTTCAAACAGTTGTGACCTTTTGGAAGCGCCGACGTCTCATTCAGATTACTCGACGTCTCCTTCAGATCCAGTTTGTATACTAAATATTCGAAGCCTTTCCTCAATAGGCTATTTTTAGACCCAAACTAATTGAATTATTCTACTAAAAAGGCACACTTACTATAGGGAAAAGGAATAGTTTAGATGTGTGTAGTATTGAAACTACTGTCCTAAGGAGCAAATGCTCTATTTATCACAATGGTTTCAAAAAGTGACTTTTACAGTGGCGTAGAAAGGCGTATTTATGGAGGAAAGGATTAAATCATCTGCATATTATAAACAATATACGAGATCAAGTTACGATCGTTGCACAGTTTATCATTGTACACATATGCCATCGTATCTACCGCGTTAACGTCACTGACATGTTTAGAGATGCAATAAAACCTCTGTAAGGAGACCAGTTCATGGTTAGACATCGGCGTCTCTAAAAGCAGGTGGTTTATGCAGAGTGAAAGTAATGCAGGAGCCCCCTCAAGTAGGAACTGTCTGCATATATTTCATCGTGGCTTTACAATCCAGAGTCATGCACCTTTTATTTGGTTAATGTGTGTGCAACAATGTTAGTGTGCATGTAAGAGTGCAAGCCGACCCCATAACAGAATAGAGGAAAACGGTATTATCTGCCAAACGGTATCGCAAGGTTCACCTTGCTACATGTAGCACGTATTATTGTTCCTTTTCGATATCTCCTAAATCAAATCCAAACGGCAGATTGTATGCACGAGTAAGCGATAGATTACAAGATCAACAGTAACAAACAACCTATATTCAACTAATCGTGACCCAACCTATGTTTGTAAATGGATTGGGTTCAAGATTAGATGATGAATAACACTTTGTCAGGATATGCATTTGACATTATAATTTCTCAAATGTAAGTACATTTTGAATTTTGTAGACATGTTTTTATTTAACTTTTGATCACAGTATAAGTGTTTATTACGTAGACCATGCAGTTATCTTCGTGATTGTAAACATTCCACAAAACTGAACAAGCTGATCGAACACAAATCGGATATCCGGCAATACGACCCCAGCTTAACATCCTTATCAATGCTTATCCAAGAAAGAAATAATACTCATATATAACCCTTATAACGCTGAATTTTCAGAATGGATTAATCCACCGGTGTTTAACTATAGACTCCACTCTGTATGCAAGCTTTGTTAGATGAATTTAAATGACAAACAGTGCAGACCCTGATCAGAGGGCTCCTCCAGGAGCCCTCTGATCTGGGTCTACACTGTTTGCAAATGGCAGTGCTCGCGCATCCCCCATTCAAACGGATACTATGATAATGATGCTATTTACCAGTGATAACATTCCCTGCTATTCGTAACAAGCTATTTACCCTTACCCGTACATGTACCTTAAAAATATGTCTGCTGAAATGTGCAGCTTGTGCAATTTAGACTACTTCCGATTTGATACTATTGACAGACTGGCATACAGCTTGGATCCTGGTGAGACGCCGATTTACTCTGCGTCTATTCTGGAACCAATCTATTTGCAAATGCGATTCAAATAGCCTTAAGCGGGAGAAATGTTCCGCTACAGTGTCGGTATTATTCAATTTGTAGTAAGGGTAACGCTTTTAAGCCATTCTTTCATATTGACGACTTTTGACGACTCTGTAAAAGTCTCTTTGTGAAACCATTGTGATAAATAGAGCATTTGCTCCTATAGGAGCAAATGCTCTATTTATCGCAATGGTTTCAAACTACAAAATTCTAAAAGTTTACTTTTCTCTAGTTAATACTCCTTTTCGGTAGATTAATTCAAAAAGGTTGGGACTAGAATAGCCTAAGGCAGAATGAGTTAACTGCCAAGGTCGTCGGAAATAGCATCACAAGACTTGCTACAAAGAGCGGTAACGTTGCAATCAGACTTGATCCAGATGAAACTCCGAGTAACTCGGCGTTATATCAGGATCGAAATTGCTTGACACGCCACTTACGTTGTTGAGAAGACATTTGAAGGAAAGTCTAACAGACGATAGTAGAGTTAAATACAAATGTGTGACGTCATCAGCAGCTCTGCATGTAACGAGACGCGGCATTGACAGTAATAGCGGTTGTAATGCATATATCACGTGTTTCAATGCCACAGAGTCTGGCTAAAGCGACCATATGATTTACATTGTATACTTTAAAAGCAGATGATTGCTTAATGATACAGAAATCTCATATACAGGAACTTTCTGTATCATTTTGTACTGCATTAAGCTACCATAAATTATGTTTTGTACTTGTTTTTCAATAAAAGAATATTTGAGTGTAGACCCTGTCTGTTAATTTTTCACTAAGCTAATCATGTATATATATCTTTAAAATAATTCGTTTTCAAGTCATTCAAATAAATGTACAATCCCATTTCTGAAGCAGATGTCGCATTGAATATTTTATCCAACACATATTCAAGTAAGAAATAACGACTTTAGCTGATGTTTTAGAATGTCATATGATCATCGGAATAATTGACCATGGCAGACTCTATGGAATCAGAACAATATAATCTCATAAGCAAACAGAGCAGATCCCGACCATACAGCTCCTACAGGAACCGTCTGGTGCGGTTCTGCTCGGTTTTCAAAGGCTTTGAAATAATATAAATTTGATTCTACATCGCTTGCCCGAGACAAATGTCCCTAGTTCAAATTCCATTATAAATATGAAACTTATTGTGCAAACAGTGTAGACCCATAGTACGAGCATATGGAATCATATAGACGTACAGTAGAACCTCTCTATAAGCGTTCTGTTTTACTTTCACCATGCTTTAAGTAGCCACCTGCCTTTAACACAAGGTATTTGATGTAATTTAGTGGCCGTTATAGAGAGGTTTTACTCTTCCACAGTTTCTGTTATGATCAAACATCATGTATCCATATGCCATTATAGGTTAACATTGAAATATTTGATAATAGGTCATTAATTCTTACATGTATATTTAGCCAAGGAAGGGTTCAACTGCATTTTATGCAAACATTAAAGAGGAGGTCCCTACAATGATCGCATATTTTCAATAATACCATAAAACTTGGTATTTGTTATGCTCTATCATTATTATGAAGGTTCCCAATTTGAACTTATATCGAAAAATGCCCATGTGATACAAATAAACCGATTTCATCATTAACTGATAATTTTTGTTCTACAACACAATATTATCGGCCTTTTCCGTAGATTCTTACGCGTTTTGCCGATGATCACACGATCCCTCCATTGTTTACGTTATAGCTTTCTCGGAATTGGTCGGAGAACCGCGAATATGGCCAACAGTTACGAAACTAAAACTCAACCCGAATAAAACTGAAATGTCGGGGTGTAAAACCGGGATCGGCGATATCAAACACATGGATGTTTTGTCATTATACACGGTAATTGGATGGGGCTTTTTGTGATATACTACTTTTCAGCATATAAACAAATGAGTTTTGTATATTCTAAGTGTTTATGAAACGCGTCAAATGTAGGGACATCCCCTTTAATATATAATAAAAACTCGATATAGTGGTTGACGGGCTATAATGTCTTGGTGAGGACTTCGTAAATCCCGTTGAATATTCATGTAAGAATAAATGACATCCAGAATAATGGATTTATTATAATGCTATGTGTACACAGGATGGCTGTATTGGTAGAAAGCGAAGAGTCAGCCCTATGATATTTGTACAGGCAAACAGAGCAGACCCTGATCAGACGGTTCGTATAAGAGATGGGATGCAAATGCGTGAATATGCGAGTGCACGAGGGAAAGGGTTAAAGAAGCCTGTAAGCTGCTCTTCATCTTCAGCATATTATCGAGTTAACTGTTTCGCTGCCAGATATCGTCGTCTGCTAATATTATCGTCTGCAACTTTGTCGTCTGCTACAGTATTTATGTTTTTTATTTTTCTCCCAATTTTAAAAAATAATTCCATTACATGTACCACAGCAACAAACAGTTTGGCTCCTAGAGACGCCGAGTTACTCGTGATCTAGATCCAAACTGTTTGCATAGGTAATTACAATCACAACAGTTGCAGCACGTTATTAATGTTTAGGTATAAGTTGTGTCCACAGACACTCGCCAGTCTGAGTAATTTGACATTCTGAGAGTGAAAGTAATTACTGACGTCTGTCAAACGTAGCGTAATTTGTATAGCTGACCTAGTGTAGGTTGACATTTAACCCCCCAACTCCATTAATATGCATTGTAACGTCTTTGCAAACAGAGTAGACCCAAACCAGATGACTCCTGCATCTGATCGGGGTTTTCTCTGTTTGGTTACAGAATACTATAGAAATGTTCCTACACTTTTCTGTATTTGCATATATTTTTTTATCAATGAGCCATTTCAAAAATAATTTGATTCATATTGATGTTGTCATTATTCGTTACAAGAATATTCATGGAGTGCAGGGTTAACACAATATTGCCGAACAATTGCAGCGCCGTAAATCCAAAACTCAATCAAACAGTTTTAGCTCTTTCCCTTTTGTAATCGCATTTTCACGCATCTGCAAATATAGTAGACCCATATCAGACGGCTCCTACAGGAGCCGTCTGAACAGGGTATGCTCTGTTTGTTTATGGTGTAAGATAGATCTCTGGTTCTACAGCTTCTGTCTGAGCCAAAATGTCATACATGTATTCATATGTAATTATAAAAACCATTATATTCATGACGTCATTATTTCTTACATGAATACCGGTAAACAACAGGTTGAAATGAAAGCGGACCAGGATTTGAGAGAGCTAACAGTTGCTCACCAAGCTAAACATCAATGAATAATGGAGCAATGCGTAGATGTTATCGGTAATGATGAGACGCTGTTGAAAGTAGAACGTATCTCATGTCCCCAAAGAGCATGTCTAACACGTACTCCGCTGTGTAAAATATAATGTCTACCTAAAGGCTTGGGTTTGGTACAATATTGTATACTTCCGGTTTCGATTAAGTATTTGAGAAACTGTTGAACGAATGTCAAACAGCTTAGATCATGATGAGACGTCAGACGTCGAGAAACTTGACGTCTTCCCTTGATACAAGCTGTTTGAAAATATTAGGCTGGTTCTTCTCCTAGAGGAGCTTTATGCATGACTTTCACCCTGCATTAAGCTTCTATACCTTATGATGTCCTGTTTAGAGGGGTTTACTTTATATGTTTGAAACAATGTATTTGATTTTAGTAACACTTTAATCCTTTCCTCCATAAATTCGCCTTTCTATGCCTCTGTAATGACCACTTCTTGAAACCATTCTGATACTTATCACAATGGTTTCAAATGGTTTCAAACTGCAAAATTCTAAAACAAAAATTCTCTAGTAAATGCTCCTTTTGGGTAGATTCATTTAAAGAGGTCGAGTCTAAAATAGCCTATGGAGGAAAGTGTTAACTGATGAATTTTAAAACTAATGGCATAATGAGTATCATATGGCGATCTGTCATAATGGCATATGGACACATGGAAGTTTAAGCATAGCAGGACGAGATCTATAACAGTCCAAAAACAAACAAAACAGACCCTTTCTAGATGGCTACTACATGTACCGCCAGATAGGGTCTATTCTTTTTGGAATGACCTTGCGTATCTCTATCAGGCAGAGGATTAACCCTTCGCTTGCTATTCACGTCAATATACCTACATGTAAATAGTGAAGACCTAGATGAGACAGCTCCTGCAGGAGCTGTCTCATCAGGGTCTGCACTATTTACAAGTTGATTGTGCAACCAGGGCACCCCACAGCAGTGATTGCACAGCGAAATACTTGTACACAGTGAAGATACATGTGTATGTGTAATTATACAACATGGCATGGGTAAAGGAGGAGAAATGCATTTTAAAATTCAGCAAGAGAAGGATTAAGACATTTAGATTGGCAACATAGAAATGTACATCATAATGATTAATACATACTAATAAAACACACAAAGTATTTGTACATTAAATAATTTTCAAACAAGACATGAAATGCGATTGCAACATGTATACACATGGGATTACTTTCTCGCATCTAATGGCTTCTCATTCGAGACAGGTATGAATAATTAATTGAGATACATGTAAGACGATTGCAGTTGTCAAACATTGAGTAAAGAAGGTCAACACACACATTCTGAGTTCATTTATGCTTTTCCCTGTTCTATAGTAATGAGAAGTGGGACAGCGTAGCTATTTTAGAAACTAAAGAAACAGATCTATGAACTTCCATTAGCAAACAGAACAGACCCTGATCAGACGGCTCCTATAGTATCCGTCTGATCTGGGTCTGCTCTGTTTGCAAATGCGTGGACAACCGTTTATACATGTATGAAGGAAAGGATCAATAATGATATAAACGCATGCTGTACAATTAGGTTAAACTATGATATACAATGTAGAGTAAAATCCCTCTAAAACAGACATTTTACGACGAATAAGTTGGTGATTTTAGGCAGGTGGCTGTTTAACCCTTTCCCTGTTGTATATTCATGTGAGCAATGATGACGTCATGAATATTAATAAGATATTTTTTTTATAATGGCGTATCAACTCATGACATTTTGGCTCAGGCAGAAACTGTAGAATCAGATCTATATTACATCATAAGCAAACTGAGCAGACCCTGATCAGACGGCTCCTATAGGAGCCGTCTGATCTGGATCTACTCTGTTTGCAGATGTGTGAAAATGCGCTTAAACAAGGGAAAGGGTTAATGCAGCACAGAAGGCACACAGAAAGCTCTTTTGGGAGATTTTTGCATGACTTTCATCCTGCATAAAGCTGCCACCTGTCTTAAAAACCTGGCCTCAATACTGATTTAATCGTCCGAACTTGAGTGGTTTACTATACGCTGAACCTGTGCATGGAAATCAATGCAGTTATTTGACTAAAATCAAGATGTGTTTGTAAAACAGTATGACCCCCGATTTGACCTTTGATGTATGTATGACCTTGACGTTAATAAATCACCCCAAAAATGTTCGCCTACATCAGTTGCAAATGCATACCAAGTTTGAAGTACATGTACGTATGTGCAATGGTTACACAATTATCGCCAGCGTTAAAGTTGGGGACAAACGAACAAATCAACGTACAGACAGGGTTTTCAATATGCCCCAACATTTTTTATTTGGAGGGTGGGGTTATAACAGTCGGTGTGAATAGTTTATGTATTTACTCCACAATGACACGTGTTTCTCCTTTTCAAACAGAGCAGGGGATGTCTGTTCGGTTAGTTTGTTTCAGGGATTCATTAATTTCTGCTATGCAATAAATTGTTTTATATTATCAATTTTATATCCAATTTATATAATGCAATATTCAAACTTTGTGGAGTCTGGCATGGCTATGCATGGAGAAAATAGATAAAACAATAACTAATCCGTTTGTAGTGTTTCCTCAATACTAAACATAGCTGGGTCACAACATAGCTGGTCACAACATAGCTGCTGGTCACAGCATAGCTGGTCACAACATAGCTGGGCCACAACATTCATTCCTTCCCTGATCTGTATTCATGTAAGAAATAATGCCATCATGAATATTTAGACCAGTTTTATAGCGTAAACTTTTCAAGGGGATTTTTGACTTTGACAAAAACTGTAGAATCAGATCAATATAATGTCAAAAGCAAACAGAGCAGACCCTGATCAGACGGCTCCTATGGGAGCCGTCTGATCTGGGTCTACTCTGGTTGCAAATACATGAAAAGATGTTTATATGAAGGAAAGGGTTAATGTTAAACCCATGGAGATAAATGGGTTAAGTATATGCTTCGTGTAGGATTGGGTTTTCTAATAAGAAGGTCACTGATTACATCCAAGTGAAATCAGTTCAATGGTTCCCTGGCGTTTCTTTCATTTGATTAAACAGACAGTGGCAGTTAATGAAGCAGTTCTATCAACACAAAGAGCTGAGTATAGCAGTTCTTTAACTACATTTAATATTTAACCCTTTCTATGGAATATTCATGTAAGAAATGATGATATCATGAATATCAATATATTGAGTTTTTAATGGCGTTTCAACAATGGGCGTTTTGACTTTGGCAGAAACTGTAGAATCAGATCTGTATTATCGCTTTGGCATACACATCACACCCTGATCAGCCGACTGTCTGATCTGGGTCTGCTCTGTTTGCAAAAGTGATAAGCCGTTTATATCAGGTAAAGGGTTAATAAAATCACGTAAGTGGTTTTCACACGCAATTGGGTAAGGCTTTCTGGTTTAGTATTGAACAGTTAAATTAAAATAACATTCTGAAAGAAAATGTGCCTTTTTATTTTTTTGTGTTAACACATTCCCTCCTACTGAAGCATTTTAACGCCTCTGTAAAAGTCACATTTTGAAACCATTGTGATAAATAAAGCATTTACTCCTTCAGAGCAAATGCTCTTATTATCACAATGGTTTCAAAACTACACAATTCCAAAGTTTCATTTTTCTAATAAATGCTCCTTTTCGGTAGATTTATTCAAAGGGGTTGGGTCTAAAAATAGTATATGAGTGAACGATTTAAACGTGTTGGTACTTATTAGAATCGCATCCCCAATGTCATTCTAATGAGAACAAAAAAAAAGAAAGGGTCTACCTGAGAAATGAGATACAGTAGAACCCCTCTAATGCGACCACTTAATGAATAAACATGGGTGTCTTTATAAACAGGTGGTTGCTTAATGCAGGACAAAAGTAATGCAGAAAGCTCCTGTGAGCTTTCTGCATTACTTGTTCCCTGCATTCAGCTACCACCTGTATCTAGTACCAAGACTTATACCTCTTTTAGGTGGTCGCATTAGAGGGGTTTTACTGTATTTTGATAGATCAATATTATTTAACTGGTTGTATATCAATGCATATATAGGACCTCTATGTTTCAAAGTAATGCACAAAACATCTGATTCTCTAAGTAGGCCTAATATTACGTGCGCAAAGTTTAATTCTCTGATGAGGCCATATATTACAAGCACACAAACTCTCCGAGGAGGCCTAAATTTACGCGTGTACAAATTTGGTTCTTTGAGTGGGCCTAATATTTTGTGCAAACAATTTATATTTCTCCAAGGAGACCACTGATTACAATTTCTCCAATGTATAGCGTACATGTATGTACACATATGAATATAAATGTATATTGAAAGACTATGGACGTGTATGGTACACCAGCCTTTTCGGTTTAGCTAGACCCAGTTAGAACTCATGATATGTTATTAGCATTCACTCCATGTATTCTGTCTGTTGTTTTACAGTCATTCTTTTCCCAAAGGCCGTTTAATAGGATTTATGCGATTGCCTTGGAAATGTCCTCTACAATCAATACTCGCTCAAGACAAGAATTCGAAATTAGATGATATTTTATACAAGTGGTGAATTTATAACATCCAATAAAAACAACTTAGAAAGTGAGACAACGCTTTACAGTAAAACCCTTCTAAACAGGAATTCTAGTAGAGAACAATTCAGATATTTTAGGTACGTGGCTGCTAAATGCAGTGTGAAAGTCAAACAGAAATTTCCCCCATGAGCTTTCTGCATGACTTTCTGCCTGCATTAAGCTGCCAGCTATCTACAAGACTGATATTTATACTACAATAAACGTCCGGTTTAGACGGGTTTTACCGTATTACACTTGCTATAAACCATTCACTTCATAAATCACCATTAAGAAATGATGCTATCATGAATATTAATAAGATGAATATTTATAATGGCATATGAACACATGCCTATATATCTTTATAAGCTGTCGGATCTGGGTCTAAAATTATGGATGGGCTATTCCACCCTCTGAAAATTCGGTGTTAAAAGAGCTAAGATCAAATACCCATGTCATCATATTTTGAAGCTGAATATTGGTTACTAGTAACCCATTCCAACCCAAACTAATTTTAGACCCAGCCACTTCGAAAAAAAATATACCAGAAAGGAACATTTACTAGAGAAAAGGAAAAAGCTTAGAATCGTAGTTTTGATACCAACGTGTTAAAGAAGCAAATGCTCTATTTATCAAAATGGTTTCAAAATGTGATTTTTATAGAGGCGCCAAAATGCATCAGTAGGAGGGAATGTATTAATAAAAACGATCAAACCCATATTATTGGCATTAGAATAAGTTTCAACAAGACGGTTTGCCGGAGAAATAACGAACACATTCTACATGTACCTCGAAATTGCTGCCGTAACCTGACAAAAAGTGTCGCTTGTCTGAAACTAGCAAATAGTTGGGGTTTATTTTTTTCTTGTAGAAGAACTAACCGTATTTGTGGAATAGTTTTGTTGATTAATGTTGTTTCCAAAGATAATCATGAATTGATTTTTTCCTCAGCATTCTGAAGGTTAAACCCTTTACTCCATGAATATTCATGTAAGAAATAATTATACAGTAAAACCTCTCTTAACCGGAATTCTAGTAGAGAAGAATTTAGATATTTTAGGCAGGTGACTGCTTAATGCAGGGTGAAAGTCATGCAGAACGCTTCTCTAGGAGCTTTCTGCATGACTTCCACCCTGCATTAAGCTGTCACCTGTCTCCATGATATTTATACTAAATTTAATGTCCGGTTAAGAGAGGTTTTACTGTATCATGGACATTGATTAGATGATTTTCTTAAATAACGCATGCATACAGGAACTTTACGTCACAGTAGAAACTGTAGAATTATTACTATATAATTTCATAAGCAAACAGAGCAGACCCTGATCAGATGGCTCCTACAGGAGTAAAGGGTTATTCATTAGGTTTTGTCACATATTGTATTGAGATGTGCCTGAAATACCTGGCGTTAACCTCGAGTTAATTAGGTTGAGGTACCCCTCGTTGCTACAAGTGCTCGATCATATTTAGTATTCTAATAATGCAAAAGTTGAATTCATTTTGAGATGATTCATCCTTACTTGCATTGTTTAATTCTTCTACTGTTCTATGTTTATTGCAAATGTCAATACCTACTGAATATCCATGGACAAAACAGTTATAAACAACATGGATGGTGGAGCATTGTAGCCATTTTAGAAAGTAAATCATCAGATCTAATCAAGTTCCATTAATTAGCAATCGGAGCATACCCTGATCAGTGCGTGAAAACACGTTTATATGAGGGAAAGGGTTAACCCTTTTACCACTTGAATAATGATGTACGAAATAATGGTAGCATGAATAAACATACGAACGACTGGCCTAGACAGAAACTAGAAAATCAGATCCATATTGTTCAAAACCAAACAGAACAAACTCTGATCAGATGTGTTCTACGGGAGCCGTCTGATCTGATTCAAAGGCAGCCAAAAAGTGTAAATTGGTACCAAGCAATATGCAAATCAACTGCAATATGAAACATGGGCCATATTACAAAGAAATAAATTCACTGCATTAAATTTGCATTTTTATGAAGTAATTGCGTGACGCCGTCTCCAACGAATTTACAGTCTGTGTATATACGAGTATGGTGTTGCTTGGAACAGAAGCTGCATTTACATGTACTAGTAATGGTAGTATTTAACCCATTCCCACTTAGGCTATTTTTAGACCTAACCTCTTTCTAGCGATAAGGAAAAGTTTAGAATTGTGTAGTCTTGAAACCATTGTGATAAAGTGATAAATAGAGCATTTGCTCCTATGGAGCAAATGCTCTTTTTATTCACAATGGTTTCATAAAGTGAATTTTACAGAAGCGTCAAAAGGCGTCAATATGCGGGGATGGGTTACGGGGAATGCAATAAAGTCTCTCTAAAAGAAGTCATAGCTTAATGCAGGACAAACGTTATACAGAAAGGTTCAATAGGACAGATGTTTTTCTCCTGCATTAAGAAATTACGATAAACCCGCTCTAAACCGGACGTTCACTTTAGTATAAATATCGGTCTTGGAGACAGCTGGCATATTATTGCAGGGGGAAAGTCATGCAGAAAGCTCCTCTTGGAGCTTTCTGCATGACTTTCACGCTGCATTTAGCAGCCACCTGCCAAAAAGTATCTTAATTAGTCTCTACTAGAATTCTGATTTCGAGGGGTTTGATTTATTGTACCTGTTTTTACATATTCCTATGTTATAAAATTATGTGGATGTATTCGCTAGAGTTTCATACAGTTAAACCCATTAAACCAGAACTATAGTTGAGAAACATTTAACCCATTCCATCATAGGCTATTTTTAGATACATCCTCTTTGGATAAATCTACCGAAAAGGATCATTAACTAGAGAAAAGGAAATTTTTATAATTTTGTAGTTTGAAACCATTGTGATAAATAGAGCATTTGCTCCTATAGAAGCAAATGCTCTATTTATCACAATGGTTTCACAAAGTGACTCTTACGCAGTCGTCAAAAGCCGTCAATATGAGGGAAAGGGTTAAATACATTTATGCAGGTGGCTGCTTAATGCAGGATGGAAGTCATGCAGAAAGCTTGAAGAGGAATTTTCTGCATGAATTTCACCCAGCATTAAGCTGAAACCTGTCTCCAAGACCCATATTTATACTAAATTGAACGTCCTGTTTAAAGAGGTTATATTGTATGTATGATAAATAAAGTTAAATTCAGTATAAATATCAGTATCAAAAATCAGGTGGCAGCTCAATGCAGGGTGAACATCATGCAGAAAGCTCATTTATAGGAGCTTTCTGTATGACTTTCAACTCGCATTAAGCAGCCACCTGCCTAAAAGTATCGATTTTATCTCTATTAGAATTCCGGTTTAGAGGAGTTTTACTGTAGCTTTGGATAACAAAATTAAAGTTAATGTCAAGATTATTAAAATGCATAAACAAACACAGGAATCAGAACATGCTAGGGTGATTTGAACATCTGAATCTCGTGAAACTGATATTTTGAATATTGATTAAGCGTAACTTTGCTGAAGATGTCATATTTTCAATGCTCGTGACTAAGTTATATCTCTTATATAAATATTCCTCTGCCGCATGCAAACATGGAATTGTATATCAGCCGAGGGGTTTGTCAAATTACAAAATACAGACAAATTATATCAACTACAACAAACGTAGTAACTTGAGAAAACTGCACTCTTCAAATAAGCTAAAACTATTCTCGTAATTCATCATGATTAAGGGCTCACTTCCAGAGGCAGAACTGTGATTACCCATGCAAACTGTTTGGATCCAGATTAGACGCCGAATTTTTCAGCATGAGAATGGTTAACTCATTACCTCATAGGCTATTTTTAGATACAACCCTCTTTGAATAAATCTATCGAAAGGAGCTTAACTTGAGAAAAGGAACATTTTAGAAATTTGTAGTTTGAAACCATTGTGATAAATAGAGCATTTGCTCCTATAGGAGCAAATGCTCTATTTACCACAATGGTTTCACAAAGTAACTTCTACAGCGTCGTCAAAAGTCGTCAATATAAGGGAATGGGTTAATCAACGCAAGTGCATCAAACCAAGCTTCAGAACATGTGCATGAAGTTTATGTCTGAGAAGAGGCGTTTCGTAATACATGATGTGAATACTTAGATATTATCAAATTAATGATACATTTAATGTCTATTAATTAAATACTAATGAAAGTGCAACCCCATTATTCCATTTGAGATTATCACATTCCTTATAATGTTTTGGTTAGAAATCATGTATTATGCAACTGTGTTGCAATATAGAAATAATTAGATAATAAGGAATAAAATGGGTTTTGCATTAACCCTTTCCGTTATACAGACAGAATAGTCCCAGAGCAGTTCTCCTATAGGACATTAAAGGAAAAAAGCTAGTTATAGTCTACTTTCAGTCCGAATGATCATTCAGCCGACTGTACATTTACTCCCCTGGTCATTGAGTCATTCGCCTACAATATTGAGCACTGCTAACATATGGCGCAATCATGCAGCCGCAGTACCGGCTAGTGACCCTCACAGGTACCCATTTTAACCCCTGGGTGGAGAGGAGGTGCGGGTGGGAGACACTGAAAAGCGTCTCTGAAATTTCCGGGAAGGACCTGGATTTGAACCCCGGACCACTAGACCACCGCACACCACGTGTCTGCTTTGTTTACATAATGGAAGTTGATAGATCTGTTTCTTTAGTTTCTAACATGGCTACAATGAATCACCTTCCATATTTCATTATATCTGTTTCGAACTAACGATTGTATTAGGTCACTGCAAAACGTCTCGTCTATTTCAAATGGTATGACCATTAATTTTGTTCAACAATTGACTTAAACCGCTAGTTATCAAACGGTTGGGATCCTCACGAGTCGAAATACTCAATACCTAGAACGCTGCGAGCTTTTCGAATTATCCCAAACTTCAACTTATTCGAGTTCAATATATCGAATTTCAACTGTATTTTGATAGATCATTAGTTCATTACGTACTTTATCAACAGCCCTGTAATACAAAGCCAGTAGTATGTAATGATTAGACGCGAGATTTCCTGATTGATGTACATCAACATATCTGTACAGCGACCTCTAGCAGCGACCACTGAACAGGGTGGTGGATAACAATCGCATTTAGTAAACCTTAAAATAGTGTAAATATTTCTCTGCCAAATACTATATTGCTACACCTCATTAGAATCGCCTCTCCGATGCGATTCTGATCGGTTGCAGCAAGATAGAGTATGGCTGAGAAATAATATTGTATTAGTTCACTACACATCTTGCTAATAATAGCCCATTAGAAAACAGAACAGACTCTGATTAGACGGCTCCGTCAGGAACCGTCTTACAGTAAAACCTCTCTATAACGGCCACTAAATTACATAAAGTATTTTGTGTTAAAAGCAGGTGGTTGCTAAAAGCAAGGTGAAAGTAAAACAGAACACTCCTATAGGAGCGTTCTGTTTTACTTTCACCTTGCTTTAAGCAGCCACCTACCCTAATATACCAACTAATTAACACAATTTAGTGGCCGTTATAGAGAGGTTTTACTGTATCTGGGTCTACTCTGTTTGCAAATGCGAGGAAAGACTTTTACATGAAGGAAAGGGTTAAGTGACATTATATTGACTGGGGAAAAGACTCTTAAAAAAGCAGATTGTTGCTAAATACAGGGCAATTGTAATTTAGATAGCTCCAATAGCGGCTTTTTGCATTACTTTTGACCTGCATTAAGCTACCACATGTTTTATAGACCCACAATTAGACCTCGTTTTGACAGTTGCTTAAGTCAGGTTCTATTGTATTCTAGCAGTGATCACGAGCCAACACTTACTATTGGTCTTCAACCCCAGTCTTTGAGCCGTAGGATATTCATGTATAACATAATGACTGTATGAATATAATTTACTCGCTGACTTTTTTATAATACTCGTAGCATTATATGTAAACATGCGATAATTTTACTGTGGCAAAAACTGTAGAATCAGGTCTTATATTTAGTTATATCTTATACTTTAGTAAACAGACTGGATCCTGCTCAGGAACAGGAGTCTACTCCATGTGTAAATACAAAATAATACGTCTGTGTCAAGAGAATGCTTAAGGCAGGTGATGGATTGATACAGGTCGAAAGTAATTGAGAAGCTGCCTTAGCAGAATTCTTAAAGACACCCATGGCTATCAATTTAATATTAACTGACCGCTATAGGGAGATTTAGAAGACATACGGTAGCTTACTGCAGGAGAAAATATACATGTACGCAGAATACTCACAACTGAACTTTCTGAATTACCCACCATTGAACAACCACCTGCTTTTCAAGAGCCTTACATTTAATCAGTAAGTGCTAGCTTTTTACATTAAGTTTACAATGAATACATGACACTCGTAACAGGTTAGGTGGTAGGGTGTGTTAAGTTAATTCTTACTGTTATAAAGTGCATAATCATTTTTCTACATTTTGGGGTGTGGGTAAATAAAGCATTCCGGATAAGACAATACATAAATTAAAATATTTTCAAGAATAACTCCTTTATTTCTCCACCAAAACCCTGTGGTGTGAGCAGTCTTTAGTACCTAATAATTTTGGGTTTGGCGGAGAAATGATGATCATAGTACTTGAGTATGCACCTTTTTCTGTTGCTTTGTAAGTCATTCTAAATGCGAAACATGTATATTCAATATTAAGCACGCTCGTTTGTGACCAAAATACCACAACTAATCCTACATACATTTCTGACTGCAAATACAATCATCGCCATTGGATTCTCCTGCGAGCGACCCAAACTCAATTTGACATAATATAAAATTATGCTCAATAATATAAATTTACTAGAACCATATTCGATCTACACTAAGGGTTTTCCATGGCGTGATGTACATATCAAACATTGCTGACTGTTGTTTATTGTGTAACAAAATACATGTTTTACTTTGCAGGGTGGTTAGGAAGATACCGGTCAACTATAGGTCATCGACAGGTCTGATATCTGAAATCTGGTTTATTTGAATATATGCATGTTTCTATATCACAATAATGACAATATATCTAAAGTTGTTGTACATTCATGTAGCGACACGCTCCTACATTCAAAGCGCAATAAACGACTCTTTCCCAAATCAACATTTATGCATGAATTGACCACGTCATGAATAATCATTAACTTTGGTCAGGACAAAAACTGTAAAATCATATCTTAATAATTCCATAAGCAATCAGAACAAACCAAACCCAGATCAGACAGTAGGAGCTCCGCTTGCAAAGGCGTTAACGGGTGGTTTACAGTAAAACCCTCTAAAACGGAGAGTAAATTTAGTATAAATGTCGGTCTTGGAGGGCGAAGGGCTGATAAAGACTCCCTAAAGAATACAAAGACAACTGTGTAAATGCTTACTTTACCACTGCGAGTTTCTGGTAGGAGTTGAACCATATTTCATCTGCTTCACAGACCCAAAACATATTTTGCAGCACATTTAGAAGCATATAGTTCTTACATTGTAAAAGGTGGCGCTAACGCCAGCGACAGTCAAAGGACTGGCTGCTTGCTTCTCAATAACATTAGACAAAGCGTCAACTAGTGTTAGCAATGTTAAATTGCTTAATGCAGGTTGCAAGTTCTACAGAAAGTTCCCAAAGGCGATATGTACTTACATAAATGACACATTACAAATGTAATTAATACGTTCTGAAAGCTAAACTCCTAGATGTCTCACATCTGCATGTTTATATTTGAGTATTCACAATTTTTTTTTTATAATTAAGGTAAGATTTCAGTTACTTTACTTATGTAAGTTCTCTTATAGGCAATGTGTCTAGATATGAAGTAGTGTTGAATCAACATCCAAGCTGTATTTAAAACAATCCTGGTTAAAACCATCAAGGTGTCCATAGCTAGGAACGTTTCTCCTTTCCGTGGACGAAATGAATTATATCGATATGTGTTCAGTGCGTATCGTATGTTTAAGATTTTGTTCATGGAATGATCAGCAAAAAATCAACACGTGAATCAGTCCCAATGGTAATCATTATCAGATTTAGTTCCAGTTAATTCAGACAATAAACCATACAGTTTCTTGAAGTAATTCTCTGCATTTAGGACATTTTTAACTGGAAAATGATTTTATATTCAATTTCATTAACACACTTGTTTATAGCACCTTTATAAACTTCAAACTGATGACAGGTATGTTACAACTTTAGGAGCAAGCTTTAAGAGCTAGCAGGTGTTCAATTAACCATGTTTTCAGTGTTCCACAGCTATACTTTTAAATTTTGTCGTCTGGAAACTTTGTCATCTGCTACAATTGTCATTTCTTTAGTTTTCTTAATATGCTTTGTTAAAAAAACCCAGTAACATTAACAAACAGTTTGATTCTGATGAGACGCCGAGTTACTCGGTATCGCAATGGAACCAAACTGTTTGCATAGATAATCATAGGTGCGATATTGGCAGCGAGCAAGATAAAGGGACGTGTCTACTAACTACGTCAGGCAGTTCTAATTCAAATTAATCTACGAAGGAAGTAACATTATCATTATCAATCTAAATTAAGGCAGGCCGTCAGCCAGTTCTGATTTATCAACGTTTATGTTTCTGAACGATACTGCTGTAATTGTGTCTATCTCGACGTCCAGATGGAAGATGACTACAGTGCCCGGACATGGGCGGGTCAAACTCATACGTCTCTACCATTGACTACCCCTGTGGTAAACAGGTCGATGTTATGGCCACTTACATGCGTACTGAAATCAATATGCTATCCCAAGCTAATTGCAAAAAGTGAACTTTCAGTTGGAAGTTCATTCTACTAGTGTTGGTATCTTCAATATGTAAGTTAACCCTTCTCTTGCTGAAGTTTAATAAACATTTTTCCTTCTTTACCCATGCCCTGTTGTATAATTACATATATCTTCACTGTGTACAAGTATTTCGCTGTGAAATCACCGCTGTGGAGCGCACTGGTTGCACAATCAACATTGTAAATAATGCAGACCCTGATGAGACAGCTTCTGCAGGAGTTGTCTCATCTGGGTCTTCACTTTTTACAGGTAGGTATATTGACGCGAATAGCAAGCGAAAGGTTAAAACACTCAGAAATATATAAGGCGTTTAAGGCAAACCATGTTTAGTAAATTCCCTAAATTATCACCGTTAGCTTGACCTGTTTGAATGTTTGAATAGTCCTTTTGAAAAATCAACATCATAAGGGTTAATTGATGTTTTACAGGTTAGATGTTATCTTTTCAGGACTTCAAATAAATTCTGAAAGTAGGAGATCCTTTGAAAGCAGAGTTAGCAATGTGAAAATGAGTATATACATATAATACGACGCATTTTTATGTATTTGAAAACAGTGTAAAACAAGACCAGACAACTCTTGTCTGATTAGGCTCTGTAAGTTTACTTATGGAATGATATGGGTCTGAATTTAGACGTTCTGTCACTAGTTAAACTATTTTGTTCATAATGTCATTAAAAAACATTTAATTAATAGTTTCTTTCATGAATATTAACCAGGTAACTGGAATCGTGTCACGGTAAGTTAAACAAATCTCTTCCACAAATCCTACTATACATTTCGAAATGTATATTGCACGAAAATGACCAATAACCCCGCGTGTACATCATTATTAAAAAGAAAAAATATTTGCTCCAAGAAAAATGTATCTTAATTGTTTATAAGAACACACCACTAGAAGTAATAAGGCATTCGACCAGAGTCTGTGTATTTTGGCACTCATTGTGATGGAAAACAAATGTGACCAGTATCCAATTAGAACTTGCTTGACCAAAGTAACGAAGTGCAATTTAGTTTTTCTCACGTCAATGGACCACGGCCGTGACAAACGCTAATGGTTTGGAATCAATGAACAATTCTAAACAAGTCTGTATCCCCATAGAAATGTCTTGCTGTCGTCTTAATTACAACGCAGATGAACCTACTTTTTCCATGTTCCATGTGTTACAAATCAATATACATGTATAACAAATATATTGACCTATCTTGTAATGACAAAAGAGCAATTGATTGTCCGCTAGAAGGTGTTGTACACTTTAAATCGTTCGCTGCCAATGGCGGATCTGTTATTACAAATACAAACTGGACGCTACTGTCATAATTATATTTAGTTGAAGCAAATATGAAACATATTGAAAAATAGGTTTTGATGCAAACGACGAATGCCAGAGACAACAATATCTGACAGTGAAAGAATTAAAAACTATACATTTATGTAAATATATATTAAACTTGTAAGGAGCTTTTATAAATAACCATATCACGTTTAAAGACATTCGTATTTATTTTATTCACTGACGGGTCGTTGTAGAGAGGTTTTACTGTTAGAGCAACAGATATAGGTGCTTAATCAAACAACGAAATCGTCATTTCTCCACCAAACCCGATATTGTGAGCACTCTTTAGAATCGTCTCTTTGAGGTTTGGTGAAGAAATACTATTTTAGTATTTCAGTACGCACCTTTATCTGTAGCTCTGGATATGCTCCATCATGCTACAAAACCCCCGTAACCCCCGTATTCAGATAGCATTGCCGTAAAACAGCCAAACCCCTCTAATGCGATCACCAACAAGAGGCCTAAATGCTTTCCATAGTGACGGGTGTTAATTTAATGCAGGACGAGAGCTATCAAGAAAGGTCATATAATTACTTTTTGTATTACTTTGCTCATGCATTAAGCAGTTTTCTGATTTTAAAGATACCGCGTGTCAACCAAGTTAAATCTAAACTGTAAAAAAATGTTCACAGCTTGAAATAGAAAACACAGTGCTCAATAACATACTCAATAAAACAATAAAAGTTAATAACATTTTATTTATGTTTTCTTAACTGTTGTTTTTATGATTTTTGTGTAATTTTGAGTTTTAGTTTTTTTGGGCAGGGGGTAGTCTTAAGAAGATACTTCAAAACTAGCCAAGAATCAGCAATTAGCATACATTAAAACTTCCATACATAAAATATATTTACATGGAATCAATATACACCCATCCATCTTTTAGAAATGCAGTTTAAAACAATCTTAAGCAATGCATTAGGCTAAACATGTCCAGCTTAATACATTCTTTGACTGCAATTCATCCATCATACATCAGAGATGCGATTTAAGCCTTTATGAAAATACTTTAGATTTTATCTGATTTTGCCAGCCCTGATGTCTCCAAATTAAACAAGTGCATGGCCATTATACCGTTTGGGATGATCAACCCCGATATTTGCATTGTTTTGAAACAGGAGCATGGGGGATATTATGCATATTAGTTAGTATTTGAAATAAGTGCCTGATCACAACGAATTGCATTCGTGCATTAACCTTTTAACACGCTACTGATGAATTTATGATGAGGTTTGCAAACAGTTTGGATCCAGATTAGACGTCGAGTAACTCTTTGTCTCATTAGGATCTAAACTATTTGACACTCTGATTGTTATTTTGAAAAGAAATGGGAATTAAAATGATGATATAAGTAGTCGATATTATCTACTGATGACACATTGATCAGCAGGCTAAATTGTATTTTGCATAATATTTTTGTTTACGAGCAAGATGCATGAGTCTCCAAGGATACTCGCAGCAATTGTGTTTGCTGTTGCACGAAGCATCAACGATATAATCACGAGACACGGCATCCGTGTGCAAATTTTGTTTGAACACATTTTTTAATTAGTGATTTGGGAAATAAACGTCTTTGTTTATTTGAACAAATTAAGAGCTAAATGCTCTATGATGTTGTACATTTCAGTGAAGCACAAGAAAATAGCACAACCTATAACATTTGGATAAGCAGCTGCATACGATTGGCCCCTTTTCATGTAGAAAACATAATGTCTATGCAAAATATGACCTAGTAGAGTATATCTTACTGTTTCCCGATTCGTTCAAGTATTTTAGAAACTACTGGTCGATTGACAAACAGCTTTGGTCTTAACTTATTCACGTCAATATACATACCTGTAAATAGTGAAGACCCAGATGAGACAGCTCCTGCAGGAGTTGTCTCATTAGGGTCTGCACTATTTACAAGTTGATTGTGCAACCAATGCACTCCAGAGCAGTGATGATTGCACAGCGATATACTTGTACAGCGTGAAGATATATGTAATTATACAACAGGGCATGGGTAAAGAGGAGAAATGTATTTTAAAATTCAGCAATAGGAGGGTTAATACGATACCGAATTACAGTAGAAAACATGTCTTAAACAACCATTCCTTTATTTAACATAGGCTCCTATAGGAGCGTTCTGCATTACTTTTGACCTGAATTTAGCCACCAGCTGCCTTACAGACCCATAGCTACATCACTTTTTTATGGCCGCTTAACCCATCCCTCATATTGACGACTTTTGACGACTCCGTAAAAGTCACTTTGTGAAACCATTGTGATAAATAGAGCATTTGCTCCTATAGGAGCAAATGCTCTATCTATCACAATGGTTTCAAACTAAACAGTTCTAAAATGTTCCTTTTCTCTAGTTAAAGCTCCTTTTCGGTAGATTTATTCAACGAGGTTGTATCTAAAAATAGCATATGAGGTCATTGGTTAAGACAGGTTCTAGTGTACTAGGCATCCACGCTGTTTGTAAATGTCAGTCAGAAAGGTCGAGCTGAAGGTAATAAAGTAATAATCTCTACTTTCTATGCGTTATAAAATACACGCAATAACATAAATCATTTGCTTATATGCTCAAAAAGTAAAAACAAATAAAACCGGTGGAGTAAACGTTGATGAAGACTTCTGCCGTTTTCGATATAAGTTCATGACCGCATTTATTGTTTAGACTATCATTTGAATGTATATTATTTATCAATAAACAACAGGAAAATCTCACTAACCAGAAATTATAAAAATTATAGAAGAGTGGCGCTTTAGGCAGTTGGCTGCTTAAAACAGGGTGGACGCCATGCATACAGCTCTCAGAGGATATTTCGACATGACTTGCATTTTGTATTGAGTTGCCAATTGACTTAAATACCGGTACAGTAAAACTAGCTAAGTCCACGATTGATTGTAAAAAAACACAATCATGAGGCTTTATACTTGACATCATGTATATCAATTTAAAAAACTGGGTCCATGCTTATAAATCTTTTTAGTTGAGTCTGCGATTGTTCTAAAGCTTTTGATTGGTCAAATCTGACCAATCAAAAACTTGAGAACAAACTCAGACTCAACTAAAATGTTTTATAAGCATGGATACTGATATCATTAATATCAATGTGATGATATTTTGGAATGGCATTTGTAAGCATGACAGAAACTGTATACATTCACACGAAGATGAAGTAACGTAAAATAAAGTAAAGGATTAAAACATATACGATCGGTCCTGAAAGTAATCCTCAACCATTTCTATCAAAGTATTCTATAGTTTGAATGCACAGTTTCTGTTATGGACAACATTTCTTTTGTTCAGTTAATTGCCAATTAGACTGCAAATATCTTCTTTTTTATCTAACCCCTCTCTCGCTATCAACCACCAGACTCACACTTGCAAATAGCTTGGCATCTCGTCAGGATCCAGGCGGTTTGGCCCCTGTGGAATCGGAAGAAGTCAAAAATGCCCTTAACCTTGTTCTGTGTTTATTCCAAACGTTGATACCTACTAAATATTCATAGTTATAATGGAATATAGAAGGTGGAACATTGTAGCCATTTCAGAAAGTACAGAAACAAGATCTATCGAATTTCATTAGCAAACAGAGCAGACCCTGATCAGACGGCTCCTACAGGAGCCGTCTGATCTGGGTCTACTGTGTTTGCAAAAGCATGAAATTGCGTTTATCTGTAAGAAATGTTTTATATGAGGGAATGGTATGAGTAGACATTAGTTTGCTCACAGTGAGGGTAAGGTGTAATTCGAGTCACGTTATCACGCGGTCGTGTATGGCAGGGAAATGGTTACATCTGGGAATGGAGAGAAAATATTCCTCCATGTTTAGCAATAAAGCCGTCTTCATAAAACGCAAGACATAATATTATTGCAATTGCAAGTGTTAATTATTTCAATTTGATTCAATAACTTATAATTGCTTAAAACGGGTGTTTCACTTGTTTATTGTAACCACTTTGGTGCTGGAAACGGATGACTGAAGTCATTTGCAAACAGTATAGACCCTGATGAGAGGATTCCTAGAGGAGATCTCTCACTCAGTTATGCACTGTTTGTTATATTACACTTTTCTTGAAAACTATTCCAATTAATCACAGTAATATTGATCATATTGGAACTTTCCATTTGAAAATTTAGCATTGAAAGGGTTAAATAAATAAAGTGTATAATTAGATTTAATGTGAAACTATATTCAGCAACCCACCCCCCCCCCCCCCCCCCGCCCAGAAATTAAGATTCGTTTAGGTCAATGCAGTGTGTCCGATGTGGTTTAGCCGACATTGCTTAGGGGCCAACCAACACAGAATGTCTACTATTCTGATGATTACAATATTGTGTCGCATAGCAACGGCCAAGTATGACTATTCTTTACTTCTGTTTATATAGAGCGGTTGATAAGATTCGATTTAATCAAAGAGTAGATATTTATGTTTTCAAACTAGATCATTTCAGCGCCATGTTATTATGGATCCTAATGAGATTTTTGTTATATCCAACTTCATACATTTATCTGTATACCTACTGACTGATTGTTGTCAAGGATTCGCTCTATGGTTGGTTAAGTCAATTTGAAATAGAATTAGTCCACAAACATGACTGTCTATAATTCTAAAACGCACCATTGATTAAAATGTATCCCTGTATACTAGTTACATGTACACACACAGCTATGAGATAGCAATTAATGAAGTGACAACCATTTCACAGGGTGTGTCGCAATTCAATCGGCACGTAACTCATATTGAATGAAATTAGACCTCCGGGGAGGGTCAGTATCTAAATCGATTAGAACCAATTAGACAGTGGATACTGACGCTGATTTTGGAATTATAGAAAGGACTCTGTCTCGCATTTGCAAACAGCTTGGATCCAGATGAGGTGCCGAGAAACTATGCCTCTCACCAGACTCCAAGCTGCTTGACACTTAGGCAATAGTTGTCTGTTCGAATCGGAAGTAGTTAAAACTATACCAGATTCAAATTTGAACAGACCTTATTTTCCCCAGCGAAATAGGTGTTGGTACATGTAGCTAGACCAACCAAAACTGCAAAACGTCTCTATACCACTATAACATTTACTCCATAACTACGGCTTAAAGAGAAGGCACATATAAAGGTGCATACCCAAATACTAAACTCGTTATTTCTCCACCAAACCCTATACTGTGACCCCTCTTTAGAATCGTCTCTTCGAGATGATTCTAAAGAGGGGGTCACAGTATAAGGTTTGGTTGACAAATAAAGGAGCTATTCTAGATAATGTTCAATGTACGCATTTTATCTGGACCTTTGCTTGATATATCTGCAAATATGGAAAATAATAACAACTGGGGTTTTGGCTTTGTCATTATGCGTCCGTTATGCAGCATTTTAAAGAGGCCTATCAATTAGATGTAACAAACATCGTGTGACCCAAATTCAAACTGACAGAAAATCGAAATATACATGTATCTGGAAACATTATACCGCTGTTGCCAATGGGATTTGATATGCTCTTAGTGATTTCCTAATGGAAGCTGTATTAAAACTTTAGGTTATTCTAATTTAGTTTTATCACGCACATTATGGTTAAACTGTTAAGAAATTATGGATTTGTGTTAATCCTTTGGAATGCTGGAAACGAGTGTACTGGCTTGTGGATATAGTGTACACCCTGATTAGATGACACATATAGGAGCCATCTGATCAGGGTTTTCAATGTTTGTCTTTCAATTTCCTCTAACAAATGTTTGCCTCTTATACTGAACTGACTCTATATCTAACACTAATTGATCAATTCATATTGAATATTTATCATTCAGAGGGTACAGTATTCATAAACGAACAACGTTATGTATTTCAGAATCTTGCTACAAACGTAAAGATAATACACATAGCAAACATAAAAGCTCGACGATGTCTTGATGTATTTCAGAGTCAATGAGTTGTATACATCTTAACCCTTTTATTCCATAAATATGCATCTCTACGCCTTTGCAAACAGAGTAGATTCAGATCAGACAGTTCCTATAGGAACCGTGTACCAGGATCTGCTCTGTTTGCTTATGATATAATATAGATATGATTTTACAGTCTCTGTCATCGCCAAAACGTCTTTTGTACATGTTCTATTATAACAATTAATCTAATTAATATTCATGATGTCATTATTTCTTAAATTAATATTCATGTAGTAAATGGTTTAGTATAGTATTACACAAAAGTCCAGGAAGATGGCGAAGGTCACAGTTTGTGGATAAGGTAAGCCATTGAACCCAGTATCCTTGAATAAGTGTATCAGTCGCTTGTTCTGGAAACAAAGATTGTATGTGTTGTTAGTTGCCTGTATGTTCATGCAGCCAGTGGCCATACCTTTTCTTAGACGAATTACAGTAAAACCCCGCTAATGCGACCACTTAATAAACAGCCACTGATGTCGTCTAAAGCAGGTGGTTGATTAATGCAGGACGAAAGTTATGCAGAAAGCTCCTAGAGGAGCTTTCTGCATAACTTTCGTCCTGCATTAAGCTACCACCTGCCTCTGCCACCCAGAATTATGCCCCTTTTTGGTGGTCGCATTAGCGGGATTTTACTGTATCTCTCTTTTACTGAAAATGACGAATCTAAGATACCCTTCGTTAACAGTTCGGACCTAGACGAGACACCGAAAATAACCGAGGTCTCATTAGGACATAGACTGTTTAACACTGTGATTTAAACCTTTAGGCGCCATTTTTGTAATTGTCGTATGCAAACCATTTTGTGTTAAATCATTCGGTACAATAAGGAAATGAGATAATTAAATGCGAATGTCAAAGGAATAAAGCACAGATATGGAAATAGAGATTGAGATTAAAAGTGAAGTCCCTGATCAGACGCCGCCTTGAAAAGGTGGCGTCTAATCCGGTACTGCACTATTTGTCTTGGTGCATTTATGCGACATTGGCGGTGAAAGGGTTAATCCGTCTTAGATCATATCATGAGCATTAATATCGAAGCGCATGGTAGGAGCATAAATAATGATGTTTATTATTCTATATGAAAATAAATATCTGGTGAAAAAGGCACACAAAGAATACATGAGATATTTAGCATTTATATAATATAACGATAATGGATAGTGGGATGTGTTTTATAGCAGTAATGCCTCTTGTTTCTGAAGCAAAATGGTCATTATTAGATAGTTTGACTGGTCCAGAAAACAACACGTTTATATACAGTAGAACCCCTCCTAAGCGGCCATTTACTTTTATTGAACATAAAAGTCTTAAAAGGCAGGTGATTGCTTAATGCAGGGCAAAAGCAATGTATAAAGTTCATATAGGAATTTTGCACAGTACATTTGGCCTGTATTAAGCTACCACCTGTCTTACAGATCCATTATTAAACCTCATTTTTATGGCCGCTTAACACAGTTTCTACTGCAGAATAGTTGCGGCTATCATATATTATTATTTAACTGGGGAAGTCATTATATGGCCATTTATGTTGATGCGTATGGAATTTGTAATGCATTTGTCTGATATATCTATCTTTCTCACTTTACCACATGCATATTTAAGTATGAAATACAGTAAACCCTCTCTATAACGGCCACTAAATCACGTCAAGTATTTTGTGTCAAAGGCAGGTGGCTGCTTAAAGCAAGGTGAAAGTCAAACAGAACGCTCCTATAGGAGCGTTCTGTTTGACTTTCACCTTGCTTTAAGCAGCCACCTGCCCTTAATATAAACTAATTAACACAATTTAGTGACCGTTATAGAGAGGTTTTACTGTAGTGACATCATGAATATTACTGTTTTATAGTGTCATGTAAACGCCGGGAAATGTTGTCATTACAGAAAATATGGAACCATGTCTGTATTACTCTATAAGCAAACAGAGCAGACCTTGATAAAGACGTTTTGTCCATGGCAGACACTGTATAATCGTATCTATATTATTTTATCAGCAAGCAGAGCACACCCTGGACAGAGGGTTTCTATAGGAGGCGTCTGATCTGGATCTTCTCAATTTTAAGAGGCGTATGTATGGAGTAAAGGGTAATGGTTTACCTAGATAATGTTTAATCTTTAGATATGGTTTTGCGTGTGACACTTCTAGTATTATTTCATCGCCTTTATAGTACTGAATTATAGTTAGTCTGTATAAACTATATGACGAAATGGAGAAAACATGTTGTTTTCATAGATTAAACCTTCTCTGTGGAATAAACTTTGCATAAGCATGTTTTATGCAATGTAATATCAATTTTGGACATGAAATATATTACAAAATATCAGAACACCTTAGCCAACGTAATACTGTACACTCCCTCTAACTATGGTATTAAAAGTAGTATAAATATCGGTATTAGAGACAGGTGGCAGCTTAATGCAGAGTGAAAGTCATGCAGAAAGCTCCTCTATGAGCTTTCTGTATGAATTTAACCCTGCATTAAGCAGCCACCTTCCTAAAAGTATCAACATTCTTCTCTACTAGAATTCTGGTTTAGTGGGATGGGGGTTGCTGTATATACCAAATGCAATACATAAAATACCAAATACAACACATGGTTACTGAAATAAACATGGACAAAACGTCTAAGTTTAAATTAATAGTCATTTAAGAAATAATGCCACCATAGGGTTTTCTTGCCTGAAGGCGTGTGCAGAATATAAACACCGGAGGTTGTTTACTTCGGCTATAGCAGATACTGTAGAACCAGGTACATATATCATTCAAACCCTTAGTCTGCTATACAAATTCTGGTCTGTTATAGGTTTCACTGACTTCCTATTCTATTCATTCAAGCTTTTGAGAAACTATTGGCAGAGTGTCAAACAGCCTGGATCATGATGAGACGCTGAGTTACTCTGTGTCTCATCAGGATCCCAGCTGTTGTCTAGTCCCTGATTGTTTAGCTCGTAATGGAGCTGTCTGATATGGGCCTTCTTTGTTTGCAAAAGCCTCTATCCAATTAAACCCTTACAGTTCGGGAAACGAGTCACTAATGTCATTTGCAAATAGTGTAGACCCAGATGCGAGGCCGCCTAGAGGAGCCCTCTCATCAAGGTCTACACTATTTGTCAAGTTACACTTTTGTTTAGATAAAAAGTCCGTAAATATTCACCGTTGACTTGTTTGAATTTTGCAGCAATCGATTTGGAACTTCAGGATTGTAAGGGTTAATACCATAACATTTTATATTATTAAACATATAGAATGAAGCAATCCGACATTAATATTGTAAAACGAATTTTCTTGGCCCCTGTGTTTTTTTAGTATGTGTAGTAGGAGGTCGTATATTTCCCTACGGAAACAACATTTCGTATGCTAGACTGATGTAATGCAATACCCAAATACATTGTTTATCATCTGCCAACCCATATCCAACCAAACGCGGTCTGACTCGCATTTGCAAACAGCTCCATACGAGACTCCAAGTATCATGGCCTAAGCTGTTTGACACTCGATCAACAGTTTCTCAAAAGCTTGTTCGGATTGGAAGTAGTCAAACTTGCCCTTGATCAAAAGTTGAGCAAGTTCAAAAATCGGACCAATCAAATGATTGAGAATGAGTTCAGACTCAAGTAAAGCGTTTTATACTCTCGGGCCACGTATGATTATTTCTCTTGCTACATGAAATGTGTAAGAATCTAAACTGCTGATACATGTTCGGTGTGTATTTATCTATCAAAATATCTTATTCCATCGCATAGGAAAGGTGATTTTAATGAATTTCAGCCAAATAGGGTAAGGCTGAGATTTGTTTTAAAAAACCTTTAATTAATTGTTCTATATAGGTTCCTCAGCTACTATAGCTTTTGAAAATTATTTAGCCATCGACTACGTATAGCACGTGTTGTGTGTTCAACGTATGTTTAATGGTACACAGAGATGCAGATAAGATGCGTAATTTAAAAACACTTCCAAGAATAACTTCTTTATTTCTCCATCAAACCGTATGGTGTGACCACTCTTTAGAATCGTCTCGAAGAGTCGATTCTAAAGAGTAGTCACAGCATAAGGTTTGTCGGAGAAAGGACGATTTTAGTATTTGAGTACACACCTTTATCTGTTGCTCTGGATGAGACATGTTCGGTCTAATGCTATTTATTTGACACATGTAGCAATGTGCTATTTGTTTTCACATCACTGGACCAGGGGCGTGACAGATTCTCTTGGCTTGGAATTAATGAACAACTCTAAATCCCTCTAGAATTGTCTTGTTGTCTTCTTAATTACAATGTAGGCGAACCTAATATCTCCATTTGCCTGTGATACAAATCAGCATAACAAATAGTACTTAGACGAAAGAGAAGTACAGCTAAGTTAATTGTTCTTTAGAATGTTGAGAAAAGTGTAATTTCACTAAATGTGTCATTCCCAATGATCATACACAGTAAAACCCCCTCTAAATCGGAATTCTAGTGGAGTATAATTTGGATACTTCCAGACAGGTGGCTGCTTAATGCATTATTTTCACCCTGCATTAAGCTGCCACCGGTCTCCAGGACCGATATTTGTACTATATTAGACATTCGGTTTAAAAGGATTGTTGCTGTATCTTAAATCTTACTTTGCTTGGTCCTGTAGGGCATGGTATACTCTTACTATGTTCACAATTTACAAAGTTGTGATCACATGCTTCTGAACAAAGTCGACCTGAACAGAATGTGATTTCATGCCATTTGGAAAAAAAACACAGAACCGATCATAATCCTCTGAGAATCTGCGAAAATCGTTATTGGTTTGTGAGAAAAATATGATCACATTTTCAACTGAGGAGAAAGTAATGGCAATTTTCACAAGTGAGAAGAATATGATTTTGGAAATATGAGGCACTACAGAGTGTGAGTTGGTTGTCTTGGATACACATGAAGAGCGCCGTGTACATGTAATTCGACGTGTTGTTAGTATCTAAGTTTTTAGATCCTACCTCTTTGAATACATCTACCGAAAAGGAGCATTAGCTAGAGGAAATGATTTTTTTTAGATTTGTGTAGTGTTGAAACCATTGTGATAAACAGAGCATTTGTCCCTATGGCATGTGCTCCTTTATTCACCACAAGGGTTCCAAAACGTTCCTTAGACAGAGGTTTCAAAAGTATCCAATGTGAGGGAATCGGTTAAAGAATAAACGGATATCAGAGGTAAATGACATTTACTGCAGGTCATGGACCTGAGGTTATAAAACGTTTTGCTTGAGTCTGAGACCATTCAGATACTTGAGAATGAATTCAGACTCAAAATGAATTCGGACCCTCCATATTTCGGCAAGATAAGAAATAATGCAGTCAATTAGTGTTTCTTTCACTAGGAAATATTTATGTAAGTTTATTGATTCTGTAATGCTACGCCATTTAGATCCAAACTATTTATCTGCTATCGTCACAGAGTTGTCTGTTACCTTCCAATGGTTAACCATGACCAGACTTTTTACTTGAGTCTGAGATCATTATCAAACATCTGATTGGTCCGATTCTGAGATTGCTTAGAATCTGACCAATCATATACTTAACCCATTACCTCATAGGCTATTTTAGAAACAACCTCTTTGAATTAATCTACCGAAAAGGAGCATTAATTAGAGAAAAGGAAACTTTTAGAATTTTGTAATTTGAAACCATTTTGATAAATAGAACATTTGCTCCTATAGGAGCAAATGCTCTATTTATCACAATCTTTTCACAAAGTGACTTTTACAGAGTCGTCAAAAGTCATCAATATGAGGGAATGGGTTAAGAATGATCTCAGACTTAAACTCAAAAGTACATACACGGGTATTATAACATTGGGTCCATGGTCCATGCTTATAAAACTTTTAGTTGAGTCAGAGTTCGTTCTCAAGTTTTTGATTAATCAAAAGCTTGAGAACGAACTCAGACTCAACTAAAAGCTTTATAAGCATGGACACTGATTTCTCGCTTCTCAGCCGTGCTAGATAAGCTGAGTTACTAAAAATAGCCGTACTAGATATCCTTATCTGGAACACCCCGTGACTAGTGTATTCATACGCGCCATTGGGTAAAATCAATACATTACAAGGGAAGGAACTCTTACAGAATTACATCAACATTTCTATAGGCAACAACCTTATGGATTGAAATTAATATAAGTAATTAGCACGAATATGAAATTCTATTTATCATATAAACACTTTAAAAGCCTATTTAATTAACCGGAAACGTTGTTTGTAGCCACTCAGTCATTTATAGTTTACGCCAAAACGTAACGTTTGTGGTTGTCATAACAAATGATGTCATTTTGGTGTCACGCCTAAAGTTATGCTGCAGTTTGTTGCTATTAGATATGGAAGTCGTATTACGCAATGTAAAGTAGTACTTCACAAAATTCGTTAATTTACTTAGATTTAGGACGTATTTCAGCGAGAAAAATAATCAAGCATGGGTTTTGTTAAAGCCGTGGGGTTCTATACCCTCGGTTGGTCTGTTCCTATCGGAAACTCGCTAAAGCTCGTTTCCGACTGGAACAGACCACCCTCGGGTATAGAAACCCCCGTCTTTAACAAAACCCATGCTTGATTCTATTAGTCTGATAGAGACGCATTCCAATGCCTTTGCAGAGAGGCGAGACCCAGACCAGACGGCTCTTGTTTGCTTATAGAATTATACTATTTACACTCGGATCTGCGGCTACACTGTCTGCAAATGACATTTTACATGTTCCTCCTACAATAATTACTTTCGTCCTCCATTTAGCAGTCACCTGCCGTTAATACCAAATATGTTAATTCTGAAAGTGGTCGTTTTATAAGTGTTTCACTGTAGGTTCCAAGGAAAACCTACTGAATATTCATGTAGCAAAATAGTTTATTAACTTAGCATTCTCATTGTTGTTATATTTCTGGTCCTTCGGGGTCATTAGTTTTTATGTTATTAAGTTTTTAAAATTGAATACTGCTTAAGCCGGTGCTAGGGGATGAGTAGTGTTGCACTTTCAATTACTACTCATGAACAGATTCAATTAAACCGAGTCTGCAATTTCTCGTTTACATTTCTACTTTTGCTTTCGAAGGATCGCCCATTTTCAGAATATTAACCCTTCGCTTGCTATTCACGTCAATATCCTACCTGTAAATAGTGAAGACCCAGATGAGACAGCTCCTGCAGGAGCTGTCTCATCAGGGTCTGCACTATTTACAAGTTGATTGTGCAACCAGTGCACCTCACAGCAGTGATTGCACAGTGAACTACTTGTACACAGTGAAGATATATGTAATTATACAACAGGACATGGGTAAAGAAGGACAAATGTATTTTATAATTCAGCAAGAGAAGGGTTAACTGTTAAAATAACATTTGAACGCAATAGTTTGATCATGGCAGAGATACTGTAGAATCAAAGGAAAACAAGGCCATTAGCTGCAGCTGTCTGACTCCATTTTCAAAGGCGCTGCAAGATGCCTCTATCAGGTACACTATATAATAGATACATGTACGTGTCTACACATACAGTGGAACCTATATACTGTGGAACCTTTATAAAGCCTACATATACAGTAAAACCTATATTAAGCGACCATTCATTTATTAGTACTGGAAACTTAAAAAGCAGGTGGTAAAAGGTAAAGGTAAATGTGAGGTTTATAGTCTGGAACTACATACAATGTACATATTCTCCCGACTTCACACTTTACCCCCTGATCACTGGGTGGTTGCTTAATGCAGGGCAAAAGTAATACAAAAAGCTCCTATAGGAGCTTTCTGCATTACTTTTGACCTGCATTAAGCTACACTCTGCCTTACAGACCCGTAATTAGACCTCTCGTTAGCGGCAGCTTAAGGCAGGCTGTGCTATACTAAGACTTTGAGATCGTCTGAAGTGTATACTTACACGTTAGTATCTTGAAATATAAGGCTAAATTATATTCAGCAGATGGTACATGTTATGTTCTATTTAACCTTTAGCCTGTTGAACATATTATTTTTACAGAATGTTTCACCCACTACAGTTTCAAGGTTCAAGCTATAATCAATCTGTCTACCAAAATGCAACCAGGGGGTCAAACAGTTTGGAGGATCCTGATTGGACGCCGAGTTACTCGGCGTCTCATCTGGATCTAAACTGTTTGCATAGGTATTAACTAATCCGCCCATAGCAGGCTAAAGGTTAACTCTTTCGCTGCAAATATCGTTTCTGTGAATATGTATGCAAACAGTTTTGATCCAGATGATAGAAACTGTGATTACCATGGTCATTGATTTAGAAGGAAAAGAGAGAAAATTAAACATGTAAAACATGCAGCAGACGACATATGTTGCAGACGATAATATTTAGCAGCGAAAGAGTTATAAAGGCGTTATGGAAGTACGACTTGGATATTGACTGCAGTTTACGTCATACGATGATTAGGACGCAGATGACAGTATAGTAGAACCAGTAAACAGACATTCATTTATTGAGCATACATGTATGAGTCTGAAAAAGCAAGATATTGCTTAATGCAGGACAGAAGAAATGCAGAAAGCTCCTATTGGAGCTTTCTGCATTACTTTTGACCTGTATTAAGGTACCACCTGCCTTACAGACCCATACTGTAAGTATTTTTTGATGACTGCTTTAGACAGGTTCTACTGTATTGAGAAGGTTCAAGACAGACTGTCAACCCTAACCGCACTTTAAATAAAATAAATCGTGTCCATGGGACACGGATGTCCCCGCTGAATGACAAGCCTGCAAAGGGGAGACACGGTACAACTCACTATGATTATGCTTCAGGCCAAATATAAAAAGATTTCAGCATACACAAACTAAGAAATCTTTAACGAACATTTTACTGGACGGACGTACGGACGGGTGGACGGTCGGGCGTACGTACAGATAGACAATGCTAAAGCTTGATAGCCCCGTTGCCTTAGGGCGGGGCATAAACTATAATGTCCGCTCAAATATGGATCTGGAGCACCGTTGACTACTTCCGATACGAACTACTTTTGAGAAACTATTGATCGGGTGTCAAACAGCTTGGATCCTGATGAGACGCCGAGTATCTCGTTGTATCACTTGGATATAAGCTGTTTGCAAATGCGAGACATGTCGCAGATAGCGAGATAAGGGTTAGACCATAACCTCTTACTCGCGCAATTTTAACGTCTCTATAAAAGTCATTTTTGAAATCATTATGATAATAAGAGCATTTGCTCCAATGGAGCAAATGCTCTATTTATCACAATGGTTTAAAAACTACAATAATTGTATTTTTTTTCTTTTCTGTAGTAAATGCTCCTTTTCGGTAGATTTATTCCAAGAGGTTGGGTCTAAAAATACTCTAGTAGAGAAGCGCTCACTGTCAGCAACGAATATGACATTTATTGTGTTAACCTTTATCGATGATCTAAACTGTTTGATTCCGTGTACTTTTGAAACACAAGAAAAAAACATTAATAATAAAACTTGAAACAAACGTTAAGTAGTGCAGACGACAATTCGTTCTTAGCAGCGAAACAGTTCTCACCTCGTGAGACGTTTCATGCGGAATAATTGTGAAAAAAACGTTTTACATTTCTACTTACTGTTAGCTATTATTGTATATTCCAGACAGGCGTACATGAGTGCAACCTCGTGATATTCCATAAATACGCCTTTGCAAAACTGAGTATACCCAGAGTAGACGGCTGCTACAAGAGCCGTCTGATCAGGGTCTGCTCTGTTTGCGTATGACATAATACAAACATTTTCTACAGTTTCTGCGATGCCAAATATTTTTTTGTCCATGTGCTATTATAACAATTAATCTAATCAATATTGACAATGCCATTATTTCTAACATGGATATTCGTGGATTAAAGATTTAACCTTTGATCCTAGGTAAAACAAAATATTGGCTGCTCAAACTAATCGTGACTACTATCGATTCAGTTAACCTTTAGCCTGCTATGGGCGAGTGAGTGAATACCTATGCAAACAGTTTGGATCCAGATGAGACGCCGAGTAACTCGGCGTCTCATCAGGATCCAAACTGTTTGATATCCTGATTGCATTTTGGTAGAAAAAATGATTGTAGCTTGAATTTTTAAAATGTAGTTGGTGAACATTTCTGTAAAAAATGATTTGCTCAGCAAGCTAAAGGCTAAGCTTGGAGAAACGATTGACTGAACGTCAAACAAATTGGATCCTAGTGAGATGCCGAGTTATTGGATCCAAGTAGTTTGCCGCAACTAGCTGGAATAGGGCTATGGTAATGTTTCAGGTATGTGTGATATGCACATTTTATTAGAGAATTTGGAATGACAATGTGCCGCCTCTGATCTGGGTCTATTCTGTTTGCAAATGTCAGTTATTTTTTCCCCGCATTCTATTTTACACGTAACTATTTCAATAGGGAAACAGATGTACATTAGAACCCGTCCTAAGCGGTCATTAAAAAGAGATCTTCAAGGAAGATTGTAGCTTAATGCACATCAAATTTAATGCAGATAGCTCCTATAGGAGCGTTCAGCATTACTTTTTCCCTGCATTAAGCAACCACCTGTTTTTCTCATATGTTCAATAAATAACTGACCGCCTAATAGGCAGGTTGTACTGTACTGGCATTTCCAGAGAGTACATAGTCCAAGATCACAGGAACACTCTGGGCCCATGCTTATAAAGCTTTTAGTTGAGTCTGAGTTTCGTTCTCAAGCTTTTGATTAGTCAGATTTGAGTTCTCAAGCTTTTGATTGGTCAGATTTGAGCCAAAGGCTCAAATCTGACCAATCAAATGCTTGAGAACGTTCTCAGACTCAACTAAACGTTTTATAAGCATGGACCCTGATCATGGTCTGCACTGTTATCATTTAAATTCCTATCATAATCCATACCCTTTTCATACTGACTGGACTCGTTGAACAACGGTGAACCTTCTCACCCTGATAACTGACCACTCAAAGGCTGTACATTCACTGAAACAGTGCACCAGGTAGACACTGATCAGATGATACAGCCTGTATCTTATGCAGCGAATGGTCTTGGTCTGCACTTTGTATCAGGTCGGTGTTCATAAAACTTCTTAGGTGAAAAAATCAGAATATTGCCAAGTTAAGCGAAACGTCTTTAAACCGATAGCTTACAAAGGCAAAGGTAAGAAAAGGCATTTATATGAAAGGAAGGGGTTAAACCAGTACACTTTTTACAAGTTTACGTCACATATTGCATCACTAAAATTATTATAACATTAACCTATTCACTGTCACATAGTGGTATCTATAGAAATTGTTGTCTGCTATAGTTAGTTTTCACATTTCAATGTCCCCCAATTATTGAAGAAACATAATAATAACATTAAATAGTTTGGATCCTGATGAGACGCCGGCTTATTCGGCGTCTGCTCTGAGTCAAAACTGATTGCATAGGTAATCACAGGGTCGCCGTTGACAGCTACGAAAAAGGTAAATCTATAAGTACGATTGGTTATTCAGGTACAAAATAATTACTGAGCACACACGTCACTAAATGAGGATATTCACTTACTGTCATATCGAACCATCGTCATTTATACGGGAAATAGTATACCCCACACTAGAAACTTTCCCGTCTGCAAATACCTCTTTCTTATCAGTTGAAAAATGATACATAGACAATTGCCTGTGCTATTAATTGTTCAATAGGCCGTAGGAAATGAAATATGAACGGTTTTTTTTCAAACAGTTTCGAGATAAGTGCGATACAATCTAGCCTTTCAATTCAAATTACTTGGATCCGGTGCATGGTGGTCAGCTACAGGTCTCAGATGTTCCACAACTGCATTGATATGTAAGGAATAATGATGTAATGATTAAAGTAAAACCTCTCTATAACGGCCACTGAATTACATCAAGTAGTTTGTGTTAAAGGCAGGTGATTGCTTAAAACAAGGTAAAAGTAAAACAGAACGCTCCCATAGGAGCGTTCTGTTATACTTTCACCTAGCTTTAAGCAGCCACCTGCCCTAAATACCAACTAATTAACACAATTTAGTGGCCGTTATAGAGGATTTACGACATTAACTAACTGATTAATTGTTATAATAGCACATTGGAAAAGGAATTCTTGCTCATGACAGAAACTCTAAAATGATGTCTATATTATGTCACAAACAAACAGAGCAGACCATGATCAGACAGATCCTACAGGAGCCGTCTTATCTGGGTCTCTCCTGGCTGTTAAGGCTGAGAAAGGGGTATAATTTATGGAATAAAGAATTAAACATCGACTGAATATGTTACACAGAAAGTTATGACCCTACAGATACTGTAGAATCAGATCTATATACAGCCCGATCCCTCTAAACCGGAATTGATTCTTGCAGGGGACTTTTACCCTGGTTTAAGCTGCCACCTGTTTCCAAGACCAATAGCTATGTTAAATTTAACATCCGGTATAGAGAGGTTATACTGTAATTCAATAAGCAAGCAGAGCAGATCCTGATATGCTTAGACTCTGTTTGCAATGGTGTTGCAAGAAGTATATATGGAGCACAAGGTTAATATACATATTCCTCATTGTCGCTGCTGAATTTTTACCTCTACAAAGTTTTTCGTCTGCTGCAATTTTCATTTTTTAAATATATTTTTCTTCTTCGTTGTTTAAAAACAGTCACGGTAACAAATGGTTTGATTCCTGATTATACACAAAGTTACTAGGCCACCGCTTTATCGCTAATGCTTTCATTCCACGGAGAAATCCCAGATCAAATAGCGTCATTTCATTTTATGTATTAAGTATTTGTGAGAACTGAAAGGTGATAATGTATTTTACAGAGAGTAAACTGTTAATGCTTATAAAACAAATGCTGGTTCAAATAATATACCACTGTGGCTTTCTGGTACATTTATTGTTGCTAGCGCTCAGGGAAAAAGACTTTCGAATAACAATCACTTCATTAAGCTTAGCTTGCTGATCAAATATTTCGTTAATAGAAAATGTCTACTAACTACGATTTCACAGCTGACGTTCTTCCGTTTCGTTTCAATATTATAACCAGAGGGTAAAAACAGTTTGGATCCTGATAAGAATCCGAGCTACTTCGCTTCTCATCTGGATCCAAACTGTTTATAAAGATGATTACAGATACGCCCACAGCAGACTAAAGGTTAGTAAAACACGGTTATCCATAATATAAACAGAGTTGCTGCTTTAAACAGAACAATATATATGTGGATACATATTGTGAGAGCATTCTCGTATCTGTTGTCCTACAAGTAGCTACCGAATGCATTACCTCTCTCTCCTAGGCTATGTTTAGGCCCAAACTCTTTGAATTTATCTACCGAAAAGGAGCTATAGAAAGGGAGGATTTTAGAACTGTGTAGTTTTGACACCAATGTGATAAATAGAGCATTTGCTCCTATGGAGCAAATGCTTTACTTATCACAATGGTTTGAAATAAATTAGGTTTTACAAAGGCACAAAAAGGGCATCAATAGGAGAGAATGGGTTAAATAATCAAGTGGACATTTTGTGTCTGTTGTCTACCATAGTGTAGCTTATATGTTTGCACTCAAGATGCGCATTCCCAAAATGGTATGCCATATTTACAGACCTTACAAGGTACCCTTCTTTCTAATAACGAGTTTATGATACCCGGTATGCTATTCAAATGTACCTGTGTTTAATAATGTGTGTATTACATTTTCCTTAAAGTGTATTACTAAATACAGTGTTGTAAAGACAATTATATGTAGCATTAGATAATTAATATGCTTATATTAATATTAAACTTTACCATGTTTAATCCAGCAGACATGCTACACTAAATAGTTTATACTTCTTATTTATTGGTTGGATCAATGCATTTAATATTAATTGTTATGCTACAGAAAATAATACGTACTTTAAACGTGCATCTACCTTACATGTGTAATACTGTGATTCATTGCCTGTGATAACTATTTATAGAGGATCTTACATGAGTGTTCTTGATTATTGGATTTATTAAATGAGTCTTTTTAAAACGATAAAAAACGAGCTTTAGCGAGTTTTTTATCGTTTTAAAAAGACGAATTTAATAAATCCAATAATCATGAACACGAATGCAAGATCCTATTTATAACATAACACACACAAATGTTATTTGCAGCCAATATTTCAGCAGTAACGTGGATTGTTATAAATTCTCCTTACATATAGAAATGATGAATGAAAGGTGTTATTAGGTTCGCTAGGTAACTGGGACAAAGTAGGTCCAAATTTTCCAACTTTTTTTTTACTTACTGTCATATCAACCAGGATCTAATTCAGACCTCTCTGGTATTCAATTTAACTGTGATAGTTTATGATACAAAAACATACAGAAACACGTCAAAATAAATTTTGAGTTACAGTTTTGACATACATAGTTACAAACACGTCACATTATGACGTCATTGTACACAACATGTGTCTATGTAAAGCGCGCCATTTACATGAAGATCCACATACAGTCGCCAACACGTCCGACACTCACTGTCAATGGGATTCGAAATGCGCCTTCGTTTTGGTATATTAAGCCCTTCATTAGTGTTGTATGTATGGACATGGACATTTCCACCGAGAAAAAAATCTCGATTCAAGTTCATTGAAAATGTTTGAAATGGACAAAAGATTCAGTACGAACTGCTGCATAAAATGTGTTGGAACAGGAGGAAGATTTTCGCGATCAGCTGAGTTAGTGAGTATAGAATATTTGAAATATGTTTGTGCTGTGCTGGATTCAGATGACTATAGTTGTTGATTGATGAGATATATGTATGAGTAGAAATCTGCATAAACAAAAGGACATGCGGTGAAGAAAATGCAAAGTTGAGGAGGCATTTTAAATGTAGAATGGATTGTATGGGTCAGAGTAGCTGGTAGGTCTTTTTTGGCATACATTTTGTATATGATTCCTGACAGCGATTACAATTTGTATTATTTTATCGAAATTAAGGCGCAAGTGCCAACAATCCTTTGCCATCTATCGTGACTCAATCGTGGACAGGTAGGTCGACCACCGTCCGCCAGTTTGTTTGTTTTGACAGCGCGTATGAATCGTTCGAATGTCATTCGGTCGTTCGAATGTTATTCACTAGTGAATATATGCCCATGATTATCAAAAAATAAATGATAGTGTTACGTCACGCTGAAGCCACGAGTTATGTTATAAATCAAATTAATAAATGTAATGTCATAACCATATGGGTGCTTCTAATGATTCGTGGTATACTGGTCAGTATATCACAGTTCAGTAATGTCAAGCATCTTCTCCAATTGCTTTATAGTGTCATGTGATAGCCTTTTACTATTAGTTTACAATCTTAGTATTCATAGTTTATTTTAGTTATGTTAACATATGTTACTCTATGTTAGTACCATCATTAATTAAGGATCACAATGGAAATAAGGATTGTTCCCCGTTTTTGTTATCCTTGGTATATGATGTGATTTGTCACGGTTTATGATTCATTTTTTTGTTTTATTGTCTGTAATATGGTCTTATTTTATACTGAAATAAATATACATTTCATTATCTAGCGTTGCCCAATTTCAGACACAACTGACTTGTACCCTCTATGTCTGTTATATGCGTATGTATACAGTGGGACAAACACGCAAGGTTCCTGTCAACGCTGATTTTTTGTGGCAGATTATAGAGTCAACTCAGTATGAAGTACTTAAACTTGCTAGAGGAGTTTGAATGACAAACAGTGCAAATGATGGACCCTTATCAGAGTATTCCTCCTGGAGCTCTCTAATATGGGTCTTCACTGTTTCTAATTAATATTTATAATTACATGAATATTTACGGAGTAAGGGTTAATGCATTACTATAATGTGCATTTTCAAATTCACTTGCACAAATGATACACCAAGTATCACTGCATGTACAGTGGTTTTTATTGACCCTTAGTCTGCTAAGCGCGGCATAACTGACATTTTCAAATAGCTTGGATCCAGGTGAGTCACTCGGCGCCTCGTCGGGATCCCAGCTGTTTGACACTCTGTCATTAGTATCTCAAAATCATGAACGAATCAGAAGTAAATGACAACGGCAACAGATCGAAGCTTAAGCATTCCTTATTTTCATTGCATAGATGTATGTTTGTCTTACCAGGGATTTCCTTCATATAAAGGTGTTTTCATGCATCTGCAAACAGAGAAGACCCAGATCAGGCCTATTTACGCATTTGCAAAAAAAGTAGACTCAGATCAGAAGGCTCCTATAGGAACAATCTGATCAGGGTATGCTCTGTTTGCCAATGGCTTTTGAAAGATCTGTTTCTTTACTTTCTAAACTGGCTACAATGTTTCATCTTCCATATTTCATTATAACTACTTTGTCTATGAATATTCAGTAGGTACTGAAGTTTGGAATAAACATTCAGAAGGAAAGGGTTAATCCTTATCCAACTATGGAAAAATAATATCTGCTCAAATTTGGAGCTGTTGCAATTTTGACATCTTCTGATTAGATAAAGCCTTAGATAAACTATTGGACGGTGGTCAAGCAGCTTGCGTCCTGGGTCCATGCTTATAAAACTTTTTAGTTGAGTCTGAGTTCGTTCTCAAGCTTTTGATTGGTCAGATTTGAGTTCTCAAGCTTTTGATTGGTCAGATTTGAGCCGAAGGCTCAAATCTGACCAATCAAACCTTGAGAACGAACTCAGACTTAACTAAACGTTTTATAAGCATGGATACTGATAAGATACCGAGTTACTCGGCGTCTCAAAGAGAGAGACCCACGTTGCTTTCAACTGTGAGTCAGATTGAACATAGAGGGCACGGGTTAAACTTCTACTGTTGTTGCAGGTAAATTCCCTTTTTTGAGATGTGTTAGAGTTTGCCATAACAGAATTATAGGTTACGTGCAAAGAATGCTATTCTTCGCTATAACATTTTGGAAGTTTTCATACATATTCAATTTTCGAAATATATGATGGAGTTACGCCCATTTGTGACAAGGGAAAACATATAGTCACGTGACTGACGAATTGTCCAGAACTCATATGAAAAATAAACACATTAAATTGTAAATGAATTGCAACCCACATTCATAATGTTCATTCAGATTATCTCGGAATACTGTGATACATTATTTATTCCTTTATCTGATAGATATTCATGATACACAAAACCCCGATCAGGGTTGATACATGTTAATGTCGGCATTCTCGTACGAAACTACAATAGTCAAGTGCGACTTTAGCAAGCCAAACAAACTGTGTGTGAACCTAAGAATAGATGCCAGGTACTTTTATTACATGTAACAGGGTGTCGCGTTTTCATCGAGTACTAAATATGTTTTTATCAACAAGAGTGATTGCGTCAGAGAAAGGCATTTAGGGAAACTATATTGTTAACAGAATCGATAATACAATTTATGTACACGAGAATGTGGTGTAAATAAATAGAATTGGACATAAATAGGATGCAAATCCGTAGGGAAATAAGGCTTTAATAGCACGTTGCGTAAATCTTCACCCACTCATACGGTCTCCTTCTTCTCTAAATTGCATCCCAAACAGCAGAATTATTGTACCCAAAAGAAAGAGCATTAAATTCATGAATATTCATATAAGAAATAATGACATAAATTTATTAGATGTTTGATATAATGGCACAGAAACTTTTGGCAATAGCAGAAAGGTTAGAATAGTATTTGTATTACAGTAAAACCTCTCTATAACGGTCACTAAGTTACATCAAGTATTTTGTGTGAAAGGTAGGTGGCTGCGCTAAATAACAACTAATTAAGCCAATTTAGTGGCCGTTATATAGGGGTTTTACTGTATTTTATAAGTGAACTGAGCAAATCCTGATCAGACGACTCCTATAGAACACGTCTTATCTGAGTCTACTCTGTTTGCAAAAGCGTAGAAAGAGTATGGGGTAAATAGTTCAAAACGTTTAATTTAAACATGTTTAGGTGACTCAAACGGATTCGGACTATTTGTAAAAGACCGTCAACAGCTCGCATGCAGCACGGCAAAGATCAGATAATATGGGATCAATTAATTACGCCGATTCAAACCCTGATCATTGCTACATAGTCGGATGAATGAAGAGATAACAGCCATATCAATGCAGTGCTTGATATTCCCAGTGGTCTCTGGGCGATGATTGGATTTAACACTTTACCTGATAGGGACGTATTTCCCTTTGCAAACAGAGTATACCCAGACGAAAATATCTGATATTGGTCCGCTTTGTTTGACTATTGAATTATATAGACCTCAATCTACACAGTGGTTATACATGTATACAGTTAAACCTTTCTAAACCGGACGTTCAATTTAGTATAGTTATCAGTCTTGGAGGCAGGTGGTAGGTTAATGCGGGGTGAAAGTCATGCAGAAAACTCCTCTAGGAGCTTTCTGCATGACTTTCACCTTGAACAAAGCAGACACCTGCCTTAAAGTATCTTAATTCTCCTAAACTAGAATTCCGGTTAAGAGAGGTTTTACTTATATAGACCTGAATCTACAGTGGTTATATACAAATACATTAAAACCTCTCTATAACGGCCACTTAATTACATCAAGTATTTTGTGTTAAAGGCAGGTGACTGCTTAAAGCAAGATGAAAGTAAAACAGAACGCTCCTATAGGAGCGTTCTGTTTTACTTTCACCTTGCTTTAAACAGCCACCTGTCCTAAATACCAACTAATTAACACAATTTAGTGACCGTTATAGATAGGTTTCACTGTATAGCAATTCAGCCAAAAGGTATTCATAATGTCGATAGTCCTTACAGGAATATTCATGAGGAAAGAGATTAAGTACACATATGTATTGGTAACTAAATACAGGGCTTCCAAACAGTGTAGACCCGTATCAGAAGACCGTTTGTCCAGAAGTCTAGATAAGACGCGTAAAGTAAAATATTTTCACGAATGACTCTTTTATTTCTCTGACAAACCCTATGCTGAGACTTCTCTTTAGAATCGTCTCGAAGAGAGGATTGATTCCAATGAGGGATCACAACATAGGTTTTGTGGAGAAACGACGATTTTAGAAGTTAACCCATTCCCTCATATTGACGACTTTTGACGACCCTGTAAAAGTCACTTTGCGAAACCATTGTGATAAACAGAGCGTTTGCAAAATTTTAATGCTCTATTCATCACAATGGTTTCGAACTCTACAACATTCTAAAGATTTTCTTTTCTCTAGTTCATGCTCCTTTTCGGTAGATTTATTCAAAGAGGTTGGATCTAAAAATAGCCTATGATGTAATGGGTTAAGTACGTATCCTTTTCCGTTGCTCTGTCAGTTTGTCATTTAAACTATTCTTGCAAAGTAGACCATTCCATACTAATCAACTCTATTGTTACATGATGATGAGCGATTCAACTTCCAAAAGGTTAGAACACAGTTGAACTATTTTAAGTAATCACTAAAATGTCTTATTGTAGCCATATGCATGAGGAAAGGAATGCAGTAAACACTCAATTAAACAACATTAAACACGCACAACACCTGCTCATTACATCTTCTACATGAATCTCTTTACAGGCTATGCAATTGTCATATACTACACATATTTATAATACATGTGTAGATTTGTATTTACACTGAGCTTTTCGGCATCCCAAAGGGTCCAAAGTGTTATACGATTAGCCAAATACAGCTATCGCGTTATTCAGTCTGCGCTGTCAGATTGCAAAATGAAAGACCATACATCCTGATGGTACAGACATTGATCAGTTCAAACGATGAGGAAGGTCTGAGTCTATTCCAATAAGTCCTAATAAAGTCAAACCTCTCTAAACCGGAATTATAGTGGAGAACAATTTAGGTGGTTGCTTAATGCAAGATGGAAGTCACATATTTTTCTCCATGACGTTCACCCTGCATTAAGCTGCCACCTGTCCCCAAAACTGATATTAATACCAAATCTAACGTCCGGTTTAGAGGGGTTATATTGTATCATTAACTTCTTCAGTTTTCAATGTGGAGTCTTCATCAATTTCGTTATGAAAACATAATCAGAGTGTCAAACTGGGTCCATGCTTATAAAGCTTTTTAGTTGAGTCTGAGTTTGTTCTCAAGATTTAGATTGGTCAGATTTGAGTTCTCAAGCTTTTGATTGGTCAGATTTGAGCCTTTGGCTCAAATCTGACCAATCAAAAACTTGAGAACGAACTCAGACTCAACTAAAAGTTTTATAAGCATAGACTATGGTTTGATCCCCGTGATAACTTAACCTCTCATCTGCTAGAGACGCCTCTTGCAAACAGTGTAGATCCAGATCAGACGACTTGTATAGGAACCTATTGACCAGGGCCTACTATGGTTGCTCATAGAATAATAGGGTTTTGTTCTACAGTTTCTCGAATGACCAAACTTTCTCTTGTTCATATGTCATTTATAAAAATCGGATATTTTATATTATTATTGATGTCATTATTCCCTACATGTACATCCATATTCATGAGGTTTAGGGATAAGATAATAATAAAACGTATGCTATGAGTACGAATGATTAAGGTATTATGATTGCTTCCAGTTTGAAAAATTTAGAGTGAGCAGAGCAACAGATAAAAATGCGTACTCAAATATTGAAATCATCATTTCTCCACCTACCCCTATGTTGTGTTCACTCTTTAGAATCGTCTCGAAGAGACGATTCTAAAGAGTGGTCGCAACATAGGGTTTGGTGGAGAAATAAAGAAGTTACTGTTGAAAATGTTTTTCTTTACGTATCATTCTGAAGCTCTGAGTAAGCCTTTTTACCCTTATCCTGCCAGACGCGACTTGGTTACATTTGCAAACAGCTTAGATCCTGATGAGACGCCGAGTAACGATGAGTAAGCTGTTTGTCATCCAGACAATCACTTCCTAACTGCGTTAAGGAATTGGAAGTAAGGGGAAAATACAGCATATCAGAGTTTAGACACATTATTTTGGGCAGGATAAGGGTTAATTTTGCTTATAGATCTCTCACAATAAGGCTTCGTTATTGACAATTCGTAATATTTTGATCTTTGAATCACGAAAACAATACCATTGAATTATTGTATTTACTGTAAACAAATGTTTAGAGAGAGAGTGTCAATCTACTTTCATTTAGATCAATGTGAACTAGCTCTTATTACAATACTGCGTGTTTTACGACGACACCGTGTCGTCAATCAGTTGACACAATGGATTGTAATTACCAAGAGTAATTGCCTGTAAACTATTGCGGTAATGAAGTCTAAACTGCATTCGGAGATATTGGTTAGCGGCTTTCCAAATAGATCAGTACCATAATTACTCCAAGTAATTATCTAAAAGAGCCATTTGACTAGAGTTTTCACTACTGGCTACGCTACAAAAGTAGTCCATTTTAAATTTATCAATTTTTTTAGTGTGCCGAACAAGAGTTCTTCAGCTGTATACACTGATGGAAAGGGGAGACTGGGTGACATGCTAGCCCATTGGTGAAATACGCTATGCTCTCTTGACACAGTAGGCTCCTATGACATTTTCAATAGACTGTATCTATCATTCTATATTAAAAACCAATGTGCCTTCCACATACATAAATTAAATCAAGTAGGCACATGGCTGCTTAACGCAAGGGGCGTTTTGTTTTACATTCACCTTGCTTTAAGCAGCCACCTGCCATGAATACCAACTAACTAACGCGATTTAGTGGCCGTTATAGAGAGGCTTTACAGTATGTAACAGATTGGATCTATACTGAACTCCGAGGAACAAGCGTCCAAACGGGATCTACTCTGTGTGACACTCGGTCAGTGCTACTTACATTAAGCAGTCTTACTGTCTTTAATGCTTCAAATTCATCTTACAATAGTTAGGATTGGCTATGCTTTATCGAATATAGTGGCGTGTACAATCGTATACATGTATGTAATAGTATACAGAATGTTTCTTTGAAAACACGGTGGACATAGATCAGGCGACTCCTGAATGAGTCGTCTTGTCAGGGACTGCTCGGTTTGCTTGTGTAATTATATAGATATTTTTCTTCACTTTTTGGCACGTATCAAATTTAGTGTTGTTCAAATGGCATTAATTAATACATGTAGCTAATTAATATTTATACAGACATTATTTCTTACATGCATATTAATTAAGTAAATGGCTAGTCACGTTTAGTTATAGAAATCTAGGTTTATTCATTATCATTGTAGAGATATGTTTAACCTATTCCTCCATAAGCTATTATAGACCCAATCTCTTTGAATGAATCTACCCAAAATGAGCATTTACTAGAGAAAAGGATTTTTTTAGAATTTTGTAGTTTGAAACCATTGTGATAAATAGAGCAGTTGCTCCTATAGGAGCTCTATTTATCACAATGGTTTCAAGAAGTGGTTAATTATAATTACAGAGGTGTAGAAAGGCGTATTTATGGAGGAAAGGGTTCACGAGTAAGTGAAAATATAGGACCATAATTAAATTGATATTTTGTAATCTTTTTGTGAGGCTCTGAGGTTATGAACCTTATAATCTTGAATTCATTCTCAAGTATCTGATAGATCTGGGTCCATGCTTATAAAGCTTTTAGTTGAGCCTGAGATCGTTCTCAAGCTTTTGATTGGTCAGATTTGAGCCAAAGGCTCAAATCTGAACAATCAAAAGCTTGAGAACTCAAATCTGACCAATCAAAAGCTTGAGAACGAAACTCAGACTCAACTAAAAGCTTTATAAGCATGGACCCAGATTTTTATGCTTTCATAACTTCGGGACCAGTTATCATAGCTGTCACATGAAGTCTAATCAGATTTAATGCAATATTTTATCATTTATTCTCAAGCATTGGATTGGTGGCATGCCTTAGTCTGACACAAATTGTTACCAATCAAATGTTCAGAGAGAACTAAGACTCAAATAATATTTTATAATTACCATGGGGTCAGACACCCGTCTGTATTCCGCTTTACTGCAAGTTCTGAGTCTTGAATGTAAAAATATCGTTTTCGAAGAATAGTTTCTTGCTTCTAATGTTCAACTTCTGCTATGTTATTGTTAGTTATTGACTCAATGAATGCTCAAGTAATAACTTATGATATCATGAATATTGATTAGTTTACGTGCTGTAATAGTATATGAAAACAAGAAGATATATGACATGTCGCAAAATGTAGAATCAGATTTATATTATTTCATAATCAAACAGAGTAGACCCTGATCAGACGGCTCCCACAGGAGCCGTCTGATCTGGGTCTACTCTGTGTGCAACTGCGTCAACATCGTCTTATCAGTTTCAGTATGATAGAACCTGGAAAACAGATCATGACACACCAGTCAAGCTGAAAAGATCACGCCTGCCCAAAATCTGAGCTGCGGAAGTTGTTAGACATCAGACTGGTTCTGAAGTGTGATAAACTACTGACCGAGTGTCAAACAGTATGGATAATTCAGATATCATCCGGGTCACAACCCGTTGCAAATGCCAGTCGGGTCGCGCTTAGAAGGAAACAGTTAACCCATTACCTCGTACATGTAGCCTATTTTTACATTGTAGATACAACCTCTTTGAATAAGTCTACCGAAAAGGAGCATTAACTAGAGAAAAGGAAAACTTTAGAATTTTGTAGTTTGAAACCATTGTGGTAAATAGAGCATTTGCTCCTATAGGAGCAAATGCTCTATTTATCACAATGGATTCACAAAGTGATTTTATAGAGTCGTCAAAAGTCGTCAATATGAGGGAAAGGGTTAAAAGGCATCCAGTGTAAATGGGGAATAGAATATTCAAGTTACTTTTCTGGGTGAAACATTATTGAAAGCATGGGCTGACACTATGTCATTAGTTTGCGAACCGTCTGTGTCTACACTGTTTTTGCAAAATCCAGGAAATACTATTACATGTATATGACATACGTTAGTTCCTCGTTAAGTTTTACGATTAGCCTAATTAGTTAATTATATAATATCATCGTCTTAATACATTGATGTCAACAACAGTGGGTGTTTGAATAACTTTTACAGTAAAACCCCTCTAAACATGACGTTCAATTTAGTATAAATTTCGATCTTGGAGACAGGTAGCAGTTAAATGCAGGGTAGAAGTCTTGCAGAAAGCACCTAGAGGAAATTTATGCATGACGTTCACGCTGCATTAAGCAGTCACCTGCCTAGAGTATCAAACTTATTCTCTACTAGAATTCCGGATTAGAGGGATTTTACTGTATCTGTAACAAGACACCAATATTGACAAAAATAAAAATAGATCAGAACAATGTTTCAACCAAGTCACGAACTACCTGTTGAATGTGCTAAAGCAGAATTATTAGCATGTCTGGTTTCTCAATAAAATATTTCGTTGTCACGACATATTGCTTACAACATTTATCGTCTACTACAATTGCCATTGTTCCCTTTCTTTAAACAAACCATACTCACAATATCAAAAAGTGATCAAAGCTATTTACACATATTTGCCAATTACGGTTTATCTCTTATATTAAATATGTTTTGTCTACAACAATGTTATCCGCTATAAACATTTCTTGTTCAATGTTATTCCAAAGTTCCATACCTACGGTATCTTCATGACAAAAAAATGATTATAAAGAAAGAGTGCAGTCATTTTAGAAAGTATGTACAGTAACAGTTCTTCAAGAGCCGTCTGATCTCGGTCTACTCTGTTTCCAAATGCATGGAAATACGTTTATACGAAGGACAGTATTAAGAATCAGAGTTGACTTTCCTTTAATTTCTTCCTGAAAAAGCAATTGGTACATGTCAAACAATTTAGATCGTGATGAAACGCCGAGTTACTCGACGTCCCATACGGATCGAAACTGTTTGCAAATGTAATCACATATTCGTCCACTGCAGCAATCCCTGTGAGTGTGAGTGACTTGCCGACAAGTGTTAACCCATTCCCACTTAAGCTAGTTTTAGACCCAACCTCTTTGATTAAATCTACCAGAAAGGAGCATTAACGAGAGAAATGGAAATTTTCAGAATTGTGTAGTTTTGAAACAATTGTGATAAATGGAGCATTTGCTCCTATGGAGCAAATGCTCTTTTTATCACAATGGTTTCATAAAGTGACTTTTACAGAAACGTCAAAAGGCGTCAATATGAGGGAATGGGTTAAGAGGGCTAACGTAATGTATTCCCCTCACGCTCCTGTTCAAAAGGCAGTCGGTCAATACACAGAAAATGTGCAATATACTTCTTGGCAAACATCAAAAGGCTTTCAAGTATCATTCTAACCAACCTATTACACACGATATGTTAAGTTCGCGATACCAATTTGTATGTATAGGAGACGCCAAACAAACTAGTACCTCATCATGATTCAAACTTTGTGACACACATAATGTGAAAGAAGTATGTTTGTTCATTTGAATTTGAAAGAAGCACCACCAGAATCATATACGCGTATAAAGGCGCGTATTCAAATAATAAAAATGTCATTTCTAAATCAAACCCAATGCTGTGACCATTGTTTTAGGATCGTCGCAATTATTCCAAAGAGTGGTCACAACATTTGGTTTGAATGCCATATAATGGGGGTTATTCTTTAACTTATTTGGCGCTTCTGCTTCAGGATCAATAGTGAAATCTCTTTAATCAAAACTCGATACTACGAACATTTATTAATGAAACGTTTATGTCTTGATAGGCAGGTGGCTGCTTAATACAGGATGAAAGCCATGCAGATTGCTCCTACAAGAGCTTTCTGCATGAATTTCACCATGCATTACATTGTAAGCTGCCACCTATGTTCAAGATAAATATTAGTACGTATTTGAATGTAGTATCGAGTTTATCTGTTTTAACAAAACTATGATCAGTGTCAAACAGTTTGGATCTTGAAAAGTTACTACGTGTCTCATCTGGATCCAAACTGTTTACAAAGGTTATTACAGATCAGCCTGTGGCGGCGAAATAGTTAAAATGTTTAATATACATATCCTATGTATGCATCTGCTACATGTAACTACTAATTATAGACCATAGTTACTGAGGTTTGAACACATTGGTCCAGATAAGTTGCATACATTAACCCTTTAGCTGCCAATGCCGGATCTGTGATTACCTATGCAAACAGTTTGGATCCAGATGAGACGCCGAGTAACTCGGCGTCTCATCAGGATCCAAACTGTCTGTTACTGTTACTATGTTTTTGAAACAAAAATGAAGAAAATCAAAAGAATGAAAATTTGTAGCAGACGACAATGTTAGCAGACGACATAGTTTGGCAGCGAAAGGGTTAAACCATTTTCAAGAAAAGCTTCTTTATTTCTCCACCAAACCCTATTCTGTGATCACTCTTTAGATTGTCTCTTCGATGTCACAACATAGGGTTTGGTGGAGAAAGGACGATTTTAGTAGTTGAGTACGCATCTTTATCTGTAGCTCTGAGTTACATGTACATGTACATGTACATACGCACCAGCTTGTGCAGTAATGTCTTCTTATCTCACCTCAGAAGATCGAATAACGGAAGGCTGTACATGTACCATAACCAGAAGCAAGTTTACAAATCTGGACTGCATTAAAGTGGTGCATATTTTGAACATTATGAGTGGTTTTAGTTCGGTCTACGTTAAAAGCAGAAGGTCTAGATTGACAAGAAATGCATTTCAACTGATTAGTTATATAGGTACCCGTGTGCAGGCGTTAAAAGGATAGGAGAAATCTCAGGTAAACAACACCTCGCTAATGTACATCGGCTGAGATTAATAAAATGCGCCACTGTCATCGGATTTACCTGAGCGCGCGATCAATATCAACGAAGCTAATTAGCGACAAAGTTTTCTGATTTCCATTCCAGTTTTTAATGCTACTTGTTATCGCAACACGTTACCTAGGTAACGGATGATCACAGTTTGGTTACCTGACAGTTTCAACGTGACGAATTTTTATCACCAGGAGGTTTGAAGCATAATAAAACCATTGATATTAACATTGATATTATGACAACTGGTCAATCATCTAGCGCTAGATGAAAACAAACAACCCACAACCCTTGATAAGAAGCATTTGTAGAAATGCTAATCAAAATATGTTTAATATTTCCCTGCAGCCCTATTTTGATGCATCCCATTAGAATACGACTTTACTGAGTGGCAACCTGCTGGTAGTGTTTGACTGAGAAAGAAGATACAGTAAAAACTCTCTATAACGGCCACTAAATTATTTTAATCACTTTGTATTTAGGGCAGGTGGCTGGTTTTACTTTCACCTTGCTTTTAGCAGCCACCTGCCTTTCACACTAAATACTTGGTGTAATTTAGTTTAGTTTAAACATATTTTATTTCTAATTATACATAGAAACGGGATCGGGCCACAAGTTCTCTCAACATTAGTAAACGACCCTTCCCCTACAGTTTACATGTCCATCTGTTCACAATGGCTTAAACAGTTCTAATAGAAATGGCGGTGTAATAACAGTTGAAAGTAGATAGATAGAGATGTATCTATCTAATTTAGTAATTTAGTGGTCGTTATAGAGAGGTTTTACTGTATTTTGATAGATCGACACTCAACTTATCTGCAGGGCCGAGTGCATCCTCTGCCTGAATGCTTACCATGAACAAATATCAAGGAATGCGAATGTATTTCTCCTCGTATGGATACGTAATTTGATGTGTTTCGTCTTATATTAGGAGCATGAACTATCATATAAAACACCAAAATATATCCAGGCAAATGTGAGAATAAGGAAAGTTATGGACAAGCTCAACATATGTTAGCCCTTTATCTCTTCAATATTCCTGTAAGAAATAATGCCATAATGAGTGTTTACCAGCTGGGTTTTTATAATATAAACTCTTCAAGGAATGTTTTGCTTTGACAAAAACTGAAAATATCAGATGTATCTCATGTCAAAAGCATACAGAGCATACCCTGATCAGACGGCTCCTATTGAAGCCGTCTGATCTAGGTCTACTCTGTTTGTAAATGTGTGAAACGGCTTTTATATGAAGGAAAGGATAATGTAAGAAAATGTCCCAAGTCATCTTGAACCTATTCATCACGGTAAAACATGACGGAGACAACTGCTGATAAATGCAAGAGGATTATTCGTTTACTCTATAAATACTCATGTAAGAAATAATGCCATCAGGAATATCAAATAGATTAATTGGCATAATAATACATGGGCACATGAAGTTTTAGACATGGCAGAAACTGTGGAATCATATATATTATTTTACAGTGCTCCCTCCCTACAACGACCCTCTCAATAACGATTCCCTCCTTACAACAACGCATGTCACTGTTTCCGAAACAACAAGGCCACAGAAACAAATTTTTTCGTCGTATTTTCTTTATGCCTCCATCAAACCCTATGTTGTGACCACTCTTTAGAATCGTCACTTTGTGACGATTCTAAAGAGTGGTCACAACATAGGATGTGATTGAGGCATAACGGTTTAGTTCTCGAAATACACCTTATCTAGGGATCTACAAACAAGCTAATTATGTTTGCTTTTCCCTCCCTATAACAACTCCCTCTGAACAGCACATACAATCTTCGTATCCCAAAGGGTATCGTTGTAGAGAGGGAGCACTGTATAAGCAAACACAACAGACCCTGATCAGACGATTCCTAGAAGAGCCGTCTGATCTGGGTCTACTCTGTTTGCAGAAAGGCCACTTTATGGAGTAAATGTATAAGGGCATACTTATCAGTGCATTATTATACCAAAAAACATTGGGATCAACAACGAGCCATGAAGAAGATCGAAATTCAGGGATAAACAATGGTCTCTGAACTATTGCTAGCATGTCCTCTATTGCAGTGTTCCGGTTCCCTTTCAGAAACACAATTAGATTTTGAAACAGCTAGAATCTTAACCCTTACAGTGCGGGACCCGAGTCACTAATGCCCTTTGCAAACAGTGTAGACCCAGATGAGAGGGCTCCTAGAGGCCCCTCTCATCAGGGTCTACACTGTTTGTCATGTTACACTTTTCTTTAGAAAACACCCCTAAATATTCACTATAAGCTTGACCTATTTGAATTTTGGAAGAGTTCATTTGAAAATTCAGCGTTGTAAGGCTTAATGTGACACCGAGTCTGTTTGTGGTTCATCTGGATTCAAAATGCTGGGAAAGTAATTCACCGATACAGCTTTATATGGTAATAGTTGGGCACGAATATCTCGAAATTCGGTTAACCATTTAAGATATAAATATTCATGTGAGAAATAATACATGTGTGTATAATGTTTAAAGATTTTCAGGGTCTCCTCTTTTTGCTTATAACGTTATATAGATCTGGTCCTCTATCTTTTTGTCAAAGCAAAACTTTGCTTGAAATGTTTACATTATACAAATTAAGTTAATGAATTTTCATAAAGTGTCCAATTCACACATGTATACACGTTCATTAGAGAAAATGTTAAAAAAATATGCAAATAGTGTGGATCCAGATACAGTAGAACCCCTCTTAGGCGACCACTTAATGGATACACATGGTTGTCTTTCTAAGCAGGTGGCTGCTTAATGCAGGACGAAAGTAATGCAGAAAGCTCCTATGGGAGCTTTCTGCATAATTTCCCCCTGCATTAAGCTACCACCTGCCTACTTCTACTGTATGAGCATTTCGGCAGCATGCAGACTGATGGAGACTGTAATGTAAGCTTACTTTTATCTTAACGTGGTCAAGTACATTTCATTTGCTAAAACTATCGTCAGCTTTTGGTTTGAAAGTGTTTTGTTTTTCAATTTAACACCTCTACAAATATACAGTAAAACCTCTCTATAACGGTCACTGAATTGTGTTAATTAGTTTGTATTTAGGACAGGTGGCTGCTTAAAGCAAGGTAAAGTAAAACAGAACGCTCCTTTATGAGCGTTCTGTTTTATTTTCACCTTGCTTTAAGCAGCCACCTGCCTTTAATACAAATTAATTTAGTGGCCGTTATAGAGAGGTTTTACTGTATTATCAATGTCAAACAGTTTGTATCCTGGGGAGACGTCGAAATAAAGAAAAATAAGAAGTTGAGCATATTATTAGATTTGAATACGTTGCAGGGGAATACTGAATCCTTTACTTCATGAATATTCATGAAAGAAATAATTATGTCAGGAATATAAATTAGATTATTTTTTTAATAATGATAATGATGAACACAGGATTTTTTGGCCATGGCAGACACTTTAGAATTCCTATAGGAGCCGTCTGATCTGGGTCTTCTCTGTATGCAGATACATGTACCCAGAAAAGCTTATTTATGGAGTAAAGAGTTAATCTGGGACGAGAGTCCAAATGTACAGATATATTGGGGGTGTAGAATATGTACTAATACGAATAGCCTTGCGGCAAAAGCGAGCACAAGACGGTGATAATCTAAAATGCACATATAAAATGTGTATTGAACAGAGAAATGAGTGTGTCTTGTGTATTGTAAATAAAAAAGTGCATTCCATTCCCTCATATAGACGACTTTTGACGACTCTGTAAAAGTCACTTTGTGAAACTATTGTGATAAATAGAGTATTTGCTCCTAGAGGAGCAAATGCTCTATTTATCACAATGGTTTCAAACTAAAAATTCTAAAATAATTATTTTCTCTAGTTAATGCTTCTTTTCGGTAGATTTATTCAAAGAGGTTGTGTCTAAAAAAAAACTATGAGGTAATGGGTTAATCATTATCCTCATGAAAAAATATAACTGATCCAACTATTGTCTAGAATAAGTTTAAACACTTTTGATGTGCACACATATATTAGTACCTGCGATAAGCGGTCATTCATTTATTGATCATATAATTCTTTAAAAAAACAGGTGGTTGCTTAATGCAGTAAAACTTTAAAGTCTCTATACAAAAGGCGTTTTCTATATTACTTTTGATCTGCATTGAGTTACCACCTGACGTACAGACCCATAGTTAGACCTCATTTTTATGGCTGCTTAACCCGTTCCTCCATAAATACGCCTTTCTACGCCTCTGTAACAGTCACCTTTGGAAACCATTGTGATAAATAGAACATTTGCTCCTTAGGAGCAAATGCTCTATTTATCACAATGGTTTTAAAACTACAACATTTTAAATTTTTCCTTTTCTCAAATTAATGCTCCTTTTCAGTAGATTTATTCACAGAGGTTGGATCTTAAAATAGCATATGGAGGAAAGGATTAAGACAGAATCTACTGTATCGTTCAAGCTTTAGGGAAACTGCTCATCGAATGTCAAACAACCTTGCTTTCCTGCACTGCTTTCCAATGCCAGTTAAATTGCCTTTAGCAGCATAATTTTGAACACAGTTCGGTCGTTCGAATGTTATTCACTAATGAATATATGCCCGTGAATATCAAAATATATATGATAGTGTTACGTCACGCTTGAGCCAAGAGTTACATGTACATGTATGTTATAAATTATTGTTAAAAATTATGTATTATTAAACAATTAATACAGATCATAAAACACATGCTCTTAATACAGTATCCAATCAATATTCATGTATGAAATAATGACACACAGTATTAATAATAATAATTGTATAATGGCATATGAACACAGAACTATTTTGCCATGTCAGAATTATTCTATTACATCCATATCATTTTAAACGCAAATATAGTGGACTCTGACAAGACAGCTCGTACAGGAGCCATCTGATCTGGATGTACCCTGATTACATAGAGGTTACAAGGATCCATGCTTATAAAGCTTTTTAGTTGAGTCTGAATTCGTTCTCAAGCTTTTGATTGGTCAGATTTGAGCCAAAGGCTCAAATCTGACCAATCAAAAACTTGAGAACATACTCAGACTCAACTAAAAAGTTTTATAAGCATGGACACAGGTGTATCTATGCGTTGTAATCTACTGAGTCCCATAATATTTAAAGAAAAACCTTAAAGATCTAGCTTTTGGAACCCATCCATTTGTCATGCGGATGAGGCACAGCAAACAATAGAGTTGCTTGAATAAAAGCATTTTCATGGATTCAGCCAACAGTGAAGACCCTGATCAGAGGTCCACTTCAGGAATCATCTGATTTGGATCTACACTGTTTGCCTATGTCCCTTTTTGTGCTAATGGTAAATGCAAATGTGCTAAATGGTACTTTTAACCCATTCTATCCTAGACTATTGTTTGACCCAACCTCTTTGAATAAATCTACCAAAAAGGAGCATTAACTATAGAAAAGAAGTAAATTAGAATTGAATAGTTTTGAAACCATTGTGATAAATAGATTTTTATTGTGATATTTATCACAATGGTTTCAAAATATAACTTTTACAGAGGCGCCAAAATGCGTCACTAGAAGGAAATGTGTTAACCCTTCTCGTGCTGAATTTTAAAAGACATTTCTCCTTCTTTACCCATGCCCTGCTGTATAATTACATATATTTTCAATGTGTACAAGTATTTCTCTGTGCAATCACTGCTGTGGAGTGCACTGGTTGCACAGTTAACTTGTAAATAGTGCAGACCCTGATGAGACAGCTCCTGCAGGAGCTGTCTCATCTGGGTCTTCACTATTTACAGGTAGGTATATTGACGTGAATAGCAAGCGAAGGGTTAAAGTAACTCTTGGCCTGATAAAGACGCAATGTAAGGGTCTTCTGATCAGAATCTGCTTTGTTTGCTATTGTAGTAATATAGATCTGATTTTGCAGTTTCTCTCGTGGTCAAACACCACGTATTCGCGGACCACAATAAAAATTCAACTAAATAATATTATTATGACGTCATTAGTTTTACATGACGATTCAGCTAAACTGTTAAGATAAAGAATGTTTCGAAAATGTAAAGGTTCGATTTTGTTGTTTTTATTATCATAAATGTACCGCACGAACTGTTCAACCCATTCATATCAAGTGTCCCTTTGAAAAGATATGTAAAGAGTGTAGATCCAGATCAGAGGGCTCCTAGTGAGTCGGCGTCTCATCTGGATTTAAGATGTTTGCAAACGCCAGTCAGGTCGTGTTTAGTGGGGGTAGGTGTGGTAGGGGGTAGGTGGGGGTAGGTGTGGGTAGGTGAGGGAAGGTGGGGAAGGGGGTAGGTGGGGGTAGGGGGTAGGTGTGGGTAGGTGGGGGTAGGTGCGGCTTGGTGGGAGGAGGTGGGGTATGGGGTAGGTTGGGGGATAGTGGGTAATATATTACCAGAGCTACAGATAACGATGTGTACTCAAATACTAAAATCATCATTTCTACACCAAATCATATGCTGTGACCACTCTTTAGAATCGTCACAACATAGGGCTTGGTGGAGAGATAAAGAAGTTGTTCTTGAAAATGTTTCAATTTACGCATCTTATCTGGACCTCTGTTAACCCATTCCCTCATATTGACGACTTTTGGCGACTCTGTAAAAGTCACTTTGTGAAACCATTGTGATAAATAGAGCATTTGCTCCTATAGGAGCAAATGCTCTATTTATCACAATGGTTTCAAACTACAAATTCTAAAAAAAAATCCTTTTCTCTAGTGAATGCTCCTTTTCGGTATATTTATTCAAAGAGATTGTATCTAAAAATAGCCTATGAGGTAATGGGTTAACTAATAAATATGTTCAGCTTTTAGTAATAAACTATTTCACTACCAATAGAGAATCTATAATTTTCTATACAAGCAGTTTGATTGCAGATGAGACGCAGAGCAATTCGGCAAAATATTTGTTACACTGACTGTATGTTTCGGAAGAAAACTATGAGGGGGGGGGGGGGTGTCAAGATTAGAATTAATCGGAGGACACTATACTACTTGACAGTGAAAATGTTAAATAAAGAAGCTTGTAACAAGCCGATTTGTTCCATTCCGATGCTAAATTTCTGACTTCCGCTATGAATAAAATTGCTCACAAAAGTAGTTTTAGTTACAAATATCATTCGCGAGATACACATGTTGTAATTGTGCATCACTCCTAATATTCAGATATATCTTGTTGAGGGCCAAATTATACATGTATAGAGTACCGTGTAGACGTTTCTTGATCATGAAAGGAGTGCAGGTTGTTTTACTTTTATCTAGCAAACTTACAATAAACAAAGCGTATTACATTTTTGACTACATTAGTACAATCGGTCTAATACTTAATCTGATAATTAGAAAGTAGAATTACTTACATAATTTCCAAGTTAATGAGGCAACACACACCATCACAGCCACAACCAAACGGTAATCCAACAATCCACTAAACAAATATTTCATTAATTCCAAACTTTGTAACAAACAGATTCACACAACATTACTCCTTTTTTGGTATCATAGTTAATCCGTTTTCTTCCTGCGCACCAATATCTCTCGCTGATGCTTAGTACCCAGCATCGCCTGTTGGAGCAAGGCTGTGCCGTGCGGTATAGGCGCCTACCAACAAGCTGCGTGGATAAATACATTTATTGATCTCGCATGACATATGTGATAATGGTGACTTCTGCCCGTTCAAATTAGACAGAGAAATAGCCTATGTCATCGAAACAATTATATTAAGCAGCAGTTTTGTTGAAATGCTGTATTATTTATTTTTCGATCTCAGATGAATGGACCGCTAACATGTTGAGTATAACGTATATTCAGCCACTACTTCGTCTGTCATATATATAGCAGAAAATAAAATTTAGTATTTATCCTTACAATGCTAAATTTCCAAATGGACTATACCAAAATTGAAACAAGTCAAGTCTATTGAGAATATTTAGGGTTTTTCTAAAGAAAAGTGCAACATGGCAACTAATGCAGACCCTGATGAGAGGGCTCCTCTAGTAGCCCTTTCATCTGGGTCTACACTGTTTGCAAAGGACATTGGTGAATCGTGGCCCGCACTGTTAGTAAGTGATAACTAATTGTATACTCGTAGGATATGTTTCTTCACTTCCCTCCGTTTCCGTCGCATGTTTTGAAGGCTATTGTCTGAGTGATAAAGAAACAGCTTGGATCATGATTAGAAACCCAATTACAAGGCTTATCATCTGGATCCAAACGGTTTGCAAATGTGACTAAATCGCCTTTGGCAGGTTAAGAGCTAACCCATTCCCTCATATTGACGATTTTTGACGACTCTGTAAAAGTCACTTTGTGAAACCATTGTGATAAATAGAGCTTTTGCTCCTATAGGAACAAATGCTCTATTTATCACAATGGTTTCAAACTACAAATTCTAAAATTTTCCTTTTCTCTAGTTAATGCCCCTTTTCGGTACATTTATTAAAGGTTGTATCTAAAAATAGCTTATGAGGTAATGTATTTAAATGTAAAAGGCACGACATACAGTAAAGAATAGTATCTACAACACATTTGTAAGAGCCTAATCAGCGTGCTACCTTATCCATGAGCTGTCTAATTTGGGTATACAGTAAAACCTCTCTATAACGGTCACTAAATTGTGTTAAATAGTTGGTATTTAGGACAGGTGGCTGCTAAAAGCAAGGTGAAAGTAAAACAGAACGCTCCTATGTTTTACTTTTACATTGCTTTAAGCAGCCACCTGCATTTTAACCCTTCGCTTGCTATTCACGTCAATATACGTACCTGTACCAGGAGCTGTCTCATCAGGGTCTACACTATTTACAAGTTGCTTGTGCAACCAGTGCACTCCACAGCAGTGATTGCGCTGTACTTGTACACTGTGAAGATATATGTAATTATATAACAGAGCATGGGTAAAGAGGGAGAAATGTATTTTAAAATTCAGCAAGCGAAGGGTTAACAAAAATAATTTGATGTAATTTAGTGGCCGTTATATAGAGGTTTTACTGTATTCTGTTTGCAAAGGCGTAAGAGTACGGGCTTATGAAATAAAAAGGTTAAAGAAGGTATCCATTCTACAAAACATTTATCTGAAACTTAAATAACCTGGATCAAAACACCCAATTTCAGCGTCGAATACACATCGCATTGTTTGAAAATACTTTCACGGGTCTCCTTTGACTTAGCCATTACTGCGGTGTGAAAAAAAACATGGTTTGCTCAAATTTGGATCTGGTGAAATTTTGTTTATATCCTATTTCATCAAGCTTTCGAGAGAGAAAAAACTTATGACCGAGTGGCAAACAGTTTAGATCCAGATGAGACACCAAAATACACGGTGTCTCCTATTGGTTCCAACTGTTTGCAAGTGGTACTCAAGTGGCGGATAGCCGGATAATGGCTAAGAGGGGTTAACCCTCACAACGCGTAATTTTCAAATGGACTATTCCGAAATTCAAATAGGCCAAGCTTACATGTATGGTGAATATTTAGGGTTATTTCTAAAGAAAGATGTAACGTGACAAACTGTGCAGACCCTGATGAGAGGACTCCTCTAGGAGTCCTCTCATCAGGGTATACACTGTTTGTAGAGGACATTAGGGACTCGTGTCCCGCACTGTAAGGGTTAAAACCAAATGGAATCAGAAAATTACAGACTAGCTGCACCTAATGGAAGTAAAGCAGTTCTAGGAGTGTTCAATTAATTTGTAACTGAAGACGAAGACAAGGAGTGCATTATCTGTATTATTTATGCTATCACAAATAATTCTAGATCTGCCTGACTTGAAGAGCTGATTTACGGTGTGCAAATTGGAGCAATGAGTTTAAATCTTAAACATGAACCCAACAACAAAACCAATCTGAACGACGAGTTTATCTCTTCTTGACTTTAAGACGCTTTAGTTATATTTTTAAATAAAAACTGCTAATTTAAATTTGATTTCAAAGTAAAAAAGATAAAATACGGTAAAACCCTTTCTAATGGGACAGCCAAAAAGAACTATACAGGGCGAAATGTATGCTGAAATCTCCAGTAGGAAATTTGTGCATTGCTTTGGTCATGTATAAAGCAACAACCCATTGTAACCTATTACCGCACAAATAAGTTTTTCCACGCCTTGACAAACAAAGTAGATCCAGATAAGACGGCTCCTACAGGACCTGCTCTGTTTGCTTATAGAATTATGTTGATATAATTCTAAAGTATATTTGCTTTTGCAAACATTTCATGTGTTAATATGCCGTTTTCAAAATTAATCTAATTTATATCCATGGGGTCATTATTTCTTACATGAATATTCATGGAGTAAAGGGATACAAGCCACCTGCAGTAAATCGCTCTAGAGCGACCACCAGACGAGGTCTAATTCTAGGTGTTTTAATGCCGGTAGTTCTATGCTTTATGCATTAAGCAACCACCTGCTTTTAACCCTTACAGTGCGGGACACGAGTCACTAATGTCCTTTGCAAACAGGGTCTGCACTGTTTGTCATGTTACAAATTTCTTTCAAAAATCCCCAAATACTCACCATAAGCTTAACCTGTTTGAATTTTGGAATGTAGCATTGTAAGATTGTAAGAGTTGAAGACGCGTATGTTTATTTACAAAGTGGATACAATAGAGGGGATTTCACTGTACAATACTACTGCATCTGGAAAACTGACAGCGAGCACACAGTGTTCACGAGAAAACACCGTTGAAAGCAAAATACAAACAAGTAATAATTGATGATGTTCTAATTTACAAACTTGACGGAAAGGAAGAGCATCGATAGTCAGATTAAACGACACACTTTTACGTTGTTCCCTGGTTTTAAGATCCTTTGGGACCTGAATCTGATTCGTTGATTTGAGCCCGAAGCTTTTACCTGTCTTCCGCTAGATTTGACCTGTCCTGTCCTGTACATGTATGTGCAAACAACTCGGCATCTCATCAGGATCACAGCTGTTCGATAATCGGTGAATAATTTCTCGACAGCTTGATCGAACAGGAAGGTAGTGAAAGTTTCACCAGAAACAAATTTGACCAGACACTATTTTGTCACAACAGGATCACGGTTAATCAGGGTCCATGCTTATAAAGCCTTTTAGTTGAGCCTGAGTTCGTTCTCAAGCTTTTGATTGGTCAGATTTGAGCCAAAGGCTCAAATCTGACCAATCAAAAACTTGAGAACGAACCCAGACTCAACTAAAAAGTTTTATAAGCATGGATACAAATATGCTGCAGATTTGTACTCAAATAAGGCGTGGAAATGGTTCGTGTAACGATATTTACCGGTTCGTTAAAATGTCTGAGATTAACCCTTTCCCTGCTCTATGTTTATTCCAGATTTCAATACTTACTGACTCTTCATGGACAAAACAGTTTTAATAAAATATGGAAGGTGAAGCATTGTAGTCATTTTAGAAACTTAAAGAAACGGATTTATAAGCAAACAGAGCAGAACCTGGTCCGAAAGTTTCTATAGGAGCATTCTTATCTGGGTCTACTCTGTTTGCAAATGTGTAAAGCACGTTTATAAGAAGTAAAGGGTAAACTCTTATCACACAAGGCTGAAAATACTATGTGCTAAAATTTGTATATTGTGCTATATTGACTACTTCCACATTGATCAAATTTCCAAGAAACTAACGACCTAGTGCCAAACAGCGTGGAAGCTGACGAGACGCCGAGTTCCTGCACCAGTGCACGGCGTGTAGATACAGAACAGGTACGTAGATGCACAGGGTCTAGTCCTGAATCAAGTTGCGAATGTTGTTTTAGATATAATGCATAGTAATTCCCTACACCGACGTTGGGTTAACCCATTCCCACTTAGGCTATTTTTAGATCTAACCTCTTTGAAAAAGTCTACCCAAAAGGAGCATTTACTAGAGAAAAGAAAATATTTAGAATTGTATAGTATTGAAACCATTCTGATAAATAGAGCATTTGCTCCTATGGAGCAAATGCTCTATTTATCAGAATGGTTTCACAAAGTGACTTTTACAGGGGCGTCAAAAGGCGTCAATATGCGGGAATGGGTTAATATACATGTAGTAAGATATTGGAACCGTCTTGTAAATATGGATGGAAATAGGCTAACAAGACGTATTTTTGAATAAGTATGATTTTACTTTTCAGGGACACACATGGTGATCAGATGTTAAACAAATACTACAAGATACTAGGATGCTAGACCACTATCAAAACAAAACACAAGTTAATCTTTTGGATCTAGAAAATTCTCTTTTGAACTTGTATAGATTAGAATGGCGTCAGAAAGTTACTTCTGTTGCTAAATTAAGAACCTTTGTTAAATTTAAATTTGAATTTGGTTTAGAGCCGTACTTACTGATAAATCTTTCAAAAGTTGAAAGGTCACATCTACATGTAGCACAATTAAGGTCTGGAATCCTAACATTGAAAATTGAAACAGGGAGATATGCGGGTCTTCCAGTACATGAAGGAACATGCATTTTCTGTGAGGACAATGTAGTTGAAGATGAACTCCATCTCTTGTTACATCGTCCCAAATACAACGATTTAAGAAAACGTTTATTAGATAAAGTACACATGTAATCACTGTGAACAATTTAACTGTCAAAATAATACAAAATCACTGCGCTGGTGTTTCTAAGTTTCTATTGTCAACAGTATGTATAGAAGGAGAGAATGTCTCTATCGCTAGGATGTTGATCTTATTTTTGACTGTACAGTGCTCCCTCCCTACAACGGCCCTCTCAATAACGATTCCCTCCATACAACAACGCATGTCACTGTTTCCGAAACAACAAGGCTCCAGAAACAACTTTTTCCATCGTATTTTCTTTATGCCTCCATCAAACCCTATGTTGTGACCACTCTTTAGAATCGTCACAAAGTGACGATTCTAAAGAGTGGTCACAGCATAGGGTTTGATGGTGGCATAACGGTTTTAGTTCTCGAAATACACCTTATCTAGGCATCTGCAAACAAGCTAATTATGTTTGATTTTCCCTCTCTATAACAACTTCCTCTGAACAACACATACAATCTTCCTATCCCAAAGGGTGTCGTTGTAGAGAGGGAGCACTGTAGTATAAAACAATCAACTTCTGAAACAAATACATATATATTGATATTTATATAGCTCATGTGCATATAGAATGCTGATGTTAGATACGTAATCTATTTCATATTTTGATGTTAGTCATTTTGTTTAAAGTGACTCAAAGTCCCAACGTGGCCGGGTTACATGTAATTGTCTGTCTGTAATATTTATATGCTATGCATAACACGATGTCACTATAATAAAATATACTTACATGCACATGTACTTACTAACTAAGGTTGTTACTGTATACCTAACTAGTTTCATTATGCAACAAAACATGTCATGCATTCTTTACATGATTATCATACCTACGGGGAGCCGAGTTAATTATGTCTCATTGAAAGCTAGGTTCCCACTGCCGATCAGATCAAATCGATCAAGCCCGACCAAATGATCAGGTACTGGTCTGGCTCGCTCGGCAGGAGTGATCGGGTGTGATCGAGGAGGTCGACATTGGTCGGCATCTCTCGGACTCCCTACCCGCATTTTTAGACATGTGAACAAAATTCGGGTAGAGATCGGGTAGCCATGCGCTCGAGAAGCGATCGGGAAGCGGTCGGGTATTGATCGAGACTCATCGAGAAGAGGGTCGAGTTGATCGGGAGACAATCGTGTAGAGATCTAGTGTGGTCGCGATGAAGTCATTTACCCAATCTGTACCCGATCATCTCGACCTCTACCCGAGTAATACTCAATCGATCCTAGTACAACCATGACCATCTGGTCGGGTGGAGATCGAGCAGATGTCCAGTTGGCCGGGTAGATATCGTGTAGGGTTCGTATCTGGGTCGAGATGATCGAGCAGAGATCGGAGTGGTTGTTGAGTTGACGTCGTGGAGGAGTCGTGAATAATCGTAAAGGGGAGGGGTCGTGTATGATCGAGTAGAAGCCAAGAAGAACTCGTGTCGGGGAATTTAGGTGATCGGGATGATCGAGTTGATCTGACCGGCAGTGGGAACCTAGCTTAGTCAACGATTGGCGAAGGCTATTACCGGTATGTCCAAAGAATGTTGTTACACTAATTTTGCTCAAAACCGTTAAATATCTCATAACCTTCAACTACAAAACCTCTTCGTCACCATCGTTACCATCGTCATCTTCATCATTGTAATCATTACCACCCTCGTCATCGTCATCATCGTCGTTATCATCATCATCAGCAGCAGCAGCAGCAGCAGCAGCAACAACAGCAGTAACCGTATCATCATCATCACCACTATCATCAGCATCATCATCATCATCATAACCACTTTCGTCATTGTCTTCCTACTTGCTCCTCATTCCCCTCATCGCCATCGTCCTCGTCGTCGTCATCATCATCATTATCATCACCGTCATCATCATTATCATCATCACTTTCGTCAGTAACACCACCAATAACAACAACGTTAACAACAGCATTTATGCATGTCATGTATTTCCACTAACTGACCAGAGTGTTATATGTATGTCGCTGTAAAATATATTACTCTAAGCAGCGTCTTGTTCAGATACAATCGATTTGTAATTTGTGATCGCTTCGTTATTTCTTGAACGCTTGAATATAGTGTAATCGTATCAGTTCTGGTAATGCGAAACTATAATTTGCTATATGTACCGAATTACATCTCATTAGTTAAACTTTATATCGCCTAAATGATTTACAAAAATGAAAAAAAAAGAACGATACTTAGACCTCTTTTTTTTAAGTCGGGTTCAAATTTAAACTATAGACTATAATAGAGGAAAGCACACTAAACATATAGGAAAGTCGACACCAATCACAAAGCGATCATTATACAAACTGTTCGCATTCTTTAACTCTTTGCCTCATATAGAAATGCCTTTTCACGCATATTTGAAAAAAGGGTAGATACAGAACAAACATTTCCTGAAGGAGCTGTCTCACCAGGACCTGCTCTGGTTGCTTATGATATAATAAAGATATGATTATACTGTCTCTGGCATGGCCAATATTCCCGTGTCAATGTGATACATGTATTATAACAATTAATGAAATTAATAGTCCTGGTGTCATAAATAATCTTACATGAGTATTCATGAAAAGTAATAGAGGATTAAGTAAATAAAATGTATTGACAAAACTATTGTAGCCATCAATGATGAACAATTTGTTTTAACCGCGTTGTTTATACATTAGTTCACGTAATAACCAAATAGTGTGTGCAGTGCTCCCTCTCTACAACGACACCCTTTGGGATACGAAGATTGTATGTGTTGTTCAGAGGGAGTTGTTATAGGGAGGGAAAATCAAACATAATTAGCTTGTTTGCAAATCCCCAGATAAGGTGTATTTCGAGAACTAAACCCGTTATGCTTCCATCAAACCCTATGTTGTGACCACTCTTTAGAATCGTCACAAAGTGACGATTCTAAAGAGTGGTCACAACATAGGGTTTGATGGAGGCATAAAGAAAATACGATGGAAAAAAGTTGTTTCTGAAGACTTGTTGTTTCGGAAACAGTGACATGCGTTGTTGTAAGGAGGGAATCGTTATTGAGAGGGTCGTTGTAGGGAGGGAGCACTGTATGTATTCGTGTGTACTTCTTCACCGAAAGTACAAAAAACCGCTCCAACAAAACAACGTACCATTGTTGCTTGCATCTTGTGTAAACAGAATAGACACCATCAGACCGCTAAATCAGACCAATGACGTATTATCTGGGGTTTTATACAGGTGCTAGTACAGTTAAACCCCGCTAATGCGACTAATTAATGAATAAACATTAGTTTCCTTTATAAGCAGGTGGTTGCTTAATGCAGGACAAAAGTAATGCAGAAAGTTCCTCTAGGAGCTTTCTGCATTACTTTTGTCCTGCATTAAGCTACCACCTGCATCTAGCACCCAGCATTATACCTATTTAAGGTGGTCGCATTAGCGGGATTTTACTGTATTACCTTATTCTTAGGAATACTCTTGTAAGAAATACCGAATGTAAGGCTATCAATCAGCTGAATTGTTATAAAAGTATCATGAACAACAGACAGTTTGACAATTTTGACCATAGCATAAACTTTAGATTCATGACCAAAATGAGCAGATCCCCATTTGGGGTTACTCCGTTTGCAAAAGTTGCCAAAAGGCGTCTCTGTTCTGTTAACTCATAGCCTGCTAAGCACGACCTGACTCACATTTGCAAACATATTAGATCAAGATGAGACGCCGACTAACTCGGCGTCTCATCGGGATCCAAGCTGTTTGACACTTTTTAATAGCTTCTCAAACGGTCTCGAATCGAAAACTATAATATATCGGAATTTTAGCAAACATCATTGTGATAGCAGGCTAAGGGTTAGGATAATGTCAGTGCAGGACGAGGGTATACAGCATTCGTTGTTCATTAAGCTGTAAAGGCTTAAACATATGATTTACCTTTATTTGATAGAGACGTTTTTCGTATGCATGCATTCAGATTAGAAAGTTACTGTTTGTGCTGCTATATTTGCTATAATGACTAATATTGGCATGATTCCTCAGTTTACTAAATGAGCAAACCTTCTCTTGTTTAAATGTTATTATAAAACTTCAGGTAATCAACATTCCAAAATCACTATATCTTACATTAATAATAATCAAGCGAACAACATAATCTGTAACCCGTCACTTCACATACATGGGGTCTTCTCATACATGTAGTCCCGGCTTCGACCCCCCTCCCCCCCCCCCCCCCCCCCCCAAGTTCTTCAGGTGAGACTTTATAAAACCGAGGTCCGATGTATCAGTGCATAGCACTTGGCGTTTAAAAGAACCAGAGAAACTCGATCGATAATAAGAGTAGGACATTAGCGCCCGGGGTTTTCTGTATCCGCCCCTCTCTCCTGGGCGTCCATTTAGCCTATAACTGGCAGACTGGACGTTAATCAACACAAACCAAACCGTTACCTCATAGGCTATTTTAGATACAACCTCTTTGAATAAATCTACCGAAAAGGAGCATTAACTAGAGAAACCAAACCGTTAAGCCATTACCTCATAGGCTATTTTTAGATACAACCTCTTTGAATAAATCTACCGAAAAGGAGCATTAACTAGAGAAAAGCAAACTTTTAGAATATTGTAGTTTGAAACCATTGTGATAAATATAGCATTTGCTCCTATAGGAGCAAATGCTCTATTTATCACAATGGTTTCACAAAGTGACTTTTACAGAGTCGCCAAAAGTCGTCAATAAAAGGGAATGGGGTTCTCCATGGATACGCCTCTAAAAACCTTTGCAAACAGAGCATATCTAGATTAATCGACCACTGTAGGAGTCGTCTGGTAAGGCCCTGTTTCCTTATGAAATGAAATAGAGTCTATTGTTTATGCCAGAGTAATCCAAAGCCCTTGTTTGTAAGACTTCAAAAATGTTTACATAGTCATTTTGTCTGATATCCATATCCATATAAAGGAGTGAGTGTATGTACAGTTAGTGAATACGAAATATGGAATGCAAAAGAACTAATGCGTGTGAGTCAGACAGTGTAGACTGTAGCCAGAAAACATAGTTGTATCATAAACAGTGATGAAAATGCATCGTTTCATGCATGGTACAGCCAAATTATTTCCAGCATTAAGGCGGTCTTGTATTTTGAATACGGTAAAGCCCCTCAAAAACCGGACGTTAAATTGTTTATATATGTCTCAGAGACATGTGGCAGCTTAATGCAGGGTGAGAGCTAATATGAAAGCTTTCTGCACGAGTGTCACCCTGCATTAAGCAGCCACCTGCCTACAAGTGTCTACATCCTTCTCTACTAGAATTCAGGTTCAGGGTAGTTTTACTGTATATATTTACTCTTTATACACTTGGTTTTTATATACCTTCACTTCATGAGATCAAACGAAATGGTCTTCAACATCACGCAGTAAATTTCAGTTTGAAATAATCTCACTTGTAAAATGACAGCTATAGTAGACACACTCAAACTAAACAATTCTTGTGATAAGCACATGGCATTTTTAACAGCGTGGTTCAAAATAAGACGTCAAATGTTCACGCATCTCGTCAGGATTCAAGCTGTTTGACATTCTGCCTTTAGATTTACAAAAGCTTGAATAAATATCATTTTATAAAACAAAACAACAGATCAAAGTTTGACTAGACATTATGTTTTCAGCATGTGTAGGGTTAAACAAACGACCAAACTAAATCAGAATATCAAAATATCACTGCTACACGCAATAAGAATATCTCCTAACCCTGAACAAGTCTGCTAAAAGGCCGACTCGTGACAAGTTTACATTCAATACGATTTGTTCAAGATTTTAACCCTATACTCCATAAGTACACCTTTCTACGCCTTTGCAAATAAAGTAGACCGAGATCAGACGGCTCCTATAGGAACCGTCTGATCAGGATCTGTTCTATTTGCTTACGGTATAATATTGATATACTTCTACTGGTTCTGTCTGAGTTAAAATATACCTGTGTTCATATGCCATTATAAAATAAAACCAGATACAATAGAACTCATCTAATGCGACCACTTAATGAATAAACATACATGTCTTTATAAGTAGGTGGTTGCTTAATGCAGGACAAAAGTAATGCAGAGTAGTAGGAGCTTTCGGCATTACTTTTGCCCTGCATTAAACTACCACCTGCATCTAGCACCCATGATTATATTATGCAACTTTTAGGTGGTTGCATTAGTGGGGTTTTACTGTAATATACATGATGTCACAACTTCTTACATGCATATTCATAGGGTACATAGCTAAGACACTATTGTTCGGGTATAAAAAAGCTTGAATCTGGTGAGACTATGAGTTCCCTGGAATCTCATATGGACGTGTGAGTCAGGTAGCGCATTGAATTGTAACACCACATACAGTCAGGTAGCGCATATAATTGGAACACCACATACAATATACGCGTTGCTGCATAAACGTAAACAAGTTCTGTTCCCTGTTGTATATTTAGTCATAAATTCAGCACTTACTGAGTAATCATAGACCAAAAGTGATAATGCAAAACGGAAAAGTGGAACATTGTAGCCATTTTAGAAACTAAAGAAGTAGATCTATCCAACTCCATTAGCAAACTATGCAGATCCTGATCAGACGGCTCCCATAGGAGCCGTCTGATCTGGATCGTCTCTGTTTGCAAATGCGTGAAAAGTCGTCTGTGTGAAGGAAAGGGTTAATCAACCGGTGCTTATATGGGGCCTTTTTATCGAACAAACTTGAATAATGTAACTATCATACAGTTGAACAATTGTTTCAGAAGATATACCAACGATGCCAACGACAATGAGGTTGTTTGTTTATGTGGTGACGGCGGTGCTGTGTTGTTTCTTCAGAAGTAAAACAAGACACCATAAATCACAATCAAACACAATGGTGGTGGAGTAAACAAGGAACATATTGTAAATGTGGTATCCATTGATACATTGAATGATAACCGTTTCCCTCATAAAGACGTTTTTCAAACATTTTCAAACAGAACCAAGCAACTCCTTTAGGTGCCGTCTAATCAGGGTCCTCTTTGTTTGCTTATAGAATATTTCAAGTCTTTTCTACAGCATCTGCCACTGTGAAACTCTCTTGTTCACAAACCTATTACAGTAAACCCTCTCTATAACGTCCACTAAATTACATTAAGTATTATGTGTTAATTGCGGATGGCTGCTTAAAACAAGATGAAGCGTTCTGTTTTACTTTCATCTTGCTTTATGCTGTCACCTGCCCTAAATATCACCTACTTAACACAATCTAGTGGCCGTTATAGAGATATTATGCTGTACAATATTCAGCTAATCGATATCCATACATTCATCTTTTCTCACATAAATATTAATTAGGGAAAGGTTCAGTCAACAACTGTAATAGCTTTTTATGTGCTCCCCTAGAAAGTAGTGTTCTAATATACTTCCGAGCGTCGTATGTTATAACTGACAATAATTTCTACCGTACATTCCTTTATACAACGGATCCCTGATCCTGTAGTATACTGCTGGCGTCATAATAAAACATACTGTCCAGAACTTACTGACATTGGCGTAGAACCTGACCCTGCAGTACACTGCTGGCGTCATAATAAAACACACCGGAACTTACTGACACTGGAACTCACTGACACTGGTGTATATCCTTTTCCTGCAGTACACTGGTGGCGTCATAATAAAACACACTGGAACTTACTGACACTGGTGTAGGACCTAATCATGCAGTACACTGCTGACGTCATCATAAAACACACTGGAACTTACTGACACTGGTGTAGATCCTAATCATGCAGTACACTGCTGACGTCATAACAAAACACTGGATCTTACTGACACTGGTGTAGATCCTGATCTAAATCACTGGCTGATCAGTTCGTATGTTTTATCTACTTACAAATACCTTAGGACTGTACAAACTATATCTAACCATACACCCTATTGAGCTACAAACGAGGTATCATTCAAAACCTTACGCAGCTTTAACCATTTCCTCCATGAATATCACATAAGAAATAATGACCTCATGAATATTAATTTAGATTAGTATTTATAATAGCACATCGGGACGGGAAAGTTCGGCCATGGCAGAAACAGTAGAATCATATCTACGAGTATATTATATCATTAGAAAACATAGCAAAACCTGGTCAGACGGCTTTTCCAGGAGTCGCCTGATCTGGGTAGTCTCTGTTTGTAAATGCACAGAAAAGTGTATTTATGGAGTACAGTATTAACAAAAATGTTTAATCACATTTGGACCTTGTGAAATTGTGATCGCGTCTGATTCGAACAAACGTTAGGGAATATCAACCGAGTGTCAAATAGCTTCTACTGATCGATCCAGATCTGACGTCGTGATGCCTTATGTCTCATCTGGTGCAAAACTGTTTGCAAATGCTGCAAGCGGGATAATATTTAATCTTTCAACAAATCATAAGCGAAGTTATGGTGAAACAACTTGTACATCACATCAGGGACTAAATTGCTGGACACTTTGGTCGCAGTATTGTCCAAAGTGTTTGACATTTTGATCGCATCATGGCCAAACTATTTGACATTTTGATTGCACCACGATGCTACTGTTTGACATTTTGACAGAAATTTGCTGAGAAATTGAATACAAGTAAACAGTTTCTATTGTAAATGAAACGCGCAAAATGTTGTACAAACAGAAAATTGCTGTGCTGGATAACATAAAAGAGAAAACAATTAAGAAGAGTTCTTGTATTGTTTTAACCCTTCGCTTGCTATTCGCGTCAATATACCTACCAGTAAATAGTGAAGACCCAGATGAGACAGCTCCTGCAGGAGCTGTCTCCTCAGGGTCTGCACTATTTACAAGTTGATTGTGCAACCAGTGCACTCCACAGCATGATTGCACAGCGAAATACTTGTACGCAGTGAAGATATATGAAATTGTACAACAGGGCATAGGTAAAGAAGGAGAAATGTATTTTAAAATTCAGCAAGCGAAGGGTTAAACATCCAATTTTCACAACTAAAACATCGAAACTAATGACCCTGGATGACCAGAAATTAGAACAAGTCTATTGGAATGAAATGCATAGTTCAAAGATACTTTATATAAATGATAAAATACAAAGTTTCAAAAAATAACAAGACGTGTTTGTGAAAAACTAAATCCCCGATATGGCCTTTGGCCATGATCTATGACCTTTGGCCGTGATGTATGACCTTTGGCCATGATGTATGACCTTTGGTCATGATGTATGACCTTTGGTCATGATGTATGACCTTTGGACATGATGTATGACATTGACTTTCATAAGTCACCCCGAAAAAATATTCGCCTCAATAAGCTGCACATACCTGCCAACTTTGAAGTATGTATGTGCAAAGGCGACACAAGTATCACCAACGTTACAGTTGGGGACAAACCAACCAACCAACCGACAGATAGACAGAACAAAAACAATATGCCCGCAGGGGACATAAAATACTGTCTATTGTACTTAATGAAAGCTATTCAGACCCATTAACATTAATACGGGGACATTACATGTATTTACTATACCTAGCAGACATACTTCATTATTAAGTCAATACCCTTTCAGTGAACCCTTTTGCTGCCACGCACGGACTACTGCATGACGTACTCGTACTGACATTGCTGGGTGTAACTAACACTACTTTGACAGACACCTAGTGCGATGAAATAGGAGATGTTAATAATATAGGGTGGAGTAAAGTGTGAATCAGACTGAATGACATTTATCTAGCCAGCATGCAGTCATACCAAGTTGACATACCAAAATGGCGACTGTGCGTTAGGAAATATGCCTGAGGTATTTTCCACGTGTTTAATCGCCTGTCGGAATTTGCCTGGTCTATAACACAAAATAAACTGGCACATGCGCTACTCTTGAGGAGAGAGTGTGTCGCGTGAAATAATGATATCACCGTTTTTGATTCTTTTATATGCATGTAAAAAAAACAATCAAAACTATCCAGAGTCATGCTCAAAGTTACAGTGGCCGTTTCTTCAGCTACTAGCATTTTGTAACCCGGTCTTCGGGTCCAGGTGAATACTTGTTTTGCTTGAATGTTATTTATGTCCCTTTTTCCTATAGTTAAAAATCAAGTCAATGCCATGGAAAACTATTTGAAGAACGCAATATCGTAGAGCATATTTATCATTCGGCGCCGACGAGTATTTGTGGTACAATGTGTAAAGCAATTTACAATTCATTTATTTTCTTAATTTTTGGAATATTTGCCTGGTCTATAACAGAAAATAAACTGGCACATGCGCTAATCTTGAGGAGAGAGTGTGTCGCGTGAAATAATGATATCACCGTTTTTGATTCTTTTATATGCATGTAACAAAACAATCAAAACTATCAAGAGTCATGCTCAAAGTTACAGTGGCCGTTTCTTCAGCTACTAGCATTTGGTAACCCGGTCTTCGGGTCCAGGTGAATCCTTTTTTTTGCTTGAATGTTATTTATGTCCCCTTTTTATAGTTAAAAATCAAGTCAAGGCCATGGAAAACTATTTGAAGAACGCAATATCGTAGAGCATATTTATCATTCGGCGTCGACGAGTATTTGTGGTACAATATGTAAAGCAATTTACAATTCTTTTATTTTCTTAATTTTTGATGTCGATTCGACGACAAACATATGTTTTTATCGTCCGTCATTAAACGTTCCGTGTTGAATATTCATGTCAGAAATTACGAGTATGATATCATGGATATTTATTAGCTGTTTTTATAGCATGGCATATGTATACAGGGTTGTTGTTTGGTATTGGTATAAACTATGAAGCAATAACTATCATACTTTTATCAACAAACACAGCAGACCCTGATAAAACGACTGCTACATTGATAATGTTAAGTATGTTATACCAGTGTAATACATATTCACTACTAGAATATTGCTGTGGATGCTAAGTCATCCGATTTTCTTACTTGAAAATGTTATATATTTATAAATTGAAAAAGAAAAGATGAACATATCTTATGTCATGAAAAAGAATTTTCAAAATCTGTATGTCGAGAATTATGTGCCCTTGACTAATCCAGATAGCATATTTTACTATTTTACACTCTACCAACTTTGCTTCTTATATACTCCTTAATATACTACTGTATAATTTGATGTCAATTTTCATGGACTCAGGCACACCCTTTGTCCCTCCTTGCTCAGTTTTGTTGATAGTTTACAGGTTCCTTTCTGACTATGGGATCCGGAACATCTGCAGTTTGTTTTGTTACGATCCGATCACTATTGTAATATTGTATATGGCTATATGATCGTAAACCAGAGTGATTCTATGAAAAATAGTAGGTAATTGACTTAACAACAAATAACATATTTGTACATTGTTATACTTCAGTTTTATTTGAAATTGTACGATTTATGTGTCATTGATGTGCAGAATTAGCAACGTTTACATTATTGACAATCTTTTGCCATTTATTGTCATGGATTCATATAATGTGATTCAAAGCAAATCAAAGTAAAATGGTCAATCACATCCAATGCTCCTTTTAGGTCATATTGCATTCCACTGTGATGTTCCAATTTGGCCTATCAGTTTACGCCAGTCAGTGTACATTATCAAAAGTACATGTGTGAGTCATGCAGGAAACACCGCATGCAGAACACACACCCACCCGAATAGCACCACGACGAAAAACAGCTTATGCACGCGCATATAAAAGACACAAAGATACGCACATATACACAACAAACAAACAATAGGGGGAGATGGAAGCACCGCATTGGAACGATCAGTGACAAATGTCACTGAGGGTTTAAACAGGTTTAGGGGCGCCCATCCTCACACCCATTCCATCCCCACCCTAAAAGACAAATAGTATAAATAAGCGTATCCCCTCTCTGACTACAAGAACCGCGATGAATACAGTGGTAAAGTGCATGTAAAACGAAAACACATTGAATTGAAACAAACTGTATCTACCAATCGCTAATGTACTCAATGATTGAGCTGCAAACAGAGTAACTGAGTAACTGTTTAGAATACGACAAAAACAGAATATCCGATGTCCTCCTTCCGTTTCCGGATTTAGGAGGCCACATTCATAGGTAGAGCACTAAACCTTTCTTGTCGGCGAACATGCAAAGAGGGCAGCGTGATTGCCAACTGTAAAAGGGTTGACAACCAGACATGCAGTATGTTGTAGTTCCATATTATCATATCCCTTTTAATGAATGTTTTAACATATTTAGTGAACAAAGTGAGAAATGGGTATGTCCAATAATTCTACAAAGACATATATTTTTTCGGGAGCACACAATTTGACTTATCACTATTCAAACCATTCAGTATACAAATTCAGCTGCCATGACCGTTGGTGGACTCTTTTTGTCTGCGATGGCAATAGTTCTGAAAAATATTTCACAAACTTTCATGTAAACACTGTAGTTTACATTTAACTAAACAAATGTATGGTAAAGGACAAATGTTTTCTTACCTAAGCAGAGCAAACATGCAACAAATTTTCAATCGCTTCTTTGCGCTATGACCCGAAAGTGAAATCTCATAGAGCCAACATAAATGATCTTTAGGATCTCGATCAATTAAGCACTTGATACGGACAGCAAAATACTGGGTAACTTACAGTTATATTAATGGTATCAATCGGGTGACATCATATATCCCTTGATATCACAGAAAAGTACCCGTTCGGTATTTTTACGGTACTATGGTATAATATTTTAATAACTCTTGTTTTATCATTTGTTATCATTACATCATGTGTTGGTAAACAGTAAAAAATCGATACTACGACGAGACTAGTCTGCATCAATATATGTAAAGGGAAAGGAACCCTTATCAGCCTACTCCTTACTCGGTGATATTTGTAAAGTATTACTCCAGTAGAAACTCAGTAAAGCGACCAATCAAATGAGATCTAATTGCCGACATTTCACTCAGGTGGTAGCATAATGTAGGACACAATTTATGTAGACAGTTTTGCATTGATTCCGTACTGCTTTAATCAATATCCTTCTTGTTAATACTATCCTGACTGATAGTCAAATGGTTCCTTTAGAGAGGTTCAACTTTGTTTAGAGACTAGTTTTGAAACGTCTGTATCCAAAACAAATGTCATTCACTCTTGAGAAATGTCTGTGTACACATATGAGATTTAAAATATCTTAACCTACTGCGTATTCTTGTGAGAAGTATTAATTTTGTGAATATTACAAAGATCTTTACAATGGAACATAGGAAAGTTTTCGGCGCTGACATAATTTGTAGATTTATATTATTCAATTACCAAACCGAACAGAGATGTCTGGAATGAGCTATCCTGTTTAAAAAAGTTTCGAAATTCTCGTCTTTATTTGGCGAAAATATCCAGCGAATGCAAGTTGCTTTCTAGAATATTGTTTGGTTACCACATCGGGTATCGGCTGACGTTTAATCTTCCCCATAAAACCACATCTGAGGAGTGTAATGTTCAAACTACTCGATAAGGGAATGATGAATGATATATATTTGTATGAATATCAATTCAATAACGTATTCATACATAATATTATATTTTTATTGTTCGATGGTGTCTTTGCAGACCACCTATTTGGCGTTCAAAACGTCTGAATTCTGTAGAAAGGTTCTGTGTTAGTTTTAAAAGAGGTACTGTGCTTACAATTTACTTCTGTGTGTAACATTTTACCTGATAAATATGCATAAAAGAAATACCGAATATATGAATATTAGTTGGCTAAAATTTATAACTTTATCATAAATTAAGGAATGGTTTACAAGTGTACTACTAAGCAGACTGGTCAGAGTCTAGTCCAAGAGGTCTTACAGGAGTCATCAGAACTGGGTCTACTATGTTTGCAAATGGATGAAAAGGCTTCCCCAATAGGTAAAGTGTTAGAACATACCAATGTTCAAATTGTCTCAATCTCAGGGTACGTATTCTGTACACTATGTATTGATTGCAGCACAAAGAACACCATTGTCACAAACATGCTAATAGTTTATTATATAAATGGATATGTCTGGCTTGTAAATTAGGTAATAAACAATAGTGTGCACTCAGACACTGGATGAAAAATCAATGATTCGTCTTATCTGTTACGAAATATGTAACTTAACTATAAGCAGATCGATGGTAACCAAACGGCTGCAAAAAGTTCCGATTTCTTGAGACGAATACCAATTAAAACGTAGTAAAATGAACACAAAAACAACATATATGTCTACATCGGCTGCGATGTTTCCACGCACTCCATACGCGTGAAATAATGCCATGACAACAATTTGCAGCCCTCATGCCTATACTCGCATGTACCTTAGAAGAAATATCACAATATTATCATTTATGACTGAAATATTGTGGGATGAGCTTACGATACTTACGTATTGTCTTTTCTCTTTCTTGCCCTTAACGGCTTCCCTGCAATTGCTCTGATTTCAGCAAAGTCATATAGTACATATTTGACGGACTTTCACAGTTGTCGTCATGCTATGTTTTACATATCGTCCTGTGTTTACCGTCTGCTATGTTGAGGAATAGATAGTCTGGCGGGGATACACTGTTAAGCTAGACTGAGGATATGAGGTTAGGACGTCCGTGAACCGGTTTAAACCCCCAGTGGTGGTTTTATCACTGACTGTTCCAAGGTGGTACTCTCTTTGTCACCCATGCTTTTATGTTTGTTTGGTGTCTGTGCCTTTGTACTTGTGCGTTTGTACATGTTTGCTTGGTGTTGTTGCGTCTTTGTTCTTGTGCGTTTGTTCATGTTTAAAATGTTCATCTCATGTGTTTGTGTGCGTGCGTGTGCGCGCGTGTGTGTGTATGTGGTTGTGTATGTTTGTGTGTTTGTTACTTGCTTCCTATCGGTGTTTTTTTTTATGGTGGTTACGTTTTGTGTGTGTCTTTTCCTGTTTGACTTTACTACTTTTTCATTTAAAGCGGCGTAAAATATGATATAAACAAAACAAAACTCTTCGATCCGCTACAAATCCACCTTGTTCCTTCTTTGCAGCATAACGGTCGTGAATTTACGCAATGTTGACTATGTAAATGCTAATAACAAATAATGATCAACGCTTTTGACAATATTAAATGTTATATTTGATATAGATATAAATGTACTTGCATATCGATCAGCAAAGTACATAGGCATCTTTAAAAGCAGGTGGCTGGAAAATGCAGAACTAAAGTCCCATGAGAACATTCTACATCAATGTGGTGTTGCATTAAGCTACCAGCCGTCTAACAATAATGAGCATTGTATGTCTTCCGAGTTACTGCTATAGAGAGAGTTTACATTGTGCCCTAGGAATAAAGTGTACATTTGTGTAATTGTGCTTGGAATAACATTATTTTAAAAATTAAGTAAGTCTAATTTTAACTTTTCATTGTGTTTTCCTAACGAGACTCCGTGAAAGGAACGTCAATCGATTTTACCAATGTTACTGACAATTGTCAGGTGAAAAGTCTTCTGCAAAAGCTAACTATGTAGATTTTATCTGGCCAAGCTTACATTTAACCTTTATTCTGCCGATCACGACCTAACCACACTTTTCAAATAGCTTGGATCAAGATGCGACGCTGAGTAACTTCGTATCTCGCAAGGATCAAAGCTGTTTGACACCCAGTCAATAATTTCCTAAATATATTTAGGAATAAAAGGGAATTGAAAAAACAGCATATCAGAATTTGGACAGACTCATTGTTTTTCGCCAGGATAAGGGTTAATAGACATGGCGTGCAGTCAGATAGGAATTTGATTACACACGTGTAGCTCGTAAACAGAGAACAAACAGTATGTAACAGAGAGTATGATGTCCTGGTTAAACCAGTCTAGTAGTTATTTATTTTAGCTCAAACATTTACATGTTCATCGCCAGATAAATAGATATGCGGTTGATATTTCGGTAGCAGTAAGAAAGGTACAGTGTCAATCTATATACAGTATAACCTCTCTTAACCGGAATTCTACTAAATAAGAATTTAGATACTTTTAGGCAGGTGGCTGCTTAATGCAGAGTGAAAGTCATGCAGAAAGCTCCTCTAGGAGCTTTCTGCGTGACTTTCACCCTGCATTAAGCTGCCACCTGTCTCCAAGACCGATATTCATACTAAATTTAACGGCCGGTTAAGAGAGGTTTTACTGTAATACACATATAAATCATTTATTATTATCAAGTCAGGGTTGACATGGTTAAATATCCAAGTCTATGTATTAATATTCATTAACAAACATAATGTGTTATACAAACTGGAGACAAATATTTTAAGTGCTCTGTCGGTTTGTTACATTTAAAATGTTAAAGATATTCACATGGATAAGCTACTCAGCTTTCCGTAAACGACATTCTATGCAACGCTGGAGGAATAAAAAATGTTTTGATCAGCAACTCAATCAACTTAATTCAATGTATTTGAAGATAATCGCTTAACTGTCGGTAATATCGTACTATTTTGTGTAGAAATTATTGTTAGAATAATTGTTAAATTTGTGTATGGAAGACAAGAACAGTAGTAATTGCTAAAACAGTTGCGTCTTATAGCTCTATAATAAGGATACACTAATCCAATACTACAGGCATTGCATTACCAGTATTTTTAAAGAAAACTCTATGAATATGCATGTAAGATATAATGATATCATGGATATCAATTGGATGCATTTTCGTAGTATTCATGACAGAAATTGTACAATAAGATCTTTATCATTTTATAAAGCAAACAGATCAGACATTGTTTGTGAATGCGTAAAAATTATTATTTATAAAGTTTGATATAAATAGAGTGGACAAAGTAATACTTCCAATTTACTTTTAGTTCACATGGCGTGTTTATGTATCGAAGATCATTTCAAATTAGTATGACAACAGCGGAAAATTTATTAACCCTTACAACGCTGTAATTTCAAATGGACTAGTCCACTGTTCAAACAGGTCCAGCTTATGGTGACTATTTAGAGACGTTTCTAACGAAAAGTGTAAAATGACAATCAGTGCAGACCCTGATGGCAGGGCTCCTCTTGGAGCCCTCTAATCCAGGTCTACACTGTTTGCAAATGACATTAGTAACTCGTGCCCCGCACTGTAAGGATTAAACATATACGTTATAAGACATTCCCTAGCTTGTATAAATATTATCACTGGACCTAACAGAAATGCTGACAGTCGGGAATTAAACATCATTTATTCAAAATATATAATTCCCTTACGCCAAAACATTTATCCTTATTCCGCTATCCTCGCCATTAATGGCATTTGCAAATAGCTTGGATCCCGATGAAACGCCGAGTAACTCATTAGGATAAACCCTGCGTGATACTCGGTTAATGATACCTCAAATGCTTGATCCAACGGAATGTTGTCACAATTGCACAAGCTTCAAATTTGGGCAGATATAAATACAGTAAAATATCGATTATTCTCTTCGAGCCAGGTTTAATGCATGCCGAAAGTCATACAGAATGCTCCTAGATGAGCTTTCTGCATGACTTTCACCATGCATTAAGCTGCTACCTTTCTTAAAGATCGATAATGGTACGTATTGTAGTGTTCGAATACTCACGCTGTTACTGTATATATTTCATACAGCGGAGTGCGGGTTAATGAAACACGAGTAATTTCCTTCAATTCACATTTTTGGCAAGGAAAAATCCACCCTCCTAGTCATTCTGCAAAATATACTGATCAATAATGGAACAAGTCACTGTAAGTTGCACATTGAGATTGCTTTGAAAATGTATGTGTCATATTATAAATTAGATGCGATCTATTTCATTTCAACCTAGTTAATACCTAATTACTAGTTCATCCCAATCATTTAAAGTGGAGGGGACATTTCTTTACGCTTATTTACGAATGGTACATGTAAGTTGGTATGTGCTAGCATTGATTATTATACCGTTCAAAAAGAAATGTAAATTTGCATTGCACTCAGTTAAACATTAATTTGGATAACACGGTGTATGTAAAACATATTTCAATCCAATTCAAACCCCTACTTAAAACGAATGTTTCTATGAATGATATAAATTCAGTAGAAACCCACCTCGTCAAATGTACATTAACTTGAATAATTCATATATACCACTATCTTGATTAATGTAGAATAAATAAGAAAATCGTGCATATCAGGATAACATCAGAGTGAGTTCAGGAATTCAACACAAAGAGGAATATGTTGACGGAATTCGTTGTGGGGTGTATATTTTTTAACATATTGTGTTACAAATATCGATGTACTTATAATAATCATTAAATGGTACATTTAGGTTCCAGGACTGTAAAACGTATCCGATCACTCCCGAAAAACATCCCGCAAACCGGATACAAGTATTCCAGTATAGCATGTTCGCCGATTTGAAAATAAGTTGTTTGTACTTAAAGTCTCGAAACAATAGCTGGTCCAATTAAAGAGGAGCATCACTAAATCGAGAAAGGACATTTGATGCTTGTTACTTGAAAACAATAACATTCTGTTATTGATCTGATCATTTAAAAACATGGAAACATACGTCTTTTTGATCGTTTCCCATATCTTTGATAATGTCTTCAGTTTAAATGTTGACTGATAAAACAAGCACCCTTTAAATATACTCGGATGATGCTTGAATTGGTTTGTTATTTGCGTGTCATGATTCGTGAATCAGATTAGATTGCAATGTGCCAGACAATCTACAGTCCTAATGGAAATGAATGGTAATGTCAGTACTTGACATGTAATGTTTATTGCTGAAATATTTATTAGATTTACTTGTTTATTTCTTCAATTCTGAGAAAAAGAAGAGCAATATATCTAACTTATTGCACATGTATCGAATATGTCTTACAAGAGATTAGTTCAAGCTATGCATTTTTCATCACTGGATTACAATGTGTGTCAACACATTTGTTATTCAAAATAAGATGCCAATACTCCAATGCCACAGGTATCCTACATGTTTATTACACTGTTTATTAAACCATTCCTAAATGGATTGTCGTGCTTATAGTCTAAATAGAAGTATAAATATAAGATTCGGATATTGCATTACGTATTGATAAAAACTGAAAGAACAATATACATACAGTAAACTTCGATTATCCGAACACTAAATTACGTATTATTATCGATCTTAAAGACAGGTGGCAGCTTAATGCATGGTGAAAGTCATGCAGAAAGCTCCTAGAGGAGCTTTCGGCATGACTTTCACCATGCATTAAGCAGCCACCTGCCTAAAAGGGTCTAAATCCTTCTATACCGAAAATTCGAATAATCGAGGTTTTACTGTATAATAAAATTCATACAGCACACGTCCTCTAATACGACTACTTCAACAAGAATTGAAACAGGTGGTTGTTTTATGCAGGACGAACGTAATACATAATTCTCCTGCGGGAACATTCTGCATAATAATGGTCCTGTAGTAAGTTACCACCTGTCTCTACAACCCAGTATGTGACCCCATTTTTGTGACTTCATTTGCCGTTATTAAACGATGTAAACATATTTCACAAAGATCAGAATTGCAACGCTCACACATTACTTGTCTCTTACACTAAAAGGGATCCCTGCCAAGCACAAATGCTATATGAAAAACAAACGAATATTGTTCAACAGAAAAAATATTATCTATATTGAGCGAGGCAATATTATCTGATAAGCGTTTTATATTGACAGTCCATCGAGTAATAAAACCACTGATTAATACGTTAAAAGCAGTATTGTTCTGACCTCATCAAGACTTGACTTGAAGATGAAGACAATCTAATTAATTCACTTGTGTGGAGAATACCAGTTCCCTGGTTTAGATGTGCATATAGGCATACTTCGTTATATGTATTTCCAAGTTTATGATAGGTAGTGACGGAGAATGATTATGCTCAATATAAATGAGTGATCTCTCTGAAATTGTAAACCGCATGATAGTTCAGAGAACATTTGTATTAGCCATGTAAAGATTAAGATACATACCCATGCTTCAGTGTATTGTACTAATAATCTCCTTAGCGATGGCAATTTGCCAATGCTATATCAAAGAGACATGTACAGCTGGCATTCAGCTCGCTTATAATAAGGTAGAGGAACAATTGCAATATGAATTGTGATAAATGCATGACAAAAATTGACCTAACGAATCGTGTTCAGTTACTTTAAGAGTTAAGTTACAGATGTGCTTCATAACTACATGGCATCTCTAAACAATAAATATATGAAGTATATATATTAAATCATTGAAATGAAATAGTTAACAACAAAACAGAGTAGCAAAACAAGAAGTAGTTTAGTAACCATATATTGTTTCAGTCTGTTTGTTACGAATCTAGTAAATTTGATTTCATAACACATGGAATATTTTCTCTCCCACAAGTAGTTACATCACACTAATTGTCCGACGTGAAACTGCTGACGGTGGTGCTAACTTGCACCGCCTGTCTCAAACACCTCTCTGAAATACTGTTTGAAAACACGACCTTAACACATTCAGTCCTCGTGACGCGTTTGGAGTCTCTGTAAAAGTCATATTTGAAAACCATTGTGATAAATAGAGAATTTGCTCCATAGGAGCAAATGCTCTAACTATTACAATGGTTTCAAAACTACACACTTCTATTTCTCTAAGTAAATGCTCCTTTTCGGTAGTTTTATTCAAAGAGGTTTGGTCTAAATATAGCCTAGGAGGGAATAACTTAAATGGATTTCCAAAAAGTCTTATGGAAAATATGAGCATGCTATTACTTTAAGGTACATGCTATTACTTTAAAGTTTATGCTAATATTTTAAAAGATTTAAAGTAATATGATAAAGGTTAAAGTACTTAAATGGGATTCCTTTGAACAAAATACTTTTGTCCCACTCTGGTAAATAACTCCAATAAATGTTATTCCATTTGGTTTCATTTCGAAAAGTTAATTCGAAGAAATGGAATATTTCATACATATAAGCTTCGGATTGATGGCACTATGGTTCAGCATGTCTTACTGTAATTCGATTACAAAGAACATCGAGTATAACTTAATGTACACCGTCAGCTTACTTTCAGTCCTTTACAAAAACTTTGACAACAGATCTTATCCAGAGGAATGCACGTCTTAGCTTTGTTAATTTGTGTTATTAATTTGGAACAAACTGTCAACAGCTATACAAAGTTCACACTATCACACAAAGCTTCCAATGCGATACAAAGGCTAAACGACGATGCATAAAATTTCCATTACGATACACAAGTACAAATGTTCAATAACAATAAAAAATATACCACTACGATATAACTGTTACAGTACAATAAAAATGTTCCACAGCGATATAAAGGTTATATTACAATACAAAAGTTCTATTATGATACCAAGGTCCAACTACGATACAAAGGTTTCACAACGATACAACGGTTCCATAACAATAAAACGGTTCTACTATGATACAAAGCTGACATTTACAATATAAATATTATATAACGATAAAAGGGTTCCATCATAATGCAAATGTCAACTACAATACAAACTTAAGGTTCCTCTACGTCACGAAGGTCCCACTGCGATACCAAGACATAACTACAATACAACGATTGGTTTGCGATTAAAAATTCTAGAACTTCACAATTACGATACACACGTTCAATTACAATTTTACTACGATACATACAATCTGTCCATCAAGCTATAAAGGTTCCACTACGATACAAAGGTTCAGCAAGGGTACAAATGTTTCACAATGATACAAAGGTTCCACTATGATACAAATATTCTACTACAATACAAATGCTACACTATGATTAAAAAGGTTACATCGCGATACAAAGGTTCTTGTACGATACAAAGAGTCCTCTACGATGCAATGGTTTAACTTAGATATTAAAGTTTCACAACGATATAACTATAACATTACGATGCAAGGGTTCTATTACACCATAAATATTCATTTCAAACGTTTACTACAATACAAAGTTTCTGCTGCAATACAACGGGTTGATTATTCTACAATTGTTCCATTACGATACAAAACAAAACTTCAACTATAATACAAATGTTATAATACAATACCACGGTTCTATTGCAATACAAAGGTTACAATACAGCTATTACAATATAAATATTCTTAATCAGAAACTCGATCGCATGCACATTGCATAAAGAAAAATGTTATCTTGTGTACAAATACATATTTGAGTTATGCAAGAAACACCACATACTGAACAAACATCCGCCCGAACAGCAACTTAGACTCGGTTTCTTTTGGTATGCCTAAATGTTGATCCGATACGCAATGAAAGTATTTACCTGCTGATTATTCATTAAGAAATATTGTCCTTATGAATATCAAACTATTTGTGTTGTTTATAAAGGCATCATGAACACATGAATTACGTAAACATGGCAGGACCATATCTCAACACGTTAAGCCTGTCTCACACAGAACACGGTTGGGCACACGGTTCCAATACGGTATACTCGGTTATACACGGGTTGACTGGTACGAGTATTGAGCTCCAACCGTGCCTGGGGATGAGGTGGTACGATTTAGACTCGAATGTAGCATGAGTATGTACGAACAAAGCACGGATATACTCGGTCAAGCAAGGTTTGTCACGGTTTGAACACGATTTGCAAAACGATTTTCATACGATTCATACGATTGTTGTACGGTTCCAAGTACGGTCTAGTACGGTCTGTTACGGCCTAGTACGATTAAACACGACCTTTACTCGATTAACTGGACATTTACAGGGTTTACATACGGTCCCACCGACTTTTGTTCGAGTTATGCTCGAATTATCACACATTCGTGTATGTTTTGATATAAATTGACTCGTTTTGATGGCTTGGCTTCATAAATTTTCGAACTTTCAACAGAGAAGTATAGGAAAATGGCAGATGACAGAATAAGGGAATTAGAAATCATGATAAGACTGATAGACATTGAGATTATTTTGGCCAGAAGGCGTGAGGGGAGACAATAACAAGTCAACAGAAGGAGAAGAAGAAGGAGACAAGTTTGGACAAGAGAATGGCTCAACAGAAGGGTCATGTTTGGTCAATATGATACTCTGATCATACACGAGTTTTGTACAGACATAGAGACCATGTCTGGTCGTACTTGACCATGTATAATTCGTACTTGAACCGTATTGGTCGTATGGCGATCGTATGAAACCGTATTGGTCGTATGGCGATCGTATAAAACCGTGTGTACACTCGTGTGAATCGTACGGTGATCGTGTGACATTCGAGTGTTAATCCGGGTGTTGGATGTAGGACTTGGGAACGGTTTCACACGATTCCCTACGATTTATATACGATATTGACACGGTTGAGCTCACTCGTGGAGTGGACTTCATGTGCGGTTGTATATACGGTCTCGTACGGTCTCACACGGTCTCTCACGGTCTTGTACGATCGCTAATACGATTATACACGGACATGGCACCCGTGTCAGTTTTTTAAAAGTTTTAAAAATCATACACGGCTTTCACGGATACACTCGAATGGCCCGAGTGTAACTCGGATAAGGCCACGGTTGGTTCGGTTGTATGTACGGTTTACACGGATGGCCAACCGTATAAGCCGTGTGTTCTGTGTGAGACAGGCTTTAATCAGCAAACAACGCAAGTCTTTATCTTTATCTTTTTCTTGGCCTTGTTTTTTAAACACTTTCCTTCATATAAACGCCTTTTCACGTATTTGCAAACAAAGACAATCCAGATTAGACGGCTCCTCTAGACCAGCCTGTCCTCTGTTTGCTGAAGGAATTTGACAGATCTGTTTATTTAGTTTTAAACATTGTTCCACTTTCAATATTTCATTATAACTATTTTGTCCATGAATATCTAGTAGGTATTGAACTTTGGACTAAATATAGAATAGGTAAAGGGTTAAAGACGTCACCGTGAGGGAAATGGTTACATAAAGCATAATGTTTGCTTAATGTAGGGCTATAAAATAAATAAGCTAGGTGTACGCGATCATCTCTGATATTTATTATTATCCTCAAACCATTATGACGAAACTGACGATTTATCCCGCGTATGATATTTTATGTACTGTCACGTTCGTCACTTCGGTAAATCGTTCAACAAAACCTGTGATGGACGACAACTTTCTGATTAAACATAAAACTTTTAACTCTTTCGTTGACTACAAAAAATGCTATCTGCTACAATTTTTTATTTTTTTTATTTTCTTATTGTTTGTTATAGTCTCAGTAGCATACAGTTTGGATCCTGGTGAGACGTCGAGTTGCTCGTGTCTCATACTATGCGTATACATGTGATATACGTAAAACGCGTTCAAAGGCCTAGATATGACGTGAACCGCTTACCGAATTGCAAGTGGATTTATTGTGGTCAAAGTCTTTAAATGGAACTACAGTAATGAATAATTCAACTATGTGAAATAAATACAAGAGAATGTAAAACGGTAATTCCGCAAAATGAATACTATGAAATACTCTTGGAAACCCGAAAGCAATAACATGAGTTTCTATTTATTAATAATTGCTTTTGCCATCTTGCATTTAACAGGATTCCTTAAAGATTCGGTTGACTAGCGTTTCGATGAAAATACAGTAAAACCTCTCTATAACGGCCACTAAATTACATTAAGTATTTTGTGTTAAATGCAAGTAGCTGCTTAAAGCAATGTGAAAGTAAAACAGAACGCTCCTATAGGAGCGTTCTGTTTCATTTTCACATTGCTTTAAGCAGCCGCCTGTCCTTAATACCAGCTAATTAACATAATTTAATGGCCGTTATAGAGAGGTTTTACTGTAGAAATATGTAGGCTAGCCTGAAAGGTAATGTGATTAGATATTGCTCTAAATCAATCGGAAATCAAACCAATAACGGTTAGATTGAAACGGAACCTGCAATTACATTAGAATACGAATCCCATTTCTAACACAAACTATTTTCAACATTTCCAGAAGCCGTATGGCAGTTTAACCCTTACAGTGCGGGACTCGTGTCACTAATGTCCTTTTCAAACAGTGTAGACCCAGATGTAGATGAGCCATTCTATCAGGGTCTGCACTATTTGTCATGTTACACATTTCTTAAGATAAATTCCTAAATATTCAAAATACGTTTGACCTGCCTGACGTTTGGAATAGTCCATTTGAAAATTCAGCGTTGTAAGGCTTAAGCGAAGTAGAATATGTCGCATTCCATTTACAAACATTTGTCAAGAAATAGTCTCCTAATTCTTGTCGTGCTGAAAAGATAATGTCTGCCCAATCTCTATGCTGCTGAAATTTTAACCGACTGTCGATTCATTCAATCCTTTGAAAAACTACTGACTGAGTGTCAAAGAACTTGAAACCAGGCCCCTATGTTATAAAACGTTTTGCTTGAGTCTGATATCATTCTCAAGCATCTGACCAATCAGATATTAAGAATGAGCTCGGACTCAGACTCAGAAGTTCTATAACATTGGACCCTTATGAAACATCGAGTTACTCATTGTCTGTTTTGGACCCAAGCTGTTTGCTATTAAGAGTTCAAACATAATGCAATTATGAAATATGAAAGTGTAAAATACATGTAAAACATGAAGACGAAATGGCTTTATTTATTTATTTTTTTAAATAATTCGTCTTTTTAAACTGCTAAGATCCCATATACGGGACAAAGGCAAACAGGGTATACCCAGATCAGCGAGCGTCTGGAGGAGCTCTCTAAATTTGGTATGCACTGTCCGTCATACAAATTAAAGTGTGTTTCACCAGTACATACATGTGTATTTTGTTTTCAAGTGGCCCTTTATAAAAAACAAACACGATGAGTTCAAAATTCCAGTTTGGGCGTTTATGTCCCGGACAGTTGAACATGATTATTCGCGATATTGTCCAGAATAAATGAAAATATATGACAAAAGCAGCAAATGTACCTGCCTATCAAAAGACAAAAAAGAGATACCGAAAGACATAACACAAAGCTAGAAGAAGACAGATGGAAGTACGACCTTGGAATAATTAGTGACAAGTGTAACTGGGGATGGATAGGGGGTAAACCGGTTAAGGGTCATCCAACGTCACAATTATGCCATCCCTACCCTAAAAGGCAAAGAGTGTAAATAAACGCACCCCCTCTCCGACTAACATACAACTACCGCGATGGCAAATAAAGTAGTAAAGTGCATATACAACGGAAATATATTTAAGTGAAACAAACCGGAACCCCCCCCCCCCCTGTCGCTATTCTACTCAATGTCTGAGCTGCAAACTGAGTAACTGTGGAAAAGTTATAAAGGGTACGACAATAAATGAGATAGTACAAGGGTCTTTCATAATGTCACATAAACACAAGAATACTTGGCCATGGCTTACAGTGCAGAATAATATATAATTATATTATATCATAATCAAACAGAACTGGCCCTTATCGGACGGTCCCTACATGACCCATCTGATCTGGGTCTACTCTGTTTGCAGACAGGCTTTACTGTAAAGTAAAACCTATCTAAAGTCACCACTGAATATGTGTAGCTCTTGGTCTTTTAGACGAACGATACCTTAACCCTTTGCTTGCTATTCACGTCAATATACGTACCTGTAAATAGTGAAGACCCAGATGAGACTGCTCCTGTAGGAGCTGTCTCATCAGGGTCTGCGCTATTTACAAGTTGATTGTGCAACCAGTGCACTCCACAGCAGTGATTGCACAGCGAAATACTTGTACACAGTGAAGATATATGTAAATTTACAACAGGGCATGGGTAAAGAAGGAGAAATGTATTTTAAAATTCAGCAAGAGAAGGATTAATGAAGGTGGCAATAAATGCAGAAATCTCCTACTCGGGCTTTCTACACAATGTTTTACCTGCATTAACCCATTACCTAATAGCCGTTTTTTTTTTAGATACAACCTCTTTCAATAAATCTACCGAAAAGGAGCATTAACTAGTGAAAAGGAAAATTTTAGAATTTTGTAGTTTGAAACCATTGTGATAAATAGAGCATTTGCTCCTATAGGAGCAAATGCTCTATTTATCACAATGGTTTCACAAAATGACTTTTACAGAGTCGTCAAAAGTCGTCAATATGAGGGAATGGGTTAAGCAGCAACCTGTATTGCACTACTCCTATGTTCAGTAAATACAAAGTCGCTTAACCCTTCGCTTGCTGAATTTTAAAATACATTACTTCTTCTTTACCCATGTCCTGTTGTATAATTACATATATCTTCACTGTGTACAAGTATTTCGCTGTGCACTCACTGCTGTGGAATGCACTGGTTGCACAATCAACTTGTAAATAGTGCAGACCCTGATGAGACAGCTCCTGCAGGAGCTGTCTCATCTGGGTCTTCACTATTTACAGGTAGGTATATTGACGTGAATAGCAAGCGAAGGGTTAAGTCAGTCTCTGTTGTATCTAAATAAAATCATTCGATACATTTCTCCACATAGCCGTGTTTTGTTGCTTTTCGAGGCGATTTCAATACATATTGACAATATAAGGTTTGGCTTAGACCAAGACATTAAGACAGACAAGTACTTCTCTTATCTAAAGATATGTCATAGATAAAGAAGGAAACGTAAAAGAGCATGTTACATTGCGACTTAAGAAATCGTATCCAAGAATTCATTTATCATGATGCACTCTGATATAGTCAGACAAAATTAACAAATCGGCAAATTTATCAGTTAGCAAATTATGGGTTCAGGATAATTGATAGGTTTTCTTTTCATTCCGGAAACTACATTACCTCAAAATGTGTGCAGTAATATTGATGTCTTCTTTTACATCCCGGAGGTCTAATACAGTACAAAAACTAGAAGCTGTAAATACTACTCACATTACAGCTATCATGCCTTGTGTTCCACTGAAGAACAGAGTTCATTACACATTTTGTAACCTATAAACATTTGTTGATTATAACTGGATTCGTAATTTACTTGATATTCCAGAGCCCAAACCTTATTTGCAAATGCAAATCAAATTCAAAAGTCCTGTCAGGAGATATTGATCGAGTGTTTCTTCTAACAAATACACTTTTTATGGTTGACAGTAACAGCAACTTTAAAGTTCGTTATAACAAAACTCGTTTGCCTTTCAACAATACTCTTCATTTTGACCTAAATAGTAGCCAGGCGTGGATCCACAGTTGAACAATCATCTAAGTACTTATCACGCTAGTCGTGACGGTCAAGATGCGATGCCGAGAGACAAATGTGGCTTTTCAAAGCTAGTCCTATATCTTTTAGTCGTTGGACACGTCGTGGTTTGGTCATGTCAAGTTACACCGAATACACAATTCGACTGTTCAGATTGCCTTTAAGTTACTAAAATTAATTAATCGCATCTTCATGTAATTCTCCATACATAGTACAGTGCTCCCTCTCTACAACGACACCCTTTGGGATACGAAGAATGTATGTGTTGTTCAGAGGGAGTTGTTATAGGGAGGGAAAATCAAACATAATTAGCTTGTTTGCAGATCCTCAGATAAGGTTATTTCGAGAACTAAAACTGTTATGCCTCTATCAAACCCTATGTTGTGATCACTCTTTAGAATCGTCACAAAGTGACGATTCTAAAGAGTGGTCACAGCATAGGGTTTGAGGGAGGCATAAAGAAAATATGATGGAAAAAGTTGTTTCTGGAGCCTTGTTGCTTCGGAAACAGTGACATGCGTTGTTATAATGAGGGAATCGTTATTGAGAGGGCCGTTGTAGGGAGAGGGAACACTGTAATACAATAGCTGATGTCTGCTGAGTTGTTTAAATCTGAGACTGAATGGTTTGTTATAGAGTTGTAATATATAATCTACCCGTCTATACCACCGTATGCATATCACATAAATGGAGGAAAGGAGTTTACATGATGGCATGTTACTTATTGGGATGCATGCTTACAACAGATAAACTCAATAAATGCATTACATATTCCGAAAACTTAATAATTTGTTAACATGGTCCAGTTGTAAAGGCATCATGAAAACACTACATAGAGTGTCTGAATGGTTTGTGTCGACCAAGCCACTATGTTAAAACGATCGTTCTGGCAATGGCCCAGGTCGTCGTTGGTAAAAGAATGGCTTAAGACCGGTTGGCTCTTCAAGTCACTTCTGATTGCTGCATACACTATCTATTTGGTTCACACTTGTTTATACATTGAATACAGGTTTAAAATAGTTTGCTCTTGTTTACTTACTTAACCCTTTACTTCATAGCTATGTATGTATACTCCTTCCTGGAGAAGAACCAGGTCAAACGGCTCCTATATTCTGTTTGCTTATGATATAATATAGATATGAATCGACAGTTTCTGCCATGATGAAAAGGTCCCGTGGCCATGTTGTATTATGACTATTAATTTCAATCAACATTCATGATGTCATTATTTCCTTTATGAATATTAGTTGTGTTTATGGTTACGCATAATGGGCAAGTATATTAACCCTTCGCTTGCTATTCGCGTCAATATACCTACCTGTAAATAGTGAAGACCCAGATGAGACAGCTCCTGCAGGAGCTGTCTCATCAGGGTCTGCACTATTTACAAGTTGATTGTGCAACCAGTGCACTCCACTGCATTGATTGCACAGCGAAATACTTGTACACAGTGAAGATATATGTAATTATACAACAGGGAATAGGTAAAGAAGGAGAAATGTATTTTAAAATTCAGCAAGCGAAGGGTTAATTTTGATTGAAACAATGTAAGATTTAACCCTTATCCCACTGGTACAACATAAATACCCGATGTTAATCAGAGCTAGTGCAATTTTCGGTACGAAAAAGTTTTTGGGAAGCTAAAGACCGAGTGTAAAAAAGCATTGATCTGAATGAGGGCGTGTAAACTGGATTGACCCTAATGAGATGTCAAGTTATTGGGTGTAAATCTGGACCCGTGTTGTTTGTAAATGGGATGAAATCGCGAAATGTGGAATAAGGGTTTAGGAGCAGTCCTTTTCTATTTGGTTGTGCTATCGCGGCGACATTCAATAGTAAATTTAAACGAACGCATACGTTTGCTGGCTAGATATTACTACAAACGAGTTTGGACATGCAACACACATATTTCTAGCAATGCCTCAGATCGGTTCAAACAACTACATAAATGTAAATGGCATTGATTCGTCGTATCTGTGATGCCTTTCCAATTCTTACAGATACTTTATAATCATTAAACGGTCTGGCTGGCTAAATGTCTAGTAATACAGATTTTCTTTCATTAACCCTTTCCCTCATATAAACGCATTTGCACGCATTTGCAAACAGAGTAGACCCTGATCAGATGGTTCCTATAGGAACCATCTGATCAGGGTCTTTTCTGTTTGCCTTTGACATGATATATGTCTGACTCTACAGTTTTTGTCAAAGCGAAAACTTTCCTTGAAAAGATTACATTTTAAAAATGAGCTAGTAGATATTCATATTGCCAGTATTTCTTACATGACTAGGTGAAATAGACAAGTGGGAGGGTGGGGTCACTTGCGTTAACTGCGGACTACAGTGAGTAAGATTAATTAGAATAAATGTGATTTACATGTATCATATCCATCTGCGCAATATGAAATATCTGTTGAAGTGCCGTTTAATCGTGTTTGCCCTGAGTATCAAGTCATGTGTATATCCTGATCATAATGGATACCCTGATCACTGCGTATATCCTGATCAAAGTGTATATCTTCGTCACTGTGTATATCTTCATCATTGTGTATATCGCGATCAATGTGTATATTCTGATCAGTGTTTATGTCCTGTCCAATGTGTATATTCTGATCAATGTGTATATTCAAATCAAAGTGTATATCCTGTCCAATGTGTACATTCAATGTGTATATCCTGGTCCACTTGATCAGTCAAGAGCAGTTTAATATGGATCTACTATACTGCCCCAATATGCCCATCCGATTATTTTCGGTAAATAAGATAAATCACTGTATTCTTTCCACGCAGCAATGTCACGTAAATGAATTGTACGGGCACTTGTTCATGCATTGTGTGCAATTAAATGATACAACAGAATAGTATCACCTGGTTCCAATGTTATTAACCTTCTGAATCTGAGATCATTCTCGAATATCTCTCAAGCTAAAGGGTTTATAACCTCGGGGCCATTATACGATAATGTGTTCCTTCAGTGCAGTATAATTGTTTTTTATTAAATATTGTCAAACAAAAAGAGATATACATTTCACAAATTGGTCACTCATTAAACCTTTTACTAAGTGAATATTCATGTAAAAAAAGCGACATCGTGAATATTAATTAGACAGAAACTTTTAATAGCAAGGGGGCATATGAAATATTGGCCATGACAGAAACTGCAGTAACATATCTATATAATATAATAAGCAAACAGAGCAGATGCTTATCAGACGACTCCTACAGGAGCAGTTTGATCTAGGTCTATTCTGTCTGTAAAGGCGTAGAAAGGGATGTGTTGTATTGTATTGCCTATGTAGTATTTGTAGTTGTTCCGTACATGGAATTATATGGGACCTTCCTTAACCCGTAATTAGCGGTATCACTGAAATACTGTTATAGCGACGGAAAACCCTGATGCAAACAAAGAGGAGCTGTCCCCTTGGCAATACAACAAAGAGGAGCTGCCCCCTTGGCAATCAAGCAAAGAGGATCTGCTCCTTTGGAAATCAAACAAGGAGGAGCTGCCCCCTTGGCAATCAAACAAAGAGGAGCTGCCCCTTTGGAAATCAAACAAGGAGGAGCTGCCCCCTTGGCAATCAAACAAAGAGGATCTGCCCCATTTGGAAATCAAACAAGGAGGAGCTGCCCCTTTGGCAATCAAACAAACGGGGGCAGCCCCATTGGCAATCAAACAAAGAGGAGCAGCCCCCTTGGCAATCAAACAAAGAGAAGCAGCCCCTTGGCAATCAAACTTGTTGCCGTCTTTCAAACTTACCATCCTCTATGTCATGTCTTTCGAGCAAAGTCAGTAAAAATGTGACAAACATGTAAAATGACATTCATCACCATCAATTTGAGGACATGTCTAACTATCCAGGGTCTATAAATGAAAAACTGACCTGAAAGTGCTGTGTTACAAAAATAAACATTAAAGAAAAAAGATAAGAGGAAAGAGAGTACAGTAAAATCGTGATGATTAGAATTTTTAGTATAAAATAACACAAACCCTTATAGGCAGGTGGCTGCATAATGCATGGTGAAAGTCATACAGAAAGGTTACATGTGAGTTTTCTGCGTGACCTGCATTAAGGTGCCACCTGTCTTTAAATTCGATAATTTAGTGTTCGGATAATAGCGATGTTACTGTATTATCAGTAATGTTCTGTAAATTAATAAGTGTAAGTTTAGAGAGTGTTGCTACCTATGGTATGTTAGTTTACCCTTTTCCTGTTCTATGTTTATTCCAAATTTCAATACTTATAGATATTCATGGACAAAATATTTACAACAAAATATGGAAGGCGGAACACTGTAGCCATATTTTAGAAAGTAAAGAAACATATATTTCTAATTATATTAGCAAACAGAGTAGACCCTGATCAGACGGCTCCTATACGAACCGTCTGATCTAGGTCTACTCTGTTTGAAAATGCGCGAAAACTTGTTTCTATAAAGGAAAGGGTTAATTGCAAATAAAGAGGAACCAAGTACAGTGTTATAGTACAACGCCATGGGTAAAAAGCCCAGACTCATTCATTACAAATACTGTAAATGTTAGACAAACGTTGTCTGCACACCGTTTTCGGGAAAATGAAAACAGGGGGAATGGTTGACATTAATGTATCATTCTATATATACAGTGGCTTCAAATGTTGGAGTTGAAATCGGTCAAAGTTGCTGACATAGTCCAGACATTGTGACTCATATTACCTTTCTGAAACATGTAATATATATATAATCTGACACCGGGTTGACCTGTCATACTTCGTAGTATTGTGATGCTCCATTATAATCGTATTTAATTTAACCCTTTCGCTGCCAATGCCGGGTCCGTGATTACCTATGCAAATAGTTTGGATCCAGATGAGACGCCGAACAACTCGGCGTCTCAACAGAATCCAAACTGTTTGTTACTGTTACTATGTTTTTGAAACAAAAATGAAGAAAACCAAAAGATGAAAATTTGTAGCAGACGACAAAGTTAGCGGACGACATAATTTGGCAGCGAAAGGGTTAACCATTTGAATGTAGGAAACGCATGCGAATAACTTTGCAATACTGAAGACCGAGACCGCGTGACTTAAGGCGAGCCCGCTCATCAGGGTCTGTACTGTTTATCATTCAAACTCCTGAGACAAGTTTAAGCATGTCCTACTGGGTGGAAACTGTAGCTAAATTCTGATGAGATGTTTCACTCTGATGATTCACCGTTGAAGGGGTTATAGTTTAATGGCATATTTAATTTGTGACGTGTTCATATACGCTGCGAAGGAGTATCTAACAGATGATAGAGAATACATTATTCATCATTATATTGTCTATAGAAAAATGTCCCGCTTTACCAAATAAAGAACAGATTTAACCAATTCGATCATATGCTATTTTTAGATATAACCTTTTGAATAAATCTACCGAAAAGGAGCATTTACTGAGAAATGGAAAACAATAAATTAGATTTGAGTAGTTTTGAAACCATTGTGATAAATAGGGCATTTGCTCCTCTATTTATCATAATGGTTTCATAAAGTAACTTTTACAAATGCGTCAAAAGGGGTCAGTATGAGGGAATGGGTTAAGAGAAACATGATACATCTTAATGTATACTGCAAAACCACACACGTAATAGGTGCAATAGAATATAGAGCATAATTTAAAAAAATTCTCGAATCTATTTTGGTATGCACAAATTATACAACTTAATGAATAGGTAAGAATATCCTCCTAACTGGAAACAAATCGATGAATCAATCTCATCTTTAGTTGTAGCCTCAACCAGTCGCCGTCAATTTTTCCGCCAAAATATAAGCTGACGTTTCGGTAAATGAAATGAACAAGCTTTTTCCGCAAACCTCATTCTTCGTTTAAACATGGTGGACAAAACAGTGAATTTCGGCGTATTATTTGAAGGCGCTAAGGAAATCTTCTATACAACGATTTGGACGATATTTAAAATTCAACATTAATTGTTTGTTTCGATAGGAATGTGAAGCATCCCTGTAAATACTAACACCGTCTATAAGCTATCGACCACGTTCCGTTAAGCTATATATTCTCAGAGATACCTCTGAGGACAGAACCTGCAGCTTTCTTACAGACGATGCCCATTTATCATGATCTAGGTGTATGTCACTATTTATGCTGATGGATGTCTATGCAGACACTGACTGGGCACTGATTCATAATAATACTTCGTACATATATCCGTTCAGTTTCATCAACATTCGTAATGGTGTTACAAACAATTGACAACCATCTATAATCAGATCTTTCGTTTAACCTCTTCCCTGAAGAATATTCATGTAGGATATAATGACGCCATTAATACTAATAAGATTTTTTTTATAATGGCATATTAACACAGGATATTTTGTTTCAGACACAAGCTGTAGAATCAGATCTATATTACAACATAAGCAAACAGAGCAGACCCCATAGGAGCCGTCTGATCTGGGTCTACTCTGTTTGCAGATGCGTCAAAAGGCGCTTACATAAGGGAAAGGATTAACCTTTCACAGAGAAACATTCATAAACCTCTATCAAACTGTAGGAGAACCAATCGGTAAGTTATGTATGTAGAGCGTCCGCATTCGAGGGAGACGCAGGTACGATTCCCGATCGGGTCACAACTAATACTGTAACTCATTCTCTCATAGGCTATTTTTAGACAAACCTCTTTGAATAAATCTACCGAAAAGGAGCATTTACCAGAGAAAATGACAATTTTAGAATTATGTAGTTTTGAAACCATCGTGGTGAATAGATCAGCTGCCCGTTTGGAGCAAATGCTCTCTTCATCACAGTTGTTTCAAAACGTGACATTTTCAGAGGCGTTAAAAGGCGTCAATATGAGGGACTGGGTTAAACACGTGCTTACTTACCCAGGTAGTGCTCATTATATAATGTATTAGGGTCCGTTGACCAGATGTAACGATAATATGGCCCATCGTTTATCAGTGCTCCCATCAATGGGAACATTGAAACACCAGGGCATATACACAAGGTCATTCTGTATTCAAAGCACTCTGAGCGTCCATTTGTTAAAAACGGTAAACGACTAACCGACCGATATATAGACTAGATATGATTATACAGAGTTTCTGGTTATGTTCAAGTAAGAAAATACATTATACCTGTAATACTTATAGTAGAACCTGTCTTAAGTGGTCAACAAAAAGAGGTCTAAGTATGTGTCTGTAAGGCAGATTGTAGCTGAATGCAGGTCCAAAATAATGCAGAAAGCTCCAAGAGCAACCACCGGCTTTTTAAGACTTCTATGACTGGCCGATTAAACCAAATGTTTATATGACGTATTTTGGAAAATGTTGAAAAGAAATCAATTGTCCACTATCTGGTGTTAATGCTACAGGAAATTTCCCCCAAATGACAACTATGGATCTAGCAATTTTGACGATGAAAAAAATCGTACAAATGTAATATTTTGTCATTTCTTGGAACTTGTGTAATTGGTGGAAAGGCAAAAACAATAAACAAAAATACAGTAATATCTTGCAGTGTTTCTTTATGTTTCCGCACTAATCAAATAATATTTTATGCCTTTGTTACTTTCTAGGATTGACAGATGTCTCCATGGAATTGATCGGATGCAAAACAGCTTTATTTAGGGTTTAACCTAATTTGGTATACGGATACACGATGCAATTTTAATCAACACTCGACCACACCTCGCTGGTGTCAAACTTTCGAAAAATCCAGCCCGGGTTCGAACCAATTACCTGCCTAGTCAGAATCGAACGCTCTTCTGACTGAACGATATGCGTGGTTCTTGCATGTTTTAGTCTAGTAGCTGCCAAGGCTAACAAAAGGGTTTATTTTAGTATTATACGATTCAACATAAGGTGGATGACAGAGGCAGAAGTGGTGCATACATTTTTAGGATAGTTTTGTTTAGTTACCCCACGACTTCCATGGAATGGAAGAAGGAATCGGCACAGTTACTTGCATGAACTTTTCATGAGAGGAAGTTTTATTAAAGCATGCTAAGTAGGATAATATTGATAGAACATTCAGAGAACTGTATTGAAATGTCGAAAATCACAAATTAGCAGTACAATACTATAGCATGCATTACTACATCGAATGCGCTTCATGTTATGATGTAATATGCGGAATAACAAAGATATTAAACAATGATAAAATCATAGTTTGTCCTTTTGCATATTCAGTGGGTCAGTTCTGTATTTGCGTTTTTTTACAATGACCACTGATTTAGACAAACAACAACAAATGCCATGATTGATATGTTGATATGATTGGATACATCTTTCGAGAATACTTACCAGATACATACGAAGCAACAATCTTGATGACCGTACGTTACTCCACCTGGGATATGCTAGTTTAGAGCAACAGATAAGAGTGCGTACTCAAATACTAAAATCGCCATTTCTCCACCAAACCCTAAAGTGTGACCCCTCTTTAGAAATGTATCCAAGAGACGATTCTAAATAGAGACCGCAACGTGGGATTTGGTGGATAATAAAGAAGTTATTCTTGAAAATGTTTTAATTTACGAATCTTATTTTGTAGCAAAGAATACAGCAGTGTGGGTTTATTAGTTGTCAAATTATTCGTATGTCATTTGTAAATCGTGCATGGGTTTGTCCTATACAAAACATCTGTCTATCGTACAAATATCGTAAATAGTATCCCTCGCAGGACCAAGTCCTTCCGATGAAGCGTTATAAACCGAGGTCCGATGTACCAGTGTTTTACACAGAGCATCTAAAAGAACAAGAGAAGCGAAATTCTATTGATAATAAGAGTTTCTCTATATCGTCTTTCGGGTGCCTCCAATTAGTTCATAAGTGACAGAAACCGACGTAAATTCACACAAACAACCAACAACCAACCAACCAACCTTTTCTGTACGTTACGATAAAGTACGATACGATACGGTGATACATTAAATAAAGCATTAAGTCTTCTCTAGCTGAATGTTAAAATAGATTTCTCCTTCTTTACCCATGCCCTGTTGTATATTTACAAATATCTTCACTGTGTACAAGTATTTCGCTGTGCAATCACTGCTGTGAAGTGCACTGGTTGCACAATCAACTTGTAAATAGTGCAGACCCTGATGAGACAACTACTACAGGAGCTGTCTCATCTGGGTCCTCACTATTTACAGTTAGGTATATTGACGTGAATAGCAAGCGAAGGGTTAATTCCCTTATTTATTGCATAATGCCTCGTCACCACTGTATTACAAATTTCATTTCGAGGGCGTTCGGACATATGTCTGCAACCTTCGGATACTTGATAACGTCTTGAAAAAATTAACATGCACACTAGTTTGTCCATGTTCCGTACCCATTGCCAATAGTATCAATTGGGGGAAGAATAAGGACATTTTCAGTTCCCTTATAAAAATAACTTGGATGCTATTTCAAACCGATCGCGTATGCCATACAGTCAGCTTTGGTGCCGTACACGAATCCGTCCATGGAGCTCTTCACATATTTTGCTTCTGTAACAAGAAAATAAGGAAATCCATTCCTCACCTACGGTCTATAATCTACTATTGTCACCAATCTAGTGAACTGACATTTGTTCAGTTTGCAGCCTAATCCTACAAGGATGTAAAATATTAAAGTTAGACATCTGTATTTTCCTGAAATCAATAGCATCACAAGTTAGACAACACAGCTACACCAGGCTGTTAAGAACTCCACGATTTATACTTTTACTGTAAATTTATCGAACATCGCAATAATTATTGTTATTCGTATATCTTACAAGACAAAACGTATATCGTGTTTTGTATTGAGCCTATGTATTAATTAAAAATGGACAAAATAGCAAAGTCAAGCAGGAAAGGCCATACACAAGACGAAACCATTACCAACCCGCCGAAAGAAAAGAAGGGATAGAGATACACACAACTGCGTGCACACACAACCCTGCACACGGTTGTATCATGTATGGTACGGATATCGAGCGTAAATAATGCGTGCGTATATCGTATGTAGAACGTAAATAATGCATACGTATATCGTATATAGCACGAAATACTATATAATGTATGCGTATATAGAACGTAAATAATGCATACGTATATCGTATATAGAACAAATATAATGTATGGAAGTAAAGTAAAAACCCTCCAATGCAACCACTTAATGAATAAACATGGCTGTCTTTATAAGCAGGTGGTTGCTTAATGCAGGACGAAAGTTATGCAGAAAGCTCCTATATGAGTTTTCTGCATAACGTTCGTCCTGCATTAAGCTACCACATGCCTTTGCCACTGTGAAATATGCCAAATGTTGCTGGTCGCATTAGAGGGATTTTACTGTACATAATCAACTTATGATGGTAAATAACTGCTTGTTTTGTTATATTTACCATTAACATTTCCAACGTTTACCGCTGGGGTATTATCCAGCAATACAAATAACTTATTAAAGGGAAATCTAGATGTTATAATGACGAAATAGAAGTTACAGACAAGCTATATCAAATCATGCATATCTTCGTTTGTCACGTACCTGAATATGATAAATTAATTTGCCATATCTAGTTCTATGGCGAGGTGTACAACTTTCATAGCAGTAAAAAGAACATTGGTTTGTACAGAAAGTATTTAATATTTTCATTACTCAATGTATTGTTTTTCCACTATCTTTAACTATCGCTAACATATGGCATGTTTAATCCATTTCAGCTCACTTGAGCATATTCAAAACACTTTTCTCTGAAACCATCTGGCAGAGTTCAGTACCTTCTACAAAACTTTCAAGCCGGTGTAATTGGTTTAAAAAAAACGTGACTGCTCGAATTTTCTTTTATAGTTCTGATTCTAGACCATAAAACCATTGGAATACTTTCAGCAAAATAATGCAGTCTGCTTAACCCTTTCGGCGCCAAATTTCTAATTGTCGTCTGCAATCCAAGTTTATTTAATCATTCAGTAAAATAAGGAAATGAGATAAATAAATGCAAATTTCAAAGGAATAAAGCACATATATAGAAATAGAGATTGAGACAAATAGTGAAGTCCCTGATCAGACGCCGCCTTGAAAAGGCGGCGTCTGATCTGGGACTGCACTATTTGTCGTGGTGCATTTACTCGCCTGTGGCGGTGAAAGGGTTAAATATCAAAGTACAGTTGAGCTTCGATATCTTGAGCTTCAGGGGACCATACAAATTACTTCGAGTTAACAGAAGTTCGAGTTATTTGATTTCTGATCTGGGCAATGTCTCAAGTTTACAGCTTAATGCAAGTTTAATGCAATGATGAAAGCTCCTCTAGGAGCTTTGGCATTATTTCAATCCTGCATTAAGCTGTAACATGTGCTTTTAGATATTCTCTATTGTAAAATTAGGAAGGACCGAATGTTTGGCCATGGCGGAAACTATCGATTCATATCTATATCATATCATAAACAAACATATCAGAGCCGTCTGATCTAGGTCTGCTCTATTTGTAAAGGCGTAGAAAGGCGTATTTATGGAGTACATAGTTAAGTAATCGGATTCAGTCAATTCAGTGTTTAGATTCATTACAAAATTCTACACCATTTTTGTCAACGGTGCCTTTTTGGATCTGATCATTTATGTGGCGTGTTTAACAGAAGCGAATCTTTAACGCATTCCCTGATATTGACGACTTTGACGACTCTGTAAAAGTCACTTTGTGAAACCATTGTGATAATTAGAGCGTTTGCTCCATAGGAGCAAATGCTCTATTTATAACAATGGTTTCAAACTACAAAATTCTAAAAATTTCCTTTACTCTAGTTAATGCTCCTTTTCGGTAGATTTATTTAAAGAGGTTGTATCTATAACTAGCCTATGAGGTAATGGGTTAAACAGATATGGAGAAACATTTACTTTTACCTCGTGAATATTCATGAAATAGATAATGACTTTATATATAATCTATTTTTTGAGTTGACTATAAAGAAAAACAACAAAACAAAGAACACCAAATAACAAGCAAGAAACAAATTCAGACGCTTTGTCAGATTTGAATATATCATGTGAAACCCAAATAAATCTTACTTTCTCAATTTATATTTTGGAATTTTACCCGTCTTCGAGTCGTGGATGAATGATCTAAGTGATATACTATAAATTCATTTGCTTACCAAGCCTTCTGCGGGTGGGCATGTCTGTAGGCCACAGTACAGAGTGACTGCTACATACACTTCACGATGATGCAAATTCAAAGATGCAAATTATGCTTGTCTGCTTGTGACAGATGTGTAATCTTATTCTATTGAAAGAACACTTTCCTTTCAGTGTTCACCTAAACGTGTAAATCATCTAAAATAACTTCTACAATTTCGAATAGTGTGAGATAGTTGATAATAACTTGATATACGAACTAAAACCGCATTTAAAAGTTTTCCTAAACCAAGCTTAATCTTATTTGTGTGTCTGGGTCATATGCGAGTTCTTTGTTAAAGTAATCAATAGCCATGTCTTAAAACATTTCAAACGTCAATCGCTGTCATTTTGTCGCATTTCAGCAAGAATAAGAAAGTGATTATTTTTAAGTTTAACATAGGAGGTGTTTTCGAAAGTTGTATGTCTACCTCACAAATCAGTACATTAGCTTTCAATGTATAAGGCGTTGACATAATATGTCCAATATGCATATGAAAAAGGCCTAGTACTACCTGTACAATCATGTTGAATGCATCGTCTCATCCATACTCTACGCCACGTGACCTATTTAGCGTCTCACGTCGTAAAACATCGACATACTGACTGATCAACTCACATATAATCACATTCATTAGCCGCACTCTTAGTCGATGGACAAGTTCCACGCTAGCTTTTTAAACGTATGTCTATGCAGTTCGCTATTGTTCAGTTTGTGATATGTTCAGTTGATACTCATACATATTTATATGTGCTCAAAACATGTTTGGTGGATTCGTGAGTTAAAATATACGACATTGTAACATTCATTTATTAATCGTCTATTACCAACTGTTTGTGAGTGGTTCATAATCTATATGGTTCTGATACTCCGGAATTATCTTGTGTTTGCTATCATGCAACAGTTCTTACCGGATCCGATGTGGTTGTTGATCTTGGCATATTATTGTTATAGCATTATGCCTAGGTCACACATTCATGGATCACATCACCTGTTCCGGTACGGATTAAATCTTACGAATGATCCCGGAAATTCGAAATTCCGTAGTGCGATACGGATGCACACAATGATGTGACAACGGGCTTTGATGGTTACACATTCACGGATTTGACGCCAGATAAGCTACGGATACGATCCGGCATCATTTGTGACAATCTGTACTAGTCAGTAGCTTTTCATATTTTAGCCGTAGTCACATGCGTAGTAGTACTTGTATATCCATCGGTGACACTTCAAAATTTTACCACGGATCAAACAACCGTTGTACATCCTTACTAAACCGTATTAAAACGTACGGCTCCGTGTTAGTCCGTACTGAAAACCGTATAAATCCGTACTTATTACAGTGCACAGGCCCTGACAGGAATCGTTCCGTATTAAACCGTGTCATTTCCGTATTAAACCGTGACGTACTGTAACAATCCGTATCCCTCATGGCCCGTTCCAACATTATCTAACCGTATGTACCATTGTGTGCATCCGTACCTGACTACAGAAATTTGCATTTCCGGGATCATCCGTGAGAATTAATCCGTAGTGGAACCAGCGAGGCGATCGGTGAATGTATGACCTAGGCATTAATACGGAAAAACGCGGTTTAATACGTAATAACACGGTTTTATACCGAATGATACGTGCCAGAGCTTGTGCTACGGTTTGCTACGGTATAAGTAAGAGTTAGTACATGTACGAAAAATAACGATCAAATACGGAATAGCACGGGTGTACTACGGTTGATTGATCCGTGGTCAAATTTTGAACATGTTTAAAATTTGTCACGGATATACAAGTACTACTACGTATGACGGCTAAAATACAACAAGCTACGGATATACAAGTACTACTACGTATGACTACGGCTAAAATACAGAAAGCTACGGACCAATGCAGATTGCCACGAATAATACCGGATCGTGTCCGTACATGTACCTACTCCGGCGTCCAATCCGTGAATATGTGACCTAGGCATTAGATACATGTACCTCTATTTATATTCTTAGGAAGGTATCCACGACACAAATGATTCATGTGTAAGTCATACATACCGTGTTAGTGTGTTTGCAGACAACGTTGGCATCACCGTCATTTACATCCGGAATATCGAAATAAATAGACACAGATTGGCGCTAATCATGATTTCCGAGTTGTCTGACACGCAGTATGGTACTCATGTAATATTGTTGTAAAATTTGGATCTGGTGTTACGTGTTTATTCGAACAAGCTTATGCAAGCTTACCGATCGAGTGTCATACAACTTGGATCATGTGGAGACGCCGCACCGATAGGCGTCTCATCTGGGTCTAAACTATTTGCAATAGCTCACCCGGTTGTGGTTTACGGGAGGAGAGTTAAAATTTACAGGTAATGTTGGCACGTGTTGCAGATTTTTGTTGCTCTTCCAAGTAATTAATGTTAATTAGCTTTTACATTTGGATTTTTGTTTCAATTACATGATTTAATGGATTGCAGTGTCACCATGATACACAGCAGCTCTGCTGACAGTAATTCAGAATTTCTAAACGCGTTATAAAAAAGCTATGGCGTTTCCATTGTCTTAATGTTAGATATTGGGACAGTAAATGTAGAGATGATGATCCCTAGGGATAAATTGTCTAGTGCGATGGATCAACAGAGATGTGCCTTAGGATTAGGAAATGAAAGAAAGGCCCAGGAGGGTAAACATGAATTCATAGGACATATCGCGACAGCTCAGAAGTACTGCGTCACAATTTGAAACTTGCATACGATTTTTGTCATGAACCAATGGTTTAGACAGCAAACAATATGCACAATTTTATAGTAAAGCATTTTATAATAGAACGTGTAAACATCTACCGCCGTTTGTAGTTTAAACTTCTGTACAACAACGTAGAGTTGTTTAACATTCGACAAGGCGGTGCTATGCTTTTGAAGAGGTACTAATATTATTCTGTAAATGGGCTAACCGCTCACGCAACCAACCTGCGATCACGCTATCACTTGGTATATAGTAGAACCATTTAACCATTTCCCTGTTCTATATTTGTTCAAAATTTCAATACCTACTGAATATTCATGGACACAATAGTTATAATGAAATATGGAAGATGAAACAGTGTAGCCACTTTAGAAAGTAAAGAAACAAATTTTTCAAATTTCAATAGCAAACCGAACAGATCCTGACCAGACGGCTCCTGTATGAGAAAATGTCTATTTATGGGTCCGTTTGGCTGATGGTAGCTTAATGCAGATCAAAAGTAATGCAGAACACTATAGTAGCTTTCAGCATTACATTTGCAAGCTTGAAGCAACACTCCTATGTTCAAATACTGCCCAAATTGTCCGACCATGCCCTAAATTGTCTGTCAATATATAAGATACCTGATTTTGTTTATAGCTGTAAACGACAAGAAGTAAAATGTTTCCAGTAAAAGTCTATTTCAACATTTTCATGTAATCAGCCTTGTACATCATTGTCTACTGATAACAAGTCGGAAGTAGAGTGTTTAACTCTAGTCGGGGTCGCGGTAATGATCTCCGATTGGGTATTACCAAATACTTTAAACTTGGTACTCCTTAAATGATCTCCTTAATATATGTGGACAGCGCTAGGACTTGCTAGCACGGTGTCAGGATAATGTATTCAAGGTATTGATATATGAATATTTGTTTTGTATTATTATTTTATTTGTAAACGTTGTCATTGAGACGAATTATGTTTCAGAAGCTGTGACTGACCTTATACATGTACTGTACTTGTTATTTTGTCCATGTTAAACCTATTGATTCATCTTATTTTCGACGGCTTTCTTTTTAATGCCAACTATTTATGTATTCATTATGTCGTCTGACTGGCTTACTCTAGGGTAATATAACTTTTGTTTTAGAAAGTCTGACACATACCATAGATTAATGTCTATTTCTGCTTGAACAAATGCGCAAAAGCAACGTGTACATGATTGCGTAAATGCAACGATCACATGATGAAGTATTCAAACTATTGATATCAATATTGCGAAATGATCTGTGATTTCACAAGTATGCGCTTTTGAAATATACATTCACTGTATTGTGGGTGTATTCTTTTAAAATATCTATTAAAATGTCACAACAGTTGGAGTCAGTGGTCGATACATGATTTCAGTCAAACGAACATCGCTATCTGTCAGAACTACTAAAGACAGTGACGCATGCTAGTGAGTACTAAGAAGGAAGTGGGCAATAGTAGTTATATTGCGTCTTAAGCAACCCAGAATAAGAAGTCCAACTGTAATATGTGTCCAAGATCATTGACCCATAATGCACACTGAATGCAGTCGATCCAGTTGACCCACAGTTAGCAATTTATCACATCGATTAGGCATAATAGACAGACAGCCACAACTTTCATTTCATCTTGGAGACTAATTTTGTATTTAATAAAGGCCAGGCTTGAAAAGTTTTCCCACAGGTCCAATGTTGTACGTATTTAGAATGTTCACATTCGCCATAAATGTTACAAATGCCAATATGTTTCTTGTATTGCAAAATTGATATAAAGTTAACACGCGGATTGGAAATTTATGTTTTTGAACTTATATTACTTAATACAATTAAAACTAAATTCAGGATTTTTCATTGAATACATAACAGAGTGTGGGCGAACACAATCGGATCATTGATTTATATTAAAAGAAATAATCCAGATAGCAAACATAATTATGTTGACACAATGTTGACCCAACGAGGTGCATTTCGTTTGCCAAACGTCGGAAACCCACGTTGGCCCAACGTATTCTTGCTCATCGACCCAACATCGAACCATTATATTGTCTAAAAGTTAGTCCAACGTCTAGCCGCCAGCACAAGTACGAGTTGCCAACACTGAGTCAGCCCTTTTCAAGCACAGATAAAACTGCCCCAACATCCCAACACTTAGTCGACCAATATTTACCTCACGTCTGAACAGTGCCAAATGCCAAACTTTGTTGCAAAGCAACCATAAGCAGACACCTAGAATGTTGAAATTTCTAGAATATTGAGATTTGATTGGCTATTAATTTTCCAAACGGTTGTCTGTTCCGTGCATAGTAATACTCGATCATTGGGGATCCTAGTAGAATTTTACCAACTTAAGTTAAACTTATTTGATTTCCTCATCGTCCCAAACTAAACGTTATATCCTTACCTCTTATCCCTTATCCCTTATCGTGTTAAAGCACAACTGCGGCAAAATATGCAAATAGCTTGAATCCAGAATTAGCACCAGAAACAGATTAACCGTACACTAACTGTCCAGACTTTGGGAAACAAATAGATATAAGGTCAGTAACACTGCTATGTCGTTTACTCGTAACAAGCGTAACATCTGTAAATACCTATGCAAACAGTTTTGAACCGCACGAGACGACGAGTAACCCAGTGCCTCATTAAGATATAAACAGTTCATTAATGTGGTAATGTTGATTCTAAATAAAAACGGAGAAGATTAGACAACAAATGTAGCAAACGACACATTCTGTAGACGACAATATCGAGCAGCGAAAGAGTTAACTGAGTGACACACACCTTAATCATAAAACTAGACATCTATATACGAAATACATAAATTGTATGTGTTTGCCCATCAACCAGTCTGTTATTTCTAAAGCACGTGTTTCTGTTTAAGAATTGAAGCTTGAATAGTGTGGTACTTTTAATTACTATTCATGAACAGACTCAATTAAATCGAGTCTGCAATTTTCTCTTTTTCTACTTTCTACTTTTGCTTTCGAAGGATCACCCATTCTCAGAATATATTAACGCATAATTCTAATTGAAATAGTTTATCGAGGAGATGTTTTTCGTTCATGCATTAACGTTTCATCGCCTTAATTGAACAGCGTCTTTGTATAATTTACGAAATGAATACTAAATATTACACCGAACCCTCGTTAGCATTCTGCAAACAACATCAGTGGTTTCAATACAGCATATTCCAATGATATCCCGTATACTTCGTACCTTTATATAAGAATGAACACAGTTATTTCAGATTTCCCCACTCGGAAGCAAATGTTTTTAAGTGAAATGTTTTTAAGCTCGTGTACAAAATAAATTTTATACCAAACAATTGATATTGATAGTAAAACCTCTCTTAACCGGCAGTTAAATTTAGTATGAATATCGGTCTTGGAGACAGGTGGCAGCTTAATGCAGGGTGAAAGTCATGCAGAAAGATCCTAGAGGAGCTTTCTGCATGACTTTCACCCTGCATTAAGCAGCCACCTGCCTAAAAGTATCTAAATTATTATCTACTAGAATTCCGGTTAAGAGAGGTTATACCATGTATTACCCACCGTGAATACATAATGTCGGAACAGATGATGGGATCTCGTACAAATGTTTAGCGCTTCTGCTCTGTTCAAACTTCATTAAAAACTCTATACTACGAACTTATGAGTTATGTATTTGTAGGAAGGTGGCTGCTTAATACAGGGTGAACGTCATACAGAAAGCTCTTAGAATAACTTTCTGCATGACTTTCACCCTGCATTAAGCATCCACATGTGTTAAAGATCAATAATAGTTGATAGCTCGTTCGAATAATCGAGTTTTCACTGTATTCGGAAGTTGTTGATCAAATGAAATAAAAGTCTGAATCCGCGTTATCAAGTTGCTTGCAAATGAGAGTCAGGTCGCCAATAGCGACAAACCAGCTACACGCAAACTGTATGCACATTATCGTGCATTACTAGACACGTGACTAGTTTCAGATAGGGTTATTTAGTCAAAGGTCTGCTTAACTGTATCACATTGAAAACGTTCATGTCAATACAATTTATATTGAGATTAGTACATAGATAATAACATTTATCATTAAAAATGCTTCATGAACAGCCATAAACCAAACTCTGTTATCACTTACCTTAATGTATATAACTATATTTCCTTATTTGCCCTCGTTCAAGATTTTCGTTTCGGATTTTACCACGGCAAAAATTGGGCCAAAGGAGAGTCTGGAATGTCAAAGACTTATTGAGCACAGCTGGTTAAATCATGTTTACGACAGTCAATATTGTTTCTTTTATGATCCATAAGAGACGTAAGCGACGCTTTACACATATTGTGTAACAGAGCGAGTAAAAGTCCTACTCCTACTTAAATTGTCGTCTATGTTTGCAGCTGTCAACCTAGTATAGTGTAACAATATAGTGAAAACCCTCTAAACTGGAATTGTAGCAGAGAAGAATTTAGAACTTTTCCAACTGTTTAATGCATGGTCAAAGTCTTGCAGAACTGTTCGCTGTGAACTTTCTGCATGACTTTCACCCTATATTAAGCTGCCACCTGTCTTATAGACCGGAATTGATACTAATTTAATGTCCGGTTACAAGGGATTTACGCAGTTTAGTAATTAAGATATCACGGGTGGTATATGATAAAAAGAATAACAGAGTCAACACGTAACCCAATATGTCAAACCGAACTCAATTTCTTACTTTATAAGCTTTGTGTGGAACGTTTGATAAAAATCACAACGATGCCGGGTGTATGCAGCTTTTCTTTTCCCCTTATTTAGAAATGACACGTTTAGGTCAGCACATAATCTTTAGCTATTTTTATAAGATATGTGTCCTATTAATGAGTATATTGTTTTATTTGGTGGTGTATGTGTTTACAGGCCAAAACGCAATAACAACTTTTGTGCTTGTTTGCTTTTCGTTTATTGTTTTGTTTTGTTCGTTCGTTCGTTTGTTTGTTTGTTTGTAGTCTCAATGAAAAAGTAGCAAACTCAAGCAGGACAACCCACACACAACACGCCACCATTACCAAAACATCGAAAGAAAGCAATTTATAAACATAGACACACACACCATACATACACACATACACCCCCCCACACACACACAGAGGATATGCAAATATTAACCTCGAACAAACGCACAAGTACAAAGACACCAGACCAACACAAGGGCGAACACACACGCACGAGACGAAACCCACAAACACAAACAAAAACACAAGTACAAAGACACCAAACAAACAAAAGCAAGGGTGACAAAGACGTTAAAAGTTTTAAATGAAAAAGTAGTAAAGTCAAGCAGGCAAAGCCACATACAAAACATCGATAGATAGCATGACACACACACACACGTGCGCGCGCACACGCACACGCCACACACATACACATGCGCCACACACACGCGCACACACGCACGCACGCACACACACACACACACACACGAGATGACCACAGAAAACACCAACAAACACACATGGACTAGAGATAACTAGTCCACACATGAACCAAAGCACAAGTACAAAGACACAAGACAAACAAAAGCAAGGGTGACAAAGAGAGTACCGCCTTGACACGGTCAGTAGCAAAAACACCACTGGGGGTTTAAACCCTTATTTAACCTGATTCGCATTTGTAAGCAGCATGGTTTAAGACGCGGCTCATGATCCAAGCTGAATAACACTAGATCAATAGTTTCTTAACAGTTTGCGTAATGATACTTTATCAATAGGTTTTAAAATTGTTGATCGAATCGGAAATAATCAACATTGCATCATGTTTAAATTTGAGTATACGTCATTATTTGCAGTCGTTTTCAGGAGCACAACATTAAGCAATTGTGGTATACAAATAATACAGTATAGAATTTTTTCCACAACCTTTTCCTTTTGTCTGTTTTCCCTCATTGTCATTATTTCTATATGTGTTTGTTTTTTTAACCTTTTCAACCCAATGTGTTATATACAACCTAGCCTGATAACCATGTTGATCACTTATATTTTGTATGTGTGAACTGTATCAACCTCTTGTTTCGTACTTTGTATGACAGATTGAATAAAGTTCTGTTCTGGTCTGATCTGGTCATTAAAACAACTGTTTAGTGGGTTACCACCGAACTATTGTTGCCCTCAATTTGTACTTCATACGTCTGGCATTGTATTTAAAACACAATGAACGTGTGTGTTAGAACTTTGTCAGACGTAGGGCTGATTCTCGGATTGTGTCTCACCTCTAACCTGCTGAATGATTATTGTCGACTAAATAAAATTAGTTCGTCTATAATAATTCTGAATTGCCTTTTCTCCATTTCTCTTAAATAGTATCAAGATTTTGAATCATAATGTGACACACACCGAGTAGTCTTTGTCTCACTACTATTAAAACTGTTTGGCAAACATAGCACTAATTCACAAACGTATAAACTAAATACGAAGTATCTAAATTAAACCAACATTATAGAAATAATTTGTTTCAAGAAATATTGTTATGGTACCGTTGTGATATTTACAATATGGCCAATTAAGTTGAGCTTTATAAACTCGTTAAATTACAGCATTTAGCAAACCAGATTCATTGTGCATGGCTAACTGCTCCCTCTATAGATTGCATACGATCTGAATGATAACATTGTTATGTGTTGCTTAGATTACATTATAAAATACAGTTGAACTTCGATATCTCGAACTTCAAGGGACTATATAAATTAGTTCGAATTAACGGAAGTTCGAGTTTTATCCGATTTCAAAACTGTACAATTTCTCTAGTTCACAGCTTAATGCAGGTCTACAGTAATGCTGAAAGCTCCTGTAGGAGCTTTCAGCATTACTGTAGACCTGCATTAAGCTTTGAAACGTGTTTCTAGATATGCGTAGTGATACATTTCAGAGCAATTCTGTATTGTAAGATTTTGGAAGGAGCGACCTTTAAGTTCGAGTTATCCCGAAGTCCGAGTTATCCGAGTTCGAGATATCGAAGTTCAACTGTATTGACATTGTCACTACTAACGAAGCCGTGGTTCTCCTATGGAAGATTTTTTTTATTTTTTTTAAAATATAATAAAACCCAAACTATCAAACACACGTCCTAATATGGGTTTCACGTTGAAAAGCTAAATCGGTTTACAGTAATGTTAATTTGACTACTTTTTAAGGTGAAATATTTGTTATATGTGAACCATAATGAGTTATATTAATGTGATTAGAGAGAAACGGATACCACAATAAAATTAAATTACAAATCAATTGAATTTCAGACTGAAACCCATTCGTTATGCAGGAAAGTATGCGAGATATCATGAAATATCGGAAAATGTTGATTTGTTTTATTTAGGCATTTTCGCACAAAACTTGTTTATCTTTAAAATTAAGTGAATATTTCTCTACACTTAATAGTGGCATATTTCTGCCACCAGTTACCACTTAGCTTTCGCCTACATTTTCCAGTTAAGTGGTTGCCGTTTAAAGCAGTATCATGACAAAAATCCATGTAAACATTTTATCTTGTTATCGTGAAATATTTACAGGTTCCATTTTTCAGATAATTATTTTAAACATAACGAGAAAGTTTTCGAGAAATTGAACTACTGTAAAACTCGATACTTCGAAATGTTAGTAATGCGGAATAAACGGCGTTTATGCAGGTTACTGCTTAACCCTTTCCACCATAAATACGCCTTTCTACGCCCCTGTAATAACCACGTCTTGAAACCATTGTGATAAATAGAGCATTTGCCCATATAGCAGCAAATGCTCTATTTATCACAATGGTTTCAAACTACAAAATTCTAAAAACTTTCTTTTTTCTAGTAAATGCTTCTTTTTGGTAGATTCATTAAAAAGAGTTTGGGTCATAAAATAGCCTATGGAGGAAAGGGTTAATGAAGAGTGAACGTCATGCAAAAGGTTCCTAGAGGAGTTTATTGCATGACTTTCACCCTGCATTAAGCTGCACCTAATTTGAATGTGGAAAAAACAGTCAAACAGGGAGAGTCACACACGAAAGGGCACGGCATCAAACATCATCAAACAAACAAGACACGGCACAAAACAAGACAAAACGTGACGAAATATACAATAAAATCTCGATTATTCGAAATTTTAGTATGGAAACATTAGATCCTTTTAGGCAGGTGACTGATTAATGCACGGTGAACGTCATACAGAAGCTCTCCTAGGAACATTCTGCGTGAATTCACCATACATTAAGCTGTCACGTGTCTTAAAGATTGATAATGATGCGTATTTTAGTGTTCAAATAATCGAGATTTTACTGTATTTATGTCTTTATTTGAGTCGCATAATACATAAACAGAGGTAACAGCTTTACAATACATTGTAGAATGAAGTACTAGGCTATTCTATATAAGAATCATAGTTCATAGACATACAGAACACATCACATAACAAAATTGATTATGCAAATACTTTATGCATTGATAAAACCATGTGGTTGCTGCTAATCGTTGTATTAACCCTTCGCTTGCTATTCACGTCAATGTACCTACCTTTAAATAGTGAAGACCAAGATGAGACAGCTCCTGCAGGAGCTGTCTCATCAGGGTATGCACTATTTACAACTTGATTTTGCAACAAGTGCACTCCACAGCAGTGATTGCACAGCGAAATACTTGTACACAGTGAAGATATATGTAATTATACAACAGGACATGGGTAAAGAAGGAGAAATGTGTTTTAAAATTCAGCAAGCGAAGGGTTAAATACTGTAATAAGAGGAGAAAAAATTAAACGTATTTACAAAAAGAGACACTAACGTGTATTATTAAGGAAAGATAAACAAAAAAGATTATCACCTTTCATCCGATCAAAAATGAACTGACTAGCAACAGACACGTGTGATTTATAAAATTACAAAACAGAAAACATTAACCGTATAGAATAACCAAGTAGGCCATAGGGTGAAAGTAAATACCGTTAATTATAATTGTTTTAGTGTTCGAACTATCGAGGTTTAAGTGTAATTAACCCTTCGCTTGCTGAATTTTAAAATACATATCTCATTCTTTACCCTGCCCTGTTGTATAATTACATATATCGTCACTGTGTACAAGTATTTCGCTGTGCAATCACTGCTGTGGAGTACACTGGTTGCACAATCGACTTGTAAATAGTGCAGACCCTGATGAGATAGCTCCTGCAGGAGCTGTCTCATCTGGGTCTTCACTATTTACAGGTAGGTATATTAACGTGAGTAGCAAGCGAAGGGTTAACAGGAAAGTTTCATGATAAATAAGCAGTTAGCCATTTCCATGTTCTGTATTTAGACCAAATTTCAATCAATACCTGCTTGACAATCATGCACAAAATAGTTATAATAAAATATGCAAGGTGGAAGATTATAGATATTTTAAAAACTAAAGAAACAGATCTATCGAATTCCAGTAGCAAACATAACAGAACCTGATCAGACGGCTCCTATAGGATCCGTCTGATCTGGGTATACTCTTTTTTCTACAAATGCGTGGAAACACGTTTATATGAGGGAAAGGGTTAAGTGGTGTCAGCAACCACCGTGCCAGTTGTCAAACAAGTTAAAAAAACAATAAGTGATTTCCAGAAATGTGTAATTCTGTTAATAGATTTGTGACAGGAGTAAACAGCATGAATTTATATCGGTATTATAAATGTCAGGGTTTAATATGAAATGGTTTGAAAAATGTAACTTGGTTTTCCGATCCTTAGTTTCGTTAGAGAAAGGCTCATGTGAACATATTCATGTTATTCGGTCTGCAAGATGACATTAATGGCCACCTTTCCGTCTGGATATCCGTCTGTCGAACGACAAGTCTGGCTGTGTATCACTGTTTGTATATCACGCTTTTTATAATTTATATAGTAATCTTCCGTATGGTTGACTTCAAACTTAGAACGCGTGAACACACCAACAAGTGAAAGCGCAAAAGTAAGTGTCCAGGTGGGAAGTGTATTGCTTCGAAAGGACATGTCTAGAATTGCAGACAATGAATGATACTTTATCCCTAGAAGTGTTTTACGTATAAAACTTATAAGCTTGACCTTTATCAGATCGTGAGGTATTGTACTAACTATAAAACCTGGTTTTAATCAATACATTTTATAAAATGATTTTGCAAACAGAGAAGATCGAAATCGGACGGCTTTTATAGGCACCGTATGATCAGGATATTCCTTATGTGCTTAGAATAATAGAGATATAATTATACCCCCACAAACAGAGTTTGAGGGGGGTATACTGGAATCAGCCTGTCGGTTGGTGGGTGGGTGGGTCGGTCGGTCTGTCCACAAAATCCTTCAGTTTCAACCTGATTCATTTGATACTTTACATAATTTTTACTCAGGTGTAGTAGATGTGCAAGACACAAATTTCAGGTCTCTGTGACATTGACCTTGACCTTTGGCCTTGAAATTGGTCTTGAAATTGGCAGGCAAAATATTGTACTTTGAACTCCTCCTTCAATTTCAACCTGATTCACTTAATACTTGGCATAAATGTTACTCAGGAGTAGTATATGTGCAAAACACAAATTTCAGGTATCTGTGACCTTGACCTTGACCTTTGTCCTTGAAATTGGTCTTGAAATTGGCAGGCAAAATCTTGTACTTTGAACTCCTCCTTCACTTTCAACCTGATTCACTTGATACTTGGCATAAATGTTACTCAGGAGTAGTAGATGTGCAAGACACAAATTTCAAATCTCTGTGACCTTGACCTTTGGCCTTGAAATTGGTCTTAAAATATGCAGGCAAAATCTTGTACGGCGAACTCCTCCTTCACTTTCAACCTGATTTACTTGATACTTGGCATAAATGTTACTCAGGAGTAGTAGATGTGCAAGACACAAATGTCAGGTCTCTGTGACATTGACCCTGACCTTTGGCATTAAAATTGGTCTTGAAATTGGCAGGCATAATCTTGTACTTTGAACTCCTCCTTCAATTTCAACCTGATTCACTTGATACTTGGCATAAATGTTACTCAGGAGTAGTAGATGTGCAAGACACAAATTTCAAATCTCTGTAACCTTGACCTTTGGCCTTGAAATTGGTCTTAAAATTGGCAGGCAAAATCTTGTACGGCGAACTCCTCCTTCACTTTCAACCTGATTTACTTGATACTTGGCATAAATGTTACTCAGGAGTAGTAGATGTGCAAGACACAAATTTCAGGTCTCTGTGACATTGACCCTGACCTTTGGCCTTAAAATTGGTCTTGAAATTGGCAGGCAAAATATTGTACTTTGAACTCCTCCTTCAATTTCAACCTGATTCACTTGATACTTGACATAAATGTTACTCAGGAGTAGTATATGTGCAAGACACAAATGTCAGGTCTCTGTGACCTTGACCTTTGGCCTTGAAATTGGTCTTAAAATTGGCAGGCAAAATTTTGTACGGCGAACTCCTCCTTCACTTTCAACCTGATTTACTTGATACTTGGCAAAAATGTTACGCAGGAGTAGTAGATGTGCAAGACACAAATTTCAGGTCTCTTTGACCTTGACCCTGACCTTTGGCCTTAAAATTGGTCTTGAAATTGGCAGGCAAAATCTCGTACTTTGAACTCCTCTTTCAATTTCAACCTGATTCACTTGATACTTGGCATAAATGTTACTCAGGAGTAGTATATGTGCAAGACACAAATTTCAGGTCTCTGTGACCTTGACCTTGACCTTTGGCCTTGAAATTGGTCTTGAAATTGGCAGACAAAATCTTGTACTTTGAACTCCTCCTTCACTTTCAACCTGATTCACTTGATACTTGGCATAAATGTTACTCAGGAGTAGTAGATGTGCTAGACACAAATTTCAAATATATGTGACCTTGACCTTTGGCCTTGAAATTGGTCTTAAAATTGGCAGGCAAAATCTTGTACGGCGAACTCCTCCTTCACTTTTAACCTGATTTACTTGTTACTTGGCATAAATGTTACTCAGGAGTAGTAGATGTGCAAGACACAAATTTCAGGTCTTGTCCGGAGCATATATCCTATACGCTATTATCTAGCATTACAATACCTGTTGTGTCAATACATATTGGGTAGTAGATATTCAGGTCTCTGTGACCTTAAACTTAATACCTGGCCTTGAAATGGAAAAAGAACCAGTGTCATTCTGCAAAATCGGACCAGCGCGAACATTTTCATTTTGGCATGAAACATGGGGATTTCGTGTCACAAATCCTCCTTCATTTTTAAAGTTTTCATATGTTGTTTGTTGCAAGCATTACAGAATTATCTCTCCTTTAACTTTGAGTATTTATGTGTTTTAGTCCTGTTACATGGATTGCTGGTGTCACAAACTTGGATTCGCAATCAAAGCTGCTATGTGGGGGCATTCATCACCTTTAATGATAGTTCTAGTTATATATATTGTCTGCATTTGCCACGTTTTCTAGTGTACATGTGCCCTCTAATTGATATTCATGATGTCATTATTTCTGGCATGAACATTCATTTCATGGATTACAGAATTGAAATATTAGACATACTATAAAACCAAATCAAAAGACATCAATAACATCCAGAGTTGAGATGGGATTAACGTGGTAGTAAACGCTCCAACATTTTCAAATTAATAGTAGTAGGTAAGTTGTAAATTATCTTAAACTTACGACAAAGATAATATTACGACAACAAAAACAGATATAGTTTAACATTAATGAAAATTAGTAAAGTCAAGCAAGAAAAACGACACACAAGACGCAACACTGGCACACATACAGGCACAGATATGACCACAGACACAGGCAGACAGACACCCACACACGCACACATGCAAATCGTACATACCAACAAACGTACAAGTACAAAGACACACAGGGACAAGACTGTTTGAGCTAAAGTAATAGACCAAAATTGCACAGCAAAGATCCTTGAAAGATACTCTGTTAAGCTGTTCAAAAACTGAATTTAATGCAGAACTCAGATTGCCGTGGCAATCAAAATAAACCACTGGCAGACAGCTATCAGCTTTCATATTTCACGTAAAGCATTATCTTAAGTACCTTTTTAAAATATGCCATGGTGTTAATAATCCTGGTGATACCACCTTTTAAAAAGAACCAGTTAAATTTTGAACTTTTTTCTTTTTCTCTGAAACCACAAGACCAAGAGCGATCACGTTTGGCACGGCACGTAACATCATCTTGATGACCTCTTAAAAATGTTTAAATTTAAGCTCTAGGGTAAATATTGAACCCATCCCGGGATACTATATTTTTAATTGCTACATATAGTTGTTTTGACCATTATCTTCTAACCGTAATTTCATATTTGGCATAAAATCCACCTTCATGACCTATACCAAGGTTAATCAAAAATGCCACTGGGATAATATTGGTCGAACGCCATGGGTACCATGTTTTCACAGTAATACGTAGTGATTCTTTTCCTCTGAAACAGCACGAATAATAGCTCTCATAGTTTCTATCTAGCATCATCTTGAGGTTCGCTATTAAGACTATTCAAGTTATACTCCCGTGGCTGATATTGGCTACGCCCCGGGGTATCGTGTATTCAACAGAAGTGAATCGTGAAAAAGCTTCTTCCCCGGTACTAGATGGCTCAATCTTGATATATTATTTTGTAGGTAGCATCATTTTGAGGACCACTACCAGGAATGTCCAAAGTATGTCCTGGTGTTAATTTTGGCCATGTTTTCAATAGTAGTATAATTACAGTTATTTATTTCAAATTTGCCTTCTTTGTAACTACATCCTCTCATATTTCTCATAGTATAGTGAAACTTTGACAATATTCTTATCTGAAACTATAGACCTTAATATCTTATATTTGGCATCTAAATAGTTGTCTAGTAGGAAAATCCACGTACAAGACGCAACCACTACTGAAAGACCGATTAACAGCAAGTGAGACACACATACCATGTGCATGCATGCGTACGCACACACACACATGCACAATCACACACACACACACCTACACACACGCGCACGCACATACACACTCACACACGCACAAAGTAAAGGTGACAAAGAGTGGTACTTTCATCGTCCCATATTGTTTGTTTTGTTTTTGTACATTGCTGTACTTTCTGGGCATGGTCGTTTTCGGGCAGTTGTGTGTTTTGTATGATGTGTACTTTTAAAGACATCCCAACCTCATACTTCATCTTGAGGACCTCTTCCAAAGTTATGTAGATTACTATTTGCCCCACCCTATAGAAAGATATGGTGACACCAGAATGCCTCGATGTTTCATGTTTTATATGAAGCATTATCCTAAAGGCCTCTATCGCAATTGTTCAAACTATACCTCTGGGGTTGACATTGTCCTCACGTCAGGGACGTATCATATGTATTTTGGTGTACATTGCAAAATATCGATGTTATAAACGAGTAGTCAAATCATGTTCAGTAAAATTTAAAGCATAATGCGACAAGTGAATTAATGATGACGTGTATCTTAAAAATGTGTGGTTCTACCACAATCAATTAGAACCATTTTGTCCACGAATATTCAGTAGATATTTAAATTCGGAACATATAACAGGGAAAGGGTTAATATAAGACGAACGTAATGCAGAGAGCATGTACAGGAGCTAACACCGATCCTTCATTAACCTACCACAGGCCTTAATGATCCAGAATAAATGCTACCTGTTCGGTAAATGCTTTAGCTGGGTTTTATTGTGCAACTCGTTTCAGACAAGGCTGTTGATACCGGTCAACACTGTTGACATTAATGTCATCCGTTATTTCATAAAGCAGAACACTAATACGACTCATTTATATTTCCCGCAGCATGTCAACTAACTTCACGCAATGCACTTACATGCCAATGTTAAGAGATGCCAATTGATTTTCACGTCTGGTTTAGTGCACCAAATTTGAACTAATGACTGTTACCCTATGTTTGTGTTTGTATAGTATATCCTTCATACTCTTGTACATTTGAATGGGTATGTGTGATATATGTGTGTATGAGCACTTTTCATTTGCTGTGACAGGCGTTTGTATTTCCTTTTGCTCAACATCCTTGGCGCTACGTGATATTTGCAATGTCACAGGGTGTGTCCTTGAACTATCCTATTAAGTATCTCAATGCCCTAGACTTAGCACAACCGATATGTGTTTTTCAGTTAGGCATTTGGTGTTGCTATTCATTGTCATACTATTTTGTAAGTTATGGCGATCTTGTTGTTAGTTTAGCTAGCCGGTGCAGCTATGCTATCGGTGGTGAGAAAGCAATGAACAGTTATATGTGTATGTCACAGGTATATATGTATGATGTATGTATGAGCTCTCTTCGTATGCTGTGAATCGGTGTTTGTAGATCTCCTTAATATTCTACATCCCTTGGCACTACGTGAGATTTTTAGTATCGCACTGCCTTAAATGATGTTTAGAAACAGGCAAGTAACAGTTTATGAAACTTGCGTGCGAGCGCACATTTCATTTATGCTTCTGGTGTCGCTTTGTGCTGTCGTGTTATTTTCAAATTTCCTGCTGGCTTCTATTCTATGTTATAACCATCTGTAAATAAAACGATTGGTTTCTTTTAAGAGGTCGCTAATAAATAGTGAATTATATCACGTTCATTGTAGATTGCCCTTGTGTGTGCCACAAGCATCGATACCTTTATTGTACTGAATACAAGCAATCCGCATGGAAAATAAGCTTAACCCATCTCTTGCCGAATTTTAAAATACATTTCTCCTTCTTTACCCATACCCTGTTGTATAATTACATATATCTTCACTGTGTACAAGTATGTCGCTGTGCAATCACTGCTGTGGAGTGTACTGGTTGCACAATCAACTTGTAAATAGTGCAGACTCTGATGAGACAGCTCCTGCAGGAGCTGTCTCATCTGGGTCCTCACTATTTACAGGTAGGTATATTGACGTGAAAAGCAAGCGAAGTGTTAAACACATTTAAACTTGTTACTGTTACTCACGACAAGGCGCATTAGCAAACATGCTTGGTCCGAATAAAGTCCGAGTCAATCGTTTTCCATTTACATGTATATCAATGGTTATACCTTTCTGCCAATCGATTTGTGTATAACCGCTGACCTGATTGCTGACAGAATCGGATAACTTCAAAAGAATATCATGAGAGAATTCGAATAACACTAAAGTGAATCTGATTAAATGTCTATGACATGTTCGTGCTTATGGTAGAAGTAATTCCTATGAATATACAGAGACAGAGCCAAATGCTCAACATTGGACCTCCCAGACTAAAGCAAACCAGTGTATAACATCGGGGCCATATGTCAATCAATTCGTTGCTTTTCGACACGAATTCTTATCGGTAGATCATATCCAGAGATATCATAATAAGTTAATGCGTAGGATATGGGGAGAAAATTAAATGAACGTCGAAAAGAACCAATACAATTCAACACAATGTTTCGATTATGCCACGAAAACACATGAATGAGTCTTTTGTTATGGAAAGTAATTAATATAATATAAATTTCAAAGTGTTGCTAGCATGTGGAGAGAATGGTAAAGTTTCACTTATGTATGAATATAATTTAACAGACGTCAGACGTCATACACCCTTCTGTACTAAGCACTGTTGCGATTATGTTTGTGTAAATTCATACCGGTATTGATTGATCAAAGCAAACTTTACTATTAATCAACGATAAGACAAAATACGTTTGACGCCTTTATTCTGACGCATTTATTAGAACCATTCACAATAACATAACTGCTGAATATCTGTTTATAACACATGTCAATAATGTCTCAATAAACTGGATCAGTATGTGGGTCACAGAAATTTTTATTGGTAATGTAATTTGATTGTCTCTCCTAGGGAAGACTAACGTGACACTTGGTTCAGAAATCGATATCAAGAAGAAAGAACAAATATGTCATACTTTTTTCATTTCTTCGCTACGTCATATATGACTAGGAGAATGTCTTTCATAGTTATTATCTAAGATCAATGTATATTACTAGATTCGTCTGATTTCTAAAGCCCGTCTCAACTTATCATAAAATAACTAAAATAGAGAAAACAACTTTTAAATGGCTAATTAAACACAGTATTTGAAAGAAGACAATGAGCTAATGCAAAACAACAATAACGAAAACATTTTATTTAAGTACATGTATGAGTCATGCAGGAAACACCACATACAAAACACACAGTCGCCCAAACCGCACCACGACAAAAACGGTAAATGTACATGTATATAAAAAGAAAAAAAGGGACGCACAAAAATCATAACGAACAAACAATAGGGGATGGAAGTATTGTTTTGGAACGATCAGTATCAATTGTCACTGGGTGTTTAAACTGCTTAAGGGGTGCCCGATCTCACACGTATTCTATCCCCACCCTGACAGACAAACAGTGTAAATAAACATATCCCCTCTCCGACTAATCTACAACAACCGCAATGGCAAATACAATGGTAAATTGCATGTAAAACGAAAACATTTTTAAGTGAAACAAACTGGATCCACCTATCGCTAGTGTACTCATTGATTAAACTGTAAATAGAGCAACTGTAGAAAAGTAATAAAAAGTAAGACAAAATATTATGTTGTGTTTTATCCGAAACAATGTGTATAAAATTGCAGTTTTCAACTTTGATATGTTGAATAGGCGTACAATTATATATATTGTCATTTTCTTCATTAATTACTTGGTGGCTTGTTATGGTTTGTTGCATTTAACCTTAATCATTTAGTCATTTTGCCGAAAAGATAAAATAGGAAACGGATTGCGCAAAAACTTGATGTTGCGAATAACCCTGAGAATCAACCAAAACACATCAAGTGTACCACGAAACAAACGATCCGAAATATTGTGTGTTTTGACGATGGAAAAGAACGGTTTCTAAGATACAATATATAAAGGGAATTGTACCAGCCATTTTGTTTTTGTTGGACATTTATGTAAGGATATTACAACAAAATAAATTATGAATAATGATAGTATTTTAAAAGATGTACTCTTGCTATCGTTCCCGGTTTACAGAAGTGCATATGATTGCCACGACAGTATTCAGCCAGGGTCACTCGATGCACTGGGAGTAAAAGTGTCACATGAGCTATCGACCCAATATCAACATCCTGTGCCATCACGTCACTACAAAGGTACGACAGGGTACTTTATTCAGTTCATGATTCTCAACGTCGTAAAATAGTCGATTTATTAAAATATTCATTTGAACCATTCTGCTTTCGACCTCTCAATTAAACCTTCATCCATGCCTGCGCTGTTCGTTGGTGATTAGGCTATTAAGGTAGTCATGTATTTGCCTTATCCATTCATACTTACATTATTCATTTGAGGAATTGTTTAGTACCTTCGTCAGGCAATCAATCATGAGTCATCTCAATAACAAGTTGTGTTTTATCTCGTCTATAGTTCATTGTTACTCTAATTACTTCCACACGAATTTTTCTTATATGTATCCGTTAACCACCAATGCGCTGCGGATGAAGTCAGCCACAACTGACCTACTGTCAGTAATTCATAAACCCGATTCGGTAATAATTGACAGGCATTGACAGTTTTCTGTTCATATTGGAGACTTTATTAACTGTGATAGTATACTGCGTGATTGATGTCTATTTCACAACAAAATGTAGGTATCACGTGTATGCGATAAACCGGCAAGGTAGTACGTATGATGTAGTCCAGATTTTGTCTGTCTGATTCACTTTAAATGTGATTTATGTCTAAGCGTGTATTTATCATACTTATTTGACAAAAAAAAGTTTCAACTTCACGCTTGCAAGAGAAACAAAATTATTTTGCCTTATGGACCTAAGCCGTTTGCGAAAGTTTCACTCATTCATCAGCGATGGGAAACTGTTAGATAATAATGGAAATAAATATTAACCACGGTGAAAAGCACCATGCAAATTGTCACTTCTTGCCTGGACATAAATGTAAAAATGTCATTTCGTGGAATTCCTGGAAACCTTTCCATTTAAGACGATTTACTTACATATTCATTACGTTGTCTGGCTGGCCTAGCCTTGGAAATGCAATTTCAACCTTTATCCGGCTAACCTTAATCTGATTCGCAATTGCCAACCACGTTGATGCAGATGAGACACAGAAAGAAAAACTCGGCGATTCATATGGAACAAAGCTGTATTACACTCGGGGTTCGAATTGGAAGTTGCCAAAATTGCACCACATCCAATTCTGAGCATATTGTAATGCAAATCAAATGTTAATGAAGTGTTAGGTTCAAATGTCTGGCACACACAAGTCCGAATATAAAGGGACATTTTGTTCAATCCACTAACGCAATAGACTTGAATGCTTCGTCTATATTTAATTGACATTGATAAACGTTAACAAAATGATATTATCAGGAGGATAATAAAACCGCGTTTTAGCCGAGTATGGTATTTCAAGACTTCGTAATACATTGCACTTAGTACTGGTATATGCTTTTATCAGATTACTTTATTATTAGCATTGACATAAGAACATTTTTTATTACTAATGCAGTTACATATGTCTAGATCGTGGTAACTAAACTTCTGACTTTTATTTAAACCATAGTTTGTGTTCACAAAGTACATATAAATATAAACATAGAACTTGATTTGCGCTGACAACACGCTTTGAAATTAAAGAAACAATGCCGTTTATGCCAACACATTACACACAACATACTCGTGTATGCACGCGTAAAAAGTATATTGCCTGAAAAACGAAACCTATACATGATACATATTGGAACTTAAGAGAAGTATACAGTCGCATATACCATATATGTACCCATATGTGAATTATTTAATGTAACTCATATAGCATAATCGAATTGAGATCAATGTTTTAATAGTCGTAATTTAATTATACTTATATTAAACATACTTGAAAATGAACAGTACATTTCTTCATTCATCTCTTATAATTTCTCTACATTTTATACTACTCTACCTCACCATCTTTTAAGGATAAACTGATTAAATTAATAGAAAAACCCCTTGCCAGAGAAAAAGAAAGTTCCTTGCTTGTAATGTTCGAAGGTCATTCGTTTGGAATTCAGAAGTTGAAATTACACAATATGGACTTGCCTTGATCATCAAGGCTTGATGTTTGTAGATCTTTAACATTTCTTTTAGATAACATATCTGTACGGAATTGGGATACTATATATCGTCAAGTTGTTAGTATATATAGAAACAAATTGTGCTCCTCGTGTTGCAGATTTGGTCTTGTATTGCTATGAGTGGGATTTTATGCTTCCCTCTTTGCTTGCACGATGAAAGACCGAGAGTAGTACTCATGTACGAGGGGTGTTCCAAAAATAATGTCACTTGCATCGGTGCTCATATAGCGTAAGTGCTTTTGTTCATTTTAATTTGCTCTGCCCTTCAAAATACTCTCCGCCAGCCAGAATACACCTTTTTAGCCGGTCAATCCATTTTTGGAAGCATTTTTCATACTCTTCAATGGGGACACCCATCAGACACTGATAAACAGCAGATCCAAGGGCATTTCTCGAATTGTATCTCCTTCCAGATAAATGATATTTAAGTTTTGGAAAGAGAAAATAGTCGCAGGGGGCCAAGTCTGGCGAATACGGAGGATGCGGAAGGACGGTAACCTTCTCTGACTCCAAAAAGTCAGTCACAATACGTGCCTTGTGAGCGGGTGCATTATCATGCAAAAGTCGGACATACTTAAATCCTGTTTTGGGGCGGCTACTTTTGTAGTAGTTCTTCAATTTTCTCAGAACAACGTTTTTATAGAACTTGCCTGTGACCGTTCTGCCTTTTAGCACCGGGATTTGAATAGCTGGACCCTTATTAGTGAAAAAAATAGCATACAAAACCTTCTTTACCGTTCGTATTCGTTTGGCAATACTTGGGCGTCTGGCATTTTTAGTGGCCCATATTCGGTTGGAAACCTTCCGCTTTGGTTCAAAATAATACATCCAGGTCTCATCACCAGTGACTATATTATCAAAAGCCTTTTTACTATATTTTGGGTACATTTTGAGAAGTTTTTTGGCCATTGTTACACGCGTCTTCTTTTGCTCATCCGTTAACAAATGGGGTATCCATCTTGCATTTATCTTTCTAACTTTTAGGTGTTTCTTCAAAATTGCATGAACTCTTGCTAACGACAAGTTTGTCATTCGAGCCAATTGTCTTACGGTGAATCGAGCATCAGTTTTGAGGATATTTCGGATTTTTTCTATGTTACCTTTGGTCGTAGTTGTTGCAGGACGACCTGGGCGAGCAGCATCTTTCAGTTGCTGCTGTCCAGCACTAAATTTAGCTACCCACCTACAAACAGTCCTGTGGGACATTTGGCCCTCCCCATAAATGTCACACACCTCGCGGTGAATATCTACAGCCTTTATGCCGAGTAATGACCTACCTTTTATATAGGCCTTAATTTCAAGAACATTTTCGGCTCGTTTTCCTGTCATTTTGTGTATAGTCTAACGAATAGGCTATGAAACGATGTACACTGTACCGAGGCAAGTGAACGTGTGGACGAGATATTTACCTGTGTCACGAGCCAGTGATCACTCAATCGACCCGAGGTGGTTTTGTGCATGAATTGCACGATTTCCGCGAAATAAAGCACAGATGACATTATTTATGGAACACCCCTCGTATTGCCTTTTCTCTGTCGTGCCCTTAACGGCTTCCCTGCAGTTACTCTGTCTTCAGCAAAGTCATTGAGTACATAATTGATGGGCTTTCACAGTTGTTATGCTATGTTTTACATTTTGTAAATGATGGTGATGCTATCTACAATCCTAGGGAAATTTGGGGTCATATCCATTTACATGGTTTGTTTATTAAACGCATTAAAACTTTGCAAAAAAAGGTTATGACCCAGTTATGTTGCAACACACTGCATGTTTGGTTATTGACCCCTTTACAGTCGGTAACTACGCTTCCCACTTTACTTGCGCGATGACAGACCGAGGGTAGTAATCTATGATGGTATTCTCTTAAAGCCTGAAACGGGATAAGCTTACCAGACTCATGTATTGCATTTTCTCTGTCGTGCCCTTAACGGATTCCCTGCAGTTACTCTGAATTTAGCAAAGTCATTGAGTACATATTTGACGGACCTTCACGGTTTTTATGCTCTTTTTGCATTTTGTCCTGCGTTTACCGTCTTCTATGTCGTAGGGAAGACCGACGGGGATACCTTTTATTTACACTGTTTGTTTAGCTAGGGTGGCTTTGAGATAAGTATGAGGTTAGGACGTTAGTAAACCGGTTTAAACCACCAGTGGTGGTATTGCCCCTGCCCGTTCCAATGCGGTACTCTCTTTGTCACCATTGCTGTTATGTTTGTTTAGTGTCTGTGTCTTTGTACTTGTGTGTTTGTTCATGTTTATAATGTTCATCTCATGTATTCGTGTACGTGGTCGCGCGCGCGCGTGTGTGGTTGTGTATATGTGTGGTTGTGTATTACTTGCTTTCTATCGATGTTTTGGTGATCTTGCGTGTGGCATTTCCTGTTTGTCTTTACTATCTTTTCATTTAGTAAAGTTAGAACAGGTGAAGGTCGTTTGCGAGCGCGAATTTCGTTTGTACTTCTGGTATTGCTGTGCACTGTCGAATGTTATTTGTAGATTTCCTGCCCGACTTCTATTTTAGTTACATTAAATTTAGAAATTCCAAACTAACAAGTAGACCAAACATGTTCCTGTTTATTGAGGCTGACAGCATTCTCCGTATGCATCACGGTAGAGTAAACATGTGTGACATAAATAGTACATATGTAATTGTGGTGTGTAGAATACAATATCACATAATCATGCGCTGGTAGTATGTTATCAAGTGTGAAAATGCCGGTGTGCTTGCAGAGAAAACTCGCTCACGGGGGAACATTTATTTCGGTTTTTAGACATTTTTAATTTTGGTTGCTATTTGTTGACTATTCTATTATTGTTGTAAGCTGTGTCGTTTCGTTGGAAAGCATCGTTGCTGAAATCTCAATAAATATGTATTTTATCAGTTCAGTATATTTAATATTAATCAATACACTTATGGCCGTATTGAAGAACACAGCGGATTCAATCTATCACTAGCCGGCCGTATATTTCTTAACACTGTGCACCTTAACTAGTAGCATAGGGAACACATCCCACAATAAAAAGTGTTACAATTTCAGATATCGATGCGGATCCTTCCACAATTATATTTCTCACATAACCATAGTGTCACAATGAATATTGACGAAACATTTAGGTTAATGATACACACGTGACCCCTTATAGTAGAAGAGGATAACATGTTTGACACATTAACACATGACATCATAATTAACATAAATGTGGCATTTGTGAAAGGGATAAACTGTGTAAGAAGAATACTTTGACAGTTTTTACACGTTTGTTCGTGTTCAATTTTTCCCTCTCCTGTGGGTGTCGGTGATAGTGTGTGTGTGTGGGGGGGGGGGGGGGAGGGTGTATATAAATTACTTTTTTTTAATGTTTTGGTGATGGTGACGTTTTGTGTGTGGCTTTCCCTGCTTGACTTTACTACTTTTTCATTAGTCATTGAAAAAAAGTTTGGACAGAATCTCTGGAAGTGGACCTCTGACTAAGAGTCCATGCTGATTTGATTGTTGATCGGCAGAAATAATAGAATCACGCCCACCACAGCAAAACACTCTACAAAACATAATCATGTCTCGTGTTAAGCTGTGAACAACCAGTGAACATACCTTTCGCGAGAAGAGAAATTATTATGGTGTTTGAATATACATTATTCTTCACAATGAATTACGTATGTGATACATTCTTCAAGAAATGATTTGGAAAACTGTGGAAAAAGTTCATACTCTACAAATACTTTACATTGAGAAACAAGCAAATGGGTATACTTGTATTAAATATTACCGTCGAAATAACAATTGGTTTCATAGATTCGTGTGAATAATGTTTGTAAATATAGAGTGCTTAAATGTGCTGTATAGAGCTTTGAAACTCGTCACATCAAATGCACAATCCACATCGGTCTGAAACAGACTTACAGTGGTTACATGCGTAAGAACATTTTAATTACATTCAAATGTAAATATAATTTTAGACATCAGGCCCGATGTTATAAAACGTTTTGCTTGAGTCTGAGATCATTCTCAAGCATCTGATTGGCCAGATTCTGAGCTTGCTCAGAATCTTACCGATCAGATACATGATAATGATTTCAGACTCAGACTTAATAACCTTGGGCCTAGATAACCAAACAGATTAAACTCATGCATACAATATAACCTGTTTGTACTTTTCGAAATAAATGAAACAACGTGGTAAATCATAGTACCAGTCATCAACATACGAATAAACTATGATTATTTAAAACCCAACAGCAATAGAGAATAACACACTTCACGCACATTTGTTATTGCAAATTAATATGTTCTCATACATATATGGTTTAAATTCTAGCTCTTGTAAAACTACTAAATTGTCTGTACGTTTGACTTCTTGTTTAACGAAGATAAAAGAACATGTAAACTTCTATTATGATAAGACTTATGAAATGTCTAGAATACATCTCTTCTGGTCTATTAAGAACTCTTTAGAAGTCTGAAACAAACTTAAGAACAAAAGGTTTCTTGCATCCATTGGAAGCACATATGATTTTCTACTTTTCACACAACCCTTCCTCATGATTTAATTAACTTAAACCCCCGGTGACTTTTGTCACTGACCGTTCCAAGGCGGTACTTCCATCTTCCTCCTATTGTATGTTTGTTTTGTCTTTGTGCGTCTCTTGTTGTTTTTTCTACCCATGTACATTTGCTGTTTCCTTGTGTTGCTGTTCGGGCGAGTGTTTGTTCTGTATGTGGTATTTCCTGCATGACTCATTTTTGTACTTTAATCCAGAAAGTATTTGTAAGGGAAATACATCATTGCTGGCATGTAATGCTGAAAAAACTTTCTTTATTGACGAGCAAATGAAATATTACAAAGATCGAACTTGCTTAGATATTTGCGAATCACTAACCTTTCTTCTGGATAACATATTTGTGCGTTATAGGAATGCTATATGCCGTCAGGTGATTGGTATTCCTATGGGTACGAAGTGTGCACCATTGGTTGCCAATTTGTTTTTGTACTGCATTGAGAGATATTTCGAGTTACGTTTGAATCCACAATCACAAGAAGATGCTATAAAAGCCTTCAATGAAGCTTCTCGATATTTGGATGATATGTTTAACTTAGATAACCCTTTCTTCGATGTTCTGATTCCTACAATTTACCCAGAAGAACTCAAATTGAATAAAACTAATATATCCTGAAAGTGGGAGATCCTTCGAAAGCAAACGTAGCAATGCGAAAAAAGAAACTTGCAGACTCGGTTTTATTGAGTATGTTCATTAGTAGTAATTAAAAGTGCAACACTACTCACGCTCCCTACAACCGGCTTAAGCAGTATTCAATTTTTTAAAATGATTCATTCAATAAAATATTCACTAAAATTAAACTTCTGTATAGATAAACGGAATAAGGGTTAATCATTCTTGATTATGCACATGATGTAATGAGGTTTATTTCCCTTTGCTACTCATTAAAGAAGGGCATGTACTTTGCTTCCAATGATAAAGTAATAAACACTATACACTTCACTCGAAACATTATTTATTATTTATTAAGCAAATAATTAGGTTTACAAAATGGTAAACTTTGTTTTGCCGCAACACTTACTCACTTTGTTTTACATGTATAGCGATGTTTTACTTGCTACCTCCAGAAGCATGGAATTATAATAGCGCTGCAAATCATTCTCGCAATACATAAATTTAAAAGTTGTTGTCATTCCTTAAATAGATATATAGATATTATGCTCATATCGAAATAAATGGCTATAATGTATATATATAATACCACGTATCGTAAAAGCTCCGCGCGACTTGCATGAGGGTCACGAATATCGTTTAACTTGCCTCCCTTCAAACATAAAATACCTAAATTAGTTCTGTTTGATACATTGAGTAATTCCATTATCGCGTAAGAAAATATGAACATGTTCTATTTACAAATGACCATTATATAACATCTGGTAGTATTCATTCATATCTGCGAGATTGAAAAAGGCTCAACCATAATGTTTTGAGTAGCAGTTTATTAGTTCTTAGATGATCCGTCCAAGCCTCTCTCATCATACAAGTTCCCAATTAATTATTTTGATGGCTTGCTGATACCTGTTGCGTTTACTCTGCCTTTTAAGTCGTTTTCACCTTGCTTGCATTAATGATACATTTGGAAACAGACTGCCAACTGAATTGAAATAAGCATCAGTGAACATTTGTGTTCGACGTCGAAAACATTCACAATATCGTCTAAAGCACGCCAACAGTTTTGTAATACATGATTAAACAGAAACGATTCTACGATTCTAAGATACACGATTGAAAGTAAACTATAACTGAAATGGCTATTCAGTTCCCATTGTTCAGTTGAAGATGGTAAACAAACAGTTTGGTTTGTATTCATTGCTATATACTCGTCTGATATATTTGTTATCAATATCATTCCTGATTTAAAAATGTACTCAACCAAGGTGACTCGGTGAACTGACAGATAACTATGACACATGGTATATTGACCTAATATAAAAACATTCATTAGACATCCTGTCATAACGTGATTAGACAAGATTTGACAGGAAAATATATCGTTTCATAAAGTCGATTTGTTCATAAAGGTTTACTTAATTCAATTCATCTGAATTTTTGTTTTGTTTCGACCTTTCACTCAAATTGTCATTATCCATGCATTGTTACATCGGTGATACGGTTATTTGCGTATTTGTGTATTAATTTATCTATTCATACTAACAACGATCCATTCAAAAATCATTTAGTAAGCCCACCAGATAGGCAATCAATCACACGTCATCTCAATATCAAGTGGCTTTGTTTTATCTGGTCTTCAGTTTCAGTGTTACTCTTATTTCTTCCACACGAATTCTTTTTATCTGTATCCGTTAACCGCCGATGTGCTGTGGATGTAGTCAGACACAATTGACCCACAGTAGTAATTTATAAAACCGAGTCGGGAATAATTGACAGGAATCGACAGTTTTCTGTTCATATTAGAGCCTACATTAACTGGGATAGTGTACTGTGTGATTGATGTCTATGTTCACAATAATACAGGTCAAATACTCCGTAGAACATTAAACACATACAATAGAACCCATTTAAATCGGACGTTAAATGTAGTATAAATATCTGTCTTGGAGACAGGGGCATCTTGATGCAGGGTGAAAATCATGCAGGAAGCTCCTCTATGATATTTTTGCATGACTTTAAATAGAGAGTTAATACACGTTTCTTCGGGCAATAAGATCTGCAGTGTCCCGAGGGACTGTTGTTGGCCCGAGCCCGACGGGCGAGGGTAACAACATTCCCGAGGGACACTGCAGATGTTATTGCCCGAAAACAAACATGTATTAACGCTATTCTTGCATAAAACCAAATTTCTGCTTTCCTGTATAAATTTAATTCTTCAAAATACAAGCAACACTACGGCAGCAAAAGTATACACTTCTTTGACACTTCGTCGATTTATGCTGTTTCCGGGCCACTGTTTTCTTTTCGACGTCAATTCATGATTGTATCAAATACCGTTTACACGGAATTTCATTCAATATGTCTATCACTAAAAACAGTTCATTGTCGGTGCTCCTGGAAATACTCACACCCCGGCGTTGACCCAGGTTAGGCCAAAACGCTATAGCATTCGCGTCCATTGTTTACCTTAGGCCCCGAATAGGTATAATTAAAACCGGTCAACAACAGCGCGTGAGCATGAGAATCGCCTTGTTAATACATGGTCTAGCGGGACTACAACACCACGTTTTGTGTAAGAATGTGCTTTAAGCAGACACCTACCTAATGGTATCTAAATTTTTGTCTAATAGAATTTCAGTTTAGAGGGGTTTTACTGTATATGAAAACATCCTGCCGATCTTAATTGTTATAGTGGATTGCAATGTTTTCAATTTGTCCAGGTTTTGGCGTCACATCTTGTGCTTTGTCTTAGATGACAGCTACTCATATATACATAACATGCCAGGGACAGGGTATTGTGAGCATCAATAAACCGAACGTGTGCGATATCGAGGTGGGAAATAAACACACATAATTATATTTACTTGCATTATTAGTTCTAGGTTGTTCATTTTTTACAATTCTACAGCAACATCTCACTAATGCGAACATTAATATACGTCTTATAAACGGTCCGTAACACAGCTGGCAGATAAATACAGGGTGAAAGTAAATCATACGTTATTGGGAGATTCCTGTGTGAGTGTGAATCTGTTATAAACTGCTACCGGTCTAAATAGTTCTCAATTATTGCTATTCTGTAAGGTTTCCGTATGTGTGTGCATTGTGGCCCGCGCACGTCATGTGTGCTTCTGCTGTTGGCGTTCGTATGGTACCTTCTGTCTGACTCCCATTGTTTTGTTTACGAAATATTATGATTAGCGAGACTATATTTTATCACATGCGGCGTAGGAGTGCCGACACAGAGTGCTGTGGCTATTAAAGAAAATACACGGAACCTATGCATGGCGTATTAATCGTTAGCCAATGGTAGTGCTGTCTGACCGATTCACTCCATGTGCGCCACCTGTTGTATTACTGTGCTGTTTGTTAACAATGACCGGCACAGTTGTCAGCTATAGCCTGTTTCACTTTCTATGGCACTTTTAAGGGGTATGTGACAAAAAGGAACTTTCACTCGTGTTCATTATAAGTTGTCTTTATATTGAGAGAAGTATGATGTTAGGACGTCCGTAAACCGGTTTAAACCCCCAGTGGTGTTTTTACTACTGACCGTGCCAAGGCGGTACTCTCTTTACCCCCCTTCCTTTTGTTTGCCTTGCGTCTTTGTGCTTGTGTTTGTGTCCATGTGTGGAGTGTTTGTCTCTGGTTCTTGTGTGGCTGTTGGTGTTTTCTGTGTTCATCTCGTGTGTGAGTGTGCGTTTGGTTGTGTGTGTATGTGTGCGTCTTGTATGTGGCTTTGCCTGCTTGACTTTACTACTTTTCCATTTATGAAACTCGTTTACTATAAAGAATATGACACTCGCTAAAGCTCGTGTCCAATAGTCATTTCGTTTCATAAAAACAATACTCTTGTAAGATTATCTTTGTATGTTTCTAATGCAAGAGTATACATTATCGTTACAAGACCCACGTTGTACAAAGCATATAACAAAGCATATAGCACGAGTAATGTTTTAAATTAGTTTTGACCTGATTACAAATGTATCTGATCATTTCGCTTGAACCGAAAATGTCTAGGATGTCCTTTTCTTTACTAAATCCAAGATTCGTTATATCCATATATGAACTCAAAGTGTTCATAGTCTGGCAATGTATGTGTGTTTGTATTAAGCAAACTTTCTTTACAATTATATTGAGTGAAAGGCAGTCGACTGTGTATTTGCAACATTATACTATAAGTTGAGTAAATGGGAATGACCAGATGAAGTAAATTGAAGCTAAAAGTGGGGAACATTTCGAAACGATTTGCAAAGCAATAACTGCACCATGGACCTAAAATAGCTCGGTTCTAACATGCATTAATGAAGAACAGAGAAAAGGGAAGTATCTGAGAGAGCTTTGTTTTGGTTTGGGTTTTATCGGGTTTTACGTCGCTTAAACAGTATTTCAGTCATACCATGACGTCCAGCTAATTACAGAAGAGAGTGCACTGCATCACATGATGACAAAGCAATATGCACGTAACCTGGAAGCCGAGAAGCCTGGTCCCAGTAACATTGCTCGATGTTTGTGTACCAAAATAGTTCAACCGCGGAAATAATGAACTAAACGGGTTGAAAAATACTGACGTCCCAACGAAGGACTCGATGTTTTCTTTTTCCTATTTCTTGTGAGAGACGTCCCCGCTGTGTCTACTGTATCAAGATTTGTCATTGATAGTGTACGTTTCAACTCAGTATTAGGCCAAGGAGCCTTTTCTCCTTTTGCAATTGCATAATGTATTCCTATTCCTGACAAATAAAATTGACTGCTTAAGGTTATCGTCTGCGCCATGCTTCAAAGTATACTTTTTTCAATAAGTTTGCATAAGTTTATCAGAATATTCAACGGCTTGGATTCTAATATAGACCCAAACCGATTGCACAACGTTTCACCGATTCTCCTATGACACAGAAATTGCCCCATGAATCACCATGAACCACTGCTTCTGGTACTTGAGTACATCTAGTAACTATATTATATACCTTAACAAATGGTATCTTATGTCAAGGCATGTAATTCATTGATTGCTATGCTAATACATTCAGGAAGTGCGCAAATGCTAATGACTTTAACGATAGCACTTGTTTCGTTAAATATCTAAACCCATATTATTCTATCAATCTGAGAGGAAGTTTAGATGTATAAGACGGTATTTCGTGGCATTTGTCCAAACTGTTCCAGGGCGAAATATTTACATATTCATTACGTTATCTGTCTGGTAGGGTATTGGTAATACAGCTTTAACACACATTCCACTAGCTATAACCTGACTCGCATTTGCAAACAACTTGAATTCAGATACAACGCTCAGTACCGCGACGTCACATCAAGGTCCAATCTTTATGACACTCGGTGTTCGATTCGGAAGTAGTCCAAATTGTAACTGTTCTAAATCTTAGCCGACATTAATTATATTACAGCGAGATACAGTAAAACCTCTCTATAACGGCCACTAAATTGTGTTAATTTTTTGTATGTAGGGCAGGTTGCCCCTTAAAGCAAGGTGAAAGTAAAACATAACGCTCCTATAGGATCGTTCTGTTTTACTTTCACCTTGCTTTAAGTAGCCACCCTTCTTTAACACAAAATACTTGATGTAATTTAGTGGCCGTTGTAGAGAGGTTTTACTATAAATATAACTGCAGCGTTTAGTTTAACTGTCTGGTACTCAGGTAAAAAAAATAAAGAGGCGTGTTGTTCAATCCACTAAAGCAATTTGATTGAACACTTAGTCTTAATGTAACTGGCAATGACACACGTTAACAAAAACACGTTAACGGAAAGATAATAAACTCACGTTTTGGTTTACTGAAGTGTTTCAAATTTCCTAATCAGCTGCACTTAGTAATGACATACAATTTTACCAAATTACTTTTATTAGTTAGAATTGACATCTGAACATTTTATATTGATAAAAATGATACATATGTATAGACTGTTTTAGCCACACTTTTATCTAAACCACAAGTTTGCAAAGTAAATATTAATATAGACATGAATCATTGCTTTGTATGAAAAAAACTCTTTAAATATAGGCCACCACGTTGTGTAGATTATCCAGTTACATGCACAATACATTGTACGTGTATAGTTGCAAATCATTAAAGTCCCCGGACGTCCTGAGATCGGAAAAATGACAAGTTGGTGTTTTTGACAGAGTGCCCATCCATTTGAAAGAAACTGGTCTTAAAAAGGTTTCAAACGTAAGGTTTTGTGTTAAGTTATATTTTTTTAAATCGATGAAAACGAAAGAATGTTTAAATATAGAGAAAACAAAAGTAGGTTTAAATATAGAGACTGTGAGTATGTATTTCTACATTTTCTTTCCGATTGTTTAGAGACAGTGCTCATCACAATTCGGCTTCCAAGAGACCCCTAAATGCATTGTTTGATATCGAGAGGCGCATGCGCGAAGTGTTCGCTATATTTATAGCGGACATTTATAAAGAACTGTCATACTTTTTTGACCGCTGGAACAAAAAGTACAGTGCGATACATTCTAGAGTTTTATTGATGTTTCTCAACAGAAAACGATCAAATAAAAAGCAAAAGTGTTTAAATGGTATACTGAAGGGTACATTCAGCATATATTTATTTTATTAATGCAAATGCGCACAGATTCGACAAAATAACCTTTGTCTGCAAGACAGGTCATGGGAGGTTTTAACCTGACTATAAAACAAAACAAGACATAGTTGTATACGTTCACCATATACAATATTACAAAATATTTGTAAAAATGAATCTGTCATATAATTAGCAATTAAAATATTTGTACAAACACGTTAAGGGCAAATGTCAAAGAATAGCGACAGAAAGATAAAAGGTAAATAAAAAATAATGTTAATAGGATCAATTATACTGTTAATAGGATCAGTAATATGAAACAATGGTTTCGCGTCCTATTATCACAGTTATCTCCAGAAAATAATACACAGTACCTTGTTGGAAACGTACAGACACTCCTTTGTGAAAGGTAGCTCTTTGTATTGAAGGATCATGAGCACTGAACCACATGATCTTGCTATTCCGGAAGTACTCCGAAGGGACTCACATGTGATTCTTAATGGCAAATGTTGCGCAGCACAACTCTCTTCTTGCATGCATGAAAATAACAAAATACATCTACATCTACACAACGCACGACCATGAATTAGTCATTAGTATCAGCTTGTAAAGCGGTACAGGCGCGGATACGCGTGACATAAGAAATACAAACGTAATTGTGAATACTTTATATGGTGAATGCGTTATGTCTTTTTATGCGTTTCATCACGTTTTGTCTTGTCAAGTTTTGCCCTGTAATTGTGTTGTCTCAAGTTTGATAATGTATTGATGCCGAGTTCTTTTGTGTCTGTTGTCCTTTTTTGCAGAGTAACGGATCCACAATCTTTCCCTAGCGGTATGAAACCCAGAATTAAAACGCCAGTTAGCTTGCAAAAGAAAATGTATGAGTCATGCAGGTAGCACCACATACAAAACACACAATCGCCAGAACAGCACCATGACAAAACCTAATAGTAAGTGCATATGGCTATCAAAAGACAAACGGAGACGCACAAGGATATAACAAACAAATGTTAGGAGGAGGATGGAAGTACCGCATTGGAACTGTCAGTAACAGGTGTCACGGGTGACCGATTTAAGGATGCCCAACCTCACATTTATTCAATCCCCACCCAAAACGATAAACAGTATAAATAAACGTATCCGCTCGTCATTGAATTCCTCAATAGGTATGTATGTTATCATTGTGTTAGTATTTTATATTTTTATGAATATATGAAGTAAATATAGTACAACCGCTCTAAAGCAGACTTTCAGATTAATATCAATGCTTGTCTGCATTATTTATTAACGTGAAATCCGGTTTAATGGATGGGGTTACTGTATATCTCAATATCGCAACAGTTTGCACGTAACTGGTAAAATACTGAGCAAATTATCAATGGAAGTGTTTACTATTTCAGATTTAGAAGCAGACCCTTCCATAATTACATTTGAAAGACATAACCAGTGTATCAAACAGTTTGGATCTTGATCAGGCAATCGAAATAGTGGTTTCTGTATTTAGATCGTTCCTCTATTATTAATGTGCGGGTGTCTCAAATGGATGTTAGGTTTACAAACATAGTCTTATACTAACATTGGATGTTTTTAAAGTCTAAAAACGTAATAATCATGTGACATGCTCATGATGATTTTATGAAATTAATAGAATTATAATAAATATTCAAAACCGAAAATGAGTGAGTGATGAGTGCCTAATACACTAACATAATATGCTCCAAGAAGTCACTGGCACTACATTATGAAATGGTATTTCCGTGTCTGATAATTCCGCTTGCGTGTTTTAGAGCAACTCCTTTTAATAAAGAAGGATTCGGCTTAATGGGGTGCAATAAAAACAGGCAGTGTACAAGAATCACCACTCTACCTTCAATCAATGAAAAAATACCATTAACCTTTATTTTGCTGTAAAGATCTATGTTTGCTAAGACACTGATCTGAAACATTTTACTTACGTCTGATTCACTCTAGCTTTTGTGAAACTACTGACCGTATGTCCAATGTACTGAAACCTATTGAGACATTAAACTATTAGGCATCTCACATGAAACCACACTGATGATAACTGCCCGATTCAACTGGATAAAGGTAAATAATTATATAAACAATAACCCAGGGCATGCATCAACAACAGTTTACAAAATATACTAGAAGAGGCATTTGCACTACGGCAATAAATTTACTGCCATAATTATTGATTGGATCAAGTTAGATCTTACGGTTTTAGAACTCCTTTCATATTGAGCGTGCACTGCTTGAGTTTTAAGCAGTACATTCTTTAAGGATTGTAAGAATAACAATTTTGAAATGTACTTACAATATGAGTAAAAGTACAATTTTGGAAACAAGATGTTCAAGTTGCTGTTTTGGTTTTATTAACTTAGCCATTTTCTTTATCTAATTATGCCGCATGTTTGATATTATTTAATACTTACCGTCTGCTTCCAAGTACCTCAAATATATGCCTTTTTGGAGATTGAAATATCAGATTAATGAACATAAATGGGTTCGTTGCTTAACCCTTTCCCGCATATTGACGACTTTTGACGACACTTTGTGAAACCATTGTGATAAATAGGGCATTTGCTCCTATAGGAGCAAATGCTCTATTTATCACAATGGTTTCAAACTACAAAATTCTAAAATTTTCCTTTTCTCTAGTTAATGATACTTGTCGGTAGATTTCTTCAAAGAGGTTGTATCTAAAAATAGCCTATACGGTAAAGGGTTAAGTTGCATCGGCAGTATGCTAGTAAGAGTGCTCGAATATTGTCAGTTAGTTTTAACCAATGTAGGAAGAGTAGCATTTGAAGTTGATATCTTACAAGATTCCACATTATGTGTTGAATGGCAGAGATAATAGGATTACGCACACTACAGCAACATGCTCTGCAGAATATAACCATACCTAGTTTCTAAGCGGTGAATAATCAGTGACCATACCTTTAGCGACATCCAATAACGTACAAGGGAAACATAGTATAGCCTCTGTAGACCGTACGTTCAAATTAGTATTAATGCCGATCTGTAGGACAGGTGCAGCTTACCACAGAGTGAACGTCATGCAGAAAGCTCCTAGGTCAGCTTTTGCATGACTTTCACCTTTCATTAAACTGCCACTTGCCTAATGTATCTAAATTTTTCTGTACAGGAGTTCCGGTTTAGATGGGTTTTACTGTATGTTGTTTGATAGTCCATTGCTTTCACAATGAATTCAAAGGTGCTTTATACAAGTAATAAATGAATTAGAGAATTATTTTGAAAGCTCTGGAATAAATTTATGTTCTACAAATGCTTTGAAATTAAGAAAGAAGCAAATGGGTTTAGTGCTATTGGTTTTACTATCGAAATTTAAATTGGTTTCAAAGATACGTTAGATTAGTTTTTCAATGGAAATTGCTTTAATGTGTGTTATCAAGACTTCGTCGCATCAATAAAATTAATTTCATGATCCAAATCGATCTGAAATCAGATTAATAATGGTTACGTGCATTAGGAAATTGTAATAACCTTCAAATTTAAATCCAATTTCAGATAACCAGACAATCGCATAATTCAAGAGCATACATGCGTATAAATCATACTGCCATTCCAGTCATCAAACGGCGAATAATATATGATTATGTAAAACACATTGGATTGATCAGTTCGTTTTATATTCAGTGTTTCTGTCGTTGTTCTTTTATGATTTGACGAAACTGATATGAGTAAGTTAATCCAGCCTCTCTAAAACATGTACAACTTAGTGTCCTGATTTTGAAAGTTATGTTACCTTCAGTAAACAAACCCTAACGTGACCACCAAACAAGGTCTAAGTCTTAAATGCACATAGTAGCTTAATGCAGTATGAAATTTATGCAGAAAGCTCCAAGCGTGAACTTTATGTATTGCTTTTGTCCCGTCTTTGATAACCACCTGCGTTTAAAGACACCTTTGTTTAATATTATAGCTGTTGTATTTGCACTGTTACATATTTAACTTCAGCAATGAATTAACGTATTGACTTCTGCCATAGCAGGCGTCCCAAATGTTCACAACCGGAGTAAATAAACAGAACAACAGATAAAGGTGGGTACTCGAGTACTACATTCGTCATTTCTCCACCAAACCCTATCTTGTGACCATTCTTTAGAATCACAACATAGGGTTTGGTAGAGAAATAAAGACGATATTCTTGAAAATGTTCGAATTAACGAATCTTATTTGACAATGTTTTACAATGTACATATTACAGCGAAAATAAATTCCAGCTGCAAAGATGAGTAACACATTTAAAATTCCGAATTTTCGGATATATTAAATCAAGTGATTCTGTTCCTCTTGGTGAATACATATAGCATTATTCTTAAGTTAAACGAAATGAATTGATATCCAATAGACACCACTTTTTCGTGACAAGAAACCATTTATCAAGTTACGAAAGTGAAGGGAACCACTCCACTGTATAGGACAAATTATCCGAACTGATCGATACAATCCCATCCTGTCTGTGTGACTTTTCTAAACAACCATTCAGTTACAGTTTGGTATGAAATGCTCTGTAAAAGAATAAGTCGGTGACTTTACGATTTATTTCTGATAAACTATTAGGTTTAACCCTTACAATGCGGGACACGAGTCACTAATGTCATTTGCAACAGTGTAGACCCGGATAAGAGGGCTCCTAGAGGAGCCCTTCTCATCAGTGTCTGCACTGTTTGTCATGTTACACTTTTTATTAGGAAAATCCTTAAGTATTCACCATAAGCTTGACCTGTTTGAATTTTGGAATAGTCCATTTGAAAAGTCAGCGTAGTAAGGGTTAACTAACCCCTTTGTCTCTACGCGCGGCACGTCCCGCTTCATGAAATCAGCATGAACGCACAGTAACTCGATACACTATTATGTTTAACTAACCCCTTTGCCTCTACGCGCGACATGTCTCGCATATGCAAGCAGCATGGACGCCCTGTAACTGGACACTCGGTCAATAGATTCCTGACATACGTAACGAATCTGTAGGAAACGCTTGTAACACATCAGAATTTCAGAAGATCGAAATAGAGTTGAGTTTAGTTCGAACATTTTAGTAATGAATAAGAATTGAGAACTGTTTCGGCAGTTGGTTGCTTGATACAGGGTGAAAGTCATACAGAGAGTTCCTAAAGGAGATGTCTGCATGCCTGTCACCTCCGAATTAAGCTGTCACCTGTCTTAACCCTTCTCTTGCTATTCACGTCAATATACCTACCTGTAAATAGTGAAGACCCAGATGAGACAGCTCCTGCAGGAACTGTCTCATCAGGGTCTGCACTATTTACAAGTTGATTGTGCAACCAGTGCATTCCACAGCAGTGATTGCGCAGCCTAATACGTGTACACAGTGAAGATATATGTAATTATACAACTGGGCATGGGTAAACAAGGAGAAATGTATTTTAAAATTCAGCAAGATAAGGGTTAAAACATCGATAATGATACTTGTTTTAGTGGTTGAACTACTTAACAACAGCATATTTATGGCCATGATCTCAATCTGCTAATACTGGTGGTGGTGGTTTGACGTAGTGGTCGAGCGTTGAGCTGATAACCCAGGGATCCAGGGATCGAATCCCGGCTGGACCACTTCGGAAATTCAGGGACGCTTTTCAGTGTCTCCCACCCGCACGAGGTTGCCTCCTTGCCTTCCATGGGTTTAAATGGGTACCTGTAACGGCCACTAGCCGGTACTGTGACTGCGTAATCGCACCATGTGTTAGCAGTGCTCAATATTGTACAGTAAAACCTCTCTTAACCGGCAGTTAAATAGTATGAATATCGGTCTTGGAGACAGGTGGCAGCTTAATGCAGAGTGAAAGTCATGCAGAAAGCTCCTAGAGGAGCTTTCTGCATGACTTTCACCCTGCATTAAGCAGCCACCTGCCTAAAAGTATCTAAATTATTATCTACTAGAATTCCGGTTAAGAGAGGTTATACTGTAGTTGAATGCTTAATGAACAGGGGAGTAAATATACAGTCGGCTGAACGGTAATTCGGACTGAAAGTATATTACAACTAGTAGGTACTTTTTCACACCAGTTTTTATTATTCGGCGGCATAAATAGATGCCCGTTCCACCTTTTTATTGTGGTGATTAATCAAATACCATATACATGTATAAAAAGATCGCAAAAGAAATACCCATAAATTATGTATTACGTCCGCTGTACACTGTAAACCTGTTTTAGAAAGTAGATGCTGTTTTTGAAATGGTGACTCTGGTAACAGCTCTCTGTATTTGTGTTCTACCAAGAATGGTAAAATTCATGCAGCAAGACCAGGGCTCGAACCCGGGACACTCAGTTTACAGGGCGAATGCTCTACCGACTGGACTATCCGGACCGCTTACTGTTCTTCACCTGTACCCGGTCTATTACAGTATGATCAGAATTCCCATTTTCTGGGATAGGTTTCCTATGCATATCCGGTTTTGTAGTATTATCAATTTGCATTGAGGTATTTCGTTGCATTTGTTTTGTAGTCGTTTTTACCAATGCTACCACAATCTTCTATAAATAGTACCCATGCCGTGTTATTGGCGCATAGCTTTAAATAAACATTTTCTGAAAATAGATTATTTATTACTACGTATGATATGCACACCGAGAAGTGTCTATCTGGTATGATATGCACACCGAGAAGTGTCTATCTGGTACGAGGTTGGGTACCCGTACACCAGGTTTAAGTCCCCCAGTAGCCCTTTGTTTGGCTGCTGGCCGTTCCAAGGCGGCACTCCTGCTTTCAGCCTACGGTCAATTTTGTTGTTTAATATGCTTAATGTTTAATATGTTTCGTCTTGATATGCGTCCTGTTATGTTTTGTCTTGTGGCTTTACCGTTTCTTGTTAGATGGTGTTTGGTGCGGTGTCATTTCGTGTGTGGCTCTCCCTGTTTGACTATTTTTCCATATTCCAAAGACGGCATTTCATATAAAAGTATATATTGACACACTGACCGGCTTTCTAATGTTAATTTATAGACCTTGACGAATAATTACACTTTATCAGATGTTTTGTATCTGACCCGGCTACTGTTTTTTATATATACATGTATACAAGTTGCAAACACTTAACTCTTTACTCCATAAACACGCCTTTTTATGTCCTTGCAAACAGAGTAGACGGGTCATGTAGGAGCTGTCTAATAACGTATAGTGACATTTGATGCATTTGACTGACAAAGTATGTTAACATTTTGATGCATTTGACTGATAAAGTATGTTGATATTTGATGCATTTTGTAGTTGTATTTCGTATAGTTAGCTTGGTTTATAGATAATTCTCAAGCTCGCCGAATTGTTAATTTGAAATAGTCCATCATTGCTTATTGGCAGAGTTTATGCAGTATGAAAACGTACAATGTGCGACATGATTTTGAATGACAATCATTGCAGAACCTGATCGCAGTATTCCACCTGGATACCACTGATCTGAATCTACACTGTTTACAAATGACAGTACGTTCGTTTTCCGCATTCAAACCCAGGATGGACATTTCTCTGGTGGTAATGGTGATAATTCCATAAGAGCAACAATATGCACCTTGGCCAAAGTGTGCTCTTAGGAAGCGAGGAACTTGTGTTGAGGGTACATGTCTTCAGTTGAAAAGCCTTATCAGTATGGATCAGAAAATAGCCAATGGTAATGTCTAACACCAAGCTCTTTGTAATCTTACGAGTATATATCTGTTTAACTTTATGGTATATGTTGCAGGACAACAACTTGACAGTTTATTGTAACACTTCACGAGCGACGTGGAAACAGGACAAATTGTCGCTCCTGCGACACGGTATTCCACATCCTGACTTTTATGATGATGTGATTTACAAACTACGTAAAAGTATAAGACGTACCTATTTCCTCAATGTGTTCGTTAAATATGTTAAAACTTTCATTAAAGAGGAATATGATCGTATAGTACCCTTTATTACTTTGCTACAGTTACTCTGTTTTGACGCTCAATCATTGAGTACACTAGCGATAGGTGGATACAGTTTGTTGCACTTCAATATGTTCCGTTCTGCATGCAATTTACCCATGTATTTGCCATCGCGGTTAGTTAGAGAAGAGGTACGTTTATTTACACTGTTTGACTTTTAGGGTGGGGATGGAATATGTGTGAGGTTGGGCGCCCCTAAACCAGTTTAAACCCCGAATGACTCCTGTCACTGATCGTTCCAAGGCGGTACTTCCATCTTCCCCCTATTGTTTGTTTGTTTTGTCTTCGTGCGTCTATTTGTGTTTTGGTACATTCACTCTTTTCTTGTTGTGGTGTTGTTTGGGCGGCTGTTGGTTTTGTATGTGGTGTATCCTGCATGACTCATATTTGTACTTTTGATATGTTATGACGAACTGCCATAATGTGAAACATTACAACCCGACGTACCTGTAAAAGTGTATGTATGAGTCGCCTGAACAGCACCAAGACGCACAAAGACACAACAAACAAACATCGGGGGAATATGGAAGTACCACCTTGGAACGGTCAGTGACAATAATTGTCACGGGGGGTTAGACTAGTTTAAGGGTACCCATCCTCACACTTATTCCATCCCCACCCTAAAACACAAACAGTGTAAATAAACGTACCCATATCCGACAACAGATAAACACAATTATTTGAGCTCCTTGAACTTTAGAGAATGTTGTAAGACAAGTTCAGTTTATAAAAGGATATGCATGTCGCATTGTGAGTGAATGTAGGAAGCAAACGCTTACAGTTGCTGCTCAAACCGACGATATTCTATACATAATCCGATATTGTGAGGCTCTTGCAGCACACTTAACTTTCTTGAAGATCGGTTTGTTTGTACTTTGCGCAAATATATACTGATTCACTTGCTCGGCTCATTCAATTATATCATTGAACATCACAATATTTACAAGTCACACTATTGGCTCTGTTCCTGTTTTGTTTAGAAATAGGTTTTCGTTTAGAGAATGACATAACTCACATTTCGTTTATATAGATCTTCCATCGGCAACATATCATAAGTATGCATCTTTTACTCCGTGCTTAATGTTGTCAGAAACATTTGGAAAACATTGATATACCTATATGTTCATAGCACAGTATTACATTTTGCATGTTGATGAAAGATTGTTATAGAAATAAAATTTCTCATATGCATCAGAGCATTCTTTAAGCTGTAAAACCTTCAGTACGACAAAGTAGATGCGATTCAATAAGAGGCGAGCATATAATTATGGAGGCATATGTGAAATGTGTTAAAATAAAAAATCAAATAGTTTCGTCGTTTTCGTTTTGTCTGACTTGCATGATGTAAATATTCCAAACGTTTGTGTTATTGAGTTTACAGTTCCCAAAGGAATATATTTCTGATCATCTAAAGCTATATCTGTGTTTGTAATATCTTACATTCCAGCTGCTATGCATTAAGCCGTTGTCTAAGTGGTCATATGTGAGACACCATGCACATACAAGGAATCAAGGTACAGATCTATCGACAAAGGAAACATAAATTAACATCGTAAGTATGGTCACTAATTGATCATTTTGCACTGCAGTGCACCTCATTTTATATTTTTACAACATATATTATCCTATATTTAACATAAATATGCATCGCCAAGATGCGTTGTATTATATGGACGTAATGGGTCAAAGTCCTTTGAACATCATAGCCTCACCGTGTTGTATCCGCACTATGACTTATATTCGCTATATAAATTCGGCGCAACAGTTTCCACACAAAATGACATTATCATGTTATTTAGTTTTACGCAACCAAGATACCGTGTTAAACTTGATAGTTTTGTAATCTTTTGATAGTGTTGTCTTTTGAATGAATAAGTATAGAAATGAGTCATCATCACTGTATTACACAAACCTCTCCATATGTATTTACTATTAACCACACTGTGCTACAAGTGTTTTAATGATAATGACCTCATTGCAGTCATACGCTGCCTATACAATCTTGATAAATGTCCTTCATCATCAAACTGATTGCGTTCATACATAAGAAGAACTGATCTAATATGCCAGCCGGGAACCGCCATCTCACAGAAGTATCCCCGCACAGCTGAAACACAATTACAACTGCTCATTATTTCTTATAAAATACATACTGATAACATACAAACACAAACTTCTAAATTCGTGTCGCAGCTGCTTAAAGGTGGGGTGAATATAATGCTATGCTAATATGCAAGCATCATGGGCAAAGTTAGGTATACAGAGAGAGAGAGGGAGAGAGAGAGAGAGAAGGACACAGAGACAAAGAGAGAGACAGACAGATAGATACAGAGTGAAACAGAGAACGGGAGACAGAGAGAGAGAGACAGAGAAACAGGGACAGACTGAGAGAGAGACATCCTTTCTAATAATTAAACCCCGAAGTTATCAATATTCAGGTGAGAAATATGACCATCATAAGTATCGAATAGCTGAACCATTTTATGTAGTAAACGGAGCAGGACCTAGGTCTGCAATATGTTCAAATGTCTGAAAAAGCATCCCTGTTAGGTAAAAGGTTAAGCATTTTAGCCGCGACAAGGTAGGAAGGTCATCGTCTTGCATTAATCATACTATTATTTAGTCGCATTATATACTACAGCTGGTTAAGATAATCGTTATTAACATGTATTTAACTATTACATGCCTTTTTACGGATTTGAAAACATGGTAGACCAAGACCAGACGACTCCTATAGTATCCGTTTTATCAGGGTCTGCTCCGTTTGCTTTTGACATGCTACATGTCTAATTTTACAGTTTTTGTCAAAGCAAACAATTTCCTAGAAAAGATTACATTATTAGAATTCAGCTGATAAATATTGACGATATCACTATTTCTTACATGAATAGTCAACAGGGAAAGGGTTAACGTGCATAGGAAGTCCAAAAGAAATAAACGTAGTATGCGAACAGATACGGCAACTTGTATTAATTGCACAAGAGGGACAAGACAAATACTCCAGGGACTTGGTAATGTTAACTTAATTTTCTTCGGTTCCTTAGAGACCACCAGAAAAAGTAATTACACACAATATTAAGCATTATTCGCTGGACAAATTGCATATTAAGCCCGGAGCGTGCTATATAAGTTTCTGTATAAGACAAAGTTAGTACCGGTATACGGACCAGAGGCTAAGTATACAACGAGTATATATATAATATTATATAAAAATCCATCCAAAATGGATAATACCAAGGCCAATATAGACACGAATATTGAATTGCCATAAACGAAATACAATAATACAACTTTAAGCGACCATCTAATAGAGTCTTAATTAGTGGTCATAAAACAAGAGCGTAGCTTAACCCATGCCCCTAGACTATTTTAAACCCAACCTATTTAGAATAAATCTACCGAAAAAGAGCATTTACTAGAGGAATTGAATTTTTAGAATTATTTAGTTTTGAAACCATTGTGATATAGAGAATTTGCTCTATTTATCACAATTTAAATAATCGACTTTTAAAACGCGTCAAATGCGTCAGTAGGGGGATATGAGGTAATTCAGGATAAACATTATGCAGAAATCTCCCGTTTTCTTCATTATTTTCGCCAAACTGTAAATTGCCGCCTGTTTTAAAGGCACCAATATCATGTCATTAAGTGGTCGCTTTAGAGGAGTTCGACAGTTTTTTAGCAGCGTTTTCAGATTTCACTCGTGTACTTCCTTCTGTTCGCCATTTCTAACTGTATTATTAGATGTACCAGATGATTTATCTTATTTGATAAAACAGTAACAGCTGCCAGGTATCTCAAATATGTGTCTTTGTTAAGCAATATTTAATATAGGAACATTTAGACTCAACAATGCCATAAATGGGTTATTTGTGTAAGAAGTACGTTATGTTGGAATTATGCAAATAAAGTACACGGGATATTTTCAAGCATTGCAAACAGTTGGCAGCGTTAGAAGTTGATACCTGACAAGAATTCACGCTCATTGTCGATTGGCAGAAACATAATAGGATTACGCCAGCAACAGCAACTTAATCAGACATAGTTTCCACGCGGTGAGCAGTCAGTGACCATATCTCGCGCGAAATGCATTAACCTCAAAGATAAATATTTTGTTGAATGTCTATTACTGTTCACAATGAATTACGTGAAGTCAAATGTACTTGAAGTATGCTATAAGTTGTTGACGGGATTATTTGGAATTCTCCGCAATAAATACTCGTTCTACAAATGTTTGAAATTGAGAAACAAGCAAAATGCGGTTACGACCATAGTTTAACCGTCGAAATCTAAATGCCGTAGACTCAGCCCAACAAACTGTCTATGACGTTATGCCTTATTATATTCCTGCGTGTTGGCGTCACATCTTGTCTTGTTTTCGATGAGGTTTTGGTTTAAGCCTTTCCTTGTTATATGGTTATTCGAAATTTCAATACCTATTGAATATTCATTAACAAAATAGTTATGAAGAAATATGGAAGGTGGAACATTGTAGACATTTTAGAAAGCAAAAAGGAGATTCTATTAGCAAAACGAACAGACCATGATCAGACGGCTCCTCTAGGAGCCGTCTAATTAGGGTCTGCTCTTTTTGCAAATGCCTGAAAACACGTTTGCAAAAGGAGAAGGGTTCATGGAGTTGCTTATATGTTGTCAGTTATGTGAAGGTCGTGTTTGTATGCGTATGCGCGCGCATCATTTGTTCTAGTTTTGTTGTGGACTTTCGCGTGTCATTTCCTAATTTCCTGCCTGACTTTTGCTCTTCTTTTCAAAGGTCCGTTTCATTAGTTTTCTCAATTATAATTGCTTTTATGTGTTAAATGGAAATTTCGAGTCATCAGCAAAATGCACGACCCAAATCGATATAATCAGATTAATAAGGGCCGCATACATAAGGAAATTGTAATTGCACTCAAATTTAATTCCTTTCTAGAAAAAAACAGGCAATCGTAAAAACTAAGAACATGGATGACAATCAACATGCAAGTTGCTACAGGTTTATCACAATAAAAAGAAAGTGATGAATCATAATACAAGTCATCATAATGTGATTAATATCAGACTGTATTGAAACAAACACAGTAGAAAATAATTAACACTACCGTCATTTTTATGTGCTCGATGATAATATTAGATATGCGCCATCTGTATGCGTACATGGTTCGGAGAAGCATTATGCAACTAATTCCAGTACATATTCATAATGTTTAACCGTGTTTATTTGGCACATTGAACATTTACTGTCATAATTCTGAACGTTATGCCAATTACAATAAAATCCATCTAACGCTACCACCCAAAGATGGGAAAGAGGATCTACAATACATAGTATAGATTATTGCAGCCAACAGTTATGCAGAAAGTTCCTTTAGCATTACTTTCGCCCTGCATTAAGCCACCACCTGCTATTGAAGACATATTTAATCATATAGTTTTCATATTAGATGGGTTTCACTGAAAAATACATCACTTAGTTCATGTACTGCTTTCTGACCTAGCATGGGTCACAATTGCGGCCTTGTTCAATCCTGGGTTGGGACAGTGTGTGACAGGTTCTATTACACGCATGTCATATTCCGGGTACATGTACGGTAGAAACTACCGTAAGCGATCATTAATTTATTGAACACATGAGCTTTTAAAAGCAGGTGGTGCAGAATGCAGGACAAAAGTAATGCAGAAAGCTCATACAGGAGTTTTCAACATTACTTTTGACCTACATTCAGCTACCACCTGCCTTATATGCCCATAGTTATGCCTCTTTTTGACGGTCGCTCAAGACTGGTTCTACTGTACATTGGTGGTTCTACTGTACATTGATGGTTCTACTGTACATTGGTGGTTCTACTGTACATTGGTGGTTCTACTGTACATTGGTTTCCTGCCACAAAAATACAGGCATGCAACTATCTGGTATATTGAGGTTAATATGTATAAATGTTAATAATTGATGTAAAAATAAATTAAATTTAATTTATTGCAACCAAAATAAATGGGTAGCTGCAAATCAAGAGATGTTGACCATCGAGCTTTTACATCAATATATTTTGATCATCTTTGTGCATTAAATTTATACTATTAATACAGTCACATTCCAGCGTTAAACAAGTGTAAGTGCTAGACAGCACACGCCGCTGTATCGTGACAAGAAACCATTTATAACGTATATTAAGTGAAAGGAACCACTCCACTGTATATGACAAATTATCCAAATTGATTGATACAATCCAATCATGTCTGGATGACATTACACGTATAAACCTGGGACCAAATAGCTATGCAGTTATATTTTCTTCCCTGTAAATGAATTCACATTGACACACAGGTAGAGTGTTCTAACCTTTATCCCGTACTCTGACTCGAATTTGAATCTGCATCTCACCTGGATCCAAAATATTTCACACTCGGTCGTTGGTTTCCCAACTTCTTGATCGAATAGGAAGACGGCTAAAATTGCACCTGATCAGAAGCGAGCATATCATGTTTTACAGTGGAGGTAGTGTTAACCAACTTAACCCTTTGTTCCATGAATAATCATGTAAGAAATAATTACATCATTGACACAAGAAGTTTTGACCATGGTTGAACCTGTAGAATCATATCTATATTATATCATAAAACAAAAGCAGACCTTGATCAGACGGCTCCTATATGAGCCGTCTGATTTGGGTCAGCCATGTTTGCAAAGGAGTAGATAGGCATATTTGGAATAAAGGGTTTATTAAGGACAATTAATGTGAAAGGCTTGGAGGGTGTCTAGTTTGGGAAAAACACTACAGTAGAACTTGTCTTAATCGGTCATTCATTTACCTTTAGCCTGCTGAGCAAATTATTTTACCGAGATTTTCACCTACTACAGTTTTAAAATACAAACTATAATTAATGTGTCTACCAAAATGCAATCAGGGTGTCAAACAGATTGGATCCTGATGAGACGCCGACTTACTCGGCGTCTCATCTGGATCCATACTGTTTGCATAGGTATCCACTAATCCGCACATAGCATGCTAACGATTAACACAGGAGTCTTAAAAATCAGGTGGTTGTTTAATGCAAATGTAATGCAGGTGAAACGTCATTGATATGACTAGCTATACGGGCGTTTTACATTACACATGATCTGTATTAAGCTTCCACCTATATTATAGACCCATAATTAGACCTATTGTTAATGGGCGCTTAAGACAGGTTCTACAGTATACATTTTCTAATGACAAAACTGAAAAGCCGATGAGGTGTTATTATTATCAAAGTACAGTAAAACCTCTCTATAACGGACACTAAATTGCGTTGATTAGTTGGCATTTAGGACAGGTGGCTGCTTAAAGCAAGGTGAAAGTAAAACAGAATGCTCCTATAGGAGCGTTCTGTTTTACTTTCACGTTGCTTTAAGCAGCCAACTGCCTTTAACTCAAAATATTTGATATAATTTAGTGGCCGTTATAGAGAGGGTTTACTGTACTTTTCATCAGTCTTAAGCCTTGAGTGGACAAGCTTTATCAATATAGTTCTATGTGTCTCCTAATCCAACAATTCGCATTAATCCATGTTATAGGTAAAAGTACATTTAGATAGATTTATTTCAATATTGAGCAACACGACAATAGTTAACAACATATACATATTCAAATAGTGTAACTATATAAACATTGGTGATAGTGTAATGTGCGTGTTATAAACCATGTCAGCCGCATCAATATCAAGGATGACACAAAAAAGAAGAAAATACATTTTGAAAACGTTTTAACGTTTTGAAAACTTTGTACACCAAAACCAAGAACCGCATCGCGACGACAAAACAGTTTTCATGCAAAGACCGTTGCTAAGGAACGTCAAATCTGGTGAGAGTCTTTATCATTTGACACTTGCTGGTAATTTCGAAGCATGTCCCAAAGGAAGTGGGGAACATATCGCGTTAAGTCCGAACTTGGCGCATGTTGAAGAAGCGTGTATTACAGTAAAATCTCGATACTACGAAACTTTAGTAATGAAGAACTTAACGTCTTTGTAGGCAGGTGGCTGCTTAATGCAGTGCGAAACTCATGCAGAAAGTTCCGGTGTAAAAGATCAATAATGGTACGTATTTGAGTGTTCGTAGTTCATGGTTGTCTGGTGGTATCAGTATTGATCGGAACGCAAACATTGTGTTAGTAGCATGTACTAATAGTACATTATAATTCATGTTTAGTTTGGCAGCAGCCAGGTTTTAGGACCGCAAATCGGATTCAGCTGTCGTACCAGTGCAACGTCTATTTTAACACATGTGTGTATTAATACACCATAGGTGGGTCCATATGACTAATCGCATATTTTCAATACATCAAATACCACCTCCTAACTACTGTTTGAACCAGAGCTGCAGATCCGCCCCTGTATGCCTGCGATTCTGGGTCAAATACCGATGAGGAGTTAAGCGGTTAAGAAATAATGCCCATTGAAATCTCACTCTTATCATTCTGAAAGTGATCCGAAGCTTTCATATATATTTTGAGAAGAAAACCATTATCAAAGCGGGAAGAGAAAAGGAGCAACTTATAGCATTGGCGCGGTCGCGTGATCAAAACGTTTCCAGAATGTTTCATTCTCGCCGTTGCTGGCGTTGCTGGCATAGCTCTCATCCAAAACAAGTTCAATCACGTAAGTGTTTGTCATATTGATAAAATTTAAATGCGCGTCTTATTATGTATAGTTCTGTAAATACTGTCGCTAGTAGAATTGTCGTTTTTCTAGGGGTAATTCTTAAACAATTGTGATGTGAAATATGGCACAAGGCTGACCCAATTTTCAGTACTGTAGATTGTAAACAACGCGGCCCTAAAACTTAGGTACACTGTGTGGGATGGGAAATCAATTGAAGTTGCCTAGAGTATTTGCTCTGTTGCGTTTACAGACGTGTATTGTCTGTGCATGTTTTCATGTAAAGCGATACTGTTTTTAAAATCCTTCTCTCGGTTGCAGATATTTCCAGATAAATATAGGAGTCGGTAACTTTTGCGTTTACATTGCATACTTGTACTTCTGTGCAATTTTATGGGATGACATAATTATGTTGCAGTTGTCATGTTGTGTGTGTGTGTGTGGGGGGGGGGGGGGTTAAGGGGATTGAGGTAACTTGGGAGTTCAAAGATTGCTATTTGCTATTTGTTGAATAGTCTATTGTAATCTGGTGGACAAATAAATTAGATATTGTTGAACAATGTGTCTTCTTGGAGTTGAGCTTGAAGACATATGTTTACTCTTTACTCTAAATTGGTGATATCGAGCCACGCCTTTTGGTTTGGCACAACTCCTCACCCCCTTCCGGAAAACACAGACGTTAAATTTTCTTTTGGTTAAGACGTTCGTCAGTACACCCCCGATTATTCCTTCAGGGTATGATTTATGAATGTAAGGGTATGAATGTAAGAACGAACCGGCATAATGTAAAACATTAGAACCCTATTACCTGGAGTATTACACGGCAAACCCAAGCTTCTAAAATGATTAACGAGTATTGTTAGCCATTGAAGGAAATAAACTGCAATAAGTATCGGTTGCCGTGCCAACCGACAATACTATATAAGTTATCCCATATTGGGAGTCACTGGCAGCACATTAAACATGTCGTTGGAAAGGTTTTTAATACTTGTAAATAATTCTGATTCACTTTTAACATTTGCTCGTCTCAACCTAGTAGGTCATTGATCCGCATTCTAAGATATGTGGGTCACTAATTTAATTCAGTTCTTCTTTTGTTTGAAATAAGTAAATATGGGAAAATAGTCAAACAGGGAGAGCCACACACGAAATGACACCGCACCAAACACCATCTAACAAGAAACGGTAAAGCCACAAGACAAAACATAACAGGACGCATATCAAGACGAAACACATTAAACATTAAGCATATTAAACAACAAAATTGACCGTAGGCTGAAAGCAGGAGTGCCGCCTTGGAACGGCCAGCAACCAAAATAAGCTGCTGGGGGACTTAAACCTGGTTTACGGGTACCCAACCTCGTCCTTATCCCACTTTCACCAAAGTCAAAATGTAAATAAAATTCCCCCTCCAGACAACTCCACAACATGCATAACGATGTCTGCCAAAATGAAAATGATTTGAAAATAAACGTTAGAGGTAAACAGGCGACGTCATCATTTAAATGACGTCATCATTTAAAAGTACGGGAAAACTATATGAAACACTTCTACACCGACATTTAATAAAAGATAAATCGCAAGAAGATACACTTACTAGTGGATATTAAGCATGCACAACTGTTTTGTTTGAAAAAGAATAAACTTGACATCGTAGACATGTACTCGATGATTATTCAGGTCAGAGCAGCTGTAGAGAAGTCATTTGGGGTACGACAGAACTGGCAAAATACAAATATCTAATTTCCTCCCTCCGTAAACGGGTTTAAGAGGGAATCTTCATAGAGTAATACATATTTGCCTCCAACAAAATTCCGATTTTATAGAATTTCAATTGGCGGCCTATCATAGGTACATCTCATACTTTCGTGTCTTAAGGCATCTAGATGTTAGAAACATTTGGGTATACCCGTATACCTAAACATTAATGACATAACATTACATTGTTCAAATGTTTGTTATCGTATTCAAAACTCTAGATAATATGTGTAAATAAAAACATTTTCAAAACTAACCTGTTGCTCTGGTATTCCCTTGTCTATGTACCAAGGTATTCGTTAATCTAATTTCATGTATGTTTAGATAAGGAAACAAACAAGAAATACATGGGGCATGTGTGACATTCGTTAAGATTAGAATCACATAGTTTAGACGAGTTTTCTGCAATACTTTCACCCTGCATTAAGCTGCCACCTGTTTCAAAGACAGATATTTGCAACATATTTAACGTTTTTACTGTAGTTCTAACATTCTTCACTATTGCATTACATAAACGTGCAACTGCAGCTTTTAAGCTTATGGCGGGAAGTTTTACTGCATACGGAGTAGAATCATACGTTCATTTGCATATGTATTCTCATAAAAATGAATATTAATGACATATAAACATGTAATGAAGGACCTTGTTGAGTAATCTCCCATGAATAGTCTTCAGAAACGTCTGGGTCCTTCTAGTTCGTTTCCTCTGATACTTTTATCGTTGATCTCTTGGCACTACATTTGGCTTTTTATACCTCATATATGAATAATCAAAATAGTATGACATTTATCATATTCTTTCTTGGACCACAACTCTATTCAATTATTTAAGGTTTAGAGTTTAAAGAAAATGATCTTTCTTTAAATGTGAAGTCAGTTAACCACAACACATCATTTGAATATATGAGACATAACAGTAATCCAACTGATAGGACCTATCTATCATTTAGTAAACATTTGTGTTTATCCATCAAGGGAGATAAGTTGCAGCTGAACAATATCCCCAGTATGTATTTCTTGTAGTGTTTTGAACGGTTTAATATTTAGGACTATATTTTAAGAAAGGTTTCATTGGGTCAAATGATTGATATCTAATTAGCGAAACGAACAGTACAGACCCGGGTCAGGTAGCTTTTCCAGGCGATTCTTATAAAGGCTTATGTTCCTTTATTCAGATCCTAGATGTAAACGGTTTTAATAATGGTTAATTAAAAATACCAATGTAGTGAAATGATTGCTGAATACATCACAGAAGATGATCAAGTTGTTCAATAGAGTTACTCGTGCCTCAGAAATGTTAATATAGCGAACAGTTAAACTACAGTTAACCACTCTAAGGTTAGCGCGACCTGACTGCATTAACCCTTCGCTTGCTATTCACGTCAATATACCTACATGTAAACAGTGAAGACCCAGATGAGACAGCTCCTGCAGGAGCTGTCTCATCAGGGTCTGCACTATTTACAAGTTGAATGTGCAACCAGTGCACTCCAAAGCAGTGATTGCACAGCGAAATACTTGTACACAGTGAAGATATATGTAATTATACAACAAGACATGGGTAAAGAAGGAGAAATGTATTTTAAAATTCAGCAAGCGAATGGTTAACAAACAGGATAAAACCAGATGAGACATGAGTAGTTTACACTGTGTTTCATTAAGATCCAATGTGTGACTTATTGGTGTTTAACTTTTCACTCTATGAATACGCTTTCCTACGCCTTTGCATACACATGATACCGAGATCAGACGACCCCTACAAAAGCTGTATTATCAGTGTCTGTTCTGTCTACGTATAATATACTATAGATTTATTTCTACAGTTTCTGCCATGGCCAAAATATCCTGTTTCCATGAATCATTATTAAAACAAATAATGTAATAAATATTTCTTACATAATAATTCACGGAGTCAAAGACTAACGAATCGGACGTTAGTACAGTAAACACTGTAACTAGTCAAATGATTAGTAGACGCTAATAGTTTAGTATGAAAAAGGTTAAATTTGGAATTATTTGCATTGTAACAGAGTATGATAGCCCAGTATATCTTATTCTACTGTGTCTCTCGTCTCTTTTGGTTAGCTATAACAATATCGACAATCGTAAATGTAATTTACACAGCTGTGCGCTGATAGTTATGATTCGATTCTTACTTTCTATATGTTCATAGCCTGCAAGGGACGATATGAAGTTGACTTGAGCAATGGAAAAGAAAACATAATTTATTTGAAGGTCTACCGGGTAACATAAAGTATTGTTTTATGTGTTCTACGTTATATGTGTGTAGTAATAACTTGGGAAAGTAAACATAACGTATACGTCAGATCGTCCGGCATATGTAAGTTCAGTAGAACCTGCTTTAAACGGGTATTAAAAAGGAGTTATGGGTCTGTAAGGCAGATGGTAGCTTCATGCAGGTCACAAGCAAAGCAGAAACTCCTAAATGAGCTTTCTGTGTTATGTTTGACCTGTATTGAGCAACCGATTGCTCTTAACATTCATGTGCGCATTAAATGAATGACCGCTTAGAAAGGTTTTAGTGTACATGCTTAGTGATGTTTTAGTTTCCCAGTTCAGACAAATTTCCATATGACGGGACAGGCGTGTCAATGCACATTGAGCATTATTTATGGTCAATCTAATCAGAATCATGCCATTTTACTTTGATATGGATACTAGTTATGAAAACAAAATGAAAAAGTAGTAAATATTTCAGTCCCAGGTAGGATATTGCCAATGCAGGACTTGGACTGGATCACTCTGGACTTCTATAATATGCTACCCATATCAAATCGAGTATAAATGTGTATGTGTACCGTACACCACTCGCGTGCTGTTCATCAGACACGAATATAAATACGAAAATAAACCATAAATACATTAAAATCACTCCAGTGCGACCAGCAAACATTGTGGGTCCTAAAGGTTGATGCTACCTTAATGCAGGAATAAAAAACTATGCCGAAAATCCATTACCTGCGTCCTGCATTAATCCTTTCCCTTTTCTTGATTAAGTCCAAATTTCAATACCTATTGAATATTCATAGACAACATAATTATATTCAAATATGGAAGGTGAAGAAACAGATATATCAATATACCATATTCCATCAGCAAACAGAGCAGACTCTGATAAGATGACTCTACTAGGAGCCATCTGATCTTTCATTTTTCTGTTTGTAATTGCGTGAAAATGCGTTTATGTGAGGGGAAAGGGTTAAAAAACACAGGAGCTCGTTTAGAAACATCTGTTCATTCAAAAAGAGGTCGCTTAGAATGTGTTGCAGTATAGCGTTGCCATTTTGAAAGGAACATACATGTAGTTTGAAATCATGGTACACTGCAACAAAAAGGGATTTCCCAGGCCATCATACACTGCAACAAGAAGTGATGTCCCAGGCCGATACCGCATTAACCGTAATTGCCATAATACGTGTAGATACACGTAGACACGTCTGTGAAGAAATCACTTCATTGGCAATTAAAACATCTACAATCGAAGAAAATATAGTATTTTAGTTAAATGTAGTTGTTGATAACAGCAGTAACCTTTGTAGGACACTACTACACAAATCACTACTAACATTGCGGTTACTATATATTTACAATCTGCTTCCTGTTGACCAACCAAAGGCTTTGAAGTGTGTGCCCTATCATTTTTCTCCACCATGTGATCAATAACTAATTTGTTACTCTCGACAAGGAAATAGATATTAGATACGGCAAACGAACGATCATTTGTGATAAATCGATCGCCAAGAAGCGGAATTCATCATGGATATGTCTTTACTTGTCTGTAATTGTTACAATTCACTTTCATCTAGGGTGTATCATTTTTCGATGACCCACTATCAGGCCAGGGACCGGTCGTACTAAAGATCATTTGACCAATCTGTTCCTAGGTACAAACATATGCCAATCGTTACTCAGATTTCTGAAATCAACGCACATTCTAGTCTGCAGCAACAAAGTCTACATCAACTAAATGTGCTAATGTGGAGCATTTACGTGTGCATTAAGTGTGCAGCAATTAAGAATTGGGCAGTACGTGTGCAGCAAGAACGGCCTTGTCGTCAAATTAAACCGTTTCAAGATTTAAACTTGCTAGGTCATTTTGAATGACAAACAGAAAACCACTGATTATCGTATATCCAGGAACTAACACAAAGTAGAAAGTTAGGTACACCAAGAGCAAACGACAAAGCTATGAAAACTGCATATGACAAAAATCATTCAGTTGTATACATAAGTGTCAACCCTGTCAGGTCAGTTTACTACTGTTTATTTTCTGACGTATATCGACAGTGATTTCATCGAATCATGACGTACCTTTTAATGAAATATGTGATGCTAACCGCATTAGCTTTCTTGTCTTCGCAGGTCTTTTGATTTCCTACACACAAGTATATGCATCGTGCACGACTCCTTATTATATCATGTAATAACGTTCATGCAATTTGATGATTAACCTTTAGCCTGATATGGGTGGATGAGTGAATACCTATGCAAACAGTTTGGATCCAAATGAGACGCCTGAGTGACTCCAAACTGTTTGATACCATGATTGCATTTTGGTAGTCAAGTTGATTGTAGCTTGAAATTTGAACATGTAGTAGGTAAAAAGTTCTGTAAAAATAATTTGTTCCGCAGGTTAAAGGTTAAACATGGATACAATATGACAAAGATATTGTTTTTGTATCAGTTTCTTTTTATACGCCCGTTTGAAAAAACGGGACGTATGGAATGGCGCTGTCTGACCGTCCATCTGTCTGTCTGTCCGTCTGTCTGCAACATCTCTAACTCAAGTTCCATTTGATGGATCCTTCCCAAATTTAATCACAATGTTTATATGGACATGGTACAGTAGCATACCCAGTCTCGGTACTTATATCCAAGGTCAATGTCACTTAATTGGACTTAGAAACTTGCGTTTAGCAAAAATGTTAACCTGTCTGCCTGTCTGTAACATCTCTAACGCAAATTCTGCTTGGTGGATCCTTCTTAAAGTTCACCACAATGTTTATCTGGACATGCTACAGTAGCATGGATGTTTCGCAGTACGTTTATCCAAGGTCAATGTCGCACAAATGGACTTAGAATTTGCGTTTAGCATTTGCGTTAAGCAAAAATGTTAACCTCAATTTATGTGGAACACATGTTTGTAAGTCCACATAATTACATAACCCTTTGCGATAAAGCTTTAAAACTTAAAACTACTTGTTCCCCATCACAACCTCCAACTGTATGCAAAAGTACATAACTCTGTCAAGCATTTTGACAGATTTATGGACCTTTTTAACTTAGAATTTTTGGTTACGGTTTTTGTTAAAGTCAACTTATTTATATAACCCTTTGATGTAAAGCTTTGAAACTTGGAACACTTGTTCACCATCACAAGCTTCACCTGACGGCAAGAGTACATAACAGAAGTATGGCCCTTTTCAACTAAGAAGTTTTGTTAAAGTCTATTTATTTACATAACCCTTTGAGATAAAGCATTGAAACTTAGTCGCACAATTGGACTTAGAATTTGTGTTTAGCATTTGCGTTTAGCGTTTGCGTTTAGCAAACAAATTAACCTGAGTTTATGTTGAACAAGACCACGACGTGCGTATATTGTGCCCACTGGCACTCTTGTTTCATTCTCTCAACAGCCGTGATCTTAAGGAAGAACTTAACATGATAGAAACAATAATACCATTCGATCTGTGTCCTTGTATGTCTGTTTTGTGAAAGTTGTTTTCGCTGAACAACAATTGTATTACTGAAAACATTTCCCCCATAGCACAGTAAAGTGGTTATATTGGTATCAGCATGTTAGTGCATTGCAGTGTTTACAACATAACAAACATGTATCACAGTCACGCAAACCGTTCTACAAGTCAACCATGCTAACACATTGAACTATGCCATATTGTGGTCTAAGCAAAGCTATGAAATACATTTGCGGTAGAAATCTGAGCATTTGTTGCAAATATTGTAGTTTGTTTCAATTATGATAGAAGATTTCGAAAACCCAGTGTCAGAGTGACAAGTAATGTAAATTGAATTGGATCATGATGAGGCATCGAATAACTCGAAGTCTTATGTAGGTCCAAACTACAGTGAAACCTCTCTATAACGGCCACTTAATTGTGTTAATTAGTTGGTATTTAGGGCAGGTGGCTGCTTAAAGCAAAGTGAAGGTAAAACAGAACGCTCCTATAGGAGCGTTCTGTTTTACTTTCACTCTGCTTTAAGTAGCCACCTGCCTTTAACACAAAATAGTTGATGTAATTTAGTGGCTGTTATAGAGAGGTTTTACTGTATTTGCAAACTTATCCTGAATTGCTAGTAGAGTGTCGAATGTTAAATGATTATAATAGAACATTCGTTCATAATAGAACATTCGTTTATTGGACACATGAGTATTACAAAGCAGGTGGTTGCTTAATGCAGTTTTAAGTAATGCAACAAGCTCCTTTCTGTATTACTTTTGACCTACATTAAGTCATCAATTGCCTTACAGACTGACTGACCCAATACTAGAGCTCTGTGTGAGGACGGCTTAAGACAGGTCCTACTGTACACATGTTTGTTTTAGGAAAACGTTTTTGTGATACTGATATTACCATGCTAATCAGAAATATGACAAACCACTAACGAAACATTGAGAAATGACTCTATAAATGTACAGTAAAACCTCTCTATAACGACCACTAAATTGTGTTAATTAGTGTAGTATTTTGGGCAGGTGGTTGCTTAAAGCAAGGTGAAAGTAAAACAAAACGCTCCTATATACTTTCACCTTGCTTTAAGCATCCACCTGCCTTTTAACACAAAATACTTGATGTAATTTAATAGTCGTTATAGAGAGGTTTTACTGTATATACATTTGTACCTTTGTACATTTGTACATTAATGATAAGCATTATATTGTATTTAGTATCATCACTCCACCAACAGCGTGAACATGTTACATGCAAGATCAATCATTACATCTGAATCTAGCAGGATATATGCCTGTATTATCAAACGCACTGAGTCCGTTTTAAGTTTTGTACTATTGACGGACAAAACCAAAGCGAAAATTAAATAGGTTTATGATAGAAACGAGGCTTAATCTATAATGCGACACATGGAAAGGTATATTTCCCATTTATTCGATGAAGTTTATTTTTATTATCCTACGAAGGGCGCTAGTGATACTTGTGAAAACAGTGGGAAGTAATCCTCGATAATATTAGGCGTAATATGTTTATAACCCTTTCACCACCGAGGCATTATCATCTGGTTCCAGTTTGTCGTCTGCCTCTAGTTCTCGAGTCTACGATGTCATCATGTTTTGATCTGATGAGACGTCGAGTTGCTCGTCCTCTTTCACGGATTTAGATTATTTGCCCGTGATAGGACAGACTCTGGCTTTATGGAATTCTTCTTAAATATTGTACTAAAATGTTACAGAGTTTAAAAGCTGTAAGCAAAGAACATCACACTGAAATGAAATATTTTGATATTACAAATCAATATGATATGTCATTCAGTCTCTGTTAGAATATCAGACTCTAAAACAACAAAGAATTACTCGCATGTAAGACAGTTTAAGATACTATTATACTTAAAATACTTAAAATCTAGTTATTTTACAAATTGGATTATGTTCACTGTCGTGACAAATCATATTGACTTTTCGACATATTGAATGGCTAAATATTCGTATTTGAAACAAGACATTAAAATTAATTGTATGGAAAGCAACCTTGGCGTATACGATAAAACAGATAAATGCGCTGATAGGTTCACAAACATGGTTATAACTCCAGGCTCAGTAGTAAATCATCATCAAGTAATTCAATGATCTGGCAAGGATCTGGCAAGGCATTTGTCATCTTCATTTTCCAAGAATAGATAAACTGTCAGTTTACACGCAAACAGAGTATCTTGACTATGGTCATTGAACTATTCACATACCAAACATAGACCAGAGAAGCTTTATTGGCGTCAAGAATAAGTATGGTTCTGCTGTGTAGAAATCTAATAATAATCGACATTCTGTTATCTTTATATCAGTTTACGATTGACCAGACACAAATAATTGACTGGCATTTGGAATCTTTAGTGATAATCATGAAGTCAAAATGTTCTCTAGGATAATGCACGTATATACTTAACCCCAAGTACATGAATATAAACCATATAAAACATTACAATCACTACACATCCTTATCAGGATAAAACTCAATTTGTCCCATTTTACTCACACAAACTTGTCCAAATTGAAGTGTAGAACCAATCCATATTCCAGTGGGTGGGTGTTGATGAGGAAATACATACTGATGAATACAGTACAGACCCTGTTGAAAACAAGTGGTATTCTTCAGGAAGCTTCTGATCTTGACTAACGCTGATTGCCTATGTCCCATTATTTGGCGTGTATGTATTACTGTTACAAGGTTGGTCTAAAGTGTTGGTAAATATTAACTGTTTATGCAGAACCGGCTAAATAATTATATGTCTTGCCGTTCAAAGAGAACATTCAATTTATTGAAATCATTTGATGTCCTGGCCGCTAATTTTGAGAAAATGGACGGAACCCTTGTTATAAGATTTAAAGCCGTGGATATCTTTGCATAGCTATTTAAAACGTAGGTACAGTAGTGTTACGCTAAGCCCAGTATATGATTGATGTTTCTATCATTGGAAATATTATACATTACTGAATATTTGCTCATGTGAAGAAACCTTTATCCGATCAATATTTATATAAATCTGTAAACTGTAATTGTTTACTACATCACACAAGAAGCACTAAATATGGAATGTGTGGCTAGTACAAATGTAACACACAAAACTGAAGATACGTTTGGATTTCTATACTAACATTTAAATTGCTTCAATGCAGGATATATCTATCAATTATGGTTAACTGCATTACACAGTGATAGACATAACCAATAACAAAGCAAACACGGTTAGTATATCAGTAATATCAACTAAAATGTAAGGTATATTTCTTTTTTTTAAAATATCGGAGTAGAAATGTTTGGTGGTTATTACGTCATTTGATTGATGATATCACTTGTTTACTGTTTCATTTTATTTGAATATTAAGTCTTGACATCGTTACTCATGTTGTCTGAAGGGGGATTTTACTTTACACTTTTACTTAGATGAACGTCGGATAAGCGTGGGGTTACGTACCCGCAAACCTAGTGTAGGCCTCCAGTGACCTTTTCTCAGTCAGACTTTAATAGTTTACTGGGTTTGGCGTTTGCATTGAATATAGATTTTATTGCAAACATGCACTGGATAAGGTACTTTTGAGTTCGACTTGAATAGACTAAGTGTACATTTAATGACTACTACTTAAGTTTAACTAAACTATTTCGATCGCGCTGATAAGTCATGTTAAACCTATTTAACGTTAACTTGGTTTAAGACCCCAGTAGCCATTTTTGCTACTAACCGTTCCAAGGCGGTACTCCTACTTTCACCCTATGGTCTAGTTTGTTATAGTTAACCCTTTCGCTGCCAAACTCTGTCGTCTGTTAACTTAGTCGTCTGCTACAAATTTTCATTTTTTGATTGTCTTCATTTTTGTTTCAAAAACATAGTAACAGTAACAAACAGTTTGGATCCTGATGAGTTACTCAGCGTCTCATCTGAAATCCAAACTGTTTGCATAGGTAATCACAGATCCGGCATTGGCAGCGAAAGGGTTAATGTTTTATGTCTGACTGTGCGTACCGCCACGTATTGTCTTGTGATTGTGTCTTTCCTTGTTTGATGATGTTTGGTGTCGAGCCCTTTTGTGTTTGGCTATCCTTGTTGGATTGTTTTTTCAACATATGCATCATTGAAGGTATTGACTATTCCATTGTTTGGTCCGAACACTACACAATTGTACAAATATCCTATATAAAACGTTGGTATAAAACGATAATTTGATTCGTGAATGGCAGAACAGCGAACTTGGGAGTTTTGTTTTACATTTGTTATGTTGATTTTTCTAAATGTTTAGAATTATGCAAATCTAAAGGTAAATTAACATGTTATGTATGTATAATGCAATGCCCTTTTTTATAAAACGTATCGAGCTCGCACATGGAATATGGATGGATAATGAAGTTAAGGCTTTGCTTTCCAAATATGTTGATGAATATCATTGTATTACCTGTGCTTAGGATCAATAGACGCCTGACTACACAATGATATAGATCACTGTTTTTTTGTTTGCTAAATATATACCAAGTAGTGAAATAACATTTGCTGTGTAAGCATTATTTCACGAATAAGCCATAACATCAGTAAGTACATTTCGCTATAATGTTTCTGACTGTATTGAGAATACAATTTGTGCTCAAGTTGTCGAAGTCAGGTCTTCAAAAATATTCTATTTGAAAATATTTTACGATATTTAGACCTACCCTCACTTAAAATATTTTGTCTAAGTGTACCTTGTTTGCTTTTGACCTACATTCAATTTTAGCTGTGCTGTGATTGTTCGCGACACAGGAGACAACTATACCATTGACCAATTTAGTGCTGGACGCGTGCGTACTGGCCTTTGCAAACAGTGTGGCCCCAACTCAGAGGGATTCTAGGGGAGTCCACTGATCAGGGGCTGCAAACGTTTACTTTCAAAACCCTCTTGCAAATTCTATTATTTGATATTGAATGGAGTATGTCATTAAACAGTGGTGGACCATAATATTGTGACAAATCAGCATTCAAAGTGTTAACATACACACTGCGCTCGTTATACTACTTCACTATCGTAAAACCCTACAATTTGGTATTGTCTGCATCAGTAACTGCTCCCACTGGCATACAGAGCTTGCAAATAATGTGTGCAAAACAGAATCAGTTGCATGAATCATATCCCGTAACGGCTATTAGCGTCAGGATGTAGTCTGACCATTTGACCTTATAGAAAATGTCCACCATACAGTCAAACCTCTCTAAACTGCAATTCTAGTAGAGAAGGATTTAGATACTTTTAGGCAGGTGACTGCTGAAAATGCAGGATGAAAGTCATGCAGACAGCTCCCTACTGTATACATCTAGTTATAGTATGGGTTTCGTTTGGTGGTATAAACGGTACGATACATTACTGTAAACTCTGGCCCTTTATTGCTCTGAATATGTACCTATAATATGTACCTATAATATGTACCTATAATATGTACCTATAAATGATAGTTGAATGCTTTCTCTGATACAAACGAAGGTATTGAAACAAATATAAAAGGAATTTCTGTCACTTGGCTGTTGCTATTATAAAGGATAACGTTTTTGGGAAACACACCACCATGCCAGTTTGAACTACTAGAATATGCATTACACTTCTGGTAATTGTACAACATTCTTAATGCATACTTCTACCAGCTTTTCCTTCTACAGGAATATGCAGGGCCCTAATAATAAGGTACATCAAAATCACTGATCAAATTGTCACTGATCAAATTTCTGAAAGTACAAATTTAAGCTGTCACGGCAACTAATTTTAACTACACCCCTTTACTCTATAAATATGCCATTCTGCACCTTTACAAACAGAGTAGACCCAGATTAGACTGTTATTACATGGTGATTGATCTGCTGTTTGCTTATGAAATAATAATTATATGATATCATAATACAGCTATAATTCACGATAGAGTTTCTGTCATTATATCTTACATGAATATTCATGAAGTAAATGGTCAATGCTTTTTATGTCCAAATCTGATGCAAAACAGAGGCACAGCGCTAAATTTATGCAAAGGCTACCTAGCTATAATAATCTATACTACCCCCCCCCCCACACACACACACATACACACACACATATACTTGAACACACACACACTAATAAATAAACAAATGATGATAGATCGATCGATCTTATTATGAAAATACATTAATGAATAAATAATAACCCCAATCCCATACACAAACACATTTTTAGTAATTAATTCTTACACATACAAAGTTCAGCACCCTACATTTATTTCGAGAAACAAAACTAGTCTGCTTACTAATTGAAGGTTGATTTGTGTCATTTTCAATCAGATCTCTACATATAATTACAGAAACTCATCAAATTCAGAACTAGAGCCTGAAGTAGAGCGGGCGTTTTTGGAAGACATTTCAATGAATACCTACTTTCGCTTTTACAACACAAAAGTCGAGCAAATGATGCAGTGCCATCGGCCTCATGATAAATTGAGAAGAGGCACTATTTTACAATGTAATTGACTGTGGAAGATTGAATATGTGTTGAACACCTTCTATAGGCAATACTTACTTTGATCAGACGATAGAACCCCGTGCTTTAATGGTTTGAAGGCTATATCTGATAAAAGTTCCGTTGAGGCTGGCTGCCATTTTCATAACACCATTGCGTGATATATGGGAATTCCGAATTTCATCGGTTGTTAATTTTAGATTAGTTTACCTTGTCTTTCATGAAACGTCCTCTAGTGGCTAATTTAAATACGGGACAAACGGAAATTTCCGAATACGACACAAAAGGCAGATTGATTGGCTAGACATGTAGGTTGTATTATTAAAACAAGACGAGTGTTTACAAAATGCAATCGGAAAACTCGGTTATATTCGTGCTGCTTTCGAAACGCCAAAGTGTTGCGAAAACAAAAGTAAAGTACCTAGTTATAGTTTACTCTCAGTCCGAATGACCGTTCAGTCGACTGTACATTTACAAAAGTAAAAATATTCTTTCGCGTTTTCTTTGGAGTTTATTCAATCTAAGTTTTAAACTAGTGCAGAATTTAAAACTATTTTGTCTTGCTCAGTTTCACTAGAAATAGTGAACTCATTGCCGTAAAAGCTTGATTGGTCGCTAAATTACATTCTCCGAAACCAATAAAAATAATCTAAATAATGCAAATGACGTCATTATTTCTGACATAAATATTCATAGAATAAATTGTTAGTTAATGTATTACCAACCAGTTAAATATTTGAAAATTGTAAAAGTACCAGTAGGTTCAAAAACATGATCTGCCTTCAACAAGGATCACATTGTTTATAGAGTATGTATCATTATCATTATAATGTAAAGTTTTATTTATATGATATCTTACTGTATTTCCTTTGAACTTTTTGCAGTTGTTTTAGTCTCAGACTACAGTCTGACTTATTGATTCTTATAACAACAGTTTTTCTAACATTTGCATGACATAAATTTCCCCGAAGCTACCTTTTCCTTAGAAAACCGCCTGATATTTGCATTAACTTCTGCTATAAAAGCTCCCATTGGCGTCTATCACTTTTTTCTATATATTTAGAATTGTTTTGTTACGACAAAATATACCCCGTGGCGTCGATCGCCATTGTTAGTAGACAGAACGAGAAAATAATGTCTACAGAGTGTAGTTACTCTTATGGCAAAACACGTGCGACGGATTAATAGGTCAGTTGTGTTATATTGAACTGAAAACTGAAGATTTAAAACGTTATTAACAATTATACCTACTCTGCACGGTCACAAGCCTATGTGTTTAATATAATGATACATACTTCTTAGGAAAGTAGTGATAATAATTATAGTAAATTACTTTTGAGCAACATTTCAAACGCGATTGGAACATTTCAGACACTAACAATGGATGTCACTCAGCATTAAAATTTTGTTAAAATATATAAGTTCGAACATTCAGAATGGGTATGTGACTGAGACATAAAGGTTTTAGGTTTGTCCACAGAAACAGTAAAACAGTATGCTTGACCAAATTGTTATTAGAAAAGCTAAAGTTTAAGGAAAGATACATTAAAACAAAAGGTTACACGTGTGTTGTAATAACATATATCATAATGGTTCCTGATCAGTATCTCAGTCTCATTTAGTCTCTTTGCAACATTGCTTGTATCTGCAAGCATCTTAGGTCGAAATGGGACGCCAAGAAAACCATGCTTGCAACTCTGGTAAACGTTTCTCAAACGTTTGAATAAAGTGGACGAAAACCCTGCAACAAATAGGATTTGTGGTTATCCGAATATTCTTTAAAATATATCGAAAACATCACAGAGGTCCACATGAGATGCGTTACTTTAAATGTTTTGAAGAATAGCTCTTCTATTTCTCCGTCAAACCATATACAGTAGCACCCTTCTAAAATCAGTATAAATAATGATCTTTCAGACAGGAGGCAGTTTAATGCAGGTCGAAAGTCATGCAGAAAGCTCATCTATGAGCTTTCTGCATGACTTTCATCCTGCATTAAGCTGCGACCTGCCTCAAGGTATCTAAATTCTTCTCGACTAGAATTCCAGTTTAGAGGGGTTTAACTGTACTCTGACCACTCTTTAGAGTCGTCTCTACAAGACAATTCTAAAGAGTGGGTTAGTGGAGAGATGGCTAGTAATCATGACACATGTTTTTAGTATTTGGGTAGGCACCTATATCTGTAGCTCTGGCATTATCGTTGAGAGAACATTGATATGATTGTTAATCACGCATTGAATTATGTAATAAGTGATGCAGAAAACACGGACATTACACTGACTGATCGAACAAAACGATTACACCGACTGATCAAACAAAACGAATGAACGATGAAATTAATGTATAAACAAGCGAGCCATGACGGCGCTGTATTGCTCATCTACCCCCAATATAATTCATTGCATGCATATCAATATAGTTACATACGATGTAGGAATTGCAAGGGCTCGAATAATGTTAGCAGAAGACCATCTAAGGAATGTTCCTCCTAATAGATCGAAATCCTCTCCATTCAATAATATGTACGGTACGACATATTTAAACAGGGCGTTAAATGTAGTATAAATATCGGTCTTGGAGACAGATGACAGCTTAACGCAGTGCGAAAGTCATGCAGGAAGCTCCTCTATGAAATTTCTGTTCGGTTTTCGCCCTGTATTAAGCAGTCACCTACCTAAAAGTATCTATTTTTTCTCTACTAGAATTCCGTTTCGGAGAGGTTTTACTGTGAAGAATGTTGTCTTTTCTCTAGCAGACAGTAGCTGGCAAAAATGGAATAGCATCCCTATAGGTTTTGATAAAGCCTGGTACTGAAATATGGCTTGTACTTTCAGAAAAAAACATGCGTGCTCTTTGTATATAAAACACGGGTTCGTATGTGTATTGACTATTGAAATCACGAATATTTCTGCAAAATTATATGAAGACCATTCTGGATATACATATAGATTGAAACAGTACAGATGGACATCTTAGTAATATCCCTTCAAATTTACATGGAATTCCAGCCATGCTTACATTCCATTGAATTCAAGCCATGTCGAAACAAACCTTAGTATCATATAAAAATGTAGACCCAGATCAGCCGCCAGCGATGACGAGGTGATTGATCGAGGTCTGCATATACAATACATCAAACAGAATCACTCCTTATCAGATGTTGTATATGTTTGGTATGCATCATTGAGACTAACAAATGTCACACGTTTGTAAAAGTTTGGCGTACACAGCACATGCCGTTTACTTCCCTTGTATATCTACATCTAAACGGCCATGATTTCAGCAATGTATTTCATTATTTAACCCTCATCATGCTCGATGCGATCTGGCTCGTATTTGGTTGAATCCAGATGAGAAGCCGAGTAACCCAGCATCTCATTTGGGTCCATGCTTATAAAGCTTTTTAGTTGAGTCCGAGCTTGTTCTCAAGCTTTTGATTGGTCAGATTTAGGTTCTCAAGCTTTTGATTGGTCAGATTTGAGCCAAAGGCTAAAATCTGACCAATCAAAAACTTGAGAACTCAAATCTGACCAATCAAAAGCTTTATAAGCATGGACCCAGGACATAATCAGTTTGACACTCGGTCAACAATTTCTCAAATACTTCTGTGAATCAGAAGTAAGTAAACAAATGCAACAAATCAGAGGTGTGGCAGAAATATTTTTTCCAGCACGATAATGGTTATATTTAATCATTTGTACATTGGTTGTATTGTCGTAATGTACAGTATGGTAATCAAACTACAACAAAGGGAGAACTGGAAAACGAATGAGAATAAGAATTGTTTATATGTCTGGAATGAATGCCCGGTCGAAGGCACAAAGGAAATTAGCCCTTTGAATTCTGGACATACATGAACTGTCATTTGTATACAGTGTAGATCCCGATCAGAGCGCTCCTAGATAAGCCCCCTGATCAGGTCTGCTATTTCTCTTATTCAGAATCCTCGAGCAAGTTGAATCCTTTCATACTGAGCGGAGTCTTCATTTAAACACTGATGAGTTGCTCCACTAATAGCGTTGAAATAGATATATAATGTATACGGTCAAACCTATCTGAACCGGACGTTAAATGTAGTATAAATATCGGTCTTGGAGACAGGCGGCAGCTTAATGCAGGCAGAAAACTCCTCTATTAGCTTTATGTTTGACTTTCACTTTGCATTAAGCATCCACCTGCCTAAAAGTATATAAAAAGTCTACTAGAATTCCTGTTCAGAGGTGTTTTGCTGTAGTCTGATGACAAGGCAATGAGTGCTTATACTTTAACTACTACTGTCAAATGTACCCGATTCGTTTTATGTTTCGGTATTAACAAATCACACGACAGGATCATCAAGTTCAAATGTTTAAGTTACGTTTGTGTGTATTTCGTTTACGAGCGATATAAAAGCACACTTATCCATCCAATTGCGCTCGCAAATGTCATGGTACAATGCATCTTCAGCATTAATCAATTTAAGCATTATGTTCTAAGCGCACTAACCAAATATGTATTTTGACCCATACCATTCTAAACTGAATGGTCTTCATCATCTGATTTGTAACGCAAACAATACAAACCCTGATCTCACGTGGTCTTCAGAAGCCCTCTGTGCTGAATCTACACTTATCACATGGTATTGTGAAGCCATCTGAGAGCTGAGTCTACACTAATTGCCTATGTTGCGTTTCAGGGACACTACGTATGAATGGCCGATCAACGTTTTTAACATCATTATCGTCACCATCAGCCGCAGCAGCACCATCATCACCACCGTCATTCCTCCTCATCATCATCATCAGCAGCAGCATCATCATCATCATTATCATCACCACCATCATCATCATCATCATACACAACGTCAAATGAAAATCAGACAAAATAGTGCAAGTTAACTTAAAATGCGGCTTAATGGGTAGACATCTCGTGTTCACTGTCCATTTACTGTAAAATGAACCTTCTTAATTGTATCATACTTTAATCCTTTAGTCATTATGTTGGTATATTTAACACTTTACTCCATAAGTACGTCTTTCTACGCCATTACAAACAGCGTAGACCCAGATCAGACGGCTCCTGTAGGAGCTGTCTGCTCAGGGTCTGCTATATTTGCTTATGATCTAAAATAGATTTTATTCTACTATGGCCAAACTATGCGGTGTTTGTTCTAAAGGTTGACTTGTACGTACATGTAACACTGACTGAAACAATATTTACGCGAAAATCATAGCATTCCTTTATTCAAATTGTACATGTAACGGTGGTACCTCTTAATGTATTGGATAAAGTGTAAATAACGAATCCATGTTTTCTTTGAAAATAAAACCCCGTCATGTCTTTATAAACATTCAAATTATGGGTATAGAATGATCGCAAAATTAATATGTCATTCAGTAATAGTCTTGACACACCGGACTGATCAGCTCAGTAGTTGAAGCAACCTCTTCGGGATTGAACAGTCTGATCTGGGTCTGCACTGTTTAAATAAGGCGATAAACGGCCCTTCTATTAGGCACATTTTGAACGGAACATCTCGACAATCAATATTGGTTTCAATGATTTTCACAGCAAAGAATCTCGAGGGCTTGGTGCAAAACTATTCTAACTCCTTCACTTTGTGAAGGAGTTAGAATAGTTTTGCACCAAGCCCTCGATCTGTAGAAACTCACCGAGACGAAACAGAAATATACCAATCGATAGTAGCAATTTGTTATATACAGCAGAATGTCTTTGTGCTTTCTTCAAGAAATATATGTTTTCTTCTCACGACAGTGTGAACAACTTTACTTACTCAAACTTGGTAAATGTTAGACAGAGACTATTAGTGGGAAACAGACGGGTTGTAATGAAACATGATGTACCATTCTGTTATTCGTAATTGTGCTAGAAATATGGTGTGCTAAAATTGTGTGGGAATTATCGTGAACAATATACAGTAAACTCCCTCTAAACTGAACGTTTTATTTGGTATAAATATTGGTATTTTGAGACAGGTGGCATCCTGAATTAAGCAACCACCTGCTAAAAAGTATCTAAATTCTTCTCTATGAGAACTCCGGTTTAAAGGGGTTGTATTGTATTGTTATGATTTTCAACAAAATATATTGGGTACATTAATATTGCTTCAAATAGACTTTACTAAAGGTTTGAATTTAAAACATAATTGTATCAGTTGGAATAAGTGTCAACATTTTATCTCTAAAGCGGAAGGTTCGTCTGCTGTATTAACCCTTCTCTTGCTGAATCTTAAAATGCATTTCTCCTTCTTTACCCATGCCCTGTTGTATAATTACATATATATTCACCGTGTACAAGTATTTCGCTGTGCAATTACTGCTGTGGAGTGCACTGTTTGCACAATCAACTTGTAAATAGTTCAGACCCTGATGAGACAGCTCCTGCAGGAGCTGTCTCCTCTGGGTCTTCACTATTTACAGGTAGGTATATTGACGTGAATAGCAAGCGAAGGGTTAAGAGTCTTTCCAAGTAAAATCTAGTCCTAATGTATTTGACCACGCGACCTCTTTGGCTTTGCTTATTAGGTTTGGTTATCAGACAAATAAAGCATGTATTACTTGCATGTAGACTTTAAGATTTAGTCTAGCCTGTTAACATTTAGCGCGCTGCAGGCGATACGACTGTAGTCTTCGCAACTAGTTTAGATGGAGATAAGTATCTAGGTAGAAAGGGCGTCTGATAAGAATTTGTTGAATACAAATTTGAATACCACGAGTTTTCAAAATGAAAGTACAATTATGAGTCTTGCAGGAAACACCACATACAGAACAAACAGCCACCCGAACAGCAACACAAGAAAACATAACAAATGTACATAGCTATCAAAAACATAAAGAGACGCACAAAGACAATATAAACATATAATAAGGGGAAGATGGAGGTACCGCATTGGAACGGTCAAAAGTTGACGAAAATAGTTACACAAATTAAAATAGTTACACAAATTAAGCATCATTATAAACATACGATTATATTACTTAATTGATAGTAGAGAAACAATCACTTTACCCTTTACTCCGTGAATAGTAATGTAAGAAATAACGAGCTCATGAATATTAATTAGATTAACTTTTATAATAGCACATGGACACAGAAATTTTTTGCCATAGCAGAAACTCTGGAATAATAATTATATTATACTATAAGCAACCAGAGCAGACTATGAGCCGTCTGGTGTGGGACCACTCTGTTTGCAAAAGTGTAGAAAGGTGTATTTATGGAGTAAAGGGCTAGGAAGAGTCAGGGGTTCTGTATCAAAATTAGTAAAAACATATTTCTTGTCTTTCGCTGACCATAGTCAAGTATAATTTAGGTTTCAGGTTCACACTCTATACATACCTTTTATCTATTTAGTGTACAGGGGTATTCTGGAAAGTTCGATTCTACATTAGTTTAATCAATATATTTACGGCAGTATGCCTATGCCGAAGAGTGAGCGGGTAACATAAGATCATGTGTAATAATATTATGGTTTTGACATGATGATACAATTTGCGGAAAATAGAAATAGCAGTAGTTTCGGTTCAGGGTGAGAACACTTTATTCGTTGTATTTCGACTCGAGATGTTTCTAAAACGAAGTAACCATGTGTCCATACACTGAAATAAATATATACTAACATATATAATAGCCATAATATCAATATAATTGCCTGATTATTAATGAGGTAAATGTTTAACAAAAGCCAAATAATATCAAACATGTGTTCGATTGGGTCTTATTTCAATTTGTGTTTTGTATGGGATTTTAATTGTGTTTGTTTCATCAGGCAAAATAGTGTGTGTATCTGTTTGTTCGTTCAGGACATCATAGCGTTTTATGTACCATGACCCTTAACCTACTGGTCCTTGAACCCTTCGCTTGCTATTCACGTCAATATACCTACCTGTAAATAGTGAAGACCCAGATGAGACAGCTCCTGCAGGAGCTGTCTCATTAGGGTCTGCACTATTTACAATTTGATTTTGCAACCAGTGCACTCCACAGCAGTAATTGCACAGCGAAATACTTGTACACAGTGAAGATATATGTAATTATACAACAGGGCATGGGTAAAGAAGGAGAAATGTATTTTAAAATTCAGCAAGAGAAGGGTTAATTGTTAATGTATAAGTACATCGACTTCAGTGAATGATTTTTCACAATTGTATCTAAGGAATATGTATTATATTCAGAAAGGTATTACCCCGAGATAAGTTCTTCTATGACATGAGCACTGTTCGCACCGAGCCTTGGACAGGATTTCAAAAGATAATAAATGAATCCTCACGAAAACAGTGCATACAAACAGATTTAGCCTGTTTGGTAGACATTCTTGATTGGCGTCACGAAAGCGATCCACACAGAGACATGATTTAATCTTCAAACAGGGCCGCGTCAGACTGACCAACGTATTGGTACACATGGCCGCCTGAACTGTTTTACAGAGGTTGTTAACCCTCGTTGAATTGCCTCTGTTATCAGGGAAAACCGTTTGGTCAGGGTTAGATTGAAGACTACTATCTGCTACTGTTTAACATTTTACTCCATAGATATGCATGTCAGAATTAATGCTTTATGCGTATTAATGCATCTTTAACAAGGTAAATGTTTGGTTTTACTTTTGAGTCTGTGTGTAGACTGCAGTATTTAGCACATGTATTGCTGCAGCTAACGTTAATTGTTGTAAACTACAATTGTAAAATAGAGTTTCTTGTCTCTTGTGTTGAAATGAGATTTGCTAATGGGTTTGATATATGCGCTCTTTGGAAACAATTTGCAAATAGACCAAATAGATCAATGAATCGACCTAAACAATCAACGTTAAATGCCCGATACCGTTGACATGTGTTATTCAAACGTTTGAACAATTGTATCATGATATGAAATGTTTGCGTCAATGTAGGTTGTGCATGGTACGTGTAGATCTGATGAGTTCCCATGTGAGCAAATGTTATATCACGAAGGCCATTGATTGATTGTATAATTGAAAACTAGAAATGTATCAATAGGACACTGATGCCCCCACTTCAGATTTTTTTGTCACAGAAATTAAGGGCCATAATCATGTATGCAACGACTGAAGCAATTTACATGGCTATCAAACTTGACCCAAGATATAATGGCCACAAACATGTGTGTAATGTTTGATGAGGATTTGACAAATACTTTCCAAGAAAGAGGCCGGACAAGATATCTTTAAAGTAATGTTTGCAAAGGGCCGCAATTCCTAAACGACTGAAGCGATTTACATGGTTATCAATCTTTAACAAGATATAATGGCCACAAACATTTTTTTTAAAGTTTGGTCAGGACTGGTCATTGGCAAATACTTTCCAAGAAAGAGTCCGGACAAGATATTTTTAAAATCATTTTTGCAAAGAAAGAGCCGCAACTCCTAATCTACTGTAGCGATTTACATGGTTATCGAACTTCACCAAGATATCATAGCCACAAACATGTGTGTAAAGTTTGGTGTGGATTGGACAAATACTTTCTAAGAAAGAGCCCGGGCAAATTCTAGATGTGCGTACGGACGAACGGACCTACGGACGGACGGACGGATTAACGTACAAGGGCAACCCTATATGCCACCACTACGTGGGGCATAATGAAAACAGGAATGTTGACTAGGTGCAAAACGCCTTACCGTAAAGTGAATATTATCGGTTAGTCTGTGGCTATGGCATTAGTCCTTTCCCTCATAGGCTATTTTTAGATTTAACCACTTTGAATAAATCTACCCAAAAGGAGCATTAACTAGAAAATGCATATTTTAGAAGTTTTTAGTTTGAGACCATAGTGATAAATAGAGCATTTTGCTCCTATAGGAGCAAATGCTCTATTTATCACAATTGTTTCAACAGATGACTTTTACAGAGGCGTATTTATGGAGGAAATGGCTAATTAAACACGATAATTTGCATTTTAAGGCACTGCACTGCGACACTGAAAGGGTCACGTAACTCAAACTCATTCAAAACAAAAGGCAAAAGGTGACGCCATAACAAACCTTAAACACTTATATTTATAAATCATACGAATTTGACGACGGTTAACGAAACATAAATGTTATACCGCATACGTAATGACGGAATATCAAAGTGCATTTGTATAATAAAGAAGAGGTCTGAGCACTCCAAATATATTAAGATTTAGCTATTTAAAGCTCATAATAGTTAAGAACTATTGGTACCTGAATTTATATGGGTTTTCTAGACATTCTCATCGTCGATAAACAGTCAATTGCATATGCACTCGCTTATACAGATTCATAAAGCCATTCTAAGCTTTAAAATGATTTCCATAATTTGCCGATGGAAAACACACCAAATGCGCATCTAGTTTAAGAACAAATAATATTCGGAACTGTGTGTTTTGATATGCGCTGTGTTTTCTTACATGTAATTTTACATTTCTGTATTTCTGTTTGATCGAAGTAAAGTCATACCTCGGTACGAAAATACTACAGCTAAACGTAAGTTACCACTAAACCGCAATTTCACCCATTACTCCGTGAATATTCATGCAAGAAATAATGACACCATGAATATTAGAATAATTGTTATACTATCACATGGACATGGGAATGATTAGCCACGTCCGATATTATAGAATCATATCTATATTTTATCATAGATAAACAAAGCAGACCCTAATCAGAGGTTCCTACAGGAACCGTCTAATCTGGGTCTACTCTGTTTGAAAAGGCATATAATGGGGTGTTTGTGAAGAAAATGGTTAAACAGTTCTGTTGAATATGGTTTACATGTAAGAAATGACTTTAGAGATTTAGACCAATGCCATATTATGATTAACATAAAACACAATATTTATGGAGAGTACCATATGTTATTCCAGAAGGCCGACACTTATTCATTTTGGGTTACATTTACATATTTAGTTTGACCTACTTGTCAAACATGACGGATTGACACTATAGACATCATTTAACCTATTACCTCATAGGCTATTTTTAGACACAACCTCTTTGAATCAATCTACCGAAAAGGAGCATTAACTAGAGAAAAGGAAAAGTTTAGAATTGTGTAGTTTTGAAACCATTGTGATAAATAGAGCATTTGCTCCTATAGGAGCAAATTATCTATTTATCACAATGGTTTCACAAAGTGACTTTTACAGAGTCGTCAAAAGTCGTCAATATGAGGGAAAGGGTTAACCCTTTTCCTGGTGTATATTCATGTATGAAATAACGACGTCATGCATATTAATAAGATTGTTTTTTAAAACCATTACGGTATATGAGCACAGCAAATTTTACCTCAGGCAGAAGCTGTAGAATAAGAACTATACTACACCATAAGCAAACAGAGCATACCCTGATCAGATCACAGGGATAGGACACGTTTGAGTCAGTATATGTATATATAGAAAGAAGGGATCCGACTTCAAAAGTTATTTTCATTGAATATATTGCTGATATGTATGGCGTGACAAACGTTGCAATATTAACTTTTCATTTGATAAAAGATTTCTCATCCGATGTTGCGAAAACATTGTTCATTTGATGTTGCCAAACAATTTCTCATTCGATGTTTGAACATTTTTCATTGATAAAAAATTCTCATTTGATGATGCTAAAAAATTGTTCCTCTGATGTTGCGACAAACATTTCTCATTCGATGTTTGAACATTTTTCATTTTATAAAAATATTTCTCATTTGATGATGCGAAAATATTTTACATTCGATGTTGCGATTTTTTTTCATTCGATAATTTGCCTCATGGGATAGCCTGCTAGATAGAGTTGTAAGCTCGGATTTCATTGGAGGAACAAATCATACTAGCTAAAGGCATTGGTTACACACAAGTTTAATATGATAAAACAAGGTACTTTTGCAGGTCAGATTCTGTGGTCGAGTGGTCTAACGCGCTGTACGTTTACATAGAGCTAGATATTTACCTGCGCGCCGCCGGATCGAAACCCGACAGATGCGAAATATTTTTTATATATAATATAAGTATTTTATATCAAACACTCGAAGTTCTAAGCTACAACAGAACTGATATATCGCTTCTTTTCTCCCCCCCCCCCCGCTATTTCATTCCTCCCTACTAAGCCCCCTCCCACCCCGATATTAAAAACGGTCCTACGCCTATGTAACGTGCATAGAACTGGAGAAAAGTGAATTTGTTGAAAGTGTGTCGTTTTGAAACCATTGCTTTCAAAATGTGACTTTTACGGAGGCTCCAAAATGCGTCACTAGGAGGGAATGTATTAACGTGCATAGAAATGACGGAGACAGTAACTATATACAGAACATACTACATACCTATACTGGTAGATACATGCGTCTTTGAACTTGCAAGTTTAAATTTCAGAATGAAATCATCATCTATGAACTTTTTTATTGATGGAATGCATTGGAATGCTCATCGCTGAACAGTTCAGACTTGAATCTTCACGATCTGTCAGTTAAAGTCATATTCGATATATCCTGTCGTTTAGAGGCGTTTATATGAAAGAAACGACTATTTCACATACATATGAAAAAACTGTTGCACGGGATTCGTGAGAACTATTGTCAGTATTCTTAGCTGAGCAAAGCATATCAAAGGCGTCAACTCTGAAAAGTGCAAACCACTAGATCTGATGTTCATTGAACCCTTTCCCAGCTAGTCTGATTTGTTCGTCCAATGAAATCCGAGCTTACAATTCCATCTAGTAGCCTATCCCATGAGGCAATTTATCGAATAAAAAATATTTTCGCAACACCAAATGATTTTTTTTCATTCGATCATCAAATGAGAATTTTTTTATCAGATGAAAAATGTTCAAACGTCGAATAAAAATTTCTTTTGGCAACATCAAATGAGAATTTTTTTATCAAATGAAAAATTTTCAAACATCGAATAAGAAAAATAAAATTTTAATATTGCAACGTTTGTCACGCCATAGATATGAACGCCAAATTTTACTGTGTTTGACGTATAAGTAATCGTTTCAAGGCTGTCAACGGTTCGCAAGCAGGGACGAGGTCGTGTCCGACTAACGAATTTTAGCCATTTTTCTAATGTTTCTGGTGCCATGTTAAGCTTATCCCTAATTTGACCGGGAAAATCGTTGCATATTCGAATAAAACAATGTCTTCCCCCTTTCAGAATTTTTGCTTACGGAATAGCTTTTTTATCTCATCAAAATCGGTGCATTTCTTGCAGTGCAAAGGGTTTTAAGTAGAGGAGTGTGTAGTTTGGATCTTTTGAAGTCGGATCCCTTCTTTCTGTATATACATCTACTGACTCAAACGTGACTTACCCCTGTGGATCAGACGGCTCTTCTACTCTGTTTGCAGATGCGTGAAAATGAGCTTACATAAGGAAAATGGTTAATTCTTCAATACAGTACAACCCGTCTAAACGATCACTTAGTAAATACACATGTATGAATATGCAATAATGTATTCAAAAGCAGGTGGTTGTATAATGCATGACATAACTATCAGATAGAGAGAGCTCCTGTGGCCTTCTGCAGTTATGTCACCTGGGTTTAGGACCTCAAATTAAGTCTAGTTTAGTTGGTTGCTTTGGAGAGATTTTACAGTACAATAAATTCAGTTAACTTTCTCAGCACTGAATTAATCTGTCTTGTGTTAAAGAACGATATGACTGTAAATTGCAAACAGTTTGGATGCAGATGACCGCCGAGTAAATCGGCATCTCATAAGGATCCAATCTGTTTGCAACTTGGTCAATAGTAACGATCGGCTGAACGTGAAACTTGTAATAGATCATAGTTTTATCGGATGTGTCCTCTAAAGCGTGAGAATGGTGAATATACTTGGCGTTTCTCCCATCTTTGTTTTATTCAATCTAGTTCAAGTTGCCTCCACTATTCTTGAAACCAGTCACCACTCATTAGAATCGTCTTGAAGAGAGTGGTCACAACATAGGGTTTGGTGGAGAAAGGATTGTTTAAGTATTTGAGTACACATGGTTCTGTTGCTCTGATGTTATTGCGTGTACGAATTATGGCATCACAAAACATTTAAGTAAAAGTAACAAATCTAAAAGGTGTTCATGACATTGTTTAACATTGTAACCAGTACTTAAGACTTTGACGATATCAACCTAGCGCTTAACACGACAATAAGCTGTCAGTAGTATAAATAATATTTAGCATTTGTAACAATAACAACAGTGAAGCAGTTTTGTTCATGGTGCTCTATGATTTAAACTGCGTTTTGTTTGAAAATTGTGTTTATAAAGTCATTGTTAAAACTCAAGTATTAAAGTCTTGCTATTTATTTCCTTTATAGTTTTTAATATTTATCAAAGTAGGGGGATTTTTATAATACAATATGTGAGGGGCTTATCAAATTCGTTTATTAGCTTGCCTATTGCTTATAATGTGTACTTAATATGTGTGGTTATCTCGTGAGATACCGTGGTGCTTCTTTATAATTATACGGACGGGAATAATTACAGACAGAACGTGATTGGTATTATATTCTATGAGATTATAGCATGTATCAACCCTTCACATTCTAGGCGAGATCTGACTGGAAACTTGCAATAGCTTGGGTAGAGATGGGACGCCGAGTATGAAATGAATGAAAGACTTTAACGAGAGTAACTCAAATAGTCTGAAGACAAATCTTCCTTGAGGTCCTCGATTAAAAGAATCCCAAACATAGTACCAAACCATTAAACAAAGCAACAATTCAGTTACACAGTATATAGTGTCAAGATTCAAACTATCTGGCAGTCGGTCAATAGTTTGTGAAAGTTCTGAACGAACTGGATGTAAAGGCATATTGAAACAGACAAACGTGTAAATATGAGAGAAAGTAAACAACTCAATTATTTTAGCAGATGGATATATGAATGCAATTATACAGTTAAAAGTTTTCAATCCAACTAAAAGGCATTTTGTTCACATTCAACATTTCTTTGCGAGAAACGAGTCATTAATGTCCTTTGCAAACAGTGTAAACCCCGATGAGAGGGCTCCTGTAGACGAGGTCTGCACTGCGTGTCATGTTACATTTTTTAAGCATCCCTGAATATGCATGTTAAACATGCTATATACGGTCCATTTGGAAATACAGGATTAAACAGTTATCGGCATTAACGTTTCGTTTCGTAGTTTTAGATTTCGCTATCCTGGTGTAAGTATGATGCTTTATACACATAACATTTCGGTAAAGTACGGAAAAATGGATAATATATATGCTCCAATACCAAAATATCTGATAAAACCTGTTTGTGCATGTATTTTCAATCGGTTTATGTCGATGATGTTATGTACACATACCCGAGCTTGTCGAATATCTAAAGAATGATTAAACTATTGTAATGTAAACTGTCAGTGCCCGTATACTAACCCTTTTAATGTCGTCTGTTATACATTTTTCGTCTGCTTCTAGCTTTATAGTTGGCGTTTCTTCAACTCCTTAACACGATCAAACATAAAATCAAACAGTTGGGATCCTGATGAGACACCGAGTTAATCGGCGTCTCACCTGGATCCAAACTGTTTGCATATATGATACCACACACCCGTCTCCATTGCATTGAAGGGGTTTTTGTCATCTGATTATAACGTTTCCAGAAGCCGAGTTAGAAAATATTTTCCATATATGTCAATGAGTATTGGATTGTGTAACTACATGTATATGCACTGATTCAGGAACAAATTTCAAACGAAACTTCAATTCCTGAAATGATGTTGCATCATTATTTGACAGTATTGATACTTACAGTTCGGGACACCAACCACTTATGTCATCTGCAAACAGTGTAGACCAGACAAGACAGGTCTGCACTATTTGTCATGTTACATTTATCTTTAGAAGACGAAATACAATTAAGTTACCAACCTATTGTGCAGTTGGTTTGTCTATCGTAAACGTTGGCTATCGTATTGCTTCCTTAATTAGTATCACTTGTTTTGATTGCACCATGTCGATAATTGCTTAAATGTCATCATGTTTATCGTGACTCGCGTAAATCATAGTGTTCAGTAGAACCTGTCTTAAACGACCGTTTATTGACTGAAAATGGAAATGTTAAACAGAGGTTGGTTGCGCAATGCAGCAGAGACATCATGCAGAAAAATCCTTTAGAAATATGTTCCTGCATTAATCGACCTCCTGCTTTGACGACCCGTCATCAGAACAATCGTTAACTCTCCTTTAAGACAAGATGTGCTGTTACAGTACCTACAAAGCTAACAAGGAAGAAAATGTTGTGTTTTTGCGTCATTGGCCTTGTCAATATATACATAGACTTAAACTTTATTTGGACATTTGTACATTGGGACATTTTGTAAAACTATATTTGTAGACATATAGATTAAGGAAAGCATCACTCAAACAAAACAACGCCTCTTTAAAGAGGAAGTCCCTACAATGATCGCATATTTTCAATAATGTCATACAACTTCGTATTTGTTATGCTCGATTATTATTATGAAGGTTCCCAATTTGAACTTATATCGAAAAATGCCCCTGTGGTACAAATAAACCGATTTCATCAATGCTGATAATTTTTGTTCTACAACACAATATTATCGGCCTTTTCCGTTAAATTCTTCCGCGTTTTGCCGATGATCACCCGATCCCTCCATTGTTTACGTAATAGCTTTCTCGGAAGTGGTCGGAGAATCGCGAATAGGGCGAACCGTTACGAAACTAAAACTCAACCCGAATAAAACTGAAACATCGGGGAGTAAAACCGGGATCGGCGATATCAAACACATGGATGTTTTGTCATTATAAACGGTAATTGGATGGGGCTTTTTGCAATATACTACTTTTCAGCATATAAACAAATGAGTTTTGTATATTTTAAGTGTTTATGAAACGCGTCAAATGTAGGGACATCCCCTTAAAACTGTAATTGGACTGTACTCGTATTTAGAAGTTTGTAGTAACTCTTCAAGTATATTCGCTTGCACACTACGATGCAATGATATTTTGTATTGATTTGATGATGCAATACTTATTCGTTTACAACAGAGGACGTTTTAATATTTAAACAGTTATCATTTCACCTCACGATGGAATTCCCAAATGAAATGTATGCTTCGGAGACGGATTGGTTTTCAACTTATACTTGCAAAAACGAAACAAAACAACAGTTTTCAATCTTTTTAGAACAACTTATTTCTCTATGTGTATGGACTTTTAAGCCCGAGCGTATTCTAAATTAAGAGTATGACATATGCATTATAAAAGTATTTATGAAGGATTTCCGTTTAATTCTTTCAATGCCGATGCCGAAGTACGAGTATGTGATTACAGTTAAAATTAGTTTAGATTCAGATGAAAAGCCTTGTAGAAATACGTGGTAGTGAATAAGTTAAATGATGTTGACAAGCAGTGTATTTAATTATTTGTGTTTCCACCAATTACAAACATTTGATTAGAATTTTATTTTAGAATAAATGATACATTCTGTAGCGACGGACAAAATTAAGAGCCAGGCTGAAAGTATTTTTTCAGTCCCACATATACTATATGGACGGTGATGACATTTGTTGAAGGTAACATAATAATTGACAATTTAAACGAAACTTACCTGAAAGTTGAAGTTTGATGTTAATTTTGTTAGTCCCTATCTACCAGAATCACATGAGTGAGGAAATGCAATCACGTGACCAGAACCCTCAGATCTTTAGCGACAGGTATTAAATCGGATATGGAATTCGCTAAACATTGTAGACCCTGTTACTGGGAGGCCAGCGAAATGTTTGGGTGGGCATGTGATTCTGGTAGATAGGGACTAACACAATTAACATCAAACTTCAACTTTCAGGTAAGTTTCGTTTAATTTGTCAATTTTGTTAGCCCCATCTACCAATCAGAATCACCATGAGTTTTTAGAGTAAATAATTAGCGAATTTCAGCCAATTATTATGCCAGCTTACTGATATTTTAACGTCTGACGAAGGTAAGAAAAACATTACATCTCATTACTGAATGTATATACATACTATACTACACAAAACGTAAATATCCATTGTCTTTATGAAATTGAAACTGTGCATATTACAGTATTTGATATCAGATGTGTCACCACAGTTTGTTAATTTGTACATGTATTCAACACACATGTTGCAAAATCTGAATTGTTTGTGACGTTTCGTTTGTAAAATTTTCTAAATGAACAATCAGACTGCCACCCCGCAGTCCGTAACACAGTACCAATAGGAATTTTACAGGCGGCTGTACTGGTAGAAGCACTCCTGGTACTATGTGGCTTAAATATAGTCATGTCTATACCAGCCTCAATCAGTAGTTTTTTAATCCACTTTCCTATTGTTCCCTTAGTAACCCGTTGATGGGGTTTATTGTAACTGATAAACAGTTGTTTCTCACTGTCACGTAAGTTTCTCGTTTCTTCCAAGTATTCTGTTAATGTATTCACAACACATCTTCGTTTATCTGGGGCAAACTGTTGAATAAACAATTCGGAAAGGTGTGTTCCAGGTTTGCTGGTTTTTAATAAATCACCTATCCTAATTTTGACATATGCAGTACAAAGTTCAATGTTTTGAATATCAATGCAATGTAGTGTCTGGCTTCTTTGACCTGTAGTTAATGCAAGTAACGTAGTAAGTTTTAAAGTTAACTGTTTCAAACTTAACTTATTCTCAGTAGAGCTCATTTCCACAATGTAACGTAAAACAACACTGACGTCCCATGTACAATTGTACCTTGGTAACGTCGGTTTTTTATTGAACACTCCTTTCAAGAACGGTTTAATCAGTACATTGTTACTAACTTGAACACTACTTACAATATTAACAACACTCGATATTGCAGATTTGGCCGTATTAATTCCACTATACCCCAAACCGTTATTGTACAAGTCCGTTAAAAATGCGATAATAGGTGCTATAGTGGGACTAAATGGATCAGTCTCCCTAGCACTGCAAAATTGAAGCCACATGTTGAGGTATGTCCCATATTGACGTTTGGTACCCTCTTTCCAGGATGAGAGGATGAGATTGGCAGAGTCTGCTGATAAGCCTTTGTCACGGAGCTTTTCCCTGAGACTCTGAAAACTGCCAAAGACATTGTCTTCAACCGGTGCTTCGTCCCCTTTGGATGCCAAAGGGACTCGCTCACAGATGGGAGTACCCGCGGTTGATCTGCTACCATTCGCAGGAGCCGAGGAAACCAAGGTTGTGTTGAAAATAGAGGCGCTACTATTACAGCTTCGGCCTCGTCTTGTTCCAGTTTCTGAAGAATGTTTCCAAACACGCTGAAAGGGGGAAACATATAGGAATATTAAGTGAAACGCAGTTACTGCCAATGCCTCCGCAACAGGTGTATACTAAACATATGGTTTGATACGAAAATTGTATTTTGAAGCAAACATGTCGATGTTGCAGGGCCCAAAGACCTTCATGATCTCACAACTATGTTTTCATTGACCGACCATTCCATATCGTCATTTAACTTTTGCCTGCTTAGGGCATCAGCCATTGTATTTAACTTTCCAGGAATGTGATATACCGTGAGCCATAAATGACATTCAACACACCAAACCCACATTTCCTTGACTAGCCTGTTTACAACCTTAACATGCATTTGTGTTTAATATACGTATGTGTTTTTAACACTGACTAATGGACGTTCAAGAGGGTAAATCGGATATAGATGACTCTACTTTGGTTCTTTAACCATTTCCTTATTGAATATTCGCGTCCTAAATATTGAAACCATGCATAACACTTTGCCGATTGTTTATAATGCAGAGCTACAGATAACGGTGCGTACTCAAATACTAAAATCGTAATTTCTCCACCAAACCCTATGTTGTGACCACTCTTTAGAATCTAAAGAGTGGTCACAGCATAGAATTTGGTGGAGAAATAAAGAAGTTATACTTGGAAATGTGTCAATTTACGCATCATATCTGGAACTCTGTATATAATGGCATTATAAATCAGGGATTTGTTTTACCAAAGCAGAAACTGTAGAATCCGTTATTCATTGTCATGAGCAAACATAGCAGACCCAGTTAAGACGGCTCCTACAGAAACCTACCTGAAGTTTTGCAACAAATAAGTAAAGCAGTCGTAGCATTTAGTTATGTTTATATGACTATGAAGTGGTGTTAATATATGTTAATAGTATATGTATAACATATTATCAAACACTTTAAGAACAATGTTAACTACGTTATGTTTACAAAATTATTTGGCATTCCAATATAGGTTTGACTGTCTCGTTTCACTCTGCCGAAACGGATACCACAACAAAAGATTTAAAGTAAAGGTAAGCGTTATCTGAGTATGCCTATGAAAACAAACCACCACTCTGGCTGAATTCATTTTCGAGAATTATTTGACATAGCAATGTATGCCTCAACTAATTATAACTATGTATACAATCAAAATAAATGGAGTACACAATTGGTAGTGAGCAATTACCCATGAATACTTCTTCTTACGACACGTAGTTTTCTATGGGCTCCTAGACCATACGGTATAATGGTGTTTATAAGGTATCGAGTATGTTTACCGAGCACCGAGTATGCATTAAATAACAGTAGAACACTTTAAATGTGTTACTAACACAGCTAATGTATTATTGGTCTTCGATTGTAATGTTTATATTCAATCTTTTCATTTTCAGCGTAATCAGTTTTGTATACAAATACGCCTTAAATCTCTTTCTATTAATAAATGTTTTTTTCAATGGACCAAGAGTTGTACTTTCACCTTTAAAATCTGTTATCCAAAATGTTTCTTCTATTCGTAAACGGTCCTTATGCAGGCGACACAGAGTGTATCCAATTATCCAAAAGTGCTTTGCTAAGAGGTGCATATGTTGTAGTAACATTTCTTGTAATTCCACTATAAAATCTACAGTTAATGGTAGAACATTTAATGTCAAGATAAACTCAGACGTTGATTGTACTACTACTAACGTTATTTATGTTTTAACTTGAAACGCGCCTAGTTGCGGTATACAGTACGTAGGACAAACAGGACGTGCTTTGAAAACTCGATTTCGTGAGCATGCATATCAGTGTCGAAATCGTAAACTAAACAATTTTTTATACCAACACTTTCGGAAATCTGGCCATTCTTTTAAAGATGTTTTAGTACAAATTGTTGAGCATATAACATATGATAAGGAGGCGACTAGTAGCTTTAAATCGAAAGCTAGATTTATATCTGAATTAAAGTGGATCAAAAAATTGCAAACACCTTTTCCTTTAGGACTGAATGATAATATTTACCAGACTGGAAATATTTCAAAAGAACCAGATATAGATATTTTTTCAATTTTTTCTATTAGAAAACGCAAATCTCGATCGCATGGCATTCGCAAAAATGGTAATATTAAACGAAAATTTCGTTTGAAAATGACTCTTCTTGATCTACATACTTTACGCCTAACTTCGGGTAAACATGCCATGCTTTCTAGATTTTCCTCCTTATCTATATGTTCATTAAAAGAAATTGACGAGCAAGCCGATAAAATTATTTTTCGATCAGATCCTCTCATAGGAACGGCTAGTTTGATACAAAGCTTTACTCTACATGTTCTCAGACCGCACATCGACAAATTATCTGAACACCAAATATTCTTCTTGAAAATTCCTTTTATTAATAAAGGTATTGATTTTATTGACCTCCAAAGTATTTTTAGAGACAAAAATGTAATTGACACTATTCCTAAATACTTTAAAAATACAGAACCACCTATCATCTGCTACAAATATAACAAACCCATCAGAAATACAATTTTCAACTATAATAAAATTATGGCCGACCTTAATATTAATGATAATATTCCTGATAATTGAGATTGCGCCACCTCAAAATTTTGCTATTCTCCGGCTGGTCATGTGATTACTGGTACTTTTGAGATAATTAAAGATAAACGTCTACGATCTCTTTTGAATAAGGTCCCAAATATAGAATACCATCCTTGATAGATTTTAACTCTTGTCGAGTTCAGATTGCGGAGGCTTTACAAAAATTTAGTATTAAATGGTGTCGAAGAGAACATGTTGAGTCTAATGCCCTTTCTTGTTGGAATAAACTAATTTTTTATATAATTGATAAACGCATTTCCTTTTACAGCTCTAATAAACACCTTCTTCCACCTAAACCTAGAACTTCATTTAGACATCTTAAAAAGGGTTTACAGGATTTCCATTCAAAATACGTGTTTGTTCCTGCTGATAAGGCATCAAATAATGTGATTATTATTTGACGATTACATTATATCGATGTCTTGAAGCAGGAAATTATTAATACCAAGTCATACATTTCAGTTACCACTGACGAAAAGACCATCATTTCAGACCATGTCAAAAAGTGTGAACAATTTGGAACCGATATTAAAATTACACAACATAAACTTCCTACTATGTATTGGTTACCAAAACTACATACAAAACCATATAAAGCGCGTTTCATTGCAAATTCTAGTTCATGTACAACTACTAAATTGTCTATACTTTTGACTTCTTGTTTAACGAAGGTAAAGGAACATGTAAAATTTTACTGTGATAGGACTTATGAAAATTCTGGAATAAATCTCTTCTGGTCTATTAAGAACTCTTCAGAAGTCTTAAACAAACTTAAGAACAAAAGGTATCTTGCATCCACTGTAAGCACGTACGATTTTTCTACTCTGTACACAACTCTTCCTCATATTTTAATTAAGGATAAGCTTACTAACTTGATCCAGAAAGTATTTGCCCGAGAAAAAACATCATTCTTGGCATGTAATGCTGAAAAAGCTTTCTTTACTGACGAGCAAATGAAATATTACACCAATTGGACTTGCTCAGAAGTTTGCGAAGCACTAACCTTTCTTTTGGATAACATATTTGTACGTTATGGGAATGCTATATACCGTCAGGTAATTGGTATTCCCATGGGTACGAATTGTGCACCACTTGTCGCAGATTTGTTTTTGTACTGCTATGAGAGAGATTTCATGTTGAGTATGAATCCTCAATCACAAGAAGATGTTATAAAAGCCTTCAATGAAACTTGTCGATATTTGGATGATATTTTTAACTTAGATAACCCTTTCTTTGATGCTCTGATTCCTACAATTTATCCTAAAGAACTCAAATTGAATAAAGCTAACCCGTCCGACAATTATGCAGCGTTTCTTGACCTAGACCTTAAAATTAATAATGGAATGATTTCTTTTAAAATATATGACAAAAGAGATGATTTTGATTTTAATATTGTAAATTTTCCTCATCTTGACGGGGATGTTCCCCGTGCTCCATCTTACGGGGTTTATATATCTCAACTTATTCGTTTTGCTAGAGCTTGTTCATCTATTGACGATTTTAACAGTCGAAATCTCATTTTAACTGAAAAACTGCTTAAACAAGGATATAGATACCATAAACTAAGAAAAACTTTCTCTAAATTTTACTATCGAAATCTCTCGCTTATTGGCAAGTACAAATGTAATCTCAAGGTACTTTTGCGACACGGTATTTCACATCCTGAATTTTATGGTGATGTGATTTACAAACTTCGTAAAATTATTGGACATACCCATTTTCTCACTTTGTTCATCAAATATATAAAACAATTCATTAAAAAGGGATATGATCCTGTATTACTACAACATACTCCATGTTTGGTTGTGAACCCTTTTACAGTTGGCAATCACGCTGGCCTCTTTGCATGTACGCCGACAAGAAAGGTTTAGTACTCTATGAAGGCGACCACTTAAATCCAGAAATGGAAGGAGAACGTCGGATATCTGTACTATTTCATTTTTGTCGTACCCTTTATTACTTTTCTACAGTTACTCTGTTTGCAGCTCAATCATTGAGTACACTAGCGATAGGTGGATACAGTATGTTCAATTAAATGTTTTTTTGTTATACATGCACTTTACCACTGTATTTGCTGTCGCGGTTGTTGTAGATTAGTCGGAGAGGGGATACGTTTATTTACACTGTTTGTCTTTTAGGATGGGGATGGAATAAGGGTGAGGTTGGGCGCCCATAAACCGGTTTAAACCCCCGGTGACTTTTGTCACTGACCGTTCCAAGGCGGTACTTCCATCTTCCTCCTATTGTATGTTTGTTTTGTCTTTGTGCGTCTCTTGTTGTTTTTTCTACCTATGTACATTTGCTGTTTCCTTGTGTTGCTTTATCACGCCTCTGTAAACAAAGCTGACCCATATTAAACGGCTCCTGTTTGTTTATGAAATTATACGGACATGATGCTATAGTTGTTACCAATACCGTAACCTTTCGCTTGCTATTCATGTCAATATACCTACCTGTAAATAGTGAAGACCCAGAAAAGACAGCTCCTGCAGGAGCTGTCTCATCAGAGTCTGCACTATTTACAAGTTGATTGTGCAACCAGTGCACCCAACAGCAGTGATTGCACAGCGAAATACTTGTACACAGTGAAGATATATGTAATTATACAACAGGACATGGGTAAAGAAGGAGAAATGTATTTTCAAATTCAGCATGCGAAGGGTTAATATCACCCTGCGTTCATACGCCATTATAAAATCAGCTAATAAATTGCCATGGTGTCATTATTGGTTACATGGATAGTCCACAGTTAAAGTGTTCACACCGCCAGCTCTCGGATGTGATCTCTTTATTGGATTACTGGCTTACTACAAGAAGTGTCGTCAACGTAAACATATAAGTGCCGCATGCCGATTTTACTATCCACAATGTGATATGTGCCCCCAAGTATTCATACAGTTCCGGAGTTATTTTACAAGAGACAATGTCGAGGGAGCATTTAATATAGTAGACAGTGGTACTAGGTTTTAGTGTTCTAATAAAATGCCCCTATAGTGAAACTTCAGTTTGGCGCTGATACAATTGTAGTGTCAGGCATAATGTTACTTAACTGTTAACTGTGTATGCATGTTGAGTATCCCTTTTATTAACAATATTCTAAATCACTACATCTTTATCCATAGATGGCGTTATGTCTATTTAGCATGTACATTGAACCCGCGATGGTTCGATCACCACAACAAGTATCATGATCGATTTTTAAAACAGACGGCAGAGAAGATCCTATATTCGACACGTTTCACAAATACCGTAAATATACAAAATCTGTTTGTTTATATGCTCAAAAGTAGTACATCGCAACAAAACCTATCCAAAAAAGCTTGAAAATGACAAAACATCCATGTGTTTGATATCGATTATACCGATGTTTCAGTTTTATTCGGGTTGGGGTTTAGTTTCGTATCTGTTCGCGCTATTCGCGTCTCTCCTACCACTTCCGAGAAAAGCTGATTCGTAAACAATGGAGGGATTGGGTGATCATCGGCAAAACGCAGAAAAGGCCGATAATATTTTTTTGAAGAACAAAACTGAATGAAATCGGTTTATGTTGTATCACATGGTCATTTCTGCGATATAAGTTCAAATTGACAATCTTCATACTAATGATTGCGCATAACACATACCAAGTTTTATGATACCATTAGAATATATGCGTTCATTGCAGGGACTTCCTCTATAATGCAGGTTGAAAGTCATGCAGAAAGCTCCTCTTTCTGCAGGATTTTCACCCTGTAGTAAGCAGCCACCTGCCGACAAAGACATTAAACATTCATTACTAAAATTTAGTAGTGTTAAGTTGTTTACTGTATTGAAATATTCAGCATGAGTAGAGTTCATTTCCATTCTCGTTAACATAACACACGCTGCCATACATCGTCGTGTATGTCGTGCCATACTGTCATCGAGTATGTTATTTTTATTGGCGCGGGGGCATTAAGCTCGCGTCCATATGGAACGCTTTCGGTGGAAATTCACTGGTAGGAGGGCTGATTTATCACGACTTGTGAGAATATGGTGGAATTGTAATTTGAGGTTTATGAGTGTAAAAACAGTATGTTTGGAATAATACAATTCTATATCTAGAGATTGAAACTGGTCGACAGATTTGTTTCCACTGTATAATTGTTTATATTTTCGAAATGAAAATATTAGAAAATTATTTCTCCTAAGGTCGGGACTAATACAAAATGTAATACCGCAACTGAAAGTTAATCAACGATAACCGCCGAGGAAATGTCTAAGATGTTGCGAAACCGACAACTTTCACATTCGGCTAAATTACAATCGTTTCGGCAAAAGGGGGGGGGCTTAATTTCATGTAGTTAAGATCCTTCGATGGAAAATCAACTAAAATGACAGTTTCTGAAATGGAGGATCAGCCACACGGAACTGAAAGAGCATTTGTTGGCTACTATGGCTGTCCGACTAAAATCGCCGCATTTTTAATAGAAAATCCAGAGTAAAGACCGTGACTACTGATTCTATTATCGAAGAAGCGTATGGATTATCTCCTCTATATATTCTTTTTTGTAGAGGGGTGTGTTACAAAAAAGGTCATATGATACCAAAAGTCAATTTGAAACATATTCTAATTGTTTATTGCATTCTGAACAACTTAACAACTTTCTTATGATCCATGAAGACTAAAGTAAAACAAAATATAACAACTTTTGTAGATCATGATCACTGAAAGTCAAAGTCAAGTAAAATAAAATTATATAACAATCACTTTTGTAGTTCATGGACCCTGAAAGTCAACACCCGGAAAGTCAAGTGCTTCCACCTTTACTTTAAATACATCTTTTGAGCCTCAGACTGAAATCATGCTGAATCATCTGAGTTGGCCAAAAATGAGCCCATCAGATGCTAGAGCATGATTTAAGACCCAGGCATAACCTTTTACTTCATAGATACACATTTGCAAACAGGGTAACCCTAGAGTAGACTCGAAATAGATGGCTCCTGCTGGATCTGCTCTCTTTACTTATAAACTAATATAGATATGATGCAAAAGTTTCTGTCATGACGAAAACGTCCAGTGTTCAAATGTCATTATGAAAATGCCACTAAATAATCGTCATAATGTCACTTACATGAAAATTCACTGTAACTACGTCAGGCAATTTGGATCTTGATGAGATGGCCGGTAACTCTAGGTTCAAAGTGTCAAGGCACCAGTTACATATGATACTCTTTGGCATTTCATTTAGATATACAGTTGAACTTTGATATCTCGAATTGGATAATATACAGTACAGATATATTATGAAATGAATACTATCATGTCTAAAAATACCTACATGAGTTTTCAGTATTACTTTAGACCTGCAATAAGCTGTGAACTTAAATTGTTCAGATTAGAAAGTGGATATCTGTGTGCTTATGCCATTATAAAAGGTGGGTTAATAAATATTCATGATGTCATTATTTCTTACGTGAATATATAACCTGAAAGGGGATAAGGGGTCCAGTGTTAGACTGAAAGGGTCATTGTATAGCTAGGACCACCCGACTGGACTGGCTGCCGTTTCAAAGGCCCTTTGTGATGAAACTGAAGAATTGTGTTGTGTTACTAAGGCCATATGAGTAGATCTAAAATATTTAGACATTTTGTTGACATTACTTAATATTATATAAATATGTTTGGTTATTATTGAGTAATGCGAGCCTTTTGATGCTTTGCATCAATGATTTTCTTGTTTTTATTTATAGTCACTTTAGAAAGATATAATCAAGAGGACTTGAGTGTGGTTTTGATAACACTCGCTGTCGTGTATTAACATTTACTGTGATGTGCAATTTATTTTACATAAGTTTTCACTTATTACAATTTCAAAATTCAAGTTAAAATAATTCTCTACCAAACTACAGCCAGATTGTCAAACAGCTAAGATTCTGAGGATAAGCCGAATTACTAGGTATCTTATCTGGATCTGAACTGCTTGCACAGGTCATCATTGACCCGTCGATAGCAGGTTAAATGTTAAAAATGATCAAATGTTTTAATCAACATTGCCGTTATCATTCCCATCTTAATGACAGCTTTCACTGGTTGAAATGACCTATATCTAATATAACGCTATGAAATATTTGTTTTATGAGTACCCATGGAATCAGGTCTGATATGTAAGCGAACAGAGCACATCCTGTTCAGACAACTCATAAAGGAGATGTCTGATCACGGTCTATCTGCTTCGAAATGCGTATGAAGTCGGGATTATCAAGTGAAGGGTTAAATCAAACTCATTTAACTACAGTTGAACTTCAATATCTCGAACGTCAAGAGAAAAAGTAAATTACGTAAAATAACAGAAGTTCCAGCATTACTTTCGACCTGCATTAAACCGTTATATATGTTTCTACACATGCGCAGTGATACGTTTTAGAACAATTCTGTCGATATATCGAAGTTTAATTTTACTTGAAGTTTTATTTGCGTATAAGCGAACATGTAATCCAATTATATTTAATATTTAGTACAAACAGGTGGGTGGAATGGTTCCTATTAGACGAAATTATAGTCAAACGCCAACTTACATATTTCCTATTAAATCATATTGTGTCATCTTCATAACAACCACTATGCACGCAATATGGGAAGAAATGGGGATTATTATGAATAACTAAGGTGTATGTTTTGCTTCTGTTAGAGTTGAATACGTTGGGAATAGTTGTAGGTGATAATGATAAAACCAAGTATTACTAAACAAAAGAATGATTTAAAGGTTTAATTAGGTTTGTAGATGATGAAATTGGTGATTAAACGACAATCATATTATGTTTATACGCGGATGTCTTTCGACAACCAATCAAGCAATATTAACCTACACATCTTTTGTTTTATTTCTGAAGACGACTGACGAACCTGCACTGGCATATTTTGGTGTATGTGCGTTTCAACTATAGCGTTTTACTCTGATCTTAATGTCATGTTTTCATCACCTACATTGGATTTAACCCATTCTCTCATAGGTTATCTTTAAGTCGAACTTTGGTTAAATAAATCTACCTAAAAGGAGCATACAATTTACTAATCAAATGCTCTACAGTAAAACCTCTCTATAACGGCCACTAAATTACGTCAAACAATTGGTGTTAAAGGCAGGTGGTAATTAAAGCAAGGTGAAAGTAAAACACAACGCTCCTATAGGAGCGTTCTGTTTTACTTTCACCTTGCTTTAAGCAGTCACCTGTCCTAAATACCAACTAATTAACACAATTTAGTGGCCGTTATAGAGAGGTTTTACTGTATATCACAATGGTTTCATAAGTGACTTTTACAGAGACGTCGACAGACGTCAATATAAAGGAATGGGATAAATGGATCATGGGATTGGTCTGTATTTAATCGATGTCCATTCTATTGCCAAATACTAGCTTAGTTGATCATACTACTAGCGTATTACCCAATGGATGCTTTTGTGAAGGAATAGTTCAATGAACGCTTACCCATTTATTCCCATATTGTTTAACCCTTTCCCTAATATAAACGCATTTTCACGCATTTGAAAACAGAGTTGACCCATGTAAGACGGCTCTTATAGGAGCTGTCTGATAAAGGTCTGCTCTGTTTGCTAATGGATTTCGATAGACCTGTTTCTTTACCTTATAAAATGGCTGCAATATTCCATCTTCCATATTTCATTATTACTATTTCGTTCATGAATATTCAGTAGGTATTGTTATTTGGAATAAACAAAGGACAGGGAAATATTTAAGGAAAACCCGCCAAGGTCTTGATTTGAAACGCATACATTGTTCATGTGAAAGTAAAACAGTAAACAGAAAACACTACAGATTCTGAAGGAGCCCTCTGATATTGGTCTACACTGTTGGCCTATTTCCTTTAAAGGGTCACTTGTCCTTTTAAGGGACATTGGGCACTAATGTGTTAATACGTATAGAATGCACTTAACGATTCCCATGTGGTTTTCACCTCCAAACTCCCATGCTGGAATTGAATGACACTTTAAAAGAGTGATCAGTAAGCTATTATTCACATATGGCTGGTACCTTACGGTCACACAGTTTTATTGGAGTTACGCACCGATCAATGTTCATTATGGATAACAATAAAGTGCTCGATCCTGTCCGCATCTTCTCATAAAGATACCATGTTCACACTACATAAACACACATAGTATGCAGGTCAGACTTTCACTAGCTTACAGAAGTCTTACCTGTGTGCCTTTAACCTCTTAACTTCCATTTGGACGGGTCTGTCAGATCATATGCAAACAGTTTGGGGTCCCTCTCGGGTTCAATCTGTTTGACACACTATTTATATTTGTATAAAGATATTGAAGAAACGCACACTCTAAAGATTGTTCAAGCAGACGAAAATGTGTCATCGGGCGACAATACTTCCACCAAAATGGTTAATATTAGGAAGAATTAAAACTATATATTCTCTGTCCAAACCACGCTGTAGTATTTATTAGTTAAATATATACGCCCCGGGTTTTTCGAAATGGTTTAGGCTATCTACGCGTTTAAAAAAAACGAGAAAACGATACTGTTCTCCTCAAATCGTCAGCGATTATGTAACTGAAAGTGGCATTTTCAATACATGAAACACCATGTTAAGACTGCTTCTGAACCCGCTTTAGCATGTGGCTGATACAAAGTCAATTAATATATATCAATATGTCTGGCTAATTATACCAGTCAATTCATATGGATTGGTAACAACATTTGAGATCAATCGATGCATATATAATATGTACGGGCGTATATGTATACAAGGTAAACAGCACGCTCGTTTCAGATTTGGACGGAAATGTCATTGTTCCTACTGTGTATTTAATATTTATATTTATATTTAGTATTTAATGTTTTAATAGTATAATGCATGCGTCAATGATATCCTTTTAAGATAAATATATTTGTGTTATTGGTTATGTTGTGGACCTTCGTTCAATGCATACTTTTTATGATATTATACTTGATTTGAGTTTTCCAAATGTCGGACACGATGTCGTAACTATATCAACTACTAGTTACCTGTCGCATATGCTTCAAAATACACTCTTATCAATTAATGAATACTTAAACAGAACACAATTTGAACATGAACTGGATTATAGAATCCGACATTATTTCAGAAAAGGTTATTTCAGAAAAGTATTGCTCCTGTGTGTTTAAGGTTGCTCCTAACTTAAGTATTGCTCCGGTGTTTTTAAGGTTGCTCCTACTTGTTACTCCTTCGGTATTGATCCTACATGTAATCAAGTTAATCATGCATTTGATGATATATGCTCTCGTTTTGAGCGGAAAGTTAGAATATAAAAGCTGGAGCTTCCTTAATGCAGGGGTTCGTTCTTTCTTTATGTATGTGGTTAATAGTAAAGGTATTTCAGTCTAATGCTAAAGAAATCAATGATAAAATATATTTGTGGAAAGTATTGTGATTAACAGTAAAACAGAAAACGGAATTCATTTCTTTTTCTATTCCTTCAATGTAGAAAATAAGGAATTAACTACATTGAAAATGGCGCCGGAACCCTGGAAAGTTCACATGGTGGAATAATAGTGGATTTACTGGAGATTGGAGTTACTGTGAACATTTATTCAATGACAACAGGATACAGTGTGGTGATAAGTTTCAAAGGTGAGAAAAATGACTGTGTTATCCCTGTGTGTTTGTTGTTTCAAAAAAGGAAACGGGGACTATACAGGTGAGTGTGACATTGTTTGTTTTAATGATTTCAACAATGTCTACAAATATTACTTACATAAAGGGTGTACGAACCAAGTTCATAAACACTTTGAATAAAGAGATTAATTATGCTAAGGAATTTCTTCTCCAAGATTCAGATACTGTTGACACTACGAGGTTACTTAGTGATGTGAACCGTTGCCTAGCGAAACTCAGATCATATTCTGAAAGGTTACAAAAACAATCTAAAACGCTGGCAGATTTGATAGGTGAGGATGATGGCGTCTTTCTTGCAAAACTCATTGATGAAGATTCTGAAACAAATGAAATTGTTGTTGACATGTGTTCTTTACTTGAACAGTTGGTTCAAAGGATAAATGAAGATGAAAGGTCCAGGACCAAAACCTTAGAATTTGAAGAGAAGAAAGTTGAAGCAGCTTCACTTCATGAAGAAATCAAATTTCTATTTGAAAATCAGATTAGGCTGCAAGAGAGTTTCTTTGAAAAACAACGCGAAACAGTACAAAACAGGTCATCATCTGTAAAACTCCCCAAACTGGACATACGATCATTTGATGGAAACAAGTTTTACTGGATAGAGTTCTGGGATTCTTTCCAGAGTGCAGTGCATAATAACAAGTCCCTTCCAAACATTGACAAGTTCAATTATCTCAAAAGTCATTTGACAGGGGAAACCAGACGCTCTATAGCAGGGATAGTGCTTTCAAATGAAAATTATGATGTGGCCATACGAATACTTCGTGAAAGATTTGGCAACATACAAGAAGTGATTGATCTTCACTACAATGCACTGATTGAGTTAAATCGCGCTAAAAATACAACAGAAAGTTTGAGAAGCTTGCTAGATAAAATCGAAAGACATATGCGAAGCCTTGAGGTAATGGGTCAAGACATAGAGCAAGATGTGTTTGTGTCTATGATTCGAAGGAAATTGCCACAAGAGGCGCTTCTACAGCTTGAAATTTTGAAAGGTTCTGAAACCAAATGGACAGTACATCTCCTCCGAAAGTTATTGCGTGAATATATTGTTGCACGAGAAAAAACGGAGAAAGTAAACACCAGTGACATGCAAATCCAAAGAATAAACAATAAGTGCACAAATTATAGGGGTTTTGCAGGTGCAAGTAACTTTCATCGTGATACCAAATTGCAGTCTAAAGGCGCTTCAGAAGCATTTGTGTCAAATACGGAGGGAAAGAAAAGTACACATGACAGGCAAAGGACCAGGTGTAGGTACTGTTCTGGTTTACACTGGATGATGAGTGTCAGAGATTCAAGACCATAGAAGAACGACAAAGACAACTGAAAGGCAGTTGTTATAAATGTCTAAAAGAAGGTCACTACTTTACAGACTGCATGTCTACAAAAACATGTGTATATTGTGGTCAAACAAATGTTCATCATCGCAGTCTGTGTCCGAAAAAGTTCGAAAGGAAAAGAGTGAGAGAAAGTGTACATTTATCTGAGGTCCATGACAGAAACATGTCAGTGAAGGCTGTGCAAGAGGAATGCAGACAGCTTTAACAGATATCAAACATCCAAATCTTAGTAACAATGTTAAAGTTCGTCTACTTATGGATTCTGGGTCTCAGAGGGCGTACATAACCCAGAGTTTAGCTGACAAGCTCGGACTTGAAGAAGAAAGTGAACAGGAAATAAGACTGGTGACTTCAATTGCAAGTGAGAAAGTAAAAGTTATCAAAACGAAATCAACAACAGTAGATGTTAAATTGAGTAACGGAAAGTACATGAACATTTCGACAATATTGTTCCTAACATAACTGGAACATTACAAAGAAGACCAGTTGTTCTTGAACAAAGGGATCATTTTATAGAATTGACAGAAAACATGAGACTAGCTGATACAGTTCCAAGTGAGACCGAATCAGACACATTAGAGTTGTTAATAGGGAATGACTATTACCTTGATTTCATATTGTCCGAGAAAGTTGAAGTACAACCAGGCTTATATCTTCTTGCTTCCAGGTTAGGTTGGATCCTAACCGGTCGGACACCGGCAAAAGAGACAGAGGCTTTTCCTGATATCAACATGTTGATAATGTCACCTGGATTTGATATAGTAAAAACAAGTGTATATACAAGTGTTGACAGCTCACTGCTGACGAAACCAGATCTCGAAGACTTTTGGAATATTGAAACAATTGGGATAACTAATTCTGAAAGTCATATTATTGATGAAAAAAATGTGTTCAAAGACACTGTGAAATTCGAAGATGGGAGGTAACAAGTAATGTGGCATTGGAAAGAAGACGTTCCAGATCTGCCTGAAAATCGCGGTCTTGCAATAGGGCGCCTGAGGTCATTATCTGCAAAGCTACGAAGACAACCAGAACTGTTAGAACAATATGACTCATTTATAAAGGACCAGCTTGAGAATGAAATAATCGAAAAGGTTGAGCGAGCACATTCGGACGGAATTAAACATTATATTCCTCATCATGTAATTATTAATCCCCAAAGGACAACCACTAAGTTACGTGTCGTCTACGATGCATCTGCCAAAACCAGAGCAGAAAACAAAAGTCTAAATGAATGTTTATACAGAGGTCCGGTTTTGCTTCATGATCTCTGTGGTATACTTTTGCGCTTCAGGCTTCATACAATAGGCATTGTGTCTGACATAGAAAAAGCATTCTTGCAAGTCGGACTACAAAGGACTGAACGTGATGTAACCAGATTGCTGTGGTTCAAGAATGCCAGCATGCCATTTGTAGATGAAAAACATATTCAAGAATATCGACTTTGCCGAGTCCCTTTTGGCATTATTTCGAGTCCATTCCTGTTTGGAGCTACAATTGAAAATCACCTGGACAATTATAAATCAAATTTTGCAGAGAAAATAAAGGGTGATATCTATATGGACAATGTCATTACAGGCGTAGATACTGTAAATGATGATGTGGAGTTTTTTATAAGGGTTCGAAGGAAATGTTCAATGAGGCGAACATGAATCTTAGAGAGTGGAAAACGAGCAGTCCGGAGTAAATAAGACGATTCCAGATAAAGACCTCGTAAAGGACGAAACTGTAAAAGTTTTGGGCCATCAGTGGAATACCAACAGAGAAAACCTTCTTTGAAAAATGCACATACAGTGAAAATCTCTAGATGTTTATCTATATCCAAAATAAATGAAAGAATGAAATATTCATTAGTAGGTTTCTGTGATGCTTCCAGCAAAGCGTATGCAGTGTCAATATTGTTACTTCAGGAAACAGATGCTGAATCAAAGTCTGACTTAGTGTTTTTAATGGCAAGACTTGTACCAGTTAAGGAAATGTCAATCCCACGATTAGAGCTTATGGCAGTTCTTATTGGTGTCCGCAGTGTAAACTTTGTGAAAACTCAACTGCAGCTAAAGCTTCAAGAAATTCATATAAAACAGATTCTCAGTGCGTCCTTCAATGGATAGTGTCTGAAAAGCCTCTGCCTGTGTTTATTAAGAATCGTGTACAGGAGATCAGAAGTCATACTGATGTTACATTCCAATATGTAAACACGAAGGAACATCCAGCAGATATTGCAAGCAGATGATGTTCTTTGAGAAGTCTTCAAGAAAATGACTTATGGTGGCATGGCCCAAAGTGGTTGATAGAACCAAGTGAAAACTGGCCACTTATATCATTTGATGTTAAGGGTAACCCTATAAATCCAAATGAGAGAAATGAAAAAGAATGTGCAAATAGCGAGATGGTGCAAGTTGCGAATACTGATGACAGTTCAAAGCAATGCGTGGAGTGTTGTAAAGACAATAAATCTTATGCTCCATTCGGCATTGACATTAATCGCTTTTCATCGTGGTCAAAGCTAGTAAGAGTAACTGCATGGTGTCAGATATTTATTCAAACTCTTAGAGGAAGACAACATGAAAGTAAATCATTGTCACCCAGTGACATTGACTATGCTGAATTATTTTGGCTGTTACATGTTCAACATAGCCATTTTATGGACGCATTCAATGCGATCAAAAATATGAAAACACACAATTTAGTCAGACAACTTGGAGTGTATGTCGACGAAACTGGTTTGTTACGTTGTCACGGTAGACTTAAAAATGCAGATATCTGTGAAGCGGCAAAACGCCCAATTTTATTACCAAACAAAGACATATTTACCAAATTAATCGCCGAGAAGATGCATAGAATACTTTTACATAGTGGTACTTCACAAACATTAGTCAAAATAAGATAAAAGTACTGGATACCCCATGGTAGGGCAACAATCAAACGGATTTTAAAATCATGTCTAAAATGCCGAAGAATAGAAGGTGGTCCATACAAAATGCCACCTATGCCCCCACTACCATACACAAGAGTCTCAGAGGCTATTCCATTCTCATATACAGGACTGGATTATTTAGGACCACTATATATCAAAGATTCTCAGGAAACAAAGAAAATATGGGTATGTCTGTTTACCTGCATGGTAATTCGTGCTGTACACCTTGAAATGGTTTCAGATATGTCCACAAACTCATTTCTGAATTGTTTACGACGTTTCATTGCTGCAAGAGGAACACCAAACAAGTTAATATGTGACAACGCAATGCACTTTAAGCTTGCTAGTGAGACAATCAAACTAGTGTGGTGTGATATTGTAAAAAGTGATGATGTACAAAGTTACTGTTCTAATCAAGGAATTAAATGGTCTTTCATAGTGGAGTTATCTCCCTGGATGGGAGGTTTTTATGAAGGATTGGTGGGTCTTACGAAAAACAATTGGCCGAAAGCTACTAAGCAATGACCAGATGATTACAGTGCTTAAAGAAGCTGAATCAGTGGTTAACTCAAGGCCACTGGTGTATGTTGGGGATGATATTAACTCCAACATTGCTATAACTCCAGGAAACTTAATTTGTTTAAATCAGTATACTGGAATACCAGAATCAAATGACAGTGCTGACCCAAATTACAGTCCATGTGAAAGTTCAGCAGAACGTCTGCTAAAACTTTGGAAGAAAGGTCAGAAACTTTTAAACTCATTTTGGTCAATATGGCGTGGTGAGTATCTTCTCAGCCTAAGAGAAAGGTATCAGAATAAATTGAGATCAAAGAGAATACAGTCAGGTTTTCATCAAGTGTAGGCGATATTGTGTTAATTAAAGACGATGTTCCCAGAGGATGCTGGAGGTATGGGAAAATAATAAAACAGAAAGAAAGCATAGATGGGCATATAAGATCAGCTACTGTTAGAACATCGACTGGCAGAGATATATGTCGCCCTCTTAATCTTCTTTACCCAATAGAAGTGTCGAGGCAACACAATACGTATACAGACAATGTCTGTAAAGTTAAGAAGTTATCAAACTTGAAAGAATCCAAAATTGAACGTCCAAAGCGTAAGGCTTCAGAAACAGCAATGCAGAAAGTCAAACTCATGATATAGACATGTTTTTATTGTGTTGTGGGAGTGCCGCTTAAAGCGAAACTGCGTTCAATATGAGGTAATAATTGTGGAAGTGTGGCTTTAATAAAATATTTGTTCGTTTTGTAAAACAAAAAGTGGTAGTTCATAAACGGAAAATACATTTTATTGTTATCAAAGTGCGTTTAAGACATAAGGATATAATATGTGTTTAGCACTGCTTATAATTTCAGTGAAAACTGCATTTGTATAACGTGGATATATCACTTTAAAATTTAATATACTCGTCAATAGATACACACAGTAGGAGCAAAGCGATAAAGTGAGGTGCACGAGTAGCCCGTGCAGTGACAATGGCAAACCGTGTTATCGGTACACTGTCATTAGGAGCATAGATATATAGTGCTTACTTTACACGGGTAATTGCTGTGTGCATTTTATAAGACAAAGTAAGATGCAGCTAATATTTATACTAATACAGGTAGCTGACAAAACCAGACATTAATTTTCAAATTACAAGATGGTTCATGTTTGTGATACGTGTGGGAGGATATACACACGAAAACGGAATTTAAAGCGACACATATCGGAGTCTCATGTTATTTTGAAGTTTTGGAACTGCTCCGAAACTAACTGCAAAAGTACATTTGTACGAAGAAGCTATTTTGTAAGTCATTTGGAGAAATATCACAAGCTATCCAGGAATGATGCAAGGATTAAAGCAGTAAAGTCAACGCAACACTGTGACCCTAAAGGTTTTAATATCAATAAAAAAGCTAAGTTTGAGATATTAGTGATGATGACAGTATTTTTGTCATGCTGTCTATCGGTGTTTTGGTGGTGGTTGCGTCTTGCCTGCTTGACTTTACTACTTTTCCATTAATAGCGGAAATAGACACCCTGGAAGAGGTGCCTTTGAAAGACGCGTCTAATTTTGTAAACGAGGTACTCGGCGATCTCGACGAAAATAACAACGATAAACCAGGTATTTACCAGCCGGATACAGAAGCAATAAGTGATATAAGTGATGTTGAAGTAGGTGAAGAGGCATGTGAAGAGAATGGTGTAAACAGTGATATTTGTGAAAAAGTGTCGTTTGCAAAAGTGCTGAAAAAAGTGAAAGTGAAGTTTGTAAAATAAATGAAAGTGAAAGTGTTGAAAATTGCGAAAGTAAAGCTCAAAAGGAAATGAACACAGTCGAGGAAGCCGTGGAAAAGACAGATGAAAAATCGGATACAGAACAATTTCTCGAGGATAGCGATGTCATAGTGATTAGTGATGAACTATCAGAGACTCAGCTTGACAAATTTGCCTGTAGAACTGTAACAGAGTTTTTTTGAATGCACGTTAGTAAGAACAACTACCTACAGAGACTCAAAAGAAGTCATGGTTACCCACAGACATGAACAGGATTATTATAAAATTGTTAAAAATAACTATATTTGAATAAGGTGATGTATTTCCCTCAGACCTTAGATTGAATTATTCTTGTTTTTCCAATGTTCATTTCATATGTTTTAGAATAAAATTTTTGTACATTTTCTTCTTTGGTCTGTGGGGAATGTCGCGATCACCGCGATTTTGTATATTTGCTCCTAACTTAAGTATTGCTCCTGTGTGTTTAAGGTTGCTCATAACTTAAGTATTGCTCCTGTGTGTTTAAGGTTGCTCCTAACTTAAGTATTGCTCCTGTGTGTGTAAGGTTGCTCCTAACTTAAGTACTGCTCCTGTGTTTTCAAGGTTGCTCCTACTTGTTACTCCTTCGGTATTGATCCTACATGTAATCAAGTTATTCATGCATTTGAGGATATATGTTCTCGTTTTAGCGGAAAGTTAGAATATAAAAGCTGGAGCTTCCTTAATGCAGGGGTTCGTTCTTTCTTTATGTATGTGGTTAATAGTAAAGGTATTTCAGTCTAGTGCTAAAGAAATCAATGATAAAATATATTTGTGGAATGTATTGTGATTAAATCTAAAACAGAAAACGGATTTCATTTCTTTTTCTAGTCCTTCATGGTAGAAAATAAGGAATTCACTACAACTTTAACACCTATCATCGGTCACGTAACTATGCTTTGAACTTTACCTTGAAACGTACTCTCTGATTGGATAAGTAATCACAAATGACCATGCGATCTGCTATGGCTGACGAAAATGAGAGTAAACTAGATTCATATGAAGTTGTCTTTGATAAAAAATATTCGAAAGTTCCAGGGCAGCTCGATTAAAACATTAGGATCCCAGAGTTTCGTTCCTGCTATGCTCATTTTATGAAAGCATTCATAAAATCATATTGACTTCACAACAGTAGGTGATACGTTCCAGTGTGGATTCAATAAATGGTCGCTTCGTACTTCATTTTCTGCTTTCAGAATGTATGTACTTCACAACAGCAAGACTGGTGTCAAGTGCTTGTAGCGGCCGTAAAAGTCACCCCGTACTTCATTCTCGGTATTTTTATATGTCCGGTCCTCTGGGATCATCAGGTTCGATGTTATTAGTTATGCATACCGCTTGAGTCGTTACTAGGGGCGTGAGCAGTGTTGCACTTTTAACAACTGCTTATGAACAGACTCAATTAAACCTAGTCTGCAAGTTTCTCTTTTCGCATTGCTGCTTTTGCTTTCGAAGGATTGCCTACTTTCAGAATTGGTTACATTATTGTCCGGCTCGTAGAAAGAGTGATACAAATCATCCTTCCTTAGATAAATATTCAATTCAACATTTTCTTTGATGGAAAACAGTTTACCTATTTAGATCAAAATGGACAAACAAACTAAGTAAATATTCGCATAGTATAAATTTGAAATATTGCAAAAGTGGCCTCAGCCAACAAATTTTCATGTTTGTTGTAAATGTATGGTAACATTGTGAATGACTACGGAAACAATATTATGAATTCCCAGTTGATCACTTCCAATTAGGACTTCTCTGGCTTCTGTCAAGCTCTACGATTGCTTTATTATGAACGGCAAATGGATGGTCGTCTTTTGTCAATATTACATTAAAAGCACCGGGTCTTCCAATTTAAATTACAAAGATAACATAAGATTGTTGTTTTATATCTGGAAAGTTCATTTTTTAAAGTATTTGACACACATGTCACCGTAGAAAGTGCAAACAGAGTAAACCCAGATAATCCTGCAGGAACCGTCTGATCAGATATCTGTTCTATTTGCTCATCGATGTATCGTTGTTTATTGATTGCTTTGTCTAATTCTACTGTTTCTGTCAGTGCAAAAATCCCTGTTTTCATACGCCAGTATTACAATTCAGCTGATAAATATAAATTTTATAATTGTTTGTAACAATACTAATCATGTGTGAATGATTTAAATAAATGAGAGCTGTCATTCATTTGAGACACAGTATTTTTTATACAAAAGACACGCTTGGATTGTTATTTGCATATTTCACAAAGTAGCACATTTGACATTGATGGATAATAGCCTTTAACCATTTCCTCCATAAATACGCCTACAGGAGCAAATGCTCTATTTATCACAATGGTTTCAAACTAAAACCTTCTAAAATTTTCCTTTCCTCTACTTAATGTTCCTTTTCCGTTGATTTATTGAAAGAGGTTGTATCTAAAAATAGCCTAATTATGAGGTAAGGGGTTAAATGGCGATTAACCTGGGTTTAAGGTAGCGAGATACATTCAGCACATGCCATCGGAAAATTTTTATACATGTACTTTTAAAAGTCATTTTTCTTAATCTTGTTGGGTAAGATATATTATTGATTTTATTATGTTTCAAAAGGATCGACAATCCTATTGAAACCGACATGTAAACTCCATTTCAATGTGCGAGCTCGAATTTTATAAAAAGCGATTACATTGCAATTGGTAAATGCGTAAATTATTAGCATAACCAAGGAGCTGTGTCACAGAAGTTTGATAAAATCTTCCGTTTAGGAATTATGCAATATGTTAGATTTTAAGACCCTTGATATTCTGTCTCCCGCTACGTTTATGATGTTAGACGATCAAAGCAATGTATCAATACACTGTGTCAATGATTTACGTCTGATTCAGCCATATACATAAGTTATTCTTGTTTAAGAGAGGCGACTACTTTAGATTTGCAACCAAAAGAGAACCCAAATGATGGTGCGTAATCTAATATTTATCTAGCTTTCGATTAAATTTATAGCCAATGGAGAGCTATATCGGGAGTTACACTTTCCACTATGCACATTCCCTTTGTATTCTATCCGATCATTTAAAAGCTGATTTAATTGCTAGTTACCAATAAATCACTCTTTAGAAACGTGTCGTACAGAGTTTATCTGGGCGAACTTATGGAGGGGAATAAGGCTGAATGTCGCCTAATGTCTTATCACGCGCGTGCTTTGATTATCACACCCACTTAAGAAGCCCTTACTCACAAACGGCTGACTGGTTAAGTCAGAGAAATAGGCCAGTGGAATTTTCAGAACCTGTGAATAATGAAAAGATAATAGGTAATCCGAGTATGACGTTTGCCAAGCTGCAGCTTCCGTATTTCGGGTCAAAATGGCAAGAAACAAAATGACCGTCATGGAACACTATTTCAAACCAAACATGGGTATCCTACACCGAACATATGGAAGTAACAGGGTGTTTTCTTTTTAAAATGTACAAGCGACCAATGGCATTACATTTTGTTTTCAAAACGATGAATTTCTTTTTACTGTATTCAAAATTATGTCTTACGTTTTAGACTATATACACATATATTCAAGTTATTTATAGCAGAAAATCGACATTGTTTAAAAGGTTCTTTCAAGTATTATAAAAATGAGTTATGGGTAACACACTTTGGCTGCATACCAAGCTGTATCGTAGGCGGAAAACAAAACGGTCACCTATGAACACTAATAAAACACTGGTTTTTAAACAATGGAAATTCATCTGATTGAAATATATATGCAGTAGACATAGACTAAGCCAACACACACGCTCAAGCAAGCAAGCACTTACACAGGCACGTATGTGTGCGCACAAGCACTTACACATGCATAAACACACACGTATATATTATGAGGAAATGTTAAGTTCTAGAAACAAATGATCCTAACATGTTTCATGCTAGCACCGCATGACTTTCTGGTCCTTCGGGATCATTAGTTTTGATGTTATTGGTTTTGAAAATTGAACACTGCTGAAGCTGGTGCTAGGGGCATGAGTAGTGTTACACTTTTAATTATACTCATGAACAGACTCAATAAAACCTAGTCTAATTTTTTCTCTTTTTGCATTTCTACTTTTGCTTCCGAAGGATCACCCATTTTAAGAATATGTGTTTGTCACAACAGCAGGTGTTAAGTGCTTGTGTGGCGGCCGTAAAAAGTCGCGCCGTACTACATTCTCAGTGTTATATTTTCTGGTCCTTCAGAATCATTAGTTTTGATGTTGTTAGTTTTGAAAATTGAATACTGCTTAATCCGTGCTATGGGGCGTGTGTAGTGTTGTACTTACTTAATTACTACTCATGAACAGACTCAATAAAACCTGGTCTGCAATTTTCTCTTTTTGCATTTCTACTTTTGCTCATCGAAAACTTTCAGACAAATACTTTGAAATGATTCCCTTAAATTAACATGAATACAAAATTTTAATTGAATTGGACAAACATGATTCCTATATACCATCATTTTGTATGTTGGGGTATAATGATGAATTAACCAAAACACGGAAATGGCATAGTCACGCCTGCATATAGTAATTGAAAATAAATCAGTTCAGCATGCTCAAACTAAACTCTTCTTATTGTATAGATTGTGTCATACAAACTGATTATCTCTCAAATTGACACATATTATCAGTGGCTACACATTTGAAAGCTGTGATGCATGCATACGGGCATACCTGCATTTGCAGTGTGTACCTTGTGTCACTCGTCCATGCAATGCTCAGGAAATGCCGGTAGACTCAATAAGATAGGATCCACTAAGGTTGTTTCCATATTCCATCCCATGTCTTCGTAGAAATGCAAACCCGTCGTCTTTTATGAGCCTGTCCCCATACAATAATTTGATAAGGCAGCGTTTGATATGGAAAGTGCATGTATGAGGCATGCAGGAAAAATCAGATACAAAACACACAGGACCGAACAGAACCATGACAACAAATGTACATGCTCATCAAAAGACAAAACGACACGCACAAGATGGCGTCTTCATAGAGTTCTTAGGTTTTCCTGTCGTAGTCCATGAACAAAGACAGCGTGATTGCCTACTGTAAAAGGTTTGACAACCAGATCGTATCTCTGTTGTTGATCATATCCCCGTTTTTAATAATTGTAACATATTTGACGAGCAAAGTAAGAACATGGGTATGTCCAATAATTTTACAAAGTTTGTAAAGTCATATTACCATAAACTCCGGATGGAAATATTGTGTCGTTGGAACGCCTTAAGATTGCCTTTACACTTGCCGTGAGATTAGTGTGTAATTAGAATGTAAGTGTGAGATATCGATGGTAAAATTTAGAGACTGTTTTTATGAGTTTATGATGCCTATATCATTGCTTATAAGCAGCTTTTCAGTTAAAATGAGATATCGACTGTTAAATCGTCAACAGACGAACACGCCCTAGCGAAACGAATAAGCTAAGATATGTAAACCCCGGAAGATAGAGCACGAGGAACATCTCCATCAGGTTGAGGGGAAAACTTACAATATTAAATGAAAAAATGGTAAAGTCAAGCAGGAAAAGCCACACACAAAACGCCACCATCACCAAAACCCCGACAGAAAGCAAATTTATATAGCAATTTATACACATACACACACATACAGGAGAAAGCCACACACAAGACGCAACCACCAACAACACATCGATAGAGAGCATGTCATACACACGCACACAACCAAACACACGAGAAGAAATAAAATCGTCGCTTTCGCCATAAATTTCAGAAGAAAGAATTATATTGTCCATTTTAAGGTGTGTGTGTGTCATGCTGTATATCGGTGTTTTGGTGGTGGTTGCGTCTTGCATGTGGCTTTGCCTGCTTGACTTTACTACTTTTCCAATTAGGATAAGAAAAAGCCGCATTTATAAAAGTCGGAAGAGTTAGCGTTATTCAATTTTATTTCTTTGGGGTAAATGGCAGGAATCATAATATCAAAGAAATGGTTATGTTGAAAATATAATCCGAATATCGAAATGCTTCACTGAAGTCTTTTATGATATCTGCTTGAGATTGCGGATTCAGACACAACATAAAATCATTCGTTTTCAGCAATATAAAAACAAGCCAGGGATCCCATTTCATCCCCATAATATACGCATATGTTATCCAGAAGAAAGTTTTAAGTTAGTGATTTGCTTGTTTGTTTGTGTTGATTAACGTCCGTTTCTGCTCACTATGGGCTAATTTGACGCCCCAGAGACAGGGAACAGGATACAGAGAAACCCTGACGCGATGCCCTACTCTGATTATCGACTGAGTTTCTCTGGTTCTCTTAGATGCCCAGTGTAAAGCACTGATACATCGGACCTCGGTTTATAGTGTCGTCCGAAGGACCGCTTAGTGATTTGCAAACTTCTTGTTATGCTATGTTTTGCATTTTGTCCTGTGTTGACCGTTTTCTATGTTGTGGGGAAGTCCGACAGGGATGCCATTATTTAGACATTTAGACATTATTTGTTTGTTAAACGAGGGTGCCTTTGAGATAAGTGTAAGATTAGGACGTCCTTAAACCGGTATAAACCCCCAGTGGTGGTTTGTCCACTGGCCGCTACAATGCGGTACTCTCTTTGTCACCCTTTCTTTTATGTTTGTCTTGTGTTTTTGTACATGTTAAAAAATTGCATCTCTTGTGTGTGTTTGTTTTATATGGGTGCGCGCGCTTGTGGTTTTGTGTGTAACTTATTTCTGTCGATGTTTTGGTAGTGGTTGCGTCTTGTGTGTGGCCTGTTCCTGCTTTATTTTACTACTTTGATTTATTTCTGAGCAAGTCCAGTTGGTGTAATATTTTAATAATTCATTGGCTCGTTAGAACAAAGCTTTTTCAGCATTACACACCAGCATTATACACTGGATTAATTTAGGAATAGTAGTGTACAAAGTAGAAAATCGTATGTGCTTACAGTAGATGCAAGAAACCATTTTCCTGAAGTTTGTTTAAAACATGAGAGCACCATGTGGCCTTCCCAGTGCAATCACCTGGTCAGCATGTTCACTTTGTTCAAGGCTGGAGGACATGGTACATCTGCAGTCAGTAACTATGCCAGAACGGTACTTCCATCTTCTCTCTTTTGTATGTTTTGTCTTGGTGTGCGTCTCTTTATAGTTATTTACATTTGCTGTGTTTTCTTGTGTTGCTGTTTGGGCGGCTGTTTGTTCTGAATTTAGTGTTTCCTGAATGACTCATACGTGTACTTTTCCTAGTTTGGTCAGATTCCACATAGTCTAGGCTAAATGCCAGGTGGCATTAAAATGGAATTTACACAGGTTCTATGGAATCTTTAGTGAAATTTCGACACTGCAATGGCTAAACATTAATAAAAAAAATAAACAAATAATTGTTTTGTTGCTCGACACCTTAAAAGGAAGTATTGATTAAAAAGGAAGGCCTAAATCTGAATGAGGGTTATAGTCCTGCTGACATTTAGATCTAGCGGGTGTTATTGTTCTCAGGAATAATACGTCATACTCTATCAATTTTATAACTCCCTTGCACGCAACTGTCATAGAAGCATCTCAGTATCTATAAATTAGACATAGACGGTAATCAACTCTGTCTGATATTGTTGTTTCTTATTGATTCGCATACAGTTTAAATAAATGCGATTATCAAACTAATAGATTTACAGTGATAACCGTTGCAAGCAGTTTGAATCCACATGAGACACCGGGTAAGATCGACTTTGTGTCATACGATGGCTTTAAAACACTAATGAACAAGTATATATGGCTCTAAACATGTTTCATTTCGAAGGAATAAACGAGGTTTACCAAGGTAATTCATAGATGACCAGATCGTCCACTAAATGCAAATGAGCTACTGTAACGACGATGTCACTTTAAAATGGTGACTTATGGCAGGATCAGCATTCGAATAACATTAGAGACAGTGGCCAAAGTCGAGATACATGGTCCGCTTAAGCCAAGAAACGTGGGTAATATTGATATTAAAGAAAGTAGTTGTAATACCTGATATGTTCAGACGTATGTTACAATACGCTATGCATGAATACTACATAGGTAACCATATTGTTTGGGATTCAGACAATTTGTTTATAAAACAAGTCTTCAAATTCACAATTAACTGTCTAGAGCTACCATGTACAAGAAAGGTATTGCACTGGAGTATCATGAAAATCCTGATTGTTTACTTATTTGCAGCACGCCAATGACCAGCGTGACATGAAATATGAATGCTAATACTGTTATTTAAGAGAAGCCGTGTAGTTAAGACTTGTAAATATCGGGCTTATAATGGGACTTTAAGCAATTTATCGTGAGTGTGAAAAGAAATGGAATTATTTACACAATATCATTACCGGTTTTGTTTGAGTTCCATGTCTGTTTTATAACATTATACTCTGTTGCAAAGAAAGGTGAGCACTTAAATATTAACTGGTTCTTCGGGGTAATCGGTTCCAGTGTTATTGGTTGTGAAATTTGAATACCGCTTAAGCTGGTGATAGGGGCGTGTTAAATATGTGTTAAATACAACGGTACTTTGGTACTCCTGAGTGTCAAACCGTATATACATGTACTTCCAACAGACATATGTTTTGGTCGACGGATAGACGATATTAATTTCTTTTTTACAATAACCTTTTACTGAATAAATACGCCTTACTACACTTTTATAAACAGAGTAGGTTCAGACCAGACGGCTCCTGCAGGAAGCGTCTGATCAGGATCTGCTGAGTTTGTTTATGATATAATACCGATATGATTCGACAGTTTTTACATGGAACAAAATTCCGGAGGTCATGTGCTATTATAACAATGTGCTAATTCATAGTCATGATATCAGTATTTCTTACATAAATATTCATGGAGTAAATTGACAAATAAACGTTCATTGTGCATTATCCTGTGAACACTTGACACTCAAAGGTAGTTAACTCATTCCATCCTGGACTAATTTTAGACCCAACCTCTTTGAAGTAATCTACCGAAAAGGAGCATTAACATTAGAAATGGAGAATTTTAGAATTGGGTAGTTTAGAAACCACTTTGATAAATAAAGCATAGTTTCAATGAATGAGTTTTACAGAGGCGCAAAAAGGTGTCAGTAGGAGATATAATTGGTTAATAATTTACTGTGTATAACCTAAGAAACTTAAGTACAATTAGTTGTTTAATACTTTCCCTGATGAATCCTTATGTAAGATATAGTACGCATATTAATTGACTGAATTTTGATAATAGCTCATGAAAAAAACATGAGACTGTATTTGGCAGAAACTGTAGAATCATATCTATAATTCCATAAACAGACATAGCAGACCCTCATCTGGGTCTAAACTATGTGTAACTACGTGAAAACGGGTTTCAATCAAGAAAGGGGTTACACTAATCCTGATGTAGACATTGATCTTAACAGAAACGTATACCATTTTGGTACCAAATTTTAAAGCGCATTTTCAATTTCAGTTGTGATATGCTCTCGATCGATAGCATATGGTACATAACAGGTAGTGTTCGAAATTTGAGACCGATAGTTTTCCTCAATTACGTCATATTTAAACCAAGATGTCATTTGCAACTCAGTATAAACTGGCTGGATCAAGTTAACAGAAAAGCCACACTTTGTTAACAGAAAAGCAGAAAATACACGGATACATTTCTCTTTATGACGCAGCATGATGTATATAACTATTTCAGTTATGCACTTAATATACCAGAATAAATACAAACTGACATTTGAACAAAATGTGCGGATATTGTAAGGGATTATAGAAAAGGATTATAAAGGCAAGTCTAAAAGCATGTTTATTTATTTCCGACAGATATGCAGCGTTTGTGAAATGAGAATGTTTCAGAGTAATTCTACTTATGATTCGATAGTGTTAAGGTTTTTCTAAACTTTAGATCGTATGAGTGACATAACGACACGAAACAACATCGTGTGCAATGGTCTTATGCTTTGTTATTTTCTAAGGTTGCATACACTTCAGACAGTCAGTGTTAAACTACAGAGCTATAAACACATTATTTTAACCCTTATGATGCTTATGATGTTCAAATGGACTATCCAAAATGCAAACTTGTCAAGCTTATGGTGAATACTTTGGGATTTGTTTTAAAAAGCGTAACATGGCAAACAGTGCAGACCCTGATGCTAGGTTCTTCTAGGAGCCCTCTCATCTTCGTCTACGCTGTTTGCAAAGGACATTGATGACACGTGTCCCGAACTGTTAGGGTTACGATCTAATCACAAGACAATGAATTACCGAATCAAATTTTCCCCATTCAGTAGTAGCACATGCAGTTTAGTAGCAATTACTATATAAATAGTCAACGTGCCTGTGTTCAACTCCCGTTTGTACACGTATACATACAATGAAAATAATGTTTACAACCAATTTTCCGACAGGATATATTGTTCAGCTAAATATTATCGCTATCCGAATACTGCTAAATTCTTTAAAAGGAGTCTCCTTTTTAAAACGGGGATTTTGTACGGAAATCAGCGGACATCTTCGGCTTAGTTCTTTATGACTCCAATTTTATTTCGGAACAACGCTTTGAATATTAATTAAGTTGTTATCACATGTACACTGGCTGACACTGGTTGTTAGCCTACATATACATCGAATTATTATTTCCGGTATGTAAATTTGAATCTTACAACAGATTCGGCCAACGGCGAACGCCGTTCCGCTGGTTTCCGTATCAATCCATTTTTCTATTTTTTTCGACACAGACAAACATTTACTAACCGTGCTGTTTAGTGTAAAATAAGTGATTCTGATTCAGCGTAGCACCAAGGTGTGATCTTTGCGGTGTCCACATTGAGTGGACTAATGGTTATTCACTAGAGCAGACCACGTCATTCTAAAAGAATAAAATTTGAACTACATTGTGCAGGGAATACAGAATGTTACCAGGCAAGTTCGACTAGATGTCCCATTTGAGCAGAAGTTTATTCCACACTATTCAATTGAAACACGAAAACACTGCACTGTATACAACAGGCCTATCTCGTTGTATAGTCTCTGTATCTGTACCTGTCTCTCTGTCTGTCTGTATGTATGTATGTCTGTCCCTTTCTGTCTATCTGTCTCAGTCTCTCTGTCACTATCTATGTCGATCTCTCTGTCTCTCTCTATTTCGCATTGAAAATACAACAACACAGAGATATATTAAACATGCATGTGAATGATCTCAGACTCGAGCAAAACGTTTTATAACATCGGTCCTGGTTAGTGTTCAAGTACAGCATAATTGTTGTATAGGGCTAGTGGGAATATGTTTAAGAAAACAACCAGAGCTGTAAGTAAGATGAATACTGATGCTTCAATATCTCGTATTGCAAACAGAATAGACCCTGATCAGACGACTCCTATCTTCATTCTGATATTATCTGGCACAGCTATTTAGTCCCCTGATTTATGTAGCATACTTATTGTTCATAATGGGTAAGACTCTGCCATGAACAGAGGTCCAGATAAGATGTCTAAATTAAAATATTTTCAAGAATAACGCCTTTGTTTCTCCACCAAACCATATACTGTGACCACTCTTTAGAATCGTCTCGAAGAGACGATTCTAAAGAGTGGTCACAGTATAGGGCTTGGTTGTGAAATGACGATTTTAGTATTTGGGTACGCGTCTTTATCTGTAGCTCTGCATGAATCTGCACGGAGTAGAAAGAAACCGTTCAAACAGTTGGTTACTTGCTAAAACATGCCCCAGTATTATGTGTGTTCCGTATATCTCCGGAGGTTACAATATATGTACAGTTAAAACTGAAGAATTTAGATACGTTTAGACAGGTGGCAGGTTGAAAGTCATACAGAAAGCATCACCCTGAATTAAGCTGCCACCTGTCTCCAAGACCGATATTTATACCAAATTGAACGTCCGGTTTAGAGATGTTTCACTGTACTGAACCAATTTTCGTAACCACCACATAGTATTCAGGAAAATTACGTAGTCCGCTATAGATCGATGCAACTCAGATATCATATGTTATCATCATCCTATTAAAGCGTGTTGCATTTGTGCGTATGCAAATTTGGACTTGAATCCGCCTAAAGTAGACTAGATAGTTTGCTTGAATACTTAGCGGCGATTTCAAAATCTTACGTAAATAGTTTGCACCGATACGAAACTCCGTAGCAACAAATAAATGCAAATGAGTAATATAACGTTATCAAAATTATCTTTCTTTATGTGAAATCCACTGGGCAAATACCCCCCTCTCTCTCTCTCTCTCTCTCTCTCTCTCTCTCTCTCTCTCTCTCTCTCTCTCTCTCTCTCTCTCTCTCTCTCTCTCTCTCTCTCTCTCTCTCTCTCTCTCTCTCTCTCTCTCTCTCTCTCTCTCTCTCTCTCTCTCTCTCTCTCTCTCACTCACACACACACACACATTCTGCAAATGGTCTATGTCGCAAATTAGGCTATAATGTACTTATCAAAAACATTCAAGTCGCATGTCAATTAGTTTGAAATCCAATAGCACACAGAGTGTCACGTCTTTTCATCAGGATCGAAACTTTTTGCAGAGGTCATTTAAAACTTCATCGACCATTGTTCACTACATGATAGTCCTGTACGACCTATGTTATACTAAACGCTATGCCTAACCAGTTACTCCTATAGCAGCCGTCTGATCCGGGTCTGCTCTATTTGCTTATGGATATGATATGATTCTACAGTTTCTGCCGTTACCAAATATTCATATGTCGTAGTGCAATTATAACAAGTAATCTAATTCATATCTATGATAGCATTTCCTCTTAAATTAATGTTCATTGATTGAAGAGTTAAAAAGCAGACACAGCCTGTTAAAACATATAATAGTGAAGCTCAAATGTTGTCCTTTACTACAACATTCTACATGGTACGTTTTGTTTAGTTCCCATTATCTTGAGCTTTCCCGTATGAATAAAGCAATCCTGGGTCCAGGGGTGATTGATAATGTTCTCAGACTCAGGCAAAAGGTTTTATATCCTCGGGGCCTGGTTAGTGCTGAAGTACAGCAGTGATGTTGTATATGGCTAGTGGGAGTATGTTTACGAAGACAACCAGAGATGTAAGTAAGATTAATACTGATGCTTCAATATCTCGTATTGCAAACAGAATATACCCTGATCAGACGACTCCTATCTTCATTCTGATATTATCTGGCACAGCTATTTAGTCCCTTGATTTATGTAACATACTTAATGTTCATAATAGGTAAGACTCTGCCATGAACAGAGGTCCAGATAAGATGCCTAAATTAAAATATTTTCAAGAATAATGTCTTTGTTTCTCCACCAAACCCTATACTGTGCCTACTCTTTATAATCGTCTCTCTGAGACTATTCTAAAGAGTGGTTACGGTAAAAGGCTTGGTGGTGAAGTGACGATTTAAGTATTTGGGTACGCGTCTTTATCTGTAGCTCTGCATGAATCTGCACGGAGTAGAAAGAAACCGTTGAAACAGTTGGTTACTTGCTAAAACGTGCCCCAGTAATATGTGTGTTCCGTATATCTCCGGAGGTTGCAATATATGTACAGTAAAATCCCCTCCACACTGGAATTCTAGTAGAGACGAATTTAGATATTTGTAGCAGGATGACTGCTTAATGCAGGGTGATGATCTTTCTGCATTACTTTCCCCTGAATTAAGCTGACCCCTGTATCCAAGACCGATATTTATTACTGATGGGAATATGTTTACGAAGACAACCAGGGATGTGGATAAGATGCGTACTAATCTATCAAAGTAGATTATGTTTCAGTCCAACCCTTTCTTGCAACAACTCATTTGAATCAGTCTATGTTATGTTTCAGCTCAACCATGTATTGCAACAACTCATTAGGATAATTCTATATTGTGTTTTAGCCCAACCCTGTCTTGCAACAACTCATTAGAATAGTTTTATATTATGTTTCAGCCCCACCCTGTCTTGCAACAACTCATCAGAACCATTCTATATTATGTTTCAGCCCAACCCTGTATTGCAACAACTCATTTGAATCATTCTATATTATGTTTAAGTCCAACCCTGTCTTGCAACAACTCATTAGAATGATTCTAAATTTATATTATGTTTCAACCCAACCCTGTCTTGCAACAACTCATTAGAATCATTCAATGTTATGTTTAAGCCCAACCCTGTCTTGCAACAACTCATCAGAACAATTCTATATTATGTTTCAGCCCAACCCTGTCTTGCAACAACTTATCAGAACCATTCTATATTATGTTTCAGCCCAACCCTGTCTTGCAACAACTCATTAGAATCATTCAATTGTATGTTTCAGCCCAACCCTGTCTGGCAACAACGCATTAGAATAATTCTATATTATGTTTTAGCCCAACCCTGTCTTGCAACAACTCATTAGAATCATTTTATATTGTGTTTTACCCAACCCTGTCTTTCAACAACTGATCAGAACCATTCTATATTATGTTTCAGCCCAACCATGTCTTGCAACAACTCATCAGAACCATTCTATATTATGTTTCAGCCCAACCATGTCTTGCAACAACTCATTAGAATCATTCTATATAATGTTTTAGCCCAACCCTGTCTTGCAACAACTCATTAGAATCATTCTAAGGATTTACAACAGTGTAGTGTTGGTGGAGAAAGATAAAAAACAAACATTTCTATTAGACAAATAGTCTGCTACTCTGCAGCTCTGACAATTTATACAACCATGTATTCAGGTTACATTAACTGAATGACATTCCTGATATTGTATGTTTAGTCACAGATACGTATCAAAACGGCGATTTAATAAAAAAATCGTATGTGCTGTGTGGTAATGAAATCAGATTAACCCTTATCCTGCTAAGCACGACTAGATTGGCATTTGCAATACGTTTAATCTAAATGAGACATCTAGTACCTCGACGTATGCAAGCTGTTTGACTCTCGGACAATTGTTTCTAATAAACCGAATGAATGAACAGTAGTAAAAGTTGAAGCAGAGCAGTATTTAAGCATACATGTACATCATTTTGTTAAGCAAGCTACAATTTAATATCTGTCTATTATAATGTTTATTTTCGCTTTCATAATCTCTCTTGATATGAATTACCAAAGACTTTCGACCAGTAATTCGGTGAAAGAATGCCTCGACTGATAAGGCGGTTAAATACTGTATCCACTAATAATACATTACAACAATGCTTAGATTAAATAATACGGTTAAATAATGTATCCGCTAATAGTGCGTTGAAACAATGCCTCCACTAATAATGCGGTAAAACAATGCCTCAATATTTAAAGAGCTGTAACAATGCATCGACTGATAATGCATTGAAACAATGCATCGACTAAGAAGGCGGTTAAATACTGTCTCCGCTAATAATACATTACAACAATGCCTAGATTAAATAATGCAGTTAAATAATTTTCCACTGATAATGCATTGAAACAATGCCCCCACTAATAATGCGATGAAACAATGCCTACGGCTTATAATGTGCTGAAACAATGCCTCGGCATTTAATGAGCTGAAACAATGCCTTGCAGTGAACAATGTCTCGACTGATAATTCAGTTAAACAATTCCCTGACTAATAATTTGGTTCAACAATGCCTCGACTAATAATATGCTAAAACAATGCCTCGACATTTAATGAACTGAAACAATGCCTCGACTAATAATGCAGTGAAACAATGCCTCGACTGATATTTCGGTTAAACAATGCATCGACTAACAATGCGGTGCAACAACGCATCGACTAATAATACATGTCTTTCATTTTCTGTTAGAATAGCGTAAATTTTATGTTATCTAATTATATTCTAAATGCATGTTAACCTTCTGAATATTGAATATTCACGGTAGAATGGTCCATCGGTGTAACTATAGAGTCCATTCTGTATAAAATAGTTCGAGCATAATGTGTAAGGGGATTTCGAATGACAAACAGTGCAGACTCTGATCGGAATGTTCTTCTAATGATGATAAAGGTAGTAATATCGATAATAATTATAATACATATATGCACAAATTGGCTGCACATAGACCTGTTCAACAGTTCTATATATGCCTGAACATATGACGTCTTAACACTCAAGTCCTTACCACATCGTATTTTAAAGTTATAGTCAGTCCATTATCCGTATAAATAACTTCACATCAAACGCTGTACACATATTCATATCTTTAAAATATTTACAGCCCATTATACGTACAGTCTATATATTCAGAAAACTATTAACTGTATCTGAATTTCTTCTAAATCCTTAGAAAACCACCGATGTTTTAAGAGACGGAAAGTTGTGTCAATTATACGGAAATCAACGACACATTCGGTCAAACTCCGACTTCAGAACAACATTGTGAATATTAGTTTGGTTTTCACAACAATGGCTGATGTGTATCAGTCGAAAGAGTAAAAAGCGCGTAACCAGTACGTCCGGTGCACATAACTGATTATAACGGAGGACATGGTTCAGCTGGTTTTCGAGGTAATAAAAATATTATTTTTCGATACAAACCATTCTTCCCTAACCATGTTTGGTGGCACTAAGTTAGTTTCAAATCAGAAAAATAGGCTATAGAAAGTATTTCATCATTTCTAGTGGAGCATGATAAGCTTCAACAATTACTTTCGTTGATACTCATTTGTGTGGTAAGGGTGACATCGCCTGTAATTTTACCTCGTCGGCTTATTCTTATGCATGTACTGTTCAACTATAGTCATGTAAAGCTTTAAATATCATTATCATTTAAATAGTCTGGGGACGTTTCCCCTATTTCATTCTTTTTTAACCCCTGACTTTAGACCTAAATAATCCACTCTATTTCCACTAATAAAATACACCTGTCATAATACATTTGTATCTAATGATATCGATTGAAGATAGAACAGTATAATAATTTGATTATGTTATTGGTTTCTAGATGGGATGAGAGTAACCAGTACTTCGTTCTTACAGAGCCCAAAATACGTTATGACTCAATCTAGTGGTATTCTGTCCATATTCTAAGTATTGTTCTTACATGTAACAGTGCCTGTCTCCATTCTGGAGTGTCGAAATGCGCAATATAAATCCCCACTATAGCAGTTCAAAAGCGACAAAGAATAGTTACACTTTGTTTCATCTCCAAGCTTAAATAACAGTATTGAAGTAAAACGTGTTGCCAATAACTTCCTTTTATGATATCATGCTGGGGAGTCTACGTTTCCAATTGAAGCAGACAATCATCTGTGCAAGGACAACTACATAGATTGCTTTAGGTTAAAACATTACAAGTTGCTGGCTATCTCGAGGATAAAGAATCAATTTGCTCTGATCATAGTTTTATGCCAGATAATGTCGTATTTATATTCAGACTTTCACGGTACACAGAGGAAATTAATATGGTAATCAAAGGATAGCGCATACTGTTTCCAGAGATCCGATTCTCCTGTTCAAACTCATTTACATATATTATGTACGGACACAGCATGTCATGCAGAGTGTTTGGATAAAATTCATGACTGCTGGGCGGGTAACAAAACGATCATCAGATCAATATTGGTGACTGATACACAAGTGTCATAAAGGTGCTGCAGAGCCTTTCACCTTGATCGAATACAGTCTCTCTAAACCGGACGTTAAATTTAGTGTAAATATCTATCTTGGAAACAGGTGGCAGCTTAATGCAGGGTAAAAGTCATACAGAAAGCTCCTCTAGGAGCTTTCTGCATGATTTTCACCCTGCATTAAGCAGCTACCTGCCTAAAAGTATCTAAATTCTTCTCTACTAGAATTCCGGTTTAGAGAGGTTTACTGGTATATGCAATCTCAGACGGTCTACGACTGTTCGGATTTCATGGCGCTTGATGTCATGATAGGGTATGCTTTTATTTACTCCAAGACAACTTGTTTGTACCGAAAAGGAATCATTAAATTGATGTGTAAATATGTTTATATTGTGTTGTGTATGTTCAGCTATGCTATATCATGGCGGTTTCGAATTCTTCCCCTACCTGTGTCTCCATTAGCCCTATATGGAACAATACGCCCGTGAAAAACAGACATCAGTATTTGATCTTGCAACATTACTTAATGAATTTTATCATGCAACGTTACGAAATACAGTCACTTCCTACTAGTATAATATTTTCCACGTCGACGCTGTATTTTGTGAGGTACAGTGCATGTGTACTGACCCCACTGGGATGCACGTTTAATTCAGCCGACAGGAGGAAAACAGAAGGAAGAAATGTCATAATTTAACATAAACATCAAATTTAACACATTTGCTCACCTTTGTCTCAAATTTTTGTCCATATCAAAGGATTAAATCAAGTTTGTTTATGTTGTAAAAATCGACGACGTCACTGCACGCCGATATGACGTCACGTATATTGTACTGGCGTGTATTTTTATTCAGGGGACAGAACCGCTTGAGCAAACTTTCTTTTTCTTCATTTTCTCCATTCTTTATTGGTGTTGCATGATAAAAGAATTACTACGCTAGTAGTTTTGAAGTTAAGCTGTATTTTGGCTCGTCAGAAAAGTAGTTTAATGCTCGCCAAGGCTCGCATTTTAACAACTTTTCTAACTCGCCAAAATACAGCTGAACTTCAAAGCTACTAGCGTAGTAATTCTTATATATTCAAGAATCACACAGGCATGCTAAAGCATTGCTTATACCTTAATCCTTTCCTCAATGAATATTCATGTAAGAAATAATAACGTCATCGATATTTATAAGATTAATTCGCTATAATAGCACATCAACACAGGAGGCTTTGGCCATGAAACTATATAATCATATCTAATGTTATATCATAAGAAAACAGAGCCTCTGATCTAGGTCAACTCTATTTGCAAAGGCGAGGAAAAGTGTATTTATTGATTAAATGGTTAAGACAGTTTGTTCGTTTCGAGAATTAAGTCATTGCTCAATTAGGAAGCATCGACGTCTGGTGTCTGTCTTTATCCCTTTACTCCGTAAATACGCTTTTCTACGCCTTTGCAATCAGAGTAGACCCAGATAAGACGGTTCCTATAGGAACCGTCTGATCAGGATCTGCTCTGTTTGCTTATGATATATTATTGATATGTTCCTACATTTTTTTTGCGTTGGCCAAAATTGTCTGTGTCAATATGCTAGTATAACAAATTAATCTGAATTATATTCATGACGTCATCATTTCTTACACGAGTATTCATTGAGGAAAGGGTTAAACAACCAACCAATGAACCTTAACTTTCTTAACTACTAGTTATAACCGTTCAAGCTGTTTAACATTCAATCAATAATTTCAAAGGAGTTTGAACGATTTGGAAGAAGTCATAATTTTGTCAGCTCCGACTTTGAGCAGATTTTCTTCACGACCGGGATAAGGATATTAACGAATAAACGTAGTGATATATTTATCACACAATACTTTATCTATCCTGTTCGATAACATACGACGCCTTTCATTAATACATTAATGATTTAGTTATAATAAATCACTAACGACTTAACGCTGAAAGCAGCGGCGGAATACATTTTAATAAAAAGTAAACCCCCGATAATTCAAACACTAAATCAAGTACAGTAAAACCACTCTATAGCGGCCGCTGAATTACATCAAATATTTTGTGTTAAATGCAGGTGGCTGCTTAAAGCAAGGTAAAATTAAAACATAACGTTTTTATAGGAGCGTTCTGTTTTACTTTCACATTGCTTTAAGCAGCCGCCTGTCCTAAATACCAACTAATTAACACAATTTAGTGGCCGTTATAGTGAGGTTGTACTGTATCGTCATCGGTCTTTAAGGCAGGTGGCCGCTTAATGCAGGATGAAATTCGTACAGAAAGCTTCTAGAGGATATTTTATGCATGCCTTTCACTCTGTATTAAGCAACCACTTACCTAAATGTTTCTAAATTATTCTATTCTAACGTTTCAAATTATCGAGTTTTACTGTATTAAGATATAGGTCCTCGTTACTTGGCGACTCATCAGAATCCAAACTGTTGACACCCTGGTTGTAATTGTGAAGATACGTGAAAGAAACGATATGGTTTTCCAAATCAACTGATGACAATGTTTGCTGACACTCGTTACTTCGTATATCAGACACAATTGTAAATGTGGTAGGTGCCCAGTGGTACATTTCATCTTTGTTTAGATCACACAGGACATCCTGCCATTTGAGTTTAATCTAGTGTTGATAGTGTGTTTATAATACTTAAACACATACTCACATTAAACACATGAGCCATTGTTGCGAAAACCGAATTAATATTCTCATCGCATGTATTTCAGTCGTTAAAGATGACACTACTTCGAATCTGCATATACACGAGCCGCTCAGTGAGAACTCCTTGTAGCTTTTAGTTCAGGTGGTTGGAAATTGTGACAGCTGGCTTCAGCTGCAAAATTTTAAACACTAATACATGTATGAATTAAACGGCATGTGTGATATAGTGCAGTACAATAACAACTCGATTCTCCAGAAGATAACTTTATTTCCCATACCTAGATGTATGAGAACTGGCAGCATGTTCCTTATTTCTTAACCCTTTTCCTGTTCTATGTTTATTCCAAATTTCAATACCTACTGAATATTCATGAATATCGAAGGTGGAACATTGTAGCCATTTTAGAAACTAAAGAAATAGATCTGTCAAATTATATTGGCAAACAGAGCAGACCCTGATCAGACGGAGCTCTAGGAGCCGTCTGATCTGGGTCTTCTCTGTTTGCAGATGCGTGAAAACACGTTTATATGAGGGAAAGGGTTAAGCCAGTCCAACGCCAGCCTGATTCAACTAGATTTTAGAGTTGTTTACATCCTAGTTGTAAACTAGGAAATGTTAACCAAATTGTATAATCGGCCTTTAGTTAATATCCGTCGATACACTTTAAATGGTCATTTCCTTATTCAAGGCATGTGCCTTTAGCCTGCTGCTAATCCTTATATTTACACACTAGAAAAGTGACTATGTCACACACGAGTTATGTCCGGTTATGAAATTCTGGAGATGCTGTTTAAAATTAAACAACATGGACGTTCATATGTTACTGGGCAATAGTAATTGTAGTCCCTGCCATATTCGGAAGTTATAGATGTCTTTTCTCAATGTTTACTATTCTTATATTCTCATTCTGAAGAGTTATATATGTCAGAAAGTAATAGAATATAGTGATGTTGTTTTGAAATACCAATACAAAAAATCTTACAAATGACAATACAGAAAATGTTTGCCGGAATACATAATAACTATTTAATACTCTAGTAGCTTGATTCATTTGAGTAATTGTTCACAAGCAATACAAATGGCATTTGCATTAAATCGATTGATACAGTACATACTACAGTTTAATTAGAACGTGTCTTTACAACATTGTAAAATATGTAGGTCTTACTTCAGCAACGACGTTTATTTCTATCAATAGCAGTAGGAGACGAAAACATTCAGTATATCAGTAAGATAAAAATAAGATGTCTCCTGTTTACTTCCACATGGCTAGTTTATAGAATATATTGCAATGGTTGACAGCTGTGTGCCTTGCGGACTTTGTCCTGAGCGGGGGTATGGGATATTACAAAGTTCCAATAACAAAGACATAGATTGGCATGTCCGTGGCGCCCTGCTATAACAAAGAAAAACAGATTCTTGAAAGCAGTATATGAATGCTGCTTCTGGGAACCAGTTGACGGAATCTTTAAAGCATCACTGAGTTGGTGACAGCGGGTGATTGATCATGTAATTATGGCAAGAAAGACAAATTGCAGAATTTATAAGAAATATAAGATTCCATGGAAAACCCGAAGTTCGGGGTCGGCCAGTTCAATGGTATACTGTCGATTTGTAATGCATGTACGTTTGTACAGATTTAAACCCTTTATCTCATTACTTTGTCAACATTTATATGATTTTATGAGCAACATATCTATTTTGACATAACAGAAACTATATTATTTCAAAAGTAAACAGTGCGGACCCTGATAGGACAGCTCCTACAGGACCGTCTGATCTGGGTCTGCTATGTTTGGAAATGCGCATCAAGTCGTATCTTAAGAGTAACTGGTTAACCATTTACCTAATAATTATCAATTAAATTCATGTATATGATGAATATTAATTTACATTTGTTTTTCAATCCTGCAGGAGCTGTCTCATCTGGGTCTTCACTATTTACAGGTATGTATATTTACGTGAATAGCAAGCGAAGGGTTAAGTTGTTATTGTACTTGACGTTTATTCCAAAAGTTTATCAATATGTATATAAATAAACATCATCGGTGAACTTCAAACCATTACATACAACATGTAGATATTTCAGAGTTGACGCCGTTCCTAACACGATCGTGTTATTTTTAAACGTTCACCAACCTTTAAGTTTACACTGACTTACCTAGAAATGTACTGGTTTGACATTCTATAAGTACCCTTATATCGCAGTATGTCGGTTTTTTATTTATTTGAACAAATTCAATCAGTGAACCGAGACCAATTAGACGAGGATACTTTTGCAGATGACGCCGCTAAAGACGGGTATAAGTAAACCAGTGTTAACACATCCTACTACTATCTATCAAAAGTTACGTAGCTCAGATGGGAAGTTGGGAACACTAGGAGTTCAGTTGCGGCAGACCATATTTTGTTGAAATTCCCTTTTTGTAAGGTTTTATGGCCACAATCCATCCTTACCTGTCGTTGTTTTATTGGAGACGTTCTTGTTCATACAGGGATACACAAACATCTCTTATAAGACCAAAACCGATTGACGGGAGTATGATTGTTATCCATTGTATAATTATGGTTAAGTAGAAGTCATAAGCCTGTGATTCGTCATCATTATCGGCATGATCATCAGCAACAGTAGCAGCACCAGTATCTCCCGACACTATTTAATCTATTTAGTGTGGCAGCTTTATAAACTCTACTCATTTATCAACCCTTTCTAACCTACATTAAAAAGATCGTTAACCCTGCATCGGATAACGTCACGATTCTTTTTCACGCAAAATAAAGTAGATACAGACCAGACCTGATCAGGATCTGTTATATTTGCATATGTAATACATATTTGATTGTGAAGTGTCTGCCATAGTTAAACATGATTTTGTTCATATAACACTTTCAACTTATATTCATAAAGTCTCTTTTGTGTGGAGTATGAAATATAACAGTGTTACTGTCACGACCGTTCCTACTCAGAAACACTGAGTACTTAGATAATAAGTAACAACTTTTGGAGGTACCCTTGCTTTTATAAAACATGGAATGGTTTTACAGTCTATAAGTTTTAATGTACATTTACGTTTCAGTGCTAAAACTTTGTTTAAAAAGTAAATGCTTTATTTAGTATTTCAATGTATTATTTTATATATTCTTTCCTTGATCCTGGCAAAACAATAATCTTTCGATGATGCATTGTTCTTCAAACACTCTTGACTCTTCTCATATTCTACAAATTTAGTTGCACAGAATAATATTATGCTCGCTTGGTTAAAACTAAAGTACTTTTAAACAGGTGGCTGCTTAATGCAGGGTGAAAGTCATGCAGAAAGCTCCTAGAGCCAATACCGATATTTATACTAAATCCAACGTCCGGAGAGGGGTTGTACTGTATTGTCATCTGTCACTAGTCTATGTTTTAGATTTAGTTGCTTACCACTTTACAGTCTGATTCAATTACACACATTCTATCAAGTAATGGCATTATCTTAAATTGAGACATCAAGGCAACGTGCTAAAGTAATTATCTGTATTTCAGTCTTATGTTTAGTTGAATGTCTGCATCTACACATTTGATAAGCGTGTAACTGAATTATATACCGGAAAAATCATTACATCGCGATAAATAGATAGCAATATATGTTCTTGCATAGATATGAGGAATGCTACCTGCGAGGGAAAACACCGATCAGAGTCGTTGCCGTCGACATTCTTGTTCTTTGTCCGTGCATACTTTTTCTGATACGTCACAGAAATGATCAACCTGATGAGCAATGGGGCATGATATAATTGTTTTCCCAATCCGATGTAAGGTGGCTGATTGACGACCATCTTGGATATTATTATATTGCATTTACCATTGTTTTGAGAACTAGTTTTACATATTTCTCTGCATTTTCTGATTTCTGGAATATTATCAAAAGTGATTGACATGTTTAGACGCAATACGTGACTTATATTTTTCAGATCAGATTCCAGATGACCGACTCGTGAGCATCTTGGAATTTGCCACATACAGCAGTTTCATAGTGATTGGCATGTGTGTATAACGCTGGAGAGTATCGATAGAAATAAATAACAAGCAAGCTGTAACAATGCAAAACATCAGACTTAGTACGAGTCTATTCAAGTATTTATTTAATTGAAACGATGGTTTTCTATGTATTTGCGTCTACGCGTTGTTGTAACAAGGCGTGGCTAGTACATTACAATCTATAAAAAGAAAAATGTACACAGGTTTTAACTATATTATTACAGATGGTTGAAAAAAGGAAAATCAATCTACTGACCGCACAAACAATTATACAATGAAGACATGTCTGAGTTGTTGATGTCCGAAGGCCATGCTTATTGGCAATGCTAGGCAAATATAATATTATCAGACACCATCCTGACATGGTACATGTAGTGGTTTATGGTACAACCAGAATAACAAGGATATTAATAGTTTTGTCATTTAGCACAGTTCTGTAGAACGCCGCTAAAGCGACTGCTTCATAATTAGAAACTGGCGTCAGTAAACGCTGGTTGTTGCGCCTATTTCCATCATATAAACAAACGCCCTTTCACACACTTGCAAACAGAGAAAACCCCAGATCAAACAGTCTCCTATTACAGCCGTCTGATCAGGGTCTATTCTCTCTGCTTATGACATTATAATAGATCCAAGTATTCGTTTTCTACTAGTACCAACAAAATATTTTTGTATGCATACATGCATGCCATCATAAAAAATCAGCTAATAACTGTTTATGCCGTCATTATTTATCACATGAATATTAGACAGGGAAAGGGTTAATGGAGCACAACAATAATGTAGAAAACTGTCGGCTCTTTCTGTATCATATTTGCCGTGTATTAAACTACCACCTACCTTTTAGTAACAGAATTATGCCTAGTTAATGTGGTTCCTTTATGGTTCACTGTATTTCAAGTTTATAGAAAAACACACATAAAAATAATGAATGAAAAGTACTGAGTTATAGGTTAATTTTTAACTGTTTATGAGAGATCAAAAACAACTTAAACAGTTTTCAGAAAACTTAAACAGAATTTGCAACTCCTTATATACTGTCCAAGGCACCGTTGAATACAAAAAGCTGTTCATCACTGTTGCCCTGAACCCAACTGTGCTATGACACAGCACAACGTGACTGTATAAAGATGCCCAATGCATGATCAACCATTGTTTAATGCAATGAACAGATACCAAAGTAACATTTGGCCCAATAATTGCCGTCTACGTTTAACTGAAGTTTGAATGAACTGACAATACATGTTTAACATTTAAACAAGGCCAACACTATCAATAGTACAACTAATAAAATATAAAAGGCTTGAATGTAAATTGAGATAATCGCATTTTGCGACAGTTTGTTAGAAAAGACAACATTAGGACCACCTGCCCTAAACAGTCATCAAAACTAGGTCTATGTATGGGTCTATAGAGAAGTCCAAAAGTAAGGCAGCAATCTCCTATATATGAGCTTTCTGTATTACGTTTGCCCTATATTAAGCAACCACCTGCTTTTCAATACTCATATTTCACCATGAAGTCAGGACGTTCAGCACACAGCTAAACCATGCGCGCATGATGTTATAACCGTATACAGATATCGTTCATAATAGTTAGTTGGATATATATATATATACGACGTGGAAATTGGAAATTTTTTATCTAAGGGGCGCTTGGCTTAATGTCTCAATTTCGTTTTGTTTTATATTGAAATTCTTATCAGCAAACATTGTAGACTCTGATCGGACGCCGCATTATGCGGCGTCTGATCACAGAGTCTACAATGTTTGCCTATGTCCCATATATGAGATCGTGGGAGCAAATGGGTTAATGATATGTGTACAACGTTTTTGTTTTCATTGCTTATAAAGCAGAATATAACTTTAATGAACTCTGCATTGATATCCTTATCTTGATAACGTATCGTAGCTTAATTGAGGGTAAAGGTCATGCAAAAAGCTCCGTTGGGAGTATGTATTAAAATTCTAAATGATTTATTACTAAAAGTCCGAAGTGTTTTCTGTATTGTACACAGGGACATAAGCGCGTATCCAGAAAAGGCTATGCTGAGATTATAGAATGCACTATGATGTCTTAAAAGGTCGTTGATAAGAAATAAGTTACACCTACGTCTGATTACAATATGTAAGGATGCATTTATAAAAAGATCACGCCAGTCGTACCCTGTTGCTGAATAGCCTATCCTACTAATTATATTCGATGGCGACTATATCGTGGCTTAGGCCTTGCTGATTTATCTAGTGTCAAGACGTCTTATGTATTGAGCAGTTTAGGAACCACGACAGGTCATTCACCAGACAAGGTGCAATAAACAGATACTTAAAAAAGATAGATTATGCTACAAGGCTACAGAACGTCACAGTATACTGTAAAACCCTCTAAATAGAACACCGATATTTATAATAAATATCGGCTTTGGAGACAGGTGGCGACTTACAGCAGGGTGAAAGTCGTGCAGAAAGCTCCTCCAGGGCCTTCAGCATGAACTTCATCCTGTATTAAGCAGCCACTTGCCTAGATGTATCTTAATTCATCTCTACCAGAATTCCGGTATAGAGGAGTTTTTATGTATTGGAATAGCGCATGTTTATATTAAAACACAACAGAAATAAAAAGTATGTACAATAATGCATACATAATTTCCTTAAACAATTTGTTTGGTTTTTATCTGGGTTTACGCCTTTTTAACAGTAGTTCAGTCATATAACGGCGTCCAGCTAATTGGAGGAATACACCAGAGATTATTCTGTGCATGGATCATATTGCACTGTTTCGTGCACAGAAGAACATCTATGTAGAACCACCGACACTTCGCAGTCAGCTGGAAGGCTTCCTCAGATGAAAAATGCCAATGCCCAGACCGGTATTCGAACCCGCAGCGGTGAGGGGTTAAGCGATTGTCAGTCGAAGACCATAACCATTCGGCCACAGAGACCCCTTTCCTTAAACAATACCGATTAATTATACAAGCTTTTTGTAAATTCCATTTAGGTCACTCATAGCAGACACGTTATTTATCTGCTTTCTTTAAAAGTCTTTCATAATATGACAAGTTGCTCTTGCGTAGCTACTTATTTACAGAGCTACAGATAAGGGTGCGTACCCAAATACTAAAATCGTCGAGACGATTCTAAAAAGTGGTTACATTTTAGGGTTTTGGTAGAGAAATAAAGGAGTTATTCTTGAAATTGTTTTAATTTACGCATCTTATCTGGAGCTCTGTTAACTACAATCTATATTCTTATTACTCATTAAATGTTATGCTGTATAGTTTACCCCTTAACGCATTACCTCATAGGCTATTTTTAGATACAGCCTCTTTGAATAAATCTACCGAAAAGGAGCATTAACTAGAGAAATGGAAAATTTAGAATTTTGTAGCTTGAAACCATTGTGATAAATATAGCATTTGCTCCTATAGGAGCAAATGCTCTATTTATCACAATGGTTTCACAAAGTGACTTCTACAGAGTCGTAAAAAATCGTCAATATAAAGGGAATGGGTTAAGCTAAATGTTGAGAAAAGCTTTACTATTGTCGAAGAGGTGGATTACAGAAATAACCACGAACTCACCTACCAACAGACGACTATGTGACTTTTGTAGCAATTATACATAAATTACGTATTACGTATTAACTCTTACAGTGCTGTGCACGATTCACAAATGTCCTTTGCAAACAGTGTAGACCCAGATGAGAGGGTTTCTACAAAAGCCATCTCATTAGTTGTCTGCACCCATTGTCATGTTACACTTTTCTTTTAGAAAAATCCATAATTATTCAACATAAACTTGGCCTGTTTAATTTTCGGAATAGTCAATTTGAAAAAGTACGATTTTACGGTTTTGCATTTGATTAGTCTTGTTTAACCTTTTATTATATTGTTATCTTAACCCATTACCTCATAGGTTATTTGTAGATACAACCTCTTTGAATAAATCTACCGAAGAGGAGCATTAACTAGAGAAAAGGAAACTTTTAGAAGTTTGTAGTTTGAAACCATTTTGATAAATAGAGCATTTGCTCCTATAGGAGCAAATGCTTTATTTATCACAATGGTTTCACAAAGTGACTTTTACAGAGTCGTCAAAAGTCGTCATTATGAGGGAATGGGTTAACATGTTCTTTTCTAGAATGATTACCAGACGGACGTTATCGATTCCGGACATTATCGCCTAGATTCTATCACCATGTCTCAAACATCTAATACAGCAAATAGACAAGGTAATGCTATGTCTAACTTATATAAAATTGTTTTCTGAACAGTATATCACAAATACCAAAGGCTATACTTATCGTAACACTAGTTTGCTGTTGTGTTGTCATTTTTATTTTGTTCAGATAGCTTCAGGTCAGGTCTGTCTTCAGTGAATTGTCTGCCTTTTATCACTGACATCTATTATGCAATGTGTGTGCATGCACGTAATACAGAGGAGTATAGGAGGGGTTAGTAAATTTGTTCAAAGATTATCAATATGTTGAGGATCAGCTTTTTTCCTTAACCCATTCCCTCATAGACTATTTTTAGAATATATTGAATATATTTACCGAAAAGGAGCATTAACTAGAGAAATGGAAAATGTTAGAATTGTGTAGCATTGAAACCATTGTGAAAAGTAGAGAATTTGCTCCTATAGGGCAAATGTTCTATTTATCGCAATGGTTTCAAAAAGTGACCTTTATAGAGGCGTAGACATGCGTATTTATGCAGGAAAGGGTTAACTATTTACTCCATAAATAAAACTTTACTCCTTTCTAAGCCTTTGCAAACAGACTAGAACCAGGCCAGACGGCTGTTCTGTTTTCGTATGATATTAAATAGATCTGAATTTGCAATTTCCGCTTTGGCAAACATTCCACGTGTTGATATACCATTCTATAAATTATTCTAATTAATATTCATGATGTCATCGTTTCTTTCATGAATATTCATGGAGTAAAGGGTTAAACCATCATGTATCCATTTTCCGACAACACAAATCACCCGCATGACGACCTGTCGTCCATGTGTGGTTAATGTAAAAGACTACCACCGTGCACTGTTAATATGTGTTATCTATTAACCCATTCCCTCATATTGACGACTTTTGACGCCTCTGTAAAAGTCACTTTGAGAAACCATTGTGATAAATAGAGCATTTGCTCCTGTAGGAGCAAATGCTCTATTTATCACAATAGTTTCAAACTACAAAATTCTAAAATTGTCCATAGTTAATGCTCCTTTTCGGTAGATGTATTCAAAGAGGTTGTTTCTAAAAATAGCCTTTGAGGTAATGGGTTAACCGTTTAGCGCATACTTTTAAATTGTATCGACTCCAGAATCGTATAATATCAAGTTTCAGTTTTCAAACAATCTGGATCCAGATGAGACACCGAGTAACATGCAGTCTCATCTGGTTCCAAGCTGTTTGAAACTCGGTCAATAGTTCGTCAAACGCTTGGTCGATTCGGAAGTCAGTGAAAAGTTCGGCAAGTCACAAATGGAGCAGACATTACTTTTCCAGCATGGGAATATAAGTTTGCGGGTGCCGTCTGCAAATAACTGAAATACTGTTGGTCGGACGTAAAACCCAACTCACTCACTCACTCACTCCTTACAGAATACACCATGTATGCAAGGCTTTCGCCATCGAAGGTTTTACTCAATTCCATTGGTGTTCTGTGGTGTGTATGACGAGGTTTGGGAACAAAGTTATGGTTTAAGACGGGGCTGTTCTTATTCATTAGCATACTGCAATCATTTAAACAGTTTGATATCTGTTGTGATGTAATAAACTTATTTCTTTGTATCTTGCCATTGGCATGGTTGTAAATTCAGCAAATCTTGAGTAGCAATTATTAATATCGTCATTTGTTTACCAAATAAATCCAACGCTGCAAGATAAAGACTGTAATATATTTATCTATAATGTTTATTGTAATAAAACATTAAATGTCAAATTAATATCTGTTTTACCATTTCCCTGTTATATGTTTTATATACTTACTGAATATTCATGTACAAAATAGTCATAATGAAATATGGAAAGTGGAGATTGTAGCCATTTTAAAAAGTAAAGAAATATATATTTCAAGTTCCATTAGCAAACAGAGAAGACCCTGATCAGTCGGTTCCTATATGAGCCGTCTGGTCTGGGTCTACTCTGTTTGCAAATACGTGAAAACATGTTAATATGATGGAAAATGTTAAAGTGTGTTATTAACCCTTTCGACGCGGAGTTTTTAAATGGTTTAATTTCTAAATCCAAATAGACAGAGCTTATAGTGAATAGTCAGGGAGTTTTAATGAAACGGAACGTGACAAACAGTATTGACTGGTGGAGCCTTCTCATATGGGTCTACACTGTTAGCAAAAAAAATTGGTGGATTCTGAATTGCACTAAAACGGTAAATTATCGTTAACAATAAGCCACGTTAATAAATTCTCAAAGTAGGATACCTTTCGAAAGCAAAAGCAGCAATCCGAAAAGAAAAAAAAGTTTTATCGAGTTGTGTGTGTTAAGCCAAAATTTGAAATCAAAATGAATACTAATAAAATTGATATAGTAGCAATCATTTTCGGTCACCTTCGATTCAACGGTATTTTAGTATTTGTGCGATTTCCTGCTTATAACAGGTTGGAGAAGACGCCAGATGCATACCAATTTGTATTGTTTCAGAAACAAACAAGATGTGTTTATGAAACATCCCCCCCCCCCCGATATGACCTTTGACCTTAATGTATGACATTGACCAATCAACAAACAAACCGGCAGAGCAAAAACAATATGCCTCTTGGGCATAAAGAGTATACGGGCAGAACTGCCGATTTGTTGGAAGCAAGCTGGAAGGTCTCCTAACATGAAGAAATGAGAATTGATCGACCCGGATTCAAATCTACTGCTGTCAGTGAACCTAACTCAACGAATATGACCACTGGGCTGCGGATCTCTATCCCCCAGATGTACAGATACAATGCTGGTAGTTTTACTTTGCCGTTTTGAATGGGGAGATATTTTATAGCTTGTGATATTACAGTGGCAGCCGAAATGATAGAGTACATAATTTATGTGGCTCGCCGTGTGTACAATTAATCAGATACAACAAAGTCACTGCCCAGTTTATTGAGTCAGGACATGAAAGGTGACTAAGGACCTTACGTCATCTAAAACTGTCTCTCAGTACATTATTAGTGGATATAGATTACTCGGTACATTAGCATACATGTATATGAAATGAGAGTACCTAAAGTTAGGATGAAATATTCATTATGAAACCACTGCTTGGAATTTTCCCTCCTAGTATTCCGAAAGCATGATAATCCTAATGCACTCTTCGTCCTTAGTCCGCGCAAGTGTTACTTTATTCTAAGACTTGAGAAACATTGTATGCATGCATGCAGCTCTTCGATACACAACTGAAACTACTGTACTGATATCTTTTATTACATGCATGATGTTATTTAGGAGCTTTCGGAAAACAACTTTACCGTAGATAGAGAAAACACAAACCGATTGACTACTAAGTATGCACCAAAGTTCGTTATGTCTATGGTTGAGGTGTTGATTGGTATCCATATAGCATATCACAACACTAAACAGGAGTTAATTGGAGTGTCTTACCTTGTATAACATCAAGAAACGAATTTTGATGAGAGTGTGTCAACACCAGGAGAAAAATACTGGCACAAAAGTAATACAGGTAACCCCCCTCCCCCCCCCCCCCCAAACCGGATTTCTAGTAGAGAAGAATTGTCATTGCAACAACTTTTATGTGTAGAATAATGCAAATGCAGAGTGAAAGTCATACAAAATAGCATGACTTTCACCCTGCATTAAGCTTCCACCTGCCACCAAGACCGATATCTTTACTTTTAACGTCCGGTTTAGAGGAGAGCTACTGTAAAAACATTCATTGTTGACTTTGTAGCCATTTTCGTACTAAAATATCGGCTAAACTTATGACGCGTTACTTACACCCAATTAGTATAATGTTTAACCCTTACAAAGCTGAACTTTCGAATGGACTATTCCAGTCTTCAAACAGTAAAGTTTATAGTGAATATGTCTGATTCTTTCTAAGGAAAAGTCTAATATGGCACACTGTGCAGACCCAGATGAGACTCTCATCTGGGTCTACACGGTTTGAAAAGGACAGTAGAAACCAGTGTCCCGCAGATTAAGGGTTAAGAAACTATTGATTGAGTGTCAAACAGCTTGGAGCCTGATGGGACACTGTGTTACTCGGCGTCTCATCTGGATCAAAGCTGTTTTCAAATGCCAATCAGATTCAATTTTAGCAAATTTTCTTTCAGGAGCCGTCTGATCAGGGTCTTCTATGTCTGCCTATGGAGTAATGTAGTTCAGATTCTTACAGTTTATACCATCACCTACACTTGATGTATTCATACATGTACGTCGCTATAACTTCTTATATAAATACCCATGGCGTATTGGGTTAACGTCATTCGTACAAATTATATTAGCAACCAGCGTGTGTGTAAGTGGATACACTGAATGTTTTTCACGAACTTTCTTTCCTCAAGAGGAAGTAGTAATCATAAAATATATTTTATAATGGACTATAGATTTCTTTAAAATGGTTCAAAGTAGTAATTCAAAATGTTACATTAATGCGTATTTCAATTCTTCTCATGACGAGTACGTCTTGGCTGGTATTTGAACATTGTGGATATTGCCTAGGTCACACATCCATGGATCACCTCGCCGGCTCAACTACGAATTAAATCTCACGGATGACCCCGGAAATGCCAAATTCCGTAGTGCGATACGGATGCACAAAACGGTGTGACAACGGGCTTTGATCTTCACATATTCATGGATTTGACGCCGGATTAGCTACGGATACGATCCGGCATCACTCGTGGCAATCTGTACTGTTCTGTATTTCAGCCGTTGTCATACGTAGTAGTACTTGTATATCCGTGACAATTTTTGAACGTGTTCAAAATTTGGCCACAGATCAAACAACCGTAGTACATCCTTACTTAACCGTATTAGAACGTACGGATCCGTTTTAGTCCGTACTAAAACCGTAGTAATCCGTACTTATTACAGTGCACAGGCCCTGACAGGTGTCGTTCCGTATTAAACCGTGTCATTTCCGTATTAAACCGTGTCGTACCGTAACAATCCGTATCCCTCGTAGCCTATTCCTACATTATCTTACCATATCTACGTTACAACCCGTAGTCACGCCGTTGTGTGCATCCGTATCGAACTACGGAAATGCATTTCCGGGGTCATCCGTGAGATTATATCCTTAATGGAACCGGCGAGGTGATCAGTTAATGTGTGACTTAGGCATTAATACGGAAATAAAACGGTTTAGTACGGAACGACACGTTTCAGGGTGTGTGCACTGCGGATGAACAACGGTTTGCTACGGTATAAGTAAGAGTTAGTACGAATAAGAACGGTATAATACGGATTAGCACGGATGTACCACGGTGGTTTGATCCGTGGTCAAATTTTGAACATGTTCAAAAATTGTCACGGATATATATGTACTACTACGTATGACTACGGCTAAAATACAGAAAGCTACGGATATACAAGGTAAGCTCGTTTAGCGTTGAAAGTTTGATTGATCCATGATAACATTCTTTGACTAACTACATGCGGACAAATCGTGAGCAATGTTCTGTGACCTGTTTGGTTACACAATGGGGAGTGAAGTAGTCAAAAGGCTCTGATGTACAATTAACGATAATTGGACCTTGTTTCGAAAGGAAATGCAGTTGTCTCTAAATACATCCGATTTGGGATATATGTCAGAAAAATGTAGTTTATGTAATGATTCGTCTTTCTTGCATTGTATTTCTGATTTACAGTGGGCCATCCACTATTCGCTATTTATCTACCGTTAAATTGACCTGGTAATAGCTGTTGTTTCTGCCAGCAATCAGGGCTTGTTTCCAATGTTTTCCATAAATCGCTTTTCCATGAATGTAAACCTTTTATCGTAATGAAGAAGACAAGCACATATTTCCAATATATAAACATTCAGTATATTACCATATTAATTTCTTATTTGGACTATGTCGGTCGGAATATAAATATGACATTATCTAGAAGTAAACTATGATAAAAAACAAGTGTATTTCCCCCCTTGAGATTGCCCTAGTTTTGGCTGTATTAATCAGTAGAATTCGTAGCATATGTGCTCTAAAATCACGTTTAGCTTAGTTCAGTTTTACAAGACGGTTTGTCCTGGATATTCTGCTAAGACCTTATCTGTTTGACAGCATGTCTGACACGCTGGGACACCGGACTTATAATGTTCTCGTCTGTATTCAAATATTTAAGCATTTACTATTCGTGTAATAAATGATGTATGTGTATAACTGTCAATTAGCTTAATATTTATAATGGCATATAAACAAGAAATGTTGTGGTAATAATAAAAGGGTAAAATCTATATAATGCTATCACCAACTGAGCAGATCCTTGTCAGACGGCTCCAACTGAAGTCGTTTGATCAAAGAAGCTAAACATAATTATTTTTATCACATAATCTACTATGCGGGAGTGCCGTAACAGAGTGCCGTATTTCGCAGAATTGCACTAGTGCATTTTTATGCAAATTAGCAAGTTAACCAATCATAGCGCTCATTTAAAAAGCTTTGGCCAATCATAGCACTCCATGCACGTCGTCCGTTGTATTGCTACGCTGTTTGTAAAACAATGGCAGAAATAGCCGTCAGCTACATGTAGTCTGTTTTATTTTTGAGGCATTATAAGGATAAGGATTATGTGATAAAAATAATCTTACATTCGTGTTCATTATACATTGTTTTTATGAAACGAGTTTACTTTAATGAATATGACACTCGCTAAAGCTCGTGTCATATAAGTATTGTAAACTCGTTTCATAAAAACAATGTGTAATGAACACTCATGTAAGATCCTCTATATATGAAAGCCTTTAGTAGCCTAAGTGCTGCTGCATGTAAACAGATGTGGACTAAACATTACATTATAATAAACATACATTTATGTATTTAAATAATGTACACCACTGTAGTCCAATATAAGTCACTGGCATTACATAACAGACAATTTATCACTTGGTCATACCAAACCCAGACCTTAATTAAGAAACACTATAAAGAATGATTCTAAATACCAGACCGTAATATTTCTTACTTTCGTATTGTGATGGAGCGCGTGTCATTTACATTTCTTCCTTCCAGACGAATGTGATTAAAACAATTCATTATACGATGTAAGAACTTTGAACACATAAGATATTCATATCCTGCCACTAGCAAAGAAACACTTAAACACCAAGAATATCGCACATCTAGTGTGTTGGTGTGAACTATATACTAGTGTAAAAGTTGAAACATGATTGTGCACGGATACTTTATGGTTGCATGGTTGTTACTGTGACACTAATATACTATACTCTGACAGCGATATATGTGTGTTGTGTACACATAACCTGGTTAACCCATTCCCTCATAGGCTATTTTTAGATACAACCTCTTTGAATCAATCTACCGAAAATGAGAATTAATTAGAGAAAAGGAAACTTTAAGAATTCTGTAATTTGAAACCATTGTGATAAATAGAGCATTTGCTCCTATAGGAGCAAATGCTCTATTTATCACAATGGTTTCACAAAGTGACTTTTACAGAGTCGTCAAAAGTCGTCAATATGAGGGAAAGGGTTAAGTTGATAATCAATGATAGGAGTAGCAAAGTTGCCGTTGCACGCTTTTGTGAAGGACTCTATATCAAGATATGTATTTGTATACAGTAAAACCTGTCTTAAGTGGTCTTTCATTTATTGAACATAGGAGTATTAAAAACAGATTGTTGGTTAATGTCGGGTAAAAGTAATGCAGAAAGCTCCGTTATGAGTTTTCTGCATTACGTTTGACCTATATTAAGCTACCACCTGCCTTACAGACCCACAAATAGACATCTCTTTGATGTCCGCTTAAGACAGGTTCTACTGTATTCAAATGTTTTATCACATCCCTATAGTGGCTCTTTCCAGTATTTAACGCGTTCAGAATTATCTCTGTCTATTTATAATACAAATGTAGGACAAACCTGACCGTGTTTGGGACCATATGTGCGAACGAACAGCTATGTTGTAAGCAAATACCAGTGTATTGTCATGTAAATTGCGATTTAACAGCGAATATTAACATTGTCGTCATTTGTTAAAGTTAAACCTAATACCTTACTAGATGAGGATAGACTTAACAATAATCCGTAAATATTATTAGCACCGTGACACTGTCTTTTATGGAATCATAAATTGAAGTAGTGCATGTGTGACGATGTCTGCTCCATATAGGGTCATGAGTTTCGAACGCAAAGTCGTGGTTCACGGGATGGGGGGTATTAGTATTATCCTGTATTGAAAATACCTCGATATATCGAAATCGGATAACTCAAATTTCGGGATAACTTGAACAAAGAGTTCGGTCCGTTCAAAATTTACAATACAGAATTGTTCTAAACGCATCTCTACGCATATTTAGAAACAAATGTGACAGTTTAATGCTGGTCAAAAGTAATGCTGAAAGCTCCTACGCGAGCATCTGTTATCTCCAAGTAATCTGTATGGTTCCTTGAAGTTCGAGATATCGAAGTTCAACTGTAAGTGACAGTGAAATGTGCATTAATGAAGTTTCGTCTCTTAACGTTTTAATCGTGTCTGCATTATTCAACCACGGGTCCGGTACTCCATGAATATTCATGAAAGAAATTTAGGAAGTCATGAACATTAATTAATCCACTTTATAATGGCATATGAACATAAGAAATTTTAGTCGAAACTAGTGAGTGAGTGAGTGAGTTGGGTTTTACGTCCGACCAACAGTATTTCAGTTATTTGCAGACGGCACCCGCATGAGACAAGTTATAGTGCTGCCTCACTGGAATACCCCTGCCGCAGGTACATGGCAAGGGCACCCCACCCAGTCACATTATCCTGACACCGGGCCGACCAGTCCTATAACTACACCTTTAATGTCGAGCGTAGACAAGGGAGCTACTAGTACCAACTTTTAACGACTTTTGGTCTGTCGCGGCCGGGGATCGAACCCACGACCTTCCGTACCGCAGGACTAGAGCCGTATCATTATTTATCACATTATCTGCCTTGTGGTAGTGCCGTAACAGAGTGCCGTAAATCGCAAAAATGCACTAGAGCATTTTTTATGCTAATTAGCCATCGTTAGCCAGTCGCAGCGCTCATTTAAGCGTTAGCAGCCAATCGTAGCGCTCCGTGTGTGTCGCCCGTTGTATTACTACTAGCTATAGTATATACCTGTTTCATTTTCTATTGCATTTTAAGGCTTATGTGATAAACAGAATCTTACATTCGTGTTCATTATGCATTGTTTTTATGAAACTCGTTTACTATAATGAATATGAGATTCGCTAAAGCTCGTGTCATATTATTATAGTAAAACTCGTTTCATAAAAACAATGAGTAATGAACGCTCATGTAAGATCCTCTATAACTGAATTTCTAAACTTTTGAATCTCACACATTCAAAAATTTAGAAATAGAGGACCTTACATGAGTGTTCTTTACAAATTGTTTTTTATGAAACGAGCTTCATGAAAACAATTTGTAATGAACACGAATGTAACATTCTTTTTACCACATAAGCCTTAAAATGTCCATAGCAAATGAAACAGGTTATAGCTGACGGCTGGTTCGGTCATTGCTATATAAACAGCGTAGTAATACAACGGACGACGCACATGGAGCGCTACGATTGGCTTACGCCGAAGTGAGTGCTACGATTGGCTGACGATTGCTAATTTGCATAAAAATGCCCTAGTGCATTTCCGCGATTTACGGCTCTCTGTTACGTCACTCGCACACGGCAAATTATGTGATAAATTCAGTTATAATGGACACTGCCACACAGATGAACTTCCATCAAAATAGAGCCATATCTATATTATGCAAAAAGCAAACAGAGCAGGCCCTGATCAGACATCTCCTACAGAGGCCGTCGTCTGTTTTAGATCTGTTCTAATTGCAAAGACATAGAAAGGCATATTTATGGAGTAAATGGTTAATATATGGGCAAAACCAATTGAATATGTGGTATTGATGCGGCTGCCATTATATGGTTATGTTTACCCTAACGCATATTCTATGTGCAATGATTGCTGTGAATGATAATGTCTGCTCTAGTTTGGATCTGGAGCAACTTTGCCCTCGTCTGATTCTATTAAGAGTTTGGGAAACTATTAATCAAGTAATATCACGTTAACCCATTCCCTCATATTGACACCTTTTGACGCTTCTGTAAAAGTCACTTTTTGAAATCATTGTGGGAAATAATTTAAAAGCATTTTCTCCATAGGAGCAAATGCCCTGTTTATCACAATGGTTTCCATACTACACAAATCTAAAAAAAAAATCCTTTTTGCTACTAAATGCTCCTTTTCGGTAGATTGATTTGAATAGGTTGGGTCTAAAAATAGCCTATGATGGAATGGGTTAATATTGATGATTTACATCAGGTCTAGTTCCTTCATTCAATTTGCATAGATGTAATACAATGTATTAAGATCATTATCTGCTATAATTGTCACAACGTTATTTATATTATTTTTTCTCGGTTGTTTCACAGGTTTAAGGTTCATTGTCATTCCACAGTAGTTAAACAAGTCGGTAGTGTTGGTCACGTGAGGGTAGATGCTACAGGCCAGACCTCTAGGTATTAATGCAATATCTGACATATATGAAGATGAGTTGATTTACCGAACCATTAGGACAGGTCGTTGGACTTCAAACCTAGAGACATGAGTGGGGAAAACATTGCTTTACCTGGCACAGCTATGAGACCTTCGCAGTGTCATAAACAGGAACCAGTAACAACGCGCTTTGTCAATAAATAGATAAAAGAAAAAGCTGTTTCCATGAAAACAACTTTTAATGAGCAATCTTAGGCAATATACGGATATTAGTGCTATACTATTTCATAATTGTAAAACACATTAATTCACCAAAGCTGAAAACAGTCTCATATAATCACAAATTGGTTCATTGCAGCAAGACATGAGGGTCGCTATCCGACTACTGCGCGGAGAAAGAGTACAAGCGCTCATTTTGAATGTCTTATGATATGATTTTATATAATCGTTTGCTCTTCCCTCTATAATTTACATAGCGTATATACCATTTAATTGTTTATCCATATTTCAACTGCCTTACTTAATTATGTGAAATAGGTTTTTAAGTGAATTACTAAAACCGTTATAGAGTATTTATCTCTTGGTTAATGTATATTCTTTGATATATTAAATGGAAATAATAAATATGCCGCAGCACCATTTGTTGCATAAAATAAAACACGTCCAGTTTCTAAGTAGCTTCATCGTATTTTTAATGCGTTAATTGGTCTAAATGCAGTCACGAAGTAAGTATAACCATATGGAAATAGCTAACGGCTATTACCATTACCCCAACGGCTATATTTAAACCTAACCTCTTTGAACAAATCTACCGAAAAGGAGCATTTACTAGAAAAAATGAAAACTTTAAAATTGTGTAGTTTTGAAACCACTTCCTGTGGAGCAAATGCTCTATTTATCACAATGGTTCCAATGGTTCCACAATATGACTGTTACAAAGGCAGGCGTCAAAAGGCGTCATTATGAGTGAATGGTTTAATGCTGTGAGTTATAACATGAGTAAATGAGAAATGTTCCATAATGCATACAAATCATTTTATTTTCATTATGAATTCACAATATGTTGGTGTATATTGTACACATCATAATAATGGCTAATTTGACTGATGTATGTTAGTTTTAATGTGTGTATATAGTGAGGTTGATAATCATGGTCCTAGAGGAGCTTTCTGCATGCATTTTATCCTGCATCAAGCTGTCACATGTCTACAAGACTGACATTTATAATAAACTGACAGTTCGGTTAAGATATGTTTTACTGTACGTATTACCCAAATTATTATGAAACAGGGAAAAACATACTCATGGTCTAGGTCTTCAGTGACTGTAACGTCAAGATTTGTTAGTGAAATAGCTCATTTGTACAGACAGAAGAACTTTAACCCTTTACCTCAAAGGCTATTTTTAGATACAGTCTCTTTGAATAAATCTACCGAAAAGGAGCATTAACTAGAGAAAAGGAAACTTTTAGAACTTTGTAGTTTGAAACCATTGTGATAAATAGAGCATTTGCTCCTATAGGAGCAAATGCTCTATTTATCACAATGGTTTCACAAAGTGACTTTTACAGAGTCGTCAAAAGTCGTCAGTATATGGGAATGGGTTAAGCGGGCATTCATTTATTGAACATAGGAGTCTTAAAAAGCAGGCGGTTGCTTATAGCTCATCAAAAGTAATGCAGAAAGCTTATAATTATAGGATATTTCTGTATTACTTTTATCCTGCATTAAGCTACCGTCTGCCTTCATGACCCCAAATTAACCTCGTGTTTGCTGGCCGCGTAAGGCATATTCTACTGTATAGTACATAGTTCGATGAACCCGAGCAGTTCAATAATGCCTATGCTCCCGGAAAGCATTTTGCATAATTTCCCTCTAAAGAATGTAGCAAGTATTTCTATTCGCTTGCATTACATGGTACCACGCAACAATTACAAATCGAACCTAAATTCAACTCTAATTTGCAATATAATGAACTCCATAATTTAAGCAATTAATATTCCCTAGTTTAAACTTCTAATTTGAATATGGTTTGTAAACAATTAAAGATCCAGCCCAATGAACATTTAAAAGCTAAGGAAAATTTCAAAATACTTCTGGAAACAACTTGTGTGTATCTTATGATATCGTTTAGCCGTTTCAAACAAAAACTGCTGTCATTTTGGCTTTAAATTGTTTCTCCGGGGCTGTATTCAGCATTTCGCAATAGTTCAGTCATAACTCGACAATTTGATAATGCTGTTGGCTACATATTCAAATCGTAAGTCACATTTAAACGTCGAAAGCTTCGGAACACGACAAGATAATGCGTTCAATATTGCGAAACTCAAACTAAAGAAGGGGAAGTAATATCAGCGAATTATTGGATTGCCGCACATCTCAGGTTTATACAAAACTAATCATTAAGATAGACTTTTCGTCTCTTTCGGTTTAACAAGACTATAACTTTTGACCCTAATGTCGAGATTTGGATAAGAACTGTTTATCCTGCTACAATATGTGCTTTCACAACGTATTAACTCAGACAAATACATATTAACTTACGCTGCCAAATGTTGTTGTCATTTTTCTTGTCTTTTATGTTTCTATTTTTAAAAACAGAGTAACAGTAACAAATAGTTTGGATCCTGATGAGGCGCGGAGTTACTGGGTGTCTCATCTGGATCCAAACTGATTGTATAGCTACTGAAAGATGCAGCATTGACAAAGAAAGAGATAATATTAAACATCCCAAGGATAGTGCTGTGCAATACGATGAAAAAGGAGATAATTTGTAGGGTAATATAATATAAGTGTCGGCCAAAGTATAATATAGTTTTTATCTTCATATTGTTTTCAGCATCTCCTCAAACAACATACGTACATGCATATACTTATACGTTATATAAAATATAGTTTGAAACTATAATAAATGACATATGGTTTCGTAGGGTCTTCCTGTGGACATTTTGAGTGTGTCTAACATCATACATGACATAAACCATTTAGAACAACATATAGTGGGTTTATAATTCATTTATAATTCATTTAACCCTTTCCTTCATATAAACTCCTTTTCACGCATCTGCAAACAGAGTAGACCCAGATCAGACGGCTCCTATTGGAGTCGTCTGTGCATGGTCTGTTCTGTTTGCTAGTGGAATTTGATAGATGTTTATTTAAGATTCTTACATGGCTACAATGGCCCACCTTCCATATTTTATTAAATCTATTTTGTCCATGGATACTCATTAGATATTGAAAATTGGAATAAACAAAGAATAGAGAAAGGATTAACAATTGTTTTAGATACAACCTCTTTGAATAAATCTACCGAAAACGAGCATTAACTAGAGAAAAGGAAACCTTTTAGAATTTTGTAGTTTGAAACCATTGTGATAAATAAAGCATTCAATTTTGCTCCTATAGGAGCAAATGCTCTATTTATCACAAGTGTTTCACAAAGTAACGTGAGTCGTCAAAAGTCTTCAATATTAGGGAATGGGTTAAAGCAAACTATTTAATCCTTTTAGAGCGGGAAGTGAGTCACTAATGCATTGTGCAAACAATTTGGACCTTGAGGAGAGGGCTTCAAGAGAGGGTCTCTCATCTGGGTCTGCCCTGTTTGTCATGTTACACTTTTCTTTAGAAAAATCCCTAAACATCCACCATAAGTTTGACCTGATTGAATTTTGAAATAGTCCTTTTGAAAAGTCAGCATTGTAAGGGTTATGTAAATGTATTGGCTACACAACTAATCGCCCGTCTATCAATATGCTGTTATTGTCTCCTATCTGAAGCAATTGGACTCAACGATTGAAACTTAGCATAAAGTACAACGCACAAAGGGGAATAAATCGAAGGTATGAGATTAACTCTTATGGACTTTGCGAATTTTATGACACGAGGCATCGGAGTTATAAAACTTCTAATTGTGCATCTGAGTTTATTCTCAAGTATCAGGCCAATCAGGTCCCGAGATTACAACCTTTTGCTTGTGTCTGAATTCATTGTCAAGCATCGGATCGTTCCGAGTTCGATCAGATGCTTGAGAATTAGAAAACTGTATAACTTTGGAGCAGGGCTTAGACGTTTTATAACCATGGAGTATGATTCTTGTGAATGAACTTAGCCTCAAACAGATTGAATTAACATCGCGACCATTAGTGTTAAATATTTAATGAATAACGTAGACAATGACTAGACGTTTTGCTCAAACCTACATTCGGTAAGACAATGACACATGTACATGTGTATTTGATGGCAATGTATTGTTACTGAAGTTTTGTTCATTGGGTCGTGAATATAATACTCTCCAATGCTCATTACAGAGACCAATGCCAGTTGCATTGCATAGGATTCGCCTCCAAACTTTGTTTAATAATATTTATTCAAAGCTGTCAATGATATTTCAAAGGAGAAGCTAATATTGGTCTTGATAACTACCTCCTTGCTAAGATGGTACAGCTGCTGTCGTTTTAAGAAGAGACCTTTATCAGATTCAATCTCAGACATTACATATGGGGTAATACTTTGGTCCTAGAAATATCAGTTAGAGACATATGAAACACAAGCGGACTATTATATGTTGTAATTATCACCTTACACTGTGAATAAAAGACCACCCTGTATACAGCGTGTTCCATCAACATATTACAACGTGATCACTGATTTGCCCTTAGTTTGCTGGTAAATTCTCGTCAAAATGTGTCATCTATTTCAAATCTAACATTAGCGTTTTTCTCCAGTTTTACAAACTAATGATCAGAGTGTAAAACGATTTGGACCCAGTTATATGATTAAACAGATAAACACACATTTGACAATATCATGCTTAATTAAGGTTAAAGAAAGTAAATATAATATGACTTGTAAGTGATTTGACATCCGCATACATCAAACCTTATAGGAAACATTCAACTGCTGAGGGTTTTCTTTGTAGTTCGAGTTTATTTATTTCATTTTTAGTTTTAGTTTTAGGGAAGGGGTGTATTTGTTTGTTTGCTTGTTTTTGGATATGCATTTAGTTCACACGAACACACAATACAAAATACCAGCTGTATTGAAAAAGTTCAAGCGTCTACTACTAAGTAGAAAACAATAATTTATCACAAACTAATTATCACATTCTTTGCGTACTGTTCCAGTCATTATGTTGATCAATGCCCATAGTATATCTACACCTTTTTTAGTCAATTCAATTCAATTCTTTATTGCGTAAAACATACATTTGTATGCTTAGAGCAAGATTACATAAACATACACAAGCAAAAACATGAATTTACAGAAGTCTAGTAGTGTCTTATAGGACTTGCGAAATGACTACTCTGTGACGGATATGCCCTGCCGCTAAACATACCTTCGGAAGTGTTCAAACTGTAAATACAGACCGCATTGACAATGACAGATCGTGATCTGTTCTGATTGACACTGAGAATACACCACCATGTTTTATCATCCAACTTATCAAACAGGGTAAGTTCTAAGCAGGCTGAATATGTATGTCCCAGAAGTTAACTATTGTAGTTAGAGTCAATTCAAAATAACTCGAAATAACGCCAAACAAAGTCGATATCTAAACTACTACAGGTTTGAGTTAAGTCGGGTACAGATAATTTAATTACTACTCATGAACAGACTCAATAAACCCGAGTCTGCAATATTCTGTTTTGGCATTGCTACTTTTGCTTTCGAAGGATCACACACTTTCAGAATTATTATTTGATGTAATTGACGAACACAATTATTTATGTATGTATTAAGGCGGTGTGTCTTTTTTCGGATAGAGTTCAGGTCAGCATATTTGCATTCAACAATTGCCAGTAGAATTCCGCAGAGACGTCGGAGATAACAAAAAAGTAGAGTGTTAAAGAAAAGAAGACGTCTTATTGAATTCCATCTCTGTAAAGTACTTCCCGTCGGTGAAAAATACTAAAGTTACGTGTAATACGTGATGCATGGATTGCGTTTTTCATACATATCAACATGAGTAAAACTTATTTCATACTGATTTATGTAAGTCTCTTTACTTACCCCCGACACTATGTAGCGTAGTACATGTATAAACAATGAGGATATGACATCTAATGTATGTCTTAAACTCATTTAAATAACAATAAACGGAAAATGCCACCCAAGTGATGACTATCTTATACTAAAAGTGAAAAAAGTCAAACACGGAGCGCCACACACAAAAGGGCACGGCGCCAAGATTATTACAATAGTGTTCAAAGGAACACATGTTTCACGTGCTGGGAGAAGTGTTAGAATAACAAAAAAGTGTAACGGACAGACAGATGGACAGACAAACAGGCAGACGGACAGACATACGACGGAAAAGCCATCCCTATGTGACACAATGCCTCTCGAAAGGTGGCACAATAAACCAAATGTTTCACGCTCTTCCTTACTAAGGTTTTCTAAATACTTACTATAGACTGTACGTATATCTTCTACTATTTTCTGACCTCCAAGATCTCTCCAGATACCTCACACACATAGATCGTCAAGTATTCATTCGGACTTTGTCGATTATGATGCATATTCGACCACGCGGCTTACTAATTGTGAATGAGATACAGCATTAAACTGAGCATTTGATTTATTAATATAATTTACCGCTTATAATAGTGGGTATATTCTTTTTTCTACGATTTATATTTCCAGACAGACGTTATTGATTACATCATAATAATTTAGAATCATTATACCCCGAACATCTAATACGACCAAGAGACATGATAATGTTATGTCTATCAAATTGTTTTCTAAAACGAATATCAGAAATATCGAAGGTTATTATTGCCCTAACTGCTAATTTGTTATTGCATCGGCGTAAAATGTGTCGTTCAGATCATATACTTCTTCAGTGAAATGTCTGCTTATTCCTAACTACATATAATATTATGCAATGGAAGTGCATACGTCTAGTGTTATTGACGAACACTATTTCGTTTCGTTGCCGTTGTTCATTGTCGAACAATATGAAGATAAGTTGAAATATTACTCTAACCCTGTTTCAATGATATTTTAAAACTGCAGGTGCCCTTATGTTGATTGAAATTGTGCGATATACAGTAAAACCTCTCTAAACCGGAATTCTAGTAGAGAGGAATTCGGATACTTTTAGGCAGGTGGCTGCTTAATACAGGTGAAAGTCACGCAGAAAGCTCCTAGAGGAGCTTTCTGCTTGACTTTCACCCTGCATTAAGCTGCCACCTGTCTCCAAGACCGATATTTATGCTAAATTTAGCGTCCGGTTTAGAGGGGTTTCACTGTATTAGACTATTTCGAAAATAATAATGAATTATTACTCTTAAGGATACTTTAACATGGTATCAGATCTAGAAGGGAATAATATCAACTTTTCAATTTAGCACAATCATCATCTTTACTGTTTAATAATAATAATGAGATGTATTGGGGAAATTTTAATGACTTATTCTAAAACCAGCATTGTAAGCTTATACAATTTGATTAATAGAGACTGCACATTTTGTATGACTTTGCCACTTTGCACCGGTACTGGTTTAAATGCAACCGGTATCACGAATCGTACACATGTAGTGTATGTCATAATCTATAGTATAGTATTATTAAACTTATGTTGAGTCACCTAATAGCAAATACATGGCACATCAACATAATTATTGTGATGACTGAGTACTCATACGGTATTTGAAACAAACAACAACAGAGTTTAATGTTAATCATTGAAAGTAAATCAAGTGTAGATAATTAGATCAATATTAGTCCAACATCATACCGGAGATTGAAATCTAAACTCATACTTATGTTCTCTTGTTCCACTATCCGCGACCTGACTCGTATTTGAAAACAGCTTGCTCTCTTGATTCCAGCTGAGATGACGAGAGTGATTCAGGATCCAAAGTGTTTGATACATATTACAATAGTTTGTTCATATTGGACTTAGTCTGAAGTTTTATTAAATTGAAAGAGATCAAATAGTTTGAACATACATTATTGTTTCATTGTGGAATAACGGTTGAGTCTGTCGGATATGGATTTGCAGATTGGTGTGTATCATCTAAAATATCCTGCTGATACATGTAAATGCGGAATACATGACACCGTTAATCCTAAACTGAGGTCAACTACTACAAGTAAGCATAGTATAGCATTTAGCCTGCTGCGGGCGGATGAGTGATTACCTTTGCAAACAGTTTGGATCCAGATGAGACGCCGAGTAACTCGGCGTTTCATCAGATCCAAACTGTGTGATACTCTGGAAGTGCTGTTGAAAAGACATGCAAGATAAAAGGAGACTGACAATCGAAATTGATGACATTTTCTGCAAACCAAATTTTGTTCAGCATGCTTAAGGTTAGAGAAAGGTAAATATATTCTGAAAATCGGTGATCCGTCGAAAGCGAAAGACGAAATACAAAAAGAGAAAATTGCAGACTCGGTTTTATTCTTGATGGTACATTATATGGTCCACTATGCATGTTGACACATGCACTCGAACTGTGTAGAAAGCTCAGATTGCAATAATGCAACTATGACAAAGGACAGTGTCAGTCATGTAGACATTTCACCCAACCCCATCCCTAGAAAAGTGGCAGGAAAGCGACCCACAGAGCTTGTTGCAATGGGAGAATCTGTGATTACCATTCGCAAAGCAGACTCTCATAAGGATATCCACTCTGCTTGGCACACAACTTACGTTTTAGACAAGAAATGAAGGAAAGTCCATTCTGTGACTTAAAGTAGACGACAAGGTTTGCCGACGAACATTATTTGGCGACAAAAGCGTATACAAATGATTACTTACTGTGACATTAGATTGGATAGTAACATTCAAAACTAATATTGTTTTAGGTAATTGCTTATTAACCCTTCTCTTGCTGAATTTTAAAATACATTTCTCCTTCTTTACCCATGCCCTGTTGTATAATTACTTTTATCTTCACTGTGTACAGGTGTATCGCTGTGCAATCACTGCTCTAGAGTGCACTGTTGCCCAACCTGCAGGAGTTGTCTCATCTGGGTCTTCACTATTTACAGGTAGGTATATTGACGTGAATAGCAAGCGAAGGGTTAAATTTGGACATGTATATAACCAATATCCATCAGGGGTAGAGAGTGGAAAGAGAGCTATCAACAGATGTCGGATCCTTTCTCTAGCATGGTTTTCGTTGAGCGGTTATGGGTTCAGGTTATGGATTCAAGAGAGCCATATCTAATGGACAGCTATTTTGTATTTTAATGGGTAATCATTTTAAAAGGTAGAATTCGGAAGGAACCTAATAAATCAAATTTAGTTTTCATGTATCATGCCAAAGACATGCTAGGAACATTGTGAGGTCTGAGTAACCATCATTAAGATGATTTATCAAATAAATTAGACCACTGCAGGGTAATAGCAGTAAATTCTAAAAGCACCATTGTCAGTGTTTATGGAAGCATGTAATTCATGATACTTTGTCAAGAATGAAAATTATTATTTGCTAAAAGTACAAGGATATTAAATTATCTTAACCTTTTGTCTGTAAAGATGATGCCATGTCATACTCTGATCTATAACTAGTTTTCTTTTTTCTGATTCGTTCAAGCTTTTGGAGAAACTATTGATGGGGTTTCTAACGATTTGAACGATGAGACACATAGTTACTATGTGTCTTATCTGGATCCAAGCTATTTTCAAATGACAGTCAGGTCGCGTTAAGCGAATAAAGGATCAACGTTTTATTATTAGCGATAATAAAGCATTTCACAGTTAAGCATCTAATTTATTTCCGGCAACTTGTATGGTAAACGAGTAGCAGTGCTCTGATCTAGATTTATGGTGTGTATAAGTGCTATATGTTCCTTTTTAACCCTTTCCCTTCTGTAAGTGCATTTTGACGCAACTGCAAACAGAGTAGACCCAGATCAGACGGCTCCTATAGGAGCCGTCTGATCAGGGTCTGCTCTGTTTGCGTATGATGTAATATAGATCTAATTCTACAGCTTCTACCTGAGCCAAACTTTCCTATGTTCATATGCCAATATAAAACATAATCTTATTAATGTTCATGGCGGCATTATTACCTATATGAATATTCATCAGGGAAAGGGGTAAAGGCCAGAGTTTGTAATGGCAACCTCATTATGGGTGTCACTTTGTAAAGACTACTATTGTTACCATGACCATTTGGACACACAAAGGGAAATACTAACTCATTTCCCGCTAAGCTCGACCTGCCTCGCATCTACAAACAACTTGGATCCAGATGAGATGCCGGGTAACTCGGCGTCTCTTCAGAGTCCATGCTGTTTGACATTCGATCACTATTTTAACCTAATTTAATTTTGAGCTCGCATTTTCTTTTCACAAAGGAGCTTAAGAGTTAAATCAATGTGGTAGACGTATTCCTAATTGTTATTTAAGAAATTACAAATGTATACCGTAAAACCCGTCTTAAGCGGTCATCAAAACGAGGTCTAAATACAGTGAAACCCCGCTAATGCGACCACTAAATAAACAGCTACTGATGTCGTCTAAAGCAGGTGGTTGCTTAATGCAGGACGAAAGTTATGCAGAAAGCTCCTAGAGGAGCTTTCTGCATAACTTTCGTCCTGCATTAAGCTACCACCTGCCTCTGCCACCCAGAATTATGCCCCTTTTTGGTGGTCGCATTAGCGGGGTTTTACTGTATGTCAAAAGCATGTCTCCCACAGGAACTTTCTGCTTTACGTTTGCCCTATTTGTTCAATAAATGCATGGCCGCTTAGAACTGGTTGCACTGTACATGAATTGTGAGTTCATGAAGTTAGGATGAACTTTTCATTATGAAACAATTGCTTGAAAGTTGCGCGACTGTTATTCCATAGACAATCTGGATGCCTTCGTCGTTCTTTGTATCATGTGGGGTTCCGGTTAATTAAGATTGTGGCAATACTAAAGCATTCAGAGTATTGAGCTATCCGACTTGCAGGCATCAAAATGCTGGGTAAGCAAATTTGAAAAGCATACTTTAATCATATTGTTAAGCTTCTCTGAAACTCTTCGAAACGCCATTGAAGCGAATATACGTCAGTTATGCACAAATATATACCTTTGCTTAAAGGTGGAATCATATCACGATATGGAGAAGTCGGTAAAATGCAAATTCTCAAAGATTTATCAAATGACAAGACTCCTTCAGATTGATTCAGTTTGAACACATGTTTATGTTCGGGATTGTTAATGCAAATTGAAATTTGGATTAAATGAGTGAACTGTATGTTACTAATGAAGTAAATATTCCAAAATAGGGAATTAATATAATACATAAATACTTAAACTGCTCTGATCTAATATTTCGACCACTAAGGGCCTTGTCAAAGATTATCATGTCAAAATACACGTCACATTTTTGTTACATGCATTCAGCCATAAAATCAAAGAGAATAATCACATGATAATCTTTGACAAGGCCCTTAGTGGTCGAAATATTAGATCAGAGCAGTTTAAGTATTTATGTATGTTACTATCTTCCAAATCTAAATACATGCTTGTAATCAGTATGAAGAGGGCTACAATAAATAAATAGTATCGGCATTCAGTCGGATCAAAACTATGTCCAGTTCTTTCACTTAATTCTTGCCAGAAAAGACATCTTTTGCAATGAGGAAGTATATCAATCATAAATTAGCCCCACAAAGATGGCGATGTAGGATGGGCTGTATATTTGTAGAAACCAATCGTTTCCTTTTCACTTTGCACATACAATAAAAGTTGTAGTATAAAAGAATTAAGACTTTCAGACAGGTGGCTGCTTAATGCAAGGTGGAAGTCATGCAGAAAGCTCCTAGGGGAGCTTTCTGCATGGCTTTCACCCTGCATTATGCCGCCACTTGCCTTAGCCCATTCCCTCATATTGACCCCTTTTGACGCCTCTGTAAAAGTCGCTTTTCGAAAGCATTGTGATTAAAAGAGATTTTGCTAAATAGGAGCAAAATTCTAATGCTCTATTTATCACAATGGTTTTAAAACTACACAATTCTTATTTTGTCCTTTTCTGAAGTAAATGATACTTTTCGGTAGATTTATTAAAATGGATTTGGTCTAAAATAGCCTATGAGGTAATAGGTTAAAGAGCCATAAATGTAGGTATTTGAGTGTTCGAACTTTACTGTATTGTATAAATTATTATAATTCTTTTTTCTGTTCTTGTCGCATCTGTGATCTCCTATGCAAACATTTTGGAACCAGATGAGACACTCGGAAACTCGGTGTTTCACCAAGATCCAGGCTGTTTATTACTGTGACTGTTCATTGAAAAAAAAATGAAGAAAAGTAAATAATGAAAATTATAGCAGACTAAAACGATTGTAAACCTCAACATAATTTTGCCAGCGAAAAGGTTCAGAGAAACTATGTTCCTCTAATTCAATCCAGAAGAAATTGCATCATATGTTTTAGGAGAGGTTAATACTAAATGTCACTACATGTCAGAGAAGTAGAAAGGAATTATGATCAAGTTTCAATAATAAAGATACATTACTAAATGATATATGTAAGCGTTTTCTTATTAGATTGCATTTTTCCCAAAGTATATGTATTTGATTGTAATGTTGAAAGGTTTAACTCTTTGCACGCTAGCGGCGAAACTGTGATTACCTATGTAAACGGTTTGGATCCAGATGAGACGTCGCATAATGCGGCGTCTCATCAGGATCCAAACTGTTTGTCATCTTGATCACAGATTTGCAAAGAAATTAGAGAAAGGTTATTTTAAGAATTGAAGCAGACGACAATTGTTGCAGACGAAATATTACTTAGCGTGCAAAGAGTTAAAACCGTGATTGATTGTTCTAGTGGACTGAATTATTCCAGTTGGATGGATTGGGGTTTTAAGTGTCATTGACAAAGAATGTGCTTGGTATTGAAACGTAGAAATAAGGTTGTTTTAAGAATTTGCACCGATGGCAATAATATATTGAACATATAGAAGGATGAAATCAACCCGTAAATTCATTAATCAGTAAGTTCTGCACGGCCGTAATGGCCAATATGAAAACAATTCTGAGAAGTATTCTTTTTTAATTCAGTTAGAATCTTGTGCAATATTTGCAGATACAGTAGAACATGACTTAAGCGACCTTACTGATTAGACGAGGGAGTTTTAAAACAGGTTGTTGCTTAATTCAGGTCAAATGTAATGCAGAAAGCTCCTAGAGCTTTCTGCATTACTTTTGACCTGCATTAAGCTACCACCTGGCCTACATACCCTTACTTATACCCATTTTAATGGTGGCTTAAGACAGGTTCTACTGTACTGAATCGTTTACTATTCGAGAGTTTGAGTATGATTCGTCCCTTTGTGTTACAAATTCAAGGGATATATTCACACCTCTTCAATACTCACAGAACGTTGTCTTACAATCTCAATAAATTATGTAAAGCATAGCAGAATCCTTCTAAACTGGAACTATAAAAGAATAACTTATGTTTCCAGACCGATGACAGCTTAATGCAGGGTAAAAAGAGCTTTCTGCATGACTTTCACCCTGTACTATGCATACAACTTCGTTATTCAATATGCTTCATGTTTAATGTTTTATGTCCTGATATGCGTCCCGTTATTTGTTGTCTTGTGGCTGTGCCGTTTCTTGTTTGATGGTGTTTGGTGCAGTGTCCTTTCATATGTTGCTCTCCCAGTTTGACTGTTGGCTTTTCATATTAAGAGGGGTTTAACTTTATTCATTTTGCATAATTAATTTGAATGGAAATCATTCAGGTTTTAAGTTTACCATTTACATAATCAATTTGAAATCAATAACACATCCATCGTTGTCACTGTCAAACAAATGTTTACTCGAATCGGATTTGGTACATAGTTTGACTATTTCCGATTCGAACAGGCATCTCCTGTCATTTTCATTTTTTTGAGAAACTGCTGACCGAATGTCAAATAACCCGGATATAGGTATGACGCTAAACTATTATCCCAACGTCTCCTTTTGGATCCAACTGTTTGTAAATGAGAGTCAAGTCGAGGATAGCAGAATAAGATTGAATAAACGGCATCAGACATGAAAGCTTTTGCTACACTTTCCCTTATGTAAGCGCATTTTGGCGCATCTGTAAATAGAGTAAACCCAGATCAGACGGCTCCTATGGGAGCTGTCTGATCAGGGTCTACTCTGTTTGCTTATGGTGTAATATAGATATGATTCTGAGTCAATATGTCCTGCGTTTATATGTCATTATAAAAATACTCTTACTAATATTCATGACGTCATTATTTTCTACATGAATATACATCAGTGAGCTTGCTACTGACCGTGCCAAGGCTGTACTCTCTTTGTCACCCTTACTTTTGTTTGTCTTGTGTCTTTGTGCTTGTGTTTGTTGGTGTTTTCTGTGTTGTCGTGTGTGTGTGTTACTTTTAGATATATGTTTATGGTTGTGGTAGGTGCCCTTATTGTTTAGGCCGTCATCCAACTAAACATGAGGTGGGGGTATTTTATTTTTCATGTCATCATGTACAGTATGTTTGCGTTAAGTACAGATACTATATTTTTCATATCCTTGTGATAAATATATATACAATACTATACAATCTGACATACATTTGTGTTTCATATGTAAATGGAGACCAAAAGCAGGATAAACAAAATCATTTAAAAAAGAAAATGGGGGAGATGGGAAAAGGGGGGATGAGCAACTTCAATTGGTTACAAATACAGGGAAATTGTTCCATTTTGCGTTATGAATTTCTTATGTACCTTTCCGATAAGCTATGTGTTTTTCTATCTCTATGTTTTCGTTAAAGCAGTTTTTAAAATGATTAAAGTTCGGTATTTCTTGTTGGTATTTGCATTTGAATATGAATTATTTGGCTAAAATGATGATATAATTTATAATGACCTTATGTGCCGAAACTGAACTAAACATGAATTACTTATATGCGTTTGTCTTGCTGAACAGATAGAAATGAATTGCGATGGGAACATGAGAAGCTGAATAATAATTATCAGAACTAGACAAATAACATGCAAAATTACAAGTTAATTCGTGATGGATTTTGCAATTTAAAATTCCGCTGGAACCAGAGTTAACATTTACTGTTGTAAGATACACTAAAACTCGATACTACGCAATTTTAGTATTGAAGCATTTATGTCTTTTAGGCAGGTGACCGCTTAAAACAGGGTTAATGCCATGCAGAAAGCTCCTAGAGGAGTATTCTGCATGACTTTCACCCTGCATTAGGCTGCCACATATGTTAGAGATAAATAATGGTATTTGAATGTTCGAATAATCGAGTTTCCTCTGTAGTAATTTCCCTTTGTTTTATCTTCCTTCCAAATGACAATAGCATATCGATACTCCTTCCCATAACGTGAAGTTTTCCAAGGAATGCTGTTATAAACAATATCTGTCACAAATTGGACAGTGCCTATGTCACAATGACGTCATTTGTCCGATTTATATCAGCAGCCAGTGCGTGTAGACACGCTAATTTCCCGAAAAGGTTTTATAATGTATCTTTTCTAGTGAGGAAGTCATCGACTTGAGACTAAAAAATCACTTCATGAGGTTTAGGTGTTTTTAGGATCGCATTATCAGTAATTTGCTTTCTATCGAGACATTTGGTATCTTCGTAAGGCGTTTGTTTTACTGTGAAATCATAGAGTAGTTAAGTCATTTAGATTTTATAAACGGAAAATAAGCAACCTTGCAATACTGTTTGGATCTAGCGATAAGACAACTGAACGTTATTTGACAAATGGATTAATCATTGAAAGCATAACATGCATATAGCGTTCGTATAGAATTTATATCGAGCTGAATAAGATCGAGAGCATGTTGTTGCTAAATTGAGGACGAAAGTAATACAGAAAGCTCATATAGGAGCTTTCTGCATAATTTTTCATCCTGCCTTAAGCTACTACCTGTTTGAAAAACTAAGATTTTAACTAGTTTATTATCGCTGTAGACAGGTTTTAGTGTAATGGAAATGCGCACTTTGTAAACGAAGCAGTTGCCAATTTATGGAGATGAAATATCAATATTATTCAAATGGAGTATCTTTCCGAATTTCCAGATAATCTACAGTCCAGTATATTTACATAAAACTGTTGTAGATATGTAGATACTAAGTAAATGACCGCAACTATTGGTGACATTATCATTTAGCAGTATCATACTACAACTGCATAAGTGCTAACACCCAATGGCAGGACTAACGTGTGTTCTTGGATGTTTTCAATGACTTCAAAGGACAGACAAAATTACTGTACTGACCATTACTACCTTATAGCCAAGTGAAATAATTACAATAACTGTTGTTATCATTACAGGGAATACAACACTCTCTTCTTAGGGCTTACCCCATTCACCTCATTCACTGACCCTGTGTTTTGCTATTTAGAAGCAACATGCATATAATCACACAAACGAAAGTTGTTTGTCTGTATTTTTGGTACAGGTTTACGATTCGTCTTGGAACTATTTAGTGCCCTTTTACGCCTACGACCTATGTGTCAAGTGCAAATCAACTAATTAACGTCATGTCACGAAAGTTGTCCGTAACTTATGTCGAATATGTGAACTGTAATTCAATAGAGTGATAAGACATGTATGTGTATGTATAATGTAATCTCGAACAATAAATACCCGCTATACCGTTATCGACTAATTTAAGATTGCCCAAATATCAAATAATTTGTAATGATTGTACTTGTGTTGTTTTAGTAAACTGTCTGTTTACATATAGATGAACATGTTCTAGAACAAATACTTTTTATAACAGTTTTTATATCAGATAAAGGTGCATTAATGTATGTCATGATTCTGACAATTTGTAACTCGTATCATTAGTCAGCTGCTTAGGTTTCGGCCTGAAAACAGAATGTCTTGTAACACTTGACCATCTGATATTTGATTCCGGGCTCTAGACGTTGTCAGTCGGACTTCTTTCTACACTGTTATTTCATTTTCAATTCATGCATAAAATTGCCCTTTCCGATCCCGATAATAGCATCCCAATGAATCCTATTAACCCTTCGCTTGCTAGTCACGTCAATATACCCACCTGTAAATAGTGAAGACCCAGATGAGACAGCTCCTGCAGGAGCTGTCTCATCAGGGTTTGCAATATTTACAAATTGATTGTGTAACCAGTTCACTCCACAGCAGTGATTGCACAGAGAAATACTTGTACACAGTGAAGATATATGTAGTTACACAACAGGACATGGGTAAAGAAGGAGAAATGTATTTTAAAATTCAGCAAGCGAAGGGTTAAACTGTCATGTATTCTGCTGTATTGATATTTTTCGTTATTCGATAGTGATTAGAAATTGGATAGTGAGATGGCAGAACATGAACACATTTGGAAACAGGGTTTTAGATGAGGTGATAATATGATATGTGTTGACTAACTGTGGCTCAGACATATCCAGCTCGGCTCCTGTCTTTATTCGACTAGCCAAAACATTCATCAACTTTGCAATCACCGATTCACAATAGGTCACCCAATATTCTCTATGTATTAGTTGTGAAAACTGATCTGTTTTGCCGTCCAGCAGTCAAAAATAATTTGCCATGCTTTCCATTAATCACTTTTGTTTGTGAATATTAACCGCCTATTGTAATGAAGAAGAAAAACAAATATGAGGAATATGTAAACATTCGTGTAATTACCATATTAATTCCCTGCTTGTTTCGACGATGTCAGTCAGAATATAAATAAGACATTATTTAGAAGAAAACGTTGCTAATCAAATGGGTTCTATATCATTGCCCTTAAACAGAAAATACCCTCTTAACCGGATATTCGAATTAGTATAAGTAACAGTCGTTACGACCCTAAGCTCTTCGTTGTTAAAATTCCGGTTTAGAGCGGCTTTACTTCATTTGAATGTATTAACCAGACATTTCTAATCGAAAATTTTACAAACATCATTTTCGCTTCATTCAGTCTATAGACATCTTGTCGTCAATGTTCTCTTAAAACTGTATCATGGTGTTAATGAGTATGACACCATGGAACATCGAACATCGGATTTCCTATTATCCCATGTATCCAAATCTTTAAACCAATTTTTGAAAGACATTTCGTTGTACGTGTATCTCGTATGAAGATGAACATTTGTTGTTTTGTTTTTTTAGTTTAAGCCAAATTCAAGATCTGACACTATTACTGAAAGGAAAAATCAGCAAATCAGGTTATTTAGAAGAGATATGCTATGATCAAATGAGATGTACAGAATGCGTGCATGGGGATATAGGTGTGGCATTGTCGAATATACTGACTGATACTCAAAATACGAAACCAGTTTCTAGACAATATTGGAAGTATGTATGACACATATCATAACTAAATGTGGTGTGTATACATGTGGCATTTATGAACGGTAAGCAATGAGGGAACAATTGGTGAAACTAAAGGTCATCGATGAAAACAAGTTTTGGGATAACATAGCGATTGGTATGAAAATGATATTGTGATCAGATTAAGTTTACAGAGAGATTGCATGGAGTTTAATGCTTACATAATATGGTGGGAGTTCCAGAACATGTTCACTGTTATTAATACTTTAAAACTCTTTCTTTTCAGACTACAGTTTACTTAGGAGGAAAATATTCAGATCAAACTCGATATACATATAATTTTCATACATGCATTTTTTCTGGGATCAAGGTAAAGGTAATTTCAATAAAATTTAAAAAGAAAAAGACACATGTTGTGATTGCAAGAGGGATTTTCTGGAATAAGGGTCATGTTTGCACTCATTGCTTTGTTTTGTTTCGGACACTTATGTCTAGATCAGAGTGGACCATTAGAATTAAACAAGCGAAAAGTAGTGCCACGTTTCTTGGTTTTAACCCTTTCCCTGTTCTATATTTATTCCAAATTTCAATACCTACTAAATATCCATGGAAAAACTAGTTAGAACGAAATATGGAAGGTGTAACATTGAAGCCATTTTAGAAAGAAAAGAAACAAATCTATCAAATCCATTAGCAAACAGAGCATACCCTGATCAGACGGATCTTATAGGAGCCGTCTGGTTTGGGTCTACTCTGTTTGTAAATACGTGAAAAGTGTTTATGTGAAGAACAGAGTTAACTGGTCAATTGTAAAACGACACATTCGGAAAAAGATGCACGCAGAGTATATTATATATAATTAGAACGCATTCCAATATTGAATAAATATGGATGATTTTGATTTAATTTGTATGCGTCCTCTCATGAAGAATTCGCAATCATATTCGTTACACTATGAAAACATATCGAGGGCTTGGTGCAAAACTATTCTAACTCCTTCACTAAAGTGAAGGAGTTAGAATAGTTTTCCACCAAGCCCTCGATATGAGCTATGATAATTATATTTATAATTATATTAATATGTACAAATGTAACTGACAGAGATCTACCTTGAACCTCACAGTATTGCACGTCTATAATATTGATTTGACCAAACATACTAGTATGGAAGCTGAGACATGTGTGTGCACAAAAGCTTTACGTGTTTCGTGTTTCTAATTTGACACGCATACGTTCAAAGCAGTAGCCTTATAACGTAAACATGTTTCGTTTGTGAAAATATTCGACCGTGCATGCAACTACAAAATAATGTCTTGACAGCGAAACATTAGCATGATCATTGTGTATCCATAGACATTAAAACTTAAAACAAAATGTATACTTTAATGGTTTCTCCACATGCCAGTTGTCGCTTCACATTATTTAATAATAACACATAGGATCTTAAGTGAATGATTGAAAGCTTTCTAGAGTATTTATCTATGGGTTAATGTCTATTGTTCTTCAACAGCTTTCTCGGAAATTGTCAATATGCCTCGAGCAGAAACATTAAATTGCATTGAATGAGACGCTAGAGTATCCTGGTTTTACATAGATTCGTCGTATTTGTAATGTGTTTATTTGTCTTACCTGTCGCCACGAAAAAAAGAATATCCCGCTTCATGTTACAACGTGTTTACTGCACAAACAACCTTGTAGCATACATGCCATATAATGCAGTATGTAGTGAAGTAAAAAGATGAATAAGCAATGTTTCATAGTATATACGCAATACCATTTAGAATGTATTTGTTTGTGTGTCGATTTAAGATAATTCGACAACTGATATATTTGATTTTATATCGTAAAGGACTGAATCATATAGTAATAGTATTATGATTGATAATTTGACTGATGATTTGTATCAAGCTTAAAGCATTCTAAATATTGACTTAACCCTTCCTTCATATAGAACTAGATCATGCGGTTTCCTATAGAAGCCGTCTGATTAGTGTCTGTTCTGTCTTCTTATTATATATACCCCCGCTGTCTATCTGCCTGTCCGTGGCACAACCTGGCACAAATCTTGCCTGTCTGTCCGTGGCGCAACCTGGTTTGATTTGTGATTAAAGCAGCTAAGAGAGGTATTACATCACCCTTAATGATAGTTCCAGTTATATATGACATATCTGACTACAGTTTCTATCAGAATGTACCAAACCGAGGGCGTGTACATATCCCATAATAAATATGCAACTTATAAATAATCATGATGTCATTATTTCTTACATGAATATGTAACAGTGAGGGAATAAATTAGATTGATAATCGTACATTACAACACGGTCAAGATGATCCGTCAGATTAATACATGTACTGCCTCGAAATGATAACGGGGAAACAATCTGGATCTAGATGAGACATCACAACGGGAAACTGTTCAACTCTCTGATTATGTTAACCCTTTCCTCCATGAAATTCCATGTAAGAAGTAATGACATCATAAATACTAATTATATTATGTTTATAATGGCACATGAACACAAGCAATTTTGGCCATGACGTTTTATGGAGGAAATGGTTAATGAAATAAATAGATGGCCAAACACAATTATAAGATCTGGGCCTTCAGGTTTCACTAGATGTAGTACCCAAGCAAAGATTTTCTGCTGGCGCTTACATTACATGCAGCAGTTACAAATCCTTCTTTGAAATAAATTCCAATTTACAGTATATTGAACATCAATATTTCAAGTAATTTGTGGTTCCTAATTGTAATTTGTGGTTCCTAATTTAAATGTTTAATTTAAAGAGACCTTGTGGGCAATTATGAAATAAACCCATGCACGTTTAAAACCTGGGGAGAATTTCAAATCACAACATTAGCTTTTTAAAAAAGAAGATGGTCGCCATTCCGACTTTTCATTGTTTCCGTTCGGTTGTGTTCTATAACGATTCTGTTTAATACCTTAGATATTGACTATATAATTATTCGATGTGTAAGTTACATCTTGGAAACATGGAAACAGTATAATATGTATTTTTTACTGCTGTAAAAGTTTACGGATTTGGGGTAAAAACACGATTTGATTTTATACGACTTTTATTTTTACGAATCCATGAAGATACGTAAACATTTAGCTCATTAAAAGTTTACATCATTAAAAATTCACAATAAATAGTTTGGTTAAAACAAAGTCAACTGTATAGTTTGACAAGTATTCACACCTACCACGTTAACCGTGCAGCAAATACATCTACCGGCTATCTTCAAAATTAAAAAAAACTCGGACTGAAAATTCTTTACTTTCATTATATATATTATACCATAAATATCTACAGCATGCTGAGGTTGAAAGTTCCCAAACAAGATCTACAATATTTTCCATTTTTATTATGATTCAATCAAATGTGAATTTAAAATGTAAGACAATTCTAAAATTTCGCTCAGCAACATTGTACCGGCTGAGCAAATGTTTGCTGAAAGAAAATGTCAGCAGAAATAGTTCTCATAAAAAGAATTGTTCGTCCATTTATCTTTTAGCAGATATCAGAGTGTCAACACATCATGTTGAGTTACAATTCGTTTAATCTGGATCTAGACTGTTTGCAAAAGTTCCAGAAGACGCTCCTATAGGAGCCGTCTGATCTGGGTCTAATCTGTTTGCAAATGCATAAAAAGGCGTTTTAATGGGATAAAGGGTTACATGTAAGAAAACACACATTCATGAATTGATACGTACATGCAAATAAGGAAGTATGAAGGTACAGTAAAACCTCTCTATAACGGCCACGAAATTACATGCGTAAAATGCAGGTGGCTGCTTAAAGCAAGGTGAAAGTAAAATAGCTCCTATAGGAGCGTTCTGTTTTACTTTCACCTTGCTTTAAGCAACCACCTGCCCTAGATACCAACTAATTCAAATAATTTAGTGGCCGTTATAGAGAGGTGTTACTTATTACGCAAAAAACATATCCTAGTACATATACTGTAAAACTACAGTAGAGCCTGTCTTACGCGACCGTCAAAAACAGGTCCAATTATGGGTCAGTCGTGCGCTGTTTAACCCATTTGCTCCCAGTGGATCCTTCCATGCTTATATAATGGATTAGTCTATCTTTTATCTAAGGGATGTCTGGTCTAAAGTTTCATTTTTGTTTTGTTTTATATTGAATTTCTTATCAGCAAACAGTGTAGACTCTGATAAGACGCCGCATTATGCGGTGTCTGATCAGAGTCTACAATATCAATGTCTTAACTTAGTTTAGGAAACGCGGAAATTAATGGCGAATCAATGAATTTCGGTAAACTGTGCCACAAAGATCAGGATTTGTTCTGTTTATCACTTTGCATTTACCGTCACATTGCTTCATCCAACTTGGCAATTAGCATGTTTAGTCTTAATTCATTACCACGCATAGGAATGGTCTGATTTTGCGCAAGCTCAAAATTTGACCAATTACATCCTAGACACTGGCACTAGATCTAAAAAGACTATACATGTAAAACCTCTCTATAACGGCCACTAAATTACATCAAGGAGTTTGTGTTAAAGGCAGGTGGCTGCTTAAAGCAAGGTGAAAGTAAAACAGAACCGGCTAAAAACCAACTAATTAAAACAATTTAGTGTCCGTTATAGAGAGGTATTACTGTAGTTTATTTATAACACCCAGTACATTAATACACAATCGTAAACAAGGCCGATACCGTTTCAATTTGTACGATCATAATTTATAATGTTAAACAAGGATATTACAGTAATACAGTTTTATTCAGTAAAAGTGACATTTTGTCCAAAAACGAACATTGCTTGCAGAAATCCGACGTTTGTTTCGATAATTTAACGTTTTCGCAGATTTACCTTTCTATAGGTCCGTGTCGATTTCCGGTGACCTCGTCTGACCCCGAGCAGATGTTAACTGATTGGTTGATCTGTGAGCGGTAAGTTGGTTTGAAGCTAAGAAATGTAAACAATAAATATTAAGATTTCAGTTGCAAATATCGCTATCAGAGACAAGTCATAAATGAATCTGTTTCCAAAAATGTCCAATGCAATAAAGTTGTACAATGGTAACTGATACTATTTTGGATTTTGTGATTTAATCGTATGAAGACAAAATACAAGCCCTTGATAAAAAAGAAAGAATATTCTTGCACAAAACATGTTGTTGTAGTCCCGCTAGACCATGTATTAACAAGGCGATTCTCGTGCTCACGCGCTGTTGTTGACCGGTTTTAAGAATACCTATTCCGGGCCTAATGTAAACCATGGACGCGAATGCTATATGGCGTTGTTACATAAGCTATGTGAACGGTGCGAGTAGTTCAGTGGCACCGACAACGGTGCGAGTATTTCAGGGGCACCGACAATGAACTGTTTTTAGTGATATACATTTTGAATGAAATTCCGTGTAAACGGTATTTGATACAATCATGGAATGACGTCAGAAAGAAAACAGTGGCCCGGAAACAGCATAAATCGAACGAACGGAAGTGTCAAAGAAGTGTACAGTTTTGCTTGTATTGGGAAGAATTAAACTGACACAGGAAAGCAGAAAATGGATTTCATGCAAGAATAGCGGTAATACACGTTTGTTTTCGGGCAATAACATCTGCAGCGTCCCTCGGAAATGTTGTTGCCCTCGCCCTTCGGGCTCGGGCCAACAACAGTCCCTCGTGACACTGCAGATGTTATTGCCCGAAAAAACGTGTATTAACCCTCTAGTAATATTTACTAACCGTTGGCTGTTAAGTACTGTCCTGTAATGACTACAGTGTGTCCTTCGAACACTTTTTCAAGCGTTGTGGATTGTTTTTTTCTGTACACTTGTATCATGTTTACGAATGTGTGTAGTTTCAGATCGCGGGAGAAAATGTGGCTCAACACACTTTTCTTATTCGTCCATTAAAATGTCCATATCAACGGACACCGGTAAAGTTGGATTAAACCTGAAACTGGTACGGAATAGAAGTAACTATAACCCCACATTCGTAAACAAATGTCCAATTTCTTCGATATTTGTCCGCATATTGACAGTTGTTAAACGTCTATTTGGTAGAATTACGTCGCACCTTTTACATTAGTCTGTACCTATTTGGAAAAAAGAATGTCGGAACGGAGTGGGTGCGTTACCATGGTGTATTAATGCACTAGATGATATAAATAAATCATAGTCTTTTTTCAATACAGTGCCAAGGATCCTACAGAATAAACTCAGTCTCAGACTTAAACGTTCAATAACCTCGGAGCCAGGTTTAATATACAGAACCCTGTGGTAACACGTTGCCATGACACCAATCAGTGACACGATATAATATATTTTAAGCTACATTGGAATACGTGATATGTTTATAAGTCATGGATTAAGTCGAATTGTTTTTAATATTGCGTATTTTACAGCTTTAGAGTGTTTCTCAGTTCTGTACATGTATCAAAACTTAATTGCGATTGATGATAATGTAGGCGATAAAGATTAAAATTTATCAAATGTATTTGTTTCCTCTAGAAACCATTATTCAACCCAATAATGGATAGATTTACGTCTCAAATTTTGTTTTACATTCAGCGAAAATATAATTATCGTTTGATTGATTGGACAGAACAAATGGATCTATTTACATGATGACATGTTTGTTTTATTCATGCTCTCTACAAATAAAGGTTTGTATGTACTTTAAGACAAATCCTTTTTATTTCGGTCAACCTATCCGATTTCAGCAATTGTCTTTAGAATTCTACAGAGACGTCGGAGAAGCAAATTCACGATTGTTAAAGAAAAGAAAATGTCTCATAACAGTACCTACTGTCGGTGTTAACCCTTCTCTTGCTGAATTTTAAAACACATCTCCCCTTCTTCACCCATGCCCTGTTGTATAATTCCATATAATATTATCTTCACTGTGTACACGTATTTCGCTGTGCAATCACTGCTGTGGTTGCACAATCAACTTGTAAATAGTGCAGACCCTGATGAGACAGCTCCTGCAGGAGCTGTCTCATCTGGGTCTTCACTATTTACAGGTACGTATATTGACGTGAATAGCAAGCGAAGGGTTAATTTACAATTCTATACACATCTGGAACACGTACATCGCTTAGCCCTTTTTCAGAAATTGTAGAATTGGATCTATATACTATCATACGCATAAAGAGCATACCCTGATCAGATGACTCTTACAGAAACTCTGTTCTGGGTATACTATGTTCGCAAAGGTATCAAGTATCGCCTAAATGAGGGAATTGGTTCCGTCGTCTTAATGAGGAGAGACTCTGCATTAAACATGATACATGACAAACATGTCTCCCACAGTAATTTGAAAACCCTTTCCCCAAAAGTGTCAACATAATATCAACAGTTGTTAAGTGTATGATAAAGTTCACTGTTTTAGAGCAATTGTATTTGATGCAACTATTCTGACGCTCTTGAAAAACTCGAAACTAATATAATAGTCTAAAAGTGGTACATGTAAGGTATTTGAATCCCGGTAGAATACGGCCGTCTGCTTGTTGGCATATTGCCGCATAAAATAGCTTTTTCTTATTCGCTAGACCATAAGACAGAAACTTGTTCCGAATTAAACACACTGTTTACGTAGCTTGTGTAAATCCATAACAAAAACTAATAAAATGAACAATGTTTGTTTCTTAATGTGGTTGTTTACCCTCATCCCTCTGTGGTGTTCTGCATTTAGTCATATGAATATGTTGAAATGTTCCCTGCGGGGCAGAACTACTGAACAGACCTGACTAATCAATGTACGTCTAACACAAACTAGGGGTTAACCCTTAACTTCATAAGTACGCCTTTCTATGTTTGTTTTGCAAACAGAGAAGATCCAGATCAGACGGATCCTGTAGGAGCGGTCTGATCAGGTCTGCTCTGTTTCCTAATGAAGTTATAACAGATCTGACTCTATAGTTTTACCAATACCAAACAATTACGTGTAAACATTCACCTAAGAATTATTCATAATGTTATTATTTCTGTCATGAATATTTATGAAATAAAATGTTAATGTATAAAAGTAGTTCTTAACGCGACTTCGTTATTCACGTGGCATTTAATTATGCCAAGTTGTTGCTTCCACGGATAGAAAATGTACATATACAGTAAACTATCTCTACATCCGGCGTTGAAATTGGTTTCAATGTCACTGTAATGCAGATTGAAAATCATGCAGAAAAAGCCCCTTTGGGGCCTTTCATCCTGCATCAGGCAGCCACTTTCCTAAACAGACTTAAATTGTTACATTTCCTGTCTATTTCCAGTGGCTGTTTTAACACTGACTGTTCAAAGGCGGTACTCTCTTTGTCATTACTTACTTTAAGATGGTCTTGTGTCTTTGTGTTTATGCATTATTTGATGATTGAAATGTTCATCTACTATGTGTGTGCTAGCGCGCGTGTGTGTGTCTCTTATTTTCTGTTTATGTTTTGGTGGTGGTTGCATCTTGTGTGTGACTTTTCCTGCTTGACTTTCACTACTTTTACATTTTATAGTATAATGCTAGATGATAGGCTGTAACAGAAAAATTATTTCCGCAACAGGTTCATAATTACATGAATTACAGCGGCCGTAACCCTCTATTGAACCATTAGCCTTATAGTTTGTTATTTTAAAGCATTGTTCGCTCAATACAGTTTCATAATTCAAGCTAGCTATAATCAGTTTGTCTACAAAATACAATAAGTTTGGATGCTGATGAGACACCGAGTTACTGGGAGTCTCCTCTGTATCTCAACTGTAATCACACATCAACCAACGACAGGCTAAACGTTCAAAACACATATGCCCCTTTGTAGACAACTTAATTATATGTTTCTGAAATACATTGATACAGATTTCAGGCAACGAGCTGCTCTCTATCTCTTAAAGGAAATGATACGAACATATGACTAATCGCGAAAAACGATATAAACACTTCAGCTTAAAACATCTATGGCCATGTTGTGAAAAGACGAAAACATCTGAAATGATTCTTAATATGCAACTGTATGTCCGATGTGAATTATGGCCTTGGAACACAATAACTGAGGGTTTTATATCCCCGCCACTTGTTATAGTTTCCTTTAAACCAACATTATAACGTAATGCTATGGTATATTCTCTCACTACAACCATTCTCTGCATTTGCGTACACTAAAATTTCATCACACAGAAGAGGTCCTCTTAGTTGTGTCTACACTATTTATATATGCTCTTTTCGGACCACTGTACATATAATTATGGCCTTAACGTAAACAAAAATGACTGACTGTTCATTTCCAAAAAGGCGGTGGTTTAACTCATTCTCGCATATTGACGCATTTTGAAGCATCTGCAAAAGTTACTGTTTGAAACCATTGTAAATAGAGCATTTGCTCCATTGGAGCAAATGCTCTATTTATTACAATGGTTTTAAAACTACACAATTCTTAAACTTCCCTTTTCTCTAGTAAATGCTCCTTTTCGGTAGATTTATTCAAAGAGGCTGCCAATGACTGTCACTTGTCTGTATCAAGTTTGTTAATACAGAATATTCTAATTTGTGATATTGATGAGCATGGCTTTCAGTCAACTTGTCTGTATCAAGTTTTGTTAATACAGATTATTCTAATTTGTGATATGATATTGATGAGCATGGCTTTCAGTCAACTTATCTGTATCAAGTTTGTTAATACAGTTTATGCTATTCCTTGCGGATAATGATTTCATATCTATTGTATATCTGTTGCATATCTTTCATTGACCGGATAGAAAATCATGTAGTTCCTTCCGGCTATCGATTTCATATACAGTCACATGTATTATTGTACATCGTGCATTGTCTGGATAGATAATCATGCGGATCGTTCCGGTTAGTGATTTCATCCATGTGAAGCGCTTTTGAACGCACATATCCAGTGTGAAAAGAGCGCTATATAAATGTGGTATAATAATTATAATAATAATAATAATAACAATAATATAAAACAGCCTATGAGGTAAAGGGTTAAATATTTGTATTTAATGTATATGATTTATAATGTTTGGCGAGATGTAATGATTAGTCCAGCTGATAATTTGCCATTTGTATAGTCTTTTGAATCGGAACATTGCTTCCCCTTTCAACAATGTATTATCAGAGTGGAATAACCCATTACTGATTAACCCATTACGTCACAGGCTATTTTTAGACCCAAACTCTTTGAATAAATCTACCGAAAAGTAGCATTAACTAAAAATGGAAATGTTGTAGAATTTTGTAGTTTGAAACCATTGTGATAAATAGAGTATTTTCTCCTATATGAGAAAATGCTCTATTTATCACAATTATTTCAACAGGTGACTTTTGCAGAGGCGTCAAAAGACGTCAATATGAGGAAATGAGTTAACGATAGAGACTATTCAGTACAACAAGTCTTAAAGCTGTTAGTGTATTCTGTATGACAAACAATGTAGACCTTGACCAGAGAGCTCCTCCTGGAGCCTTCTGATCTTGGTCGTCAATATGAGGGAAAGGGTTAATCAAGAGTTTGACCCTTTACTCCAGAATATTCATGTTAGATATAATGATCCCATGAATATTAATTGGATGATTTTTTTTATAATCGCACATGGACACATGAACATTTGGCCATGGCAGAAACTTAAGAGTCATGTCTTATATTATATTATAGGCAAACAGCAGATCCTGATCAGACGACTCCTACAGGACCCTGGGTCTACTCTGTTTGCAAAGGAGTATTCATGGAATAAAGGGTTGATAATCTATTGAACGAGTGCCAAAGAGACTGGATCCTGGTAAGACGCCGAACGGCACGGTGTCTCATATGGATCAAAGCTACATGTATTTGCAAATGGTTCTACTCTATTGTTTATTCGGTACGGAGTCGCTGACTGATTGTGACATAATGCACAGATGTTCTTTTTATAGCATTGTGCTTTTTCAATTTTTGGCTGAAGTACCTTTGCATGCAATAAACTGCATTTCAGGACTTTTATGACATGATTATAGCATGTTATCATTATTGATTTTATAATTATTATTATTATTATTATTATTATTATTATTTTTATTATTATTATTATTAAATAGAAATAGAAGTAGTAGTAGTAATAGTAGTAGCAGTAGTAGTAGTAGTAGTAGTACATGTAGTAGAAGTAGTAGTAGTAGTAGTAGTAGTAGTAGTAGTAGTAGTAGTAGTAGTAGTAGTAATAGTAGTAGTAGTAGTAGAAGTAGCATAGTAGTAGTAGAAGGTGAAAAATTGTAGTAGTAGTTGTAGTAGTAGTAGTAATGGTAGTAATTGTAGTATATTATTATTATTAGAGTGAGATAACAAATTAAGCAATGACATGTAACAATGCTGCTTCTTTAATATCTATTTGGCGTACCCGACGACATATTGCATTGACATATTGCATGCCCCTTAATTGCCAAACGATTCTTAAACCTTCTCATCCCGCTATCCCCCATGTGAGTCGCATTTTCAAACAGCTTGGTTCCAGATGAGACGCCGAGTAACTCGGCGTCTCATCAGGGTCCAAGCCGTTTTACACTCGGTCAATAGTTTCTCAAAAGTTTGTTCTATCTGAGGTAGTCTTTGCCCAAATCCAAATATGAGCAGACATGTGTTTTCACAGCTTGGTAATGGTTAACATTGCTTTGGCGTGTCCAACGGCATATTGCTATAAGTAGTCTCTTAACATTTTACTCGATAAATACGCCTTTCTACGCCTTTGCAAACAGAGTAGACCCTTGTTCCCTGTAGGAGCCGTCTGATCAGGGTCTGCTCTGTTTGCATTTGAAATAATAAAGATATGATTATACAATTTCTGTTATGTCCAAAACGTCCCGTGCCCATGTGCCATAATTAAAATAATCCAATTTATATTCATTATGTCATTATTCCTTCAATGAATATTCACGTGGTGAAAGGTGCGCAGAAGGATGCTTAAAACTGCCTCCCTGAGCGGATTATCGGTAGCACCAGCATCAATTAAGCGTCGGTATTGGTCATTTATCAATCTTTTGTAATGAGGTTAAAATCAATATGTAAATGCGCAATTGGTTCAGACATTCAATGAAATGTCTAATTCGATACCGGAACAGATAATATACCACCGGAAAATGATTCAGTATAATGTAACGTTTCCCTACGTACTTCCGAGGATCACATTTTATGATTACTGAAAAATAAATAACAATTAGAACTAACGCACACAAAATATCAATAATTACATTTCTTAAAATGATATCCGGTAATTAGAAAATGACATTTAACCCTTTCTTTCATAGAAACGTGTTTCACGCATTTGCAGACAGAATAGACCCAGATCAGACGGCTCCTATAAGAGCCACCTGATCAGGGTCTGCTCTGTTTGCCAGCGGAATTTGATAGATTTGTTTCTTTACTTTCTAAATTGGCTACAATGTTCCACCTTCCATATTTCATTAGAACTATTATGTCCATGAATGTTCACAGTACGTATTGAGATTTAAAATTACATAAAACAGGGAAAGGGTTAAATGGCATGCTTTAAGCATGTATCCTTCATCCGCCACCTGACACACAGCTTGGATGGAGATGGGACAACTAGTAACTCGGCGACTCATCGGGATCCAACTTTTTTATACTCGGTCAACAGTTTCTCGCTTAATGGAATCGGAAGTAGTCAAAATTTCACCATATCTATATATATGAATAATAAAAAGTAGTCACATTATATAGTAGCATCATCTTTCCTTGCGAAAGATCGAACTTTTGTTTTTAAAACACTAGTAAATATGTCGTGGTGCTCAAAAACTCTCACTTCGAAGGAATTAACTGGGATTACCATAGGAATCCCTAGTTGACCAGATCGTCCACTCAATGCAAATGATCTACTTTGACGAGCCGTCTGCTGTCAAAAGAAAGTAACAAACTGTTGGACTAACGGGAGAGTCCGAGTTCAAAGCTGATATCAGAGTAGAATAGAAAATAATTTTAGAGACAGTAGTTCCAGTTCAGACACATCGTCCGCCTAAACCAAGAATCGTGGGGAAATGAAACCAGTACTAGTTTCTGTTTTCTTGTTATGTTCCGTTTATAGGTAGATAAATAGATTTAGTTCAGTAATAAATATAGCCTACATGGTAAGACATTACTACAAACATTGTAAATCAATTAGTACATCAATAAATAACGAACCATGATAATAACGCCATACACCAAGGAACAAACAAAAAGGAAATACTCTTATTTCCATTGTATACCTTACTTAGTGTTGGTACTGGCATAGAGTGACATGAGTAATGCTAACCCTTCTCTTGCTGAATTTTAAAATACATTTCTCCTTCTTTACCCAAGCCCTGTTGTATAATTACATGTACATATATCTTCACTGTGTACACGTATTTCGCTGTGCAATCACTGCCGTGGAGTGCACTGGTTGCACAATCAATTTGTAAATAGTGCAGACCCCGATGAGACAGCTCCTATAGGAGCTGTCTCATCTGGGTCTTCATTATTTACAGATAGGTATATTGATGTGAATATCAAGCGAAGGGTTGATACAGCTAAAATAAATTATGAAATACTAATAGTTCAAACAAAAAGAAAATGGCTTATCGATAGAAGGTGAATGTTAAAGTGAAGGTTAAAAGTTGACATGAACTGTACTCAAGATGAATGCACAATTAACGTGACTTGTATTATTGCATCAAACGGCAATGACCAACGTCACAGGTTATACTTTACAATAGTTTACTTTTCTCTTTGAACGAAATAATTCCGTGCGATCATGCTAGTATAGGATATTACCTAGAAATAGAACTTCGGTCAAATGTACAGTATCTTTAAACCATAGTACATGTAGTCTGAATTCAATTAGCTAACGACTATGTTAAAATTACCTCTGAAAACGCAATGCGCTGTCACAAACGTTCCTGATCCATATATGCCTTTAAAATGTCTTCAGAATTATACTGTGCATTAGCTCGTTTCCTCATACAAACTCTTCTTCGCGCCTTTGCAAACAGAGAAGACCCAGACTAGATGGCTCATCAGGGTTTGCTCTATTTGCTTATGAAATTATTATAGATATGACTACAGTTTCTACCAAAACCTATAATAATAGGTGCACATATGCCATTACAATAAAACCTCTCTATAACGGACACTAAATTGTGTTAATGAATTGGTATTTAGGGTAGGTGGTTGCTTAAAGCAAGGTGAAAGTAAAACAGAACGCTCCTATAGGAGCGTTCTGTTTTACTTTCACCTTACTTTAAGAAACCACATACCTTTAATACAAACTATTCCTTGTAATTTAGTGGTCGTTATAGAGAGGTTTTACTGTATAAAAGTTCGGATAATTTATATTCATGATGTCATTATTTGTTACATAAATATTAAGGGGAATGGTTAAAGCTCACCAACAGTCAGGACGAACAATCAGAAACTGTTCCAGATTCTTATTTTATTAACTCATTGGCAACAGTGGTAAAAGACGTGAATTCCAAATGATATTCAGGACATACATAACTTCTAAACAGCATGTCTTTTAATAGTTTTTACACGCTCTATAAATATCAGCACATTGGTATTCTATGATAGATAGAAAACAATACCTGTAGTTGCATAGTCGTGCCTTTCGATTCCGGAAATACTCAAGGATAAAACAAAAAAGGAAAATGGCTAACATTATTATTATTTGTACTCCAATATAATGCAAAAACTGAAATAAACCTGGATATGTCGTGACTATTGTGTAAAAGAATACCACATGCTGACTATGTAGGCTTTGATGAAATATATCTCCTTGAAATTGCCTGTAAAATCATGAATTGTGTCAATTGGATTTATTGCATTATAATTATGTTTGAATTACATGTTATCCCATGAACCTATTCCATCCATTGTTTATAAAAATGTGAACGAGTCAATTAAATTGGCAAGCAACGCTTATATATGAGGCAATCAGCAATTTCCTGTTACATTGTAGACACAGGTCTAATGAGTATAGAGTATTTCTCTGGAAAGTAAGGATTGTCAGAAATATACGAGGACAAAACATGTAAGCCTGATCTACGCCAGCCATTCAAAGTAGGTCTATATTTATGAGGCAGTTGGTAGCTTCGCCCGTGCAGTGCGGAACACGAGTCACTAATGTCCTTTGCAAACAGTGTAGACCCAGATGAGAGGGATCCTAGAGGAGCCCTCTCACCAGGGTCTGCACTGTTTGTCATGGTACATTATAAAGGTTAACCATGTATCGAATAGAGGTGCAGTGTGATGGTAGGCATACACAAATGTATATGGAGCTGCCCTGTTTGCTAATAGAATAATATAGATCTGCGCCTACAGTTTCTGCTATGGCCAAACAATATCCTGTTCAAATAATACACATTTCGCTAATAAATAGTTTATATTTCTTGAATGAATATTAATAAGATAAATGGCTATTACTTGGTGAAAGTTATGCAGAAAGCTTCTTTAACCCTTTCCCTCATATAAACGTGTTTTCACGCATTTGCAAACAGAGTAGACCCAGATCAGACGGCTCCTAGAGGAGCCGTCTGATCAGGGTCTACTCTGTTTGCTATTAGAATTTGATAGATCTGTTTCTTTACTTTCTAAAATGTCTACAATGCTCCACCTTCAAGAATTCTTTAGTACTATTTTGTTAATGAATATTCAGTAGGTATTGAAGATTGGCCTAAATATAGAACAGGGAAAGGGTTAAGAGTTTTGTAATTACTTTCATACTGCATTTTGGAAATAATTGTGCTGAAAAGAGTTCGTGTATCGTATGTACTATGATTCATAGTGAAAACATTATTAATATGTTTGTTGGCATGTCGAGGATGTAGAGTAAAACTGTTTTTACTATATTCTTCATCCTGTTTAACCCATTCCCTCATAGGCTATTTTCACATCCGGCCTATCTGAATACAACTATAAGAAGGAGCATTAATTAGGGAAAGGATTATTTTAGAATGTTGTAGTGTTGAAACCATAGTGATAAATAGAGCATTTGCTCCCATGGAACAAAAGCTCTATTTATCATAATGGTTTCGGAAAGTGACTTTTACAGAGGCGTCAATATGAGTGAATGGATTAAGCAATTGCAAAAGTATCGTCTCTTTCAGTTTTTATCTTTCTTCCATTGGCTCTTTTAACTCATTCTCTCCTAGGCTATTTTAGACCCAACCTTTTTGAATAAATCTACCGAAAAGCAGCATTAACTAGAGAAAGGTATTCTGATGCGACGCCGATTTTGTTGACTTCTCAAATGGTCCAAAGGTCATCATGAAATCGTTCCATACAGTAAACAAATAGTTACAGCAGTTCTGCGTTAAGGGCTGGGCCCGATGCGTGACAATTTTGAGTTATTTGCGCTAAATACAAGTCATTAATATTTCCCAAGTAAGATAAATTCAAAAATAACAGTACATGCTTTAAGAGGGACATGATTTTGCTTAAAGCATTGCAAAGTACTGATCGTGATTTAGAAACAACCAATGTCTCCCAAAAAAGCTGTTCAATATAACTTAATTGCACTCGTGCTGCTATGCCATAAATTCATTTTAATTGAACGCACCTCAACTTTTACCATAAATGCGAAAACGAACTTCAGCGCAGGGAAAAGGAGATATCTTATCTAACCCTGTACAGCAAGACTTGTCTTAAACGACCATCATTATTGGTATTGGTCTGTAAGGCAGGTGGTAGCTTAATGCATGTCAAAAGTAACGCAAAAAGCTCATATAGGAGTTTTTTGCATTACATTTTCTCTGTATTAAGCAACCACCTGCTTTTTAATATACAAATGTACCTGTGTCTAATCAATATAAGGTCGCTTAAGACAGGTTCTGCTGCACTTGATAATCCGTCTATTTAATCAATTGCAAACATGACATTAGATCCGAATCAGACTGCTTATGTTTGTGTTACATATCTTACAGACGATGGATATAAATTTCTGATTATATTTTTGAAGAACTGACTATTAATTAATATTCATAAATGGCATAGCCTTGCATGTATATTCATCAATTAACCCTTTACCTGATAGAAGCGGCTTTTAGCGTGTTTAATATATTCCTCCGCTGAAGAAAATAGTTCCAATTTTTACAATAATGAACATATAGCATCATAATTAGTTTCTATATTCTAGGATGTGGTAGCTTAAAGCAGGCTGAAAGTAAAGCAGAATGCGCATTAAGGCGCATTCTGCTTTACTTTCAACCTGCTTTAAGTGGTCACCTGTCTTCAAAACTAGAAATAGGCTATTGGGTAAAGGGTTAAGGGGTTATGCATCAGCTGAGATCCAGATAAGATGCGTAAATTGAAACATTTTTCAAGAATAACGCATTTATTTTCCCCACCAAACCGTATGTTGTGACCACTCTTTAGAATCGTCTCGAAGAGACGATTCTAAAGAGTGGTCACAAACATACGGTTTGGTTGAGAAGTGACGATTTTAGTATTTGTGTACGCACCTTTATCTGTTGCTCTGATTTAGATCTAGTTAGTTCTTATTCATGTCTAGAAATCAGGAAACAGCAATGGGTTATATAAACCAACTGCTTGTCGACTGGAACTGCTGTATATGAAATAAGGCGCCAGAATAGTTTGTTGCCCTCAAGACTTACCCGTCTGAATCAAACTTATCCCCGTTATATTGCCTATAAATGTCTAGCTGCAAGACAAGCTTATGGGGATTTTCGCTGAGACACTGACTTTTTGTTGCTGTTGTTGTTGTTTGTGTCGTCAGAAAAATGTAAACTGACAAACATATCGCAAACCAGTCTATGTCTGTGTATCTAATGTAATTGTCCAAAGGATTATTTTGTAAGGCTTTAACCTTGTTTAATCAGTACGTGTCCGCTAAAAACAGGTACACTAGTGTCTCGCTAATGTGACCACATAATTCATCAGCATAGGAGTCTGTAAAAACACGGTTATGGTTTAATGCTGGCCAAAAGTGATGCAGAAAGCACTAGTAGGAGTTTTCTGCATAATCCTTTGTCCTGCATTAAGTGGCCACCTATTGTAATCATCCGGAGTTAGACTTCTTCTGAGTGGTCGTATTAGCGAGATGTTACGGTATGTATTCAAATATGTATGATATATGATTTTCTGCTAAAATATTATTTCAGCATCTTTGTCACGCTCGTGCGCTGCCCTAGTGAACTTTTGCATTTAACATATCTGTTTCTTTACTTTCTAAAATGGCTATATTGTTCCACCTTCCATATTTCATAACTATTTTGTCCATGAGTATTCAGTAGGTATTGAAATTTGGAATAAACATAGAACAGGGAGCGGGTTAAGATTGTTGATAGACCATCTAAAAATCTATGTTAACAAGTAATCTGCTAAGTATACTTGCATCAAATTTTGCAAAGGTTTGAATTCATATGAGATGCGGAATACGTCGGCGTATTATCACAGTCCACGTTGTTTGCCACTCGGCCAGTAGTTGTAGAAATAACTCAGCATTTCAGAAAAACTCAGAACTCTGCAGATGATAATTGGAGCACAAGGATAAATTGTAAAGCAAGTTTATTAGTTTATTAAGACTCACTTTGCATGACACAATAAAACAATATACAAGTATCACACACTAAAACAATGTACATAAATTACCATGTAAACACATTTCTGTACGGAAATGTGAGAGACTATTACACAAGCTGTATCATAGGAAGTACACCGCTCACCCATTGTGTCCAGCTAAATCCCAGACACCTGCCCAGTCTGATCAAGATCATGATGTTAAGGGATACCAACCAGACCGCACAGTAGCAAGGACTAATTCATTATTTCCTTCATGTAAACGCATTTTCACGCATTGTAAACAGAGTAGATCCAAATCGGACGGCTCCTATAGGAACCGTCTGCCAAGCTATGCTCTGTTTGCTTTTGATATGAAATAGATCTTATTTTACAGTTTTTGTCAAGTATAATACAATATAAGCCTTAAAGTGACACTCAACTACGAAACAAAATATATAAAACACTTCATACTGTATAAATATATATAACCCTTTCACCGCCACAGTCGAGTAAATGCACCACGACAAATAGTGCAGTCCCAGATCAGACGCCGCCTTTTCAAGGCGGTGTCTGATCAGGGACTTCACTATTTGCCTCAATCTCTATTTCTATATATGTGCTTTATTCCTTTGAAATTTGCATTTATTTATCTCATTTCCTTATGTTACTGAATGATTTAACAAACTTGGATTACAGACGACAATTAGAAATTTGGCGCCGAAAGGGTTAAAAATGGAACGGCCTATGAGGATATAACATGAGTCAATTGGTACAATGTATGAGCCCTCTGGGCCGGTATTACATTTGTTTGGTTTGTTTGTTTGTTTGTTTTAGTAAATGCCATTTCCCTCGTTTTCCCACACTCAAGGGGATAAGTTAAATGTATTCCGTAAATAAATGGATCAACAGCTTGCGTGAGTGAAGAAAGGGACAAATTGACAATGACAGTGGTCATTTGTCAATTTGCTGCATCGCCAAAATCAATATGTAAATAAATCATTCTTTGAAGCATGCTGTACATCAATGTTACATACTACAAGTATTAAGTACAGTAGAACCCGTCTTAACTCTTTCCCTGTTGTAGATTCAGGTAAGAAATAATGACGTCATGAATATTAATTAGACTATGTTGTGTCGCCTGCGAAGCATGCAGACATATAGGGATCACATTGTCCGTCGTCGTCGTCACACTCTTCTTGTCAGACCTGTACCTCCTACTCTACTGATGCCATTGAATTAAAACTTCACACATGGAACAGGTATGATGAGAGGAAGTGTCATGCACAAGGTCCATATCTCTAGCTTCAATATTTTGGAGTTATTCCCTTTTTTTTTCATTTTTTGTCTGGCTAATAAGTCCTATTCTATGGATGCCATAGAATTCAAACTTCACACATGGAACAGACTTGATGAGAGGAAGTGTCATGCATAAGGTCCATAACTCTTAGCTTCAGTATTTTTGGAGTTATTCTCCTTTATTAATTTTTGTCCGTCCAATAAGTCCTATTCTACTGATGCCATTGAATTCAACCATCACACATGGAATAGGCTTGATGAGAGGAAGTGTCATGCACAAGGTCCATAACTCTAGCTTCAATATTTTTGGAGTTATTCCCCTTTTTTAATTTTTTTTGTCCGACCAATAAGTCCTGTTCTACCCATACCATTGAATTCAAACTTCACACATAGAACATACCTGATGAGAGGAAGAGTCATGCACAAGGTCCATAACTCTAAAATCAGTATTTTTGAAGTTGCATGCATTCCCCTTTTTACATTTTTTGTCCGGCCAACAAGTTCTACTTTACTGTATTCCCCTTTTTACATTTTTTGTCCGGCCAACAAGTTCTACTTTACTGATGCTATTGAATTCAAACTACATACACACATGGAACAGGCTTGATGAGAGGAATTGTCATGTACAAGGTCCATAGCTCTAGCTTCAGTATTTATGGAGTAATTCCCCTTTTTTCATTTTATTTGTCCGGCCAATAAGTCCTGTTCTACTGGTGCCATTCATAACATAACATAACATATCTTTTATTAGTCAAGTCTTATTACAAGACACATGACAGCATGTACGGTCACGGTATAACTATGCCGAGAGTTAACATTTATATCAATAGCATACAAATATATCTCTGATCAACATATCAACATATTATTATAGAAATGAGTACATATAAGTGTGCATAGTATCATGAATATAGTATCATAATAGAGAGCTTATATAGGCTGTTGAAGAGGAGAGAATATTTTGTAGTTGTTGTGTGTGGTTACTGTTGTCACTGTTGTTGTCTACATGGTTTGTTCAGAGGAATTGTTTTGGTTTTTTTCTTGCTAAGTTTGGATCCAGATATGTCATTTCTCCATGTAACCGTTTAACCCTTTCCTTCAAGAATATGCCACATATTAGGCCATGCTACTATGAATATTAATTGGTGTTCTTCTAATGGTATATGAGCACCAGGAAGGTGGATCTTGACAGAATCTGTTGAAGCATATCCGTATTATATTATCAGCGAACAAAGCATATCCTGATCGGATGACTCCTATATGAGTCGTCTGATCTGGGTCTACTCTGTTTGCAGAGTATAGAAAAGCATGAGTGTGAAGTTAAGGGTTAGTATAGTGGATATGGTTCAAACGAAGGCAAAGGGAGTTCTGCATAAATGAAACTGGGGGCATAATTTGCAAACGACCAACCAATGCATACTAGTAAATTTGTGTAGGTATAAAGGGACTATCGCACCGTTTCGGTGGAATTTATCCAACACCGTTTGGGACAATGTGCAGGCATGCAGCGTCGATCCAGCAATTTTAGGTAGGTACAAAATATTCTAGTGCAATGAAAGCGTTTATGTGCTACAAGTTGATATATTTGCACTTTTGATTTGTGAAATCAGTACGCTGTATAGGTATACTACTGTTACCATGTTCGGTTTGCAGATGTTATGAATGGCCTGTCTTACACCATTGTCTAGCGGCGCCCGGTGCAATTTAAACGCCACATATTACACTTTGGTCATTATTCTCACTATTGTTTTGTCTTAGTTTCACACTTCTTACATATAGATCATGCTCCAAGTTACGCACCATCATATCTGGATTTATGATATACCCATTTACATGTATACATGTACTGCAATAGTGTCAAGTTTTAAATTGGTAGGAGGAGGGTTAGTACGCAGGCAGGCGACACAAGTGGTCCGAGGAACACCTTTCTAATTTATAATGGCATATGAACACATGACAGTTTGGCTCATGCAGAAGATGTAGAATCAGATCTATATTACACCATAAGCAAACAGAGCAGACCCTGATCAGACGGCTCCTAGACAGACAATAACATGTAATACAATGAACTAATTTGTATCGTCGTTGAAGACAATTGAGGTTATACAGTAAATCCCGCTAATGCGACCACCTACAATGTAAAAGAGGTATAATTCTGGGTGCTAGATGCAGGTGGTAGCTTAATGCAGGACAAAAGTAATGCAGAAAGCTCCTAGAGGAGCTTTCTGCATTACTTTTGGCATGCATTAAGCAACCACCTGCTTATAAAAGCAACCATGTTTATTCATTAAGTGGTCGCATTAGCGGGGTTTTACTGTACAATATCGCTTTCAAAGCTAAATTTTCAAATAGGAGTGATCCAAAACTCAACAAGTAAGCTTACCGTGAATAGGGTTTTAGAAGCCTCTCATCTGGGTCTACACTGTTTGCAAATAAGTGACTCGTTTTCTGCACTGAAACGGTCATGGTTACATGTAACTCGAACAGCTAAGGATATCGCTGATCACAAAGATGTGCTGACCGGAGTATGTTATAGCCTATGAAACGAAAATCATTACTAACATAATAAGAACCACTGAGAGCATCAGAGTATTGTTAATCAACCAATTGTGATCCCCAGCATTAAAAAGAAAGACAAGAGTTTTTCGTTCGCTAATATTCATTCTTTAGCTTTAGTCTGTGCCAAAATGTCCTGTGTTCATATGCCATTATAAAAAATAATCTTATTAATATTCATGACGTCATTACTTCTAAAGATGTAGAGTCAGATCTAGATTACACCATAAGCAAACAGAGCAGACCCTTATCAGACGGCCCGTTTATGTGCCGTCTGATCTGGGTCTACTCTGTTTGCAGATGCGTGGGAATGCGCTTACACAAGGGAAAGGATTAATATTTTCTTTAACGTTTAAGCGAGTCGGAAGTACATGTAACAGTTTGTTTCAGATCGGAGTCAACGCTGTTAAGTCGGTTCGCGCTAAACAGGATATGAGCTAAGGATTAAAACGGAAACATTATGTGTACGGTAAAACCTCTCTAAACCGGACGATAAATTTAGTATAAATATCGGTCATGGAGACAAGTGGCAGCTTAATGCAGAGTGAAAGTCATGCATTCTGCATGACTTTCATCCTGCATCAAGTAGTCACATGTTTGAAAGTATCTAAATGGTTCTTTACTATAATTCCGGTTTAGAGAGGTTTTACTGTAAATATAAAGTCATAAGATTCAATAGATTATGGCAAAAACCTGCAGCTATTGTTATTTTGTGCAACCCATAACAACAAAAATGCTAAGCGCTAACTGAATACCATTAGCAAACAGTCTGATTCCGGATGAGACACCGAGTAACTCAGTTTATCAAAGCTGTTTGACATTCAGTCTAACAGTTTCTTCAAAGCCAGACCCACTTCAAAGTACAGTAGAACCTATTTTAAGCAACCGTCAAAAAGATGCCTAATTATGGGCCTATAAGGTAGGTGGTAGCTTTTTGCAGGTCCAAGGTAACGCAGAGAAGTTCCTATAGCATTGCTTTTGCCCTGCATTAAGCAACCATTTGCTTTTTAAAGATCCTGTGTTCAATAAATGCATGGTCGCTTAAGACAGGTTCTACTGTAAGTAAAAATTGCAACAGATCATGATTTTAGCAGACAAAGTTTTTAAGCACAATAAGGGATCAAATAATTCACATAAATGCGTGGTTTTGAATATCAAATACATCTTGCGTGCAATGAAGAATTTAATAACATCCGTGAGGTAAACTGAAACTGTCTTAGTTCTATTATTAATTGCTTCAATAAAGTTATAATAGCACGCATTAAGGCTGAGATATTATCTGTGCAACTTTTCAATACATTGCAACAGCATTACTCGCTATATGATAACACGAGATAGCATCTATATTAACCCCTTACACCATTAATATGCCTTTCTATGCCTTTGCAAACAGTATAGACCCAGATCAGACGGCTCCTGTAGGAGCCGTCTGATCAGGGTCTGTTCTGTTTGCTTATCACAAAACATAGATCTGATTCTAAAGATTATGTCATGCTAAAATGCTTTTGTTCATATTGCCATTGTATTAGTTTAGTTAAATAATATTCCTGATGTCATTATTTCTTTCCTGAATATTCATGGAGTAAAGGATTATCGCTTACCTCGCTATTATAAATGATGTGTGCTCTATTAACCTGTTGCAATTTTACTTAACCCTTTCCCTTATGTAAGCGCATTTTCACGCAAGACCCAGATCAGACGGCTCTTATAGGAGCCGTCTGATCAGTGTCTGCTCTGTTTGCTTATGGTGTAATATAGATCTTGGAATACAGAGCTTGTGTCTGAGCCAAAATGTCATGTGTTCATTTACCTTTTTGAAAAATAATCTTATTAATATTCATGACGTCATTAGTTCTTACATGAATATACAACAGGGAAAAGGTTAATTCCAATTTGTTCTAGCCTTTTCAACAGTGCTAAGGAAACTTAAAACAGCTCAGATCGCGATGAGATATCGTATTTTGGATCCAAGCTGTTTGCAAACGTCGACTATATAAACATCAACCCTTTACTCCGTGAATATGCATGACAGACAAAATGACTATAGGAAATTTTGTAATGTACTCGTAGACAATGCTTTACCACGGCAGAAATGTGTAGAAATAGTTCCGCGTTATGTCATAAACAAATAGAGCAGGGACTGATCGGGGAGAGATTAGGGCCTACTCTCTTTGTAATGGTGCCAAAAACGGCTTCTGTTTGGAGTAAATGATTACAATTAACTCTTTGCTCCATAGGTACGTACGAATAATGACATCATCAATATCAAGTTACTAATTTTTTAAAATGGCACTATAAACAAAATAGGTTTTCATCGTGACAGAAACATGTGAATCAGATTTCCATGATATCAAAAGCAAACAGGACAGGCCCTGACCAGACGGTCCCTATAGAATCCGTCTGATCTGGGTCTACTCTGTTTGCAAAGGCTTAGGAAAGGCGTATTTATGGTGTAAATGGTTAATCAGTTCTTACACCAATTTAACAATTAATTCAGTTCACCTAATACCAATCGTGTCATTGTCACGACATAAAGTATAACCAAACTTTATTTATATATGTAACTACTGTAAGGCAGTGACAGACGAATGTACATGTAGTACGGACGTCTCCCTTTAACTCATTCCCTCCTACTGACGCCTTTTGACTACCCTGTCAAAGTCATTTTTAAAACCATTGTGATAAATAGAACTCTATCACAATGTTTCAAAACTACACCATTCTTAAATTCTCCTTTTCTATAGTTAACGCTCCTTTTCGGTAGATTTATTCAAAGAGGTTTGGTCTAAAAATAGTCTAGGAGGGAATGAGTTAATCCCTTCCCCGCTATACGCGACCAGACTCGCATTTGCAAACAGCTTGGGTCCAGACCTGACGCCGACTATCTTGATGTCTTATCAGAATACATTCTGTTTGACACTCGGTCAAAAGTTTCTGAAAAACTTGGTCGGATCGGAAGTAGTCAAAACTGCACACGAAACAGCAACCCGTTCTACTAACCTATTGAATGAAGGCTTCTGGTGCAATGTGTGTGGACAATGCGATATCAGTTGTCATAGTTTGTTGTCTAGACTTCCGGTCTGAAACGGAATATATCTCCGGCATGTAAAATAGTCTTCCTACTAGGGGATTGGAAATAGAGGTCAGACTTTGAATTACCATTTCTATTCACTTTATTAGAATGTTTGAGATTGGATGATTTATTCTGCCAAGCAATGTCCATTAGGAAATGCAAAGCAAATTACACGCCAAGCCCTTAAGATCAAGGACAATTTAACCAAATGAAGGCTTAGTTTAATGTTCTCTTTGGTCGCAATCAATAGTGTTTGTGCAATCCATCATATAACATGGTAAAAGAAATAACTAAACATAGGTCAGGAATATTGGCCAAATATATAAAAGACGAAAGAAACGATTTTACAAAATGGATTCGATTATCAGAATAAAAGCGAGAATGTAGAGTGCAGTAAAGCCCACTGTAAATAGGACTGTCAAATCACAGTAGAGGCTCACTAAAGCGATCGCATGACTTATTAACACAGGAGACTTAACCCTTTCCCTTATGTAAGCGCATTTTCACGCATCTGCAAACAGAGCAGACCCAGATCAGACGGCTCATATAGGAGCCGTCTAATCAGGGTCTGCTCTGTTTGCATGCAGATGCGTGTTATATAGATCTGATTCTACAGCTTCTTCCTAAGCCAAAATGTCATGTGTTCATATGCCATTATAGAAAAATAATCTTATTAATATTCATATCGTCATTATTTCCTACATGAATATTCATCAGGGAAAGGGTTAAAAGCACGTGACAGCTTAATGCAAGGTAAAAATGACACACAGAGCTCCTTTGTGAGATTTCTTTGTCACTTTTGCCCCCGTTAAGCTACTACCTGTTTTAAGAATTATACTTCCTCTGGGTGGTTATATTTTGGAGACTTTAACTCCTTCACTGCCAAATAATATTCATCTGCAAACAATGCCATCGTTTCAGAGTGAACTTGCTTTCAATGTCTTCTCTATACTGTAAGCAGTGTGTCAAAGAATTTTGATTATGAGGAAATGCCGGGGTAATAATAGATTCGCCAAATGCAGCAAGCTGTGTGGGTCGCTATTCGGCGACTAAGGGGGTGAAAGAGTTCAGGCTATTGGAAGCTAAAAGTGTTCTCTTCTTTAGAATTCTGGTGAAACACCTAATTACTCGGCGTCTCATCTACATTCCAACTGTTTGTAAACGTCGTCACGTGTTTGCCCCCTAGATTGTAGTCACAATACATGTACATATACAACTCGATACTACGTAAAAACTCGATACTACGAAATCTTAGTAATAAAGATTGTATTCTTTGTAGGCAGGTGACTGCTTAATGCAGAGTGAAAGTCATGCAGAAAGCTCCTAAGGGAGCTTTCTACATGACTTTTACCCTGCGTTAAGCTGTCACCTGTGTTTAAAGATCAGCAATAGTACGTATTTGAGTGTTTGTAGTGTCGAGGTTTTACTGTAGTTTGCGCTAAGCCCTCGGTAAGTGACAGTTTCTGGAATAGTATTGATTTTCTAGATTACGTGTCTCATGTAAAACATCTTCGCTATGACTATATCTATACATTTCAGTTACAGTAGAAATAAGAAATAAGTTTCTCAAGGGACTCTGTTTATGTAAATGCCGAACTAATGCGTATTTATCCTTCTCTTGTTAAGCCCGATCTACATGGCGTTATTTTGCAAAAACGCCTGGCCCTAGATAAGACGCCGAGCAATTCGGTGTTTCGTCAGAATCGGACTAGTTTGAGATTCCTTCGGTAGTTTCTCAAAAACGAATTAACCCTTCGCTTGCTATTCACGTCAATCTACCTACCTGTAAATAGTGAAGACCCAGATGAGACAGCTCCTGCAGGAGCTGTCTCATCTGGGTCTGCACATTTTACAAATTGATTGTGCAGCCAGTGCACTCCACAGCAGTGATTGCACAGCGAAATACTTGTATACAGTGAAGACGTATGTAATTATACAATAGGGCATGGGGTAAAGAAGGAGAAATGTATTTTAAAATTCAGCAAGAGAAGGGTTAAAGGGTTAAGTTAAATGTTCAGAAGGTCAGAGTTCGAAAAGACGTTCTTGTTCAGCATGAGAAGGGTTAGCTCTTTACTCCATATTTTTTCTAAGCCTTTGCAAACAGGATAGACCTGTAGGTGGCGTCTGATTAGGGTCTGCTCTGTTTGCTTATGCTATAATATAAATATGAGTCTACAGTTTCTGCCATGGCCAACAAATGTATGTACCCATGTGATATTACGACTAATGAATATACATGATGTTATTATACTTTCTTACATGGATATTCAAATCGGACCCTCCATATGTAATTTTCTTTCTATGTACCTAAGCGAGCCTCTCATCAGAATCCAACTTGTTTAAACTCGCACGTTGGATTTATGTAGCGAAATTGGTTATACAGAAAGCCTCTCTAATGCGAACACAAAGGGGAATATGAATATGGGTCTTAAAGGCAGTCTGTGTAGCTTAATGTAGGACGAAAGTTATGTAGAAATCTCCAATACGAGCTTTCTGCAATAATTGCATCCATCATTAAGTGAAAACTTGTTTTTAAAATCACTAATCGTTATTTCATTGGTTGCATTTGATATGTTCTGTCGTACCTTGAAGTTTGAAATTGAAGCACGAAGCTTAACCGTTAGCCTGCTATGGGCGGATGAGTGAATACCTATGAAAATAGTTTGGATCAAGATGAGACACCGAGTAAGTCGGCGTCTCATCAGGATCCAACCTGTTTGACACCCTGATTGCATATTGGTAGACAAATTGATTATGGCTTGAATTTTGAAAATGTAGTAGTTGAACAATTCTGTATAAATAATTTTCTCAGCAGGCTAAAGGTTAAAGAATTTCCTCTCCACTCGTTAAAGGTTAATGATGCCATTTTGCTGCAGCTATGTTATTGTAATTCATATTCAAAACTGGTGGCACTGACTTGGGGCTTCTTTGAAAATTTAACTCTTGCATGGAAAGCAGCTGTTTTCTGTAGAAGTTGTACATGTAGCCTGTCCTAATTCTGAAACATATTCCTTCATTTTTCTTTAGGAACGCAGCAGAGTGTATAACAGTTTAGATCCTGATGAGACACCGAGTTACGCGGCAACTTCTCTGGATCAAAACTGTTTGCACAGGTACTCAGGATTCGCTGCTATATAACGTGCAAAGAGTTAACAATGAGATAATCACCATTCATCAGCCAGTTTGCTTGGAATTGTTATAATGCCACTGGCGTTAAACAATTAACTGATGTTTACAGGAATGTAAATTCTTTATAATTTGCGTATCAACTAGCTTTAGTGAGGATTTTACAACACAAATGCTTGAAATTGGGAGATATATATTGATGAAACATGTGCATGCGCATGGTAGTAATCAACATTCCGCTTAATGTGCTGCGATATTGTCGCTGATGAGAATAAAGTACAGTAAAATATATCTAAACCGGACGTTCAGTTTAGTATAAATATCAGTGTTGTAGACAGGTGACAGCTTAATGCAGGGTGTAAGTCATGCAGAAAGCTCCTCAAGAGGAGCTTTCTGTATGTCTTTCAACCTGCATTAAGCAGCCACCTCCCTGAACGTATCTAAATTCTTCTCTACTAGAATTCCAGTTTAGAGAGGTTTTACTGTACAGTAAACTACATCTAAAACGGGCTTTTAGTTAGGCGTAAGACTGCTTAACCCATTCCCTCATATTCATGGCCTTTGAGGACTCTGTAAAAGTCACTTTGTGAAATCATTGTGATAAATAGAGCAGTTGCTCCTATAGGAGCAAATGCTCTATTTATCACAATGGTTTCAAACCACAAAATTCTATTTTTTTCATTTCTCTAGTTAGTGCTCCTTTTCGGTAGATATATTCAAAGAGGTTGTATCTAAAATAGCCTATGAGGTAATGGGTTAACCCCCAACTCCAAGAATATTCATGACATCACGAATATGGATTAGATTAGCTTTTTTATAATAGCATTATGAGAAAGGGATATTATAATAAGCACACATTGGATCTTATACCGTTGAACCCTTGGACTACGCTGAATATCCAGAGTGGAATAGCCAGTCAGTGTTTCACTATATAGACCACCCAGTCTGAAATACCTAAACATGTTAGAGGATTTTGAATGACATACAGGCAGACCCTGATCAAAGGGATCCTTTAGGAACCATCTGATCTGTGTCAATACTGTTTGCAAATGAACTACATACGTGTCCCACATTGAAAAGGTTCAGTTGAATCAAGGACTACTTATATACCATAATATATTAAAATTTACAAACTGTGAGCTTTAAAAATCCCTAAATATTCACCATCACCATGTAAACTTGATCTGTTTGAAATTAGAATAGTCCATTTGAAAATTCAGCATTGGGGGGGGGGGGGGGGGGGGGGCGGATACGATGTGCACCAGGCCCTGTCTAGTATCAAACAATCCCGTTAAATCATAAGTTTGTTGTTACTCATTAGAATCGTCTCTCCGAGAAGCAGCAACATAGGATGCTACATTGTACATCGTCATGTTAGAATTTACGATTACTTCTGACTGTAGTCTGATCTTAGCCCTTTCCTTCATATGAACGTGTTTTCATGCATTTTCAAACAAAGTAGACCCAGATCCGTCTGATCAGGGTCTGCTCTGTTTGCCAATGGAATTTGATATATCTGTTTCTTTACTTCCTAAAATGGCTAAAATGTTCCACTTTCCATAGTTCATTCTTACCATTTTACCAATGATTATTATTCAGTATGTATTGAAATTTGGAATAAACGTAGAACAGGGAAATGGTTAACTAAGTAAGACGGGGCTATGGTCAAAAGGTGGACAGGTTGTTTTTCTACTGAAACGTGGTGTTAGTCTGCAATTCAGGAATGGGGATATTATGCAATGAGTGAGTTGGTTTTACGTCCGACCAGCATTAGTTCAGTTATTTGCAGACGGCACCCGCTTGAGACAAGTTATAGTGCTGCCTCACTGGAATGCATCTGCCGCGGGCACCCCACCCAGTCACATTATCCTGACACTGGGTTGCCCGGTCCTAGAACTACCCTTTTAATGCCGAACGTAGACAAGGGAGCTACTAGTACCAATTTTCAACTTTTTAAGCAAAGAAGTATCCCTGGTTTTGAAAGATGTCGGTTGGTTGTTCTGATTAACGTCCGTTTCTGCCAACTATGGGCTTTAATTGGACACCCCAGAGAGAGGTCCATCGAAAGTTGTCCTAACAACAACCAATCCCCCTCTCGAGCAGTAAGTAAAGCTGGACGACTTAAATTGACGTCAATTTAATAACTTAAAAAACCTAGACTGACATGGTAGCAAATAGTGAAGACCCTAATCAAACTGCTCCTTCGATGTCACTTTGATCTGGGTTTACACTATTCGTTTGTCTGAATATTTAGGGCAATCAGGGTAACTTGTTGACCGTTCAATGCAGGTCAAGTGAACCGACTTGTTATTTGCAGCCCATTACCGTTAACTCTGTCGCTGCCAAATTTTGTCGTCTGCAAACTTTTTCGTCTGCTACAATTTTCATTTGTTTTTATTTTTGTTCATCGTTTTTCCAAAAAAGTCACAGTAACAAACAGTCTGGATCCTGATGAGATGCCGAGTTACTCTGTGTCTCATCTGGATCCAAAATGTTTGCATAGGTAATCTCATAAGCGATATTGGCAGCGAAAGAGTTAATGTTTTTCCTATAAGACTAACGGTCTGCCGGAATAGGTACGATAAATATACAAATTGCGTGACATGAAGTGATTTGCAGCCAGTAGCAACCAACGTCATTGGCTAAGGATAACTCTTTTGCTGCCAAATTTTGTCGTCTGCAAACTCATTCGTCTGCTACAATTTCAATTAAAAAGTTTCAACCTTTATTTTTCAAAAATTAGTCACAATAAAAACAGTTTGGATCCTGATGAGACGCTGAGTAACACGGTGTCTAATCTATATCCAAACTATTTGCATAGGTAATTAGAGATTTGACATTGGCAGCGAAAACGTTAAACTTTAGTACATGTATATGAAGAACAGTTAGTCGAAAAAATGTATTCTTGTGACGTCTGTCCCTTTTACATTTCTTTTCAGACTAAACAGGGCGTAAAACGTGACACTCCGTGTTACACTATGTCTCATCTGCATCCGCTGTTGTCAAGGGTAATCCTGAATAGATGTTAACTGCACCGACCAATGACATTATTTTACAGCGGTGGCACCGGTATAACCTTTGCAAAAATTGAGACAAAAGAACTCGGCGTCTCATCAGTATCCAAACTGTTTGATTGATCCCCTGATCATGTTGTTGCCAAGATACTTCCAAACATGAAGCTGGCGATAACCTTGGTAGATGAAAATCGCTTGGCGGTGAAAGGATTAGGAACATTAGGGGCTTTCTGGATGACTTCCACACTGCATTAAGTAGCCATCTGCCTACAAGTGGGGTTGACAAACAAGAGGACCATGATGGTCTTGAATCGCTCACCTGAGACAACCCCCGGAATGGGGCCATTTTGACCCAGAAGTCATCATTTGTACATCCTTGGTAGAGAACCATAAGGCAAAGCTGCATGTCATTAATAAAAGGTCTAAGCCTTATTGTTTCAGAGAAATATCATAATATAATACTTTATATTTTCCCGTTGAAAAACAGGTAAGCCTCAGGACAGGGCCAAGTTTCGCAAGGAGGTCTGGAGTCGTAAGTTGAACATTCTTGGCAGATGACCACAAAGCAAGGCTACATACCATATATGGAAGGTATGGGTCTTATGGTTTCAGGTACTAAGACTTTTTAAAGGTTGTTCTTAAGTCTATGAAAAATTAATGTGCCCCAGGGCGGTGCCATTTTTTACCAAGGGTCATACTTTGTACATTCTTGGTGAAGGACTATATGGTTACGCTGCATGTCAAATATTAAAGGCATTGGTCTTATGGTTTCAGAAAAGATCTGTAAAGGTTTTTTCCTATATAAGTCTTTGTAAAACTGGTAAACCCCGGGTGGGGCAATTTTGGCCTGGGGTCATAATTTGACTTTATAGAGGACCTTAAATAATGATATATACAAAATATCAAAAGTCTGGGTATTTTAGTTTCAGAGAGTTTTAACGATTTTCCTATGACAAACTGAGAAAGCCCTGAGGCTGGGAAATTTCGACCCAGGGGTAATAATTTGAACAATCTTTGTAGAGGACCATTAGATCATGCTAAATACAAAATATGAAAGCTCTGGGCTATTCAGAGAATATTTTTGAAGATTTTCCTATGAAATACTGATAAACCATGGGGCAGGGCCATTTTCTACCCAGGGATTATGATTTGAACAATATTTGTGGAGGACCATTAGATGTTGTCGTATACCAAATATCAAAGGTCTAGGCATTACAGTTTCAGAAGATATAGTTTTAAAGATTTTCCTTTGAAAACTGATAAGCGCATGGGGGGGGGGGGGGGGGGGTTTGCCCGGGGTCATAATTTGAACAATCTTGGTAGAAAGACATTTAGATGACGAAACATCTTCAAAGAAGATTTCTAAAGATTTTCCTATGAAAAACTGCTAAGCCCCGGGGCAAGGCCAATTTTGGTCTGGGGTTATAATTTGAACAATCTTTGTAGATGACTATTAGATCATGTTACAGACCAAACATCAAAGGTCTAGGCCTTACAATTTCACAGAAGATTTTTAAAGATTTTCCTATGAAAAACTGATAAGCCCCTGGGCGTGGCCATTTTTATCTGGGGTCATAATTTGAACAAGCTTTGTAGAGGACCATTAGATCTTGCTACATACCAAACATCAAAGGTTTAGGCCTTGCACAAGGGTGAGAATTGAAAGTTACAGTTTCACAGAGTTTTAAAGATTTTCCTATGAAAAACTGATAAGCCCCTGGGCGGGACGATTTTTTGTCCGGGGGTCATATTTGGACAATATTTATACATGTATTAGATGATGCTCCATATCTAGGCCTTAGTTTCAGAGAAGATTTTCCTATGAAAAATATATGTCCGGGGGTCATCTTTGGACAATATTTATATTAGATGATGCCCCATGCCAAATCTCTAGGCCTTAGTTTCAGAGAAGAGTTTTAAGATTTTCCGATAAAAAACTGATAAGCCCCACGGTGGGGCCATTTTTGGTCTGGGGGTCATAATTTGAACAATCTTAGTAGAGGACCATTAGATTATGCTACATACCAAATCTTTAAGCTTTATAGTTTCAGAGAAGATTTTCCTATGAAAAACTGATAAGCCCTGGGGTGGGCCATTTTTGGTCCGGGGGTCATAATGTGAACAATATTTCGTTACCCCTAGCCACTGATGCTTCCGACAAAATTTGGTTAAAATCGGGTCAGTGGTTTCAGAGATGTCGTTTGAAAATGTGGACGGACGCCCGACTGATCGCGGTCACAATAGCTCATCCTGAGCCTTTGGCTCAGGTGAGCTAAAAACAAGTTTACCCTTAAACAGCAGAGGGGGCAATTTAGAACAATAATGGATAGAAGAATATTTTTTTTATTTCAGAAATTCAGATAACTTCATTTCAAGACAACTGTCACGGACATTTGTCAACGTAATAGAATAATAAATAAATGAATACTACATTGTCGTCTCTGGTTCAACTGTTTGTTACGTTAATGTTCAAATACCCTATATATTCGAACAGACAAAACTTAACCCTTTCCTTCATATAAACGTGATTTCACGCATTTGCTGACAGAGTAGACCCAGATCAGACGGCTCCTATAGGAGCCGTCTGATCAGAGCCTGCTCCCTTTGCTAATGGAATTTGAAAGATCTGTTTCTTTACTTTCTAAAATGGCTACAATTTCCACCTTCCATATTTCATTATAACTATTTTGTCCATGAGTATTCAGTAGGTATTGAAATTTGGAATAATTATAGAACAGGGAAAGGGTTAAGAAAATAAGGCAGACTATAATAAAGCCGTTCCAGAGGGGGCTGTTTGTTTAGACTACGCTATTTGCTACTATGTCAGTCTAATTTGAAGTGCTGAATTGAATAGAACTCCAGCTTAGGAGATGGAGTGCCCCAATACTATTAGGGTAACAGCTGCATATTGCAAAGGCCCAGATAAGATGCCTAAATTAAAATATTTTCAAAATTATATCCTTTATTTCTCCACCGAACCCTATGTTGTGACCACTCTTTAGAATCGTCTCTTTGAGACGATTCTAAAGAGTGGTGACAACAGAGGATTTGGTGAAGAAATAAAGATTTAAGTATTTGAATATGCACCTTTATCTGTAGCTCTAATACTGTGAAGTCCTTTTACAGCATCATTCCAATTGGTCTATTTCGATAGTATAATTCAATTCAACTATATAATAAATTCTCAGCTTTCACACAAGTAAACCATTAAAGGGGATTTGTATAGCATTTCTTGTCGAAATATTGACATACCGCTTTATATAACAGCACTATCGTTAAGCATTTACTGGCAACAAAATATAAAATTAAGTAACAAAACATAATTATTTCTGCAATTCAGGCTTGAATTCAATGTTTTATCAATGTATTGCTTGGTTATCATGAGAAGATATTAACTACATACACTGACCTTTAACAAACAATCCTATTTTCATGCAGTCCCTCGGTGTAATTTTATGGAAAGTGTACAAACAAGCTTAGGCAAACAGTGCAGACCCAGTTGGAGCAGTTTGATCTGGGTCTACACAATTTGCTACTATGTCAGTCTAAATCAAAGATATTAAAATGGCACCAAATTGCTTTATGCAGCTTTACAAGCTGACAGAGAAGGGATATTTACATTTTGGTAAATGTATTTATGACATATCTAAACTCCTTTAACCCTTTCCATGCTCAGTATTCTTGAATATCAAAATGACACATAAATACTTCAATAGATCTGATCTAATATTTCGACCACTAAGGGCTTTTTTCAAAGATTATCATGATGATCTTTGAAAAAGGCCCTTAGTGGTCGAAATAATAGATCAGAGCTATTCAAGTATTTACATTTTATTTCTTACATGAATCTTCATGGAGTAAAGGGTTAAAAATCAAAATGACTTAACTATGAGCAGATGACATTTGCAAAGGAATTACTTTTTACATTACAAACATTTTGAAAACAGGTAGATGCAGATTAGACCTTGAGTAACTTATAATCTCATGAGAATCTACTCTGTTTACATGCTGTGATTATGTTCTATAAAAAAGACACCAAAGAAACAACGAAAATTGGAGCAGATGAGGATTTTTGCAGTGTGTGCACCAGGCAGTGTGTGCATCTTCAAATAACACTAACTGTGATTGGTCTTATTCTTTCAAGAAGTTTGTTCCATATTCCACAAATTTTCCTCAACGCCATGATTAGATGATCAATCATTCGTTGTCACCAGTCCGTTGTTGCTTTCAAAGATTCCGTCAACTTGTTCACAGTAGCAGCAGTCATCCATGGCTTTCACCAATCTGTTTCCTCATTGTTACACCGCTAAGCCTCCGACATGCCAATCTATCTTTTTGTTACTAGAACTGTGCATTAACCCTTTCACCCCAAAAGGACAAAGTCCAGTAATAATACAGCTGTCATCCATTGCAAATAATTCTAGCCACCGGACATCAAAGACAAACAATTCCTTTTATCTCTCCATCTACATACTACCGAAGATATTGTTTACTGCAAAGATTCTGTCTATTCCAGAATATATTGATTTTCTTTCTTCTTTCAGTACAGTGGAATCTGTCTTGAGTGACAATGAATAGGAAGTCTAATTATGGGTCTTTAAGGCTGGTGGTAGCTTAATGCAAGACAAACGTAATGCTAAAAGCTCCCAAAGTAGCTTTCTGTATTAGCACTGTCCTGCATCAAGCAACTACCTGCTGTTCAAGACTCATGTGTTTAATCAGTAAGTGGACGCTTACAACAGGTTTAACTGTATTTTGCAGATATATACGAGTATGCATGCATTATTCATGTCATTTTCGGATGCGGTCTAGACAAAAAAATCTAATAAATCTTGACAAGCCAGCACTTTAAAACGAAATTCAAAACTCTCCATCGTGGAAATCGACAATATTCCATTAAGCTCGCAAACCATCCGACAAAAACTTATACTAACGAGTAAATCAAGTTTGATCTTCCGTCTAGACCTTAGTTAGAACTGAGCTGTATTTTACCGTGACAAACGTTCTCCTAAATTATATACAACTGCCAATCAATATGGAATTGCCATACATCAGGAAGAAGTCTTGTCTTTATCAATTATTCTCTGAGGAGTGAATGGGTCCTGTGGCATTGTATCAAAGAAACATCAACTGATCAAAAGGACATGTCTTGGACCTTGTGACAAAGTTACTACTAACATATATAAATGAATGTGATCTTGTAATAAATGTTTTCATAGATACCCCAAGTGTTTCCATAGGTACCCTTACTAAGTGTTCGGATAGAAAAACTGAGGCAATTAGTGCAGACCTAGATCAAACTGTTCCTTTAGGAGCAGTTTGATCTGGGTCTTCACTATTTGCTACTATATCAGCCTTTTCTAATATCATTATAATGGTGTTGAACCCTTTGCATGATACAAATGAGTTTTCACGCATTTGTAAACAGAGTAGACCCACATCATATTGCTCCTGTAGGAGCCAAGTGAGCAGGTTCTGCTCTGTCTGCTCATGGAATGATATAGATGTGATTCTACAGTTTCAGCCAAAACAGAACAATTCTATTTTCATTTATTATTATAGCAATTCATCAAATAAATATTTATGATGTCATTATTTCTTACATGAATATTGAGTAGATAAAGGGTTGATTGTTTTGGTAAGCTTTACTAACTAATTTAGATGTGATATAGTGTTTGAATGCTTAAGGGTAGTTAGGATATTCACCTGTATGTTATTGTTCAGCGTCTAACTCCCTTGGTTGTAGTGTTAAAATGAAGTTAATAGAATAAGAATTCAGATGAAACTATGTACAAAATCAACGAATAAAAGAAGTAAAGACAGTCCATTGAAACACAACACTGAAATTTACCATAATTAGAAAAATAATTCAAGTCACTATCCTTAACCTTTTGCGTGATTCACAGTATTACGTTTCCTAATATTGATTCAAATTTGATTCATTAATTAAGTTCCCCATTTCCCATCTAGCCCCAGTTTTCCCCACTTATATCTATTAACTGAAGTATACAAACATCCTCATTTAGAAAAGAACAAACGAAAAACACATGAATTCACCATCCTGTCTGTGGCATAACTAAATTAATATTTAACATTTCAAAAGTCTGGAATAAATTCTCTTAAACCTTATCCTACTGTGAAACAAAAATGTCTGTTTAAATCTGGATCTGGAGTAGTTATCACTAGTTTGATTTGGTCAAGCTTTTAACCCTTTCCCTCATATAAACGTGTTTTCAAGCATCTGCAAACAGAGTAGACCCAGTTCAGACGGCTCCTAGAGGAGCCGTCTGATCAGGGTCTACTCTGTTTGCTAATAGAATTTCAAAGATCTGTGTCTTTACTTTCTAAAATATTTCAACTTCCATATTTCATTATAACTATTTTGTCGATGAATATTCAGTAGGTATCGAAATTTGTAATAGATATAGAACAGGGAAAGGGTTAAGACTACTGACCAAGCATCAAACAACTTGTATCCTGATCAGATGCCAAGTTACTTCTTGTTGCATCTGGATTCAAGCTCTTTGCAAAAGCAAGTCAAGATGTGGACAGTGGGGGACAGGTCAAGGAGCTGAATTAACTCCCTAACATTGAACATTAAAAGTGGACACTTCATTCAGTGCACATTGGCAAGTCCGCAACTTCTAAAGGGGTAACTATTACTTAACCTTTTACTGAACATGAATCCGTCCTATATGAATATTAATAGTAGTATTATGAAGAGTTCAGGAATGTTTGAGAAGGCAATCATGGCTGACTTTAATAAGAAGAGTTTACCTGAAGCCCTCTCGCCTAGTTGTGAAGTAATTTCTTGATATGTATTTCTCATTAACAAATACTTAATCCCTCGAAATTGGGACAAGAGTACAATTGAAATCTACTGTTTAGACTAAAATCTGCTTTCTTTCCATTCATCATCCTCTAGCAAATACTACATATGAAAACTTCAGCATTCAAAGGTTTAAGAGATATTAGACCATTCTTAAGTTTCTAAATTGTACAACAGGATGGTGAATTCAGCTCAAGACTATGTACAAATGCCACAGTAACAAATAAGACAGATTGGCATGTCCATGGATAGCTACTGCTACTGTGAAGCCAAACTTGACCACCCTCTATCTCAGCCTGCAATTCCTTGTCGCTTGGGTCGACATATACAAAGTCAAAGGTCGTCTCCATGGTAATCATAGTATCAGAAGTTGCTTCCCATTGGTAAAGATGTTGTCTTGGGAATACTGCTATGACATCCAACAATTCCTCTTTAGATGGTGTGTATCTTTTCCTTTGACAGCTCCAGTTGTCAACTACATCTTCATGTGTAAGAGCTTCCACTAGTTGAGTGATTAATATGTATGTCTTTAACCTTTGACCTTTACTCTTAATCCTTGAATTCTGTCCATCTTCAAAATGACCCCCCTCACCATACACTGAGCACAAACACTTCCAAGATTGCAGGCTGGGCCCGAGAACGAGTGGTACCTTTGGCGCGCCTGGGCCGCCTCAGTCTTCTAAAAAGAAAAAGTTACCCCCCTTTTTCTGTTCAACATCCTGAAACGAAAAACATGTAAAAAAATGATTTACTTATCTGTTCATGGCATATATATCACAGAATTGTTACTTTGTAGGACATAAATATAATCAAGGGCATTAGAAAAGTTGCAGATTTCACGAAAAGCAATCTTTTGTTTAGATCATCTGATTAGTTCTGTACTGGGCAATCTTCAACAAATAGATTCATGTAAGAAATAACATTTTATAACACAGTTAACTTTGATATCTCAAAACTCGGATAACTCGAACTTCGGGATAACTTGAACTTAAAGTTTGCTCCTTCCAAAATTTACAATACAGAACTGTTTTAAAATATCTAGACACATGTGACAGCTTAATGCAGGTGGAAGGTAATGCTGAAACTCCTACAGGAGCTTTCAGCATTACTTTAGACCTGCATTAAGCTGTGAACTTCGAGATATTTATCAGATTATAAATCAGATGACTCAGAATTGTTATCTTGAACTAATTTGTATGGTATCGAAGTTCAACTAAAATTAATTAGCTGGATCTTTATAATGGCATTATGAATAAGGGAACTTTAGACTGGCAGAAACTTTACAATCAGATCTAGATCATTTCATAAGCAAACAGTGCAGACCCTCATTAGACAGCTCCTACAGCAGCTGTCTCATATTGGTCTACTGTTTGCAAAGGCGTCAAAAGGTGTTTCTATAAAGTAAAGGGTTTAACAACAAACTAAATACATGTACAGTAAAACCTCTCTATAACGGCAACTAAATTACATCAAGTATTTTGTGTTAACGGCAGGTGACTACTTAAAGCAAGGTGAAAGTAAAACAGAACGCTCCTGTAGGAGCGTTCTGTTTTACTTTCACCTTGCTTTAAGTAGCAACCTGCCCATATATATCAACTAATTAACACAATTTAGTGGCCGTTATAGAGAGGTTGTACTGTATTACAATACTCAAACTGATAATTACTAAGACTAAAGTAAAGGATTATTGACTCAGGATGATGCTAGGTACATAAATGCATGCACATGTAAATGAACTTCCACCAAAACAGTTTCTGCAGGCGCTGATATCCAAAAAAACTAAAAGGCAAGTTATCAGTCTAAAATTTGTTGAACAGGTTTGTAGTTAATGGTAGTCTATTAATTATGATCAGAAATAATGAGTACAACAATTAATATTAATCACCTGCTATCTAGTCTCCACTTTGTATCATAAATTATATACCTTAAGACAAATAGGTTAACCTTTTCCTTGTTTTATATTTATTTCAAATTTCAATACCTACTGAATATTCTTGTACAAAATTTATGTACACAAAATAGTTATAAATGAAATATGGAAGGTGGAACATTATCTACTGTTTGCAAATCTGTGGAAATGCGTTTGTATGAAGGAAAGGGTTGAGACAAATTCATTTTTTGGCAGGCCAAAACCATCTCATAATTTGTATGGCAAAGAGTAAATGCTGGTTACTGTACTGAAATGAAGAAAATATCACAATCTAAGGGAGACAATTCATAGACTCTTCACTACAATACCTTAACAGAGTTCAGCTTGTTGATACGGGGCCTGAAGTTGTTTGGGTCTCGTCTGAAGGTAATGTCCAGGGATTCCAAGAACTTATTCATGCCATTCAAAAGCCCTTGTGGTCTGTAAAAATAGAATGGAGATACACCTTAAAACAAGACTGTTTGAATGAAGGACTCAGCTTGTGACCTGCTGAAACTAGAACACACAGGCATGACCAAAAAAGCATGACAGATAAGTAATCTAGAGGTGATCCCCAAATCCAATGTCACCCTTTACTCCAGGATAATCATTTAACCCTTTCATCCTTAAATACGCCTTTCTACACCTCTGAAATAGTCACTTCTGGAAACCATTGTGATAAATACAGCATTTGCTCCATAGGAGCAAATCGAGGGCTTGGTGCAAAACTATTCTAACTCCTTCACAAAGTGAAGGAGTTAGAATAGTTTTGCACCAAGCCCTCGAAATGCTCTATTTATCACAATGGATTCAGTATTACACAACTCTAACATTTTCCTTTTCTCTAGTAAATGTCATTTTCGGTAGATTTATTCAGAGGTTGTGCCTAAAATAGTCTATGAAGGAATGGGTTAAGAAATGATGACATCATGAATATTAATTAGACTAATTTTTAAAATTGCATATTAACACATGAAATGTTTGCCAAAGTAGAAACTATATGATCAGATCTACATTATTCAGTAGCAAACAGAGCAGACCCCGATCGGATGGATCCTATAGGAACTGTCTGATCTGGGTCTGCTGTATTTGCAAAGGTGTAGAAATGTGTACTTACGGAGTAAAGGGTAAACCCTTTACCTGGCAGAGATGCATTTGCAAACTGAATAGACCCAGATCAGACAGCTCCTGCTGTGTGATCAGGATCTGCTCTGTTTGCTTATGAAATAACGTAGATCTAATTCTACTTTTTGCCATGGCCAAAAATTTGTTTTCACATGCCATTATTAAACAATAATCTTATTATTCATGATAGGAATATTTCTTCACCAATATTCAATGGGAAAAGTGTTTAGAGTCCCCATTTATTCAGTGAGTGATCAATTACAAAAGGTTTTACTGTAAAGCAACATCTCTGTAGACCACAATTCATGGCCTTACAATAAACCTACATTCCTTAACATTTGTATAATAGCTATTTCCCTAAAATTCTAAATTATATAATGGTAAATTGTTAGATAATTATTTATGAGGAAATGGGTTACACGGGCAAGATAATGGAGTAATGTCTGGTATCAAGGCAATAACATAATTAGATCATTTAGACCTATGTATAGAGTTATGGGTTAATTAACTACCATAGTCATATGCACTTGGTGTTAATTTTATTTGACTTGGCAGACCAAACAGATCCTACAGACAGTGTGGGTTCTGATCAGACAGCTCTAACTGGAGATGCCTAATCTGAGGCTACACTGTGTGCAAAAAGCATAAACAGACGTATACATGAAGTAAAGGGTTACAGTTTCCTAAACTAAACATTTAATGTCAGAACAGTTTCTATGGAAAGAAAGAAAATATTAAAAGATTTTAACAAGACTTAGCCTACGATGCGAAATATCAATATCAAAGAGGGAAATTGTATTTCCAAACCTTTACTTAATGAATATTCATGCAAAAAGTGATTGTGACATAAACAAATTTTAATTATGAGAATTTTTATAATGGTATATGAACTCTAGGGGTGAAACGATTCAAAAAAATTCGATTCGATTCGATTTCGATTTTTTACAACACGATTCGATTAGTTTCGATTCGATTCGATTTAAGATTGTAATGAAAAGAATGCATTATGTAGAATAAATCCTGTGTATTAACAACTCTGAAAACAGACTTCTTGGACATAAACAGGTGGAAAAAATCATAATAGCCTTGTCACAGATAGATCTGACTTTAAGAGCCAAAACTTTCTGCAGTTTGTTTTTGGAAGGTTTTTTTTTTTATAACTGGTCACTAAAACCAAGCAAAATGGTAACACTAACATAATCAGTCTTGGCTAATTGTCTAATTGACTAAACAGCCTAACTCTGTAGAACATGTAAGTTTTTCTGAAAAAAAGAATCTGAGCACTTGGAGGAGATGTTATGTCTCTCTTCATCTGATACAGATAGCTATCAGTTGAAGAGAGATATGACATTTCCCTGTCTCTGAGCAAAAAGCACTGGACATTGCTGCGAGTATATTTTAGCCAGTTATCAATACTCAGCTTCATAAATTTTAAGCATACACAAATTTGCAACCAAGTTTGCTGGAAGAAGACGAAACGTAAATTGCAAACTGTACCGTGTTTCAGTTCCATATGATTTGACAGATTCGTCGTATTTCCTGTGTTGCAGAGAATATTTGTAAAATAATCTTACATGTTAGTTTATTTGTGTTGTTGCTCTCGCGAAATCTGAAAACTCCACATTTTGGAGCGATAGTTTTTCGGGGTAGCACGTAGATTGACAGCTGCAGCATCCGACATTTTGAGAGAACACAAAGACGCTTGAATAAAGCGCCCAGACGATCAGACTAAGTACAACGATTGCAACGTGTTATTTGATTGGCTAAAATAGTTGGCCTTCATCCAATTGATTTGGGTCTATCAGAATTCGATGAGTATTTAAAACAAGTATTTCGACTTTTCACGGCGAATTTTCATAGGTTAGTTTCATTTCGCTACCAATCATTAAGAAACTATCCTTTAATAATAAAAATCGAATCGAAAATGAGGTCTGTTGAACCGAATTGAACCGAACCGAATCGAGGGCAAAAGATCGCGGTTCAATTCACATCGCGATTAATCGTTTCACCCTTAATGAACTCAGACATTTTCGGCCATGGCAGAAACTGAAGTATTACAAATGCAAAAAGAGCAGAGCCTGATCATCAGACGGGATCTATTGACTGTACCATCACATACAGTAAAACCTCTCTATAACGGCCACTAAATTGTGTTAATTAGTTGGTATTTAGAACACGTGGCTGCTTAAAGCAAGGTGAAAGTACAGGAGCGTTCTGTTTTACTTTCACCTTGCTTTAAGCAGCCACCTGCCGTTAACACAAAATGCTTGATGTAATTTAGTGGCCGTCATAGATAGGTTTTACTGTATCTGTGGAGGAAAGAATTAAATAATATTACTTTTACAGTTTTACCATTAAGTTTGTTTAAAAAGCTTTTTTCGCAAATCATATTCAATTCATAGGATGAAAAACTGGCTTACGAGTTGGCTTTGGTGTCAATACCAGGGTTTCCATCAAACACAACCACTCTGTCGGCTAGGTAGGTGGCCATGATGAAGTCGTGCTCCACAACAAACGCTGTCTTCTTGGCATGCAAGATAAACCTGAAAACATAGCCAAAAGATATAATTTTAAAACATGTTGCAGAACTTTACCTGATGAATGACGTTAAGGATATTAATTAGTTGTTTTTCTAATATGGCATTTGAACACTAAAGTGTATAAGCAAACAGAGGAGAGTCTCATCAGACAGCTCCTACAGAAGCTATCTGATCCGAGTTGCTTCTGTCCAGTCTGCAAACATGTTAAAAGGTGTCTAGTAGAACCTATTTTGAGTGACCATTCATTTATTGAACATAGGTGTCTTAAAAAGCAAGTGGTTGATTAACCGGTTACTCCATAAATACGCCATTCTACGCTTGCAAACAGAGTAGACCCAGATCAGACAGCTTCTGTAGAAGCCGTCTGATCAGGGTCTGCTCTGTTTGCTTATGAAATAATATAGTTTTTGATTCTACAGCTTCTGCCATGGCCAAAAATACAAGTATCTATGTGCTATTATAACAATTAATGTAATTAATATTCATGATGTCATAATTTCATACATGAATATTCATAGAGGAAAGGGTTAATACAATTCACATTTCAAACAATAAATATATGTATATATACAGTGGAACCTGGATATCTTGAACTTCAAAGTGACCATAGATTCTAAAAGGTAAAGAGAGAGTTTTAAGTCATCCTGCTTAACCCTTTCACCGCCAATGTCGTATAAATGCACCATGACAAATAGTGCAGCCCCAGATCAGACGCCGCCTTTTCAAGGCGGCGTCTGATCAGGGACTTCACTTTTTGTCTAAATCTTTCCTTCTAAATCTGTGCTTTATTCCTTTGAAATTTGCTTTTATTTATCTCATTTCCTTATTGTACAGATTCATTTCACAAAATTGGATTGCAGACATTTAGAAATTTGGCGCAAAAAGGGTTAATGTACATTGAAAGTAATGCTGAAAGCTGTTGTAGGAGCGTTCAGAATTACTTGTGACCTGCTTCAAGCTGTCTCATGTTATTATAATTGACATGTGCATTGCTGAATTTAAGAAAGATTCTGCATTACAATTTTTGTAAGAGACTGAACTATTACTTTGAGTAATCCAAAGTTTGAATTATCAAAGTTCAAGATATCAGGATTCCACTGCAGATGATATATCAAGAATTGGTCAAAATTTACCTCTTTATGACCTTGGCAGCATGCAGACGCTGTTCGGAGTCTAGGTAGGCGGAGGGTTCATCTATCAAGTAGACATCTGCCGGCTTACCCAGACACAAGGTCAACGCCACTCTCTGTAACTCTCCTCCAGACAAGTTTTGTACCTGTATACAACAATGACATTGTTTTATTAACCCTTCTCTTGCTGAATTTCAAAATACATTTCTCCTTCTTTACCCATGCCCTGTTGTATAATTACATATATCTTCACTGTGTACAAGTATTTCGCTGTGCAATCACTGCTGTGGAGTGCACTGGTTGCACAATCAACTTGTAAATAGTGCAAACCCCGATGAGACAGCTCCTGCAGGAGCTGTCTCATCTGGGTCTTCACTATTTACAGGTAGGTATATTGACGTGAATAGCAAGCGAAGGGTTAATATTAAGTCTGTTCTATCCATAGAGAATACATGCTTGCTTGTTCAGATACAATTCAGCTTCAAACCTTACTTCTTGCATGCTATTGGGGAATTCATAATTACTGTTCAGAACTTGAGATACAGATTTAACAGCAAGTAACTATTACTATTTGTCCAAACTGATTATCCCTCAGACAACTGCTAAGTGTGCAAAGAATAAAATGAATATTGAATATTACTATTCAACTTATTGCACACTAAATAATTGTCATTTGCTGGATTTGTCGTCGGTTGCATGTCGGAAAGTTAATTTTTCTTTTATATCTCTTCAAAATCAGTGTCAAAGAGTCTGATCCTTATGAAGGTGGAACTATTTGGCTTCTCATCTGGCTGAGACTGGCTCCAAACTGTTTGCCTATGTAATCCTAGATTAGCCACTCACATGCAAAGAGTTCATTCAAAGCTATAATCCATATCAACCAAAACTGAAAATACCCAAACTCAACCCATGTCCAGTTTCTAAATCAAGACATAAATCTTATTTCTCATACAAAAAGCTATTCATTAGAATCCCCTCTCTGAATAAAAAAAAAGAGTTAAAGTACCTAGTTATAGTCTACTTTCAGTCCGAATGACCGCTCAGCAGACTGTACATTTACTCCCCTGGTCATTGAGCCACTCGCCTACAATATCAAGCACTTTTAACCCCTGGGTGGAGAGGATGTGCGGGTGGGAGACACGGAAAAGCGTCTCTGAAATTTCCGGGAGGGACCGGGATTTGAACCAGCGACCTCCGGACTGATAGTCAAGCGCGTTAACACTAGACCACCGCCACCAACTAGACCACCGCCATTTATAGCATTTGGCTGAGAAATAGAAAACAACTAGAACTATCACTAATTGTGATGGTTTCTTATCTATTACTCTCCCAACCCATTCCTCAACCCCCGGCTTCGGATTCAAAATTTCACTGACTTTTGCCATAATTTCAAATTTCCCAAACTAAATTAAAAACTTCCTGACTTTTCCCTGTTAAGACATTTCCCCCCTCTAACTTTTTTCTAACTATGGGAACACTGTATTACACAACTTTCAGACAAGTATACCTCCTGGTCCATAATATTTTCTATAAGTAGAGGCTTCATGACATCAGCTACAAACTGCGGATGGATGTAAGCGTCTCTGATTCTGTCATGTAGCAGCTGTCGCACTGTGCCCTGGGACTTTGGACTGATCTTCTGCGGCTTATAACTCACATTCAGCACTGGGCATTCACCTACAAAAATATAACAGCAAAATGCCTGTATAGCAATCACACATTTAACAAGTCTTATAATAAGTCTTTCAGACAGACAGCAGCTTAATGCAGTGGGGAGTATTGCAGAAAACGTTTTAATTTACCCTTGTATTACAGCAAAACCTCTCTATAACGGCCACTAAATTACATCCAGTAGTTTGTGTTAAAGGCAGGTGGTTGCTTAAAGCAACCACCTACCCTAAATACCAACTAATTAACACAGTTTAATGGCTGTTATAGAGAGGTTTTACTATACAATATGCAACCATCTACTTAGATCTGATGCTTTATATTAATCCATTCCCTCATATTGACGCCTATGTTGAATCGGTTCAAGTCACTTTAGGAAACCATTGTGATAAATTTTAAAAAGAGCATTTGCTACACAATTCTGAAAAAAATCCCTTTCTCTAGTAAATCCTCCTTTTCGGCAGATTTACTCAGAGGTTGTGTCTAAAAATAGCGTATGAGGTAATGGGTTAATAGTCAATTTTTCAGAGATTCTGTATGTATATAAATCAAAGCTCTTATTGCTCATTAACCCTTTATTTAATGAATATTCATGTAAGAAATAACTATATGAATATTAATTAGCTGAATTATTCTAGTGGCATAAGAACAAGAGAACTCTGGGACAAGGCAGATACTGAAGAATCAGGTCTATTTTTTTCCATATGAAACCATAACACCCTGATCAGAAAGCTCTTGTAGAAGCTGATTTGGGTCCTCTCTGCACAGGCCTTAATCCTTTCCCTCATCTAAACGCGTTTTCAAGCATTTGCAAACAGAGTAGACCCAGATCAGATGGCTCCTATAGGAGCCATCTGATCAGTAAGGGTGAAACGATTAATCGCGATGTGAATTGAACCGCGATCTTTTGCCCTCGATTCGGTTCGGTTCAATTCGGTTCAACAGACCTCATTTTCGATTCGATTTTTATTATTAAAGGATAGTTTCTTAATGATTGGTAGCGAAATGAAACTAACCTATGAAAATTCGCCGTGAAAAGTCGAAATACTTGTTTTAAATACTCATCGAATTCTGATAGACCCAAATCAATTGGATGAAGGCCAACTATTTTAGCCAATCAAATAACACGTTGCAATCGTTGTACTTAGTCTGATCGTCTGGGCGCTTTATTCAAGCGTCTTTGTGTTCTCTCAAAATGTCGGATGCTGCAGCTGTCAATCTACGTGCTACCCCGAAAAACTATCGCTCCAAAATGTGGAGTTTTCAGATTTCGCGAGAGCAACAACACAAATAAACTAACATGTAAGATTATTTTACAAATATTCTCTGCAACACAGGAAATACGACGAATCTGTCAAATCATATGGAACTGAAACACGGTACAGTTTGCAATTTACGTTTCGTCTTCTTCCAGCAAACTTGGTTGCAAATTTGTGTATGCTTAAAATTTATGAAGCTGAGTATTGATAACTGGCTAAAATATACTCGCAGCAATGTCCAGTGCTTTTTGCTCAGAGACAGGGAAATGTCATATCTCTCTTCAACTGATAGCTATCTGTATCAGATGAAGAGAGACATAACATCTCCTCCAAGTGCTCAGATTCTTTTTTTCAGAAAAACTTACATGTTCTACAGAGTTAGGCTGTTTAGTCAATTAGACAATTAGCCAAGACTGATTATGTTAGTTACCATTTTGCTTGGTTTTAGTGACCAGTTATAAAAAAAAAAACCTTCCAAAAACAAACTGCAGAAAGTTTTGGCTCTTAAAGTCAGATCTATCTGTGACAAGGCTATTATGATTTTTTCCACCTGTTTATGTCCAAGAAGTCTGTTTTCAGAGTTGTTAATACACAGGATTTATTCTACATAATGCATTCTTTTCATTACAATCTTAAATCGAATCGAATCGAAACTAATCGAATCGTGTTGTAAAAAATCGAAATCGAATCGAATCGAATTTTTTTGAATCGTTTCACCCCTACTGATCAGGGTCTGCTTTGTCTGCTTTTTAAATGATATAGATCTGATTCTACATTTTTTTTTTAAAACAAAAATATACGGTAAATGGCCAACTACTCCTAACACACCAAATGTAGAATTTCTGCAAAACGTTTGATAAAAACTGCAATGACTACCTTTCCCCAGTTACTGTTTATTTCCTAAATACTTGCACTACCAGTCTTCCTTTTTTGTACAGCTGAATTATTAGGCAATGTTTCAATAACGTTTAAAGTTAACTAATAGAGTAGAGCAAGCTGATTCTTCAGCAGCAAATTAATCTGGTTACATTATATCCTCCATAATCACAGGCCATTAACCCTTTCCCTGATACAAACGCCTTTTGACACCCTTTTCAAACAGAGTAGATCCAGATCAGATTATCTTCTTAACCCATTCCCTCATAAGCTATTTTCAAATACAACCTCTTTGATTAAATCTACTGAAAAGGAGCATTAAATAGAGAAAAGGAAATTTATTTAGAATTTTGAAGTTTGAAACCATTGTGATAAATAGAGCATTTGCTCCTATAGGAGCAAATGCTCTATTTATCACTATGATTTCACAAAGTGACTTTTCCAGAGTCGTCAAAAGTCGTCAATATGAGGGAATGGGTTAAAGCATAATATATCTGATTCTATAGCTATATAGTAGGGGACATTTTTCGAAATTTTGTTACCTGGTTTACAATGACAGGATACTTTCAGATAACGAAGAGTATGACTTGACAATCAAAATAAGAAGGGTGGCAGCATTGTGGTACACTAATAAAGGACTGAAATTTGAGTTTCCATGGCAACGGCTATGTCGTAGAAATAAAATAAATATCATACACAAAGATCTCTTAATATCTTTTTAACTAATTAAGGAATTTTTATATAACTTTATAATTAAATGACTAATATCAAGGCAATGTTAAAAATATAAGTTTCAATTGATTCTCTATAAGGTCAATGTCATGGTTAGGGGTCAAAGATCAAATTTGAGCTTTTTTCTCTGTTTCAAGACCTTTTCGTTCTACAATTTTACATTAACATTGGTATATTTAAGTAAAACTTGGCACAGATATTCATTAAAAAAGGAGGTTTCCTTTACCACGAGTTTTATAGGTGTGTCAAGGTCAATGTCACAAGTAGAGGTCAAACGACACATTTTAGAAGTCAAACATCATTTTTTACTAATTTGTGAATGTTGAAATCCACTTGTTCTACATATGTGATGTATTTCTAATAACTTTGCAAGATGAACATACTAAAACAATATCCTCTACCAAGGACTTTGTTACATACTGCCAATGTCAAGGTCGCAAGTAGAGGTCAAATGTCACATTGAAGAAGTCAAAGATCAAATTTGTACTTTTTATGCAATTTCAGTACATTTTCTCATGTATGTGATGTATGTTTTGTAATAAATGTACACATGCACCTTACGAAGTCAATATCCTCTACCAAGGAAGTTGGTACATATTGTCAATGTCAAGGTCGCAAGTAGAGGTCAAAAGTCACATTGCCAAATTTGTACTTTTTGTGCATTTCAGTAAATTTTTTCTACCTATGTGATGTATATTGTAATTAATGTGCACAACATACTAAGACAATATCCTCTACCAAGGACTTGGCACATAAAATCAAGGCAATTGGAAGGTCAAAGGTAAAACTTGAGAACTATTTTCTTAACCTAACATGAATATTTCGTAGATCGAGGAAGAGACATAAATATAATGGTTATACACAACAGTTTAATGATATATTATTTTAGATCAATAAATTGTGCCTTATAAACTCTTCTTTCAGCATTTCAGATAATATCATCATAATTAGTTTGCGCCTTGTTAAAGTTTGCATGATCACAATTTTCTCAGAAATATTAACTAAGTGGTGTTTTTTTCAATTTCATTAATAACTATGACAGAGCACATATTTATCACAAACGTGCTGTAATCATAATGTTAAATACATGTATCACAAATGGTTTAAAAATCATTATCACCGCCATTCAAAATCACTATCACCGACATTCAAAATCATTTTCAGACAATCGAAAACATCATCACAGATATTCAAAATTGTAACAGGGTACATGTATCAATATCTTAACAGTGGCATTATTATGCCCCCCCCCCCCCCCCTCCCATCAAAGAGGAGTCATGTTGTGTTTTTTTTAATTGTCTGTTAGTTTGTTGGTTGTTTTGTTCCCAACATGAACGTTGGCGACAATTTTGTAGCTATTGCACATACATACTTCAAACTTAGCATGCATATGCAACTTATAGAGGCAAAAATATTTAGGGGTGACATATCAATATCAAGTTCATACATCAAGGTCAAATGTCAAATTACTGGTCAAATTTAGAATGGCGATAAATTTGTCACCATTCAAAATACATCCATCAAACTTGGCATGCAATTGAAACTTATGGAGGCGAACGTTTTAGTGGTGACTTTTTAAGGTCAATGTCATACATTATGGTCAAGTGTCAAATAACGGGTCAAATTTAGATTGGTGATAATTTTGTCGTCTTCAACATACATCCTTCAAACTTATGGAGGCGAACATATTTAGGGGTGACCTATTAAGGTAAAGGTCATACTACAAAATCAAACGTCATATCGGGGACATTGTGTTTCGTTGTTTTTAAATCACAACGTGTGTATACCACAGACATTATTTACAACATGTATACACATTACATTTGTCACAGAATATGTCAGTAGACCGTATTTTATTTGAAAAAGTACAATAACAATTGTTTTTACAGCATATGGGAACTAAAAGTTTTCCTTGAAAACTAAGCTTGGTTTGTTAAAATGTTCATTTAAAATCATCTCTGTTTTGAAACACCAAGAACGAAATTGATTTCAGACCAAATAAGCAAACCACTGTCAATATGATAGATCTAATACTGTATCAGTAGTCACATTCATTCATTGAATATCGCAAAGTTGATTGTGGCCAAATACAACTAAGCTATCACTAAAGGTGATTATTACAACTAGAGCTATCACTAAAGGTGATTATTACCCCTGCCCGCCACCTTGTCACAAGATACACTGACTTCAGTACAAGCGGCAATAGCTCAATAATCCTTTCATCCACTTAAATTGCTTATGAAAAGTAACAAAGGGGAATAAATCACTCAAAAAAGAATTTTATAGCCCTTGTTGACTGCACGTCTTCTCACCACCCTCTTTCCATATATAAAGTTTCACATTTGTTTCTACAATACTTGACAAGTTCTGCTCCGGACAAAACTTGCTTCTAAAAAGTAACTATGGGGAAAAACTCCCTCAAACATGAATTTAGAGTTACAGCCCTTATTGACTGCACATACTCTCACCATCCTCTATCCACATAATTATGAAGTTTCACAGTTGTGCCTATAATACTTTTGAAGTAATGCTCCGGATGGACGGATGGATGGACGGACGGACGGAAGGACGGACGGACACACGCGATTCCAATATATTCTAAAGAAGTGGGGGTATAATTACATAATTATTTTGTCCATGTCAGTTTATTGCATACTTAAGCAGCTCATAACTATTGAAAATCCAAGTATTTCCATAAGTTTCGTGCGTTCAAATATCACACGAATACTGACAGCTAGCTGAGCATTGAAGATTCGCTTCGTACACGAGCCTCAATTGGTTTTGCATGCGCACAGTGTAAGCTCCTGAAATCCCTTCACGACCAAGGGCTTGTCTGTCCACAATGTAAGAGGGTGGACTTGCCAACCGAACAGAGCTCAGGTCATGGAAAATCAGTTTGGAAATTCAGACATAAATACCAAAATGCTGTCACTGTTTCAGCTACTTTGGTAGAGTCACCAAATGATTATTCCCATCAACTTATTTCGAAATCTGACCATCGGTTTGTAGAAATATATTCTGAAAGTGGGAGATCCTTCGAAAGCATAAGTAGTAATGTGAAAGGAGAAAACTGCAGACTCGGTTTTATTGAGTCTGTTCGTGACTAGTTATTAAAAATGCAATACTACTCACGCCCCCTAGCACCGGCTTAAGCAGTATTCAAATTTTCAAAACTGATAACATAAAAACTAATGATCCCAAGGGACCAGTAAGTATATCAACACTGAGAATTTAAAAAATAAATTTGGTTGTCATGGCAACCAGATTTCCGCATGGTTTCAAACCTATCTAGCTAGTTTTGGAGGTGGTTACCTAATGATTATTCCAATTAAATTATTCTGAAGTCAGACAATTGGTTTTGGTGAAGGGGGGATTTAAAATTTTGCTATGTTTTCTATACAGACAAACAGGCCCCGCCCCCTAGCGGCCATGTTGTTTTAGATATTGTCATGATGTTAGCTACTTGGGAAGATAGTCACCTAATGATTATTCCCATCGAATTATTTTGAAATCTGACAACCGGTTTCGGAGAAGAAGAGGTTAGAAGATTTTTCTTTTGGTTGCCATGGCAACCAGGGTTTTACATGGATCCACATTTTATTAGCTAGTTTGACAGAGAATCACCCAAAGACCATTCTTGGAAAGTTTCATTATATTTAACAATAAAATTTTAGAGGAGTAGTCACTTGAAATAAAATATTGACGACAGACGACACAATGGACGACGCCTGACGACCGACACATGATGATCACAATAGCTCGCCTTGGCACGTTGTGCCAGGTGAGCTACAAATAGACAGCCTTCTTGAATCGACTTGTTTGTTTGATACAATGATGGAAAGAACGAACGAAAATGTAAACAATTTGAAAATATTGTGCAAAAATCACTAAAAATAGTTCTTTTATAGCCGTTGCCATGGTAACAAAGGATATGTTTACTGTTAATTTGTAAATAAAATGTTCCAACAATAATCACATGGAAGACCACACCAATACTTTATACAAATAACAAGACAAACATGCTGTAAAAAGAAAATTTAGGATAACTTTATAATTCACTAGAAAATGTTAATTTCAGAACCACAAATAAATTCCATATCATTTTAAGAATATTTTGGTTGCCATGGCAACCAGATCTGTGTCCCAGAATGTAAACATAATATTTGCGTAATTTTGTAAGTAAATAGCAAGGTCTTACAATAACTCATTATTTAGACATTTAGAAAAAACAATAAGGATTTCTTTTCAAAAAAGTGAAAAACTGGGCAAAATTACATACGTTATTGCCATAGTAACCAGTCATTGAGGAAAAAATTATTTTAATTTAATTTCAAATCAACACTAGCCATCTCTCATTTCCAAAGAGTAAACATTAGGGACATATTTACATCCATAAGCAAACTGGCAGTCCTTTTAAATTCTTTATATCATTTTGAAGCTTGTTGCTATGGAAACCACGATTTCCATCAGAATATTATTGGGAATGTTCTGCCACCCTTCTAAAAATGTTAGGTAAGGTGTTAAGTTTATATATGTAAAATATGGAGTTATTGTAAATCAGGTAACACAATCGGCCAAAATCAGGCTTTTTGTCCCCTACTAATATTCTTTCATAGCTGAAAATTCCTGTTTTCGTATGCCATTATAAAAATTGAGCACAATAGTATTCATCTTTTTACTACATGAATATTCATCAGGTAAAGGCTTGAACATTTCACTCATAATTCCAACCATGTGACATCCCCCTAGTAGACACTTGTACAGCTGTTCTTTTGCCTGGTAACATTAACCCATTCCCTCATATTGGCGCTTTTTGATGCCTGCAGCGTCTGTAAAAGTCACTTTTTGAAACCACTGTGATAAATAAGAGCATTTGCTCCTATGGTTTCAATACTACACAATTCTAGTTTCCTTTCTGCTAGTAAATGCTCCTTTTTGGTAGATTTATTCAAAGAGACTGGGTCTAAAAATAGCTCTATGAGGGAATGGGTTAAACTATTTACTCTATGATCCAATGTTTTCATTCAAGGCTTGTTTCAATACAGTAAACAGGCAAACTTTAGATATATACTTACCACCACCATCGGGCGTCAGCTTGCCAGCCAACATTCGTATAAAGGTTGTTTTGCCTGTGCCATTTTCTCCTAACATCACTATAATCTCAGAGTCCGTGAACTGCCCTTCATCCACTGTCAAGCTGAAAGTACCTGAATCAAAACAAAAAAACTGGATATAGCTGGAGGCTTTTTAATTTTCTGCTTGCATCTCCAAGGTTTCCATAGATGAACTCGCCACGGGGCGAAAGAACTCACTTATTTCTCTTTCATTGCAAGACATTTTTTCTGTCGTCTGCAGCATGCACAAAATGTCGGGAAAGTAAACCGGAAATGGTGTACATAGGCGTTTCCCCGCATCATTCGTGATTTAAATATAGATTTTTCAAAATGCGGGAACCAGTGTCAATTGTCAATTACAGGTATCCCTCTAGGGAGTTAAGGATCGAAATGCGAGACCGCTAAAAATAGGATTTGGGGTATTCCAACTTCAGTGCTATTTGCGATGCCGATACAGACCTTTCTGTTTGGATTTATTTTGCACGCACTGGATAATATTTTTTGCGGGACAATCATTTTGACTGCGGGATAATGCCCTCACCATTTTGAGAAAAGTGGGGGACCGAGGCAAAGATAAGCGGGATCCCGCACATCCGGCGCCCTGAAAGCATCTCTGTAATGGCATATGAACACAGGAAATTTTGGCCATGGAAGAAACTGTAGTCATATCTATACTATTTCAAATTGAAGCAAAACAGAACAGACCCAGATCATACGGCTCCCACTCAAGTCGTCTGATCTGGTTCTACTCTATTTGCAAAGGCATATTTATGGAGCAAAGGGTTAAGGAAATCCAATTCATTTTTTTTAGATTTCTCTCCAAACCCTACCTTGCTGCAGCTCTCTGAGGTGATTGTATTGAGTTGCAGCAAGATAGCCTAGGGCTTGGCAGAGAAATATGCGAGTTCGATAGATCAGTACACATCTTATTTACAGCCCTGTATCATCATAGTGTACAGTAAAACCCCTCTAAACTGGACTTTAAATTTAGTATAAATATCTATCTTTGAGACAGGTGGCAGCTTAATGCAGGATGAAAGTCATGCAGAAAGCTCCTCAAGGAGCATTAACCCTTTCCTCCATAGGCTATTTCTAGATCCATCCACTCTGAATAAATCTACCGAAATGGAGCATTAACTAGAGAAAAGGATTTTTTAAAAAAAAATTGTAGTTTGAAACCCTTGTGATAAATGCAGCATTTGCTCCTATAGCAGCAAATGCTTTATTTATCACAATAGTTTCATAAAGTGACTTTTACGGAGGCGTAGAAAGGCGTCTTTATGGAGGAAAGGGTTTTAAAGCAGCCACCTGCCTAAAAGTATCTAAATTCTTCTCTACAAGAATTCCGGTTTACAGGGACTTTACTGTACACCTGTCTCTGTATAAATCATGCTTACCTAGCTTTTTGAGCATGTTGGGGTATTCATATCTGCACATTCTCTTGATCTCTTCCTCCATGGCTGTCTCTGCAACCTTGAATGTTAGTGATGTCTCTCTGAACCTGAGGTTCTCTGTAGGCACAAACCCGTCCAGGAAAATGTTGATACCTGTAAATACATCATTGTGGATTGGTTAACTCTTTCGGTGTATTATTTTAGCCCAAGCATACAGGTTTTTAAAAACAAATGTTTTACTAATATACCTTTATTATTTAGTAAAAAGAATTATATTTATGATCATTGCAGACGACACTTTTAAATTTGGCGCCAAAAGAGTTAAATGGGTGAAAATAGATATTGTCAAAGATCCATTAACCTCATGATCTGAACAAGAACAAAGTTTCATGCAAACAAGAGTCTGTTACTGCCACAATCAATATCTTAATGGGTTGTAACTTTTTCAATATGCATGTGTGAGTAATTACAGCCGCAGTGATGACAGACAATATTTTTCAAGAAAGAGCCCGGACAAGACATTTTTAAAGTCATTTTTTGCAAATACAGGGCCGCAACTCCTAAACGATTGAAGCGATTTACATAGCTATCAAACTTGATCAAGATATAATGCACACAATCATGTGTGTAAAGTTTGGTGAGGATTGGACAAACACTTTCCAAGACGGAGTCCGGACAAGATATTTTTAAAGTCATTTTGGCAAATAAAGGGTCACAACTCCTAAACGACTGAAGCGATTTACATGGTTATCAAACTTGACCCGGATATAATGGCCAAAAACATGTGTGTAACGGCCAAAAACATGTGTGTAAAGTTTGGTAAAGATTGGCCAAATACTTTCCAAGAAAAGGTGCGGACAAGATATTTTCAAAGTCATTTTTGCAAATAAAGGGCCACAACTCTTGAACGACTGAGGCGATTTACATGGCTATCGTACTTGACCTTGACATGTCACCCTTCAAAATGTAAATTTATTAGATACATACAAATATCAAGTCTCTATCTGTACTGGCTCAAAAGGTATGACCAATGTTAAAGTTGGTGACAAACAGACATACAGGCCAAAAACAATATGCCCTCAAATTCTGATCGGGGGGGGGGGGGGGGTCATAAAAATGAAGAAAAAAAATCATTGGTACCTTCTCTAACGCTGAAGGGCATAGTCACTACACCATAGGCTCCAGGCACTCCATAAAGACAGCATATAAAGTCTGAGAGGTAATCGAGCACAGACAAATCATGCTCTACAACAATGATGTACTTCTCATCACGCAGCAAGTGACGGATAGCTCTGGCAGCATTCAGTCGCTGTTTAACATCGAGATAACTGGAGGGTTCATCGAACATAAATCTACAACAAAGTTACAATATAGCTATGTCAGAGTCGTATTTAACTACATTTAAACTGAAAAAAAGATGAAATGACTGTTTTCAATTATTATAATTTGTTGACCGATTTCAGTCATACAAACACTAAAGTAAAGTAAAATAACAGATATAAAGGAATCTCGTCTACCTTTTATAATCATAAAATTCTTCCAAAAATTCCCTGATCTAATAAACCAGAATGTTTATTTGAAATTCTGATTAAAAAGTATTATGTAGGTAGTTTGAACCACAATGAGATGCTGAGTAACTCAGTATTTCATCAGGATATACAGTTCTACACTGACTGTCTTTTGAAGAGAAATAAAATGTTTTTATTACAGTAAAACCTCTATATAACGGCCACTAAATTACATCAAGTATTTTGTGTTAAAAATAAATGCAGGTGGCTGCTTAAAGCAAGGTGAAAGTAAAACAGAACGCTCCTATAGGAGCGTTCTGTTTTACTGTCACCTTGCTTTAAGTAGTCACCTGTCTTAAATACCAACTTATTAACACAATTTAGTGGCCGTTATAGAGAGGTTTTTATTGTATATGGCAACTGATGTATCAGCTGATGTGTATGTGAGAAAGGTAGTGTACTTACATGTCAGCCTTCTGTATACACACCATGGCGCAGGCAAACCTTTGCAGCTCCCCACCGGACAAGTCTTCTACATTTCTGCCCTTCACATGCATCAAGTCTAAAAATAAAATGTTAATTATTTAGTTCAGATGCATATGACCCCCAAGTATTGCAGCAATACAAAGGTAACCTTCATGTATACAGGATAAACCTTTTTACCTATCAGGAATTTGGAGTTATGAGCAGTTCTGCTGTTGCCATATGAAAAACAGTTCATATGACTGAGAAAATATTATTACATGACGCATATTTTTATCATAGCGTTCACAAATGTTTTTTCAGTCAATTTCAAGAGTCCCAAGGTTAACCCCTTACCTGACAAAAGAGCATTTTGATACCTTTACAGAGTAGACACAGAGTAGCAAGTCCCAAACATCGTGTGTTCATATGCCATCATGAAAATTCACCGAAAAAATATTTATGATGACATTTGTTCTTACATATTCATTGTACATAGTTGTGACAAGTAAGAAGATACTACTTAAAACTAGAAATGTGTCCATAGTTTGGTCACAGAAAGGTAAGGACCATTTTTAAAGTCATTTTTGCAAATAAAGGACCGCAACTCGTAAACGACTGAAGCGATATACATGGCTATTGAACTCGACCAAGATATAATGGCCACAAACACATGTGTAAAGTTTGGTGTGGATTGGACACATACTTTCCGAGAAGAAGTCCAGACAAATTCTAGATGTGCGCACGGACGTACAGACAAGGGCAGCCCTATTATGTCACCACTATGTGGAGGCATAAAAAGGTGAATATTTATGCTGGTAACTAATGCAATTTTGATAACCAAACATTTACTTCTGACAGCAAATAGATAGCTTAAACTTGTATCCTTACCAAGCTGTCTGCAGATTTCATCTTGGATCCCAATGTCATCTTTCTTGTCCAGAAGCTGCTGAACTGATCCCTGTGGGTACAACAAGACTTCCTCAAATCATCACCACCATAACAGTATAAATATACATGTACACTACACTAAACAACATATTTCTATTATCTAATTATGAACTATGGCCATGGCAGAAACTGTATAATCACATCTATATTGTTGCCATAAACAAACAGAGCAGATCCTGATCAGATGGCCCCTATCGGAGCCATCAGATCTGGGGCAACCCTGTTTGCAAAGGCATAGATAAGCGTATTTATGGAGTATAAGGTTTAAAGGCAGTGAAAGGAGGAATAACATGATTTATTTTCCATAGGGCCAAAAAAGATACCAGTATGTAAATTAAATCATTTTCACAATCATCTGCTTAATTTCTCTACCTAGCCCTATGGTTTCTTCAAGATGTTTCTAAAGAGTGATCACAACATAGGGTTTGGCGCAGAAATTACGATTTTAGTATCTGAATTAACACCTTTATTTATTGCTCATATTTTTAACAGGAAAAATAAACAAATAATCAACATAGGCAAATACGTGACAACAACATTGCTTATAAACTTTTTCACTACTCAACAATGCTTGCAACTCATGTCTTAGACTATAACACTTCTAGTAAGGGGAAATTATAGCAATTTGCATGACATACCTACATTGTAAGATAAAGATGAGATAAGATTTATTTTGAGTCTGCAAGACATTTACAAATAACATGAGCTCTGAAGAGCTTTTTAACCCTTTCCCTGTTCTATATTTAGTCCAAATTTCAATACCTACTGAATATTCATGGAAAAAATAATTATAATCAAATATTGAAGGTGGAATATTGTAGCCATTTTAGAAAGTAAAGAAACATAGCTATCAAATTCCATTATTTAAGCAAACAGAGCAGACCCTGATCAGACGGCTCCTAGAGGAGCCGTCTGATCTGGGTCTACTCTGTTTGCAGATGCGTGAAAACACGTTTACATGAGGGAAAGGGTTAACCAACTGTAACTTGATAGTATAAGATATGATTTCTGGTGAGTTTAACTGACAAACATTGATAAAACCTGTGAAGAGGCAATGACAGGTAAAGATTTTATATTGATTTGATTGACATCTGATAATAATGCTGTGATAGAATCAGAAACTAAAAACATCATTTCTCCACCAAACCCTATGTTGTGACCACTCTTTAGAATCGTCTCGAAGAGACGTTTCTAAAGAGTGGTCACAACATAGGTTTCAGTGGAGAAATAAAGTTATTCTTGAAAATGTCTTTCTTTACCTATCTTATTTGGACCTCAGAGAACTTTAAACTGAAGGAAATGTAATTCGACAGTTACACCCTGATAATTCTTCTCCTACTGTGCAGCACAATTGTATCAGTATGTCTGGACGAGTACTTTAGGTAAATCATGGTACATATGTTACCTTGACAGCCTTGGGGATTTGGTCCACATACTGGGGCTTGATGATGGCCTTGAGGTCATCCTCCAGAATCTTTGTGAAGAAGTTCTGCAACTCCGAGCCTCTGAAGTAGGTGAGGATCTCAGTCCAATCTGGTGGGTCCTGTGATAAAAAAATTATTTTGTACTCCTTAACCCTTTACTCCATGAATATTCATATAAGAAATAATTACATCATGAATATTAATTAGATTAAGTTTTATAATGGCACATGGATATGGGACTGTTTGGCCATAATAGAAATTGTAGAATTATACATGTATCTATAATATTTCACAAGCAAGGGTAAACCTTAATTATGGAGTAAGGATTAACAGTGCTTTATTAACTGTAGGTAAAATGCTTAAAAGATGTCATTTATACTTATAAAACAAATATGCAATTTTAACTTAAGGATCAATCAACGCTCAGGGGTGTCAAATCCCACTCGCCAATGCGAGTAGGTTTTGAAGACGGTCGGTTGATCTGGTATTTTCCCAATTGATAACCTTGAGTAAAATACCTTAAATTGCAAATTAAAATGGCTGAAAAGTCGCCGCATATGTCAGATTGAAGACTCAATTTCTACTCTGTCGCACACTTACTATTATGATATTATCTACAAAGAATATAGAAGCATTCCGATTTTACGTCCACCTGTTACCTAGCAAGACATATTCGGCCCAAGTAGAAATGTTTCGCGCAAAGGAAGTTTATTTGTGTTAACTATTTCGAGTGGTGGTTCAAATACTCAACCGTGTTATGAAATTAAAACATGCATAACAGTTTTATAACGTTTTTCTGTACAATAATCTGTTAAACTATGAAAAATTCTTGATTTAATCCTTCGACGCTTTCGTACCTAATTTAAATAAACGAGTAAATATTTTAGAGGCCAAAAAAACACAAACCGGAAGCACCGATAGATTTACCCGCAATATGTCAAAATGTCTAAACAAACAAGCTTTTATTTGTTCTCCGGGGGAAAGCATGGGTTGGAGACGATGACGAAAAGTAAAAAGACAGAAAAGGAAGAAAGAACCACAGAAACAATACATGTATGATAAAGTACAAGAACAAGAAAAGTGCAAGAAAAATGGTTCAAGAGTTTGAATGGGCTAAAGGGATTATGGTGGTTACTTCAAACTGGACTTCATGAATAAAATGGGTAGTGGTTTTGTCAAACAGGCAATTGTATAGTATAATAGCGGAGGGTGTGTTAATTACAGTACTGTAATTAGGTTCATACCTGAAAGCAAGTTTTGATGTGTTTATGACATGTTTCGATCGAAAATAGTTTGGAATCCAACCATTTGCTGAACATTTCACTGATTTAATAGATCATACAAAGTTGCACTGATCCTGCATGACTTAGTGATTTAAAGTTTTAACAGGCTTGTTGTTGGCCATAAAAATATACTTCTAATTTTTATCTTCGTTCATATGATATATAGATTATGAACTCAGTCCGCTACATACTTTCATATTGCAACTTTAACAGTTCGATAATTGTGCTACAAATTATCCGCAGTGCAACAATACCGCTAATAGCCCTACCTACTAATTAAATATCAGTTTCATGAAGCCATTTTTTGCCTACTATATAAAATCAGTTTGATGAACGGGCAGTTTGACGAAACCACCAACACCCAGCTAAAGAGTACATATGTATGAAAATTCAAGGGCGAGTGAAAGTTGCACAAGGGCGAGTGGATTTCAATGGTCACTAGTCATACAGGGTGAGTAGCTTTTGAAATTTCTTTACACCCCTGACTCTTAAAATGTCCTTAAAAATGACTGAATATCGAACACATGCCAAATATTGAAGGAAAATTTTGGTTTATCAACTGACTTGATCCTTAATATTAAGCTATTAAATTAATAGCTTTGATTATTTGAAAAGGAATACACTATATTTTGTCATGATAGAAACAAAGCTGGACCAAAATTTAATTTAAATTGATACAAAATTTAATGTCTATATCCAGCCTAATGATTTTGTAGGATGCTTAAAATCCATTACCAAAGTGATCAATTAGCTCCTGCAAGAGCTGTATAATCTGTGTCTACTGTTTGCAAAGGAATGGAAAGTGTTTGTATGATATAAAGGGTTCAACAATCATTGACTTACAGTGAAGCGTCCCAGGTTTGGCTTCTGTTTCCCCGCCAAGATTTTCAAAGCAGTTGACTTTCCAATACCATTGGTCCCAACAAGACCCAGAACCTCTCCTGGTCTAGGTGTGGGCAACCTGAAGACAGTAAAGAATTCCTAGAAGTGTCATCGTCAGAAATTGATACCGCTGTATCATCAATCCAATTTGTATACATCAATATAAACAAGAGATGTTTGTAAAACATGTATACCCCCCAGATCCCCTGACCTTTGATCTAGTGACCTCAACTATAGAGATCATCAAGTGATCATGACTAGTCAACACAGCAACTTTGAAGATCCTAAGCCAAACCACTGATCATTTATTGATCTGAAAACATTTCACAAGTTAAGGTTATGGTGACCTTGACCTTTGATCTAGTGACTTCAACAACTATAGGGGTCATCTAGTAGTCACGACCAACCACCACAGCAAGTTTGAAGATCCCAAACCAAACCATTGAGCAGTTATTGATTGGAAACCATTTCACCAGTTAATGTCATAGTGACCTTGACCTTTGACCTCAAAAACAATAGGGGCCATGTAGTGGTCATGACCAACCACCACAGCAAGTTTGAAGATCCTAAGCCAAACCCTTGAGCAGTTATTGATCGGAAACCATTTCACCAGTTAAGGTCATAGTGACCTTGACCTTTGATCTAGTGACCTCAAAATCTACAGGGGTCATCTAGTTGTCATGAACAACCACCTATGCCAGTTTGAAGATCCTAAGCCAAACCCTTTAGCAGTTATTGATCAAAAACCATGTAACCAGTTAAGGGCATGGTGACCTAGACCTTTGACCTAGTGACCTCAAAAACAACAGGGCTCATCCAGTGGTCATGACCAACTACCACAGCAAGTTTGAAGATTCTAAGCCAAATCCTTGATCAGTTATTGATTGGAAACCATTTAACCAGTTAAGGTCATGGTGGCCTTGACCTTTGACCAAAAAACAATAGGGGTCATCTAGTTTTCATGACCAACCAACACAGCAAATTTGAAGATCCCAAGCCAAACGCTTGAGCAGTAATTGATCGGAAACTATTTCACCAGTTAAGGTCATTGTGACCTTGACCTTTGACCTAGTGACCCCAAAAACTATAGGGGTCATCTAGTTGTCATGAACAACCACCACAGCAAGTTTGAAGATTCTATGCCAAGTAGTTTATTAGTTATCATTCGGAAAGCATCGATCTAACGACCGACATACATGTGCAAAGCAATATACCCCCATTTTTCAAAAAGGGGGTATAATAAAGCACAGTGTTGTTTCTTCAAAAACCATCTACAGTAAAACCTCTCTAACCGGGACATTATATTTAGTATCAATATCAGTCTTGGAGACAGCTGGCTGCTTAATGCAGGGAGAAAATCATGCAGATAGCTCCTCTAGGAGCTTTCTGCATGACTTTCACCCTGCATTAAGCAGACACCTGCCTAAAAGAGTAAATTCTTCTCTACTAAAATTCCAGTTTTAATAGAGGGGTTTTACTATATAGTTTTTTCTTTAACCCTTCTCTCATGAATATTAATTAAAAAAAACTTATTATTGCATGGATATTATGAACTGGAGTTTTATAATTACACATTAATTAACAAGGAAAGTGTTGGCTGTGACATTAATTTCAGAATCAGATCTATATATAGTACTCCATAAGCAAACAGCAGACCCTGGTCGGACTGCCCCTAAATGCACTGTCTGATCGTGGTTGACTCTAATTGCAAAGGTACCAAAAGTCATCTTTATCAGGCAGTATTTCATATCAAGCAAACTAAAATAAATGCATAAAAATAGTTCCCAAATTGTTAAAAGTTTAAATCTAAAACTATATTCTTTGAAGTGTTATTGTTTTATAGTTGTAAGTACAATTCTTTCTGGTAAACTGTTGATTTATGAAGTATGTACATATACTACTATTCGACATCTTCAGGTGAAATAAATGTTTAACCCTTTATCTCATGTATATTAATGTAAGAAATCATGATGACTATAAGTATCAATCAGCAGAATGTTTATAATTGTGTTATGAATAATGTATGTTCTTAACATGGCAGAAACTGTAGAATTAGCTATACATTATTTCATAAGCAAACTGAGTAGATCCAGATCAGAAGGCTCCTACAGGATCTGGACCTACTCAGTTTGCAACGTTGTTAAACGTGTATCTATGGGGTAAAGGGTTAATAATTCAGGGTTAATATCAGCATAGTACAGAAAAGAAAGTATTAACCCACCTGTGCAGCTTGAAGCTGTTAGCGCTGTATCTATGAGTGGTATCCTTGGCCAAGTTACTCGGCAGATTGATGATGCTAATTGCCTCATACGGGCATTTCTGTATTAAAAAAAACAAGAGGGCCATGAGGCCCTGAAGCGCTCACCTGAGATAACCCAAGGGGCGGGGCCATTTTTGACCAAGAAGTCATCATTTCATCATTTGTACAACATTGGTAGAGAACCACAAGGCAAAACAGTATGCCATTAATTAAAGGTCTAAGCCTAATGGTTTCAGAGAAAAATAATATTTCATATTTTTCCCATGAAAAACTGATAAGCCCCAAGGCAGGGTCCAGTTTTGCCCAGAGGCCAGGGTCATAAGTTGAACATTCTTGGCAGAGGACCACAAGCCAAGCTACATATTTGTATAGGACCATTAGATCATGTTACATACCAAACATCAAAGGTCTAGGCCCTAGAGTTTCAGAAGATTTTAAAAGATTTTCCCATGAAAAACTGATAAGCCCTTCAACGGGCCATTTTTGGCCCAGGGGTCATAATTTGAACAATCTTTGTAGAGAACCATTACATCATGCTACATTCCATATATCAAAGGTATAGGCCTAACAGTTTCAGACAAAAAGATTTTTAAAGATTTTCCTATGAAAAACTGATAAGCCCTTGGGCGGGGCAATTTTTCGCCCTGGGGTCATAATTTGAACAATCTTTGTAGAGGACCATTAGATCATGCTACATACCTAATATCAAAGGTCTAGGCCTTACGGTTTCAGAGAAGAAGATTTTTAAAGATTTTCCTATGAAAAACTGATAAGCCCTAGGGCGGGGCCATTTTTGGCCCGGGGGTCATAATTTGAACAATCTTTGTAGAGGACCATTAGATCATGCTACATACCAAATATCAAAAGTCTAGGCCTTACAGTTTCAGAGAAGAAGATTTTTAAAGATTTTCCTATGAAAAACTGATAAGCCCTAGGGCGGGGCCATTTTTGGCCCGGGGGTCATAATTTGAACAATCTTTGTAGAGGACCATTAGATCATGCTACATACCAAATATCAAAGGTCTAGGCCTTACAGTTTCAGAGAAGATTTTTTAAAGATTTTCCTATGAAAAACTGATAAGCCCTTGGGCAGGGCCATTTTTGGCCCGGGGGTCATAATTTGAACAATCTTTGTAGAGGACCATTAGATCATGCTACATACCAAATATCAAAGGTCTAGGCCTTACAGTTTCAGAGAAGAAGATTTTTAAAGATTTTCCTATGAAAAACTGATAAGCCCTTGGACGGGGCCATTTTTTGCCCGGGGGTCATAATTTGAACAATCTTTGTAGAGGACTATTAGATCATGCTACATACCAAATATCAAAGGTCTAGGCCTTACAGTTTCAGAAAAGAAGATTTTTAAAGATTTTCCTATGAAAAACTGATAAGCCCTTGGGCGGGGCCATTTTTGGCCCAGGGGTCATAATTTGAACAATCTTTGTAGAGGACCATAAGATCATGCTACATGCCAAACATCAAAAGTTTAGGCCTTACAGTTTTAGAGAAGAAGATTTTTAAAGATTTTCCTATGACAAACTGATAAGTCCTAGGGCGGGGCCATTTTTGGCCCGGGGGTCATAATGTGAACAATATTTCGTTCCCCCTAAGCACTGATGCTTCTAACAAAATTTGGTTAAAATCGGGTCAGTAGTTTCAGAGGAGATGTCGTTTGAAAATGTGGACGGACGACGGACGCCGGACGCCGGACGGATCGCGGTCACAATAACTCACCTAAGCCTTTGGCTCAGGTGAGCTAAAAACATATAGAAAATTACACCTGGTTGTGATGTGTGCCACACTAACTGAAATTTCAAACACCCAATCTACTCTCCATCAGCTGGTAAAGAAGCTTAACCCATTCCCCCATAGGCTAGTTTTTAGATCCAACCTCTTTGAATATATCTACAGAAAAGGAGCATTAACTATTTTTAGAATATAGTTTTGAAACCTTTGTGATAAATAGAGCATTTGCTCCTAAAGAGCAAATGCTCTATTTATCACAATGGTTTCAAGAATTGACTATTACAGAGGCGTAGAAAGGCGTATTTATGGAGGAAAGGGTTAAGCCTTTCCCTTTTCATTTTTCATGTCAGAAATGACACCCTGAATGTTTATTAGCTGAATTTCTTATTATGAAAGGAATTTTTTGCTTTGACAAAAACTGTAGATTAGATCTATAATTATAATGTCAAGAGTAAACAGAGCAGACCGTGATCAGATGGTTCATAAAGGAGCCATCTGATCTGAGTCTACTCCCGTTTTAAAATGGATGAAAAGGTGTTTATACGAAGAAAAGAGTTCAGTAAATTTGGCACCATTAAGCTAATTTTAGATTGATCAAACTGGTCCAGAAGCAGTAGTTTAATTAGTGCCTAAAAAAATTGCCAAAATTTGTCTGAATACCATTAAGGCATTTTTGTGATTTTATTGCATACTATCTGACAAGAGAAAAAATATAATCAAAGAAACTCTTGAACTAACCTTTGCACAAATACCACATCCAATACATAGATCCTCTGAAATGAAGGCTATCTTGTCTGTCTGAGACACCTCAATACACAGCTTTCCTACAATGAAACATGTTTATAATCATATTTAGGTAGTGAAATACTAAAATGGGGAGAAATTCAAAATAATGAAATGTAAAAATATCAGACCAAATCATTTTAACCCTTTACTCCATAAATATGCCTTTCTATGTCTTTGCAAACAGAGTATAACCAGATCAGATGGCTCCTGTAGGGACTGTCTGATCAGGGTCTGTTCTGTATGCTTATTTAATATAGATCGGATTCTACTGTTACTGACACCGTGAAAATTCCTTTTTATGCCCTGCCTTTAGGTGATGGGGGCATTAAGGTTTACCCTTGTCCGTAGCGTCAGTCCGTATGTGCATACAAAATTTTCGTAAAGGATTTCTTGATTTGCTTCAGACCTGAAAAGGAGCGACACGGTCCAACTCACTATGATTATGCTGCAGACCAAATATCAAATCATTGCAGCTTACACAAGCGAAGAAATCTTTGACGAAATTTTTTGTCATTAAACAATCACCAAAATTCAATCAAAGTGTCGGCAAACAGAAGTAGATGGATGACAGACCTGAAAAGGGGAGACACATTACAACTCACTATGATAATGCTTCAGACCAAATATCACATCATTCCACCTTACACAAGCCAAGAAATCCTTGACGAAAATTTCGGACGGGCGTACGGACAAGGGTAAAACTTAATGCCCTTGTCGCCTAAAGGCGGGGGCATAAAAAAAGGGTGTCAGTAGCATTATTCAAATCAATTGTAATTACCATTATATAGATACAATATTACTGAGGGTGCTGGAGAAATTGCCTAATGACGATATTGCCTACAATTAGATATATAGTAAACAAATTGGAGATTTCGTCTAGAATGCAATTATATAGTGATTGTATTTCACATCTATGGTACACGTACGGCTAACATGACAGAACTATCAAGAAAGTTTAGAACAGGAATAAAGTGTACTGTTGTCATGTTGTGTTGTTTTCCAGATCAAGATGACCAAGATTGAACAATTTAATATTGTCTGTGGTCTGTGGTATTATTCATTTCCTACAAAGTGACATACTGGGGGATCGGTTTTCTGCATAACTACAAATGTACTGGTATGTCATTATCGCTCTTTTCCTAATGTTCTGTCAAATTCTATGTTGCTTGATCAGGGGCTACACTGATCAGATCCAGATCTTCCGACTAGACATAAGACTCATATAATAACTTGTTCTGTGTGCACGACATTCTTAATTTCTGCATAACTAATAAATTATTGGTAATATAATTATCGCTCCTTATATATCTTAAGCTGTCAAATTCTATGTAGTCATCTTGATCTGGAAAACAATACCACAGAACAATTTATTGTTCAAATTTAATCTTCTTACAAACAATTGTTATAATTCTGTCATGTTAAGCATACCTGTAGACCATTTTTCCGTAAACCAATAACTGATACTAGTGACACACAGTGCACTTCTGTAGATTTGCCTTTAACTTACCCATTCTTACCACAGGACAAGACTTCTTGCATTCCTGTCGGCATTTCTTTGGTTTACATTTGTCATTACTGACAATAGCAATCCTTGTCAGTTTGTCCTTTTCTTCTTCCACTTGTTGTCTTCTCTTAGACATGGTAATATGTCTTCAGTATCTAAAAATCAATATACAAGTATGTATTACATAACTTGCCTGTCATTGATGGTCTTCCAATAAGCAATTCTGCTCGTCTTGACCCAATTCTAAACCGGTTACCAATTTAATCCATGGTGATGGTTCTAGTATTGATCAATACTGAATTTAGTCCTTTGTTCTCAAAGCAGTGTTAAGAACAATCTTAAAACTATTTAAAATTTTAAATTAACCAATTTTAAATGGATCATCAATTTATAGTCATCGATTTGTTTATGACTTTATGTAATACAGATGAAAAGCAAAATAGCAGCAATGTCAAAGCTTTTAATGTCTTGAATCCGGGTCAAGTCGGCCTCGGGTCAAGTCGGCCTAGGTCAAGTCGGCCGGGTCAACTCGGCCTGTTTTGGATTGGGTCAACTTGGCCCGTCTCAGTCGGGTCAACTCGGCCCTTTCCCGATCGTCAATTAAAGTTTATAAACTGCAGCAAAAATTGAAGATCCCTATCGGTCGGCTCCCTGCACATATATTTTCCAGTAATAACTCATTAAATTTAGCGGACGAGAACAAAGGTGATAAGTATGTTGCATGAGATTAACGAATAAAACAGTTGACATTTAGTAATCAGGTCAATTAGATCAAACTGATAAGTCAAACAAATAGGTGTGAAAATGAGCGGCATCAACATTTTTGAAGTGAAATTAAGTATAACTGTTTATCTGTTTCATTGATTGTCTGTAATCAAGAACAATTTATGCGAGTCGATGAATGTAATAAAATGTTATTTTGGATCCACTTGTGAGACCGAGTTACTAGGAATTTCATCAGGATCCAAACTGTTTGCAAAGATATCACCATATTTGGGTACCGTTTTTGGCATTGTATTCATATCAGTCATCTATAAAGTGCTTCTTTTTTCTCATCATTGTTGTTTATTAATGTTGCTTAGTCCTGAGAATGAAGTGGATGAAACTGATCATGGTACGCATCCTTATCTGTTACTCAGAAATTTCCTTATAATATGTTCATTGTTATCTGTAGTATCGGGTATCTCTAGGAAACAAAATATTAAAGTATTTCAAAATAAAGAATATACAATAAAAATGCAAATATGAAATAATATTTACGGGCCGACTTGACCCAGGCCGAGTTGACCCGGCCGACTTTACCCGAGGCCGACTTGACTCAGTGGCAGAGTTTACCCGAGGCCGAGTTGACCCGGGACCAATGTCTTAACATACAGTACAAAATCTAAAACCTTTTATTGTCCAGTCACAGTCCTCCACACAAGGACCTATGATTTATAACACAGGTCTTTGCAGTCCATTAAAGAAGTGATAAATGCTTAAAAATGGAATGAGACTGTATGACTAGTGGCAAGTCGACGGAACATTTTCATGACTTGATTATTGAAAAACAAATTCATAGGTATAAAATATGACCAGTCAGAATATAGAACTGTATTCCGTGTAGTAAAATTATCTCCAGATCAGGATCGTGAATGGACACTTGTCAAAGAATGAAATGAATGGTCAAAGAATGAATGAATGGTATTTTACGGCCCACCGACACTTGTGGTAATTTAGGTTTCTGGACGACTCGGCACCAAACCAACTCGGCCCCTAGACAATTCGGTCCGAAGACGATTCGGCACCATTTTGTAAATGTTCAGTAATTTATATAGTGAAGCAAATAGTCAAAATGGTAAAAAAGGTTTATGTAGTTAATATGAATTTCAATTCACCATTTGACTGATACCGACACGTGTCAATTTATCACACCCTTTCCCTCATACAGAAGCCTTTTAACGCCTCTGCGAACAGAGTAGAACCCAGATCAGGAACCGGGATCTAATCTAGATTCTTTTTGCTTCCACATTTTGGCTTGAAAACGATTGCATGCTTTATTTTTCATTTACTTGTGTGTTTGTCCTCCAGTTTATATGTGTACATATAACGAGCAATATCAGTCATTGAATTAATCGGCGAGCGATCTGGATCCAACCTGATTTAAAGGTTAATGTATTTGTATATGTTCTTTATTTTCTTTTATATGTTTTTGTATATGTGTATTTGGTCCTCGTGTTTAGTTTCGGCAATGTTAAAAAAGATCGGAACCAGATCAGACATACGTACTCTATCTGGGTCTATACTGTTTGTATCAATCTCAAATATGGCAATTATTTATCTTCATCTATTTATACTCGTATTTATTAAACATACCAGAGTGCTACTATAGTTTTACGTAACAATGTTAAAATTATCTAACTACGTATTTGCTGTTCTGTCAATCATCTTTTTGATTACTGATTTGGGAAGGAGGGAGGGCTATATGGACATATACATCATATATGACACAATGAAAATTCAGAATTTGGGGCTCGTGAAAGCAGGATCCACGTCCCGAGCCCTGGGTGCATCTGTTGAATACCTGCTTGGTACGGAAAACGTTCATCTGGGTCATTTCAATAGAATGTAAGCACAAAAACATGGTTTAAACAGGTTGAAATTACCGACACAATTCTAATGCAATATAGGTGCCGAATCGTCTAGGGCGGAGTTGTCCAGGGGCGGAGTTGTCTAGGGGCCGAATTGTCTAGGGGCCGAGTTGGTTTGGTGCCGAGTTGTCTAGAAATCGTAATTTAGAGCCGAATAAATAATGTAAATAAAACTTGTCAAAGATTTGAAAGCTGTGATTGTGAGAGGAACAAATTTAACAGCCAATGAATTGTTGAAGTATGGTATCACTATCAGGTTGTTTCTTT